>CM062917.1:56535000-61335000 GCA_031878705.1 Tapirus indicus
AGATAGCATATTGCCTGAACAGCACAATTAACAATGGGTAAGTTTATCATGCAGATTTAAGTCCTTGACTTGCTTCTGACAAATTTCTAGGTAAAGCCATTCCTCCCCCGCCATTTGGAAATTTCTTTACAAATGTAAATCTCTCTTATGAAGGGTAACCAGAATTAAGAATGGGCTTAGCAAAGACCCTCCCAGATACCTGGAGATGTCTATGGTGATAGCCTGTTCTGGGGGCAGGCTTCCCATCCCAAACTCTCTTGGTCAGTTAGTGGGGGTGGGGGTCAAAGTGTCTTTCAGGCCGAGACATATTTTGAAGTGGCCAATTCTGATCCCCCCCTAGTTACTAGCTGCTTAATCATCAATGGCTAACTGTTTGCTGGTTTCACTTATTTGCTTTGCTGTTGACCATGGAGACTGTTGCTGACTGGGCAGACTGGTTTTTAACCACAGCTATCACTGGGCCAGTCAACACCCATGAATTTATGTTTGCCAGCTGCCTTTGTACGCAATTCCCTCCCTTGACCCCAGGCCACTTCTGATCTGCTTTCTGTCACTCTACTTTTTTCTTTTCTAGAATATAGTATAGATAGAAGCATACATTACATAGCCCTTTTAGGTTTACTTCTTTCATTTAGTATAACATTTTCGATGTGGTTGTGTGTATTAGTATTTGTTCCTTTTTATTGCTGCGTAATATTCCGTGGTACAGCTATACTATAATTTGTTTGTCCGTACATCAGTTGGTGGATATTTGAATTGCTTTCAGTTTAAGGCTGTTAAGAATAATGCTTCTATAAATAGTCACATAGAAGTTTTGTGTGGATGTATGTTTTCATTTCTCTTTGGCAAATACCCAAGAGTTGACTGGCCAGGTCATATGGTTAAGTATATGTTTAATTTAAAAGATAATGCCATACTGTTTTTCAAAGTGGCTGTATTTGCATTACAACCAGAGAAGAGTTAGAGTTCCAGTTGTTCCACATTCTTAGTAACACTTGATATTGTCAGTCTTTTTACCATTAGTCATTTTGATTGTTGTGTAATACCTCTTATTGTTGTTTTAATATGCATTTCCCTGATTTGTGATGTTGAGCATCTTTTTATGTGCTTATTGGTTATTTGTGAATTTACTTTTGTGAAGTGTCTGTTAAGATATTTTGCCCATTTTTAATTGGGTTGTTTGTCTTATTGATTTGTAAGAAACCTGTATATATTCTGTATATAAACTTTTGTCAGATATGTATTTTGGAAACATTTTCTCCTAATCTGTAGCTTGCTTTTTGTTTTCTTAATTTTAATTAAGAGCAAAGTTTAATTTTTATGAAGTCTGTTTTATAATTTTTTTCTTACATAGATTGTGGGTTTTTTTTTTTTTGGTGGGGAAGACCAGCCCTGAGCTAACATCTATTGCCAATCTTCCCCTTTTTGCTGAGGAGGAAGACTGGCCCTGGGCTAACATCGTGCTCATCTTCCTCTACTTTATATGGGACGCCGCCACGGCATGGCTGACAGGCAGTGCGTCGGCGGGCGCCCGGGATCCGAACTCGCGAACCCCGGGCTGCCAGGCGCGGACTAAACCGCTGCGCCACCGGGCCGGCCCCAGATTGTGGTTTTTGTGCCTGGTTTAAGAAATCTTTGCCTGACCTAACTTCACGAAGATTTTCTCCTATGTTTTCTTCTTTAAGTTTAATAGTTTTAGCTCTTATGTTTAGTTATATGATCGCTATCAAGTTAATTTTTGTGTATGGTGTAAGGTAAGAGTCAAATTCACTTTTTTTTCCATAGAGATACAGTTGTTCCAGCACCATTTGGTGAAAAGGCTGTCTTTTCCTCACTGAAATACCATGGTACCTTTGTTGAAACTCAATGGGCCGTATAAGGATGAGTCTATTTTTTGGACACTCTATTCTGTTTCATTGAACTATACGTGTATCCATGCACTATTACCATACTCTCGCGATTACCGTAGCTTTATAAGAACTCTTGAAATTAGGTAGTGTAAGCCCTCCAACCTTATCCTTTTTTCAAGACTCATTTGGCTTTAGGTCTTTTTCCATATGAATTTTCAGTTTAGTTTGTCAATCTGTTCAAAAAAGCATGCTAGGATTTTAATTGCAGTTGACTGGATCTAAAGATTAATTGGGGGACAATTGCCATCTTAATAATATTGAATTGTCCAATTCATTAGTACTGTATATCTCTCCATATACTGACGTCTACTTTGATTTTCTTATGTAAAGTTTTTTGATTTTCAGTGTACATACCATTCATTAAATTTTCTCCTGAGGATATTTTTATGCTACTGTAAATAGAATTGTTTTTAACTTTTCATTTCTAAGTCATTCTTGCTAGTTTAAAGAAATATAATAGATTTACTTTTACATTTACCTTGTATCCTGTGACCTTGCTAAATTCATTTATTTGTTTTAGCACCTCTTTTATGGATTCTCTAGGGTTTTCGCTATACAAAGTCATGTCATCTGCACAGCCTGTTTTACTTCTTTCTTTCTAACCTATATGCCTTTAATTTCCTTTTCTTGCCTTGTTGCACTGGCCAGAATCTTTAGTACAATGATGAATAAAAGTGGTGAAAAAAAGACATCCTTGCCTTGTTCTTAGTCTTAGGTAGAATGCATTGAGTCTTTCATGACTGAGTATAATATTAGTTGTATATTTTTTCTAGTTACTTTTAATCAGGTTGAGGAAATTCCCTTCTGTTCCTACTTTGCTGAGAGGATTCTCAGCATTTATTTATCATGAATGGATATTGAAATTTGTCAAATACTTTTTCTGCATCTATTGAACTGATCGTATGGTTTTTCTATAAATGTCATTAATTACATTGATTTTTAGATGTTAAACCAACCTTCTATTCTTGGGATAAATCCCATTTGGCCATGGTGTATTATTCTTTTTATATATTGTTGGATTCTATTTGCTAAAATTTTGTCAAAGATTTTTGCATCTAGATTCATGAAAGATATTGGCCTATCATTTTCATTTTTTGTGAAGTCTTTATCTGGTTTGGTATCAGAATAATAATGGCCTCATAAAATGAGGTGAGAAATCATCCCTTCTCTTCTATTTTCTGAAATAATTTGTGTATGGTTGGTATTATTTCTTCTTTAAATGTTTGGTAGAATTCATCAGAGAAGCCATCTGGGGCCTAGGGTTGTGTGTGTGTGTGTGTGTGAGATTTAATTACATATTCAAGTTATTTAATTTATGTAGGACTCTTCAATTTTTCTATTCTTTCTTGCATTCATTTTTGTATTCATATGTCTTTCAAGAAATTTGTCCATTTTCATCTATGTTATCAAATTTATTGACAAAATTGTTCATAATATTTTTTATGATATCCTTTTAATATTTGTAGGATCTGTAGTAGCATTTCCTCTTTTATTCCTGACATTGGTACTTTGTGTCTTCTCTCTTTTCTTTTTGAGCAGGATATTTAATATTTGTAGGATCTGTAGTAGCATTTCCTCTTTTATTCCTGACATTGGTACTTTGTGTCTTCTCTCTTTTCTTTTTGAGCAGTCTAGCTAAAGGTTTATCAGTTTTATTGATCTTGTCAAATAACCAGCTTTTCTCTTCATGTTTTTCTCTATTACTTTTCTATTTTTTATTGCATTGATTTGTGTTCTTATCTTTAGTATCTCCTTCCGTTTACTTACTTTGGATTTAGTTTGCTCTTCTTTTTCTGATTTCTTAAAGTGTGAACTCGGATCATTGATTTTATACCTTTCTTCTTTTCTAATACAAGCATTTAAAGTTATAGACATCTCTCTAAGTACTGCTTTAGCTGTGTCCCACAAATTTTTAGATGTTTTATTTTTATTATTATTCATTTCAAAATATCTTCTGATTTCCCTCATGATCTCTTCTTTGACTCATAGATTATTTAGAAATGAATTGTTTAATTTCCAGATATTTGGGGCTTCCCTAGTTATCTTAATATTGTTAATTTCTAATTTAATTTCATTGTGGTCAGAGAGTGTACTTTGTATGATTTCAGTCTTTAAAATTAATTGCCACTTATTTTAAGGCCTAGGATGTGGATCTTTCCACAATGTATTTGAAAAGAATGTCTATTATGCTATTGTTATAATGTCTTTTATAAGTCCTGGTGGTTGATAGTGTTTTTCAGATCTTTTGTGTCTTTGCCAGTTTTTATATTATTGTCATTAGTTTAGGGGTTGGCAAACTACAGTTTGTGGGCCAAGTCTCTCCCAATAGTTGTGACAGAGATGGTACGGCTCAGAAAGGCTACAGTATTTGCTGTCTGGTCCTTTATACAAAAAGTTTGCTGATCCTCCATGAAGTTGTTCTAGCAACTGCTGAAAGGGAGGATTAAAATCTTTATTTGTGGTAGCTGGAATTATATATTTGTCCCTTTGATTCTGTCTATTTTTGCTTTATGTATTTTGATGCCCTTGTTTTCAGGCACATATACATTTATGGTTGTTATGTCCTCCTGATGAATTGACCCTTTCATCATAGTGAAATATCCCTTTTTATCTCTGGTGATACTTTTTGTCATGAAGTCTATTGTATTTGATATTAATGTTGCTATTCCAGCTTTCTTCTGCTTATTACTTGTATTATATTTATTTTCAATCCATTTACTTGAAGCTATTTATTTCAGAAAGTTGATTAAAGGATTGGATGGGGTATAGAGAAAAGTGAAAAGTGTTTTATGGAAATGGAGACTTGAGAGACTGCCTGGAAACTGAGGATCCACAATTTGTTCAGGGTTATGTGTACCAAGTTCATCAACTCCTGAGTTGCATCAGGAAATCGGGTCTCCTGATTGGTGCAATTCAGGCATGGATGAATATAGTACGTATAACCTTGATCGTGTTGTTGATTCTTGATTTCCTTATCTCTAAAATGGGGATAAGAATACTTTTGTATTTATCTCATACCAAATTAATATATGTGGATAGTTCTGCATATGACAAAGCACCATTAAAGAATCCTTTTTAAAGAGTGAGGGACAGTATGGTGTAAATGGGAGCAAAAAGCAGCTTTCCATCCATAGATTTTTTTGGATGTGAAGGGTGTCATCTAAATTTTTTATTTTTTTCTATGACTGTCTTACTGTCACTGTGAAGGCCTTCTTTAGGGAAGTTTAGCTCTGGTTAGTGTTGAAGGCTCTATGGTTTATCCACTTAAGCCTTTGAAGGAATGATGATTAATCTTTTTCTTATTTGTTCCTGGGAGGGAAATTGAGGCCAGTGTTTTTGCACCTCTTTGGTTCTTAATGAGAAATTCAGTTTCCTTTGGTATAATTTTTTATTTTGGCTTTAATTCTCCTCCCCTCATTTACAAAAAAAAAAAAAAAAAAAAAAGCCCCACAAGTAGTTCCTGCCAAGTTCTCTTTGTTTCAACGTGGAGTGATTGCTCTTACAGGCTTGTTGGAGTACTGAAAGCTTGTTGGGAAATCATCTTTATGACTTCCCAACAGCACTTTATTCTGAGGCCTCTGGAGAGACTTGGGGTCCAGAAGTAGGTGTGGAGCATCTGATGGATAAGCACAGAGATCCACACTGTGGAGCAGTTGGGTGCCTGTTTGAAGACTGACTAGCTGAAGGAAGAATTTAGCAGAGTAACTTTTCAGTCACTAAATGTAGTTCAATTTTATCTTGTTTTATTGACTAGAAATAGAGCTATTCAAGGGAGGAATCAGAACTTGAGGAAGCTCACATTTTGCCAACAGGAAAAACAGATGCAAGCTTTTTTTGACTTTGTGTCCTTCACTATAGAAAGTTCTTGTGTTTGTGTGTTGCAGATAAACATAGATTATTTTCCACCACCTTTTCACCCCTTTAAAGTCAATCTGTACTACTCCTCCCCACCCCTGCCTATTTCAGTATTCATCAATGTTATCATGTTTGTGTTTTCTTCTCTGCCCAAATCGGAATAACAAATGAGTTTTAGGTATCATGATGGCTGTGTCTTGGTTGGATGAAAGAAGTTACATCGCAAATTTGTGAAACTGACATAAGGATTGATATTTGCATATTTGCTCAATTACATCCTGAATTCAGTACATGCAATAGGTAAAGAATACACTATCTAAATATAATTCTTGTTTCAAAAAGAAAATCTCCAGTGCACATAAAGGAGGTATAACCAGTGTCATACTGGAGGGGAGGAACAGATGCCTAGCTGGTACTCAAATGTCCTGATACGGGGCCAGATGGCTGTGCCCTGGGCTAGCTATGGCCGACTGGGACCTTGAAAACCTTGGTCAGGCCCACTAGGACGGCTCTGGAGGCCCTGACATCCCTGGGGCATATGGGCAGACTGAATGGTAGACACCAACATGCTAAAGCTCCTTCTGGCCCAAGAAGAAGGAAATAAGTAAAACATGCAGTTGAAAATTAGAGGACCAGTGGCTAGTGGAGGCTAGGTAAAACAGGATTAGTTTTCTGGTTTTGTTTTTTTAGTTTTTGTACCAAATCTTTCCAATTTATCTGTATGTGTCTTTTGTTAAAAATACAAGTCAAAAAATATATATTGATGAGAGACATGGCTAAGAAATTGAGAACTCCATAATTCTTTGTTTAGTCTCTAAGGCACAGTAGATTTGTATCTAAAATTAAATGGACATTAAATAAATTCAGTGTATATAAGGGTACTAATGTTTGCAGATGTCTGCATTTGTTAAGGGCAGGGGTAAGGGAAACAGGAAGTGCTGGGGCTTGTATTTTTTTCTGGAAGAAATAGGCATTCCAAATGTGTCCTATAGAGCCTTTCTTTTTTTTTTCATCACATGTATTCGTAACTAACAGTGTTTCTGAAAGGTATTCAGTCCTGGCTGGGAGCTGGAGATGTGTTTATGCTGTGCGTTGTTAAATATATTTACAGCCTTTTCAGAGAGTTCAGTGGGGGTTCTATGGGGTTTATTTATTAGTCTACTTCAACAGCTGCTGGCTGGAAGTAAAGAAAATAAACTATCCAGTGTGATTTGTAGGAACATTACAAATCACTTCAAAGTATAATGAGCAGTAGGAGAGGTAATTTGAAGGAAACTCCACACATGTTAGTTACAGTGTGTCGGGGAAAGATCTGGTGTGAAACATAGATAATCAGTGTCTGCTGATAGCAGTTTTTAAGATGGAAGACTCTCCCATGTCTCAACAGCATTTTTTTTCCTCTACTCTTACTTCTGGAGTTGCCAGGAGGTTTGCCCACTCTGGTCCTGTCAAGTCTGTTGACACCTCCACATAAGGACTCTGCAGAGCCTGACACCTTTTCTGTGAGTGCTGGCAGCTGTTTGTGAGTGGAGTGGAAAATTTGAGTGTTTAGATGCACGGAGACCTTCATGTTCCACTATGCATGATGGAGTTTCCATGTGGCCAACGTGGCCTCATCAGAAGGCAAGTAGCTGAGGCCTCTCTTTCACCTCCCAAACCAGCCTGACCCAAGGCATTCCCACCAGAGTATCAATTGGGGCTGCCATTTCGGGGAAAATGTAACAAAATGTAAAATGTGTACAACACTCTACTGAGCAGTTTAGACCAGTGCTGGAAGATAAATATTCAAGGACGCTCATTGCAACAATTTAAAATGGTTCACTTTTTGGGGCCGGTCCAGTGGCGTAGTGGTTAGGTTCATGCGCTCTACTGCAGCAGCCTGGGGTTCGCAGGTTCGAATCCCTGGCATGGACTGACATACCGCTCATCAAGCCATGCCGTGGTGGCGTCCCCCATACAAAATAGAGGAAGATAGGCACAGATGTTAGCTCAGATCCAATCTTCCCAATGAAAAAGAAAAAAGAGGAAGATTGGCAACAGATGTTAGCTCAGGGCCAATCTTCCACACCAAAAACAAAAAAAGAAGATTCACTTTAAATGTTCCTTATCTCAGTGAGAACTTGGATTCACACTAAGCAACGCCAACGATAGGGACTTGGTTTAAGAAATTACAGAAAGAGATTCACCACAGATTGTTGAGTGAAAAAAAGAAACCAGTGAGAGTCCTTTGACTATTATGTAAAAGAGTGTATGCACACTTGAATGTGTGTGTATAGAGATATAAGGAAGAATAACCACCAAAACACGAATGGTGGTTTTCTCAGGAGGTGGGATTCCTGACTTCTCTTTTGAGAAGTGAGTTTGTTGAGACTAGAACTGGTTTTTCTTACTGAAAGATCGTATATTGTTCAGCAGTCTGCATATTTCTAGTTAATACTGAATATCGTTAGCAATTGAGATGCCTTGGGACACTATTCCATGGTCACAATGCTTGGAAATGCTCTCTAAATCTGCAGAGTGTAAATTACCTTTGGTCCTTGTCTGGTGTGAGAAGTTGAGCATACTGAATATAATATAGGAAAAAAACAATTAGAACTCAAATTCTCCTTCTAACAGTAGTAAAGCTCTATTCATGGAACTGATATTGTGTAGTTTACATTGGGGATTCAGTTAGTGGTTTAACAAGTTGCCTCAGTTCAGAATATAAGCTGGTGTATTTTGTGGAGAAGTTATTTAGTATCCACTTTTGAACTAGGTCTTGTCCACTCAGAAAATATTTGGCTATTGCATGATCCTGAAGCACACAATCACTCTCTGGCATCACCTTCCTTCCTGCCTCATGTCTGATCACTTTCTGTGCAGAATCTGCCAGGACCACTGGCCCCTTTATGTCTGCATGCCTGTGCTCATACTGCTTCCTCTACCCTGGTGCACCTTTTCTACCCAAATCAGATTGGTGTACCCTCCTTGAGGAAGCCATCCCTGAGCCTCCAGGCAGACCCTACTGGTGTCTCCTCGCATCTCTGCACAGGTTTCCATGATGATCCTGTGCACACTGTGTCACCCTTCTTCTTTAGATGTCAGTCTCTTTTCCTCTGCTGTTGGTTCCTCAAGGGAGGTTGGGTTTGTAGTGCTCTTCCTGGCAGCCCTCAGGAATAGTTGGGGGCGGGGGGAGGTGCTGTTCCAGAAACACAAAACTCCCCTCTGTTCTTTCTGTTTCTTTTTCTTGTGAGTTCTTGATGTTTTTAAAGAAATCCTCTCCCTGGAGTTTGCTTCCCTGCCACTGAGCCTATTTCAAGCACAGATCTGCTTATTCACCATGTTTGCAAGAAGAAAGGGCCTCTCGTGTGTCCAAACTCCAAGGGACGGAAGGTGCTTCCCCTTTGCCTGTATCCCCTCTGAGTCCTTCCTGATGTTTCCCTTTTCCATCTCTTTGTTGCCCGGTTGTCCAGGTGTTAAGGGAGAATCACTTTTCTGGATAAATAAGGTCTACAGTCACTGCTTTTTACAGGCGGTTACCTGGTGTGATTGGGCAGTGAACAGAGTGGCCCACCCCCATATAGGGGCACCCCTGCTGTGTTAGCCAGGATGCTCATGGAAAGGCAATGTAAGGATTGCCCATTTACATTTCTTAAGGATTTATTGAATATGGTTCTTCTGATTTAGTCCTGCCAATTAAATCCCACTTCTGTCTTGAAAGCTGTTAGGTGTGGGTAACAAGTGCACAGACAAGCAGTCAGCTTCATGTATCCTTGTGCCTTTGTGGGACAAGCACAGTGTATAAGTTGGGCTGGAGCTGAAGGTCTTCAGTGCCTGCTTCTAAAACTATCTCCATCCTATCTCTGCAGCCTTCTCCTGCCAGAATACTCCCAGCACCTGTGAGCCTCTTGGATGTGGAGCCATCTGAATTTTGAGACCATCTGACTCTTTCCTTTATGGTTTTGTCCATTGTGCTCCCAAGCCCATGGAATGTATGCAGCAGTGCTTTTGTTTACTGAATGGTATGCTGGTAGGGAACAAGGGCCATGGACATGTGTAATTTAAGGGTCTGAAAGGGCTGAGAGCCCTGAAGGAGGTTTAATAAACTGAACTGAAGAACAAGACCTTATTTAATTCGAGAAAATTTGTTCTGTTGCATTATTGTTAAAATTAGCATCTCATCTCTTGATAAGAATTTATAAGTTATCTTTGTGCATTGACCCTCTGGGTCGGTCTTACATTAGGTCTCAGAGCCAGATTGGTGAAGTCACCTGTTGTTTGTGAGAGGCAGCCTGTGGGGTGAGCCAGACCCTAGTTCAAATCTAAACTCTGCCCTTTATCTGCTTTGTGCCCTCAGGGAAGTCAGTTAACCTTTCTGATTTCAGTTTCTTCAGCAAGGACCTAACAACTACCTCACACAGGGCTGCTGGGAGGGTTAATTAAGGAATTGTAGGTGATGGGAACCAGCACAGGCTCTGGCATGGAGTGGGACACCGGGACAAAGCCCACCCGGAACATGCACACGTACCACACATGTGTACATGCACACACAGTGTGAGTCACCCATGGAACTAAGCCTAGCATTCAAAAACTCTTAGTCCTGACACTGATATCTGAATTGCTGGGCCTGCTATGGAACCATGCTGCTTTTCAAAAATAACATTCAGTGGGGCTGGCCTGGTGGCGTAGCGGGTGAGTTCGCGTGCTCTACTTTGGCGGCCCGGGGTTCGCAGGTTCGGAACCCCAGGCGTGGAACAATGCACTGCTTGTCAAGCCATGCTGAGGTGGAGTCCCATATAAAGTAGAGGAAGATGGGCACGGATGTTAGCCCAGGACCAATCTTCCTCAACAAAAAGAGGAGGATTGGCAACGGATGTTAGCTCAGGGCTGGTCTTCCTCACACACACACACAAAATAACATTCAGAGAGAGGATTGGGAAACTTCAGTGAAAAAGTGATTATTGCCCTAGGCACTCTTCTATCTCAGGACTGTTTTCCTGGAGTGTTATTTCCCAATCAGGGTGCTGCAGTGGGCCAGAGACATTTTTAAGGCCAGGGAGTCACAACTGTTGATTTTGTTAATAGGATAAACAAACCTTCTTGGACACCATGAATAGCAGAAGCTGTGCTTTCCTCCCACCTCCTAAGCAGGGAAAGTATTTGAAGCTGGAAGCAATTGAGCCCTGAGTTTCATACAGTTACAGACCCTAAAAGAAAACTATGTTCAAAGATGTGTTTTCAGGAGATAGAAAACTGTGAAATCTGTCCAGCAGTAGGCCCAGAGATTGAGTGGCTTCTGGAAATAATTCTTGATGATGGCAGCCTGCATGGTGGACTGTGGAAGTAGAGTTTATGTGTCGTTACAAAGCACCTAGTGGAAACACATTGTTTTCCCTTAAGTAGGGAAAAAGAAGGGAGAGCAATCAGGGTTTTTAAGTAGACCTAACCAGGGACTTACTGACATTTAAGCTAAAGACTAAACACACCAGCAAATTTTCAGAGGAAAGAAAGAGGCCACCTTTATAATAGTGATGTTCCATAGGCCAGAGAGGTTTAGTTCAAGTTTCAGATGCTACCTAGAACAAAGGGTTCAACTCCCTGAAACACTTCAGAATGTTAGAAATAATCGTGGGTGACATTTTGTGTGTTTCTTCTTTACATGTTTCTCTGTATTTTCCAAATTTTCTGTAATGAGCAGGTATTACTTTTGTAATCAAAGGTATTAAAGCATAAATCAAACTTTCTTAGAATATAAATATCCATTGAATGAAGTCAACCCTGACGTTTTAATGGTCAGAGAATTTGGGCTTATCCATTTGGGGTTCCTTGGAAGGTCCTTAGCTAGGAGAAAAGGGCAGAGTTGTCATCCTCCTCTTGATTGTCCTGACTAATTGCCTAGGCAGCTTGAATCCTCTGGACGCTGCAGATGGAATGTAAGGGAAAATGGCTCCAGGACTCTAATAGTCTTTGTGTTTCTGACCTTGCTCCCCAAGACTCATTGCCTCTTTACCACACTGTTGAGCTATCCACTAGCCATGCATGTTCAGATCAGATGCCTGGTACTCAAGAGCTCTAGTCTGTAAATATAGAAGGGTAGGAGACTTTCTAGGGCCTTTGCTCTATGATATCCAAATTACGTGTAAATGAATCCTTTGGCGGGACCAAAATTAAGGGTGAATTGTTAGTTGAAGTATGGGAAAATACAAATTTGATTAAATATTAACTTTCGCAGAGTAGGACCTATTCAGTGACTCTACATATCCCAGTGCCCAAAGAGAATTGTTCTGTATATTCTTGTCTTATCTCTTTTGGGATTCGTTAATGGCTTTCTCTTTTATGAAGTGATGTGGTTAGTACTAGAAGTAACTTTGGTTGCTCTTGTATGTGACTTTCACGTAGTGGTCCATCATGAGTAGTGGTATTTGCCAGCTGCAAATGAGTCATGGGGGGTAAGGAGGCAGTAAAACTAGAGGGACAGAAAAGAGATGGGAGATGTTATGGAGCAAAGAAAGCTAAAATATTACACCAAGGCACTTAGTGAGTACCTGCTGTGTTCAGGTCATGATGGGGTTGTGATACCTATAAACATTTCTTAAAAGGCAAGGAAAGCCAATCAAGCAAGACTGGGGTTATGAAGAATCCAATAGGTGAGAGAATCTGTTGGCTTCATTTTGGGAGTCATAGGACTGGAGTTACCCTAAACCCAAAGCTGAGATGGAATTATTTAGTAGCAGTATGGGAGGATGGGGTTCTGGTGCAGTCACAGTAACTGTGGGATCACAAGCCCATTTCTTCCCTTTTTTGGGCCTCTGTTCCCCGACCTGTGAAATGAGAGCATTTGTATTGGTACTGGGAGCCTTTTAGGATTAGGGCTCATGGGTTTACCCTCTGCCATTCTGTTGGGAGCTCAGCTCGGGGTGGACTTGTGAAAGCCGACAGGAGTTGAGGCAGAGAAATAGGTTTACGTGCACAGATGGAGAGGTGGGTGCAGTCTTTGTTCCTAACTTGTAAAGTGGAAAGCAGTGGGGTGAAAGAAAGGAAGTAAGCAAGGAAAGCTTTGCAGAGGAATGTTACAGACTTAATCTCCTGCTATTTAATTACCACGTGCTGCTTGTGAGTGATTTAACAGTGAAATAGCTCAACAGTAAATGGCTGAAGATGGTGATTTTTTTTTTTAATACCACAAACTCCACCGCAGTTTGATGTAACTGAATAATATTGGTGGGTTTGCTCAGCATCCTGGAGCAAAAGTGATAAACTGTTGTCACACCTGAAGAGGGCATTTGCTCACTGTGGTTTGTAGGTCGGTGTGATAGGCGCTTAATATGAACTAATTAGGCATGATGCTGTCGAGGGGCACCAGGTCCCCACCGCAATGCTCACCTGGCTTAGTGAAAGCGCAGATGTAGAGTGCTGCTCCTGCTTGTTGGTGGGTTCACTCCAGGAGTTATGAAGCAGCAGGAAAGCTAGCTTCTCTGGTCAGGTTGTGAACTTGCTGCAGGGAGTGAAACTGACTTCTTGGGACAGTATTACTACATTCCGCTTGATGGATGCATCTCTTTTTCTTGAATTTATGCCACTTAAAAAGATAACATTTGAAATTCTGCTTGGTGAGGTAAGGCTGTGCAGCTGTTGTAATTTTTTTTTGCCATCTAGAAATTTATTGATGCTAGATAGGATTACAACGGGCCCAAATGTTGGCATTTACAGTTCTCGTGCCTGTGAGAATTACGCATCTCTTTTTGTTAATCTCCTTTCTCGTACTGACTTTATTTCAGTTAAATTGTCTTTTGAGGTAAGAAGGAAGAAAATATGTAGCATTTCATCATTTACTTGAGTAGCATCCATTCAGAGCACATGATTCGTATCTTAATCTGGGCTTAATTCTGGGCTTCTTTGAAAGCTAGAACTATTTGGAAAATTAGCTTCCTGCACAAGCTTCTTGAGAGTAAGAACAATGTCTTAAACTTGTTGGAAAATCCATCATTGTCTAACAAGGTAGGTCCATTTTATTAGGTACTTAATAAATACTAGATGGCATAATAAATACTGATTGCTTCCATTTTACTTCTCAGGGTGGGGCTCTCTTATTTCCTGAGTCCTAAAGCAGCGTCTTGAATTTCTAGCTCCCCAAAAGCAAGCAGCTACTTAGCTGAGTTTCACTTTCATCATAAATTGGTGCTGGTATGTACCTTAGCAAAGACATAGTCACATTTGGGGGGCGGGGTGGATGCCTGGTTGGGATGGCACTATGATGTTTCACAAAAGCTGTGTGAAGATGAGAAATATTTGCATCTAGGCACAGAGGGAGGCACCATACAAGCATCTAATTTGCCAAGCTCCCTGCTGGCACTTTTTAACACCCCGTTAATTTTATTAAACATTCATAATATGAAGTTGGAGTTTTGTTTAGGCTAAAACTGTAATGAAAACAGCTGTCTTCATTTCTCAGAAACAGTGAAAGTCACATGGTTAAGGAATCAACACTAGACAGGGGAGCCAGTCCAGGTCATAGGCTGAGGTACAGCTTCTGGAAGGTGCTGGGGTATGTCTGGTCAGAGAGCATAAGGGCAAGGGGTTTTTGTGTGTCAGATTTTAAAAGATCAAATGGTTCTGTTAACTTTATTTTACTCACAGAGGCATTTAAATTGAATAATAAATATATAGTTATGTTTTACATATCTGAAGGAAGGGAACTGAATCTGAGTATTTGAGCTATAAGAGTGAAACATAAAAAGGCTGTGATCACTGAAAGAAGAGGACTTGAGATTTCTGGTAGAAAACCAGAGGGACGAAAGTTAGTAAGAATAGAGAAAGAGTTAAAATTAGCCCTGGACCATGTTGTGTTCCAGAAAAACAATGCCCTGGGGCAGATGGGACTGTCTTGTCTTAGTCTGTGGAATTTAACGGCCTCTACCTTTTGTAGTTCTTGCTTTCTTGGTTTTTCTGGTGAAGCCGGTAGCAGAGTGGTCAAGAGGGTCAAATTCAGGCACTGCCACTTTAGGAGCCAGGGGGACTTGGGCAAGTTTCTGAATTTTTCTGAGCTGCATTTATTCTGTAAAATGGAGATGATATTACCTGCCCATGGATCATTCTGAACTACTGCCATAATCCAGCCAGCATATTTTCACTCAGCAAACTTTTTTTGAATGTTGGCTGGGTCCACAAAGAGAAATCAGGCACAGTTGCTGTCTTCAGACTTGAAAACAGATTACTATAAATTAGAATGTGAGAAGTACCACAAAAAAAGCTTCCAACAAAATGCTGTAATACAGTCATGCACCACATAATGATGTTTTGGTCAACGATGAACCACATGTATGACAGTGGCCCCGTAGGATTAGTACCATATAGCCTGGGTGTGTGGTAGCTTTGTGTAAGTGCTATGGGGAGAAAGAAATTTTCCTCTACCTTTCTGGGTTCTTCTAGCTGGTCTAAGAGTTAAATTGATATGAGACAGATTAACAGGAGAAAAACAAACAAGAGTTTAACAACACATATACATGGGAGAAATGCAGGACAAGTGAGTAACTTGTCCAAATTGCCAAAGCCCTCACCTTAAATACCATTCTTAGCTAAAGACAAAAGATGTTGGGACTGGAGAGAGTCAGGGACTTCAAAGGGAAAAAAGGCAATTTACAGGTAGGTCAAAAGGAGCAAAGGTTTGGAAAACAAGTGTTTGGTCACACAGAGACAGAAGAACACAGAGGGGAGCCCAGAAAACAGGCTTTTCTAGTTTCCTCCCTCTCTACCACCTAGTTCATGTTATCCTAAGGTGATAGCTCCCTTCCTGAGACAGTTTTTTTTTTTTTAATCTGAGTTCTTTTAGGAAGTTAGGATGAGGTAAGAGGAAAAACTTGGAGTCTTTTGTTTCTTAAAAATAATCATCCTAAAATAATCCTCATGTTAAAGAAACTCATTTTGGGGTGGCAAATTTTGTTCCCCTTCAGTACATTCTATGGTATTCACACAACAACAAAATTGCCTAATGATGTATTTCTCAGAACATATCCCTGTCTTTAAGCGATGCGTGACTGTAGTCTGGTAGAGAGAATAAGGGATGGCTTTATGGGGAGTATAAAAAAATACAGAAACTCACTTCAAATGTAATAGGAAAATGGTTTCATTCACAGAATTGTTTAATTTCTGTAATCGAGTAAAGGGAAAGCTAACATAAGAAAAATCTTCACCTGATTGGTGTTATGCAAATTTTGATGGATGAAATCAAAATTCTGGAACCCATAATGGATCTGTGGAGAGATTTAATATTGAGAACTACGAAGGGCTACAAAGGAATAAATCAAAGCTCACGGGTATGGCAAGTGACTGGGTTCAATTGTATTATGAAAGTGTGTTATGGCAATAAGAAAGGAAATGTCCCTGATAATAGCAATAAGGAAGGTGCTAGGTGTGATGTATTAGACTGACTATATTGAAGTGCCTGTGAAGATTTGAGTACGGCTGAGCAGTGTTCTGTAATTCGCTTAAATAATACTGACTACACAAGGATTCACATCACCAGTGGGTTAAGAAAAATCGGAATACCAGGTACTGACCACAGTCTAGGTGCAAGCCTAGGAATATCAAGGTGGTCCACCTGACAGCCCCCCAGTGGCTGCCCAGATCTAGGGGTGTTCTAGAGAATCCTATGAAGGGCAAGAACCTGAGTGACATTAAAAGTGGGTCCAGAGCCTGTGTTAGCAAGAGTCCCTTCCTCAGTGTCCAGCCAGTGCTGATTTCCAGTTTGGCATGTCCCATTCTTTGCCTCCATTGAGCCCCCTCTGATGTGCACAGATGCTGCCACCCTGGGCTGGGACCCTCTGGCCACACTACTCGCCAGCCATACCCTCTCTGCAGCAGGGTGTGGTGTGGATGCTAGTTTTTCTCCATCCGTGCTCAGGGACTTGACCTCTGGATCATGAGGAAGCAGAGCACTTAGCACTTCTTATCTTCCAGGTGCCTTGCCAGCAATTTTCTGTGTTTCTCTGAATGCCACCACCACGACCACCATCACTACCACCTCCTAAAACTCTTAGCAGGACTCAATTTTTGACTTCACCTCCAGTGGTCGTGAACAAAGCAGGGTTTTTCATCCCCTCATAAGCAGCGTTGGGGCCTTTCTGATGGAGTAACAGTGAGTGTCCCACCCAGTCCTGGGACAGCTGTGCAGACCTTCCCTTCAGGGTCACCTTGTAAAGACACATTAAGTTCTCCTGTTGGGTTTCCTTCTACAGAGAATCCATTTTATGTTTCATTTATGTACAGACTCATTTGGGTCATGCTCCTGGACCAGAATCGCATATTGATGCAATGGGAAGAGAGTCCTGCAAGGTGGCTGAAGCCTCAGCTGTCACAAAGCATATGTGATAGAGCTGAGAGCAAGGAGGTGACCCTTGCTTGGGTGACCTCGAGTGCTCCTGTTTGCAGGGAGAGTGAGGGTGACAGAGGAAAGATGGGTAGACGAAAAGTAGCTGAAACTCTGTGAAACTGGGGAAAATGATGTTAGATGAGTGGGCAGGAAAGCATCATGGAGCACCTGACAGGAGAGGGAACAGGAGAGGGCCCCCAACCAAGAGGAAAATGAAGGAGAACAGGAAAGAAATCACTTGCAGAGACAGACTGAGAAGATCCGGACCTCCAGTGCATTTGGACTTGTAAAGTGGACAGGTAAACAAAGTGAGGCACAGAGAGGTGAAGTGAGTGTCCTACTCCTGCAGCATCCAGTGATGAGCCAGGATGAGAACCTGCATCTCTTCAGTTGTCCACCAGCCTATTCCCATGACATTTCTGCTTCTTCCTTGCTGGGGAAGTGCAGATGGATAGCTGCTGAAGTCATGGAATCTCAGAGTTGTTGGACGGCTTGTTGGAAGGTGTTTTACTTTTCTCATGGTGCTTGCATTTCATGTGTTCTAGTCTTCTCTGCCTTAGATGAATTTGGAAGAATTATATACAGTTCATTGGCTACCCTAGGAGAATGTGCATGTAATTGACTTACTCAGTTTCTGTTTGGGATTGCCTATGGATTTTCTCTACCTGGGTTTATTTCTCTCCTGTTAAGAAAAATTGAGAGTATGCAATGCAAAACAAGACCTAGGCTTAGGTTGAAACTAACCATAATCATTTTAGTTGGTTCATTTACTTTCTTTATTATGTTGATTAGTTAAGACTTCACCCATCCTTGATGTGTTCTTAAGGAAGGATTTGAAAAATGATAATAGGTTAGTATTTTGTTATTATGTATTTTTAGTAAATGTGATGTCTTCGTTGAGTCTAAATATATCAGACCTGGAACAGTGTTGAAATTGTTTATGAGTGGGAAATAGATGGAAATAAATAAAAAAGACTTATGGTTGGTGATTTGTTCAGTATCACTTAGCAACATCAATATTTTTGTCCACAAATAAAGGTTTCCTCTTTGGTGCATGTTGAAAATATTTGTACACTTACGTGTTTTTGACCTTGTGTACACATTATCTAAGGCATAAGGATCATTTTGGTTGTTGCTGGGTTTACAGTACTTAATTTGGGTGTCTAGACGCTGGTTATAGTGACAGAAGAGCATCTGAAGATGTGAGACAAGATTTTAAAGAATGGCACTCTTAAAATATGTCTGTAAACTGCCTCTTAACACAGAAATAAATTTAATTACAGAGTTAGCAGAAACCTAAATTAAAAGGATTTGTTTCTTCTAAAATAATTATTTGCATGATTTGAACATCAGTTTTTCCTCTTCAGAAGTTGAAACGTTATGTTCCTTGAGCCATGCCAAGAACAGGGGGTGATTCCCATGAATAGCCATGGAATTTAATTAATCTTTAGTATTCTTATACCTTTATTATTTAGATCTTGACCAGCTCAGACACGTTGGCTAATCTCCATTTCTACTGCTGATAATAGTGTCTGTCCTTTGTATAAAAACAATAGCCCTTAGCTGACCACCAGTATGTTGTGGTGTGTGTTTTGAGTTGTTTCCCCCTTTGGTGTTAACACAGGAGGCAGTCCTGACTGGTCTCTTATGGGATCTGTGACCTGGGAGCAAATCAAGTTAGCTGAACTGGTTCCCTTTTGTAAGTGTAACTGATATTTGTTCACTGAAGTTGCCATTTGCACAGCGAATTACTGAGTGTAACCATCCAACGCTCTCTCTGTCTAGGTGTCTCTGCTTAGCTCATTTTTCACTCTTTGTATGTTTTATTTTTTCTAATTATTCTAGTCACATAGCTGGAATTTAATCCCATTATCCAATTTGTTGTCTGTCTGGTGCTTGAATAGATAGTGTAATCATCTTATTTTTCTCTGCTTCCCTGATGCCTGGCACACAGTAGGTACTCCTTAGTAAATGGTTATTGAAGCAATAGACCAATGAATGATTCATAAGCAGTGCAAGCATTACAGACATTTTGTATTCCAGCTATTTATTTGCTCAGTCAGTTGTTTGAACTGAAAACATAATTCTCATATAAAAATATTACAAATTATGGCCAAAATCCAACATTAGCCCATAGTAGTGTATATAACTGATAATGTAGCAGATTAGTTGTTGGGTTTTTTTTTTTTGCTGAGGAAAATTGACCCTGGGCTAACATCTTTCTCTACTTTATATGTGGGACACCTGCCACAGCATGGCTTGATAAGCAGTACGTAGTTCCTCACCCAGGATCTAAACCTGCGAACCCCGGGCCACTGAAGTGGACGGAACCACTGTTATTGGGCCAGCCCCAGATTAGTTGTTTTTATGTGTTTTTCTAAGTCAGGAAGTCCATATATGTTAAATGGAATAGTTGTATATTTTGGTCATACTATTTCAAGCATTTGATTGAAAACATGGGTTTAGACAGGACCTTTTCTGTTAATATATCACCTTTATATGGTTACATATATATAATCTGGAAAGGGTAAGGTGTAGAATGTGTAGATACCAAATCTGCACATGAAGGTCTAGACACCAGAGACTCAGAGTCCAAAGATACTTTCAAATAGATCTGCTTAATTTTTTGCTACAATGAACTGTTGCCCTTTAATATTATTATTTCCTTTAGGGAAAACTGATGTTTGGGAACATTGTAACAGAATTTAAATTTTAGTACCTTGACCTAAAAATAATATTTTAGTGAGTAATTTCCACTTGTGCATATTTTCAAAAGGTAATCAGTAATTTATGTAAATATTGTATCCCCAAGGAGGAGGGAGCATAATTCCTCACCCCTTAGGTGTGGGCTGTACATAATGACTGCCTTCCAAAAAGTGTAGTATAAAAAGGGGTGAAAAAGAGTAACTTAATAGTGGAGAAACCTGACCAACACTACCACAGCCAGATGATCAATGTTAACATCAACAGTGTTGAGTCAGGGTAATAGTATGAACTCTTGATACGAAGTGACAAAAATGACACTTTGCCTTTATGTTCTTCCTCCCCAAAACCTATAACTTAATCTAATCATGAGGGGGAAAAATCAGATAGCTCCCAGTCAGGGGAAATTCTACAAAATGCCTGACCAGTGCTCCTCAACACTGTCCAGATCATCAAAAACAAGGAAAGTCTGAGAAATTGTCATAGCCGAGAACAGCCTAAGGAGACATGATGACTAAATGTAATATGGTGTCCTGGATGAGATCTTGGAACAGAAAAAGGACATTATGTAAAAAAAAATAAGGAAATATAAATGAACTGTGGACTTCAGTTAGTTTTTCTTTTAATTGTGACCTATAAGAGGAAAGCATGACATGTAGTAGTCATGTCTCGTGAATGCTACCTTTCTGAATTAGTTTGGGATACAAAATTTTAAGAACAATTGCAATAAGACAAAAATAAAATTAGTCACAGCTTGCCTCTCCTTCCTTCTCCTCCTCTCTTTCTGTTTTTAGAAATTGTTCAGCTAGATTACTTTGATGAAACGTCTTGATGTTCTCCTACCTTTGGGATGCAATAATAGATTAATTGTTGATTTCCGGATTACTATTTTTAATTGAAATGGGCCAGAAGACAGCAAACTATAGGTATCTAAATTTTGTTGTGTAGCTCTATAAGGTGTAAAACAGTTGCTACTTTAGAGCGCAAAGAAATGTAGATCAGTTGGTGTTTGAGTTGAAAAATTACATGGTCTGTCCTAACAAGTAAACCAGGTGTGCCTCAAAGAAACTCACTGTAATTAGACAAAGACACAGAATTACAAATTGAAAGAAGTTTATAGAGAATATAATTGAATGATCTCATTTTACTGATAGATTAAAATTGGGGCTTAGATTATTACTTAGAGCTTCTTCAGGAGTTGTATTCTTTTCTAAGAAGGTAGGTAAGTAGTTTTTTGTGTGTGAATTATTCTCTTCCATTCTGTTTTAATAGCTTTGTCAGTGTCTTCCTTGCTGCTTCATTATTATAGAAAGAATGTGAGTCTATGTTAAGCATTAGATTTATTATGCTAGTATGAGGCAAATGATAGTTTTGGAATGCATTCTTGCCCTATCTAGTCAGTTATGGAGATATATAATTTGCATACTCATAAATTGGGTAAATAAAACCCACCTTCTTTAGTGTTAGTGTGTGTCGATTTCTAGAATTCATCATATCTGAAAACTTGATTTAAATATGAGTTATTTATTGTCACTTTGAATTTCTGAGACAATTGATTATTGTTTCCAGGCGATCAGGAAACATTTTTAGTGAACAAAGCTTACCTTTTTGTGATAGGTCATAGTCATTTCTACATGTTGTTAGGAGGCCACAGGGCCTCACTGGAATAAGTAAGTTTGAGTTGACAGAAATTAGATAGATATCAACTCTGCTTTGAAGAAGCTTACAATCCAGTGAAGACACCTGATTACTTGCAATATGTATGTCTCTTTAATCATGTGAAATACATAGGTGAGGGTTAAAGTGGATGCATTGGGAGAGTAAGGCATGGTGCCCTGCCTGAACCCAGATAGGCTTTTTATAAAAAGAGGAACTATGAGCCTAGATCAAATAGCCATGTAGACAAAGAAGAGAGTAATAACTCTGACTCAGAGAGCAAGAACAGCTTCATGGAACAGGTAGCACATAAGCCCGGTCTTTTAAGTATGAGTAGGTTTTCAGAGGTAGGGAATGCATTTGAGGAAGAAGGAATTTCAGCTGCTAAAGAAAGACGTACCAGTGGAGAAAGTTGGAATATATTTGGAAAATTTCCTGATGGGGGATTGGTTGTTGCTGATTACCTCCTAGTCTTTGTACATCAGATCAAGGTTATGTACTGTCAACATGATTTATGACTGTTTATGTTGGCCTTGATCGTCTAGCTGAGGTAGTGTTTGTCGGGTTTTTCCACTGTAAAGTTACTCTTTTCCCCCTTGTCTAAAGGGAACCACCCTTTAAAGAGTGATTAATGCTCTATAAAATATCGACATTATCAGAGAATTGTGATGAAAATCAATCCAGGAAAATCATGAATATTCCAGACTGTTTATCAGCCTTAAGAAAATAATAAGGAAATACTAGACTTTGCCTACACTTTGAAAAAGATCCTAATCTAAACTTGACTTTCTCAAAAACTAGTACCTAAAGGTGGTTTTCTTTAGACAAAGTTTTTTATAGGGAGACTGGAAGTTGTTAAGAAATGACAGTATCTTAGCATCTGGCATGTAGTAATCACTATATAAGTGTTAGCCATCATTTTTGATATTATTATCATCTTCATCATCATTATTATTACTTTCATTGAAAGCTAAAGCACCCAGATACCAGACACCAGTATACCCAAATTCTTGATAACCAGTTTCATGATTTCCACTTTGAATTTGAATTAGAAAAAGTTTTTCAACAAAAACAAAATTTAATCATTTTTTTCAAAGTATAAGGAAATTTCACATATTGAAATATAATGAGTGGTATTTGCAAACTTTGATTGACACTTTAAAAGGTGTTGGAGTAGGGCACTCTGGGAGACTGCCTATTGATTGCGCTGTTGTCAGTTCCTAAGCAACCATTGCCAAATTTATCTTCATGTCACACAACTTGTGTGTTTATCCAAGCTGGTTGAAATTCTTACCCGTGTACAAAAATAGACTAAAGAGAATGTTGAGTGGGAGTATACCACAGGAGTGGGCTGCATTCATACATACTTTCCAGTAGGTGTCACTCTGGCAGAAGAAAACAAGAGATAAGGAGTTCTGAAGAGTAGGAAGACATCAATGGGAGACCAGCCCAGGCGATGGGGTGGGGCACACAGAGGCCCCTGTTCTGTCCTTAATTCCTCCATTCTCACCTGGGCTTTTCTGACCAGCAGGGCAGGTTGTCAAAACAATGTGGAGAGGAACACCTGTGGAAGACATTGTTTTGCACCCAACACTTTGGCCACAGCCAACCCAGCTTACTCATAAAGCATTAAAGCAGCAATAGTCTCTGTAGGCAGGAAGGTTAATAATAGGCAGCACTTGCCGGTATATGAGTAGCAAATTTTTATTTCTAGTGGGATAGATACATATAGGGCTTTAGTAGCAAATGCTTATTGGGTAGCCAAAAAATTTCCACATTCATATGTTTCTGAGTCATCTTCCATATCAGTTAGCGTTTGCTCATAATTACAAAATAATTTTGATATTAGTTAAATACACTATAGCTAAGAAAAATATAATAGCAGTGTTGTACATGAATTCCCAAAGAATATTTATGCCAAAGTTACTTTCTATTAACAGGTATTATTAAGAATAAATATTATAATTTAACCTCTGTAAAAATGTGTACCTCTAATTCTCTCAAGAGTAACTTCCTCCATCCCCAACATCCCGC
Source organism: Tapirus indicus (assembly GCA_031878705.1). Taxonomy (NCBI): domain Eukaryota; kingdom Metazoa; phylum Chordata; class Mammalia; order Perissodactyla; family Tapiridae; genus Tapirus; species Tapirus indicus. The sequence continues at coordinate 56,558,506 of CM062917.1, forward strand.
AAGAGAATGTTCTCGATGGGCCATCTCATGGGTTTGGGCAATCATAGGATTGTGAAGCACATCAACTACCCAGCTGATACGTTTCTTCTCAGGAATGTCTTACCAGTTTTCAGGAACTTAAATGTTGTCACTGTTACTAGGTATGTCACTGCTACTACTCCAGAATGCAGTGGCATCCACTTTCTGCAAGACCAATGTGAAATTACATTGTAGATAAAAATAATTAATGAGTCTAGATTGTGAATCACCAATCTTTAGTGGCTGTAAAGGTCTCTTTAAGGAAAGAGAGAATCCCTACTTTGATTTTCCCTCAATAAATAATCGTTGACTAATTAATAACACAGAGGTACCTCAATACCTAGTAGGTGATTAGAACAACATCTGCATGGCTGCTTCATCACAGGGGTCTCTGAAGTGTTACTAGCTATTTCTGTGACTCATACCCCTGGCCACTGAATGAATGGCAGAGACTTGGAAAATGGTACCTGCCTTGCAATAGCATTCATGGAAAATGTCTACATACTTAAACGAAGTTATTTTTATAATTTACTAATTACATATAAAGCCCAATCCACTAAAAAATGTAATTGCATTATTAGCCTCTATTTGTCTAGAATTAAAATTTCTAAATATATATGTGTGTGTGCACATATATGTATGTGTGTATATCTACATATACACACATATATTGGTATATATGTACATATATATATGTGTGTATGTATATGTACATATAATCTATATATTATTTCCTCAAAGTCTGGAGTCCAGGATCATACTTCTTGAGAGTCAGGAAGACACAAGAGTGTCCTTTTGCTTTCGCATCTATTGGCATGAGCCAGCTACATCCCCCCAAATACTATAAGTGAGACTGCTGAAGGAAGGTGTGTGACAGTCCAAGTCACTAAGTGTCTGTCTAGCTGCTGACTTTTTCTCTGTGGCTTCTGAGCAGATGTTTGGAAGTGATTGGTAAATTGGCACAATCTCAGAACCCAAGGGAATTCTGAATCCTTACTTCCTACGCTGTGACTTCTGTCTTGAGCCAGCTCTAGAAGAGATCCACATCTTAAGTACCAGAGTCTCCTTGCCATGAGAAGAAGTCGGGCTGACACCCCTTCCAAAGGGCCCATAATGGCTTTCATTTCAGGTGACCCAGTAGGATTCTGAGTGACTAACTTAAAGATCTTTAGATCACTAAAGTGACAAGATTTTGAAAACAAAACTTTTCCCCTCATCCATGATTTTTGAATTTAATCTTTTTCACAAGACAAACCAGAGAGTTCCTCTTCTTAGCTTATCTGTGAAAGGGTCTTAATGAGATCAAGCTTCCTCTTTCAACCTCAATCTTTTATGTTGAGAATAATAATTAAAGAATACTCCAGTTTCAACATCAAGTGTTCAAGAACCAGTAGCTCTTGTTGGCGTGGTTGATAATAATGTAGGAAATAAAATTTAGAGCTGTGGTTGAAATTACTCATCCAAGAGTCTGCAAGTGAACTGTGAGCTAGTTGGTGCGCATAACTATGGCTCTCTCCACAAAAAAACTTCAAGACTGTGTGGAATAAAGAAAAACAGTGAGCCTAGTCCTGAGTTTTCCGCATGCAATCTTGTGTGACCTTAAGAAAGTCTCCTAAGAACTCTGATTCTGTTTTCTCACTTGTAAAATGGCTTATGATTGTGTCACATGGCCTTAGGGATATGTAAAACTTCACAGTTTCCAGATCTTATTGTCTCAGGGAATATTCCAAGCAGATATTAGGGACCCTATGCTGTAGCCATTCTTCAGGTTCTGTGTTCGGAAAGGTTGAAAGATTTTAAGATTTTTGACCTGAAATGAACAGGTAAAATTATTTGGGGGGACAAGAAGTAGGTAATAAATTTTGTTTGTCACTTTTTAAAAATGGGCTGCTGTTAATATATCTTACTGTCCTTTATCTTTTCTTAGAGCATCACCCAGTTATTTTTCCTTAGGTCATAGAATGTGGAATTTAAAAAATTTCTCAATGAGAAATAGATGCACATTTTACAACTCCTTAAGGTTTTGCACTTGTAATTAAATTTTTGAGCACCATTTTAATATTGGAGTAAATGAGATAATTAAGAGATTTTTCAAGAAGGAGAAGTATATGAGAAAATAGATGGTTTCTGCCATGTGATTAAACACTGCAGCTGAGATACTTGATGATCAGAGGAGTCATTTGTTGGAAGTGTTCTTCATCATCATGAGTGGTATCCTTATTATAGTTCAAGAAGCATGTTCAGAGAAATCAAGGGTGTGATGACACCCATTAACAAACACATACACTGAAACTTACCTTGATTTGATGTAGGATTTATACTGATGCTTCTTGAACCTTGTGAGACATCAGGCATTAAAATATACGTTTGTTTACTCTAGTGATAGAGCATAAGGAGGATGCACTATGAATCTGAAATTCATTTCAGAAAGGCTGAACCTAAAAGTTTTCCTGATTGTCAGATCCTCCTGTAATTATAAATAATCATTGTTTTATTTATACTAGAGAAAACTTAAAGACCAAAGATGTATAACAATGAGTAATAGTAAGAAAGAAAAAAGCAGAATGTCTAAAAAAATCGATAAGGATTATATAACTCCTTAATATCACTCAACCATCTGGCATCAGAGACCACCCTCACCTTTGGGATTGCAGAGTGATTGAGAATTTTGGGGTTAAGTAGATTCAGGCCCCCAAATCATGGCTCTGTCACTTTTTAAGATGTGTACCCTTGGGCAAGTTGTTTAATATCTCTAAGCTTCTATTTCTTCATTGGTAAAAAGGTGTTAAACATACCTACTTATAGATAGGGAGATGTTGATTGTTGTGAGAGTAAACGACAGTGTACACTGTATTTGGTAGAGGGACTGTCATTGACATCATCCTGACCCCTAGGACCCAGAATGGCCACTTCGAGACTTTGTAACTCTCAGCCAGCTCTCTTGACCTAAATCAGTTAAATCTGAGCCTCTCCCATTTCTCCACCATCTTAACTAGGTCCTTTCCTTTTCAAATTTGCTTTCAGTGAATTTAAAAACAAATTCAGTAAAGACTATTGATAGGACATTGATGAACTATGAGACATTTGAGTTCTGAGTTGATGCTTGCCCTCCTCCCACCCCAGGAATCTCTGTACTTCCCAGGCTGTGCCCTCATATGTGATCTGAAGTAGGGAAGTGGCATGCTAACTTTTGGAAACATTCAGCTGCCAAGTTTCCTCTGCTGCAGACTTAAAATAGATCAGACTGAGAAAGGAAGGTAGAACTTGAACCAACTGTTACCCTCTATATTGAGACTGTTTTGCTTGATCTAGTGTAAATAATACAGTTCTTCGTTGGGAGAGTAAGAAACTTAACCCCCCATTTTCCCATTTCTGATTATTTGGGGACGGACCTGATGGTTTACTATGGGTATATCTGAAGGTTTACTATTTCTTGTCTCTCTTTTTTAGTAAAACATATTTTTATTGTTGGGGATGTGACAGACATCTTTGTTTTAGGGATAACTAAGATTCTTTTTGGTAACATGAGTATGTTCACAACACCTGATTAGTTTTTAAACCAGAATACATAGAGCATTTTTTAGGTTGATAATTAGATCCAGTTTAATTTTGGATGGATGGTGGAATTACAGAGATGCCTTCCAGGCACCCCAGATGAAAATCTTTCCAGCCATGCCTGTGGATGCCAGTAGGAAGAGGGGGTGGATTCTGCTGGATGGTTGGACCATAGGCCAAATTAAAGAATCATTGGTGGGTGAATATTGAGTGTTCTGGTTCCCAAAAACTGTTCATACAAAAATAATTTTCTAGAGATAGTGGTATAAGGAAGGACGTGAAAGAGAACTCTTCTTCATTTAGGGATGGGTAAATCTGTGGAGAGAATGGACATCTTCTGTGGCTTTTCCATATTACTCGTTTCAACTCAACAAAAGAAATTTGGGTACAGAGCTTCCTTATAGAATGCCTGGACAGTCATAACATCAGCAGGTCAACAGAGATAGATGGTCATAGCTACTCGTGCTGATAAACAGAAGGATCCATAGTTCTCATACATCAATAAATACTTAAGTGCTTATCAAATGCCTGGCCCCATGGGAGACAAAAAAGCCACAAGACAGATACCTGTTCTCAAGGATCTTTAAACAGATGGCCTTTCAAGACCCCTCAATGATTTTCTGAGCCATGGTTTAAACCCTCATAGCCAGGTCTTAGATAGACCATTTTCAAACTGCTAGATTCCTCCCCTTTTTATGCTTTTTATTGGTAGTTACAGAAACTTTGTTTTCCCTCCTAAATGGAGCAGTATTCTGGGTTGGAAAAGGACTATTATTCAAGTAGTCCTTATCAGAAGCCAGTGTAAGTTGTTATGTCTAAAGGTAAATTGCACAACTCTGGCAATTTTCCCTCCCTGTATGTAAACCGAGGCCAGCAACCAGGCTGCCCACCTCTGCTGAGGGGGCCAGTCCCTGAGAGTTGAGGCTGCTTTTCTTTCCCCTTCAAATAAGACCTGCGTGATCAGTGTGCTGAGAACCTTTTTCTCACCTGCTTTCCTTGGTTTTTGTGTTTTTGAGAATGTAAACAGTTCATTTAAATGTTCCCATTTTCTTCAAAAAAAAAAAAAAAAAAGGAAACCCCAAACCTAAAATGTTTGTGGGAACTAAGTCAGTGTTTAGCCAGAGGAGGTAAGGGACACTGAGGGGTTCCAGTGACCTTTCCTCTGCTCCTGCTATCTCTTCCCTCTCCTCACCATCTCCCCTTTCTCTTGATGGGGCAGTTTGCGTAGAAACCATTTTTCTTTCAATACACAGTGGTGGCCCTCCAACCCTCCCTTGCTAACTTCCTTGTAGCTTGTGGGGGTCATTAAAGTGTCCAGGTGTATATTATTCTTTAGGCTTGGCACAACTTAAGTTTGAATTTCCTGACTTCTCTGAAGAATCTTTGCGTTCTGTGCCTCTGCCCACACAGCCCTCTCCCCCCACACCAAAGGAAAAAAAAAAAAAAAGAAAAGAAAGGAAAAAGAGACACATTAAAAGTGAGGCTCAGGCAGTTCGGATTTATAGTGAAAGTTGCTCCATGAACGTCAGTTATGCTTACATTGCTGTTTTGGAACATACACTGTTTCACCCTGTGTACTCTCATCTACAAAGTAAAGGTAATTAAATCTCACGTTATGATTTGAACTCAAAGCAGCAATGTAAAACAAAGCCACACTGCCAAAGAAATAGTCTTTCTATGACTATAACTCCCCATAAAACATAAAGCGTCCCCAGCTGGTTATGTCTTAGAGGGCTTTTGTAAAATAATACTGCATTGTCTTTTAGGTCTACGTGTTGTCTATAATAGAGCGGTAGTCAAGGGACACCCAGGGTGGGACCAAAGCCATGGCTAAAGAGAGTGTTTTCCATGATCCCAGACGGCCCCTCTGACAGGGCTTTGTATGGCGAGGGGCCTGTGCTGCAGAAGGCAACAGAGCTGTCTCCAACACCAAGCTGAGTCGGGACCCACCAATGCCATTCTGAGAATAGCTGGGCAGCTCTCCAGGGTGTTGGACACAGGGGGACTGCAGATCTCCAGCACACAGCCAGGGGCTGCTGTCCGCCAGCGGCGGGAAATAACAGACTCTTGTAGTAGCAGGGTTGTGACATTGGCATGAGCTGCCCCTCACAGCTGGGCCATCCTGGCACCCAGTCTCAGGCCTATGGAGGGAGCCAGCCCAACTGTACTGAAATACTCATTCTTTTCTTCTCTCTCACACTCCCTTGTCAACAAGGAAACAAACAAAAGGGATGATACTGTGGTTCATACAGTGAACAGAACCTTTCTCAGCTGAGGGAAAGAAATGGTTACACTTATTTATAGCAGAATTCTGTACCTACACCTTATTTTTGTGTGAAGAGGGGAAAATTTAGCATTTTGTATTTTTATAGCTCCTAAGACACAGCTCCTCTTTCCTTGTGGGGTCGCACATTTTGAAGGGAGTATTAAAGAGTTTGTGTTTGTATTAGAGGGAAGAGTTCCATCAGTGTTGATCAGACGTGGCTCTGAAGAATAGGATAATGTTCTATGCAGCATTAAAAAAAGCCTTAGATGCTACACTCTGAGATGTCAATCACGATTTCATATATTCAGCAAACCTGGGTTATGAATTTCCTCTGGTGCAAGCACCGTCTCCTCCAAGGGGTACAGAAATATACTTGCACAACCCCTGCTCCCAGGAGCATGGCATCTCGTAGAAAGGGTCAGGTGTCTAAGACATGGGGCTTTAAAAGTCACATCTATTTGGTGGGAATTTATGATAAGACTGAAGGGCCTCAGACACGGACCTCCAGTCAGTGTAGAAGAGATCAAAGGGAAGATCATTGAGCAAGGTGAACAAGGTGCTCCCTGGCTGCTTTCTTCCCTGTTCTTTGAAGGTCATTATAGTTCTGTAGTGGAATCCAACACTCGTCTTCTGCTTGGTGTGATAGGCTTTAGTTTTCTTCTGTTTCCAATAGAATAGTGTGCCTGGCATGCTTATCATGTATTAAATCACTGTAGATGTGTCTTGACCCAGTGAAAATAACTAATGTAGTGTTATCCTATGTTTTTGTGACTTTTTACTGTCCTTGACACAAGTCTCCCCTTCCAAAAGAAGAAAGATTATATATATATATGTTTGTTTATACACATCTGCCCAAAAGGATATGAAAATGTCATGGAAAGTGGAAAATAACTTAGATTTATTGAACATCTGCGGTGTGCTGAGTCTTGTGCTAGAAAATTAATCAATTTAGTATCCCTCTGAAGAGAATGTTACTGTACCCATTGAACTGATGAGAATACTGAAGTCCAGCATGGTTAAGTACCTTGCACAAAGTTGTACAGCTAATGTGGAGGAGACAGGCAGAATCCAAGCCCAAATCTGGTCTACATTCCATAAGAGAAGGAATGCTGCTAATGCCTCTGAGTTGTTCCTTTTTCGGATTCACTGACCTTCTCCTCATCTTCTGTTGTTTTGGTTGGTATTAATCATTCCCCCTGTCATCCAGCCTCACTGTTTTGCTGTGATGTACACTTTTGTGGGTACAGTAAGCCTTCATGGATGCAGCTAAGACACTTTTCTTCCTTAAGTGTATGTCGCTTAAAATTCCTCAGATAGATGGACTGAAAGCGGAAAGGGGGCCTTTTTACCTGTGGGGGCTTATTGGCCTAGGAGTGCTTAAAGCTAATTTTGTTTAACAGCTTAGTTACTCAGAAGCGGAACTGTGCACTTGGCTGTCCCCGTATTGCCTGCTCACAGAAACACTGTCTTCATCTGTTGTTGCAGCAGCTCTGAGGAATTTACCCTTTCACAGAAAACCCAATGCCTAAATAAAAATAGAAAACCTCAAATTGTTTACAGCTTTTAAAAACTTTTTTCTCAACATTGAAATTCTCTGAAGATTTGAGACTGTTAGCACCAAACCAAGAGTTTTCTTTTGGCTTCTTTTTCTCTTTCTTCTCAATGCAGTTGAACTTCCTCTGCTGGTTTCTATTCATCTTACTGGTCATAATTGTTGTGTTGGTAGAACAGAGAAAGTTCTCCCTTTAAAATGGAACTATGAAAACTTTTTTGCCAAAAATATTAGAATATCTTCTCATTTTAAAATGAGAATAACACAACGATAACATCTTTTAAATTCTAGCTTAAAAATGTCTTGGTTTGTTGAAAATAATGTAGTTGTTTACTATAATTATTATACTGTGTATTTGCTATTATATTGGATATAGCTATTAGGAATTGTGAGGAACAGACATCTGACTATAATGCCTTAAAACCACAAGCGTTTTTTCCCTCACATTAAAAACAATTCTGGAAGAAGGCAGTATGGGGCTGGTAGAGTGGCTCCACGAAGTCCTCAGAGACCCGGAGTCTTTCTCTCTTTTGGCTCCACCCTCCCATCACTTAGCTTCCAACTGTGAAGTTGCTTCATGGTCTAGGATGACTGCTAGAACTCCACCCATGACATCCGCATTGTGGGCTGGACCATGGAGGAGGAGCAGAAGTCCAAAATGATACATACCTCCTTCCATTAAAGACCCTTCTCAGAAGTCCTACACAACATGTCTGCGAATATCTCATGGCCAGAAGGTCATCATATGGCCACACCTAGCTGCAAGAGAGGCTGGGCAATGCCCCACTCTTACTAAAGAAGGAGGAGAAGAAATTAAAGCCAGAGAAGTTTCCACCACATCAGGACATGTGACCTTAATTATGATGTAGGGTTCACAGGTTGTAGTAGGCAGAGCGTTTTTGGAGGCCAGTTGAGTCTAGTTTTCAGCTCTAACTGCCTCTTACCTCAGTCAAGTTATTTAAATTTGCAGCTTGGCTTACCTCATCTGTCCAGTCAGCATAAGCATACCTAGTCTGTGTGGTTGTTGTGAAAAGGCACGTGGAAAGGCCCTAGTACTCTACCTTGATGAATACCTAGGTCATAATGGATATTAGCCCCACTCACCCTCTACCCTCTACTCAACCTAATTCCCTTCATGGACACTCAGTACATAAAGGTTTTATGAATGACTTGATTTCAGTGTATTAACAGGAGCAAATACATAATTTGAAAAAAAAACACTTATAAGAAGGTAAGAGAAGTTGTGACAGTAATCTGTTGTCAGGGGCTATATTGTCTTGAGATGCTCATCTTAGATAATGTCTCACCTTTAAGAAGCCTGGCACGTAGTAGAAACTAGAGAAGTGTCCTTTTCCCTCCTCCTTGCCATTGAAATCTTCACCTCATGCTGCTCAGCCCCAGAAGCTTCTGTCCCAGCCTTCTGCCCTCCCACAGCCACCTTGTCCTCCTTCAGGCTCAGAGGCTCACATTCAGGACTGAAATATTAATCACTCAATAATAGAGCTGAGCTATCAAGGGAATAAATCCTTGTACTCTTATTTCCATAGGAAAAAATGCTTATCAGTTGTAGGATAAGTCAATTATAATTGAATTTTGGGAACCAATCTAATTTGTAAGTTGGACTCTGCTTATGTTCATCTTATTTTTCAAGGAATCTCTTTTATGTCTTTTGGGGAAAAAATATTCTAAAAGAAATCTGTTGTGCTAATGTTTAGCATTATTTTGAGTTAATTTCCCCTTTGATATTAACTGATAATTGTATCCACACTTTGGTTGAATTGTATTAAATTTCCCCTGGAAGAATAGGGTACTATTTATTTTTATTTATTTGTTTTCTTTGTTATGCAATTAATGAGGCAAGACAGCTGATCGCCGTCAAAATTAAGCTGCTGGGTTTAAGAAGTGTTTTTGGGTGTGGTGGTGGTTTTATTTTATTTTGCAGGTGGTTTTTCTTCTTTTTAAAAAATCATTAGGCCCTTGAAGGACATTCTCAATCTAATTGAAGCAAAGACAAAAGGCGGTGATAGAAGATGACATTTTAGTTTGCTCGGCAAACTGACCCTCATAATACTTCGTATTGTAAAACAAAGAATTACAGACACATGACCATCCAGGAGGGTGAGAACAATAGAAAGTGGGAAATCTGGCTCTGTGTGTGTGTCAGCCCTACAGCGGGCAGTGGGTCTTCTCAAAACACCACTACATGGCTCAGGACGTAGTGACCTTGTCCTGCAGCTTGTTGCCTAGACTACTGCCAAGCGGAAGCCCAGACACACTGGCCTCGGTTGTCGGAGCCAGTGAGAATGAGGGAGTTCACAGCACCCCAGGGCTCTGCCAGGCACCTTCCTGCCTGCTGGTCACTGAAGAAAGGCAGGAGTCTGGCAGCAAGGAAGTGGCATGGCCTTAGCCAAGCAACTTCTTAATTGGGTACTTAATGAGTGGAGAAATGCTGCTGATCATCACAGCTCTAGATACATTTAAAGGGCATGCTCCAGGTTTTGTACTTGGAGGGGTAAACAAGAAGCCCTTGATTAACTCTGTGTCTGAGGTCCCTTACAGACCTCCTATGATGAGATCCAGTGGGCACCTCACCAAGGGTCTGGGAAGTCTCCTGTGCCCAGGACTACTTGGGGGTGAGCACCACCCTGGTGACCGTAAGGTACAGTCTTTGGCTGCCTTTTTGAAGTGTGAAGTTAGTCTCTTCCCAGCATCCTGTAACAAGCACCCTGTGCAGGAAGGAGCAGCTTGAAGTTTGAAGTTAGCATGTCTTCTCTTTCCTCCAGAAAGCAGTCAAAAGCTGAGAACTACTAAATTCAATCCCTGTGACGTCCAGCGCCTCTAAGGACTCTATATAAAGCATATGAAGCTGAATATGGCCCCTTAAAAGCAGTACTGTTTCTAGCATCTCCATCCACACCCCTTGCCTGTGGGAATTACCAAGAAGCCACGCCTCTTCCATGCTTACTGCTGTCTCTGGTAGCCAATGAGATGAAGACCTGGGCTTAATCTTCATCAGGGTCAGAGAAAATATGTTCTCCTAAAATTGTAGATGATCATTTTGGGTAGTTCAAGGTTTCCTGATGCTGTTCACAGGCCAGTGTTGCTCAGAATTCTGAACAAAAAGTAGAGCAGTTATTCAAATACTGTAATTAATTCATTGATCATTACTAACATGGGTGAAGAATATACAAGATTCTTTCTTTAGGCCAGGCCAGCATTTTAACTGTTTGGGGGAATAGTGAAATAGCTTTAAAGTTACAGATTTCTTGATGGATTTGAAGTAACAGAAGAAATCAGTCCCCCATCAGGTCTTCCCTCTGACTGCCTTCTCAGTCAGCTGTCATTCTGTAGTTGCTGAAAGTTAGCTTTGAATTCCCTCAGCTCCCTGACTCTGATCAGTGATCTGAATGCAGATTGCAGTGCTTGCAGACCTGGGCTTGGAATGGAAGGAGACTCTGAGAACCCTTCAGTTTTTTACTCGTTTTTGTGTTTGCCTTAGAAGATTTAGGGATCCTTCAGTCCTTGTCAAAAGGCTCCTGAAATCTTTGTTGTGCTTCAGTGCACACAGAGTAAGAAACTCCAGAAGGAAAGCAGAGAAGGGAACAATCAGTGGGAGCAAAGTAGAAGTGCTTAGAGTTGTCTTATGACTTCTAAGTCATGCCTCTTGCTAATGTTTCCCAATGCCCGGAGTTCACCACTTTTTAGTTTAATTGGGGCTCCTAAATCCTGGTAACTGGCAGGTGGTGTTTTGGGGTAGCTTGTTTAAACCATTGTTCATCCAGAAGTGATCATTTTTGCATGGCCCCTCATAGAATGGGGAATTTTTCACCAGTACCAGTGGTAAGAGTTCTAGCTGAAGGACTTGCATTTTCCTGTCCTAATAGTAAGAGCACAGAGGGTACAAAATAGTGCAGATTATACTTGCAAAGCCCTGATGAAGTCTGGGATGCATGTGAGCTCGCTCTGAATGGATAGAGCTGCTCCTTCCTGCACAGGGTGCTTGTTACAGGATGCTGGGAAGGGCAGTGTTTGTTTGGGAAGGAATTGTTGCTTTGTAAGTTTTGCTTCACAGTGATTCTCCTATAAAGTTTGTCTTAATTTTTTCTCAGAAATCTTAGGAGTATGCTGGGCTCAAGTGAGAGGTGACAAGAATAGGTTGAGCAGTTATTCATCCTAAGCAAACAACCATTGGATTGGAATTCATTTTCTGTTAGATTGGGGAGGAGTGTAATAGTATTTTGGTAGAAGGAGTATAATCAGAGAACTCAACTCAGGGTTGAGAGACTGATGTTGTATTCAATTTCAGGTGTTTAGAACCTTCTTGGGTAATGAAAGTGAGACCATGGGTTTTGATCTTCTGGAGGGAAGAGAAGCCAAACATTTTATGGTTGACATCCTCCATATCATGTCTCCATCTCAATATTTTCTGGTCAGGAACTTCATGAAAGAGAGGCTGCATTTTTTCCAGGCTGATATCTATAACCAGTTTGAGCTCTATGGGCTTCATACATAGCCTTGGATGGAGACCTTGGGCTGATGAAGATATTAAAGGAAGCTTAGTTTCTTGACCACCTAGTGGAAGTCTGTAGCCTTCAGTCATTCCAAATGCTCACTTCTTTTCTTTGATAATTGAGAAGGCTTTAAGATGACCAGATTTGCAAAAGTACATCTATTATCAAATTTAATAATGGCTGTTCTGTCATTTGTTATGTTTACCTGTTATTTGATTATTTTGTATTATTAGACAGTCTAATATTTTTGTATTGTTAGAGGAAAAAAGCAGAACGTGGCTGGGCTCTACAGCTCTTGCATGAAGCCAGCCAAGGTAGCACTTCTCCAGTGCTGTCTCTGGTCCCGGGCAGAGTGGCTGCTCACTCCACTGTCCACAGTGTGCTGCCCAGACTGCTGTTTAGATCCTTGCCACATTGTGATTCATTCACCTAGACATCTTCCTCACCATGGCACTAGCTCCTTTGGGGCGGGAACTATGTCCCATTCATCTTTGTACCGCTACCACCTGGTATCTAAGCACTCCAGAAACATTTACCATACAGTGCCTTGCAGAATGGCAGGGTGATGTGGCTTTTTCTGGCACCTTCCGATCTCAGGATTCACCTACCTTGCTGCCTGAGAGTCCTGGGCTTTGACACTGATGGAGCTTTGGCACTGGGTGTAAGCACTTCCCAGACTACTGCTCTCTGTTGGCCCTCTGAAATGCCACAACCTAGAAGGGAGTTCCACTGTGGTGAGTGTTCTCAGAATCTCATTACAAATTATTGTGAGGTTTTAGAAACAAACAGACCTTTCTACTTCTCTTGAATCAGATTCACCAGGTTCCAAGCAGTAGCTGAAAGGAATTCAAAGCTTGAAGCTTGTGTTTCTGATGGGAATATTTGTATTGGAGACCCCTCCCTCCCTTTTTGTCTCTTGTCCTCTTAGAGCACAAAGCTTTTTTAGAACGAAGTGATATATCATCCCAGTTTTTTCCTTCCCCAGCTGAGTCACTGATTATACTTTCAAAGGAAAAAAAAAAAAAAAAAAAAAAGAAAGCAAAACCCTCAGAAATACAAAGGAAAAGTTTAATGGGATGGTTACTATGAAGAAAATCTTTGGGAAGGATATTTTTGTCTCCTGAAAGTTATTGGAAGCGTCAAGAGAGTAGATTTCTTGCCTAGTTTATAGTGCATCATTTAATGCTCAGCAAATCACGTTCAGATATTTCTGACTTTAAGCCCTTCTGATTAAAATTAAAAATTGTTTTAACTAAGCTTATGAGCTAGATGTTAAATGCTGTCCTGCGTTAGTTAAATCAAGTCTTCATCCTCTCTTCACTTAACAGACTGGATTATCTGCTCTGTTTATGGCGCTCTGCTAGGCCCTTCGAGCTCAGAACTTTCAGAGTTGTTGGATGAGAGAACAGACACATGATGAGTTTAAATCATTATTCAAGGCAGTAGCAGGAGGATGTCTGGTGGTAGTGGAAGGTGGAGTGTTAGGTGAGGGATGTCGACAGTGTGGCATTGGGGTCTCAGGAGGGAGGCCTACAGGGGTGGCCATGAGCACCACTTAGGGAAACCTGCTGGATTGGTGGCAGTGAGGACATGGCTCTGAAGAAACAATTGACAACATTAAGCAAAACAATATGTAGTTTTCTGTGGAAAGGAATTGTTAGCATAAGTTTAGAAAATATTCTTGGATGTCTTGACCTGACTCTTAACAAATATTCTGTGTTTGATTTCCTAGTGGCATTTTTTTTTTCTTTTTTTTTTTTTTGCTTTGTGGTTTAGCCTTTTTTTAAGCATCTGAATTTGCATGAGACTAGTTTCATATTTCTGCAAGTATAAATCCATGTGATGTGAAACAGATGTGATAGTAAACACAAACAGGGTTCAAAATGAGAAAGTAGAACTCTTGGGCATGCTGTTCCATGCGTGCATTGACTGAAAAGAAATGTGATTACTTTGAGAAATGAGACTAATATTTTAGTGGTTGTGTAATAGCAAAAAAGCCATGGTCACCAGCCTTTGAGAACTGAGGTTTAGCTACACTGCATTTGGAGTACTGAGAGTCTCAAAGAGTGGCTTGTATTAAAATTGGTTTGCAGGCTACTGAGGAACATCTAGAGATGCCAGTGACAAGCCTTTGCTCATCTGAGGCCAGTCTTTTCAATGTGGTGACATTAGCAATGTGGGCAGTGTGAGTTATGATGCTGTTGATTATAATTAGAAAAAAGAGCAACCTTTGAGAAAAATCCTAAGAGAAAACCTAAGAAATGGAGATGCTCTTATTCTCAGAAAACTAAAATGTGAATTCATTTTTGGTGATAGTGATGGAGAGAAAAAGTGAAGGAAGAGGGGAGCTTTTGTGTATAATATCTCTACATTACGCAAATCCTCTTTAATGAGTAAATGGAAGCTTAATAATGAAAACTACTGGCTGCATTATCAGTTGCAAATTGATTTGCTCTAGGCTAATTCTAATATAGTTTGGCTATGTGAGGCATACTTCTTAAGAAAACAAAATCAGATTACCTGAAAATGGACTCTGACTTTCAAGGTGAAAAAAGTACTAATGACATAGCACAATTTTATCCTGAAATTTTTACTTGCTCCTCAATCATGGATGGGCTTTTCTATTGTTATCTCTAAAACTGAGCTACAATTTTTATCTTTAAATAGAGACTGTGTGTACCTTCCACACCCAAATGAAGCTGGAATGGGAGTAAGGAAAGGAGGTCAATGCCTTTTTACTTCTTTTTGGTGGGATAAGAGGTCGAGTGGGGAGAATTGATCTCTAATAACCAGTGGTCCTTAACCTTTGAGAATGTGATGCTGGCCAATGACCCTCATCTCAGAAAAATGCAAATACACCAAGTTTCACATATAGTTATGGGGTTTGCACACCCCTGAAGCTCATCCATGGTGTCTCAGTTAAAAGTACTTGCTGCAAACTCAATAGGTGCCTTTTTAAAAATAAAACGATTGGTTGTATCATCTTGCTGATGAATGATTATCTCACTATTGTATTGTCTAATTTGATAGCTATTTATATTCCTGTGAAGCACCTTGAAATTTTCCCTGAAACTAGATTGACCAGTCTGGGACCCTGCTTGTCCCAGGAGATGAGAATAACTTCCTAGTTCCATCTTGGGACCTGCCAGACCAGCATATCATCATCTTTATCACCACTATCATCATCATCATCATCACCACTGCCACCACCATCTTTTTCACTGTCCTCCTCCAGGTAGTGTTTGCTGAGTGTGCTAGATGCCAGAGAATGAGCTGGAGGGAATATATAGGAAAGAGGAAACACATACAAGTATTAACTTTCAAAGAAAGAAGGCACAGTCTCCCCTTGGGAGAAGAGACAGTGATACATAGTGTTTGTGGGTATGTTGCAGATCATGAAAGCAGCTGAATAAGATGCTGATGCTGACTTATTAACTAACTGTAATGTATTTAGCTTGGAGCAACTTTTGTTCTTTGATGAGATGAAAAACAAGCTGAAACTCAGTGATGATAAATACAAGAGATCAAAATAGAATCCATGAAAATACAATGACCAGTTTAAAGATGTTTAAGTCTTTTCTTGAGTGAGGGATCACAGTGGACCACAAGATGCTATAAGTTGGTAATATAATGCTATTTGTTTCAGATGATATTGGTGATTTATGAATGTGAAAAAATCCAGAAAATACTCACAAAAGAAGTAATTATCAGGTTATAGTCATTTGATTTTTAGGTGTAGTCATCTGATTGTATATGGAAAGCGTTTAAGTAGGCCAGTTCCTTTTAGTAGGAAATCACTTCTTCCCTACTCACTGAGCCCAAAGCTCTCCAGCTAACCTCAAGCTGGGGGACATCTTTCTTCATGGATGACTAGCATGACTGAAAGGAAGAGAATTCCTTGTCTCCATGTGGTAGCAGAAGAGCATTCTCTTGGCTGGTGACTGCTGTGACTAGTAGGTGCCCAAATAGCTCAAATATTTCTGAGATCCTCCTGAATTTGAGGTTTAAACTGGTGGAGACATGATAACATTGGATTTGGCTTCCCAGGCAAGTCACCAAAGATTCTAGGATAGTAGAGCTGAAATGCCAGCTTTGCCTGTAGCGTGTATTTCAGTTACATATGGATTATAACGACTTGTGAGGTGTCCTAGACACTACCCCACCACTTGTGATACATTTTTTTCTATAGAAAAATTAGTTCCCAATTCCAAATAGATGATTTTTTTTATGAACTTTTGGGATGCAGTCTGTCCAGACATCAGCTGGAGGCCATATGCACTTGGCAGGAGTTAGACTTTTCTCACTTTTCCATATTCCTTCTCAGCAGAGCTAGGGCTGGACACTGTGAACTACAAGGTCCCATGAAGTCTTTCTTCTTAAGGCCACTCATAGCTCTCCCTTCCCTTCTCTTCCCTTCCACTAGTTCACCGTATGTTAGCCATAAATGAATCTAAATTATTAATGCTGTGCTTTTCTTACAATCCTTGCTTATAAATTTCTCATTTCTACTGACACCTCTCCTTGAGATAACTTCAGGGGCCTCCTGACCAGTCTGCCTTTTCTAGCCTCTGCTGCATATGCCGTAGCCCCTGCTCCAAAACCTTCAGCATCTTTTCACTGCTGGTAGGATAGAGTTCCAACTCCTGGCCCCAAAGTTCTCCATACCAGACCCCATGCCCCAAGCTCCCTGCTGTTCCAGCAAGTCAGCCTGGCTCTGGGCACAGCTGTGTGCCTCCCCACCTCGGCTTCTTTGCTTAGTCTCCTGCAAGCTTCCACACCCTCCTGAGCCTTGACAGTCATCTCCAGTCCCCTAGCTTTTCTGTTAGAACCACTCACTGGGCTCTCCATGCCTGCAGGTGTAGTAGGACCATCTCTACAGCTGGAGGGTGAGTCCCTCCAGTTTAGGGACTGTGTCTCAATCTGCTTGGTTCCCCAGCATCCCCCACATGATATATATAAGAAAGTCCTCTGTGAGTGTTGGCTGCTGCTGCTGAGGATATTTTTAGAATAAGTTTAAATGACAAGAACATCACCTCGGCTGTCGGGAGGACTTTTCTGGACCCTGAGGATGATGAGCACTGGTGCAGCTGCTAACAGAGGCACAAGGTGACTGTCCCCATCCCTGGACTTCTCCTGGGACTGACCAGCAGTGACCTCCTCTCCTGGTTGACTGGGTCATGGCCTTGTCCAGAGCTAGACCTCTGGACCTAATAGTGGTTACTAAAGATTTTGTATTTTCATGGTTTATGAAACCATAAAAATATCTTTGAACTTGGACTCTCTTTTAAAGGAAGCCCTTGGCAAAGGGAAAAGCAGCATCACTTAATTATTACAAGCTCACCATTTAAAAAAAAATAACATAACTTTTAGCTCTGAAATTGGGTAATTACAGGGATACCAGATAGTTGATACTGGATTTGTGCTCTTTATAATACATTTCTGCTGGTTTGTTTTTCTTGTAATGCAGTTTTTACAGAGACTTGTCTCTCATGTTCCATCTCCCTAGTAAACTGTCTGGAGACAGCGTAGCATATTTCAAACAGCTGAGCTTCTTGCGTTCTGTCTTCTCTGGATAGACTCCTCTAAATTCTTTGGAGCCTTCTCTCTGGGAACCTGAAAAAGGGACTCATGCAGCTATAAAAAGAAACTAGAGGTCATCCAGCTATAAAACTGCATCTTAGCATTAGCTTTTGTTTTGTCTACCTTTCATTTTCTATTCATCCTTTTCTAAAGTTTGTCCAGCAGTTTGAACCTGGTAATTTTAGTTCTCTGGTTTCTGTTGGCTCTCAAACCCTTACCCAGTGATTAAAAATATAAATTGCAAACCCATCTTGGTGGGTATGGGAGCAGATGGGGCTGAGGAGTCACTGCACTGCTGGCATTTGGACATTCTGCCCTCAGCTGCTGTGCTAACCAGGACTGTATGCCTGTGCGTGTGTGTGCTTGTGGGTACACGTGTGCATATACATGCACATGTGTGTGTGTGTTTGTGGCAGAGGGTTAGCAGGGGGCAGACTACAGCATTTGACAGTTTAGAGCTTTTTAAAAGATGCATATATCTTTCCATGATTTATTCCACCCTGAAATGAGCATGGCCTTTGAGGGTTAGAGTCACTGTTAACTTGCTAGCCATGCATCTTTAGTCAAGTAACGTTATCCTGCTCAACCTCAGTATCTTCCTCTGTAAAACTAGGCATGGTGATTCCTGCCAAAAGTGAGGGAAGAAAAAGAGAAAAATGTAAAGCAGTAGCACAGTGTGTGGCACAGAAGCACTCAGCAACTGTCAGTTCCCTTCACCTTGGAGTTGCCTAAAGGGTAAGAGGCTGTTGGGGAGGGAAAGAAAAGGGATGAATATGTGTCCATATCAGTTCTGTGCTGGGCACCATGCTGAGCCCTGAGTAGGCATTCTTGGCAGCATGATGGTACTTACACTATCAAAGAATTACATCTAAACCTCCCTTTGAATGTGAATTAACTGGAGAGGAGTGTACCGTTTCAGAGTGAATGTAATTCTCTCTTGGGTGGCCATCCTAAAACCAGTGGTCAGGCCTGGCTAAACTGGAGGAGAGTGCCTGAGGCTCTCGGGCAAATGTGTGCAACTCTTTTACTTTGTTCACTTTGGTTCCTGTGAGTGGATGTGATGAGGCATTTGACAACACATGAGTTTTAATACCCTGTACCCACTGGGTCAAATGCCTGAGACAGCGTAGCAGACAGCAGGCACCAGCCTGAGTCCATGTCCTCACCAGCCTCACCGCTGGGCTCTGCCCTTGGATGGCCCGCCTCCCACGTGGTCTCACTTCATCCCAACACTCATCTAAATCAAACCTTGATACATTTTCCTTCCCGGGAGCTCTCTTATTCATATTGTTCTTTTGGGTTACTTTACCTATACTATAAGACTGTGAGTTAAAGCTCTTATTTTAAGGTTTATTAACTAACCAGAGCGGGCTAGCTGCTATCTATAAACTAGTTGCTTTTGTAATATTATCATTAAATCATATAAATATATATAATTTAAGGTTTCAAAGTGTTACTTTTGTATCATCTTATTTTTTTCTAAAAACAACTCTATGAAATAGGTAGAGGAAATATAATTTGCCTATGTTTGCAGATGACAGTGTGAGGTGCAGAAAGGATGGCCACTGACACCCAGCTCCTGGGGGCAGAGCTGGAACTGGTCTCCTGATTTTCATGTGTTTGGTGAATGTCTTTCATTGCTAAGCCTTCTGGGAAGGACGTGGCCCAGGCATCACCTTTCAGATGCTTAGAATCTAGTTAGTAGTTCTAAAAAACATAGGATTGGGAACCTAAAGAAGTTTCAAAAATAATAAATCTTACTAGAGTTCCAAAAAGAAAGAAAGTAGTTTGGCCCTTAAGATATTTAGGGGGACATATTTTTATTACCAGTTTCAACTGAGAAACTAGATTTTAAGAAACATTGTTATTTTTCCAAAGATACACAGAGTAAGAAGCCAGAATGCTTGACCATTGGTGTGGTTTTCATTCATTTATTCACTTAATAAGTAGTTTTTGGGTGCATACCATGTACCAAGGACTACTTGAGTTCTTGTTTTGGGTGCTGTCTCTATTGTCACAGAAGTCCTCGAGCAGATCACACCCGAGGCAGGGTACTGCTATCCCATGGCCTTGCTGGCATAGTTTTGTCATTGTTTTCTGGCTTTGCCTTTGGCTTTCTTTGGGGACTCCTCTGAGTTCCACAATTCTGGTGTGCTCCTCTGAGTTCCACAATTCTGGTGTGTCTCTGGGCTTAATAAATGTTATGCGCAGAGTGAAGAGAATTGAACTTGTAGCCACTCTATGCCATCCTTTGACAGCTGGGAGTCCTTTTTGACGCTTGCTTCTTCCTCTCCCCCTAAGCCTATCATTGTTCTTCCTGCGTAATTTCCACAACCTGCCCACTCTACCCATGGCTCATGGCTTCATCTCCTTTTCCCTCAAGTACTGCTACAGGCTGTTAACCCATCTCCCTGTCCTCCTGTAATCCGTTTCCCAAAGAGCTCATTTTCCACAAAGCTCAGTTGACCTGAAGCCCAAATTGGATCATATAACCCCACACTCTTTAGTAGCTCCCCCCACCCACAGGATCTGGAGGCTGCATCCACCTTTTTTAGCTTCTTCTAATGCCCTGGCACATCACATTGCTTAGAGTTGCCCCAGACACACCATGCTCTTTGACATCTCTAAGCCTTTGTTTCATGGTAGTCTCTCTCCTTTGGCATTCTGTCTCCTTCTCCCCCCGCCTCTTTCATCTGGCTAATTATTACTTATCCTTTAACATTCAGATGTGTGGTCACCTCCTCCAGGAAGCCTTCTTCAGGCTCTCTCTTCCTCCCACTGGCTCGGTACTTTCTATCCTCTTCTGTTGTGGTTTGTAATATCTGTATTATAGTCCTTGCCAGTTGGTTTGTAACTATCAGTTTATGCCCTCCCCCACCCCCAGCAACTCCAGGCTTCTCTGAGAACGGGAACTTATCCATCTTGTTCTCATCAGTGACTAGGACTGTACCTGGTATTCATGAAGCTTTAATAAATGGATGGATCATTGGGTGGCTAGGTGGAGGAATGGCTACAGAAGTGTCCTCCCCTCATACCCATTCTTCATTAACTCTAGACCAATGGTTATGTATCTCCACTTCTTTTAATTCTGTTTAATTTAGATTAAATTTAAGTTAAGAGTATGTAGTGGGGAAGAAAGTAAGGAGCATGTCTGAGGATAATACTGCAGCAAGTGCCTTAGCATCTGTCTCCTGATTCATTATATAACCAAGATAAATCATAATTATTTGTTGAAATCCCTCTGAGCTTTCCTTTCAAATGAAATGATTAACTTCTGCTGTAAACTTCCTCTTCCAGGCTTCAGGCTTTGTGCTGGGCCTGACGGCACTCAGGCTTTCCTGGCCACGTGGGCCCTTAGGTTGTCCTTATCCTTTGGTTTTACTGCCTGGTGAAATATTAGATAACGAGGACAGAGCTTATCTTGCACACGTCTGAGCTGACAAATATGGCAGCCTTTCAGTGAAAAGGCCAATGCAGACGAGGCCTCTCCCTGGCTGGAATAAGAATGAGCCTCATGCTTGTCTGGCCCCATTGCCGATGGTCAGATGCACTCGACGTGATTTCCATAGCACCCAGACAGCCTGAGTACCTAATATCTAACTGTCTAGTCAATACATCAGTTTCGCTGGAGAGAGAGCAGGAGTTTGTCATGGGGGCTCATTTCTAATGCATCAGGAACAAATCTGTTACCAACTCTCTTTATTCTGGCGTAAATGCTGTAAGCTGCATTAATTTATTATCTTCGGTGGTAAATAACAGTGCCTTCTGGATTTTGTTTTTAGAAAGGGTCTTTTCTAAGCCTTTAATGTCAAGGTCAAGAAAGGAGAGACGAAACAGATTATGCCTGACTATGGGGATTAGCATCTTGCTCCAGGTGAAGGGTGTCCACACTTACTAATGCACTAATGAGCACAAAGGGTCATTTTGATGATTAGTAATTTTGGCAACATAACTTCTGCCCCAGATTTGATTAAGCCTCTGTACAGACTTCCTCTTCCAGGAGATTATCTTTCAAAAGCACATTTGATTTCCCTCCGCCTTTGAAGCCTATTAGGAAAATTAAAACATTTAATTTTAGTGATGAATTTTACTGATGCAGACAACTGCTCTCCCAGATTTTCTCCAAATGCAAGCACAATTGCTACATCAACCAAAATATCTGTTACTTAACATAGACTGGTGTTAAATTATGTGGAGATTGAAGATTCCCGGTAATACATTACAGAATAATAAGCCCTGTGTTGGAAGAAAAATATCTCAACACTGAACCAAGTCAGGGGGACCATTCAAATAGGGGAACTGAAAGTTAACTAATATCTGGAAACTTACTTCCTCCTAAATGAACTTGTCCACCAAACCCTCAGATTTCTCCTGCTTCTTCCCTTAAAGAAGCTGATCATAAATATTTGTAATGCACAAGCCAGCTAATACCCAAATAGCTGATGAATCGAAGTGAATGAAAGTTGAAAATGTGGTAAACTCCTTGAGGCTAAAATTACTGTCATCTAGGAGCTGAAAAAAGTACCTTGTAAAGAATAGAAGCGGAGAAGGCTTTTGAGTCACAGCATTTTGTCTTCTTTTTCCCTCAGGCCAAGTGAAGTCAAGATGATGACAGCGGTTGTCCCATTGTAAGGGAAGCCTCAGAGCCTGAAATACACACACATACAATTTCCCCTCCTCTCTCTCTCCTTCGCTCTCCTTTTTCTCCTTCCCTACCTAAATATTAAGTAGTATCTCATTTCTTGTGTATTTGTTTGACCTCTTTTATTATTAAAAAAAAGAGGATCACTTGAGCTCAGGCAAAACAGACAATGCAAAGTAGGGAGAGAGGAAATAAGAACATCAGCTAAGGAGAATTATTTTTCAAACCTAGAACGTAGAGAAAATGCTTTTATATTTCATTTCAGTGTTCTAAAACCTGAAGATTTCAACTAGGAAGTTTGCACTAGGACATCAGATAAGAAAAGGTTTAATTTTTCAAAAAGTTCTCAGTCGCACATTACGCATTTGTCTGCACAAGGTGTAAGCCAGGGCAGGGAGTTTGTCGAATTATCTGCTATGGCTTAAATAGATGGTTGCTTTCTATATCCTTCAGATATAACAGAGTGAAGAACTATGTAAAAGACACAGTCTCATGAAAATGTTATGAACTGTAGTAGAGTAATTATAAAGATGAACTGGCCAGTTGCTTTATAAAATACAAGTAGGAGAATTAAAAGTAGAAAGCTACTTTTTCCCCCCATGCATTATTTTATCATTACCTCCTCTAGCATCTAAATGCCTTCCTAACCTTAGTTTTCCTGTGACATTCATGCTGGTTTTGAAATGATGTAAAGAGGAACTTAATTCCATCAGCCAAAGTAACATGCAGGGGGAAGAGTAGGGAGATGGCACAGTGTGATTAGAAGTAGGGTTTTCTTTTGATCCTTAAGTTATTTTGACTCAATATTCTTTTTAAAAAATCATTTTAATTAATATAGCTTATAGGTTCTAGATTCTCCATTGCAGATTAAATTTAATGAGTCAAAAGGGAAATTAAGGAGGAAACTCAAAGTACAGAATGGTCTACATATTTAGCATTGTCAGTGGAATTCTTGAAGAAATTAGACCTTCATATGAAATGAGCAGAAATGAGAGATATTAGAGAAGCAATTGATTCAGTCACAATATTAATTTGCAATAGTGGACTTCTAAAAACAATAACTAAAACTAATACATCAGAAAGAGGCCCTAGTTAGGAAAATAGGGGAAAGCTATCTTGTGTTAATAAAGGCTTCCCCAAGGCTCTGTTCTCAAACAGCATTGGTTTCTTTTTGGTCTCATCACAAATCCGAGTGCATGTGACAAGATTGTGATTTTACAAGGGTCACTTTTAGGAAATTGTTTCCCATCATACAGTTTTTCTGAATGGTTCAGTTGAAGATACTGTACATTTTCTGATTCTATATTTATTTCCAACACTCATACACACATGTATGCACTCACAAATGCACACTAAAATACTCAAGGATCTAACTTTCAGACAAGTCAATCTTGAAACAGTCTGGATGCCTAAAAAATTAGAGTGGACCCGTTTGTGAATGTGTCTCTGTAACATTACACTACATCTACTCAAAAAGACAAAAGGGATTGCAAGTCCAGAGTCATGGGAATGAAAGACGTAGGGAAATCAGATTGCCTAGGAAGCTGAAAATATCAAAACATTATGTGTATATTCATTTTCTTCTTGGAGATTTTCACTCTTGAAATGCCACCACTTCCCATGTCAGCAGTTCTCAACTCTAGTGTGCATTAGAATCTCCTGGAGGGCCCCATAAAACCCAGATTTTTGGCCCCACACCCAGAATTTCTGATTCAGTAGATCTGAAGTGGGCCTGAAAATGTGCATATGTAGCAAGTTCCCAGGTGATGCTGATGCTGCTGGTCCAGACAACTTTGAGAACCACTGCCCTAAGCATCACACTTCAGAATTCTATCTGTGTTAGCTGGTCTCATGCTCATATGTTTTGCAAATATTTCTTGGTTGCTTACCAGGTAGCAGGCACTGTGCTAGATGCAGGGAATATGAGAAACACACTGCCCTGGCCTTTATTGAGAGCAGCCAACCGCTCAGTATCCTTCACAGAAAAATCCATGTTCACCCTAAGCCCACCTGCAGGGATAAGTTGAGGACCTGCTAATTCCTGGGTCCATGCTTAGTTTAATGAGGTGGAATGTTTCAAGACAAAGAATGGTAAACAATTCCAGTTACTTTTGCCTGTGCTTACAAGACCTCTTTCCCATCTCTACTAGACATGTGATAGTAGGTTTTGCAGAGTAGCTTTTCTCTTGGATAGTTGGATCGTTGCACAGATTTGTAGGTTCTTGTAGGTTATAGGGCCAGTGCCCAGGCCAGGTACACAGTGGGATTATTTTTCTGCAGTACTTAAGGACTGTTGTTTATGATCGAGCCTTTACTCATTCATGATCCTGTTTACTCATATCAAATCCTTTGTCTATTTCTTTAGCTTTGTGGTGTCTACAAAAAAGAGATCATTTTCAACCTTAAAAATTTAGTCCCCAAATAAGTTTAAATAATAATAGCTAATCTTGGATCTCTTTCATGTAAATTGGATGGCTTCCATGTAAATTGGATCCATCCATTGGATGGATCACAGAACACCTCACTTCTGGAATCCTGAAAGCTTTTTTATAGGAGTTGCATCATTTTCTAGGTTCCTGAGGAGAACATGGTCTGACATCATTCATCTATGAAACTTTGAGAAGCTTTATGAAAATACTGTGAAAAGATAGCCTCATTCTTGATTTAGGTTGAAACCCCTGGTGACATTTACACTAGAAGTGGTATCACTGTGTTTGGAGATGCACCTGTGCCTTCTCTCTCACCCTAGCAGATGCTTCCTCTTTCTTCCCCTTTTGAATATCATTTTAAGCTTCTCTCCTCTGAATGAACCAGTTGGAGCTGTACCTTTTTACACAGGTATTTTATAGATAAAATAATAATTTTTGGAGGCTGGGAAACAAGTCTATATGTTGATTTCTCCACTTTCTGAAAATGTTTGGATTATTCTCCTTTATTTTTTGAGTAGAATATTAAAAATAGATTCACAAATGGGGCTTCAATAAGGAATATATTATCATATCATCAAAATGATGCATTATTTTTAAGATTTCAGTTTCCTCCCTTCCCTTAGAATTTTTTTATAGAAAAGTATAACATATCTGGTTGTTACCTCACCAAGTGAAGGAACAAAAGGCACATTTTCTCCCCATGGTTTGGTTTGTAGCAGACTCACCTGGTATTTTCCATAAGCAGCTTCAATTTTGGAAAACATTTTTTAGACCTACTGCTTCTGTATTCTTAGGACTGAATTGTTCTTATGCTGTCAACACAGTCTCCTCACAAAGAATGTATGTATGATCACCACTGCTTCCTTGGAACAGTCTGGACACTATTTTAGAAGTAATGCTTCCCCAATCCCAGAGTCCAGCAACATTGATTTTATGTTTTATGGTGCCCTCATTCAGCTGTTTGCGCACTCAGGAAGCTCAGCTAAATATCCATCACCCTGGGGCTGCCTGGTGGCGCAGCAGTTTAGTTCGCGCTTGGCAACCCGGGGTTCGCGAGTTCGGATCCCGGGCGCCCGTGGATGCACTGTTTGTCAGCCATGCTGTGACGGCATCCCATATAAAGTAGAGGAAGATGAGCACGGATGTTAGCCCAGGGCCGGTCTTCCTCAGCAAAAAGGGGAGGATTGGGAACGGATGTTAGCTCAGGGCTGATCCTCCCCACAAAAAAAAAAAAAAAATATCCATCACCCTGTCATCTTTCTTCTTTTATCGTTAGTTCCTGCCTCCAGGATCTTTTAATCTGTTTAAAATAATCCATGGTAGGAGAAAGGCAGTGAAACAACAGTTTGATGCCACTGCAGGTTGCCCTCTGCTTGGGTTTTTGTCAATGTGTGTGGTGGCTCATGAGATGTAGTAAAGAAGCTGCTTGCTCCACCCTCAGCCCCACCCCCACCCCCACCCCGAGACAGCTCAGCTTCATCCAGCGAGACTTAAGTTGTGCGTTTTTGTTCGCAAATCCTTGGTGGAGATCCAGAGAGAGTTTGCAGAAACTATATTTCTTATATTTTAATCAAAGTTTCTACTGTTATTCCCACTGGTTTTTCTGACAGCCTAGCTTGCTTGGATGATTTTTTTCTTGGGGATGGATTGTGGCACTACAGCCATGCCTTCTCACACATTCCCCAGGGGTCGAGAAAGAGTTGAGCCCAGATAGCTGGCAGAGGGAAGGTGGTTGTCTCTAGCTCTGTCTCTAACAGAACCCATAGTTCTGTTACCCAGACTCCTGCAGCTGCTTCTAGCCTCACCTTGGTCTGTCTTTCCCCCAGGTAGTGTCACTACATCCAGGGTTGCCACAAGCATAACCAGACTTAGATTGCAGGTATTGATCAGAATTCACATAGTAAAGCTAGAAAGAAAGAAAAAGTCAAAAGGGAGAGAAGAAACTCAAAGAAGGAAGAAAAGGAGTTTAGGAGAAAAGGGAAAGGTGCCTGAGGAGTAAGGAAGGCCTGGGTGAGGTAAATGGGGTGAAGGTGTGGTGGAGGGGGGTAAACAAACAAAAAGAGTGAAAGACAGAGGAGAAAATCTGTAACTGCTTGGGGCACAGTTGGGGCCTTTCCTACAACGATAAAACATAAAGCAAATGAGGAAAGACACCAAGTGGGTACTGAGAGAGTGAGTGGGTGTGCGTGTGGTTGTGTGTTGAGAGCCCACTCGTGTGTAGCAAGAAATCAAAATGACCCAGAATCTGAAACATCACATGCCTGAGCATGCCACTTCATGTATGTTCTGAATTGTGCATTCAGAATTTACATGTCCCTGGAGCATCCATCCTTCCTGAAGGCTACCTCTGCCACAACACTTCCTCGACCACCACAGTCCTCACTGATTTCTTTTCCTCTTAAAATCTACAATATAAATTGTTTATAATCTCTACAAACAATTTAACCTATCATGGAATTCTGGCTGACAAGGCCCTATGTTGTTTGACGTACATGATTAGCCTCTAGACCCAAGGAGATCCTACTTTGTGACTGGTCCTTCCTGTATCCACCAGACCTGCAAACATGTTAAAAGCTCAGGAAGTATTTGCTGATCACTTGCACTGGAGATTGAGTCTAACTGTGGGTTATTTAATTTATAAAGCATCTTACGTTTAAAATTAATTTGAAAGACCAATTCATTATTTTTAACCCAGAGGTCGCATTATTACCAAATGGAAAAGAAGAAACAGAGCAGAGTGCGTTGGTGGCCTTGAGGCTGGTGCTTGTCTTCTCATGGGAATTCTCAGTGCTTTTTGTTTTCAGATGTTTCCTAAAGTATGAATAAAAAGGAGCAGAAGGCCCTAACCTAGTAGTCATGCGTAGGTTTTAGTTGCCTTTGATTAAGGAGTTGTGGGGCTGCCTTATTGTCTTTGAACAGTTAAAGTATCAAGAAGAAGAAAGACAAAATTCAGATCTTGTGCTCTGTTTGCTCACTGTAGAATTCCACTTCTCTCTCTTAACAATTTTTTTTTTTTTTTGGTGAGGAAGATCAGCCCTTAGCTAACATCTGTTGCCAATCCTCCTCTTTTTTGCTGAGGAAGACTGGCCCTGGGCTAACATCCGTGTCTATCTTCCTCTACTTTACATGGGATGCCGCCACAGCATTGCTTGACAACCGGTGCGTCTGTCTGCACCTGGGATCCGAACCTGCAAAACCCTGGGCCACCGAAGCAGAGTGTGTGAACTTAACCACTACACCACTGGGCTGGCCCTCAAGAGAAATACATCTTATATCACAACCCAGTGCAAACGCAGACACATACATGCAGGTCCCAAACAAACCTTCTCATGGTGCTTGTCCTTACTATTTGTACTCTGATATTTTCTATTCTATTCTGTTTCTTTAAACACTGGTTGCATTCTATTGCACTGACTGGCCTAATGGATTGTGACCCATGGCATGAAAAACATTGTACAGCTTCCCTTCTCTCTGAAGGCCAGAAAAAAGGGTAACATCATGATTAGGGAAATAAATGACCTATCTGTCTTACAGAGCCATGTGGAAAGATCTGCTTAGGCCAAAAATGAATATTATTTGGGAGAGTGTATAGGAAATATTATGACTTATAAACTTGGTAGGCGTGATGCTATGTTGTCAAGCAGGCTTTTAACCCTTTTAAGGAAAAATCATGCACAAAGAGTGTACGTATGATTTTTCCAAGGCAGGATAGTGAATGTTGCAATCCCTTCAGTATTTAATGTTGCATTTAACTCTTGGAAATCCGAGATGAGAAGCAGGGCCTTGAAAAAAATAAAATTTACAATGTGCAAATATTTTAGAAGGAATTTGTAGTTTCTTCTAGAAGTCTTGGTTCCCACTTGGAGTGTGGAAGGAAACCAAAACTTGGTGAAGTGATTCAGGTTCTAGCAATTTCTTATGAATTTATTATCTGCCTCTCACATTTTAAAATTTATTGTATCAAGTGAGAGTCTATGTGTAGAAGTATTTTTAAATTTACAAAGTGCATTTGCAAAATAATAATATTTAAAATTTTTCTAATTGCTTTTTTTTTTTTGGCCCAGTCTGGTTTCCTCAACAAAATTGTGAGGTTTTTATGAGCTGACCTAGGCGTGGATTTCTCTTCTCTCACAATTACAAAGGAGAGGCCCTATGATCATTCACAGCAGGGAAGCCCAGCCTGCACCTAGGTGTCTGACCTGCAGCTTAGGAATGGAGGCGGGAGTGCTGAGGAGTATGGGAATGGGAGCATTGGGCAGCCTTTTTATATTTTTCTTTTTCCTCTCAAACTTTCTTATATCCTGATTTTCCATTACCATCCTCATTTAGCATTTGCATACATTATGTGCACACCTGTAACTACACCTTACTCACTGTGTATCTCAGGGTCCTAGAGAGAGTTTGTCTCCAAAGCAGTGCTGTGAGGAATAGCTCCCCTCTTCAAGGCAGCACAAGTGTGTGCCTGTGAGCTCACCTGGTGGGAGCGGAGCTTAGAGGAGACAGCTCCTGGCTCAGTCCCTCTGTGGGTCTGCCACTCAGCTGACACTGCCAGCCGTCATAGTGATTCTGACCACTGTAAGTTCAGCTCCTCCTTATTCTAATTCATACCCATTGTGAACCACTGGTTAACAAAGGAACTCTAATGTTGCAATACCAGTGAGGAGATTACAAAATTATAATCACTCTGCAAATTTATCTCAATGTAGTCTTGTTCAAGTCTCTGTGTTTCATTATTCTGATAGATGTTTCTGGTTTTTCAAAATTTAATGTTAAAGAGGAAAAATATAATGATAATTATATTCAGGTTAATTTTGTATTTATTGAGAATAAAGATCATCCACACCTAGAAAGGTGCTTAGAAACAATGGCACAAAACATAAATATTACAAAAACAAATCCATTGATTATTAAGGCTGGAAATACAAAAATTATAAACATCAATAAAAGCAACAGTTAATTATTAGTATCATAAAACAATTTCATTTCACAGTTATTTATTTATTTATTTATTTATTTTTGTGGGGAAGACCAGCCCTGAGCTAACATCTGTTGCCAATCCTCCCCTTTTTGCTGAGGAAGACTGGCCCTGGGCTAACATCCGTGCCCATCTTTCTCCACTTTATATGGGACGCCGCCACGGCATGGCTGACAGGCAGTGCGTCGGCGGGCGACCGGGATCCGAACTCGCAAACCCCGGGCTGCCAAGCGCGGACTAAACCGCTGCGCCACCGGGCGGCCCCCACAGTTATTTTTTATTATACCAACATTATTGAGATATAATTCATTTGCCTAACAATGCCCCACATTTAAAGTGTACAATTCAGTAGTTTTTAGTATATTCATAGTTGTGCAACCATTACCACAATCTAAATTTAGAACATTTTTGTCACTCCAAAAAAGAAACCTCATACCCATTAACAGTCATCCCCATTTTCTCCCACACTCCCAGCTCTAGACAAATACTAATCTACTTTTTGTCTCTATAAATTTGCTTATTTTGGACATTTCATATAAATGGAATTATATAATGTGTGGTCTTTTGTGACAGGCTTCTTTCACTTAGCATGTTGTTTTCAAGGTTTATCCATCTGGTAGCGTGTATCAGTACTTAATTTCTTTTTGTGGCTTTTATCCATTCTGTGGATATACCACATTTTGTTTATCTGTTCACCTGTTGATGGACATTTGAGTTGTTTCCACTTTTTGGCTGTTATGAATATTACTGCTCTGAACATTTGTGTACAAGTTTTTGTGTGTACGTATGTTTTCATTTCTCTTGGGTATACACCTTGAGTGGAAATGGCTGGGTCATATAGTAATTGTATGTTTAACTTTGTGAGAAACTGCCAGACTGTTTTCCACAGCAGCTGCACCATTTCACATTCCCATCAACAATGTATGAAGGTTTCCATTTCTCCTTGTTCTTACCAACACTTGTTATTATCAGTCTTTTGATTATAACCATACTAGTGGGTATGAAGTGGAATCTCATTGTGGTATTGATTTGCATTTCCCTGATGGCTCATGATGCTGAGCTTCTTTTCATATGCTTGTTGGCCATTTGTATATCTTTGGAGAACTATCTATTTAGGCCCTTTGCCCATTTTTAAATTGGGTGTCTTTTTACTGTTGAATTGTAGAAGTTCTGTATATATTCTAGATACAAGTCCCTTATCAGATATATGATTTGTAAAAATTTTCTCTCATTCTGTGGGTTGTCTTTTTACTTTTCCTTGATGGTGTCCTTTGAAGCACAAAAGTTTTTCATTTGGGTAAAGTCCAATATATATATTTTTCTTTGGTTGCTTTTGCTTTTGTTGGGATAACTAAGAAGGCTTTGACTAATTAAAGATCACAAAAATTTACTCCTATGTTTTCTTCTAAGAATTTTATAGTTTTAGTTCTTACATTTAGATCTATAATCCATTTTGAGTTAATTTTTGTGTATGGTGTGAGGAAGAGGTCTAGCTTCCTTTTTTTGCCTGTTGGTATCCAGTTTTCCCATTACCATTTGTTGAAAAGACTCTTCTTCCCCAGTGATTGGTTGTGGCAATTTTGTCAAAAATGGACTGACTGTAACTGTGAGGGTTTATTTCTGGACTCTCAATTCTATTCCATTGATAATACTTAGCCTTATGCCAATATCACATTGGTTGATTACTTCTTTTGGCTATTCCAGGTCCCTTGAATTTCTGTATAAATTTTAGGATCAGCTTGTCAATTTCTGAAAAAAAGCCAGCTGGGATTTTAATAGAAATTATGTTAAATTCGTAGATCAATTTGTGAAGTATTGGCACCTTGGCAACATCAAGTTTTCCACTCCACGAGCATGGAGGATATTCTGTTTATTTGGGTCTTCTTTAATTTCTTTCAGTGATGTTTTGCAATTGGAAGAGTATAAGTTTTGCACTTCTTTTATTAAATTTATTCCTATTTTCTTCTTTTTATGCTACTGAAAATGAAATTGTTTTTTTAATATCACTTTTGAGTTGTTTATTGCTAGAAATATGTTTGGCTTTTGTCTGTTGAACTTATATCCTAAAATCTTGATGGACTTGTTTATTAGTTTTAGTTTTTTGGTGGATTCTTTAGAATTTTCTATGTACAAGATTGTGTCATCTGTGAATACAGATAGCTTTACTTCTTTTTTAATCTTGATGCCTTTTATTTTTTTGTTGTTGCTTAATTTTCCTGGCTAAAACCTATGTTAAAATGTTGAATAGAAGAATATTTTATTGATATGGCATATTACTTTAATGAATTTTTGGATATTAAACCAACCTTGCAGTTTTGGAATAAATCCCAGTTAGTCATGATGCATAATCCTTTTTATATATTGTCGACTTCATTTTGCTAGTATTTTGTTGAGAATTTTTGCATCTAATTTCATAAGAGATATTGGTCTTAATTTTTTGTTCTTGTGATGTCTGGGTTTGTTATCAGGGTAATATTAACTTCATAGGATGAGTTGGGAAGTGTTCTTCTTTATTTTTTGGAAGAATTTGTGAAGAATTAGTATTAATTCTTCTTTAAATGTTTGGTAAAATTCACCCGTAAAGCCATTTGGGCCTGGGCTTTCTTTGTGGAAGTTACAAAATTACTAATTCAGTCCCTTTACTTGTTGTAAGTCTATTCAGATTTTCTATTTCTTCTTGAGTCAGTGCCTTTCCAGGAATGTTTCCATTTTATCTAAGTTATATAATTTATTGGCATACAGTTTATATTATTCTACTATAATCCTTTTTATATTTGTAAGGTAGGTACTGACATCATCTCTTTCATTCCTGTTTTAGTAATTTAAGTCTTTTTTCTGTGTCAATCTACTAAAGATTTCTCAATTTTGTTGATCTTTTCAAAGAACCAAATTTTGGTTTTGTTGATTTTCTCTGTTTTCCTGTTTATTTCATTATTTTCTGCCCTAATCTTGATTGTTCCCCTCCTTCTTCTTGCTTTAGGTTTAATTTGCTCATAAATATTTCTTAATTTGCTGTATCCGCTTTGGATAATTTTCATAGACTTTAAATGGTTATTTTTTAATAATTTTTACCAGTTAAGATTGTTTTCCTGGGAAGCAGGCCCATGGAGCTCCTTACCCCACTTTTTTGGGCGTGGCTCTCCCATATTATATTTTAAATGTGTTCAACTTCCAACACACCGTAACATATGTCAGATAAATTATGTTTTCCTTACATAATAGATTGAAACTAAATTATAGAGCAAACATTTTTTTAAATGGGCAACAGTAAGAAAATTTTCTTTATATTTTATAAATAGTATTAAAGATTGTATTCAAATTTAATTTTATTACATAACTTTTAATAATATACTTACCTAAAGATAATATTTTATTTAAAATCCCTAGCATACCAGACCTGTGATTTTGTGGATATTATTACTTAAGAGAGGTTAAAATTTCTAAAAATAAATTAAAGTCCACTTAAAAATCGATATTAAGTAAACAATAGTACAGATAGAATGCAGATATGTTTAAGAATCCTAATGGTGGGACTTGAAGGATTGAAGTGTGCAGAACACTGGAATTTGGTCCCAGCAATTAAGTGAGAGAACATATGAGGAATGAGCAGTGGTATGACTTACTAATGTCACCATCAGGTAGCAGTAGAGGTGGCACTTGTACTGGGTCTCCTGACCAGTCTTAGACACCACCAGGAGGAGCTAAAGTTGAAATGTTACAGGCATAATAACTGCAGAGAGAACCTGTAGCCTAAGACTTATAAGCCATTTATCTGAAATCTGATCAAGATTCTCCATTTGCTTTTTTATCTGTTTGGGCTAAAAATAACCAAGAAGAGAATGTGTGATAAAATTGCCACCGGCAGCCAGCCTTGGCCAGGATTTCTGCCTCAAAGAGGATTAAATGGTAATAGATGGTTTTTGGAAGTTTTTCTGTAAGGTACATTACAGAAAAAAAAAAATTGTAAAGGCATTTGCGATATTACCATTTCTGGCCCTTTAAATTTTTAAAAATTCAGTTTCATTTGTATAACCAAAATTAAGTGAGTTTCTGCCAGAAAACTATTCTCCCTGTGAA
Source organism: Tapirus indicus (assembly GCA_031878705.1). Lineage (NCBI taxonomy): Eukaryota > Metazoa > Chordata > Mammalia > Perissodactyla > Tapiridae > Tapirus > Tapirus indicus. The sequence continues at coordinate 56,592,111 of CM062917.1, forward strand.
AACTCCAAACGTTTTTATTATTGCTACTCTATTTTACTGTATTCTATTGCTTTCCTAATTTGGGTATTTATTGTTGAGAATAACAGACTTGATTAAGGTCACTTTTAATCAAAACAGGACTATATTTCTCCTTATCCACATGAAAGGCACTCTCAGGCTTTTTGAGTGAATGAGTCCTACTCTCCTAACCATTTTGGTTTTTGCCTCTTTCATGGTGGCAAGATGTCCTCATAAAGCCCAGTTGATCTTCATTATCTCTGGTTAATCAGGGACCTCATATGAGCACCTAAATTCTTTGTGTTTCCATGTGGTGATTTCATTGCATATCTATGAAGATTCCTCACTTTAAACGAAGAAATCTGACTGACATGATAGTGGGTTTAAAAATTATCTTTTAATTTTAGTATTTTTTCAGTTCACAGATGAATAAGGTGAATCCCTAAATGAAGAGGGCTTAAATTTTGAGTCAGAAAGAAAGAAAGGGTTATGGACATATTAAATTAGACATGGAAAAAAAAGGAGGGAGTGCTTTTTTCTGGAAAACTCTGATTTTTATAAATATTTACATTGATTTTTATTTACCTTTTTATACTGTCAGTATAGAACCAGCCACTTCATCTTTTCAGAGCCCAAGAAAAGGAAAGGGATAAAAAAGACAGGTTTAGTTTAACGTAAAGGAAAATTGTCCAATGGTACAATTAAGCTTGCGTCCAACAGTGTCTTCTCTGAGATATGAAGACTTCCTTCTTGGATGGTGGAGTTAAATGATCTCTGCACTTCCAGCCCTTCCAAGAGCCTTGGTCTCAGAGAAGTAATTCATTCCTCATCTTTTAAATGGGACTTGTAGATCAAGGCCCTTCTAAAAATAACATTTGGCTCAGGGGTCGTCCTTGGACCTGCCACTTTTAGAGTTAGCCTGATTAGTGGTTAGGAGTAGATTCTGGAGCAAGACTTCCTGGTTCAAGACCTGGCACTTCCATTTACTAGCTGTGTAATGTTGGGCAAGTCACGTAACCTCTCAGTACCTCAGTTCGCTCATCTGTAAGATTGGGATGATAACTAGTACAAATGGTCCCCGAGTTACCATGGTTCGACTTAACGATTTTTCGACTTTAGGATGGTGCAAAAGTGATATGCATTCAGTAGAAACTGTACTTCGAACTTTGAATTTTGATCTTCTCCGGGGCCAGCGACGTGCGGTACAATACTCTCTCTTGATGCCGGGCAGCAGCAGTGAGCCTCAGCTCCCCGTCAGTCACACCATCACGAGGGTGAACAGCCCATAAACTTACAGCCATTCTGTACCCATCCGGCCATGCTGTTTTTCACTTTCAGTACAGTATTCAATAGGTTATATGGGGTATTCAACACTTTATTGTAAAACAGACTTTGTGTGAGATGCTTTGCCCAACTGTAGGCTAATGTAAGTGTTCTGAGCTCATTTAAGGTAGGCTCAGTTATGATGTTTGGTTAGGGTTGGTGTATTAAATGCACTTTTGACTTACAATGTTTTCAATTTAAAATGGGTTTATCGGGACATAACCCATCATAAGTTGAAGAAGATCTATACAATCTCATATGGTACTTTTAAGGATTAAATGGCTTAATTAAATGGAATACTGCCTGGCACATAGTAAGTGCTATATAAGTGTTACCTGTTATTACTGTTATTATTTAGGTTAAGCACCCTCCTGTGTGCTCCTACTGGACCCTCATTCATTCATTCACCTGCTCTGGGCTGAGCACTTCACTGAATGTTGCACTGAGTCGTACTGGTCTCACTACTTTGCGAGCTCTTGCTTGGGACATGAACTAGAGATGGTCGTGGATGAGGACTAGTCCTGGCTTTCTTATTATCCTCTGTTCCTTCACAGTAACTGGCACATGGTAAGTGCTGAGTTCTGGAACTGACATAAATGAGGATTGACGTCATGTTTTCAAAGACGATCTGATACCAGAGAGCAGTGATTCCTATTTTTAAAGCATATGTGTGCTAAGATAGTCTTAAAGTGCCAAAAATGAGAAAGGAATTAGTTATATAGATCTGATGTGATTTTGGATTAACTTGGATTTTCGGCCTATGATTTTTCTAGGCCAAAGTAGATGCTCTCAGTATATACTCTAATACAGTAATTAAAACCCTGGAATGTGCTGTGACTTCATCTCAACGTTTGAAGAAGTTAATGCTTTCACCTAAGCCAGGAGCCTAAAGGTCTCAGAACTATCTGAACACATCCTAGAATTGATAACAAGACAAAGAGGAGCTCCAGAGACCATAGCATGCATCTCTCTTCCACATTCACATCATCCAAGAAATGCTTGTGATTGCGAAGGACCACTGCCTTAGAATACTCAAGAATAACAATCACAGTGTTGTTCAGTAATTTAGTGACAACACACGCCAAGTGTAGATGCCACATATGTGTGCCATATACTGTATATGTACAAGAATGCATAATGTTTGCCTGGAGCATAGTGCTAAGGAAAGTGGGGTCTCCATCTTTCAAGAGGCAGTTAAAATTTTTAAGGAGTTAAGCACTGGGAACCAGAATAGTAGTGTCTAGGATCTGAGTTACAAACATCTTGAGCCTCATCTTTTATGCTCTACCCAGAAATAGGATGACTTGTGAAGGTTATTTAGCCTCCCAGCTTTTGGGTGAAATTGAGAAATGTAACATATCTGAAAGGCAAAATAAAATATTTTTCTGAATGCCTACATTGAATATTTTAAGTATTAAAATCCAGCAAATCAGCCAGGAGCTGACCACTGGCAGGACGCATACAAGAGAAGTGGAAAGCTGTTTCTGGAACTCTCCAGTGGCAGGACTCTACTTTCCTGGCGTCTGGCTCTCTTAGGGAGCAGGGAGACCGGGGAACATGTTGACAGAGCAAGGACAGGTTCATAGGGATGGGCCAACCAATGGCATCTTCATAATCTGTCTTTAAGAAGAGTCTGCTCGTGGCACTTGAGTTTTTCCAGAAGGCAAAGTTAGAATTCTTTCTTAACATATGGTATCCAGAAGTCCCGAGGGACTTCTGGAGTTCTTCTGAAAAATGCCAAATATCCTACCAATTGTATTCTGATACCAGAGCCTCTATTAACATAAGCTGGTTAACTTCACCATTCTCATGAGCCCTGACAACACTGTCAACCCCTACTGCTTCTCCCAAAGGGTGTGGATGGATCAATAACAGTGCACAGGTGGGAGGACAGCAGGAAACACCTGCCCTGTGGTACTGGGCCCTGCCCCCAGGAGAGCAGCATTATGACTTTACACACATGTGCATACAAACAGTTGCATGCCGAGTACCATTCTTTAAGAGTAACAATTGCTTGGGGACAAAACAGGAGACCTGGATTCTACTCTCATTTCCTCTGTGTGGTGTGCACAAATCACAAATTCTCTGAACCCCAGGTTTGCTCATTTAATCCAAATGAGGAGTTTGAATTAGACCAAAGTTTCAGAAGAATACTTTCACGTGTAGATGAATCACCTGGGGATTTTGTTTAAATGCAGGTTCTGGTTTCAGCAGGTTAGGGGCGGGACCTAAGATCCTGCATTTCAAACCAGCTCCCAGGTGATGCTGATGCTGCTGGTCCTTGAACCACACTTTGAATACAAGGATTAGATGTGTTATTCTATTTCATCCTCCCAACCACCCTACGATATAGGTATTCTTAGCCTCATTTTACAGATGAGGAGAAAGGGACTTAGTTCAGGCTGACACAGTCAGATGGCAGGACTGGAAGCCAAACTCAGGCCTAACTGGCCCTGAATTTACCCACTATAAAAACTTCATACTGCCTTCCATTTTCTTCTGGGGCTTGGAAGAGTAACTGCAGTTTTCAAAGGTGTGTAACCCACTTAGTAGGGAGTATCTTAGCCATTATGAAAATCTATATCACCATAAACACAAGACTACTATGTAATTCTTTTTTTTTTTTTCATTAGAGGAAAAAAATACTGTAGTGGCATAGATAATATGTAAGGTAAACTCCATAGTCTGTTAATACAGGGAGTATTGTTGCATATTAGGAAGGTATTTTAAGGCTATTAATTTAGACTAATGTATTTAATAAACTTTTAATCCACCTTGTCAGCTTGCTAGCTCCATCATGTCGCGTATTTTTATATTTGCTGACATTTCTACCAAATGATGGGGTATCAAGCACTGTGATTAGAGCTCATGCAGAGCATTCATGTTTCTACATAGAAACCTCTGTGTTGCAATTTTTTAAGCACTAAGAATACATTAGTAAATTATTCCTTGCTATAGGCTAATGTCCACAAATATCAAATAAACTATTACTATGTTTTGAGTCTGCAGGAACATAAAGTTTGTGTTCTTTTAAAATCCTCATTCATGACTTTAAGCATAGCAAACTTACTTAAAATGTACTGTTTTGTTTTCTAAAGGGCAAAGTCCAGGGCTTAATTTTTATGTAGAAAATTTCATCTCAGAGCAGAATTTTACAGCATAGTCATAAACTTCAAAGAATTGGAATTTGTAATAGACAGGGCCATCGATTCTTAACAGGAGTCGCATTAATAGGCACACAAGACATGAAATAGCTCCAGCCTCTGGCATCATGTAGAGATATGGAATCTTTAACATGGATTTGCAAGTTAGTGCCCAAAAGGAATCAGGCAATTAGGCTAAAAAAAAAATCCAAATAAGTCTAATGATCTGCTGACATCTTTTGGTTAGTTTCAGGGGATTTTAGTTTGTTGGTTGTTGGATAATTCTAAATTCACTGACCAGTGAGCAGAATGATGGATGGGTGGGTAGGAGCTTCCAGGCCGGGCTGCCCAGGACTCTGACTCCCCACCTACCTCTTAGCAGCCATTTGACCTGGGACAAAATACTCATCCTCTCTGAGCCTCAGCTTCTTTCTATATGAAGTGGGAATAAGAAAATGTGCCTCATAGGGTTGGTATGAGGATAAAAGATATACAGTGCTTGAAAGTGCCTAGAACATAGCAGTAGATCTTTATAAATGCTGATTTTCTGCTATGTGGCCATCGTAAAGGTATTCCTAACTCTCCAAATGACCTTTGTCTGTGAAAGCTTCTGTTGTGAATGGGATGCCCTTTGAGGGCAGGAGCACGTGAGGAAGAGACAGCAGGGCATGAGTGAGAAGCCTGTGGTGATTAAATCGGAGGATTGGACCAGGCTAGATGCTAACAACTTTTATGTAACAGAGAGAGATTCCGGTATAGCAGAGCATCCCTCTACCACTCAGAGATTTTTTTCTGAAGCTAATGAGTAGCCCCTAAACTAAAATCCCTGCCCTGTGCTGCCGTTTCTGGCCATTCAGGTCATGGATGCTCCCAGTCACCTCTACTTGTCATATTCAGATCTTAATCCTTAGAGCTTATTCAGTTCCTTAAATAAGCGACTACCTATAGGTGGAACCTAAGATGACTTCAACCCTACAATAAATGCTTGTCTGTCATATTACATTGAAGGTCCAGTATATTTCCTCCTAAGGACTGTAACAACTTAGTGAATATTTATCAGATGAATTAATGAACTGAAGGCCTTTATAGAGGAAACCTTGAAGATGTTGGTAAAGTGAGCTTGTGAGAGCAGAGGCTGTTCAGGTCCCTGTTGCTATCAACAGACCCTTATGAAAATGTCCATCTTAGGTGACCCTTCCTTGCACCATTTCCAAGGCCTCTGCTATACAGAGGGAAACCTTGTACAACTTTGAGGCATTTTATTAACTACACAAAACCTGCATTAGGAACAACAGCCTGTCGGAGTACTTATTTTAAAGATGCATATTTAAAGACAAAGAGGGAGGAAAGAGTTCTTGAATGCAAATGTTTTTTACACTTTTCTACTTGTGTGTTTTTGTTCAGCAAACTAGTCTCTTCCCATACCCTTCTGTTGTGTGTGCTGCAATTTTCTCTGAACTCAGGGAAAAGAAATATTGGCACCTATCAATTAAAAAGCCCCAGTAATCCACACACTGTAAGGGCCAGCTGGAATGAGATATTTATCAGGGCATGAACCCCTGGATCACAGTCTGACCTCTGTGCTTTCTTCCTGAAGCTGGTGCTTAACAGGGAATAGGAACAAAATTAAGACCACCACCTGATGACTTAGCCTCGACAACCCTTCAGTGAATGCTGAAGTGTGGTGTCATGCCCACGTTAACCAGGCAGCAGAGCGAGCACACATCAAACACAGACGGGGGTGGCTCTGATGGACACTGCCCTCAGCCAGGAGTGCGGCACACATCCCGCAGAAATGCATGCCAGCCAGTAGTGTGCCTGGTTTGAGGTGTGGGCAAAGTTTTGAAACTAAACTGTCATCCATAAAGCCAGAGGCTTTTAAAGTGATTTTTAAATGGATTAAACAGTGAGAATGATTAAACAGAATGAACAAGGAGCTTAATTCAGATTGATTCCCATGACCCAAAAGTCCAGTGATAAGGAAGCCATCCAAACAAAATAAGTATGTTAAGGCAGAGTAGAATACCCTGCAGCCATTAAAAATGAAAAATATGTTGAGTTTTTTGATACATGAAATATGCATCTTAAATAATGTTAAACCCCAAAGTGGACTATTTGCAACCATTTCAAAATGCAAATATGTCCATTAGTAAACGACAAAACGGATTTTCAGATCCTATAGTGTTGACTAAATCCCTGATTTTCAAAAACAGACATGCATGACAGTCATATGCAATCTTGTGAATATTTCTCTTTAAGAGCTTGATTTCAGAGTGATCCTGTCACCCTGACTAAACTGACTAAAAGTGCCATCCCCAGATGGCAAGGACCCAAGGGCTGCAGGGACAAGGGAGAGCCAAAGTCCAGGGAGGCTGGCTTAAAGTGGGAGCAGTCTCTAATGCTTTCTGAAGCAAACTCTACTCTGAGGAGGATTCCCTGCACTAGGTGACCACACCCCAGCCCGCTCTGCTGAGCCTCTCCCCCTTCGTGCACCCAGCCGTGTGACTCTGAGGAGAACTCAGGGGAAAGTATAACACAAGAAAGGGGAGTTACGTTTTAATTTGGAAATTGCTCAAGAAAAATCAGGCTGTCTTGATTGGCACATGCAAATGTATATAACTGTTAATTTTCCTGCTGAAATTCCCATTTCTTTTATCTACGTGAAATCTCGGAAAAGTCTTCCTGACAATTCTTTTATCCCTTTCTTGCCCTCATCCCCAGTAATTAGAACAGGAAACAGTGATGTCCTCTGGCCAACCTGGGGACCCGCAGTGACATCAAGCCTAGATGCTGCTCTTGGCCTCAGGTGACGCACTGAGGCTGACAGCAGGGACTGGCTGCTGACGTGACTGTCCTCGTTTCTAATGCTGGTAGTAACCAACAGAGTTTAGTTTTGCTTTGACAACTCCTCCTACAGCCAAAACTATTGTTATGGCCCACATGTCATTGCTATTTACCCTAAAGAAGGAAAAACAAAGGCTATTTTGGGCACAGAGCAGTGCTTGTGGCTGGCGTTACTTGCAATATAACCATGGAATGCTGCCCTTTTCACTGTGGTCACACTGTGATTTTTTCTGAAAAGTGCTGTGACAGACACACAGCCTTCTCATAAGTCTCTTTGCATGGCCCTGGGGCATCAGAATGCACCGGAGATGTTTTACACACATAAGAAACAAACTGTTTAGACCTCAGGGGATAAAGAGACTGTGCATGCACAAAATGAACCAGGAAAAAGCACTCTCCTGACATGTGTCTCTGCTTTAATGTTTGAATTGCCTTTTTTTGTTAACGAGGATTCTTCTCTCTAATTTCTGAACCTTGTAAACTAAAACTGCATAGTAAGATTGAGAGTCCTGACTTTAAAGGATTCTCTGTGGTATATTTGTGCTACCATACATTGAGAAATAATTATGAGAATGGGGGTATGGGGAGAGAGAATGAGGAGAAGAGAAAAGGGGAAGAGCTGACAGGTAAGGGAAAGTGGGAGGGAGAGAAACTATGAGTTTCCTGCTGCGGTTATGACTTTGCCAGTTGCCGGTACAGAGCTTAGCTGCAAGAGCCATGTGAGCTGCTCCCATCAGTTAGAGACTCTGGGGAGAGGAGGACCCAGAGGACACACCCGCAGCCTGGCTCCTGGTGGGAGGGACTCTGTGGGTGCTCCAAGCCAGGAAGTGCTCTTGAAGCTGGATCCACAGTGGAGAAGCATGAGTGGCTAAGCGTCCCTGCCTGTTTTGCGCGTGCTGCCTTGGTAAGCTCTCTTTCTCCATTTCTCCAACTCTGCAAGCTTCTAGCAGAGATCAAGGGAAGAAATATTGTGTTGAGATTTGCAAATTTCCCCCTTTCTGCCTTGTCTGGTTTGATATTTGCCTGCTAAAAAGATTATTGAATGTAATAGAACAAGATGATCTGTCTAGCTGCATTCTGCCCATCTGTGTGTGTAACATGTCCCCTATGAGGCCAAACATGAGAAATGCAGACTAATCATCGCTATATATTGCTGTATACAACACTGGGTGTTCAGCTGCTCTCAGGATTTGAGACCCTGGACTTATCTTCTCTGTGACACCACCAGCTTCCTGACAAAAAGCTCCCGATTTCTGTGGATGGCAGTTGATAATTGGTAGCCACAGTCTGCGGTCAGAGCTGCAGCGTTTGAGTCTAGCACCTGGGCTGGGCCCTGCTGATACAGTAGAGAGAGAGACAGACAGAAACACATACACACTCACACACACACACTCTCTCTCTCTCACACCCCATGCTGGCTATAACTGCAGCTCTGAGCTGTCTAGAGAGGAGATCGTCTGAGGCAGAAGGGATGCTTTGAACTGGGGGGGCTGCGTCATGGTTGGACTCCCCCTTCCAGAGGACTCAATTATGTCCAGTAACCATCTGAACAACAGCACACTGAAGGAAGCCCCGTTTAAAGACCTGTTCTTTAAAAAAGGTACACTTCCAAAGGCCAGCTGTGGGTGATGCCTGCTCTCTGGGGTCTGTTGTGGTTGTTCTTGGAGTTTGGTCTGAGGACAAAATTGAGAAGAGTAGAAACTTTCTCCAGAAGTTTGTGTCTACCTAGGAGGGGTCTGTCAGCTCTGAGAACACTTCAGGGCTGGACTCTCTCTAGGAAGATGTATTTTAGGCTTTTCCATCTTCTTTCTCATCAGTGATCAGTTTGTTCCTGTTGGCGATGTTATGCGTAAATACACAGGTTTGTTGCTCTGGAGTTTTGTTTTTTCAGTGCTCTGTATGTGAGGCTAAAACCTCCCCTGGAAATTCTGCTACTCACTGCTAGACTCATGGGTACTTTTTTTTTCTACCATGAGTCATTGAAAACAGTATTTTAAAGAAAAGATGTATTTCTCAGGATGGGGGTGCTTTTTTGGGTAGTTGCCAGTGCAGTAACTATAGACGTTAAGAAAGAGAACTGTGACTGAGAGACAGAGAGAGCCAAGGAAAGTGAGAGACAGACAGACAGACAAACTGCTAGCTAGGGAGCATTCAGAAACCACTGCTCTTAACTGTGAATAAGATAGTTATTTGTGCAGCTGTATTTTTTCCTAATACTTTCCTAAATTAATAATGTGGAGGTGGGGGTGAGGGTGGATTTTAAATGAATCTTATAGAGGGAATTATGGTTTTATGTATGTATTTTTTTCCATTTATAGCATTGCAGAGGGATAGACTTTTTAAAAAAAGTTTGTAATTGCTCCTACTCCTCTGCTGTGTTTTCAGAAAATCCCGTCAGTCATCTTTGATTGGAATGTATTTAGCTAAATTTCTTTCTGAAGAGATCATGAAACTCTAGATTCTAAAATGCATGGTGAAAAGTTGTATTGGATGAATACTTGGACGTTAGTAAATTAAAAAGATGTTATTCTAGCTGGATAGACTCACAGTGTCTGCATTCTAGGGATTCCATAGTCAATCTAATTGTCACTGACTGCTACCTGTCTGCCAATGCCATCGAAGGTACCTGTCCTTGAACTGGAGTCAGGCAGATGTGCCTGGGCCACACCTTGCCCTCAGAGGGCCCTGGTGCCATTTGACTGCACTCTGCTAATATCTCTAATCCTACAGATCATAGATATCATCTCCCACTTTTATCATGCAAAACATTTTGTATACAGTAAATACATGAATGTAAATAGGATTCTGTAGACAGGTAACTTACAGCAACTATGAGACTTCTTTTTTTCAGTGACGGTTTTCATTGCCTAGAGTAGTAGTAGTGAATAATTGTTACAGAATATGAAAATCTTTAGCAAAACTTCAGCACCATTAAAGTGTTTGGTGGAATGTGATTCTGTGCTGGACACTGTTCAAAGCATATTAGGCCATTGGAGCCCCTTCCCTCTAGGGCTTTCTTCATCAGTTTATCTATAATGAACACTGACTTTGTGCCAGGCACATGCTACCTGCTGAGGATGCTATAGAAGAACAAGATACTCTCCCAGGGCTCACTCCCTGGAGGAAGAAGACCAGAAAATAGGCTTTAACAAGACATTGTGACAGGGTTCACAGTGAGCCTTCCAAGGGTAGGGAGCCTGTCATCAAGGGGTTATGAAAGAGCTTCTAAAGGAAGATAAAGCTGGGAGGTGACACTAAATGTGGGTGTTTCTGTGGTGACTCTTTTTCCCCTTCTGTTGCTCTACTTGTAGAGTAGAATGGAGTAGCCAACCCACCCCAAGGAAAAGAAAATTCAAATTGTATAATCATTATGATGATAGCTCTTACTGTTTTGCCTTCTGAACTTCAAACTGTGAAGTTATTCTTATAACACAGGCTGAGTTTTCTCCCCTTGACCATGGTGTTTAATGAGTGTGAATTTTCATTCAGCCATTAGAGTCTCCAAGAGTATTTTTATACTAACAGGTCACAAACTTGAGACAATTATAGTCTATGTAGATTCCAGCTCCTGCCCCCACCCATCTTCCTGCCCCTACCACCCAGTCTCTGTAGGATTTGGGAAAGAATCTTCCAGGCTTTAGGAACATTCAGCACTTTAAAAGTGTCATGGAGCCATAAATAAAGAGTAAAACACCCCCAAGGCTGTCATCTTCTCACCACACCCATCTCTGCCCAGGATGACAGAGAGGAAGGAAATGCAGACACAAATTCCCTGTGCCTAAGCCATGGTGGGAACCTAGGAGAGCTCACTGGGAGAGAGGAGGTGCCTGGAGGGTAAGCCTCTGTGGTGGCTCACCTTGGTCTCGGTGTTTCCAGTAGATTCCAGCCCTTGGGGGAGTGAGGTAGAGATGCTGTGGTTGGTTCGGGTGGGAGAGGTACCATTCAGGGTGGCGTGCAGAGATTTGTGGACAGTGTTCAGCCCTTTCAGTGATGTCACAGTATTCTGCATGACAACTTTTCTGAATGCTGCCAAGGTGTTTACTTGGCCTGGTGAAAGGAGAGGGCTATGAGGGGCCCGGACTTTGCTTCCTCCCCTGCCCCGTTATAGGGTCTGTAAGGGCATAAATTACACATCTGGAGCTTAAAAATAATTAAATGTTTAGAAAATAGGACTTATGTGAAGGATGATATATTAATGAAGGAAGACCAAATGGAAGATGGTGTTAGCCATACCACAAATAGAAATGAGTGTTATGTTAGGAACCTAAGGTGGCAGAATCACACTTCCCCAGAGTTCTTTAAAAATAGTGCAGACACTCATGCCTCTAGTATGAGTCAGTTCAGCTCTTCATTGAACCAGGGAATAGACCAACAGACCTCACAATTTCTTCTGTTCCTGTAATTCTCCACTGCGCAGCCTGGAATTTCTTGGTGATACTTCTATAAAAATAGAGAGATGCCATCATCACTGTCATCTCTGTCACTGTTTTACAGTAATAAAGTAAGGTTCTGTGATGCCTTCCTGTAAATTTTAGACTAGATTTATTATAAAATTTCTGGTGTTGGGATTGCAGTGACTCATCCATTATAATATTCTGAACTATAGCCCCATGAAAGGTGGGAGAGTATGAAAATTCAACTTTGGCCTAAAATTCTTGCCTTGCGGGGCCTGCTTTTTGGCATTCTTCTGTTGACGTCAATAGCTATTGGAATCAAGGAAAACTACCAGTAGGCTGTGTTCAGAATCCATATTGGGCGCATGAAATTTTGGAAACCCTAAAGTATCCTGTTGTTTTCTTAGAACTTTACTATTCCTGTAGGTTGTTTTTTTTTTAACCCTTTCTATTTTAATAGTTCTTCCAGAATTCATTCTCTTCTTGGCCTCTCCTTCCCACCCCATCCCCCAAAACCAAACCACAAGCATTTTTCCTTTGTGTGTACCCCAAGTTTATTGCACCATTGCACATTTCCTCTCCCCCACCACAGGAAAATAGGCATCTTGTAGGGCCAGACGTGGGCAGACCAGGGGAAGGGAGAGGCAGCAAGGCCCCAGTGCAGTGCCAGGTCTCAGCTGGTGTGTGCTTCACTTTTGTGCACAGACTGCTGCTCCTAGGCACAGGGGTTGGGTGCCACCTTGATTCTCAGGAAGCAGTAGCGTGCATGAGTCTGTCTGATGAATATGCCTCTTCAGGGCCCGTCAAAAGAGTTCCCTGTGGGGTGTGTAACAGGCCTCACTATACTTTCTGCCCTGTGCACAACACTTGCACCCTGGGCCTCCCAAGCTTGGAGCACACTGAAGAGAAATGAATGAGGTGGAATGTGGGAGGGTGTGTATGTGTGCGTGCCTGTGTAGGGAAATATGTGGTCAGAACTGCTGCCTTGGAGGGATGGTGGTTTCACCTGGAAGTGGAGAGCACTCAGCCTGCCTGAACCCTGACTGTGCAGTCCAGAGAATTGTTGGGTGAGGTCCCTGGAAGCCCTGAAAATGTCTGTGGTTGAGATCAAGAGTGCAGAAATCTTGAAATTGGACAAGTGTGCTGAATTTTGTATGATACTCACATTCAGAAGTGGGAATGCAGGTTTTTTTTTTTTTTTTTTTTCCTGTAAAGCTTCTTTTACTTGCCCTGTGAAAGTTATTTTCTTGAGAAGGTGTAAAATCAGCCCATTGGCCACAGAGCCACATCCAGAGGCTGGCAAAACACTTTGAGGGCCCTGACTGTCTCTGAGCAGTCTCCATGAAGGGATGGGGGGCTTTGGGGAGGGTTCAGGAATGGTGAAGGAAGGGACAAGAATCACCTGTCACGTTGTTACAAAAATGTATGGAGAGAGAGGAGGGGGAGGGGTGGGTGGATAGATTTTGGGGTCTACAACGCTTTTCCCACCTACCATCCAGGCTGCAGATATCCTACTGGTGGTATGATCTTTACCTAATTTGCCTTTTACAATGCCTTTTTTAGTAGAATTTTCCTGTTTAAAGTGAAGGAGGGTGTGGGAGGACAGATATGGTGGGGGGAGGGTTTGGAGGGATGCTCACATACTCCTTGTGAACTCGAAGCGGGTCTTGAAGGGAGAAGTTATCAGCACAGGACTCCGGGGTCTGGAAGTCATCATGCTTGTCCCCAAGAACCCTCTCTCTGTTTGTTCCAATTTTCACTCTGAGAATCCTTTGGACACCTCTTGGGAAGGTATTTATCACCCCAGAGAGAGTAAAACCTTCTTATTTTCCAGTTGTTAACTGTTCAAGAAAGCAGTCTGTTTTCATTGACTGGTTTTGCCCAGAGTTCAAAGCAAAGGTCTGCTGCACGTTTTACCGGGGGCTCCGTGGCTCTGCTGGCATTCCACACTCAGGGGCCCCACAGCATCTCATGAAGCCCTGATGTCAGAGCCTCAGGAGCGCCACAGGTGACCCTGATGGGCAGCCAGGGGCCGAATCACTGCTGCTGCGCTTGCTCTTGATTCTGTGTCTGATTAGGATCTGGTTGTTAGGATGGTGGCCTTTGGGACGTGGGCTAGTCCCTGCAGGAAGAGCTGCCTCTCATGCTAGCCTGAGGGATGTAGTAGCTCAGGCTCTGTTTCGGCTTCTATCATCCAGGGTGGCCAGCTGGGCTTCACCGCTGGGCTGCTTGCCTCAGAGAGTGGTGCCCTGGGGACCTAGTTCCTGCCAGCCAGTGCCCTGGCCCTGCCACTCGCAAGTTCTACACTCCTTGAGTGCCCATGATCCCCCTCGGGGTCGCTGTGTGTCCTGTGTGCCATAGACGCACCTGCCGTGACCGTACTCATGTGTGAAAACTCAGCACGATGGCCCAGGACCTGCTCTGACTAGATCTCGAATCCTGGCATCAGTAGTGTCCCCAAGAAGTCTAGGCTGGTAGTGTTTGTACTAGAGCATCTGCTATCGGTAAGTCTAGACCACCAGTTATTCAAGTGTGGCCCAAGGATCCCTGGGCGTCCCCGAGACCCTCCCAGGTGGTCAGTGAGGCCAGATCTCCTTCATATACTTCAGCCAAAGCAACATGTCACAACAGATTGAAGGTGAAGCAGAGAGGAGAATCCAACTGTGCTCTCTTTAGACAGATATTAAAGAGATATGCCAACTAAATATTTTTATTTTGAAAAATACAATTATTTTTATTGTGTTATATATGTTAACATGTAATGAGTTTATTTTTTAATGAATAAATATTTAAAATTTTCAGTTTTAATTTAAATGTGGTAAATATCTATAGATGTCATCCGCACAAAGCTTTTGGGGGGTAATCAGTAGCTTTTAAGATTATAGAGAGGTCCTGAGACCAAAGCACTTGAGAGCTGCTGGTCTAAGCAGACCAGGAAGGTGGAGCTGAGGGAGAACGTACTGCAAGTTTGGACATATGAGGGGGTGAGATTGGCCTTCCAGGTATGCAGGGGCACAGCAGGGCCCAGTACGCATGGCATGTTGACAAGAAAGCTGGTGAAACACAGCCTCAGAGCAAGTAGTCTCCTTTAAAACAAAGATGGTGCGGACTCTATACACTGTTTCCCACAACTGAGAGCTTTCTTACCCTTGCTTGTGATGAACTTTTTAATAGGACATTAGATCAGAAGATTCATGCCTTTCAGACAATACAAAATGTTTTACGTGCTATCTCAGACCAAAAGAAATAAAATCTAGAGCAAATAAAGATCTAAACATAAAAATACAAACTATAAAAATCTTAGAAGAAAAAACATTTTTAGAATATTCGAGAAGACCTTCCTAATCAAACAGGAAACTTTTAAGCCATAAGGGAAAAAGATAGACAGTATTTGATGACATAAAAATTTATATCTTCTATAGAGAAACTCACAGAAAAGTTTAAAGAAGTGACAGACTAGGAGAAAATATTTGCAGCACATGTAAGAGACCAAGATTTATAGCCATAATATGTAAAGAGTCCTTACAAATAAATAAGAAATAAATGAGAAAACTACAAATAAACTAAAATGAACTAATATGGTTATGAAAATTACCGATTACCAATAACCGTAGGGAAAGATCTCAAATTACTAGTAATTGGAGAAATACAAATTAAAACAAGATACGTATTTTTGCTCATCAGGTTAGTACGAATGAAAAGGGTGAGTGTCTAGTGTTAATGAGAGTTTAGGGGAGCATGCCCTCTCCTTGGCAAGACTCTTTTCATAAGGCAGATTGTCAGTAGCCATTAGCATTTAAAAGGGTATGTCCTTGCCCAAAAATTTCAATTTTAGGAATCTTTCCTATAGAGATACTTAAAATGTGGGCCAGCACACACACTCACACTTGCATACATACACACACACAGTCTTTTGGTGTTAATAGAAAAAAGAAAAAAAAATGCCCTAAACATCCATCACTTAGAGAATGTAAGTTCCAGTATATCCTTATTCTGGAATAGATAGCCACCATAAAGAATGAGGTCTGTTTATGTATATTCTTGTTTAAAGATGTCTGTGATGTATTAAGTGAAAAAAAGCAAAACAATATATTTCTACAATGATTCCATTCATTAAAAAGAAGAAAGCCCTTATTTAATAGGCAAATGCATGGATACACACAATGGGTGAACTGTGCTCCCCCCCAGGATGGCATGGGGTTGAGTGGGGAGTCAGA
Source organism: Tapirus indicus (assembly GCA_031878705.1). Classification (NCBI taxonomy): domain Eukaryota; kingdom Metazoa; phylum Chordata; class Mammalia; order Perissodactyla; family Tapiridae; genus Tapirus; species Tapirus indicus. The sequence goes on from CM062917.1 coordinate 56,608,029, forward strand.
GAGTGCTGCAGGCCTATAAAGGGGAACTTTTATATTGTACACCATTTCCTTCTGTATTGTTTAAAGAAGTCTTCATTATTTTTATAATAAAAATGCTTTTCAAATGAAACACAGATATACCCAAAAATGTCCATAGAGTTATGAAAATATAATTTGATTGCTTTGCTACAAATATTTATCTGCATAGTTTTCCATATTCAAGAAAAGATGACCTAGAAAGACATTCTCCAAGTAAAGAATTAACCCATGAAGACTTTGTGTAGAACCACTTACTATAATCATCAGTTTCCTTTCTTTCCATGTCCATAAAGCAATTAAGTTTTCTTGAGAAAAAAAAAAAAAATTTGTCAATTCCAGGGCATGATTTAATCTGAAAGGCAATTTATGAACACTCTGCTATTTATCCCCAAAATCAAAATAAGAGTTGGTAAAACAAGGTGTTATTTTGGATTCAGTCCTCATGCTACATTGGCCACCTTTGACCTAAGCAGAATTAAGTCCCTGCCTCCTTGTCTGCTGTCACTGGGGTGATGATGGTCCTTGGGTTGGTGGCTCGCCCCTCTGCACATTCTCACAGGTCCTCTGAGATGCACTCCTTGTGCTTTGCAGCCAGTGTAGGCCTCAGTCCTGTCAGCAGTAGTTGTCCTTGCAGGGAGCACACCTCTGCAGGTGGGCAGAGCGCACCTGGAGCCATGCATCCCAGAACCCTCTCTTGGCCATGGTGTGTGTGCTCCAAAGTTGTTCACTGATTCCCCTCTTACTGATGAAGCCACTTAACTACATGCCAGGCGCCACCCCATGCCTGACACCAAGAATACAAAATAAATAAAAGTAGCTTCCTGATCATAGTTGCATATGAGAGACAGACTGAAAAAACACAGTCACGTCACATGTCATAAGTGATGAAGCAAGGGATCCAGCCACATGGCCAGGGAGGCTTCACATGGGCGCCATGTTACACAGGCACCAAAAGACACAGGGTGTCCTGGACATGGGAAGGTTATGGCAAAGAGTCATGAAGACAGTTTTTATGGGTTAACGTATCACGCATTCCACCACCTGTGAGGATGGAGGTCACATTTATATCTGTACTCCAGTTGCAGAGGTCCCAGCCTATGCCCTCTCTGACTGGGAGCAATTTCAATCTGTTCCAGGAGGTTCTCCGCATGAAGATTTCTGATAGTACCTGGGAGGCCTTTGAGTATACATAAATTTGGTGGCTTCCTTCCCACAGGAAGTAGATGCTCAGACAAGCCCCTGGGGCTGAACTGGACCCCCTGGCCCCTTGGAGGCCCTGCTGATCAGCCATTAGGTCTCAGGGGGCTATCCAGCACAATGACAGCTACACAGGGTGCGGTGGGGTGGGGAGCCCAGCACCTGGGCCTTGCTGACCACCAGCCTCTCGAGCTGCTTGGGGGCATTGTTTCCTAGACCTCCTTGGTCAGCCATGCCCACTGGGATCTGCCCTTTTACTGCCAGCTAGGGGTGTGCCTGGCAAATCTACCTGGCCCCAGCCACTCACCATGTGGGGCTCAGCAGTTCAGTTCCCTCACACTCAGCTCTCCATTCTCCAAGGCACACCTCCAGGTCAGCCCCTCTACAGGTCCAGTGCCAAGCACAGTCCGGCCTACTCCAGCAGGCACGTTTGTAAATCTTTGTCCCTCAGGTGTGGGGGTGCCAAGGGCAGGAGTGGAGGTCAGTGCCACAGGACAGGACATGATGGGATCCAGAAAGACCCTCCATTTACCCCCATCCCAGCCCCTGCTAGTCTGTTCCCAAGGTGTGGATGGCAGGGGCATTCAGCTGCCATGGGGGGAAGGATGCTACCCAGTCTCTTCCTGCGTCATCCTGAGTATGAGCCCATACACTTGAGAGTGTGCATGTGTGTATGTATCTGTATGTGTGTGCATGCCTTGTGTGTATGTGTATCCACGCATGTGTGTGTTTGTATACATGTGTGCAGGAATGCATCATGCCCATGTGTATGTGTCCATGCACATGTGTTTATATGCATGCATGTGTCCATGTGTGTCTCTGTGCACACGTATGTGTGTGTGTTGCAAGTGCAAGGCAGTGCTGCAATTGACAGAGCTCTTCGCTCTTTCTCTTCCTTTCATTATACCCCATACCTCCCCACCTTACAACAAAGTTGTAACTGTCTTCCTCACCTTCTCCCAGAGCCTGTTGCTCTTTAAATTGATGCCCCTGCACAATCACTTCTTTTCAGTGTGTGGTGAGACTCAGAGGAAAACAGGTGAGCAACACTCAGCAGAGCCTTGATCTGGAAGCCAGAAAGCAGAAAGTCTGGGTTCTAGGGCTGACCTAGGCACTGAGCCTCAGCTTCCTCCCTGCAAAACTGAACGGCTCGAGTCACCTACCTCTAATTGCCAATTCAATGTGCCATTATTCTAGAACTGGCGCCACACTCGTGTGTGAAGTGTGTGTTAATGGCGCTTAGAAAAATCTTTTGTAGTGGCAGTGTCAGAAACCCAGTGGTGACCTGACTGCTTATAAAATATGGTTTTATGGGTCTCCAGCCTGCAGGGTTGGAGACAGTGGAGATGTGTTTCCTAAATTACTTACAAAGGCAAAGCCTTTGGGGAAGGGAGGTTGGAGCTTTTTATCAACATGCTTATTTTCCCTTCAGTGTACTACGTAGATCCTGTGTGAATGTGCTTTGGGAAACTTGACCCAACCATAGAGATGGCTTTCCTAGAGAGATTATACTAGGAGAAACAACTTCAGTTTTGAGAGACTTTCTTAACTCCCCTGGAGGTAGGGGGTATGGAGGATGTTATCTGGTAGGAACAGAGTTTAGTGGATGGAGAGCACCGAGCTTTTCATATTCCAAGAGACAGCACTCAAGGGCCTGCCCGCCTAGTGGGAAGGGGGTAGCCCATGAGGTGGCCAGTCTGTGGCGTGCACACTGGACTGGACTTGGAGTTCTGTGTGTGAAACAGGGTCAATTACAGCACAGCACCTCTAGAGGTCTTGCAGAGTCAACAGAATACATTTTCCTATAAAACTGCAAAGGCAAGGTTTGTCTGAGCACCAAGGTTAGGGTGAACACCAGAGGTCTGTGGGAAACAGCCCCATGCCTGAGTCTCCCTTTCTTCAGATGTTATTAGAATGTCAAAGTCTGGGGGTGGCCTTGGGCAGCAGGCCTGGGGAAAAGTAGTTTCTCTCTCATGAAGTCCTTGTGAGGACCAGATTCGTGCAAGAGGCCTTCAGTGCCTGACAGTTGTAATGATCAGAGTGCCTCGTGAAGATGGGTGTTTGGAGAACTGGGTGATGGCACAAAGGGGCATGTGGCTAATATGCTTTCCTCTTCCATCACAGCGGAGCTGGAGTTTGCCCAGATCATCATCATTGTCGTGGTGGTTACAGTGATGGTGGTGGTCATCGTCTGCCTGCTGAATCACTACAAAGTCTCCACACGGTCCTTCATCAACCGCCCGAGTCAGAGCAGGAGGCAGGAGGACGGGCTGCAGCCGGTAAGTGTGGGCCTGGGCCCCTTGGGTGCTGCCCAGGCCTCTGTCTTGTGCTCCAAAAGTGAGGCCGAGTGCCGGCGAGGGCCACAAAGCAGAAGATCCTTTCGTGTCAGCCCACTGTGGTTCAGAGGTATTGAAAACTCTCTATTGAGGGTTAATATACGTATGGAAAATTGCATGCATCCTGAGGGTTCAGCTGTGAATTCTCACAAACTGAACACACCTGTGTAACCAGTACCCTGTCAGGAAAGAGACCTGACCAGCCCCCAGAAACCTGCTCAGGCCCCACTTCCAGATCTGCCCCTTGCAAGGTTACCACTGCCTAGATGGCTGTCAGCACTGATTAGTTTCAACTGCTTTTGAACTTTATAACAATAGAATCGTGCAGTAGGTGCTCTTTTGTGTCTGGCTTCTTTCACTCAACATTACGCTTGTGAGATCCATCCATGCTGTTACGTAGAGACCTGTTCTTAAATGTGGTCCAGGAGATGTTCCAGTGATCAAAACATACTCGTGTGTCACTACCTTCATCTGTAAGTTGCCAGGGTGGTTCAGCGGTGCTGTGGGTGTCAGCGAGCTAGAAGGGCTGCAGCAGGACAGCAGAGGCTTGGGGCCTCCTCGGTGGATCAGAAGGGGTTGTGTTGTATAGGGGGCTCACAGAACAGCAGAACAGAAGAATAAGGCTCTTCAGGTTGGTTGTTAGGTTTCTGGCTACTTTTTGCCCCGAATCACCCTCCTTTCCTGGAAAATAAAACTCTGATATTCAGCTAAACTGTTGTATGATCTGTACCTGGGAGACCAAGGTCCCCTGGAACTTTCTCTTCTGAGCTGGTTTTATAATCTGTGATTCTGGTGACTTTCGGTGAAAGGCTTGGGAATGGTGAGTTTAGGCAATTATAAATTCTTGGCTTCGGTGGTGGGCAAAGGAGGCAGAATCCCTTGTGATGCTCATCTCCTCAGAGTGTGTGTCAGGACTGAGGGAGGCCATCATGGGTACGGGGGTGCAGCCGTCCTGGCGGGTATGGTAGAGTGGCAGCTGGGCCCAGTGCCCCTGGGACCCCTCAGGAGGTCAGGGTCATGCTTCATTGGGGCTGCAGAGTTGCTCAGTAAGCCATCAGCTCTGCTGTCCCCATGGACATGGGGGAAGCTGCGGTTTGCTGAGTGTTCTGTGTCCACAACAGGCAGGGGGAGAGGGAAGAGATGGGGTGTCTGTGTACCTCCCCTCAGACCCAGAGATGAGACAGGACACCATAGGGGCTGCCAGGATTAGTCCTGAGAAAGAACCCTTTTCTCCCTCTTGCTCTCCCTCATCCTCTGCTCTCTCCTTCCTTCATCTCCCTGGGTCCCCAGTTGGGCCCATGAGCCGCACCCCCTGCCCCCTGGACTGGGAGCTCCCCTGCCAGTCAGGTGATGGGATGGGTACACACATGCTCTTACCAGCAGAGAGGCGTGGCAGGAAGACAGTTTTTCAAAGGTAGAAAAGCAAAAATCTAAGTGTGTTTTTACTTGGAATGTGTCTTCTGTTTCATTTGGAAGTGGGTTCTTGTGGAACCCCTCTCCGGGGGGCAGCAGTTTGCCTGTGTCCACCCTGCTCCAGGGGCTGCTGAGCAGCAGGGCCTCCCTTTCTTGAAATTGAGAAGGTAATTAAGTGACTTTCAGAAGTTCCTTCAGGGCTACACACGGCACAGCAAGTGAAGACAATCAATAGCTAGTGATTGTGTCCGCAGAGATCTTTATCACTGTCTGTGCCTAATTTTGTTAATAAACACTTGAAAGTTTTGCCCCTGGGAGCTCGATCCTCATTCTGAGCTGGGGTTGTAAAGTTGCCGTAGGCTGTACACAGCATGGGGTTGAATTCCTTTGCTACTACTATGCTATTTCTTTCTTTTGGGGGGTGACCTAGTATGGGTGCTGTTGCTTCTCGAGGGTTGGGTTTTTCTCCTCAATAAAATGGGAATGTGGATATTGCACAGCTTAGCAATGGGCTCTGTTCGACATTTTACAAACTCAAGATGCATTTTTACACAGTGACCAGAGACAATTCAGGTCTAGACTGTAGCTCCATTTCATGACTCAGACTATTAGCTTAGTTTACAGGCCAAAGAAGGAAGTGAGAGGGTGAGGAAGAAACCTTACTTCTTCCCTGGACATAGATACAAATCTAGGTAACACTGAGAGTGTGGCCCACACGTTCACTTGCAGTCCTCTTCTCTGTCCAGGAATGTGTCCGCCCCCTCCCAGTCTTCTTGCCTCCTAATTACCCACTTCTCCTCCCCAACTCCATTTTAAAAATGCCACTTCTCTTGATACAGTACTGGGAGAGCAATCTGATTTACACTTATGGTTCCCAGCCAGGGGCTATTTAACCATGTTGGAAGACATTTTCGATTGTTACAACTTGGCAGGGGGAGTGCTACAGAGATGCTTTAAACATCCTGCAGTGCACAGTCCCACAAAAAAGAATGATCTGACCCCAAAAGTCAGTGTTGCCAAAGTGGAGAACTGATCTCAGCAAGTGCTGAATGCCACCCTTCCCAGAGGCACTTTGCTGTTAGAGGAGGATGCCTGTTAATATAAGTGGGCCTCTCCTGGCTGGCTCTGAGGCTTCAACAGCGTGAAGAGAACACTTCCCAGCAGCATGGTGGAAAGAATTGAGGGTCCACGGGAAACGCGTGATCAAAGGGTCCTGGTCTGGGATTCTGCCTTGGGAACAGTTTCCTCCAGTGATTTCTGCCTTCCTTTGTTCATTCAGTCATTCACTGGCAATACGCCAGGCACTGAGCAAGATAATGAAGAAACAATGCAATGTGTCCTTGCCGTAGTCTTCCCCTAACCCTCCTCCCCACCATCAGTAGCATCCACCTGGCTAATACTAACTGGCATTTTCTCAATCTTATTGGGGGAGGCTGGGAGTCTCTAGTGGCCATTTGTGTATGCAGGATGGCCATTGTGTATGCTGATGGAGCATCAGCATCCCAAGGTGGCCACCTGTGCCAACCAACTTCCTCTCCTGAGGGGCTTAGAAGGAGCTGGGCAGGGGCATGGCTGGACAGCATGGTGGGGAAGGCCCTGCTCTTACTGACAGAGAACATCAATGACAGCCTCCCAGGTTCCTCGTGGCGTTGTGCGAATTTGTGCTCCTTGGGGGAAGGGTGACTGGTGAAGATGGATGTGTATTTGCAGTTGCTGCTGTCCGTGTGGTTTCATGTCTGTTGTCAGAGCACCTGAGAGCTCCTGAAGTGCATTTAACTTTCTCAACGTCTAAATCCCCTCTGCCCAGGAGCCTGAGTGGAGGAGGCTGCAGGGCCCAGCTAGTTGGCAGCTTGTGGATGTGGGGTGCCCCCTGCTGGCCTCACTATGGGTGAGTGTCTCATGGTTCTGAGCTTGTGCATCGCTAGGACACCATTCCCCCTCCCCCGCTTCTAGGGGGCTTTTGGCCCATTTGTTCTGGAGCTATCTGAGGTCTCCATGAGCATGGTAGTGAAAGATATATTTATTTTAAACTGGTGTGAGAAGGGCTGAGTGTTTAACATTTTTGGTTAAATTTATTTTTATTTCTACTGGAAGACTTAAAAGTCTATATGATGGAAAAATAAAGGACAATATAGTTGAATTTTGTTTTCGAGGAAGAGGCTGAACATGTAGGTGTTCTGATTTGGCTGAGGAAACTTTACTACCCTGGTGTGAGCTGCTCCTCTCCTCACTCATGGGCTTTCCACTTCAACCAAAAGGGAAAAGTGAGACTGAGGTTAATGAGCTAGGGTCTTAGTAGCTCTAAATATCCCTGGTTTTCAGGGAAGGTCTTCTTCTGGAAAATGGTGGGTTGGACTAGTTGCCCCTTTGGGCCAAGTACTGGGCTTGTCCTTGATTCCGGAATGTTTGCTTTGTTCAGTCAAAGTCACCTTCCTCAGTGAGGGCAATGCCTGTGCCCCCAGTTCCACCAGGCCTCTTCTTCCTTACGCAGTACCTCTTCCCCTGGTCTCCTCCCTTGCTGGCTCCAACAGTGCCTGTTGAAAGTACACACTTTGTGTGCCAGCTCCCCTCCTGGCCAAGGGAGGAATCGATGGAGTCTCCATTGGCCAAGGCCAGTCATCCTTCATTGCTACAGTGTCTCTGAGACACCATTCCCAGAGAGCCCAGGAAATGGGACAGCCCTGAATTTTGTGGAAGCAGCCATTTCTGGATGAAAATGAAAAAGAGCAACCCAGGCTTAAATTAAATTACAAGAAAAGTAAACGCTTAGATAATGGCAAGCAGCAGTGAGTGGGTTTGTGACACAAACTCATATGTGTTCTTTCTCAGATAGGCTTGGCTCATTTTTTAGAGCTTGGTTTGTGTGATTTCAAAGCTTTGAGACTGTCTAGATTTCTTTTCATTATCTTAGACCACCAAGTAGTAGGAAAACAATAAAAGGGCATAAATATTCTGGACACAGTCCCTAGAGATGTTTGCACAAGTCACTGGAGCTTTTCTTTCCAGAACTGGAGGAGGCCTGAGTGACCTTTTCTGACAGCCTGTAGCCCAGCCCAATGGGGCTAGTTGAACTTGCTTGGACAGTCCAGGGTGCAGTGAACAGTGGACAGTGGGCCAGGCCAAGGTAGCGGGCCATCTACTGAGGAATAGCAGAGGGACAGGAACATTTTACTTAGTTTGAACTATATGAAATTGTGGGTATTCAGCCATTCTGACTTATAAAAATAGCAATTTCAATTAAAAAATTAACAAAAGGAGTCATTTCAGGCATTACTTTATTACTAACTGCTGCAGGGATTAAATTAATTTTGAAAATACCAGTGCCTGGGCCTCCCTGAGGAGAGAGAGCAGTGCCAGGCCAGCACTCAGTGCAGCCTGTGCTACACCAGCTCCATGGGGGGGACAGGGGAAAGGAGACCATTTGTTTTGTCCCCCAGCTGTTGGGAAGGAGGATGAGGACTGCAGCCGCCAGCTGTGTCGGTGCAGAAACTTGGGTTCCTCTGATCCAAAGTGCTTTGGTATGGTGGAAGTGCACACCCAAAGACCCTCCCTACAGAAGTTGTAGACTTGGCCTGGGGTATGGCCCGTGTATGTGCTTTGCTCCACAGAGTGTTTTGACAAAACTTTATTGAAGTTGTAAAAATTGGGAGATTTCACATAAAGATTGGAATTTACATCTTTTCTTGAAAAGTGAGCATATTGGGCCACACTGGTCTCTCTATTCCTGTCTGGCACCGCCCCCCCCCCAGGCTGTGGCTGCAAAGCAGCTGCCAGTCAAGATGGGCTGGTGCTCACCTTTTGGCTATGGTCCCATCTCTCTATGTGGAACCCTCAGCAATGGGCAGAGTGCCATTGCCATTTGTTGGTTTACACAGTGGTGATGGTTTTTTAGAGAAAATATTCTTCTGCACTCATCCCTCTACAACAAAGGTGAAAACAAAGATAGACCAAGAGGGTCACTGGTTTCCAGAAAAATGGAAAAGAACTTCCTTGTGGAAGTAAAGATCATTCTTCAAAGATTAGTGTTCAACCAAGTGAGTCTGGACTAACAGAGTATAGTGTTTCCTACACCCAGCCTGACATGCTCATTCCTGGCCCCTGCTGTCCAGTCATCTCCCTGGGGCAAGGCCTGCCTCTCTGTGGCTGGAGTCCTTGGCCAAGAGGGCAAAGGTAGCTATGGGCTCCTCTCTTTTGGTCTTGGGAACAAGGATGGCCTGAGAATGGGCAGTTTCTGGACACTTCTGAGAAGCCGCTCAAAAACCCACCACACTGGGCTCAGAGCTCACGGTGCTTGAGAAGCTCACAGGCTGTGTCCTGGGGTCCAGTGAAGGGCACAGGATGTGTGAGAGTTACCACACACATAGTTCATTCCCACTGTCACTGAAGAGCTGGACTGCTGTGCACCTACCTGTTCTCATTTCTACCTACTTCAACCTGCATTTAGAAAAGCATTTCTAAAATGATAGAAATGAACTATTTTCAGTAAAGTACAAAAAAATTAACTAAAGGGCTAGAAGATGCAGTTATAATAGGCATGGCTCTGACACGCCAGACTAAAGAGAGCTAACAGGCTTCATTTAGCGTGGGACTGGGATGAAAGATGGCAAGGGACAACTTCCCTCTGGGTGAGGCAGATTCTTACTGCACCATAAGACCAGGGCTATTTGTTGTCAGCTTTGCACAGTAACAATTCTCCATTATTTCATGAGCTGCTGAAAGTGCATTTCCAAGTGTCGAGGGGAGTGCAAGGGGCAGGTCAGCGCCTACTGTAAACTCCAAGCACAGCTTTCTTACCAGCAGCCATGTTGTTTCTCTCTCTGAATGAGTGAGGGCGTTCACATAGTCAAGCTGACAGAATGATCATTTAAAAGGTTTTACCCTTTGGTGTTTCTAATTGAAGCATTAGAAGATAGATAATGTTAACAGCTTCGAAATGAGAATGTTTCCCTTCAAGTAAGAGAAACAGGAGGACAAGCTGCTGGCAAAAATTGGATAAGGATGCTGGGTCATAGCTGTTACACAGCAGATTCTTACCTGAACAAAAGTAGACAGACCTTTTTAATAGTCAAGATTTGTTTTTAAAGCAATGTGAATAGCTCAAATAGTCCTTCTACTGATGTCGTTGCTCAGGACAGTTTTGAAATTGCCTTCAGAGCTTGTAGGTCATTTTTTGGAAAATTTTCAAGGGGAGTTTTTGGGGTTTTTTTTAATTCTCAATGATGGCAATTCTTCGTTTTTCTTATTTGTTCTCTGAGGATGGATTTGACTTTTGGTACCAGCTAAAATCGATTTAGATTTAAATCATATGAATTACGTGGCTGATCAAGCTAAATGATACAATTTTGGTGCAAAGCCAAGTGTGACTCAATTAGTAAGACTGATGTCGTCCAAGGTACAAACTGATGCTGTAGAGAAAGGTCAGGAGGGACCCACAGCAAACTGATGGCTTCCTCTGGGGAGGAGCAGAGATGGGAGGGCAAAAGGAGCCTGGTTCTGTATTGTTAAAACTTTTATGGCAAAAATGTATTCGTATATTACTTTTGCAATTAAAAAACATCCTCTGCTTACATTAACTGATGCTGAAGACACTTCCAATAATGTTCTGATCACGTAAAGACGTCTGAGGTAACTCATTTGAACATGGTTGGTATTGTGACAAAAGAATGCTAAAATCAGATTTTTAAATAAAATTGATAAAAATTTTATAAACAAATTTTAATAACCTTCTAAATAAGCATTAGCATTAGTAACCTAATGGTAAAGTTTGTTTTGTTTTTACTTAGTCCTTGAAAGTTGGTGTAGTGTGTTCTTGAGGGGAAAAAAAGGTTCTCTAAATTATTCTAATGCTGAGTGGTCCTTGTTGGGGAGGCTCCCAGGGCTGTCAAAAGACACCAAGGGAGGAAGCTGGGTTCTGGCTCTGTGTTAATCCCCTGCCAGCTCTGTGACCTTGGGAAAAGCATTTGCCCCTGTGCCTCAGCTTCTTCTCACAAATTAAAGGAGGTGATTGTGCCTGCCTAGGCTGATAGTGTGTGGTTCCACATTTCTCTGTTGCCCTGAGCTTTCTAATTCCCAGGCTGGTTTCTCTTGAGTCTAATTGCTCACTCTACCCCAGCACCAAGCCCGTGAAAGGCACCTATGTAGCTCCTTTTCTGCTTGCTCCTCAGGGCCTGTAGATCTCCCTGATCCATTGTGTTCTGGAAATATAAAGGATTCCCTTTCTTTTCTCCCCAACAGACCTTCCTAGGTGATTTGTCTTTCTTTTAAGGGAAGTGCCCTAGATTGAGTAGAGTTGGGAGGGAAATACTGAGTTCTGAGAAGTCTGATGATGGATTCCCCGGAGGAATAAAGGGGGAAGTGCTGAAGGGAACACAGTCGTTGACGTCTAAAGGTATTGCCTTTACATCCAAGCTGTTACTGCCATCTAGGGTGGAAAAGACAGTAGTACTAAAGCATTTGGATGGTAGAGAGGTTGCATGAAAAAAGGGAAGAAATGAGAGAAAATTGATTTTATCAGAAGGTGTAAAGGTGTTGCTGAATATCCAAAGATCAGTTTTACCTATGCTTTGAAATTCTCACCCCAGGACAGGGAAAAAAATAGATTTTCAAATATTTGAGGCAATATAATACATTCATTCATTCACTGGGAGGAAGCCCTGGGTAAAAACCAAAATATCCAGCAATGGCCTTGCTTTACCACAAACTGGCTGTGTCCCCTCCAGTGAGTAATGTACCCTCTTTGGGCCTCAGTTTCCTTCCATCTGAAATGAGGGATAATTGGCTTAGATCAGAGACCTTCGGATTATTTTTGACCACGAAGAGCGGTAAGAAACACATTTTACATCACAATCCAGAATATTCATATACACAACTAAGGCAGAAGTTTCACCAACCTATACTTAAAGACAACATACTCAGATATTTTCTATTCTGTTTCATGTTTTGGAGTGCTGGCTGTGACCCACTTAAATTGATTTTCCAGCTCTCTAAGAGGTGGCAACTCTCAGTTTGAACACTATATTAGATGTTTCCATTCCCACAGAGAGCTGGTTGTTTCCAGTCCCCCCATCTGATGATCCCTGTGGTCTTCTGTGTGTGGAAAGGAGAGTTTAGCTGAGAGCATAAAACCAAGAAGGTTTGGGGCGTGGGAGTGGTCTTGCACAGTTACAGCGCACATGGACCCAAAGCAGCAGGCTTCAGCTGCAGCTTACAGTGGAAGCCCCAGTAAGTCATGGTCACAGATGACTCTCTTTTAATGCTATAGTTGTATCTTTTGGGTGGAAAAAGATCCAAGAGATACAGAAATAAAAAAGATTATGAGAGTACTATGAACAATTGTATATCAACAAATTGAATAACCCAGATAAAATGGACAAATTCCTAGAAACACACCCTACTAAGACTGAATCTTGAAGAAACAGAAAATCTAAATAGATCTGTAACTAGGAAGGAAATCGAATCAATAATCAAAACCTTCCAACAAAGAAAATCCCTGGACCAGATGCCTTCACTGGTGAATTCTAAACATTTAAAGAAGAATTGACACCAATCCTTCTTAAACTCTTCCAAAAATTGAAGAGAGGGAACACTTTCTAACTCATTCTGTGAGGCCAGCATTACCCTGATAGCAAAGCCAGCCAAAGACATAAGAGAAAAAGAAAACCAAAGACCAGTATTCCTTATGATTATTGATGCAAAAATCCTCCACAAAATACTAGCAAACTGAATTCAGCTGCATACTAAAAAGATTATACACCATGACCAAGTGGAGTTTATTCCTGTAATGCAAGGATGGTTCCCCATGAAAATCAATCAATGTGATACACCACAATAACAGAATGAAGGGAAAAAACTACATGATCTTCTCATTGATGCAGAAAAAGTATTTGACATAATTCAACATTTTTTCATTTAACAAACTAGGATAGAAGGAAACTATCTCAACATAATAAAGCGCATCTATGAAAAGCTCACAGCTAACATCATACCCAATGGAGAAAGACTTGAAAGCTTTTCCTCTAAGATCAGGGTCAAGACAAGGGTGCATGCTTTCACCACTTTTTCAACATAGTGTTTATTGGAAGTTTTGGCCAGAGCAATTAGGCAAGAAAAAGAAATAAAAAGCATTCCAATTGGAAAGGAAAAAGTAAAATTATCTCTGTTTGCAGATGACATGATCTTATATGTAAAAAACCCTAAAAATTCCAACAAACAAAAAAAAACCTACTAGACTAATAAATTCAGCAAAGTTGCAGGATAAAAAAATCAACATGCAAAAAATCAGCTGCCTTTCTTGACATTAACAATCCAAAAAGTAAATTAAGAAAACAATTCCACTTACAATAAAAAGCATCAAAAAGAATACAATATTTAGGAATAAACTTAACCAAGGAGGTGAAAAATTTGTACACTGAAAACTGTACGATGTTGCTGAAAGAAATTAGACACAAATAAATGGAAAGACATCTAGTGTTCATGGATTAGAAGACTTGACACTGTTAAGATGTTGGTATTACCCCAAATAATCTACAGATTCAGTGCAAACCCTATCAAGATCCCAACAATATTTTTTGCAGAAATAGAAAAATCCAACCTAAAATTCATGTGCTATCTCAAGGGACCCCACCCCCATAGCCAAAATAATACTGAAAAACAATAACAAAGTTGGAAGTCTCACATTTCCTGATTTCAAAACTTACTACAAAGCTACAGTAACAAAACTGTTTGACACTGGTTTAAAGACAGACATATAGACCAATGGAATAGAATATAGAGCCCAGAAATAAACTCTTCTGTATACGGTCAAATGATTTTCGACAAGGGTGCCAAAAACATTCAAGGAGAAGGGACAGTCTTTTCAAAAATGGTGCTGGGAAAACTGGATATCCACGTGCAAAATAATAACATTGAACCCTTATCTTATACCGTATACAAAAAATTAACTCAAAATGGATCAAAAACCTAAATGTAAGAGCTAACACTATGAAACTCTTAAAACAATGGGGAAAAAGTTTCATGACATTGGATTTGGCAATGATTTATTGCATATGACATGAAAAGCACAGGCAACAAAAGAAAAAATAGGTAAATTGGACTTAAAAAATTAAAAACTTTTGTTCGTCAAAGGACACTATCAAGAGAGTGAAGAGGCAGCTTACAAAACGGGGAGAAAATATTTGCAAATCATATATCTGATAAAGGGATAATATCCAGAATATATAAAGAATTCCTACAACTCAACAGCAAAATAGACAACCCAATTTAAAAATAGACAAAGGACTTGAACAGACATTTCTCTAAAGAAGATGTACAAATGGCCAGTAAGCATGTGAGAAAAACTCAGTATCATTAATTGTATTTTTAATTTTGTGTGTCAACTTGACTGGGCTAAGCGATGCCCAGACAGCTGATAAAACATTATTTCTGGATGTGTCTGTGAGAGTAATTCCGGAAGAGATTAACATTTGACTCAGTGGACTGAATGAAGAAAATCTGCGCTCACCAATGTGGGCAGGCATCATCCAATCCATTGAAGGCCCGAATAGAACCAAAAAGTGGAGGAAGGGCAAATTCTCTCTCTCTCTCTCTCTCTCTCTCTCTTTGACCTGGGTCATCTATCTTCTCCTACCCTCAGACATTGGAGCTCCTGGTTCTTGGGCCTTCAAACTCCAAAACTTACACCAGTGGCCCCCCAGTTCTCAGGCCTTCTGACTCAGACTGAATTATACCACTGGCTTTCCTGGTTCTCCATCTTGCACATATAAATTGTGGGACTTCTCTGCCTCTATAACCACATGAGCCAACTCCTATAATAAATATGCTCTTATATATATCCTATTGGTTCTGTTTCTCTGGAGAACCCTGACTTAATACACTAATCATACACAAATCAAAACCATAATGAGATACCGTGTCACAACCATTGGGATGGCTATTATCAAAAAACCAGAAAATAACAAATGTTGGTGAAGATTTGAAGAAATTGGAACCCTGTGCATTGCTGTTGGAAATGTAAAATGGTGTGACTGCTATGGAAAACAGTATGGTGGTTCCTCAAAAAACTAAACAGAATTACCATATGATCCAGCAATTCCACTTCTGGGTATATACCCAAAAGAATTAAAAGCAGAGATTCAAGGAGATATTTGTACACCCCTGTTCATAGCAGCATTATTTACAGTAGCCCAAAGGTGGAAACAACCAAAACATCCACCAGTGGATGAATCAATAGACAAAATATGGTATATACCTACAATGGAATATGACTCAGCCTTAAAAAGGAATGAAATGCTGACACATGCTACAACATGGATGAACCTTAAAGACATTATGCTAAGTGAAATAAGGATACGATAGTTATGTGTCCACAAAAGGACAAATATTATATGATTCCACTTATATGAGGTATCTAGAATAGTCAGATTCATAGAGACAGAGAATAGAATGGTGCTTACCAGGGGCTGAGGGGAGAAAGGAGTGGGAAGTTAGTGTTTAATGGGTATAGCACTTCAGTTAGGGAAGATGAAAACGTTCTGGAGATGGATGGTGGTGATAGTTGCATGACATTGTGAATGTACTTAATGTCATAGAACTGTATACTTTTAAATGATTAAAATGGTAAATTCTATATTATGTATATTTTACCACAATGAAAAAAAGAAGACAAGCCACTTTTGATTTCCCACCTACCTCCCACCGTCCAAAAAGTGCCAAACAGTCAGACTCAAAGGGAAAAAATCCAATTACTGTGTTCCAGGTCTGCAAATAACACATCTTGACTGCTGGCATCATACAGTCATTTGGAAGATCAGGTGATTTTTTTTTTTTTTTGTCTTTAATGCAGACATTTTAGTGTTAAGCAGATTCAATTTATGGGAAATTTTTCTGTCAATATGCTGTCCTTTGGCCATTCAGAAGGGGGAATATACGAAGGAGATTCCTCAAGTGTAAAGGAGTCCAAAAATGTGTGTCTTCAAGCCTGCAAGATTTGGAGCTGTCCTGTGTCCCTTTTCCACAAGATTAGATTCAGTGGAGCCCCTTGGTGACCAGCCAGCTCCTCACGGTGGTCAAAGGGATTCATAGGCCTGGGTCCTAGTGCCTATGCTCACTGGTGCGCCCATGGAAGCAACTTCCAGGGCCAAGCCAGAAAGGCGAGGGCTCCAGACTTTATGATTCAAAGTGTACTTAGCATGGTAAACAAACTACACATGTGCATTTGTGTGTGTGTGCATGTGTGATTGTGGTTTTTGTGGACCTAGGCTGGAGGACACTGTCACAAGAGAAAGGCTCTCCCTCAGCATGTTTACTGTGGTCCAGGCTCTGCCCACAGCCTTGCAGATTCTGAAGAAAAGTGTTGTCACCCTACTCAAAGATGGTCAAACATGAGTGATTGCCTGAGAGTGACAACATTAGCAGGAGAATGACAAATAACAATGTATTCATTCACAATAAAGATTTCATTTTAGCAAATAAAAGAAGATCCAAGAGAAAATAAAAGTTTGTCACAAAATTGAATGCTATAAAGTTGTTTCTTTTAACCTGCCTACTGTCTCCCTGCTTTCGCCTCATGACATCAGAAGGAGCAGGGCATGGCACAGGTAATCTCTGCCAAAGTTTGTACTCATGGTGATTTCCTCGGTGGACAGCCAATTGCCAGGCTGAGCTAACGATTTAAGAGCACAGAGAGTCCTTATGCGACTGTGGGTCTTCGTTCTGTGTAGCACCTGGGATTTTGCTGAAGTTGAGTAGTGGGAAGCCGGGGAGGAGAGCTTGCTGTGAGGAGTCTCCTGAGTAACGCTGGTTTTAGGAATCAGCTCCCAACTTAGAAAGGTCCTGAAGAAATCTGAGATAAATGCAACTTTGCTTAAGCCTCTCTCATGCTTCCAGCCTTTCCATTCAAAATGCCACCTTTGGAATAGATACTCTTGTAAATAAACAAATAAGGAAATTTCAATGAACTCATTATTTTAAAAGAAATAACTGAAAATTACCCCCACTTTAGTTGTATATAACAGCAGGTAACCATTGTCTGTAATGCTAAGAGCTGCCGTTTACTGAATGGTGAGGTGCAAGGCACTGTGCTAAGGAATTTACATACATTGTTGTATTTGAGCCTCACAACAACCTCCTTTTACAAAGAAGGAAAATGAGGATTAGAAAAACTAAGCAAGCTACCTGAGGTCACAGAGCGAAGAGTGGCAGGGCCAGGATTCTGGTCTAGGGCTTTCCCAACTCAGAGTCCACTTGCCCTTACAGATCTGCATCTGTGTCAATAGCTGTGTCATCCATCTGGGTAATATTAAGTTGTCATCAGATAATAGCTCATTACCTTCCTTGTTACAGGGCCCTTGTTCCAGGGAGAAAACTAGAGAATAAGAAACATGCATGCAAAGCACTGCACATACAGAGAGGGCTCTGAGGCCTACTTCCTTCACCCCCAAGATTGGATGCCCTTCTTGTAAGCTCCCTGGAGTAGGTGTGACAGTCCCCCATGTGTCCGGCTCAGTTTTAATGTGTGTCTCAAGTAACTGGTACTAATAATAGATAAAACATGAGTGATTTGAGAATAATATACCTTAAAAAATAAACTAGAATTGATTCAGAGTAATGTCACGCTAACTCACTTACATTCCAGAATGCTGTCTTAAGTAGAACAAAGAGGTCAGAGTGACAGCTTAACCCTGGGCATTGTACAGACCCCCTGCTTTACCCCCACTGCCTACCCCATGGGAAAGCGTGGCACAGTACCTGTTGGGTTACGTGTATGCATCATCTCACGTGTTGCAGTGGAAAAGGATCGAGATCTGCTGCTAGGAAGTATTCAGCAGGTGTATAATGAAGTAATGAATGAATAGATGGGTAGATGCTTCCCTTCCTTTCGGTTGGTATTCTTATAAACAAACAGCTTTCCCCTCTTATGAGAGGGAATGCATTTAAGCCTATGTAAAAATATAAGCAGTATTTTGTTTCTATTACTCAAAATTCTGTGAACTACTTCTTATTTCACAGCTTATTCCAAGTATAACACAATGTAACAAAACAAGCATTAGCCAAGAACATTAGAGCCTTCATTGTGAGAGAAAAATTGGTTTCATAACCAGGATCCAGAAATGCTGCCATTTGCTGTATAAGTCCCCTTCTCCCTGAAAATGTCATTGCTAGCATTTGGAGATAAAGAAACTGAGGAGTCTAGACAAGAGGGTGGCGCACATCTTTGAGTTTAGCTATCTGCAGTCTTTCAGATGGTACAGGGCCCTTAGAGAATGCTGGTCATAGAGTCAAATCATAGTCAGACTTCACCTCACCAAGCAGAGCAAGAATCAGCGGGCTCCACCAGCAGCGTGAGAAGTTTAGTGCTAATGAGGGTGATCTGGCGATGGGCAGTAGGGGCCAACCCAGAGAGGAGTGGCCAGAGCAGGTTGTGGCATGAATCTAGTGCTAGGTGGGACCCTAACTATCGGATGGCCGGGATCCAGCCTTTCTAGAACCCTGGTCATCTTCCAGGTCCAGATTCTCTGTGTATCAGCACTGGGCACAGAACTGGAATGACAGCTTTCTGGGCTGTTGGCCTGAACCAGTCCCACCCCAGATTTCATAGTTTTAACATCTCCTATGTACCATGTGGGTGAAAGGCCTGAAAAATAAGTGTTCTATAAAATGAATAAGATTGGGGGGACAATTGTCCAATTGTCAGTGAATAGTTAAATAAATTATATCATTATTAAAAATAGTAATGGTGGCAATAAAGGGAAGTGGAGTGGGGGTGAGGGAGAATGGTGAGTTGTCATACGCCAGTACAGAGGAATGAAAGGTTTGGGGGAGAAGTCAGTGAGTTCCACTTTGGACATGTTTAGTTTTAGGAGTCTGTTAGAATCCTAGAGGCCCCCATAGTTAGCCACATCCGGAGCTCGCGGGAGAAGGTAGGGCCGGAGATAGACCCATCCCCGTGAGGATGGCCCTGTAAGCTGTGGAGGGAATGAGGTGGCCCAAGGAGATTGCAGTGAGAGGAGAGGGGCCCAGGGCTGGGTTCTGAGGAACTCCAACATTTCACCAGAACACAGAGCTACAGGCACCCCCCAAGGAGCAGGCAGAGTGGGCAGAGAAGTCAGGGTGTGAACCAGGAGTGGGTGATGTTGCTGAGGTCAGTGAGAGGGTCCAGTGCTGCTAGAGGCTGGGTGAGAAGAGGGCCAAAAAGTGCCAAATGGATTTAGTAACAAGGAGGTTGATGTGAATTTGGTGAAATATAAGATTGAGTGTGCACAAAGCTTGATGTGGATCTCTTTCAGGCATTTTTCTAGTTTTGCTAATTTTTAGGGAAATAGAGCCATTGAGGATGGTTATTGCCATTTTTAGAAAATGTGCAACCCCCTACTTCTGGGTCACTTCCTTCCCCCTTCATTTGGTGATAGCATCTCTGGCCATTACGCTGCACACTCTGCTTTAATCTGCTGCTTTCGCTGTTGCCTGGTGCCAGTTCTCAGGATGGAAGGTTAGAACTGGACATCAGTGAGGTGTCCAGTGGGCAGGAGTGGCACCGAGCTGCAGTTTGAAGGACACGAAGAGGAGCTAGGACGGAATTATGACTTTTAGAAACAGGGGAGGATGAGTTTTTAGACTATTTTCAATATGCGAGTTGCTACAGTAACCCAGAACTACGGTGATTGTTTCACTTTGATCCAGAGGAACACACGCTCTGAAGCTACCTTTGCCCAGTGAAGGGTGCCCTCAGGTGGGGGTCAGCCACTCCTTCAGGTTCATGTTTAGTCTGTCGCCTGTCACCATGCCAGAGCCGTAATGGCCCATTACATAATTTTGTAGTCAGACCTTAAGCCCAAACTTCCTCTAAATGCATCTGGGTCTGTTGATATTTTTGCTGCTGATTCCATAGTGTCCTGCGGGTGTCTTAGGGAACAGATAGTGTATATTGGACAAACACCCTGTTGAGCAGTGAAGGGGGTATTTGTATTAGAATGCTGGTCTACAAAAGGGAGCGAGAGAGAATGGGCCTTTGAGTCTACAGACCTAGGGGTGTTTTCCCTTGCAGGTCCCCCTGGGTGCCTGTGGGCTCTCAGGAGGCTCAGTGGTCACACGAGGCCGTGTCTGCATATTCCTGGTGTCCAGAGATACAGGCATCTGCTTCCCCCACTAGTTCTTATTTCTCTTTATTACAGACCCTTGCTAATAGCCAACAATTTGGGTTCAAAAGGGATAACATATTGAAATGCTTTGTAAACAAGTTTATGCCTGCTATTTGCTTGTCACCTTGTCAGTCTGGTCAAACATTTTTGAAAAAAGATATTAAGTAATTAGATGTCAAGTTACACCTGCTTTGTGAATACACAGACAAAGAATAAATTCACTAGAAGATGCTTGAAGGGCATTCAAGCTTTGGAAACTCAGTTTTCAGTGTGAAAGCCAACCGGTGTGGCCGGGCAGTCCCTTTCCTCTGCTGCTGCTTAACTCAAAGCTGAGTCACAGAAGGGCCTTGGCTGGCACTTGGCCGGCTGTGGTGACATACCTTTGTGTGGGGTAGCCCTCTGCATGAGAGCTGAATTCACCCAGGCCCGACCCAAGTCCAGGTAGTGACTGAATACAGCTTGATGACATTTTGAATGTGTTTCAAACATACAAGTGTATGGATTGGAAGATGTTTGACTTCAAATCTATTTCAAATCCAATCTGTTTCAAATTTACTATGGCCGTGACCTAAACTTTCTAACTTTTCCTTTTGGTCGCAATTCTCCATTTAGATGGTAGGTGTAATAAAGGACCAGTTCTTTGTTGTTTGGGGTTTTAAGCAGGTCTGCTACTGTCAAGGAGGAATGTGATCCCTTAATTTTGGGTGCTGCTGTATGAAACTAATGTTTTCTTATGATGTTTCTTGTCACCCCCTCTACTGCCAGGAAGGGCGCCTGTGGCCTTCAGACAGCTCTGGACCTCGGCCAGGTGCCTCGGAGGTAAGGGGGTGGACAAGGGTGGAGTGTGAGTGGCAGGAGAGAAGGGGAAGAGGGAAATAAATCATTGCAACAAAATTTGGAAAGGCTAAATGTATTACAGCATAGATTAAGAAATAACACATTTAAATTAAGGCATATGCCTATAACTTTGGTTTAAAAGGTGGGGGAGGGGTTTTTCCTAGACTCTCCTAGGGATTATTTGTGCTAGTCTAAAGCTCCTTACAGAAACAGGTTGAGAATCACTGATCTTTACATGATCCCATAAGCTGCTAATAATGAGGTCTGGCAGATGTGGGCATAGTTTATAAATATCATAGCATGATTCATTCCCACATCTCCAAGGTTAATAGTATGATTTTAAAAATAACATAATTTTTTGCTTTTAAGTTAGAAATATGGTGTGAGAGAAGTAAATCGATATATATGTATGTATACACACGTATGTGTGTGTGTGTGTGTGTGTGTGTATAAAATATCTTTCCTCTAAAAGAAACTTAGATAGTGGAATAGATGAGAGGATTATGTAAGAAATATAGTACCTGGATTCATTTTGGCAAAAACATCTATAATCATATTTACCTTGGAATAGAAAATATTTTTCATGTCAGTTACTAAAAATAACTACAGAAAACTTTTATCCAGAAAGAAATAACTGGAAAAGTCTAGAAACCAGAAAGAAAAAGAAGTCACTTGTTCCATATATTTTTTAAAAGTAATTGATAGGGCAGCAAGCTCCTGTAAATACTTCATAAATTGACCCAATGCCTCGTACCTGCTCCAAGTACCATTGTGTGAAGTTATAACTTATAATGAAAACTCTGAGCTGTTCCCCACTCTTCTGAATCACAGGTGTGAGATCTGGAAGGGTCCTGAGAAAGCAGGCGGGCCAGTCCTCTTCCTTTTTAGGTAAAGGAGTGGAGGCCTAGACCAGGTCATGTGGTGGACAGGACCAGAGTCCTGTCTGCACAGTGCCCCTCCACTATGTTACTGTTTACTGCACTCTGGAAATTACTATTGTATTCTACTTGAACTAGTGGAAAATGTGTACATAGCATATGCAATAACTCCCATTAAACCCAAATTTTCAGTTAACCATAATCCTCCATTGTTGAACCATCCTGGATAAACTAGTTTGGCAAGATGAGTGGTCTAAGTCGTGAAGAATAAGAAAACTACATTTTTTTCTGGAATAGTCTTTTTCTGTTTTGTCTGGGAAAAATTTTTCAGATGGGTGAGAACACAGACCAAGCATGATTTTCCTTGATACCATCATGTTCATGGTCATTATTGTGCCAAGAATGTCTTCAAGCCTTTCCTCTTTTCCTTGCAGATCATGTATGCCCCACGGTCCAGGGACAGGTTTACTGCCCCATCCTTTATCCAGAGGGATCGGTTCAGCCGCTTCCAGCCCACCTACCCCTACGTGCAGCACGAGATTGACCTTCCTCCTACCATCTCCCTGTCTGACGGGGAGGAGCCACCTCCTTACCAGGGACCCTGTACCCTGCAGCTCCGGGACCCTGAACAGCAGATGGAACTCAACCGAGAATCTGTGAGAGCCCCACCCAACCGAACCATATTTGACAGCGATTTGATAGACATTTCTGTGTACAATGGGGGCCCGTGCCCACCCAGCAGCAATTCGGGCATAAGTGCCAGCACCTGCAGCAGTAATGGGAGGATGGAGGGGCCACCCCCAACATACAGTGAGGTGATGGGCCACTACCCAGGCGCCTCTTTCTTCCATCACCAGCACAGCAACTCACACAGGGGGAGCAGACTGCCATTTCAGCAGGACAGCTCAGGGAGCACAGTAGTGCCCATCCAGGGCAAAGACAGGAAGCCTGGGAACCTCGTCTGACCCTCCGACATGCATTTGAGTGGAGGAGAAAGAAACTGAGGAGGGAGAAGGGCGGCACTGCCCCTCTGCTCCCAAGCACAATGTTCAGTTTTACGTGCTACAACTAAGTAAAACCGAATGTGCAAACGTGGTCTTTGTTTCTGATTCCTTTCAGGGGAATTGCATGCAAACTAGACTGAAATGATACAACTTCCATTTGGTCTGACCGCAGACAGTGTTTATTTGGGGGCAGGAGTTGGGACAGGGGATGGTTTTGGCAAAGGGTGGGCATGGGAACACAGAGAAGGGGACACTTTGAAGCTATCATGAAATAAAACCCACAGAGGTATTTGATTTATTTAATTATGAAAAGAGACTTTGAAGAGAAAGAGGCCAGAATGGCCTGTTTATAATTAACTGAATAAAGAAGGAAGCATATTTTATATATTAATCATGGGGAAGAATTGGCCAGTTGTTTGCTTTTTCTCCCAAGGTGTGGAACTTTTATTTTGTTTTAAAAATATGATTCAGACTTCCTGTTTGTGTGCCAAGGTATAAAGTGGAGAAGTTAGATGAATGCAAGGAGTTCATTTGTGTTGTGATGATGTGTTTTTAAAAGTTGCACTATCTTAATGTTTAAAATATATATGAGGGAACTGTTTTACATGAAGTTCTGTATGTTGTCTTTTCACCTGTGGATTAGTATCAGGCCCACGGAATATCCTGGAGTGTTCCCCATAATCATGCAAGAAAAGATGTTTGGGGATGTAGCCTAACATATGCCAACTTACATAAATCAAGAGTCATTATTGTTGCAAGAATTTGCATCAAATATCAGTGCATCGCTGAAGCATTTGGAGACTTTTGGATGAAAGATAGGAAATACTAAATTCCAGCATTTCTGACTTGAGTTATTCTGCTAGTCTTAGGCTCATAGTTTATTAAAAATGAACCAACACATGCTTTTATGTATCCAGTATCATGCAGTACTGCCCTCGTCCTCCAGAAGTGGTTTCTTCAGTAATTTTGGTTTTTTTCACTGTAGCATGAAATATACTTGATACGTACATTATTTTATGCCATAAATTGTTTAAAATGCAAGGTGATTATTTCTAATACTGTTGAACTATGTGACTTCTCAGTGTATTCCCGTTGTCTCTCTCCTTTCCTAGATAGTTCAGTTCACTCCTGGACAGCTGGTCAGCGCACGAGAGGCTCTCAGCAGTTGCTCCCCGTGCAGCCTGCCTGGCCTTGGTATGTGAGTGGTGCCAGCAGTGGGCTGCTTCACGTGTAGGGAGTCCCTGGACTTGATGAAGGAACACCATGTTGCTGAGCATGATAATAAGCCATTGCACTTCACTAACGTTGGTGCAGCATTCCTCAAGGAATGCAGTGCTGGAAACCCAACCAAACTCCTGTGGCAGTTTCCTCAGCCTTTGCAGTGGTGGCCAGAACTGGACAGTCAGTTATAAAATAGTGCAGGGCAGGGGAGCACAGGATAAAAAGCACAACATGCAGTTAAAATGCAACTAGAAAACTAATTTTAAAGATTGTAAGTCTTAATTCCTGATATTTACATTCGTTCTTCTGTAAAATAACTTTCTTCTGCGGAAGCATCTGGCTTTTATAACAGCAGCAGCCAGTAAGTTTGACCAATACCACCCATGGGAGGGCTCATCTTAACAGGGTAGCAACTGACCTGTTCTGTGCAGGTTAGGTCCCTTTGGTCTCTGCATGAAACCGAGTGGATTGGAATGATGACGTGTGACTCTGATCTCTGCAGTTTCAATGCTGACTGTGTTTGTGTCTGTGGGTCTCCCCAGAGGCGATTTCTCAGTGACATGACTGTGCTGTTTTCTGAGAGCTGGAGAGACCGTTCTGAACTACAAATCCTGTTCGCTGTCCTCTGCTTCTTTCTGCTGCTTTTCTTGGTCAGAGGGTTGCTGAGCTTTGTTTTGTTTTGAGGATTGGAATCTCCATTAGATTCATCCATTTCACACAGTAACATCCACAGAACTAGTGAAACTCTTGAGAGAGAGAAAATGTGGGCAACAGTTGTCACCCAGGCATCAGACCCTACATGGAAGTGTGTACCCTGAGGGTCGCGATGGGAATTCCAAGACTGGGCAGAGCCCTGGGAGCCTTGACTGGGACCAGAATTTCCTTTCCTACCGCCCTGGAGCCTCTTGACAGGTCAGCTGATTGCCTAGATTGCAAGCCTGTGCTTGAGGGAAGCTGGGACCCTCCATGGCGTGAAGCCTCACTTCACCCTGTCAGGTGCAGATTAGGAAGCACTTGTCCCAGTCAAGACCTCACTGGTGGTCATTGTCCCCTCAGACGCAAAATGAGGTTAGCTAATGGTGTCATCACTCCAAACCTTGCCTACAGTTTTGGTAAAGTGGGTGAACCCACCCTATGGCTTCAGCTCAAAATGCTCTTACAGCCTCTACTTTCCTACTGCTGCAGGAATGAGCTGCGGTCAGAAACTTGTAAATTCCTAGGTCACTTTGCAAGTATATGAACATTTGCAGATGTCCACAGTATTGGCAAAAAATTATTTAATTCAAATAACTTTAATCGTCCTTCAAAAGAGAGGTTCTCCCATGCAGCCACCCTAGAGCACTGCCCTTTAAGTTAAATAGTTATTTAAAGACACAGACATATCAAACCATGACTTGAATGGTCTTTGAGGCTGGGCCTTTGTAATGAATTAGTTTATCAGCCAAGGTCATAAATTGAATTGATAGTCAATTTCCCTTCAGCACAGGAAAAAGGTGATTTAGATCAGTAGGTCTTTTGAAGGCTGTGGCTGCCCTGTTTGTTCTGTGTCACCTCCTTGCTGGCCTGGTGTGGAAAGAGGAATGATTGTGAAGATGCAACTCGCACAGTGGGGCCTAATGTTCAAAAAGCCTATGTGCTTATGGAACCTGAGGGTCCAGTTTAGAAACCAGTGATTTAGGCAATCAATGATAGGTTTATTATTTCAACAGAGTGTTAAAGGATTGCATTGTTCGAAAGAACAGTTGGTGGGAACTGATACTCTTGGGCATCCTGTTGTGACTTTTGTCCATTGTCCCAGGAACTTCCAGGAGTATGAAACCCAAGGCATGTGGAGTCCCATTTATAGGAACACAGTCTTCAGGCATCTATTTGCTTTTTCAGAAAGTCTGGTTTCTTCAGACACTGAAGCAGTCCGTAGTACAAAAGCGATCTTGCTAAACAAATTATGCATTTAAAAAGTTGATCTGTTCTTCATGTCTCTGACCAAAATTTAGTGTTAAGAAAGCTTGACAAGCATACCCTCTATCCTTCCACATATACACGTGGACAAACAATCCACAAGACATTTCAAGATAGCAGAGAAGGATATTTAAAACTTACAAAGGTTTGTCATGAGAACTATACTTAAATCCACTAATTTTAGCGCAAACTTATGGGAGAGGAAATACAGGCCAACAGTCAACTGGGGGGCCTTCTAACACTGGCAGGAATGTGGTACACAGATGAGAGTTTCTAAATATCTCCACTTGATCTTCTTCACCTTTATCTTCATAAGAATGAGAAAGGCTCAAAAGGCAAGCACTTTTAGAAACCTTCTCTGATCTAGAAGAGTCCATTCAAATCCCTGCCTTCCACTCAGAACTGGTAGTTGCATCCTGACAGGAGTGATCCTGTACCTTCCATCCAATTGTTCTTGCTAGGAAGTCTTTAGGAAGAGTCCTGGTGTAGTGCCCTTCAGATACTGGTCCTGAGCACAGAGACATACCCCGCCCGGCCCCTGCCTCTCCAAAAGCATGCTGTTGGCCACTCGAGGCTTCTGCGTCCTTTTGGGTCACGATGCAGCAGCGGTGTGGGGCTGCTTCCTCCTGCAGCTCTGCTGGTCAGTGGCCTCCCGTCTTGTGTTTGCTGTGCTGGTGCTCACTTCCCGAGATTTACTACTTAGAATGGCAACATTAACTGCATGTTAATTGGTATGCCATTCATTTTTTTCCTTAAAATTGCCAAAGCTCAGCAGTGAATGAAGGAAAGAAAGCTGGGAAGGATACTTGGTTTTTGTTAACTTTTTGATTTTGTCTTTGTAACTAAAACTAGAAATACGCCAGTGCTTGGCACCAAGCCTTTCTTTGTACAGTGACATATTCTCCCAAGCCCACCTCCTCTCTCTGCCAGCGTCGCCAGTCTTAGCTGAAGAGCAGGGGCGCAAGCTCCCGTTCCGCCCACGTTCATCTAGATTCCCACAGCCTTGGCAAATTTAGATAAAAGAATGCGATTGGGTGATAAGTTGGCAAGTCTCCCCTCCCCAGGGTGAGAAACACTGTAGCTACTGGGGCACAGACTTCCCCTCAGATCACAGATGTTGGCCTCAACAGCTTTATGCCTCACCTCACTTTATGGATTCCAACAAGGCCCTGCAGCCAGCTGCCAGAACCCGAGGGATCAGAGGAAAGTACTCTCCTACCATGCAATAGCTTCCATTTTTTTAGGAATCAAGATTTCAGCTTAAGTTATTTTACTACCCAAAGTGCTGCATCTTATTCATAGTGTAAGTAAGTTTATAATTTGCTACCGGCTTAGATCGTCATTTGCTTGCTGCTGCTGCTGCTTTCCAGGTCGCTGTATTAGAGAGCCAGTGTGTGTGAGCAGGAACGCCCAGCTAAGAAAGCTGGCTTCCTTTCATCCTTTTTTCTTTCCTTCCTCATGTGCTGTTTCTGTGTAATGTGGTGCGGGGTGGGGCTAGAGAGATAGATCATGATATGCTACACGTGTATTATATAGAGCCCTGTCATTTCAAAGAGCTCTGCATATCAGTAGTTTTTAAGCAACCAAGGCGTCTCATGTTCTGATTTCAGCAGCTAGAAGCACCAAGTCCCCCCCCACCGCCGCACTCTGTGCCCCCACCTTTGTTGTGCCTCACTCACAATGGTGCTTTCTCAGTTGTCTGTCTTCTCTTATGTTTTTATTTGTAAGGTGCTGTATATAACTTGAATATATTATGCACATATCCTACCCAATGGGTAGAACAAAAAACTGTTAATACTGTAGTATAATGTATAGATACCAATTTTAACAGAAATGGCATAGAATTTGTGAATGCCTATGTGCTCTGTCCTCTTTTGTAAGGAAATTTGCAAATGGATGTATACAGATAAAAGTCTATGTAGTTTATTTTCCTATTAAATATCAATATTATAACACAAAGCAAAGCAGTCTGAACAAGCAAGCCACAGTTTATGACCAGCGTCTGTATAGCAATTGAGAGTTACATCTTTGCTGTGAAAATGTTTTTAAAAAATAATTTTAAAAATCCCACGGCTTTTTGGGTTGCCACTAGATACTTCTTTTTTTAATCTATTTAGGAATGCTCAGTTGGACCAGTGTTAGTTATAGTCAGAAAAAAACGCTGAGTTTTCAGATTGTCTTATGAAAAGACATTATCTCATGTTGTAGAAGAATGAAGATGTTGGAGCCCAGTGAAAAGTGCATTTTGTTAAAATTGCAAAAATTATGTCCGAGTAAGTAAATCAGCCTACAACAGAGGGCCCTGTTCAGTAAGATGCATTTATGACCATCTGTGTTCCTTTTTCTTTTTGACAAATTGACGCTGTGGAGCCAATGAACTAACAGTAGAGTTTGTAGGAAAAGAATACCTCAGGAAAAATGAATCCACTTAAGACTCCATTCTTAGAAAAAATGTTTTGTTATGGGTTATAGTTAGCAGAGAATTGGCTATCAGCCAAGGGGAGACTCTTATATCCATTCCTTTTGGTGTCTCATGGTGATCTTGACCCAAAGAACAAACTAGGTCTTGCTGTCGGTTAGGGATTATGTTTTTAGTTGCACGTTACGTGGCACCTCTCTTACGCATCTGCTTCCAGCTCAGTTTTTAGTGTCTGATTCTGACCTCTGCATTTATCTTCAGATAGTCTACTATTAAGAAAAGAAAAAGAAAAGCCTATAATGTGTTCATTAAAACCACTGTCGAATCATGGGTGTGGGCATCCTTTCCAGTGTTGTCCATAAAGGCAATCAGTGAAGGTTTGCCCATCTGACCCATATTTCCAGTTTATTATTAGAGGATATTAATTCTAATAAATCTCATGTTTTTTATCTGCTTGATGGTGTATGTTCTGATTCTGAAAATCACAATAGAATCATACCCTTATCCTCCAGAAAAACAAATTACCATTATCCTTAAACTGAAAACACCTCTACAATGCAACTCTTAATGCTGAATGGACTCAAAGTCAGCCCTTCTTTTATTCTCCATTTTGAAAGGGCCATGAAAAGATAATTATCTTGTGTGTTCTCTGTCCCATCCCACCCCACTGTCTACTACAGGGGCTCCCTTGTGATTCAGCATTGAGAACCAAGGCTCATTACTGTCAGAAACAATACTCCCACCCCTGCAGGTTCAATCTCTTGGGAGAATTGTTGAGCATGAGTGTCATCAGAGAATGTTCTAGAGTCAGAGGTACTAAAATTTGTTACCACATCATTGCTTCCTTTCTATAGAACTAATTGAGGCTTAGACTTTACTGTTAATGATACTGGTTCATTTTAATGTGCTTGTTGGTATATTGCTATTTTTCGTTTCATGGCTTTCAAAAAAATCACATTTTCTAATCGAATACTTGTCTAGTTTAAAGCTTTTTTAAAATATGTACAATACTATTCACAGCATTTAGTTCGTTTAATTTTTATTATAAAGCAGCCTACTAAAAAGTACAACTGTATTTGAACTTTTCAATAGTTGTTTATGTGAGCTATGATAATCAGAAGTCATTAAAGTCTTTTCTTAACAGCCATTTGTGCTTACTTTTCAACATAATTCCCAGTTATATACAGAAAAAGATTTCCAACTGTCGTGTATCTGCCTCTTTTAACTGAGCAATCGTGACATAGTTCTTAGACCTAAGGTCTGTAATTGCAATACTTCTAAAGAAAGATGTTGCTCTAAGTGCTGTTTGTTAGTTATGAAATCAGCTTTTTCTGCTTGTTCTTAATGCTGTGGTCAAACCATAGCATAAAATCATTAAAAATAATCAGTGATATACATGTGTCTCCTGTTTTTTTTTTGCTCTTTCAAAAACAAAGCATGTATGTGGAAAAGAAACTACAGGTTTTAAAATTCATCTCAAAGAAATGGTTCTTACGGTTCCCTAGCTAATCTTCCCATTCAGCTTTTATTCACTCTCATTTTTCAAAAATCATTATATTCTGCTATAAACAACTTTGGTCAGATCATATATGACCTTTTCTCAATTCTGGGTTCTACACAGAGCACTCAGGGGTCATCCTCAGGTCTCATGGCGGGGAGAGGCACTGAGAACCGCTTCACCTGAGCTGAGAGGCCTGAGAAGGAGTCTGTATACGTCTTGAAGTTTCCGCATGGCTGTCACAGAGAAACTGCAGTCAACTCAGTCAAACCATGACCAAGATTTCTAACAGACTGTGCAACAGCCAGACAGAGGCCCTCAGAGGTTAAGGTCCTTGGCACTGGAGGTTTTCAATCCGTAGCAAAATGATAATGTAGCAAAAGGACTCTCAATTTCCTTCATTGAGAGATTAGAATAATAGTGTCTCTAAGCTCTAAATAAATATGTGGGTTCACAGAGGACATGATTGTGTATGTACAAAACCTTACACAATCTACCAAACTACTAGAATAAGTATGTTTAGCTGGGTTGCAGGAAATACAATTTACTTTTGCATTTCTGTATGTTAGTAATGAACTTTGGAAATTAGAAACTGAAATCTTAAAAATACCATTCAAACAATTGTATGGGTGCAAAACTCTAGTTATAACACCCATTTTAAATTCTGAAATAAGTTCTTTAAGATTATTTTGCAAAGGAGATTAGAAAGTTATAAGGAGGAAAAGCACAGTAAGAAAAGGATTTCTTTCCCTTAAAACATCAAAGAGTCACTGATAAACCACACTATGCTCTGGAATAAACTCTATAATCTCTTATTCGGCAGATCATTGGGAAAATATTAAAGAATATTCTCCAAATTGGCCATCCCTGAGTGAAGTTAAGACTAGTGTAAACTGAAATCGTAGAGAAAGTTCTGCACAGAAGGAAACGGGGGTTTCAGGGCTTGAGATTCCTACTTGATGATCGGATTCAGTAAACCCTGGGGTCTGCCTGTTACAACAGAGAAACAGCATCCCTCCCTCCCCTCTGCCATAAGGAGTCTGTACAACTGTCATCTGGTAGCTGTCGCGGTGGGGTCTCCTGGAAACAACGGCTGAGTCAAGGATCTAGATGTGAGTAGCTGATCTGGGAGCTGTTCCCAGAGGTGGAGGCAGGTGAATGAGGGAGGAGAGGGGAGACAGTAAAGGTGCTGGCGCCAGTTCTACTCTAAGCAACACAGGCTCAGAACAGGGGCTCAGAAACCACACAGGCTGTGCCTTTAAAGGACAGGAGGCGGGGACACCAGTCTCCACTGCTGAGGGCTGCCCTTCGGGATTATCTTCCCAGCCTCCCTGGCTGTAGACTGAGCAAGCTCTGAAGACGTCAGAAGCAGCCCTGAGGCAGAAAAACACACAGGACTGGTGCCTGGAAGCTGCTGGTGTACACAGGAACTGTCCATCCCGGCGGGAGCTGAAGTGACAGTGGCCAGAAAGCATCAGAGTGGCTCTCTCACACCTCTGCAACAGTGCACACCACCCTCAAGTGGGTCCTTGAAAGTACCAGGCGCTGCCAGCCAGGGAGAGAAAGGCCGAGTTCTGGACCCACTGTTTTCCGGATGCACTTACACTCAGCACAAGAGTACAAGGAGCCCAAAGCCCTCCTCCCCTCGACAACGGTCTCTAATTCTGCTGGGGCTTCCTGACACCCCAACCTGGGAATGCGGGCAGTTCTCCACTGGATGTCAGTGCTGCCGAAACAGGCTGCTCTGGACCCCAAACCCTTCCAATCTCTGGCTTTCTTTGACCGACGTATTCTGTAAATTAGCTTGTTTGTGAAACAGCAGAGCTGCCAACTGCTAAGCAGATCAACTAGGAATCACACTCATGAGGCTGCCCTCTCCCTGCACCCGCAGGGCAGCATTGAGAAATGCAGGGCATGCTTGGAAGTTGCTCCAGAATCTCTGAGATCCACGTATATAGTGAGCCTTGGAATAAAAGACCATATTTCTGACTCTCCGTGATGATACTTGCACTTTATGAGTCTGTTACTTAGACCATCATAATTAGATTTCTCTCATGACCCTGTTTTGATTTGAATGGATTCTAATTAAAATGCACATTTTAAAATAGCAGCCAAAAAGTAAAAACTTTGCATTTGCAAAGTTCTTTGTTTCAATGCCATGTTTCTGTCTAGACTTTAGGTTTTACCCAACATGCAAACCTCATTCACCCTACTTTACACTCTCATTTGAAAAAAAAAAGAATGGAAGTGCAGGGGGCCAGCCGGGTGACACAGCGGTTTAGTTCGCGCTTTGGCAGCCCGGGGTTCGCAGGTTCGGATCTCGGGCGCCCACCAACGCACTGCCTGTCAGCCATGCCGTGGCGGCGTCCCATATAAAGTGGAGGAAGATGGGCACGGATGTTAGCCCAGGGCCAGTCTTCCTCGGCAAAAAGAGGATGATTGGCGACGGATGTTAGCTCAGGGCTGGTCTTCCTCACACACACACACAAAATAAAAAATAAAAAAAAAAGGAAGTGCAAAAGCTACAGTTTTCTTCATTTGAACACAGCATAGTGGTGACTGTGATACAGACTTTCAAACGGCCTTACCGGAAAGCATTTCTATACATTTACACACAGTTTTACACAGCAGCTCGTGTATAACCTAACCTGTTCACAAAGCTATTTGCATTTATAGAGCTGTACTGTCGCTATGGTCACCAGGCATCTATAGGCACAAAATGTTTTACAGTCCACACTAGCCAACAGAGGAAGCAAGCTCTGAAACTAAAGCACACACGCCCGATATCTCCCGCTGTGGCTGGAGGCCCTTGCCTGTTCCCCAATCTGAGCTGCTGCTCCATCTGTCACTCCCGACTTTTGCCTGGGACTCTGAGGTCACTTAGCCTCTGTCCCATGTCTGTGAGGTTTCCCAGCACAGGCTTTGGAGCCTACAGACCTAAGTGGTTCCAGCATTAGCTTCACCTCAAGTTAACGTCC
This sequence comes from Tapirus indicus, assembly GCA_031878705.1. Taxonomy (NCBI): domain Eukaryota; kingdom Metazoa; phylum Chordata; class Mammalia; order Perissodactyla; family Tapiridae; genus Tapirus; species Tapirus indicus. The sequence goes on from CM062917.1 coordinate 56,640,921, forward strand.
CTGATGGGCAGTTGTCTTTCAGTGTCACCTATACAACAGGAACACCAATGGGGACACTGGAGGAGGGAGTGTGCTTGCCACATGGGGCTCTCAACAAAGGGAGCTACTGTTGCTGTAACGTTCATATTCTAGATTTAATTTTAAAAAACATTTTGCCCAATTACTACAGACTTGTAAACAGCACTCTGCCCTGGTATGCTCTCTCCACTAACCGCTGCATTACAATGCCAGCGAGAGAAAGTGCACTGAGGTAAGGCTCCAGCCATCAGGACCATGTAGGGTGGGAGGAGCCGATGTCCAGGTAAAGACTACACCACCAGGCCCAAAACTTCCTCCCCATAGGTTTTAGGTAAAACACATCTGTTTCTTTCCCCATTATTCTAGACAGATACAGATTTTTTTGATTAATGAACCATATTGTGGGGGGGGGGGTCTTATGGCCTTAGTAAAAAAATGTGACAATCCAAAGGGAGAATATTTAAAAACATAATTTTTTTCCTTCTCTGGCTTTCTTTTTACGAATGGGCTGAGGGGAGTTAATGTCAATCCGAGCAGTTACTTAGCATCCCCTCCACTTCCCCGGTTTAGGCCTGAAGTAGACCCTGGGTGAACCTCAGGCTCCAAGTGCAGGATCTTGCACTTCAGGGTACCTCTGCCTTTTTGCATCTAGAACCCAGGCCACGTTCTTCGTTTCTCTTTGCTAACATTGGCACCGTCGCTTTCTTCTGGAATACTACCCACAAGCACTCAGTCTTCTGCCTTTCCATCAACCTTCTTTAAACCTCAGAGGAACAAACATGTTCTCCATTTCTCACTCTGACACTTTTCACCACCTGCAGGTCTCCCTCTCTCTGTGTCTCCACTAAGCACGGCTAAAGGAGAGGGGGAGGCAAGATGCTGCAAGCCACCCATAGTCTGCATCCAGACGGAGGGGCTGCAGCCATGGCGGGAGCCATCTGGTTCTCACCACCCTTGCTGTTCAGCTGTGAAGTGTGCATGCACGCTGCCCACATGTGAGTGACCGAGAGACACAAGGCAAATGCGGCACAGCAAGTTTTAGCCTATCAAGTTCATTAGACACGGTTCCCCTGCACCGAGCACATGTCACGACAGGGCAACACTGAGAAGGACACAACTTTTCTCTGCAACACTTCACAGGATTGCAGAGCTGCGCACGCTGTGTGAAGTGCCAGGGTTGATGGTTGGCCATTTTCATAGGCTTCAGAAGCCAACCTCTGTCCTTTGGTGAAACCTAACAGTTCTTAATCAGAGATATACTGAACTTCTGAGTGCTAAAATTTTCCACAAATGCCAGCTTCTGATCACTTCCAATGATTGGTCCCAAGTAAATGGAAAATTCCAATCTGAACTGGCTCCAATACGCCACAAACACAGGCCAGACATCATGCCCACTATCACGACCCTCACACAAGGGCAAGAGGAAAAAACAAACTCAGTTTTTACCAAGGGGGCAATGAGGTACTTCCTGAAGTCAAATCCTCCTTGGATATATGAAATATTAAACATGGACAGATGTATAAAGACTAGATCTAATTACCAAAGTTTTGATTACTTGCTCTCAAGTATGGATTTAGGTGTTTGAAAATAGCTACTAACTGCTTTGCCAAGGTCAACCTAGAAAGTCACAAGATGCCAGCACCTAACTGGCCCATGGCAAACCTCCTCCATCTCAGTCTGAGAGGAAAATGAAGCTGGAGCATGAGAAACGAATGAATGTTTCCTTTCTGTAACCATCAATGAGATAACAGGATAGCTACTCTCTCCCCTTCCACTCCTCTAAAGAAAAAGAGATGCAAATGGTAGAATCTACAAGAATTAAAGAAACATTACAAACTTAAAAGCTGAAAGAGGATAGAAGGCACCAGGAGAAGAAGAGAGAGAGCAAGGAGTATTAATAAATAGGCTTTAGCTCCAAAAATACAAAGAATTTCAAAAGTTCCAAAGCACGGACCTACTTTATCTTAATACTTGGCATGAGGAAAAATACTAAAGTGGAGGTTAAGATCCAAATTTCAGATCCAGCTTTCCTGTGCCTCTTTCTTCAATTAAGATTACTGGCCTCAATGTTCTAAAGCGACATGCTAAAGGCAAAATTCTACATAAAATCTCTATAAGCCTGGGGTTTACGACTCAGAAAACTCCTATCAATTTAAAATGCTTCCAAAATAATGCAGTTACTAAATAGTTTAGATTTCTCAACAAAAGTTGCATTAGGTTTTGTGGACAAAAGTGATAATATTTCCAACTTTTTGGGGAAACTAAGACTTGTCTTTTATTTCCGAACCAAAGGAAGTGAGAAAAGCAAATTACGACCCATTATATCCTGCATCTTCCTTAATAGGGGAACAAAAAGTGCATGTTGATGGAGCACCAGGGCAACCGAGCCCTGTAATTCTATCTCAGATGCAACTGAAGGGCAGGCAGGGAGATTGGTTATTTGAGGACTTCACATACCTCGCTTTTAGCACCCTTGGCGTAAGAGAGAACCGAAGTAGCCACTATTCTTAGAGAAGTAAAGCAACAGTGACAATTAAGTCACCATATTAAGTTGTCCAAAGAAAATACTGACTGTAATTCAATAAAACACAAATTAGTCAAAATATGCTTCAATCATTACAGAATCCCTCAAATCTAGCACTTAGAGGTGCATACAAGGTAATAGCTGAAATATTTGTGTACACAGAGAGAAACACTGCTCTTCGAAAAAAGAATCTAATTTAGATTTAAGGAGTTAAAACATTTAACTGGCATAAGGGAAGACATAGAATTGCCATTATTTCATATGTCATATGCTTAGAGTAACCTTTACGGAATTATCACAATGGAGTAAAAGGCTGACTTTCACTGTGTATTTGATAGTCCCTCTCTGACTGAGGAAGGGGTGTGTGGATCTGCCCACTGGAGACGGAGAGGGAGGACTGGCGGGCCACCACATGGAAGGTCAGACACGCTCACATGCAAGCATGCCTTTTCCTTTCTCACTTCAAAGAGAGTTTTCTAACATTTAAATTGGCCAAAATCCAAAACAGAAAAAGCTGGACAGAGGGAGGGAGAGGGAAGGAAAGAAGGAACAAAGGTTCTATGCAATCCTCACTTTCAGGAACAATGAGGATATACTTTGGCAGCATGTGGAACATATATGTTTTTTTTCCTTCCCAACACCCCAGTGCATAGTTGTATATTCCAGTTGTAAGTCCTTCTAGTTCTTCTATGTGAGCTGCCACCACAGCATGGCTACTGACAGACGAGTGGTGTGGTTCCATGCCCGGGAACCAAACCCGGGCCAATGAAGAGGAGTGCACTGAAATTTAACCACTAGACCATCGGGGCTGGCTCCGAATATGTTTTAACGGTCCTACGACTTCTGCTCTTAGGGAATATGTTGTCCCAGAGGAAACACAATGTGAAAAGTTCTTTCTACCTCATCTTATTCTCCACGAGTACTCTTATCTGTGGAGAGAAGCCCCATGTTCTGAGGATGACTCGTGCTGCCCGTACACTTCCCCACACTGACTGTCAATTAAGTCATCAGAATAAAAGAACAGGCTTAATGTTAGATTCTGCCCTGAAGGTTTCTGAAATCAAGATGCATTCTTTCTGTAAGAAGATCATTCTTATCAAAATAGCCAGATAATTGCCACAAGATAATTATGATCTGTAATTATTATTGATGGTGACTGCCAATGATGCATAGGAAGAATACAGCTTGATTTTCAAAGCCTAACCCTGAAGAAGCAAAACAATCAAATGCTTGTTTTGACTAGTTGAAATGCACCAACTTGACACAGAAGTCACAAAGGAAAAATCTCAAAGAGGGAAAAATACATCCAATTGGCCTGACTCAGCATTTCTCCAATATAAGTTACAAGCTCAAAGTGCAGGAGAAAGATCTTTCAAAAATCAAGGCTAAAATTCATGGCTGAAGATAAATTCTGGGAAGGAGTGGGTCCCCTAGACCATTCAAGTCTTTAAGGGAAGGAGAATGAAGTCTTGACTGTATTGTACCTTCAGGTACATGAGACAGACTCTTTTGGAATCCCATTTAATACTAACCTGATACTACCTAACACACAGATGGACCAATAGAGACCAAACAAAGTTCATATTTGTAGAATGAAAAATCAAAAGTACCCACCTCTGGTTCTATAGTAGTTCAGGTGTTAAATTCCAAGGCGGCAGAGAGGCCCACAGGGTTCCATCTGAATCTTCCTTGTGCTACTTCGGCATCTAGGCCAGGATGATTTGATGCCCTATAGACCATGGCATGGATAGTCAATTAAGTAGTAAGCTTTTAATACTGAAAAATACTTCAAACCAACTTTGGTAACATTTAATCCATTTTAGTTTAGGCATTCCTTATGGAGACTCAATTTTGAAAATCTGAAATAAATGAGGGTCTCCATTTAAAAAAATGAACTGTAGCCAACAGAAGAAATATGTCTACATTACCATGAAAACAAATATTTTTCAGAAAGAATCCTTTAATAACTCAGAAATGTTTATCTCACAAATACATTTTATAAAAATGACATCTTTTCCAAAACATTAGGAAAGATGTACTTTTTCTGCATCATTTGCTAAACTAATCTCCTGTCCACTTCATTACCATCACCATAGTCTATAGTGGCCTTGTTTACAATGATTGAATTGGTTAAGAAATCCTGAAGATGGCCTGAACCCAGTGGAAAGAACAAAGGAAAAAGCTAGATGTGTCTAATACACAACTTGTTTCTTTTCTTCAAACACCTCTTCTACCCAAACTGTTAAGATCTTTAAAATCCCTGGAATTATCTTCTAAAATTACTGAAATAAGATAGCCAATAGCTCCATTTCATCCTGGAGCATAAAAGACTACAGTAATACCTTTCATTTGTAAATATGGGGCAGATTCTATAACAACAAATAAACTGAGGATTATATTTGAAGGCATAATTTTATTATTTTCACTAGTGGAAGGTAATCTCAATATACATATTCTTTTTCTCCTTTGTTGAAATCTGTAAACAGTAGTTTTCTGTATGCAAAAGGTTGTTTCAGTAAAAGAGATTCTTTGGTACTTTAAAAGGTTGATTTTGCTATTATTTTTGAATAAACTAAGTCTCTTACCTAATCTGTTTTTCATTTCAATTGTTAATTTCCGGAGCAAACCCTTTGCAGCCATTTTATATAAGTTAAATCTCAGTCACAGCTCCCTCTTTATCCTGTCAACACATGCTACTTAAATGTAGACATGCATATATCAGACGTGGGGGGGCTGCTCTGCCTCATAGCTCACAAAAGTTATGGGCAAATTAATCCAAAGTATAAGGTTTACTGTAAATGAAATGGTTTAATATGTATAGCAAACTGTATTTACCATATATATGTTTGTATAAATATATACACACATATCTTGATAATTTAACTTGATACACATTACTATATTCTGTTAGCCTGCTATTAATATTCCAAACAACATATTACAGGTGTCCCCTTTTAAGCTATTTGCAGCTTGCCTTAAGGACTAGGTTACCAATATGCTAGCAACAGTATTTGACATGATACAGATATTCCTGACGCCAAATAACGACAAAAGAAACTTCTCACATCTTCAGAGAATTTTTACTAGAGAATTTCAAAGCACTCATTAGAATCTCACTTTCTGTAACTGGATAAACACAACACAGTTGTGACATTGGATGTCAACAAAGCTCAAAGGCGGATACTCTGGAAAAGCAATTTTTAGTCTCAGGATTATCAGTATTTCTAAGAACCCACAATTTATCTCCATTGGAAAATACACCCTGTGCAATGTGAAAAATAAAAGGAAACTGTTTTAGAAGAGAAAGAGTTCCAAATAACAAGATTTTACGATACAGGCATAGACTCAAGTGCTTAAAAAAAATTAATAAGAAATTTGTTAATATCTTAGCATTTAATACCTGCAAAAATGTGAATTATTCAATAAAAAAGCTGAAACATGTTAATTGTGTTTAGACTTGAGAATGTGCTATCTCTGTGTCAGGAGACAAACCATCCTGCCTGACCAAGACTGCACGTGGCGGAGCCACAGCTCTGTCACCTCACTCCTCTGGCCGACCTCCAAAAAGAAAAGAAAGATTCCAACCACAGCATATTAAAAAGTGTTACAACATAATACATAATGTAGCAAATACAACATAATACATTAGATGTAGCAAATGTAAACATTTTTTTCCCTTTAAAGTATTCTCTAAATTTGGCCAAACTAAGTATCTAACACAAAAATCCTGCCAAAGAGCAGTGATCCTGCAGGATTGTTTCTGGCAGTCCCTCTGACATTCTCTTGCCTTATCAGATCACTCAAAACAATGACAATCTAGCAAGAGGCCATTCTCTCTTCTGAAACCAATTCAGGGTTAGAACTGAAGTAAAAGCAGTTAGAGCGACAGGAAACAGACACATACATCCTCAACACACCCACATAATAATCATGGCAACTTTCATACCCGACAATGGCTGAATTCCATTCCAAGCAGAAAATTTAATGATAGCTTTGCTACAAAAAAATTTAAGTAAAATGGTCAAGCAAGGATGTTTCAATATAAGGGAAAAAGCAGCAGCTACAATTCAAAAATTTACTGTATAATGAAGTCAACATTAATTGTGGAAGGAAGATGGGAGAGTCAGCTCCCTGACAACCTGATGCCATTTTCCACCCTCCCAAACCTGTATCTGTTGGAGAACCAAGAGCTTAAGTTGCTGCTCAAGAATATTGGATTTCAACAATAAATTTAAGGTATAATTACTTTCACTTTTCCTCTGAAAGGTTACTTGAAGAGGCCACAAATGATTCACAGTAGAGTTTTACATTCTAGGTGAAAAGGTACTATAGTCATATATATTTGCTTTCAAAAATTTGATTAGGTAAAAATCATTTTTAAAGGGTCTATTTTTTCATTTACATATAACCAATACATCTTATTTACAGATATATGACTTATTTTTATTTTTATTCAGCTTTCCTCATAAAGTCTGTATTTTAACTGGTAACTTTTTTTATAGAAAGACTAAACATCCTCTTATTCACAGGCAGTTTTGATGATAATCGTTTGTCTCCACATTGAGAACTGAATATAATTAAAACCTCAGTGAATAACATAAAGATGAAGACCCAGGGGTAACATCCTCCCGAGGGCCACCTCAGTTACTCAAGGCGTCAACGGCCTCACCTGCATAAATTAGAGCTGCAAAAAAACCACAAAGCAAGGATGATTCTGCCCACCCTGAAAAAGAGTGCTGACTTATAACTACCACTTAATGCTGCTACTGATGTGAAATTCTTACACTGGGTTCATTTTTCCTTTTCAAGAAACACTGATTTTCTAGTGATATTTAACGTTAAAAAGGTATCTTAGTTTTTAACCCTCAGAGAACTGGTATATGTAGGCAACTAACCAAAAAAATAATCAGAAACCATGTATCTTTGTCCATAGTTTCCAAAGGGTTAAAGTGTAGGAATTGTCTATAACCTGTTATATAAGGCACCCTATTCCACTTTTTTCTTAAAAGAAACTTTTTCTTTGGTTTCTTGTAATTTTTCAGTAAGTCTATCCTTTGTTTCTTCCATTTTCTCTGTAAGAAGCTCCTTTGTCTCTTCCATCCTGTCCTGTAGGTACTCCTTAACAGGAGGCGGTGTCGACATGTAACCGTGGCTACGCAAATACTTCACAGTGAAGGAGGTTCCTCCCAAAGTCACAGTGTATCGGGCAGGTGTTGCAATCTGGAGAAAAAAAGCAAACAGCAGCAGATCAATACCTGGTTACGACTATCGTCTTAAGCAAAAACAATTTAAAATTTAAATTCTTGGTAATAATCAAATAGTATAAGTTACTTCACAAGGCTAATAGGTTACATCCTATATGGTTTTCCTGCCTAACAAAGGGACGCTTCTTCTGTAAACTCATTTTATAAATATTTGTCACTCAGACACTGACCCAGGATTACAGAATATTCGCAGTGGTGCCACTGAAGTCTGTAACTGAGTGTTAGTGACCCTGGGGGGACAGGTTCACTGGGAAATCAGAAAGAGGGCTCAGGACCACTACCAATAACAAAAGGCACACATGTTTCTATTCCTTAAAAACCCTGCTGATCTGCAGACACTGTGTATCTAGAACTAAACTGGAACCAAAGTACTTCCAATGCTGGGAGGCAAGCATGGGCCAAATGTTTATTCTTTACTGAATTTAGTTTCACTTCCAAATCTCTTTCCTTTGTCTCTTCTAGGCTTTAAGCTACTTTCTCTTTATAATCCACCTTGGGTCTGGAATCCCAACCAGAAAGTTCCATGAGGCCAAAAGTGGTAAAATGGTACAGATGTTGCAGACATGCACAGGTTTAACTCTGACCAGAGATTTAGGGACCAAACTAAACAGCTGATGAACTGGTAGAAAGAGAATCATAAAAGCAGAGAGAGGCTGCATCTCATTCTGAGGCTTTTGTTTTAAAATTCAGTTGTAACCGTAGGTGTGCCGTGTACCAAAACCCTTCAAAAGAGCCGCCTGTGCTCTTGATCTCCAGTTTCCCTCCTCCACTTCTCTTGAACTCATCTAACCAAGTTTTTACCTCCCCACCTCTTCATGAAAACTGCTCTCATCACAGTCATCATGGAGGCCCCTGAACCATGAGACAGCTTTTCCCTTTCTACTCCTTGGAGGGGAGCACTTCCTCTGCTTGGCCACCAGACCCCACTTCCCTGGTTTCCTTCTGTATCATAGACTGCCCCTTTTCCAGTCCTCCTTGCCGATTTCTCCTCCTGTCACCTACCTAGGAACGTGGTGGGACAGCATTCAACCCCCGGACCCCTTCTTTTCTCCACCTACCTCACTTGGAGGTCTTGTCCAGTTTCATGTCTGTAGTGCCATCTATACATTGATAATTGTTAAATTTATATTTCCAGACTAAGCCTTTCCCCTAAGTTCCAGTACATACAACCACTTACTCATTTCCACCTGCACAATCTTGAATGTCATTTGTTCAAAACTGACCTCTTGATGTTCAATGATCCCATGCCAAAACTGCTCCTGTCAAAGTTGTCTGCACCTCAGGAAATGGTAATTCTATTCTTCAGTTCCTCAGGCCAAAACCCTGTAAAATAGCTTTAACTCCTCCTTTCTCCTACATAATTTGCATTCAATCCATTAGAAAATCCCATCAGCTCCACCTTCAAAATATATCCAGAATCCACCTACTTCCTACTGCCTGTCATGCTTCCACCGTGGTCCTTAGTCCCTGTCGGCTCTCACCCAGACCACTGCAATAACCTCCTGCCAGCCCTCTGGGCGTCTTGCCCTGCTATGGACTGTTCTCAATACAGCAGCTGAAATGATTTTGTTAAAACACAGGTCAGATGCTCAAAATTGTCCACTGTCTTTCCATCTCCTCAGAGTAAAAGCCAGAGTGCTCACAATGGCCTGCAAGGTTGCCTTGACCCAGCTACGCTGATGCCTATCTGCCCTGCCCACTCGCTCCAGCCACAATGGCTTCCTCGCTGTTCCCCCCAATATTCCAGGTATTTCTGCAGTCTCAGGACTTTGCACCTGGGTTTCTCCTGCGTGGAATGCTCTTCTCCCATATAGCTGCCTGATTAACTCTCTCACCTTCTTGCAACCCTTCCTCTGAAACAAAACAAAACAACAATGCAAACACGGCCTCCATCACTGGTTTGTTCTTTCTTCTTAGCACTTCCCTTCATCTAATACGCTATGTGTGGGTGTGTATTGTTTTTTAACTTTACCTTCTCTGCCTGCCTCCTGCCACTAGAATATAAGCTCCATGAGGGCAGGATTTTGCACCATTTTATTTAATTACAGCAATCCCAGACCTAGAATGGCACTTGGCACACAGTGGGGGCTCAACAAATTTTTGTCAACCGCAATAATGGTGCCTTTCAAGGACAGTGCAAGGGGGTTAATGAGTGCATCCAAGCCAATGCCACAAGGTCATACTCACTGGTTATTTTTCTCTCATCTTTGCCACACCACTTTTTGGGGCTTTGCCTTGCTAAAACAATAAATCTCAGTGTTTGTTGCTCTACTTGAGAAACTGGGGGTTACAGAGAATACCCAGGAGAATCCCCCTCCACATTTCCCACCTCTCAGAGGGACATGAACAGGAAGAAACACTGCTGACACTAATCTACCAACACATAAAGCTTCCTGTTTCAATTCCAATACAACTAACATGCACTGAGCATTGATTTGCCTACAAAGCACAATACCAGGCACTGTGAAAATACAAAGAAAAAGAAGACGATTCTGAATTCCCAGGTGCTCATAATCAAGCAAAAAAAACCAAACATTAAAAGAAGACTCTAACACAGAGACTGTGATATGAACTATAAGAGCTACACACACATTATGGGAGCATGGGATAAGGAGCAATTATAATTAGGGAAATGGTTTAAATCATCATCATAATAGTTTGATTTATTAAGGTTAAATTACACCCATAATAACTAGAAACTTGATAATTTATGAATTTAATAAGTTTTAATGCTGAAAAACTCAGCAATTAAGCTTTAGCCCTCTAGTCAAAATTATAATAAAAGAGGAAATCTCCCAAGATGTCAGAGGATTCTAATGAGGATGACAGAATAAAACAATGTTACTCTGAGTACTACTATAAAACCATAATTCTAAGTATTTTCATAGAAAAGAAATAAAATAAAATAACATCTAGTTTCCAAATATTTTCTACCTGTTTTTTTTCCTTAGGATGAAACTACATAGAACCTCCTAATTATCTGTCAAGTGAGAAAAATGAGATTAATATGGCTAAATTCCATAATTTACAATGAGTCTTCTCTTCCAAAATAAAGACCCATAAGTGTAGAAACTATTTATAAAGACATCATTGTCTGAATCCAGAGAACAGTTAGACTATGAACTTCTAAAATTAAACATACACAACATCTAACAACTAAGTCTTAGGTTTATCACATAACAATTTTACTAATTAAGAAGATGAACTATTATAAACAGTAAAATAAATGCTAAATTTCACTAACAAGTCAGGTGGCATGTGGCTCTCAGAATAAGGAAAATTAACATACCATCAGTAGAAGAAATGTCAAAAAGATGACTTCTACTCTGGAAATTCACAAGTCTCATGTTTGTCTGATCACAGCAGGTTATGAATCATCTACCTATTTTCAAGGCACTTCTTCCTTAACCATCATTTTATTTACACTTAAGAATTTTAAATTTTACTTTAGTCATTAGACATATAAGATATGAAATATAATATTTTAAGTTACAAAAGATAACTACTGGAAGCTAACATGGAGTTTTATGGTGACCTAAGTAGATCACCAGTCACGTGTGAGGCACAATGTATTTACAGCAGTACCTACCTTGAACAAGGCATATGCTGTTAGTGCATTTCCGCTCTGAGAATTTTTCAGAATGTTTACTATGCTGTCAGGTAACCCAATAAGTTCTAGAAAAGGAACGACATTCACTCCTCTAAGAAAAAAACAGAAAGTAATTTATATATATATATATATATATATATATACACACACACAAACTTTTAGGGATAAATATTTTCAAGACTATCTGAAAACACCAAAACCAAATTTTGCTTAAAAGTCAATTCATTATCAAGCACTTTAATTTCACTCCATAAGAACAATATGTACACGAACATCAGTATCGTCCTATATCTTACTGTTTGCAACTTCTGCTTTGCTTCTGCACATGGACATATCTAATTAGCATATTTACAAAAATAGAAGCATTTATCAGAGCAAAATTAATAGCTTTAAGTAACCTAAGAGAAAAGAAAGGATCAGAATCATTTACCTGATCTTAGTTTCCTCAACCAAACACCACTTCCTCAGAATCCTCCAACTCAAACTTCAAGGGCTAAGATTTTTACCTCTAAAACTACATGTCAAACTATGTTATTATTGTAAAAGGAAGTGATACTATAACATCACTTACTGTGTTATTATGCAAAGAATAAATGACTCTACAGGTTTGATGAAACTTCAATTTTTCTAAAAGGATGCTTCTATTCCATTATCAGACTTAAAAGGCAGGTGAAGAAATAATTACCATAAATTGCAACAAATTTTTGGAGGGAAGGAGAGAAGGCAGAGAAAGTCAATACTCTGAGCTGTTAAACCCTAATTTATTTTTAGTTTCCCTGATTATCAAGATTTTGTTACATTGGTGCGGGGGCTCTCTCACTGTTCGTACTTTTGCAGACATTGTGACCCTTCACCCCTAAATCAAAACAAGGCTCTTGTTCTGCGCTTCTCCTACATAAACATAATATAATTATCACATTCAGGAAGTTTAACATGTATGATAGTATGTAGTTAATACAATAATACATATATCATTTAATATTAAAATTTCCTGAATTGTCCCAGTATGTCCCTCCCTCATCACCATCCCGTCATGTCTCTCTATCTCCTTTTCTCTAGAAGTGCTCCCCAATACTTTCTGTTGAGGAGAAAGGCAGGAAGTCTTTCTTGATGTTTGGTATTTTTGAAGCTTCCAGGCCAGTTGCATGGTAGAATATCCCTCAATTTGGATTTATATGATTGTTTCCTCATGATTAGATTCAGGTTAAATACTTTTCAACAGGAAAACTGCCCCATTGATTCTGTGTCCATCTCAGCGCATCACAACCAGAGCCACATAACGTCAGTTTGTTCCATCATCAGTGTGAGTTACTTTGACTCTTGGTTAAGGCAGGGTCCATGGGTTGCTCCACTGTACAGATACTCTTTCTCTTTGTAATTAAGGGAATTGCCTGGATCCATTATTATTATGGTAGTTGTAAACTCCTAATTTATTTTTAATATTAAAAAATGATTTGATTAACTAGGAAAAAGTTATCCCTTTCTCTGATTTCACTAGAATATTAAGAAATCAGGGACTACTCTCAATAGATATGGCTGATCATCATCAAGGAAAATTATCTATCAACAAGAGAAAACCAGATAACTGAAGGAAACTTTAAAGAGTTAAATTAAAAATCAACTACAAGTCCAATCTGGTCTCTATCTCCACCATCAGTTCCTTTTCAAATCTCTTTCTTCGATAACAACAGAATCCCATTAAAGCAAGACTTAGTAAACAAAGACTTAGCTATTCTATGGATAGCTTAATCAAGTCACCATGTACAGTAACATCCTACCATAACATGTTAATTATATCTTATAGTACCAATTATGAAATTATTTCATTAATAATTTCCTAGTTCAGACTAAGCCCTGTATGTAAAATCTACATATTTAACAGCAATCATGAAGAGGAGAAAAAAGACTAATATTTGGCCAAATATAAGACAAAATTGAGTGATTTTAAAAAGACTATCATCAAGATCAAACAATAATTACCTCAGACACCCTGCACAAGTACCCTTTGTAAAATAAAGCAGCAAGCACCTGGTTCCACTTATTTCTAAAATACTAATTTGATAACTTGATTTTTCAAAAAATAAAAATAACTTTCATTTCCTTTGGAACTGCTAAATATGAAGTGTTAATGAGGGTCTGATTTAAATAGTAATAGACACTTTTTGTCACTTTTCACTCTGGAGTTCCCATAGTCTGACTGAAATCTGTGCTTCACAAACTGCCAGCTTCATGGAAGTTTCAACGGATGCAGAAACACACAACGGCAAAAGTATGTTCACAATCCAGATAAAGTGCAGTAAAAATCAGTCAGGATTTTGCCTCACAGTGGATCTGTAACTTTAGGAACCTGAGGCCCCAAACACGAGGTAAACATAGGGATGAAACCATCATCACAGAGCTACATTTGATCAAACAGAGCACTTCTAGTTAGAAGATGTAAGATCTCTTCAAGCTTTTGCCAGACACAAGTGACAACAAAGCTTAGTTTAAAATAAAATCTATCAGAACACACAATTTAGATTTCCCTGAAATACAATGTTTCAAAAGCCTGTGATCCTTATGACTGAGTTAACTAAATACGGAACAGCATTTTGCTCTATGGTGCCTAGAAGGGCAGTAATGCTAGTTGTCAGAGTGACTAAAACAAACACTGGTCAGTAATGTAGCATGACGTCAAATGCCCATCCTTCAAGTTACAAACTATTTTCCCCCTTTCTTTTAATAGTAAGTAGGCAACAAGCAAATAACAGAGAATTTTTTCCAGATAAAACCAAATAAAGCCAGCCTCTTGTCAGTTGAATTGAACTGAATTGTATTTAATACAACTAACTTCAATTTTACAATATTTAATACAACTAACGTCAATTTTAAAATAAAATCCATTCAAACATATCCTTATTTTCTAAGTACTACTTGTAATAAGATCTTCACTTAGAACAAACCAACTTTCAATTTCTAAAGTATTAAGGATTTAATAAAATATTAAGAATTATTCTGGGAAGCAACACATCCTACATAATATAAATTAGCTATGTGATGCTATAACAGAACTGGACCAGTAGTGACGGCTGGGCAGTAGTGGTGGGTCTGGCAACCAAATTCCCATGCTGACAAACAGACGAAAGGCAAGTTGTGGTGGCCGAGGGATATGACTTTAAAGTAGGTAGTCTTACTCCCATGTTCACACACAAGCATTCTGCAGAGAGGGCAAGGATAAAACTAAGATGCATTTCAAGGGGATGGCAGAATGTCATCACAACTGCCTCAGGGGGCCAGACAGCAATGAAAAAATCTTGAATATAATTAATATCATTAGGTTATTTGGGGGTCTGCTTTTTTAGTAATAGAACTCTTTTACTAAAGAAGGTAAGGAAAAGTAAAAGGAACAAAAGTACCCTTTTAAATAGTCCAAATGAGAATCTCATATTCAATTAGTTAAAAACTTAGATTTCTCCCTCTAAGGTCAGGAGGCTGAATGCTTATTTAGGAAAACCTAAAGAGGGTAGAAGAAACAAGTATTACTCATGTCATCGTCCACAACATTGAATCAGAAAAATCCTCAATGGGTCAAAAAAAAATTTAACATGTAGAAAGTCATTAAATAGAAGAACTGAATGCCTATAACAACTTTTATTTAAAATGGTATACGATTTTATGCTGTTGAAAAACTACGGACAGTTTTGAAGACTTCTATACATATTATACATGACTGGAAACTGTCACTAATAAACAAAAAGATAATTCCATAAAGTGTACAAACAAGGATCTTGTGTGAAGAAAGGAACAATTCTTAAAGAAAATAATGACATAATGAAGAAGGATATAATTGAATAACAGGAACATAATAGAAAGATATGAAGAGAAACTGAACAGCATCAATTACACAAGGTAAAAAAAGTCCTTTTAGAACATTTGTAAAGAAACATCTCTAATCCCATGTTTCCCAAGAATAAGTACAGTCTCCATTCCATTATCTTTTAATTTAGTAAATAATAAGCTTTTTCCAAAGAGTGAGCTTTATATGCAAAACTACCATATTTTATTAATTCCTTAATATCAAACCATTAAATATAACCAAACTGAACCACTGAAAATCGGTGGACTTCTAGAAAGTATAAAATAATTCTAAACCCATTAGGAGAGTTTACTAAAACATCAAAGCAGTCTACATTGTGCCTTCTCAGGGCACTGAGGATAATGGGCTCACGGCACAGTCACGCCCGGACCACTACGCGGAGAGCCCACCCAGTACGTTCAAAGGAACGGGCACGTGTATGCCTCTGCTAGTGGTGGAAACAAACTGGAAATCACTGAGAAGCTGTTTCTGTGCATTCCTGCTCCTAAAACAGTGTGGATAATATAACTTACCTTAAAACAAAGCAACAGTACTTAACAAGAAAGGTAAATTTAGAAATTCTCTCTTTTACAATATCTGGAGGCTGGGTCCACCAAATTAACTTTTTTTTTTTTTTTTAAGTTTTAAGAACACCTAACATGAGATCTACCATCTTAATAAATTTTTAAGTGTACAACAAATTAACTTCTAATCAGAACAAAAGACCTTACCTTGACATTTATCAGATGTGAGTAACATTAAAAAACATAAGTCTTCAATTTGCTCACTTTTATTTCTACCACAGATGTTAACCAGGCCTTGGCAAAAATACCCTACTAATTTCCCCCCGAAAATCATACATATAGCAAAATAATAGGTATCTTTTTACATCTGTGAATACTTTAAGAAATATATAAGTATGGGACTCACGGTGTTGTCAAATTTATGAAATCTGAAATTTTATTTCTGTGCTATCCTAAATGCTGATAGGAGATAGACATGGTGATTAAGAGCATGGGCTTTGAAGTCAGACTCAGTTATTTTGGGAAAAGCTATGTTGTTTTGACTTACTCTTGGTTAATCTGTTTTCTCATTAATAAAATCCTCACACATGGCTGCTGTGAGGATTAAACGAGAAGATACAGTTAAAAAGTTCAGAATAATACCTGCTGTGCACAGTATGTCAGCTACAATTATTAAAATGTGAAAAACAGCTACAAAACGTAGCCATCCTCTATCAATCAAAGAGATTAAAAGCATTTAAAAACTATTTAAGGCTTTCATTAGTACATTTAAGATTAACATTCTGATAAAACAGGGAAAGGTGCTCAACCAAGCAAAAACTTACTTTATGGCTGCATAATAAAATGTTCCGAACCAAACACCAGAAGTTATTAAGTGCACTGGAATCAAAACTTTTCCATATTGTCTAAATGTTTTCTTAAATCGTTGATAAAGACTAATAGATTTGTCTTGTAAAGGATCAGGTTCTTCCTTTTTTGGGGATGAGGCATTGGATGATATAACCCTCTTGGATAAAATATCTTGCTCCCACTGTTTATGGTGAAGGATCCCCGGTTGAAGTGGATGAACATCGAATGGCTTCCTTTCCTTTGCAACAAACTGGGCAGCAGATAAGTGCAGCCACTGTTTTTCAGGGCCCTGTACCAAAACTACTCTGGATTCAGCTTTATACAAAAGTAATGGTCCCTTTATGTTTCGACAGTGTCCAAAAAGACCAGTTTTATGTGGTTCCATGCATGTCCTATGTGCCAGTCGGAGTACAGTCCGTGGTACATTCCATTGCATTTTGAAGAACGGTGATTGATGGATTTCAGCTGCTACAGAGACTAGATTAAAAAAAAAATCAGATTATATATAGATTTCCATTTTAAAACAATTCCCTCAAAAATAAATCATTAACTATTAGGAAGTAAAAGGACAGACATTGCTACCAAATCCACAGAAATTAATGTTAAGGAATATAGTTCTAACATACCTCAATTTTAAAATTCCATTAAAATACATCCTTTAAATATGATATAGTAAACGAGTCCAGTAGACATCACGCAGAGTAGTGTTTTGAGCCTATTTTATTACTACAAAAGGGATATTTGTGGGCTTCTGTTATTCCACAAAGAAACAGTGTAATATAATGAAGAAATCCTAAGATCTGGAAGCAAAAGACCTAGGCCCTAATGTTTTGGGGACAATTCCATGCAATTCCCTTTTAGACTCCAAGCCCAAGTCCACGAGCAAAAAGAGGATTACTTCAGAGGGTGGTTATAGGAATTTACACGAAACTTCTGATGTAAAAGTGCTTTTGCAAACTAACAAGCATTACATAAGTGTTAGTTACTAAAAATGTTAAGGTCTAATGAATAGTTGATATCAGTATCATTTATTCTATAATGCGTTTAGACTAAATTATATAAAATTATAAATCACACATTATTGGTTGGTGAGAAGAGAGACAGACTTTTCCAGATATCTGAAACTTTTTGTCAGAAAGACAGTACAATGTAATTTTAAAAGAACACAGATTTAGGAATAAGATGGAACCAACTAAGTTAATAGTGGTATTATTTTGAGCAAATTACTTAACCTCTCTAGACACAGGTTTCCCCACTGGTAAACCAGAATTACAGTATGCATTCCTACAGCAAACCCTTCGCTCAACATCAGCCTGGCCCCCAATCTCCACCTCACCCTGCACCAGCTCTCTTACTACTTCTAATATGTTGACAAGAGATGATCAAGATTTGAATTAGCACCTCAGTAAGTTAGTATCCAATAAATACAGATACTCCATTTTACATGAATATTTATCTGAGTACAAAGTTGACTGTCATCATATAAAAACATCCACTAATGAATTGTTCCCCTATAAAATTAATCAGCTGACTCACCCTCCCTAATTAATAATTAACATCAGCTCCTTTCAGGCTTTCACAGACAATCCAAAAACACAATGCAAATGAGTTGTGAAATCAAACTGTAAATCTTGCAAAACAAATAGGCTCCCAGGAAGCCTTTAAAAGTGAAACTGGAGATTGCTATAATCAAAAACAAAGTCAATGACAAGTAACAATCTGAAGAATCAGACCAGTTAACAATCAAAGAGAAAAGCTACAGGGATAACGACAGGTGCTTCAAATAAAGAATGATTTAAATATTAGATAACTAAGGCCACAGAGAAAAATGAGTAGGCCCTTAATTATTTTTACAAAACTGACTTATTACTTGTTGTGGAAGTCAAACATTAAGTAAAAGATATATTATTGTGCGCTCCTACAATCTCTATCTTTATTTTTACCTATAAATCTATGCTACGCCTATGTCAAGGGGAAAAAACACTAATGTTGTTTATTCTAGGAATTAGTTCAGCTGGAATTATTACCTAAAATTTGTCAAGTATAGAGTTCAGCTTCATTTTTCACACAAAAAATTCCTTTCAAACCTTTTACTTTGAATTTTTGGTATCTATTGTAGTTGGATTTATTCTGAAGCTTTTCTCCAGCACCATTATCTTTGAGTGATTCCTGTCCATGGCTTTAGTGCAGGTGTTTTCTGACCTCAAAAGGCTTTTTTTCTTTTAAACTTACTCCCTTTACGGTGTGGCTTTCCAGAAGTTGAAGTTCCCATAAGTCTTTCAGATAACTAGATTATTATGTATTTGTGCACGTGAATAAAATAAAAGAAAAGGGATTTTAAAAAAGTCTCTTTCCAAGTTTCCAGTTTGCATCCTTTTCCTGGTTTCCCCCAACTATCCCCTCCCATTTTTAAAACTATCTTTATCCTCTCCACTTCTTATTGCCTATTTGGAAAAACATCTTTATTAAGATATAATTCACATACTAGACAATTCACTCATATAAGGTGTAGAATTCAATGATCGTTAGCATATTCTCAGTTGTGCAACCATCACCACAATCTAAGTTTAGAAGATTTTCATTACCCCAAAAAGAAATCCCATATCCATTAGCAGTCACTCACCGTTCCCTCACCGTCCCAGCCCCAGGCAACCACAAATCTACTTCCGGTTTCTCTGTATTTGTGTATTCTGGACATTTCATAAAAATGGAATCACAGGATGTGGTCTTTTGTGACGGGCTTCTTTCACTTAGCATGTTTTCAGGGGTCATCCCTGTACTACCTCTTGAGCTAAGATTTACCTTTATTTCCTGAGAAATCTCTGGGCTAGTGCCTTCCAAACCTGGCTACACATCAGAATCATGGGGGATTGGGGATGTTGCATGGGAATGAAGGTGGTCTGAAAATACAGATTCCTGGTCTCCACCTAAACCTGATAAATCAGAATCTCTTGCAGCCAGGTCCCACCTGACAATATGAATTTGAGCCCAGCAAATTGCTTCAGTGCCAGAGGCAGCATGGTGGCAAAGGTATCATTCATCATCATCATCATCATTATCATCATAATGGGAAGATGTTTTTGAGTCTCTACTATGTGGTAGGTGCTTTGTAAACATTTTACGAGTATTAACTCATATTCTTCCTCCTCTTTTTTTTGGTGAGGAAGATAGGCCCTAAGCTAGTATCTTGTGCCCCTCTTCCTCTATTTTGTATGTGAGATGCTGCCACAGCATGGCTTGATGAGTGGTGCGTGGGTCTGCGCCCGGGATTCGAACCTGCGAACCCCGGGCCACCAAAGCAGAGTGTGTGAACTTATCCACTACACCACCAGGCCAGCCCCTCATATTATTTTTATAGCAACCCTATGAAGGAGGGACTATTGTCACCATTTTATATTTGAGGACACCAAAGCACAGACAGAGAAAATAACTTGCCCAACGTCCCATGAAAGGTGAGCGAAGGAGCTGGGATTCAAACCTAGTTTGATCCCAGGCCCATGCTGGGTCACTAAGCTATAAAGCCATTTCTAGAAGGAAGAGACAGTGCCAATTTTCAGTAGAGCAAGACACATGGTAAAAGTTCCCTAAGGAAACATAGAGCCCAAGAAATGAGTCTTAAATTTTAAATTAAATACTAAAAATAATTAATTTAGGGGCCGCCCGGTGGCGTAGCAGTTTCGTCCGCGCTTGGCAGCCCGGGGTTCGCCGGTTCGGATCCCGGGCGCCCGCCGACGCACTGCTTGTCAGCCATGCCGTGGCGGCGTCCCATATAAAGTGGAGGAAGATGGGCACAGATGTTAGCCCAGGGCCAGTCTTCCTCAGCAAAAAGAGGAGGATTAGCAATGGATGTTAGCTCAGGGCTGGTCTTTCTCGCAAAAAAAAATAATAATAATTAATTTAAATTTAAATGGCAACATGGGTAATGGCTACCACAGTTGACGTGCAGCCCTAGGCTTCCAAAGGTAATCAATCACAATACTGATTACATACACAATAAGACTCATTAGATTTCAAGGAACAAACCTACTTCAGATGAGTGCAAATAAAAGCAGAGGGCAGGTACAGACTAAGTATCATAAATATTCTAGAATGAATAGGCTTCAGGAACAACAAAAACCAAGGCAAGGTAGGAATTACCTTGTCTCACATCTAGCACCTGTGTATAATGGTCTCAGCTCACCAGCAGCTTCCATTTTTGGATTTTACTAGTCTAATCGCTTCTCAGCCTTTTGGCTGAGATCAAGTGTGGATTTTACTAGTCCGCTCATCTTTTCAATTAAAGATAAAAGTTTTTGGTTATCGGTCAGGGATGGAGGTACCATTCCTCATAAACTCTACCCAGCTCAAATCAGCTATTATCTGGGCAAGCAGATGAGTGGACCTGAAGAAGTTATGAACTAATAAGCCCCTAAAATATTTCCGATACAAATGAAGAACCTTGAGTGATGAACAACTTAATCTTGAATTTCTTCCAGTGAAAGAGAGTAATTTCAGTAATAAATTCTTAAAATCATGGAATTTAGCATATTTCTTACACAAAAGTTACCTCTTATTTTACTGCCCCAGCAATATGAAATTTTCATACCTATAGATGAGAGCAGTTTTGTAAATTGCCTATTGCTTCAGTTATGGAAATAAATGATGAAATACATCACCGGACCCAAGTGAAGTGACAAGATTACACTGCTGTTGAGGCTACCTTTTCACAATTTAGAATTATGTCATTAAAGCCTTTAACACTGTAAGTGGCTGGCATATGATTAACAGTGCCTAATTCTCAATACACAGTCAGCCCTCAATATCTGTGGATACAGAAACTGTGGATACAGAGGGCTCACTAAGGGACCTGCACATCCACGGACTTTGGTACCTGTGGAGCAGCGGGGCTGGGGTGAGGTGGGGTGGTGGTGGTCCTGGAACCAACCACCCATGGACTACTGTACAACCCTATCCTGTATGGCAAGGACATCGTGAATAATTTCTAAATAAAGTCTGATTCTGTCATGACAATTTTAGTGAGCAGGCAGTAGAGTTTAACAATTGAGAGCTTGGAATCTGAGAGGTCAGACTGCCTGGGGTCAAATCCTGAAAACCCTATTTATAAAACTATGTAACCTTTGGACAAGATAACTAGCCTCCCTGTGCCTTGGTTTCCAATTTGTAAAATGGGGTTAACAGTTAATAATAGCACCTACTTCATAAGGTTGTTGTGAGGATAAAATAAATGAATACATGTAAAACGTTCAGAAAATGCCTAGCATGTAGCAGTGCTCAGAAACCACTACAAAGTTATCATATTATAGGTAAGCAAGGTAGTCTGTTGCCCTTATTCATAATGGAACAGCCTGAGGATCAGTGCCTGAGCCAAAAGGAGATTCTATAGGATAAATAGTTGCCTAGGATGGGTCTGGCACAAAACTTGAAAATCTACATGACATTGTAACTAATCAATCCAATAATACCCAGTGTCTTCGAGATAGGCCCAAGACCAGGCATGAGGAAGCAGTAACACACATATGTGAAAGTTAGGAGCCTCTCATGTAGCAGTCCTGATGCAGACAGAAGTAGGGTGAAGATGGTGGTCAAGAGTAAAGGAATAAGGAAGCAGTGGGAATCAAAAAAAAGAGAAGTTGAAGGAACAGACGGGAAGGTAGGATGGATTGGCATTTGTTCCAGTTTGAGAAAGCACAAATATTAGAGAGAGCACAAATATAGAATTCAGCTATATCCTGAATTCCAGTTCCATGAGGCCAAATAAGTTAGTTCATGAGATTCCTTTCTTCGCTCTTGATCTTTACCAAACCCACGCTGCTCAAGATTATATGAGCATATTTCTGTTCTCATAACCTAGAAGCCTAAGACATTCAAGCAGCACCAGAAATACAACAACTGAGTGGACAATTTACACTCCATTCTTACATAAAAAATAAAAAGACATTGACTAAAAAGTTATAGAGTTGGACCAACAAACTTCAATAGCAAGATTTGGTTCTCTGTTGTGCGAATTCAAAAAACATCTTATTTGGAAGTCCAACAAAGAAAATAAATAAAAGCAAAATTGCTCAGGTGTGAGAGGAATGGACATTTTGCTTTGCTCCCACCTCTTTCAGCCCATGGGGCACAGCCACAGAAGCCCTATCTATGAAAACACAATCACAAAGTGGATGAACTCTCTGTACGTGATAGTCCTACTTCATTTAACTGTCATGTTCCTGTAAGTCACAGCACAGGCCCTAATTTCTTCTGAAGCCCCTGAATCCCACAACCTGGATAAGAAACTCCACTGAAAATTTATTCAGATATTGGAATTTTCTTTTTCTCTGTGGACTCTACATTCCTAGAGGGCAAGGAGTCTGTCTTTATTCCTGGTAGTTACAGGGACTAGTGCAAAACCTGGCATCTTGTGGGTACTCAATAAAATTTAATTAAGTGAATGTCAACCAGTTGTCAGTTTTTAAAAGAATAAATTTATTTCTAACAAATGACTTCTGAAATCAATGTAGCATCTTCAGATTGGGAAGTTTTGGGGACTTATAAAAATTAACACTGTCTTTTTAAAGGAATTTAAAATAACTATGATTAATATGTTAAAAGTGCAAACAGAAAGAGGTTAAACAACGTGCAATGCAAACAGAATGGAAATTTTAAGAAAGAATCAAAAAGAAATGCTACAGAGTGATGTCAGCATCATGGTGGAGTGAGCTTTTCCCCTAAACTCTCCCCCACTAAGATACAACAAAAAGGTCATCCATACATCAACAGAGGTCTTTCAAATTACACATAGGACGTCTGGGAGACCAATGCAGCCTTACATCTGATGGCAGAGGTGCTGGAAACCCTAGGAGAAGTGAAAGTAGGTAAAAAAGGGTCCCCTTCTTCCCAATGACAGTGGCCCTGAGATTGAAACCGAGCGGCTCTCGGAGAGGAGGGGGAGGGGCGGCCCTCTGCAGGAAAACCTACTCTGAGTTCCTACACAGCACATGCGGAACCCCCACATAGAAAGAACAGAACACTTGTGGGAATGTCCTTGCCAAACTAACCCTCCAGGAGAGCAGATAGCAAAGGAAGAACGAGAAGCCCCTGGGACTGGGGAGGTGAAAGTGAGTGCCCTTCCCCCTCCCTTGGCATCCCAGCTTGGCCACGCTCAGCGCCCAAGCTCAGTGCCCCAGTTTGGCACCCCAGCCCAGCGGTGCTGCAACCCAACAGAGGCACACAGTGATCAAACCCAGCAGAGATCCAGCCTGGCAGCTGTGCACGACACTCCACCCCCGAGGAATTTAGGCCCAGTGGCCAGCGCACGACGCTCTGCCCCTGCGGAGATTAAGCCTGGCATGAGACACTCAGCCCCTGCAGAACTCCAGCCCAGCCACGCATCAGCCCAGCCATGCCTCAGTCTGGCCAGAATGCCTGCACATCTTAGCAGTTTCAGAACACACAGTTATCGACCCCCAACTAGTAGCAGCAAGTGGAATCTATGACCAGACATCTTAGGAAAAATAATAATAAAAATGCACCCCCAAGCACAATGCAAAAATACATTAAATCTGCAGACCAGAAGGAAAATGACAAGCATCCAGAAATCAACCCAGAAGGCACAGAAATTTATAACCTCAATGACAGAGAATTCAAAATAGCTATCATAAAAAAGCTCAATGAATTACAAGAAAATATGGATAGACAATTCAAGGAAATTAGGAGCTTCTTCACAAAGGAGATTGAAACCATAAAGAAAAACCAATCAGAATTGTTGGAGATGAGAAACACAATGGAGGAGATAAATGAAAATCTGGGATCTTTAAAGAACAGAGTTGACAATATGGAGGAAAAAATTAGCTTTATTGAGGATAGCAGTGTAGAAAGGCTTCTGATGGAGGAGGAGACAGAGCTAAGATTAAAAAGAAATGAAGAAAATCTCCGACTCAATTAAGAAATGCAACTTACCAATTATAGGTATCCCAGAGGGAGAAGAGAAGGAAAAAGGACCAGGGAGCTTGTTAAAAGAAATGATAGCTGAGAACTTCCCAAACCTGGGGAAGGAGCTGGAAATACAAGTGAATGAAATCAACAGATCTCCTAAATATATCAACAGAAAAAGCCCCTAAGGCACATAGTAGTAAAGCTGGCAAAAGTTAATGACAAAGAAAGAATATTAAGGGCAGCAAGAGAAAAAAAGATAACATACGAAGGATTTCCAATCGGGCTGTCAGCAGATTTTTTTATCAGAAACTCTACAGGCCAGGAGACAGTGGAATGATATACTCAAAATTCTGAAAGATAAAAACTTTCAGCCAAGAATACTCTATCAAGCAAAAATATCCTTCAGATATGATGGAGAAATAATAACTATCCCAGATAAACAAAAGCTAAGGGAGTTCATTGCCACAAGACCCCCCACTGCAAGAAATGCTCAAGAAGCCCCTCATGTCTGAAAAAAAAAAAAAGAGAGAAAGGGGATACAAAGCTTTGAGCAAGGAGAAAACAGGTAGACAAAAATCAGACAAATTGCAGCTTTCTACCAGAACAGGTTAGCAAACAATTATAACATCAAAGATCAACAGAAGGAAAACATCAAAAATAAACATAACCTCATCACTACAAACACGAAATCACAGCACCAGATGGAATAAGTTGTCACAACGAAAACTTAGAAGAGGAAAAAGAAAGGGATGGAATCGGCTTAGACAAAGAAAATAAGAGGACACCAGAAAATGGACTATCTCACCTATGAGATAGGTTATACAAACCTCATGGTAACCACTAAACTAACATTCAGAGCAGAGACACATACGATAAATAAAAAGAAAGCTAAGAAAACCATCATACGGAACTACCAAGCTGAATTGGTAATCTGAATCACACAAGACAAGAAATAAAGCAAATGCAAAAGATCTGGAAAATGAACAATAAAGTGGCAACACTAAGCCCTCATATATCAATAATCGCTCTAAATGTAAATGGATTGAATTCTCCAATCAAAAGACACAGAGTGGAAGGATGGATTAAAAAACAAGATCCAACAATATGCTGCCTCCAGGAAACTCACCTCAGCTCTAAAGACAAACACAGGGTCAGAGTAAAAGGATGGAAGACAATACTCCAAGCTAATGGCAAACAACAAAAAAGCAGGTGTGGCCATACTTATGTCAGACAAAGTAGACTTCAAGATAAAAAGGGTAATGGGAGACAAAGAGGGGCAATATATAATGATAAAAGGGACACTCCACCAAGAGGACATACCAATTATAAGTATATATATACCCAACACAGGAGCACCAAAGTACATAATGCAACTATTAACAAATCTAAAAGGAGATATTAACAGCAGCATAATAATGACAGGGGACCTTAACACTCCACTCACATCAATGGATAGATCATCCAGACAAAAAGTCAATAAGGAAATAGTGGACTTAAATGAAAAGTTGAATGAGATGGACTTACTAAATACATAGAGAGCACTCCACCCCAAAACAGCAGATTACACAGCAGATTCGTTTTAAGTGCACATGGAACATTCTCAAGGGTTGACCACATGTTGGGAAACAAGGCAAGTCTCTATAAATTTAAGAAGATTGAAATCATAACAAGCATCTTTTCTGACCATAAGGCTATAAAACTAGAAATCAACCACAAGGAAAAAACTGGGAAAGTGACAAAGATGTGGAGACTAAACAAGCTACTGAACAACCAATGAATCATTGATGAGATTAAAGGAGAAATCAAAAAATATCTGGAGACAAACGAAAATGAAAATACACCATACCAACTCATATGGGATGCAGCAAAAGCAGTCCTGAGAGGGAAACTCATAGCAATACAGGCTCACCTTAACAAACAAGAAAAATCCCCAATAAGCAACCTTAAACTACACCTAACAGAACTAGAAAAAGAACAACAAACAAAGCCCAAAGTCAGCAGAAGGGGAAAAAATAAAAATGAGAGCAGAAATAAATGAAATTGAAACCAAAAAAACAGTAGAAAGGATCAATGAAACAAACAGTGGGTTCTTTGAGAAGATAAACAAAATTGATAAACCTTTAGCTAGACTCACCAAGGAAAAAAGAGAGAAGGCTCAAATAAATAAAATTAGAAATGAAAGAGGAGAGAGTGCAACAGATACCACAGAAATACAAAGGATTATAAGAGAATAATATGAAAAACTATATGCCAACAAATTGGGCAATCTAGAAGAAAGGCATAAATTCCTAGACTCATACAACCCACCAAAAGTGAATCAAGAAGAAATAGAGAACTGGAATAGACCAATCACAAGTAAAGACATTGAAACAGTAATCAAAAACCTCCCAAAAAAATCAAAGTCCAGGACGAGAAGGCTTCTCCGGAGAATTTTACCAAACATTCAAAGAAGACTTAATACCTATCCTTCTCAAACTTCTCCAAAAAATAGAGGAAGATGGAACACTTCCTAACACATTCTATGAGACCAATATCACCTTGATACCAAAGCCAGATAAGGACAATACAAAAAAGGAAAACTAAAGGCCAATATTGCTAATGAACATAGATGCAAAAATCTTCAACAAAATACTGGCAAACCAAATACAGCAATACATCAAAAAGACCATACACCATGACCAAGTGGGATTTATACCTGAGACACAGGGATGGTTCAACATCCACAAATCAATCAACGTAAGACACCACATTAACAAAATGAAGAATAAAAACCACATGATCATCTCAACTGATGCAGAGAAGGCATTTGACAAGATCCAACATCCATTTATGATAAAAACTCTCAACAAAATGGGTATAGAAGGAAAGCACCTCAACATAATAAAGGCCATATGTGACAAACCCACAGCCAACATCGGACTCAACAGGAAAAACTGAAAGCCATTCCTTTGAGGACAGGAACAAGACAAGGGTGCCCACTCTCACCACTCTTCTTCAACATAGTACTGGAAGTTTTGGCCAGAGCAATTAGGCAAGAAAAAGGAATAAAAAGACTCCAAATAGCCAATGAAGAAGTGAAACTTCCCCTATTTGAAGATGACATGATCTTATATATAGAAAACCCTAAAGAATCCATGGGAAAACTTTTAGAAATAATCAACAACTACAGCAGTGCAGGGTATAAAATCAACTTAGAAAAATCAGTTGCATTTCTGTATGCCAAGAATGAACTAACAGAAAGAGAACTCAAAAAGACAATCCCATTTACAATCGAAACAAAAAAAATAAGATATCTGGGAATAAATTTAACCAAGGAGGTGAAAGACCTATATAATGAAAACTATATGACACTATTGAAAGAAATTGATGACGACATAAAGAAATGCGAAAATAGCCCACGCACATGAATTGGAAAAATAACCATACTTAAAATTTCCATACTACCTAAAGCAATCTACAGATTCAATGCAATCCCAATCAGAAACCCAATGACACTCTTTATGGAAATAGAACAAAGAATATTAAAATTCGTATGGGGCAACAAAAGACCCCGAAAAGCTAAAGCAATCCTGAGAAAAAAGAACAGAGCCGGAGGCATCACAATCCCTGACTTCAAAATATACTACAAAGCTATAGTAATCAAAACATGGTGGTACTAGTACAAAAACAGACACACAAATCTATGGAACAGAATTGAAAGCCCAGAAATAAAACCACTCATCTACAGACAACTAATCTTTGACAAAGGAGCTAAGTACATACAATGGAGAAAGGGAAGTCTCTTCAACAAATGGTGCTGGGAAAATTGGACAGCCATGTGCAAAAGGATGCAAGTAGACCATACACAAAAATTAACTCAAAATGGACCACAGACCTGAAAGTGAGACCCGAAACTATAAAACTCCTGGAAGAAAATATAGGCAGTACACTATTTGACATCAGTCATAAAGGGATCTTTTTGGATTTCATGTCTACTCAGAGAAGGGAAACAAAAGAAAAAATATACAAGTGGGACTTCATCAGATTAAAGAGCTTCTACAAGGCAAATGAAACCAGGATCAAAATGAACAGACAACGCACTAGCTGGGAGAAAATATTTGCAAATCATATATCTGACAACGGGTTAATCTGCATAAACTCACACAACAGAACAACAAAAAAACAAGCAACCCAATCAAAAAATGGGCAGAGGATATGAACAGACATTTTTCCAAGGAAGATATAGAGATGGCCAACAGGCACATGGAAAGATGTTCAACATCACTAATCATCAGGGAAATGCAAATCAAAACTACACTAAGCTATCACCTTACACCCGTTAGATGGGCCATAATCACTAAGACAAAAAACAACCAATGTTGGAGAGGTTGTGGAGAAACTGGATCCCTAATCCACTGCTGATGGGAATGCAAACTGGTGCAACCTCTATGGAAACCTGTGGAGATTGCTCAAAAAATTAAAAATAGAAATACCTTATGATCCAACTATTGGGTACCTATCCAACGAACCTGAAATCAACAATCCAAAGAGGCTTATGCAGCACCCCTATGTTTACTGCAGCATTATTCACTATAGCCAAAAAGTGGAAGTAAGCCAAGTGTCCCTCGACAGGATGATTGGATAAAGAAGATGTGGTATATATACACAATGGAATACTACTCAGCCATAAAAAAGACAAAATTGTCCCATTTTGCAACAACATGGACAGACCTGGAGAGTATTATGTTAAGTGAAATAAGCCAGAGAGAGAAAGACAAACACTGCATGATTTCACTCATGTGGATTATAAACTAATACACAGACAGGGAGAACTGTTTGGTGGTTACCAGGGACAAGGCGGGGGGATGGGCACAAGGGGTGAAGGGAAGCGTTTATATGGTGATTGACAAACAATAATGTACAACTAAAATTTCACAATGTTATAAACTATTAAGACATCAATAAAAAAATGCTACAAAACAAAAACACTGGAACAGAAATGAAGAGTGCCTTTAGTGGGCTCATGGCCCACTCAAACTTGACACAGCCAAGGAAAGAATCAGTGAGCCTGAAGGCAGGTCAACAGAAATGACCCAAACTGAACCGAAAAGATGAAAAAAGAAAGAAAAGCCAACAGAAAAACCAAAACAAAACAAAAAAACCAGAACAAAACATCCAAGCACTATGGGGCAATTTCAAAGGGTGTAACATACACATAAAGAAATGCCAGAAGGAGAAGAAACAGAGAAAGAAGGAGAAAAAATATTTGAAGTAAGGTGAAGTTTGACAATTTTCCAAAATTACTAACAAACACAAAACCACAGTTCCAGGAAGCTCAGAGAACACCAAACGTAAATATCTGAAATGCATATTCAGGCATATCACAATGAAGCTGCAGAAAACCAACGACAAAGAAAATCTTCAATGAAGCTAGATGGGAAAAAGATACCTTACCTATGGGGAAAAAGGACAAGAGTTAGAGCCAACTTCTCATCAGAATCTATGCAAAAAGAGAGTGAAGTGAACATTTAAAGTGTTTAAAGAAAAACCACCGAACTAGAATTCTATATCCAGCACAATTATCCATCAAAAGTGGAAAAGAAATAAAGACTAAAGTCTGATAAATCAAAGAAAAAGTTGAAGAAATTCATTGCCAGTCAAGAAGGAAATAACATAGAAACCTGGATCTCCATAAAGAAAGGAAGAGTGCAGAGATGGAATCAATAAAAGCAAAATCAAATCTTTTTTATTCTTAATTGATCTCAAAGATAAATGCTTAAAATAATAATAACCATCTATTAGGTGATTAATAGCATACGAATAAGTGAAATGGAAGACAGTGCTGTCACAAGGAATGAGAGGGAGGAATTGAGAACACTCTGTGATAAGGTACTTGCAACTATACATGAAGTATTAAAGTGTTATTTGAAGGTGGACTTAGATTAGATAAAAAGGCATATTATGAACTCTAGGAAAGCCACTAAAAAATTTATTTAAAAAGTCCAATTGGTACACTGAAAGTGGAGATAAAATAGAATCATATAAAATTCTCAATTAAAATCAGAGAAAGCTGAAAAAGAGAGGGAAAAAGAAACAAAGGACAAATGGCAATGAATAAAAAACATTTACAAACATGGTAGATATTAATCCAAAAATGCAGTAATATCTTTAAAAGTGAATGGTCAAGGGGCCAGCCCGGTGGCGCAGCGGTTTAGTCTGCGCTTGGCAGCCCGGGGTTCGCTGGTTCGGATCCCGGGCGCCCGCCAACGCACTGCCTGTCAGCCATGCCGTGGCGGCGTCCCATATAAAGTGGAGGAAGACGGGCACGGATGTTAGCCCAGGGCCAGTCTTCCTCAGCAAAAAGAGGAGGATTAGCAACGGATGTTAGCTCAGGGCTGGTCTTCCTCACCAAAAAAAAAAAGTGAATGATCAAAATATGCCAATTAAAAGACAGATTGTCAGAGTGGATTAAACAAAATAGGGCCAAGTATATGTTGTCTAAAAAATACCCATTTTAAATATAAAGACTCAAATAAGTTACAAGTCAAGGGATGGAGAAAGATATACCACATTAATACTAATAAAAAATAAAGCTGGAGTAGCTATATTAATTTCAGACAAAGCAGACTTCAGAATTTCTTTGATTATCGTGAAAAAGATTATTTCATAACAATAATGTAAAGAAAACATAACAATCCCAAACACACGTGCACCTAATGAGAGGATCAAAATACACAAGGCAAAAACTGACAGAGCTAAAGGGAGAAACAGACATATCCACTCCTATAATTGGAGATTTCAACACCCCTCTGTCAGTACGATAGATCCAGCAGAGAGAAAATCAGTAAGGATATAGTTGAACTAAACAACACTAGTAATCAACTTGATCTAATTGACAGTTATAGAATACTTCATTCGGCAACAGCAGAATATACACTTTACTCAAGGTTATACAGAATGTTCAACAAAACAGACCACAGTCTGGACCATAAAATACACCTGAACAAAGTTAAAAGAACAAAAATCATGCAGAGTACGTTCTCAGGCTATAATGGAACTAAACTAGAAATCATTAACAGAAAGATAGCTGGAAAAACCCTAAATATCTGGAAATTAAACAACATGCTTTTAAATAATTCACAGGTCAAAGAAGTCTAAAATTTTTTCAAAGATATTTTGAAGTAAATGAAAATACAACTTATCAAGATTTGTGGGATGCAACAAATCAGTGCTCACAGGGAAATTTATAGCACTGAATGCACATATTAGAAAGAAAAATGATCTAAACTCAAATTAGCTAAGCTTCCGCCTTAGGAAACTAGAAAAAGAAGAGCAATGTAAACCTTAAAGCAAGCAGGGGAAAAAAAAAAAAAAAAAAGATAAAAACCAGAGCAAAAATCAATGAAATTGAAAAGGAAAACAGAAAATAAAACCAAAATTCAGTTCTCTGAAAAAATTCAGTAAAATTGATAAATCTCTAGCTAGGCTAACCAAGAGAGAAAACACAAATTACCAATATCAGAAATGAAACAGGAGTCGTGACTACTGATCCCATAGCCATTAAAAAGGTAATCAAAGTATACCATGAACAACTCTATACCCACAAATACGGTAATTTAGATGAAAGGCACCAAGTCCTTGAAAAATATAAACTACTGAACTCATACAGGAAGATACAGATGACCTGAATAGCCCTATATCTATTAAAAAATTGAATTGATAATTAATAATCTTTCAAAAAAAGAAACCACCAGGCCCAGATGTTTCACTAGTGAATTCTACCACACATTTAAGGGAGAAATAATACCAATTCTCCAAAATCTCTTCCAGAAAACGGAAGCAGAAGGAAGACTTCCTACCTCATTCTATGAGGCCAGCATTACTCTAACACGAAAACCAGATAAAGATATCCAAGAAAGGAAAACTACACATCAGTATGTCTAATGAACATAGATGTAAAAATCCTTCAATGAAATAGTAGCAAATCCAATCCAACAATGTTTAAAAAAATTACATACCCCAACCAACCAGGATTGAATCCAGATATGCGAGAGTGGTTCAACATCTGAAAATCAATCAAGGTAACTAATCATATTAACAAGCTAAAGAAAAAGCATACGATCACATGAATTGATACAGCAAAAGTATTTGACAAAATCCAACACCAAAATCCAATCATGAATGCATGATTTTAAAAACTGTCAGCAAACTAAGAGTACAGAGGAACTTCTTCAACTCGAGGAAGAATATCTACGACAAACCTACAGCTAATCGATACTTAATGGTGAGAAACTAGACACTTTCCTCCTAAGACTGGGAACAAGGCAAGAATGTCCTCTCTCATCACTCCTCTTCAACATCATACTGCATGTCCTAGCTAGTGCAATAAGACAAAAAAGTATATAGATTGGAAAGGAAGAAAGAAAACTGTTTTTATTTGCAGATGGTCTGATTGTCTATGTAGAATGTTCCAAAGAATCTACAAAAAGACTCCTGGAACTAATAAGCAAGTTTAGCAAGGTTACAGGATACAAAGTCAATATATAAAAGTCAATTACTTTTGTATACACCAGCAATGAAATATGGGAATTTGAAATTAAAAAAAAAAAAAACACACAACACAATACCATTTATAAAAGCACCAAGACAAACCAAAACAAAATTTAAAAACTTTAGGTATAAATCTAACAAAATAGGTACAAGATCTGAGGAAAAACTATAAAACTCTGATGGAAGAAATCAAAGATCTAAATAAATGGAGAGATATTCCAAGTTCATTCATGGTTAGGAAGACTCAATATTGTTAAGATGTCAGTTCTTGCCAATAAGATCTACAGATTCAACATTATAATCCCAATCAAAATTTTGGCAAGCTATTTTGTAAACACAGACAACCTGATTCTAAAATTTACATGGAAAGGAAAATACCAAGAATAGCCAACAGAATACTGAAGAACAAAGCTGGGTTCAGGTTTGTTTTTTTTAGGTTCAATTTATAAGTGAGATTATACTTATATAAGTGAGATTATAGTATTTGTCTTTCTGTCTTATTTCACTTCGCATAATCCCTTCAAGATCCATCCTTGTTGTTGCAAATGGCAAGATTTCCTTCCTTTTATGGCTGAATAATATTCCATTGTGTGTGTGTGTATATATGTATATATACACACACAATGTATATATATGTATACACATACAATGTACACAATGTATATAAGTATACACATATACACACACCACATTTTCTTTATCCATTCATCCATCGACGGACATTTAGGTTGCTTCCATGTCTTGGCTATTGTAAATAATGCTGCAATGAACATGGAGGCGCATATATCTTTTTGAGTTAGTTTTTTTTGTTTCTTTCAAATACCTAGAAGTGGAATTGCTGGATCATATGGTAGTTGTAGTTTTAACTTTTTGAGGAATCTCCTTAACTATTTCCCATAGTGGCTGCACCAATTTACATTCCCATCAACAGTGCACTAGGGTTCCCTTTTCTCCACATCCTCGCCAACACTTATTTCTCATCTTTTTGATAATAGCCATTCTAACAGGTGTGGTGACTTGAGCATCTTTTCAGATGCTTATTTACTGTCTGTACATCTTCTTTAGTGAGGTGTCTGTCCAGATCTTTAGCCAATTTTGTAATTGAGTTGTGTTCTTATTGTTGAGTTTAAAGAATTCTTTGTATATTTTAGATACAAGTCTTTTATCTGATACATGTTTGATAAATATTTTCTCCCAGTGTGTGGCTTATCTTTTCATTCTCTTAACCGTGTCTTTCATAGAGCATGAGTTTTTAATTTTAATGAAGTCCACCTTACCAGTATTTTCTTTCAGGGATCATGCTGTTTGATGGTGTATCTAAAAAGTCATTGCCGGACCCAAGGTCACTTAGATTTTCTGCTAGAAATTTTATCATTTTGCATTTTACATTTAGGCCTATGATCCATTTTGAGTAAAATTTTGTGACAGGTATAAGGTCTGTGTCTAGAAAAAAAAAAAAAAAACCTGTTCTAATACAGAGAATAGATTGGTGGTTACCAGAGGCGAGGGGGTAAGGGGCGACAGCAAAATGGGTGTGAAGGCACAAACTTTCAGTTATAAAATAAATAAGCCATGGGGCTGTAATATATAGCATGGTGACTATAGTTAATAATACCATATTGTATATTTGAAATTAGCTAACAGAGTAAATCTGAAAAGTTCTCATCACAAGAAAAAAATTTGTAACTATATGTAGTGATGGATGTTTAAACTGGACTTATTGCGGTGATCGTTTCACAATATATACAAACATTGAATCATTATGCTGTAGACCTGAAACTAGTATAATGTTATATACCAATTATAAAAAAAAAGAAAAGATGCTCAACATATGTCACTAGGGAGTTACAAATTAAAACAACAATGAGATACCACTACACACCTATTAGAATCACTAACATCTAAAACTTATAATACCAAATGCTGGTGAGGATGTAGAGCAACAGGAACTCTTGTTCACAGCTAGTGGGAATGCAAAATGGTACAGTTACTTTGGAAGACAGTTTGGCTGTTTCTTACAAAGCTAAAAACAGGTTTACCATTCGATCTAGCAATAGCACTCCTAGGTACTTACCCAAATGAGTTGACAAGTTATGTCTACACAAAAACCTGCACACAAATGTTTATAGTAGCTTTATTCATAATTGCCCCAAACTGGAAGCAACCAAGAAGTCTCTGACTAGGTGAATGTCAGAAACTGAGGTATGTCTATACAATAGAATATTATTTAGTGATAAAAGGAAATGAGCTATCAAGCCATGAAAAGACACGGAGGAATCTTAAATATATGATGCTAAGAAAAGAAGTCAGTCTGAAAAAGCTATATACTGTATGATTCCAACTACATGACATTCTGGAAAAAGCAAAACTATAAAGACAATAAGAAGGTCAGCGGTTTCCAGGGTGGAGGAAGGAAGGGATGAATAGGAGGAGCATGGGACATTTTTAGAGTGGTGAAACAATTCCATATGATACTGTAATGGTGGATGAATGTCATTATACATTTGTCAAAATCCACAGAACTGTGCAACACAAAGAGTGAATCCTAATGTAAACTATGGACGTTAGTTAATAATGTATCGATATTGGTTCATCAATTCTAACAAATGTAGCACACGAACACAAGATGTTAATAAGAGAGGAAACTGTGTGTGGAGGGGCCAAGAGATAATAAGGGAATTCTACGTACTATCTCTGCTCCATGTTCCTATAAACCTAAACTCCTCTAAAAAATAAAGTAGATTAAGTAATTTTTTTAAAAAAGCACACTGTGGCCTTGCCAAATACAACTGATATTTAGTATAGCTTTAACCTGAGGTACAGGCATGAGGAAGGAATAAATATAGAACTCAGTGGGTTGAAACATAATAAAAATGTGAAGAAAAGAATTCCTTCTAATTATACAAACTCTCAATTATCACCAAATAGGAAGAAATTCAAATTTTCTTCTTTCAACAGATTAATATTCTAATGTATTCATTTCAATCTCTTTCTTAATCACACCTTGACTGCTGTTTCAAATCAAATCTAGTTTGCTGCTTAGAAAAAGTAAAAGCATGCAAGGTTGTTTGTAGTACTTCCTGGGCTTTTAGTTTCCTTCTCCCTAACACATATGATGGCTTCAATTTAATTTCTACTATATAATCCATCTCCTTCAACCTATTCTGCTTTTGAGCTTTCTGATAGCAGAATCGAGCCACACAAAAAATTGTGGTAATGATGTAGTCATTGTTAAATTCTTAATCTTCAGAAAAGGTTAAATTATGCCCCCTAGTGAATTCCCAAGGAATTTCATTAATAATTCACTGATTTCCAGAGCAATCTTAAATGTCAAATGTATCACTTGTGAAGAAAATCAATGATTTTTCCAAAAACACTACATAAATATATCCATTTACACAAAATGTTTGCATCTTTATCTCTTTTCAGAGGATCTAAGTTCCATAAGGCAAGCAAGCCATGGTGATCTGTAATAGTAACACTGGCCCAGAATTCACATGGTTCCACTTCCACTCCCTTCCTTTTTGGCTCTGGCAGGTGTTATCTCATCACAATGGAAAGAATGCACACTTTGTAATCAGAAAGATATTAGTTCCAATTCTTTCTGGCATTACTTTACTTAGCTTTTTTCCCCTCATCCCTAAAATGGGATTAATTAATTACACTTGTATCATGTGGTATTTATGATGATTAAATGAGATAAAGTATGTTAAGTATTTAGCACTTCATATGCTATATCAATAATTTGTTCTAGTTTCCCTTCTTCATGTTCTCTTCTATTGACCTGGCCAAACCAAGCTCATATTCTTCCTTCATCTAAAATTTTGTCATTATTCCATTTGGGTGACCCGTGCAAAATCCCAGCTTCTTTAGCAATTCACTCCACTGGTCATAGCTTCGACCTTGAAATTATCTAATACTGCTCCCCAACTGAAATCCTGAAACTATACTATCCTGCTCTCTGTGGCCTCTCCTACCTCCAGCCTCCACTCCTTTACTCTCTCTGGCCTCTAGTTCTAGGTCCCTCTCCCACCCTACCCCCTTTTCCCCTCAAATCTAACAGCTCCTCCTGGTTTCATTCTGGTCTAGATTCTACAGTGCAGTAATTGAATTACTACTTTGTCCTGCAATACCAGCCCACAAAATCTTAATCTTAAGCCAGTTCAACCAACTGTTTTTCCCACAGCTACATCTTGGTGGCTGAACACTAACAAAAACCACACAAAAGAGTAAATTAGTAGCAGCGTACATTGAGGGCACATCATCCTATCTCAGAAACGCTCTGAATATTGTGTGACATCCCATGATGGTTCCTGATCCGCTTCCTCTCCCATTCCTCTCAATGACCAATCCACACCTTTCCCAATTTCTTCAAACCTCTTATACTTTACTTTCAGCTGATAATAAAAAATACATCAGATCATGTCTCTTCTCTGTTTAAAATTCTCCAATTTCTCTCAGAGTTAAGAGCATAATAAAGTCTTTACAATTGTCTACAATGCCTTACATACTCTCCTCCCTTTCTCTCTTTGAATGCATCACCTATTCTCAGTCTTCTTGCTCACTCTGCTCCAGTCATAGGTAGCCCCCTTGCAGCTCTTCCAACATGCTAAAAAAAGCTCCTGCTTTACAAATTTCGCACTAACTGTTCCCTCTGCTTGGAATAGTCTTTCTCAAGATATCCGCATGGCTAACTCCTTTACTTCCTATAAGCCTTTGTTCAAACAGCACCTGCTCCGTGAGGCCTACCCTGACTATCCTATTTAAAACTGTAACACTTCTCCCAATCCTCCCCTGCTTCCAGTCGGACATCTCATCTTCCTTATCTTGCTCTATTTGTTTCTTTTTTCCTAGCACTTATCTTCTACCATCCTATATAACTTATTTATTGTGTTTACTATTTATGGTCCCATAAGGACAGAGATTTTTTTTTTCTGTTTTGTTCACTGCGGCATACCACGTGCCTAAAACAGTCTCGCTGGCACATAGGAGGCACTCAATAAATATTTGTTGAATGAATAAATAGTTAGATGACACTATCCCCCTCTTTCCTTAAAAAATGAACCAAAGTCATTAGCAGTGAATTTTCTCAACTTCAGCCCTCGTTCTTCCAGAGTTACCTGCATCCACATCCATCTCAGAATCAGTTAACTCCTCCTCAGAAAATGAACCCCCATTCAAAGGCCAGTCCTCCACTTGCGTTCTAGATCTAACCTCTTCCTATCTTTTCCAAGACTCTGCTCAACCACATTTTCCTTGTATTTTTCTACTGCTATTCCCTTTCCTGTACTTCAACTACTCTCTCCACTGGCTTCTTTCCTTCAGCATATAGATATGCCATTAAGAAAATAGGTATCTCTGTAATATCTGCCCAATGTCCAATTATCCTCACTGCATTTAAGGATCCCCAGTTCAGCAGGAGCAGTTCCCACTATAATTTCTGATCCACGAAGAAAAGCAATCAGAGAGCTCTTCATGGATGCTGGGGCTCTCCTCACAAACTTATTTCTCACAGTCATGGTGAAAGGTGTCTCCTCTGGACCCCCCCCCCAGAGTGGGTGACCTGGTCTTACATGATAAATCCATTCCAATCTCCCTAAGTCTTTGGATTCCTTCCTCTACATTGTACTAAGGCAGGTCTGGCATTTTAACTTCATTTAGCGTAGATCACATTTTGGTCCACGTTTCAGCCAACCAACCAAACTGTTAGAGCCCTTTCTGACTCCTCAAGCTCTAACAGTGAATGCAGAATCTCTGCTTAGTGGTTCTAGATCAATAAATTTGGCCTGATCCAACTTTATGTTCCTTCCACTATTATCCCACACCCGTAATACCCATTTCCACACATATCCCTCAGATTTCTACCTGTATAAATTGAAAGTAATCATGCAGTTTTTTAAGAGTGTAGCACACCTCCTCATAGGTCCCACTTTGTAGCTGACCCTTGAGGGCCTGCTGGGACTTGAGTCTAGTTACAGGTCTAGAAGCAAAGAAAGGTGTTAAGGGTAGTTCCTGAGGGAAATCAGCAATGCCTCGCAAGGCAATTACTTCAGGGAAGGCCATTACAAGTTCTCCAGGCAAAACAGGGCTAACCTCTTCACACAGGAGGCAAAGAAGACTGATCAAAGTTTGGGGGTTCAGTACCCTATTCCAAATTTGAGGATCTCATTCCTTCCCAATCAATGCCCTAATTTTAACAGCAGACACCGTGCTAGATTGGGAATTCATTTTGCATTGTAATTCAGCCACTCTGTAGGATGAGACTGGGTTTGGTTTTCAGTAATCTCAGCTCTGCATCTGAGGAGATAAGAGTTTCCTTAGGCAGACACAGGAACTTTCAGGTCATTTATGCAGAGCTTGAGCTGGGAATTTGAAGACCTGAGCTCATCTTTTCCTTTCCCCACTTTCTCCAGCAGTTAGGAGCAACCAGTCAGTCTCATTATACTTGTTAATTTGATAAAAAATATTTTAAGTCATCAAATACATGATCGTCCAAAACATTGTCCTATTTGAGTAGGACTATCCAACGGTGATATTTTGCGTTATCTCTATTGCCACATCACACTACGGACTATCAGTGCCCTCTTTACCACTGGAAAGTCACTAGTGCCTTTAAAACTAATCAGATTAGGGAACCAATTCCAGGAATGCCACAACCAATTCAGAAAACTCATCCTTAAGATTCTGTT
Organism: Tapirus indicus; assembly: GCA_031878705.1. Lineage (NCBI taxonomy): Eukaryota > Metazoa > Chordata > Mammalia > Perissodactyla > Tapiridae > Tapirus > Tapirus indicus. The sequence goes on from CM062917.1 coordinate 56,680,680, forward strand.
CCTCCAGAGCTACTCTCAGTACCAAAATCTGAATCAGACAGGGTTCTCCAGAGATACAGAGCCGACAGGAAAAAATACATACATATATCTATACCTACTACCTTTAGGTTTACCTATCTATATTTAGATAAAGATATTTCTATTAGAAATCTATTATTAGATTACTTTTATCTAAATAGATAGAGATTTATTTTAAGGAACTGGCTCATGCACTTGTGAGGCTAGCAACTCTAAAGGGTGTAGGGCAGATCTGCAGGCTGGAAATTCAAGCAGGAATCAATGCTGCACTCTTGAGGAAGAATTTCTTCTTGAGACACTTCCGTTTGAAATTTAGGCCTTCAACTGATTGGATGAGGCCCACCCACATTATTGAGGGTAATCTCCTTTACTTAAAGTCAATTGATTGTAGGTGTTAACCACATCTTCAAAATACCAACACAGTAACACCTAGATTAGAGTTTAAATAAACAGGTACTATAGCGTAGTCAAGGTGACATACAAAACTAACCATCACACATAATAAACTTACTAATTTCTCAACCAAATCTTACTTCCAGCTATAGGAAAAACTTTTTAAACAAGAATATCTTATGTGTTCCAAAAAGGAACTTCGGTAGGGACACTGGAAAGTGGATGGGAGGAAGAGTTCTTCCTCCAAGACTGTTTGGAGACACAAACCTTCTATAAATCACTTCTCTTGCCTACCTCAGAGAACACCATTCTTAGAAAGCTGTAACACTAACTACATTTTAAAAACAATTTTTCATTTCAAAAATGTGATCTTCAACTCTACAACAGAAATCATGGTTCAAATTACACCTCAGAGTGCTTTCACTTTGAGAACTAATGACTTAAAAAGAGAGATGGTATTTCCTGAATCTGTTGCTTGCCTTTACTCTGACCAGAAAACTTACAAAGTTGCTACTTTATTTTCTCTCACTGACAAAGTAGAATCCAAACCAGGAGAAATCCCAACCAGGCTGAGTGAGTGGGTGAATAACGGGCCAAATAATCAAAATGGCACATGAAGAAATCTTATAAATGGGTTGAAATAAATCCTTTCTGTCCTTTAAAACAAATGGATTTTTTAAAACCTTTCTTGGTGATTCATTCATTCAATGAGCACTCACTATGCACCAAGCACCGTTCAAGGCACCTGGGTTAAACCCCTAAGCAAAAAGATGATCCTGTCTCAATGGAGCTCACATTCTAGCAAGGTAACATCCCAATCCAGCTATCTTCTCTCTGAACACAATAACCCAAGCATTAAGAGGTATCAAAACATTTTCTGAAAATCTGCTATGTGCCAGCCAACTTCCAGTTCTGAGTCTGGCCTTCTAGTAGATACTGTTTCATCATTAGCGTAGAGTATGGTCTCTGAAGCCAGAGTGCCTGGATCCAAATCCTAGTTCCACTACTTCCCAGCAACATGACCTTGGCCAAATTACTTAACCCTCATCTATATAAAACAAAAATAATCATAACTACCTCACTGCATTAGGTAAGAATTAAATGAGTTCAAACGTGTAAACCACTTAGTCTGGCACATAGAATGTACTAAAATATTAGCTATTATTTTAATTCAATTTCCAGAAAACCAGATATTACTCAGGCAATAATGGGGGAAAATAACACCAGTGGTAACTTTTAAAACATTTTTATCTGGCCCATTTACTCTGTCCATTACTACTACCTTCAAGAATTCTTCCTCTATTCTCAACTGAATTTCTATGAATTCTAATTAAGTTTTACAAAAACTACAAAATGTGATCTCCATGTATCTCATGCACAACATCAATTCATGGTGGAGTCTGTATAAACATATACTTAAGACTCTTTTAATCAAATGAGAAAATTTCTTAAAAAGTCAAAATTAGACTTATTTTCCCTAAAATTACAATAGCAATTATCTCGAGAAACTTTAGCATTAGAACTAGCAAATATGGGCTATGAACTGACTAGTTCTAACGCCTAGATGTGTAAACAGTGAGTTCAATCTCTACGACCTATACCTTTGCAGTTGTCCATATTCATAAATTGAAGTTAATTTTCAACCTAACTCACTTCACAATAAAAAATACAAGCACAGCCCTCTGAAATTGATGGCTCATTCTCATTTGTTAAAAATAGACCTCACTCTTGGTGCAAAGTTTACCAAGGGTCAACAATCTCAGAAAGATTAATATGCACAATTTAGAAGTGATTCGATTGTAAAGTACATGCTACAAACGTTAGCTTCCCCAAAGCAAAGTCTATTCATTAATGTAACTGTGCCTACTGACAAGTAGGCAGGCTAGTAAAACGCATTTTCAAAGTTGCTTTTAACAGATCAATTTTGGTAAAGAATAATTCAAGATAGACTGTAAATCTGAGCACGTTTTTACACCCTTAAGGTGGGGAGGTGCTGAGGCACAACAACGTTAATACTATGTGCACGCATCAATAACCTTAATCCACAGATACAGTTTTGACCCTGATCTAGGGGTTGAAAGCCCTGAACTATGGAGCTTTCGAGTGCAGTATAGCAGGTGCCTTCGGTTCTCCAGCGGAAATCCGGGAGGATGGACAAAGAAACTGTGTTGTCTCCCCCGACCATCCCATACCGAAGTCCAGCCAACACAGAATACTACACCTCGAGGCGTTTCTCAAGAATAGGTATGAGCTGTCCTTCTCCAGAATCTGACAGAGGAGAACCGAGGGAGGTATTCCCAAATATGGCGCTAGGGAATGACCTGCCAGTCTCTACAGAGAAGATGCTGCTCATTTTTAAAACAACTCCGAAGGCGGGGCTCGCAGGCCCCTCCCCAGCAGGGTTCCGAGGAAGGGAAGAACAGAGGGTGAAAGGTTACAGAGCAGAAGCTGAAAAACAGTCCCAAATGCAGGATTTGCCAGGACACTGGCCCGACAGAGAAGGGCGGGGGTGACCTCTTTCGGCCGCCGGGGGGTAGTGGGGCGGGCTAGCATGGATGACCCCCGGCCCGCAGGGGAACTCCCGCCACGAGCCGAGGAGCAGTCTGCGCCGGGCAGCTGTAGGGTTCGCGCCCCGGATCTGCTCCCCAAAGCGCACCGGGCTGAAGGTGCCCTCTCGACCCCTCCCGCTGCCCCTTACAGGTCTTGGGCCCAGGTTACCTCCTAAAATGTGGAGGTCGCCGCCGCTTCCCGCCGCACAGGACGGACGACAGCTCTTCAGATGCCACGGTGGTGTCACTCAGGAGAGTGACCGGGGGGAGCGTGCGTCAGGATGCCGGAAGCCGCGGGGCTCAGGCGGACTATCGCCCCGACCCTGGACCCCGCCAGCCGCGCCCACTAGCAACGTGCTCGCGGCCGCTCGAGTCCGCTCGGCGCGTCCCTCAACACGCAGCCGCGCGCGGCACGACGGGACTCGTAGTTCCGGCGCGAAGGTCGCGCGGCGCTCCACTCTCCGCCGAGAGTGGCGTCACGTGACCCACGCACTCCCCGGAAGTGCCGTAACAACACACGCGTGGCGCGAGGCGCCGCTTCCGCAAACAGAATCGTGGATAGGCGTGCTGGTGAGTGTGGAGGCTGGAACTCCGGCCCTTCCTTTCTTCTTTGACTCTAGGCCCTCCGCCGCCGTCGAAGTAGAAGGGGCACCGCGGCTGCTGACAGGCTCGCTTAGCATTAGCTCTGTGCCTCAGTCAGTACCCTTCGCGAGAGGTTTATTGTGCCCTCAGCCCGAATCAAAATGGGCAGTACTTGTGGGAGTCGGCGGGCGCTGTTGTTCCTTCAGACCGAGCGAGCCCGTGTTCGGAGAAGCCCGAAGAGCCATATCACATCGCACCCCAGGGCTGCGCTGAGGGGCGGCCTGGGGAGGGGGTGTCGAATCCGAGGAAGCGTCTGTAGTGTCTTGACCGGCGGAACGGAAGGTTCCTTGTCCTGAGCCGGGGGTTTAGAGCTAGGCCGCGCCAGTGACTGAAGAGGGTGAACTTGACTGAAGAATTCCCTTCTCTCCTCTGTCGCGTCCTCCTGGGCCCCCCGAGTTGACCCTGTCTAGCTGGCGAGTCGGGGCGTAGAGCTTACCCGGCTTGAGCTGAAGCCTGGCGGCCCTGGCACCCTGTTCTGTCGTTCTCTGAAGAACTGAAATGACGGAGACATGGCTTGCCTCAGAGGTGTGCCTGGAAAGCCAAATGGAAATGCTTTTTCGGTTATTTAATGCATATCTATCTCTATGTCAGTTCAGTCTTTACCCTCAACTCCTCCCTGGGGGATTCTGAGGGGCACCTCTCTTGATTTTGGAGTTTATTCGTTATTCCACTTTGCCGCTCAGTTTCAAACTTGACTCTCGGTTTCGGGTATCCTTACCCGTTTCTGCAGTTTGGAATTTTGTGTCATTTGTTTTGACTGAATTGATTATGTTTTTATGACGTCTTATCTGTGGAAATAGAGTTGCCTATATAAATAAAATTCAGTCTTGTTCCCAATACTAAGTCTAGGCTATAATTACATCTAGTAATTTAGGCGATAATTACAGCATGATAAATCACGTTGGTTTATTTGAATTTAAAACCAATTTCTATATCCTTATTAGGAAATAAATGGTAGGGAGAAGATAGGGATTTGATAATTCGGTGGCCAGTTTTACTAATCATTTTAAATAGTTATTTCTGAAAATTACATTTCTGGGTGATTTTTCCCCCCTCTGATTTAGTTCTTCCTATTTTGGCACGGTTTTGGTATTTTGTACCTCAAACCTTAGGTAGTGAAAGTTAATATCTCTTGAAATCCTTCCCAGTTTATAGTGACTTGTTTTTACCCATTCCCTCAATCAACTTTCTTATTCTATGTCTTTACTCAAAAGACTTTTTTTCTACCTCTTCCTAACTTTCAAGTTCTGAATTTGCTGAATCTAATTGATTTTTGGACTTTTGCTCTCTCTTCTCCATTTGATTTGACTAATGCAGCCTAACATTTTAATAGTGGTGTATAAGCAATAAGCTTGAAGACTAATTCACACAGTGCCTCGTTGAGTTCTTCTGTAGTAGGAGTTCATTAAATTTGTCGAATGACTTAATTAATTCCTGTCCAATAGGTAGTTCACTTATTTCTCTCCCCCTCCGGTTTTACATATAGGCCTAAGAATATTTGAAAGAGACTTAATGGTCATTAAGTTGCAGCTTGGGTCTTGAAACTTCATGTCCAAAGTCATTTCTACTCTCTTCACTTCCTACATAATTCTGACACCCATTGTGAAATAAGGGTTTCCAAAGTCAGCTGTAGGTTCCTAGACTTTTCCTGTTCTTGATGCCCTTAGTGTCTCTAGCCAAAAGAACCTAACAGTTCCACTTATTAAGTAGTTTAGGCCAAAGAATTTAATAAGTATTTATGTCCTAACAACTTTATTTAAAAAATAATACAGAAATTGAAAAGAAAAAATAATACTTGTGTTTAGTTCTTAGTTTCTTCAAGTGTTTACTAATAGAATTTGTACACCTGTTTGGGTACTGTACAACTTCTCAAGCCTTGAAATCAGATTAGACACTGCTAAGTTGGTTTCCTTGTTTCACATTGATTTTCTCTGGTACCACGAAAATCTCAGCTTCACAAAGTTCTGATGTCCTTGAAAGGAATGTAGTGCAGTCTACTCAGTTGTAACTTTGCTCTACGTGAAGCTGAATCTGTGATATCTTCCAGATGTCAGATATCACTGTTTCCCTTAAAATTTTAAAATATCCTGCTATGTCTCTATGAGTTTGTTATGGTGCCCAGCACACAATTTGGGAGCAAAGGCTGTAGAATAAGGATCAAATAGAAATGGAACCAGTAGTTGTGTAATACCCGCACTTTACTTGTCAATTTTAATGCCAATAGTGACTTTTATGGATAAGATTGTAGAAGTGTTTGGGGATTATAAGTAGTACTTCCACATTAGCATTTAGAGATTCATATGTAACTATATATCAACTAACATTATTTTCAGTATTCTCTCTATAATGAGTTTTTTTTTAATTCCTAGTTGATCACTGAAATTAAATGGTTAGTTTCTGGTTAAAATTGTTTTAAAGTCTCAGCATTAGTGTTTACAAGTAATATCAAATTTTTGCTATTCCAGTGTTATTGAAGTTTTACCATCTATTTAAGTAATCAAAAATGGAAAATTCTGCAAAAGCAGAGGAATGTGAAAAGATCTCTCTTGAGGAGGCAAAAGCATCAATAGATTTGGAAACAGAGTCTTCATTCAGTAGTATTGAAAACACGATCGCTCCTGGGACTGGGCTTTCTGAAAAGGCTCCTACTTGTGGGCAAGTAGACATACCAAAAAAGAGAAAAATGGAGTTTAAAGACGATCTTGTAAAGGAAAGTTCTAGTTCTGGGGAAGACACTCTGTCCAAGAAAAGAAAACTTGATGAAATTGTCCCTGAGGAAAAAGGTTCTGGTGATGATGAAGGCATTTCAAGGAAACGAAGAATGGAAACTGAAGATTTTCCAAAAGATGAAGCTTCTACTGGAGACAGCACTCAGAAGAAGAGAAAAATAGAACTTGAGGATGTTCCTGAAAAGCAAAAAGTATGTTTAATGTATTTTCTTTTATTCATGATGGAATAGGTCAAATTGAGATGTGGAGCAGCTGTGAAATAATACTGGTTTTTACATAATCTTAATAAGAATGTTCTATTTTTAATAGATACCATCCCTTAGAGTAGGCTTTTAATTTAGGTATTTTTATTTAGGTGAAACTTCTAATGAGATAATTTTTATGTTCTTTCAGAACTCGACTAGAAACTTGAAAGCTCGTTTTTATAGTTTGCTTTTTCTTAGTGTTTTAAAAAAGACAGAATATAAGGTCCAGATGATTTGCCTTTGTTCCTTTTTTATTGGGTGTTCATCTCTTTTTGTGTCTGACATAGTTGAGAATATCACTTAAAATGTTGAATTTCAAAATCATACCCAGCTTTACATTCTTTTCTTAATGTAATTCCTTAAACTATATTGTTCACAGCTTCTTATTGTGGTAGATACAGTTTTAACTAATTGGATGCAAAAGTCTGGTATTTAGCAGGGATATTGTAGAGCAAGTGATAGCAAGTCATTTTCATCTGGAAATACCATATTGTGAAGGAATCTGACGCAGAATCTGGATTCAGAGGGAAGGAGTACTTCAATGAATGACTAAAATTCTGCCATCAGCTCTGTAGAGGAAAGTGGCAAATAGGCCAGGCGTTTGTCATTGGTGGCGTGTGAATCCTTGTAAGAGAGGAGCTTGAATTATAAATGTAGATTTTAAACTTTTACTAGCAGCAGAACCCTTTTTACAAATGAAAATCTTAAATTTAAACTTAATAGGTAAAATAGGTAAAAGATGAAGCACTTTGATAGAACATAGAAGTAGGGGAATGTGAAGCCCTTTACCTACCATGACATTTTTACAGAATGCTTAGGGTCTTAGGTAGGGAGCAGAAATTGAAACTATTGAATTAGATTAATAGCAAATAATAGTAGAAATCACTGACACTGAACATAGCCTATTGAGTTCTAATCCCTTTGTGTATATTATCTCATTTAATGCTCACAACAATTTTGTAATAATATAATAAATATAACATTGCTATTTTATTCTCTTGTAGGAACCCAATCCACTGACTGACATTTATTGTATTGAATAGATCAGAACTCTGTAAGAGTACTGGTTTTACTAAGACATTGGCACCAAAATTATATAGATGAAAAATCAAGATGAAAATTTTAAACTAAGAAATGTTTTTAAAAATAGAGAACAGGGGAAAACAAGTCTTACGTCTGATTATAATTAGGATTTCTATGGTTAATGCCATTGCTTAATGAAGTTTACCAATTTCAGTAGTATTTTATCCTTATATAGGTCAGATACTCTTTTAGGTTTATTTTTGCCATGTTCTGATCCTTAATTTTGTTCCATTCTCTTATTTTCAGAACTTGGAAGAAGGACACAGCTCGGCAGTGGCTGCCCACTACAATGAGCTTCAGGAAGTTGGTTTGGAGAAGCGTAGCCAAAGTCGTATTTTTTACCTGAGAAACTTTAATAATTGGATGAAAAGCGTCCTTATTGGTATGATTGTTTTTTGATTTATAGTTTGGAATTTTTTATTTCAGCTTATGTCTCATTTTTTATTCCATGGTTAATCATACACCAGGCTACTAGGTCTTTAATTCCTATTCATTTAATTGTCAAACCTTGGCTTTATAAAACTGGAGCCCAAACTAAAACTACATTATAAAATATAAATTTTTTTCATATTTACTTTTGGTTGACTACATAAGATATTAATGAGTGTTTAATTAAGTTGGTAAGTTAATAAGACTTTCAAAAGGCAGTGTGCTCCTTTTATACTTAGAATTAAGGTTACCTAGTACTATTAAGTAATTATTCTATTTTACTTTAATAGTTTTGGAGCAACGACATATTATTGGATTAAACATTCAGGTTCCATTAAGTTAAGAAAATGGGCAATGTCATGCTTTTTTATGTCTAGGCCTTTAATGATTTGGTAAAAGTCCTGTGTATTGATTATCTATTGAACTTATTTTTCTCGTACGGTGTCTGGGGAGAAGTAAAGTTCACTTTGTGGATTGATGAAGGCATCAACTTTTTGGAGCCAGCATTTTATCTATGGAAACTCACCTTTGAAATTAAAATGGAAGTCAGTGGAGGAAATATGATTCAGAATATATTTATTGCTTTGTATATCTAGTACATTAGGTAGGTAGACTCTTACATGAGTTCAGAGAATTTTAAAAAGCCAGTGTATTTTCAAGTTTTTCACAATAAGGTTTTTTGTTTTTTTAAAAGTCAGCCTCACTCAGGAAAAGTGAGAATGCTTTTTTGATTACACTGGAAAGAATCAAGTGCTAATTGTGGATACTTGCTACTAGTTTTGATGATAGTTTACTAATTGTTAAAGATAAATTATCCATTCTGGGAAGTATTAAAGAGTGGGATGTAGGCTCATTATTTCAAACACATTTTAATATTTTCTATTTCACTTCTGTTTTTAATATTCATGTTTAATACAAAAATATGATTTATTTGAGTCTGCCAGGTGTCAGCTAAGGTAATTGAGTGTCAGCTTCCTTTTTTTTTTTTAGAGTTAATATTATGGCATTCAATCTGTACTTTTAAGATAATCTTTGGACCATAGTCATAATTTCTTTTCAGTTTTTCTCTTTTCGTCATCATCCTCATAATGCAAATAATTTATCATGGGTATTTTTTTCTGATGTGTCATTTATTCATGTATTTATTCATTGAATACATATCTTTAAGTTCAGCAATATTTTCCATATTGTTAGTTGTATTATTTTTATAATCAGGAAAATAGGTAGTTTTTAAGAAGTCTTAGGTCAGACATAGCAAAAATTTCTCTCTCAGCATATTCATGGTGTTCTTTGCTGCTTTAGCTGTTCCAGCAGCTCTCTCAATGGGTGCTTTGCTATCTGCACCTGTTTTTCTGGTACTGATGCAATCAATTTTGTCTGTGCCAAGCTCCCTGTCTGGCTTTTTACTTTCTCTTCTCAGTACCCATTCTTTGCCATTCATTTTCTCTTTCATGTTGGTGCTTAGAGCTTAGTAAGTTGTTGAGTAGTATTCTTGAGGATGATAAAGATATCTTTGAATAATTTCATGATGATTTCTCCTCTTATTAGTCTTACTGTGTGGAAGTGAGATTTTATAATTATTGTTGTTTTTCATTCTTTCAATATTATTTTTTATGCTATCTTCTTAAGATTCATAGCAGCAAGTTAAATATGGAACACTTGTGCTTCTTTTGAAATTACTTTAAGATCCTATAGACAGTGAAAGGTAGAAGTATTTATACAGAATATTCTAGCAGTCAAAATAGTACACACATGAAATAAAAAGTGTTAAACTCAGAGTGATAAAGACAGGAAGAGTAGATCTAGGATACAGTATTGTATCAAGTTTTTGAAGAATTGCTGAATACTTCAGTTATCTAAGAATATTAATATGCCTTTAACTGATATTTGAACCATTTGGCTATTGATGTATGAGGACCTACTGATATTATTCATTGGCTGTTAATGTGATTTGATAGATTAGGATAAAAGAATCCATTTTTACTTCAGAGTTTTAGGAATTCTGATGATAGTAAGATTAAGAGGTATGTATAGCTTTTTGACTAATTCTTGTATTTCTTTTGGTGGTAAATCTGACAAGTTTTATGAAAATCAAGCACTCTTATGATCCCATAATTGTTTTTATTTACTTAGGTGTATAATAAGCTAAGTGCTTCACTTTGGAAAGAGAAAACTACAAAAAATTATGAATAATTATTTCTTCTCTTATCATGAACGAGCGTTGAGTTTTCTTGTATTATTTAGAATTTAAAATGTCTGCTATTTAATGTTGAATCAAATTCTGAAAGTAACCTTCAAAAACCTGTCTTAACTTTCTAAAATACCAGATATATATTCTTTCATCTTTAATGCCAGAGGATCAAGTTAATTAACTCTTAGTCATATTTTATTTTACTCATAACTCTTAGTCATATTTTAGTTTACCAGAAGTTATGAATTTATTACATAAATGAATGTATAATAGTTTATATTATATGTCAGGCAGAAGTTAGTAGGTTATTAGGGGTAAGAGTTTATGCCTTAGTAAAAAGAAATTATAATCTATTATGACTTATTTCTGTCTTTTAGGGGAATTTTTAGAAAAGGTGCGACAGAAAAGAAAGTGTGGTATCACTGTTTTGGATCTGGGATGTGGTAAAGGTGGAGATTTGCTCAAGTGGAAAAAGGGAAGAATTAACAAGCTAGTTTGTACTGGTAAGATAAATAGTGGCATGGGAAAGTATAATTTGTGGTCAGTCAGGTAAATGGAAAAGAAGAAGGATCTCGTTATCAACATGAACGAAAATATCTTTCAAAAAGATATTTGGAGGCTACACATGAAATGGGTGTTTTTTTTTAAACTAGTTATGAGACTTTCCTGAGGGTGTTATAATGCGGTTAATGAGCCTGGGATAACTTGTCCTTCCTAAAAGGAAAGAAGCAGTCAGAAATGATTGGAGTCGTGTCTAAAGCACATAGTTAAAAAGGCTTCCTCTCAACAAAGATAGGACAATTTCATCATCAAAAAGAATAGTGATTACAGTGTATTGAACCACATCAAATAAGGAAAAAAATCTCATTGTTCACCCTTGGAGGTTGCTAGGAAACTTACTCATTATTCTGAAATTCATAAATTAAGTGGGGGCAGGGAGGTTGAGTATTTATCTTCTCTACCCTATATGAGCTGTATTTCAAGGTAACCAAATGGTTGAAAAGAGAAATTCCTCTTTATTGAAAAATTATAATGAATAAATGCAGGAGAAATGATGAAAATAACTATTTTTCCACCCTTGATGAAATAATAGATCTAAGTAACAATCATAAAAAGATGCTAAAGCTAGTAGGTGAAAGGTTGATAAGAACTTAATAACTGAATGAATCAAGCACTTGAACCCACTGGTCAATCTTAACACTGAAGTGGAAAAAGCAGATGTCATCTTCTTCCCAATGTAATGAGTAATAGGACATGCACACCACCACCTATAAAGTATTGCCTAAATCAGCACTTCTGAAAGTTTTTGGTTTTATGACCACCATACACTCTTAAAAGTAATTGAGGACCCCAGAAAGCTTTTCTGTATGTGGTTATGTCTATTGATTATAGAAATTAAAACTGAGAATTTTAAAAATGTTTTTAATTCAGTAAAAAATTTTAGTGAGATGACTGGCATTTTAAAAATATTTTTGCAAATCCCATTAGAGTCTGGAATAATAGGAGACGTCTGGATTCTCACACCTGATTCTGCATTCAATATGTTATGATATTTTATTTAATAGTTGTAAAATGAAGGAGTATTTTAATAGCTTTTTCAGATAACTGAGGATATTCGTCTTTGATACTACATCAAAACTTGGCAAGAGGTAGTTCCTTAAAGGTTAGTTACCATGTAGAATCTGAAACCATATCGATAAATTTTTTATGTTCTGTTACATTTAAATCCATTGGCTATCTTGCACTTTGAATGGATCTTTTGTCCTTTAAGATTTTGTAGTATTTGGAAAATAATGTTCACTAAAATTATGCAGATCTTCTAAATGTTGACATCAAGAAATTACATTTGTTTAATACCACCACCAGTCAGAAAAGTCTTAAGTATTGAGAAGATGCCCAGCCCATGGTGGTAGGTACAAGTTTTTCAGAATTGTAATTTTCACTTGAAAGCTCAAATTTTATCATAGGTAACAAATACTGTCTTTGTTCATTTTCAATAAAACATCTTCCAAATTACAAGTCTAAATAACCAGTTTGTCTGTCAGTGGTTCTTTCAAGTGAAAACAATTTTTTGCAAAGAAAGTGGCCAGTGCAGCTCAAAACGCAGTCACACCAGTTCTGTTCAAACTTTGTTATGTAGCAGAAGTGTTTTGTTACTTTCCATTTCATCACACAGAATATTAAAAAAGACATGTATTCAAGAGCCAAGATTTAATAAAATTAATTTTTACTGCTTTATCAAGGACATTCTTAAATGAAATTGGCTTTTTTTGTTCATGCTAGTGTATAGTGGTGAAGAATATATCAAGAATTACCAGTGCTGCTACCTTGTACTCATGATAAGGTGCCAGCATTTTACCCACCATTGCTTTTGCACCATCAGTGCAAATCTCAACACAGAGGAAAAGGCAAATAACATTTTATTAAGAAAATATAAACGTGATATTTCCAAAGGTGGGCATATAGTGTCAGGTTTTATCATTCAAATTGGAATCCAAACTTTCTGCTTTTAACTTTGAATAAGCATTTAAAAATCATGATAGAACTTTTTTGTTGTCAGTACCTATTGACAAAGCTTTTAATTCCTTTTGAAAAATAATAGGGCATTTGAGTTGAAACAAAGACTTTTTTGTATTTTGTTTTGAAGGAAATAGAAGCATTTTGCTTGTACTAAGGCTAGATTTCATGCCAGAGTTTATCAGTTGAGATTAACGTCTAGATTTGTGCCACCTTTGCATTTAACGTTTTCTCTCTGTGGGTCTTTGTTGACAGTCACTAACACCCATCCCCCTTGCAGATATCGCTGATGTTTCTGTCAAACAGTGTCAGCAGCGGTATGAGGACATGAAAAATCGTTGTCGTGATAATGAATATATTTTCAATGCAGAATTTATAACTGCTGATTGTTCAAAGGTACAGGATTTGTTATTTTTAATTTGTCAATTTATTTTTTATATTTTCAGTTTGGATAAATGATTTGTTTTAAAAATCAGCTCATTTTTTGAAAATGTGCTTTGAAACATTAAAAGCCTTAGGACACAAATTTTCAGTTTCAACTAGAAATTCTATTAATCATAAATTTCCTTAAATGACCCACTGAGTACTTCTGGGAATTTTTTTGCTTTTAATAATTTGAACTTTTGAAATCATTTGTTGCTTTTCTGTTGGACAAGATTTATTTTCTAGTATTTTGAAATAGAACTGAACTTATGTTTTGTTCACCTTGTAATTTATTAGAGTGATTTCCCAACATATCAGATTCTTGTGTTTTCCACCTTCCACCTGTTTCTGAATCTCTTAACAACTATGAAGTTTAAGAACTACAGAGACGCTTGAATAGCAAAAGTCTCACCTTAGACTTTACGTTCTTTGTCTGATTCGTTAGTTCATAAAACTATCATAGATACCTTTAATTCTACACATTTTGTTTGCAGTTGTGAAAGTGAGAAGGAAAAGTGATAGTATACTGCTACAAAGTTAGAAACCTTTAAAAAACACTTTTGCATTCTTAAAACATGTCCCAGAGGACAGCTTTATGTTTTCTTTTAACTCAAGTTATTATTCAACATCATTTTACTTGAGCTTTCAAGTAAAGACAAATAAAAGGATGAACTCCTTTAAATGTCATATTTGATTGATATATTTTTATCATGATTTCAGAATCTCTAGTTTTTAAAATTACTCTGAAATGGGAATCAAATTCTATTGAACCAGAATGAAAGAATGATTACTTTATGACCTTTGTTATACATAGTGAGATGAAAGGATAGGTTGGTGGGAGGGCATGTCTACTTTTATTTTAAGGATGCTAATACTAGAAGTTAATTTACTAAAAAGTTTCTGTGTTGCAGTTAACTTCAAAATCTTAACCTATTTTAATTTGTTTCAGGAACTTTTGATTGACAAATTTCATGACCCAAAAATGTGCTTTGACATCTGCAGTTGTCAGTTTGTCTGTCATTACTCCTTTGAGTCCTATGAACAGGCTGACATGATGCTCAGAAATGCCTGTGAGAGACTGAACCCTGGAGGCTATTTTATTGGTACTACTCCCAATAGCTTTGAACTCATGTAAGTACTTTTGTGGAGTTTTTTTGTTTTTCTTTCTTTTTTATTGATATCTTAATAGTTTATAACACTGTGGGGTTTTAGTTGTACATTATTGTTGGTCTGTCACCATGTGGATGTATCCCTTCACCCCTTATGCCCACCTCCCACCCCCCTTCCCCTTGGTAACCACCAATCAGTTCTCTCTGTCCTTGTGTTCATTTATATTCCATATATGAGTGAATTCACGCAGTGTCTGTCCTTCTCTCTCTGGCTTATTTCACTTAACATAATACCCTCTAGTTCCCTCCATGTTGTTGCAAATGGGACAATTCTGTCTTTTCTTATGGCTGAGTAGTATTCCGTTGTATGTATATACCACATTTTCTTTAACCAATCATCAGTCGAGGGACACTTGGGTTGCTTCCACTTCTTGGCTATAGTGAATAATGCTGCAATGAACATAGGGGTGTATACGCCTCTTGTGATGGTTGATTTCATGTCCATTGGGTAGATGCCCAAGAGTGGGATTGCTGGATCATAAGGTATTTCTATTTTTAATTTTTTGAGGACTCTCCATACTGTTTTCCATAGAGGCTGCAACAGTTTGCATTCCCACCAGCAGTGAATGAGGGTCCCCGTTTCTCCACAACCTCTCCAGCATTTGTTGTTATTTGTCTTTGTGAATATAGCCATTTTAACGGGTGTAAGGTGATATCTTAGTGTAGTTTTGATTTGCATTTCCCTGATGATTAGTGATGTTGAACATCTTTTCATGTCTATATTAGCCATTATCTCTTCCTTGGAAAAATGTCTGTTCATATCCTCTGCCCTTTTTTTGATTGGGTTGTTTGGTTTTTTGTTGCTCAGTTGTATGAGATCTTTATATATTACTGGGATTAATCCCTTGTCGGACAAACGATTTGCGAATATTTTCTCCCAGCTGGTGGGTTGTCTATTCATTTTGATCCTGGTTTCATTTGCCTTGTAGAAACTGTTTAGTCTGATGAGGTCCCACTTGTTTATTTTTTCTTTTGTTTTCCTTGTCCGAGTAGACATGGAATCTGAAAGGATCCCTTTATGTCCAATCTCAGTTAGTGTACTGCCTATATTTTCTTCCAGGAGTTTTCTAGTTTCAGGTCTCAGTTTCAGGTCCTTGATCCATTTTGAATTGATTTTTGTGTATGTCAATAGGAGATGGTCTACTTTCATTCTTTTGCATGTTGCTGTCCAATTTTCCCAGCACCATTTATTGAAGAGACTTCCCTCTCTCCATTGTATGTTCTTTGCTCCTTTGTCGAAGATTAGCTGTCCATAGGTGTGTGGTTTTATTTCTGGGCTTTCAATTCTATTCCATTGATCTGTGTGTCTATTTTTGTACCAGTACCATGCTGTTTTGATTACTATAGCTTTATAGTATATTTTGAAATCAGGGATTGTGATGCCTCCAGCTTTGTTCTTTTTTTTCAGAATTGCTGTAGCTATTCGGGGTCTTTTGTTGCCCCATACGAATTTCAGTAGTTTTTGTTCTATTACCATGAAGAATGACATTGGCATTCTGATTGGGATTGCATTGAATTTGTAGATTGCTTTAGGTAGAAGGGACATTTTAACTATATTTATCCTTCCAATCCATGTGCATGGAATATTTTTCCATTTGTTTATGTCTTCCTTGATTTCTTTCAATAGTGTCTTATAGTTTTCATTGTATTGGTCTTTTACCTCGTTGATTAAATTTATTCCCAGATATTTTATTGTTTTTGTTGCCATTGTAAATGGGATTGTCTTTTTGAGTTCACTATGGGTTTTCTATGTATAAGATCATGTCGTCTGCAAATAGTGAGAGTTTCACTTCTTCATTGCCTATTTGGAGTCCTTTTATTCCTTTTTCTTGCCTAATTGCTCTGGCCAGAACTTCCAGTACTATGTTGAATAAGAGCGGTGAGAGTGGGCACCCTTGTCTTGTTCCTGTCCTCAAAGGAATGGCTTTCAGTTTTTCCCCGTTGAGTAGGATGTTTGCTGTAGGTTTGTCATATATGGCCCTTATTATATTGAGGTACTTTCCTTCTATACCTATTTTGTTGAGAGTTTTTATCATAAATGGATGCTGGATCTTGTTGAATGCCTTCTCTGCATCGATTGAGATGATCATGTGGTTTTTATTCTTCATTTTGTTAATGTGGTGTCTTACGTTGATTGATTTGCGGATGTTGAACCATCCCTGTGTCCCTGGTATAAATCCCACTTGATCGTGGTGTATGATCTTTTTGATGTATTGCTGTATTCGGTTTGCCAGTATTTTGTTGAGGATTTTTGTGTCTATGTTCATCAGTGACATTGGCCTGTAGTTTTCCTTCTTTGTATTGTCCTTGTCTGGCTTTGGTATCAGGATGATGTCAGCCTCATAGAATGTGTTGGGAAGTATTCCATCTTCCTCTATGTTTTGGAATAGTTTGAGAAGGATAGGTGCTAAATCTTCTTTGAATGTTTGGTAAAATTCTCCAGGGAAGCCATCTGGTCCTGGACTTTATTTTGGGGGAGGTTTTTCATTACTGTTTCAATCTCTTTACTTGTGATTGGTCTGTTCAGATTCTCTATTTATTCTTGATTCAGTTTTGGGAGGTTGTACGCGTCCAAGAATTTGTCCATTTCCTTTAGGTTGTCCAATTTGTTGGCGTAAAGTTTTTCATAGTATTCCCTATTAATCCCTTCTATTTCTGTGGTATCTGTTGTAATTTCTCCTCCTTCATTTCTAATTTTATTTATTTGAGTCTTCTCCCTTTATTTCTTAGTGAGTCTGGCTAAGGGTTTGTCAATTTTATTTATCTTCTCAAAGAACCAGCTCTTTGTTTCATTGATCCTTTCTACTGTTTTTTTGGTTTCAATTTCATTTATTTCTGCTCTGATTTTTATTATTTCCCTCCTGCTGATTCGGGGCTTTGTCTGTTCTTCTTTTTCTAATTCTGTTAGGTGCAGTTTAAGCTTATTTATTTGGGATTTTTCTTGTTTATTAAGGTGGGCTTGTATTGTTATGAATTTCCCTCTCAGGACCACTTTTGCTACGTCCTATATGAGCTGGTATGGTGTATTTTCTTTTTCATTATCTCCAGATAGCTTTTGATTTCTCCTTTAATTTCATCAAGGACCCATTGGTTGTTCAGTAGCATGTTGTTTAGTCTCCACATCTTTGTCCCTTTCCCAGCTTTTTCCTTGCAGCTGATTTCTAGTTTCACAGCATTATGATCAGAAAAGATGCTTGTAATGATTTCAATCTTCTTAAATTTATAGAGGTTTGCCTTGTTTCCTAATATGTAGTCTATCCTTGAGAATGTTCCATGTGCACTTGAGAAGAATGTATACTCTGCTGTTTTTGGGTGGGGTGCTCTGTATATATCTATTAAGTCCATCGCGTCTAGTTTTTCGTTTAAGTCCATTATTTCCTTATTGACTTTTTGTCTGGATGATCTATCCATTGATGTAATGGGGGGTGTTAAAATCTCCTACTATTATTGTGTTATTGTTAATATCTCCTTTTAGGTTTTTTAGCAGTTGTTTTATGTACTTTGGTGCTCCTGTGTTGGGTGCATATATATTTATAAGTGATATGTCTTCTTGGTGGAAGAATCATTACATATTGCCCCTCTTTGTCTCTCATTACCTTTTTTATCTTGAAGTCTACTTTGTCTGATATAAGTATGGCAACTCCTGCTTTCTTTTGTTTGCCATTAGCTTGGAGTATCGTTTTCCATCCTTTTATTTTGAGTCTGTGTTTGTCTTTAGAGCTGAGATATGTTTCCCGGAGGCGGCAAATTGTTGAATCTTGTTTTTTTAATCCATCCCACCACTCTGTGTCTTTTGATTGGAGAATTCAATCTGTTTACATTTAGAGTGATTATTGATATGTGAGGGCTTAATGTTGCTATTTTATTGTTCATTTTCTGGTTCTTTTGCATTTCTTTCGTTTCTTGTCACATGAGTTTTGGACTGCAAATTCAGTTTGGTATTTCTGCATGCTCATTCTCTTAGTTTTCTCTTTATTTGTCATGTGTGGTTCTCTTCTGGTTATTTGTTTAGTGGTTACCATGAGGTTTATATAAGAGATCTCCTGGATAAGATAGTACATTTTCAGATGCCTCCTGTTTCCTTAGGCTGAGTCAATTCAATCCCTTTCCTCTTCCCCTCCTTATTTGTTGTTGTCACTACTTATTCCATCTTGTGTCATGAGTGTGTTTACGGTGATGAGCTTGAATTAATTTTTGATGTTATCCAACTGTAGTTTGTTCTGGTTTAGTCTCCTTGCTTTTCTCCTTGCTGAAATCTTTGTATCCCCTTTCTCTTTTGTTTTTTTTCAGGCCTAAGGGCCTTCTTGAGCATTTCTTGTAGTGGGGGTCTTGTGGTGACGAACTCTCTTAGCTTTTGTTTATCAGGGAGAGTTATTATTTCTCCTTCATATTTGAAGGATATTTTTGCTGGATAAAGTATGCTTGGCTGAAAGTTTTTGTCTTTCATGACTTTGAATATATCATTCCAGTCTCTCCTAGCCTGTAGAGTTTCTGTCGAGAAATCAGCTGAGAGTCTGATGGGGTTTCCTTTGTATTATTTTGGTTTTTTTGTTGTTGTTGTTTAGCTGCCCTTAGTGTTATTTCCTTGTCATGGAATCTTGTCAAATTTGCTCCTATGTGTCGTGATGATCGTTTATTCCTGTTTATATATTTAGGTGATCTATTGATTTCATTCACTGCTATTTCCATCTCCTTCCCTAGGTTAGGGAAGTTCTCAGCTATTATTTCTTTGAACAAACTCTCTGCTCCTTTTTCTCTTTCTTCTCCTTCTGGAATACCTATTATCCTTATGTTGCTTTTCCTCATTGAGTCTGATATTTCTCGAAGAATTTCTTCATTTCTTTTTAGTCTTAGCTGTCTATCCTCCTCTATCTGGAGCGTTTCTGCATGGCTGTCCTCGATAATGCTAATTCGTTCCTCCATATTGTCAGTTCTGCCCTTTAAAGGCTCCATTTTTTTCCACTATCTCGTTCATTTTGTTTTTCATCTCCAATAATTCTGATTGTTTTTTCTTTATGGTTTCAATCTCTTTTGTGATGAAATCCCTGAATTCGTTGATTTGTTTCCGTGTGTTCTCTTGTATTTCGTTGAGTTTGTTTATGATAGCTATTTTGAATTCTCTGTCATTCGGGTTATCGAATTCTGTGCCTTCAGGGCTGGTTTCTGGGTGTTTGTCATTTTCCTTTTGGTCTGTAGACATAACAAATCTTTGCATGGATCCCACAGCTTTACTTTTTCCTCCTATCTTGAAGTTGGTCCTGCAGTTTCCACCTGCTGCCACTGGATGGAGATCGTGAGCGGTGTGCTCTGAGCCCACTGCAGTCCCCGGAGGGATTATGCTGAAGCGCAGGGCATGTGGGGGGAGGGGTTCTCTCTTTCTCCTGCTCAACCCAGGAGTTTCCTTTCTGGCTCTCTTGGGGCGTTTGCCACACCCCTGAAACAGTCCGTCTTCGCTTCCCGGTGGGGATCTCTCGACAATCTGTGAGAGCACTTGGAGGGCGATAGTTTTCCCCGCAGAGGGCCATCCCACCCCGCTCTGTCTGCGAGCCGTGCTGTCTGTCTTTGCCGATTGATTGGGGAGGGGGAGTAAAACTTCTTACCTCTCCTCCCATCCTTTGGGGCTTCCCGTACCTCCACCGTCCAATGTATGGCAGCAGGCGTTTCTTAAAAGTCCTTTGTAGTGTTTGATTGACCTCTGTTGGTATGCGAATGATGTTTTTGTTGTGTCTTAGGGAGCAGAGCTTCAAAGAGGGTATCTCACTCCGCCATGATGCTGACGTCACTCTAAGTACTTTTGTGGTTTATAAAATACTCAGAATTAAGCTTATTTTGAAGTAGCAATTGTTTTTTTGAAATAGAGTTTACAAAACATGCCACGTTGATCTTCTAAGGGCTGAGCATATTGATAATGTATTTGAGTAGATAATCAAAATTTAAGTTCAAAAACAGATTTTCAGATGAACCTTTGAAACATCTTTATGTGTAAGTTGGAGACTTATGTTACATGGAGCTCAAGGCTGTAGCACTAGACAAACTCCAGATCATATACTGAGGCAGAGACTTAGCAGCTGTCATGGTCGTGAAACCTACTTCCAGCCTAATTTTATTAGTGAGATTGTTAATGATTTTTTAGTATATTGCTTCTTAAAAGTAACTCAAATCCAATTAAAAAGTTAATCAAGTGTCTTTAAAATTGCATCATGTAGTTTTTTCACATGCATAATCTGATTGAAATAAGTCTGAGCTAATAATTTTAATCTTTTGATTTTGGTTTGGGGATAACCTTTATAGAAGACGCCTTGAAGCTTCAGAAACAGAATCATTTGGAAATGAAATATATACTGTGAAATTTCAGAAGAAAGGAGATTATCCTCTATTTGGCTGCAAATATGACTTCAACTTGGAAGGTGTTGTGGATGTCCCTGAATTCTTGGTCTATTTCCCATTGCTAAATGAGTAAGAATGTCATTAATCTGTTACTGTTCTCTTTTTGTCTTAAGAGAGAAAAAAAGGAAAAAAAACTCAGTATTTCTATTTATTCCTTTTTTAAATGGTAACTAAAGAAAAGATATAGCTTTCTAAAAGACAGACTAACCTCAAATCTAAGGTTGGTGCCATAGGTCTCTTACAGCCTTACTTTAGTTTTCTCTCATTCCTGGAATTACTTTATCCTGTAGGTGAGAAAGGGAGCCTGTTGTCTTCAACTTGTGGCAGAAAATACCTGACATTGCAAATAACAGAAGATTTTTTAAAAGTAACTGCTGTAACTTTGGTAATATAAAATGAGTCTTCATAAAGCACAGAGCCTCCTTTTGACAGGGATAGGTATTAAAAGTTGTTTTACATTTCACTATAGCTTCGTAATTGCCTGTGTCTCACAGGCATTGTTGATAATGAAATCCTGATTTAGGAACGTATGCACTCATGCACCTGAATTCCTAGAAGTCCTGGCAAACCATAGACACAGGGAAAGTTGGGGTAGGCTTCATCAGGTAGGGCTTTAAGGCCTTATGAGACATCTTGGCCTTGGGAGTTTCCCTGATATGCAGAGTGGAAGAGTCGACTTAAATGTAGGCCAGGTCACAGTTGGCTGAACTTGATTTCCTGCTTTTTCAAAATAAAGTCTTTAATTAACTGAGGAAAAAGAAGAGCTTTATTTTCTGCTTATTTTTGGTGGTGGTGATTTGAATTGTGTCTCTGTCAGCTTATAAAATTATGAGTATAGGATTTTTAGGAGTTGTACAATACATAAAAATTTTATACAATAATATCAGAAAATTAGCATGTGACTGAACATGAGGAAAATACTATGCACAATTTATAAACTATAAAATTAAAAAATTTACATCACATTTTTTTCCTTAAGATTAATAAACTTTTGGGAAATATTACTGCTCTTCAACTTCATAAAAGAAGAAATAAAACAATTGTTTTTAGTATGTTGTTTCATATGTTTAGCTTGGTGTTTTTGGTTATCAAAGTTGGTGATTTGAGTATACCCAAAAAGATAAAGAATAAAATGAAAATTTTTTTAAATGCTAAGTAAGCACCGGCAATCTTTTCTACTTTAAACTGCCTAATGATGATCAGTGTATAGTCACGAGTCATCACTTTAATATCTAAAATTTTTTTGTTTTTGTGAGGAAGATTAGCCCTGAGCTAACATCCGTTGCCAGTCCTCCTCTTTTTACTGAGGAAGCTTGGCCCTGGGCTAACATCCTTGCCCATCTTCCTCTACTTTATACGGGATGCTGCTACAGCATGGCCTGACAAGTGGTGCGTCAGTCCGCCTCCGGGATCCAAACCTGCGAACTCCGGGCCACTGAAGTGGAGCGTGTGAACTTAACTGCTACGCCACTGGGCCAGCCCCTAAATTTTTAAAAAGTATTTATTGAAACATATGTTCATTCGGTGAGACAGAATCTGAAAATGCATAGGGATTTTGAGATGCCCTTTTGCCATTTCATTAAACTGAACAAAAGTATAATTAGCTTTCATATGGCAAACCTATTCAAATTGGTCCAATTGAGTCTCTGTTCTTTGTAATTATGGAGTTTCTTGGGTGTAAAATTTAGTTCCATTTTTAAGGGCTTATTTTAGAGATTTATGATAGAAAATGAACTGCATGGAATAGAAGAGACTTTTATCTTTGCTCATGCTGTCTTTCTGAGGAGGGCTAATTCAAATTACAGGGAATCGTGCCTTACATATGTCTCTCACATACAAATCCCAGTGGCCCTCAGACGTTTCCCTTCACCCTGTCCCCTCAGCTGTCACCTCACACAAGCCCTCTCATGTACCCTTTCAGAGTTTTTTCCCCTCTCTTCCACTCCTCATTTACCTGCTTCCTAATATCATCTCCTGGCTCCCTCATTTTGTCTACAGGTACATAATTATAAACTTTGGCAAATGCAGTGGGGAAAAAAAATACCAGTATAACAGGGAGACCTAATGTAACTGAGGATTTAAGGAAGCCATCTGCAAAGAAGTGGTGTTTAAGTCAAGTTCTAAAGGATAATTAGGAGTCGGCTATTGAAGACTGGAAGGGAGAATGTTCAGGCATAAGGGACAATATGTGTGAAGGCACTGAAGTGGGAAAGAACTTGGTTAGTTCAAGGAGCTAAAGGAAAGCCATTGTGACTGGGTCTTAAGGAATCAGGGCCCAAGTGGCTCATGATGAGGCAGCATTTCTTTATAAATGAGTGCCTTGAAGGCCATGTTAAAGGTTTTTGAATTGTGTCCTAAGTGTGGAGGGTAGAAAGGAGAAAAATGACATGTGTGTGTTTTTGAAAGGCTTAATCTGGCTACAGTTGGAAAATTCATTGCAGGAGAGTAAGAATAGAAGCAGGGAAACAAGCAAAGTGGTACAGCCTGATGGTGATGGTGATGGAAGCAGGATAGTGGGCCAATGAAGGGGTGAGAAGTAGACCTGTTTGAAGTACATTTTATAGGTAAATGGAGAGGATGTAGTGGTGTGTTGAACACAGCAGGCATAGGAGAGAGAAGGAGATGGCATGGAGAACTTTCAGGTTCCTGACATGAGTCATTAGATGATTCTACTGAAATGGCAAAAATTGGCAGAAGAAGAGTCTAGTGGGGTTCAGCCTTGGATACAGAAAGTTAGAGGTGCCTGTGACACATCCTGGTGGAGATTTCTAGGTTGCAGTGGAATAAATGAGTGTGACAGAAGAGAGAGTTGAGCTACAGATAGCTGTTGGCCTGCTGTGTAAAGTCAGGGAAGTGAAAATGAGTAAGGCTCTGGACCAGTCTCTTCAGAACCTTAAAACTTAGAAGTTGGGTAAAAGATACCTGTAAAACAAACTGCAGAGAAGCAGCCCAAGATGTAGGATAAAAATTAATAGTGTATCTTGTCAGAGAATCCAAGAAATGAAAGAGAGTATTTTAAGAAGGACGTTGGCAGCTATTTTCAGTACTGCTGTGAGGGATCAAGTTAAATAAAATGGAATCAATAGAAAAGTGTCCCTTATAGCACTTGTCCCCATCTCACAGCCTTTCTCTTACTTTCTGACCTATTTGTTATGTTAATAAAGAGAGCTACCTGTGACCCACTGAGATTTAGAATGCATAATTCCTTATAGGTGTGGTTATTGGTAAGTTGCTCTTCATTCATTTTGCATCATCCTATTGTGAATTTATAAAGGAGATGGTAGCTTTTTTATTTAAGCCCAGAAGATGTCACTGTTTTGTGAAAGTAAGCTATTGAGTGATTGCAAATATTTTGGAAGCCTTTTCATTAAATAATCTTTTTTGGACAGAATGGCGAAGAAGTATAATATGAAACTAGTCTACAAAAAAACATTTCTGGAATTCTATGAAGAAAAGATTAAGAACAACGAAAATAAAATGCTGTTAAAACGAATGCAGGCCCTGGAGGTAAGTATTTAGAAAAGGTCTAAAAATGCCAGGTTATGGTAAACTTGTTTGGCTGTTTCTGAGATTCCTTTCAAGGCTGTGTAGGCATTCAATATTTATATAAATTACACACATTATTTATAGCTACTCTAGACTCCTCAGCACCAAGGACAGAGCTTGATACAGAAACTTTCAATGGTGGGTGCTCAGTAGATACCTGAATGAATGAATGAATGATGTGATGCTGTCATCAAATTCTATTTTCTAGATAGTACTGCTTTAAAATAGAACTTCTCAACCTCAGTACTATTGGCATTTTGGATTGGATAATTCTTTGTTATGGGGGGCTGTGCTGTGCATCATAGGATGTTCAACAGCATCTCTCACCTCTACCCACTAGATACTAGTAGCACCCCTGCCACTAGTTGTGACAGCCAAAATGTCTCTAGACATTGCCAAATGTCCGCTGGGGTGCAAAACCACCCCTAGTTGAGAACCACTTACTTACAATAATGCCCTTTGGTTACACCAGTAATTTAAAACCTTCCTGGCCAGGGTCCAAGATAAGCTCATACCATGCATAATTTTGTTCTTTTGTGACTATCTAGCAAGATTCCAGTCTTTTAGACTGTATTGATCCTGAGACCTGCTTTCACTCTTGGATTCCTCTCTGCTTCCCCTAATGCAACAGTGAAGGTAGTCTATACGAGCTTTAAACACAGTGTATAGCCATTGATTAATCAGTTTTCCTTATGTCCTTGATCAGTGTTTAATTGGGCAGATCTAAAATAGCATTTTTTGTTATTGATCAGTAGAATCATATTAATCAGTCATTAAATTTCTTTAGCAAGTTCATTCAATTTAGAATATTTTTTAAAGTACTTTAAGTATACTCTTATTTATCCTCATAATTACCCTATGAAGTAGGCAAAGCAGCCACGTTGATATTTTTAAATGGGCAGTCTGAGGCTCAGAGATAATAAATGACTTGTTCAAGGTCACATGGCTATTAACTTTCAAATTTTCTTCAGTTTTTACAAGTGATGTTCAAACAAAAGTCTCCAGTTGTAGTTGTACCCATACCGCCTCCCTCAATTTTGAGTGGAAGGATCCTCTTTAAAGCCTAAATTGCCCTTTGAAACCAGTAATCACTAATATGTTATCTTCTTTTGTTGGTTATATTTCCTACATTTTAGAATTAGGAATGTTTGTATTTGCTCTATATTAGGAGGAGAGGCTTGTTTTTGTTTCATTTGAGGGAGAGGAGAAAACCAGGAAAAGTGTGTGTGCATAAATCACACACACACGCTTTTAGTTTGTCATCTTTACTTGACGGTGCTTTGCGTGTACAATTATTCAGTTATTTATACTTTCTCTTAGCATGTAGGTAATGAATTGATTTGGGTAATTTATTCAAAAATATATGTAGATAGGGGCCACCCGGTAGTACAGCGGTTTAGTTCGTGCTTGGCAGCTCGGGGTTCACGGATTCGGATCCCGAGCGCCTGCCGATGCACCGCTTGTCAGCCATGCTGTGGCGGCGTCCCATATAAAGTAGAGGAAGATGGGCACGGATGTTAGCCCAGGGCCAGTCTTCCTCAGTAAAAAGAGGAGGATCGGCAGTGGATGTTAGCTCAGGGCTGGTCTTCCTCGCAAAAAAAAAAAAATATGTGTGTGTGTGTGTGTGTGTGTGTGTGTATATATATATATATGTAGATAGTAGGATATGGGATAACAGGGTCCCCTTTGTTCGAGAATCTTATGGTATATTAAGGAGATAAACATACAAGCAAATAATTCAGTACAATATGAGATTTGCAGTAATGAAGAAATATTTAAAGTGCAGTGAGTATATGAAAGGGTCTTTTGGGAAGAAAGTGGACCTTAAGAGTAAAGTCTGAGATGCATGAAAGAGCAGGGAATGTTTGAAGAAGTAGTAATAACTCAGTATTTCTTTAGCACAGTGATTCATTCAGTCTTCCTTCTCCCCCTGTACTGCCCTTGAGAATATGACCTATTACTGTGGCTCTCTGGGGACATACATGAGCAATAATAGTGTGTAATTTGAAAAAGTCCTTTGGTTTTTCCCAGTTCTTCACCAAGTTACTTTTGCAGGCCTGTAAAGGACTTTGAGCAGGAGGGGACATGACCCAGCAAGAATGAGAATGTGACTCGGGTGGCGGTATGGAGAGTGGTTGGAGGGATGTTAAGACCAGAGGCAGAAAGAACAGTCAGGATGCTATTGCTTTAGTCCAGGTCAGAGATTTAAATGGATCTATTTTTGGTGTTTGCTATAAAAAGTCTTTTCCTAAAGCTGTCAGCCTTCAGCTGGCCCAGAGTTTCAGCAATAGAACCAGTAAAACTTTTCCCTGCTCTCCTGGAGCAGCATAGCAGAGGGAAGGAAGAATGAAAAGACACAAGCCAAGGAACTGTAGTTATAAAGTCCTCACACCTGTTTTCTTTTTCCCCTCGCCTGGGAACAGTTCTGGAAAAGTAGCTGCTTTGAGAGGAGACATTTAATAGGATATACATTTTAGCAAGTTTTGAAAAAACAATCAGTTTTGCAGCTTTATAATCATATGTTGTTTGGTCTTTTAAAATGATCAGTGGGGGAGGGAAACTAGATGTCCAGGCACAGGCAAATAATCACATGGAAGAGTCTTAACACTGACAAGCTGAAGAGCAAATTTACAACAGAATAGTTAGGAGTCTTAGTTTTGAAGCTTTATGTTGTGATGAAACCACAGGATGTGGGATTGAAAGTTCAAAAAAACACTTGGTGATAAGTGGTGTTTCTTTTATCCTTTGTGTTAAGATACAATAAAAATTAAAGTTGCTAATGGTAACAATATGGAAGTCCAAAAACCCAATGCTTTTTTTTGTGTGTGTGAGGAAGACCAGCCCTGAGCTAACATCCGTTGCCAATCCTCCTCTTTTTGCTGAGGAAGACTGGCCCTGGGCTAACATCTGTGCCCCTCTTCCTCTACTTTGTATGGGATGCCACCACAGCATGGCTGACAAGCAGTGTGTTGGTGGGCGCCCAGGATCCGAACCCGCGAACCCCGGGCTGCCAAGCGCGAACCAAACCGCTGCGCCACCGGGCAGCCCCCCAATGCTTTTTAAACAGCAAACAGCTAAGTTTCTAATGCCTCAGCTTATTGTAGGATATTTATAAAGAAAAGGGAAAAAGAAGATAGCAAAGTAGACATTCCTGGGTCATTTTCTTAAAAATTCCTCAAGGAGTTCTACATCTAAAGCAGTTCCTTGGTAGCTGGTTTGTTGTAATGAGACAAAGAAAAGAATTATAAAGAATATATAACCTTTGTAGAGTAGATGTTAGTTATATTAAATATTCTATATAATTTATTTTGATTTACATGTATTACAAAGCCCTGTTCTTCATAGTATAAAGAGATATTACTTAAAATGGGTTAAAAATAGTGCTTGAGGTAATTTGAATAAACATTTGGCCAGCATACCCTAAAAACAGCATGTTTTTGTGGCCGTTCTTCAAATACTTTTGGAAATATGGAGACTGCCTATTTTGGAGGCTGAATTATTTTTCTTATCTTCTTGAACTTGCAGGGTTCTCTGTTGACTAGAGTTTTTCATTTGTATTATTTCTAATTGCCGTTCATGCTTTCCATGGCTATTAAATCACCATAATGCTCAAATTAATGTTTAACTCTTTTGATAATACCTTCCGTCAGCTTTGTGGTATAACAGAAAAAGCCTTTGACTAGGAGTCAGGGAGATGCAAGTGTTTGCTGCTAAGTGGTCCTTGGTGGTGATTAAATGGTACAGATTAGTCTGACAGTAAATATTTTATGATTATGATCAAAGTTGACCATAACAGCTACTTTGTTAAGAGAGGATTCCCTCCACCCATTTTTTTTTTTTTCAAATTTCAAAAGTATGTGTAGTTTGTATTCCTGAAGTAATACTTAGGGATTGTTGTCTTAATTATTTTATTTCAGTGATTTAGTATAGTTAATTCTGAATTGTAAATTTCAATGTAATATCTTAACTAGGAATTTCACTTGCTTCCCTAGCCATATCCTGCAAACGAGAATTCCACACTTGCCTCTGAGAAGGTGGATGACTATGAACATGCAGCAAAATACATGAAAAACAGTCAAGTAAGGTTACCTTTGGTAAGTTTTCATTTTTTGACATATTTTATAGAAAATGAAAAAAAAGCATGTGTTATATGGAAACTTAGGACATTATTTCACTGGTTTATAATTCTTAGGTTCACTGAGTTACAAATCAGATACACATTAGTCTGTTTCCCCTAAGTTATGATGACTTGTTATAACCATAGAATATAGAATAAAATGTACTTCAGTGAACTGAGAATGGAGTGCTATATCTGAGGCAGTAAGAATGGGGGAAAAGTTATAGGCTTGGTTTGAGAGTTTCCTTGCTTTATCATTTTATCTTAACCTAGGCACTACTGACTCACAGTGTTCCACAGATAAAATTCAGGGGCTCATGAAGTTAGATGGGGAAAAATTACATTTTCATTTTCACTGACTTCTACATGGAAGTTCACATTTTCTTTAATTATGAATGCAACAGTACCACAGTGGTATTAGCTGTAGCTGTGACTTTGTCATCAATAAAATTATAGATATTTGTATAACACATTTTTGCTGACATTTTAGAATATTGTTTATATTCATCACTTCCTAAAAATTACATTAGCTACTAGAATTGCCACTATATCTTGTTAGTCAATGCGTGTGCAAAATAGTGCATATATATTACTGTATCAAATTTTTTTAAATATTTGGATAACTATTTTAAATATAATTTATTTCCTTTGTGTGGTATATACTTTATTTTGTGATTCCTTTGTAAAAACACAAGAATGTTATTCCCTCCTGTAGGGCTATTTGATATTTTGAGATAGGCTTTTTTGTTTTTTTATTTTCCAAGTTAAAAATATAAGATAGATGTCTTTTCAAGTTACACACATGCATGAATACCCTCTTTACTCAAATTCCCCCTTTGGTTGAGAATCAGTAGTTTAGAGAATTTGGCAGGAGGGCAAAAGTGGTGAGAAGATGACATTAAAGGTTAATCTCATTGACTTGTAGGTTCAGATCACAATAATATTAACAGTAAATTGTATGTATATTAGTAGTGAAGTTAGGATTGTTTGGGCACCTCTGTCCATTACTGAAAAATAAGCATGATATGTACTTCCATATTCAAGCTAAAATTTTCTTTCTTTCTTTAATTTTAGGGAACCTTAAGTAAATCAGAATGGGAAGCTACAAGTGAGTATATCATCAGTATAGACTTACTGGCATTTTCAAAGATTGTTTCAAAGTGGTCATTAAAATCTGAAAACATGAGAATTTTTCTGATACATATTAGATTGTTTGTATGTGTTTAGTTTACACAAAACCCTATATTTGTCTAATTCCCCCTTTCTTGCACAGCTATTTAGTGCCAAGAGAAAATGTACGCAGGATGTTGCTTAACGTAAAGTTTCACAGTCATTCTTAAACATTTTCATTGCCCACTCATTACTGCATAGCCATCTGTATTTGATGTCTTCACCTCAGATTTCTATTAGAAATTTTGGTTTATAGAACAATTCTGTGTATTTTATTTGATTCTGGCCACTCTGATGTTGACAGTGAAGGCAAAATAAATACTAGAACATTTAGTGAAGCAGCAGTGAACAGGATATCTTAGAAAGGTGTGTGATTGGAAACAGGCGTGATAGAGACATTCTGAAGTATGGTACCTGTCTTTGGAAGAGAAGTCCGAGGCCTGGTAAATCTGTGAAGTCCTGTGGTTCTTCAGCAAATGGATGTTGAGGAAGTCAGCTTTCAGAGCCTCACTGTCAAGATGATGATGATTCCCTTATATGGTTGCCTTGAGGACTTAAAAGGTAGTTCCCACTGTTCATTTAAATATTTGTTGATTACATTGAAGGCACAAGTGGTAGTCAAAGATAATCCGTCTGATAAACATTGAGTGTTGATATACAGAAAGTTCTGTGAAAGGACTTTGGGGGCTAAAAAAGTAAATGGTATAATAATCTCTGCCTTCCAGAAGCATACCATCTAATGGAAGAAATAGACACAAATAAGTGCACCACTAGGCAAACCGTTTTAAGTGCTAAAGTTACTATAATGGGAAAAATAAGTGAAGGAGAGATTAATAAAAACTAGCGAAATCTGAGAAGTAATAGTAGTTAATATTATTGAGTGTTTAACATGTGCCCAGGTACCATTCTAAGCTTTTCTTTTCATATGTTGTAACTTATTCAATTCTCACAGCTTTCTAAGTAGACTACTGTTTATTATATCTCCTTTTCACAGATGAGAAAGCAGTTAAATAACTTGGCTAAGGTCACAGAGCTAACCCAGGTGGTCCATACTCATAACTATGGCCTCATGGAAGCCCATGTGAAAGGAAGATTTCTTAGGACTTGCTGAACTGGACAGGGAGGAAGAGGAAAGGAGACAAACAGGGCCAACATTTTGAGCCTATTTGTCTCAGA
Organism: Tapirus indicus; assembly: GCA_031878705.1. Lineage (NCBI taxonomy): Eukaryota > Metazoa > Chordata > Mammalia > Perissodactyla > Tapiridae > Tapirus > Tapirus indicus. The sequence continues at coordinate 56,711,464 of CM062917.1, forward strand.
ATATTGGCACCTTTAGTAGAAATGGGATCGGAGGATATATTATAGACATAATCTTTGACAAACTGAGAAATGTGTGCGTAAACCTATGCATTTCATTACTTATGCTAGAGTGGCGATGGGCCAGCTGTCTTAGATATCCTGCCAATCCCAGAGTACTGTGTGAGGAAAACAACTTTGGTCTAACGTCGTGATGGTAGTACTGGTTGTGGCTTAGAGCTGTATTTTTATATTAAATGTGGGCTTTAGTGATAACATGCAAATGGAGAATTACATGGCCCCAGACAGTTGAGGAAGAGATGGGTTAGAGATGTGAAAAGCAATAGGAAAGGAGCAACAGTGAAACTGCAGTCAGGATCTAGCATTCGAGATCAGTCTGCTCTTTGATGAGTTACACTATTCTAAACTGGAGGACTTGGTGGTCAGGAGAGTATCTTGCCTGGTGTCACAGTCTAATAAGTGTAAGACGCTATATTTTAAACTCCTACTGGTCTAATCATTAAGCTCTTATTAGCAGAGCTTGCTGCTTCTTTAGAAGATGCTTTAAATGTGAGAGGAAGGTAGGGAATTGTTGCTGATTTGCTTTTAGAAGTGGTTCAAGATTTGTTTCTTTAAATCCCAATTGAAATGCCTACATGGAAGGCATTTTATATAATGAGTGAGACTTTCAGAATGTTTGAGTTAGAAAGGAAAGTAAGTTACTAACTGCTTATCTGAAGTCAGACACTGCTTCTTAGTGGTTTTAAATGACCCTAGATTAGGGCAGGACAGGACTGCCTGGTTGCTTGTAGGACATATAGGTGTGTTTGGGGTGGGTTTGGCTGGGGTGGACTACAGAAAGATCCCTTGGAGTGCAGGGCAAGCTACGTAATGCTGGCCTCTCCTAAGTCTCCTGACAAACTTGTGAATGCTTTAGACTGCTTTACTTCCTTATCCTCTACTTCCTTCTCCTCTAGAAGAATCTACAGTGTTGATTATCACTCTGCCTGTTTTTTGCCCATCTGTTTCCTGTACTACTAGCCATGTTTCATTTCTCCTAAAAGAAATCAGGATCTAGTAGATAAGGAGCGGAGAACAGCGTGACCATTGTAATAGTTTGGAAAGACTGGTATGGTCCAGGTTGGGTTGGAAGGGCAAAAAGCTGAAGGATTGGGAGGCTGTTATGTGGTCTGCAGTTGTTCATCTGGCCCCTATTCAAAAGTTAACTCAAGAAGCAAGGACTCCAAGTTACGTGGCCTATTTCTTGACTCGCTGGTTGAATGTTCTAGGTGCACACCCTGAACATCCTTGTAATGTTTTGAGGATTTGTCATCTTTTCAGGTATTTTCTTACCATGCAATCGATTGGTATCTTATTAGAAGATATAATAAGTTTGATCTTCAGTGTGATTCAGATTGGGGAACCATAGACACATTTAGATGTCCTTGAGGGAACACACATCAAAGCAGGAAACCTTATTTAAGGGAGAGTACTCTTGGGGCTGGATACGTGCAGGAATATCACTGTTGAGGCCAGATAAATAGTATCTCTAAGCATCAATTATCATGTGGCTTTTGGCTCACTTTCCTTACCAGGCCCTACAACACGATTGGATAATTGGATGAATTTTAACATGCACATTATATGTTCCTTGTAATTCTTAGTTTTTCTGAATAGAAAGCTTAGAGTCCTGCTGCCAGTAGTACTCATAGTAGTGCACTTATTCTACCTGTCTCGCTCCAGGTAAAAAGAATTAAGTCGTAAGATTTTTTTAGTTTTAATTTTCTTTGGTTTTATACTTTTACATTTTCTAATCTCAAACTTTTTAGAGGTTTTTAGAGCTGTTGAATAGGTTTTCTCAAGGTCTGTGATGTCACTGAGTATTACAGTAAGTGGATATTTGTTTTCAAGTAATCATATAAAATCCCATATCTGCTTAAATATGATTTAAAATAATTGAGGAACCCATAGAAATGATGAGATTTTCCCTCTTCAAAAGGTGCTTGAGAGTCTAAGAATTTTCACCAAATTACAAATAGGACTGAGATTATTGTTCTGTTTACTCTGAGGATATGAGAAACCAAACTCTAACATATATTTATTTTCTTTTTAGGTATTTACTTGGTTTTTGCATTTGAGAAGCAGCAGTGAGCAAATACGCAGTAGCACCAGAACAGCTATGTTCCATCTTATATACAGATTTGAATGATCCATCTTAAATAGATTTGACATCTTTCTATTCGTTTATTTTAATTATTCTAAATGTGCAGGATGCTGCCAGAAACTCCAGTGTATAAATTCAACATTTGCTGTCTGTGACAGATGTACTTTTGTGTGTGTATATAAGAATGAGTTGGGACCTTTGTCTTTAAAAATCTATTTTTAAGTAATGTTCTAAGAATTCCATTTGCCTCTGCTGTCTCAGCTCATAAAAATTATAATATGACTTGTTAAAGCCGCTGAACTCTTTCCACAGTGTTCTGGTTTGTTCAATGTTTGTTTACAGTATTAAATTTATTACAGTTGTAAAATTGATGAGGGAGTATACTGGTTTGCGGGTGTGTGTGCTCATTTCCGTAGTTTTGTTGTATACTCTTTTTCAAGATTAAATGGATTGTGTTCTGTACAATTGAATGTAAGTGTTCAAATATGTATTGCTAAAGTTATAAGTTTAAAACTAAATTTTAGATGGTCGTAAAAGTTATTTGCCTAGAATTTTAGCCAGTTACTACATTTTGTTATAAATAATACTTTATTTGCTAATATGATGCAATTCTGGAACTGGATAGAACATTTTAGACGCCAGCATAGAATTGTTTTGGATTTGGGGGAGTTTTCTCTTAAGAATTTCCTACCATAGCCATTAATGTTCCTAGGTATCAAGAATGTAATTAGACAGATTTACCTTTCTTCGTTGAACAAAAATGCTGAAGTTGTTTTTCTTAAGATTTAACAAAAACCTCTCCCATAAACCTGTTGGACATTTTCTTCAGATTTATATATGGAACTGCAGTAGGAATATGTGACTGTAAAGGAAACTGACAGACTTAGATTAATTCTCCCCAACGTTCGATCTAGGTTACTGACACTACGTGTTGTAGATCTGTTACCCGCTTCAGCCCAGAAAGAAGCAGTTCCTGTTCCTCTATTACAATACTGTTCTTTGCACAGTAGGATCCAGAGTCTCATCACTATTCAGAATTTATATTTGCCATTTTGGAACCGTTAAAATTGTCAGCCTTGGCTCCTTGCTTGACTTCTCTTCCAAAACTGACACCTAGGTGAACTCTCGTCCTCACTTTACATCACCATTTAGGAAACTTGCCAATTTTTAGATGTAGTGAAAAACTTAAAGAGCAAAGCAGAGCAATTATTGCGTATTCTTTTAAAAATCATTTATTTAAAGCATATTTAAAAACACATAGCTTTCTATAATTATCCAGAGTGTTTAAAAAATATAGTCTCTTAATTGGTTATATATGTTGATTGTTCGTGGTTTTAGAGTAGCAAATCTTTTAGCCAGAGAACACAGGTTACGTAATTTCTGTTCCTTCTGCAATCTGTCAATCTCCAGACTGTTACCAGTTTACAAAAATTAAGTCTTTTTGCCTTAGTGGTGGTTTGCCATAAGTCATTCGGGAAAATAAAGAATAGTACTTCTGACTATGGTGGCTGCTGTTAGCTAGCTAAGGTTTGGTAATGGTGCTGGGGAGATGGAGATGGTGAGGTCTTAGTGTTACATATCCAGGTTCATTTTAGTTCTGGGAGAAGTGCCAGAAAGTATTTTTGATAGTTCAGTAGAGTGTGAAAAGCTTCTTTATTATTTCCTATCTCTATTCTCATTTAATGGTTTTAGTTAATTCTAAGTAAGTAATGAAACACTTTTAACATCTTTCTGCTCTTTCCACTCCATGGGTAATTTGAGAGAGAGAAGACTCCCCCAAAAGATGGAGTAATTGGTGGTAATACAAAGCAGAGAGAAAAAGAAGGTGGAGTCCCCAGGGCCTTCAGCGGGTAGAGAGGAACAGAGAGCGCCTGAATGGATCCAGCAGGGCTCTGGGGTCTGAGCAAGCTGTCGTGTGTGCAGGAGAGGCACGGAGCCATGCTCAGAGGATGCGGAGTTCTGGCAGTTGCCCTTTCGTTTGAGCTTTGTTGGCCTCGTTGCTTTCTTTGCTTTTCCCTCCACTCCCTGACATCTCCTTGCTGCAATTAAGTGTCTGGGCAGTGACTCAAGAAGAATGTTAGGAAAAGATGGCCCCTACCCATCATCTCCTATCACCAAGGTAAAAGCCGGTAGGACTCCCCCCCCCCCCCCCCCACACACACAAGCAGTCTAAATATTTGGTGAGTTTCCATTCAAGACTTGTGGTACTGTTACGAGAGGGACGTGACTTTTCACTGTCGGGTCAGTGATGTAAGAGGTTCATGGGAGTGACTGCGGGGCCCTCCCACACATGCCGTTCAGTTTGTCCTCCGAAGATAAAGGTAGAAAAAAGGATCAAATCAGCCATTTGTGGAAAGGACACAACCAGAGATTGGGAGGATTGATCTGGGAACATGGCTGGATTGTGGTATAACTAAGAACGCTCAAATTAAATTCTTGGGGACTAGAATATACTATAGGAAAGGCACTACATAGCCACAATGTTTGGGAAGAGAAACTGACTATTTTCAGCTGCATCCAAAGGGGAGGTCTCCTAACCTGCAGACTGCAGCAAGCCTGTGGGCTTTCTGCTCTTTCAGTGCTCTCCAAGCCTCTGGTTCTAATGTGGCTTTCTGAAGAAATTTGCCTTCAGGGAGAGAAGGCATTGATCAGAGACTTGACTTCTATGAACTAATCTGTGTAATGACTCTGAAAGGTGGATTATCAGTACAGAATTTCCTAGCCTACCCCCTCCCCAAACTTGGAAAGTGAGGAAATATGACTGCTATCTAAATTTGTGTTAGTAGCATTAATAGGGCATCAGAGCAGAGGTGCACAAAGTGAGACAGGCTTTGAAGCAGAGTGCAATGTTGATCAGCAGTGGAGAGGAGAAAAAGCATTGTCAGCTATCAGATGTCCAGATCTCCAGTCCCATTATCTCTTCTGGGAATTTATTCTTCAGCTTGTCTTAGCTTATTGCCATTATGTTACTTTGAAATGTCTTCAAGTATCCTTCTAAGGAAGATTTGGCTTCTTGGATAGGTCTGCCCACAGGGAGAACATGCCAGTATGAATATTCTAACTACTGAACATTGTTTTTCATTGATGATAAACTTTTCGTCGTCTACCTCAGGCTTTGTATGTATCATGAGCCAGTCATTGCCAAGGTCTCTTCAGGGTCTTCAGAGTGGAGGCCAGATCCAGGGACCAGGGCCCTATAAGTTATACCAAAATGCCTGTTGTGTTTACTGACCCTTCAGTCAATAGGAAGCATAGGTATATGATGTCACCACCTCCCTAGCTGCGGTTATATGGAGTACTACACCTGATAAGAAGTTTCTTCATTTCCCACCCTCTGACAGAGCAACATTCCTGATTGTTTGAAGGCAATTGATGCAATAACTGCTACACTTATTTATTGATAGACTTATTTAGCAGATATATAGGGGATGGAGGTTGGAGGATAGTCAACTCTTCTCCACCTGTGTTCTCAGTTTCTCCTCTGCTTCCATTTACCCTGAAGCATGTGTGCCTGTTCCTCACTGCAATACTGAGCAGGTGTGGACACCCAGGAGTACTCTCCTCAGTTTGCCTGGGGAGACTTTTGGGTCAGCCCCAAACTTCTCTGCTCCCTGGACTCATCCTGCACGATGCTTCCTTGGGGAAAACATACCGTGGATAAAGCCAAGTCAACAGCTGGTATTTATTGAGCTCCTACCATATGTCAATCACTTTTCTAAATGTTTTATACGTGTTAACTCGTTTTGATCCTTATAACAACTGTATGAGGTAAGCACCATTATCCCTATTTTAATGATGAGGAAACCGAGACACAGGATACAGACTTGCCCAAGGGGGAGCCAAGATTTAAGCACCCCATATCCCCTAATTCAGGCCTGCATTCCAATTGCATGTTATTTACTCCCAGGGGTGTTAGAAAGGCCCGGATGGCTCCTCGCCCTTCCACTACCTTCAGCTTGCAATGTTAGCTATTGGAGCTGCATCCTTTTGGTTTAAAACTTTGATACTTGTTTAAATGTTCACCAAGAGAAGCATTTACTCCTGAGTAAGAGGCTGTGAGGCAGAGAGAGCAGGACACTTGAGCTTACTAGGGGAGGAGGGTAAAAAGTAAGTAGTCAACAGGCAGGAGGTGAAGATAGACTTGGATTTCACATTTTGGTAGACCTGCTCCTTTAGCAACCAGACCTGTAGCAAATGAAGTTTAGTCTGTATGTTACGGGGTGGAGGGGTGAGGGTGCAGTTCTCCCCTCACCCTCACTTTTTAGAAGTGGCAGTTAGGAGCTGAGAGAGTGTAGCCAAGGGAAGAGGCCAAGAGAAAAGGAATTATTTCTTTAGTTTGAGCTGATTACCCAGGTAGAGGCAAATCATTTTGTTTTAACTTTTAACTGAAGTGTAACATATATACAAACAAGTTAGTGATTTTTCACAAATAGAATACATGCATAAAATCACCACCCAGATCACCAAACAATATTACCAGTACCCCAGAGGCTCCCCTCATGCTCCCTTCCAGTTACTACCTCCCCAAAGATAACCACTGTCCTGACTTCTAAGAGCATAGATTAGTTTTATCTGTTTTGGGACATTATGTGATTGGAATCAAACAGTATTCTTTTTATCTGGCTTATTCTCTCAACATTATGTTTGTGAGATTTTTGTTGCATGTAATTGTACATGGTTCGTTTTCATGGTGGTATAGTATTCTGCTATGCAAATAAACCATATATTATTTATCCGATGGATGTTTGGTTCATTCCCAGTTTGGGAACTATTATCAATAGTACTGCTTCAAATATTTTAGTATATGAGTTTTGGTGCACATAGGTACTCATTTCTGCCTAGGAGTGGAATTTTAGGGTCATAGTATGTAAATTATGTTCAGCTTTACTGAATACTGCCAAAGAATTTTCCAAAGTTCCGATTGCCCCACATTTTTGCCACCACTCAGTAGTGTTGGTCTTTTTTATTTTATTCTGTCAGGCATGTAGCTGTATCTGACTGGGGTTTTAGTTTTCATTTCACTGATTATTAACATGATTGAGCACTTTTCTTATGTTTATTGGCCTTAGATTGTCCTCTCATGAAATATCTGTTCAAGTTCTTGCCCATTTTTCTATTGGGTGGACTATCTTTTTGTATTGACTTGGTTTTTAAAAATATTTCTATTCTGGATACAAGTCCCTTGAATGTATTGTGTTGTGAGAATATATTTGATGAAAAGAAGCTCTTAATATAGTACAATTTACCAATGTTCTCTTTCATAGTTGGCATATTTTGCTTAAGAAATGTTTGTCTACTCCAAGATCATGAAGATGTTCTTTATTGTTTTTTTACCTTTCACTCTGAAATCTTACTGAATTGATTTTTGTTAGTAGTGTGACATAGGGTTTAAGGTAGAAGTTTTCTACTTTGGATTTCCAGCTGCCCCAGTGCCATTTATTGAGAAAAACCATCCTTTCCTCACTATACCATAGTTTTTCACCTTTGTCATGTATTAGGTGATCATATATGTATGGTTTTGTTTCTGTATTCTATTCCACTGGTCAGCTTGTTTATCCTTGCACCAGTACCACACTATCTTAATTATATCTTTATAATGAATCTTAATATCAGTAACAGGAGACAAGGGTAGCTTTAGCTTGTTAATTGAGTTAATTGAGCAAAGTGAAGAGTGCTACATGATGAATACATAGAGATAAGCAGGAATGGGAAGAAATCTGGATATTATTCTAAGGTTGATGGAAAGCCTTTTCCCAACAAGAGGATTATATGAATGAGGTCTTCTATTTTATGTTTTTTAAAAGCTTGAACAGCCCTATCAACCAACTTAACCTCAATGTCATCTATAGAACACTTCACCCAACAACAGCAAAATATACATTCTTTTTAGGTGTACATGAAATATTCTCCAGGATAGACCATAGAACAAATATCAATAAAATTAAAAGGATTAAAATCAAAGTATTTTTCCTACCACAATAGAATCAAATTAGAAACCAACAGCAGAAGGAAATTTGGGAATTCCACCAATATTTGGAAATTAAACCAAAAAACTTTCTTTAATAACCCATAGGTCAAAGAAGAAATCACAAGGAAAATCAGAAAATATTTTGAGCTGAATGAAAATAAAAACACCAGGATGTATGAGATGAAGCTAAAGCATTGCTTAGAGGGAAATTTATAGCAATGAATGCCTATATTGAGAAAGAAAAGAAAGATCTTAAGTCAATCACCTAAGATTTTGCTTAAGTAATGGGGGGTGGGGGTGGGCAGGGAGAGCAAAATAAAGCCAAAGCAAGAAGAAGGAAGGAAATAAAAATTAAAGTGGAAATCAATGAAATAGAGGACAGAGAAACAATAGGGAAAATCAATGAAATAAAAACTTAGTTCTTTAAACTACAACAAAATTGAGAAACTGTTAGCTAGACTGACTATAAAAAAAAGTCACCAAAATGAGGAATGAAAGAGGAATTCACTATCAAATTTATAAAATTTAAAAGGATTATAAGGGAATAGTATAAACAATGTTATGTCAACAAATTAGACAACTTCGATGAACCAATCCCTGTAAAGACAAAAGGACCCAAAATACTGAAACTATGACTCCAGAAGAAATAGAGAATCTGAATAGTAAAGAACTTGAATTAGTACTTTAAAATCTTCCCACAAAGAAAAACTCAGGCCCAGATGGCTTCACTGGTGATTTATATCAAATATTTTAAATAGAAATAATACCAATTCTTCACAAACTCTTCCAGAAAATAGAAGAGGAGGGAACATTTCCCAATTCATTCTATGAGGCCAGTATTTCCTTGATATCAAAGGCAGAAAAAGACATCACAAGAAAAGAAAACTACAGACCAATATCTCTTATGAATATAGATTTAAAAATCTTCAACAAAATACTAGCAAACAATCCAGCAGTATATAAAAGGACTATACACCATGATTAAGTAGGATTTATTCCAGTAATGCAAGGATCGTTTAACATCTGAAAACCAATTAATATAACACACCATATTATTAGCATAAAGGACAAAACCACATGATCATTTCAATAGACAAAGTATTTTACAAAAATCTAACATCCCTTCATAACTCTCAACAAACCTGGAATAGAAGGGAACCTCTTCAACCTGATCAAAGGCATCTACAAAAATGTACAGCTAACATCATAATGATGAAAGACAGAAGTAAGGCAAGGATGTCCACTCTCACCACTTCTATTTAATGTTATCCTGGCTGTTCTAGCCAGTGTAATCAAGCAAGAAAAAACGAAAAGACATCCAGGTAAGAAAAAAAATAAGTGAAACTGTCTTTTATTTGCAGCCAACTATGTGTAGAAAATCCTAAAAAATTCACAGAACTATGAGTTCAGCAGTTACGTGATACAAGATCAATATACAAAAATCAGTTGTATTTCTATGTACTAGCAATGAACAATTCAAAAATGAGATTAAGAAAAATTCAATTCACAATAATAAAATACTTAATAAATTCAACAAAAAAGTATGAGGTTTGTGTACTGAAAACTACAAGATATTGCTGAGGGAAATTGAAGATCTAAGTGGAGAGACATTCCAAGTTCGTGGATTGGGACACTCAATGTTGTTAAGATGTCAACTCTCCCCAAATTGACCTATAGATTCAATGCAATCCCTATAGAAATTCCAGCAAGATTTTTTGCAGAAATTGACAAGCTGATTCTAGAATTTATATACAAATGCAAGGGACCCAGCATCAAACAATTTTTTAAAAGAACAAAATGGGAGGACGTACACTTCCTGATTTCAAAACTTACTGTAAGTCTACAGTAATCAAAACTGTGTGGTATTAGCATAAAGATAGACATACAGATCAATAGAACAGAATGTAGAGTACAAAAATAAACTCATATTTAGGTCCATTCATTTTCAAGAAAGGTGCCAAGATGTACAGGGAAAGGACAGTCTTTTTGACAAATAGTGATGGGACAATTTTGACCCTTACCTTATACCATATGCAAAAATTAACTCAAAAGATTCAAGTCCTAATATAAGAACTAAAACTATAACACTTTTTAGAAGAAAACATATGGAAAAGTCTTCATGACCTTGGGTTAGTCAAAGATTTCTTAGATATGATACCAAAAGCATCCATTAAAAAAATGATAAATTGGACTTCATCAAAATTTAAAACTTTGTGCATTAAAAGATACCATTGAGAAAATGGACAACCTACAGAATGGGAAAAAATATTTGCAAATCATATTTGTGATAAAGAAGTTGTATCCAGAATATACAAAGAACTGTTAAAACAACATTAAGGCAGGGGCTGGCCTGGTGGCATAGTGGTTAAGTTCGCCCACTCCGCTTTGGTGGCCAGGGTTCATGGGTTTGGATCCTGGGTAAGGACCTGCACACCGATCATCAAGCCATGCTCTGGAGGTGTCCCACAGACAAAATAGAGGAAGACTGGCATGGATGTTAGCTCAGGGCCAATCTTCCTCACCACACACGCACAAAAAAAGTAACAAGGCAAACAATCCAGTTTACAAATGGGAAAAATATTTGAATAGACATTTACAGAAGAAGGTATACAGATGGCTAAAAAGCACAGGAAAAAAATGGTCATCATTGGTCATTCAGAAATCCAAATTAAAACGACAACGCAATACCACTTTTCATCCACTAGAACGGCATAATCAAAATGAGCAGACAATAACAAGTGTTAGGGAGAATGTGGTGAAAAGGGAGGCCTCATACATTGCTGGTGGGTATGTAAGACAGTCCAGCCACTTTGGAAAGCAGTTTGACGTGTTCTTAAAATGTCAAAGGTAAATTTACCACATGACCCAGAAATTCCACTCCTAGGTGTCTACCCAAGAGAAACAAAAATATATGTCCACACAAAGACTTGTACATGAATGTTCACAGCATTATTCATAGCACCTAAAATGTGGAAACAATCCACGTCTATCAACTGGTGAATGGGTAAGCAAAATGTGTATATCCTCACAATGGAATATTCAGCAATAAAAAGGAATGAACTTCTTATATGTGATACAGCACGGATGAACCTCAAAAACAGTATGCTAAATGAAAGAAGTCAGATTCAAAAGATTATATATTGTATGAGTCCATACTCATGAAATGGCCAGAAAAGGCAAGTCTATGGAGCAGAGGTCAGCAAACATTTTCTGTAAAGAGCAATGTAGCAAATATTTTAGGCTTTGTGGGCCATACATTCCCTGTTACGACTACTGAGCTCTGCAGTTGTTGGGAGAAAGCAGCCACAGACTGTACATGAATGAATGGACATGGCTGTGTTTCCATAAAGCTTTACAAAAATGGGCCACAGGCCAGATTTGGCTCATGACAGGAGTTTGCAAACCCCTGCTAGTGAGGCAGAAAGTAGATAATGGTTGCGTGGGGCTGGGAAGTGAAAACTGCAAGAACTGCAAAGGGGCAAAATGGATATTTGGGGCATGATAGCGTTCTGCAAACCACTATTGAACAAGAACAAAAAAAATAAAGAAAAAGAATTAAAAGGGACTATGCAATAGTGACCATATGTGGCCCTTACAGCCTAAAATATCTACTGTGGCCTAGACAATGTGGAGTGACTGGTTTTGTGAAATGACTATTCTGAAAGGAAAAGACTAAGTTTCTGTTAATAGGGAGTTTATAATTTGTACTAGAAAGAGGAAAATGAAATTGTGAAAGTATAATTTTCAGGAACCTAGAGGTATACATCTGTAACTACACAGAGATTTGAGTGCATAATGTTATATATTGCTCTGACATCAAACCTAAAAGATGATCTAAAAAATAATTGTTGTGAGAATTCTTTGCAAACACTGCTAGAACACAAAGTACTCCCATTCCTCTCTTTGCCTCACCTTTACCCCAATTGCTTTATGAAAACAACCAAATCCACACAGATCTGAAGTCACCCTTTCTGCTTGTGAGATTTAGGAAAAAACAACTGCATTTAAGGACCCTAACAGTGATTTTCTGCCACAGATTATTACAGTTTCTTTAATTATCCTGAGCTAAACTGGAATGCTGAAAGGAGATGTTTTCCATAACATCTACCATTGCATTATTAATGCTGCTAATGGTCTCCATTAGCAGTTGTCTGAAGCTTTTAATTTCCTTATATTTGGTCCTTTCTTGAAGTGTAGACAGGGAATTCCCACACATAAAATGAGCAGAATCATTAGCAACAGACTGAAACCCCTCCTACCTGGGTTTCTGAGGGCTGAGGTTCATCAGCTGGGAATTCCTTTGAATTCTCTAGTGCAGAGTATATTCAGAGTTCTTCACACCCTGTGGGTGCTCAGTAGGTGAGGTAAATATGTAAACTGACCCCTCATCAGAGTGTCTGCACAAAATTGTGAAGTACAATACATGCTATTTGTGGGGCAGCCTTTCTCTGCATCTTCCTCCCCATCCTTCACTCGATTCACCCATCTCACCTCCAACAAACAACTACTCTTGGAACATCCCTCTCAAGGAGGTGTAGAAAAAAATCTTGGGTTTCAGTGGAAAACTATGCGTTGTCTATAGCACACCCTTCCAGGTTATCAAATCCTACTCCTGTTTATTGTAACTCTCCCACCTGACTGACTCTGACTGAGATCTGAAGCCTGACTGCCCAATCCCTTACCCAGACTGTAGGTCACCTCAAAGCTAGTACTTTCCCCAGGATCTGGGGAACCCTACAAGCTGAAGGGATATAGAATTCTGTGGCAAGAGGAAGCTGAGGTGAGAGGCAATGGTGAGAAGATAAATTCTGAGAGACTGAACATACAATTGGACAATGGCCAGACCATAGATGACGATAGAACTCTGACCCACAACCCACAGCCAGGCAGTAACCAGTCCTGGAACGAAACCACGACCTCTGCAGCCATCAGCCCAGAACGGTCAGGACGTGGTCAGTGTCTGCCCAGCTTCCCTATTTGTATCCCACCTCCACGTCAGGACCAACCAGAGCAAGCCAACCACGCTCCCCAACCAACCACAGAATTACCCCTGCTTCTAGTTAGCTTGACTCTAGCTTCCAAACACAGCATACTTGGAGTATTCCCTTTCTTACTCTAAAATTTTCCTGCTCCCCTGCCTGCTTGTGAGTGTCTGCCAAATGCCCACGCTGGTGGCTGACTCCCTTGCTCCAGCAAGCTCTGAGTAAATGGCCTCTGCTTGTTCTCCTTTGGGTGGCTTTCATTTATTTCCATAGCTCCCAGGAACTCATATGAACTTGGGGAAAGTTATTGGCTTCCCACATTATTTGAGATGGCACTTGAAGCACATTTGTTCAAACATTAAAGGTACACTTCTGGTTTCAGATCCAACGTGTAAAAAGCTTGGACCTTCCTGCTTTCCTCTTATAAGGACACTTGTGATTATATTGAATCCACCTGGGCAATCCAGGAAAACTTTCCCATCTTCAGATCCTTAATCACATCTGCCAAGTCCCTTTTGCCACATGCAGTCACATACTCGCACGTTCTGGGGGTGAGGATGTGGACATCTTTGGGGTGGAAGTGGGGGATTAGTTATTTTGTCTACCACAGACATGTGACCCAATGCTGGTTAATGAAATACAGAGAAGTCTATTCAGGGGTCTCTGGGAAACATTTTCCTCTCCAATAGAGAGTTTTATGAGAAGAAACTCTTTGTCTTCCCTGTCTTTGGACACAGTTTTGGAACAAGGTGATATGATAGCCATCTTGCAACCATGAGGGAACAAGACTAAGGACAAAAACAAAAGACAAAAGGAGTCTGAATATGTGAAAACATTGTTGAGATGCTTGGTTAGCCTTGACTGGAACCAACTATCTCAGGACATCTTGTTTTATGAGTGTTCTTACGGGATGGGGGCAAGGTCAAAATTTCTTAAATATAGGAGTAGACACTATTAAAGGGCCTCATTTATACGGAGTCTTTATATACATGGAGGCAAGACATATCCCCCTTTAAATATAGAAAAGGGCAATGGGGAAGTTTTTAAAGCTGGTGTGAGGTGTGAGTCAGCCAAGTGGCCTTGAATTAAGAAAAATTAAGGCCTCGGGCAAGATAGAGACCTATTTAGGGGTCCATTTGCCAGACTGAATTTGAAAAGTTGTTTGAGAAGACCAGTGTGTCAATTAAACTCTCAATTAAAGTGGCACTCTGGGACCTATCGGGAACACGAATGCTCTATTGAATGCCTTTCCCAAGAGCCCAGCGTTGTGTTTTTGAGAAGTGAAATCTGAATCTTGGTTACTATTAGTAATGTCTGTAATGCCGAAGGGAATAAGGAATGTCCTGGCAAGGCCTTATATTGTAGCCTTCGAACATGTAGAGACGTGTGATTTTGATTTATATTTTGAGTATCTGTGAGGTGAGAGATTCCCAGCCTTTTTTACCCCAAAGGGGACAACTTTTAGGCAATGGCCCAGCAGTTTATAGTAAATATGAAGATGGGACCATTTGTTAGCCTGGGCATCCAGTGCTAAGATGACTGCCTGAATTCTGGCCGTGTGCTGTTTTTGGGGTTCCCTCCTTTATCAGGGACCTCCCGCCTAAGGGAAAGCAGTGAAAGAGTTTTTGAAGGCACTAAGGGGAGTGCCTGTTGATTTTAATTTGGGAGTAAAATTTGTAAATGAGGAATATGTTGCCACCAGAACCCAAAGAGGATGAATAGACTTGTATGTCCATAATGAGTGTGTCAAATAAATCTCCTTGGAGGAGGATGCTCTCAATATAATGTCATACCTGTGCTCCTGAAGAAAGGTGGATGCAGTGAAGACTTTGTCTGCAAAGGTGTGTACAATGGCAGAGCTGTTGAGGTGCCCCTATACGTAGTTTGGAAAAAGTTATTTGTGTCCCTTCAGAGGTGAAGACCAACTGCAGCTGAGAAGCTGTTGAGACAGGCACAACATATTAGCCAAATCTATAAGAGCAAAATATTTACTGGTTGTTGATTGGTTACAGTCAGTAACTTTAATACTATTGGATATTGAGTATGGAAGCCTTAAAGGATGGGAACCACAGCTTTAAGATTGTGGTCATCCACCCTGAACCATTGCTGATTTCTTCCAAGTTTAAGAACAGGCAAAATTGGGCTGTCAAATGGAGAAGCAGTGGGGATAATCATCCCTTTATTAATGAGGTTTTATATATTAAGTTTTAATCCTTGAAGGCCCTGTTTTAACTTACACTGGGTCATAGTAACTATTTTAACTTGGGGCGGGGGCGGTGTCCATGGGATCCCGTTTTATCAAACCGATTTGTAAGTACCAAAGACTTACTTTAATTTTAACTTATTATTCACCGTGTTAGAGCACCTATGAACAATGTGGGATATTTTAGGGCAATCAGTACTAGACATGGGAAATTTAGACAAGCCTGTAATTGACATACAACCATTTTTTCTCTATTTTATATTTAGCTAATTTCCTAAGATTAATGGGAATACAACGTTTAAGTTTAGTGGGATTCCCAGGTATAACTATAATTTGAGCCCCAGGATTGATAAAGCCCATGAAGTTTTCTCGGTTGGTGAACTTTAGCAAACGCTAAAGGTAATTTGACCTGTGTTGTAGGGCACAGAAGCCGGTCAGCACCCTTTCAATCTCTTATGTAAATTGTTTTAGTATATAAATTTTCTTATATATTTGTTTTATATATATTACTATATGTATAATGCTATGTAAATTTTAGTATATAGAATTTTGGCTTTCCAATTGAGTCAAATTATGGACCTTGGTTTTAATTAATTATGTTATCTATATAATTTATTTAGTAATCTTTATTTTTTCCTCTATATTTGTTTCTTTTTTCCTTCTTTTTTTTTTTTTTTTTTTTTTTTTTCTGTTTTAGGCCTTTAGCCTCCTGAAGCCTCGTATTTTAGTTTCTGTCTCTGGCAGGTAAGAGGAAAAGTGGGGTCCCTGGTGCCTCAAGGCGGCAGGCTCTCCCTGGGAGAGAGAGAGGCCCCTATCTCAGCATAATCAGTCCCTTTACCCCCTTGATTTCCTCCTAATCAAAATCTTTTAAAATGGCTTGTATCTCTAAGTAGATACAATTTTTCCTTTTTTCCTCCTGTCTGTCCCCAACTATTTCCTCCCCACCCGCTTTTTTTCCTTTGTATTTATCTGAAAGCTCCTGGTGGTGCTGAGTGGTCTATTCTGTGAGCAGCGGCCTCCATTTTCAGGGGGCCCCACTCAACCTCAGAGGGGCTGGGGTTACATCGAAGGCAGCAATAGTGGCGTCAGCTTCATCATTTAAATGTTTTGTTTTGAGCATGAAACGCTTTGCTGTTGATAAACAACAGTTCTCAAGAGAGCCCATGCACATTGATTATATGTTTTGTAATCTTTTATTAATTGAACTACCTCTTTGGGGGTTTGGGGGGAGCCGGATCCAGATGCTCTTTTCCCTTCCTCATTAAACATTGAGCCTCTGGTCTCCAGGGATGGGAGCACATATATCTCACTGGGTCAGGGAATGAATCACCACAGCAGCAAGCAGACTTCAGGAGAGAAGTTTGTGAGATAGACAAACATTTGTGGGATGCCATGAGGAGGCCCTCACACTGACCCCATGGATGGTCCGAGATACATGAGCAAGCATTCGGGTGGAGCACTCTCCCACTACTCTGCAAACAGGTTAAATTTGGTTCAGCAAACTCAGAGAGAAAGGGGAAGCGGTTTATGGAGTGCCCCAGGCAGCGTATAATGTCCCAGACACCAGACACTTTCATCTGAATGACTCAGATCCCCCCCCGCCCCCCCACTTATCAGTGCCCTGTGAGTGGATCAGACTTGTCCCACGACACTAGGAGGGTCCCTTGGGAGGGGACCTTTTCCAAAAACTGATGTAGCCCATTACCTATACACACCAGGAGCTCTGTTCAGGACTCTGGGTGCTCCACCAATGTAGAGAAATGTGTTGAGTGCTCCCAAGTACTCAGTCCCAGACACTTGACACTTCAGCCTGTGTGGCAGCTAGGGGAGGACTCAGCTTTTCAAGCTTCTGAATTTTAGGGTTAGGAATTCATGGCAACATCTGACAAAAATAAATCACAATGCAGTAGCCATGAGGCAGCAAGTACTCCAACAGCAGTGGTGCCTTCCTACATTTAAGGGTGTTTCAATTTTGCTATTGTGGCAACTGGATTAGTTTATGTATTGTATACGTGAGCACCTTATACAATACAATACGTGCAGGCCCCTTGTGACTTCTGCTTGTGAGTTCTCTTCAAAGGAGGACTTCTCTAATTTTTGTCAATAAATGCTCTAAAAGAAATCACTTGAAATGCTTGTAAAATGCTTATTCCTAGGCCCCATCCTTGACATATTGACTCAAAATGTATTGGAGTAGGTCCCCGTATACACTAAAATTTGAAAAACACTGTTTCAATTTTTCATACTCCTAGCAAATAAAAAAGAATGTTTTCCTTTAGAGTATTTACTTTAAATGGGGATTATCTAACCTCTTAGACATATGGATCCACTACATTAAATGTTTGGAGGCTATTGAATTATTTTCAGTCATTAAATTCTCTGATGTTTCAACACACTAATTAAATTGTTGTGAGCAATCCCTGCTAGTTGTTGAGGGTCCTTCATTAGGTGGGTGTTTTTCAGGTACATGAATGCCTATGTATGTTCATATGTTCTTTATCACTGTTTTTTTTTAAATTATTTTATTGGGGTCGTATGACATTGTGTAAATTTCAGGTGTACATCACTATATTTCACTTTCTATATAGACTGCATTGTGCTCACCACCAATAGTCTAGTTTTTACCCATCGCCATACATACGTGCCCTTATACCCCTCTTGCCTCCCCTCCCACCCCCTCCTCCTCTGGTAACCACCATTCTCCTTATCTATGTGTTTGTTTATCTTCCATGTATGATATCACTGGTTTTAAGAAATTTGATTATGATGTTTTCATCATGTTTCTTGTGCTTGAAGTTCATTGAGCTTCTTGGATGTGTGAGTTTATTTTCTTATCAAATTTGGAAACTTCTGTCCATTATTTCTTCAGATAGTTCTTTCAGTCTCCCCACTCTCTCATCTCTCTTTTGGAGACTCCAGTTATACATATATTAGATGGCTTCATATTGTCCTAAAGCTCACTGATGTTCTGTTTATTTTTCAGTCTTTTTCTGTATTCCATTTTGAACAGTTTCAATAGCTGTGTCTTCAAGTTCACTAATCTTTTCTTTTGTAATATCTAATTTGCCATTAATTTCATCCAGTATATTTCTTTCTCTTTTCATTAATTTTAGTTTTCATCTCTAGAAGTTCAATTTTGGTCTCTCTCTCTCTAACACACACACACACACACACACACACCCCTTCCATGTCTCTACTTAACATGTCGCTTTTGCCTCTAGTTCTTGAACATATGGATTACAGTTATAATAACTATTTTAATATCTTTTGCTACTAGTTCTATCATCTGTGTCATTTCTGGGTCAGTGTCTATTGAGTTTTGTCCTACTTCTTTGCATGCATAATAATTCTTTGTTTGATGTCAGACATTGTAAACTTTACCTTGTTGGGTGTTAGATATTTTTGTAGTCCTTAATATATTTTAAATATTTTGAGCTTTGTTCTTGGACTTGGTTAAGTTACTTGGAAAGAATTTGATCTTACAGGTCTTGCCTTTAAGGTTCTTTACCTGACATTGAGTTGTTTCCTCTCACATATGTGCATATCTCAGCTACATTTGGAGGGGAATCCTCTGTAGATTTCCAGAGTTCTCTCTCTGAGCAGCAATCTCCTCTCTAGTATTCTGCCTTGAGAACTCTATCTTCTTTGACTCCTGTCTCTGCCTGATTCCTAACTAGCTGAGTAGCCTGACTAACTGCCTGACGCCCAGACTCCTAACTCTGCTCCTCAACTCAGGGATACTGTCTGTGCACCTATGCACTGCACCACAGCCTGAAAAACCCTCTCTAGGCAATAGGCTAAGGACAATCATAGGATTCACCTTCTTTGTTTCCCATCTCCTAAGAATCACTGTTCTTCATTGCCTGATGTCCAATGTCTTAAAAACCATTGCTTCATATGTTTTGTCCAGATTTTAGTTGTTTCGGGCAGAAGGGATAATCTGGTCTCTCTTATTCCATTTTGGCTGGAAGGAAAAGCCATTATGTGGGTGGTTCTTGAAAGTGCTTAGTAACTAACAATGGCTGAAGTACAGAAGCTTGTAAGTGATTTACCGATTCTAAATTTAGACAGATTTAAGTTTACCCCTAGACTAGGGCGAAATTACTCTCATTTATTATCATCATGAAGTGTGGGGGACTGGGAGAGACCATGCCCTCCACGAATCAGACATAAATGCAACGTGTCTTATCGTTGCACCTGTAGAAGTGCATTCCTCAGGAAACAGCACCCATTTAGAGTATGGGAGCAGAAATGTATGATGGTTCACTGGTAATCACATCTGTGGGGCTGATTCCCAACTTCAGATTCCTGCTTCTCTCAAGGCAGATTTCTATCTGTTCATTGAAGAAAATAAAAATTTGGCTCAGACAAGTTGGACATGAATCCTGATACTTTCACTTACAACCTGTGTGGCCTTTGGCAAGTCATTTAACCATGGCAACGCACTTAACCATCATTTTTTCACTGCAAAATAATGATAATATTCTAACAATCCCATGAAATTGCATAAAAAATAAAGAAAAAGATAAATGAAAGAGGGCTTTGAAAACTAGGAAGAGTATAACTATTTCAAATTTTTGTTCTTGTTCTTTTGCAAAATAAAAGTACGTCCACTGTCATTGATCTGTATGCCAGGATTCTGAACATTACAGAGTGTGACAAATGCTGAAAACTGATTATCCTTGTGTGACCCATGCAAAGTTGATACTTTCCTCTGTATACTCCATATTTTGTTTAACAACTGGGATTAGGAAACTTGTTTTTGGAGCAAATCTCATTTGAAGAGAAGCAATTTATTAACATTTTAGATATTAAAATATATGGTAGGGAAAAAGTATGTGTATTAGAGTCAGAGTCCTGGTTAAGAATTCTGGCCTCACCTCTTACTATCTGAGTGAACTTGCTCGAATTTCTTATTTCTTTGAGATTTAATTTCTTTCTTATAGAATGGGGCTTATAATACCTACTTAATAAGGAGTGGTGTAGGACTGGTGTAGGGAGTAAACGAGTATCTATCCATATCTATCTTTGTCTGTCTGTCTATCTATCTATCTATCCATCCATCCATCCATCCATCTAATCTCTATCTATAGACCAAGTTAACAATATATAGTAGATTCTCAATAATGTTTATTCCATTCTCTCTTTGATAGTTGGCAACTAATATGCAATGAAAAGGTTTTCATGTCTTTGTTTCTTTTTTAATAATAGATTTTTGAGATATAATTCTCATACCATAGAATTCACTATTTTAAAGTTTACTATGCAGTGATTTTTAGTGTATTCAGAGTTGTGCAACCATAAACACTTTCTAGTTTTAGAATATTTTGTCACCCCAAAAAGAAACCCTTTACCCATAAGCAGTCACTCCACGTTGTCCCCTCCCCCCAGCACTTGGCAACCACTAATCTACTTTCTGTCTCTATAGATTTGCCTATTCTGGACATTTTATATAATTGGAATTATATACTATGTGGCCTTTTGTGACTGGCTGGGATTTTGATAGGAATTGTTCTGGTGTGTAGATCAATTTGGAGAAGACTACCACCTTAACAATATATTGTGTATTACAATGCATGAACTTGGGATGTCTTTCCTCTTATTTAGATCTTTAATTTCTTTCAACAATATTTTGTACTTGTCAATGTACAAGTCTTGCACTATTTTGTTAAATTTATTCCTAAGTATTCTATTCTTTTTGATACTGTTGTAAATGGAATTGCTTTCTTAATTCAGTTTTCAATTACTACTTAGCTAGTATATAGAAATACAATTGATTTTTGTGTATTGATCTTGTATGCTGCAACTTTGCTGAATTTATTTTTTAGTTCTAAAAGCTTTTTAGTGAATTTTTTAGGATGTTCTATATACAAGAGCATGTCATCTGTTAACAGAGATAGTTTTTCCTCTTCCTTTCCAATCTAGATGCCTTTTGTGTCTTTTACTTTCCTAATTGCCTGACTAGAACCTCCAGTACAATTTTGAACAGAAATGGCAAGAATGGACATGCTTGCCTTTTTCTTGGTCTTAGGGGGAAAAACATTCAGTCTTTCATCAAGTATGATGTTAGCTGTGGGTTTTTCATAGATGTACTTAATGAGGTTGAGGATATTTCCTTCTATTCTTAGTTTGTTGAGTGTGTGTGTGTGTTAATAATAAAAGGATGTTTGTCAAATGGTTTTCATCCATCTATTGATATGATCATGTGATTTTTCCCCTTTATTCTATTAATAAGGTGTGTTGCATTGAATGACTTTCATATTTTGAACCACCATTGTATTCCTGGGATAAATCACACTTGGTCATGATGCATCATGTCCCTCCTTTTTATATGCTATTGACTTGGTTTGCTAGTATTTTGTTGAGAATTTTTGTGTCTATAGTGATAAGAGATATTGGTCTATGGTTTTTCTTATGACATCTTTGTCTAGTTTTGATATCAGGAAAATACTGGCCTCATGGAATGAATTGGGAAGTGTTCTCTCCCCTTCTATTTTTTGGAAGAGTTTGTAAAGGTCTGGTGTTCTTAGTTCTTCTTTAATTACTTGGTAGAATTCACCAATGAAACTATATAAACATGGGTGGGAAGTTTTTTGACTACTATTTCAATCTATTTACTTATTATAGGTCTATTCAGATTTTCTATTTCTATTTCCTCTTCAGTTTGTTTCAGTGTCTTTGAAGGAATTGCTCATTTTAATGTTTAATATTTGGGCATATGTTGGCATATGTTGTTCATAGTATTCCCTTATATTTCATTTTTATTTTGGTAAGGTCAGTAGTGATGTTGTTCTCTTTCATATCTGATTTTAGTCATTTGAGTCTTCTCTTTTTTTCCCTTTTGTCAATCTAGCTAAAGGTTTGCCAATCTTTTCAAAGAATCAACTTTTGGTTTTGTTGATCTCTGTTTTTCTATTCTCTATTTTACTTATTTTCACTCTAACCTTTATTATTTCCTTTCCTATGCTTGTTTTGGATTTTGTTTGCACTTCTTTTTCTAGTCTTTTAAGTTGTAAAGTTAGGTTATTGATTTGAGATCTTTTTCAGTGCAGAAATTTACAGCTATAACTTTCCTTATTTTAAGCATTGCCTTTGCTGCATCCCATAAGTTCTGGTATGTAGTGATTTTGTTTTATTCATCTAAAAATATTTTCTAATTTTTTTGTGTGTATGAGGAAGATTAGCCCTGAGCTAATGTCTGTTGCCAATCCTCCTCTTTTTGCTGAGGAAGACTGGCCCTGGGCTAACATCCATGCCCATCTTCCTCTACTTTATATGGGACGTCGCCACAGCATGGCTTGACAAGCGATGTGTTGGTCCATGCCCGGGATCCAAACCTGTGAACCCTGGGCCGCCAAAGTGGAGCATGTGAACTTAACAGCTGTGCTACCAGGCCAGCCCCTATTTTCTAATATTTTAAGAATTTTAAAAATATTTTCTAACATCCCTTTTATTTCTTCTTTTAGCAGTTGACTACTGAGGAGTGTATTGTTTAATTTCTACCTATCTGTGAATTTACCAAATTTCCTTTGGAATTGATTTCTAATTTCATTTAATGGTAGTCGGATTACATACTTCGAAGGATTGCAATCCTTTTAAATTTATTGAAGCTTGTTTTATGACATAACATCATATGTGCACTTGAAAGACTGTATTCTCCTGTTAATATGTGAAGTGTTCTGTATATCTCTATTAGGTTTGGTTGGTTTATTAGTGTTCAAGTTTTCTATTTTCTTGTTGATCTGCCTGGTTGTTCTATCCATTATTGAAATTGATGTGTGGAAGTTTCCAGCTGTTATTATTGAATTGTCAACTTCTTCCTTCATTTCTCTCAGTTTTGCTTCATGTATTTGGGGACTCTGTTAGTGCATATATGTTTATAATACTTATGTTATCCTGATAGATTGATACCTTTATCATTGTAATATGTCCTCTTTGTCTCTAGTAATAATTTTTATCTTAAAGTCTGTTTTGTCTTATAATAATATTGCCACTCTAATCCTCTCTCTTTTTTTGTATAATAGCTTCATTGAGATATATATAATTCATGTACCATACCATTCACTCATTTAAAGTATAAAATTAAATGGTTTTTAGTTTGTGCTATCTTCACCACAATCAAATTTCAAATATTTTCATAACTCCAAAAAAAACCCCATACCCATTAAGCTGTCACTCCCCACTACCCCTCAATCCTACCAGTCCTTTGCAACCACTGATGAACTTTTTTCTTGATAGATTTGCTTATTCTGGACATTTACATGAATGAAATCATACAATAGGTAGTCTTCCTGTTTGTCTGGCTTCTTTTACTTAGCATAGTGTTTTCAAGGTTCATCCATGCTATAGCAAATATCAGTTTTTCATTCCTTTTATTATTATATTATTTAATATGGTAAACACCACATATAAAATTTACCATCTTAACCTTTTTTAAGTGTTTAATAAATAGTGTTAATTATATGCACATTGTTGAGCAACAGATCTCTGGAACTTTTCATCTTGCAAAATTGAAACTCTATACCCATTGAACAATAATTCTATTTTCTTTTCCCCTCCCCCAGCCCCCGGAAACTACCATTATACTTCCTGTTTCTATGAATTTGACTACTTTAGATACCTCATATAAGTTGAATCATGCAGTATTTGTCTTTTCGTGACAGGCTTATTTAACTTAGCATGATAAACAAGGTTCATCCATGTTGTAGGATGAACATGACAAGGCTAAATAATATTCCATTCATTGTATGTATATACCACATTTTTAAAAATCCATTCATCAATGGACATTTGGATTGCTTCCACCTCGTGGCTACTGTGAATAATGCTACAATGAACATGGGTGTGCAAATACATCTTTGAGATCCTGTCTTCAATTCTTTTGGATGTATACCCAGAAGTGGGATTGCTGGATCATATGGTAAGTCTATTTTTAATTTTTGAGGAACCTCCATACTGGTTCATAATGCCTGCACCATTTTACATTCTCAGCAGCAATGCACAAGGGTTCCAATTTCTCCACGTACTTGCCAACACTTGTCTGTAGTTTTCTGTTTATTTGATAGTGGTCATCCTAATGGGTATGTGGTGATATCTCATTGTGGTTTTGATTTGTATTCTTCTGATGATTAGTGATGTTGAGCATCTTTTCATGTGCTTGTTGGCCATTTGTATATCTTCTTTGGACAAATGTCTACTTAAGTCTTTTGCCCATTTTTAATCAGGTTATTTGTATTTGTTTTTGTTTTTGTTTTGTGAGCAAAACTAGCCCTGAGCTAACATCCATTGCCAATCTTCCTCTTTTTTGCTGAGGAAGACTGGCCCTGGGCTAACATCTGTGCCCATCTTCCTCCACTTTATGTGGAATGCTGCCACAGCATGGCTTGACAAGTGGTGCGTCTGTCTGTGCCCAGGATCTGAACCCACAAAACCCTGGGCCACCGTAGTGGAGCACGTGAACTGAACAACTAAGCCATTGGGCTGGCCCTTGTTTTTGAGTTCTAGTTCTTTATATATTATGGGTATTAACCCCTTATCAGATACATGGTTTGCAAATATTTTCAACCATTCTGTAGATTGCTCTTTTCACTCTGTTTATTGTTTCCTTTGCTGTGCAGAAGTTTGTAAGTTTGATGTAGTCCTATTTGTCTATTTTTGCTTTTGTTGCCTGTGCTTTTGGTGTCATAGCCAAGAAATCATTGCCAAATTAGATGTCATGAAGATTCCCCCCTGTTTTCTTCTAAGAATGTTATAGTTTCAGGTCTTCCATTTAGGTCTTTAATCCATTTTGAGTTAATTTTTGTATATGGTGTAAGACAACGGTCCAACTTCATTCTTTTGCATGTGGATGTCCAGTTTTTCCAAAACCATTCATTAAAGAGACTTGTACTTCCTTCCTTTATATTGCCAAATAATATCCCTTTATATGGATATATCATCTTTTATTTATCCATTGTTCAGTTGAAAAACATTTGAATTGTTTCCACTTTGGCTATTATGAATAATGCTCCTATAAACATTTGTGTACAAGTTTTTACGTGGATATATATTTTCATTTCTCTTGGGTTTATACCTAGGAGTTGAATTTCTGGGTCACATGGTTACTTTATGTTTAACTTTTGAGTAACTGTCAAACTACTTTCCAAGAGGCTGCACCATTTTACAACTCCACTAGCAATGTATGAGGGTTTCAGTTTCTCCACATCCTCACCAACACATATGTATTTGTATATAGCCATCCTAGTGAGTATCAAGTTGAGGTTCTGACTTGCATTTCCCTAATGATTAGTGATGTTGCACATCTTTTCAGGTGCCTATTGGCCATTTGTAAATCTTCTCTGGAGAAATTTCTATTAAACTCTTCTGCCCATTTTTCAGTTGGATTATTTGTGTTTTTGTTGTTGCGTGTAAGAGTTCTTTATATGTTCTAGATACTAGATCCTGAACAGATATAATTTGCAAATATTTTTTTCCATTTCTGTGGGATGTCTTTTCACTCTCTTGACCATCAGCACAGTTTTGTAATTATTACTTTATGTAGTTGTCTTTTAAATCAGATAGAAGAAGAAAACTTTTGCAAGTAAAAATGCATCAATACTGTCTTTTATATTTACCTATGTAGTTACCTTTACCAGTGCTCTTTATTTCTTCATGTGGATTTGAACTACTTTCTAGTGTCCTTTAATTTCAGCCTAATGGGATCCTTTTCACTTTTCTTGTAGAGCAGGTCTGCTGGTGATGAAATCACTTACTTTTTGTTTTTCTGGGAATGTCTTAATTTCTCCTTTTGTTTTTGAAGAATAATTTTGCTGGGCAGAGAATCATTTGTTGATAGTTTTTTGTTAACAGTGTCACCATTGTGAACATGCCATCCCACTGCCTTTTGGCCTCCATGGTTTCCGATGAGAAGTTAGCTGTTAATTTCTATTGAAGAACCATTGCACATGATGTGTCGTTTTTCCCTTACTGCTTTCAAGATTCTTTTTTTCCTTTGACTTTCATCACTTTGACTATGTTTCTAGATATGAATCTCTTTGAGTGTATCCTACTTAGATTTGTCAATCTTCTTCAATGTGTCAATTAATATTTTTCATCAAATTTATGAATTGTTCAGCCATCATTTTTTCAAACATTCTTTCTGTCCCTTTTCTCTCTTCTCTCTTTCTTTCCCATTATTCATATGTTGGTACATTTGATGGTGCCCCACAGATCTCTGAGGCTCTGTTTATTTTCCTTTCTTTTTTATTTTTTTGTTCCTCACACTGGGTAATCTCAAAATTGGTCTATTTTCAAGTTCATTGATTCTTTCTTATGTGAGCTCTAATCTGCTTTTGAGACCCTCAAGTGAAATTTTCATTTCAGTTATTTTACTTTGAAGCACAGAATTTATATTGGGTTTTTTTTTTTTTTTTTTTTTAATAATTTCTTTCTCTTTATTGATTGTGGTAGGCAGAAAAAAACAGGCCCCTAAAGATGTCCACATTCTAATCCCTAGAACATGTGAATATGTTACCCTACATGGCCAAAGGGATTTTGTAGATATGATTAACTTAAGGATCTTGAGATGGGGAGATTATTCTGAATTATCCTGATGGGCCCAATGTAATCACAAGGGTCCTTATAAAAAGGGAAGGAGATGTGACGATGGAAGCAGAGAGACAGAGGGAGGGAGAGAGAAAGAGAAATGAGAGGGAGAGAGAGGTGAAGATGACACACTGCTGGTTTTGAAGACGGAGGAAGGGGCCATGAGCCAAGGAATGCAGGTGGCCTCTAGAAACTGGAAAAAAGAAGAAAACAGATGCTTTCCTAGTGCCTTCAGAAAGAATGCAGCCCTGCTGACTCACTATGGACTTCTGATTTCCAGAACCGTAAAAAAATATATAAATTTTTGTTGTTTTAAGCCAGTAAGTGTGTGGCAAATTTGTTACAGCAGGAATAGAAAACTAATACATTGATATTCTCCTTTGGTGAGATATCATTTTTATACTTTAATTTTTTAGACATGATTTTCTTTAGTTTTTCAATATACTTAAAATAGCTGTTTTAACATCTTTGTCTAGTATGTCCAACATCTGGGCTTCCTCAGGAGCAGTTTCTATTGACTACTTTTTTCCCCTTGTTTATGGGTCATACTTTTCTATTTCTTTGTTTGTACTTTTAAGTTTTTGGTCACTTTCTCTCTTTTTGCCCTAACTGGCATTGCTCCCTCAGGCAACTGTGATGTTAAGTAGATGTTAAGTATGTGATGTTGTCAGCATACACCCTAGGGATAGGGCTGTTTGCACTGAACGAGCTTTGAGTCAGGCCAAATAAAGACAAGCCCTAAGAATGGCATTTCTCAGAATGCTGCCAGACAGATAAAATAGTGACAATTCTTTGGGGCTGGAGATTTTTTGGGAGCTCCAAACCCACTCTGCCTCCTCTACCAGCTGCCTGGCCACTGGTTTTTACAGCTACTATGGTTGTCAGACTATTGGTTTTCAAGGCCACTGCAGAGTGGAGGAACGGGGGATGAGAATGGAGCAAGTCTTGCAAAGCTCTCTGTTCTTATTGAGTGTTAGCCATTTTTCTTGAATAAACTTCCTTGGACTGTTGCAATCCTTTGGTTAATTTCCAGAGTTATGAAAAAGTTGATTTTTGACATTTTAGCTAGTATTCTTATTGCTTTCATGGAGGAGCAGATTTCCTGAGGTCCTTACTGTGCCATTCTGGAAGTGCTTCCCCCTACATCTTCATTCATGACATATCCTGGAAAGAAGATAGTCAATGTTATTTACTGGTCAGATGTTATGAGAAAATCATGTTTTCCTTATTCTGAAAACTCTGAAGTTCCCTGCTCTGGAATGGGTATGACCATAATGCAGTTCATTACCTGAAACATTCTAGGTAAGCACAGGGAGGAGCTATTTTAAAGCTTGTGAATATGAGTCCCTTCGCCCCAGGGAAGCAGAGAGATGTAAATACCCCAGCATGAAACCCATCTCTGTGATAAGTGACAGCATTGTTTCGGGAAATAATGACTTAGCTGCAGAATTCCCTTCAGTGGTCTCCAGGCTGAAAGCTTTTCTGATCTCACTTTCAACTATCTTGAGACACCACATTCATTTTCCTCTGAACCTATGTTACCCTTTCTCCAAACTCTGCTTACCATCTTGTTTTTCTGGATCTCACCTCACTTTTACTGGTAAGGTCTTGTGTGCAGAGGAGGAAAAAATTTTCCTTGACCCTCTCAGGGTCCCTGGCTGGGTCTGAAAATTGAACCGACAAAGACATATCAACAGGAGAAAAGCATACATGTTTGTTTAATATAAGTTTTACATGACACAGGAGGCTTCATAAAGAAATAAAGACCTGAAGAAATGGTTAAACCTGGGTGTTGTGCTAGGTTTGGTGATGAGTGGGCAGTCGTGCAAAGATATGATCGGACAAAGGGTATGAGTGTAGTAAAGGTATAAGTGTAGTAAACTGAGGGAGACTTAGCAAGACCTGTATGTTTGGAATCTTCTTCGCATCCCTCCATCTTGGAGATAAGGATGTTCCTTTCCTCTAAGTGTACGGAGAGCACCTCTCACATGAGGGCCTTATGACCTGCTTCAGGGGGAACTGTGTGGGAAGGTCCGAGAGCCCTTCCTGCTTCCACCATTTTCTCAAACTCCTTTAGCTTAAAATATTCAATATGCCAAGGTGTCATAGTTTGGGGTAATGTGTTCTGAACCCCATAATCTGTCAGAGGTCACTTGGTTCCCCATAGCTTTCCTCATTTCCAATCTTATTTGAGTATCTAATTTGTTGGGCTATTTACAAAGTAACTTGTCTATCAAACTCTTTGGGGGATTAAAACCAAGTACAGTCTGCTCACTGTGTCCAATAATTAAATGCACCGCAATTGGCAGCCAAAGCAACCAGAGAGCTGAAGATACAGTCTTTACCTTGCTGTAAACAGTCTGGGGCCACATGAATTAGGGGAGACGCTCCTCTTGGATCAGAAAGCCCCACCCGATTGCTGATAGCAGCAGAGGAGACTCCAGATGTGTTTACTGGGCTGGCAACAGCCACTGATTCAAAAAGGCAAGGCTTAAATCAAAGGCTGATTTTACATGAAGCAACATAAGAAAAAATACTTTGTGTGTTCCCGGCTGCTCCATCCCAGTGGGTTACTAAGACACCTGTCAGCAGAGCTTTCCTCATGGCTTCAGAGCCCTGGGTCAGGGGCCAGTGTAGACAGTGTTTCCCTTCCGTGCAGAGTGGTCATGGCTGCTCAGCCAAGCTGAGGCTGCTCATAGGCAGAGTCAGCCTTGGGGGTCCTCCCTTCTTTCATTCTTGTCCCTCAGTGACATGTGACTCCTATGCAGGCTCCCAGACTGGTCTGTTGCTTTTGGAAGCCCAGGACTCCACACCCAGGCCCAGGAAACTGAGCAGTCCCCACATTGTTGATCCTTTTTCCTTTCCCCTCCTTCCTGAAAATGACTTTCTGTCTTGGCTTTCATCCCATCAGAAACATTATTTCTTTGGGACACTACTGATAATCCTTATCTCTGTGCTAGCTAATGCTTTAACTTAGTTAAAACACATATGCTTTCCAAAGATCCTTTACTGGTGGAAAAAGCAGGAGCCATGCAGGCCATGGGAGGGGAGGGGGATGGGCACTGATATTGTTGAGCAGCTGTTATGTGTCAGGGACTGTATGAAGCATCATAAAGATCTAGTTTCATTTTAGCTGTACAACAATTTTTAAACATTTTATTTTTAAAATCGTGGTAAAATATACCTAACACAAAATTTATCATTGTAACCATTTTTAAGTGTATAGTTCAGTGGCATTAAGCACATTCACACTGTTGTGCAACCATCACCATCATTTTCTCCAGAACTTTTTCATCTTGCCAAACTGAAACTCTGTACCCATTAAACACTAAGTCCCCATTTCACCCTCCACCCAGCCCCTGGCAACCACCATTCTACCTTCTGTTTTGATGAATTTTACTAGTCCAGGTGCCTCACATAAGTGGAACCATAAAAGTATTTGTCTTTTTGTGACTGGCTTATTTCACCTTATCCTCAAGTTTGATTCATGTTGTAGGATGTGTCAGAATTTCTTTCCTTTTTAAGGCCCAAATAATATTCCATTGTATGTATGTATCATATTTTGTTTATCCATTCATCCATCAATGGACACTTGGGTTGTTTCCACCTTTGGCTATTGTGAATAATGCTGCTATGAACTGGTGTCCAAATATCTGTTCAAGTTCCTGCTTTCAATTCTTTTGGGTACATATGCAGAGGTGGAATTGCTGGGTCATATGGTAATTTTTAAGTTTTTGAAGAACTGCCATCCTGTTTTTCATAGTGGCTGTACCATTTTACATTACCGTCAACACAAGGTTTCCAATTTTTCTCATCCTTGCCAACACTTGTTATTTTTTGTTTTTTGGGGGTTTTTTTTTGATAGTAGCCCTTCTGATGGATCATCCCTAATGATCAGTGATGTTGTTCATCTTTTCATGTGCTTATTGGCTATTTGTTTTACAAGTTTTTAAAAGAACATATTGTTCTCTCTCTCCTTTAACAGATGATGAAATTGAGGCTGAGGAAGGTTAAATCATTGATCAAAATCATATAGCTAGCAATTTCCAAAGTCGATTTTTGAACCCAGCTCTTCTTCCCTCTGACTCTCAAGTCTATCACTTTTATACCTAATCATGACTCTGATTTCATCAGAAGATCCTTAAAAATGTTGTCCTATGCTGCTGCACATTTTCCCTACATATAGACCTAGTTCTGATGAGTCAACTGTGTGAGGAGACACACAACCCACAGGTCCTCTGAGTAAGAACAGGAGGTGAGTGGGGACAGGGCTGGAGAGCAGTGGTGGTCACCAGCTTGAAGGAAAAGCTGACAATGTAGTGAGAGGACCCCCACTAGCCCTTGAAACTCAACAGGTCCCCTCCCCCTCACTTTGGATTCCCAGAGCCACAGACCTGACAAGGTCCCTGCAAATTCTTCAGTTACAGAGAGGCAGTTCGCCTCTTCTTGAGGATTTCTGTCAGGATTTGGGAACCTTTCCCACTTCTACTCCCAAGGCAAAAGGAAGGACTGTCATTGTTCCCTGGCAGCTCAGAGTATGGTCCTCAGACCAACAGCGTCATCTGCCGATTTCTATTCTTACTACACTTTTGATTTCATCAGATCTTAAAACCTTTGTCTATGCATTTTCCAAGGAGCTAGTTAGAGGTACAGACTCCCAGACACCCGCCCCGCCCCCAGTCTGTCGAGATCTGCTCAGCATCTGCAGGTGATGCGTGTGCAGATTAAAGCGTGAGAGTCCTGCCCTAGACTGATGGCTCCTTCTTAGGGGAGCTGGAAAGGACCATTTCCCAGCCCTGGAGTCCAGGCCCAGGAAGAGAAAAGTGATAGTCGAGAATACTGGAAGGTATCCATTTCAATTAGCTCTCTTCTGCTGGCTTTATTCTTGAAGGTCAAGAACACAAATCCAGTCAAAAGAGGAATCAAAGGGAAGAAAGAAGTTTTTAATTATTGTTTATTTTTAAGCCAGTTAGCAGGCACGCCTATTACAAATGCAAATAAACACCAGCCAGGATCCCAGGAGGGAGACTTGGCAGTTGAAGATGGGAACAAGCCCGGAGGTGGTGGTCCTGGCTCCTGCAAGGTCCAGGCATCAGGCATGTCGGGGTCCGCGGGGAGCCTGAGAGAACGCGCTCCCCGGGCTCCCGGGTGAAGGCTGGAGGCGGCTCACCCAGCTAAGCGACTGGGCGGTGGCGAAGGTGCCTTTCTTTCCCAACCTCCCCTGCGGACGTGGGGGCCCCCGCCGGCGACTCTGCATTCCAAATCCAAAATACCGTGTCCCTCCACCCATGGAGAAGGAGGGTAGTGAATTTATAATTTCTTAATGAAAAATGGAAAGAGCAGGACAACTTCAACTGCCAAGTCTCCTTCCTGGGATCCTGGCTGGTGTTTATTTGCATTTGTAATAGGCGTGCCTGCTAATTGGCTTAAAAATAAACAATAATTAAAAACTTCTTTCTTCCCTTTGATTCCTCTTTTGACTGGATTTGTGTTCTTGACCTTCAAGAATAAAGCCAGCAGAAGAAAGCTAATTGAAATAGCTATCTTCCAGTATTCTCTACTATTACTTTTCTCTTGCATATTGAAATTTAGTGGACATTCGTTTATTTTTCAAATCTCACTTTTTTTGTGAAGAAGATTAAGCCCTGAGCTAACATCTGTTGCCAATCCTCCTCTTTTTTGCTGAGGAAGACTGGCCCTGGGCTAACATCCGTGCCCATCTTTCTCCACTTTATATGGGACACTGCCGCGGCATGGCTTGACAAGTGGTGCATGGGTCCGCACCTGGGATTCGAACCTGCGAACCCAGGACCGCCAAAGTGGGGTGCGCGAACTTAAACGCTATGCCACCAGCTGGCCCCCAAATCTCGTTTTTCCTGAGAAAACTCATTATTTTATTTTCATTGAAGAAGGCTCCCTGGGAACCTAGAATTTGTTGTTTTTCACCTTTTTCCTTTCTATAAAAGTAACAATGCCAGTGGAAAGAAAAGTATTCGTGGTGTGTAGCAGATTTGATCATGTAAATTTACTTGCCAAAGCAAACAAGGTGTGCTGGGAAGAGCACTGGAGTTGGAGCTGGAAGATCTGGTTTCAATTTTTGGGGTTTCTACCCACTTTTTAGCTAGATGATATTAAGAAAGTCATTTAGTCTCTGCACCACTGTTTTCTCACCTGTAACATGGAAAATAACTGCTCTCAAAAGACTGTTGGGAGGATCAAATGGGATAATGCATGTGGAATGACCTTGGGCACTCTGCAAATGAGATGCTATTTTTTAAAAATGAGATCTAGGGGGGTGGGTGGGCAAAATGGGTGAAGGTGGTCAAGGGTACATACTTCCGATATAAAATAAATAAGTCCTGGGGATGTAATGTACAGCATGGTGACTATAGTTAGTAATATTGTATTGCATATTTGAAAATTGCTAAGAGAGTAGATCTTAAAATTCTCGTCACAAGGAAAAACGTTGTAATTATGTGTTGTGATGGATGTTAACTAGACTTATTTTGATGATCATTTTGCAATATCATATCATTATGTTGTACACTGGAACTAACATAATGTGTCAATTATATCTCAATAAAAAAGAGATCTAAATAACTTCTCCATTATTGTTAGCTATTTAGTTGGAACATTCTTTTATTTCAGCTATTGGTTTGTGTGTGTGCTTGTGCATTTGTGAGTGTGTTTTAAAGTAGAGTACAATCAACTATGTAATTGTTTCAATGCCTTTAAAAGATATTTGATATGTTTCATAAAAATGATCAAACCACAAAATACTGGAGCTCCACCTGTTAGAGTGGTCCCAGGACCACACGAGGAATGCATGTTAGAATGCAGTTTCCTGGGCTCCAACCCCAGATCCTCCTCAATTGAAATATGTTGCCATAGGATCCTGCATCTGCACTTTTAACAAGCTTTCCAGGCAATTCCATGTCCTCTATTGTTTGAGAACCACCATTTCAGGTGGGAAGATGGTGTTGATTTTGTTTTCTTCGACTCTAGGTGATGGAGTTGGCTTCTGTGAAGCATTGGGAAGAACAGCAACGAGAGGGTGGGGCCCTGAAGGATGAGGGCAGGGTGACTAAGCTTGATGTCTATTCACTTGTCTAACCCGGGTTCCAACACTGGGCACCGGAGTGACTGGGTAACTTGCTTAGTGGGGGTGTCCGAGTCGTTTTTCTGGTGCTGTTTCTTCTTGTTGAAATAACGTTGAGGAGGATGTTGCTAGTAATAATTATTATTCCTGAATTTAAGTCTTCTTTGCTATTTGACCATCATGAAAATTCTATTATGAATAAGACAATTCAATACAAGCCCTATTTTCCAGGTAGCATACATGCTCACGATTCTCTTGTTTGCTGGATGCCAAAAATAATGAAGCTTGGAGGGGCAGAGTCCAGGAATGACTATGGAAAGGTGCGGTTCCAGAACTGGAAATAAGTAATTTGATTGACATTTTAAATTTTAGTAGTCACTTACTTTGGCTAACTCCCTCTTTTCATCAGTGTTTAGGCAAACTCAAGTGAAGTTTGGTTCTGTCACTTAGCTCTCGGCTGGGCCCTCTTAGAACGCCATGTGCAACAGGCATGCTCCCACAGGAGAGCGTCAGGAGGTCAGCTTGAGAAGAGAGAGCCTGCTGTATTCTTATTTGTTTTTCCCCTTGAAAGCAACAAAACTGGACTCTTATCATGTGCTATGCATACTGCTGAGTGCTCGCACACATTATCTTTTTCATTTAATTTTCTCAAAACCCCTTTGTCTTGAATTACAGATGAAGAAACTGAGGTTTTGAGAGATTAGGTAACTGGTCAAGATTACACTGCTAAGGGGCCGCCCGGTGGCGCAGTGGTTTAGTCCGCGCTTGGCAGCCCGGGGTTCGCAGGTTCGGATCCCGGGCGCCCGCCGATGCACGGCTCGTCA
Source organism: Tapirus indicus (assembly GCA_031878705.1). Classification (NCBI taxonomy): domain Eukaryota; kingdom Metazoa; phylum Chordata; class Mammalia; order Perissodactyla; family Tapiridae; genus Tapirus; species Tapirus indicus. The sequence continues at coordinate 56,746,263 of CM062917.1, forward strand.
GCTACGCCGTGGCAGCATCCCATATAAAATAGAGGAAGACGGGCACGGATGTTAGCCCAGGGCCAGTCTTCCTCAGCAAAAAGAGGAGGATTGGCAACGGATGTTAGCTTAGGGCTGGTCTCCCTCACAAAAAAAAAAAGATTACACTGCTAAACTTCTAATCCCAGTCTGTTGGGTTCCTAACCCCAAAGTTTAAACCACCACACTCTTGTCTCTGATTGGAAACTAACAATTGGGGTAGCAGAGTCTCTCCTGTAAGTAATAAATTAAATTATCATCTCTGCAAAGTTGTGAATGCATTTAAAATGGAAATACTTTGATGAATAAATCACTGGTAGTTTTTAGTTTCATTTGTACTTGCTTTGGAAAACACATCAATTCATGTGGTGCACATTCTAAATCATGCTGGGAAAGAAGGACAATTTTGGTATTTATAGGGTAAGTTAACTGCTGTAACCCCCAAATCTCATCAGGTTAATAAAATGCAAGATTACTTTTTGCTCATGTGAAGTCCCAAGCAGATGTTCCTTTTGGGTGGCTCTCTTGGATGGGTCTTCCAAGTGCCCCATGAAGACCCAGTTGGTGCCCATTTGGGTGCTCCTCCATCTTGTCACTCTAAGGTTGTTCTGGCATCATCCGGCCAGCAGTGTCAGACATTGACCCTTGACTACCTTGGTCTGGAAGTGGTCTGAGAGTGCAGCCCCACCTAGATACAAGGTAGGGAGAGGGGTTGGGGAGTGTAGTCCATGATGTGGCAGTTACTTCTCAGCAACTTTACACTGTGGAAAAGGAGCACAAATCATTGCTGATCAGCTAATCTCTATTACCAAAAAAGAACCTGGTGTCCTAAAATTGCAAAGTGGGGGCTGGATAGGATGAGAGAGAATGGAGGCTGGGAAGAGGAAGTCAGTGAGCCTGTGTCATGGGGCTGACTTGAGCATTAACTGAGATAGTCCTTGTTCAATAGTCAGCAAAGTGCCTGGCACATAGTAAGCACTCAGTATATGTTTATGATTATTATTATTAGTGCATTCAGTCGTCAGGCAAATGGCATTGTTTAGCTCAGAAACTGGGAGATTTAATTTGTTCATTGGAGAGTGAGAAGCTTCAAACATTATTTTACACCATGAAAAGGAAGAATAATAACTTAAGTGAGAAAATGCTTCTTTTGTTTGTGAAGCTTCTAGATTGGGCTGGAACTGTAAAGCAAAAGGAAGAATGAACTAGGAGCCACAAGACTGGAGTTCCAGTCTCTGTAATGGCAGTAGCTCGGAGTGGTACCTGGGGCAACCTGTGAGCCTCTGTGGGCTGGAATTTGGGATCTGGGCAGCATAAGGCTTGTGCTAGGTTGTTGCTTTCTCAACAGTGTTCCAAGCAATGCTCGAGCTGCTGTAACCACACTCCAACTATGTGGGGGACTGCAAACTTTTTGAGTATGGAAAAGTTGAAAGACAGAAGGAATCTGGATCTTTGATGATGTCATGGTGCTGCTGAATTAGCCTACCTTGGAACTAGTCTACAATTTTTTCTCATAATTTATTTTTATTTTTAAGAAAAACTAAATGGATGAATGTTTGTTTGTTTATTTATTTATTTATGAGGAAGAACAGCCCTGAGCTAACATCTGTTGCCAATCCTCCTCTTTTTTGCTGAGGAAGACTGGCCCTGGGCTAACATCCGTGCCCATCTTCCTCTACTTTATATGGGATGCTGCCACAGCATGGGTGACAAGCAGTGTGTCTATCCGCGCCCAGGATCTGAACCTGCAAAACCCCAGGCCCTCAAAGTGGAGCATGTGAACTTAACTGCTAGGCCACTCGGCTGGGCCCTGGATGAATGTTTAAAGCTAAATGAATGGATATTGTATTTCATCAAGTGCATGCATCAAATGCAATACAACATCATAAGTGTATATCTAAATGAATTACCATAAAGAGCACATACCCATGTAACAACCCTCTGTCAAGAACTAGAACATTACCAGCTTCCAGAAGCCCCCCTCCTGCACTTTCATGACTACCATCCTCTTTTCTGCATAAAGTTATTCTATTCTGACTTCTAATGCCATAACTTGGTTTTCCTTGATTATGAACTTTGTATAAATGGAACCATACAATATGTATTTTTTTGAGTATGGTTTCTTTTGCTCAATATTATGTTTGTGGGATTCATCCATACTGTTCTGTTGTAGTCATATTTCATTTATTTGCTCGGAACACTGTTGAGAAACCAACAACCTAGCACAAGCCTTATGCTGCCCAGATGACATAGCATACCATTGGATGAATATACTATGATTTATCTATTCTAGTGTTGATGGACATTTAGGTTATTTCAATTTTCTTAGTTATTACAAGTAATGCTGCCATGAACATTCTTATATGTATCATTTGTTGTACATATGTGTGCATTTCTGTGTGATATACTCCAAGAGTGGAACCACCTGACCATTGGGTATTATAAATTCAACTTTAGTGATGGTACGAATTCACACATTACCAGCAGTGGAAGTTCTTGTATCACTTCCTTGTCAACATTTGGCATTGTCAGTCTTTTCATTTTAAATCTTCTGGTAGGTATGTAGTGGAATCTTTATATCACTTTGGGGAGAATTGACATTTCTTAGTATTTAGTCTTCCAATCCATGAATATTCCTCCATTTATTTAGATAATCTTTTATTTTTCTTAATCATGTTCCATAGTTTTCTATACAGAGAACTTGGATATCTTTTGTTACATTTATTCTTCAGTATTTGATATTTATTGATGCTATGGAAATAGTATCTTTAATAAAGTTTCATTTTCTATTTGCTGCTGATACACAGAAAGGGATGATTAGCCATATGTGTGTGGTGATGGATTGTAACTAATCTTTGGATGGTAAACGTAATGTAATCTATACAGAAATAGAAATATAATGATGTACACCTGAAATTTATATAATGTTATAAACCAATGTTACTGCAATAGAAAAAATACTCCTGATATTTGTATTTTAACCTGTCATCCAGCAAGCTTGCTGAACTCACTTGTATTTTTAGAATTAATATCTGTAGATTCATTGGATTTTCTACAACCATAATCATATGCTCTGGGAATAATGACACCTTTATTTTTCCTAATCCTTACTTATTTTTCTTGCCTTATTATACTGTCTAGGGTGCAGAGTACGATACTGCATAGAATAGGGGATAGGGAGCATATAACACTCTACATTTCACCATTATGTAAGATATTGTAAATACCATTTATGACATTAAGGTTTTCTAATTCCTGTTTTCTAAAAGTTTTCATCATAAATGGATGTTAAATTTCTTCATGTGCACTTTTTGATCAACTGAGATAACCATATGAGTTTCCTCCTTTAGTTTGTAAATGTAGTGAATTCCATTTATGAATTTTTGTATGTTAAATAAATCCTTCACTCTGGGATAAACCAAACTTGTGTAATGTATTATCATTTTATATGTTACTGGATTCATTTTGCTAATATGTTGTTTTGGATTTTTGCATCTTTGTGCATGAATGAGATTGATTTGCCATTTTCCTTTCTTGTAACATCTATCAGGTTTGGTATCAAGGTTATACTGGCCTTACAAAGCTCATAGGGAAGTTTTATTTCTTTTTTCTATTTGGGAGAAAAGTTTGTGAGAGATTGGCATTATAGCATATTTAAGATTTATGACAGATTGGCATTATATCTTCCTTAAACGTGTGCTAGAGTTTGCTAGTGAAGAATTTGTGTGTGTGTCTGTGTGTGTAGGTATGTGCACATTTAGAATTGTTTATCTTTTCCATGAATTGAAACTTTACAAAATACATCTGTTTATCTCTACTAATGCTTTTTTCTTTGAAGTATTTGTTTACTGTGTACCAGCTCTTTTTAGTTCATGTTTGCACAGTATAACTTATTCTATTCTTTGACTTTCAAACTTCCTGTGACCTTATATTTAAGGTGTATCTCTTCTAAACAGTATCTCAGTTTTAAAAATCTTATCTGACAATCTTAGCCTTTAATCGAAACATTTGCTCTATTTACATTTAATGCATTTCCTGTGTAAGTCTTTGTCTGATAGCTCCACTATTGGATCCCATCTAGACTGTTGCCATTGTCTGCTGGTTATTTTTGGTTGAGTGTTGAACATTGTGTATGAAAAATTACAAAGATAATTCAAAGCTCCTGATGATATTATCTTCTTTCAGAGAACATTTATTTTTGCTTCTGGTAGTCTGTTTGGCTAGGGGCACTAAGAATTCCACATCATCTTAATTCTCTTAGGATTTGAGATAATTCAAGTCTGAGTTTACGATCCTGCTGGTCTATTTCTTTCTAGTTTATTCCTTTCCTAGAATGTAGCTCTTTGGGGTCCCAATCCAAAGCCTAGGAGGAGGTGATTACCCAAGCCCTACCTTTGGCTTCCCCTAAACTCCAGTTTCCTGCAAGCTCTGTGAGTCTCTGAAAGTTCTGCTTAGGTTTTCAGCCTTTTAGTGGCCTCTTTCAGAATTACCAAGAGCTCTGGGGTGAAACCTCTTCCATACGCAGGGTTCACTTCTCTGGGTTTCCTTCTTCTCTCACATCTTGGACCCATAATTCTCCCATGCCTTCTGATAGCGAAAAAATATGTTTTGTCCAGCTTTTCTAGTTCTTTGTGGGACGTAGTTCTGAATTTTCTAGTTTGGCATTACACAAGTAGAACTCCTCCCACACATTTTACTTGAGATAACAAATCCCTTATTGTTTAACCTATATGTCTTTTGCTTGTCTGCTACTTGCTACCAAACACTTGCTAATAAATACAAGTGCCCTGTGAAGAAAGTATTCTCAGTCTAGTAAGTGTGGGAAGCACTATACGCTAAATTTTCCACTTAGAGATTCACAATATACATTGCATATTAAAAACCAATGAAATTTTACATTAAGGAAAGTTTGTTTAGGGACCCGCCTAGTGGTGTAGTGGTTAAGTTCGTGTGCTCCACTTCCGACGGCCTGGGGTTCACAGGTTCAGATTCCAGGCATGAACCTACACACTGCTTATCAAGCCATGCTGTGGCAAGCATCCCACACATAAAGTACAGGAAGATGGGCACAAATGTTAGCCCAGGGCCAATCTTCCTCAGCAAAAAAAAAAAAAAAAAGAAAGTTTGTTTAACCCTGTGCTTAAGGAAATTATATGAAGAAAGAATCCTTTTTAAAAAAAATCACCTATTAAATCCCATGGAATTAATATTGTCTTATGTTGACTTACTACCTACCAGTTTTTCTTTAAGCATAAAAGTCAATTCTTCCTGGGGGAATTGACCTCCCACTCGGACACGAAGCTCCATCTCAGTGCTCAGGGAGCTACATATGATTTTGTGTGAGTTTTGTTTGTTTGTATTTTTCATTTAGACTGTGTGCTCCTTGAAGGAGTTGGTGGGGAGCGCACCTTATTTAGTGTGACTCCAGTGCCTAGCATTGTAATTTGACAATTAAAGTATCTTCATGAACAATGAGTAAGAATATTTATGGCACACAAGAGCTCTTTGGATTGATGAAGTACAAGGAAATGTTTGAGGTCAATCCTAAAGAGAAGTTCTTAACCTGTGAATCCCTGGAGGAGCTTCCCCCTGGTCTGTGACCCTCCTCAAATTGCAAGCAGAATTTCTTGTGAATAAGCTGATTGGTTTGCAGGGCTCTTTCCCCTTTCCCATGACCTTTTCTCACTTCCTTCCTTTGAATTTCTATAAACTGGAACCCTACCTCTTCTCTCTAGTCCCCTTATCCTATGCCTGCTTTTATCCTCTGCCAGTCACAGGACACACATACTCTTGTGGAGGCCGAGCTGCAGGCTGGGGCTGGAAGGCTCAGGGCCTCAGTCTCTGGGCAAATGAAGCGGTGGGAAAAGTGGATCTGAGTGACACAAGCCCAGGACTCCTGACGTTACTGGGATTCACCAAGGAGCCCTGGAACTGGACAGGAGCAGCAAGGGGGTGGCAAAAGTGTTCTTTATCTAACAATGATCAGAAAGTATTGCATCCATAACGGGGCTCTTGGTGGCAAAAGGTGTTTAACTCATGGGTAGCACAGTTCATCTCATTCTCAGGGAAAAGAAGCCATCTACACCAGGTTGGTAGAACACCTACCTAGTACTCATCATTTCTCCAGATAGATTTTAGTATGTGATGCTGTCAACCTTCATCCCTCAAGGCTCCTTGATCCCATAACAATGAACCCAAACAGACAACCTCTTTTCACCATCCCCACCCAATAGCAATTCATCTTGGCCACACATATCCACCCTGCTCTCATTCAATTCCTTTCCTTTCCTTTATCACCAAGATTTGTGGACAGAGCTGTGCCACAAAAATAAAACTGGAGTTCTGTTAAAGAAGAAAGGAAAATTGGGTGTGGAATTTGGCCCACAGGGTCTGCTACACCTCTGTCCACTTCTCAGCCACAGCAATCTGCCTTCCACAGCACGTGTCACAGAAACTGCTCTGTCAAAACCACTAGTGCCTTCTCTGTTGCATCTCGCTTGACCTTTTTGGAGGTATTGGTCTGTTGAGCCTTCCCTCCTCCATGACAAGTCCTTTTCCATTGGAGGGGCCACTTTCTCCTCATTTTCCTCCCTTCTTTCTCCTATTTCCTCCACACACACAGTAAATGTCAGTGTCCCTCAAGGTGCTGGCCCCAGGCCTCTGTTCCTTCTCTGGATACCTCTTCTGAGTCACCTCATCCAAGCCTTTGGCTTCAGGTACTACCTCCTGTTGATGACTCGATCCTTCCTTCATCTTGCTGCTCAGTCCTCAACCAGTAGCCTTCTGGACATCCCCAAGTGGATGGCTCACAGGCACCTGACTTAACATATACAAAGGAAGCTCCTTATCTTTTATGTTAAACCTGCAATTGCTTGTATAGTTCTTCTTTTGGTGAATGGAGTCATGACCTTCCCAACTGCCAGGGCAGGAAACCACGGTATCATTCCTTTCGCTCAGCCCCACATCCAGTGTAGGAGACGCTGTTGTGCCCACCTTTGTGGGGCTGGTGCACCTGTCTCTCAGCTACTGCAGAGGTTGGTTGCTGGCGATCTCCACACTTCTACTCTTTTCTGGAGTACTGCTCTTGGCCGAGGAGAGCTGCCCGACTATAAGATGCCTATGGGATTACAGTTCCTCACCCCTGGATGGCCCGTAGCCAATACTGACTGGTGTAGAGAGTATGACAGCTCAGCTCTCTCATCTCTGAACAGGACAACCTCTGGTGCAACTTAACCCCAGATCTACCCTGGGAGCAGGTTGAGACCAGACTTACAGTGAAACCACATCCGTGCTGAGATGCTTCTGCCGCACAGGTTGCTCCTGAGTGCACTCCCTCAAGGAATCACTTGCGTGAGAATCCCTACCTCAAACTCTGCTTCCAAGGAGCCGGCCAAGGCGGCCATCAGGTCTCAGATTCCGTTTCCTTGTTTCTTACATCTGCCCCATCCATCATCCCTCTGCCTGAGTCTTAGTCCAAGCCACACTCGTTTCCACCTAGCCCAGTGTGGCTAATAGGAATAGAATGTGAGCCACATAGGGCATTTAACATTTTCTAGCAGCCACATTAAAACAAACAAGATAGGTGATTTTAATTTTGGTAATATATTGTACTTAAGCCAATATATCAAAATAGTATTTTAACATGTAATCAATGTAAACTGATTAATGAAGTAGTTCACATTCTTTTACTTATACTAAGTCTTCAAAATCTAGTGTGTGTTTTATTCTTACAGTACGTCACAATTTGAAGGCTAAATTTCAAAGAAAATACTTAATCTTTATTTAGATTTCATAAAATCCAGTTGTAAAGAGTCACATATTCAGGTTGTTCCCAACATACATCAGTCTTCCAATCACTGAACTGAGTATCAATTAAAAAAATTTAAATTAATTAAGATGAAATGAAATTAAGAATTCAAGTGCTAGATAGCCACATGCGGCTGCTGGCTACTGCACAGGACAGTGCAGACCTGGGCTATCACAGCCACATTCCCGTTGACCTCCTTGCTTCTTGCTACCAATCTGTTCTCTACACTGCAGTCACCATGGTTCTGTAACTATGCACATTACAAAGGAAAAGTCAGTAACCCTGATCCTGCCTTTATTCAGAATTTTGATATTTTGTTCATCAAGTATTTTTTGTATTAATTTTAATTTTTTAAAATATTGCATTACAATGTTACTTATCTCGATTACTGAGGTTTTTGGCACTCTGAAAATTTTGTGCCTGAGTGAGTGCCTCATTTGCCTCCCCCTAGTCCTGGCCCTATACAATGTGATTCCCCTTCTTCCCTTCAAATCCTCTCCATGACTTGCAGGATCAAGTTCATGGTAGGTAAAGCATAGGAAGTCCCTGACGAGCTGGTCCGGGCCCTTCCGTCCTGCTCCCTTCAAGACACTTTTCAGCAACAGCAAACCTCTGAACTGGAGCGTCTCATCTTCCTGCCTTCATTCATGCTGTTTACCTTGCCTGGGACTCACTTTCCTGTTTTCTTTATCTAGCTAATTCCTACTCAGTCTTCATTCCTCCTCTCTGGTGGCAGGTTCGGGTTGCGTGCTGCCTGAAGTTCCCACGCAGTCTTCACCTCCCTTAATTGGCTAGCCCCCTTGCCACTCCCCTCACCACATCATATTTCTAAGGATTGTTTCTTTATAGATAAAATTTTTTTCATTTCCCTCTCTACATCCTAAACTAAATTTCTTTGAGTTTAGAAAGGGGATAAAGAAGAAATGTCAGGTGTTGTGTCCAGTGTTTAGGTTTTAAAGAAGAGAAAGATTTGACTTCTTTCAATTGGCAGCTGAAATTGGATCTAGTTATGTCTAATTTTCTCAAACTCTGGACTTTTCTGAGAAAGAACTTACATTATGGCAGGAATTACTATGACACACTTAAAAAATTCATTTCTTATGTGTGACTGAGCAGGGATATGGAGTACTCACTGCCCGGAGGGACCCTATTACCCTGGTACTTCCATCTAATTGCTCATCTCCTACCCAAACACACATATGGAAAGAGAGAGAAAATGTTGATTATTTCTCTTTTACCCACCAAGTGATTGGTAGGTAAATCAATTTTGAAAAAACATTTTGATAGCTACCTCTGAGGTGTTGGCAACCAGGAAAGATAGCCAAATGTTGATTGACTCTCCATGAGACATTCTTTTCGCCAAAATTACACAGAATGGAACATTGAAAGGACTGACTTCTGGTTTCCACTTTGACATGTAACAGGTTGGAAGTCGTCACTCCCATCCTTACAAGAAGAAAAAAAACTGAACATGGTAAAAACTTTCAGAAAACTAGGAATAGAGGGCAACTTCCTCAACTTGGTAAAGAACCTACCAAGAATTTACAGTTGACATCATACAAACTGGTGAGAAACTAGATGCTTTTCTGCTAAGACTGGGAACAAGACAAGGCTATTCCTCTTCACCACTCTTATTCAACATCATACAGGAAGTCCTAGCTAATGCAATAAGACGAGAAAAGGACATATAAGGTACACAGATTGGGAAGGAAGAAATAAAGCTATCTTTGTTCACATATAAGATGATTGTGTAAAAAAATCCCAAGACTTGACAAAAATACTCCTGAAACTGATAAGCCATTATAGTAAGATATCATAAGGTTAATATACAAAAGTCAATTGCTTCCCCATATACCAGCAGTGAACAACTGGAATTTAGAATAAAAAACACAACATCATTACATTAGCACCAAAAAAAGTACAAATTTAACAAAATATGTGTAGCTATTAGAATGGCTAAGATCCAAAATACTGACACCACCAAATGTTGACAGGGATATGGAGCATCAGGAACTCTCATTCATTGCTGGTGTGAATGCAAAATGGTACAGCCGCTTTAGAAGACAGTTTGATGGTTTCCACCAAACCAAGCATACTCTTACTATATGATCCAGCAATAACACTCTTTGGTATTTATTCCAATGAGCTGAAAACTTATGTCCACATGAAAACCTGCACACAAATGTTTATAGCAGCTTTATTCATAGTTAACAAAATCTGGAAGCAACCAAGATGTCCTTCAATAGGTAAATGGATAAACAAACTGCGGTATACCCTACAATGGAATATTATTCAGTGATAAAAAGAAATGAGCTATCAATTCATGAAAAGACATGAAGGAAATTAAATGCACATTAGTAAGTGAAAGAAACCAATTTGAAGAGACTATATAGTACATGATTCCAACTATATGACATTCTGGAAAAGGCAAAACTATAGACACAGTAAAAAGATAGTGATTGCCAAGGGTTTGGGGGTGGGGGAGTGATAAATAGACAGAGCACGGGGCATTTTTAGGGCAGTGAAACTCTTCTGTATGATACTGTAGTGGAGGATACACTACATTTTACATCTGTCAAACCTCATAGAAGGTACAACACCAAGAGTTTGGCAGTGGTGCGAGCCCAATAAGCCCTCTGTGCCTCTAGTGAGTCCCTTTCAAGAGGCATTGACAACAAATAAGTAAATAAGTATCTGCTAGTTTTAGAGAATGTACGTCTGTAGTTCTGTGGCTACAAAGACACTCTTGGATAAGCAAGGCATTGACACAAAGGCATCTGCAACCTGGGTCTTGGACCATACAGGCCTTGGGGCCTCCACTACGGTGGCAGCAACCGGTCTAGGTTCAGTCCCATAGTACTTAATAATGACAGATTCTTTTGCCACAAATGATCAAGGGGCAGTTGCTGTTATACAAGTGTCTAGAATTTGTTAATTTGTCTTGGACATCTAGACAGTCAAAAAATGTCTGATGAGTAATTTGTAGAAATGATTTGCGCTTGTCCTTGCATTTCAAGCTTGGTGACTGTCCCAGCCTGAGCTCTTCTAAAAGAAATAAACTTTCCCCAGTCTCTCCAATAAAAAGAACTCAAAGAAGCTGTGTCTAGTACCACATTCCCCCACCTCCCAAATCACCACTCCCTTCATCAGCTCGGTATTTGGACCAGGGATATCCCATCCATTTTCTAGCCAGCAGCCCTAATGGGACCTAAGGTCAATTGTTTGACTTTTCCTGGATTCCTGGCACTTGAATCCTTGTGCTAAATCTACAATGACTTGACATACTTCAGACAATTCCTTGTAACCAAAAGAGGCTTATTAGAGAGCATCTGTGACAAACACTGTGCTGCACAGGCCCACAGTTGAGAGAATAAATGGGAGCTGAAGTCAGTACTCTGCTCCTCAAGCTGTATGCCCTGGTGGCGTTGGGGGGCTGTCTTCCTGGAGGAAGGGGTGGCTTTTTCTGATTTGCACAAAGGCACTGTCTAAGCACAAAGCTATATGTCAGTGGGGCTGTCTGCCCAGAGGGGACCCCTGTCCCTAATTTGCAGCAAGCCGTCATACAGACTAGCTCTGATTTAGTGACATATTCAGGGATGGGAAAATTGATCTAGCACCTTGTTTAATATATTCCAAAATTTTGATTCAGTATATCTTTTTATCAGACTGCACTATTTTTTCAGTGTTTGTTTGAAAATATTGGGCTACGAAGGTGCTAGGTTAAAGAAGTTCCTTTCCTCAAGTTCTTTAATGAGATGAAGGAAAAAGAAACCCATTGTTAGAAGCTGTAATGTTAGCAGTCTGTGAACTGAAAATGACCAGCACAGATACTGTTAATGGATTTGGACCTAGGAGTGCTGCAGGCCTGCTGGCCAGTGAGCTCAGAAAACTCTTCCTCTGGAGTGGCCTTGTATTTCAGAGACTCCAGGAGGTTGCAGAAGTTAGAGCAGCTTTCTGGGACTCTTAATGGCCAGTGCCACAGACACTGCAAACAATGCTGTTCTTCTAGTTTTGTGGTTAAGCACTGAACAAAACTAGCAATCTGTGATGATGTGGGTGCTGACTGAGGCGGGGGGAATCAGCTCTCCCCAGGAGCTTTTGTGTGGCCCCTTTGTGATTCTGAGTGCCTTTGCTCATTCACAGCATATTCATGCATGATCTCAACGGTAAAATCACTAAAATCACACTCATTTTGAAGAAGTGGGAGCGTCAGCAACTGAGGAAAAGAGCTTGCCATTTGGGATGAATTCCACTGCAAGTAAAAGGAACCTTGGTTCAGGCTGGTTAAGGATAAAAACTTATCTCCTATACCGCATGGTCCAATGGTCAAATGGGTCTCAGAGTTGATTGATTCAAAGGCCAATCAAATTCCCAGAGTATTTCCATCTCTGTGGTCTGCCACACCTAATGATGGCCCCATCTTCCTGCTGGCAAGAAGATGCTTCAGCAGCCCCCGAGTTCATGCATGTTGACACCTCCCAAAGGAGCAAGAGCACTGTCTTTTTTTATAGCTCTTTTAGAAGCTCTTCAGCAGATCCCCCACCTATTTTATTGACTAGGATTAGCAAAACCATTAAGCCTACTCTTGGAACTGGGTATGGTGGGGGGACAGTCAGCTTCCTCTGAGGTATGTGGTGGGCAGTGGGGTGTGTGATGGATCCCTGAACACAATGCAGAATCTGTAGGGAAGAAATAAGGGAGAAACCTACAAAAATTCCTAAAAGGGCAAATTGAGATGCTGCTATAGAAGTTTCTTATCCCAAAGCTAATTGTTCAGTAGATTTGATTTCCGTCTTGTTCCCCAGCCTTTATGAACACCATTGGAAAGGTTGTGTCACTCAGAGAAGTCAGTAAAACATTTTCCATGTCTAATGCTTTGTTTTTAAGTTGCACTTGCTTTTAGGAACCAAGGCAGAACATTGCCAGATGGCCAAACTGCAGAACCAGTCCAAACCAGAAAGATCCAAGATGGCGATGGGGTGCCATGCACAAAAGGAAACTTGTGCAAAAGGTGCTGTGTGCAAGAAGGGAAGATCTCCCTTTCAGGGAGAAGGTGTTTTAGAGCATGAGCTCTGCCTCCTCCATCTGTTGATTAACAAATAGTCTCTGCTTTGCTATTCCGAACCTGGTCTCCTTCTATTGGCACAAGTGGCTCTGGACAAAAGGACCCACTTGCGGGTCACCGGTCCCTTAGGGCTAGTAACAGCTGGACAAGACGGTGCTTGGGAGGACTTAGGCTCTCCTAGAGCCATTAGAACAGCTTCTGAGCGTCGCTTAGAATGGAACCTGCTCTTAACATGCTTACATCTGCAGACATATTTCAAGTATTTCAGAGTTAGACATATTTCAAGTAACTTCAGAGTTAGAAGAGGGACTATTAAATCTGAATAATCTATATTATGGGGGACGTGCATTTCTTTTGTTCTGCTGACGCTGTTAGCAAGAGCTCACTACTTTAATGTGTACCTCATTTGTAATAGGAGTTGTCCTTTAATTTGTGAAACATGTAGTGATGTATCATCTCTTATTGGGACTTTTTCTTGGGTCTTCATGAATGGTTAAACTTGGTGCAGCTAAGAGGTTTATTTGGTGGGTGTCAATATGAACTTTAAGTTTTTGGCAATTTGTTGGCATGGTCTCTCAAAATTCCCAAATTGCCACATAAAGGCAGAAACTGCTGTATCTAATTCCACTTGTGAAATTTAACTCTCAACAGTCATGGGCTACTGAAAATTGCACCTTCAAGAATCCCCCAAATTCTTGTCTTAGGTGAAGCTGTGATGAATAATAATTTTATTATGGCAAATTAGACCCCAAAATTGCCAGGAATGCAACATACTTTTGCTCAGTTCTCTCTATCTTGTTTAAGATAGAATGAAAGGTTCTCCGCATAGGATTTCTAGAACTGTCCTCCCTAATGTCTTCAGGTTTTGTCTGAATATTGGAGTTAGTAGAGTTTCATGGGGCAGCTGAGGTAGTGCCTTCTGTGATCAGGAGAGGGTAGCAAAGAGCCATCAGAGTCAGGCCTCTGTGGGCTGCGTCCGCCCAGGAATCAATTTAGGAAAAATGAGAACTCAGAAGAAAACCCCAGCCTGAGTGGATACCACCCTAAACTGAAGAAGATCTAGAGTTGAAGCAGAGTCCAATGCATGTCTGTCGCAACAAAATTGGGGTTAAATGGTGCTAGAATCCAAGAGGAATAATCACGTCAGCAGGGGCTCATATTTCCAGAACAAAAACGGGAGTGAGCAAAGCAACCACTGGCAAATTTAAGTGAGATAGGAGTCAGGCCAGAGAGATTAGGGTGAGTCAGAGAGTTGTAAAAGGTTAATTATATTGATGGTTTGCTGAGAGATGCAGCTTTTTTATTTTAAAAATAACATTCATAGTTTATAATTCCAAATACAAAATACATTCATTGTAGAAAATCTGGAAACTAGAGAAAAGCACACAAAAGATAATAAAACTCATCTGGAATTGTACCACCCAGAGAACAATTTTGGTATATATTCCAGCAGTCATATCTGTTTATCTATTAATCAGTCAATCATCCATTTGCCCAAATGAAACTGGGATCATGCATTTAACCATATGCCGTCAATATTTCTCCCTGCCATTAAACATTTCTCTAAAACAGTTAAAAAGCTGTCTGCAGAGCACTCCATCGTATAGATGCGTCATGAAGAATTTAGTATGCACTGTCTAGTCTTCAGGGGCTAGAGGTCATCCTGGAACTTTACACTGACTGATGTCAAACTTCATTATGCTCCAGATCAGGCATTATAAAATTTAAAAATTCAAAGTTTGGGAAAGTAGAGAAAAACAAATAATCTCTGAGCCCAGTACCCCAAGCTATTTTCATTTTCCTTTATTTCCTGCTAGTCTTTGTCCAAATGCATACGTATTTTAACAGGATTACAATCATAAAGCAATTTGCATTTTACATCATAAGCGTTTTTAAGCTGATTAATGATTTTTACGATTTTTAATGACTGGGTGATATTCCTCTAATTGGACATACAATGATTCGATTAGTCATTATCGTATTGTTCCTTTTTTTTGCTATTATGAATAATTCTGCAATAAACATCTTTATGATTATAGCCTTATTCTTCATTTGGACTATATCCTTGGATGAAGTCTTGTAAGGGGTAATAGGGTCTGCTTAAACTCTAGCAGTAACGTAAATATCAATTGCTTGCCTTAGTTTTTGAGAGTGGATTTGCGTTGGTTTTGTTATTCAGTGTTTTTTAATTGAATTTCATTTTTATTACTAGAAACATGTTGAATTGGATAGAGGCAGAATTTAGAAAAGCAACAAGCAGATTTTGAGTGAGATAGTGGTGATTTTTATGGAGGTATTTTTGAGTAGATGCTCCTTTGCTTCCCTATCTGATCTGTACGCGACAGTGGAGACTTAAGAGGACTAAGAAGCATTCATAAAAAGCCAGCTAACTAATAACACACTCGGCAAGCCCTTTTCACGTTAGTGGTTTTCCTGCCTATGCAAGTTTTTAAAGACCAGGGCCAATTTTACATGCGCATTAGATTATGTGTGATAATAAGGAAATCGAGAAGTAAATGGAAGGACCACGAAAACTCTTCCTTAGCTTCACATATCTCTACCTGAACTAATTTAGATTCAGTACAGTATTTAGTAAATGATGCATGATGGCATGGGTCCAACAGCTAAGATCCTAACAAATCTTTTTCCAGTAAGAATTCCAACAAACAACGGAAGGTGTGATCCACAGAATGGACCCAGAAGGCTCCAGGCTCGTTACCATTGCTCACGTTCTCTTTATGATAGCAATTGTAAGAGAGCTCATGACTAAAACTTGTCAAATTAATAAGCATAGTTTCTAAAAATATATAAAATAAATAAAAACAAACACCAAGAGGTAAAATCTTAATAACAACGATCACCTTTCTGTGGAAACTGAGGAAATACAATCTTAGCATCCCTCCACATAGTTATGTCTCACTTTTATTAGCAGATTTTCAATAAATACTTATTGTGGTTGACAATACATTGTAGACTTTCACTTACCCATCATGGATATATATAAGAAAT
Organism: Tapirus indicus; assembly: GCA_031878705.1. Lineage (NCBI taxonomy): Eukaryota > Metazoa > Chordata > Mammalia > Perissodactyla > Tapiridae > Tapirus > Tapirus indicus. The sequence continues at coordinate 56,762,162 of CM062917.1, forward strand.
ACATTCTGATTGATTGATTTTTCTCTCTCTCATCACTTACCTCCTCTCCTCACCTTCCCGTACTGGGAAGGAGGAAAAGTGGATGTTAAATTCTGTTTAGTTTGTCTTATATTTATTCCTCAAATCATCAGTTTCTTGGAAATTAAACACATTTTTAAACACTGTAATTCTCTTAACTGTTCTCTTAAATCTCCTCTTGAAATACATTGGTTACAACCAAAGTAATGCTCATTCTTGCCATGTGCACTGTATCTTCAATGTATGGCTTTCCAAGGTCCAAACTTCTCTCTCCTTTGCAGATGCCAGTGATCAAAAGTGCGGACAAAACACTTTCTGGTCACTGCCTAGTGCATGTCCTCTTTTCTGAGTGCTGCACACTCCCTGCAGTCCTACGGAAGGAGTGGGTCCCTGTGCCAAACTTGTACCAGGAAAAAACTCTACTTGGCCAAGGCTGATTGGCCCATACCCAGATCAGGAGCTATTATGTGCCAGACCAGTCAGATGAGCTCTTAAGAACAAGGACTAGCTGCGATAGTCTGAATAATTGCTCAGAAAATGTTTACTCCACTTCTTTTTCCCCGTTGTGGGTGGAGCACTTCCCTGCCCCTGATGTTGAGTGTGGCCATCAGACTTGGTCTGGTGAATGGGATGTTAGGAGATGGGTCACAGTCATAGGCCTGAAGTATGTTTGCATGGATTGACTTCTCTCCTGTGCTCTGGTAGGAGAAAATGCCCCAGGTCACCACTGTCCCTTCATCTTGAACCCTAGAGTGAGGTAGGGAGATGCCTCTACTAGCCAGTGGAGCAAGGCCTGAGCAGAGCTGAAACAACCGCCTCTCTGGAATCTTGGAGCCTGACATCTGGCAGAGTCTAGCTGGGTTGCAGTTGAAATGAGCATTAGGTTATTTTTGTTTTAAGCCTCTGTATTTTAGCCTGGTTTTATTATGCATTATATATTGAGACAATAACTGACTCAAACTGGGAATTATTGGATCACGCTACTTGGAGATAGTAAGTCATTCAGGCTCCAGCTTGGGTGGCCAATTTGTGGCCCTATGAGCTAGTGAACAAACAGAGACGACTGCAGATATCTCTTGCTCCTTTCTCCACCAGAGTTTCTTGGGGACTGATTTTTAAGTGATTTAGAAAGAAGGAACTGGCTCTTAGTCAGATGACTGGCTTGTATTTTTTCCCAATGTCTTTCGACATTATTTTTTTGCAGACTGGAATTTTGTAATAAGGAGGACCAACATCTTGAGTAGTTGTTTTGGTAATTGTAGGGAAGGACTGTGTAGTGACAGAATGAAAAGTGGTACTGGATATAAATGTTCATAATCAGTTCAAATTGGTATTCTTACAATGTGGTCACAATGTAAAATGAGAATGAAGAGAAAGCTATTCAACTTGAAATCTATTAAGGTTGTTAAATGCACAGAGACTATTTTTAAAAAATGCAGTGTGTCCCTGACTTTCTGGAAGTTCATGAAAAAGGGAGTCTGCATTGACCAGTGGGCCTTTCGTTAGTTGAAAGCACAGTCAATGAGCTAGATGGAATCTTAAAATCTTCTTGATGGAAGGAAAAGTGTATTTTTACATTTTATGAAATGTCAAAACAATGAAATCCATGTATTGGTATGTAAGAATTCAGATGTTCTTTGAGGCTGTGAAACAATAGGATAGTCAAGAGAAAAGAGAGTGTGCAGTAGAATTTTAGAGACTGTAGGATCCTTTTAGCTGCAAGTATAAGAAAGCCAAATCAAACTTGTTTAAATGATTAAGGGAATATCTTAACTCATATAACTGAAAACTCCAGAAAATGTCAGGTTTGAAGAAGGGCCGGACCTGTGGGTCAACATCAATCAGATCCTGGTTTGGTTCCCACCATTAGTCTCCGCTTTCACAGTGTTTGTACATCCTAAGGCTGGCAGTCCTTGGGGTGAAAGTTAGTAATTGGCAACAACTAGGACTACAGTTTACAGGGCTTCAAGTCACACTTAGTAGGGGAGAGATGGCACACCTTTCGTGGTAGCTATTACTAAAGAAAAAGAAAATTTCTTACCAGAAGTCCCTGAGAAATGTCTGCTTTCATCTCCTTTGCCTGAATTGGATCACGTGCTTACCCTTGAACTAATCCTTGTGACTAACAGACTAGGAAGTGCTGGTTGATTTTGGCCACACTGCGTCCACCCAAATGGGAAGAAGAAAGGGAAGTGTCAGGCCAGTTCTGGTCACCAGAGCCACCATGATGAGTCCTGAGCTGAGGAGGTCCACAGTCCGCTAGGGGAGGGGTCAGACAGACACACAGTTATAATACAGTGAGATCAGAAGGGGGCAGCCACTGATGTCCTCTCAAAGATTCCCAGCGGGAGGTTCTGGCCTAGATCTAAAAGAGTGAATAGGAGTTTAGTGGACAGGGGAGAAGGAAAGAATTTGGGGTAGAGAGAACATCATGTTATAAAAAACAGTTTTATTGGGAAGCCTGAAGTAACAACCAGTATAGAAGAACCTTCTTAAATAAAAATTGGCAAGGTAACCAGAAGAATCTTTCCATATATGGAAATATTTAAAAACTGGCAAAGAGAACTTCCTCCCCAGATCTTGTGGCTAACTTCCCAGTGGTTATCAGAAATGTTGGGCTAAGAAATTTCAGAGTGCCCTCCAGTGAGTGACATAATGCCCTTCAAAAGGAACACAGTGAGTTCAGTTCGCTTACTAGGAATTATACGCTTCTAGAAGGAAAGGATTCTCTCTAGTCAGTTTTTTCTCTAAGATTCTTAGCTTTATACTAAGTACCAAGGATGCTTACTAAATCCCATTCAAAGGTGAGAGGTACATAAGATTTTAAAAATAGACCTCCCCAAGGACTTACAGAATCTTAACTTACATAGCTGGTTATGGGATGGTATTACAGAAACCATATGTTTTGGGCCGTCAAAACAAAACAAACATGAAAACATTAAAAACAAACAAATAAACAAAAAAATTTTAAAGCTCAGAAAACCCCACACCAAACCCTCAAATTCCAAGTCCTCCCTTTCTTCCCTGAGGAAGGAACGCGTCAGTGTTGGTGTGGGGACAAAGTGTCAGACTGTCCAGTGTCTATAACCTATGTGTTCAGGGCCATTTTGGGTTTTCAGTCTTGATAGTCAGGTGTATTGGGGAGGACTACTTTATAATTTTGCTGCTACTGCAGAGTGTGGTCTGAGCAGGAACCAGCCAGATCACTGGGGACTGGGTGGGTAAAGAGATTCAGCCCAGGGTCTCTTTGTCTCGTTGTGGGGCACTGCCATCGGCTTACAGTCTTCTTCTGTAAGCTCTCTGATTCCATCTCCTTACCATGGCTGCACTGATCTTTAGGCTGCATGCCTAAAACCTTGCAAGGCTTCCCATTGCTCTTAGAATGAGGCCCCAAACATCACAATTCATCACAATCTACAAAGCACTGCATGATCTGGCTCTGTCCCCTCCCTGACACTTCAGGCTGCAGGAAGCTCCAGTCACCCAGCATTCTTTCCTTTCTTCAATGAAATCAGCTCCTCTGATCTCAGCACCCCCGCTGGAGTGCTCTCCCACACTGCTCCCACCTCTTGTTACCTGCTGCTCGCCCTCTGTCCTCAGCTTCCCGCCTCATGCTTCCCCCTGACTTGCCTTTGTGCTTGTTCGACTCTCACCCTCTTTGCTTCAGGTCCTCCCTCTGCACTTCTCCAGCCAGCCTCCAGGATCCTGTAGCACCCTGAGTTTCCTCCTTTATGGCAATGTGATCCACTCACAAGATTTAATACATAGAGTCCGTATGAAGGACAGATGTTGATTAGAAGTCTGGATTCAGATCCTGGTTTCATCACCAACTGAGAAGTCACGTGACTACTTTGAGACTCAGTTTCCCCATCCATAAGATGGGGCTAGGAATATTGACTTTATAGGGTTGCTGGGAGAATTTGCTGAGAATCTGAACATGCAGACCACAGTATCAGGCATTGCAGGCTTTCAACGTTCATAGGAAACTTGGTGCATACTTAGGACTCCACTGTCTAATGTTCTTATGTGTACATGGGCATGTGTGTATATATAAACATGGGCTTTGGAACAAGATCTAGGTTCAACAGCTGGTGCCACCACTTATTAACCAAGTGGTGTCAGAAAATCCATTCAGCTTCCCTGAGCCTCAAAGTCCACATCTATGAAGACGCAATAATGTTAATACCTCCCAGGGTTGCTGTGAGGATCAAAGGAGTTAATGTATGACAATGTTTTGTAAACCTTGGAGTTAAAAAATATTGTAACCCAACTTTTCGTAATTGTGCATTGCTCTCTCAGTGTTTCACCCGGGTAAGCTATGCCTCTGTGGCAAGACTCAAAGTCTCCTTGTCTAGACCCATGATGGCATTTAACACAGGCCTCAGCACAGAGATGACATTCAATAAGAATTTGCTGAAAATCAAACCCACAATGAGATATCACCTCATGTCTGTTAAAATGGCTATTATACAAAAGACAAGCGATAGCAAGTGTGGGTGAGGATGTGGAGAAAAGGGACCCCTTGTGCACTCTCGGTGGGAATGTAAACTGGTGCAGGCCCTATGAAAGCAGTATGGAAGTTCCTCAAAAAAATTAAAAATAGAACTACTATATGATCCGGCAATCTCACTTCTGGGTATATATCCAAAGGAAATGAAATCAATATCTTGTGTTATTGATTTCATGCTGCACCCCCATGTTCATTGCAGCTTTATTCACAATTGCCAAGACATGGAAACAACTCAAGCATCCACTGATAGATCAACGAAGAAAGAAAATGTGATACACACACACACACACACACACACACACACACACACACTGGAATATTATTCAACCATAAAAAAGAAGGATATCCTGCCTTTTACAATAACATGGATGGACCCTGAGGGCATTACGCTAAGTGAAATAAATCAGAAAGATAAAGACAAATACCATGTGATCTCACTTATATGTGGAAGCTAAAAAAGCTGAACTCATAAAACAGAGAGTAGAATGGTGGTTGCCAGGGGCTCAGGTGGGAGAATTAGAAAATTGGTCAAAGAGTACAAACTTCTAGGCATAAGCAGAGCAAGTTCTGGGGATCTCATGTTCAGCATGGTGACTATAATTAACAATGCTGGATTATATACTTGAAAGTTGTTAAGAGAGTAGACCTTAAATGTTATCACCACAAAAAAAGGTAATAATGTGAGGGGATGGAGGTGTTAACTGGTAATGGTTATGGTAATCATTTTGCAGTATGTATGTGTATCATATTATCATGTTGTGCATCTGAAACTTACATGCTATATGTCAACAATATTTCAATAAATCTAGAAAAAGAAAAAAGAATTTACCAATGTTGTGAGCGATGGATGTGAAGATTTGCCACCCAGACCTTTCAAGGAAGGACTTGCTGCCCAGCTACAGGGAGTGGTCAGCAGCCCCCTCCGGCTGTCAGCTCCCTGGGGATCAGCCTTGGGTGCATCCTGCCAGACCTCACACCTTCCCAGAAGCACCTTGCTTCTGGTGATGGAGCCAGGCAGAGTATAAAGGCCTAGCCATTTTGAGTGACATGGGATAACTTGTTGACAGGGGACAACTGACAAGCTGTTTTTACCTCTCAAAGCTCCAGGTAGGTTAGGATGAGGCTGTTGGGCCCTGCTAGCTGCTCTGCCTCTTCCTCTCCCTACCTTCCACAGGTCCTGATCCCCAGGGTGCTTCCTAATGGCACCCAGCACAGTAAACTCTTCTCAGAGTCTGCATCCCAGGAAACCCAACCTGTGACATACGGTGTCCAATAGATTTCATCCTCAGAAGCTTCATAGACATGACTCCATGTGTTTTCTCCACGCATTTGAATTTAGGATCATCTCTATTGTCACTGTTTAAGCAACGAAACAAAGTAAAACACAGGGTTTGTGGCATGGCTACTCTGCCCTTTCACTGAGAAGGGAGAATCCATCATATGGAATTCAGTGGCTCATGGAATGCCATGTTGTTACGTGTGTTAAGCATTGTTAAGATGCTATGTAGGAGGCAGGTTTCCAATGGCAGGGTCAGTTGAAGACTTTAGTCTATATTCTCTTAGCTCTGTTGACCTCGACTGAATTATTTTCCTCCAAGAAACAAATAATTCCCACCCCACTTAAACTGGTTTTCTAGAACAGAAAAATAATTGAGATCTTTCCTTAATTTATTTAACAAAGCCAGGGTAACCAAAATCTGATAAACGCACTATGAAGACAAGAAAAGTACAAAGCAAATCCAGTGGCACTTTAAAACAATAAGCCCAATGACCACCAGGGCTCCTTGGAGAGGCAGCATCATGTCTGGAAAGGGCTTGGGCTCTGAGTGAGGCTGCCAGAATGTTGCTCTACGCAGGTGTTGCCCTGAGCTCCAAAGGCTGACAGACAGAGCAGCGTCCCCTTGGGAATGGGAGTGTCATGCTCCATAACTCTGACCGCTAGGTGGTACCTCAGGTCTGCTGACAGAAAAACAGCAAGTTGTGGGAGAGGGGGACAGACTCCAGGTGGGAGGGGGCAGCGACAGAGAGGCGGGTCTATGGGCTGCATAAAGGCAAGGGAGTGGCCACTTAAGCCGCATTTGCCTCCGTTCAGAGGAGTCCCGTCCAGGGGTGATGGCATTTAGCTCCCGGTGGCTGTCACAGCTGTGGATGCCAGGTGCCCAGGGGCTCAAGGGCTGCTGTGAAAGAGAAGAGGTGCAAAGGAGAGCACTGGTAAATAGCCACACTTTCTATTTATTTAAAATTGCCTTGGAAGGAATGCAAAATCATGCCTAATCTACTTGTGGAAGAGAGCTAGTTGAATACTTGAACAGCTTGATATGATGTTTAATATAATATAATTGGTTGCTATCTCTGATATAGAACTAGACCTAATTAACAAATGATTATAGTTTAGTAAATACTTATTATTGATGATGAGATTCATGACAGAAATTCTAACTCTCTCCCCAGATGTGCTCTGAGTTTGGAGAGCAAAGGAGTTTTGAATATAAATCATAGGAGAGAAATTGGGCAACAAAGGAGTGACTCTCTTGCTCTAGTACTTGGTCAGTTTAAATCCCTTGTTTCTTCATGCTATGCTTATGAGGAACTTATAAAACCATGTATTAATCAGACTTTGTGGAATTTCAAATGCAGAATTCAGGGAAAATATTTGTTGAGGGAAAAACAGCATCCTGTGTGCCTCAATTTTAACATGCATGTGCAACCTAAATTTATGAATCGAAGATAGTAACTTTTTTTTTCTTGATGAGGAAGATTGGCCCTGAGCTAACGTCTGTTGACAATCTTCCTCTTTTTGCTTGATGAAGGTTCGCCCTAAGCTACATCTGTGCCAATCTTCCTCCATTTTTTGTATGTGGGATGCTGCCACAGCCTGGCTTATTGAGCAGTGGTAGGCCCGTGCCTAGGATCCAAACCCATGAACCCCAGGCCTCCGAAGCGGAGCTCACGAACTTAACCACTGTACTACCGGGCTGGCCTCCACAGTAACTTTTTATATATGATTATGCTCAAGCTAACAGATCACCTTGGTTATAATCTTAGTTACAACCACAGAGACTAAATCCTAGTGGATTTTAGAAGCGTGAGGACAAATGTTAAGAAGGCACCTGTCTGTCTCTCTTAAGAGAATATGGGCCTGTACATACTTCGAAATCTGAGCTCGCTTGAAGAAAATGCAGTGCAGTAGCCTCAGGAATGTGAAAATCAGGAGACTGGGAGGGATTTTGTAGGTGGTGAGTTGGGGGCACTTTTGAGAGTGAACTTGGGCACCAGGACAACAAACATAAAAAGCAGAACTGTCCTGGGCACACTGAGATGTGTGGTCACTCCACTAAGAGTTATGTAAAAGAATGGAGCTTAAAGGAAGGAGGATAGAGGAAGCTGGTGGAAATTCTAAGCCTGCCTGTCAGAGGGACACTATTCCAGGATCAGGGATACAAACAAGGCAGACAGGGGCAAGCCGACCTCACCCTATGCGTTGAGTCTGTTCATCCCCATTCTTGGGCGGTGCTTGCTTTTAGCATGCTGCTGTGCTTCTTTGGTAGAGTGTTAACCTCTCTAGTTCATGTTTTACAGTAAATTTGCTGCCAGAAGAGGAGCAATGAATACTTCATTTCATCTGCATTTCTTGGATCTCAACCTGAATGCCACAGAAGGCAACCTTTCGGGACAAAATGTCAAGAACAAGTTTTTGCCGTGTGAAGAGATGGGCATCGCTGTGGAGGTGTTTCTGACTCTGGGTCTCATCAGCCTCTTGGAGAACATCTTGGTCATAGGCGCCATAGTGAAGAACAAGAACTTGCACTCTCCCATGTATTTCTTTGTGTGCAGCTTAGCGGTAGCTGACATGCTGGTGAGCGTGTCCAACGCCTGGGAGACCATCACCATATACTTAATAAATAATAAGCACCTGGTGATAGCAGACACCTTTGTGCGTCATATTGACAATGTGTTCGACTCCTTGATCTGCATTTCTGTGGTGGCCTCCATGTGCAGTCTGCTGGCCATTGCAGTGGATAGGTATGTCACCATCTTTTATGCCCTGCGCTACCACCACATCATGACAGTGAAGCGTTCTAGGGTGATCATTGCGTGCATCTGGGTCTTTTGCACAGGCTGTGGTATTGTCTTCATCATTTACTATGAATCCACTTATGTTGTCATTTGCCTCATCTCCATGTTCTTCACCATGTTGTTCTTCATGGCGTCTCTGTATATCCACATGTTCCTCCTGGCACGGACTCATGTCAAGCGGATAGCAGCTCTGTCTGGATACAGTTCCGTGCGGCAAAGGAGCAGCATGAAAGGTGCTGTCACCCTGACCATGCTGCTGGGCATTTTCATCCTGTGCTGGGCTCCATTCTTTCTCCATCTCATTTTGATGATTTCTTGCCCTCAGAATCTCTATTGCTCTTGCTTTATGTCTCACTTCAATATGTACCTCATACTCATCATGTGTAATTCTGTGATTGATCCTCTGATATATGCCTTCCGCAGCCAAGAGATGCGGAAGACCTTTAAAGAGATTATTTGTTGCCATGGCTTCAGAATGGCCTGTAGGTTCCCCAGCAGATATTAAACAGGAAGTCCTTCTCTCTGCCGCTCTCTTTTCTCCTTCTCTTACCTCATGACAAAGTCAGATACAGCCAAGGTGTAAGCAAGAAAACTAGAAATCAAAACTGTGCATTCTCTTTATCTTCTTTCCATCTCGAACTTGTGCTTAAGATGCACTCTGTTTTGTCTTCTTTTTTTCTGTGGCAGTTGTTGGGTCGGACATGCACATGCCGCTTATCCATTTTGGGAATGGTCTGTGACAATTTCTTACTCTCCTGTTTTCCTCCTACTGTTTTTCTTGCTCCCACACATTTCTGGGGCCTCGTCCATCCTCCATCTATTAAGTGTGTGCTCAGGGAGGGTAAAATATCCTAGGTGCAGGTCTAAGCGTGATGAAGAGCTAGTAATGGGAAGAAATCTGTGAACATCTACATCATGTCTGATTGCTTTCTCTCCCCAGAAGCATTTCCATAACTTTGCTTGTTACTCCTGGGAGTTGTGCATGCTTTTTGGGGGCAGAATAGAATGGTCAATTTCTTTCCATTTGACATTTCCTGTCCATTTGTTATAGGATGTCTCTATAGCTCTCCTTTCCTGAACTTTTGGTTTTATGGCTTGTGTCCGTATTGTAATTGTCCAAGGATGGAATTTCCCTAGTTACACTCCTGTCAATCATGTTTTTGCATTTACCCAGACATAAAACTTCATGCTCCAAACCTTGCCTCGTGTGGTATGAAAGTCTCTGTGACTCTTTCTTACTGTCTTATTCTGACTCAGTCTAGGGTTTCCAAATGAGTGTTTGGGGGCATGTCAGGGGCTCCAGGTGCCCCCATGTTGCATGTAGCACATGCCCATATCCAAGTTATCTTTGATCTTCTCAGATGGCGTCTGTCTTGGAGTCTGAAACTCCATTGCTGTATCCTTTGCACATCGCAGTCTGACTCCAGCAGCCAGAGAAGGTCAGGTGCCCGTCTCTAACCCAGGGGATCCTGTCTTCTCCAACGTAGAATGGAGTGAGAGGATCTGAGTCCAGGTTCTGACTCTGCCATTAACAGGTGATGTCTCCTTAATCATCTCATTTCAGGTTCCACGTCTATGCTGACCTCACAGGATGGTCATGAGACCTGCATGAGAAAATGTGAGAACACCTTGAAAACTTGAAAGCATCATAGGAATTGGCTATTTATTTTAAAGAAATGCTGCAGATGGGATAAATACTAGGTGAGGATGCAGAGGGCAGTGATCAGGCAGTGGCCAGGAAACCAGGAGGCCTGCTTTGCCACAGAGCAGCTGTGTGACCATGGGTATGTCTCTAACCTCTCAGTCCCAGTGTTCTTATCTGCAGTGAAGGGCTTGGTCCTTACAGCTCTTGTGTTCCATTCTATTATTTTTGGTGTTAATATCTTCTCTTTTATTTTGGAAATTCATGTCTAGACCATTCCCAATGAAGAACAAGATGTAAATAAAGCAGTGGGCCATTAGGGTCACACAGCGATGAGCTGTTGAAGCCTATTGGGTCAGAGGAAGGGTGTAGTACACAAAAGTAACTTATAGACATGACCCCCACCCTTGGAAGCTCAGAGTCCAGAAAAAAATGATGCTGGCATGAGCAGGAAAGTGCATAAGACATCCAAATCTTTGGAAAATGGCAAATTAGCAGGTTGTTGACAACTGAGGTGAGAAGGAGTGCTAGTCCTTCGAATGTTTCCTGTTCCTTTTAGCTGAATGGTCATGTGTGTATCCATGAATATAAGTGATCTCCATGTAATTATGATGGGAAACCACAGTCTGTGTTTACATGAGATGTCTCAGGAATCTAGGTTCTGTGAAAAGTGGCCTCTTTGCTGTTCCTGCTCATCCCTGTGACCCTTTCACCTACAGCAGTTTCTGGCACAGAGTAGGTACTCAACTGATGTTTGTTATTGTTGCTAAGCAAATGTGTATTTAATCTGCTGCCCAAGAGCAGATTGCCCAGTAGCAATCTGAGTGCTACTGAGGTCACTAGAGTTCAGATCCTATGGGTAGAATCAAACTTCAGCCCTCGTGGTTTACACTGATTCCATCTGGGAACTCAGTTCTCATTAGGCTCACTCTCTGCTCTGGGTGCTTCATGACTTCAGACAAGGTCTGACCTTTCTATAAAGGTCTTTAAGGAAATGCTCAGATGTGTTTTAATCTCTGTATAAACAGTGCAGAAATAACCCAAGTGTTCAGATGTGTCTTCACTTGGAAGGAATACATGTGTACAGTATAAATATCTGTAAATGAGCCAACCCCTGGAATCCCAACACAAAGTCCCCTAAACAAAAAATACATTTAACTGTTGTGTGGTATTGTATGTTAACTCTTTCTGTGTTTGTAGGACCTTTATTTGATGTAAAAATATGTGTTCAAAGAAATGGTTAATAAAATGGAAGGACAGGACCGCCAATTCGAACTGGTCATTGTGATGTGTGACGTTCAGAACGTTTTTGATCTTCCTGCCAATTTGTCAGCAGCTGCTGCAAAATGAAAAGGTACATTCATTGGTCAATTATGACAGCATTTGTCACCTGTAGGATGGCCATTTCTCAGTTCAAAATGATTTAACTCCTGAAAATAAAATAAAATTGTACAATTGACATTATATACTGTTGAAAAGTCTGTCTCTTAGTAAAAAAAAAAGTAACTATTTGGGGGATATCACCTATCAGTACTCAGTATGGGGCTAGAAGCAATGGCCATTAGAGAATTTCTGCCACTGAAGAGCTTATGGGACATTAATTATTTCAAGATGTGAATATTTCAAGATACATGGAAACATTGTCCACAGTTCAAGGTACTACATGTAATTAAATGTGAATTTATGAGACACAGAATATACCTGTTATAAAATGAGGGCTGTGACACTCTCCCATGGCTGTAATGGCAATTCACACTGGTAGGTGCAGGGTATATCGGAGATTTGGGGTGAGAGAATAACTTTGGAAAGGTAGGTAGTCTCTACATCAGGTCCAGATGTGGCTCCTCTTTATCTAAAAGAACAACTAAAAGAACAACTTATCTGATACCTTCCCCCAAGCCATGAACAATGGTGGAAAAGGGGACCACACAAACACTCCCATTCAAGAACAGGAAGGATGGGATCTACGGCATAACACTTCCAGGGCCCAAAGCAACCTGTGGCCAGTGATACCATACCGGACAGTGTAGATCCAGACCTATTTCCTAAGCTTGCTGCACATTTCTCCTTTTTGCTCCCATGACTTTTTTTCTCTCATCTTAATTATATGTGCTTTGAGTCTATCAGGCTTTGAGGGAGAGTCATGCTTTTAGTTTCTTTTCTCTGAGCCATTTTGTCCAATTGAAAGGATTCACTGGATCCTTTTGACACATCCTTGTTGGACTTCACTCTGAGATGGCTTCCTTAATTCACCTAGAGGATTTTCGATAATGGTGAAAGCTGTTCTCTTGATGTGATGCTGGTGCAAATCTGAGTTTTATTTGGTTTATGTTATTCAGCTTTCTTAATTTTATCTTTTACTTATTGGATTGAGAAGAGCTGTCTCTTCCCACTCTGAGGTCCCTGATTCTGGATTTCCTTGTAATTTTTTTAAAGGTGGTTTCAAATGTATCACTAAAGAATCCTATTTATTTACTTACAAAATTGTGGTAAAATACACATAACAAAATTTTCCACGTCAACAATTTTTAAGTCTACAGTTCAATGGCATTAAGTGCATTCACATTATTGGCGTACCATCTTGAATTCTTTTTACTCTTGCTTAGTTCATCTCTTTCTTGTAGTATCTCATTAAATTTAGTCAGCAATATCCAACACACACTATTGATGTCCTATTGCCGACCTTTCCCTGTACAATTATATATATTATCCATCAGTCTAGCTCTCTTTTTTCCCCCACATAACGGGCATTGCCATTCTTCCTTGCTCTCTGTGGACCCATTTTCGGTTTTGATTCAGCCACTTTTAAGTAACAATTTCTGTACTTGTCAGGGTAGTCTAGGCCGGTGATCCTCAAATTTCAATAGCCATAAGAAACATGAGGAGAGCTTGCTAAAATGTGGATTCAGATCTGGTGGGTCTGGAGCAGGAGCTGAGGGTTTATATTTTTAATAAGCTCCCAGATGTTGTTGGTCCAAGGGTCCCATTTTGAGAACCAAAGTTATCCTGTAGGAACAAACAGCTCCCAAGTCTCACAACTTAACATAACAAACATTTATTTTTCTATCATGTTACATGCTCAGCACAAATTAGCAGGGAGTCTTATTGTAGTTACTCAGGAACTCAGGATGATGGAAGCCCCATCCTGACATATACTTGCATGTGAGTTTCTATTTCCACTCACATTTTCCTTAAAATAAATTCCCTGATATAACATCAAAGTGAGCTGGGGGAAATCAATCCTACTATGTACCTGGAAGGAGGTGAACTGGACATTGGAGAATAGCACCTACTGCATGCTCAGCATGATGCCAAGAGTGTGGCCATTCAGTGTCTTTGTCCTCAAGGAGCTAACAGGCCAAGAACCGTTATAATAGTCATATGTGTGGGAAAGTACACATCACGTAATTAAAAATGAACTTGCTTGATGTGGTGTAATATTGTGCTGTATAATAAGAAATATATATTTGGTCTTTGTCCTCATTCCTGGCACAGAGCTTCTCAAACCCTTGTAATTTCCTAAGTGATGAGAGCTATAAAGGTGTCTTTTGCTATGTTAATGATGTGACTTTTGGAATGCCCCTAAAGGATTTGGAATCACCTAAGGATGGGGGCTGGTCACCATAGGAACCAACCACATGATTAGAGGGTTGGAACTTTTGGTCCCAACCCCCATCTCCCCCACCTCCATCTTCAGGGAGGGGAGACGGGCTGGAGACTGAGTTCAATCATCAATGACCAGTGATTTAATCAATCATGCTATGTAATGAAGCCTCCATAAAAACCCAAAAAGACAGACTTCAGAGAGCTTCCAGGTTGGTGAACACGTGGAAATTTTGGGAGAGTGGTGTGCTCAGACAGCATGGAAGCTCCACACCCCTTCCCCATACCTTGCCCTCTGCATCTGGCTGTTCCCGAGTTTTATTCTTTTAAAATAAACCAGTAATCTAGTAAGCAAAATGTTTCTCTGAGTTTTGTGAGCCTTTCTAACGAATTAATCGAATCCAAGGAAGGGGTCATGGCAACCTCCAATCTATAGACAGTGGTTCAGAAGCACAGGTGAAACTGGACTTGTGATTGGCATCTGAATTGGAGGATAGGGCAGTCTGTAGGACTAAGCCCTTACCCTATGACATTTGATGCTAACTCCAGGTAGGTGGTGTCAGAATTGAGTTGAATTGTAGGACACCCAGCAGGTGTCAGAGAATTGCTTGGTGGTGTGTGAAACACACACACACACACACACACACACACATAGTAATTGGTATTGGAATTAAAGTAGTACGTAGCTTATTTATAGCTATGTGGAATGAGGGATATGGTGCATTCTCACAGCAGTAGAACTGATACTCAGGGGTGGTTATGGGGCACATAGCAGAGATTTGGGACGAGGGGATGAGTTTGAAAAAGCCCCTAAGGTGATTAAGGTATATCTGGCTCTTTCCTCCTTCCCCATTGAGAATTATTGCTGTGTAAAATTTGAGAGAGGCATTATTAGAACTAGTAAAATCAAGGGAGATTAACACATGAGCATGTTATATAAATCATAGAAGAACGGGTTGGATTTGCATAGTTATGGAAGAAAGGGGAACATGGGATGGGAAAGTACTTGGGTAAAATCTGATGCTCATTAGTGGTGAAATAGCCTGACTAGAGCCAAGGGTATATGTTGGGGCAAGAGTGGAAAATCACTAATATGTACTGGAAATTATAGAGGTGGGATTATATATAATCCCATATCTTCTCATATATATATGAGAAGAGTATATCTTACACTTGTTTTGTAGGACCTAGGGAGCCATTGAAAGTTTTTCTTTCTTTTAAAATACGTGGCCATGATCCAATAAAATCTGTGCTTGTACATTAGTTCGATGGCAAATTTGAGTTAACGTCAGGAGAGATGGGAGGGAGGCTGTTGCAGTCAGGCGGGATGCAGGCCTGAGGGCCGGGACTAGGTGTGCGATGGGATGCAGAGAACAGGAAGTCATCTAAAGGAAAGATCTCTCTGATACTCAATCAACTACCAAGTCTTACGAGAAGGGACTCAGATTCTAGTTTGTCAGTTATTGCTACTCTCTTCCTACATTATGTTGGTTTCTCTCTCAATGTTCATTAAGAGTATGTTCAGAGTTTTGGGCCTACATTGAGTGCTAACTCTTATTGTTCTTCTCCTGTCATAGTTCAGATCACAACTTGCTGTGTGTCTATATCATCCCTCCTTCTTCCATCTTTTCTTTGATATCACTACCCTTACTTGGAGAACAAATGAACTTTTTTTTTTTTTCAAGGGTGAGGGAGATTGGCCATGAGCCAACATCTGTGCCTGTCTTCTTCTACCCTGTATATGGGACACTGCCACAGCAGGGCAGTGGTGCATAGGTCCATGCCCGGGATCTTAACCCGTGAACCATGGGCCACCGAAGCAGAGCGCTCGAACCCAACCACTACGCCACTCGGCCGGCCCCTAAATGAACTTTCTAAAGACTTTTAAGTCTAGTTCTAAAGAAAAGACCTGACTACCTGTTTTCCACATGTTGGCTTTGCCTTTACCAGTGATAAGCATTTTAAGTAGATTATAATAAGATTCTAGTGAGTTGATGCATAAAGAAGGGAGACTTGACCCTTAGGTGCTTCTTTGCATTACACTAGAGAATGCCTCAGTCATACCAGCAGAATCTGGGGCAGAATCATGCAATTAGAAATAATGAGGTATGAAAGCAGAAGCATGTAAAAACATCTTCAGGGATCTCCCAACAGAAACCTGATAGCTTTTTAAACTGGTTCCCTATTTTTGTCTTCTTCTTTTTACCACTAAAGTGCTTGCCTACTTTTCCTTTCTACCCAAGGACTGCTGGGCCCACAACAATGTGGCGTCAACCCTCCTCACCCTACTGAATCACCATTCACGAAATCCAAACACCTTTCTCAGACTCTACTGTCTTCACCTGATTTGCAATGTTTTAAACTCTAGTCTGCTTCTTGTAACTTCCTTCCTTAGCTTCCATAACATTCCCTGTCCTGTTCTGGACCACTTTCCTGTGCAAACTTTTTTTACTTTCTCTGGCTTTTTGATCTCTCCCATCTCCCACATTTAGCCTTTTCTTGAGATTGCATCTTTAGAATTTTTCCTTTTATCTTACAATTCTTCTCTCTGTGGTCTCATCAACTTCTGTGATTTTGACTCTCTCTAGGCATATGATTCCCAAATCCTTATCTCTAGCCTTCACTTCTCTTCTAAGATTCTGCCTGGTGTTTTGGGAAAATGCACACCAGGAATCTCAAACTTTGTCTCATAAGCTCCTCTTCCCACCTCCCCTACGCTGGTGAAACCATTTCCTTGGTCCTTAAGTCCAAAGACCTTGGGATTATCTCAGGCTCCTTTCTCTCCCTTGACATCCCTGTAGAATCAGTTGGAAAATCCTGTAGGATCTACTGCTGAAATGTCTTATGCCTTAATTCCTTCTTCCCATCCCCACTGCCACAAAATGGGCCTGTCCAGTGACCTCTAAGTTTGGATTTTTGTGTAATATCTAAACTACCTCCCGTCTCCTCCTGTGCTGACCTCCTCTAAAGTGCTGCTCTGATAATGTCATTCCTTCTATTCAGAAACCTTCCATGACCCCCAGTTCTTGCCCTAAGTACCCAATCCTCACCTTTACCTTTAATGATCTCCAAAATATTATCTAATCTTCCAATCGTCCTACACATCAGCAAAATGAGACCACTCTGAACATGACTTGTGCTTTTCTGCTTCCAGGTTTTGTTTAAGCTGTTCAATCTGCTGGGAACACCCTCTCAACACCCATGTGAATCTTAAAGCACATTTTCCATGACTCCGTGGTCATGCCTCACTGTCGCACACATTCCGCCAGGTACTTCAGAACTAGTTTTTACGTCCTCTACCAGAACATTATAATCTCTGTGTGCGCTTTCCCTTTCTATCGGTTAGGGAAGTGCTATCCAATAGAACCTTTCAGGATGATGGAATTGTTCTATATCTGCCCTGTCCACTAGAGCAGCCACTAACTGCATGTGGCAATTGAGCATTTATTGTATGGCTAGTGTGACTGAGGACCTAAATTTTTAATTTAATTTAATTTATGTTTACATTTTAAAAACTACACATGGCTGGTGACTACCACATCAGACAGCATAGAATTAGAATTTGGTTCATTGCATATAACAGAAAAACTGCAAATAACAGTGACCTACTCAATATGAAAGTTTATTCCTCTTTTACAGAAAAAAAAAGTCTGGAGGTAGGCGTTTCAAGGCAGGAATGGAACTGTAGGGTGCCATAAAGAATCAAAGCTTCTATCATTCTCAGGGTCAATTCATGGTCCAAAATGGCTGTTGGAGATCTAGCTGTCATATCCAAATTATAGGCTGAAACAACAGGAAAGACGGCCAGGAATGTCAACTTTTGATTACAAATGTTTTTCTTCAACTCTGGGAAGTTGTCTTCTATTATTTCCTTGATTATAGTCATGTGCTGCATAACAACATTTCGATCAATGATGGGCCACAGATACAACAGTGATCCCATAAGATTAGTACCATAGAGCCTAGGTGTGCACTAGGCTGTATCATCTAGATTTGTGTAAGTACACTTTATGATGTTTGCACAATGACAAAATCACTTAATGACGTATTTTTTCAGAATGTATTGCTGTTGTTAAGACTTCTTCAACTTTTTCTTTTTTCCCCATGTCTTCTATTGAATTTTTAATTTGGCAACTATCTTTTTAATTCCTATGATTCCTTATTTATCTTTTCTTTGCCTTCTTTTCATAGCAAATTGCTATTGAATTCATGGATCCATGTTTTGTCCAATCTCTCTAAAGATAAATCCACTTTTTAAAAATTCTGTCCTCTTACTTGAATCATTTGTTTTCTCCAAAGTCAATGATTCTATTGATCTTGCTCCTTTCCATTTGTATTGCTTATTTCCCTCAAATGCTAGGTGAACCTAGATTTTCCATTCATATGCATAAGTGAAGGAGTGGGTGTGACTGATTTAGTGCTTGGATGGGATTCCTTGATGCTCTCCTGAATGAAAAAGGCTGATTGGGTGGCTCCCTTTGAGTGGGTGGGGCACGTCGATTGTCAGATGTTACTTGATGGGTATGAACAGGCTAACAGGCTGGGCACATCCTCACCCCTCTGAGCTAACATGGGAGGGGATTTACTTTGGGGGTCTGGTCTCACTCTGGGAAGCCAGGTCCTCCTAGGTGTCCTCCTGGGTGCTTTGGGGGACATTATTTTACATTCACTTAGAAGATACTCTTGGTGGTGTATAGGCCATGCCACAGTTCTGCAGATAATTCTTATGTGTATCATCTCAATTTCTTCCTTTATTCCATCCTGCCTCCCATTCTGCTGGCCCTGGTGGGCTCTGCTGTGAAAAAGTGGTGAGCTCCATTCCAGTTTTCTCTCTTGTGTGCCCTGGGCTCTGGCTCTCCTTAGTCTATCTGTCAATATGACTCCATCCACTCTCCAGCTCCGGAAATTCACCAGAAATTTTAGTCTTCTGGCATCTCCCATCCTGTTCTCAGCACTTTAATGAATTCATTCCCTTTTATTCTTTATATTTTTTATGGATTTTCAGGAAGAAGTGGAGATAGATACTTAAATGAGAAATCCATTTGAGCTACATTTTGGGGCCAGCAGCGTCAGTCTTCTGTGAAAAGCAGAAAGGCAGGACACTGCCCAGGTTCCAGGGTCTGGTTCTAACCTTGGGTCTACTCACAAGCACACAGCCACACTCAGAACAAGAGCCTTTGCCAACATCAAAGCGTGTCAGGAGTCTTGCCTCACCCTGGCACCTTGATTATTGTTCTGTTGTCTTTCTTCTTATCTTGACTCCCAACTAGAGTGAGCAAAGCAATCGGTCAATTCAAACAAAGGCCATAACCCGGGTCAGAGGAGACCATTCATCTGTTCTGCCTGCAGTGACTCTTTTAAAGTTAATGATCAAACTTTTTCTGCCAGCAGGTGGCAGTGAACATATCTCAAAATTTTTGTCCTGTCTTCCATCTAACCCTCAGGTAACCAGCCAGTTAATGAGTTACAGTAACCCCAGGTGAGAATTCTTCCCGCGACCTCATTGCTTGAGAGCTACTTGAAAATATCTTGAGTGTAAATTGCAATGTTCTATGTATTTTGAAACGATTATTTCATCTAATCCTCAAATTACTTTAAAAAAATAGTTAAATAGTACCATCCTCAATTTACCCATGAGGAGACTGAAGCTCAGAGAGATTAAGTAAGTTGTCTCAAGTTGTACACCTAGTATGTAGCTGTCTCTCAGTTCAAACTTAAGGGCTTCAAAATACTGCGCATTTCTGTGTTGTTTTAAGGCCTGGGATGCTTTTGGTTTCTTTGGCTTCCCACTGATCTCTGCGTGGGCCCAGTTTGGTTCCATGATCCTTTGTCAGGATTCCACATTCCCACATCATGCCACCCACTATGTGTGTGTAAGCATGAATTGGGGTGGGAGATGGGTAGATGAGGTTCCAGATAAGGGTGACTGGTAAGCACAGGTGCTTGAGGTAGCTGTACAAATTCTGGTCTAGACCCAGGGTTCTCCAGAAGCTGCTATTGTGGTTTCAGGCATCTAAAGTCTTTACATCGAAAAGCGGCACCTTGTGGCTGTTTGGGATCACTATGTAACGTGATATGGCCTGGAAGCAGCAGCATCTCCTCAGCAAGGTCATGTGTGAGAGCAAGGCTAGACTTCCTCCAACCCCTTCTTCTGGGGGCACAGCAGCACAGCTGTTACCGAGCCTTAAGGGATCGGTGACCTGCAAGTGGGTTCTGTGACCTGGAGCTGCTCAAGCCAATAGAATAGCATTGGGTTTGGAATAGCAGAGCAGAAATGTTTTTGTTTGATCAATGAATGGAGGAGGCAGAGCTTGTGCTCTAAAACACCTTCTCCCCAAAGGGAAGGTGAGCAGGATTCTTATGGGATGTGAAGGCAGAGGGGTCTCCACATCATCGCTCAGAGCTGGGGCATTTGTGACATGTGCAGATCTTCCCTTCATGCACACAGCACCTTTTGCACATTTCCTTTTGTGCATGGCACCCCATTGCCATATTGGACCTTTCTGGTTTGGACTGGTTCTGCTGTTTGGCTACCTGGCATTGTTCTGCTTTGGTTCCTATAAGCAAGCACAACTTAAAAACAAAGGATTAGACATGGAAAATGTTTTAGGGATTTCCCTGGGTGACAAAATCCCTCCTTTGACTATGTCCTGCTCCTCATTCTTGAGGGGCAATGGATGAAGGTCTGTCTTCCGTAACAATTTCCAGCTGACCAGGGGTGTCATCATAGGGGCCCATAGAGGTGCAGAACTTATCCCTAGCAACTTTTAGATATGTTTGGTTGGACTCTCAACCTCTCGTATCCCTGGTTAATATGATTTGGAATTTAATTAGTCTTTTGCTAACAAAGGAAACCAGACAGTTTAGGATGTCAAAGCCCAAAGAGTAGAAGAAGCAGAATAGCCACCAGAGGCCCAAAAAGTGGTAGAAACCAAGTCAAGCTGGGAAGAGCCTGTTTAACCCCACTCCAGATCTGTTTTGTTAGGTCTGGTGGGCCTTTTCCATTTAACGAACTAGCCTGTCTTTGTAGCCTGGTGGTGCTGTAGAGGTAGGCACTCCAGAGGGAGCACAGGTCATGGTGAAGATACGTATAATTATGAGAGATGACAGAAGAAGGAGTCCCAGCACATCCATGGGGGTTGGGTGCCAGCCCACCGAGGACTTATCTCTGTGTCTCCAGAATAAGAGCTTCAGGTCTGGGAGGGGCTCATAGGAGAAGTCAGAATAGCTTGGAGTTTCCAAGTCTTCCAGTTTGGAGGCTCTGTTGATTCAGGTATGGTGCACCTGAGAGGTTGCCTCCCTGTAATTTTAGGGCAGAGTGAGTGGTTAAAATCACCAGATAAGTTCATTCTACTCAGGAGTGAGCCAGCCCTGCAGGCTCCCAGTTTTCCATGATTTTAGGTATACCCAATCACCCGGCTAGAAGGGATGGAGGGCAAGGACTGTGAAGCTGGGCAGGACCTGGTTGCCATAGGCTGAGAGCCTTCACTGTTTCCCCTATCTGAAGGGCATACTCTAGTTGTTCTTCTGTACCTCTAGTATTCCCCAGTTGGCTTCTTGACTGGGAGAATTGCAGTGTTGCATGGTGATTGGCATGGCCTGATGACGCCTTGATCAGTCAAGTTCTTTATGACAAGGGTCATGCTGTTTAGGGCATCCTATCTGAGAGGATATTGTTTAACATTTAGGCACTTGTGCCCAGGTTTTAGTTTAACAATCACGGGCTTTGCTTGGATGGCATGCCCCACTTTTCCTTGGGCCCAAACCTGGGGATTTACCCTTGGTAACTCTACTAAGTTTCTCTTTAAATCTTTTGACTGAGGCCCTTTTGTCAGGAGCATAATCAGCTGGTGACCAAAGGCTGAGGGGACTTTTACCTCCCATTGGTCCCCCGTTAAATAAACGGGGGCTCCTAATCTATGCAGTAGGTCCCTACATGGCAAAGGAATAGGGCATTCTGGCATGTATAGATAGGAATGGATTAACTGTTTTCCACCTAATTTTCTGCTTAAAGTTTTGATAAACCACTTATTCTCTGGGGTCCCTGATACTCCCACTATATTACATCTCTGGCTAGTAAGTTTGGAGATTTGTAGCCAAATATTTGAGGAAACTAGAAGAATTTAAGATCCAGTCCAATTTACAGGTAGAAAGCAAAAACCTCAAGATAATTAATAGAACTAGAATCTAATATCCATAATTGTTTATTATAGTTTCTACTGAAACATAATTTTTCTCTCTAAGATCACCCTCATTTTAACCAAAGATAGCCAAATTAAGACTCATTGGCTTGTAAAATAAGTCTAGTTTTAATAAACTTGGCCCAATTATTTACATACGTACAGCAAGAATAGCAATTCATCATATAGGCTGTTTTAAATCTGCTTTGCTGGAACTTTTAATAAGGAATCTCAGATTGAACTTTAAAGGCCTCTCAAGGCCAGCAAAGCCAAGGACTTGTCATCAGACTCTGTCCGTATTACCTATAGTTTTGGGTGAATTCCTCTCTTCTCTTGAGGTTCCTCAAAATATCCTAAGGTTCCCTGCACCTGCCAGAGAAGCAACCTTCTTTAACTCATATGGTAAGGTTGATGGGAGTCCTGTAAACAAGGTACCAGGCCAATATTTCCAGGTGGCTTTATTCCATAAAGTCAACCTTTGTTCCTCAAAAGCTGTCTTGTCATATTTGAGTCTGCATGTTTCT
Source organism: Tapirus indicus (assembly GCA_031878705.1). Classification (NCBI taxonomy): domain Eukaryota; kingdom Metazoa; phylum Chordata; class Mammalia; order Perissodactyla; family Tapiridae; genus Tapirus; species Tapirus indicus. The sequence continues at coordinate 56,784,716 of CM062917.1, forward strand.
CTCAAATTTGACATTCCAGTCAAAGCCTTGGTAATATAACCAATGTTTTCAATTGTGTCCTGTTACAAGGAGAAGAGATTCTTACTGAACTTATGCAAATAACTGTATTGCCGCGAAAATAACAACATTTACTCACTAAGAGTTTCCAAATTCTGGAGGGATGAGGTAGGGAGAAAAAGGTAAATGTTTCAATTCTGCTTACAAAAGTGTAATTTACCAAACTGCCATAAGTCATAGTTAACTTAAGAGAAAAAGATTTCCTTGAATCTGAAAAACAAAACATTAAAAAAATCAGCAGTATTTCAAATGAAAAGTCATGGAAATTATAATCATCCTCATCAGTTCATTCAGTCCTGTGTGACCAACTACTGATTTTTTGTTAGCAGTTCCATGAGCTCATCAGTTTCTCCCTTAGAGTTCCATAATTTCTTACCCAACTCAGTCTTATGATCTGAAAGTTTATCAGAAACCTGTATTCTAGAGCAAGTGTCAGAGTACTTTCCATGAATTTCTCTGAAGATGAAACAATATATCAGAGTAAAACAACTGTCCGCAAATAACAAAACACTCAAAAACAGCAATTGACAAAGACACTTGGCTATTTCTGTGATATATAACACTTTCAGATAGTAACTAGAATTATTACTAACAACCAGGAAAGATCAGAATTTTTGGAATGTTATATAATTTTAAAACAGTTATATTAATAATATTTACCCACACAATATAACCCAGGAAAGTTTATCATCATTTATTTGATAAAGTTTCCCATGTATTTTCACATACCAAATAAGCCTAATTAGTTTAACATCTTCCTATTTATAGGAAGAGAGAACAAATTCTTTGAGAAGTCCCATGGCTGATTGGAAATTCTCAAAGTTTCCTCTTTTAATTTTTTTAGTCAAAAGAAAGACTTTAATTTGGGGAGAGGTTCATCAAAAAATATTGAAAAGTTTTAAAACACTTGGTCAAATAGGAAACAATGCTTAGTCATCCATTCAATCAAAGTGACAACAGAAATAGTGGAAAAAAAAAAAACCTTAATAGAGAGACCTCAGTCTTTTTGAACATAGGAAATTATTTTAGCAAAACATAGATTTTCTGTCTTTTAGTAGACTTACTCAAATGTAAAGAAAAACCTTTTATAACCTCTTGTCAAGAGCAGACCAAAAGTTCAAGAAAATTATCTTTTTAAGAGAGAAAGCCAAACTCTAATTTTTGCACCAGCTTACTTTCTATATTAAAACTCATTTATTTAATTAAATTCATTTCAATCTTAGCCAACTTGACCATGCACAAAACTCCTCAGGGTTTTACTTCCACCAACTTTCTGTCACTTGCTTTTTAGATTCAGAATTTGTCCCATGACCTCTCCTTTTTTTCCCCTCCTAGTACTTTAGGACAAATTTATCTTTCTTAACAAAACAAACAAAAATATTTCCATTATTTATACCTTCTTTACTGAAGACATATATCTTTTTCTTTTTGGTGAGGAAGATTAGCTCTGAGCTAACATCTGTTGCCAATCTTCCTCTTTTCACTGAGGATGATTGGACCTGAGCTAATATCTATGCCCATCTTCCCCTATTTTATAAGTGGGATGCCTGCCACAGCATGGTTTGATGAGTGGTATGTAGGTCCATGCCCAGGATCTGACCCACAAACCCTGGGTCGCCAAAGAAGAGCACATGAACTTAACCACTATGCCACTGGGCCAGCCCAAAACACATATCTTACTTTCCTTGAATACAAAGATGTGTTCCTTATTAAATTTTTAGTAGTTTTTTTTTTTTAGAAGGATTAGCCCTGAGCCAACATCTGTTACCAATCCTCCTCTTTTTGCTGAGGAGGATTGGCCCTGGGCTTATATCCATGCCCATCTTCCTCTACTTTATATGGGATGCCACCACATCATGGCTTGACAAGTGGTGCGTTGGTCTGCGCCTGGGATCCGAAACTGTGAACTCTGGCCACCAAAGCAGAACGTACAAACTTAACCACTGCACCACTGGGCTGGCCACTAGTAGTTTTAATGGCAATATTAATTAGAATTCTTAACCATTACAGACCTTAATTTTTAGTGAAAACTAAAAAGCAAGCAATTATGTGCTGTCCTTTACATTAGCATTCTGTGACTTGAAAAACTCATTCATAGTTTTTATAATTTCTAGAAACATGTTACCTTTGTTGATGCAAAATAACTAATAAACACAGTATAGACAAGAGAAATAAGGTGAGTTTTACCTGAGCCAGAGTGAGGATTATAACCCTGGGAAGGCCTTAGAAAGCGTTCCAAAGAAGCACGGTTTTCAGTACAGTCTTATATCTTTTTAGAACAAAGAGCATACATCAAACACACCCAGGATACATTTTTATCAAAGTTTCAAAGAGGTATTTAGTTGCAAATTAGTAAGTCAACATGACCCTGATGTCAGGAAAGGGACTAATCCGGGTGTTACCAACAGGGCATATGAGGGGAAGTATACATTCTTATCTTTAGAGAGTGCATTCTTTACTTTAAAGGTTAAAGCAGATGTACAATGTATGTTTGATAGACCATAAGTCAGGCTGCTGTAGTTCAAGCCAAATCAGTTTTGAACCTGAATAGTTACCCCATATACTTCAATATGTGACAATCTCTTGTCACCTTATAGTACAATTTTTTAATAAAATACAGGACACATTTACTAATAGACCCAAACATCTTTTGATTTCTCTGTAATACAAAGACAAATGTAGATAAAACCTATTTTTAATAATAAATGTCTAATATTTTATCCTATTTGGAAATGATCTAGATACTCAATGAGTTTTTATCATTTAATTTAACCTAGCAAAACTTCAAAGTTTCAAATTACCAAATAGATTTTGGAAGCTGTTTTAGGTACTCATGTTATAAACTATAATTATTGCTAAAAGTTTATCTATAAACTCTTATCTCACTTACATCTAGACTGTTTGTAACAATCATATTTAGATTATTGACAAAAACTTTATGTGACACTAAAGCAGTTAGCCATCACCTAAAGTTGTTTTACGTACATACAGAATCGCACACAAAATAGAGAAAGAGAGAGGGGTTCCAAAGTAATAATTTTAAGGCAACTCGTTGTTAATGGTTCACTCTTAGGCTTTGAAATAAAAGAGATAGAAAACATTGATGAAAAAGAAGATTTTGAATCACTTGTTATTTTCTTTCATTCATACTATCCCTAACTTTTTTTTCTTAAAGTGGTGCAAACTTATTCTCATATGAAATATATGGAAAGTCAATAAATAAGTCAGATAAAAGAGTAGTACTCTGGTTGAATTGGAGCAGGGCCCTGAGCCCACTGAGGGCCTCCTCTCACATTCCCAGGGTTACTGAGAGACATGTTTTTAAAACATGACATAGAAGGCCAAAGATTGAATATACTCCCTTCAATACTTAGGGGAAAAAATAAGACAATAGCAAAGAAGCAATCAAAGGAACACTGGTCTCCCTGGGATCCAAAGGCTGCACTGGGGAGACCCTGGCTGGATGGTTCAAATCCCCATCCTGCTACCTGCCATGCCCAGACTTTGACATGGGGCAAAAGTTCTCTGAGCTTCAGTTTTCTCATCTGTAAAATAAATGCACTTTTTCTTGTACTGTAAAATGCTTTCTCATCTGTCATGGTGGGTGTTCAATACAATAAAACATGGAAGAACTTGACAGGTAGAAAACGCTCAATTAATAGACACTCTAGCAAAGATTTCAGACACAATTATTCATCAGCAAACAATTTGGTGAGGTCCAGTCACTTCAAGTTTTTGCCTTCAGGGTGCTGGAGGCATGAACAGACAGATGATGTGTGTTCAAGTGAAAGTCAGGGGGGTTAGTTTCTGGTTGTAAGTGATCTGCTGGGATTCTATCTGGATGATTCTCTGCGGGTGGATCTAACGTGATGAGTAGGTGGGAATGAGCTGGGTGATCTCGACTGGGAGCAGAGCAGCAGGGTAAGGAGAGAATCTGCAGTGGGCCTCACACAGGGGCCGGGAATAAATGCAACATTTGTCCCGGTGAGTCGGGAGTGGCAAAGCCATCTAGACAAAAGGTACTGAAAATAGCATGCTCACTCAATAACCTTTGCTGTAAATGTCAGCTAGAAAATTGTATCAAACCAATAATGGCAGTAATAGCAGCATTTGGAAGGAATGCCAAGAGATTTCATCACCAGCTGTGGCTTGCTTTGTCCGGTAGCAACTCTTTTAAGTTTGAGTGGGAGGCCTTGATACCCAGAGAGAGGCTGACGAGAAGGTGGCCCTGTTCACGGTGGGCACGGGGAGGTGGAGCCTGTCCACCTGGCTTCTCATGTGCCAAGAGAGGCAAGGGGCCCGATGACTGCGGGGAAAATGGGCACTGCCGCAGCTTCCTGATGAGCAGGGAGCCCATCCTCCTCTGGGGTCACTCTGCAAGGACATTCCAGGAGATAACTGCTGATTCTCAGTGAGAACAAATGAGCTGCAAGGAGCTGAGCAGGGAACAGAATCAGACAGGAGCATCCTGCATGGCCCTGACAATTGGAGTTGCAGAGAAAGGCAGTGACCAAAGACCAGAGGCACCAGGGACATCAGTAGGTGCCTGCTGAAAGCTGTGGACAGACACTCCCTTGTCGCTGATCCCCTGATGCCTCCTGGCGCTTAGATGCCACTCTGGAAGGAAATGGTGATGACAGTGAGGCAGGGCTGAGCCATGAACTCACAGAGTTTAAAGCTGAAATGATGAAGAAAACAGTGAATTGACCAAATCTCTCTGCAAAGAACCAGATTAAATTGTTGCATCAGACACAGTTAGCCTGCAATTAGAAATTAAGTCTAATTAAAAGAAAAAAATTTTGCATATCTGAGTGGTGCAAAATATAACTGAAATATTGGATCCATTAGATAGCCTGTGAATTACTTGGTTCAAGAAAGTGAAGGAATTACCTAGGAAAGCCCAAAACAGTATAATGAAGGGTGAGATAACTTGGGAGAGGAGAAACAACAGCAAATTTCCATCCTAGAGTCACTTTGCCTACTGAAGAGGAAGTGGGAGGCTTTGCTTGTGCAGGTGACAGATGAAGGTCTGCAGGACATTCCTTGGGTTAACCCTGGGTATGGGTTACAGCGAGATCCTTGTCGTTGAATGAAACCCCTTCAGTTTCAGTTCCTGTTTGGAATTCCATGGCCTGTTCAGTTCTGGCATCTTCCTGGAACAACACTTAATTCTAAGCCTATAACAGCAACAAAATGTTTCTGTCCCCAAACCTGTTTTCTAGGAGGGCTTTTAGAAGGTGAAGGGGCTTTCGAGACCTGAGCTGGGGGTGGGGTGGGGTAGGGGGAGAAGGCTCTGCATGGTGTCTCCCTTCTGCCTCCTCATCTATAAAATGAGGATGATAATAATTAACTCGTAGGGCTGTTGGGAGAGTCAAGTTAAGCTAAGTGAGATAACGTAAGAGAACGTGTCTGGCTTATGTACATGGTTGATAATGATTTTTAAAATGTGGGTATTTCTGTGAGGCAGATGAAGTAGAGACAGACTAATTGCTCGTGGTCTTCATCCTAAACTGCCTTTTGCTGGGAGCTGTCTGCTTATATCATATCTTACATATTGTATGATGACTCCTGGTCAGAACAGCATACTGTAAAATTCCCTTCTATAATGTAACATTGTTCCCAAGCTCCTGGAATCACTCAGGTGTTGCCTGGGGATGCTCTGCCCCACCCTTCTTCATTATCTGTGCACACTCCACATTTACTCTCCTTACTCTGATGGAGTTTGTCTTCTTTTGGCTGAGGCACTCTGCATTTGTTTCCAAGGCTGCTCTTTCTTCCTGTTCATCTGCCTTTGAAGAGTTGAGTTTCCAGCCAACTAGGTTGCTTAATGGGCCTCCTAGACCCAGAGGATGGGGCTCACATCTTTTCCTCCCTTGGGTTTGCTGGACATCCTAGAGCTGGTGGGCAGTGGGCGCATTAGCTTCATACTGCATTTCTAATAGTTGAGCTGCTTGAGCCATGGCAAGGCCCACTGATTTACCTCTGTGGTTTGGATGAGTGAGGAAGAGTCCTCTGGACAGATGACCTCCTTCAGGGGGAGAAAACAAAAAGGCCATCTAGCATTGTGGCTTCTTACTTCTCTACCTTGAGCCTTTCATTCTTCAGCAACTGTGGGGCAGGAAGCAAAATCACCTGCTGCAAAGCTCCCGGCCTGAACAATCCTGTTTTTCAGTGCATCCTGTAATATTTTAGCCCTTTCTTGATAGCTGCATATGACCTACTCTGTCACTTACCAGCATGAGGCAGTTATTCTCAAATAGAATAAAAATCTTGCCAGGGAAAATATTGCATTGCATGTTATTTTATGATCTTGGGTTATAATCATTTTTGCTTAATTTATTACGTGGCTTAGTCTTTGACCAGTTTATTGTTTCCTCTCTATTTTTACACATGTGATGTGATACTTAAGGACATTATTTTTCCCCCAGGGATCCTTTTTATGTAAGATCAGTCTCAACTGTACTATTCCATATTTTGACCTAAAAGCCTCGTTTTTTATATGAACAACACTCTACTTGATCTACTAAGATTTCCATGGCTTCAAAAATGATAGTATTTCACTGCTACAAGATGTAATCCATTGTAAACTTACTTGAAACTTATTAAAAGTGAAATTTTTTGGTGGTTGCATAAAGTTTATTTAGTTTGTGGTGATATTTAAGATTAGTAGTGAAAATAAGTTAACAGGAAATTAATTTCTGTTTACACTTGTTGTGTCACCTGACATTCGGTAATGAAATCCTACTGTTGACATTATCCCTGCCTCTCTTATCTAAATAGGAATGTTATTTCTGCAGAAAAAGTAAATAAAAAACAGATATTGGGGAAGATTGAAATGCCAGAATAAAAGAGATAAAATATAAAAGACATAATTCCTTCTGTTTGTAACAAAACTCGTTTCCTAAATTAATCTGAAATGAATCGTAGAGTCATAGGATCTCGAACACAAGATTTGAAGGTCCCTAGGCTGACCACCTCCTCACCTCTCGTTATCATAAAGTCAGATTGTTTGGCTTATTTCTGAACATTTCTTAAAAGAAGGATGAAGAGGTATCACACTTAAAATATAAAGGTGAGACCAATGTCTTCTGTTTTTCATAACTAAGAATGCTGCTGCCTTTGTCAAGTATCTACACAAATTTGGTCCCTTTTGACCTTTACTGACATGAAACTCTAGGCTTCAGATTAATGGCAAATTAGGAATGTTCAGGTTTATAAAAGTATAGAATTATTAGGGATCTTAGAGACTATTTAGGAAAATATTCTTAATTTACAAATGAACAAACCTCTCATATAAGCTACCAAAGGCTCCACACTGTGTAATTTAAGGATGAGTAGTTTCCCTTTATCAACCCACATGCATAACTTCTTGTGGAATGTATTAATGAAAACGTCAAGCATGTAGAGTGTGAGAGCTGGCGTATCTGTCCTTTGAGAAGATGCCGGGGATTCTCCACATTGAGGCTCACCAGTAATGATTACATTATGCACACCTGTCAGGGAGCATCAGGATTATGGCTTCTTAAAATTGTCAATAATTTCACTTAATAATTTTCATTTTCGATTTTGGTACTGTCAACATTTTTATCCTGTTATTATAGAGGTGTAATAGAGGATTTTGAGGGTGTATTTTAAATATGCCATAAACCCTAATTCTGGATAAAAGTGTAGTTTTAAGTTATATTGAGGTTTTGATGTTTTTCAAGAAGATTCAGAGATTTTAGTGGCTTTACTCTTTGCAGTCAGATAGAACTGCATTCATGTTCCGACTCTGTTACTTACTAGTTCCTGTAATATTTGATGTGTAATTTAACTTCTCTTAACCTCGAATTCTTCTTTACTAAATGGATTAATATAACTAACATGCCAGATCTAAATGAAATAATGGGGGTGATTATTTTGCACAGTACCTGGCACATGGTAGCAACAAATTGATCATTGTTATTTGTGATACCTTCAATTAAACATGGAAAGTACTGATTTAGAGATCTATACAAAAGCATGCTATATTTCTAACACTAAAAGTAAAGAAACAAGTTCTTGTCCTTGAGGAGCTCACGGTCTAAGGGGGAAGATAGAGCTATTCACAGGGATTCACGGAGATATGGGAGCACCCAAGAGAGGAACATAACCCTAACTGGAGAGGGCTGAGGATTAGGGAAAGCTTCCTGAAGAAGGCACCTGAATGAAATCTTCAAGAAAGAGCAGGTGACAGGTGGTGGAGAGAAGGGTATTCCAGGCAGAAGTGATACATGAACAAACACAGAGAGATGAGAATCGTGAGGGTGCACGAGGTGGGAGGTAAACAGTTTAATGTTCTGGAGTGTAAACTGCAAGACAGGGAATGCTGAGAACTGAAGCAAGGAGGAGGACAGGTCTTGGAGGCCATTGTGCATCATGTTAAGAAACAAACAAGCAAACAAAAAGAAAAGAAAAACCATTTCTTGGTTTCACTGATTTTTCTTCTATTTTCTTTTTAGTCTCTATTTTATTTATTTCCTCTCTGATCTTTGTTATTTCCTTTCTTCTACTAACTTTCAGCTTAGTTTATTCTTTTTCTAATTCCTTGAGATGTAAAGTTAGGTTTATTTGAGATCTTTCTTCTTTCTTAATGTAGGCTTTTATCACTGTAAACTTCCCTCTTTGCACTGCTTTGCTGTATCCCATAAGTTTTGGTATGTGTGTTTCCATTTTCATTTGTCTCAAGATATTTTTTGATTTCCCTTTTGATTTCTTTTTTGACCCATTGGTTGTTCAGGAGTGTGTTGTTTAATTTCCACATGTTTGTGAATTTTCCAGTTTTCCTCCTTTTATTGATATCTTATTTCATACCCTTGGGGTCAGAAAGGATACTTGGTATGATTTCAATCTTTTAAAATTTGCTAAGACTTGTTTTGTGACCTAAAATATGATTTATCCTGGAGAATTTTCCATGTGTGCTTGAGAAGAATGTATTCCATTGTGTTGGATGGATTTTTCTGTATATGTCTGTTAGGTCCATTTGGTCTAAAGGGTAGTTCAAGTTTAATGTTTCCTTACTGACTTTCTGTCTGAATGATCTATCTATTGTTGAAAGTGGGGTATTGAAGTCTCTACTATTATGGGATTGTGGCCTATTTCTCCCTTCAGATCTGTTATTATTTATTAATAAATTTAGGTGCTCCAATGTTAGGTGCATATGTATTTGCAATTGTTATATCCTCCTGATGAACTGACCTACTTGTCATATATGACCTTCTTTGTCTCTCGTTACAGTTTTTGACTTGTATCTTTTGTCTGATATAGGTATTGCTACCCCTGCTCTCTTTTGGTTTCTAGTTGCATGAAATATCTTTTTACATCCCTTTGCTTTGAGCTGATGTGTGTCCTTAAAGCTGATGTAAGTCTCTTGTAGGCAGCTTATAGTTGGGTCTTGTTATTTTTATCCATTCAGCCACTCTGTGCCTTTGGATTGGAGAATTTAATCCATTTACATTTAAGGTAATTATTGATGGGTAAGGACTTACTAATGCCTTCTTATTGTTTTCTGGCTGTTTTGTAGCTCCTTTGTTCCTTTCTTCCTCTCTTGCTGTGTTCCTTTATGGTTTGATGATTTTCTGTAGTGGTATACTTTGATTTTCTTCTCTTTATCTTGTGTGCATCCACAGTAGGTTTTTGCTTTGTGTTTACTTTGAGGCTTACATAAAACATCTTGTAGTTATAACTGTCTATTTTAAGCTGATAACAACTCAACTCTATTGCATACAAAATGGTACCCTTTTACTCCCCCATTTTATGTTTTTGATGTCACAACTTACATCTTCTATTATGTTTCCATTAACAAATTATTGTAGCTATAGCTATTTTTAATATTTCTGTCCTTTAACCTTTATACTAGAGTTAAGTGATTAACACACCACCATATTACAGTATTGGTGTATTCTAAATTTGACTAATACTTACCTTTACCAATGTGTTTTTTATTTTCGTATGTGTTCATGTTACTAAATAACATTCTTTTATTTCAGCTTGAAGACCTCCTTTCAGCACTTCTTGTAAGGCAAGTCCAGTGAGGATGAACTCCCTCAACTTTTTTGGCTGGGAAAGTCTTTATTTCTCCTTCATTCCTGAAGGACAAATTTGACAAAGAAAGTATTCTTGATTGGCAGGGTTTTTTCTTTCAGTACTTCAAATATATCATCTCTCCTGGCTTGTAAGCTTTCTACTAGGAAACCTATTTTGCTAATAGCCTTATGGAAGTTCCCACATAAGTAACAAGGTTCTTTTCTCTTGCTGCTTGTATTTGCTGTCTTTGACTTTTGCAGTTTTATTATGATGTCTTGGAGAAGATCTTTTTGAGTTGAATTCGGGGACCTATGAGCTTCATGAACTTGCATGTCCAAATCTCTCCCCACATTTTGAAAGTTCTCAGCCATTATTTCTTTAAATAATCTTTTACTTCTTTCTTCCTCTCTTCTTCTTATGGGAATCCAATAATGTGTAGATTGTTTCCCTAATGGTATCCCTTAAGTCCTGTAGGCTTTCTACATTCCTTTTCATTCTTTTTTCTTTTTGCTCCCCTAACTGCATAATTTCAAATGATCCATCTTTAAGTTCACTGATTCTTTCTTTTTTGTTCAATCTGATGTTGAAACTCTCTATTGAATTCTTCAGTTTAGTCTTTGTATTCTTCAGCTCCAAAATTTCCATTTGGTTCTTTTTTTGTTTTCTATCTCTAGTTTAACTTCTCGTTTTGTTCCTGTATTGTTTTTCTGATTTCATTAAGTTGTTTATCTGTGTTCTCTTGTAGCTCTCTGTGCATCTTCAGAATAATTATTTTGAATTCTATGTCAGGCAAATTTAGTATGTCCATTTCTCTGGGGTCAGTTACTGGAAGTTTACTGTGTTCCTTTGGTAGTGTCATGTGTCCCTGATTCTTTGTGACTGTAGCCTTACATAGGTGTCTGTGTATTTGAAGAAGCAGTCACCTCTTCTCACCTTTATGGACTGGCTGTAGTAAGGAAAGACCTTCACCTATGGGAGGGGGCACACTGGAGCATGCTGTGACCCTGGGTCTAGTGGTGCAGGGTGCCAAATGTGGGGGTGTGTGGTGGCTCCTATTCTGGGAGGGCATGATATTTTGTCAGCTTGGGTCACTGGGGTCCACAACATCAACAACTGTGTGATTCTTGGTGAGAACTCCAAGATGAGAGACCCCCTGGTCTGCAGTGGCTGCAAGGGTTGTTAGAGTCCTTAGTGGTACTGCCAAGTCCAGTGGCTAAGGACCAGGTAAGGCAGTGGTGGTGGCCAGAGCCAGTGGTGTGCACATGTCTGGCTGCAGGGGCTGGTGGCTGATGCCTGTGTAGTGGTAGGGTCTGGCTGCAGACACATTCATAGTGGCAAGGGCTGGGGTCAGCAGCAGGGTTTGGGGTCAACTGTGGATGCACTAGCAGCTATGGGGTCCCTGGCTGTCAGTGTTCACTCCTGCAGCTGCAGGGTCTTCCCATGGGTACATGCATCGTGGTGGAGGCTGGTGAGGGAGTCGGGCTGGCAGGGTGCAGGTGCACAGCTGCAGGGGCTAGCCTCAGGTGAGCCCAGCAGTACAGGCACATGACAAGAGTCAGGGCGTGATCCAGACCACAGACACTGTGGGGGCCTTGGCTGTCAGCATGCACTCCTGAGGCTTCAATTTGCTTTTGTGTGAAGCTTAGTTGGAAGAAGGCAAGCACACTGATGTGACCTATTTTTTTTTCTGGAAAAAATATGTTAGACTCACTAGATCATGTGTGTGACTTTCTATGTCTAGACAACCTCACTCAGCCAGAAATTGTGTTTTTGCAGTCAGGTTTTGATGGTGTGCATGCTGGCCTCTGATCTGCAGACTAACTGGACTTTTGATGTCCTGTTGACCTGGCTCCACAGGCTCTGTTGGCTTCTCTGCCAGAACCACCATAGGATGGGGAAAAGGGTCGCAGTCAAACCTCCCAATTTTTAAACTCAGTAGCCTCTAGATTGTTGCTGAAGTTTACATGTTCCTATTGACTCTTGACCAGGGTAAACCACCATACTGGCTCGCCGGGATTGCCCTAGTTTTATCATTGGAATTCCAGCATCCTAGGAAACCCCTCAGGCCTGGGCAAACCTGGACAACTGGCCACCCTACTTTTATATTCCATTACTATTGACAGTAGGGAGTGGGCTATACACTTGAAGGTGAATTTCACATCTCACCTGAATTTTAAATGTGCTACATCCTTGACTTTTCCTCATATTCTGTAATTTATATGCCACATTTGTTTTTACCTAATACTGACATGTCATTTACCTAACTCTTGTGTTTTTAATTTTGGTGGCTGTTTGTATTTCTTTGAGTGTCCCCCTGTATAATTCTTTTTACTCTTAGTTTCTAGTATTTTAGAAATTCTGGACAATGTATTCTCTCACTTTTCATAGCATCACAGGTGGATTGACAAATTCTTTTAGAGGAAAATTTTATGGAATATAGGTTTTTTTGTACTATTTAGACAAGAGTTTCCTTTTAGGACTGAAAATCATCTTGGTGACATGTACACACAGAATTGGGAAAAATTTCAAAAGTCACTTAGAGTCATAGAGCATCAAAAACACATTTCTTAAGGCAGACAGAGAAAGGAGACTTGAAAAAAATATCTCATGGCGATAGTGTCCAGCAACCCTCTTCAATTTTTAACTTCCCTGTTAAATAAGACCCTATGGTTAAGGGATGCGGAGGGTGGGGAGGGTGAGTAGAGGTATATTTTGGTACCAAATTTCACTTGTAATGAGAACTGATCATGACCATTTGAAAAGCACTAATATTTGCCTAAATAAAACCAGTCACTCTCTCAAGTGTAGGAGCAGATAGTAGTCAATGGCAGAAAGGCTGAGGCTTGGAGGTGATAGGTGGCATAATGCAATTAGATAGAAATTCAGTAAACTAGGAATTCACAGTGAAGCATCATACTTCAGCCCACTCAGCTCAACAAATATTCAGACTATTCTTGCCATGTTAGTTTGTCACAAGCTCTAGCTCACTGGTTGATTCGTTGACTAGTTAGACTCTGGGTGAGTTGAGAAGTACTAGTTCCCTGCCAACTCTCCACTGGTTGATCTGGGTGAGGAAGTTTTGAGACTGTCTCTTATTCTTTTATATAGGGTACGTAATGCTGGAGGCCTCCAAATGCGATGCTCTGGTGCAGCTGATGTGATGCGCCTGAGATGTTTCATCAAAGCTGGAGTGCCTCAGAGAAGTGTTGGGAACCAAAGTGAAGAGCAAACAGGGCTTAGAGGATTGAGGGGAGTAGGTATGGAGAAATTCATAAGATAACTTCTGTCTTCCCCCGAAAGAGAGTTTGGAATCAGGAAGGCCAGACTGAATCTGGATAAATTTGGAGAGCTAGGAGAGTGATGTTCTTATGGGCACATTGGAATAAGGTAGGCAGTGGCAAAGGATAGTAAGGGAGAGGAATGAACAGTTTTTACTTTGCTTTTGTAGCCTTGAATTAATTTCCCTGGGGAATAAGGAGATGTAGAAACAATAACCCACTTTGAATTAATGAATGACAAACTTATCTTTTTACTAAAACAGGAAAGAAGACAAAGTTATTAGACAATATGCCCAATCAGTGTATGATGAGTTACATGTATTATCTAGAGGAAGTCTGTCTAAAGAATAAGATATTTTATGATTCACCTAGAGCCCAGAAGTGAGCCTTCTGAAAAATCACTAGTGGTGGCTTGATTCTACCAGCTAATTTGTTTTAAGACAGCTTTCCTTGTTCATATTTTTCAGAAGGAATAAAAAAAATTAGGACAGTAAGCTAAACAGTGAGGACAGTAAGCTAAACAGTAGGAGAAAAAAATCCTACATAATCCTCAAGCATTCACTCCCTTTGTACTTGAGCCATCTAGATAAGTTTCTTTCTTATTGTGCTAGAGAGAAAAGAGGCTACTTGAAATAAATTCCTTCAAGTTCCCTCTTTTCTTTCTCAAAATATTTTTTTTATCATTTACTCATATTTTCCCCTCATTTCCTCATCTCAGGAAGAAGTGTCTCCTTTCCTTCTTAAGATCAGTCTCTCTCCTGTCTACCCTTCCCTCCCCTCCCAGGCGACCTTGTACTTTCCACTATCCTCTGCCTCTGCACTCTGTACTCCCACCTAAATTTTTACTATGGCCTTCTTACCAACGTTCTCAGAAGATGCTTATTTCCCTCTGTCTATAAATAATCTTCCTTTGACTTCCCCCTCTGGTTACTCTCTTCTCTCTTTTTTTCTTTAACTGCCAAGTTTCTTCAAACAATTCTCTAAATTTATGGTCCCCACTTTCTACTTCCCATTACATCTCAAAACCTTGCAACGTGTTTGTTTCTGCAGCAGACACTAAGGGCAGATTTCCTTTGGTTGCAAAATCCAAAGACTTTCTCCTATTTTCTACCCTCCTTGGCCTCTATTCAGCATTGGGTATTCCCTGCTGAGAAGTCTCCCTCCTTGTGTCGATCTCCTTCCCTGGCTTCTGTGACACTCAGGCTCTTGGTATCCTTCTTTGATGGCTTTTCTGAGGACTCCCTTTTCACTCCAATTCCTGTTACTATGGTAGCATAACAAATTATCCCCAAACTTACTGGTATAAAAAGACCATTTATTATATTCACCGATTCTATGTGTCAGGAATTCAGATGCAGAATAGCAAGATGGTTTGTCTCTGCTCTGTGATGCCTGGGCAGGCAGAAGCCTGGGCTGGAATCATCTGAAGATTGGTTACTCCTCATGTCTGGTGTTTGATGCTGGCTGTTGGCTGGGGACCTCAGTTTCTCTTCATGTAGGCTTCCATGTGATCTGCCCATGTGGGCTAGTTTGGGCTTCCTCACAGCATTGTGGCCTGGTTCCAGGGGTGAGTGTCTCCACAAAGACCGGACTAGGCAGAAGCTGTATCTTTTTAAGGATTTTGCCTCAGAAGTGATATGGCATCATTTCTGCCATATTCTATTTGTTGGAGCAGTCACAAGCCCAGATTCCAAAGGAGGTAACATTCTTCAGTGAAAACATTAGGTGCAAAAGGCTTAATTTCTTTCTCCAGTAAAGAGAATTTTACTGATTTCTCTATGCTCATTTATTTCTTTAACAGTATAAGATTTTAAGTACTCTTTAAGAACATAAAGTATGAATCTGCTGGTCAGCTACTCTTCCACTGAGTATGTACACAAAAATGTCACAGCTACAATGACAAATTCTGCGACTTTCTATAAGTTAACTTCAGAAAATATTCTTATATGTATTGTCAGTTTTCAAGATGAGCTTATTTCTACTATTGAGTCACTAGGAAATTGTTAGAAAATTGATTTTCCTTTTTCTTTCCCTGAAATGAATTCTCAAAAGACATTTTTTAATTGCTCAAATTTGTTGATGAAAAGTGGCTGGAGCCACTTAAAGGAAATTTACCAAATCTCTGAACTTTCAAGCCCTAGCCAACCATTTCCCAAAAGAAATTGACTCTGAGTGATGAAAGCACATCAAATTTGTACTAAAGTTGTTGCAAGGGCTACTTCTCAGCCCCTCCAGAGAATCAAGTGCTGCTATTACTCCCAAGTGGACTGTGATTGAAAGGTCATCCAGATGTCCCTATGTACTTAGAAGAGTCTACTTGATGATTCTCCCTTGGACTAAGTAACCTAGAGGCAAGTGTGTGAAAAACATTAACGTTTGGAGGCCATTAATAGGTCAGAAAGGGAAAGGGAGAAAAGGGGGAACATAGAATGGTGTGGATTTCATTGTAAAGTCAAATGACAAAAGGTCAGCAATGATGAGATTGTTTATGTTATGAGCTTATTATGAGATTGTTTACCCTCTATAGTGATACTTTGCATTCACGGACCGTGCCTACAAAGTAAGGACTTCAGTGTTCTTTGTAGATGAACACTGTCATTCTTATGAGAGGTCTTGGAAAAAATGCTGTATTTGTATAAAATTGGCAAAATAGCCTAAGAGTCAAAACCCTCTTAGAATTATTCACTTGTTAGGTAACAGGTGACTGTTGTCCCTGGGATTCTGGGCTTATGATCTCAGATGCAAAGTTCAAAACGTAGTGCTTTTAAGTCTTCCCAGAAAATTCTTGTTAACTGAGAATGCGTTCCTTATATATTCTTGCTTTTATTTTACCATGAAAAATTTAGCCTTAAAAAACTTAGCAACTATGGTTAAATTTTCTTGAGGTGTTTATTTATTTCCCAAGTCTTGTTGAGAAGTAAATAGGATGTGTTGGGATGTAGCTGGGTTTGGAAGCCTAGGGTGGTGACTGGTTTGAGGACCATTGGAGGATTCTGAGAAACAACCATTAGTATCCTAGTGGTCAGGGTTGAGAAGCAGATATTACCTTGATTTTAAAATCCAATAGAAATAAAGTTTTCTTTCACAGGTTCTTTCCACATAGATCCCATGAAATGGAAAAACTGGAAATAGCACATGAGCACTTATATTTTTAAAGCAAAAAAGTTAAATAAATATTTTGGATTTGCAACTAATATATTAAATTCCAATGAACTTTTCAGAGAAGTTTTTCCAATAAGATTTATGTTCTTATGAATTGTGTTCTTAGTTTCTCCAGCTTTGGGGGATCATCCTTCTTTTGGTATTTAATAAGACAGCACTAATTTCCTATCCTACATCCTGTTGAAAGTCCAACACATTACAAACTTTCTTAGGATTTTCAGAGAATTTGCATATTTCTGTTGGCTGCCTCCTCTGAATTCGGCTCTTGCGGACTTCTCAACCCTTCCTTACCAGTTCCATTTCTCTGCACTGTGGTCACTATCTTTTTTACTTCATTAGCCAAAGCAGCACTAACACAAGGCTGTTGTGTGCAGGGCTTGTCCAGATTATTTACGCTAATAGAGAAGGTTTACTCCATGCTATAGTATAGAAACTACTTGAAATTGCATATTAGGAATCTCTGTTTTTAAAGTTGTTGGCCATCTTTGTTACAAAAGGAAATTGGTCACTGACCTTCTTTCTCCTAAGAACTTGTTTGCTATGATTTCTTAAGTTCCACTCTTAACCTCCCAGTGCTGAACCTTTTCCCTTGATTGGCTTTGCCCTGGTCTGACCACCTTGTCCACCCCTGCCTCAGACCGCTGCTGGAAAAATCAAAATAGTTGTTAACTTTACTGTGCAGATTAAATTAGCTCTCTTTTGCTCGGCCTTCTTCTGGACTAGCCTGAGTTATTTTTTTTTATTAAAACAACAACAACAAACAAGAAAACGGGCCATTATAATGATCTTCTAAATAAATTTGCTATCTCTCTGGATCTAACTCTTAACCACACTAAAGAACTAGCAGAAGCTCTGAAAATACAGATTTTGTTTAACCTGTCCAGTTAGAGTTCTTAGGGAGGGCTCATCTTCTAGAACAGGGATCTCAGTAGGTGCAAGGGAAGATAGAAAAGTTGTTTTCCACCTATGTGTAGAAAATCTCAGGGATGTTTTATTTTATTTTTTCTTCTTCCCTATAACTTCTTTTTTTTTTTTCTGAGGAAGATTAGCCCTGAGCTAACATCTGTTGACATTTTTCCTCTTTTTTTGCTTGAGGAAGATTAGTCCTGAGGTAACATCTGTGCCAGTCTTTTTCTATTTTATATGTGGGTCACTGCCACAGCATGGCTGATGAGTGGTGTAGGTCCACGCCCGGGATCTGAACCTGTGAACCTAGGCCGCCAAAGTGAAGTGCACTGAACTTAACCACTAGCCCATGGGGCCAGCCCCCCATAACTTCTTTTAAAATGAAATGTAATAAAAATAAACACGTATAATCAGATCCTCTCTCATATGTCTTTTCTCTTCAACAATCTATTCTCCTTTGTGATTGAATTAAACTTGAAAAAAAGCTGTCTTTTTGTCAAATTTTTCATTATATTAGCCTAATGATGACAGGCATGTTTTTCTTGATTTTGCTTTGAAATGACCCAATACTACAATAATAATGCTGAAAAAACCCAGCTATATTAATAAAAGGAAACCTAAATAGTTTAAGAAGCAACTTTCCTTCTGTAATTGACAATGCTCAGAAATTATAGTCAAGAGTGTTTCACTAGTTTTGCTTCTATTGAAAACTATAAATACCACAGGGATTATATGACATTCAGAAACATCTGTACGTAAGTATTCTGTCCAATTCAGGTACTGGCTTCATTTCCAGGGAAATGCAGATTTTTTTTCACTGAAATCTGAGATTTCACAGAAGTCTTCAGTTTTAAACCTATCAGTTACTGAGAGAGAATGTTACTGTGTTCAGCTATAATTCTGCATTTGTCTATTTCTTTTTTCAGTTCTATCAGTTTTTGCTTCTGGATTTTGAAACTCTGTTGTTAGGTGCATATACATTTAGAATTGCTATGTATTTCTGATGACTTTATCCCTTCAGCATTGTGTAATGTCCCTATTTATCCTCAGTAATATTCCTTGTTTTGGTTCTATTTTCTAACATTGATGTAGTCACTCCATTTATTGGATTAGTGTTTTATGGAATATTTTTTTCTATCATTTTACTTTTAACCCATCTATGTCTTTGTACTTAAATCATATTGTTGGGTCTTTCTTTTCTATCCATTTAATAACCTCAGCTATTTAATTGAATTGTTTACATTATTTAGATTTTATGTAAATATTTATATGGTTGAATTTAAACGTACCTTATTTCTAGTTATTTTCTATTCCATCTGTTCTTTTTTCCCTCTCTTTCTGCCTTCCTTTCAATTAAGTATATTTTATGGTTCTATTTTTTCTTTAGTATTCTCTTATTAATTATATAATTTAATTTTTTTCCTATAGTTGCTCCCACCTTTGTGCTACTATTGTCAAATATTTCAATTCTATGTGTTAGAAATCCCACTATATTATCATTAATTATTAGTAATTAAAAATTATTATTAATATGATTTTTATTTTAAGCACCTATCTTTTTAATTGATTTTTTACTATAACTTTTAATCTGGAAAGGTTATGACACACAAGAAGTTACAAAATAAATACAGAGAATTCCCATGTACCCTTCACTCAGTCTACTTCAATGATAATATTTTACATAACCAAAGTATATTATTAAAACCAGGAAACTGACATTGGCATGATACTATTAACTCAGGTACAGACTTTATTCAGATTTCACCAGTTTTTACATGAACTTTTCTTTCAGTTCTATGAAATTTTATCACATTTGTATATTTGTGTAATCATAAACACAATCGGTATACAGAGCTGTTCCATTTCCCCAAAAACCTCCTCATTTTACCTCTTAAAAGGTGTACCCTCTCCTGAACCCTAACCTTTGGCAACCACTAATCTGTTCTCCATCACTATAATTTTGTCGTTTTGAGAATGATATATAAATGGAATAATAGATGTAATTCTTTGGGATTTCCTTTTTATCACTCAGCACAATGCCTTTGAGATCCATCCAAATTGTTGCATACACCAATAGTTCTTTTTATTGCTGAGTTGTATTCCAGTGTATAGATGTATCACATTTTTTAAAAATCCATTTACCAATTGAAGGACGTTTGGGTTGTTTCCAATTTTTTGGCTATTACAAATAAAGCTGCTATGAATATTCATGTCCAGATTTTTTGTGAACATACTTTCTTTACTTTTATTTTTTAAAGATAAATACATACAAGTACAATTGCTGAATTATATGGTAAGTGTATATTTAATCTTATAGGAAACAAACTATTTTCCAGAGTGGATATATCACTGTATATTACCACCAGTAATGTATGAGCGATCCAGTTTCTCCACATCCTTGTCAGTATCTGGCATTATTAGATTTTAGTTATTCTGCTAGGTGTGCAGTAGTGTCTAATCATAGCTTTAATTTGCATTTCATCAATGACTAATGTTGTTGAACATCTTTTCATGTCTCTATTTTCTACTCGTCTCTTCTTTTGGTGAAGTGTCTGTTCAATCTAGTGCCCATTTTCTAATCAAAAAATATCTTTTAAAGCAATTAAAAATATCTTTATATTTATCCCCAGTTTTACTATTTCCAACCCCCTTTATCTCCTTTTTGTACACTCAACTTTCCATCTGGTATCTTATTCTTTTCTGAGGAACTTCTTTTAACATTTTTTTTGTAGGGTGTGCAAGCTGTCAATGAATTCTCTCAGGCTCTATTTTCCGAAAATGTTTTTATTTTACCTTCACTTTGGGATGGTATTTTTTACCTGTTATAGAGTTCTTGATTGACAGTGTTTTGCTTTCAGTAATTGAAAGCTATCATTCAATTGTCTTCTGGTGTGCATAATATCTGACTGTTATCCATTTTCTTGTTCATCTCTATATAATGTTTATTCTTTTCTTTTCCTGACTCCAATATTCTCTGTTTATCTTTGATTTTCTTTGATGTGTCACTTTGATGTATCCAGATGTTTTCTTGGATTTTTTGATTGTTGCCTTTCCGTAATTTTGGATAATTCTTGGCCATTATCCTTTGACATATTTATTCTTCACCCTTTTCCTTCTGGGGTCTTAAATTATTTTGATTCTCCTTTTCCTTCTGGAACTCCAATTACAGACATGTTAGACTTTTTGTTACAGTCCCACAGCTATTGGATGCTCTGTTCTAGCTTTTCACTCATTTTCCTCTTAGTGTTTGAGTTTGGATCATTTATACTTCACCTATGTTTAAGCTTGCTGAAGGAATTCTTCAACTCTGATTGTATATGTTTTATTTCTAACATTTCCATTTGATTCACGATTTTTCTCTATATACTGAATTTCCTCATCTATTATGTATGTTGTCCCCATTTTCCCCAATTAATATGTTTTGACATGTTTGTCACAGTTAATTTAAACCTGCTGTTCTATTATTCCAACTTCTTGGTTATCTTTGAATCTGGTCTTGTTGTTTGCTTTACCTCTTGACAATGGGTTGTTTTATTTATTTACCTTTTGGTGTGGTTCATAATTTTTATTGAATGATGGATATTAGGTGTAGATGAACTGTGACAATTGAGGTAAACAGTATTTATATTCAGAGACGAGGGGCCAGTCCAGTGGCATAGCAGTTAAGTTCCTATGTTCCACTTCAGCAGCCCGGGGTTCACCAGTTGGATCCTGGGTGTGGACCAATGCACCCCTCGTCAAGCCATGCTGGGGTGGCGTCCCACATAGAGTAGCTAGAATGATGCACAACTATGACATACGACTATCTACTGGGGTTTTGGGGAGAAAAAAGTAAAAAAAAAAAAACCTCACAAAAATACAGTATTTATATTCAGCGATGAGTATGTATCTTCTTCGATAGGGTTTTTATTTGTAGGAAGTTGATTCAATCTACTCAGTAGTTGAACTAAGTTTGGGTTTTGTTTCTGGTATTATCACCCTCAGTGTACCACAGACTTCAAAGTTCTCCAGCATTTTGTTATTGTTGGTTTGTACTTTGTGTCAGACCTGGGGTGCTGGAGGGCTTTCTCAGTCTTCCAGTTCAAAATTCTGCTTTCAGCATTCCTGCATGCCTGTGTCATAGAGGTGTCTCTCTCCATGCTCTTGCCTCTCATTCCCAGCAGTAGACTGGTATTTAGTGCTAGGCTTGTGATGGGAGCTGGAGGAGTGATTCTCCTGGTCCAGGTTCAGCCTTAGGGAGGCCCTGTGAGTCTGAGGTGGGGCTTTCTCTCCTATGCCTCCTACCAGTGGCAAACAAACTTTGCCTTGCATTTGTGACAGTTTTGGTGTGAGAGTGTTCCCTTCCCCTCCCCCAGGAGTAGCTCATTTCTGATGTGCTGGTGCAGGATCCTGGTCCAAAGAGTGTTTCTTGCCCCCTCTCTCTGCTAAGGCAGATGGCTTTTGTTTCTATCCCCTGAGAATTAGTGGATCTTTACCTGGGGCCTGAGGATGGGACAGTATCCTGCTTCTACCCCAGCAGCTTAAGAATTTGTTTCTTATAAGACAAGGGCCCAGGGAAGTGGGCTGTGCCTCTTGCCTGCACCACTGAGGGGGTTTGCTCTGGTCTCCTGTCTGCCACCAATGTTTCTCCTGAGATCTTGGTAGAAGCCCGTGGAACAGAGCTTGTGAGTAAATTACTCTAAATAGTCACACTGACTCACACTTGTCCTTTAAGACTTAGTTGGAATTTTATCTGATTGATTCTTACCACTTTAATGGCTGGAACACCTCTTCCTCTTCCTCCTGTGCTCTGCCAAAGGTAAGAGACTCTATGAAACCTGTCTGTCCAGTTCAGCTCACTTGCTTGCCCTGTGACCTCAGCTTTCTGATGGGCTTAAACAAAATCTACAATTTTGTGTATGTATATTGTATGTTTTTTCTCATTGTTGGTGAGGGAGTGATTTTTTTCTTATGATTTTCTATATGCTAAGTCAAAGCTCAATCCTCTAGTTTTTAACTGGATTGTTTGCCTTTTTGTTTTTGATTTGCATGTATTTTTTATGTAGTCTTACTACATTATCATCATTAGATACATTTCTTGAGAATATTTTCTCCCTACCTGAGACTAGCATATTCATTTTATTAGTGGGGTGTTTTGCTGAGTAGGATTTTTGAAATTTAATGAAACATAATTTGTCATTTTTTCTTATATGCTTATTGCTTTCTGTGTCCTGTTTAAGAAACCTTGCTATTCTCCAATGTCATAAAGATAATTTCCTGCTTTCTCCTAGATTTTTTTATAGTTTTCATTTTTGCATTTACATCTATTATCCATCTTGAATTAATTTTTATATATAATATGAAGCAGGGTATGGGGTACATATTTTTTTCATATAGATATTCATTTTTTAAAAATATTTTCTATTTGTTAGAAAATCTTTTCTTTTACCATTGAATTACTTTGATTTTTGTTAAAAATCAGTTGATCTTTAAGAATGAGTCTATAAATTGACTACAATCCTAATCATAACAATAACAGTGTCTATTAGAGAAACTGACAAACTGATTCTAAACTGTCTATGAAAATCAAAAGCACCTAGTCAATATATCTTGAAAAAGAGGAACAAAATTGGAGGACTTACACTACCTGATTTCAAGGTTATTGTAAAGTTACAGTAGTGGGGTACAGGCATTAGGATAAAAAATTAGATAAATGGAACAGAAACTACAGTTCCACACTTAAACAGAATCATTGACTTTTAAATCTTTCTTCTTTTCTAATAGAATCATTTGGAGCTTTTCCTCTGTCACAAGAATATTTTCTACTTTGGAAATTAGTACAATATTATATTATAGATCTATGATTTTAACGTTATTTTAATGTATAATATTGAAAAAATGCAATTCAAAGTTATTCCAAATAGCGTTGAATAGGTATTATGTATACAAATGTTTGTATAACACTTATTTCATTTAGATGGGGAAGACAAAGCTCCAATTTGTCACACAGCCTAATGAGTAATCTCTGCAGAAGTTGATATTTTTGAGAATATGATTACTATGATTACTACGGGAGCATTTTGAGGCCATATTTTCTATAAAATACTTTAATCATGGCTATTAACACTACTGCTTTAACATACATTGGCCCCAACTCACAGGAAACTTTTGAAATCCTTTGAAATTGTTGGCACTTGTTGAGTAGCTTTGCAGATACACATTGCCTATAAAAACTACTGCCATGGTCAGCAGGACATTAATAGTAAATATAAATATATATACTGTGGATATTTAAAGTAATTTTTAAGGATCTTCTAGACAACATATCACCAAGACAGGTTTACCACCCTCCACCAAAAATAGTAAAAGTTTGCAAACTTCTCAATCTTTAATTTAGCAGTTTTAGTTTTTCCACACTTTGTTCATTTCTCAAATGATGTAGATTCTTGGAAATTGTCATCATCTGGCATTGAGAGTAATGTCGTCAGGAAATAATAGTGTAGCCACTGTTGTAAGCTAAGTACTTAGACACAGAAAACAGATGCCACCAATTCTGGAGATCTTTCATGATATTATTGCCTTAGATGCTACTTCTAACCCATAAACTTGTCTGTTTTCAGTGTTTGATATTTACTCGTGCTCAGGCATTGCTCATCATTGTTTAATTAAATTGCATTTTTGAAGTGTAGAAAATAAGCCTTTAAGAAAAAAGTTAAACTCATTTATATCATGCTGGTATGAAAGAAGTTGAAAACTGAAATTTCCTATTGACTTTAGCAAGATCTTAGCTCCAAATACTTCTCCCCACCCCTCTTGCTAAACCCCAAATGACCAACCAATGGCTGCCAAACCACAGCCCTAGTCTAGTTATCCCTGCATGCTGTCCCTTGATTAACCCCACCTCAGTTTTCCCCATACCTTAGGAGGACTTGAACAGTAAACAATTCTCAGAATGTAACTGAACTTTGACTAACTTTCCTCGTAAAACTTTCCCATAAAATCTTCAAACATCTTGGTCACTCACAGAGCACTCGTCTTGAGCTGTGGTCATGTTGCAGTGCTTTTAATTAAAGCTTAAGCTAATGGCTTTAAGTCTCTTTGTCAGTTTTTCTCCTTCCTCACCACTGATGTATGCTTGATTCTGCTCTAACTTTGGGCATGGGAAATGGAGCATTAGCTTTCCTAGGAATCTTGTCCAGATGTGCCCAGAAGGGACTGGAAACAGAAAGCAGGGTTGCTCACTCTTTTGCGTCACTGATCGCTTTTAGAATCTGAAGATACCTATCTAACCTTCCCCAGAAAAATGCACATATCCGCACACACATACATGTACAACTTTGCATGGACTCCTTGAATGTGAACATTCCCTGTGTTTTCTTCAGGTTAATAACCATGATTTAGAGACATAATTAATAAACAATGAAAATAAAGATACAGTGGTTCTAAGGAGAAGGTTTGCAAATGACTGTGAGTGTATCACATTAAGAGGCTAAAAGTGATTAATTTTAAGGAATTAAATCTTGACTGGTCTTTGATTCAGAGTAGGGAGTGGTTGCTGAAAATACTACATGTTCCTAATATTTCTGAAATTGGTCAAAGTTCTTCTTAAATGCCCCTATTTGTTCTTTGGATTTTGGCATTGAAAGTTGCCTTACAAAGGCACACATGTATATTACCCAGGAGGGATTCCCCACCCAGCCATTCCTCCATCATCATTTTGGCATGGGTTAGATGTTCAGATCAGCTGCTGGGTCACCTGACAAGGTCATAAATGTCATGAGGTAAGCCAGATCTTTTGCTAGGGAGATTGACGGTTTGGGGAAGGAAATCAGCAAGTGGGAAGTGCAGAAGAGACAGACACAGCAAAAAGACTCAGAGCCTTGCGTTACATTAAAGACTGTGGGCGTCCAGAGAGGCAGGAGGGCACTAACCACGTAGGAAGTCAGAACAGCCAAGGGGAAAATGCCTGGATTTCTCCTGTCTATAATTTTGCCTGCATGTTTCCTATCTGACTTTCAGAATGTGAAATGAAACAAGAGGTGTAAACTTTCTTGCAGAGAAGAATTTTCTTTGGCTTTAGAACTATTAATTTTTTCAAATAAAAGAATTTTAAAATAGTCCTGGGTTTCCTTTGAAACCTTAGTAAGACAATAATAGTCTTACCTCACTGTCTTAAATACATCACATAATAGAACAGAATGCTTATTTTCAGTGTTGAGCTAAATCATTAGCATCAGGAAGTCTTAGAGAAATGTCCTCTGTAGAATGAACACCTCTCTTACCCTCAGATTTCAGTGTATGGGTAGAGATTCCAGTTTTATATGACCATAAGCAGAATGGACAGGAAAAGCACATGAACAATTTGAAAACAGGGTGTATATGGGGTGGAGGTGTCTCCTTGGTAGGTATAATGGGCAGGGGAGTGCACAGTGCTCTTTCCACAGCATTATCTTTTATTGAGACAAACAATAAACACGAGAAATCTTTATTGAGTGATTCAAATATTCACTTTATTAAAATGTACTGGAGTTATACAAGACTATGTTGTTCTCAACCATACTTCTGAGAGCTGGGTTAAATACCTTCTGTATGCTAGTCTGTCCTGTGATTTTTAAGACACCCATTGCTTCATTATCCTTCCAAGCTGGCTGGAAGTCTGGTCAGACATAAAATGTTTATATCATAAAGGCATCCTTTACCTTCCATCTTTTTACATTTTAGGATTAATGAATGGTGGAAGTTTGAATGAATAAATTATGTAGGCATTTGGGGTTTTGTGAATCTGGGCACATCAGATTTTAAGTGTTATGGTTTTTAGAGATATTCATCCAACAGAGAGTAAAAGCTATCATTTTTAAGTCCCAAAGCCCAGGATATGTGGTTTCTGGTCATTTTGAGATATGCCTGTTAATATTTATGGGTTGCTCTTTTATTTCTAACATTTTATTATGAAAATTTAAAAACACACAGAAAAAGTTGAAAAAATTTTATTGTGAACACCTCTATATTCACCATCAAGATTCTATAGTTAAGGGGCCGTCCCGGTGGCATAGCAGTTAAGTTCGCAAGCTCTGCTTTGGTGGCCCAGGGTTCACAGGTTCAGATCCCAGGGTTCACAAGTTTGATCCTGGGCGTGGACAGATGCATTGCTTGTCAAGCCGTGCTGTGGCGGCGTCCCATATAAAGTAGAGGAAGATGGGCACACATGTTGTCCCAGGGCCAGTCTTCCTCAGCAAAAAGAGAGGAATGTCCTCACACACACACAAAAAAAAGATTCTACAGTTAACATTTTTCTTTACTTCCTTTATCACATCCATATGTGATAGTGCCTTCTTCATGGGTGGTTGGGAAGGTAAAGTGGGTTGATGGAGAATGGAGAACCTGACAAACTCTTTCCCGTGGGGGGTTGGGAGGGTGAAATGGTTGATGGAAAATGTAGGTTATGACAATGCCACCACATGGAAGTTTGGTGGACAATGGAGATTATGACATTTTCCCTTTGGGTGGGTGGGATGGTAGCAGGGGGGTTGAAGGAAAGTGGAGATTATGACCATGCCTCTTCCCACATAGCCAGGGAGTGGCAGCAGTGGAGAGAATGTGGTGACTTGACCCCACAAGACCCTGAGTGGGGTCTACACAAGACCGTATTGACCTGCTTGGAATGTGCAGGATTGGGAGAGCAGGGAGGAGGCTGTCTGCACTGAGGCTTGAAAGATCAGCAGGAGTCTTTACTAGGCCAGACACAGAAAGGCCTGTAATACCAAGGAGAGCCCCACCTACACCCTGGCATGATTGGCCCTCAAGGCTGTCCCTCTTCTGCCTTTTGGCCAGTCCCAGCCGAACCCCAGGGCCCTCACCTCAACCCCTCCAGTGCTGCCCAGTGACCCCTAGTCTCTCTCCTAAGGTCCACCCACACCAGCAGCATCTAGACACCACCTACCAATCCCTGATGTCTCCCCCACCCACTGCCTAGTTGTGGTGGAGCCAAGTGGGGCAGAGCTCAGACCCCTCATGGTGAGCCGGGGTCTGCATCCGCTCAGACTGTGCCCACAGTCTGTCCCCCTCGGGAACTTCATCCTTGCTACGCCATCCTCCCCGTTGGCCCTCAGTCATCTCTGCCACCTCAAGCTCTCAGCACCTACCCTAACTGCCCCACATGCAGCCTCCCCTAATAACCTCACCTGTGTGGGGTCCAGCCTCACAGGATCTCCACCCAGAAGGGGACGGGCGTATCCTGCCAGCAGACAGGAAGGTGGGGTGCAGTCAGTGTGCATCTCCCAAGCTCCTGCTGGACAGTGGACAGGCTGGTGGACTGCCCCACGACCTCTTTCATCAGCTACCTCCAAGAATGGAAAGTGGAAGAATGTCCTCAAGCTGGCAAGGACCTGGGCAAAGGGAATCGGGAGTTACTTGTGTGTCCCCCTTGGGGCTGTGATGGGCAGATGGTGGCCCGTGACAGGCAGGGAGCCCAGCATTTTCCTGTGCTCTTCATGGGGTTCTCCCCACGGCCCCAGGAGCTGGGTCTCTCATCATGCCCACTTTTAGGGTGGCAGCGGTCACCTGCCTGAAATTATACAGCGAGAAAGGGGTTGGGCAGAGAATCCATGCTAGGGCCTTCTGTCTGAGGCCAACGCCCTTGCTTGGCCCCGCCTGTGCTGACGGGGGCATCTTGACCTCACAGAAGCAGAAACACGAAGTCTCATGGGGCCACAATTTGGCACGTGTGAGCACCTTCCATGTGTGGGGACTGTGCTCAGGACTGGGGATACAGAGGGGAACAAATGTCTTGGGGAAAGGAGACATTAATCAGACAGATGCACAAACACATATATGATTACAATGGTGATAGGACAGTGAAGAAGTCAAGGGGGTCTGAGCTAGTGGGAGATCAGGAGGGCACCCTGGAGGAAATGACTGAGTGGATGATGGACAGGACTAGCCAGGTGACTGACACTCTGTGGTGAGGGAAGAGCACGTGCAGAGGCCCAGGGGCACTAAGGAGATGGACCAGTTCTGGAAACTGGAAAAATATTGCTGCAGCTGAAGGGCAGGGGGCTTTAGAGTTGTAAGTGTGGGCAGGGGAGGAGCCCCCTTCCTGGGACCACAGCAGCTGATCAGGAGATACAGGCCTAGCTGATTCCTTCCCTGGGGAGCTGTGGGGTGGGGAAGGAACCCTGGATAGTCGGAGATCAGTGCATCTGCATATAACAAAATGTCAACATAACAATGGGAAAAAAGAACGTGAAGTTCTCTCTCATGTAGAGAAGTCTGGATTCTCCGTGCCAAGACTAGGGCCCTGTCTCCATCTTTCTGCTCCATCACCCTCTCGTTCCATTCTTGAGGTGCCACCTGAGGGGATCCAGCCATCATGTGTGCACTCCATACCTATCTGCTGGAGAAAGAAGAGATGGCAGCAAAGCGGCTGCTGCCTCATTTCCAAATCCTCCTCAGAAATCCCACACAGCCCTTTTACTCAAGACTTAGTCACATGACCACACCAGGGCTCAAGTGAACCAAGAGACTCGTCTTCTCAGGATGGGTGCATGGCTCTGTAAGGAAGAGGAAGGAGAGGGTATGTGCACCGAGATGACAGGAGTCGCCTGAACAAGTGCCAGCAACTTCCTGGCTTATCCCAAGACAAGCTCACCTGATAGTCTGTAAGATGAATTCCTGGTCTGTAGGCAGGTCCCCTCCCTGAAGGGATTGGGGTGAACACAGGCCCTTCATCTTCAGGATCCACGCTCCTTTGGGCCAGGCCTAGACTTGTCCTCTTGCTTTCACAGCAGTGACCAGAAGGACTACACTGAGTCTTTCATGTTCTTGATCTCTCTCTGTTTTTTTGCTTGTTTTGTCTTGTTTTACAGTAGTAAAGATATTGGTCTGGGGGAAGGGCTGTGCTCTGTTGATGCCCAGACTGTAAACTGTTCATCACACACTTGTATTCATGACACACGTTTAGCACTGACTATGAGGTAAGCAGGATGCAAGGACACTGGAGGACACAAATGGAATGAGATATGACTCATGAGGATAAATACAAATTTTGGTAGTTAGAAAGTGGAATCAGCACAAGAAATATTTAGATAAGATATTTAGATTACTCTGGGGTGAAATGGGTCAGTGCCTTCAGCTTCATGTCACAGAAATTCTGGCCCGAAGTGACTTCAACACAGGTGGCTGTGATCTCACCAACAAAGAGTCCAGAGTCAGGAGGCTACAGGGTTGATGAATTCATCCTGTCAGCAGGGGCGGGCCTTTGCATCAGCTCCTCTGGGATTCTCTTTACCTCCTTCCTCATGGTCTCACTTTGGCTGCTACAGCTGCCAACATCACACATTCACCCTACCAGGTCAAAGGCAGAGAGCGATGACTGATTCCTACCACCTGCCTTTCTTTAGTTAAGGAGATAAAACTGTCCCAAACACCACCCGCCTCCTACAGAGGTCCTCTCAGGCCCTATTGGCCATAATGGGGTCAAATGCCCTCCTTGCCCCCAACCCACTGTAGCAAAGAGGAGGGGGAGGACCACAATTGATTTCCTCCAGTCATGGTTCATTCCCTAGGAATGCGCCACTTTCTCTGAGCCCAGCATCAGGAGACCAGAACAATTTACATTATATTCATTAGTATTACCGATATTCAGTGTAGAAGAAAGAAGTGACTGCTGGGGAAAATACCAACGTTTGCAACAGGAGGCAAGGAGGTCAAGGACCAAAAGTCCAGGTATAGAATGGATTGTCACTGTGGATGTAGTAGTCACCCAAAACGACGACGGGGTGTGGTGGTGCCAGCAGCGGGCAGGGCTGAAGTCTTCAGTGATGACCACAGCCATGGGAAAGGGGCAGACAACTGCACAGGAGGGGTGATGGGGTGCTGTCCAGGGTGGTACCTCCACCTTCTCGGATGGGCAGACTACTCCCTCTGTTGTCCTGGGCCCTTGGCATGAGGATCCTTCCTCTTCTTGGAGTCTCCCTCCTCTGTCATTGCCCCAGGCTGCCTGCAGCCCGCCCACCCTGCATAGATCTCCCTTTCCATGAGGTCCCATCCTCAGAACCGGCTATTACTTGGGAGAAGCTGTGGCAGCAAAGGAAACAGTCGCAGCCTCAGAATCCACGCATGCTTAGGGTCACCATAGAAACCCTGGGCAGGGCCTCAGGGAAGACCCACGCCATGTGACAAACAGCCTGCCCCTTGCCAGCTTTCAGATTCCCGAGGGTCCTGGGGGCACCGGGTTGGTTTGCCCCATGTGGGTGGGTCACCACCTCCACCTTTAGTTGCTCCACCTGTGAAAAAGGCTCTATAATTGGGGAGAGGGAGCCTGGTGTTGCAAGGGGAGAGGGCCTGCGTGGGTACTGGTCCACCCGGTGGAGGATGGGGCATGGGATCCAGGCAGTGAAGTCAAGAGGGGCATGGTGAGATCTGCCTGGTGATTGGCCACACCAGCAAGACCGAGCTGAGAGCTGCCTGGCAATTGGCCGGGGGCATGACTATGACATCAGAGGGAGGCATTGTGATGCGCCTGGAGGCCGGGGAGCCAGCAGGAGTCGTCACTGAAGGGAGAGATGGCGCTTCCCTCTCAGCTCATCTTGTTCTTCACAGTGTACTACACTGCATTCTCCACCTCTGATGACAGTGTGCATGATGCCCACTCATCCTGCCAGGGTTTCTCGTCCACACCCTGTGCTCCATCTTCATGTTTGTGTCCACCTTCAAGCATCGTGCTGGTTCCGGCACTGACGCCTCATAGACACATGCTCCACGGTGCTTCTCACCCCTGAGTTCCCATTCGTCAGGGCAAGTCAGGCACTGGGAATCAGAGCAAAATGGACCCTCGCTCAGCCAGGGAGAGACCCTCCCAGTCCTCCAGCATTGCAGTCCAGTTCAGCACAGGGTGACCAAGTCCCTGGACACTCGGCTGACTGGGAGCCCTCCGACCCATCTCAGCACAGGGCTAATGATTTCCCTGGACACCCGGACGACTGGAAGCCCTCTGACCAGCTCAGCAAAGAGGGGATGATTCCCCCAAACAGCTGGCCAACTGCAAGCCCCTTTACCCACCTCAGCACAGGGCGAGCAAGTTCCTTGGACACAGCCCACTGAGAGCCCTATGATCTGACTCAGCACAGGGTGAACTAGTCTCCTAGATACCCAGCCAACCAGGGACCCTGTGACCCGGCTCACCGTAGGGCGAATGAGTAGCCAGGTTGCTTGGCCAACTGTGAGCCTCCTGACCAAGCCTGACACAGGGCGAACAAATCTACCGGACAACCAGATGACAGGGAGCCAACCAACGCAGCTCAGCACATGGCAAACCAGTTGCCCCAACACCCTACAGAGCGGGTGCCCCACAAACCAGCTAAGCACAGGAGGAACAAGTACCCCAGACATCTGGCCAACGAGAAGCCCTCCTACCCAGCTCAGCACAGGGCAAAAGAGTGCCTCAGAAACCTGGCCGACTGGCGGCCTCCCAACCCAGCTCAGCACAGGGCAAGCAAATCCCTTGGGCACTTAGCCCTCTGAGATTCCTCCGATCCAGCTCAGCCCGGGTGAACGACTCCCCTGGACTCCCAGCCCACTGGGACCCTCCGAGCCAGCTCAGTACAGAACAAATGAGCCCCCCGGACATCCATGACTGGGAGTCACCAGACCCAGCTTGGCTCAGGGTGAGCAAGCCGCCTACTCCAGCTCAAGACAGGGTGAATGAGTCCCCTGGGCCCACGGCCGACCTAGAGACCTTCCACCCAGATCAGCAATGTGCAGCAGGGGGTGTGCCCTGAGGGTCCCCAGTACATTCGGCCAACTGCGAGTCCCTTGATCCAGTGCTGCAAAGGGCAGCTGCCGACCCGCTCCCGTCCTCCGGGACCCCACCCAGGTGCACACGGGGTGTCCAGCCCCAAGTCTTCCCTGTCTGTTCCCCGAGTCCTCGTCTGCCTGGGGCCGTCAGCACCTCTGCCAGGCCCAGGTGAGCTGGCTGGAAGAGGCTGCTCCCCGGTGGGAGAAATACACCTCACAGTAGTCATCGTGCGCCCCCCACCATGCTGCACTTGGAGAATCTGAGGCCAGAAGTTGCAGACAGTGAGGACAGAGGCCTCAGAAACTTCCCTTCGCCTCCTGGCGGCCTGGGCCCTGGCCGTGTCCCTGGCTCCCAGGTGCTGCCCCAACCACCAGCAAGGGAAGAGCCTGTCCCAGCGGCCGCTCCCGCCCACCGCGACTCAATCCATCTGTAAAACAGACGGAAGGCCAGGAAACGGGGCAGGGAGAACAACCTGAAAACAAAAAATTGGGGCATCTTGACCCAGACGTGGGACATCCCAGGCCCCCAGTCCAGGCGGAAATCCATCTTGCAGTGGAGGGGCCAGGTCAGGGGCTGTCTGTGAAGGCAGAGATTGCTGCCTCTGTCAGAGGCGGGCTCTGAAACGTCAGTGGTTGGTAGCCAGGTGCTTGGAGCCATTCAGAGCCCAGTCCCCCTGATGGGTCACTGTGCCCAGGTGCTGGTGGGCTCATTGCCTGAAGACCTTTGGCCTGGGACTGACTCGGCCTGCTATCCTGGTGACATGTCACTTGGGGAACCTTTTTCTTCTGGGGAGCTCTCTTGTTCAGAGGAAGCAAAGGCTGCCATGTCTTAGAACAGAATGCCCAGAAGTTGGAAGATCTGTCCATGGAAATCCAACTTATAAAGGTTTGACAGACTTTGAGGGAAAGCTGAAATTGATCAAAACAGCTCTTAACACCAGCAAGGAAATTAATAAAAATCTGTGTAAGGGGGTGTCTGAGCTAAAGGATTTCCTAAAACTGGGGAAAACCAAACCTGAAACATCTGCTTGTTAACTTGGTGTCACAGGAAGGACATGATTTAAAGAACTTGCCAGAGGACCAGGCCTCCCTGGACACGGCAGGAGATGAGGAGGGGGCCTGCCGGCAAGTTCCAGAGGAGACCCAGGCCCTGAGCGCAGAGGAGTCCTCACTGAGCTCCCCCAGCCTAAGGACAGGGCCTCGCGACTGGAGGGGAGGGCAGTGTGTTACAAGAACAGGCCGAGCAGTGGAGTCAGCGGCAGGCCGGGTCCCTGAGGTGGAGCGCTTCCCCCGGGAAATGCGGGGATTCCTGAAGCTTTTGCCTTCCAGGCAGCATTTTCACAGTACAGGGGGTGATGTCCCCGCACGCCCACCCCAGGGGACGTGGAGCTGGGACGGAATGTGGGTCCCTCCTCGAGTGAGGTGGCGTGAGCTTCACGATGGTTGTGAGTTTTAAATAACTGTTGAAATGCAGAAGTGTCCCGGGTGGCGGTGATGTCCAGCCCGGGGTCACAGTCACTGCATCCGCCACACGAGTCTCACGTTCTCCAGCTGGTCGGTCCCCACAGGGCCAGTGTCTAATTTGACCCTCAGAGCAGAGCCGTGAGGTGGGCAGGGGTCCTCACGGCTCTGAGAAAGTGTCCGGGAACCACAGGGAGGGGACACTGAGCACAGCCTGCTGGTCCCCGTCAACACTTCTCACCCGGGGTGACTCCTCTGAAACTCAAGCGGCGCTGGGGCGGCGCAGTCCTGGCAGGAAGGAGAGCAGAGCAGAGTGTCCACGCCCGGCTGGCTCTGCAGAGACCGTTCCTGGCCGAGACCTCCCCGCCGGTTTGTGGCAAACGTGGGTCTGGACCCCACGTTGTGGCTCCGAACTCCGGCCCCGCAGCAGGTGCTTCTCCCCCGCAGGCTCCTGTCTGCGCGGGCCTTTGAGGAGCAGACGGGAGCCCGGGCGGAGAGAGGCCCTGTCCCCGGGGGAGGTGGGGGGGGAGGCGGCCGGGGAGAGACCGGAGAGGGGCCGGGGTGGGGGCTGCGTGCTCAGAGCCACGGAAGCCCTGCGGGATGGGGAGACCGGGATGGGCTCTGCTGCTCTCGGGCGGGGCGGAGGGAGAGCGGGGTGGAGCAGGAGACAGGTGGGCACAGGTGCGTCGGGGAGACGGGAGGGTGTCCGTGGGCACGGAGGGAGCTCACCTCCAAGAGGCAGAGCTGAGAATCAGCGATGAATTGGATGCTGGGGCTGGGGAGGGAGGAGGGCACCAAGGTTCCAGGCTCACCCCTCAGGGCCGTGGGCCCTCAGCTGCAGGGACTGTGGCTGGAGCTCAGGTGAGGCGGGGACCCCAGTGAGCTGGGTGCCTGCAGCTCAGGCTGAGTGGAGGTGGAGAGCCTGGGGCTGTGGCCCAGGGCGGTGCTGGAGGCGCATGGGCTCATAGCAGCCGGGCCTAAAGGGAGGGGAGTCATCCAGAAGGCTGGGCGGGGAGGTGGGAAGGTGAACTTGAGGGGCCTGGTACAGTGTCTGAGCGGGTTCCAGGGCTGCTGGTTTCAGGGGCCAGTGGGGAGGGTGGTGGAGTCCAGGTGACTGGGAGCTGAGGGCAAGTGGCTCAGAGCTGGTGTTAATGTGATAAATGTGTCAGACGGTGAGGACCAGGAGGAGGTGCGGTTTGAGGGACATTCGGTGAAGGTCTGCGGTGGGGTGGACACTGTGTGGGACCTGCACCTCTCGGCCGGTCCTCCCACAGGCAGAGGCAGCATTTCACACACGGTTCCTGTCAGACTGGGTTCCTGGCCCAGGCCTCCTGTACTGGGCGGGGACTGAGGCGCAGAGTTCAGGGGGCACTTGTGTGGCTCCAACACTGGGAACCTCCTCTGCTCAGCTGCTTAGACCCGGCTCCCCCGCATCCCAGGTCTGTGGACACCACAGCCTCCTGGAGGCTGGAGGGTTTGGGACCTGAGTTTGGGGGTGTGATCCAGAGCTGCTCACCCCTTCTGAGCCCCCAGTTCCTTCCTCTGTAAAATGTGGATGACGTGGGTGGGGTGGAGGTGGGGTGAGCGGGAGGCAGGAGATGGCAGGGGTTGGGGAGGGGACATCAGGGGCAGGGGACTGATGGAGTCCCCGGGAGGGAGGGTCCACTGTGAGCTGACTCCTTGTCCTGGCCATCCGTTCCCAAGGGCAGAACATCAGCTCTGGGAGGAGTGCATTCTGGGTGCTGCCTCTGCCCCACAACCGCCTCCTCTGTCGCCTCGGTCACA
This sequence comes from Tapirus indicus, assembly GCA_031878705.1. Lineage (NCBI taxonomy): Eukaryota > Metazoa > Chordata > Mammalia > Perissodactyla > Tapiridae > Tapirus > Tapirus indicus. The sequence continues at coordinate 56,820,181 of CM062917.1, forward strand.
GGCTGCCACAGCCCAGCACCTGTGTTCCGCAGACCCCTCCTGTCTCCTCCATGACTGCTCAGCACCCACAGGTCAGGGCCCTGGGCCGCAGGGAAGCTTTGAGCTCCAGGGAGATGGGATGGGATGGCTTTAGGGAGATTGTAACATGTTGACAAACATGGAATTAGTGTATGTATATATATATATAATATATATGTATTTCTTGAAATGTTTATAGATTCACAGGAAGCTGCAGATAGTACAAAACGGCCCCAGGTAGCCTTCACCCATTTTGCCCCAGTGGTAACGTCTTACGTCACTGTGAACAAGGAAACCGACATGGGCACAATGGGCGTGTCTGGTTCTGTCATTTTTTCATGTGTTCATTCTCGTAACCAGCAGCACAATCCGGGTGTGGAACTGCTCCATCAGCACAAAGATCTCCCTTGTGCTGCCCACCCCTGCCCCCACCATTCCTGCCCATGGCAACCACCAGTCTGTTCTCCATCTTGGGAGTTTTGTCAATTCGAGAATGTTACATGAATGGAATCATAGCTGTGACATCTTGAAATTGGCTGTTTTTTTTCTTTCACTTAGCATAATGCCCCTGAGATCCATCCAAGTTGTGTGTATTAATGGTTCTTTCTTTTTTATTGCTGAGTAGGGTTCCATAGTGTAAACATACCACAGTTTGCTCATCCATTCACCTTTTGAAGGACATTTTGGGTGTTTCCAGTTTTTTGGCTATCACAAATCAACCCGCAGTGAACATTTGTGCACAGGTTTTTGTGGAAACTTAAGTTTTCATTCTCTGGGATGATAATCCAGGAGCGTGATTGCTGGGTTGTATGGTATGTTTCTGTTTAGCTTTTTAAGAGCCTCTCAAACTGTCTGACCAGAGTGACTGTACTGTGTAGGTCCCCACCAGCATGTATGAGAGATCTGAATTCTTGCCAGCATTTGATGATGTTGCTATTTTTTATTTTAACCAGCTGTTCTAATAGGTGGGTGGTGATATCTCATTCAGGTTTTCATTTGAATTTCCCTAATGGTGATTGATGTGGAATGTCTTTTCATGTGCCTATTTGCCATCTGTATATACTCTTTGGTGAAATGTCTGTTCATGTCTTTTGCCCATTTTCTATTTGGATAGTTGGGTTTTTACTGTTCAGTTTTGAGAGTTCTATATATATTCTAGATACAAGCCCTTTGTCAGATATGTGGTTTCTAAGTATGTTCTCCCAGTCTGTAGCTGTCTTTTCATCCTCTTAACAGGATCTTTAATAGAGCAAAAGTTTTTAATTTTGATAAAGTTCAACTTGTCAAGTGTTTTAGTTTATGGATTGTGCTTTTATTGTCACGTCTAAGAATTCTTCACCAAGCCCTAGATCCTGAAGATTTTCTCCTATGCTTCCTTCTAAAAGTTTTATAGTTTTACATTTTACTTTTGGATCTATGCTGTGATCAATTTGAGTTCATTTTTGTATAAAGGGTAAAGTTTAGGTCAAGGTATTTTTTTTGCCTATGGATGACCAATTGCTCTGGCACTATTTGTTGAAAAGACTATACTTCTCCATTAAATTGATTTTTCACCTTTGACAAAAAAAATCAGTGAGTTGTACTAGTGTAGGTCTACTGTTGGCTCCTCTATTCTGGTCCATTGATCCTGTGTCTTTTCCTCCACCAGTACCACAGTCTTGAGATGGAGTATACCGATTCCTCCCATTTTATTCCTTTTCAAAATTGTTTTAGCTATCTTAGTTCCTTTGCATCCCATATAAACTTTAGGATAATCTTCTTTATGACTATAAAAGAAAACTTTCTGGGATTTCTATAAGAACTGTGTTAACCAGTATGTCAGTCTGAGGAGACTTGACATCCATGCTATGTTGTGTCTTCCAGTCCACAAGCATGGTATTTCTCTCCGTTCATTTAGTTCTTTGATTTCTTTCATCAGTGCTGTGTAGATTTCAGCATACAAATCTTGTACATGTTTTTTAGATTGATATCTAAGTTTTAATGATTATAAATGGTATATTTAAAATTTCAGTTTCCATGTATTCGTTGCTAGTGTTTGGAAATAGAATTAATTTTTGTATGTTTATCTTGTATCCTGAATCCTTGCTGAAGTCATACATTAGTTCTAAAGTGGTTTCTTTTTTGTTTTGTTTGTAGATTCACTGGAATTTTCTACATAGACAATCATACTGTCTACAAATAGGGACAATTTTATTTTTCCCTTTCCAATCTGTATGCTCCCCCTCCTTTCTTTCCTTATTGCACTGGCTAGAACTTTCGGCACCATGTTGAGTAAGAGTGGTGAGAGAAGAAATCCTTGTCTTTTTCATGACCTCTGGCAAAGTATCCAGTTGTTCACCATTTAACTATGTGGTTACCTTTGGGTTTTTCTTTTTTTTGAGGAAGACCAGTCCTGAGCTAACATCCATTGCCAATCCTCCTCTTTTTGCTGAGGAAGACTGGCCCTGGGCTAACATCTGTGCCCATCTTCCTCTACTTTATATGGGAAGCTGCCATGACATGGCTGACAAGCAGTGCATCAGTGGGCACCTGGGATCTGAACCCACGAACCCTGGGCTGCCAAAGCGTGAACTAAACAGCTGTGCCCACCGGGCCAGCCCCACCTGTGGGCTTTTGTAAATGGCCTTCAGCAGATTGAGGAAGTTCTCTTGTATTCCTAGTTTGCTGAGTATTTTTGTCATGAAAGTATGATGGATTTCGTCAAATTTATTTTGTGCATCTAGTGAGATGGTCATGTGGTTTTTGATCTTATTCTATTGATATGGTATGTTACAATAATTGATTTTCCACTGTTAAACCAACCTTGCTGAATATAAAGTTCTTAGTTGACAGTTTTTTTCTTTTTGCATTTTAAATAGGCCATCTCACTACCTTATAGACTCCCTGGTTTCTGAGGAGAAATTGTGTGTTAATCTTATTGAGGATCCCTTGTCCATGACAAGTCATTTCTCCCTTGTTGCTTTCAAGATTGTCTCTTTTTTTTGTGTGAGGAAGACCAGCCCTGAGCTAACATCCGTTGCTAATCCTCCTCTTTTTGCTGAGGAAGACTGGCCCTGGGCTAACATCTGTGCCCATCTTCCTCCACTTTATATGGGACGCCGCCACGGCATGGCTGACAGGCAGTGCGTCGGCGGGCGCCCGGTATCCGAACTCGCGAATCCCGGGCTGCCAAGCGCGGACTAAACCGCTGCGCCACTGGGCGGCCCCCAAGATTGTCTCTTTGATTATAATGTGTCTTATTGTGAACCTCTTCGCATTTATTCTACTTGGAATTTGATGAGCTTCTTAGATGTATTGGTTCATGTCTTTTAATAAATTTGGGGAGTTTTTGTCCTTTATTTCTTCAGGTATTCTTTTTCACCCTTCTCTCTTCCCCTTTTGGGACTCCCATAATGTGTATGTTGATACATTTCACTATGTTCCACAGATCCCTTAGGCACTGTTCATTGTTCTTAGTTTTTTTCCTTCTGCTCCTCAGACTGAATAATTTCAATTGTTCTACTTTTAAGTTTGCTGTTTCTTTCTTCTTCCTGTCAAATATGCTTTTGAACTTCTCTCTAGCAAGTTTTTCACCTCCAATATTGTACTTTTCAGCTCAAGAAGAATTTTTATTTGGTTCCTTTTTATAATCTCTATCTCCTTTGATATTCTGTATTTGTTAACACAGTGTTTTGCTGGTTTCCTTTAGCTCTTTGTTCATGGTTTCCTTTAGGACTGAGCATATTTAGGACACTGATTTAAAGTCTTTGTCTAGTGAGTCTGATGTCTGAGCTTCCTCAGGGATAGTTTCTGTCAATTTCCTTTCTTTTTCTCTGAATGGGCCATACTTTCCTGCTCTTCATATGCCTTATAAATTTTTTTGTTGAAAATTGGACACTTTGAATACTATAATGTGGTAATTCCGAAAATCAGATTCTCTGCCCTCCGCAGGATTGTCCAGTTTGACAGCCATCCACTTGTTTAATGATCTTTCCAAACTATTTTTGCAAAGACTGTATTGTTTTTGTGTGTGGTCACTGAAGTCTCCATTCCATTAGGTCAGTGGTCAGCCAATCACCAGACAGAGATTTTCTTAAGTACCTGCAGTCAAAAAGGAAAAAGAAGCATGCCTAGTCTTTACAGATTGGTTTTGAGCTTGGGCATTCCAACACTAAGCTGGGCTGCTTTAACTCTGCCTTAGTCTTCATTTTCTGCTTATGCAGTACCTCTTGCCAGAGGTGCAAGCTTAGGGTCCCATGAGGTCATTTCTGAGCTGTGGACATGCACATTGCATTCTACATTCCCTGGTATACATGATTGCCCTTCAAAGCCTTTATGTGCCCAAGAATCTTCCTCCTCAGCATCCTACTTCCCAGGCTTTTAGGTCTGTCTGCTGCTTGCCCTGTCCTCCATCCCCTGCCCTGGTAGCTACGGATAGTATATGTCTTTAAGTGCTTTCATTAGATACCTTCTAGGACATTGCTCCAGCTCGAGGCAAGTGAAACAAAAGTCAGCTTCTATGTTGGTCCCTCAGAGAACCACCAGACAGGTCAAAACGCACAATTCCAATTTTTTGAGAACAAGGTCCGTATTTCCCTCCTGGCACCAGCAAGTCATGCCAGGAATGTGGGAAACTATTTCCATGGCCACTAGCAAGCTGGGGAATGGGGGATGGTAGGCAAGTAATAAAAGATGCCACTGTGGGGTGGAGGAATTGAATGAAGGTGGTCAAAAGGTATAAAATTCCAGTCATAAAATAAATCAATACTGGGAAGTAATGTACAGCATAATGACAATAGTTAACACTGCTCTATGATATATTTGAAAGTTACTGAGAGAGTAAATTCTAAAAGTTCTCACCACAAGGAAAAAAAATTTTCTTTTACTATATGAGGTGATGGATGTTAACTAATCTTACTGTGGTAATCATTTTGCAACATATGTGTATGAAGTCATTATGCTGTACATCTTAAACTTATACAGTGCTGTATGTCAATTAAATCTCAATAAAACTGAAAAAAATACTATCATGCTTTCTTACTGAAATTTAGCTGCCTCTATTCATTAAGCACTTCCCAGTTGCTGTATTTAGCTAGATTCTAGAGTTCAGAAAATTTTTACTTTTATTTCTCACTGAGGAAGATTCACCCTGAGCTAACACATCAGCTGCCAATCTTCCTCTTTTTTGTACGTGAGCCGCTGCCACAGCATGACCGCTAACAGATGAGTGGCGTAGGTACGCACCCGGGACCTGAACCCAGGCAGCCGAGGTGGAGCACACTTAACTTAACCACTAGGCCACCGGGCTGGCCCCAGAAAATTTTATTTAGTCAGTTTTTGCTTCAGTGGAGGGACCAATTCTTGGAGCTCGCTATTGTATCATTTCTGTGGTATCATTCCTGCATTCTCTTTTAATTGTCCAGTTATTGTACTTTAATCTCTGTAATTTACATTTGGTTCTTTTAAATAATTTCTGTCTCTTTATTGATGGTCTCTGATGTGACATTATTATCACACCTTCTCGTCTTTAATCATGGTTTTTTAAAATTCTTGAACATGTTTACAATAGCTAATTTGACGTCTTTGTTAAATTTGACGTCTGGTTACTCTCACAGGCAGTTTCTGCTGCCAGCTTTTTTTTTCCTGGTGCATTGGTCACACTTTCCTGTTTCTTTACATGTCTTGTAATTTTTTGCTGGGAACTGGACATTTTAGATAATACAATGCAGCAAGTCTGGGTCCTGGCTCCCCTTCCACCTTCTGGGGCTTGTTATTCTTAGTTGCTTATTTGTTTAGTAACTGGCTGGATTATTTTGGTGAAGTCTACCCTCCACCGCACCCTGCAGTATTATGCCTCTCATGTTCTCCTCAGGGGGTGCAGCCTTGGGTTTGCCTGTCACCTTGGGGTGATGATGGTTTTGACAGAGATCTATTTGACAGTTCTTCCCTTGACCATACCCAGCTGTTAAGCATCACTAATTTGCTGACTGTTCCATTGTTTTCAACAATATCCTGGGACCTAAATTGCTCCAAAGACCAATCTAACCAAATTTGGAATCCTTTGAAGGGATAGTTCCTGAGGTCAGTGATTGAGATTTGTTCTGACCCCAGGAGGGCTCCCCACCACTCCCCACTTCTCTCAGCAAACTGCCTGGTGTATATATTCACCTGGATCTTCAACGAATCTATCCTGCTCCTCCTAATTGCCTTTTGCCACAACTTCCACTGTTTTTGAGAGTGCTGGGACTTCTCTACAGTCTATTGAAAGTGAAGTCAGTTATTTTAGGAATAAATTAGGAGCTGTTTATTTTATGACCTGCTTCTCCCCTCAGGCAAAAATCTCTGAGCCAGGGCTCTGGATGTGGGGTGGGGACAACGGTGCCCTTCTCTCTGAGTGACACCCCCACTTTAGGAGGTAAGTGCTCAAAGAAGGAGGGCGGTAGACTCAGGTGCTCTCAGATTGCCTGTCTGGCATAGAATGAGACAAACTATATGGCCATTTGTTTGCACGTGGAGCATCACAGCATCACAGAACTCTGGGGCTAGATGGCAGCCTGGAGTTGACTCCTGACTCTGGCACTCCCTACCTTAAGTTGGGTAAGTATATTCGTTGTGCAAAGCTGCATAATAAATTTCCAGAAAATTAGTGGCTTAAAACAACACACATTTGTTATCTCACAGTGTCCATGGGTCAGGAGTCTGGGCATGGCTTAGCTGGTTCTCTGCTCAGGACCTCACAAGGCTGCATCAAGGTGTGGGCTGGACTCATCTGGTGCTCGGGGTCTGCGTCCTGACTCATGTGGCTGTCAGCAGCATTCAGGGCTAAGAGTTTCCCTTTTTTTGTGCACAGTTTCTCCAGGCTGCCTGTGATTCCGTGCCACATGGGGTTTCCAGAATGCCTGCTTACTTTGTCAAGGCAGCAAGCAGAGTCTCTCTAACAAGTCTGCTAGCAAGAGGGTGTTCTACATAAAGTAATATAAGCACGAGAGTGATATCTCATCACATTTGCTGTATTCTATGGGCTAGAAGCAAATCACAGTCCTGCCCACACTCAAGGGGCAGGGGTTACATAAAGATGTGAAACACCAGGAAGCAGGGATCACAAGGACTACCTTAGAATCTGCCACTGCAGAAGTTACTTAACATTTCTGAAACTCAGCTTATTCATCTAAAAAAAATGAGGGTAGCAATAGTACCTGCTCTTAGGGTTGTTGTGAGGATTAGGCAGCAAAGCTCTGAGAATAATACCTGGCTTATAGTAACTGCTCAGTAATAGATAGGTACTGTTATCACTGTTGTTGTCAGTATTATTACTAGATCTCCCCACAGCCCAGGAAACATCAACTCTGACAGCTTTTCATGATTCATTTATTGATTTGCTCCACTTCTCAGGAGGTCATACCCAGATGGTCTGGGGTGCTCTTTGACTGCTCTCTCAGCCCCTTTCCTACGTCAGCCCCTTGACTGTGTGGCTGAAGGAATGGGGTGTTTATAGAACTACTTACTCATATCCGTCCATGACTAGGTGGGTGTCCTAGTCTGTTTGGGGTGCTATAACAAAATACCACAGAGTGGATAGCTTATGAACAATAGAAATTTATTTCTTACAGTTCTGAAGGCTGGAAGTCTGAGCTTAGGGTGCCAGCATGGTCGGGCTCTGGTGAGACCACTTCCTGGTTCATAGCTGGAGCCTTCTCTTGTTATGTCCTCACCTGGTGGAAGGGGCGAGGGAGCTCTCTGGAGCATCTTTTATAAGGGCTCTAATCCCATTCATGAGGGCTCCATCCTCATGACCTAATCACCTCCCAAAGGCCCACCTCCTAATACACCACCTTTGGGAGTTAAGATTTCAACCTATCAATTTTTGGGGAAAACAGACGCTCAGACCATAGCAATGAACAAATGAGGGCGAGGAAGAGGAAGCTCACCTCCCTTTTAATTAGGGCTCAGGCCTGCATTTAGAGAGGACATCAAGTCAGCTATAGCACTTCATCTTTTTCCTAAAATTCTCAGCTGTGTGATCCAAGGCTAGGTCATTGACAAAATTGAACACATGTTTATGGCATCAGCAAAGCAATTTAAAAATGTGATATTTTTATGAAAGAATTGAAGTGGTAATCATGGGAGAAATCTGAGCCTTGTTGATTTTTCTTACTCAAATGTACAGTTTGATACTGTTTTTGTTTGAATTACGTTTGAAGGTAGAGGTAGGAAACCATAATTTTTTCAGTAACTATGAGTACTAAAGACTCTGATCTGATGTGAATATAGCTGAGGACCTAGAATGGAAATATCTCTGAGTTAGCTCTCAGCCTTTATTTTTGCTTTATATGCTATTAGAATAGCCTCCTTGGTTTTGTTTCTTAGATTAAATGCAACAAATTGAAGGCAATGAGAGGCAGAGGAATTTCTTGGTGATTTCCTCCAACAACAGTGAGATGTGACAGCTGAGAGCTTAGGAACGATGGCAGAGCTATTACCAAAGGCAGAATTCACTAAGCACAGCAGGTTAGGACCATTTACGGTTGGGGTTAAGTTGCGCTACCCACCTCTATAGTATGATAGAACAGCACAACATCAAAGAAAGGTTACATTTTATTGAAATTACTCAGTTTAATCACAGAAAATTGTGCTATACATTGTTCTTTTAGGGGTAGAAACAACATTTAAAAATCATAAGGTTGTGCTTTAGATTTTATGGAAAACAAACTTACATACAGTATTTTATATAGTTATATATTATGAATCCAGGTTAACGTACATTAGAGTAATATCATCCCCTTGTGAGGGAGAAGGATGAAAGAAGTGTTTCTACAGAACACAGAGGACAAGAAGACACACTACAGGTTTTGTCTCCAATTTGTGACTCAGGCCCACAGCTGCCCGCATGCTTTCTTCTCTGCTGCTTAAGTTCCTGTCCCTCCCCACATCCGACATCAAACCCATTACCGGACCAACAGACCTCTCAGCTTCTCCTCTCAGCAGCTCAGGGAAAACTCTACTGAGGGCCAAGTATTGCCTCTTCCAGAAGACACTGTCACTCTCAGTGGATCCCGAGCAACCACTGACCGTGCATCTGAAGACCTGGCTTCTTTTCTCTGTTTTTCATTGCTCATCCCTTTAAATTACTCTCCAACTTAGCAAGGACTTACAATCAGAATTTGCTTCTTCTGTAAGCTTTAACTGTAGCTATTAAAAACAAATAAAGTTACAAATTATGTTTCTTTTATTCCCATTGTGGATGCCACTTTTCAATATATGGCATCTTTTTTGTGGCTGATGGTAGGGTGAAATTTTCCAGTGACTGGCTTTGCCTCTCAGACTCATCTGTGGGAGGAGGTAAAACATTTTTCACCAGTCAATGGCTTGGGTCTCAATAATAGCACTATTCTTAAAGTGTTGTTTTGGTCTTGGTTTTCCCCATGGTCCAAAAGCATGGTGAACACACACACACACACATACATGCACAGATGCACACACACACATGCACATGCACACTCTACTTATTCCACAGAATACATATTGTGGCTTGGAGCCTCTTTTCCTGTACTTCTATATTTGGACAAATACACAAAGATTGGTTATACCTTCTTCAAATAGTCACAATTTTCCTCTGGCCTTTATTTATTCCCACATAGGAACCAAATGGATTAAATTTTTATTTTCTCCTTTGAAATTCATACTTCTAAAGTATGAGTAGTTTTAACCAGGAAGGAATTTTAAGGCCAGTGGGATACTGAGTAAGCAAAGAAGACTAAGAGAGAAGGTTCCTTTATTATTGGAAACCCAAAGCTAGTTATTTGGCACTTATAGTTTATACCCTGCCTCCTTCCAAAAAGATTTGAGATGCGTACAATAAAGCAGGCAGGCTGAAGGGAGGGAGTGAGGGGGCGCAGAGATTCTGTATGGCAGTGCAGGACAGGCAAATTCAGCTGCAGCAATTTATTGGCACCTTTGGCTTACAGAGACCCTGTAGTTCTGCCCTGAATACTTGTCCTGGTACTTTAACTTCTAGAAGTTGGTTCCAATGGCCTCCAGCCTGGAAAGGCCACCCCAGTGACAGGGTTGCTAGAGGATATCTATAAAAGAACAAGATTTTGCCTTAGCCCAAAGCTCTCAAATTTGTATTCCTGTATGTGCTTTGTATTCTGTCCTTCTTTAAAGTACATTATTTTATCTCTCTAGGTATAAAAGTTGTACCTACAGCAAGACTGTTCATGTGGAACTGAGCTATTTACAAACACTAGCAAGTGGGATAATCCTCATGCACGTTAGGAAAGGAAAGGACAGTCGGGAGCATTAGTGTTTGTTGGTATGTCATGTTATTCTGTCACTTGACAATATCATCCCTGTGGCTCCTAAAATCAGGGACCAATAATTCTACTGGTACCTGTTGCAGAAGATCATCTTTTTGAATGCGTCCCTGAGCTCTGGGCTCCGGAAGGCATATATGAAGGGGTCGATGACTGCATTGCACATGATCAACATGCCATTCACCTGGAAGAGGGACATGTAGCAGACACAGTAAGGGTTATTTGGGCAGAATGTCATTAAAAGCACATGAAGGACAAAAGGGGCCCAACAGAAGATGAAGACCCCAAGCAGGATGGTCAGCGTGATGGCCCCTTTCATGTTGGCTCTAGAAAGGGTTGAGATCTTCCTGGCATGGGAACGGGCCAGCAAAAACATGTGCACATAGAGGCACAGGATAAAGACCAACATCAGAGGGAACAGCGATGTGAAGGTGATCACTGTGGGGATGTGATGGGAGAAGATCACCATGGTGATGCCGCTGCCCAGGCAGCATGTCCAGATGACCGTCAGGACAACAATGGCGCGGCGCATGGTCACAATGCTGTGGTACTGCAGAGCGTGGAAGATTGTGACATAGCGGTCAGTGGCGATCACAGACAGGCTGAAAATGGACCCAAGTAGGGAGAGGATGAACAGAGAGTCAATGATGTCATCTGCTGTGGTTTCAAAATTGCCACGAGGCTTGAGATAACCCGTGTTTCTGAACATGATCAGGATGTTTTCCAAGATCTTATACAGGCTGCCCAACATATCGGAAATGGCCAAGCTGCAAATGAAAAAGTACATTGGTGACTGGAGATTCTTATTCTTGATCACAGCCAGAAGGATGATCAGATTCTCCAAAACCCCAATGATGGATATTGTGAAAAATATCTCTTCTGGCAAAACCACACGAGGACAGTCCGAATTATTTCTTGCTGTATCGTTGATGTTTTCATATAGATTGATAATGTGCTTCATTTCTCCTGCTTGTGGTTAAGAAAGGGATGTTACTTGGACTAGACAGGAAACTTGACTGATTCTTTAGAATCTTTTCTTCTTTGTAGTACTTGCTGGAGATTTGAGGTTAAAAACCTCACGTCCACCTAAAAAAGAATATGTAGAAATATCAGTTGCAAAACCGATTACAAAATAAAAAGCCACTTTGGCTTTAAGAAAGCTCTATTGCCTCAACTAAATATAGTGGTGTAATAATTTGAATAAAACAATTTACTAGATCCTCATCTTAACCCCTCTGTGAAAAACACCTTTAGTGGAATTTTTAGCCCAGAGATAAAAATAAAGACTATCCTTTGTTTTCCTCCTTTCCCCTCCCTCATCCTTCTCAAGAATCCAATTGTATGTGAGATAGATTAGAATGAGAAAAGAAGTAAAAGAAAGGAAAGGCCTGTGCAGAAACAGGAAAGCACACAACTACCCTTTTTCCACTTGGAGGTGGTGGCCAGGTTCAGTGGATGGATGAGAAGTTTAGGTCCTTTCTTTTTCACTGCTTGTCTTTCTGAGTCACTGTTGACCCTACAGCTTATGGCATAATGGCAAAGGTATCGACGTACCATTCCTGAAGTTGACTATGCAACACATGTTATTACTTCTGTTTCAAAAGCAGAGTCCAGAGACTTCCAATATTTTCAAGATGTCAGTAGGTCAGAGTTAAATTATGGCAGCAGCATAGTGCAGTTTCCCTTAAGCAGAAAGTGCTGACTAGATCATAGTTGAACAACTTTGAGAAGTCTGCTTCTGGTGAGAGCATGCGGAATTTTTACTGATTCAGTTTCCAGATGGCTGGACACAGGCAGTTTTATGAAATGTATCAAATTTACCTTAGCCGTTGCGGTGGTTATAAAGATATGGCCACAAATTCTTTATACTCTTCCCCTCAAGAGATGGAGCTTGATTCCCCCCTACACAAGCGTGTGGGAACCCAGCTGCAAGTTAGAAGGCAGCCCCAGGGAGAGTGAATCTAGCAGTGTAGTTTTTGATCTGAAGTCCGCCGGGCATTCATTACTGTCTTACACTGAGGTTTTTTCTGGAAAGGAACTAATTCCCTTACAAAGGACTGGAATCAGAGGTCAAATATTAAGGTGGAAGTTTATGAGTTAGGTAAATAGATGATTAGGAAAGAAGTGAAGTGACAGGTGTTAGCTGCTGATAGGGCTCCACCAAGGCTGACCAATTCATCCCTGTTTGCTTGGGATTGAGAATCCTGCATCCTGGGCACCCCCTTCAGTTCCAGGCAAACAGGATAATTAGTCACCCAAGTTCTACCTACTTAGGCCCCGGGAAGTCTGTATGCTGGCAGTGTCCACACATGCTGGAGAGGATGGGGCCTGTGATGGTTAATTCTATGTGTCAACTTAACTGGGCCCAGGGCTGCCCGATATTGGTCAAACATTATTCTGGTTGTATATGTGAGGGTGTCTTTGGATGAGATTAACATTTGAATTGGTAGACTGAGTAAAGCAGATTGACCTCCCCAATGTAGTCAGGCCTTACCCAATCTGTCGAAACCTGAATAGAACAGAAAGGCTCCTATGAGAAAGGGGGAATGCCTGACTGCTGAGCTGGGGAATTGGTCTTTTTCTGACTCTAGACTCGAAGGGGGACACCAATTCAAATCACTGAGGTCAGTTAACAGAGTGTTACTGTGAAGTGCTAATGAAGTGTCAATGTTTTCTACAAGCAACACCTCAGTGGAACAACAGGGGCATAGTCGCTTAACGTAACTTATTACCCCCACTGGGCTCTGAGAAGGGCACTGAGTCAATAAGAAAATAGTACATGTGGATTTTTGTTGCAATTTGGGTTGGGGTGGGGAATGATTTGTCTGGTTTCTTGCATATATTGTTACTCCTCGCTACTTTGAGAAAGGGGTGCAGTGTGGCAGTTAAGACATGGCTCTGGTACACACCTGCCCAGAGTGTGGGGTTGGGCAGTTACTTAACCTTTCTGGATGGTTTCCTCGATTGTCAAATGGGGATAATGACAGCACCTACCTCAAGTGGTTGTTGTGAGAATTAAATGAGTTAGTGCATGTGGAGTGCTTAGAATGGTGTCCAATACACAGTAAGTACTCATAAATACCTATCAGTGTCATCACTCCGTTCAACCAAGAATGGGGTTACACGCCACCTGCAGCCCCCCATTCCAAGTTGGCAGCAATTCATGAATCCACAGTAACAATGGCCGACTGATGGCCTGTTGAAGGAGGTCCCATGGACTTCACTAATTTCTCTTTAAATTCAGGACCCTTCCATGGATTTACAGGATTGGCAGCAGCAGATCAGCAATGCACATTAACTGAAGCTGGGTGTCAGAACCACCCCTTCCTAAGATGTGCCAGAATCTCTTTCAACATTTCTTTATCAATTCTACCATCAAATGCATTCAAGATTGAAAATATATGCCAAATCTGATCACATTTATGGACTCGGGTGTAAGACAGGGGTCTCAGTCCAGAGGGGTTTCCGTAGGTGGTTCATGCTTGACACAGGCCTTGGGCCCTGCGTTAGTTAAGGTTCTTCAGAGAAACAGAACAAACAGGAAATATATGTACAAGATCTCTTTATTACCTTCACCTCTCTTCTGGGCTTACAGTTTATTGGGCAATGTCCACCCTTCAAATCCATACTGCTTCTCCGCATCCAGTATTCTATTGAAACCTGCCTCTGGCTAAACTAAACGAATGGGTCAGGACCCCAGCCTCTGCTAACCTCTTCATCTCTTCCACTATGATCTCTTTTGGTATAGAACCTTGCATTAATACAACCAGCATTCATGCCTTTACAGTCATATTGTACGTTTTAGTGTAGAGAAATTATATTTGATTTGGGAACACTTATGTTTGTAAATTTTTTTTTTTTTTTTGCTGGGAAAGATTTGCCCTAAGCTAACATCTATTGCCAATCTTCCCCTTTTTTTTCTTTTTCCTCCCCAAAGCCCCAGTACATAGTTGTATATTCTAGTTGTAAGTGCTTCTAGTTCTTCTATGTGAGTCGCTGCCACATCATGGCTACTGACAGATGAGTGGTGTGGTTCCGTGTCGGGGAACTGAGCCCAGGCTGCTGAAGCTGAGCACACTGAACTTTAACCATTAGGCCATCAGGGCTGGCTCTGTTTTCTTTTAATTTGACAGAGCCATAGGCTACAATGGATGCTCAAATACTGATAAGAAACTACCCCAGTTTAATATTCTTTTAATGTAAGAGGCAAAGTTAAATTATTCATCATAGTAGGAGAATCTAATGGATGTTTAAAAAGTTTTGGCTGTTTCTTTTAAAAAAGCAATGTGGGGGCTGGCCCGGTGGTATAGTGGTTGAGTTCGTGCACTCCACTTCAGCAGCCTGGGTTTCGCGGGTTCGGATCCTGGGCGTGGACCTAAGCACCGCTTATCCAGCCATGCTGTGGCAGGTGTCCCACATGTAAAGTAGAGGAAGATGGGCATAGATGTTAGACTGGCCAGTCTTCCTCAGCAAAAAGAAGAGCAACGGATGTTAGCTCAGGGCTAATCTTCCTCATACACACACACAACACACAAAGGCAGTGTGTTTGGTAAACATAAAAAGCAAAAAAACAATGTTAACTATTCATGGACTATTTAGTAGAAAGTGAAAACAAGCTGCTTTGTGCTCTTTACCACCTGACAAAACGTCATTAGTTCATTTTCCAGCTTCAGTAGAAAAAAGTACCAAATGTAAAATTCATGTCCAAATTAATACTGGACCACTTACGTTCCTTGAGACAACAGTTTTCTTTGCAAATAGTCTTTACTTTTTCCACTTGTATTTGAAAATGCCTTTTAGACCATTGGAGGTCTAGACTTCAGTATGTCCTAAATAATGGCTTTCTATAGCCCTCTGCCAGGGAGGGCAGTTTAATAACCACCAGTGCTCTCCAGTATATTTTCAGTCAGTTGGAACAATTGCTAAAATGATGGCCAAATAAAGCATTTTAGAAAATGACTCCAAGAATTATTATTCCAAAATAAAGAGGGAATCAATTTATACTTAAACTGGCAGGTGTTTGTTTCTATTTTTTTCTCTTCTTTTGCTTGCTGCTTACTCTAGCCTCACCCACACAAGTCAGGCATTTGATTCTCTGGCCTCACTATGAGGGCGAGGTTATTGGTTGACCAGCTACTGTGCACACTCCCTAAGGGAGGTCACACTCAGCCCGACTAATCGAGCTGGACTTTGGCTAAGTCTTCGTTTACACAGTGATCTTTAAATTTCGGCTCTTCTTCTATTGTTTTTCACCTCTGGGATTAAGCCTTGCCTGAACACCAAGCTCCTTCATTGAGCTTCAGTAACCAAAATCTTAAAAGGCACCAACTCTGTGGTGTTGCCCTGGGAGGCAGAGAAGGGAAGGTGAGTGATGAAGGAGAAACAAGGGAAGTCTTTCATAGCTGTAGAATCTGTACCCAGAAACAACCTTTGCTGACTCATCTGCAGTGACTGGGTAGGTTTTAGGTGCAAACCAGAGAACTGGGGGGGTAATTATAATCACATGAGGACTACAGAGAAAAGCAAAACCAACTCTTGTTTTTTGGCTGGATCTAGGGGAATACAAAAGCATGAATCATCACGGTTAACGGTACCATGGGGAAACAAATGTGGCCCCAACTACTGTCATGTGGCTCAACTTGGCAGATGCTCTTTGCAAAAGAGAAGGGAGCATGGGCAACTGAAAAATGAGATTTTTTAATATTGATTATTGTCTTTGACCAGAAAATGTAAAAAATATTATTTTTCTATTTTCAAAGGGCTCTGAGAGAAAGGAGAAGTCTTTATTATTTGTTAAGTTTCTGTTATGTGCCAACTGATACTATGTCATATGCCGTACACGGTATATCTCATTTGAATCCTCCTGTCAACAATGTGAAGTAGTCTTATTCTCCCTAATTTGCATCTGAGGAATTGAGGTAGAAAGGCCAAGATACTGGTCTGAAGTTCCATAGGCTTTAAATTGCAGAGTTGGGATTTAAATCAAGGTCTATTTGGCTCCAAAAATGAATATCTGTTACAAGAAATCAGTTAATCTTAGCGCTTCTATAAATATTCATCTGATAAGGAAATTTTATTGACTTTAGTAGAAAATAAAAACAAAATAACTTAAAAACCTTAAACCTGTATATCTGACCAATTCAGGATGGTTTTCCTAACTGTCTCTCTGAAAGATTGTTAAAGAAATTCAGAGAATAGAAAGGCCCCGCGATGCCCACTTTTGGTTGAGAAAAGACATTGATGCTGTGGGAGGCCTTGAGGAGAAAGGCTGCAGGCATCCTGGAGATGGCGGGCTGTGTTTTGGAAGCTCCCGTGAATCTTTCTGATGATAAGTTAGCAACACTGTGCCAGCATGTTCTCTGTGCTGCTGAGGGGTGTGTTGTATTGCTTTTCTGGAGAACAGCTGGGAAGGAGAATAACATGGCTTACTTTTTTACCAAGCGGATAAGGAGGTTTTATTATAGGGCTTGCTTTTCCAGCTGATAGAGTGTTGTAACCTCGGCTTTACAGAGAGCCAGCATAGGAGTTGAGTTCTAGGTTCTAAGGTGGTTTGTGTGAGCCGTCGGGTGTGCCTGGGACAGAGCTGCGTGGAAGCACATGCGTGAGGTGCAGTTCTGTATTACCTCTGAATGATCTGAGAGCTTCCAATTCCAATATATGGGTTTTTTTCCACACCAAGCAACTCTCAGACACCAGCTGGGTGTTTTACAGTTCAGCTCAGTTCTGACACTATCTGCCTGGAGGTAGCATCACTTCCCACTGGTTAAGGGCTCAGTCCTACAAGACTACCTGCCTCTCCCACTTCAGATGCCAGTCACAAATCCAGATTTTCCCCTTTGCTTCTGACCGGCTGGCTATAGATTGGAGGTAAACCCAACCCCCTCCTTGAGTTTAATTTGCTAGAGTGGCTCACAGAATCTGGAGAAATAGTTTACTTACTAGATTACCAGTTTATTACAAAAGGATATAACTCAGGAACAGCCAGGTGGAAGAGATGTATAGGGCAAGGTATGGGGAAAGGGTGCGGAGATTCCATGCTCTCTGAGCATACCACTCTCCCCAAATCTCCATGTGTTCACCAAGTTAGAAGCTTTTCAAACCCCATACTTTTGAGTATTTATGGTGGCTTCCTTACATAGGCATGATTGATTGACTCATTGGCCATTGGTGACTGATTCAACCTCCAGCCTCTCTCCCCTCCCTGGAGGTCAGGGGGGTGGGACTGAAATTAGAGATTTCCAACCCTCTAATCACATGGTTAGCTCCCCTGGTAACCAGCCCCCCTCCTTATGTTACCTAGGGGCTTTCCAAAAGCCACTTCATTAACATTACAAGGGACACCTTTATTGCTCTCATCGTTTAGAAAATTCCAATGGTTTTAGGAGCTCTGTAACAGAAAAGGGAAGATCAAATAAATATTTCTTATTATAAATCACAGAGCTCCTCTCAGCATCCCAGCTTCTGTGCAGCCTTCTCCCCTTGTTTTCACTAGATGCATTTGACGTTTTTATTTCATTCTTTGAATAAGTACTACAGTCATATATATTTATATATGTACGTATGTGGAGATATGGTATATATTTATATATGTATGAATGGTAAAAAGTCTCCCTCCCAACCCTTCATCCCATTAAAGTATGCCCCATTACTACTCCTCAGAGAGATAGCCAATCTTCTTCTGGAGTTTCTTTGTGCATATGCAAGCAAATACGAATATGCACATCTTCTCCCAGTTATTAGTTAGGGTCTCTGAGAAGCAGGTGACAAGATGGGATTAGAAATGCCTGTGAAGGATGAAGGGGAGATGCAGCGGGGGCTGGCAGGGGAGGCTTCAGACTGAAAGGCAGGTCTGACTCCTGGGGGCAAAGAGGGGGAAGGAAGGAAGATTGAGTAGGAAGAGTCTCAGACTGTGGCACAGCTCTAAGAAAGTTTTGACCTGGCCAATGGGGAGTTCATGAGCCAAAGTTACCAATTAGAGGAATCCTAGGTCCTGCAGAAATAGGTTGGCGGTAGTACCCCTGCTGTGCTAGTACCCACTTTGTATTAAAAGGCAGTATGTTATACATAGTGTTTTTACCTTGTTTTATCTTGGAGACTTTTTACAAATTAGATGGATCACTCTTTCTTTCTTTTTTCCTTTCTTTCCTTCCTTCCTTCCTTCTTCCTTCTTCCTTCCTTCCTTCGTTTCCCCTCTCTCTCTTTTTTCCTTCCTTCCTTCCTCCCTCCCTCCCTCCCTTCCTTTCTTCGTCTTCTTCCTTTTTGTTTTTTAAACCACTGCATAGTATTCCATTATGTGGATATATCTTAAGTTATTTAATCTGTTCCATATTGATAGTCATTTGAGTTGTTTCAAATATTTTGCTGTACAAAGAATGCTATAATGGATAATCATGTAACTATATAATTTCTAATGTGCATATATGAGTAGGATAAGCTCACAGAAATGGAATTGTTGAGTGAAAGTGTATATTTATTGGTGGTTTTCATAGATATTGTCAAATTGCCTTCCAGAGGGGTTGTACCAATTTACATCCTCACCAGCAGTGCGTAAGAATGCACTTGCCCTCCATAGCCTCCTTCAGTATAGGATTATCAAACTTTTGGATTATTGCCAATGAAATATCTGGTAGATTTTGGTCTACATACTTGCCATGAATTTTATCTCTCTTTGTTATCCCAATTGGGGCATGCTCTCCACCATTTGGGCACTCTCACAGCATTTTGGCCTTTCGAGTTTTAGCTTCTTAATTTGTCTCAGTGCCCACAAACACACCAGACCTATCCTGCCTCAATATTTGGCTGAGAGAGGCACCCCATGTTTCCTGTTTGGGCACAAACTGTCCTTATAACTGATTTGTGCTTCTATTTCTTGATCTTGAATTCAAAGACAGAAGAAAAAGGGTGGAAAAACTGAGTAGTAAAATAAGCTAAAGATGATCTAGTTAAAAAGGAGAGATGAAAAATAGGAAACAACAGTAAAATCTTAAAAACCAATACATAGGGACAGGTTAGCTTTTATATAAATTGAAAGTAGCCAAATGGTAGACTTTGTCCTGAATGGATCAGTTTCAATTCAATTCAGGGGCCTTAGGGTGGGGTTGTAAGAAGGTACCTCCTGCTCTGATAGGTCAGTGCCTCTGTGGCATCTTTTAAGTATTTTGAATATTACTGCAATTACAGTTCAAGATGAAGGTCACTGAAATGTCGGAAGCCACTCTTTGAAAGGGGAATAAGTTATTTAGACTTTGACCAGAGCTTAATGGCTCTGACTGAAACTTAAAAAATTGGAGGGTGAAGAATGGGAGTGGGGCAGAGTGGAGGATGTAGGTTGGTCAACAAGCTTGCCAACTTCCCCATGGGCGGGCTCCCCAATCTTCTTTCCTGCCCAGCATTCAACACCACTCAGAACTGGCAGCTCCTGGCAGGAGTCTGTGTGGTAGTCAGTGTGTGTAACTGACTGGCCCATCTTGTCTTAGCTTTTACATGGTCATCCCCCCGCAGGAGGATCTGCGCTGTTGCCAGTTCACACCTTTGCTCCCAGATGTTTGACTTGAATAGGGCAGAATACTTTGAAGGACTTCTCACAAAAGTGATTGAACAAACTGAAAAGATTTTTGCTTGTTGTGAGGAACTTTATAAGTATGTTAACCTTCAGTCCATGTAGTGAAAGACCCTGCTCTTCCCCAGGACCTCCCATCGGATGCCTAAGTCTACCACTGGCATTGAGCTGCTGCTTTTTAGACATGAATGCTATTGATTGCTGTGGAATGATCTGTGAAGTCTTCCACCTGATTTCTTACTTGATTTAATTCTGTGTGACCTTCTGGAATTAATATTTTTGTATGATCGACAGATGGCCCAAAGTCAAGAATGTGTATTGTTATCCACTGTGGTTTGTGGAGTAGTGGAGTCCAATTTGAAAGAATGCTAGTATTGCTATTAAAAGTGAAAGAAGTAATTCTCTACCACTGTGCCTGTGGTTCCCTTAGAATCAACTGAAGCACAGAGAACTTCCAATTTGAAGCTCATTGAGTTGTTTACTTTCTAGCCCTATTAATATTTATATGGAGCAGCAGAATTGAGTTGCCGAACTAGAAGGGCCTTGGGGGCACCTACGCTCATCAGGTATGCTGCTGAGAAATTTTTCAC
Organism: Tapirus indicus; assembly: GCA_031878705.1. NCBI lineage: Eukaryota > Metazoa > Chordata > Mammalia > Perissodactyla > Tapiridae > Tapirus > Tapirus indicus. The sequence continues at coordinate 56,840,640 of CM062917.1, forward strand.
TAAGGGATTTTTTTTTTTTACTTGTCTTTCCCACCAAATTGAAAAAAAGTTTTATATTAACTATTGTAGCTTTCACTTCCCCCTTTAAGGTAATAGTAATATCAATCAGTTTCAATTGTGACTTGTGTCATCCTTACCATTTTTATTTACTTTGAAGTTTGATGTAAGCGTATTATCTCGCTGGCTAGGGAAAACTCAATTGAAATTACTAACAAAATAGGACACTTGGAATTTTATACAAACAACTAAATGGATACTAATTTTTCTCAAATTACATTATATAATTCAAATGAAGATAAAAGACTCAAGTCACTGAAGTGGAGAGGCTGAGTCTGTAGGATAACTAGACTGCTGCTCTGTTTAACTGTATTCCAGAGAAAGGGTACACTTTTCCTGAAAAGGAGCCAGATATGTTTATAAGAACACAGTTGAGGATGTTCATTGGAGGGGTTACCTAAAACATATTAAATCTGATCCCAAACATCTGATCATAATGAGGTATTTGGCCTCTGGAGGAGTTCATATTTTTAGGGATGATATATCTTTGGGTCTCTGCTTACTCATCTTTTTTTTTTTTTTTGTGAGGAAGACCAGCCCTGAGCTTACATCCGTCGCCAATCTTCCTGTTTTTGGCAAGGAAGACTGGCCCTGGGCTAACATCCATGCCCATCTTCCTCTACTTTATATGAGACGCCGCCACGGCGTGGCTGACGAGCAGTGCATCGGCGGGCAACTGGGATTCGAACCTGCAAACCCCGGGCTGCCAAGCGCGGACTAAACCGCTGCGCCACCGGGCGGCCCCCTTACTCATCTTTTTTTCTCTTTAAAAAAATTCCTAATATTCTTGGAAATTTCCAATATTCTTGGAAGGGAAATCTGAGAAATAGCAGTGTGTGTTTGTGTGTGAGAGAGAGAGGGAGAGAAATTACATATTAAGATCAAAGTAGGTTTGATCTTAGTTAGGGATTGGTGACCTTCTGGGTATTACTAGAAAGTCTTATATACAATTTATCCTAAAAATACAAAAACTTTTTGTGAAAGTTAATTTTTGTTTTAGTCTAAGAGAAATAATCATTGAGGTCAAGGAAATAGATATCCTTAACCTTTGTCATCTTCAGTTTCCACATATGTAAATGGAGACAATACTACTTAGTTCATAGAGTTCTTGTGTTACAGTTGGGTATACATATGATACTATATGTAAATTACCCAGTTCAGAGCCGAGCACGCAGTGTGGGCTCAAGAAAGTTCATTATTCTTCCATGAGTTCTCATTGCCTACAGTATAAAATTCCATTTCAAAACCCTTGGCATTGAAGGCTCTCTTCAGTCTGTTCCAAAGCCTTGTTGCAGTTCACCTTAAAAATCAGTACTCGATTCTTCACTGCACCGTTCCATTTCTATTGCCATCCCTGGAATAGTTCCAGATTTCCCCTCCTTCACAAAAGAACAAAATAGTTTCTAACTGGTTCGGTTAGCTGAACAAATACCATTAAATAAAACGATACTAAACAACTGCTTTTCTCTTCCAGATGAAGAACTTTAAACTCACTCTGTATCTTTGGATAGATGCTCTGAAGGCTCCTTTGCCTCGCCTGGTCCTCTTCCCACCACCTTTGGAAACTGGGCTGACCCCAGCCCGACAGGACCCAGGGCTGCCATGAGCCTGACGGGCAACTTTTGGTCTCTGGGCCCTGCTCTGGAGTGTTGAGGGACTAGCGGTCACTGAGTTCGTGCTCTGTGTACTCCACAGTGGATCTCAGTCCCCCCACTCAGAGCACGCGGGGTGTTAACCGGGAGCAGTTGTTATTCAAGACGTATGGCAGGAGTGGGTGTATGGGGGGGAAGGGGAGAGGAAAGCTTTAGGATCTTTTGGCTTTAATCCAAACAATCAAATAAAGAATTGGCATTTGTGAGCACCTTCTGGGATCCAATTTCAGGTTACGTATGGTTGGAAATAAAAAAGATGGGGAACACCATACCGGCAACCAAAATCAGGCTGAGGAGATAAGACATACACACCTGAGAAAGAGAACAGGCAAGGTTATGGTGACTTGCTGAGTCATGCTGCTACGTAGTGTACATGTTACGGAAAAGGATTGGCTTTATCTACCAGCTCTGTAGGTAGTTTATTGTCTGCTTCATAGGACCCAAAAGATGTGTTTAGCAATTTTAATTAATACTCTAACAGATGAAAAAGCAAACTCCCCAATATATCAGCACATCCTTAAAATTCTGTGTTTAAAGGCAATTTGATTTTGCCATGGCTTCTCTTACAATGGTCTCTGTGTTAAAGGTCAGAGAGGGTGCACAGTGAAAGGCATTCTTCTTTAATGCTCCAATTAAATGTAAGGGGTAGGTGCTATTCTTATTCCCTGCTCCCCCACCCATTTCATGGATAAGAAAACTGAGGTTTGGAGAGGTTAAGTAATTTGCTCAAGGTCTCCCAGTTTCTAAGTTTGCCTTGCTCCAAGGCTCATTTTCTCTCCTTTATTCCATACAGCCTCTGGAGGCTGAGCTGGAGTGGAAGCAGCAGGACTCAAGTCCACCAGGCTAGTCTGGCTGGTAACAGCCCCCCCCACCAAGCACCTGGGAGTTTAGGGGGTGGGTTAGTTTGAGAGCAGAGCTGTGGAAGGAACCGGGGACTGGAGGCTCCTGACTCTAAGGCTGTTTTGGTGTAAAGTAAAATAAAATAAAATAAAATAAATAGCATCATAATAAGACTTGTGAATATTATTAATCAGTACTCTGTGGAAAGAAAAAGGGAGGAGGAACCCCAACAATAGATGAATTTCCAGTTCACTTACTAATCCTCGGCTGTCCTAACGGACTTTGCTAGCACTGAATCACCCTTACCAGCTGTCAATTTTCTTGATTTTACTAAATAGAAGCATTTATAACTCTAAAGATCATCTATTCACGTGGCAGTGCTCATTAATGATAAACAATGGCTCATCTGTATCCAGTGCACACCCTTCTTTGAATTCTGTCTAGAATCAATTATAGGAGCCTTCAGGTGACCCTGTATTTGAGGTGTGAAGCAATCTCATTCTTCTCTTTCCCAGTGCGTAGTAAAGGCCGAAGCACTCCCCAGTGTAAGCATCCAGCTGGCCACAATGCCTGTCCACGGCAGGTGTATAGATTCTACAACACTTTACAGAGCTCTGAGCTGACAGTATAATTTCTTATTTGACAGTCACAAGAAGACTGGAATTAGGCAGGAATGACAGTGTTACCATTGTCAGGCAATAAAGGTCTCAAGAAGTAAGCTTTTGCCCAAGTTTACACAGCTGGAGAGACTCTCTCCACTTGTAGGGTATCTCCCCTCCCCTCCCTTTCCCTCCTCACCCCGACCCTTGACCTTCCACCACCTTCAATCCTCCCCTCCTTGAAGTTCTACTCCACTGATCCACACATCCTCCAAGACCCTTCCCACGTGTCTCTACATTGACCTTCCCCTGCGGTCTCAGTAGCAGCTTCAGAAATGCTTGTTGGCTCTACACTTTGACACTTGAACATGTGCTGGTTCATTTTAGTCTCTACTGTTTGCATGTTTTGTTTTCCCACCAAGTCAGGGTCCATGTAAGTCTTCCATGCATTTCTAGCACAGTGCTTGGCACATGCATATTTTGAGTTGAGCGCTTACTTTAAAATCATCTTCTAAATTTTTTTTTTTTTTTTTTTTGCGAGGAAGACCAGCCCTGAGCTAACATCTGTTGCCTAATCCTCCTCTTTTTGCTGAGGAAGACCGGCCCTGGGCTAACATCCGTGCCCATCTTCCTCTACTTTACATGGGACGCCGCCACGGCATGGCTGACAGGCAGTGCGTCGGCGGGCGCCCGGGATCCGAACCGGCGAACCCTGGGCTGCCAAGCGCGGACGAAACCGCTGCGCCACCGGGCGGCCCCCTCATCTTCTAAATTTTAATACCATGGCTCCTCATAGCTAGAGAACAAAGCAAAAACTCCTTAAGGTGACATTTGCACCCTTCCCACACCTTTTTTCTTGTCTCTCACCTCTCTGAGTCCAAAGTCCACCTAGGCTCCATCTACACCGGAGCATCTCTCTGCTCATATGCTTCTCCCCTTCGAGCCTGTGCGTGTGATATGGTTTTGTGTCCTTGGCCCCTGGAGCTCACAGCAGGCACTCTCACTGGGTTTGCAGCGAGGCCTGGCACCTCAGTATCCAGTGGACACTGATTTTTGATCAATGCTGGAAGGAGAGAGCATGGCTTGTGACTCCCTTCTGTACTCCCACTCAGGGTCCTCTTCCCAATCTTGCTCGAGGCCTTACTCGCACATTCCCCTCTTCTCTCTTTACCATTTCTATCTCTTTTGGGCTTTGCATGTGTGTATATGTGTATGTATGTACATGTATATGTGTGTGTGTGTGTGCACGTGTGTTTATATCTGTATACGTATGTGTTTGGGAGGAGAATAGGTGACAGAGTTATTTTAAGACAGCCTAGGGAAATAAAAATATGAATCGCTATTGTTTTAAAAAAAGACTGGAACCTCCATTCTGGAGAAAGCAAGTCCCCCAAGACAAAACCAACCAAGCAAAGAGTGAGTGTCTCAAGTGTGCAGTGACTGCACGACTTTCCAAGTGAAAACCACTTTGGAGGAGTATGTGAAAATAAATCTGTGTTTAATTCTCGTTTATCCTACACCCTGTATCACTGCCAAGGAAGTCAGAGAACTACTGAACTAACGGATGAGAAAGGCAGAGAGTGTGCATTGCCCCAGAACCACAAATAATCCACAGGCTCATGTCAACGGTAGAGGGTCTTAGACACTAATACCAGAGGCGCAGGATGCCAACCACATGCCAGCATCCCTAGTCACCAAGGTAGAAAATGATCACACATGTAGAAACAGAAAAGTTAACGAGGTAAAAGAGTGACTTTCATGAAGGGGTCAGAGAAGCATGATTTTTTTCACTCCTAGTTCCATTAGGGAAAATCATGGCCATAGTTCCTGAATAGAGCTTGGTGATAATTTAAAGACTAAGAATACAGAGAAGCTAATAAATTCCTTCATAGTGAAGGTTGCCTTAGTTAGACAAAGAATTAATGGATTTTATTGTTATAGTTTAATTAGAAAAATAATATACTCCCTTAGGAAGGATGAAAGACCGGAATAAAAAGATGAACTACCAAGAATTCTGATTAAAACTTTTTCTTGTATTTGTTCCTAACTGCTCTATTTATGATCCAAAAGCACTTAAGAACCTGAGAAATTAGTAGAAAATGTACTTACCTTCAGCTCTGAAGCAGGAACTTTCTGGCCAAGATGACTAAGAAAAAATGAAGCTTGAAAGAAAAGCAAGCAAACAGACCTTGGGCCAGGAATGCCGGAACATATGCATCACTGGGAGAGACAGTTAGTTTGTTATAATAACCTTGAATAAATGTCATATGAAATGAATCTCATATTTCTGGTAATGTGAAGTTAGAGAAATGGGAAGAAACAGTTAGATTAAGACATAATTACCATGGGCTCAGCTAGACAAGGTTGTTTCCAGTGTTTATGACATGGTTTATGGCAGATTATAGAATTGTAAACTTGCTCTTTTTTAACATCATTTTAGAGTTGCATTTGGTTTTCAAACTAAGGAATTCAATAAACTGGGGTTTTGATGAAATGGTTTTGGAATAATTTGTTTTAAAACTTCTAGCAAACTTCTCAAGACATCTTGCAAACATTTGACTCATTGATCTCATTAAGAAGAAGGAAATAACCCTATTATCCATATTTCACAAGACTAAACAGTGAGACAGAGGGAATTGTGTGCTCAAGGGCACCTAATGGAGCATGTGCCAAGACAAGAGGAAAATCCTCATGTTCTGCCAATTTATCTTGTCGTAAGACTTCACAGAAACCACCATCAAGAGCTCCATCATTCAAAGCAAAATTGCTTAGTTTTAGGGTACAATATTGTTGTTTTCTGTTTGTCAACACCTGCAGGGAGGGACCCCTTTTGGTATCAGGCACATCAACATGCGTGTTTAATTGCAACTTAGGGCCAAGTTTGGGGATGGACCTTGGGCTTTGGGGCGGAGTCCAACTCAATGGCCATTTCTGAAAAAATCAGTTCCGGCCCCAAGCTGAAAGATGCTCATGTGTGGGTGGTCTGGAAAGGACTGAGGACAGAGGTCTGATTTGATTTCCTAAGCAGGAAAACACATTTTTAATAAAGTGCCTTTCCTCCGGCCTGTCCCTGACACAGAGTATGTTCCCCCTGGGTGCTACTAGACCCAGGATCATTCCAGGCTTTGGATTGTTTGTGAGAAGTTGTGTGCCCAGCAACATGCCCTGGGCCTCAAATTAGGTTATTCCACAGGCCTCTTTCCCACCAGAGCTACATAGTTGAGACAATATATAAAAGCTGGGCAGTTCCTCCAGAAAGCCATTGTTTGTGTTACCTGGAGAAGACAAAACACCTTGTCCTCAACCTTCAGACTTGCAGCATCACAGAACCTTTGTCAAAGATCTGCAGATCTGATTAGCTAGTTGGGAAAACTGGTAGCAGGATTCAGGGAGTGGGCCCCAGGCAGGCTGGCAGATGGAGGGGGTACTGGAACATGGGGCGCTCTTTGGAGAAGGCAAGCCTCAGCGGGTTCCCTCTGTGTGGAGACCTGGGCCACTCAATTTAGGAGAGATGAGAGATTTCGGGGAGGGGCAAGGTGGCCTAAGGGTTTGGCTAAGCCCTAGGAAAAAGAGTGGGTTTGCTATTTTAGTTCTTCCTTTTTTTGGCTCATCTCCCTCCAGTTACACAAGAAAATAGGGCAAAAATCTCTTGGAAGGAGCAGAGTAGACGTGGCATGAGATTTAGAGCTGGAAGACATGGGTGAGAGTTCTAACCGCCAGGTGTCTGGGTCTCCAATTTCCTTTTGTAAAGTGGGTTGTTGGGAGAATTAAATGAGATTAGGTTTGTGAATGTACTTAGGGAGCTGTAAAATCATACACCAATCCTTGTGGTTCTTATTAGAACTTGGTCCAAAATATTATTGAAATAGTGGTCATTTTTTAAGAGATACCTTAGTCAGAGAGAAATTCATTCAGCTTGTGAACATTTAAAAGCAAACTTGGAGCCTCCATTACAGAAAAGTTAAAGCACTTGTGAAGGAGAGCGAAAGTGAGTTGGGGGGAAGGGAAAGAGAGAGAGACTAATTCAGGAGACAGAGCCGGGGGAGGGAGATGGAATGGAAGCACAAGAAGAGACGGGGCAGGGATCTGTCTTTCAGTTATGCAGGGTCATGCCATTCGGATAACACATAAAATGCTGGGGGTTGGAAAGTTACTGTAAAGAAATACACATTCTTGTGTTTCTTCTTTACTCACACACTCACAGTACTTCTGACACCACTCATGTGGGTGACTTCCCACGCATCAGGCAATTCTCTGACACCAGCTGGGTGTCCTACAATTCAATTCAGTTATGACACTATCTACCTGGAGATAGCATCAAATTCGATAGGTTAATGGTTCAGTCCCACAAGACTGCCCTCACTTCAGATGCCAAATGCAAGCCCCAGGTTGCCTCCCCTGCTTCTGACTGACTGACTATAGGTCTGGGTTCCCACAGCCCCCTCTTTGGGTTGGATACTTTGCTAGAATGGCTCATAGAACTCAGAGAAACACATTATTGTAAAGGATATTTTAAAATATACACATGAACAGCCAAATGAAGAGATACATAGGTCGAGGTCTGGAAGGGTCCTGAGCACAGGAGCTTCTGTCCCCATGGAGCTGGGGTGCTTCACCCTCCAGGTTTAAAGGTGTGTTCACCAACCCAAAAGCTCTCATAACCTAGAACATTGGGGATCTTTATGGAGGCTTCTTCATGTAGGCATGATCGATCATTAACTCAATCTCCAGCCTCTCTCCCCTTGGGTCTGAAAGTTCCAAGCTTCTAATCATGACTTAGTCCCTCTGGTGACTAGCCCCCATCGTGGAACTCCAGAAGCCCACCTAGAGTTGTTTCATTAGAACGAAAGACACTCTTATCACCTAGGAAATTCCAAGGGATTTAAGAACTCTGTCAGGAACTGGGGTCAAAGACTAAATATTAGAACAAAAGATGCTCCTAGTGTTCTTATCACTAAGGGTTTTAGTAGCCCTATGCCAGGAACTGGGGATATAGATCAACATATATACTTTCTATTGTTTCACAAACTCACAATATCTTTGCCAAAATATTCTGTTGAAGCAGTAATGATAATTTACATTGCATTTCCTATGTGCCAGCCACAGTCATTATTCTAAGTGTCTTACGTACGTTGACATTTGGTCTTTACAACGAATGTGGGAGGGGGTCTGACTGAGCCCATTTACAGATGAAGTTCAGAGAAGCACTGTCACTAGGTAGAGGTGTGATAAACACTTAATATTTTATTCTGAAGATGGTGAGAAGCCAGTGGGGTTTTAGACAGAGGAGTGGCATGACATAGTTCAGGTTTTAAAAGGATCCCTCTGGCTGCTCCATGAAGAATGAATTGTAGGGGCAAAAGGTGAGATGAGGAGCGGTTGTACAGGTGGGGGCTTAGTTGGAATTGCTTGAGGAGGGAACAGAAAGTGAAGAAGTGACAGCAAGTGTGAACAAGTACTTTCAGAACTTTTGATGTGAGAATGTGCAGAGGGAGAGCTGGCATGAGGTAAAGGGGGCATCCTTTTCAGGAAAGGATCTCCTGGGCAGGTTTGTGTATTGATGGGAACATCCAGTAGGTGGGGGCAGACCTCGCGAGGCAGATGACAGTGTTAGAGAGATTGTAGGACACATGCTCTTGAGAAAGTAGGAGGGCACCTTGGACAGGAGTGGGGACACTCTAGCCAGAATGACAAGATGGTATGTGGGAGGTGATGGCCTGGTGGTGGGAAGATGAAGGCCTGCTTGCTTAAGTGCTTATTTTCTTATGGAGGTATGAGGCAATGTTTTCCATCTGCTCTAACATTTGGGCGACTTCACCAGTATCTGATTTACCAGTGAATTAGGAGCACGTATTTGACATATGTGTAAGACCAAGAGAGCTTACCATAGTCATGCCACCCTGAACAAAGAGTGTCGACCACAGACACAATTTAGCTTCCAACCATAAGACCAAAGGAAGCAAATTTCTTACAGTTTTAGATTTTTTCCTATTTTGACTCCACTTCCACTGTTAAATGAAATATGTTGAACTCTATTTGTAGAACACCTCTACCTGCACAAAAAACCCAGCAATAATGATTGACACAGAGTTGGTGCTCAATAAAAGATTCTTGTTCCACTCTTGACTGTTTCTTCAACCCCTTCTGTGTACTAGCACTTTCACGTGCATTAGCTCATTTGATCCTCATAACAACCTCATGCATTACATACAGCGAGGCAGAGATTCATCCATTCATTTACTCATTTATTTGACACTCACTTAATCATGTGCAACACATGCCTGGCACCCTGCTAGGTGCTGAGGAGACAGATGTGTATGACACAGTCTCTGACCTAGGAAGAGTTCAATATCTAGTTGGGAAGAAGTATCACATAGGAATAAACATGCAACATACAAAGGTTAAATGTGATAAGTGCAATATCCGAAGTATATGTAAGACATTTGGGGAATTCGGATATCAAAGTGCCTGTTTCTCCATCAGGTGAGTGTGAGGACATCTTCCCATGCTGTTGAATTTGCACTGTGAAGGGTAAATAGGATTTGGCTAGGCAGATGTGATTGGGAAGAGTATTCTAGAAAAAGAAGGAAAGCAATGATAAAAGCACATTTGGGGGCATAGTAAGGAATGGAGGCAGCCTATTATAATGGTTAGCAATATGGACCGTGGAGCTAGACTGCCTGGGTATGGATCTTGGATTAGCAACCGACTAGCTGTGTGATCTTGAACCAGTTACGTAACTTTTCTGGGCCTTTATTTTTCAGTTTCTTTCTCTCTAAAAAGGATACTAATATTTCCTACCTGAGAGACACTGTGTCACCAAACATCACATGCACTCTGTCTTTCCAGTGTCCCTCACAGTTAGGTTGGGACTGATGGTGGATTAATTCTCACCAAAGGACTGTGTGTGCATAATGGGTGTCAATTCCACACTGAGCCAGTGAACGCCAGCGCTTCCCCAGGCGTTTTCCTTTTCCTTCTGCAGGGGCCTTGGAGGCCATGTGTTCCAAATGATAAAATTACAAGTGCCTCTGTCAGCCTGGGTCCCTGGGTGACAATGTGGAGAGAGCCCTCCCTGAACCACACTACAAATATTACGAGAAATAAACCTTTATGTGCTAAGCCACTGATATTTTTGGGTTAATTTGTTACTGCAACTTAGCCTTCTCTATCTTAATGAATACATTACTAGTTAGTGTTGTTATAAGGATCAAATGAATTAACACTTGTAAAGCATTTAGAACAATGCCTGGCATATAGTAAGTGCTATATAAGAGTTTGTTAAACTAAATGCAAGGATAGAGAGTGGGGTATGGTTAAGATATGGGGGTAAGGAAAGCCAGCATGGTTTGGATCATGAAAAACCTTGTATGCCATATAACAGAATCTGGTTTTTAGTTAAAGGAGTGTATTAAAAGTAGGTAAGAATTTTGGCATTGTGGGTAGAAAGAATAAAAAGGCAGTGCCTTGCACATAGTTAATGCTTAATGACGACTAGCCTTTGTGTCACGTTGCATTCTAATTGCAGAAGCTCCCTGACTGGTAGGTGGGGATAGAGCAGGAAGGGTGGGGGTACCAGTCACATCATGAATCTGAAGACTGTTAGATGGCTCACATTGATAGACCTGGGGAGAAGGACGTGTTGTGGTGACTATTTTTGAATTAGGGATTGGTACCTTAGTCCCTCTGTGTGCAGGGCACTGCCCTTAGGGCTGGGAAGTCACAAAATAAAGGAAAGTGTAAGAGTAGGCCATAGAGTCAACATGCTGGAATAAAAACATGCGCTGCACTTTGGTCAGAGTAATCTATTTCAGCTTCAAACTATTCATTTTTCTGAATGCTGATAAGAAAGTCAGTATGTGCACTCTTTCCCCTCTAGGACAACACTCAGCTTGAGATTTGAGCTGCATTAGCTTGTCATATCTCTGCACAAGTGCCTCTTTTTGAATCTGATTAGTGAGGTGCTCTGAGTTCCCCTGAAACTGGAAACGAAGAGGTTCTCAACCACAGACAAAGTTCGACACTTGGGTGGAAATTTGAGGTTACCAAGCAAAGAAACATTTATGTTTTAATGTCCTATGGAGCAAGTTCAGGTGACAAAAGATATTTGTGGAACATCCCCCACATTGTTTTAAGGCACTGAACCCCAGTCGTTTTCCAGAGCTCCAACCTCGGCTGTTCTTATTGTTAATTCACTGATGCTAACTTCTTTTTGAGCAGGTGTACCTGTTCTTTATATATGTATCTATTTATCGGGCAAATCTCAGATCATTGTGGATAATAAAATCGTGCGTAGGATCCTAAAGAAAGGGCATATTTCTTCCAAGACATGCTGGGTATGGCGGCATGCTCCAGGGGAATGTTTGTGACTTGATGTCATTACCTGGGTCCTTAAAACAGTGAATTTTAGGGGGTATAATAAGGTTGTTCATAGGAAGTGCCCAGGAGATAAGCTGTGCAGGGTACAGAGAGATTTGGAACTGAGGGCCACTAGTAGCTGGCAGCTGGTAGCTTTGGAGTAGGTAGAAGATGGTGGTTATACAGTTTGGGGACATGAAACACAGTAGACCCTGCATTGGGAAGCTGGGCTCATGCACCAAATGAGATCCAAAATCAGGTTGTTAAGGGCCAAACTGGAATGTGGATGTGTGCACATGGGCATGCGCGTGGTGTGCAATCAGGGTGGTGAGAGTTCTGTGGTTGTGTTCCTGCTTCAGTATATTTCTATGGATGGAGCTGCATTGTACTGTTTGGTTAGGCGAGGGTATGATAGGATAATCATCACATCGGGAAGCTGAATAGTCTGGAACTAAAAGTAGCAAGCTATGTCAACCAAATCCAAGTGTTTTGGGAATAAGATCTAAGGAATAAAAGCTTTTTTTAATTTTGCTGAGGAAGATTCGCCCTGAGCTAACATCCACCACCAAACTCCCTCTCTTTTTTTTTTTTTGTATGTGAGCTGCCACGACAGCATGGCCACTAACAGATGAGTGGTGTAGGTTTGCACCCAGGAACTGATCCCAGGCTGCGGAAGTGGAGTGTGCTGAACTTAACCACTAGGTCACTGGTGCTGGCCCTAAAGGCATTTTAACAATCTTCTTAACCAAGAAGAGGTAGAAGAAGACATGTGGAATAGAGGATCTTAGAAGGGGAGATATTTGGGATCTTGTTTTCATATAATAGTTGAAAAATGAATGTTAAGAAAGGAAAGGAACCATGACTAGAATTAAACATTACCAAGGAGCTTCCAAATTAAGATAAGTTTAAAAATGAGAAGGACAAGTCACTTGACCAAATTAGCCAATGTAGGAAAACAGAAAAAGAGGTGACCACAAATTAAAGTGAACATCATATCTAAAGTAAGAAGGAAGAAACCAAATGAGTAGTGTAGCCAAACTCCCTGAGAGCTCTCTGAAGTGGCTGGTAAAAATAGGGACAGAAAGTTTGGGATTAAAAAACAACAGCCTAGATATATGTTGTGAAAAGAATCAGACCTTAGAGGAACGCTAACTAAGAGCTGAAAGTAAAATGCTGGGAAAATAGGTATGATGTAAATGCACATACACAGGAAACAGTTGTGACTACATTAGTATGAGACAATGTACAACTTGTGAACAGTTTTAAAAAGACAAAGAAGGATGTTGTTATCCACTGAAAAAAGGAACAATGAAGATGATATAAAACTCAAAAATCTGTATAGACAAAACAAAATACCAGATAAATATATAATGGAAAAACTATTGGAATTATAAGGAAAATTTGAAAATAATAATACTATTCATAACTTGAATAATAATCTTTTTGGGGGATTTAACATTCTTCTTTCTAAATTTGAACAGTTCTATTAAGCAAAAAGCAAGGACTGGAATAATGTAAAAAATAAACTTGACTACCTGTTCTTTTTAATGTGTGTATGCATGGTGTGTTTGTGCAAATATGTACATATAAGTAAGTATATGTGTGGATATAAATAAAACTTTGTATCTCAAGCATAGAAAAATGTACATTTTCATATAGTCATGAAATAGTTTTTAAAATCACGTTAGTAGATAATCCAATAACATTGGATTTATTGGGTAGTTCATAATCCAATAAAATTAAAAATACTTATAAGATGACCAAACAAATCTTAATAATTCAGAAATTAAGAAACACCCTCTAAAGAAAATAAAACCAAATTACAACCTTATCTAGAAAACAATGAAAAGGAGAACACATTATTTTGAAACTTATGGGATGGAGAGTAAAATATAAGGCTTTATATACCTTTGTTATTAAAGAGGAGAGGTTAAAAACAAAGGTGAATAGTACTCATCTTAAGAAATGAGGAAAAATGCACAAAATAAGAAAATGGAGTTAATAAGGATAAAATAGAAATATAAAAAGAGTAGAAATGATAAATACAATTAAGAGCTTTGGTAGCCCATGATCAGGCCTGCTGTTTGGAAAAGCCCAAGCTTGGAAGGCCTCTCCGCCATGTATTATTTTGTAAACACTGCACTGAGAATTTTCTAGGCCCTGGGCTCAGTTAGAGATTCAAAATTTGGGTGACCAGGCAGTAAGAATGTGGTCTATTGGCTGAGATGTTGATAAAGTGGCCTTTTCGGTTGCTGAGGAATGCAAACCCAAGAGGAGGGACATGCCAGGCCCCCTTGAGCTAACAGGGCTTCCATCTGTGTCACGTGCAGAGCCACCAACAAATGGCATATCTTCATGAGATAAGAAGAAGGCATGGGAGAACTTTGACAACTTTGCCATTTGATATGTCAAAATGTCTCCTTTACCTGAGCTAAGAGGTTGACTACTCAATTAACGTGTCTGAGTGGATCGTGAGCTTTTAAAAACCATTTTTGATCCAATTAAGAAGAATAGAGAGGGCAAGCAAAAGTATACAAGATTAAGGAATGAGTAGAGGCAACAGATATGGAAAAGAGTAGTAAAAAGTTATGAGACAAACGTGCAGTTTTAGGGCAAGATATTTGATTTTAGTACAGGAATTTGATTCTGGAACATGACAACATGTGCTACTGAAATTCACCCAAGAAGTAGAAAATTTATTTTAAATTGAATTATTGTAGAAGAAATAGGGTGAGAAATGTAGTAGAAACAAAAATTCGCCAGTTGAACAGGTACATGAAACAAATGTTTTTCAGCTAAACTTTAATCTTTAAGCAACAGATAATTCCAATGTTATCTAAACTGATATAGACTATTAAAAACGAAAAATATTAATTTCATTTTATGTTTTTGAAGCTAGTATAGCTATAACAACAAAACATAAAGTCATAAAAATGTAGAACCATAGACCACTTTTCCTCACGAGTATAAAGGTCAAATATATTTAAAATATTAGCACATAGAATTTAGCAGTATATGAAAAGAATAATCCACGAGAATTCAGTAGAGTTTATTTTGATATCAAGAAATAAGGCAATGTAATTTATTATATCAGCATATTAAAGAAAAAAGTCATGTCATTAAATTCTGAAAAGACGTTAAAAAAATCAGCTAACACTACTGATAAAAACCCTAAGAAAAATAATCATAAAAGGAAGTTTCTTAAATATGACATAGAATGGGGGTTCACAAACTTTTTATGTAAAGAGCCGGGTTGTAAATAGTTTAGACTTTGTGGACCATCGATCTCATTATAACTACTCAACTCTACTGTTGTAAGGTGAAAGCAGCCACAAGAAACACATAAAGGAATGAGTAGGACTGTGCTCCAATAAAACTTTATTGATGGACACAAACATTTAAATTTCATATAATTTTCATGTTTCATGAAATATCATTCTTATTTTTAAATTTTTTTTAACAATTTAAAAATGTAAGAACCAGTTTTAGCTCACAGACCATACAAAAATAGAATTTGGCCAGCAAGCTGTAGTTTGCTGACTGACACAGACTATTGTGGTAGATTGTATTATTTTTCATATTTTCTGCCTCTTTCTGTGGTACCCCCTCCTCACTCTTCTTTATGAGAAGGTTATATTTCCCACATAACTTTTGGACCATGAAATATGAGCTGAAGTGATGTGTGCCACTTGAGAGAGAAGTTTTATGATCCACTTCTTGGTTTCACCATCACACCTGTCTCTCTGCCACAATAATTATAACCTCTTATTTGGGAACAAGATGCCAACCATTCATTATATTTCAACATTGTTTTAGTGGCTAATGGGATAAGAGAAGATAGTCAAATATTGAAAGAGATAAAACTATTTGCTTTTGCTGATATTGTATAAATAAAAAATTCAATAACAAAACCTTTATAAAATTATTATGGCATTTTGGTGAGGTGATTGGATAAAAGGTAAATACAAAACAGTTTTTTTGTTGTTAACCAGCAAAAGTAAGTAATAAACTGGGATAGGAAAAAGAATTCCAATTCATAGCATAAAAAATAAGGAAATTATTAGGAATTCAATTTAATACTAAACTATAGGAACTATATGAAGAAAATTACAAAATCTTTTTGAAGGACAAAGCAAGATATGAAAACATAAAATTATCTACTATGTTCTTAGATGTGAAGACAATGTAAATTTATCAATGACCTCAAAATTAATAAATAAATTTAACATAATTCCAATTAAAATCCAAATTTTTTGAATTGCTAAAAATAATGAAAAAATTAGTGTGGAATACTAAATATCTGCGAGTAATCAAGAAAACAGTAAGTGTGGACTTGCTTTGCTAGTTTTTTTAGTCAAGTCAAGAAAACCGGAAGCTATAAATATATTAAAAGAGGATTTAACCTCATTAAAATTTGTAAGGCAAAAGATCCCATGAAGTGAAATGACAAATTATAATTTGGGATCAAAATATTTTCACTGTATAAGTCAGATAAAGGGACTTCCTTCAGGCATTTCCTGTCTCTGTTCTAGCTTTATATTTCTCCACAGCACTGACCTCCATCTGACGTAATGTACATTTTGCTGACTGATTGATAGATCGTCTGCCCACATTAGAGTGGAAGCTCTTCGAAGTCACGGATTTTTGCGTTTCCTTAGTGCCTAGAAGAGTGCCTGGATCTAGTATGCTTTTAATAAATATTGTTGACTGAATATAAAAATATTGTACAAACTGGTTATAAAAAGACAGACAATGCACTAAGAAGGGGGTCAAAAATTATAAAAAGACCAATCACAGAGAAGCAGATCTAAGAAATCAATAAATATATACAAGGTTCAGTTCAGTGTTGGTCAGGGAAATGAAAAATAAAGTAACAGTGACATTTAACTTCTTACCAATTATATTGGTGACAATTAAAAAAGATTATAACTTCTATTCCTGGCAGGAATAGAATTATTAAAAAAATAATTTAAAAAATCATTTAAAAAATTAACAGGAAAGGATAGTTACATATATTGCTGGAGGAAATTAGAATTGTTACAGTATTTTGAGAAATCAACTTGGCATTATCTTTTTTTTTTTTTTTTTGTGAGGAAGACCAGCCCTGAGCTAACATCTGTTGCCAATCCTCCCCTTTTTGCTGAGGAAGACTGGCCCTGGGCTAACATCCGTGCCCATCTTCCTCTACTTTATATGGGACGCCACCACAGCATGGCTGACAGGCAGTGCGTCGGCGGGCGCCAGGGATCCGAACCCGCGAACCCCGGGCTGCCAAGCACGAACTAAACCGCTGCGCCACCGGGCGGCCCCGGCATTATCTTTTAAGATAAAACACAATATATCTTTGGATCAGTGAGCTGGCTCCTGAGAATTCATAACATATAAATAGAAACACTGGTATTTAAGGTTATATATACAAGGGTATTGGTTACAATGGCAACAAACAGAAAACAAACATTTATCAAATGAGAAATGATTTTTAAAAATTATGGTGTGTCCTCACTATGGAATATTTATGGCATTTTGGATTGGAATAATCTAGCCATTAAAAAGAATGAACTAGAGCTAAACTAATTGATTTTCATGAGATATTGTTGGATTAGAAAAGCAAGATGCAGAAAATATGTAACATAATACCAAATTGGTAAAATAAACAATGAAAAAAACTGAATACATACATGTGTGTGTGTGTATGTATGTGTCTATGAGTATATGACTATGTAGAAGAGGGTGTGAAGGAAGGAAATGAAAAAAAGAATTATGTAAATCCACACTTATTTATATAAAAGAATTGTTAAGTGAAAAGAACAACTTGCATAACAATATGCATAATTTGTTTACATTTGCATTCAAAACATATGTCTCTATGCATGTATCTACGTGTACCTAGAATATGTCATGACACCAAAATCTTGATGGTCAATACTTCTAGGGAGAACAGTCTATGGAGGGGGAGGTGGAAGGGGTGATGAAATAAGTTTTCTTTTTATTTTATACAGTTTTAAAATGTTTTTACCTTCAAAATGATGGTAGATTTTATTTATAAAAAATAAAAAAATTAACAGTGGAGGACAGGATTTGTCTTGACTCATTGTTTCCCATTTGTGCAGTAGGACCTTTAGGCGTGTTCTGTCTGTGCAAACCTTCTGGGTTTCCTTCCTCTGGTTTGCCCATTTTTTGACTGGGTGGATGTAGAAGGAAGAAAACACTGTGAATATGTTTGTGTGTGAGTGTGTGTATGTGAGTACGTGGCTGGGAATAGGGGTATGACAGATAGTAATGTCTGAATCGGTGAGTGGCAGGACCCTTAAGATTTTACATACTCCATCTTTTCACTGGTTGCTTTAAGGAAATGCAGCTCTCAGTGGTGCTAGACTGGGCACAGGGAATTCACATAGTGGAAGAAGACAGCTCAGTCTCAGTGCATGACAAATGCAGTACATTTATTGTACAGAATGCAGGTAATCTAGGGTGGGAAGGGAACACTCACACATCTCTTTCTGATAGTATTGTGGGTTTTGCCATTAGCTTTGTCATGCTGTGTCCTTCTGACTGCCCCTCCTAACTTCACAAGCACTACTGCTCAGGGAATCTGGGTAGTCATGGAGACCTCCTACTCCTCACCCCAACTGTACTGGTCATCTCAGGGTTTCACATTAATTCTGGCTGGTACTTTAGTTGGCAGTAAGATACAGGGCAAGGTTCAGAGGAAATGTCTGCTAATTTACTCAAGTATTTTCTCATTTATCCATTCTTTCCCCCTCTCACCTGTTAGCACATCCATATTTGGCCAATATTTATGAAGATCTATGTGCCAGTCTTGTCCTGTGCCTGGGGATACAATGAAGACAAGGATCCATAGCTGCCTCCTGGAGCTCATTAGCTAGGTCTGAAGTCAGACAAAGTACACACTGTGCTAGAATGTAACATGTACCATAAAATAGACCCGTGTTGAGCACCCTGAAAGCAGAAGCAGAAGTAATTGGTTCTGTTCTGCGTGAGGGGCTGTGGGATCTAGGAAAGGCTTTCTGGAAGTGATATGGAGCAGGATCTGGAATGAGGAATAGGAACCTTCCAGGCAGAAAGGTGGGTGTATTGAATAAATAGGGGGTTGCAGAGGACAGGAAGGCACACCGGGGCAGGGAAGGAGCATGGACAGAGCATGGGCCCCGGAAGCACACGGAGAACCCAGCAATTCTGAGCTGTACTACTGGAACTGAGGAAGGAGCAGCAGGGCCAAGGCTGGACAGAACTCAGAAGAGGGTGGCTGCTGAAAGACTTTTAGTGAGGAAGTGACACGATCCTCTCTGCATTTAAGAATAATTAAAAACATGACTAGCACACCATTCCTTTCTTGTCACCCAATTCCACTGTAATTTCCCTTGGTAATATCGCTATATAATAGATAAACTAGACAACAAAAGTATAAGTTGACCTAAGATCACCACATAAACATTTTAAGCCTTGCTTAGTTTATGATAGTGACAAAATTTGAAGAAAAATTTTCTATACACATTTCAGCATATCCAAGAGAGTTCCATGCACCTCACCTGCTGGTCAAGATGTGTTTTTTTTCCCCCAATGATTATCTCACTACAGAAAGAAAACAAGAGGAATAAACTGGTTACTACTGAAAACACTTTTGATATGCAGAAGTACAGGTAGTCCAGAGAACATCTTTAAACTTTCACATATATCCAGATCTCATTGGTTTTGGAAGTGAAGTGTTTTGTACTACATCAAACTGTGTTTTGCAGAATCCCCTTCACTGTGTGATTCCAGATCAGAGTTGGCTAAAAGAGAAAGTTGCTTGGAACTGAGCAGGCAGAAGCAAGCAGGAGCTGTGATGTTCTGAAGGTCATCCTGGTGAGAGGCAGTGAGAGAGCCAGGTGCCAACAGACCCTGCTTTGTCCTAGTCTCTCCCACTTGGTGTCAGGTCCTCTTCTGGACTGCTGGTCAGGCTGTCCTCCAGTGACCCAGGCACATGGTTGGTTCAGATGCAGCAACCAAGCTTACCACCCACTCCTTGCCTGTTCTCTTTGGTGACCCCGCTCTGGTGGCCTGATGCACTGGTTTCAGGAGGGCCGCTTCGTGACTTCACTCTGATCCTCCAACTCTCCTTTTCAGATTCCTACTTCTCCAGCTTTTACCACAATTTTATAGGATCTTATTTCTACAATACATCCCTTGTTTCCTAATGGGTTTGCATCTCTGATTGAACAATGACTGAAGAAGAATTTTGTAGCTAAAAGTGGGGTGCTCAGTAAGAGAAACCTAAAAAACGTCGTTTTGGGTCAGAGTGGTAGGCAGAGGCCTGGAGGTTTCCAAAGAGGCTATTAGTGAAGGCTTGAAGGACAGGAAGAAGATTTTTACAAGAAGACTGGGTAAAAGGGCCCCATGTTACATGGGGATGAAACATTTGTCGAAATCGTGGGCTTCAGTAGTACGGAAGTTAGAATGGATACCTAACAAACTCATGGATCTGACTAAGGAGATTTCAAAGTAGAATTCTGAAAGTGCCACTTGGCTTCTTTCAGCTGTCTGCAACAAAGTATACGAGAAGCTACATGAGTTAGAGGGCAACTATTTAATTTTCAAGCAGAATTCCGAGGAAATATAAGGATCCAGGATTTACTATGTTGGAAATAAAGCAATTTACCATCCCCAGCCTCTCCAGATAGTAAGATATTCTGAAACTAGTAAATGGCCTTAGAGAAATGATAAAATCCTGAGCACTTCCAGCATGACATACCCCCAGAGTAAGGTAGTCTTAGATCAGACACAAGAGATTTAAAGGGGTGCCTTTAAGCTAGACAAAAATTTTTCTAATAATATCAAGGATGTGTCTTGTATACCTGTCCACTAGACAATTGGGCTTCTAAAAATCTCAAAGTCATTCTTCCATACCAGTCTCACATGGAGCTCAAGGTAAAGAAATGCCTATATTAGAAAAAAAATGTGGTATGGCTTTTTTCTAATGGAGTGTGATTGTGACTTTTGTCTAATTTTATATATAAGAAGCTCACAAAGGTTTTAGAGGAATTGTATCATCTTGGATTGAAAGGGACAAAGACAGTTTATAACTCAAAGGGGACTCTGGGCCCTCAACTTCCTATGGGCAGGAAGCAGGCTGAGAAATTTCTTGGCTACAACATGGGCCATTTCTTATAAGAAAATAAGGAAGAGTCAGAGAGTGGAGCTAAGTATCACAGAGAACCACTTCCAGGCAGGAGCATTGGGCCCTAATTAAGGAACTGGTGACATGGGTCCGGCTGGATTTCACAAAATTGCTCTGGACTAGTGGCTGTGTGCTTCCTTCCTCCCCCCTCCCCTTGGAACGGGAGGAGTGACAGCAATGATCCTCTGCTTGTTCCATTTTGGGTACATATGAAGCTGATAACTTGTCTCCTTAGTTCACAGGTCTTCCAACTGAGAAAATTACCCAAGTAGTTACCCCCGAGGAACCACAATGGAGGAAACTTGAGTTGATGCTTTCATGAGAATAAGACTTTTAGGATCTTGGGAGGAGATAGGGTATTTTTCATATGGGAAGGACTTGGATTGTGGTGGCTAGAGGTGTCCAAAAATAACCTAAAAAAATTCCACTCCTCCCTGTATGCTTCTCTCCTCAGGAGCTTGTGTCTCTCTCCTTGATTCGCGGGTGGGTCTATGATGGCTTTGACCAATAAAAATAAGGAAGAAGTGACTTTTGGAACTTTTGAGTTAATATTTAAAGAATCCCTGCAGCCTCAGCTTCTTCCCTTTTGAGAAAGCCGTTATGCTAGGAGGAAGCTCTAGCAGTTACGTGAAGAGGCTGACATGAAGAGTGAGGGCCAATGGCCCCTGCTGAGCTCCTGCATAGCTGCCAGCCATGTAAGTGAGCCATCTCAGAAGTGGCCAATACAGCCCCAGCTGAGCGACTCTGATGCCCCAAGAGCAAAAAGCAAAGGTGCTCATAGCTCAAAAAGCAAAGCCTACTCATACTGCAAAAATATGAGCAAAACAAAAATGACTCTTCTTGTTTTAAGCCACTAAATTGTGAGATAATTTGTTATGCATTAATAGATAATCTACACCAGAAGTAATTTTCTTCTCTGAGAATTTCACCTATTGCTAGAAATTCTCAACAATGAATTTAAAGTGGAAAGCACTGATGACTAGCAGGGGATTGCAAAAAGAACTAGTTTTAAAAACAGTTAGAGAATGGAGGCAAGTAGAGGCATATTTGAGTGTGTTTTTGGAATAGAATAAATTATATGTTTTGGAGATCTTAAATGTTGAATATAAAATAATAAAATCTGAATTTGATCAATTTGAGACTTGTGATCCATTTTAAAGGAAAAAAATCTTTGGAAAGTATGGAAAATATTATCATTTGAAAGAAAATACACAAAATATAATGCCCTGTCTGAGACTAAATCACAGACACAGAGAATGGAAGAGACTGATAAGGTTGGATCCAGAACTAAGAGTTCTGGATTTCAGCATTGAAAAAGAGCGCTTTTCTTATTTCAGCTGCACATGTTTCTATAGAACTAGTTGAAAATTAAATCTTAGCAAGCAAAATCTGTTCATTTTGGTTATGTTCATAGTTAAATTCTGAAGCCAGGCTGAATCAATTAAATGTTGAACTATGGGGAAGGACAGGGGTGTCTATTGTTTCTATACATATGAATATGGCTGAAAGTGAAAAATCAAGATCCCCACTGAATGTAAGCTAAGATTTATGGGGATTCATTTCACTACTTCTACCTTCAGGCCATCACCAGAAGAATGTGAACATTTTGGCAGAAAACTACCATGTTCATATTATTGGGGATGAGGATGTTTAACTTAGCACCTGGTGCCACCCATCTCTCCTCTGTACGTCTCCATAACTTCATTACAAAACAGTGATTCTTGCTTTGTATGAATGAAGTTCTCCAGATGAAACTCTTGGAATGACAGCAGAATAACTCTTGGGATGACCATTTTCCTTCTTGTCTTATTCTCTTCAAACCCTCTACCCTTCAGACAATGGAAAATAATTTGGCTTCATAATTATCCCAATTTGGTGTAATTTAGAATCATTTGGAACTATTGTCTTGTGTGAATCTGATCTTTGTCCTTGATTTCACAAGCAGGCCTCTTGCCAAGTCGGAGAGGAAGGTGGCTGGGGCTGCTGGGCAAAAAGTGTGTGGGTGGGCATGCACTTTCATACAGTAGGAAACTTATCTATCCCCACTCACTTGGGACAACCTGCCTCCAGTGATCCGATTAAAACTTGTCTTTCTTCTGCGGACTCTGTAGTGGCAATTTGGAACGTTTATTTTGGCAGGAACTATGCCTATTTATGTGTTATATACCCCAGAAGCTTACAATTATGAAATTCACAGTGATTTCTTTTTTTTAGCAAAAGAAAAAATGAGGAGTGAATCTGGGAATCCTATAAATCTTAAACGTCTATTGCAATCAAACACAGAGATCGTCAACTGGAAATTGGGGGGAACTCTGGCCTCAGTGCTGGGCTGGTGGTGGTAATGACGATGAAAATTTGGTCAATTCTTTTCCTAAGTGGGAGCGTTCCAGACCAGCTGAGGGTCTAGAGGCCCTGAAGAGTGAGTAAGAAGGGTGCCGCAAATGTTGTAGTTATGTACAACCTCCATGTCAACAAGTGAAGGACATTGTTCAAGAACCGTTCATTCAAAAATGCTCACTGGGGATCTAGTTACCAGGGTACAAAATTTCTCTGTCCTCAAGGAATTCACTGTTTGATGAGTTATAATTATATTATTTTTTACAATGTGCAGTAAGAATGATGTTTAAATATATACAAATATTCGATAGAACAAAACAAAGGCCAAAAGCAAAAAATGCTGGTCATTATCTGGGTATCGTTTTTAGAGCTTGAGGACTGGTTATCCCCATGTTCATTAAGCATCTTTTCGCACTGTATCTCCCTCCAGCTATAATAAAAAAATGACTTTTTACCGAAAATTTTAATTTTTCTTGTCTCCTCTACTTATGCTATAAAATAAAAGACAAAAAATTCCTCAAGGCACAGCCTACATGCTGATAGGGTGGCTTGCAGGGGCAGTATGGAGACAGGGGCAGCACAGTACAGTGGTGAATTTTGGGGTCTAGAGCCATGCTAACTGGTTTAGAAATGTATTTGTGCAACTTGATGGTCATGAGAACTTGGACAAATTACTTATCTTCGCTAAGCCTCAGTTTCCTCACCTGTAACATAGGGATGAGAATGATAGTATTGATCTCCTAGGGATGTTGTGGGGACTAAAGGAAATAGGCTGTGTAAAGGGCTCAGAACAGTGCCTGACAACTTGTAAGCAGCCAATAGATGTTCGCCCTTCTTATTTGTACAAGAAAAATACAGAAGGCAACAAAAAGGACTTCAGTGAGATAGGGAAGTTTGGTGAAAAACTGAAATATTTTTAAAAGACAATTTAGGGGGCCGCCCAGTGGCGCAGTGGTTTAGTCCGCTCTTGGCAGCCCGGGGTTCGCGGGTTCGAATCCTGGGCGCCTGCCGACGCAGTGCTCGTCAACCACGCCATGGCAGCGTCCCATATAAAGTAGAGGAAGATGGGCACAGATGTTAGCCCAGGGCCATTCTTCCTCAGCAAAAAAGAGGAGGACTGGCGACGGATGTTAGCTCAGGGCTGGTCTTCCTCACACACACACACAAAAAGACAATTTAGAATAGAGATTTAGAAACTGTAGAGTATTAGAACAGAAAAAGTCCCTAGAAATGTTCAAATTCAACCATTTTGTTTGTCAGCTTCAAAGAACTTCAAGTGACGTGCCCAAGGCAGAACTAGATTTACAACTTGGGTTTCTGGACTCTCATTCTCTTCTCCCATGCCAAGTCTATGACTACCTACCTCTATAGTGATACACACATAGAACCATGGTATCAGATGTTCTACTGCTACACATGGGCCATAAATGTATAGGGCTGGGTAGTGTAGCTCATTAATCTCTGCCTTACTGTGGCTACTGTTTGATGGTGGAGCTGGAGAAAGAGAAAGCACCAGAATGTGGGGCTTCCAGCTCCAGGAGTATAATAAATTACTTAGAAGCCTACTGAAATTTAGACTGACTTTTAGGAAGCATTGTCAGAGTAAGTTGTTTCCACTGATGATTCTATTTTCTGGAGACCCACTATCCTAGCAATAAGTAAACACTGTGCTTATGTGAATAGTCCTAACAATCATGTCTCGGATGCCCAGAGGTTGGGGAATGCAATATTATGATTAGGATTATATAGATATGCCTAACATAAAATTACTTATACTATAATCCTGTGGTAACACTTAGGGAATTAGAATTCAACGAAAGATAGACTGTGTATCAGTTATCTATTAATGCATATCAAGCCACCCCAAGACTCACTGTCTTCAAACAGTAGGCATTTACTACTGAGCAGTTCTCCGGTCTTGGTTAGGCTCCATCACAAGTTTGCACAGTTATGGGTCAGATAGGTGGATCTGCAGATTTTGGCTGGGCTTTCTCAGATGTTGGGGGTGACTGGCTCTAGTCTGGTCTAGGATGACTTCAGCTGGCCTCAGCATGACTCTTCTCCACACTGTCTTTTATCTTCCAGCAGGCTAACTTGGGCTTGTCTATGTGACAATGGCAGAGTTCTGAGATGGAGCAAACTATATAAGTTTCTTTAGCTGTAAGCTTGTAACTGGAACATCATCACTTCCCCCACCTTCTATGGACCAAAGCAAGTCTTAAGACCACCCAGATTCAAGGAGAAGGGGAATAGTCTCCACGTCCTGAAGAGAAGAGCTTCAAAGTCACACTGCAAAGAGCATAGAAAAATTGCTACCATTTTTACAATAAATCTGTCTTAGTTAGTGTAGTAAAAATGACATAGATTTTGGAGTCATTTTTTCATCACTAGTTCTCTGGTTACTAATTTTATCACCTTAGATAAGTTAGCCATAATTAAATCTATCTTATAAGTGGCACATACTTGATGTAATTTCCTTCCCATAGATGCTATGTATAGAATGGACTATGACTTTGTATTACAGTATGTTATGGACTGAATTGTTTCCACACCCCCACCCCCAAATTCATATGTTGAAGTGGTAACTCCCCTTATAAGAAAAGGAAGACACCAAAGATCTGTCTTTCTCCCCATCCACATAGAGGAAAGGCCATGTGAAGACACAATGAGAAGGCAGCCACCTACAAGCCAGGTTCTCACCAGAAACCAACCCTGACGGCACCTTGATCTTGGACTTCCAGCCTCCAGAACTGTGCGAAAATATATTTCTGTTGTTTGAGCCACTCAGTCTGTGGTACTTTGTTATGGCAACCTGAGCAGATTAATACATAATAGATGTAATATATTAAAATATAATGTGTTATATCTTTCTTTGATAATCTCAAAGTACTATTAATATTTTCAACATCTTATTGTGCTTTAAGATCATTGCTAAGAACATTATTTGTCCTTGTGTTGTAAGCATGTGGAAGGATTAGTTAATAAAGAATTTTATTTCACAAAAATAACTCACACAAAAATTTCCTGTAAATACATTTGGATGATAATAACAAATGATTCACAGACACATTTAACAGTACATATATGTATATTAAATTTTATATCTAATATGCATATATTTAATAATAGTGCCTAAGCTCAGTGTACTACACACAGTAGCTACTCAAAACATTTTTGTTGAATAAAAAATGAATAAATCTTGTATACAGAGATGGAAGGGAAGGCACAGCTTTCTCACTTCAAGAGCGATCGAGGTTGCGCCTCCGGGGGGAGCAGGAGGTTGAGGTCTTCGTCTTGCTGCACTGTCTAACTCCAGCACTCCAAAAGGCTCCCAGGACTGTTGTGCAGGTGGGCTGCTTTTGCTTTCTGTTGATTTCCACTGGTTTCTCTCTATAGGATGTTTCCTGTGCTTTATTTGTGGCATCCTGGATATGCTTAGGTAGAATATCTCGCCCCTCTCCCAGCCTGACCTAATTTTCTATTTATTCATCATGTCCCCTTTGGAAGAGACCACTTGGTGAAAACTGGGGCTTACACTTGTAGCCCCTCTCTGTCTGAGGAGGACCGGGTGGCTCTTTTGGCATGTAGCCAGACATTAGGACAGCTACAGCCTCACTGGGCTTCTTTATGACTTTATCCCAGGGTTTAAACCCTTCTCTGACGAGCTCTCTTTAATGACACCAACTTTAATGGGCTTTTCAAATGAACCGAGGCATGCGGTAGCATGCTTTGCTCTTACTGGAAATGTAATAGCTTTAGGGTTTTGGTGTATCGTGTCTTAGCCTTGGAGGCAATGAGGATGAGCCAGCGTGAAGCAGGGCAGAAGAAACAGCCTGGTGTGCTGAACTGGGGGCGGGGGGGAGTGGTTTGGCATCAGCAGGGCTTCAGTGAGTCATGCCTGGATAAAAGGGGTTTGCTGATAAGGAGGAGGTTGGGGCTGGTTTCTAGGTGGGTGATGTAGCAGGCTGGCTGTCACAGCCACCTGCAGTGGTCCTGAGGGCAAAGTGGACTAAATCGTGGTGGGTGATCAGAAGTCAGCATCCACGAAAGGACAAGACAGAGTCTGGGGCTGGGGTTTAAGACTACACCAGAGTAAGCTCATAATGTGCCTTGCTGCTCAATAGAAACTTGCAGCCAACTGTTTCATTTCATTTGCTGCAACTGAACACCTTCCTCCTGGAGGTGAATCTAAGTCCGTCCTTCTTGGCCTTATGGGGCTCAGGTATTTTACAGAGTTCTGGTAACTCACACATCAGTCTGTCTTCTCATCAGTCAGGCTCCCTCAGTGGGGACTTCTCTGGTTTGAGCCTCCCCTGCAGGATGGTGGGAGCTGATCTCCCTTAGTCACTGGCATTGTTCTCAGAATCTTCTTTCTTCTCACCATCTCACCTCCCTGAATTCTGTCACTCTGGGGCCAGGGCAGGTGTCATAAATCTGGGCCTCAGACTTTGATCGTAATGAGGTTATGTTTCAGACCACAAATGGCAGGAAGGACAAGCTGTGGTTGGCACATTAGCAGGGATCAGAAGAAGAATAAACATAATGACATAATGACACCTGTGAGATTCCTTGAAAAACGTGACTTGAAAAATGTGAAAAGTATTAGTTATTCTAGAGGCAAAACTAGCCCAATGAGTGGATCTTCTCCATTCACTGCTGGTCCTGTTCATAGGCATCATCCAAGGGGGATGTCCTCTGTGCCTCAAGTGTGTCCCACTTCCAGCTACTGCCCTCCTCACAGGCACCCACGTCTTCATCATGTTCTTCAGCTGCAATTTATAGCACTCAATCTATTTCACCACATAGTGTGTAATCAACCTACAAAACATAGATGGGTGGGCAGGTGATAGGCAGACTGCATCACTGCATCATTACAATCTGCTCTGTTGAATTTACTACTCCATATAAGCCTGACATTTTTTCACTGTTTTTTTTTTCTGCTTTACCTGTAGACCAGGCAAGATTTACTTTCCACCTCTAGTTAATGAGTATGAACAGCGATTCTATGATGGTACCACATGTTGTAAATTCTGGCTAAAATTCAGCACCCCCAAATTCTCACACCTTTATTTTCTAACCACTTCCATCTTAAAACCAGAATTCTAATTAGTTAATATCGTTCCTCAAATACTGAGGTCAGCCTGGAGGCCACCTTCACGTCTTCTGTCCCTAGACTGCCTAATGGTCTCAGTTGCCCTCAGCTCTCAAATTCCCCAGCTTAGGGCCAATCTAAGGTGTTATTGTTGGATTCCTTCCCTAGGTAATTCTTCCCTCCTCTAAACTCCCAAAGCCATTGTTTTTACCATTCTATGAAACTTATCATCTACCCTGGGGTTTGAGACCACCCCAGGATGGTGATTGCTGCTCAGTAGAGATGTGCAATCACCCTAGCTGTCTGTGCACTCATCTTGTATCCTTTGCTGGAACCAATTCCAGGCTCTTTATTACACTACCCTGCATCTCTTGAGTGATGTAGTGAGGTGATGTCCCTGCACAGAGTCCAATTCCTTTGCACCACTGCATGTGAAGATTACATGAGACAATGTGTCTAAATAACAGTATCCTAAGTATTGGGAGCCCATGCTGTGTCCTTGCCATTGAGCTAAATACTTTACCTGTCTTATTTCATTTGACACTCATAACAACCCTGTGAGGTAGTTATTACTATCTTCATTTTTACACACAAGAAAACTGAGGCTTTAACAGGTCAAGTAATTTCCCCAAAGTCAACAGCTGGCAAGTCATAGAAATGAGATTCAAATTCAGACCTGTCTTAATCTACTTACTCCAGAAGTCTTAACTCTCCCTCTCTCTCTTTATGTGACCTCTTACAGAGTGCTGAGCATCTGCTACAGCTCGGTAAACTTTCAAAGGTGGCGGCTCTTATTTTCACCTTTAGTTTATCCCCAGGCTCACACGAGTAGGAGATTGGGGCTCTTGACAAATGTTTGTGACAAATGAGGCTTGCCAGAATAAAATAACAAAAACCTCAAGTTTCTCAAATGTCCTTTTCCTTGTTGCCAGGAAAACATTCCTGCCTTCTACCTACTGAAAAATCATTATAGTGCATTCATCTTCATCTTTCTAACATTTGCCCTCATGGTCAGATGCTGATTCTTTAACCACGAGGAATCAATCCCAGTGGTTAACATCTTCTCTTCCCTTTCACGTCTGGCTAGTAAGATTTCCTTCCTTCCTGGTAATTTTATGTCCCAAAGTAATTACTTTCTCTCTTCTTGTCAGATATTTAGATCTTTCAGACTTCTTGGGCCTTTTATTCTGTTCACGTATTAAAGAAGCAGTTCCTTAAGTGTTGCTGTCCACTTCTTGGCATTTGACATTTTGTATTGTTTTTACTTAGTAGCATTTTAGAATCCAGAATCTCTGAAAGGACACAGCTGCCCACTTTCAATTCAGTTTGGGCTTCAGAGCTGTTATGAGACTAAGAGGAAATATCTGTGTGCCTCAGTTTTTTCAATATAGAGAAAGGAAAAATGCAAGAAAAATAGGACGTTTTTCAGTTAAAGGCAATGGTCGCCTCTGTTATGTTAAAAGAGTTGTGAGTCCCTTCCCAGTTGTTTCAATTTTCCTCCTGAAGGCTATCTTTGTGATGAGTCCCAGGAGCATTTTCCTAATACATTTCTACATTACATGCATAATGTCAGTTAAAAAAAGATGACCTTAGAGGAGGCAAGCTAGTTTAAGAGAGTTACTGGTTGAAAAATGATATAAAAAGACCAACATCTATGAGTTATAACTGGGGAATTAAGCTAAATAATATAAACAGATGACAAAATTGAGAACCTATTTTGTGCAAAATTTGTGCTCTGGAGGCAATATTAAGTCCCAGACAAGAAAAACAGGGAGTTCTTATGATGATCCTAGAGCCACATATATTGTGCAGATAATGGTTTCTGGGGAGGGTGGGTGGGGCTTTGAGGGTGGAAAGGAGAGAGGAGAGAATTATAGATCTATGGAAAGTGGTGGCCAAAAGCACCGGGAAGAAAGACTGAGTCCAGGGTAGAGGTTTCATACTGGTCCTCTACAATGGCCCTGGATGGCTTCCAAGGGCTTCCTGCACCGTGAGAAATCATTTGTGCAGTATTGTACGTACGTGTGTGTATGTATTTTCCTGGGAGAGGGTCCATAGCTTTCATCAGGTTACTTAGGGATCTGTCTGTAACTCAAAAATGTTAAGAAACAGGAGTCTTCTAGGGTCTGGCTCAAGATGGTGACATAGGAAGATCCTGAACTTACCTTCTCCCATGGACACACCAAATTTACAGCTATATATGGAACAATTTCCCCCTGAAGAACTTTAATATTTTTTGTAAAGTAGACCTGCTGGCAATAAATCTCACAATTATTGTTTGTTTGAGAAAGTCCTATTTCTCCTTCGTGTTCAAAAGATATCTTTTTCAGGGTGTAGAATTTTGGATTAGCTGCTTTTTTTCCCCTAATACTTAAAAGATGTAATTCTACTGTCTTTAAATTTGCATGATTTTGGAAAAGAAGTCTGCTTAAATTCTTATTCTTATCTTTGTTCCTCTGCATGTAATGTGTCCTTTTCTTTGGTTGCCTCTAAAGTGTTTTCTGTCTTTTATTTCCGGAAATTTGAATATGATATGCCTGATGTCAATCTCTGGGACTTATTTTTCAGTTATTTATGCCATTTGTTATTTTCTGAGATTCTTGAGTCTGTGGTTTTATGTCTGTAATTAACTTCAGAAAATTCTTAGCCAATATTTTTTCTGGTATTTCTTCTGCCCTATTTTGTCTTTCTCTTGTCTTTCTGGGATTCTCAACATGTATGTGCTAGTGCACTGCAGCTGAGGAACTCCGAGCCTAGGGAATTGATTACTTTTTTTTTTTTTTACAGTCTCCTACAGTCTTTATTTATTTGTTTTGTTTATTTTTTCAATTATTTTATTGAGGTCTTATTGGTTTATAACATTGTGTAATTTCAGGTGCACATTATTATTTATCGGTTTCTGTATAGACTGCATCGTGCTCACTACCAATAGGCTAATTTTAATCTGTCACCATGCATATGTGCCCCTTTACTCTTTTGCCTCCCACTCCCCAACTTTCCCCTCTGGTAACCACCAATCTGTTCTCTTTATCCATGTGTTTGTTTATATTCCACATATGAGTGAAATCATATGGTGTTTGTCTTTCTCTGTCCGGCTTATTTTGCTTAACACAATACCCTCAAGGTCCATCCATGTTGTTGCAAATAGGACAATTTTTGTCTTTTTTTTGTAGCTGAGTAGTATTCTGTTGTATGTATATACCACATCTTCTTTATCCATTCATCAACTGATGGGTACGTGGGTTGCTTCTACATCTTGGCTATTGTGAATAATGCGGCAATGAACATAGGGATGCAGAAATCTCTTTGAAGTGTTGATTTCATGTTCTTTGGATAAATACCTAGGAGTGAGATAGCTGAATCGTATGGTACTTCTTTTTTAAATTTTTTTGAGAAATCTCCATACTGTTTTCCATAGTGGCTAGACCAAGATTATTTTCCTAATTCCAAAGTTTATTAGCACTGGGAGCAGCAGAACTCTTCTGAGAGCCTCATTTTTAAACATTTTACACTACAGATGGTGGTAGTAGGGATGAGACCCAAAACACAAAACAATTATATTTTATGTGACTTAAGGAATGGAAACTTCGAAATAAATATTTTCCCCAAATTATTTTTTCTTCTAAATAAATGTAGGAAAATGTCATATAAATATTGGAAGTTGTGGGAAACTAATTTTCCACATTGGCAACAGCTTCTTTTTATTCAAGTGATTTTTTTTCAAAAGCAGTTTTGAGATATATAAATGTATAAATTGTCAAATTAAATTTCTAAATGTTCCAAGGGCTTGCCAATGAAAACATAGGGTCCTTCAGTGTAGTTATTATAAGAAAGACATGCTTCATAGATAGTTTTTGTTCATTAAATTTTCCTTTGCTTCTTGATCCATGTGATTCTTCTTCTTCTTTGCCATTAGTATGTGGGTAGAAACAGGACAACTGAAGACTTGGGACAATAACATTTTACCTTTGGAGCTCGATAAAGTGTTCAAAGTGGAGCACTGTAGGCAGATGAGAGTCTGCCTGATGCTGATTCCTGGTCCCCTGCTCTCAGCTGTGGGCTCGTCTTTGTGATGGGGATAGTAAGAACTACATTGACAGGTAGTTATGAGGGTGAACTACATAGATATCCTCGTTGTTATCCTGTAGTGACCTCTGTGTAAATGTTAGCTATTCACATTACAATTTGAAATTTCAGGTTCATAATTCCTTACCCACAATTTTCAAATCAAGTAAGTTCTAAAAAATGGAAGTTTGCCACTTGTTCCCCTGAGCTGAACTGTTGTAGAGTATATTTATGGTCTATAGCTATCCCACCTCGTGTGATTATTCATAAGTTTTGCTGTAGAAATATCAATGTGCTTGATTATGGAATGCTGTCCCAGACTCCACTGAAATTGTTACATGATATATGATAAATGTACGTTTCTCAAATCTGAAAAATTCTGAATTTTGGAAAACATCTGTTCTCAAAGTCCTTTATCTATCAGTATGATAACTGCCAATTTTAGTACTTGGAG
This sequence comes from Tapirus indicus, assembly GCA_031878705.1. Lineage (NCBI taxonomy): Eukaryota > Metazoa > Chordata > Mammalia > Perissodactyla > Tapiridae > Tapirus > Tapirus indicus. Next base: position 56,873,272 of record CM062917.1, read on the forward strand.
TATGAGAAAAACATCAAAAAGAGTTTTGTTTATTTATTAATGATTGAATGAAGGCTAATTTGATTAATGCATTTCCTTTATTTTCAATAAATATTTTCATTAAATCCCAACTTTTGGATGCATATACATCTTAGCCATCAAAAATGTTCAGTTTATATGTGTGTGTGTTGTGGTTAAGTTAGACAAATATTTAGAAGAATTAAAATAAAATAGATGCAGCCCTCTTAAATAGATGAACACTGGAAGGCTTAGAGGCATATATTCATTCACAAGATTTCATGTGTAATAAGAACTAAACTCATTATCTTTGACTCAAAGGGCTAGTAATATGCCTGTCACATAATAGGTGCCTAATACAGTTATACATCACTTAATAATAGGGATACATTCTGAAAAATGAGTCTTTAGGTGATTTCATCATTGTGCAAACATCATAGAGTATACTAACACAAACCTAGATGGTATAGCCTACTACACACCTAGGCTACGTGGTGGGAACACCATCGTATATGCAGTCCATTGTTGACCTAAATGTCATTACGTGGCGCATGACTACATTTTTCTTGAAGAAATGAATGAATGATTTCGTGAAAGGGCAGGTAGGGGAGTACACTATAAATAATTAGGGGTACTACTAAAAAAAATAATATGAAAGCTGTGCTGGCGTACCTAGGACCATGCACACATTCTGAGAATTGCATGGACTCATGAGACCAAGCATTTGGATCTTCTCAAGGCTAAGATTCATTACAGTAATGTAGGAAGGATACACAGCCAGGTCATAAGGGAAAATGATACAGACAGAGCCTGGAGGAATCCATGGATGGGCTTTTTAAGCTCTTTCTTTTTTATGAGGAGGCACACTTGATCAGACTTCTTTCTCCAGCAACAAAAAATGCAGTAATATGTATGTGCTGTTTCTACCTTAGGAAGTCAATTAGAGACTCAGCTCCTAAGGTTTTTAGTGGTTTGTATAAGTTTTCTATTGCTGCTGTAACAAAATACCACAAACAGTGGTTTAGACAAGACAAATTTATCTTATAGTTCTGTAGGTTAGAAAACTGACAAAGGTTTCACCAAGCTAAGATCAAGGTGTTAACAAGGTGTGTTCCTTCTGGAGGTTCTACGGAAGAATCCATTTCTTTGCCTTTTCTATCTTCTAGAGGTCACCTACATTCCTTGGCTCATGGCCCCTTCCTCCATCTTCAAAGCCAGCAGCACAGCATCTCTCTGTGCTCCTCTTCCATAGGCACATCTTCCTCTGACCCTTGTGTTTTTTTATTGACTCCGCCTGAATAATCTAGGATGTTTCCTCTATCTTAAGGTCAGCTGACAAACTTAATTCTATCTGCAACCTTAGTTCCCCTTTGCCATGTAACATAACAAATTTGCAGTTTCCAGGGATTAGACATGGACATTTTTTTGGGGGGGGGGGCATTAATCTGCCTGTAACAAAGCTGGTCATGTAAGCATCATTTGCTGACCATGTGACAAAATTTCATACTTCCAGAAGGAAAGCAGATATTTATAATAACCTATTATTTGCACAAACAGGTTGGGCAAACTGGACCACCCTCTTTCTTATGTAGTGGGTCAAGTGCCAAGTTCCAAGACACCAGCCAAAGACCAACCTTGCAAATATGCTCCTCTGAAAATAGCAACCTCAGGTCTACTATGTTAGTGCTTTCCTGGACAACAGCTAACATTTACTGAAAACTCACTGTGTGCCAGGAATCCTGTTTCATGCTTTGCATGCATTTTCATTAAATCCTCACAACTCTGTGATAAAGGTACTGCTATTATTATTATTATTACTATTTTACAAAAGAGAAAACTGAGACAGACAGGTTGAGAAATGTGTCCAAGATTTCAGGTAGGAGTCCAGGTACAGCAATATGTGGAATCCAAGTAGTCAGGTTATCATTATCAGGGATGTATGCAGTGCTGGGCCCAGCCACAGACACTGATTTCAATGGATGAAGTTCTAATTATTGCTTCTGAGGAATACTGAGAATCAGGTCCTCAGTTTTTGAAGAAGTGCAAGGGCTGAAGTCCAACTTAGGAACTAAGTTTAAAAGGGTACAAAGAATGCAGCCTCAGTTACCAAACTTAGTCATGACGGTGAATGCTGAGACACGGGGCCCTAGCAGAAGACTTTTACTAGAAACAATGTACAAGGGTACAGCAGGGCCAGGAGAATTTTAACCTGGTTTGGAGGTGCAAAGCTCTTGGCATGTGTATCAATTAGCTATTGTCACAAAAAATGCCACATAACAAATCACCATAAAATTCAGCAACTTAAAGCAATAATTATTTATTTTCATGGATATATGAATGGGCTCAAAGTCTGCTATCTTCAGCTTCAGCTCAGCTCAGTTGATTTCAGCTGGCTTGTTCTCATGTCTGAGAGTTGGCTAAGAGTGAGCTGATCTACAATGGGCTCAGCTAGGGAAGTCTGAGTCTTTTCCATAGACCTCTCATTCTCCTCCTGAGACCAAAGAGCTAAACCAGGCAAATTCTTCCCTTTAGCAATGGCACAGGTAGAATGGGGCAAGGAGAAATATGCAAGACCTGCTAACCCAGCACACTTTATTTCTATCTTATTCTATTGGTGCAAGCAAGTCACATGGCTGGGACCAAAGTTAAGTAGCTGGGAATGTAGTCCTAGTGGGCAGACTGCAATGGTCATGAATTTAGAGAGGGATGAAGAATTGGGGACAATGATGCAATCTATTACAATAGAATTCTCTGAATTTTGGACTAAAATTCAGTCCAAAACTTGTGATAACTGAGTGTTCAGGTAGAATTGAACGATTTCAACTCTGCAGACGGGAAAGTGTGAAGAAGAGTTAAGCAAGACTTTTAGTGGTAGTATTATAGTCAGTCTTGTCCACCTGGACTTCCAGGAATTAAGGATGTGTCTTCAAAATTCATTTCTGGAAAGATACATTAGAGTTGGCAAAGTAGTATTCCTCCAAAATATAAAAACTACTATTGTATTTGTAAAAAGATAGCATCTGAATCTATGTTAAAAAAAGTAATGTGTTCAAAATTTACTTCATACTGGATACAAGTAAAGGAAGTAAAGGGCTTTTCACCTCTGGGAACATTCTCCTAGATTATATGACAGCAATATTTTTTATAAAGACTTAAGTATAAAGTTAAAATTTTACCAATTGAGCTATAATTTCCTTTCCAACTCTCAGAGTTTTTAAGTCTATGAAGTGGGAAAGAGAGCTGGGCCATGACACCTACATTTTGGCATAAGATTTTCCTGCCTCTTGGTTTTTGATTGTGGTTTCTGTTAACTCTTCCATATAATTGGGATCCTTGCCTTTTAGTGCCCCTGATCATAGACATTCTCAAATAGCTCCACTAATGATAGTTCAACATGTAATGAGAGAACACCACGTCTCTATTAACTACCACCTTAAGTTTCCTGTTTCAATGTTCTTTTTTCTGAATGAAACACCCTGATGTAAAAGGTGCAAGATAGACTGCTTTTGCATTAGAAATGAAGTAGTAACTCATTAGATGTTAAAAAATGAATGCATTAAAAAGCTAGGCACAATTAAAGGAGAGAAGATAAGGATGGTGTGAAGTGTGGGCTGTTTCTTTTTTCTTTTTTTTTTTTTTTACAAAAGGCAGACTGTAAAAAAGACAATTATGCTGAGTTCACATTGTTGCTATGGCAATGCACAGGCATTTTCATGAAAGCAAGAGTTTTCAAATATAAATATGTTATATAAGCTTATGGTAGCCACAAAGCAAAAAGCTATAGCAGGTGTACAAAAGATAAAGAGAAAGAAATCAAAGCATATCACTACAGAAAATCATCAAATCACAAAGCAAGAGAGCAAGAGAGGAATAAAGGTATTACAAAACAACCAGAAAACAATTAACAAAATAGCAGTAGTAAGTCTATACTTATCAAAATCACTTTAAATGTAAATGGACTGAATTCTCCAATCAAAAGACATAGAGTGGATGAATGGATTAAAAAAACAGGACCCAACTATACGCTGTCTACAAGAGACTCACTTCAGATGTAAGGACACACATAGACTGAAAGTGAAGAGATGGAAAAAAGATATTCCATGCAAATGAAAACCAAAAGAAAGCAGGGATAGCTACACTTATATAAGAAAAAATAGACTTTAAGCCAAAGACTTTAATAAGAGACAAATAATGATAAAGGGGTAGATTTATCAAGAAGGTATAATAACTGTAAATATTTATGCACCCAACATAGGAGCACCTAAATACATAAACCAAATATTAACAGATCTGAAGGAAGAAATAGATAGCAATACCATAACAGTAGGGGATTTCAATACCCTACTTTCAAAAATGGATAGGTCATACAGACAGAAAATCAATAAAGAAACATTGGACTTAAACTACAATGTTAGATCAGATGGATCTAACAGACATACAGAACATTCTGTCCAATAGCAGCAGAATACACTTTTTCTCAACACATATGGAACATTCTCCACAATAGATTATATGTTAGGCCACAAAACAAGTCTTAATAAATTTAAGAAGATTGAAATCATATTAAGCATCTTTTCTGACCACAATGGTATAAAACTAGAAATCAATTACAAAAAGAAACCTGGAAAATTCACAAATATGTAGAGATAAAATACCATTCTCCTGAACAACCACTGAGTCAAAAAAAAAAAAAAAATCAAAAGACACCTTGAGACAAATGAAAATGGAAACACAACATACCAAACCTTATGGGATGCAGCCAAAGCAGTTCTAAGAGAGAAATTTATAGCAGTATATGCCTATATTAAAAAACAAGAAAGATCTTAAAAAGACAGCTTAACTTTACACCTCAAGGAACTAGAAAAAGAAGAACAAATGAAGCCCAAATTTAGTAGAAGGGAGAAAATTACAAAGATCAGAGTGGAAATAATCGAAATAGAGACTAAAAATACAATACAAAAGATCAATGAAACTAAGAACTGGTTTTTTGAAAAGATAAACAAAATTGACAAACCTTTAGCTAGACTCACCAAGAAAAAAAAAAGAGAGAACTCAAATAAATAGAATCAGAAAGAGGAGACATTACAACTGATGCCACAGAAATACTAAGGATGATAAGAGTTTACTATGAATAATTATACACCAACAAATTAGATAAACTAGAAGGAATGGATAAATTCCTAGAAACATGCAACCTACCAAGACTGAATCATGAAGAAATAGAAAATCTGAACAACAGGCTAATTACTAATAAGGAGATTGAATCTGTAATCAAAAACTTCCTAACAAACAAAAGTCCAGGACCAGATGGCTTCACCGGTGCATTCTACCATTCAAAGAAGAAATAATACCAGTCCTTTTCAAACTCTTCAAAAGAATCAAAGAGGAGGGAACACTTCTAGACTCATTTTATGAGGCCAGCATTACCCTGATACCAAAACCAGACAAGGACACTTGAGAAGAAAAGAAAATTACAGGCCGATATCGCTGATGAACATAGATGCAAAAATCCTCAACAAAATGATAGCAAACTGAATTCAACAGTACATTAAAAGGATCCTACACCATGATCCAGTTAGATTTATTTCAGGGATGCAAGAATGATTCAACATGTGCAAATCAATAAATGTGATAAATGTGATCACATTCACAAAATGAAGAATAAAAATCACATGATCATCTCAATTGATGCAGAAAAAGCATTTGACAAAATTCAACATCCTTTCATGATAAAAACTCTGAACAAACTTGGTATAGAAGAAGTGCACCTCAACATAATAAAGACATTTGTAGATGAAGTGGTATAATATATAAATATCTAAAGATTCCACCAAACATTGTTAGAACTAATAAACAAACTTTGTAAAGTTGCAGGATACAAAATCAATATACAAAAATCAGTTGCATTTCTATATACCAACCATGAACTATCAGAAAGAGAAATTAAGATAACATCCCACTTACAATTGCATCAAAAAGAATAAAATACTTAGGAATGAGTTTAACCAAAGAGATGAAAGATCTGTGAACTAAAAACTATAAGACATTCATGAAAGAAATTGATGAAGCTACAGATAAATTGGAAAGATATTCTGTGTTCATGGATTGAAATAATTAATATTATTAAAATGACCATACTTCCTATCTATCTATATCTATCTAATCAATCTATCTATCTATCTATCTATCTATCTATCTATCTATCTATCTGTCTATCATCTATCTAGTTCCCATCTATTGTACATCTATAGATTCAAAGCAATCCCTACCAAAATTCCAATGGCATTTTTCACAGAAGTAGAAAAAACAATCCTAAAATTTGGTGTGGAACCAACTAAAGATCCCAAATAGCCAAAGCAATTTTGAGAAAGAAAAACAAAGCTGATTAAAAGAGATTAGAACAAATCACACTTCCTGATTTCAATCTATATTACAGAGCTATAGGAATCAAAACAATATGATATTGGCATAAAAACAGATGCATAGATAAATGGAACAGAATATAGAGCTCAGAAATAAACCCATGCATATATGGTCAATTAATTTTTGACAAAGAAGCCAAGAATATACAATAGCAAAAAAAAAAACAAAAACAAAAACAAAAAAACCAACCCAAATAACCCAATTAAAATATGGGCAAAGGACCTGAATAGACATTTTTCCAAAGACGACATACTAATGGCCAACAGGTACATGAAAAAGTGCTCAGCATCAATAATCATCAGGGAAATGCAAATCAAAACCACAATGAGATATCACCTCACACCTTTAGAATGTTGTTATTAAAAAGATGAGATAACAAATGCTGGTGAGGGTATGGAGAAAAGGGAATCCTTGACCTTTGTTGGAGGGAATGTAAACTGGTACAGCCACCAAGGAAAACAATAAGGAGTTTCCTGAAAAATTAGAATTATCATATGATCTAACAATCCCCTTCTGGGTATATATCCACAGGAAATGAAATCATTATCTGAAAAAGATATCTGTACTCTCATGTTCATTGCAGCATTATTTACAATAGCCAAGGTATGAAAACAACCTAAGTGTCCATCAATGGATGAAGGGGTAAGGAAAATGTGGTATACAAATATAAAATGGAATATTATTCAGCCTTTGAAAAGAAGGAAATCCTGCCATTTGAGACAACATGATGAACCTTGAGAGCATTATGCTAGGTGAAGTTAGCCAGGCAGAGAAAGATAAATATAGCATGGTATCACTTATATGTGGAATCTGAAAAAAGAAAAGTCAAACTCATAGAAATAGAGAGTAAAGTGGTTGCCAGGGGTTGGGGATGGGGAAATCAAGGTTGATAAAAGGATACAAACTTTCAGCTATAAAATAAATAAGGTCTGAGGATCTAACATATAATATGGTGACTATAGATGATAACACTATATTATGTAATTGAAATTTGCTAAGAGAGTAGAACCTAAATGTTCTCACCTTAAAAAAAGGTAAATATGTGAGGTGATGGGTGTGTTTATTAATGTGATGGTGGGAGTACTTTCACAATGTCTACATATAACCAAACCACATTGTACACTTTAAATCTCTTATAATTTTATTTTTCCATTATACCCCAATAAAGCTAAAAAAAAGTTTTTGTACTGTGAACTGACATTATTGTATGAGATTAAGAACTCATTGAGCCATCTACATGTGGATATTCATTCTTTTTGGAGTCACTTAGATGTAGGGAGTTCTTGCTTCCTCCCTTTTTACCTATTATACTGTGTTTTTACCCAACACTATTTGTTAAGGCAAGCAAATCCTTTCTGTAAGAGGTCTTAAGGAAAGTCTAGACAAAAAAGCAAATTTTTGGCATTAAAACAGGTTAATATATACATTGCCTTTAGTAATATACATTAACCATATTTTTCTTGGACCAGTGACAAGAAAAGACCAATATGCTTGTTAACAATGTCAAAATGTTTAAAATTCAGTGTCCAAGCAGTTCCTAACAATACTTCTGTAGTTTTAGCTCTAAACTACAGAATTTACAGAATTTATGCAAATACATTAAAGAATTCTAGCTTGGCAAATTCAACCTAAGCAGGTTATTAACTATATATATAGAAAGTAAATGATAAATACAGACTTAAAAGAGTTCCCTTTTTCCTTGTAGCTTCAAAAATTGACACTTTTTTTTTTTTTTTGGATGAGGAAGATTAGCCCTGAGCTAACATCTGTTGCCAATCCTCCTCTTTTTGCTGAGGAAGATTGGCCCTGGGCTAACATCCATGCCCATCTTCCTCTACTTTAAACGTGGGACGCCTGCCACAGCATGGCTTGATAAGCAATGTATAGGTCTGGGCCCAGGATCTGAACCTGTGAATCCCAGGCCGCTGAAGCGGAGTGCGCAAACTTAACCACTATGCCACCGGGCTGGCCCCATGAATTGGCAAATTTTTTGAGGGCAGTTCTATAATGTTAAACATTAGGTAAACCCAAGTGTTTGTTACACACCTATGGAAGTCAGCTGACTGTGTGTTTAATACAATTTAGTTCATAGTCAAGGGCACAAGAAAGTATTTAACAAAAATAATTACATCAATTGATCTAGAAATTGCATCAAATGCAAATAGATATGAATTCTATGGTCAAAATCTGTCTTTTTAAGTGAATATTAATCATTTATTCAAAGTTAGACAAGAAATTGAGGATTAAAGTCTTCTGTGGCATAAAGCAATTTTGAACAGTTTCACATCTGGGTAGTGAGACAGTAAAATGGACTCAACAGCAGCCTCCCCCAGCCTGCTGTCCTCACTGATTACCTGCATGTGTGGCATTAGTAGCAGCAAGCTGACAGCCAATTTTAATGCCATTTTCCTTGTTTTTAACATCAAAGACTTCTTGAATTTTTTCCATAAATTTTTTTTGCTGTTTTAATAAATGCCACTTCTACATTTGAAGCAGTCTTAGCAGAAGTTTCCATGAAGATAAGTCCATGTTATCATGCAAAAACTCTACCTTGTTTTTTTTTTTACTTCTCTTCTAGATTCTAAATCACTTTTATTTCCAATGAGTATAATTTCCATTTTGGAATTGGAATGCTGGGAAGCATCTTTTAACCAGGTTGTCAAGTGGTTAAATGTATTCCTTCTTATAATATTGTTGCAGAGGAAAACTTGTCCTCTATCCTCTTAGGTTCAATAACTGGGGCCTGAAAATTTAACTTACAAAAGGCAGATTAACAGGAGAAAATGAATACAAATTTATTAATAATTTACATGTACAAGAGTTCACAGAAAAAAAGTGAAATGCAAAGAAATGGCCAGACTGGGGGCCTTACACACTGTTTTAACAAAGAAAAGGGGGTTTGGACTTTGAGGGATGAAAAATTGTGGGAAGATGGCTAGGAAATATATGGGGGAAACTAAAGGAAGAAAACGGTTATTTTAGTGAGGTTGTTTATACAGACTCATCTTAGTATTGACTCTCCTTCTCTGGTGATGAGTGGCTCTCCTCTTCCTGGTATGGGAGAGGGGACACATTCACAAAGGGAAATTTATGCCCTACTTTTAGGCAAAAAAGGGGAGAGCAGAGAACTCTTCTCACATCTGCTGATTCTCAATTGGCTTCAACTCAAAATAATCCTTGCACCAAAGTGGCATATTTTGCAGTGTCATATCACGATCCTCTTCAATACTGCACACTAGTAAAGCCCCCACTGCACCTCTCTAATATGACCTCGTGATGGAATGAGAGGACTCTTGCCCTGCCATATCCTACATCTGAAGTTTTACCTGTTTCCCATCCATAGTTAGGATAATAGTTCTACCTTTGGAGATAAAAACACATTGAGCAGTCAGAAAATTGTGGTTACTCTACTTAAGTATCTTTTGATACTAATCTAATCTAAAAGTCTAGAGTCATCTGCCACATAAGGAGTCTCACTATGATATTAAAACAGTATTAAAAAGAAACATTTTGGCCAAGTCTCTGAATTTAAAAAAATTATAATAACTGGATTGGATTAAGCCATGGAAGGTATAGTTAAGATTAATGAAAAAGTTCAAAAAACTGTTTCTAGGCATTTTTTGCAATTTTTATTTACTATGAAAATGTAATGTTTATTTTTAAAATTTTATTTTATTTCAACTTATTTCTACAATGAACTCTAATTTTTATTTTTAAGAATATTAAATGAAAAATGCTATTTTCTGTAGTTAACTTCCACTATAGCCGAAATCTGTATATGAAGGCAATATATTCAAAACCAAGTCACTATCTTTTATTTGATAGGGATATAACCTCATCATGGGTCAGGAATCTAAAGAGAAAGCATTACAAATGGAAGCAGTATGAAGTCAGTAGCCATGTTATTGGGGCCACATTACTCACTGACCTGCAGCTGCCGTCTCACTTGCACAGGTGAAGGACAGGCAGATTTACCCCAATCTACCACAGAAGTCTAAAAATGCTGTTACTTTTGCTTGTTGCATTGGAGTCACAGGAGGATGATGTTAGAGAGCCATTTGGAAAATGGCCTGAGAATTTTTAAGAGTATGATTATTTTCTGAGAATCACTGGACATGCTACTTGGCCAAAACAAAACAAAATGAAAAGAGTTCATGGATATCTTCTTAATATCCAATTTTTGAGTCAAGTACAGAATTATTACTTTAAGCATTCCATCACCAAAGCGTGAGGATTATCCATCCACAAATATCCACCCGATGGAAGACTTTTGTCTGCCTTATCAGGAAGATGAGAGGTGGTGTGGCTCTCAAGAGGGCCAAGTAAGCGAGCCTGAGGGAGAACGGGTGCAGAAGCTCTCCCTCCCAGGAGCATCTTCAGCCATTAAGAGTCATTCTCCTGTTATTAACTTTATCTACATCTGTGGCATAGGTCAATCCTGTAAAAAAAAAGTGCCCTAATTTTCCATGTTTAGTATCTTCTTTCACCGAGATCCAAAGGAGAATATGAGCGACTTGTCTATAACATGTTGGGTCTTGCTGTCCCAGGGCTAGTGTCTATTTTCAAAGTTGCTTTAAATTATTTAAAATCAGGAGAAAATACCACTTAGAAAATACTCTTCTCTCAATGTCTCTTCTATTTCTGGATAGATACCTTTGAGTAGTAAGTGAATTATTTGGGCTCCAGTGAAAATATCTACTAATGGGGCTTGACACATTTCCTACTAGCTAATTGCTATTGGATAGTCCCATAGATCTTGCCAAGGGATGTTCCCATAGAATTACATAAAGATTAATTTTCTGAGTTTGGGAAAGTGTAGCTATATTTTTGTGTGTGAATGGGAAAGTATGTGTAAAATAATTATTGAGGGTTATGTTTTTCTCTATTTCTGTACCCCCTTGGCTTTTCTCCGATCATTGCCCCAGGAAAGGATGAGAAATACAAAATATTGAGAAAAGAAAAAAAAAAAACCCAATTCTTAACTTTTGAGTTACAAAAGCTCTTTGGGCCATGTGTATGTGTGTGTTTATACTATAAAGAACTAGAGGCACGAATATTAGATTTAAGAGAATATCTCATGAATAAAATCCAGGTACCTTATTTCCAATTTAGATAAATATCCTCAGACTAGGGATGAGTGATGAGAACAACTGGAAGGAGCCTGAATAGCAGCATCCCTGAGAATGCCATGGAAGCATGTGTAATACAACCTCCAGATGATGTGGGGGATTGAGAACATAAGAAATATGTGCCTATTCTCCTGGGAAGTGGCAAAACCCCAGAGAAGAGGGGCATCGTGTCTGGGCAGGAATGGCTTTAGCCCCTTGGTGGCTGGTTGTCCATGGTGGCACCCTTTAGACTGCCAGGTGTAGGACCAGCACATGTTCCCAGAAAGGCACAGATCGGGGGCGAGGGGTGGGGGGGGTGGGGGGAGAGGGAGAGAGAGAGAGATTTTGGGAGAGGCTGAGGCTGGGAATGTAGGAATATCAGCAGCATCCTGTGTGGAGTATTTCAGAGGGTACTCTCCTTCCACCCATGCCCCAAAGCTACACAGATTCCCCTCAATTTAGACACAGTCTGAAAACAAGAACAGAGTCCAAAGTGATAGCTAAGTCAGTTACTACAGGAGAATGAAGAGAAGTGTGTTTCTTGAGTCTTTCAATCCATGGACTGATATTTGTACTTGTTTTTATCTCTATCTGTATTGCTGTCATTTGTCCATCTGTCTTTGCCAATGTCTATGTCATTTACATATATGGAGAAAGAAAGGAAGAGGAAACTCAGAGAAATGCTGGCCAATGATAAAAATGTCAAAGTGATAAATCTCATTCTATATTCAATGCCAAAAGGTTGGTTTTTGAAACCTGTCTTGAAATGTTGTATTAAGAAAAATTCCAAATACGTACAAATTCAGAGAGACTAGAATATTAATCTCCTTCATCATTACTCTGCTTTGTCAGTCATTAATGTTTTTCTGATATTGTTTCATTCCTCTTCCTTCCCCCCACGACACTTTTTGGGTGAGGACAGATTGAAGTATTTTAAGGCAAATCCCAGATAATATATCATTTCCCTTGTAAATAACTCAGGCTATGTAGCTAACTGACAAGGACATTTTTTATTCTATGTAGTCATAATGCCATTATCAAACCTAATGGTCATTCTTTAATATCATCTTACACATAGTCCATATTCAGATTTCCCCAATTGTCTCAAAGATGCCTTTTTACAGTATTCCAAATCGTCTCCAAATAAAGTTCACAAATTGCGTTTGGTTGTCATGTATTTTAAGTTTCTTTTCTTTTTTCCTGTGTGACTGATTTGTAGGAGAAATTGGTGCTTTAGATTTAGAAACCTGTGCTTTAGATTTAGAAGCCTGTGCTTTAGATTCTAGATATGGCTGATTGTACCCTTGTGGTATCTTTTTAAAAATTTGTTCTTCTGTCCCCATATTTTCTTTAAGCTGATAGTTAGATCAAAATGCTTGATTAGGTCTGGTCTTTTGTTTTTTTGAAGCACTTCACAGGTGGTGCTGTGTACTTTCCACTGTACCACAGCAAGAGGCACATGATGTGTCTGGCTGGGAGCGTCACCTTTAGGAATGCTGAGACTTATCAGTGGCTTCAGGAGACACTGGCCCAACCACGCCATTATGACATTTTTTTTTTTTTTTAGTGAGGAAGATTAGCCCTAAGCTAACATCCATTGCCAATCCTCCTCTTTTTGCTGAGGATGATCGGCCCTGGGCTAACATCCATGCCTATTTTCCTCTACTTTACATGTGGGATGCCACCTCAGCATGGCTTGATGAGTGGTGTGCAGGTTGGTCCCCAGGATCCAAACCTGTGAACCCTGGGGCCACCAAAGTGGAGCGTGCAAACTTAACCAGTATGCCACCAGGGTGGCCCCCCATTATGACATTTTGCATCTACATTTCACTAATGATTTAACACACATTCCTGACAGTTGCCTATAGCCATTATTTCTTTGGGGGTTGTGAAATAATTATTTTTAAATCCTATCATTTCTTCTGCATTTATTAACTGTCTTTAAAGAAGAATTTCCCCTCTTCCACTATCTGGCTACCCTGAAACCTAACCATTTACTTTAGTAAATGACATTTCCATAGTATGAACAATACTTAATATCACTAGTTGAGTTTCTATAAGTTCCAAAAATTGCAATACTTTTAATGTTGGGGTTAATTCTAGTCGCTTTCAAAAATCCCTGCATTTGAAAATTTTCCAGTAAAAGATTTTCACCATGAAGTTTATCAAGAATTTTTATCATATTTGTTTAAAACTCCCAAAGTTTTTCTTTTTCTGCAAACATCAGAGCACACAACTGAGTGAAAGTGGATGCTGAGACTCTCTGATTTGTCACTGTAGAACAGGTGTCAGTTGTGGGTGGGAAAGATCAGGGCATTCAGACATTGCCTTTGTGTGTGATTTTCATTTGCATGGAATATCTTTTTCTATCCCTTCCCTTTCAGTCTATGTGTGTCCTTACATCTGAAGTGAGTCTCTTATAGCCAGCATATAGATGGTTTTTCTCTTTTAATCCATTCAGCCACTCTGTGTCTTTTGCTTGGAGAATTTAGTCCATTTACATTTAAAGTAATGATTAATAGGCACATGCTTATTGTCATTTTGTTAATTGTTTTCTGTTTTTGTATTTTATCTCTCTTCCTTTCTTCTTCTCTTCCTTTGTGGTTTGATGACTTTCTTTAGTCATATGCTTCTATTCCTTTCTTTTTATCATTTGTGTATTTACTACAGGTTTTTGCTTTGTGATTACCACGAGACATACATATAACAACTTATATATACAACAGTCTGTTTTAAGTTGATAACAAGTTTAATTCCATTGTAAAGCTCAACATTATTACTCCCCTACCACATTTTATGTTGTTGATGTCACATTTTACATCTTTTTATTTTGTGTATTCCTTAGCTAATTATTGTAATCATAGTTATTTTCACTTTTGTCTTTTAACCTTCATACTAGCTTTATAGGTGATTAATCCACTACCTTTACTATATATTTACTTTCCAGTGAGATTCATTCTTTCATATGTGTTCTTGTTAGTAATTAGCACCCTTTCTTTTCAGCTTAAAGAAGTCCCTTTAACATTTCTTGCAAGGCTGCTTTAGAGATGATGAACTCCTTGAGCTTTTGCCAATGTAGAAAACTCTTTATCTTTCCTTCAATTCTGAATGATAACTTTGCCAGTAGAGTATTCTTGGTTGGAAGTTTATTTCTTGCAGCATTTTGAATATATCGCGCCACTCCCTTCTGGCCTGCAAAGTTTCTGCTGAAAAATCTGCTGCTAGTCTAATGGGAGTTCCCTTGTACATAACAAGTTGTTTTTTTTGTACTGTTTTTAATATTGTCTCCTTGTCTTTAACTTCTGACATTTTAATTATTATGTGTCTTGGTGTGGATCTCTTTGGGTTCCTCTTATTTGGAACTCTCTGGGCTTCCTAGATCTGGATGTCTGTTTCCTTCCCCAGGTTAGAGAAGTTTTTAGCCATTATTTCTTCAAACAACTTTTTGCCCTTTTTTGTCTCTTCCCCTACTGGGAGCCCTATGATGTGAATGTTAGTCCATTTGATGTTGTCCCATAAGTCCCTTAAGCTATCTTCACTTTTTCTCATTCTTTTGGCTGCTCTGATTGGTTGAGTTCTACTGCTTCATCTTTGAGTTAATGAATCCTTTCTTCTTCATCTAGTCTGCTGCTGAACCCCTCTAGTGTATTTTTTCAGTTCAGGTATTCTTCAGCTCTGTGACTTCTATTTAGTACTTATATTTTCCATCTCTATGTTGAAGTTCTCACTGTGTTCATCCATTCTTATCCCCAGTTCAGTGAGCATCTTTGTGACCATTACTTTGAACTCTTTATCAGATGAATTACTTATTTCCATTTCAATCTGTTTTTTTTTCTGAGGTTTTTATCTTGTTCTTTCACTTGGAACATATTCCTTTGTTTCTTTATTTTTCTTGACTCTGTGTTGGTTTCTACACAATAGATGAAACAACCACCTCTCCCAGTCTTGAAGTAGTGGCTTTGTGTAGGAGATGAGCACTGTTGTTTAACCCTGCCTCAGTTCCTGGTTCTCTCTCAAACCTCTGTGGTTGTCCAAGCACCTTTTATATTTTTAATAGCTCCCAGTATTTGAATATGTGCCAAGACCCATCAGTGTCCCTAAGGGGAGGATCTCAGCACTTAGATTCAGGCTGACTGGACATCAGACCCTCAGGCACCAGCTTTTAAAAGTATACAAATATATACAGTCCTGTGGTCCCACAAGCATAAGCCCCACTTACCAGGTGATCTGGAGGTGTCCCTTGAGTGGCAGTTGCAGAAATCAGGGCTCCAGATGAGTGTTTAAGCTGTTTCTGGATGACATGGGCAAGCTGGAGCAAGGCAGAGAGTGCCAAGATGGCATCCCCAGTCTACTGCCTAGAGAGCAGCTCCATAGACCCCTAAATGTGTGCCAAACTTGAGGCTTGCCCCTCAGGCTGATGCACCAGGACAGCAGAGGCCTCCTCCACAGAAAAACTGGGGAGTGTGTGTCAGTCCACTGTCTGTGCAGTGCCATGGGGATGGTAGCCTGCCAAGAACCATCTCTCCGATTGCCACAGACCCGTGGGAATGCAAGCCCCTCTGGCCATCAGAGCCAAGAAATCAAGGGATATCTTCTGGGCTGCAAAAGCAGGGCACCAGACATGAAAACCAGGGCACCAGCCATGTGTAAAGCTCCCCTCCAGAAGACACTGTTGCTCTGGGGCATGGCAGATGGTGAGGCAAACATAGCACAGGTCCTTTAAGGTCTCTAGAAATAGTCAACCCCAGATGCTGCCTAATCAGAAGCCTGCTCTTCAGGCTGCAGTCATGATGATCAGCTAATAGGCCTCCATCACAGAAAGACTGAGTTCCTGGACCCCTTGCCTCTTGCTGTACCGTGGGGGTGGTAGCTGTTTATGAACTCTTTCTTTGTTGGTTACAGTCCTGTGGGTCCCATGAGCATAAGCCATCAGAGTCAGGCAATTTTTTTTAAAAAGAATCTCTTCTTAGATTTATGACTTTTCTTAACTTTTTATATATTTGTTGCTTCGTGTGAAAGAAACTTTTCAAAACTAAAGCAATAAAAGGTTTTTCTCAACTGTGAGTAAAGATACGTTGACAAATCTGGCTATATTGTTTTTGGAACATGAATATGCAATGATGAATTCATTGAGAAATTGGCAAATATTATTAATTACTGACATGAACCAATACGTGGGAATAAGTTTTATTTTTCTTTTAAAAATATATTACTGTAGGGGGCCGCCCCAGTGGTGCAGTTGTTTAGTTCGCACTTGGCAGCCCGGGGTTCGCTGGTTCGGATCCCGGGTGCCTGCCGACGCACTGCCTGTCAGCCATGCTGTGGCGGCGTCCCACATAAAGTAGGGGAAGATGGGCATGGATGTTAGCCCAGGGCCAGTCTTCCTCAGCAAAAAGAGGAAGATTAGCAACGGATGTTAGCTCAGGGCTGGTCTTCCTCACACACACACACAAATAAATAAAAAGACATTACTGTAAATATATTTTTAGTGTAATGTAATGTTTGTGCTACAGTATTTATTTAGTTTTTTTTCAGACACAATTATACTTATGAAGCTCAATACAAGAAATTTTCCATTGTCTGTATTTCATTTTTAGCCATGATTGTTTTTGTTTCTGTGTGTGGTTATCACTGGAGGTTACTTTGTCATGTAGAGGAAGGGGATGCTGAATAAGTCAGCTCCTTATATCACCACTGGTACCAATAGCACTGCTTCACTCCAACTGGGGTTCAGAGGGGGTTGTCTTATTGGGACAAGTTTTAGAGATAAAGCTCTCCTTTGTGGGTTCTCTTGAGGAGCTTGTTAGGAGGAAATCACCCAGAATACTTGATTTTTAGATCATGGCACAGCCAAGGCAGGCTAAGGACCCAATATGCTTGGGCCTACTGGATGGTGGGGCTGAGAACCAGAGACAGAAGAGGCTGCATTCACCTGAGACTGAACCCCATTATGTCAGTAAAGGAGTAAGGGCCTCAGATAGGGGCATAGGAGCCACTAATATTTGGGGCTGAGCATGGAGTACCTCTGGGGTGATGCAAACTAGAGACATAACAATAAGAGCAATAATGTATTTATAAGCATCATTCTTGAAATTTCCAGGCTGTCCCAGCCCAGCTTTGAGACGACAAGATGTAGCTATGCCAGAGAAGCAGTAATGGCTAATCAGAACATGTGACTTTGGGTGCTTCTCATTCCTACCAGAGGCTGCCCACTATGCTGTCAGTAAAACAGAGTAAATCACTACCAGTGTTTTTCAAACTTTAGTGGGCAAAAGTGTAACCTAGGGAACTTGTCAAAAAAGCAAATTTGCCAAGATTCTGGTTGATCAGATTTGAAGTGGAGCCCAAGGGGATATGCAGTCTTAACAAATGTTTTGAGTGATTCTAAGGCAAGGATCCCTGGAAAATATGGTAGCCCCGCAAATGGCTTCCTTTGTTACTTCTATGTCAACATTAGGCTGAAACTGACAACTGAGACTTCCTCATATCATGCGACATACAGCTTTCTTCTATCACGAACGTATTTGAATGAAGATTACTTTGAAGTTGGAATTCAGCTTAGCTGATAGTAATGTCTTTTTTGAGTATCTAGTTTACATTATTTTATAGGATGACAGGAACCTGTCCTCACACAACAGATCAAGATCTGCAGGTCCTGCCAGCTCCTCTTAGGGCCTTCTTAAGCAACGTTTCTCAGAATCTGAAAGCTTTAGGAAAACAAAAAACAAATTCTCACTGAAGGCCGAGAGCCCTTAGGTTAGCATGTTTGTAATAATGCTGCAAACCTCAGATTGAAGTCTAGAATTGGTGTTTTAAGAAAAATGTGAGGGCATTCAACTTATGGCATTTTTTTACACTTCTTTGGTACTAATTAGAATAAAAGTTATTATATTTTCCCATGCCTATCTGCTTAAACACCTGCTAATTATTCATAATTAATATTCTGAGGAGCTGTAAAAAATCCTAGGCATTAAGGAAATTGTGATGGGGTCTTCCAGCAAATTTATCTCTATATTCCCTTTAACTATTATTAGTGGATATCTGTATCTCTATCTCTCCATCTCTCTATCTCTATCTTTATCTATCTGTATCTTTTGTCCTATCAATGACTTGCTTTGTTAGTGTTCCTTCTTTGTTTTTTGATGAGAAAAGCTAAAATATGTGCAAAACAGAAGTAATCATTCTACAATGTGAGGTGGTAAAAAATATTTTGTTTTTGTCCATGGGCCACTTGAAACAGAAACCATACTCCATAGTTGGTTTGGTTTCCCCATAATCCATAGTCAGTGGTTTGCTTTCCCACAGTTCCATGCTCCAGCAGTCCCCAGGGAGGCAGTGTGCAGAGTGAGGGAGAGTGTGTGTGCTCACATCCTGTTGTCAGGTCTCCAACATCTCTGAGCCTCAGGGTCCTCATCCATAGAATGGGACTCTGTGTATTTGACTTTTAGCCTTGTGATGAGGATTGAATGTAATGCATGTAAGTACGATATTTGGAAGATAGTAAATAATAAATATAAGCTTTTGTAATTACTATCTTACCTTCATTAATATTAGCTCATGGATAAAAGAACAATGAACAACTATTTGTTGTAGGGTGAGAGAAAATGATACAACCACTGGTCAAATGGTCTGTGAAAGTTTTAAAAAATTGGGATATGAAGCGTGGGTGGACAAGACTGAGCACTGCAAGTAGCTTGTACCTCCAGAAATTGCCCTTGCCTGCTAACACTAAAGGGCTACGGCGCCTCTTTGCGGCTATTTCAAGGATGAAGCTCTTCTTACTTCCCAGTTCATCCTAAAATGAACTAAGAAGGACTCCAGATGATAAAATCCAGCCCAAATTGTGTAAATTATCTTGAGTTTAGCCAAATGAGTATACTACAAGCAAATCATGATGAAAGTTCAAAATATCTAGAAAACACTCATAATTTTAAAAGTCAGACAGTCAGTTGGCAAGGAAGTTATAAGGGAGATGGAAGTATTGGATGGGTTTTGGAGTGGATTCCTTCTTAATTTCACAGAAGAGGGCTAGTTAAAGCAAAACAAACCAAAAGACTCTTCATATCAAGTTAGGATTCAGGTGACTGTGCAACAATACAGTATTTATCTGGGATGAATGAGAAGAAGCAAAGGATCTAAGTACTAGGTCAACATTTAAAAAAAAAATAAAAGTTTTGAGATAAATTTATTGTCTCTTTTGCCATTCATAAATTTATTTAAAAACACTAACTTCATAGAAAGAAACCTGAAATGAGAATATTAATGTCAAACTATGACTAATAATTGTCAGTTCATGGTGTCATTAAAAATTTGGTTTCTGTGGTTGGCCTGAATTCTCAAAAATGATACATAAGCATGCTAGTTTTGTTACCGAGCCCTAAGGGACTGGTGACCTGCAAGTGGGTCCTTTTGCCTGGAGCTGCTTGCACCAATAGAAGGAGACCGGGTTAGGAATAGCATAGCAGAAACTTTTTTTTTTTTTTTTTGGTGAGGAAGATTAGCCCTGAGCTAACATCCTTTGCCAATCCTCCTCTTTTTACTGAGGAAAATTGGCCCTGGGCTAACATCTGTGCCCATCTTCCTCTACTTTATATGGGACACCGCCACAGCACGGCTTGACAAGCAGTGTGTTGGTCTGTGCCTGGGATCCGAACCTCTGAAGCCCAGGCCTCCAACGCGGAGCACATGAACTTAACTGCTACACCACCAGGCCGGCCCCCAGAGCAGAAACTTTATTCATTGATCAATGAATGGAGGAGGCAGAGCTCCTGCTCTAAAACACCTTCTCCCCGAAGGGAAGGTGAGCAGGGCTCTTATGGGCGAGGGGTCTCCACATCATCAGGCAGGAGCATTTGGGGCATGTGCAGGTCTTCCCTTCTTGCACATGGCACCTTTTATTTTGGTGAGGAAGTTGGCCCTGAGCTAACATCTGTGCCAATCTTCCTCTGTTTTGTGTGTGGGTTACCGCCACAGCATGGCTTGAAGAGCAGTGTGGGTCTGTGCCCAGGATCCAAACCCACAAACCCAAGCCACCAAAGCAGAGCATGCTGAACTTCACCACTATGCCACTGGGCCAGCCCCTCACATGGCACATTTTGCACACATTTCCTTTTGAGCACGCCACCTTTTGTATGTTTCCTTTTGCATACGGCACGTTTTGTACATGTTTCCTTTTGCGCACAGCACCCCGTCACCATCCTGGATCTTTCTGGTTTGAACCAGTTCTGTAGTTTGGCCATCTGGCAGTGTTCTGCCTTGGTTCCTAGAAGCAAGCACAACTTAAAGAACAAAGCATTAGACATGGAAAATGTTTTAGGGACTTCTCTGGGTGACAGTTTTAGGCAAGGGATCACTAAAAAAACCAGAATCCCCGAAGTAATTCACATCTCATTATTTGCTTTTGTTTTGAACTCCTTGACCAATAATCAAACTAACAAACAATGAAGCAAACAGATGAAATACCTTGAGGCCATTTTTCTCTTATAAACCCTGGGGTTTTTCTTGCTTTCTCTTTTATAATTCTTTCTCTTTTTTTATGGTGGATAGTTTACAGGGTAAATGAACAGTTCAGTTATATTATAGGTTTAACAGGCTTTTCTGTTCACCCTAGGAATTGGTGACCTATATATTATTATTATTTTTATTTTTTGCGTGTGTGTGAGGAAGACTAGCCCTGAGCTAACATCTGTTGCCAATCCTCCTCTTTTTTGCTGAGGAAGACTGGCCCTGGGCTAACATCTGTTGCCAATCCTCCTCTTTTTTGCTGAGGAAGACTGGCCCTGGGTTAACATCTGTGCCCATCTTCCTCTTACTTTATATGGGATGCTGCTACAGCATGGTTTGATAAGCGGTGCATATGTCTGTGCCCGGGATCTGAACCTGTGAACCCCAGGCTGCCGAAGTGGAGAACGCAAACTTAACTGCTACACCACCAGGCCAGCCCCGATATGTTATTTTTTTAATATGAAAATCAATTCTGACATAGAGTAAAACCTTTTGTCTTCAACCCATTTATAATCTTGGGACCACATTCAAAGGGTTGAATCTCCTAAGAACAATTAATTATATTAAAACATTGAAACCAAGTTCTCAACTATCATTACCCTTTACCAAGAGATTTATTTGGCTAAAACCTCCCCACCTCATATGCAGTGAGAAATGACTATCTCCTCAAGATTTTTGCAACATAATGGGGGTCTTGTATTCCTGCAGTCACAGATTTCCTGTTTCTGCTGGACCCCTAATCTCACTCAGGTCTAGGCAGCTGCATCCAATCTCTTTGCTCTCTCCAACGCAGACATAGGTCACAGCCTTTTTGTTTGATTTATTCAAAACATCACACTTCCAGGGCCTTTGTGAATTACAAATTTTGTGGAGTGTTTAAATGAACAATGGTGGTGGAGTGGTTACTTCACACCACCAGAGAACAAATATCTAAATGTGGGATATTAGACACCACTATTTTCTCAAGTGTTCAGCTATCTCTGCCCTAGAAGTTTCTTGCCAGGTGATATTTCTCCACAAGTTTCCAGTCTTCTTCATTTCTTTTGTCCCCCTCTCCTCTGCTCCTTCAGCCTCAAATTCCTTTTCATTTCTCTTAAAGAGTAGTTTATTTTTCTATTTTCTGACACTAAAATCTATGCTATGGGGGCTTCATTTCTCACACCTATTTTAGCTTATTAAGGTATTTTTGCCTAATTAAAGGTCATCTACTCCAGAGCCAAATCCTTAAATGCCCAAGATACGGTTGGTAGTGATACTAAATAATTCTTTTTTTTCCCTATCTCTATTATTCTATGGATGGAAAAAATCCCTAGATATTGTTGAACAACAAGCTTTGCTTATCATCTGCCTATCAAAATTTGAGTTACCGTTTCAAGAACCATGAATTGAAACAGCACTGGGATAAGTTTTGCTAGGATGAATGGTCCCTAGGTTGCATTAATGGAACATCTCATAACAGAAAAGTTCATATGCTCCAGCTGTCACCTGGGAGCAGAGAAAAGGCCTTCAGGCAGAGAAGATTCCATGAGGAGCAGGTGCTGTCTTATAGACGCTATGATCTGTGTACTCCAGGGATGTGAGTTATGTCAGAGCTCAGATATGACAGACCTGCTGTCTTTGGCAGTGTGAACCTCTCCATTTTTCTCTCTTTAATTGGAAGCAGCAGATCAACAGTTTTAAAGTCATTGCTACCTGTGCATTTGACCTGAACATAAACAAAAATTTTTAATGCTACTGTAGGCCTTTTTGTTTGTTTTCTTCTAAGCAAACAAAGCTCTGCCAAATTAAAATATTTGATAAAGTTGAAATGCAAAATGATTGCAATTTATATTTGCAGTTAAAATGTTTAAAAAGCCCTGTAAAATCATAATTAGAAGATTGACTTCTCACATGACAGCGTGAGGAGATCTGTTGACTTGCTCCTTAGTGAAGTTGGTGAACATTATTTAAAAAAAAAATTCAAAGCCTCTGGGAACAGTCCTAAGGGCAAAAAACAACTGAAAAAACATCTACCCAAGAAAAACTATGAAAATTCAGTAACACAAAAGTGGTGGGTGGGAGCAAACCTACAATGGACTAAGGAGATAACAATAGGTGACAAAGTAATAATTATAACAATGTATTATTGGATTTGCAACATTAACAGATATAATATTACAATGGATATAATTAATAGAAGTAATTAATAGATCCACTATTATAATAATACAACAAAAAGAGGGAAGAGGGAATAGAGCTATATAGGATGAACAGATGAACAAAAAAGATGTAAGATATACAGAAAACAAAAAGTAAAATGGCAGCTGTAAATTCAACTATATCTATAATAATATTAAACGTGAATGAATTAAACAATCCAATCAAGAGGCACATATTATCAGACTGAATTAAATAAATGATTTGACTAAACTGTTGTTTATAGGAGACATATTTTATAGTCAAAGACACAAATGGATTGAAAGCAAAAGGATGGAGAAAGATATATCATGCAAATAGCAACCACAGGAAAGCTGGAGTGGCTGTACTAATATCAGACAAAATAGACTTTAAAACAAAATATGTTACTAGAGATAAAGAGGGTTACTTTATAATGATAAAAGGATCAAACAATTAAGACGATATAACAATTGTAAACTTACATATAGGTATCAAAATGCATGAAAAAAAACCTGAAAAAATGAAGGCAGAAATAGACAATTCAAGAAATAATAGTTGGAGCTTTCAACACCCCATGTATTAGTTTGCTAGGATTGCCATAATAAAATACCACACTGGGTGGCTTGAACAACCAAAATGTATTTTCTCACAGTTTTGGAGGCTGGAAGTCTAAGATCAAGGTGCTGGCAGGGTTGGTTTTTCCTGAGGCCTCTATCCCTGGTTAGCAGATGACTGCCTTCTCACTGTGTCCTCACATGGCCTTTTCTCTGTGTGTATGCATAAGGACACCAGTCATATTGGATTAAGACTCCACACTCATGACCTCATTTAACCTTAATTATCTCCTTAAAGGCCCTGTCTCCAAATACAGTCACATTAGAGGTTAGGGCTTCAACTTATTTATTTTAGGGGAATGCAATTCAGTACATAACACCTCACTTTCAGTAACCATTTGAACAACTACACAGAAGATCAACAAGGAAATAGAAGACTTGAACAACACTGCTAAAAAGACATCTGCAGAACACTCTACCTAAGAACAACAGAATATCCATTCTTCACAAGTGGACATGGAACATTCTCCAGGACAGATTACATGCTAGGTCATAAAACAAACCTCAATAAATGTAAAAGGATAGAAATAATACAAAGTGTGTTCTCCAACCACAATGGAATGAAATTACAAATCAAAAGGAGGAAAAACTGTGGGAAACTCACAATTAAGTGGAAATTAAACAACACATTCATAAATAACCAATGGATCAAAGAAGAAATCAAAAGGGAAATCAAAAAATACTTTGAGATGAATGAAAATGAAGACACAGCATACCAAAAATTAAGGGATAAAACTACAGCAGTGCTTAAAGGGAAATTTATAGATGTAAGTGCTCATATTAAGAAAAAAAGAAAGATCTCAAATCAATAACCTAATCTTCCACTTTAAAACACTGG
Organism: Tapirus indicus; assembly: GCA_031878705.1. NCBI lineage: Eukaryota > Metazoa > Chordata > Mammalia > Perissodactyla > Tapiridae > Tapirus > Tapirus indicus. The sequence goes on from CM062917.1 coordinate 56,897,913, forward strand.
AAAAAAGAGCAAACTAAACCTAAAGCAAGCATAAGAAAGGAAATAATAAATATTAGAGTGGAAATAAATGAAATAGAGAATAGAAAAAGAATAGAGAAAATCAATGAAATAAAAACCGGTTCTTGAGAAAGAGACAAAATTGACAAACTTAGCTAGATTGATGAAGAAAAAAGAAAGAAGACTCAAATTAGTAGAATCAGAAATGAAAGGGTAGGGGGACTTCCCTAATGACTTTACACAAATAAAAGGATTAAAAAGGAATATTATGAACAATCATATGCCAAGAAATTGGATAATGTATATAAAATGGACAAATTCCTAGAAAGACACAGACTACTGAAACTGAATCAAGAAAAAAATAGACAATCTGAATAGACCTGCAACAAGTGAACATATTAAATTTGTAATTTAAAAAAACTAGCCACAAAGAAAATCCCAGGCCCAAATGGCTTCACAGCTAAATTCTACAAAATATTTAAAGAATTATACTAATCTTCACAAACTTTCCCAAAAGTAGAAGAAGAGAGAATACTTTCCTCCATTTTATGAAGCCTGTATTTCCCTGATAACCAAAATCAGACATCACAACAAAACTACAGATCAACATTTCTTATGACTATAGATATAAGAAGCCTCAATAAAATGCTATCAAAATGAATCCAGCAATATGTAAACAAAATTGTATGCCATGACCACATGGTAGGTTGGTTTAACATCCAAAAATCAATTAATTGTAGTATGTTATAGCAATAGCATTAAAAACAACAATCATATGATCCTCTTAATAGTGTAGAAAAGGCACTTCACAAAAATCAAACAGCCTTTCCTGGTAAAAACACTCAACAAACTAAGAATAGAACTTCCTTAACTTGATAAAGGGCATCTACAAAAACCCCACTGCTAACATCACACTTTATGGTGAAAGAATAGATGCTTCTCACTGAGATGGGAACAAGACAAAGATGTGCACTCTCATTACTTCTATTCAACACTGTAGTGGAGATTCTAGCGAGGGTAATTAGGCAAGTAAAAAGAACTAAAAGGTACCCAGATTGGAAAAGAAGAAATAAAACTACCTATATTCACAGATAATATGTTCTTGTGTATAGAAAATCCTAAGAAATCCACTAAAGAACTATTACAACTAATAAATGAGTTCAGCAAGGTTGTAGGATATAAGATCAATACACAAAAATCAATTGCATTTCTATAAAGTTACAATAAGCAATTTGAAAAAAATTAAGGAAACAATTCCATTCACAATAGCATTAAAAGGAATAAAACACTCAGGAATAAATCAACCAAAAAAGTGTGAAACTTATTCTCTGAAAACTACCAAATATTTCTGAAAGAAACTGTGGAAAGCTAAATAAATGGGAAAACATCCCATGTTCATGGATCAGAGGACTTAGCATTGTTAAGATAGCAATACTCCCCAAAATGATTTACAGAATCATGGACTCTCTATTAGAATTCCAGTTGACTTCTTTGTAGATATTGATGAACAGATTCTAAAAGTCATATATAATTTCAAGGGACCACAATAGCCAGAACAATTCTGAAAAAGGAGTACAAAGTAGGAGGACTCACACTTGCCGATTTCAAAACTTCCTACAAAACAATGATAATGAAGACAGTGTGGTTCTGGCACAAGGATAGACATGCAGATCAATAAGTGGAATTGGGAGACCAGAAATAAACCCATCCAGCTATTGGCCAACTTTTGACATGGGTACCAAGACCATTCAATGGGGAATGAATAGTCTCTTCAACAAACAGAGCTGGGACAACTGGATAATCCACATGCAAAAAATGAAGTTGAACTCTTAACTCTCCAGAAACAAAAATCAACTCAAAATGGATCAAAGGCCAATATTGAGAGCTAAAACTATAAAACTCTTAGATGAAAACATAGGGGAAATTCTTCATGAGTTTGGATTTGACAAAGGCATCTTAGACATGACACCAAAAGCACAAGCAACAAAAGTAAAAATAGATATATTGGACTTCATCAAAATAGAAAACTCGTGTGCTTCAAGGGACACCATCAAGAAAGTGAAAAGACAACCCACAGAATGGAAGAAAATATTTGCAAATTATGTATCTGATAAGCCTTTAATATCCAAAATATATAGAGGACTCTTATAACTCAATAATAAAAAGACAACCCAATTAAAAATGGGCAAGGGATTTAAGTAGATATTTCTCCAAGGAAGATTACAAATGGCCAATAAGCACATGAAAGAATGCTCAACATCATCAATCATGAGGAAAATGCAAATCAAAACCAGTGTGAGATATTACGTTACACCCACTAGGAAAACTAGAATGAAAAGGTCAGATAACAAGTGTTGGTGAGGATGTGAAGAAATCAGAACCCTCACACACTGCTAGTGGGAATGTAAGATTGTGCAGCTGATTTGGAAAACAGTCTGGCAGTTCCTCAAATGATTAAACATAGAGTTACCATATGACCCAGTAATTTCACTCCTAAGTATATAGCTAAGAGAAATGAAAACATATACCCACCCAAAACTTGTGATGCATGTTTATAGCAATATTATCCACAATAGCCTAAAAAGTAGAATCAACCCAAGTGTTCATCAACAGATGAATGGATAAACAAAATGTAGTAAATCTGCACAATGAAATATTATTTGGCAATGCAAAGGAATGAAGTACTAATACAGGCCAAAAAATGGATAAGCCTTGAAAAAATGTGAAATGAAAGTAGCCAATCACAAAAGACCACATATTATGTGATTCCATTCATATGAAAGTCCAGAACAGGGAAATCTATAGGAACAGAAAGTAGATTAATGGTTGCTTAACACTGGAAGAAAGGGGACAAGGGCATAGGATAGGGGATAGCTAAGGGGTTAGGGGGTTTCCTTTTGAGGTGATGAAAACATTCTAAAACTGACTGAGATATGAAAACTCACTGGGGGAATGTGTTGGAGAAACAGGTTTGCGTCAGGCACAAAAGGGAGAGGAAAACAGCCAGGAGGTGCAGGAAACAGAGCTTTTTCTACGGGCGACACTAAGCAAGGTGGACTAAATTAAGAGGCAACTGTAAAAGTATTAGGAACTCAGAATAAAACTTTTTAAAAAGAGTTGAGGCAAAGCAGGGAGGGAAACAGAACACATGAGACTCCAGACTGCAGTGGAAAGAAGGGGCTCTCATGGCCTGGGATCCCTCACAGCTGAGGAGAGGCACTGTTTCCCAGGGGTGTAGGCATCAGAAACGGCCACCGCACCTTCTATCCAGGAATTCTCCAACTGAAATAAGAACGGCGACCAAGAGACAGGATTGTAAGCCCTGAAAAAAGTCCACAGCAAGAGGTGGTGCAAACGGTTCACTCTTCTCACAATAGCTGCCAACAAGAAAGGGGGAGAAGAATGGGTGGGACGGACCGGAGTGCCCAGGGGAGAGAGTATTAGGCAGTTCTGAACATGCTGAAAGGGAAAGAAAGGCCCCTCAGGTAAGAGCTGGTGACCAGGCTGTCCTCATCTCAAATGTCTAAGTTTTCAAGAAGGTGGCAGTGCTTCAAATGCCCCTCTTTGGGAGAGGAGGGGGTCCCTATTTTTCTAGATTTTTTACTGTCCTCTCTATTTCTTTCTTCCTTGTCCTCCCTGTCGTTTAGTCTTTATTTCTAAAATGCCTTTATCTTTGTGTTCTACTTTTTTCCATTTCCCATTGTGTCTCCTCCTGTCTGGCCCTCACCAATTCTTGTCTGGTTATATCCTCCTGGACTTCTCTTTCTGCACGGTGGTGTTGCTTCACGGCTGCAATGGCTTAATTATATATATATATTTTACATTGGAATGTTGGCTTACAATTTTGCTTTGCTTTTTGGCAACATTTTCCTGGTAAATGTTCTTCATCTGCAGGGAAATCTTGATGTTTTTCTTATGATGTCTCTTTATGGATCCTGGAATTGTATTTGATATTAGCTTATATTTGAGTGAACTTGATTTCATGTCCATCTGCAGGAGAACACCGTGGAGGGGAGGGGAGGACCCAGTGAGGTTTCCATGGCTTCTCAGCTCAGGGCTCCTGCTCCTCTGTGGCTCTAGTGGTATGAAGTTTATGTACCATGAGGCTTCTCTGAAGCCAGATCTCCTGACTCTCTGATCCTACTCTGGTTCAGATGGTTCTTTCCTCCATCCCTGAGCTGTCCATGTTCCTGAGAGATGCCGCCTCTGCCTTTACACGTTCTCCCTTCTCTTTTAGGGGCAGGGCTTTCTGACATCGGCCTCTCCTTGTCTGCTTGCGCTCCGTGGGCACCTCTACCCCGCCTCCCAGAGTGCTGTGCCCTGGCTCATCCCCACCCCCTGGGGCCCTCTCCTCTGGGTCCCAGCATCTTCACTGCCATGAGCCTCTCACTCTGGTCTTCCCTTGGGCACCACCCCATTTTTATGGCTTCCCACATGATTTGTGTTGGTTTCGGGTGCTTGCGACATGCTTACATATAATTTGGAGATTGTGGGTTTTATCTCTGTCTTAGTTTTACTGAAGGTGTGGTTAATGAAAGTTTTTTTTTTTTTTTTTTGATCTGGTCTGTTTAATTCTCCTTTGTTTTATTTCCAGGAAGAGAAATGAAAAGATGCAGAACTGATCTGCTGATGCCCTGCTACCAATCTAGTTTAGCTCCTCTAAATCTGGCCTCTTGGCTTTTGAAAAATTGTTGAGCAGAGTGAAGAAGAGGGTGGGCTCCAGGGCCAGGCTGCTTGGGTTTCATCCAGAATTTGTGGATTGTGTCACTGTGTAAGTTGTCATTGGGCAAGTTATTTGACAGCACTTTGTTTCTGTTCTTCCCTGTAAGTGAGATTTGCAATTGCATATATCTCATAGGGTTGCTCTGTTAATAGATAGGGCATTCTGAACAATGCCTGGCATGTAGCCACAACTCCATAAATACTAGCTACTACTACCGTTACTGTCGTGATTCCTTCACCAGTGTATCCGTTCTTCCTGGCTTCACCTTTCCCACACTTGGTAGTAAGGCCTTCCATGTCGCATCAAGTCTAACAATAATTAAGATTGATTTAACAATTAGAGTTTACTTATCTCAGTGATGACTTTATTTATGCTCTAACTAGTGCCAGAATTTGTTTTTCTATTCGTATTATAAATCTCAGAAAGATCACAGTTTCATGGGCAAAAGGAGTAGGTGAGAGGAAATAAAAGATAATGAAGATCTATCAATTCAAGATTTTTTTGTCTTTTTTTAAATAAGGGCTTCATTAAAAACAGGTTACTTTTGATTTAGAAGAAGCTTGGAAAATGAGCTAACTATTCTGTTGTGACAATGAAAATATTTAAAGATTAGGTGAGATTTATCTGTTTAAAGCAGAAAACTTCCCAGAGGATACTTTGGAACCAGAAATTCTTCTTGCTTATTTCTGAAGATTGTTACTTTGATTGCATTTTCTATATTCTTTTGCCTTTTAAAGAAACAAGTCCTCAATATATTGAAAGATTTTTATACTCATTAAATTTTTTTCTTTTAGTAGTTTTTAATCATTTAAAGTAGCTTTTTTCTGACTACATAATAATACATGTTTATTGTTAAAAATGCCAAGTACGGAAAAGCGCAAAAAAGATGATAATCAAATAATTGCCCTTGACATTTTAGTGACTATCCTTCAGTCTTTTTTATTTGGAATATGTTTGCCACTAAAACCAATAAATTTAATAAGTGTCTGCAAATACTTGCCTCAAATGAATCAACTTCAAACACAGATGCATAGAAATTTGGACATTTTTAAGTCCATTGCAAGTCATTTTAAACCAATAGATCCTTCTGGAATTTAAATTTATTATTAAAATTCAAGCAATTATCCAATACATATATCCCCTTGATCAAGGGTAGGATCTGCTGACCTGAACTGATACTTGAATTAATTTCACCCAGCCCTCTTTCTAAAATTACATGTCCATTATGTGTCCCTTTCATATTTATGCTTATAATTGTGAAAATAGCATTTTAGAAATCTTCAGGGGCAATATATAATAAGAGTGTAATCCAATTAATGAAGACCTTTATTACCTTTGTTTGACAATTATACAGTACTAGTTCAGGAAGGAGCGAAAACAAGGATCTTTCAGAAAACAAAATTAAGCAGGCAAAAGGTAAAAATGAAAAGATGTGGAGGAAAGTCTACATCATACAGGGACCCTTGGCACTGTTTAAAATGTTTTATTGGCAGCAGAATCAATGTGTGGTTAATATTTTAAAAATTACATAATCCAAGAAAAACATATTATCCAATGTAGCTAATGTCAAAGAGACTATCACAGAGAAAAGAGTCTTTCCTCTAAAGGGAAAAGAGCCCAGATTTTAAGAGGGAACTACTTGGAATATGACAGGCCACTAGCAAACTCCAGAGGAGTCAGAACTGGCTCCAAAAGAACACGAAGGAGATGCTTTGATTAAGTGAAGGTGAGCAGATGGCTGGAGAATCATGCAGTCCTGGATGGGTGAATGTGGCAGAGTGAGCCCTCTGTATGACAAGGCACATGGAGGGGACATGGACCTCAGGGCCTCCTTGGGCAGCAGACAGTGTAGGGGAGGGCACAGGAGCTTTCCTTCTCCTTAGTCCTACTTCCCCATTTCCTCTGCTTTGCCATTTTACTCTCTTACTGCTCTTCCCCTAAACGCTCCTCTATCCCTGAATCTGATGAATCCCTTGTTCCTCCACTCACCTGACTTCACCCCACATGCCTCTCCCACCTGGATGTCTCTGTCTTTCTTGTTCCTTCCTTAAATGTCTTTCTCTGCCTTCTATAATAGAAGCCTAATGAATATTATAACAAAAAAATCCAATAAATGTTGTTTCTTGTTCTTAACTGAAATGTAATTTAATTGAGTTAAATTTTTACTCTAAAGAACAAATCTCAGAAAAACTGAAGCCAGTGCATTTTAGTTGTATGTCTTCCATGAATGACTTTTGATGTGGGTTGGGGTACTCAGTATACCAGGTATATCTCCCAAGAAAAGGTGCTTTTCTAAAAATGGCCAAGGAAGTGGATGCCCTTTCCAGTTGTAAACTTGGGGAGAATTGTTTTATGAGGTGGGTAGATCTCCCGAGCAGTTTTTGTGACCCACACCATGTGGCCAAAGAGCCTTCTGCAGGGCCTCTCCACACTGTCCTTGTCTAGTTTTTATTCATATATTCTTATATGAAGCTCATAAAATGATACCAGCTTTTGTCAGAGATGAAGGCCAGTTATTACTATTTTCCACTAGTATTGATAGCAAACGGCTGAGACAGAGGTTTGGAGATGCCTCGAGTGGGAAGGGGTTGTCCAGTTTGCCCATCTTTCTCATGACAAGGGGTGCACCATGATGATCTGTTCATGGGAAACGAACAGGCTTTTCTGAGTCCTGCCTTCTCAAGTTCATTCACATGCTGCTAGCAATCGAGAACCAATTTCATTTTCTTAAGGAATAAATAGGGACTGGACACGATAAGGTATTTCACAATTGAATATGTTAAGGGAACTATGAAAAGATGCTAGTTTATTATTATTTGTGCCCTGTATAGGTTCCATTGGCAATAAATTCCACATACAGATATCTTGGGAGCCTGGATTTTGGGGTGCTTACTTTTGCTTGGCTTTGGTTCATTCACTTTTACAAATTATTCTGGTGAATCAAAAATATTCTATTATTTTACGGCTAGTCATTCATTTGGATTTGCATTGTAAATCACAGCAGATTGGTGGTGCTATAGACTGAATGTTTGTGTCCCCTCACAGATCCATATATTGAAGCCTTAATCCCCACTGTGATGGCATTTGGAGGTGGGCCTTTGGGAGGTGATTAGGTTTAGATGAGGCCGTGAGGGTGGGCCCCCATGACGGGATTGGTGCCCTTATAAGAGGATGAAGAGACCAGAGCTCTCTCTCTCTCTCTCTGCCTTGTGAGTATATATCAAGAAAGTGGCCATCTGTAAACCAGGAAGAGGGCCCTCACCAAGAAACCGACCATGTTGACACCCTGATTGCAAACTTCTAGCCTTAAGAACTGTGAGAAAAAAATGTTTATTGTTTAAGCCACAGTCTATGGTATTCTGTTATAGCAGCCTGATCTGACTAAGACACGGTCTGAATCTCACTGAAAGAAACTGATTGACTTGTAAGGTCTGTACTTGGTTAAATAAATAACCCAAGCACACAAATGAGTGGAAATGTAGCATTGAGGAGAGATGTAGCATTTCGGAAAATGACTTAGAAACATTAGATGATAGTGTGCTCAAGAGAAGCCCATAGTGTGATGTGGTTCCCAAGAGAGCAAATTCAAATGTAGGCAATTGAGTAGAGGTGTAGACCTCAGAGTGAGGAAGGCAATAATTCTGTTCAGTTTTTCCCTGGTCAGATCAAACCTGGATCATTGTGCTGAGGTCAAGCGACAGCAGTTTAAAATGGATATAATGAATTGAATTCACTCAGAGAAAAGTGACCAAGATGGGTAAAGAAGCTTAAAATGACAGTACTTTAAGAATTCTGGAAAGTGGCCTGTGGGGAAGAAGATACATAGAAAGTCTCAAACTTTTATGAGTTTGATTGATATTTTATGTTACAAATGACATTCCTGTTTATTTAGGGTGATTTATGATCTCCTGTTGTGATTTGAGCAGAGTAAGAATTTGAATTTTTATCTCCCTCCTTTTATTAGCTACAGGGGATGTAAGTTGTTTTGCAGTTCAAGGCACTGATGCAGAAAGGAAGAGGGGAGGGCTATAAGCAGCAACAGAGATATCAATAAGTTGAAGGGCCCTGTTCATGTTCTTCGGCCAAAGACCATCAGAAATGCGCCTGAAATTGAACAGGTGGGTGTGTTACTCATTGCAGAGAGGAAGAATGCTCACCATAGGGAACCACAGGGCGTCTCAGTAAGACAGTATGTGAAAAAAACCTATAATAATATTTGGGCTTTGGTTGAGTGATTTAGGGGAGGGTATAAGGAAACGGAGGTTCACTTTGGATTGAATATAGTCAGAAAATGGGAAGAGTTCTATCATTGGGAATCTAAACAAGTCTTATCGATAGGGAGGGCAGACTAAAGCTATAACTGGTAAAGAAGTAGTCACTTATTTTAGCTGAGAGAGGGGGATGTTTGATGTTTTGTGGGTTTCACAGTGACCTTGTTTTTGTCTTACTGTGTCATGGTCTCAGAGTGATCTTGTGTGATATGGATATTCTGTGATATTTTATGGCTTAGCTGTGAGTGTCAGATCAGTACCTGGATATCAAAGGGTGGCTTTTTTTCTTCCTCAGCCCTGATCTGGTTAGTGTCTTTTAAGATCTTATTGGTATATTAAGGATCTAGAAAATGGAGAGTGAGGTTATTCTGAGGATTTCCCAAGGACAAACACTTCCAAGCTGAGGACATGTTCCCATTTGCAGAATCCTGCTCTCCTCTCCTGATAACATTCCTATTACTCATTAGGAAGCATGGGCCATTGTCATAATGGGGGACAGAGTAGCTGAAAGAGCTTTGCGTCTTAAGGTTCCTCTGGGAGGTACTCCTCAGACAGAAAATCTCTTCCTTTCATGATGCTGGCACGCACCCAACCCAATGGAGCCTCCCAACATTCCCCAAGTCCACGGGCTCCCTTGGGGATGATAGAATCCCCAGGGGGACAGCTTGTTATCCCAACAAACAGAACCAGACACTATTAGGAAAGGTTAACAAAACTCAAAGAGGAGGTTGAAGACATGAAGACTTCAAAGAAATGATAGCTGCCCTCAGATTTTTGAAAATTGATCATTTGGACTGCATGGTGGGTAGTGTTGGAGATGAGCATTAAAGGGGGAATTAAGAAAAGTTTCCAGAGCAACCAGACTGTTCTTTTGGCATGGTCCAGCTTTTATCGTCTCTCACAGTAAATAACAACAAACAACAACTCTGGATTCTAATAACTCTTTAGAACTGAGCAATTCAGAAATGAGGGACTCTGTTACGAGTGACTATTATCTCTTTCTCTTATGAGTAGTGAGATCTTGGCCATATACATCATGTAAATTATCTGAGACTCTGATATTTTAATCTGTAAAATATGGAGGAAGAATTTTTATAGATCTCATGGATTTACTGGGAAAATAAAATTGTGAAAGCAATTAGGTAATGCTTCTAGGACTTTCCCTCTTGTAGCTGGGGTTGAGGATTTAAAAGTAAAATAGAGACTGTAGTGGGTTGATTAGTGGCCCCCCAATAGCCCACGTCCTAATCCCTGGAAACTGTGAATTAGAATGAGAATGGGTCTTTGCAGATATAACTAAGTTAAGGATCTCAAGGTGAGATCATCCTGGATTACAAGTGGGTGCTAAATCTAGTAATAGGTGTTATTATAAGAGTGATGCAGAGGGAGATTTGACAGACAGAACAGGAGGACACAGGAGACAAAGCAGGAACAGGTTGAAGTGATGCATCTACAAGCCAAGGAATGCCAAGGATTGTTGGCAGCTGCCAGAAGTTGGGAGAGAAGCATGAAATGGATTCTCCCCTAGACTCCCCAAAAGGAACCAACCCTGCCCATACCTTGATTTTGGACTTTTGGCCTCCACAACTATGAGGGAATAAATTTATGTTGTTTTTAAGCCACCCAGATTGCAATAATTTGTTATGCTGGCCCTAGAAAACTAACTGAGACCAATCTGGTTCAAAATTTAGCATATTTAATTGATGCTATGTTACTCTCTGTATCAAGAGAGCAGACTCCACACCAAATTGTCTCAGAAATTGCTCTCACAAAGACTCTATGGATAAGACCTTGCCCATTTTTTAAAGATATTTTCCCACTCAGCATCCCCTTCCTATCTCCATAGCAATCCACATCCTATAAGAGAAATAATTAGTACAAACACGTGTATTTCCCAAGGTCCTTATTATGACACACTGAGTCCTTGTGCATCTGTTCAATAGCTGGCCTCTATAGAAACACAAACTCTGTGTCTATGACGTGGGGGGAGATATATTCTTTCCTATTTACAGCATAATGATAAGGGCAAGACAGCACATCTCCTGAGGTGGGATACAAACTCAAATGCATCCGAAGACCTTGCAGACTGGGTGTCATAAAGCAGCAAGTGCTGGAACTTGAGGCTCATTGGGGCGCATACGGGCTGGGGCAGCCTCCACTGTCGCTGTGTGGACTGCCAGCTGCTTAGGTCAGATCTACTAAGTTCTTCTCTTTAGATCTTTGGTAAGAAATCAACATCCGCTCCCCGCTTTAGAGGAGTGGACACAGATATTTTACCTGAAACAGGCATCTGTTAAAAAAAGAAGACAAAGGAGTTGTTTTTGACCAGATTTATAATCTCCCTTGGGGCAGAAATATTGACTGCAGTGAGATCTAATTACACACAACCTCACTTCATTAAGTTTCTCAATAGCATCATCAAACAGCAAACCAGCACAGTTTTGGGACACAGCCAGGTTTCTTAAGAGAATTTGGTAAGAATTACATGTCTCCTGGATACAACACATGGAACTTATCCTTTGGGAAAGGCTCATCCAGATCTTGGTGACACTTACTCTATTTTAACAGTTACCAGACACAATTGGCTAATTGCAATTGCTTTTTCTCTAGAGGAGAAAAACATTAATTGTATGGTGAAGATTTGGGGACTTCAAGCCTAAGGGAAATTTGGCCAAGGGACTCTTAGAAAAACTATTACTAAAACAGCATCTACCTTCTTCTCTGCACTGCACTTGAAGTCCAGTGGGCTTTCTTTTTACTGATTATAATTTATTAATGCTATAATGGGCTTTAAGGACCTTCTGCTTTGTATGTTCTTCAGTTGTTAGGAGATTTAAAACATTTCTGCTGCTATGCTGAATATTCCACTCAAAGCTGGCAATGGCAAGAAGTCAAGTGACTGTTTACCCAGTACCTCAGCGTAAGGTTTAGTGTGTATTCTTGATTTTCCCTAGCCAGGGTAACAGAAGCAAACCTTCTAGCAATGTATAGAACTGTCTGCTATACTATGTGGTATACCTTGTAGACATCTTAGACATAGTAGACTGTAGTCTGATTTTGTTGTCCTGTTGAAGGCGAAGGGCAGGTTTCTGGCCTTATGAGTAGAGAGGAGATGGGGGACTCTTCACTGGGCAGATGTGCTCAGAAGCAGACTTCAGGCAGATCCTTAGGCTTAGATGTGAGAGAGAAATCCTCTCTCTCTTCTTCTCACTGTTCATTCTGAACTCTGCCCCCCCCCCCCCCCGCCAACTGACCTAGGAATGAAATAGATGAGCAGCCTATCAAAATGTTACACAATTCATTTAACAAGAAAAACTCCAGGTCTGATGGACAGAAACCTGACTCAAGTCACATAAATGGACACTTACCGCCTTTCACCCCATTTCCAGATCTAAGTCAGTTCACAGAACCAGAGCTCCTTGATTGAAGGGGAGACCAAGTAACCTTGAGGAAGGACCCTAAAGAACTCTATAACTATACACTTAAAATTGTACTCCAACCTTTTCTAAAAGGGAACCATGTTTACTTACTGTGCACTGTGGAAAAAAAATCCACACTGTATTAGCCTCCCAGGGCTGCCATAACAGATTACTGCAAACTGGGTGCACAAAACAATGGAATTTTATTCTCTCACAGTTCTGGAGAGCAGAAATCTGAAACTGAGGTGTCAGCAGGGCTGTGCTCCCTCCAAAGCCTCTAGAGGAGAAACCTTCCTTGCCTCTTCCAGCTTCTGGTGGCTCCTGGTATTCTGTGGCTTGTGGAAGAAAAATTCCAATCTCTGCCTCCATCTTCACATGGCCTTCTTCCCTGTGTCTGTGTGTGTATCTCTGTGTGACCTTTCCTCTTTTTATAAGTGACTCTAGTCACTGAATTTAGGGACCACCATAATCTAATATGGCCTTATCTTAACTCTTTACATCTGCAAAGACCCTATTTCCAAATAAAGTTACATTCTGAAGTTTTGGGAAGAACATGAATTTTGGGGGGACACTAGTCAATCCATTACACAGACCTCTTAGGGATACTAGATATTGGCTCTAAGTTGACACTAATTGCTGGAGACCCAAACCCAATTGTGGTCCATCCAGCCATCAAAGTGGAGTTTATGGTTTATCATCTAAAATAAAACATTTAAAAATATTCTTGAGAAATCTACACTCATTGAGAATATGTCTACAAACCCCTGCGTGTTGTGAGAACCTTGCCATAGTTTGTTTCTACAGAAACAACCAAGAGCTTCCTAGGGTTTGAAGATTCCCATAAAAATGCTAGACTGACCCACCAATCTTGTTTGATTGGTTATGCTAATAAATCTGTTGTAACTACCAGTTAAAAACTTTAACTAAAAGGCCTTTCTTCTTGCAGGATATGTTGAACATTGAAAAGATTGTATAAAATACTGTTGCTAGTTTCTGATAGCATGCCTGCCATCATCACCTATGAAACATCATAATTATAAGAATAAGAAACAAAGAAAAGGACCATTGTGAAAATAAATAAAATCCAATTAAAAATTAACTCAAAATGGGAAAAGTAATCATTCTGAAATACATTCAGAGCATTCCGTTTTCTTTAACAAAAGCCTGCGTTCAAGGGAAATTATTTCACTAGACTCTATAACCACCTTGGGTTTTACCAGAGCCTCAGAGACCTGGGGGATGGGAAATACCCAACTCCAGCCCCCTGTAGCCTTCCTGTCTCACCTAAGAGAGGGGGTGGTAGCTGAGAAACACTTGTGAAGGTCACAGCCCAGGAGCACAGGCTTACTAAAAGACTGAGACCTAATCATAGAACTATAAAATGCTTCCCCTCCCTCCACACCTTACCACCAGATCATATGTACAGCTCCTGTACCCAAACAGGAGATTATCATGAAAAGAACCACAAGCCTCAGACCTTACTTAAGAAGTCTCTAGGAAAACCCAAAGATGACAGAGAAGAAAAAAACAAGAACATCAGAGAAAAATTTATCTTCTGACACAGCTGCAATGAATAGTAATCACAGTCTAACTTCTAGCAAGATAAACACAAAATCTCATACTAAAGGCATATTTACCTCAGTTCCTTTAACCTTGTACATGATATCCAGCTTTCAACAAATATCTACAAGGCATACTAAAAGGCAAAAAAGACAGCTTGAAGAGAGAGCAAGCAGCAGAACTAGACTCACATATGGCAAAAATTTTGGAATTATCAGACTGGGAATTTAAAATAACTACAATTAATATGCTAAGGGCTCTAACAGAAAAAGTGAACATTCAAGAACAGATGGGTGATATAAGGAGAGAGATGGAAACTTTAAGAAGGAATCAAAAGGAAATGTTAGAAATCAAAATCATTGTAACAGAAATGAAGAATGCCTCTTATAGGCTCATCAGTAGATGGGGTATGGCCAAGGAAAGGATCAGTAAGCTTGAAGATATGTCAATACAAACTCCCCAAACTGAAAAGCAAAGAGAAAAAAAAGTGAAAGAAACAGAACAGAATATCCAAGAACTGTGGAACAATTAAGAAAGGTATAACATATATGCAACAGGAATACCAAGGGGAGAAGAAAGAGAGAAAGGAACAGGAGAACTATTTGAAGTAATAATGGCTGATAGTTTTCCAAAATTAATGATAGACACCAAAGCACAAATCCAGGAAGCTCAGAGAAGAGTAAGCATGTAAACACCAAAAAAACAAACAAACAAAAACACACCAAAACCTAAACTTAGGCATACATATTCAAACTGCAGAAAAATCAAAGACAAAGAGAAAATCTTGAAAGAAGTCAGAGGAAAAGAAATATCTTACCTATAGAGGGACCAGGATAAACTACATCAGGCTTTTTTTCAGAAACTATGCAAGCAAGCAAGAAAAAACCCCACCAGCCTAGAATTCTGTACCCAGAAAAATTATCCCTGAAAAGTGAAGGAGAAATAAAGACTTTTTCAGACAAAAAAGTTGTGAAAATGTGTTGCCAGTAGATCTGCCTGGTAAGAAATGTTAAAAGAAGTTCTTCAGAGAGAAGGAAAATGATATAGGTAAGAAACTTGGATCTACACAAAGAAAGGAAGAGCATTAGAGAAGGAATAAATTAAGGGGCTTCTTGATTGCCTCCCCTGAGGTAGTGACACCCAGGGTGTCACCCAGCACCTGGATCCCCATCCATGTTGGATAATATGGACATGAAGCATGATAGATTATTAGTTTAAAAAAGAAAGAGTAGAAGACTTGCTTTGTTGACCCACAGCTGCAAGCTCTACATTTAAAGACATAAAAATGGACAAAGCAAGTTCTCTGGCTCATGGAAAGGAGGAATCTACTTTAGAGATGCTGAGCAAACTATAAAAAATAAAAATATGGGGCCAGCCCAGTGACATAGTGGTTAAGTTCACTTGCTCTGCTTTGGCAGCCTGGAGTTCACTGGTTCAGATCTCAGGTACGGACCTATGCACCGCTCATCAAGCCATGCTGTGGCGGCGTCCCACATACAAAATTGAGGAAGACTGGCACAGATGTTAGTTCAGGGACAATCTTCCTCACCAAAAAAAAAAAAAAGGAAAAAGAAAGAAAGAAAAATATGATGAAAGCTATTTTCCCCCAGCTTTACAGATGTTAATAATGTTCCTGATTATGTTTAAGCCATAGAATATTTTCTTATAGTATTGTGATGCCAGTCAAATTGTGACATCACAATTTGAGACCAATAATTCAAAGTTTAAAGAAAAAGAAGTTGAATACTTTAAGTGTAGACATTATGAGCTCTTTACAAGCCAAAAACTATTATAGGTTTTCAAATTAGAAATGAAAAGGCCACTGAAGCATCCTATAGATTTTAATTTCTAATAAGATAAATATCAATTGCTATAACACACATAAAGAAAAAAGGCTTTGGGGTCCCCCCTTTTTATTTTTAAAGATTAAAGTGTTCTTGAAACCAAAAGTGAGAAAAACACTGTGAATTATTCCTAGCCATGATAGGTCCATTTCTTGCTATGACCTTGTAAGGAGTCATTGTTATAGAATTCCCAGCCCCTAAGTCTTGGGCTGGCCCTAGGTTTTTAGTTCTTTTAGCCCAGGAAGCTGGTTTTTGGTAAGATGAGGGACTTTGATAAAGGTTAGATTTTTTCCTCTTTGGCTTTTTGTCTATTTTACTTCTTTTTTCTTATTCATTTCTTTGTTCTCATTTTTCTTTAATTTTTCTTTTTCCCATTTTTAAAATTTTTCCCATTTTATTGTTTTTGTCTTTTGTCATTTTTTCTTTTTGTTCTTTTTATTTTTCCACTTTTTCCTTTATTCTTCATTTTCTTTGTTATTTATCTCATTTTCCTTTTTAACTTAGTTTGTTAGTATTGTTGGTGGTAAGTCCATCATACTTCAGGAACTCTAGGCCATCTCTGCTGAGGAGCAGACCCATATTGGCAACTACCAACTCCTCAAGACCATTGGCTAGGGTAACTGCTGAGGTGAAGTTGGCCCAGCATATCCCGACCAGGACAGAGGTGGCCATGAAGTTCACTAACAAGAGTTAGCAGAGCTCTTCCAGCTTCCAGAGACTATTCTGTGAAGTCCAGAGCATTAGGCTTTGAATCACTCCAATGTCATGAAATTTGAGGTGACTGAGACCCAGGAAACTCTCTACCTGGTCATGGAGTACACTAGTGGGAGAGAGGTGTTTGACTGCCTACTGGACCACAGCCACATGAAAGAGAAAGAGGCCCGAGGCAGATTCTGCCGAGTGTTCACTGTGTGGTACTGACACCAGAGGGTATCGTCCACAGGGACCAAGGCACAACCTGCTTTTGGATGCTGACCTGAACATCAAGGTTGTAGACTTTAGCTTCAGCAATGAGTTAACCTTTGCCAACAAGCTAGATACCTTCTGTGGCAGTCCCCCTTATGCTGCCCAGAAGTCTTCAGTGGCCAAAAGTACAATGGCCCCATGGGGATGTGGGGTGCCTGGGGTCATCCTATATATGATGGTCACCAGGTTCCTGCCTTTTAATAGACAGACTTTGGGGGAACTGTGGGAGTGGGTACTGAGCAGAATATACGATCATCTCCTTTACATGTCTGTGGAGTGTGAAAACCCGCTCAAGAAGGTCCTGATCCTCAAGCCCAGTGAGAGGCACTTTAGAGGAAACCACAAAGGACCTATGAATGAATATGGGCCAGCAGGAGCCTTATGTCACGATGACTATAAGGACTCCTGACAGATTGAGTTGATGGGCTACAAACAGGAAGAGATCCAGGACTTGCTGATGGGCTAGAAGTATGATGAAGCAATAGCTATCTATCTGCTCCTGGGCTGCAAGACACCGAGTTGAAGGACTGGACCAGGGGCTTCACTGTGAAGCCTCTGACTTCAGCTGATCCCACCAACAGCTGCAGTTCTTCCCCATCCTGCAAGCTGCAGCCTAGGGTCTCTGCCAATCCAAAGTGGCAGAGTTTCAGCGAGCCTGCCATTCCCATCTTTAATAAAGAAAATCAGCAGCCTGGGGAGGACCAGGAGTCAGGGAGAAAGGCCAACAGCACAGCCAAAAAGTGCCTGCCAGTTCTTTACCTGACCTGGAGATGAAGGCCATCCCCACAGCACAGCACCTCAGTGTGGCCCTGAGGACACCCCCTCCACCCACATACCAGTAACAATGGCGCAGGTCCAAATGGAACCAACTGTCCCCAGGGTGTGCCCTCCAAAGGAAACTCTCTCCACATTGGGAAGCTCAGTCAGGTGTGGTGACCAGAATTTGCCCGAAGGTATGACCCAAGCCTCTCCCTCTGGCAACAGCCAGGGTGGGCAGGGGGCCACTGGGAGGTTCTCTAACTTCATATTCAGACACCTGTGTTTCAAGTTGGTCAGAAAGACCAGCACGAAGCTCAAAACAGAGGGGGGCCGATCAACCATCCTGTGGTGGGCAGCCAAGGCAAGAAAGAATGTGGCAAGGTCAAGCCTCGCTCCCTGCACTTTACATAGAGCAAGGAGCCCGATGACATGGTGCCAGAGATCGGCCAGCCAGGTGCAAACAGCTGCAGGTGGGAGAAGTGCAAGTAGCACACGCTGCTTTGTGTGCACCATGCTTGGTCAAGAGGCCTGTGTGCAGTGGAGGACAAAGGTGTGCAAACTGTCACAGCATTAGCTCAACGGGGTTCAAATTAAGAGAGCATCAGGCACCTCCGTGGCAGTCAAAAGCATTGTGTCCAAAATAAAAATAACTGCTGAGCTTACGTTTAATGGAAGGCCTAGAGCTGCCTGTGAGACAAGAGGAGAGGCTGGTGGCCCTCCACCCCAACCTGGGTGAAACTTCAGAGACTGAATTGTTGTCCTGGGGCACTTCTCTCCTCCCCTGTTCTTCTCCCTCTTCCCTTCTCTCTTTGTAGGGGAGGGGAATGGGTCTGTGGAAATAAACACAATCAACGAAATTTAATAGGGAAGCATTTAACATCTTATTTTCTGAGTTGCTTTAAATGCTGAATTGTGGGAGGTGATTATTGATTTGAATGGTTCTCATTTATGTTTGTCTTAGAGAACACAGAGTTGTCACTTCCTTGAGCGGGCTTGACAACAATGATATTAATACCAACAAATAACGCTAGCATTTACTAGTGGCCGAAGACTTTCTGTACCATTTCAATTCCTTTTAGCCACAAATGCCCATTTAACAGACTGGCAATGGATGTTGAGTGGGGTGAAGGAGTTTATAGAGAGTCACGGAGCTGGTCAGTGGCAGAGCTTGTGTTGTGAGCTTGTGCTCAACCCCAGCTCTACAACCTCCCGCGGCTCAGGTCTGTGGCCTCTGGAGTCCTGGTCTTGGCATCCTTTAGAGGTTAGTGATACTGTATCTCATAAACAGATGATTCAGTCATACAAGAGATGAAATATACAACCAGTTTGTGCAGCACTCTTCAGAGCCTCTTGTGAATTAATTTGTCTGCAGTCCCCTAAATCCTTCTCTGCACAAGAAGGACACAGTCCCGACTACAAATTCTACCTCAAAAATGTGAAAGAAAAATGAAGCTGTCCAGAGTGCTGGGAACACTAAGGGTGTACGGAACCCTACTTAATCTGGGGGAAGGTGCCTTGCAGGCCCTTGGCACATAACTGGCCCCCCCTGATGTTACAGCTTTAGGAGGAGCCTGATCCAGATCTAAACAGGAGGTGGTGGCTAGCAGGGTGGTCTCCCCACTCCTCTCCTGCCTCATGTCAAAATCTTATGAGCTAGGGAGCAAATGCAGAACTTCTCTTGTACACTTAAAATTCACTTATTAGGCTGAAGAGCCCTTTCCCTATCCCAATGCTTTTCTACTAATGTACAAATTAATTTATCCACGTATTTAATATTTTGACTCCTGAAGAGATATCAGGAGCTGGATGTGTATATAATATGTACTTGTCAAACAAACATATTTAGTGGTCAACTACTATATGCTTGCATGGTGCTGGAGCTAGAAAGATGAGTGAAATATAATACTTGTTCTCAAGGAGCAAACATACTAGTTGGAGATTCGTTCACAAGTATTTACTCAGCACCTTGAAGTGCCCAGCTCCAAGCAAGTGATAAAGAAGTACCTCTTTGTTTTTATTTGTTGAATGGTGGCAATAAGTATAGAGGAGGCCACTTAAGCCCAGGAGGAGGAGGTTAGGTTGGTGAGAAGTGGCAGGAGGGTGAGGCTTCCTAGAAGAACCGATGACTGATGGTCTTACAGAATGGGTGGAAGTCAGCTGGCTGAGGAAGGAAGAGGACAGGGCAGGCAGATCTTCAGAGACCTGGCCCTGAGAACGACAGCAGACTGTGCATTTCAGCAGTGAGCATAGGGCTGTGTGTGTGGTGAAAACAGCACTCCTTTCACTGGGAAAGTACAGCAGAGGAAATCAGTTCCAGGCTGTTGGGGACCAACCGAGGCAGAAAGCTCGCTTCATCCACTTGACTGGTTGGCTTAACATAAGTCCTAAGGAAAATTTCAGATGCACAAGCTCAATGTTTTCAGATGTTCTGCAGAACACAAGATGCTTGGAATATTTATAATAAGTGCTGCTTGATAATAGGTTCCTAGATCAAATTAATTCAGAAATGCACATGTCCACTGTGGCTTTTAAGGAGGGGAAAGTTTGCAGTTTTCCAGAAGGTTTGGGCAGCGTTTCACCTGAGTATCTTGAGAAACTTGTGCTCAGAGTACACACTGAGAATGACGTGTTAGCACTCAAGTGGCATGGATGCTGCCTAGCAGGTCTCATAGATCCATTTCTCCCTGAAGACACTCTGCTCTCCTGAGAGATCAATACACCTAGAGGCAGGGCAAGGGAGGCTGCAGATGCTTTATGACAGGAAGGCCACAAATGCAGAGTGAAAGAAAATGTCCAGTTGATAGAACTTCAACAGGGACAGTGTGGGGGAAAGGGTGGGGACATTGTGGGTGAGTTGCATTGTCCTGTGCATGAGGGTCTGAATGTAGGAAAGACCTGAGGTCTCCCATGGTGAGGGCTTTGGGACCTCTGAAGTGTGTATCTGAGGCTGGGTCATCAGCCATTGGATTCTGACCACAAACTCATTGTGTTTGCTCTTCATTCCCCTCTTTGTACTACTGGATTGCTATGTTTTCTTTACTTCCAACATGGCATTGATAGAGTATTAGTATACATATATGGACACAAACATATTTTTATCATGAAAAAAATAAGGCCAGTTTTGGGGCATGAGCATCCTGATCTTAGCAGAAACTCAGAAAGGCAAAAGCATGACAGATGTTTCCAACACTGGGACCTACATTATCTACAAACTTCCCACCTGCCAGTCCCTCGTGTGGTCATGTCTCCATGCAGGGGAATTAGAATCTACAAGTCCAAGCCTCTTTATCCCACCATCCTAACCAACACGTCCACTGCCTCATTCCACAAGGGTGTCCGAGTGTGACTTACAGTGGAGAGCTCTGCTCTCACGCTGGAAGCTCCCTTAGATGTTAGGACACTCAGACTGCTTGATGGTCACATGGTCTTGGGGGGGTGGGCCCCAAGAAGGAAGGTGCAGTTACTCCCAGAGAATGATTGGCACAGGCTCCCTTACACACACTGTGCTCCACTTTGGTGGGGCAACTTCCTCATCAGGCCATGTGTGTGCCCTTCCTAAAACTGCCATCCTACAGCCATCATGTTCACACAGGGCTATAGTTTCTTCTGAAAAAGGGACTGGCTCTTTAGTGATGGAGTTTTTCTAACGAGTGCCTGGAAACTCTTTTTTCCTTGTAATAATAATGATGAAAACATAAATTGAAGAAACTATACTAAAATTCATTGTCCTTTCTTTTTACTCCTCACCTCTCATCACACTAATTCTCAGCCAAAAACCAGAGACCTAGAGAGGTGGTGGAAAGTCCTCGGTTACTCAGACATCTATCTCATGGGCTCAGCTTCTCCAGTGGGAGCCTTCCATCCATGTGTACCCCAAGTGGGCCCTAGGGGAGCCACGTCAATGTATTTGGAGACTCCACAAGCACTGTGTATCAACTGGAATGCAGAAGACTTGAGGGGGAAGGTGATATGGAGGTTGATTGGATGTTCACACAGGCACAACTATATCACTTAACTACTACCTAAGGAGAGAGGATGGTGAACAAAAAGTAAACAGGGAGTTCAGATATCAGCATCCCTTGACCTTCAAATGGTGTACAGTCCTGGCTCCTTTGTCTGTGTCCACTTCCCAGCAGGATGGAGTGGAGTGAGCTAAGCTCAAGGGTCAGGACACGAAGTCAGCCCTGGAAACCTGAAGGAGAAGCGGGTCGGGCTGTCCTCCCCCTCCACCGCCACCTTCTATGTGAACACCAGAGTTGTTTCTGTTCTCCTGCCCAAGAGAAATTCATCTTCCAAAACATAAATCCATTTGAGCCCAAATGTTTAATATTAAAAACTCTTAAAAGTTGGAGAAATTGCTGTTAGTTCTGGGAAAATCAGAAGAGTGCCTTTTGAACTAATCTTTGAGCAATGTATGCAGCGTGTACTGATGGGATCTGGTCTTGCCAAAATCCAGCCAACACGAACTTCAGAATTCCCACAGAAAATAGGAAATGAGTCATTAACTCACATATTTCACATTAAAATGTATTAAGGGTATAAATGAGGCTACTGGAAATTAGAAAATCCAGTTTTACTGTTTTTAAAATTTTATATAAAATAATAGACATACCTATCAAATGTCCCTGGAAATATTGAAAAATTAATTTTTAAATTAAAAGCAAAATTTACATATTACCTAAAGAGCACACCTTTTACAAGCTCATCATCCACACTTGACACAAGATATTCAGAAACACAAAACATACATGTGAAATTATAATATATTTAGAAACGAATGACACATTATGGGATCCTATTCACGTTTGTCTTAAAGGTATTTGAATTTAGAAATCATCTCAAGAAGTGAGAAATGCTACAAATTAAATGTAAAGAAGGAGAAGGGAATTTTTATCTATACAAGCAGAAAACTGCTATTTAAGCAATGCCTCAGGCCTCCAGTCTTACAGCCCAGGTCCTGGCCCATGAAGTCCCGGGCACTGAGCCCAGGGCTGCATCTCCGCCTCTCCGGTGAGCGGATAAGAGAAACGGCAATTACGCTCTGACTGGAGTCTGCGGGAAACCGCACATAAGAATTGGGCGGTTCTCAGCACGGTTCCATCGCCAGCACAGACAACTCCGTCCTCGCCTAGGCAAAGAACCCGTTCCAATGACCGGAGTGGCAGACGACGGGACTCCACCACCGCCCCCCGCACCCACCCAGGCGGGGCCCCGACGGCGGAGAAGCGGGCGACACTCTCCGGACAAGCGTCGGACTTCTGACTTAACATGCTTCAACTTAAGAAAACTTACCAGCATTCAAGGTAAGCGTCCCTCACTACTTTAGGCTTTTACCTTGAAACGTCTGAAACGTTTTCCCTGAGTCGGGTGGAAGCAGCCCCGCCTCGCTGGCACCGAGCCACGCAGGCACACGTGGCCGCGGAGACGCGAGTTCTGTCGGGAGGAAGGAGGAGCAGACCCGGAGACGGCGGGGCGGGCGCCCAGACCCCGCCCACACCGGGCCCGGCCCCGCCCACGCCGCCCCGCCCCAGCCGTCCGAGGCCCCGCCCCATTTTCCGAGTTGCGCGAAGAGACCGTCACGCTCTGGGGGGTTTTTCCTTCTAGTTGGAACCTGCTCTTCGCGGGCCCCTTATCGCCACACCCGGGGCCTGGGGTCCTTGTGGACATTGCAGTCCCCGCCCAGTCCGCCCGCGGTTATCTGGGCGTCTCCCTGAGACGCTCCTAGTGCGTCACTCCAAATCCTCGTCTCATATCCGCGTCGTTCTCTGGGTCAAATCTCGCCGAGGCGCGTTGCACTTCGGCTTTTCAGTCTTCCGGGCACGTGGACGGCCCCTGCCGCCTCGTTCGTTGTCTGCTCACCCTGTGCCAGTAAAGCTTCCGCTCGGGACGTGGCTCCTAGCCCTGCGCCCCCGGCCTCGCCCCTTGAGAGCAGCCCCTAGTGCTGCCTCCTCCCGTGGTCCTGGAAGTCTGCGACCCCACTGTCTCCTGAGCACCTGTTCTAGTCCTCCTGGGGCGGGCCCTGCGGCTCCCTAGGCTTCCCCTTCGCAGTCACCTTCAGGGACGCCAGTGATTCCCGTGCTGGAGGAGATGATGGGCCCTTGTCCTCTGACACCTCTTCGTCTTCTGTCCCAAGGCTCATCCCACTGCTTTTGCCTAGCAGGGTGTGTTAACATTTTCAATGTCCGGTTGGAAAGTGTGCCCTTCCTGGCAGGAGCATCTTTATTCCATTCCTGCGAATATCGAGATGGGGTGGGGGGTTGAGGAGAAAAGAGACAAAGAGGAAGAACCTGGGAAACTGAGCTGGTAAGGGAGAGTTGGGGAGAAATAGAAGGTACAATAGTGGAAAAATTGAGCAAAATTGAGCAGAAAGTACATAGAGTTGCCCTATGCCCCCTGTCCCTACACAGGCATAATCTCCCCCATTATCAACATCACCGTATTGGTTCGTTTGTTATAATTGATGAACCTACATTGACACATCATTAGCACCTGAAGTCCGCAGTGTACATTAGGGCTCATCCTTGGTGGTGTACTTTCTATGGGATTTGCCAAATATATAATGATATGTATCTGCCATTATAGTATATAGAATAGTTTCACAGCCCTAAAAATCTTCTCTGCTCTGCCTGTTCATCCCTCTCTTCTCCCTAATCCCTGCCAGCCACTGATCTTTTTTTGTCTCCATAGTTTTGCATTTTCCAGAATGTCATGTAGTTGGAATCATACAGAATGTAGCCTTTTCAGATTGGCTTCTTTCACTTACTAATACGCATTTAAGGTTCCTCCATGTCTTTTCATGGCTTGATAGCTCATTCCTTCTTAGTGCTGAATAAGGTTCCATTGTCGAGGTACCGCAGTTTATTTATCCATTCAACTCCTGAAGGACATCTTGATTGCTTCCAAGTTTTGGCAATGATGAATAAAGCTGCTGTAAACATCCATGTACAGATTTTTTTGTAGATATGTTTTCAATCATTTGGGTATAGATGCTTTTCAAATTCCCAAGTTAATTTCCCTTTTAAATTTATTGTGTCAGAGTCACATTGATGTCTCAACGATTTTCCAGTCTTTTTTATGTATTGAAAATATTCTTTGGTCTTAGTACACAATTTTACACTATTTCAATATGCATTTTGAAAGGATATTGAAGTTTTTTATATGAATAGTTAAAGCTAGCTTAACCTGTTAGTCTGATAGTCAATAGCTTCTTGCTCATGTGATCTGTGAACTTAGTGGGCTGTGAGCTAAAGGCTCCAGCTAAGTTTATGTTCCCTTCAAGTCCCTTTTGTCCTTTCTCTGCCGATGTTGAAGGAAGGGCTGGATTGACTGGGAACTTTGCTCCAGCAGAGACCACATGTTCGTCATGAATAAATTACCCTTTTAAGCTTTCCAGTGCCAATAATTAAGTCTTCTTGATTTCATATTTTTGATAATTTAATGTGATTTTCTGGAAAAATGGAATTAAATGCTTGAGATTAATGTGATTAAAACCATGAGAGAAAAGGCTCTCTTGCTCAGGAGTATGAAATATGGTGTGGAATCTTTAGCTAGTGCTGATTACTCTCTACTGGCCTCTCCCACTCACCTTCTGCCTGTCCTGGTACACGCACACGGTCCCAGGGCAGCTGGGCAGGGGAGAGCCACGACTTTTAAACTAAGCATATGAAAAAGGTATCTCTCCAACAAGGAGGAGGCACTTGGCTCTGGGAAGAGAGATTGGAGAAGAAAGTGAAATGTAGTTGGAGGTTAAGGCTCTGGGAATGGGAGGAACAGGAGGAAGGAAAAGCGCTGCCCAGCCTCAGCCAGTGAGCCGGTACCCAACAGGTACTGGCAGAGATGTGGGATCTGTGACTTGAAGGGGAGGATCAGTCCAGCCCACACACCTACTGCTGCCAGGTAATCTGTGGGTTCCACTAGAATGGAAGGGTGTTCTGAAGAAAGGGGTGGAAATACTCATCTCGAGTCTCCGTGTTGAAGTTTCCTGTCTTTGAATCCCTCCTGTCACAGTGAACAGCATAGGAACACCATCTTCCCCACATGTTGAATTTCTCCATCTTTGAGAGGCTATGGCCCAGGGAGGGAGTATGTTGGGTTTTAGACTGATCTTATCTGAGAAAAGAAAGAGAAGTCAAAAGTGGCATTTTCCCAGGTAAAAGTCATATTCTCAATTCATTGTTCTGTTTTTAGAACTTGCTAATTTTCTCCAACCCTGAATTATCCTGCGTAACATGTTAGCTCTCACTCCCCCAGGGCTTTCTCTTTGTCCCTGCCCATCTCCACGAAATTCTATCTCACTGTCCCTAGGCCATAGGTTCCATTTCGGGGATCTATACAGAATCTGAATATCTACACTAAAGCCTTGAAGATTATTTTAGTTTGTGTAGATTCAGTTAGGGCTCTAAGGAAATAAATCTGTAAGTTAGGAAACATTAAAGATTGTATAATTAATAATTTTAGTCTCTCTTTTGGAAAACCTAGTAGGCTGGAGATGGGATACTTGAAATATTAGACTCTCAGGATAAAGAACAAAGTCTGTTGACATAATCTGTCTCTTCCCATAAATATCTTAGATCACCAAGCATAAAAGAAAATGAGTTTCTCTATTGCCATTCTAATCTTGAGCCATTCCTGTGTTCATTAAATCCAACTTTCCCATGAGGTAGCTTCCTGTAGCATCATACTACAATCTCTGTATCTGCATTTCATTAGGATCTCTAAAGCTGTATTCATAATTGATATTGGTTTACAGGATAAATCTTTACATATAAGGGGAAAAATGTCACAACCAAAATTATAATATAAAATACCCCTAATCTCATATAAAATGGTAAGGTGTAAAAATAAATTTAAACATAGATGTGAATCATTTGAAGAACACAGCTAACTAGATGTGTTAGTATAGATAGCATGGTGGTTAAATGCCCTGCCTTTATCCTCAGCCCAGCCAGGCCCCAATCCCTATTCTGCTCCTAACCAGAGTGCAGATTTAGACAACTCACTTGCCCTCTCTGTGCCTAAAATATTTTGTCTTTACAGTGACAATAAATATCAGTGCTTGACTCAGATTTGTGAAGAATAAAGAAATCTGCCTTCATAGCACCGATTTATACAATGTAAGTGCTCCTTAAAGTTAGGCATTCAAATTCTTCAAAGACTCTTAAAGAAAAAAAAATCCTGAAATAAATATTTCTAGTGGGATACAGTGATAATTGGAGAATATTGAATATCAGTTTACATGATAAATGTGGCTCATCACTTTTCTATGAAGGATCCTCTGACTGTAAATCTGATTATCAAGTCTCTGGGAACTAACAGAAATAGCCTCTAGGGATTTGGCAGTAGGAATGAACTTCTTATCTCAGACCATAGTTGGAATCCTGGGGAATTTCTTTCTTCTTTTCCTCTATATATTCATTTATTTCACTGGATGCAAATTAAGGTCCACAGATTTGATTGTCAAGCACCTGACTTTAGCCAAGTCCTGTCCCTCCTCTCCAAGGGAGTCTCACAGACAATGACAACTTTGGGATTGAAATGTTCCTCAGTGATTTTTGGATGCAAACTTGTTTTCTGTGTTCACAGAGTGGGCAGAGGCTATGTCTATTTGTACCTTCTGGCTCTTAAGTACCTTCTAGACCATTACAGTCAGCCCTAGGAACTCCAGGAGGACAGAGCTTAAATAAAAGCTTCCAACTACATTGGACACCCAGTTCTCCTGTGCTGGATCCTGTCTGTACACGCTGGTAAACAGCCTTCTTTCTCTGTATGTGACTGGCACTTGAGACAACATAAACATCACAAAGAAAAAGAATTAGGGGTCCCACATGGAGGCTGGGAGGAGCACCTAGGAGTAGGTGGAGGCCTAGGACCTAAAGCTTCAGGCCCCAAATATCTAGGAAAAGAATATAGACTGATTGAAAGAGAGAGAGAGAGAGAGAGAAAGAAACGCCTAGGAGGCCAAAACGAGGAGAATGTTGAGCAGAAGATGTGGATTGGGAACCGCCCGCCCTAGAGGAGAATGCCAACCTGCCTTGCATAGGAGATTAGCAGAAACACTTGTGAACAAGATGACCCAGTTTCTGCCACCAAAGGGACAGTCTCTTCCAAGATGTAAATTCAGAAAAAAGGTGAGGCATATATTCAGTGGCTTCATCACAGAGGGGAAAAAAAGAACTGGAAAGTCTCTTGTAGAATTTCCGAGTCAGTGTCATCTTCTGACAGAGTACAAACCCACCTAAGACAGAGCTGTCTTCACTCACGATAGAGACTGGGAAACTGCGAAGAACATGGCAGTTACTGGCCTAATCTTAGAGAGGAAGCAGGCGGAGGTGTGGACTGCCCGCCTGAGGGGACTCAGGTCAAGGAGGAGCTCCAGACCCAGAGGACCCAGAGATGAACGTTCCTGACACTACAGGACTCCCTGCGACTTGAGCAAAGGCAGTGATGAGTGCCACAGCCTGCAGCCCTCAAGCCACCTCTGAGGGACAGAGATGTCTGGTCATAGACAGGAGGGTCAGAGAAAGTGGCAGACACCCCAGGAAAAGTGCAAAATTCAAGGACCCCCCCAACTGTGTCTGAGGCATCCTCCTTCCATTGCCCTCAAGGCCCCTGTCACCCCAGCCAAAACCTGGTGCCAAGGACGCTGGTGCTCTGACCTTCCTCAGCCCTGTCCCCGGTTCTGTCTTTGGATGTGCAGCTCTTGACGTTAGCCAGACAGTCCTTCGTTCCTTGCTTGGAGGAACATGTCTTAAAAAGAAAGAATTTCTGTCTATGCAGAGAACGTCTCTTAGTTCTCATTCCAGCATATCCTCTGAAGAAGATGGTCTCCGTTTCTCATAACCAAGGACGTTTATTCTTTCCAAATATGTTTTTTCTTTTAAAAGAGTATGGTGTCTTCTGCTTGTGCCGATTTGGGGTATAGGTTAAGAGTATACCACCTTGGGGTGGCCCATCCCTGTGTTCCCACGCATTGGTCCCTCCCTGGACTATTCACAGACTCTTACCACCTGTGGTTCCTAGAGATGAGGAGGAGTCCTCCAGAGAGTCCTGCACCAGGAAAGTCGTCAAGCGATGGAATTACTGAAATCATGTGTGGCCGTCCCCAAGGTTCCCAAACAGAGAAAGGGGATTAGTGGCAGGTGATAAAGTCTTAAAGCCAGCAGTAACATCTCAGCTCACCAGGGAACTTAGTGTGGGCCCCGAGAATGGGTTACAATGAGCAGCCAAAGCTGCTCTTGCTCTAATGTTAAATGTCCTCCCTGCACGTGTGGAAACACCAGCCCTGTGGGGAGCAAAGTGGGGAGACAAAGGCTCAGCTACATATTTACGGGCTTGGTCTCCAGTAAATCACCCCCAAATCTCATCTCTTCTTTCATGACTGTTTCCTTTATTGTACAGTAAATTTCCATATATGCAGTATTATATTTTTTGAATTTTGTATTCCATTGGTCTCTCAGTCTACTCATAAATCAACACCACACAATTTTAATTTGTGAGTCCTCATAATATTTTGTAGGGGAATTCACTCTCTTTTTCTTTTCATACCTTTCATGGATATTTTTGTTTATTCTTCTTTCCAATAAAATTTCTGTCTCTAGAACACAAGGTGGTATCTCTTTTGGGGTCAAATTCAATTTATAAATTGATTAAAGAATTGTTGGCCTCTTGATAACAGCATGTGGTGTCATTATTTTTCATTGGTACAAATCTATTTTCATGTTTATTAGAAATATTTTACACCAATTACTTACTGATTAAATTTTAATTAAAATTTTCTGTAGAATTTTTTTGTCTTTTTGCATCTATGAACATGATCACATGACATCTCATTAATTCTATTAATGTGATTTATTGTATTAATGGATTTTCTAATGCTGAATTACACTTGCATTCCTGAAATAAAGGGCATTTGCTCGTGATATAATATTTTAATACATTGACGCAATGGTTTCTAGTATTTAGTATTTTTACATTTATATTAATATGTCATGTTTGTCTGTAATATTCTATATGGCAAAATCCAGGCAAAATTCTTGTATCACCCTTACATATCCTTCCTAAAAACCATTGGGAAGATTGACTACTTTCAAACTCTTGAATGGTTTAAGTAGCGTTGATTTATCAATTAATTCATTAGCAGAATTTCCCTCTTGAACTATACAAACTTGGTACTTTTTGCATGTGAGAGAACTCTTTGATAAATGCCTGTTTCTTCTGTGAATATAGTTCAGTTTAGAATCTCTATCTCTATTGGGGCAAATGTTGATAAAATACACCTTCCTAGAAGATATATCATCTACATTTGCACATTAATTTGCATTGAATTGCACAAATTTGTCTCTTTTTTTAATATTAATATTTAACTTCAAGTTCTTCCTTGTGCTCTGACCTGTTGACAAATCTTTCTCAAGCTCTTTGTGTGATCCTATTTCTCTTCATAATGAAACGATAGTTTGGCTCAGGAATTTGGGAATTAACAGAAAATTAGATTTTCAGCAGAAGAATGTTTCAGAGAAGCACAGAATCCAGTAAGACACGTGTGCTTTGCTGTCAGTCCCTCATGTCCCAGACCTCAGCATTTCCTGCTCCCTCCCTGTGAGACCTTGTCTGCCACCAGGGATCTCAGGAAGAAGAGGCTCTCCCACACACTCAGCATCTCTGGAGATGCTCCCCAGAAAATTGCGATAGTTTCTGCTAGTTTTGAAACACAAAGTGTTTCAAAAATATTCTCATTCCCCAAGTGTGTATAGTCATTGCTGCTACAAGTGAACTGACAAAGGCAGTTCTGTGGGGAGGTGAGGTCACAGGATCACAAACCCTAGGCCTGGCTTCCTCCTCTCACACACTCAAATGCTGTCATGACCGTCACCCTGAGTCCACAGTCACGAAAGCAGGAAGACATCTGGTGAAATTTTATATTTCAGTCTGGGAGGCAGAATCTGTAAGGGAAGGATGTGTATTAGGAGACAAGTAAGTGCTCTTGTCTGGAAAAGGGATTCTTCTGGGGTAGAAACTGATCTAGTTCCAGTGCCACCCAGAAAGGAGGAAATAATTACTGAGTTGTGGGCTGAACTTGTGGGTAGGGTATTGAGGTCCGAAACCACAAGCCAATCCCTAACTGCACCTGATTTAATTTAATGTCATCTTCATTGATTGTGGTTGTCAGTTTCTTATCTATGCAGCAATGAAATCTGGTTTTTTAAAGTTCTATAATGTAATTTGGAAATTAATCTGCTAGCCATTCCATCTTCCCTCTGAAAATCAGTGAGAAGGCTTCCAGGATTAGCAGAGGTGTTTCTAAAGCATCCCCATGCCTGTGATAATGTATAAGATGTACCTAATTGAATGATATCATTCTGTTCAGAAACAGTAAATTTTTTTTTTCACTGACTCTGGGCATATTACACAATTAATGGAGACAGTGATTGTGTGGTGACAGAAAACATCTGGTGTGTTGATTATGGGGAGACTGTTTTCCCTCTGAAAGGCAGGGGAGGCTCATTCAAGGAAAGGTGACTCAATGACCTGAGGCTTTCATATTAGAGAAAAAGTCATGGGGTTCAGCAGTTTCAGAATTAAATTATCTTGTGATATTTTCTTTGCTTTCAAAAAACGTTCTAATGCTATTCCTAGGCTCAATAGTCATCTTAGCACAAATTCACTCAGTAACAAGTTTCCATACCTCCGAGTGTTACTTTTCCATAATGGACTTGTGTTTTAATATCTTTAACAATTCTGACATTGAAATAATTTCATTTGATATTTCCATATTAATAAACAAATAATAATATGCTCTATAATTAATGATAATTAGTTTCTCCTCTGCAATATTTTATCTCCTATTAATGTTTCATGTCCCCTTGCTTAGCACACAGTCATTCCATTGTGTGATCCTTGGTTAAAATGGGAAGAAATCTCTTTTAATTCCAACATGGAATCACTCATGCATTCAATAAATTTCATTTGATCTTCACAGTTATTCTTTTAGAATTATACTAAAAGCAGGGCATCTATATTCTACCTGGATCTCTGAATCATTCTAGGTGATATTTGCCTATAAAATATGCAATTGGATTTAAATGAAAAATTGCCACAATCACAACTTTCTAAAAAAAAAGTGTAACCATTCTTTAAAAAAATGACAAGATAAACAAGAAAACATCAAACACCTGTGGAGTATTAGAAATACATAACTGTGTCCAAGGCTGGGACAAGCATAATGGTCAAGCACATCAATTCTTGAGAGTGCCTTTTACAAGGAGGTGACTTTAAAAACACCAGTTAGCCTTCCTGGGCCTCAGGTCTCCTCATCTATAAAATGGGAATAATAAAGCACTTACTTCATAGAATTGTTGTAAAAGCTATATGTAAAATATTAATAATAGTACTCATAATGGGGGTATATATGTTTTCTTTTTATAGCAAACTCTTAGAGAAAGGAAAATGAGTTTTGATACGAAATGTGTGGGTTGGAAACAACGGAAAGTGGACAATAGTGGATTTCAGTTGTCATGATAAAGCGGACATCATGTTTCCATTTAGGATCCTCTCACTCTGAATGGGAATATCAGTCACTAGAAAATGATGAATGGCCTCTAGGGATTTAGTGATAGGAATGATCTTATCTCAGACCATAGTTGGATTCCTGGGGAATTTCTTTCTTCTTTACCATCATAGCTTCCTTTATTTCACCGATGCACATTAAGGACCATAGGTTTGATTTTCATGTGCCTGACTGTAGCCAACTCCTCGGTCATCCTGTCTAAAGGAGTCCCGCAGACAATGGCCACTTTGGGATTGAAATGTTTCCTCAGTGCTATTGGTACAAACTTGTTTTCTGTGTTCACAGAGTGGGCAGAGTGAATGCCTTGGCACCACCTCCTCTTGAGTATTGTCTAGGCCGTCACAATCAGCCCCAGGAGCTGCAGGTGAGCAGATCTGAAACTACAAGCTTTCCAATACATTGGGCCCTCCACCATCCTGTGCTGGATCCTAAATATGCTGTTGAATATCATTTCTCCTATGTATGTGACTGGCAAGTGGAACAGCAAAAGCATCACAAAGAAAAAGGATTTGGGAGACTGTTCTGTGGTCGTTAGTAATGTAATTACACAATCAGTATATACAACATCATTATCATCTATGATATTTTGTGTTTGGGACCCATGATCTGGGTTTTCATCCTGTGCAGTTGTCACGGATTAGTTGCCCCAAGGAACTCAAGGGTGAGTTCGGAAGCATTTAACTGTTTTTCCAAATTGTTTTTTCCCTTTGGTTGTGTTAAGGAGATGCAATCAGCAACCACCCTGAACCAGACCAAGCCTCACCACAAGAGCTATGCCTATGACCTTTGCCTTATTTTTAATATTAAAATCTCCTCTCCAGGAGGAGCTCAGGTCTCATTACTATAACCTGCCGTGTATGTGGAAGCATGTTTTCCAACTGAGCCTGAGCAGGCGAATACCTGCCTCTCTCTTTTGAGTATTCATTCCCTATCTGAAATAAAAGGTCCCGGCTTCCCTTTGTTCCAGAAGCCATGACTTTGGAAACGATTCCGCATGGTCTCCTATTTGCTGCAAATATACTTTACTTTGTGTGCCAACTACTTCTGGTGGAGAGTCTCATTTAACTTGCCAGGAGGCGAACCCACTTTGGGCAGCAGGCCAAGCACGTCGAGAGTGTAGCTAAACAACTCTGTGATACTGTTACCTTAGCATCCATTTTTGCGTGGCCAAGTGGCCTGCAGGGGCCTTGAACTGATGCCAGCCCATCATGCAAGCAAATGCCCTAGATAACAATCCACAGAGTCAC
The DNA here is from genome assembly GCA_031878705.1 of Tapirus indicus. Taxonomy (NCBI): domain Eukaryota; kingdom Metazoa; phylum Chordata; class Mammalia; order Perissodactyla; family Tapiridae; genus Tapirus; species Tapirus indicus. The sequence continues at coordinate 56,931,262 of CM062917.1, forward strand.
AAGCAAATATAAGCTCCTGATATGACTTCCCCAGTAGTCCTTGCGATAAACAGCCTCCCTTGCCTCCCAGAACCTTTCCCATGCACACTCCTTAGATAAGACCTCCACAGAGCTTATCAAAACCCCCTCTTTTTGGTTTGAAATGACCAATCTGGCCTTAGCCCAGGAACCCCAAAGCACTCCACCCATGGACCCTAATAAAGGCATCCCCCACATCCTGCCATTCCCTCAGCCTGCACTCTGTTTCACCCTCCCCATGTGGTCCCTGGAGGCCTGCCTTGTATTTCCTCCAAGACTTGTGAGCAAGATTCTCTATTTCAATTCCCTTGTAGTCTTTTGTTGAACAATGGCTCACCATCCAACACCCTAGGGCTTTACTTAATAAATGTTAATTTCACAAAGTTGCAACATGCACATCACAGGACCAACCTCTTCCCCCATCCTCACCTGAGTCCAGAGTCTTTCGAAGGACCCTTGCCCTAGTGAGCACCTTTGTGTCATTTTACACCCTCTCCTCCATCTTCTCATATTTGGCCCCTTTTCAGGATTCCAGTTGGTGGGTGGTGACCAAATCTGTACTAATTACTGTGTGTTTTCCTACATGCTTGTTTTCCTTTGTTCTGCTTGTCTTCCTTCGTTTTCATGAGGGCTGGATGTCCGGGTTTGGTTCTGCACAATTCCCTAAGCTGGTTAGAAAGTGCTATATTTTATGTGGTTTGTCTTGTTTTTTGCCATGTGCCATTGTTTATTCCTTTTGTTGCACAGTTTCAAGCACCACAGTGAGCAGTCACATCACAGAGTGTGAACAACACACCAAATCTCTGCCCTCGTAGGAAGTATCATGTGGTATGTGACGGTGCAGAACAAAATGTTTTGCAAAATGCTTTCATAATTTCCATTTTATTCAATGGTGCAGTGGAGAAGTTTAGAGTGCTAAGAATTCATTAAAAAAATGAGGCTTCTAATGATTTGGAGACAATGAAAAGCTAATACAAGTATGTAACTTTAAACTAATTAATTAAAATTGCCCTGGAATTGAAGTGGGCACAGAAATGTAAGAAGAGTTTAATAAAATGGAAAAGCCTGAGTGACAATCAGTCAAGAAAGTGAGAAGGATGGGGCCGCCCGATGGCGCAGCGGTTTAGTCTGCGCTTGGCAGCCTGGGGTTCACCCGTTTGGATGCCGGGCGCTGCCGACGCACTGCTCGTCAGCCACGCCGTGGCGGCATCCCATATAAAGTAGAGGAAGATGGGCACGGATGTTAGCCCAGGGCCAGTCTTCCTCAGCAAAAAGAGGAAGATTAGCAACGGATGTTAGCTCAGGGCTGGTCTTCCTCACAAAAAAAAAAAAAAAAAAAGAAAGTGAGAAGGAAAAACAGCAACTCCACAGCCAGTGGCCTGGTTGGAGCTGGAGTAGAAATAATGTATCAGACACTGCAAAGTCACGCCCAAGTTTTGTCATTTTACCCTAAATATTCTATATTAAGCCCTGATCCCAATAAGCCTGTTCAGAAGAAAGGGGCATCAGGGTGGACCCCATATTATGCACTTTGGGAAATGAATCTACGGTGGAACTCGTCACTGTCCGTGGAGGAGCTGAAGACAAGACGTCTGCAAGTGAAGATCATGGTTTTGTCTTTTTAAAGGAGAGTATTGATGCTTTGAAATATCCAAGGGAGCAAATTTGACAGAATCATAAAATAAATTGAGCAATTCTTTGACCGTAGTGAAAAATTTCAACAGATTTTTTGTGATTATTGTTAGATGGAGCAGCTAAAATTTATTAAGGATTCAAATACTTGAACATACAATGAACAAGCTTAGCCTAATGGACATATATTGAAGCTAGGCTTTACATCACGTTTTTTCAGCACACATGGAACAGCTGAAATAATTTGATCTCAAAGAAAGTCTTAACAAATATAAAATATTTTAATCAAAGTGATTAACTTGGCTACTCATTAAGTAATAATATCTTTGAGACAGTACATTAAAGAATTTTAAAATATTAAAAAATTTTAATTTATTTTATTTTTTTGAGGTAACATTGGTTTATAATATTATATAAATTTCAGGTGTACATCATATTTCGGTTTCTGAGTAGATTATGTCGTGTTCACCACCCAAAGACTAATTATCATCCATTACCACACACATGTGTGATTCACCCCTTTTGCCCTCCTCCCTCCCCCCTTCCTCTCTGGTAACCACCAATCCAATCTGTCTCTATGTGTTTGTTTGTTGTTTTTATCTTCTATTCATGTGTGAGATCGTATGATATTTGACTTTCTCCCTCTGACTTAATTTCACTTAGCATGATACCCTCAAGGTCCATCCATGTTGTCGCAAATGGCCGGATTTCATCCTTTCTTATGGCTGAGTAGTATTCCATTGTGTGTATATGCCACATCTTCTTTATCCATTCATTCCTTGATGGGCACCTAGCTTGCTTCCCAGTCTTGGCTACTGTGAATAATGCTGCAGTGAACATACGGGTGCATATATCTTTATGCATTCGTGTTTTCATGTTCTTTGGATAAGTACCCAGCAGTGGAATAGCTGGATCATATGATAGTTCTATTCTTAATTTTTTGAGGAGTCTCCATTCTGTTTTCCATAGTGGCTGCACCAGTTTGCACTCCCAGGAGCAGGGCATGAGAGTTCCCTTTTCTCCACATCGTCTCCAACTCTTGTTATTTCTTGTCTTAATTATAGCCACCCTGATGGGCATGAGGTGATATCTCATGGTAGTTTTGATTTGCATTTCCCTAATAATTAGTGATGTGGAATGTCTTTTCATGTGCCTGTTTGCCATCTGTATATCTTCTTCGAAAAAAATATCTGTTCAGATCTTTTGCCCATTTTTAATTAGGTTGTTAGTTTTTTGGTTGTTGATATGTATGAGTTCTTAATATATTTTGGATTTTAACCCCTTTTCAGATATATGGTTTGCAAATATCTTCTCCCAGTTGTTTGGTTGTCTTTTCATTTTGTTGATGGTTTCCTTTGCTGTGCAGAAGCTTGTCTTCATACTAGAATAGACGAAGATGCCTCACAATATGGGTGCTAGACGTCAAACTCTGGAACTTATAAAAAGAAACATAGGCTAAATACAAGTAATGCTTTGTGTATAATAATGACTATAATGTAAGTAATGAAATTTCGATCACAGGTTAATGTGAACAATCTTATGTTAATAAATCAGAAAACTAAGAGGAAAAATGATTTCTGTAAAATATAGAATATCAAAACTAAATTAAAAAGAATTAGAAAACTGAAAAGCATATGTACTTGGAAGCATTCATTAAAAGTTTTGAATGTTTTAAATGAAGCTTTTCCTGTATTAAAGTTTAGAGAACTCTCTTTTAAATCTACTTTATAGGGCAGGAAAGAAAAAGACACAATGACCAAAAAAGGTTTATTTCAGAAATACAGCACATGCCAATAAGATGATGATCCAACATATTAAAAATCAAAGGAAGTAACCATATTCATTGAGTAAATCAATGAATTTTTTATAAATATATTAACTTAGAAAAAAATACTCTGAGAATATTTCAATTATTAGTTATCACAACGTATCAGTGTATAGGAATAACTAATACATACACGATCAATGAGCACACGAAAAGATGCTCAACATCCTTATTCATTAGGGAAATATAATAAAAAGCACAATGATACACCACTTCACACCCGATAGGATGGCTATATTCAAGAAGGCAGATAGTAACAAGTGCAGGTGCTGATGGGATTGTAAAATGATGCAGCCACTTCGGAAAATATTTTGGCAGTTCCTCAAAAGGTTAACAAAGAGTCATCATATGGCCCAGCAATTCCACTCCAAAGTATATACCCAAAAGAAATGAAAACTTAGCCACACAAAAACTTGTAAAAACTCCACAACTCAAATGTCATCAATGGATGAATGAAACAAAATGTGGTATATTCATATGATGGAATATTATTCAACTGTGAAAAGGAATGAAGTATTGATATGTGCTGCAACATGGATGAACCTTGAAAACATTATACTCAATGAAAAAAGGTGAACATAAAACATCACATATTATATGAATCTGTTTGTGTGGAACATCCACAATAGGCAAATCCAGAGAGACAGACAGTGGATTAGCAGTTGCCTGAGGCTGAGGGATGGGAAAATGGAAAGTGACTCTTTAATAGATGTGGGGTTTTTTGGGGGGAGGGTGATGAAAGTGTTCTGGATAGTGATTTGATAGTGATGATGGTTGCACAACATTGCTAATATACAAAAAAGCACTGAATTATACACTTTAAAATGATTAAAATGGTGAATTTTATGTTATCTGAATTTTGTCTCAATAAAAATAACTTAAAAAACAAGCTCCAAAACATTGTTGCTTATAACAGGAACTAGCTTATCAGCTGTAAATTAGAACAGAGGAAAATTGAAATTAGAGAAACAGAGAGTCAACAAGTTCCATCGGTGTTGTGGATTCACTGAGGAGAGCAAAGAAAAGATATACTTGGGCTTCCACCATGCATGGGGTACACTTCTCCGTCACAAAAACTTTCCTGGCCCTGGTAGGTGAATCAACTGAGCATATCAGTGTGACCTCAGAAATGGTTAAAAGATAATTTTCAAAGAAGGGTAAAGTCATGACACTCATATAGATTTGAACCCATGTTAAAATATTTTATTTAACTCATGAGGGAACCAGCAGACATTATAACCAGTCAAAAAAGAATCCGAAGAACGGACACTGGGATATTGATCAGGAATATTAAAGTAGATATGTGAATTGAGGGAAAACTGGTTTCATTACAGTGTGAGAGGAGAGAAAATTGAACTTAAACCAATGTTGGTTAAGACTGTTCAAGGGAAAAAAGTTTCTGTTTATTCTTTTGTCTGTTCTAATTGGCAATGCTCTTTGGGGAGGGTCTGAAGTTTTCCCATAAATAATGTAGTTTCCAGTGGGTGCTTTCAAATATGATACCTTAGCTTCTTGGCCATAGAGCTGGATGTGGACCATGCTGTCCTGAGGTATGTCCAGATAGATTATCTCATACCTCAACCATAGTGATTGACTCAGGACACAATCTGAGCTAATCACAATCTTTCCTGGGATTTTTCTAATTGGACTGATGAAAAAGACCCTCCTATTCTTCAGGTTTAAATCTATACTTTCAACTCTCTGTGGCAATGGTTCTAGTTGGACGTACAACTGACCTAAGAAAATGAAGCAAAAGGCAGAGAGAAGTAGAGATGAGACACAGAGTGAAAGAGAGTTCCTGGGTCAGCTGAATGTGAGACTAAGTCCACCCTCCTCTTTGAAGGAAGGTCCACATCCTTCATGTGAGCGACTATGTTCTGAGTTTTGCTCCTAGACCAAGACTTATCTTATTCAAACAAGGACTTCACCAACTGCACATCGCCATAAATGCCCAAAGGAGCAGAGAGGCTTTGGGCAGGACTCTGTCTGGGGTGAGGCTGCTGACAGCAAGACAGAATTCCCCACCACACGGCCTTCTCTTGACAACCATGACCTTGTTCCAGATGGTTATTTTGAAGAGTATTCTTAATTCAGGTTTGTCTAAGGTGTCTTCAAAATTAAATTTAGGAGCCGGCCCTGTGGCCAAGTGGTTAAAGTTTCCCACACTCCACTTTGGCAGCCCAGGTTCGCAGGTTTGGATTCTGGGCGTGGACTTGTTCCACTCATCAGCCATGCTGTGGATGCGACCCACATACAAAATAGAAGATTGGCACAGATGTTAGCTCAGGGCTAATCTTCCTCACACAGACACACAAAAATTAAGTTTAAGCCGTGCATTTTTAGTAAGACTCTCCCAAAAGTGATGATGTGTTCTTTGTACTGGATCCTATCAGGAGACACATGATTGTGATTTGTCCCATTACAAGTCACATGACATTTGATCACTTGAATAAGACAGTGTCTGCCTGACTTTGCCACTGTAGTTACGCTTATTCTCTTTGTAATTAATGCACATTGATGGGAGGGGCAGAGAAGGTATAATGGGATGCTGTAAATATCTCCTTCCTCAACAAAGTTCACCTGCTAGTTTTAGCATTCTTTGGTATTTCTTGGATTGTCAAATGGTGATCCATCATTCTTTTCACCTTTATTAGTTAGCATTCTACTGCAAGGAAAATCTTTATCTTCTTTGCATTTGTGTATTCATTTATTTACTTATAACATTATAGTCTCATGGACTCCTATAAATTCGGTGAGTAATAATCCATTACTATCATTATTTAGTTCAATGCTCAAATTGCCAGGTTTGAATAGTAGGAGCTCCTTCAGGCTGACTTCTGGGTCCTTTTGATATGTCCTCATTCTTTTCTTTTCTTTCTTTTTTTTTTTTAGCACTTAGTTTCTTGCATCACACAATGTTCCAGACTTATCTTGAATCTTTTGCTCCAGCACTAGAATCAGCTATTTCCTCTAAGGAGCCCAGTTCCGTTTAGTGGAAAATGATATTTAGAAACCAAGACTTGGGTGCTAGGTGTGCTCACTGATATGGGTTGTTGTTGCTCCTATTCTCCTGTGGACATCCTCCTTGCCATACTTGAGCTATGATACTGTGTACTCAGTCTCACCTTACCTCACCTGAGCTTCAGCATTCCAATTCAGGCCTTGACCTCCCACATGGATGCTCTCCACACCTTGCTGGGGTTCTGACACCCAGCCATGGGCCACTGCCAACATTGAATCCTGCAGTGCATGCCTTCCCTCTTGCTCTGGCTTTGACAGCTGGTACTGGGCTGCATGGACACCCTCTTCACTCTGCTTGGGCTCTGTGACTGTGGAGTCCCACACTAGGCTGACTCTACTCTGTGGCTATTTGGAAATGCCACTGGCTTGGGTGAGAAGGGACCCTGTTTCTAGTGGCATGGTTCTCAACAGGGCATATGCATGTGACAGGAATGTGTTGTTTCCCTCAGATGACTAGGGCCACATGCAGATTGATAACCAATAAATTAGATGTTTTAGAAATGTCTTTTCAACTCTGATATGCAGTTGAGTGGTTATTCTGTCTCTCTTTTTATAAGAGTTAGAATATCTAGATTTGTTCAAGTGGCAGGAGAGAATTTTTCCCTTGGGAGTAGAAAGAGTACTCCAGTTAAACTATTTGGCCTAGAAGAAAGAGTACAATGTTTAAAATTCATAAGGCTAAGAAAAATATTGAAAGATCAATTTTACCATGGAGAACCCTCAGTATAAATCATTTTTTCCTTGTGGAGATGGCAGATAGATATGATTACAAAGTCCTGGAAATTCCTTTTCTTCTTCTGCCATTGTTCTCTCTTTTTCTTTGGTAACTTTACCTTTCCATTTTGAAAGTGATTTATTGTTTTTTCATTAGAAAAGTTAGAATGATTATTGGCAAAATTTTTAAAACCATTTCTCATAAACCTTCATGAGGCATTGGAAATTTCTTATATTTTAGAGGGGAATTTTGAGTGTTCTGGAATTTTCTGTGACTTGTTTTCCCCATCCAACTTCCCATAAAAGAATCATCAATAAGTTAATTAGTGAAGATTCTCTAAAAAGCAGATTTTCCTACTATCTTTGGCATCCAGCATTGCATGCACAATACATTATTTTCTAAGGAATAAAACAAGTGGAATTTCTAGTCTTATCCAACAAGGCAGTCTCCTCTTAGAATGTCAATGGATGTCAAGACAGAGTGGCAAAATCTTAGAGGGATCAATGGTTTTGTGAATTTTTCATGTCTGTTGGTACTTATGGTTAGGAGCCACTGAATAAATTTTCCTTTTTTCTTCATTGTAAATAGTTGCTTTGAGTGGTTATTAAACTGGAATAACCAATCAACAATTGCTGTTTTTAGGGAGAAAAATCACTCCTTGCTGGATTATAGCAGTAGAGCCTGGCCTTTAAAATAGTTTTTTTGGTTTTTTTATTGAGACATAGAAATGTTGCAGATGCTGGATTTCTTTAGAAATAAAGAGAAAAGTTTAGTTGAAAGAGCTAACAACTGTATTTCTAAGAAGAAACCCTAAGGGTGTTTGAGGAAAAGCCTAAGATGACGCAACCTCTCTAAGTTAGAAAACAGGCTGCCCAGACATGCTGAAAGTATTTAGAAAAGAATTATGTGCTTAAACAAGCATTTCATGATGGATATTAACTATAAGATAGATTCTTATTTTTAGAACCAAATATGTAAGCAACTTTTGGAAATTGTTTGGAATAGTTCTGGATAAAATGACTGTAATGTCTGTTTTTCCCTAGACTTCCTGCATGGACCCCTAGCAGAGAACTGGCCAGATCACTGGGTAGCACTTGATCAGAGGGCAGCGCTTCACTCCCTTCTTAACTGCTCGCTCTAATTAAGTGACACTGATGGGCCGGATATTTTTGTAATCTACTGTCTTAGCTCTCTTATCATAAAATAAGAGGGGTAGATATGAACTCAGATTCCTCTCTGTCATCATTCTTCCTGGAAATGGGTGCAGGGTTTGAAGTCTAAGATCTGGGTTGAAGACTCAGCTGTGTGACCTGACTTTGAATCTTGGTTTTCACCACATGGTTTACCATTTTTAAATACAATGTGAATATTGGATAAAATAATTCATGCTGAAAAGAGCTTTGTCTATGTCCACTGTGATCTACATGTGTGAGCTGCTGCCATTGTCCTTGCTGTTAAGATCAGCCCCACAGGGATGACATGGGAAGCTCACAGCATGAACCTCACGCTATTTCCCATAGGGTGTCTCCTAGGGACAGAATATTGCCATGGCACTCACGCAAAGGGCAGGGCAGCATCTGATTTAGTCAGATGAAAAATCAAGTTTAAGAATTGAGAAGTGAGAATTAAGAAATGATATGCTGAGCAGTATTTGGTGTCTATGGTCTCCATGAAGCAGTCAGAGGTTTGCTATGACGTCAACGCGGTGAGTGATTCTGGGGCTGACTGGGGCTGCTGCGGCCCTGCTCTCTCAGCGTGGATTCCACGGCAGTGCACCAGCCTGTGACAGGTGGCACCGGACGTCTCCATCAAGGGCCTGTGCACGGGGAGGGGTGATCGCTGCTGGGTTGGCGCCCAGTTAGAATTCAGATATGATTGAGCTCCTGGTTTTTTCTTTTACTTTTTCTTATTTTCCCCCTATTATAATGTACTGACAAGTAGTATAAGACAACGAGGGATGAAAGAGACTGAGTAAAAGCAAACTGGAGCAATAATCCATCACCAGGTCCCGACAGATGGCTGAAAGGTGTCGCTTGGCCACACAAAAATGAGATAACAGGGCAAGACTGTGGCAGAAGGGCAGCCCCTGGCATGGAGAGAAACCTGCTTCTCAGGGCACAGGACTGAGGGCAGGTGCCATGTCCCTGCCTCTTGACTGGTGCCTCATTTCTTTCCCCCACCCTTGCTTGCCTCTTCTGGTCCAAAAAAATGTTTTTGTTTTGTTTTTAATTATACCAGTATGTGTAGTTTAAATTCCTTGAGGCTGTATGTGTCTTGGCATATTTGGTAATTCTTTGGTAATTCTGCACACAGTTTATGGAATTACTGCAACAGTTAGCCACAAAAATCATGTTCCTGAACAGTAGCAGAACGTTGTTTTTCAAGTGGGAAAATGAACTCTCCTTTAATAGCAGAAGAAAAGAAAAGCGCATGTGCTTAAAATAGACAATTTCCACATCTAAACTGGATTTGGGACCTCTGGAAATCATCCAGTCATTAGAATGCTTTTTAGAATATTTAATATAACAATAAAAATAATAGCAAGTCCATTTATTGGATAAATAATTCATACTATAAAATATGCAAAATGATTTATATGTGTGTTTTCGTTTAATTCATGGAAGAACCCCTCACTAAATGCTATTCTCATTCTTATTTCTCATATGTGAAGAAACCAAGGCTTATAGGAGAAGGTGAGTAACTTGCTCAATAGTTGGAAAATGGACAAGTTGGGATGAGGAGCAGGTTTCCTGCCTTCAAACCCAGGCTGGTCAAGTCCATCTGGAGACGGTATGGTTGTTACAGAGAATAATGTTGGTTGAAGCATGTGTGTTCAGGGCCTGCATGGGCCCTGGGCCAGTCTTCTTGCCTGGTCTGTCATTCTGAGCAGGGACTGTGCCTTTGGCCAAGGGGCATATAACGGCAGGAGGTGCAGATGGAGTGCGGACGTGCAGGCCGGGGTGTTCCCTGTATGCATATGAGGCCATTCACAGTGCAGGATGGAGTTGAAGCTGGGGAAACAAAGGGGGGCTGAAGGCCTGCTCTCCCCATGCTGCCATGTTCCAGCATGCAACTCCAACTCCTTGTCCTGAGAAAGAAAGAAACTCCCTGAATGCCATCAGCCGGGGCTGGCCTGGACTGAAGCGCTAGGCCACACAGTATTCTCCTGTTGAACATAAAAAATTTCCCAGAATATCAAAATCAGACAAGGTCACTCAATGACCATGATAAAGTAAGTAAAAAATAAGATCACCACATAATCATATCTGGACAAAAATGAAAACACATGCAAATCACAAATTTTATCAACACCCTCCTTATCCAGCTACATGACAACTGCTTCCTCTATCAATTACCCCATTCTACTTCTCCCTCTTCTTGATAAAAGTTAGTCAGATGTGCACTTGTGGAATTGACCCCACTTTCTGGCAGTGCCCAGTCTAGAGCAGAACCCCCCAATTACCCAGCACAAGCCAAATCTGATCACAGCACATCCTAACACCCTCGCCAGGATGCCCTGTGATTTCCTCGCTGTGCGGCCAACCCTGGTGCAACAAGGATTAAAAACCAACTTTATTTGGCGACAAGTGTCTTCTTGATGACCTTGACTGGTGGGCATGGACAATTTGAGGCTGGCTTCCCAGATCTTTATGGAGATGTGATCTGACCATGATGGCTCTCTCACCAGCCTAAAGAAATCTTGCTTCCTCCCAAGTCTTTAGCCAGTTAAGTGTATCTTCAACAGGCCTGGGTGTCATTTTGTCAGAGACTGACATTATTTGTAGTTTTCTCCTTGATATAGTGTGAATGTGTGTGTGCACATGTGTGTGTTTAGATACAGAGTAGATGATGATCTACTGAATACTACTGAATAGGCAGCTTATGGGTGGATAAGCAAGCTACACTTCTTAATATACAGATTACATAAGTATACAGTATACTTGATGTACAGTATACATAGGAGAATATAATAACTTAGTCCATTTTAATTTCATTAAAATTGTCCTACTTGATTAAATGACTTGGGAAACTAGTAAAATATTTGGACAGTTGTGCTCTCTAATATATACTTAATTGTAGGATTTTACTTATAAAATTAATATTTGCGACAAATCTACCCAGGCTATTAGGGATTGAAGGTGACTGTGGTTAGACTAGAAGATAGGAAAGGGTGGAAGAAATGAGCTTGGTTAATTATAATTATCATCCACAAAAGATAAAGGGAGGAGAAAATGAAAATGAAAGTGATCTTTACCATACTTAACTCAAGTCCTTTCCCTTTCTGAGTCTTTCTCCTTAATCCTAGTGGTCCTGATTTTCCTCTGTGGTCCCCACCAGCTGTTGCTTTTTGTTTTTCTTTTGAATCCACTCTAGATCAAGAAACCAAGGTGAGACTCAATGTTAAATAGGGTAGGGCATTTGCACAAATAAGTGAAGAGCCTTAGCATCTCAGGAAAACCCATCCCAGCTACGTGCTGCCATCGCGGGCCCATTGATCCTATGTCTCGGTCCCGTCCTGCATAAACCCCAGAGCAGGACTGGCTGTTCTTCTCCTTGACTCTGCACCTGTGTTCACCCGGGTCCTCTCCTGGCCCATCCCAGGCTGTGTAGACCCCATCTGTCCTTCCCCCTACCCCACCTGCCCCTCCCCACCTCCTCCTCCATGAAACTGTTCTGAGAGTGTGTTATCCATGTAGAGTCCTCTCCTTGTTTCATGCTGGTGAAAAATTAGGAAAACGTTGTTCTAGGTCCATCTATTCTGACCCACACTGGTTGCCCCTATTGTTTTATTATCTGTAATTCATATTTTAGTAGTTGATTATATTCTGTACTGTTGTCAAGAAACTTTTTAATATGTAAAATAATTTTTTTTCAAGTTTTGCCAGAAGGGTAGTGTGGTTAGCAGAATAATGCCCACCCAAAGATGTGCGTGTCCTAATCCCCAGAACCTGTGAGTATGTTTCTGACATGGGAAAAGGCACTTTGAAGATGTGATTGAATTAAGGGTCTTGATGGGGAGAGACTCTCCTGGATTTTTTACGTGGGTGCAGTGTCATCACAAGGGTCCTCAGAAGTGAAAGAGGGAAACAGGGCCGTCAGAGTCAGAGAAGGAGATGTGAGGATGGGAGCAGAAGGCAGAGTCACGTGATAGCTGCCTGGGGCCATCAGCCAAGGAATTTGGGTGGCCTCTAGAAGCTGAAACTGCAAGAAACAGATTGTCCCCTAAAGACTCCAGAAGGAATGCAGCCTCGCTGACACCTTGATGCTAGTACAGTGAAACCCGTTTCAGACCTCTGACCTCCAGAACTGGAAGAGAGTGCATTTGTGGTAATCTATCGGTAATAAGAAACTAATGCAGGTAGTGAAGTGTATCTTTTTTTAAAAGTAGAGATTTGTTATAATATTAGTAGGTGGAGTTGGAATGAGAGAGGATAACACTGATAATATGTTTCCTCTGAAAATCAATTTAGAAGCCACTCTCCTAAAAGACAGAGCGGGAGCTGTGGACAGATGCTAAGGACTCATCCCTGAGGGCAGGAGGGGACTGTGAGCAGAGGAGCCTCAGGAAGCCAAGGAGGGAGGGGTTGGGTATTCAGGATCTTGCTTAAGAGCTTCTGAGGGCACCTGAGCTTGGAGAGGGAGATGCGCAAGGGGGCTTCCTGAGGTCTTTGCATCTGCGCTGTAGCAAGCAGCTGAACACAGTCCCCAAAAGATGAACATCCAGAAGCGGGGAAGACGGCCTTATTGCTGGAAGAAAAAAAGTTAACCAGTAAAAATTACCTTGTATTGTAACGTGTTTCATTTAAACTCAGTTTTGTTTCTTTCTCTTCCTTATTATACTTAGTAGAAAATGACAGCAGTAATTTATTACTTAACTAAACTTTATAATTTTTTATTTTACACAGTAAGATTAAGCTTACTGAATGGAGAAAAATGTGAGATAATGTATGTATTGGCACATATTTAAGGGCACATAGCAATACCCAGTAATCCCAATGAATGATTAGTTAGAATTATTAGTTAATTATCCAAGTGGATGCAGGGTCATCCCTCTTAGTGTCCGTTGGGTTCTGGTCCTGCTATGGGCCCTTTTCATCTCTTGTGGTCTGCTTCTACTTCTACATCCCCTGCATCCAAACGGCCCTTCTTACTTCAGCTGAAACTCTGCTTTTCACTCTATGTGGTCGAGCACGGGCCGGAAGCAGCCTTTCTCTGTGCCCACCTGAGCCCTTTACATTCAGGATCTTATTTAATCCTCCCAACAAGGCTCTGAGGCAGTGCTATTGTTTGTCCTTGTTTTCCAGATGACAAAACTGAGACTTGGTGCTTTTAGTCACTTGGCCAAGATTACAGAGAGAGTGAGCGTCTGACTAAGACTCAGATGGAAGCGAGTCTGACTCCTGGGCTCTCGCATCCACAGACAGCCCACTTCTCACAGCGCTGCTGCCAGCTGTACTCAGAACCTGGCCATCGCACTCATGTTTCTTTCATAGCTTTTATAGATTTCTCTTATTGCCAAAATGTATTTATTAAAGCAAAATTTGAAAATATTGATAAACATGAAAGTAGAAATCTAATTTTGCCTGTGGTGCCCCAACCCAGAAAGTCTACCTGTTTATCCCTCTTAATATTTTGTTTTAAATATTTGCATGATATGAAAGGTACTGTGCTTGGTTTAACCAAATCCTTAATGCTGAACAGTTAAGATTATTTCTTATTTGAGACTAAACACGTTCATAGTTATAATAGTGCACTTAATTATTTATTTGCGATAAATTCTCAGAAATGAGAATTGAAATTTCTAGGTCAAGCAGAATCCATTTTTAAAGCTCTTTGATCTGTGCCATCAAAGGGCCATGCAGGCAGGGTTTTAGACTATATAAATCTGCAGTGGATGGAAGCTGCAATCTTTGTTAATTGTGTATGATATTATGTTGAGAGATTCTTGTCTCTTAATAGAAGAAAACCTAATCTTAGTTTGTTCAAAAATTGATTTTCTATTTTCTAGCAATCATTTGTATTTCTTCACATGCAAATTTTCAGCTTATGTATTTTGCCAATTTTTCTGCTAAAATGTTCATTTTATTATAGCTCTAGGAATTATTTGTTAAATATGTTACAAATAGCATTCTGAGTTTGTGGTTCTCCTTTTTTGACATATAAGAGTCAAATTTCCTCTTCTTATTAGGACACCAGCAGACACCTCAAAGGGCCCCATTTTAACTTAATCACCTCTTTAAAGGCCCTGTTTCTAAACACAGTCACATTCTGAGGTACTGGGGTCTAGAGCTTCAACATATGAATTTTGGGGGACATAATTCAGCTTATAAAGATCTTCTGCATCTCAAGATATTTATATTTATATTTTCTTCTTGAAGCTTATGGTATCAAATTTGTATTTAAATTCCATTTGGAACTTATTTTGGTGTGTGGCTGGTTTTTATTGAGAAATATAGTATGCATAGAAAGGTGCATATGTAATATATAGTTTAAAGAATAATAGTAAAACAAATACCCGTGTCCTCACCACTCAGTTTCAGAAATAGAACATTCTAATTCCTCTGTGTATCTCAACCCTAGGCCATTCCCTTGCTTCCATTAGAGATTTCCACATGTATATGTATTCCTAAACAATGCATTGGCTTTTCTTCCTTTGGCCCTTTAAATAAGTAGAATTGCATAGTGATTATCCTTTTGTGATGTGAGTTTTAGTTTGTGTTCAGTATTGGTTTCTGAGATTCGTCCTTGTTGATGCGTGCAGTTGATTTATTTTCACTGCTATTTTGTAATCCATGCTTTAAACATGCCAAATCAATCCCATCCATTGTTAATGGATATTTGAGGGTTTCCAGCTCTTTGCTATTATGGAAATGGTTCACATGTATCTGCTCTATGCCTTGGATAAGAATTAATGAAACCTATGGTATGTACTTGTCCAGAGGTACTGTGTAATGGCAAGTGTTGATATTCCCACTAACAGGGAATGATGGTTCCTGTTATTCCACATCTGAGCCAACCTTTTCCTTGCCATTCTTAAATATCTGTCCAACTGTGAGGTGTGAAAGGGTGTCTCATTGTGATTTTAATTTGCATTTTACTTATCACATATGAGATTGAACATCTTTTTAAATGTTCATGGGACATCCATATTTCATCTTCTGTGAAATACCATCTTCTATTTTTTTTAATATTTATTTGTGAAAGTTCTTTATACTAGTTGCATGTCACTCCCACTTTGTGGCTTTTCCTTATTTTTATGATATCTTTTTTTTTTTTAATTTTTTTGTGAGGAAGACCAGCCCTGAGCTAACATCCGTTGCCAATCCTCCTCTTTTTGCTGAGGAAGACTGGCCCTGGGCTAACATCCGTGCCCATCTTCCTCTACTTTATATGGGACGCCGCCACGGCATGGCTGACAAGCAGTGTATCGGCGGGCGCCCGGGATCCGGGCCCGTGAACCCCGGGCTGCCAAGTACGAACTAAACCGCTGCACCACCGGGCGGCCCCTATCTATGCATTTTGTGAAGTAAGTTAAGCATTCATTTTTTAAATATGGAAAACCAATTATTTAAAAAATTGTTTAAAAAATATTTGTTGAGAAGTCAACCCTTTCCCCACAGGCCGCAGTCCTTGCCCCGTGACACATCATATTTCATACGAGGCTGTGTTTGTTCCTGGCTTCTCTATTCTGCTCCATTGGTCTCCATTTCTTGGTCCCTGAACATTCCCACATTGTCCTTATTACCATAGCTTGGGAATAAGCTTTTTGTCTTTTCTTTTTCTTTCCTCTTAGAAAACAAGTCCCCTAATTTGTTCTTTTTTGTATGCTGGCCTCACAATAAGAGTTGGAGAGAGTCTGCTGGAATTTACCCCTTAAAGCAGCATGTAAAGTTTTAAATTTCCATATCCTCAAGTGTAAGGTGACATATGAAGGGATGGACAGAAGTCTCAGCGGGTACAGTGTTTTGAAATGTTTGCATGCAGATGGCTTTTCTCGTCACTCTGAATTAGGAATGTGTCAGAGAGGAAGAGGTTGCAGAAACAAAGGGGCAGAGTGTGTGCTGTCTCTTTCTGCTGAGGTAATACCTCTATCTACACAGCTTCGGGGAGGCACTCCCTCTCTGTGGTTTAGTTATTCAGTTCTGATCCTCAACGTGCACACTTGTCACTTGTGAGTGACCTGCCCAGGAACACGAACTCCAGGTGCTACTCTAACAACATAGTAGGCTCCGACCTGGCCCCCGATGAGCTGGTATGCATGGCCTTGAGTTTATTAGGCCTTACAGAAAATGTGAGAAACCTTTAATGAACTCAAGAACAATATTTTTTTCTCATTGCTTACTTAATGAGTTTTCCTCAGACTTGCTACAAGGAGATCCTGTGTAATGATGCTTTTAATCTCAGATTTTCTGCTCTTGAAAAATAGAATTTTCCAGATATTTGTCATTATATCTAAAGCTACTGCCAATTACCATGTTTAAAATAAGAAAGATGAACATTCTTTGTTCTTATTTTGATTAATTTGTTGTGAAAATTTTTATTAAAAAATCACCTTTGGTTTTGATTAAATAAAATAAAGCACAGAGAGAAAAATTAGGAAATAAAGTTGGTTAGAAAAGTTTTTGAGCTTTCAAAGTGAGACCCAGATCTCAGTATGTTTATAATCTGATGAGGGAGAGAAAAATACATCGACAGAGATGTATAGCAAAGGCACTTAATTACAAGAGTGTGCGAACCATGGAGGCCAGGTTGGGTGATGTGGTAGAGGGTGGGAGAATGAAGACAGTTGATGGAAGGTGAATTGGAGTCAAAGCCAAGAAGGGAAGAGTCCAAGTAAACCACAACAATACACAGGAACTGTGCTTACAATCACAAACATATCACACCTGTAATATTCCCCAAATTCACTTTCCCAGAAAAAGAAAACAATCAATTCTCTTCAAAAAGACTTGATATTTTCTCCATTTTATAACAACACTGCCATCACAGAACTTCAAAATAAGATTGAAGGGAACAAATAATACATATACACTAAAAGAGAAAAGGTTTAAATGAGATAGCAGTGGGGGAAATGCCATATTGAACCTTGCTTCCAAATAAAGCAGGTCTTGCGGTCCTAGTAAATACAGTTATAACCAACTGCCATATTTTGCTGATCTTAAGAAAACACCACTCATAGGAAGGTAGGCTGAATAGCTTTGCAAAAACCAACCAGCCAGCATTTTAATCAAACAGTATTCTCTTTTTCATTTTCAATGGGATGTTTTTGAGAAATGTTCCATTGATGATGATATCCTCATCATTATCAACCCACCTTCACCTCTGTGATGTGGAACCACTAGACAGGGGGTTCTCCCCTTATGCAGGCACTAGCATCTATATTTAACTGGATTTGTTTCTTTGGTTTGTGAAAAATCAAGCTTTATTGATTAGAACTGCAGTCATATTTCTGAAGTTTCATAAACATGTAGGAGTGGATTATACTTTGTTTTATATCCATGTGTATTATCTGTGCATAAATCATTATTAAGATGTTTGACAACAGCAAACATTATCTTTGGATCAACATCAAATTCAAATATTTATCTCAGGTGGCAAAGAGATTAATTTAAGAGATTAATCTTAATTGCTATACTTGCTTTATTTTCCCAGCACATCTTTGATACTCTGGGGTAAACGGATTTAAATAGGATAACATAGTGAAAGAGATACTTTCTAATGATGAAATACAACTCCTTGATTTATGTTTATTCTTATACATAATAAAATATGGATTGAAAGTATACGATAAAATTAATTTGAAAAGTTAATCTAACTTTAAAAGATTACTCATTATTTAAGCATTACTTGCATATAATACAATTTATTATTAAATAAAAGTCAAAATGTAGCTTTATTAATTATTAAGAGAGTCTGTGTTTACTCATCTTTACTGGATTTTGTTTTCTTTTCGAGAAAAAAGATCTCTGACCTGAGGAGCCTTGCCATTTAGCTTCATCTGCTTCATAATTAGTATCTATTGTCAATGCAAATAATCCATAATCAACCTATAAATCAAAATTGGGGTGAGAGCCAGATCTGAGGACTAACCTGGGGCCATGCAACCCTGAATGTGCCTGATCTCGTCTAAAGAAGAAACTCGAGCATCCCTCCACTCATGAAAACTGTCAGTCGGGGCTTCCTCTGACACCTAGGCAGAGGCAGACACTCCACTGTATTGTAACGATCTTTATTTTCTGTTTTACTGCTAGACCATGAGTTTTTTAAAGAGACAGATTTTGTCTTTTTCATTTTTGTATCCTTAGTAATAAGAATGGTCGCTGCTCAATACGTATTGAATAAATGAACAAATGAATGCCAAAATGAATGACTGTTACATTTTCTTCAGTCTTCACGTAGGCCTAGTGGAAACCACTGTAGTAGGAGCCGGGCTGCTACACACAGAATCTAGAGATGGTGGGTTCTGTTTTTCACCACGTAGGAGGATCTTATGAATGAGTCTTGGGCCGCAGCTCCCTGCCACCTCCCCTCAGTGAGGGCTGGTGACTGACCAGCCCTTCTGTTTGTGCTCTGCCCAGCAGGTGCTGGGGCCTGCTGGCTTAGTGGGTTGAACTCTCACCTGGTTTGGCACCCCTTGCCTCTGCTTGGCTGTCCCTGATTCTCAGGTGCCTACCTGGTACAGGGAACTGATGATATAAAGTCATTACCTGCCTTGGGTTGGAATCCCAGGAGGCTGGTTGGCTTGAGTTTGCTTCAGTCAACAAGATTGTCAGTCTGGCCCTGCACAGAGGGGCTGGCCGTGCTGCCCTGGTCAGCTTTGCCTCACAACCTCCTGTCATTTCTGCCTTGACTCTGCCTGTTCCCTTGCCTCACTGGGACATCCTACATGTCACAGTCACCGCTTTCCTTACCCTAAGTACAGGAAATGGGTAACTTTTTCCTGACACTGAGAATCCCTGGAGCAGTGAGTTATGTGGCCAGCCCCAGCCCTAAAGCCGCAGTGGTGAGCAGGGACCCGGCCAGCACCACTCTGCAGTCAGGGCAGGCAGAGTGGGCAGAGATGCTTGTGACCGGAGAAGTCGTGCACAGTAGGACCAGAGAAGCAGGTGGAGGGAGGTTCTCTGGAGGTCCAGAATTCCTGAAAGCAGACTGCAGCCCAGGAGAAGGCAGAATCTTTGAAGTAGATGGAGAGAGGAACATGAAAACTGGTTCTTGAATGTGACCCAAATGCCGTGCAGGCAACACAAGAGGAAAGCAAGTCAAGGAAAGAGAAGGACATATAGAGGGGCAAAGTGCAAATTGCCTAAGCATGTGTACTGAAGGAGTCTCACCAGAAAGATGAGAAGCAGGGAGGACAGAAGAGGGGGGGCTCCGACAGCGGATTTCAGGCAGAGGACTTGACAGCCTCATCCAGTCTGCTGCTTGCAGAGTAATGAAGGCTAGATTAGTTGCATCCAAGGCAGTATATAATTCATTAATACTAAATTCTTGATTATTCTCAAGTAATTCTCCTGCTTCTGAAAATCCCATTTAAGTACTTACATTCAGATATTTCCTTCTTGTGTAGAGACCGGAACATTGATTGACCCCGTGCAGCATCTGGCAATGCAGTTGTAATTAAAGACAGATGTAGGTCTGAATCTCAGCTCTGCTTCATAGTAGATATGACCTATGGCATGTTCCTTACCCCCCAAGCCTCAGTTTCCTTATTTGCAAAACAGCATGATAATATTGGCTTGAAGATTAAATAAGAAATTGCATGTAAAATTCCACAGGGCCTGGGACACGATAGGCATGCAATGTCATCATACTTAGTATTAATTTTCTATTTTCAGTGTGAAGTCAGAGACTTTTTACAAAGGGCATTCTCATAACTCGATTGGACACATAAATGGATTTTCTTCACCTCACTGGGTTGAATCCCAGGCAACAAGCAGCCTCACTTGACTTTTATTCTTCTCCATCTTTTCTTGCATTATTGTTTCTGCCCAGTTTCCCTCTCTTCCCTCTTCCCTGCCTCTGATGTTGTCAGTGTTGGCCTCTCTCCAATGTTGAGTTCTGTCCCCAGTTGTGGCCAATGTGAAATGTTCAATCACCCACCAGTGGACATTCTTGACCAAGATTAACCACAGTGGCAGCTAGCCGTCTTGTAAAAAGGGAGGCTTCAGAACTCATTTTGGTGCTACTTTTTCTGTCTGCTTCCTGTAGTCCCATCACCTTTCCCAGGAGGTGAACATTGAAACTACATTTCTTCCTAGGAGCTCTCTGCTAAGGCTTTATTCATGTAAAACCTGCAAGTCGTTCAGCAGATCAATTTAACATTTAGCCGTTTTACAGGTCTTTTCTCAGGTGGACTTGGGGAACTTGATGCTCTACTGCTTGGCAAACCATTTGAATGTCTAGAAGGTAGTTAACCAGGAGATACAGTTATTAAGCTTGCAGAGAATATATTTCAGATTTTAAGGATTTAAACTTGATGACTCAGTGGCAGAACAAATAATTGAACCAAAGTTTGTTCCTTATAATTTTCTTCTGGAAGATCTCAAAACTTTTCCTGGTTGACTTTAAAGCCACCTTATTGATGCCTCTCTCTCTCTCAAACCACAGCACAGAAGTCCCAGCTCCCATCCATCAACTCTTAGAGATCTGTAATCTCCACTCATTCAACAGAGTGAGTGACATGTTTAGACTAACCTCACACCTTGCACAACAGCCAGATGTTTGGAAGAATAAATCATATCCTCACAGCCTAGACCAGAATAAAGAGCTCATCTTTGTATTGCTGGTGAAGTCCTAAGTCTCAAACAAAGCCATTCTTGGCTATAACTTCTGAGTATGTTTGATCTTTCTCATAAGTGCTTGCTGATTCAAAGTGTTCTCTTCTGCGATGAAGTGACTATTAGATGTTCTATTGAATGTACTCCACCGAGTGCAGGATTTCCACTTTGGTTTTGTCAAAATGATCAAGTAATGAGAAGAAAAAACCAGTCTACCTAATTTATTAAAGATTAATTGTTAAAGTTTTCTCACTAAATTGAAGCCACATAACTAGAACCAAACAAAATGCAAAATAAAACCATAGCTCTTGCATCATTGTTCTGTTTATTTCTATAATTTTAAAATAAAGCTTGTGACCAGAGCTCATTTTCAGCACACACCGTAATTTGAATGTTTTTTGCCATGGTGATGGGCTCTTGCGGCTGTTTATACCACAAGGGGCACAATTGGAGGCTGGTCTTTTAGAACACATTAGAAAATCTCTAGGCTCAGAAGAAGTGGGTGTTATCCTGCAAGTATATCCCATCTGTTACTGGAAATATCTAATCTCCCTTGGTGACTGGTTTTATATATCACTTGTATGGGTTCAGTTTAACATCAGCCTTCTACCAATAAATAGATCAATTTTTGTGGGCTGTCAAATTAGGTTGTTTTAAGTGTGTAAGACTGATCAACCCCATGACCAATTCCAAAAGTAAATGAATGCCACCCTATGAGTCCTTTTGGGTCACAGCCTGCTACACATGATATATTGTTGGTTGAGAGTATTTTTCTTTAACGTGGAAAATAATGCACAACTGGAGTGATGGCCTTTAGAAAGCAACTTTGTAATTGGAGAAAATTTCGGAACTGCCTCAGATATTACATCCATGAAAAATGGAAGATTGATTGTGTCCAGATCACAACACTTGGGAATAGAAATTGAATCTAACATCATAAGAGTCAAGTCAGTCCTCCTGGCTTTTGGGATGTGGAAAAGCTTCATTCATTACTCATTTCCGAATTACCATGTTTACCAGGATTATTGACTTAATGAATGATTTACAAAGAGCTGCACTCTGGAAACTTTCTAATGGGTTTGATCTTATTCTCTCAAAGCAAAAAGGCTATACTTGAAGATTAAAACTTTGTGTGGACTCCCCTGATTTTCCATAAATTGGATTACAAACAGATATAGTGAGACAGCATGCAATAATTTCCTGTTTTTCTTTTTGTCACTTCCTTCAATACGACCCTTCTTCTAGTTAGTAAGAAGTATCTGTGTTTTCTTGAAGAAAATTAGGCTGTTATTGCAGGACTGCAAAGAGAAAGAAATAGTCTGTTGTTATGCCTTTTTATATTTTCCACAAAGGTTTCTTAAGTCCAGATCAGAAATGGTAGTTTTTAAAGGCAATGCTTTTGCTTTGAAAAGGATGAGACTTATTGAATGAAGAGAAGGGTCCTGAAAACAAAAATGAGGAGACCCTGGAAGAGGAGTAGCACATTGAAATAACCTGCCCCAGCAATAGGAGGAAAGAGGATAAAGAATAACACAGACCACCTTGTCCTGGGAGAGGAGACAAGGTTCATTCTGGTTGAGAGAGGAGAAGAGGGTGAACTGAGAGCTGATCCTGGAGGTATTTGTGGGTTCAGATGTGGGGACCTGGCCTGGGTTTCCTGATGGGGGGATCAGAATCATCATGAAGAGACAGCATCCCTCACCAGCAGTGTGGGGGTATCAGGAAGCCAAGCCAATGCCTGCAGACCCTCTTCTGCCAACTGAGTGAGCACTGTGCATTGCTGCTCCAGTGGCATGTTGGCTGTTATGCTCTTCATGGTTACTGGTGGTCTTGGTCAACTGCCGCCCTCATGTCTCCATGGGCCATCCAGGAGAATTGATGCCCACCTTTTCCCTGAGACTCTTTGAACTCTAATTAGAAATTCCCTCTTTTCAGTGGCCTGGATTGTTGTAAGCATTTCACATGTTTTGCAGAATAAGATACAAAATAGTCAGAAGAATGAAAACAAAGAGGAACGGAAAGTGATTTTTCAAGTCCTTTTTGGACTCAATTTTTTTTTAAAAGAACTGAATCTAGTTTCAGAAGGGAAGTCTAGCAGTGCAAATGAGGCCACTTGGGACTTATCTAAAGAACTACTCTGAAGGAGGTCCTAGGATTCATATCAAGGCTGGAAAGAGAACCCATGGCTGACAATGGGAAGCAGAAGCTAGAATTGAGAGCAGCCGGGGGACAGAACGGGGCTGTGCTGGTCTTCCGGGCACCGATGTCTCTTTCTAGTCAGCTGCTGCCCAAGACTGGGTAATGACTCTTGGAGGAGGAAGGCTTGGCAGAAGATTTAGCTGGGGATGTAGCCCACAGGTTTCTCATGCGTTTAGTGACAGTTGGGCATCTTCTGAGGTTGCAAGGTCATCCGAGGTATTTCTGTTGGAGGGAAGTTCTGCTGAACTTATGGTTGAGGCTTTCACTCTCTTGGTGGAGACGGGGGAGTTGGTAGGGCCTGTCCTGGAAGGAAGCAGACCCTTCCGGGAAAATAAGCAACCTGGGCAGGGTGAGATGGAGAAAATGATTCCATTCGCTACCTTTGTAAAAGGTGGTGAGGATCACCTAAATGACAGAATGCATTTTGGATGGGCACACAAATTTACTCAGAGGACTTACGGTAATAACTTTTTTTAAAATGCCAAACTGAGGAGCCTTGGTTGATGGGCCTGAGATAGTGCTCCCGCTATAAGTGGCATATGGGGATCCATGTTTCTATTTGAGAATCTTCTGAGCTCCTTTGGGATTGTCATGTGTGGATACTCCCTATTTCAAACACCTGTGATGCCCCTGCAAACTCAGAGGAGGTTCTGGGTTATTGAAGGAAAAGCCCCCAATACTTCTTCTTGATGAGAGTGGACAGTGGTGAAGCTCGCCCAACAGCAGATGCCTAACTCGTGTGACAGTGGGGAGGACAAATTGTCCTTTGGCATTGCTTCTCTGAATGTAAACTCCATCTTACCTCCAATTTCCTTCATTTGACTTCACTTTTGGTAAAAAGCCATGCAGAATGAAAGAAAGTCAGGGATACGTGGGGTGGGTATCTCTTGGCCCCTGCTCCATTTCCTTACTGAAATGAAAACAATCCAATTATTCCAGTGGCTGAGATGAAATTTGGAATACATCATAGTTACTATTAAATATCTAGTTTTCATATGCTGACAGTGACTTCCATCCCACGTTTGCAAATTAAGGCAGATGTAATGGCTCATGTGTGACTCATGAAATGGCAGTGATAAGTGCAGGCAATTGAATCATGAGGGTGAATGACCACGTGTGATTTCTCTTTCAGCTTCATCAGTCTCTGGGGACTTTGTGAGTGGGTTACATTTAAGTGTCATTACTAGCCTAAAAGATAGTGTGAATTGCACTTTATAGATGAGTGAGTGGAAATATGAGAGACAAATCTAAGGTCAACACCACCCAGAAGTATCATTGTTTATCAACAGATCCAAAAAAGGAACTCAGTTTTTGGCTCTTTCAAAAGCATGTATTGGCCACCGGAAGCCTGATATATTGACACTGTCCACTTAGACTTTAAATTCAGCATCACCCACCTATTTATCTGTGGACCTTGTAAGTGAAGAGGTGGTCAAGAGGTATTTGGGTGGTGACTTGGATTCTTATTTAAAGAGCACCTCTTTATGCTGCCACAGTGAGGTACAGTTCCTTGATACCTGGCGCCCCTTTTCTTCCTGGTCTGTCTTCTGTTCCTGTTCCTATCACGGGTTCCATGAACCTCATCTTCAGCAGCATCCTTCGCCTTTACCACAAGCCTCCAAAGGTCACCTCCTCCCATCAAGGAGCCCCCTACTCCCTCATCATTGGTGCTGGCCTAAGACTGCCCCCCACCCCATGGCCTTTCCAAGCCCATTCCTGTTAACTCATAGCTAATGCTCTGACCCACCAAATATGAGACCTCTTCTCACTATTTCCCACTAGGGGCAGAGCCCACTACTTCTGGGGGTAAATCCTCCGTGATGATGTCTGTCTGTAATCATCACCAGGATCCAGCACACTCCACTCCTTTCCATGCCATCCCCGCCTGATGCTCAGGCCTGCTGGGGACTCTGGGGCTGACTCTCACAGGGACATCAAACTGTGAAGTATGCTTTGAAGGCACGGGCTCTGGGGAATTATATGCTTCCTTTTTGGACCTCTTTTTTTTTTTTTTTTTAATGTAATGTGAAGAGATTCTAAGTGAACCAGCCACTATATATCTTTACATATAGAATTTATAGACTTCTTCAAAGTAGGCAAATGTCAGTGGCACAGTCCAACCCAGACGGAAAGTTAAAAGCTCCCTCCTCTCCATTCCACCCTCAGGGAAGAGGAGCTTTAATAAAAATCAAGACAACATTAGTTCTCCCGTTCTAGCAAGCAGAGCCAAACTGTAACAAGCTCCTCTTGGATGTGGGTGCTCTTTTGGATTGCTTTTCTGGTCAATATTTTATTTTCCCTGGTCTTTGGTGACACCCGGTGCTGATGTATGCTGAGAAGATCCCCTTCACCTAAAAATCCTAGCTAGACTGTGAGAGGAACTAGCAGAAAGACAGGATTGAGTGGATGGTTTAGGCCAGCTCTGTGACCTCGGGGTAGACTGGCTTGTTTCCTCAGCTTCGTCTCTTTGTGCACTCTTACCTCAGAGCATTGGGACATATGGGGACAAGATCCAGGGTGGCCTAATGGAAAGGGGCCAAGGAAGCTGTTCAGTTGGCCTTTCTTGCAGACCTTAAGGTAGAGAGAAGAAAGGAGCCTTGTAGCTTGTTCTGCCCAGTTAGGTAGATTCTCCCAGGTAGGTATTTCCCTGGAATCTGTGGTGATGACAAGTGCTCGATTCATGGATTTAAAAATTTGAGGTCCTGCCTCTCTTAAATGCTGATTATTTGGTTGGAAGTAAGATAATATGAAAAATTATTTTACACATACAAGGATATCATACAGATCTCAAAGGCTGAACATACAACTGGGCCTAATAAGTGACTGAAGCAAAAACTAGACTCTTTTGTTAATCATGATCACCCTTTGCATTTCTCTGCCATAGTTTCTCTACTTCAATATTCTCTCCTGGCAGAAGCAATAGTGATGTAATATTATAATTGAGCTAGTTTCACACACGTACATTTCTGTTCTGAAAAAAGAACTCTTTTCACATTTGTTCATAACCAAATTTGTTCTGAAGAGGAACTGATGTGGGTCAGTTTTGTGTTTACCATGGCCCTTTAATTACACCTCTCCTGTGATGCACAATTCTCTTGACTTTGCAATGATAATCAGCCATGCAGTTCATGTCCCCACTGCACTGCAAGCTCTTTGAGGGTGCATCCATATGTGTTGTCCTTGCATCTCCCACAACATCTAGATTGGGAGTTAACAATGTGGAAAAATAGGAAAAGGAGGAGTTTCTAGGGCCAGTTTAGACAGAAAATTCTAAAAAATGAACAAGCCAAGGGGGAAAAAAGAGGCATCAATGGTAGAGTTGAGGTCAAGGGCTGAGAAATTCTGAGCAGTCCATCAACCTGAATTATTATGATGAGGGTAAGTGGGCTGTGAAAATGGTATGGAAGTAGAGAAAGAGGATAAGGAGAATGAAGGAAAAATCAAGGTGAGGGTGAGAGGGTTGGCGAACTGAAGTGCATTTCTTAGCAACATTTATATGCTGTGAGGGCACGGGGTCTATTGGAAGGGCCCGCAAGAGACCACACCCAGAGCTGATGAGCTCCTGACTCCTAATGGGGGCTTACGAGATGGATAAAGCAGAGAATGAATATTCATTGTCAACACTGGACATTTTTGATAAATAGAGCTATATTTTTATTTGAAGTGTCAGGGGTTTACCAAAGCAGAGCTATAAGGTATCTAAGATATCTTATTTCTTGAGGTATTTTTACTTCACTTATACTGTTTGTGATGTAATAATAGTCACTATCCAGATTATTATGCTGTGATAGACTACTTGATCAAACCCCAGCTCTGATTCTTTCTTGCTCTGTGACACAGAACACATTAATTTAATCTCTCAAAGCCTTGATTTCTTCATCTATAAAGTGACGGTAATATGACCTAACTCATAGGGATATAGAGAAGATCAAAGGAGATATCGGATATGAAGTGTTTTTCATAATGCCCAGAACATTAATTTCTCAGTACATATTAACCACTATTATTGTGAACAAATCTTTAGGAAGATGTGATGCTTAATTTTATGTGTCAACTTGACTGAACTAAGGGATGTCCAAATAGCTGGTAAAACATCATTTCTGGGTGTATTAGTGAGGGTATTTCTGGAAGAGATTAGCAATTGACTCAGTAGACTGAATAAAGATCCACCCTCACCAATGGGGGTAGGCATTATCCAATCCGTTGAGGGGCTCAAACAGAAGAAAAAGGCAGAGGAAGGGCAAACTCTCTTTCTTTCAGTTCTTGAGCTGGGACGTCCATCTGTTCCTGTCCTCGGACATTGGAGCTCCTGCTTCTCAGACCTTCAGACTCTGGGACTTACACCAGCACCCTCCCCCACCCAGTTCTCAGGCCTTCAGCCTCAGGTGAGAGTTTCACTGGCAGCTCCCTGGGCTCCCAGGCCCTTGGATTCAGACTGAATTATGACATTGACTTTCCTGGTTCTCCAGCTTGCAGATGGCATATCATGTCATATCTCAGCTTTCATGATCACATGAGCCAATTCTTATAATATATATATATATATATATATATATATATATATATATATATATATCCTGTTGGTTCTGTTTTGCTGGAGAGCCCTGACTAATACAGAAGGTACAAAAGATGGAATTTTGAAGAAATAGTCCCAGGCCTGGGTTCTAGGGCCATAGACAATTCCTATGGATTCTATCTTCAAATGTATACTGTGCAGTGTGTCTTGGTTTCCGCCTGCTACTGGCATTCAGAATTCTCTTTCCATGATGACTGCCACAGGATCTTTTTTAGATGCCCAAAGATATCAATGTCCAAGCCTACATTCAGTGCACATTCAGGCATCACCAATCATTCTCACCCCTCCTGTTCTCCCCTACCCAAGAATTCACAATTGCTTCTGTTTTCTGCTGCAGAATTTTGTATACAACTAACTAATATGCATGCTGAAGGGTTTAATGGTCTAGAAAAGAGTTTGATCATGATTTATCTTAGGGAAAGGCAATAAAATATCTTAAATTGCTGCTACTAATTGATGCGACAAAAAGACAATGGTTATAGTAGAGAAATCACCTCCTGAAGACGTTGCGTATGGTAATGAGCATCCAGCATGTGAGCTACTTTAGCAAATTAATCGAACTTGAGGAGCGGGTCATGGGAAACTCCAATTTGTAGCCAAGCCAAACAGAAGTTGTGGGTACCCTGGGGACTGACTACTTGCAATTGGCATCTGAAGTGTAAAGCAGTCTTATGGGACTGAGCCCTTAACCTGTGGATCTGATGCTGTCTCCAGGCAGATAGTGTCAGAATTGAGTTAAATTGTTAGACACCCAGCTGGTGTCGCAGAGAATTGCTTTATGGGGGAAACCCCCCACACATCTGGTGTCAGAATTGTTGTGATAGTTGTGTGAGAGTAAAGAAGACACAGAGGAGGAGGAAAGACTAAGGTTTTTTCTTTTGATAAGAATTGTGTAAAAAATGCTTTTAAAAAGCTATGAGAACACACAGAAACAGTTCCTCCAATAGATTTGTTAATGTTCGTCTTAAAAACATGGACATTTGGAAATTATCTCTGAAGTACTTAACTTTACTCAATATGGAAACTGGCAATAACAGCCTAGTTTTAATTAGTTCTTTCAGACATTTTCACAAGGTCATTTCAACCCTCTTTTGAAGTTGCAAAGATCCCACACTTTATAGGAAAACTCAAAACAGAAGGAAGAATTTTCTTCAGTTCCTTCTCTGTTGCACTTTTGCAGCCAAACATTAGAATGAATGGGCCTAGAACATGTGTTCTAGATTCCAGGTCCTCAGTGTTTCAGACTTACCTTGAGCTCCACATCAGCCCACACTGGACCCGTCATATCACTTTCCACGGGCTGACTTAATATTAGTGAAAAGGAAGTTTTAGTGGGCTTTCAGAATAGCAGCAAAAAGTTTATCTCCTCAGTGTGTGTTTCTTTTAAACATATCTTACAACAAATTGCTTTTTTTTCCTGAGGAAGATTTGCCCTAAGCTAACATTTGTGCCAATCCTCCTCTATGTCGTATGTGGGTTGCCGCCACATCATGGATGTTGAGTGGTGTAGGTCTGTACCCGGGATCCAAACCCTTGAACCCAGGCCGCTAAAGCAGAGCATGTCAAACTAAACCACTGCGCCACTGGGTTGGCCCCAACAAATTACATTTTTAAAGTTTTCTAATTAAATTGTATGTCATGATAAAATTTTCATAACATTTTGTACTTTTCTAGAAATAATTAATGAAAATCTACAATAATAAAAACAGTAGTGATATGTTGAAATACCATTTTTCTTACAGCAACCTATCATACAAAAATTAGAAAAGTGAAATAAACAAAAACAAGAAGAAAACCCATAAATTTATCACTCAGAGATAAGCGCTAAAGTTATTGTTCCATTTATTCTCTCTTTTTTATGTAAGACTATATCTACCTATTTGTTAAAACAAAAATGGGGCAATAAGAACTGTCTCAAAATACATATTTAATGTTTACAATATTGGGAACATCCTTCCATACCATTACCTCTTCTACAACACCATTCTGATGATTGCATCGCGTGCCATGATTTACCGTTTATTCACCCTTGTTGTGTCGACAGACTTTGTTTCTCATTATTCACTAGTGTTAGAAGCAGTGACTCAATTGCAAAAGAAACTTTTGTACTATTGTGGCTTTTGAGTCTGTAAAAGAAAATTAAGGACGGACTGAAAACAGTTTCATGGCATCAAAGAAGTAGACTCATTGGTTTCAACTGGATTGAATAAAACAAAAATTTCAACAGTTTGTCAAGAGCTTTGGTGAGAGCAAATAACATGAGGTTTTAATTTTGGTCCAAAAGACTGGAATATTGTCATAATTTATTTAGGTATTAAAAATAGTTTAGAATAATAGTAGCATTATATCATTTAATAGCATGTATTGTATGAATCACATACTATCTAATATACATAGTACAAATGTAACTGATATTTTTGAATATTCTGGAAACTTGCTATAAAGCCTTTTTGTATTGACAATCTTTGTATTCTTCCAAATCTAAATTCTCTTACATTCAGTCTTAAAAAGAAGCACATACAAAGGGAGACTAACATTTCCTGGGCATATACTGTGTATGAGGCATGCAGATGGTAGCTGATAACTGGAGGACTTACTGTACGCCTACATCTCATTCTGCAATGTAAACTATTCTACCAGGTTTCTAATTGTATCGACTTGAAAATACTACTCTCCCCTCTTTTAAACAACTAAATGATTTTATCATCACAATTAAATGAAGGCAAACAAATCATCACTATTTTATGTGAGGAGAAAAAACACATCACCTGTTTGACTTTCTCTAGATAGAGGAAAAGCATTTTCACAAATGCCAACACCAGCCACATAAATAAATCCTTGAGCTCCAGAATAAGAGCAAAAGCAAGACAGCAACCATCAAAATCGAGGGGCAAACATGAAACAGAGTTTTTCCAAGTGCTTTTCTCTTTTAACGTTACCGTACAAATGTTTTCCATAATCATTTGAGATATTTTTTTCTCTAAATGTTTAGCAATGAACTTATTTTTATGTGGTTTCATAGTTTTATATTAAATAAACTCATCATATATGTTAATAATTTCCCTAATGAGGACTTGCTGGACAACTAGGATCTAAAGCATTGACTAATGATGAAATGAACTTATTTTTAATGTTGTTTAGTAGTTTTATATTAAGTAAACTCAGCATATATGCTAATAATTTCCCTAACAAGGACTTATTTGACAACTGGGGTCTGAAGTGTTGAGTAATGATGAAAGGCCTCTCCGCTGGATTGTGCTTGTATTTCAGAGTGGCACGCAGAGGCTCCCAGTTCCCAGGAAGAAATCAAAGGCAACGTTCCCCGAATCATGCTTGGCTGAGGTGCATGACTGTATGGCCACCATCAGGCATCTTCTAACTTTTCCTGACTGTGCAGCCGTCGCCTTTTCCATCAGAGAACTCCGCGTTCTAACAGGAGTGCAATCAGGAAGATCTCAGAAAACGCTATCACAGTTTGATGTGTCTCCAAAGCCAGTCACACATATGTGCACATGCCTGATATAATTGCACGGTCCCAGAAGTCAAGAGTTTTGCCTTACAGCTTTACAAATATGTCTATGTGTAAGTACACGAAGTGGATATAATCATTTTTATTTCTTTAAAAATCAGTGACAATGATTTCAACTAAAATAATGCAGCATAGTAAAATTACCCTATTTAAATGGCTTGACATTTCCCCGACAGTAAATGGAGATTTGCCCGAATATCTTATTTGATATACATCTGGGTGCCGTGAGGCTTAGAGTGCAAAAACTTGATAAAGTTGCTTTATGCACATTGTGAATACTGGAAAGTGGAGAAAACAGGCTAATTTCCAAACTGACGAAATGTAGTGCTGGATCTGACTTTTCAGATTTAGGCAAAAGGTAGTTCTGCTGCAGGGAAAGGATGGCTGGCAGCTGCGGCAGCCCTGCGTAGAGTTTTGGACCTCCTGGCTGAGCAAGATAGCTTTTATACTCTGGACACTGCTGCACGTGCTGTTTCCAATAGTTTCTGAAATTAGGATGAGGAAAGGATAAAGGAATAAGCAAAAATAGCTTAGAAGGTTTAGTACTGATCCTTAGCATCCTCTGGCATGAACAACCTGTTGAGTGATGCTTCATTTCCTCTTTCTGTTTTCTTTGTTCCTACTTGCCAAAGTTTTGTTAGCCTTCCTAGAGCAGTCTAGGGATAGGATAGTTCCAGAGTTGGTTAACTGATCAGATCCACAGTCTCTTCTTCTTCCTTTCAGCCTTTCTCTAAAGTGTTTGCTTTATCTATAAGCAGTTCCCTCCTGGCTACAGATAGCTGCAGCATTGCCAACACTGCTGCCAGTGATGATGACGTCCAGAGAAAGATGAGGGATTGTCACCCCGATGTCTCCTTCTTAAAAGCAAGGATACTTTTTTCAAGAAGCCCCCCATCAGACTTCCACTCACATCCCATTGGTCAGAACTGGGTGACCTGCCCCCTATTGGCTTGAACTAATTAGATTCTATCTCTGAGCTGGAAACTGGGTTTCCCTCTGAAGAGGGTTATCTCCTTGAACAGACGGGGGTTCTCATAGCAAGTAAGTCAGTGGGCAGTCAAGAGTGACCACTACAGGAGGGAGCTACTAGATGAAATGACACTAGAGGTGAAGGCAGACAAAGCTCATTTGATCAAAAGACTTCACTGACTTGTCCTTCTTTGTGGGGTGAGGTGAAGAACTTTTAAGAATACCTGACTAGACCCCATTCCCTAGCAATTCTGATGCAGTGTATCTGGGCTATGCCTGGAGTATCACTATTTTTAATGACTCCCCAGTGATCAGAGCGTAGTCAAGGTTGAGATTCACTGTAGTAAGGTCATGACCTCCTGCTACAGAACAAGAGGTGGCACAAGTGAAGTTTGCTTCTTGCTGTTTAGAAAGTTGCTCAAGACGTGGAATTTTTAAAAGCCAAGGAATGGCAAGGATTTGATGAAGCATACAACTGACTCCAGAAATAGGGATCCTCCCTGTGTCCTGAGGGTATGGTGTTGGGAAACTTTATAACCTGAAGGCGGTGCTTGTGCTGAGACTCATGTGAGTCCAAGTGTAGAGTCAGGGTGAGAGGCATGGTTCAGAGCTACGAAAATCCTGGGGCAGCCACTGGGGCTCAGGCTGAGTGTTTTGGAATCTGGTAATAGAGAAATCAAGGGAATAGGCCCAAAGAGAGGGACAGTTACTTGGAGAGATGCGTTTTGTGTGTGTGTGTGTGTGTGTGTGTGTGTGTGTGTGTGTGTGAGGAAGACCAGCCCTGAGCTAACTATCTGTTGCCAATCCTCCTGTTTTTTGCTGAGGAAGACTGGCCCTGGGCTAACATCCATGCCCATCTTCCTCTACTTTATATGGGACACCACCACAGCGTGGCTGACAACAGTGTGTTGGCTGGTGCCCGGGATCCGAACCTGCGAACCCCGGGCTGCCAAAGCATGACCTAAACTGCTGTGCCACTGGGCCAGCCCCTGGAGATATGCGTTTTTACAGCCCTGCTAACTGTGGTGTGGTAGCTCTAATCCAGGCACAGGCTCTTGGTCAGTGTAGCAGTTGGTGGTGGTGATACAGGGCTCAGAGGAAGTGAAAAGGACAAGCTTTCAGTATACACGATGGATGCTAAGGGGAGAAGAGGGTGACAGGAGGGACCAGGAGATCGGAGGTCCAGCAGAGCACATATCTAAACTTTATAGGAACATAGAGAAGTTTCAGATGTCATCCCCAAGAACATCACAGCCTTATGGTGGGAGATGCCCCCCCCCCCAAATTTAAGCTCAGACTCATGGATTCTGGGCACCTGGCATTCTGATACAGCAAGCACAGAAGAATGTTCTCTTTTTACTCTTTTATCCCTTCCCATTTACCCCCTCCCTCCATTAAATCTTAATGTAAGCTGATTTATGGTTGACAATGGTTCTTGTGATAAATGAATAAAAAGATAGTTATGAAAACAAAACTTGGGAAGAGTGACATCAGCATTATGGCAGAGTGAGATTTTCCCCTAAACTCTCCCCTGCTAAGATACAACAAAAAGGTCATCCATACATCAATGGAGGTTTTTCAAACTACATATAGGGCATCTGGGAGACCCATGCAGCCTTACATCTGATGGCAGAGTTGCTGGAAACCCTAGGGGAAGAGGCTGTGGGTAAGGAAGGCTCCCCTCCTTCCCCAATGGAAGCAGCCCAGAGACTGAGAGCATATGGCTCTCAGAGAGGAGAGTGAGGGGTGGCCCTGGGCGGGAAAACCTTTACTCTCCAAGTTCCCACACAGCAAGGAACCCCCACACGGAAGGAATGGAACAGTTGTGGGGGTGTCCTCGCCAAACTAACACTCTGGGAGAGCAGATAGTGAGGGATGAATGAGAAGCCCCTGGGACAGGGGAGGTGAAAATGAGTGCCACTCCCCCTCCTTTGCCTTCCCAGCTCAGCCGTGCTTAGCACCCGAGCCCAGAAGTGCTGGGGCCCGGTGGAGATGCACAGGGATTCAACCCAGTGGAGATCCAGCCCTGTGACCCCACCCAAGCCCAGCGGCATGTGGAACTCACCCCTGCAGTGTTTCAGCCCAGCAGCCAGCATGCGACACTCGTTCCTGCAGAGTTACAGCCCCACTGCCAGTGCATGAGACCTGGGGGCCCAAGCTCAGTGATGCTGTAGCCCAGTGAAGGCGCACAGGCATACAACCAAGCTGAGATCCAGCCCAGCGACCAGCATGTGACACCCCACCCCCATGGAGCTACAGCCCAGCCATGCATCAGCCCAGCCGCATTTCAGTCTGGCCAGAACAACTGCACATCTTAGCGGTTTTGGAGCACACAGTTATTGACCCCCACCTAGTGGCAGCAAGTGGAATCTACATTCAGACATCTTCAGGATGAGGAAAAATAAAAACAAACCCTCAAGCACTATGCAAAAATACATTAAATCTCCAGTCCAGAAGGAAAATGACAAGCATCCAGGAATCAACCCAGAAGGCACAGAAATTTATAACCTCAATGACAGAGAATTCAAAATAGCTATCATAAAAAAGCTCAATGAATTACAAGAAAATATGGATAGACAATTCAAGGAAATTAGGAGCTTCTTTACAAAGGAAATTGAAACCATAAAGAAAAACCAATCAGAATTGTTGGAGATGAAAAACACAATGGAGGAGATAAAGGAAAATTCGGGATCTTTAAAGAACAGAGCTGACAATATGGAGGAAAGAATTAGTTTTATTGAGGATAGCAATGTAGAATGGCTTCCGATGGCGGAGGAGACAGAGCTAAGACTAAAAAGAAATGAAGAAAATCTCCAAGAAATATCCAACTCAATTAAGAAATGCAATTTATGAATTATAAGTATCCCAAAAGGAGAAGAGAAGGAAAAAGGAGCAGAGAGCTTGTTCAAAGAAATGATAGCTGAGAACTTCCCAAACCTGGGGAAGGAGCTGAAAATACAAGTGAATGAAATCAACAGATCTCCTAAATATATCAACAGAAAAAGCCCATCCCTAAGGCACATAGTAGTTAAGCTGGCAAAAGTTAATGACAAAGAAAGAATATTAAGGACAGCAAGAGAAAAAAAGATAACATACAAAGGAATTCCAATCAGGCTTTCAGCAGATTTTTCATCAGAAATTCTATAGGCCAGGAGATAGTGGAATGATATGTTCAAAATTCTGAAAGATAAAAACTTTCAGCCAAGAATACTCAATCCAGCAAAAATATCCTTCAGATATGATGGAGAAATAATAAATATGATGGAGACAAACAAAAGTTAAGGGAGTTCATTGCCACAAGAGCCCCACTACAAGAAATGCTCAAGAAGGCCCTCATACCTGAAAAAAAAAAAAAAGAGAGAAAGGGGATATAAAGCTTTGAGCAAGGAGAAAATAGGTAGACAAAAATCAGATAAATTGCAGCACTCTACCAGAATAGGTTAGCAAACACTTAATTATGACATCAAAGATCAAGGGAAGGAAAACACCAAAAATAAACATAACCTCATCACTATAAACATGAAATCACAAAACAAGATGGAATAAGTTGTGACAACAAAAACTTAGAAGGGAAAGGGGAAGGGGACAGAATTGACTTAGACAAAGGAAATTAAGAGGACACCAGAAGATCGACTATCTCATCTATGGGAATTTTTATACAAAACTCATGGTAACCACTAAACTAATATTCAGAGCACAGACACGTATGATAAATAAAGAGAAAACTAAGAAAACCATCATACAGAACTACCAAAATGAACTGGTAGTCCAAATCACATGAGACAAGAAACAAAGCAAATGCAAAAGATCTGGAAAATGACCAAAAAAGTAGCAACACTAGGCCCACATATATCAATCATCACTCTAAATGTAAATGGATTGATTTCTCCAATCAAAAGACACAGAGTAATGGGATGGATTAAAAAACAAGATCCAACAGTATGCTGCCTACAGGAAACACATCTCAGCTCTAAAGACAAACACAGGCTCAGAGTAAAAGGATGGAAGACAATACTCCAAGCTAATGGCAAGCAAAAAAAGCAGGTGTGGCCATACTTCTATCAGACAAAGTAGACTTCAAGATAAAAAGGGTAATGGGAGACAAAGAGGGGCCATATATAATGTTAAAAGGGACACTCCACCAAGAAGACATAACACTTATAAAATATATGCACCCAACACAGGAGCACCAAAATACATAAAGCAACTATTAACAAACCTAAAAGGAGATATCAACAACAACACAATAATAGTAGGGGACCTTAATACCCCACTCACATCAATGGATAGATCATCCAGACAAAAAGTCAATGAGGAAATAGCAGAATTAAATGAAAAACTAGATGAGATGTACTTAATAGATATATACAGAGCATTCCACCCAAAAACAAAAGATTACACATTCTTCTCAAGTGCACATGAAACATTCTCAAGGATTGACCATATGTTGGGAAACAAGGCAAGCCTCTATAAATTTAAGAAGATTGAAATCATAACAAGCATCTTTTCTGACCATAAGGCTATGAAAATAGAAATCAGCTACAAGGAAAAACTGGGACAGTGACAAAGATGTGGAGACTAAACAACAAGCTACTGAACAACAAATGGATCATTGATGAGATTAAAGAGAAATTTAAAAATATCTGGAGACAAATGAAAATGAAAATACACCATACCAACTCATATGGGATGCAGCAAAAACAGTCCTGAGAGGGAAACTCATAGCAATACAGACCCACCTCAACAAACAAGAAAAATCCCAAATAAGCAACCTTAAACTACACCTAACAGAACTAGAAAAAGAACAACAAACAAAGCCTAAAGTCAGCAGAAGGAGGGAAATAATAAAAATTAGAGCAGAAATAATTGAAATTGAAACAAAAAAAGCAGTAGAAAGGATCAATGAAACAAAAAGCTGGTTCTTTGAGAAGATAAACAAAATTGACAAACCCTTAGCTAGACTCACTAAGAAAAAAAGAGAGGAGCCTCGAATAAATAAAATTAGAAATGAAAGGGGAGAGATTACAACAGATACCACAGAAATACAAAGGATTATAAGAGAATACTGTGAAAAACTATATGCCAACAAATTGGACACTCTAGAAGAAATGGATATATTCCTAGGCTCATACAACCTATCAAAAGTGAATCAAGAAGAAATAGAGAACCTGAATAGACCAATCACAAGTAAAGACATTGAAACAGTAATCAAAATCTTCCCAGAAAATAAAAGTCCAGGACAAGATGCCTTCTCTGGAGAATTTTACCAAACATTCAAAGAAGACTTAATACCTATCCTTCTCAAACTTTTCCAAAAAATAGAGGAAGATGGAATACTTCCTAAAACATTCTACGAGGCCAACATCACCCTGATACCAAAGCCAGACAAGGACAATAAAGAAAGGAAAACTACAGGCCAATATTGCTAATGAACATAGATACAAAAATCCTCAACAAAATATTGGCAAACCTAATATAGCAATACATTAAAAAGATCATACACCATGATCAAGTGGGATTTATACCTGGACACAGGAATGGTTCAACGTCCACAAATCAATCAACGTGATACACCACATTAACAAAATGAAGAATAAACACCACATGATCATCTCAATTGATGCAGAGAAGGCATTTGAGAAAATCCAACATCCACTTATGATAAAAACTCTCAACAAAATGAGTATAGAAGGAAAGTACCTCAATGTGATAAAGGCTGCATATGACAAACCCATAGCCAACATCATACTCAATGGGGAAAAACTGAAAGCCATTCCTCTGAGAACAGAAACAAGACAAGGGTGCCCACTCTCACCACTCTTATTCAACATAGTACTGTAGTTTTTGGCAAGAAATTAGCAATTAGGCAAGAAAAAGAATAAAAGGACTCCAAATAGGCAATGAAGAAGTGCAACTTTCACTATTTGAAGATGACATGATCTTATATATAGAAAACCCTAAAGAATCCATTGGAAAACTATTAGAAATAATAAAAAACTACATCAAAGTTGCCGGGTATAAAATCAACTTACAAAAATCAGTTGCATTTCTATATGCCAAGCACAAACTAACAGAAAGAGAACTCAAAAAGACAATCCCATTTACAATTGCAATAAAAAAAAATAAAAGACTGGGGAGTAAATTTAACCAAGGAGGTGAAAGACCTATATAATGAAAACTATATGACACTATTGAAAGAAATCGATGAAGACATAAAGAAATGGAAAAATATCCCATGCACATGGATAGCAAGAATAAACATAGTTAAAATGTCCATACTACCTAAAGCAATCTACAGATTCAATGCAATTCCAATCAGAGTTCCAATGACATTCTTCACAGAAATAGAACAAAGAATAGTAAAATTCATATGGGGCAAAAAAAAGACCCCAAATAGCTAAAGCAATCCTGAAAAAAAAAAAAAGAACAAAGCTGGAGGCATCACAATCCCTGACTTCAAAATATACTACAAAGCCAAAATATACTACAAATCAAAACAGTATAGTACTGGTACAAAAATAGACACACAGATCTATGGAATAGAATTGAAAGCCCAGAAATAAAAACACACATCTATGGATAACTAATCTTTGACAAAGGAGCTAAGTACATACAATGGAGAAAGGAAATTCTCTTCAATAAATGGTGCTGGGAAAATTGGACAGCCACATGTAAAAGAATGAAAGTAGACCATTTTCTGTCACCATACACAAAAATTAACTCAAAATGGATCAAAGACCTGAAAGTGAGACCTGAAACTATAAAACTCCTGGAAGAGAATACAGGCAGTACACTATTTGACTCAGTCATAAAGCAATCTTTTTGGATTCCATGTCTACTCGGACAAGGGAAACAAAAGAAAAAATAAACAAGTTGGACGTCATCAGACTAAAGAGCTTCTACAAGGCAAATGAAACCAGGATCAAAATGAGTAGACAATCCGCTAGCTGGGAGAAAATATTTGCAAATCATATATCCAACAAGGGGTTAATCTCCATAATATATAAAGAACTCACACAACTGAACAACAAAAAAGGTAACCCAATCAAAAAATCGGCAGTAGATATGAACAGAGATTTTTCCAGCGAAGGTATACAGAAGGCCAACAGGCACATGAAAAGATGTTCAACATCACTAATCATCAGGGAAATGCAAATCAAAACTACACTAAGCTATCACCTTACGCCTGTTAGATGGGCCATA
The DNA here is from genome assembly GCA_031878705.1 of Tapirus indicus. Lineage (NCBI taxonomy): Eukaryota > Metazoa > Chordata > Mammalia > Perissodactyla > Tapiridae > Tapirus > Tapirus indicus. The sequence continues at coordinate 56,970,727 of CM062917.1, forward strand.
ATCAGCAAGACAAAAAACAACAAATGTTGGAGAGGTTGTGGAGAAACGGGATCCCTAATCCACTGCTGGTGGGAAGGCAAACTGGTGCTACCTCTATGGAAAACTGTGTGGAGATTGCTCAAAAAATTAAAAATAGAAATACCTTATGATCCAGCTATCCCACTATTGGGTATCTATCCAACGAACCTGAAATCAACAATCCAAAGAGGCTAATGCACCCCTATGTTTATTGCAGCATTATTCACTATAGCCAAGAAGTGGAAGCAACCCTCACCTGATGAGTGGATAAAGAAGATGTGGTATATATATATATATATATATATATATATATATATATATATAATGGAATACTACTCAGCCATAAGAAAAGACAAAAATTCTCCCATTCACAAAAACATGGATGGACCTCAAAAGTATTATGTTAAGCAAAATAAGCCAGAGAGAGAAAGACAAACACTGCATGAATTCACTCATATGTGGAATATAAACTAACACATGGTCAGAGAGAACTGTTTGGTGGTTACCAGGGGCAAGGGGGGGTGGGGGGTGGGCACAGGGGGTGAAGGGAAGCATTTATATGGTGATTGACAAGCAATAATGTACAACTAAAACTTCACAATGTTATAAGCTATTAAGACATCAATAAAAAAAGAAAACAAAAATTGGGATGTGGGGAGTAGGAGGTGAGGAGATTCATGCTTAAATTATAAACTGCTGTGGTATCTGGAGAGTTTCTTAAATTTTGTGACTATGAAGCTGCTGTCCCTTTGGCGCTTAGAAGAGGTAGAAAACAGAATGTCCTTGGGGCTGATTTAATCCAACTTTGGAATTCAGGCAGCAGTTCCCATGAAAGAATTTAGGCTGAAACTGCTGGAGGAGACTTCAGACAAGAACTTGAATGGGATGATAACAAAATGATGTGAATACAGAATAATAATAATAGAATTAAAAATTTTTTATTTTACTTTGCGATATTCTGGATGTTAATCTCTCCTTTTCTTAGAATTTTAATTATTAGGCTCTCTTTATGTATTTTTGTGGCAACATTGGGAAGGATTTCATTATTGGAATTTTAATGGCTATATTTAATTACCCTTGAGAACTGAATAGTGGGATGCCTTCTATCCTGTGAGTTAGTTAAATGTAGCTGGGTATAATTTCAAAGGAGAAGCAGAAAAGGGGAAGCGGTTTTAGAATTATCCTAAATAAAGATTTCTCTTGACCCATTTCCAAAGATCCTACAGTCCCCCTCACCGGTCCTGGCTGGCCCCCTGGGAGTGGTGGCATGGGTGAGGGAAGCAGGAGCTCACAGGTGGTGCCAGGCCCTTCCTGACAGCAGCACCTCCTTCCCTGAGGGCAGCAGCCACATCCCAGATGAGCACAGTCTTGACTGAGAAGCTCACTTGATTGACAGAATTCAGGAGAGAATCCTGGCCTGTAGGAGAAGGCAAATCCTCAAACTCTTCTCCTCTCTGTCCTCTTTTCTTCCTTCCTCTGCAAGAGGACAGAAGACTCACTTGATAGGCCTCACTCTAGGGCACTGATCCTGCAGTGCTTATGGCAAGCGTCTAAGGGCACACGCAGCACCCGGGGGCTCTCCCCTCTTGTTCTCTTCCTCGGACTGCACACAGCAGCTCGCATCCTGGGATTTTGCTTTCTCCCCTTGCGAGTTCTCAGCTTTTCACCTAAAGATTTGGGTAGAGGTGTGTTTGTGTGTGATGAGGGGCAGGATGTCCTTAAAGCTTTGATTTAAGTATGTGCTTTAGTCCAAATACTGGAGTTCTTTGACCCGAGGTTTCAGTCACATGCTGGTTAACAATAAAGTGACACTTAAATTTATTAATATCTGTTGCCCCCATATCTGTACATCTTCCCTGGAAACCTCCTGGGGCAAAGACATCACCAAGGAGGATTGGGTGTCTCTTGGTCTTCCAGTCAAATACCACATAGTCCCACTCTCAGCCTGCCCCATATTTTCTACATTGCGCCTAACACCACCTTGCTAACTCATTCCCTCTGGACGTGTCCTCATGGGACCTTCAGTTTCTTATACTCTTCACATTTCCCAGTCTACTGGCCTCCTGGTTCTCATGCTCCCTCCCAGGCTGACATTCGTGATCAATTTTAACTGCAGTTTTGAAAGTATTATATAATCACTCCCAACCTTGTTTACCTTCTGCTACACTTGTCTTACCAATCCGTCCACACGCTCAAACCAGGAAGAAGGGGAGAGGGAGTCCTGCTGGGTTGTACTGCCATAATGTTGCTGCATAGCAAACGACCTCACCTTCAGTGGCTCCAACCACAATTGTTTATCCTTCTCACTCAAGAGACAATGCTTCTTGTTCCTTTCCTGGGCTGCGCTAAGGAACGACCAACTGGGAACGCCCAACTCCCGACTGGATTGTCTACAAATTTGTGCTTCCCAGCCTCAGATGGGCAGCTCAACCATGTTTTGGAAATCTTTATGCTCCCCTTAGTTGGCTGACTTCAGTGCCATGATAGTCTCCCCAAATGCCATGCCCATTGCTTACTATTAGGAAATGTTGAAACGTTCAATTCTATCACATAACCTGGGAACAATTTTACCAGGAGACTATAACAATTTATTATAACATGCAATATAATTTAGCACCCACAGTAATTTGTTCCACAAAAAAAAGAAAAGAGAACTAAGCATAGTTGATCATTTCGAGGTGGGTCTGTGTTGCTTCTTCTATTACTTTCTTACTTTCCCACACATGCCAATGGGCAAGTGATAGAAAGCACAAAAAGCTTAACTTTTTGGAGAGAACTTAGAATTGCAAAAGTTACAAAGAACTGGATGTTTTTCTATAAATTAAGAGGCCACCATTTTCCAGTTTTAGCAGAAGAATATTTGATTTATTCCATGGAACACTAACATTACATAAGAAACCTTCTCCTCCACTGACCCCATAGAGCTGCTCCATATTTTTCTCCTGCCATTCAAATTCCTCATCTCACACACACCCACTCTCTCATTATCAACCTTACCAACGAGAAAATAAAGGCCAGGCTTAAGTTCTTTCTTCACCCCATTTGTCATGTTTATCTATGTCTTTATTATGTAAGTAATATGTGAATGCATACACACGCGCGCGCGTGCGTGCACACATATATATATAATGGTTTCACAGAATAAGTAAAAACGTAGTAAAATGTGTTTCCCCCACTGGCAGAGAATATCTTTCTCAGTAATCGACCCCCAAATTTTTGTTAGGCGTATAGTCACCCAGAATAGAGACTTTATTTTCCAGCTTCCCTGACAGCTGTTAGTGGCCAAGTGACTAAATTCTGGCCAGGAGACTTAAGTGGAAGTGGTGTGTGCAACCTGCAGGAAGTGATCAGAATGGAAGGGGAATGTTTTTCCCTCCCTTTTTCTTCTTCTCGTTGTCTAGCATGTAGATGTGATGGCTGGAGGTGAAGCAGCCATCCTGGACCATGAAGTGAATTTGAGAGTGGAGAGTATGCATGCTGGAGCAACAAGATTAAGGGACTCTGAGTTCCCATACCACTGAGTTCATCATAACAGATCTGAACTGCATACCTGTAACATTATGTGAGAGAAAAATAAACTTTTATGGTATTTAAGCTGAGTTTTTTGCATTTTTTCCCTTGCATCTGAATGACATTTCAACTACTCTTCCCCCATTCAATCTCGATCTTCTCAGAGGTAAAACTGTCAACAGTTTGGTGTGTCCCTTCCTAGTCCTTTCTATGAATTTTCCTCATATATGTATACATATATATGCATTGAGTGTAGTTTTCTTCTAAAATTGGCTCACATATTGTCCTCTTTTTTTTTGGTGAGGAAGATTAGCCCTGAACCAACGTCCGTTGCCAATCCTCCTCTTTTTGCTGAGGGAGATTGGCCCTGGGCTAACATCCAAGCCTATCTTCCTCTATTTTATATGTGGGACTCCTGCCACAGCATTGCTTGACAAGCAGTGCATAGGTCTGTGCCCAGGATCCGAACCTGCAAACCCTGGGCTGCCGAAGCAGAGTGCACGAACTTAACCACTACGCCACTGGGCTGGCCCCACATATTGTCCTCTTTTACTTCATTTATGAGAAATGAGTTTCTCTTCTCATTTCCAAGTGTAAGTCTTCTACCTGTCTGTGCCACCTTCCCTTACCTGCTGGCCTCCTGCATTGCCTATAGCAATGGTACTTCACCCTGGTTGGCCATACTTGGAATCACCTGTGAACATTAGAAAAATAGACATTTCTGATCTCTGCCAAGTTACATATGGCTTAGAATCAAATTATATAGATTAGGAAACTCTTTGCCTTGTCTCCCTGAGGTTTGTCTTCAAAAAGTGCCCTGAAAAAGAGAATTTTCAATATGATCTCTGAATCTTCAACTCACCCAAGAAACATGAATTTTTCTTGTGAAATTTCTCTTTTAAAATAAAATGAGACTATTTTTCTGACAACAATATTAGAATTAATCATATCAGAAACATTTTATTTCCTGATTTGTTGACTTTGGTTATTCTATAAAAAGAGAAATAATTATATTTTTACATTGTTATTCATGAATATTATTAAGATTATTACCCTGATTTATGTCTCTTTGGTGAGGTACCAAATTGAGAGAAGGGAAAATTAAGATAAAAAACTGTATTGCTTTTAGTTTTGTAAATAAATATATAACATTTGGCCAATGTTCAAATTCATGATCATCTTTAAATAAAATAAGCAACAGATGAAGTACCATTTACTCACATATTATTCCATCCATCCGTCTACCATCCATCTATCCTTTTAGTCATTTATTCATTTATATTTTCAAACTTTTTTCCTCTTGTACCAGGCACTGTGCTGGCATTAAATGTGTACGCCAGTCACAATGGAAAGGGATTATGTAAGTACGTTGAGCACACAGTGAAGGGCAGTCTTCTGTGCAAGCAAGGAGCAGACGCTAAGTTCTGTATCTCTTTGCACTTTGTTTTTAGTTTCATACACGATGCTCATGGTAGATAAATTAGGAAACGCACATAAGCAAAGAAGTAAACAAAAGTCTTCCACAGTCCTACGACATGAAATAAAAACTGTTAATGTTTTAGAATATACACTTCCAGTCATTTTTTTCTATGTCTACATGGTTTTAGTGGCAATATATGGTATAAACTGCTTTTGAAAAATTATATTATAAAGTGATGCTTTAAAAATAGATTTTCCAAGAGAAAATACCATACTATAATTGTGTTTTAGATGTGCCTTTTAAATTAGTGTCAATTTTGTTCATGGAAGAGAACATCAGTTCACGGAGTAACTACTCTGAGCATTGAATCGAAACTCCTCAAGAAGGCCTCTACCTCATGAGCTTTGAAACAAGAAGGAAGGCCTCTACCTCATGAGCTTTGAAACAAGAAGGAAAGCCTATTGGAACAGAAATCAGAGATCTGATTTCCTGTCCTGATTCTATCACAAATTAACCATGTGATAATTAGTAAAATGGCCGTGGTAGAAATTACAGATTGGCCATCTCAACACCTACTTCATCCGTCTTCTGAAGAGTCTTCCTGTTCTATGGAGTCTGGGAAGCTATAAACCACATCTTTCAGAGTCTCGTGCAGCTGGGATTCCACATGTGCTCTGGGTCTTACCAGGCAATACACATACCTGAGTCTTGGAGGAACGTGCCACGTGAGGAGGTCACAGTAGTGTAAGGGGAGATTAATTTTTCTGTCAGACTTTTGGCGAAGCATTTGACTGTTCTGTGGTAGCTCTGGTAGGGGATCCAGTGTCTAATTCTTAGTAGCATGGGAAGAAGGCAGCAGCAGCAATGGAATTTCCAGTTTATTAGTCTCAAGAAGAGGTTAGGCATTTCTTTTAGCTGTATTTCTGCTGCAAGCACAGCACCAAAGCTTGGTTCCCTTTTATTTCCAGAAATTCTGTAAACAACATAATAATACATAATAAATCCAGTTCTGCTAAAACTAACTGGAGTTATACATGCAATGCTTAACAGTGTTTTTCTTTCATCATTTTAAGAGCATTACTCCATTGTCTTCTGTGTGGTATTGAGGAGAAATCTGCTGAAATACTTACCTTTGCTTCTATTTTTGTAATGTACTTTTTTCTTTGGCTACCTCAAGATTTTCTCTTTGTCTTTGGTTTTCAGCAGTCTAGGTGTGGTGTGTGAGGGTGTGTGTTTATCTTGCTTGCTCATTGTTCTCTAAGATCCTTGCACCTTGGTTTGGTGTCTATCATTATTTTTTTTTTAATTCTTGGTCATTTTCTCCTCATATATTTCTTTTTTCCCCTCTTCTCCTTCTTCTCATTCAAAGATTCTAATAACATTTCTGTCAGACCATTTGATATTGTTCATTATTTCTTGAATACTTTGTTTTGTTTTTTCTCTTTTTCTTTCCAGTCTTTTTTGTGTTTGTGCTTCAGTTTGGCTATTTCTGTTAATCTGTCTTCAAGTTCACTGATTTTTTTTCCTCAGTTGTATGGAGTCTACTGATGAGCCCAATGAGGGCATTCTTCATCTGTTCTTGTCTTTTATTTATAGCATTTCCATTGTATCATTCTTATAGCTATGCTGAAATTACCTATCTGATCATGGGTGCTGTCCACCTTCTGCTAGAGCTTTCAACATACTAATTACAGTTATTTTCAATTCCCTGTATGGTAGTTAAAGCATCTGTGTCATATTGGAGTCTGGTTTTGTTGATTGCTTTGTCTCTTGAGAATGTTTTTTTTTCTCTTGCTTTTTTGAGGGCTTTGTAATATATATACATATTATTTGAAGATCAGACATCAAGTGTAGAAGAGTAGAAACTGAGGTAAATAGTATTTATGCCTGGAAATGGGCACGCCTTGTCTTTTGCTAAGCTTGAGGAGGCTGAGTCAATCCATAAGGAGTTGAGCTGAGTTTGAGGCTTGTTGCTATGGTTACACTCAGTGCCCCCCTTTTCAAATTCCTCTAGGGTTACCTCATATTTAAAGTGAGGACTAGTTTGCCAGAGGGTTCTTCTCAATGTCTACTCCACTCCCAGCTTTAGAACCTCCCTTTGCACCCACATCCCAGAGAAGTTCTCTCACCGTGTTCTCAGTCCTTTGCCAGCAGTAGACTGACATTACTTGTTACTTGATGCTTGTAGCCTGGCCGGAGGAGTACATTCTTTGTTCTAATCCAGCTTTAGTCTTACCCAGATTCTGTGGCCCTGGGTCTCAGGGGGGGTGGGCCTTCTAAGAGATTCTGCCTCTACCGGAGCTGGGGGAGACTTTTAAGTGGTCTAGGTCCAGGCACATTTCTGATCCTCTGCCAGGTTAAAGAGTCTCTTTCTGTTTCCTTCCCCAAGCTGCGATTGGTCTTCATCATGTCAGGGTTTCTGCCCTTTCCAGCAGCTTTAGGCTTTTGTTCCACAGTGGATACAGGGAAGAGCTTCACGACTGTCCCATAGCATCTACTGCACACTTGGCAGAAGACCTTGTTATCCTCCTGGAACACAAGGAGATGGGAGGTTTGTTGTAAGAAGCTGCCACATGGCCATCTCCCACTCACCTCCCCATCTTTGCTGAAGCTGTCACAAGATAGTTTCTCATCACCTCCAGGGGTTCTGATGAGATACGGGGCTTTCTGCCCCACTCCCTTCTGATTATAGCTGCAGAATGTAAAAATCCTTAGCTTCAGTCTAGAATTGGCACCAAGCAACAGGGTGGCCCATACCTCGCATTGCACTCATCCAGCCCCTTTTGATTAAATGTTGTCCTTTTTGGTCTGTGAAGCAAGGCCCTGGGAGCTGTCCCCTTGGGCTTGCTCTTCTAACAAGCTGTCTAACTCCAGAAATGACTCTAGCTTATAGTCAAATCAGTTAGGCCTTAGCCTTGCATTGTCTTGTAGGTCTGAGCTTGATACATTGTCTGTGGAGAACTTAAAACCAGTAATTAAACCAACTAAATTGGGGGTTTTATTTATTTATTTTGGCTTTTTATTATCACCATGCACAGGCAAATCTAAACAATGTCAGTGATTTGAAATAAAAACATTTTTGAAATTCCTCCCTGGACTGTTTCTCTTCTCTTTTCAATGCTGAATCTGTGGTTGGATCATTGGTTCAAATGTAAAAAGCAAAGTTAGTGTATACTTTGTTGGGTTAGAGAAAAAAAGAACCATGAGAACAAATAACAATTTAAACATTTGACTGATTTACCAGGAAATGGTATACTTAGGGTAACCATACAATTTATCATCTAAATTGGGACACTTTTGATAGTGAATGGGGAGCTACTAGTAATTACTTGGGGACAAGTTATACAAAGACCGTCCCATGCAAATGAGGTTTCCATCACCCTATGTCTACCACAGATCTGTACAAATTCCTCCACGGTACTACTGTCATCACACTCCCAACATAAATTAGACCTCCATGGTTAAAGACTCTGTAAATCTTCTCTATGGCAATGGTCTTAACATAAGCAACTAAAGTCTATCCTAGAACTGATATTTCAAAAAAGAAGGCAGGAAGACAGAAAGTTAGGCAGGCAAGCACACAAGCCTAACAATTATGATAAATGTTGATATAAAACCCATTCGGATGTGAGATTGGGTAGCACACAAATTTTAGGGTATCTCAGACCTATTAGGGAAAGGGTGGGTGTGGGCACTTGGTCTTGGTGCTGAGGTGATATCTGTGACAGTTGGTCCATAACTAAATCTTCCAGAAACCCCCAAAATTCAGGGCATCTTCCTCCCCCTTACCTCATTTAATGAGATAATTGACCCAACTGATCAGGAAGTTCCCTCGCTTCTATCTCTTATAGTCTTTCTCATCTGGTCCTCCTAGCATCTCCCCCACCATTCCCCATCAATCCATGCCCTCATTGTCTCTTGCCTGATTAACCACAACTTCCTAACTGGTCTTCCTGCATCCTCTCACCATCTCAAAACATTATGGATGAAAAAGTAATTAAGTTCCTTTTATGCTTAAAATATTTCCACAGAGTTTCATAACCTATAGATTAAAATGTGAACCACTTAACACAGCATACAAAGCTCTTTATCGTCTGGTCCCTGTTTATCTCTTCAGACTCGTCTCTTACAACTCAGCCACACTGCAGTGTGACATACTTCATTATTCCTTGCTTCCCCCTTACCCTTTTATTTCTTCCTCCCTTCTTCTTTTCATATTTCCATATCCATAACCATGTAAGGCTACATCTGTATACCAGGGATACAGAAAAGACAGCTCTGAAATTGCATAACCCTTCCATTCATTCCTCTGCCACATGCTGAAGTCCAGACATGCAGGCATGCAAGTAATGATGCACATGCACGTACGTCTGTGTCTCCCACTCACTGAGTGCAGGGAGCCACGTGTTCACCTCTGCTTTCCCTAGTACAGGGCAGTTCATCCATAAATGTATGTTGAATTAACACACGAATGAATGAGATGACTCAAAACTCACATCTGCAATGGCCACTTGGATTTTGGTGTCAGGAATAAGTAAATAGCTATAGTGAAATACCTGGACCACTTACTATGTAGCTGACCCAGATGTTTCAGGCATTTTGAGCATCTATTTAAATGGATGACTACAAGGATGGAGTTATAGGTGAATGCTGAGCTGATCAATGCTAGGAGACAGGGTCCTGGATGAGTGCATTTCTTCCTAGGGGTCTTTGGGGTATGCGTTAATTCTCAGGGCTAGAACTTCAGACACAATCCTACAGAAGGCCCTTGATGACAAAACAACCTAAAGGTGAAGGTCACTGCTGTGACAAACACGGCCCAACATGTAAGCATTATTTGCCTAGAGGAATCTGAGGAAGAATTATTTTGTAACCTTAATTTCACACAAATAAATGAATTGAAAATTTTCCAGGCACAGTTTGCTTTTGTTTCTCTCCTTGGAAAAAAGGATCCAAAATATTCCTCACAGGTGAATTTCAAGGTACTGAGCACACACACTGCAGAAAGAATTAAGTACATCAAAGATTATTTTCAGAAAATGCCTTCATTTGGATGGATTAGCCAGGCGTTCACTTCAAGATCTTTTCAAAGATATTTATCACTGATATCAGAGAAATATTTCAAGGTGAAAATGTCACCTCTGATTTGGTTTTCCCTTGAAGAATCACATTTGTCTGGTTTCAAATTACAAGTCAGCACAGTCAAAATTTATTCTTCCTCTACTCTTCTGTGGAGATCCCTTTGAAGTGATTGTTACTGTGTCAGGTACAGGATACGAGGGAAGGGGTATGGTTGAGTATAAATTATTTTGTCCTGGTTTTTATTTATTTCTAAAAAATTCTCAGTAGCTAATCCAGAAGATTCATTATTAAAGGAAGCAACTGTGAAGTAGCTGCTACATAGCTGTGCCCTTACCTCATATTCATTGATCCAAGCACACTGAAGGGCTTGACCTTATTGACTCCTTAAGGAACTGGGAAACTGGGGGATATTTGTCAATTGTCCATTCCACCAACCTTGCCAGCTGAAACAACCGGGTTAACGTCAGTTTAAGCTTGGCTCATTAATATTTGCCTCCCTCCAAAAGCATTTTTCAGCTATGTCCTTAGTTCACAGCAATCCTAGGTAAAAATCCAGTCACTCCCTTTCCAGATCTCTGAATGACACAGATGTTCACCAGCTCTTTATTCTCCATTTTTCATCCCTGGCTGGTCCCCACCTTCCATTACCTAACCAAAGTCATAGAAGTAATGTTGGTATTTAACTTACCCAACTTCTCTCTCTTTAGCCTTCATTAATTTAATTTCTTTCTTACCACAAAATGCTATTACTTCCTCTTTCTTGCTCATTTTATTTTTCTCTTGAGTGCCTCTTCCTCTTCATTAGCCTTCAACTCTGTTTCAATTTTTCCTCTCCTAAAAATATTTTCTTCAATTTTGCCTCTCCTTTTAGCTATTAACCTATTTTCACTGTTTATTTTACTGTAAAATCCCTTTAAAAACATAATGCTACCACAAAATTAGCAGATGTTAATATTTTGTTGTATTTGCTTCAGATTCTTTTTTTTTTTTTGTGAGGAAGACCAGCCCTGAGCTAACATCTGTTGCCAATCCTCCTCTTTTGCTGAGGAAGACTGGCCCTGGACTAACATCCATGACCATCTTCCTCTACTTTATATGTGCGACGCCTGCCACAGCATGGCTTGATAAGCAGTGTGTTTGTCTGCACCCGGGATCCGAACCTACGGACTCCGGGTCACCAAAGCGGAATGCTCGAACTTAACCACTACGCCACCAGGCTGGCCCCTGTCAGTTTGGAAATTTACATAAATGAAACCATATAGTATAAATTCTGTTATTTGAGTTCTTTGGCTCAACTTTATGTTTGTGTGATTTATCCATGGTGCTGCATGTAGCACTGCTTGATTTATTTTTATCTCTGTGTAATATTCCATTTTATATGACTATATTAAAATTTATTTTTTCAGTCCATTCTTGATGGACATTTGGGTTATTTGTAAGGTTTTTTTTTTTCTGTTGTAACTAACACCGCTACAAACATTCTTGCACAAGTCTCTTTTGCATATGTGAATTCATTTCTTGAAAGAGTGGGGTTGCTTGGTAATGGGGATGCTTATCTTCAACCTTTCTAGATAAAGCCCAGCTGTTTTTTTGAAGTGATTGTACCTATTTATACTCCCATCAACAGTATAGAAAACGTCCTATTGCTATACATCTTTGCCAATGGTTGTTGGCTTTTCTTATACATGCTTCCCAGGTTCTCTGAGCTAACATCTCCTGAGCTTCAAACCTGAACATCTCCTCCTGGCCATGAAGCACCTAACTGAGTGCATCTTGCGTGTGTGGTGTTCTGATAAATTCTGAGAATGCAGCAGAAAACAAGACAACATGGTCCTTGCCTTATACAATTTATATTCCAGTGTAGGCAATACATATTAAAAGAGTAATTATTTAGTAGCAATTGTAAAAGTTAACATCTATAAATAAAGTAAGGCTGCTATGAGAACTTACAACAAGAGACCCAAGTTAGTAAGGGGGGTCAGGTAAGGCTTCCTCAAGTACATGATGTGAGATTTAATTAACTAGATAAAGAAGAGTGGAACTCTTTCAGGCAGAAGGAATAGCATTCATGAAGATTCTGAGAGGAGAGCCAGCCTGGAGTCCTCAGGATCTGAAAGAAACCCAGTATGGCGGGAAATAGAACTTCAGAGGAAGAGAGAGATAAGTTGAGGCTTGGGAAGGCAGGGCCAGGTCCTGCTGAACCCTGTAGGACGTATTAAAGCTAATTGTCTTTAGCACAAGCAAAATGAAAAGCCACAAAATGGTTTTGAGCAGGAGAGCACTGCAAACAGATTTGAGTTTAAGAATCACTCTGGCTGCATGACAGAGGATGTACTGAAGGAAGGACAAAGCTGACAGCACAGATGGAAAGCAACCACTACTGTTGAGAGAAGAGATGAGAGCAGCTTACATCAGTCTTTATTTTATTAAACCATATACCATAGAAAAAAAATTGAGCAGGCATCCCTGAGCAATGTTTATAAATAATATTAATATACTTCTCTCAATCAACACATAAGCAAAACTTAATTTCTTTCTTATCAAGTTAGATAAAATATATTAAAAATAAAAAGTAATACCAAATTCTCTTACACTCCAGTAAGTTTCTGTGCACTCATATTCTGGGGTGCACATTCTCACTGTGGAAACCGTTGACTTAACTAGGATGATAGAACATATCCCAAATGGAACTCACGTTACCTCTTTTGACAACTCATTCTGCTCCTCCTCAGGTAATCCTTAAGCAAATTAATAACATATGAACCTCTCATTCATTCACTCATTCAACAAATATTTACTGAGCACTTACTAGGTGTCAGGCTCTGTGCCATGAAGGTATGTGAGGTTCCTGACATCTCACTGGAAGGAGGAGGCTAAGAAAAACTAATGAACAAGATGCATGGGAACAATCACAAGTTGTGACAAGTGCTCTGAAGGGAAATGATCAGGGTATTGTGATCACAAAAAAACAGGGGAGATGGTGGCGAGATACGGGGACATTTCCTTAGGTAAGGAGTCAAGGAAGGATTCAGGGCAGAGAAAAAGTCCAGGTGAAAAGAAGAGCATGTGCACAGGCACTGAATGGGGGAAAGCTTGGTACATTGTAGAGGATGACTAACTATCTCAGTTTGCCCGTGACTATGCCAGTTTAGCACTGAAAGTCCCATGTCCCAGAAAATCCTTCAGTCCTGAGGAAACGGGGATGATTGGTCATTCTCATTTCAAAAGCTTAAAAAAGGCCAGTGTGCTGGAATGGACTGAGAAATGGCAGGAGACAGGGTGGCCCCGCAGTGGGTTTGAGGAGGTAATCACTGATCAGAGTATGTAGGGTCTTGTGGGCGGTAGAACAGATTTGAGCTTTATTCAAGAACAAAGAGAATTTTTTTTTATGAAAAGCTGTGACATGTTCTAATTTACTGTGTCATTTAGGGACAAAAGAGAGGGGGGAAAGGCACATTCAGCTGTGATTTTTAAGAGAATTTGTTAAAAGTACAATTTATAGTGCTGTGGAATCAACAAAAGGATGTCGAGGCATGCAGAGAGTACAAGCAGCAGGAAACGTCTAAATCTGAGGGCAGTTACCAGATCTGGTGAGATCCTGTGCTGTGGAGGAAAGATGCCGCGTTCAGAAGGTGGTTCCGGCTCAGGGAGGGGGTGGATGAAGAACCACTCCAATTACTCTCTGCTGCCCCCTGCTGGGGTCTCCCATTGCATCAACCCAACAAGAAGCCTGCCATCAAGGGAGTTGAGGGATGCAGTTTACATGCATTGGCCTCCCAGGTTACAGAGAAGGGCAAGAGAACTGAAACATAGTAAGTGGTCCAGGTATTTCACTATAGTTGTTTACTTATTCCTGACACCAAAATCCAAGTGGCCATTGCAGATGTGAGTTTTGAGTCATCTCATTCATTCATGTGTTAATTCAACATACATTTATGGATGAACTGCCCTGTACTAGGGAAAGCAGAGGTGAACACGTGGCTCCCTGCACTCAGTGAGTGGGAGACACAGACGTACGTGCATGTGCATCATTACTTGCATGCCTGCACGTCTGGACTTCAGCATGTGGCAGAGGAATGAATGGAAGGGTTATGCAATTTCAGAGCTGTCTTTTCTGTATCCCTGGTATACAGATGTAGCCTTACATGGTTATGGGTATGGAAATATGAAAAGAAAATTCTGAAGTTGTACAGACAAGAAGGGTATTAAATGTTGTTACACTATCAAACAGAACATATGATGTCTGTCCCAGTGGGAAAATCCATTTCAAGCTTGAACCTTTTTTTTTTAATTGAGGTAACATTGGTTTATAACACTACATAGATTTTGGGTGTACATCATTATATTTTGATTTCTGTGTAGATTACATCATGTTTACCACTCAAACACTAAGTACAATCCATCACCATACACATGTATCTAATCACCCCTTTCACCCTCCTCCCTCCCCCCTTCCCCTCTGGTAACCACCAATCCAATCTCTGTCTCTATGTGTTTGTTGTTTTTATCTTCTATTTGTGGGTGAGATCATACAATATTGGACTTTTTTCCTCTGACTTATTTCTCTTAGCATAATACCTCAAGGTCCATCCATGTTGTCGCAAATGGCAAGATTTCATCTTTTCTTATGGCTTAGTAGTATTCCATTGTGTGTATATACCACATCTTCTTTATCCATTCGTCCCTTGATGGGCACTTAGGTTGCTTCCAAGTCTTGGCTATTGTGAATAATGCTGCAGTGAACATACATGTGGATATATCTTTATGTATTAGTATTTTTAGTATTAATATTTAGTATTTAGTATTAGTATTTTCACTTTCTTTGGATAAGTACCCAGCAGTGGAATAGCTGGATCGTATGGTAGTTCTATTCTTAATTTTTTGAGGAATCTCCATTCTGTTTTCCATAGTGGCTACACCAGTCTGCACTCCCACCAGCAGTGTATGAGAGTTCCTTTCTCTCCACATCCTCTCCAACACTTGTTATTTCTTGTCTTGTTAATTATAGCCATTCTGATGGGTGTGAGGTGATATCTCACTGAAGTTTTGATTTGCATTTCTCTAATAATTAGTGATGTTGAACATCTTTTCATGAGCCTGCTGGCCATCTATGTATCTTCTTTGGAGAAACGTCTGTTCAGATCTTCTGCCCAATTTTTATTTGGGTTGTTAGTTTTTTTTTGTTGTTGAGATGTATAAGTTCTTTATGTATTTTGGGTATTAACTCTTTATCAGGTATATGGTTTCAAATATCTTCTCCCAATTGTTCAATTGTCTTTTTGTTTTGTTGATCGTTTCCTTTGCTGTGCAGAAGATTTTTAGTTTGATGTAGTCCCATTTGTTTATTTTTTCTACTGTTTCCCTTGCCAGGTCAGACATGCACTTGAATATATGCTGCTAAGAGCGATGTAGAAGAGCATACTGCCTTTGTTATCTTCTAGAGTTTTTATGGTTACAAGTCTTACATTCAAATCTTTCATCCATTTTGAGTTAATTTTTGTGTATGGTGTGAGATAATGGTCTACTTTCATTCTTTTGCATGTGGCTGTCTAGTTTTCCCAACACCATTTATTAAAGAGATTTTCCTTTCTCCATTGTTTGTTCTTGGCTCCCTTGTTGAATATTAGCTTTCCATAGATGTGTGGTTTCATTTCTGGGCTTTCAATTTTGTTCCATTGATCTATGTGTCTGTTTTTGTGCCAATACCATGCTATTTTAATTACTATAGCTTTGTAGTATATTTTGAAATCAGGGAGTGTGATACCTCCAGCTTTGTTCTTTTTTTTTCAGGATTCCTTTGGCTACTCAGGGTCTTTTGTTGTTCCATATAAAGTTTAGGACTCTTTGTTCTATTTCTGTGAAAAATGTCATTGGAACTTTAATGGGGGTTGCATTGAATCTGTAGATTGCTTTAGAAAATATGGACATTTTAACTGTGTTAATTCTTCCAGTCCAAGAGCATGGAATATCTTTCCATTTCTTTGTGTCTTCTTCAATTTCTTTCAACAATGTTTTATAGTTTTCAGTGTTCAAGTCTTTATCTCTTTGGTTAAATTTATTCCTAGGTATTTTATTCTTTTGTTGCAACTGTAAATGGGGTTGTATTCTTAATTTCTCTCTCTGCTACTTCATTGTTAGTGTATAGAAACGCAACTGATTTTTGTATGTTGATTTTGTATCTTATCCTGCAACTTTACTGTATTCATTTATTATTTCTTAAAGTTTTTTGGTGGATTCTTTAGGGTTTTCTATATATTAAATCATGTCATCTGCAAAAAAAGTGACAGTTTCACTTCTTCCTTTCCAATTTGGATCCCTTTTATTTCTTTTTCTTGCCTGGTTGCTCTGGTGAGGACTTCCAATACTATGTTAAATAAGAGTGGTGAAAGCGGGCATCCTTGTCTGGTTCCTGTTCTTAGAGGAATATCTTTCAGTTTTTCTCTGTTGAGCATGATATTAGCTGTGGTTTTGTCATATATGGCCTTTATTATATTGAGGTACTTTCCTTCTATACCTATTTTTTCAGAGTTTTTATCATACATGGATGCTGTATCTTGTCAAATGCTTTCTCTGCATCTATTGAGATGATCGTGTGGTTTTTATTCTTCATTTTGTTAATGTGGTGTATCACGTTGACTGATTTGCGGATGTTGAAGCATCTCTGGGATAAATCCTGCTTGATTATGGTGTATGATCTTTTTAGTGTATTGTCATATTCAATTTGCTAGTATTTTGTTGAGGATTTTTGCATCAATGTTCATCAGTGATATTGGCCTGTAATTTTCTTTTTTCGTATTGTCCTTGTCTGGTTTTGGTATCAGGGTAATTTGGGCCTTGTAGAATGAGTTAGGAAGCTTCCCCTCCTCTTCAATTTTTTGGAAGAGTTTGAGAAGAATAGGTGTTAAGTCTTCTTTGGATGTTTGGTAGAATTCACCAGGGAAGCTATCTGGTCCTAGACTTTTATTTTTTGGGAGGTTTTTGTTTACTGTTTCAGTCCCCTTACTCGTGATTGGTCTCTTCAATTTTTCTATTTCTTCTTGATTCAGTTTTGGAAGGTTGTATGCTCTAAGAACTTATCCATTTCTTCTAGATTACCCAGTCTGTTGGTGTATAGCTTTTTGTAGTAGTCTTTTATAATCTTTTGTATTTCTGAGGTGTCCATTGTAATTTCTCCTCTTTCATTTCTGATTTTATTTATTTGAGCCTTCTCTCTTTTTCTCTTGGTGAGTCTAGCTAAAGGTTTGTCAATTTTGTTTACCTTTTCCAAGAATCAGCTGTTAGTTTCATTGATTTTTTTCTATTTTTTTTTAGTCTCTATTTCATTTATCTGCTCTGATTTTTATTATTTCCTTCCTTTTACTAATTCTGGGCTTTGTTTGTTCTTCTTTTTCTAGCTCCTTTAGGTGCACTGTAGGATTATTTGAGATTTTTCTTAATTTTTGAGGTAGGCCTCTATTGCTACAAACTTCTCTCTTAGAACTGCTTTTGCTGTATCCCATAAATTTTGGCATGCTCTATTTTCATTTTCATTTGTCTCTAGGTATTTTTTTTTTTTTAGGAAGATTGGCCCTGGGTTAACACCTCTTGCCAATCTTCCTCTTTTTTCCTTATTTCTCCCCAAAGCCCCCAGTACATAGTTGTATATCCTAGTTGTAGGTGCTTCTAGTTCTTCTATGTGGGACGCCACCTCAGCATGGCTTGATGAATGGTGAATAGGTCTGTGCCCAGGATCTGAACCAATGAACCCTGGGCCACCAAAGTGGAATGTGCAAACTTAACTGCTATGCCACCATGCCAGCCCCTGTCTCCAGGTATTTTTTGATTTCTCCTTTGATTTCTTCCATTACCCAATAGTTGCTCAGTAGCATTTTGTTTAATCTCTACATATTGGTGGCTTTTCTGACTTTCTTCCTGTAATTGATTTCTAGTTTCATACAATTGTGGTCAGAAAAGGTGCTTGGTATTATTTCAATCTTCTTAAACTTATTGAGACTTGTTTTGTGGCCTAATGTGTGATCTATCCTAGACAATGTTCCATGTGCATTTAAAAGAATGTGTAATCTGTGGGTTTTGGATGGAATGTTTTGTATATATCTACTAAGTCTATCTGGTCTCATGTGTCATTTAAGGCCAATGTTTCCTTGTTGATCTTCTGTTTGGATGATCTATCCATTGGTGGAAGTGGAGTGTTAAAGTCCCTTACTATTATTGTGTTACTGTCTATTTCACCTTTTATGTCTGTTAATAATTGCTTTACATATTTTGGTGCTCCTATGTTGGGTGCATAGATATTTATATCCTTTTTATCCTTTTGTTGGATTGTTCCCTTTATCATTATGTAGTGCCTTCCTTTGTCTCTTGTTACAGTTTTAATTTTAAACTCTATTTTGTCTAATATAAGTATTGGTACCCCAGCTTTCTTTTCATTGACATTTGCATGGAGTATCTTTTTCTATCCCTTCACTTTCAGTTTGTGGGTGTCTTTAGGTGTGAAGTGTGTCTCTTGTATGCAGCATATATATGGGTCTTGTTTTTTATCCAATCGGCCACCCTATGTCTTTTGATTGGAGCTTTTAGTCCATTAACATTTAAAGTGGCTATTGATAAGTATGTACTTATTGCCATTTTGTTACTTTTTTTCTGGGTGTTTTAGTAGTTATTTTCTGTTCCTTTCTTCTTCTCTTGCTCTCTTCCCTTGTGGTTTGATGGCTTTCTTTAGTCTTATGTTTTGATTCCTTTCTCTTAATTTTTTGTGTATCTATTATAGGTTTCTGGTTTTTGATTACCATGAGGTTCATGTATAATGACCTATGTATATACCAAGCTATATTAAGTTGATGGTCTCTTCAGTTTGACCTCTTGCTAAAAGTTCTACTCTTTTACTCCCCTCCTCCAACATTTTATGTTTTTGATATCATATTTAACCTCTTTTTTGTGCATATGTATCTGTTATCATCTTATCATGGTAATAGATAATTTTAGTACCTTTGTCTTTTTTTTTTTTTTTTTTTTTGTGGGGAAGACCAGCCCTGAGCTAACATCTGTTGCCAATCCTCCCCTTTTTGCTGAGGAAGACTGGCCCTGAGCTAACATCGTGCCCATCTTCCTCAACTTTATATGGGACGCCGCCACAGCATGGCTGACAAGCAGTGCATCGGCGGGCGCCCGGGATCCGAACTCGCGAACCCCGGGCTGCCAAGCGCGAACTAAACCACTGCGCCACCGGGCGGCCCCAGTACCTTTGTCTTTTGACCTTCATATTAGCTTCATCAATGGTTGGTCTGCTACCTTTACTATGTGTTTGTCTTTACCAGTGATTTTATTTATTATTATTTTTTATAATTTTCTTGTTCCCATTTGTGGTCTTTTCTTTTCCACTTAAATAAGTCCCTTTAGCATTCCTTGTAAGGCTGGTTTATTGGTAATAAACTCCTTTAGTTTTTGATGTCTGGAAAACTCTTTATCTCTCCTTCCATTCTAAATGGTAACCTTGCTAGGTAGAGTATCCTTGTCTGTAGGTTTTTTTTCTTTTAACACTTCAAATATATCATGCCACTCCCTCCTAGCCTGTAAGGTTTCTGCTGAGAAGTCAGCTGATAGCCTTATGTACAAAGGCTATCCTTTGTATGTAACTGGTATGTGCCTTTCTCTTGCTTCTTTGAGGATTCTCTCTTTAACTCTTGACATTTTAATTATAATGTGTCTTGATGTGGGCCTCTTTGGGTTTATCTTGTTTGGTGCTCTCTGTGCTTCCTGTACTTGGATATCTGTTTTCGTCCTTAAGTTAGGAAGGTTTTCAGCTATTATTTTTTCAAATAGATTCTCTGCCCCTTTGTCTCTCTCTTATCCTTTTGGGACACCTATAATACAGATGTTAGTGGACTTGATGTTGTCCCAGAGGTCCCTTAGACTGTCCTCATTCTTTTTAATTCATTTTTCTTTTATCTATTCAGCTTGGGTGAATTCCTCTAGTCTTTCATCCAGCTCACTGATCTGTTCTTCTGTATCATTTACTGTGCTGTTAAGTCCCTCTAGTGAATTTTTTATTCCCATTATTCTATTCTTCATTTCTGATTGGTTCTTTTTTATATTTTCCAATTCTTTGTTGAAGTTCTAACTGAGTTCATCCATTCTTCTCCCAAGATCAGTGAGCATCCTTATGACTATTAGTTTGTACTCTTTATCGGGTAGAATGTTTATCTCTGTTTCATTTAGTTCTTTTTCTGAGGATTTATCCCATTCCCTTAGATGGAACATGTTCCTTTGTCTCCTCATTTTGCCTGTTTCTCTGTGCTTATATCTATGTATTAGGTAGATCAGCTACATCTTCTGATCTTGGAGAGGTGGCCTTATGTAAGAGATGACTTATGAGGCCCAGCAGTGTGCTTCCCTCTCATCACCAGTTCCAAATGTTCCAGGAGTGTCCCCTGTGTGGGCTATGTGTGTCCTTCTGTTGTGGCAGGGTTGCTATTGCTGCTTGTGCACAGGGAAGCTAGGCTGTCCCCTTGGCTGGCTGGTTGTAATGCTCAGCTGTGTGCAGCTGCTGCGATCCCTTCAGTCACTTTATCAGGGATGGGGAGCCCCAGCAGAGTTGCCTGCAAGATCTAATAGCACATTTCTGCTACAGTTTTTCTGTTAATTGAGTAGGCCCCCAGCATGGCTGGTTGCCAGGCTCAGGGGCTTAAAATTGCTGTAGACCTCATCAGGCTTGAACTTGATCTGGTAGTTCCTCTTCACGTCAAAAGCCTGAGCTAGAATGAAGGCTATTCCTGGTAAGTGAGTGACAAGAGGTAGGCATTATGTAGACTATGGCAAAGGAAACAACCTTCTTAGTAATATATGCTCTCTGTTCTTAGGATAAATTTGCGACAGTAGCTTACATAGACTGAGCGTCTCTGCCAATGTCCTGAGGTAAGAAACATGTAGGTGTCCCAATGTAAGAAAGGTGTAGGTGTCCTGATACAAGATATGTGTAAGTGTCTTGATATAATAGATTATCATTCCAGTTCCAGGAGGGGGCTTGGAGAGGGCAGAGGCCACAGAACATCACTATCAGAACAAAGGTGGACAAAGTTCGGAAAATACCAAATCAAAGGTGATTCCCTTAGTTATACAAGGCTTCATGTTTCTCCAACCTCTAGAGAGGAAGATTTGAAAATTAACATGAAAACCCCAGTAGATATTATTTAGTTTGTTGTGAGTAAGTATACTTAAATTAACAATATAATAAATTTTGAATAGTTCACATTTCTCAATGTTGGTTCAAACATTCTTAATCACATTCTTTGGGTGTCATAAAAAGGGTCCCTGCAAATAGTGTTCTAGACAGTTACTGGGACTGAATGAATCCAAGTCATGACTGTAAGCAACACTTTGTCATCCTGAGAGGACTAATCAGAATGATTCTCCTCTGAGTGGACCCTACATACAGTTACCAAGCAGAAGCTGCACTGAATAAGCATCTTTCTCTATTAATGACACTCCTTGCTTCCAATCCAATATCATCTGACATCCTGAGTGTCCATATCCTGAGGACACATATTCTGTATGTGGAGAGGAGTTAAATTTAATAAAACAATACATGATAAAAATGCATTTCTGGTGAGCTCCCATTACCAATTATTGGTTTAATTTAATTAGATTATTTTTTCCCAACCATTTTATATAAATACTTATCTCTATTCCCAGGGAACTGATTGCCATCTGAAAGGATCTGGCTGTGTAGATTAACATTAACTGGTCACTAAGAGGACTTTAGGTGCTGAAAAACATTTTCCTGCTACTTTTTATTTATTCCAGACCTGCAAATGAAGTGGGATGGCAATAAGATTCAAAAGATTGAAAGTGAGATATTTTTTCTCTTTCAGAAAAGTTGGAAGCAGCTCACCTGTCTTGAACTTTTTTGCTTCTCATGGTAGCTTTATTTGATAGGTTTTTGATGAAGGTATTTGGACAATGGTAATGAATTTTTTTCAGTCTTCCCCCTAATAAATTTCTATTCTTTTTATCTTTTATTTAATATGCATCTTTAACTAACTAATGAGAATTTTGAGAGTGGAAGTTTAGAAAGGTAAATCTGCCAATCATCCTCATCAAACTTTGGAACGCAAAAGTAGTGAAAAATACACCACACTTATAAAATTACCAATTTAAATAAGAATGTTAAATTCATGCAGCTCTGGAAAAATAGAATTTATGCTAATGATAATTTATGCAGCTTTGGAAAAATAGAATTTATGGTAATTTATTACCAATACACAAGCTTTTATGTATTTCTATAAGAAAAATTAGGATAAATTCTTATTTAGAAATGCTGAATGATACTGTCAAATTTAGTAATTTTGTTTAAATTGTTTATAAAATACATACACTATCAACTGAAAATAAGTCAAAGACTTTCTTGGAAGAATAAAAGTGGTTAATCCTCAAACAGAATGTAAAGTCAAGATGGCAAGAGTATAAGTGTTATAGCCAGTTAGAATATAAGCATTGAACACCGCTGGGTTCAATTCTGAGCCTGTGGGGTTAGGATTCTAACTGTGGAAGACAATGAGGGTGCCCCGCCCACGTCCCTGTAACCCGTGTGCCCATTTCTTAGTAAACTGCTGTGACTGTGAGCTGTTAGGGTCTCACAGTGGTGCCTTCTCCAGAAAATTGCTCTGGGCCCAAAAGGAGCCATTGCGCTCTTGTTACCCTCCACCCTCCCACACACTGGAGGGAGCCCACAACCAGAGAATGACTGACACAAGGATGCAAAAGGCCTTGAAGTGAGACCAACTCTTGAAATATTTGTAATCTAGAGCTTCCCTGGGATCAGATTGAAGTTAGTCTACAGCTAAAACCATACATTTGATTAGCTTTTCCCCTCAGTCCTATGCTCTTCTCACTTCCTTTTCCTGAGAGGCTCCCTCAATCAATCAATGCACAAGAATCCCTGTCTCAGTCTCTGCTTCTAGGGAACCTGACCTCAGACAGTTGGAATCAGAAGTTATCCTAGGAAGTGGAATCTAAGGCTAGATTTCTGATGCTGAGTCACCAGTGGCTGGATTCAATGAGAACCCCATGTCTAGTGGCGGGTATGGTATTGATAGTCTCCAGCAGCTGCAAACGTAACCAAGTAGGAGCCCCAGCTGCAGCTGCTAGAGAAGATTAGTAGAGCCAGGGATGTGTGATATCCAACTATTTGTCTGGCAAGTGCACCCTTCTCAAAACCTATCAAGTAAAATCAAAGGCAACTCTCCTCCACGTGAAATGAGCAACAGCATAATTCAGTCTTCTCCCTGGCCATGTTAGTTCTCCTGCTGTTTGTCAGAATATGAGGAATTTGGAATATAAGGTTCAAAGGAATTTGGACCATGTAGACATTCTAAAGAATATCACATCGGTCTACTACATTTATGACATCATGTCAATTGAACATGTTGAACAAGGAAAGGCAAGCATTTTAGATGTCTTGGTAAATGCATGTGCTCCAGAAGGTTGGAAAAAAATCTCACAAAGATTTAGGTACCTGCCACATTAGTGAAGTTTTTAGAGGTCCAGTGGTTTGGGGCATGATGGAACATCTCTAAATACAAGACAACTTATAGCACTTTGAATATCCTACCACTGAGGAAAAGAAACATTTTGGGTTTGGAAACAGATTATTCTGCATTGGGCAATACTACTTCAACCTATTTATTGGTTGACACAGAAAACTACTGGTTCTGAGTGGGGCCCAGAGCAATAGAGGACTCTGCAACAGGTCCAAAGTAAGGAACAAGCAGCTCTTGTTTGAGCCATATAACTATATACCTCCGTGGATCCCACGGTATTAAAAGCATCTGTGGTAAAGAAAGATGTTTTGCTGAATCTTTGGAAAGCTCCCATAGGAGAGTTGGAGTGGACACTCTTAAGTTTCTGGACAAGCCCGTATCACCTATAGGAGAAAACAATACTTCATTTTAAAAGCAGGTCCTAGCATGCTACTGTGTTCCAGTATGGATGGAATGTCAGCCTGTGGGATATCAAGTGACCATGTGGCTAGAACTACCCATAATGATTTGTGTATGTTATGGTTCACCAAGTCATAAACTTGACAGGCCTAGCAGAAATTCACTATAAAATGGAAATGATATATTCAGGATTGGGCTTAAGCAGGTCCAAAGAGCACAGATAAGCTGCACAAAGAGGTGATCCCAGAACCCTATGGCACCTACCACTGTTTCAGCAACGTCTCCTCACCTAGGATCTAGAACTTCGTGGTGGGGGTAAGAAAGTTCCCTATGACTAGCTGAAAGAGTAGGAAAAAGCCCAAACTTGATTTATAGGTTATTCAGTTCAGTATTTGGACTCAGCTCATTCAAGGAGAAAATGGACAGCTACTATACTACAACCTCATCTAGGAGTAACCCTGAAAGATAGTGGTAAAGGGAAACCCCTCCAGTAGGCAAAACTTTGGAAAGTGAATATAGGCTTCCACTTGGTGTGGAAAGAGAAATAAATCAAAATAAAGATATACATAAAATCATGGGCAGTAGTGAATGGTTTGCTGGCTCATCAGGGCCTGGAAGAAGCAATAGTAACATTGAAGAAAAGGTCTGAGGAAGAGGCGTGTGGATGGAACTATGGGAGTCAACACAAAATATAAGGTTTTTGTAGGACATGTTACAGTTCACTAGAGATCATTCACTGTAGAAGGGGCACAAAACAACCACTGCGTAGGATGTTATAGCCAGTAGATGTTCTTAGTCACCCCAGTGCTTGAACTAATCAATTCAGTACATTGACCAATCAACAATTGTACATTGACTAATCAATGGAATAGTCATGGAAGTATAGATGGAAGCTAGACATGGACCCAACAGAAAGAAATCCCTCTTAAATAGGACTATGTAACTACTGCTGCTGTTAATGATTAACTTTTCAGAGACAATGTTGACCTCCAATATGGCACCATCCCTCAAGGATACTTCATTACACATCTTCCAGCCTGAAAGGAAAATTTTTATCCTGACCAGGCTTGATGTATATTCTGGGTATGGGTTTGTCTTTCCTGCCTGCAGAACCTCAGCCAGCACCCCTACCAGAGGAGTCATAGAGTATCTGATCTACCAACATTAGAATATCCACAACATCAACTCTGGCCAACAGAATCTTTAGGACAAAAGGGATAGTAGGGCAATGGACCTATTGCTATAGAAAAAAGGGTCCATGCTGTTGGGCACATGCAATGGCATCCAATTCTGTTGCCATGGACACTCCTTCTCCCATCATATCTTCCACCAAATATAGCACCATCCAGAATCTGCTGTCCTAAGAGAGTGATGGAATGCCCCCTTGGAAGTACCATCTTAGACGTGTCATCCTGCAAGGATGGAGCATTATCCTTCAGGGTGTTGCATATAGGTTAAGCCAGTGACTATGATATGGTTCTGTGTCTACTTGAAAGTCTCATACAGTGTCAATTTAGCAAGGATGAATTATGTTTCCCAGAACTCCTGTGTAGTTACAAGGTATGAATGGCATTAAGAGACTTAGAAGGTGGAAGTGAAGCAGCAGTCATTAGGCACTGAAACATGTTGTAAGGCACCAGGCATTGCTGTATCACACACATGCTCTCACTGATCTGCTCATCTTGACGGCATGGGGTAACAACCAAAACTGCAACTGCTTTACCTCCCATTGGACCTTGTCCTCTAGTTTCTCTGAGTCCTGGGCCAGGTATGTGTATGCACCTGTGTGTAGCAGGATACCAACTTCTTGTGTAGGTCACCTACTTCCTCAAGGCTGGAGGCAGTGAGAGGCAGATGCAGATTCAACTTTGCCTTCCTGGGTGACAGTTTCTCTTCACAGATTCCAGATTTTTTTAACCTATTCCTTTAATTTATTTTTGAAGCAAACTCTTTATTTTAGAATAGTTTTAGATTTACAGAAAAATTTAAGATAGTACAGAGAGAGAGTTCTCATATGCTACACAGTCAGCTGAGGGTGGAATATCTACCTAAATTATTTGTAATTCTTCTGCATGGGAAATTTGTCTATTGTGGGGGAAGAAATAATTTTCCTCTAACCTTTTAGGTTCTTCTGCCTGGTCTAAGAATTAAATTGACATGAGAGATTAACAAGAGAAAAACAAGCAAAAGTTTAATAACATGTATACATGGGAGAGACCCAGGAAACTGACTCCCCAAAATGGTCAAAACCCTTATCTTAAATACCATCATCACCTAAAGACCAAAGAAGATGTTGGGGATAGTGGTTTGGGACTTCAAGGGGAAGAAGAAATTCACATGGAGATGGAAAAGCAAACGTTTGGTAAACAAATGTTTTGCCATGTCATGCAGAGACAATGAGACATGGAGAGGTCTCTGATCTCCAGGCCCTGCCAGTCTCGCCCACCACTCCTAGCCCACATTCTTTGTAGATATCTCTGGTGATAACTCTATTCCTATTACAGTCCATTTATCTAAATTCTTTTAGGCAGTTAAGGGGGAGGTAAAAGAGAAACTTCTGAGTCTTCTGTTTTTTAAAAAGAATCAGACTAAAATAGTTCTCATGTTAAAGAGACAAATTTTGGGGTGACAAATTTTGTTCCCCTTCTGTATTCATCCCCATTTATTTATTCAACCACTTATTTATATCAGTATGTATTCATGCATATTTATTTTAAACTTTGAGTCTGTTCCAACTTTTGCCATTGCAAGCTTCTTCAGCTGGTGTTACCACACAAAGGGCACAATCTGCTCACCACAAGACAAAAGCCAATCGTCAAGAGGCAAGATGGTGGAAAAAAGAAAGGATTTATTACAGTTTGTCGGCAAAAAGGAAGATGGCTGACTCATGTCCAAAAGAACCATCTTAAGGGGCACAGAATCTGACAGCAGTTATATAGGCTGGTGGGTTACAGGGGAGGGGGTTAGAAATGTTGACCCTGGGGTGCTACAAACTGGGAGTCACCACACCAGATTTTTCAGTTGTCCTTGATGATGGCTGTTCAAGGGTCATCACATTCTTAAGGAACTCAAAAGAACAGTTATCATCTTATCGCAGCTGGGAGGTACATGCACAAGCAGGGGTCGTAAAATCTACAGAGCAGTTAGATCTCCCGGAGGGTGCAAATCCAGCTGGGTTAGTTAGTCAGAGGTCATTCAAAGTTACAATAGGTTTCTTTTCTCCAGTATGGCTTCCCTTATGTCAACCTCATTGAGCCAGTATCAATGGCACTTGTGTCCTTTTGACGTCCTCATCATTGTGGTTTTGGGAACATTTATTTATTTACTCTATAGCACTATAAGACACTCCAGGCTCATCTTGTTATTTTGTACCACAGTCATAGAATCAGCCATTGTTCCAAGGACCTCTGGTTCCTTTTGTTGGAGAATGGTATTAGAAAACAAAATATGAGTGCTAAATATGCTTATTGCTACAGCGATGCTGTTACATCTAGGATCTTTCAGCTAACAGAGCAACAACTGATCTTTCTACCACCTCTAGAGCTTTACCTTTTCCACAAAAGCATATAATTGGAATAATATAATATGTAGCCTTTTCAAACTGACTTCTTTCACTTAGCAGTGGGCATTTAAGATTCATCCATGGCTTGATAGTTTATTCCTTTTTATTGTTTAATAATACTCTATTGTATGGATATACCACAGTTTGTTAATATTCACCTTCTGAAGGACATCTTGACTGCTTCTGGTTTTTGGAATTATGAATCAAGCCACTAGTTCAGTTGACTCTTTTGTTTGTATGTGGGGAAGACTAGCCCTGCCCTAACATCTGTTGCCAATCCTCGCCAATCCTCCTCTTTTTGCTGAGGAAGATTGACCCTGGGCTAACATCTGTGCCCATCTTCCTCTACTTTATATGTGGGATGCCTGCCACAGCATGGCTTGATAAGCGGTGTGTAGGTGTGTGCCCGAGATCCGAACCTGCGAACCCCGGGCTGCCGAAGCAGAGCGTGCGAACTTAACCGCTACACCACCGGGCAGCCCCTCAGTTGACTGTTTATCTTCCCCACTTTATGTCTATTTTTTCTTCCTAACCTTAACCAGCTGACCTATGTTGAATCAGAAGAACAACCAGATTCAGAGGCAACCACTTTTCATAGACATCTTCACCAGATCTTATAATTTTTCAGAGTAAAATCCCTATAATATACCCCTTATTCTATTTATCTCAAAGTGGTTTGTCTTCCTTTATCAAACTCTAACTGATACAGAAATTATCCCCAGAAGTATTTCAGAGGAACAAACTTAAGGTTAGTTTCTCTGTGTGGATTGTAGAGTGTCTGAAATTTGTTTCTATTCTGATTAGCTGTAAAGTCATTAATGATCCTTCTTCTAGTGGTGCAGGTGCTGCTGATAACCTATGGCAGGCAGTAGCACAACAGTTACTTGATTTATCATCATTGACACACTTAGTTATGTGCCTACAGAGCAACTGAGTAGTTGCTGCCAGAAGATGTTTTAGTAAAAATAGGATGTATGTTCATGCTTCAGAGTGTGCTGGGGAACTTTTGAAAAGAAAATGATGAGCTGAGGGATTTAAATTGTTTACCTAAAATGTGGATAAGAGAACACAAAGTTTCTCTGAACAAAAGAAACTTTTATCTTCTATAATTACAAGGCTAAGATATCTGGAAATGAATTCCAAAGACTAATCCTGTGGCTGAAATGGGAACATATGGGCAGATTCCAGTAACCTGGAGTCCCCCTGAATTCCTCTAAGCCTCCTTTGCCAATAGAAGCACCCTTCCTCTGGCATCTGAAGAGCCTATAGTGTTCTTCCCTGAGGTGGTGGCCTTGTAGGGCCCCGCTGACCTTCTTCAGAACCAACCCCCCATCTTCTCATTGTCTCTAGAAATAGAACCAGACTCAAGTACCATCGGGCCCAGGGAGTAAGGTCAAAGTATAACCCATGAAAAAGTAAGCATAAAAAATATATTTTACCAACTTCTATCAGTTGCAACCTGGGGACTGTGTATGGGAATGAATCCTTAAGGTGCTAAATTAGGGTGGAAGGAATATAATGATAGATTGAGCCACATTTGTTCATATGGGTTCTGTAAGCAGAGATGCTGGATTCAGTGCATTACCGTGAATGGCTGTGAATGGCTTTAACAGTTTGCTAGGTTGGTTAACTAAAACCCGGACTCAAAGTTGCCCTAAATGTGGTTGAAATACCAGAACTTCCTATATGATCTCAAGAAAGGTATTCGAAGACCTTCGGAGATTGAAACACTAGAATGGAGATGACGTTCTAGATCACTCCATTAGGCAATCTCCTTATACCTGCAAAAAAGGTAGCCTAGGAGAGATGACTCTAGAATTGATGATAGAGGAGGAGATGATGGGTACTAGTTGCCCTTATAACAACTGTAGCAGCAGAGGGTTCAGTTTCTATCACTAATCTTCTCCTTATAGATTTTACCAGAAGTCTTACCAACCAGAATCTTGTAGAATCTGTGCCTGGATGGCATGAATTTAATATGAGAAGCAAGTGGATCTGAGTAATGCAAGGGGTACCCTATAGAGGACACTGTTGATGGCCTGACCAGATCCATTTTACCGGGCAGATGTAGGTGTACCCTGGGTGCTGTGAGTGTTGACTGCAAAAATTCACAGCTGCTCTATTCACTGGAGAATTTTTCCCAGCCAAATGGGAGCCATAGTGCCTGAGAGTTTATGCTCCCTTCCTTCATCCTTGGGGCAACTCTTAGCCAATGACCAGTTGACATGGGGACATAAAATATCAGCTCCATGGTCTCAAGGTAAGACCGACCCTATTTCAAGTCATGCTCAGCTTATCCCCATGGGATGGGACTGAAGGCAGACATCACTGAGACACCATCCTTGCTTAGATTTTTACTCCTGCGCTATCCATTCCCCTCCTTCCCTCGATTCTGAGAGTACTTCCTCAACAATCACTTGAATAAGAATCTCCAACTCAGGCTCTGTTTCTAGGGAACCTAACTTAAGAAATCAGCTGTTACTATAATAAAGTTAGCTTCTCTAGCCTCATTACCCTTATACCACACAGTGGTGATAAAAAGACTTTATCCTAATATTTTTGTAAACATTGATCAAAATATTTACCATATTATATAGTTACCATATTATGTTATATTATGGTAATAACATACATTACCATAATACATACCATATTATATATCTGTTTATGAGACTTTCCCCTGAATCAGGCATGTTTTTAAATCATTTCTTTGTATCCCCAGTCCCTAATACAGAGCGTGGCTCATAGCATTACTCAATAAATATTCATCCCTAACTGCCTTTACATTCTGCTCACTCACCTTCACACTGGTATGAACACAGTGTCATATGGATTTGGTTGCACAACTTTAGAACAGACAAAATGAAGTTCTCGTATGAGCCCAGGCTCATTTCCTTGATTGCCAGAGTGAAGGAGAAATGTTTACTTAGATCTGTCAGTGAGCAGGTGTCTCTACATAAATCTGAGAAAGCTGTGACTCTAAATTGGCTCATTACAGTGATCAAAGAACCTGTCCTTATTGAAAATGTTGTGGAGTGGTTAAAAAGGCACCAATCTACATTCCCACCAGCAGTGTCTGAGAGTCCCTTTTCACCACGTCCTCTCCAACACTTGTTATTTCTCACCTTCTTAATAACAGCCATTCTGATGGGTATGAGGTGATACCTCATTCTAGTTTTGATTTGCGTATCCCTAATAATTAGTGATGTTGAACATCTTTTCAGGTGCCTGTTGGCCATTTGTATATCTTCAAGTGTTGGAGAGGTTGTGAAGAAAAAGGAACACTCATATACTGCTGGTGGGAATGTAAACTAGTGCAGCCACTCTGGAAAGCAGTATGGAGATGTCCAAAACAATTGAAAATAGAAATACCATATGATCCAACTATTCCATTTCTGACTACTTATCCAAAGAACATAAAAACATGAATTCAAAGAGATATATGCACCCCTATGTTCATTGCAGCATTATTCACAACAGTCAAGTCATAGAAGCAACCTAAGAGCCATCAATGGATGAATGACTAAAGATGTGGTGTATGAATATATACAATGGAATACCACTCAGTCATAAAAAAGATGAAATTATACCTTTTGCAACGACACGTGTGGACCTTGAGGGTATTATGCTAAGCAAAATAAGTCAGATGGAGAAAGACAATTACTGTATGACTTAACTCATGTGTGGAAGATAAACAAACAAATAAACCTGTAGATACTACAGAGGAGAACAGGCTGGTGGTTACCAGAGGGGAAGAGGGTAGAGGGAGTTAAAAGGCACATATGTATGGTGATGGATGGAAACTAGACTTTGAGTGGTCAACATGATACAGTCTATACAGAAGTCAAAATACAATTATGTACACATGAAATTTATATATTGTTATAAACAAGTGAAACAAATTTAAAAAAATAAATCAAAAGGCCAAGCAGATGGCTTATGTGATGTGGAAACTGAGAGTTCACTGAGCCTTTCCATATACAGCACCCGCCATCCTCTCTACTTTCCAGTCTTCAGTCTAAGGCTGCACATGACATGCATTACGCAAACTTCTCACTAAAGGCAAGTGCTTTGCATCCTCTGTGAGTCGCATGACTGTACATTTGACTTTGATAATGATGCAATAAGTCTGAGCTTGGGAGAGCACATTGTTGAATCCTGTGGTGTGGAAATAGGCGTGGACTTGAAGTCAAGAGCCATATTTAGGCATCAGAATGGTTGTGTGGACAGCTAAAATCCTTCAATACTTGTGTGCAGGTTGGCAAACAGTCATAGTCCTGAGCTCCCTGAGTATCCACTGCCCACTCCTGGGTGCTGGGGCCAATCAGGCTCTTCTCCCGGAGTCCCTGAAGCCTCCTCACAATTCAGCAATGAAAGGGTAAAGCACAGAGGCTTGGTCTCTGAGGCAAGGCTCCAGTGTCACAAGCTTCTATCCTGTGCAGCCAGGTTGTACCAGGTATTTCATAGGTCCTGTGTTCAAGGTCTATTAGGACCCTTTGTAGATATGTGACCAAGAGAAAATCACATCAGTTTCTTAAAGTCAATTTTCTCATCTCACAGGGTCGTTCTGAGAGTGGTTCTTATACGTAACTTGTAATTTAGTTTTTGCAATGTTTACAAAACATTTTTGTAAACTTTTGATGTCCATCCCCTACAACCTGTAAATATGCACTCTAATTCACTGTCAAGTTCACATAGAATTGTGATGGTGGATCAAAAATAATGGACTCTGGGGGCCGCCCGGTGGCGCAGCGGTTTAGTCCGCGCTTGGCAGCCCGGGGTTCGCGGGTTCGGATCCCAGGCGCCCGCGGACGCGCACTGCCTGTCAGCCATGCTGTGGCGGCGTCCCATATAAAGTGGAGGAAGATGGGCACGGATGTTAGCTCAGGGCCAGTCTTCCTCAGCAAAAAGGGGAAGATTGGCAACAGATGTTAGCTCAGGGCTGCTCTTCCCCACCAAAAAAAATAAATAAATAATGGACTCTAACATTGTCTGGCCATCCTTAGCAGTAGTAAGAGGCAAATTTATTTATGATCCTGTGATCATTTGTTTGCCCACATCTCCTCCCATCTCACCCCCCAAACAATCAGAAACTATGTCAAATTAGCTAAAAAAAAAGTCAGGCTATTTATTGGAAAGAAACATGCTATCTCATAAAACCTAAGGACGGGAAGCAAAGTAATGTCTCAACAGAACAGGAACCTGGACTGGAACCAAGGTTAGTGTTTCAGTTCTCTCTGAGGCGATGCAGGGCTGCTCATCTCTGCTTCTCTCTGCATCCTCATTCTGACCTCATTCTAAAGACCAGGTCTCCTGCCTGAGTGTGCCCAGGAGGGAATGGCTGTCCCAACCACAGTTCTGCTCTTTCATCATTAAACTTCTCTAGGCCTGGATTCCAGCTTGGTGTCTGTGGGGTTTGGTGTCCATCCCTATCAGCTATGTTCAAAAGGCCCATGAAATAATTTATAGCACATAGAGCACCTAGAGCTGTGGGAGAATCAGTTTTCTAAAAAGCAGTAGGGAACACAGGGACTGCCAGGCGAGAGAAATCATGAGGACCTAGTGCACACTGCTCATAGCACCATCTAATATCTCAGTGTCTGAAACAAACTTATTACAAATATTAGCAACTTGATACTGATTTTCTTTCCAAGCCTATTACAAAAACTATCAAGTATGGACTCCGTGAATCCAGCTACTGCTAGTAGGATAAAAGGAGTTTTCAATCAATGGCAGAAAAAGAAATTGTCCTGAAAACAAAACTCTACCCATAATTCCTATAGACTAAGTTATCATTTACTCTACGAAAAAAAAAGAGTCCTGTGAGCAATATGTGCTTCATCAAAGAAGAATGTCATTTGTTTAGGTAGATTGGCTAGCTAGACAGCTTCCTCCGGATCACACAGTACAAGGCATTATTGAACGGACTGTCTGGGAGATGGGGACGTGATTTTGGCGGTGGTAATGGCTACCCTTAGCTTTATGGTGACCTGCGGGGCTAATGGTACCATTCAAACTTTATTTCCTTCCCTCCCTCATCCCCATATTGCTGGGGGCAGTGACCATGGCAGCTGCAGCATTGGTGTCAAGAGTGGAGCCTCAGATTTAAGAGGGCATGTCTGAGATCCAGCCTCACCAGAGATGGTGTGTAGACCATTAAGCCACAAAGTGACAGCGGCTTTCCAAGGTTCAGGAGGAGGTTAATCTGGTCATCCCTACCAGGCCTTTCTGAGCCGCAGAACTTCTGTGTGTGCTGCTGCACTGAGGAGCTACGCCCTGGAGCCTGGCCTGAGCTGGCAGAAGGGGACTTCCCCTCCTTGTTTCCCCAGAGGGCTTCAGCAGCTCCGAGGCCTGCTCCAGATCCAGAGAGCTCGGACAGCAAACAACTGCTGGGTCACCGGGACATCCTGTTGGCAGCACTGCAGCTCCAGAGCCCTGGACCACCCCAGGCTCTTTCGAGGCAATGCGACCGGGACAGGCTCTTGGTCTGGATAAGTGCAGGGGGACTTTTGGCCTCATCACTAGAGGGAGGAGCCCAGGGCCCAGCGGGAAAGACTTTCTGGTGATATGTGCAATGGGAGTTCACATTTTAAAAACTTGAATGTTATAGGTATATAATTTCATTTTTGACCCAATCCAGTGAAGCAGGAGAGTTCATTTAAAATACAACTTCGTTGCATCTTAGTTTTCAGGGCTTTTTCTTCTCAGGGATGTTGTGTTATTTACAGATAATTTCACACACTGGGCAGAGTAGGTTCCCAACAAAATCTTATGAAATCGATTGACTAATTTTTTTTAAAAAGATAAAAATTATCTGGAGACATTATTAGTCTTTCACAAATGATGATCTCCTCTCTGATCTATAAACTATTTGAAATATTGTCTTCTATCATGAATATTCTGTGTGAGGAATGATTCCTGCCTAATGAAATAAATGAGTATATAGCTCTTTAAACTTTGTGTTTCTGAGTAACATAAATATTTGGATTTTGATTTGATATATATTTAGCTTCTACATAAAATACAGTGTAGGTCTGATTTAAATGTTCTTAAAATATACTATAAATAGTCTTGGACATGTGTGCTAAATATTAAAATAGTTTTCTTTTTTTATTTCATGTGGTAAGTGGAATTTAGAGCAAACTCTTCTTGTTAGCAACTGGATACTATTTTCCTTTTACTAATTATTGCAAGAACAAAAAGTGTTTTCTGTAAGTATGCAACTTGGGAGAACTTGTTTGTGTGAAAAAAAACAGCTAAAAGATTGATATATAAAGTTGTGAAAGTTTATATTCTATTTATATTGTAAGTATATATTCTGTATATTCTATTTTCCAATGAAAATTTAAAATAATTAGTGTGATTTGGGGCAAAACCTGGCACCAATTTGTATGAAACCATCAGAATTGGAGATTCAGGCAGTGCCGCTGGGCTGGGGTCCACTCAGCGTGTGGGCCGCTGGAGTCTCAGAGGCCTCAGGTCCAGCAGCCCCCGTGCTCTAACTAGTCAGATCAGCATCCACCCATTTCAATTGCTCTCCTCTGTGCCAGTTGATTTCCCTTTATTCTGAGACTTTCAGTTAATTTCAGACCCAGTGTTTTAAGGTAGGTTTAACACAGAAACTATTACATTTTCTACTTGAAATGTGTTTCTCCTTGTAACTCAAATAGAGAATACGTTAGCAGGGCCAGCCTGGTGGTGCGGTGGTTAAGTTTGCTGCTGTGCTTTGGTGGCCCAGGGTTCACAGGTTAGGATCCTGGGCATGGATCTACACACACCTCATCAAGCCATGCTGTGGAGGCATCCCACATATAAAATGGAGGAAGGTGGGCACAGATATGAGCTCAGGGCTAATCTTCCTCACCAAAAAAAAAAAAAAAAGAAAAATGGAATTGAAATGCTTCAACTTTTTGTGTTAGTCACATAACTATTTCCTTCCCACCTAACGCCATGTCTTTGTGCAGCCCACCCTCAAAGAGCTTTCAATGTAATGGGGATAAGTCAATGGGCAATTTTCAGTGTTACATCTTCCAGTAGTCCTTGATTTGTGATAGGCACAAGGTGAGGGGAGTAAGGGAGATGAAGCTTCTGAGGTTAGCAGATCAAATTCATTGACTCAACAAAAAGTCCCTCATCTTTAAAACTACTGGAAATTAATAAAGGATTTTAAGCTGAGTCAATAATGTGGTCATATTTGTACCTTAGAAATATAATTCAGAAATTATGGAGGAGGGATTAGCGAGAGAAGACTGATGGTTGAGAGATCAGTTTGGAAGCTACTGCAGTGATTTAGGCAAAATCTAAGAGGACCTGGATTAAGGAAGTTGCTGCACAGATATAAAGTAGATGGATCGAGGTGTGTTAAGGTTGGATTGAAGTGCCTTGGGGATTAACTGTGTGTGGAGAGTGAGGATATATGAGCGTCATGAGTCATCAAAGACAGGCATGGATTTTGGTCACAATCATTGTGAAAGGGAATGCAGAAGGAGGAACAGTTGT
This sequence comes from Tapirus indicus, assembly GCA_031878705.1. Lineage (NCBI taxonomy): Eukaryota > Metazoa > Chordata > Mammalia > Perissodactyla > Tapiridae > Tapirus > Tapirus indicus. Next base: position 57,006,752 of record CM062917.1, read on the forward strand.
GAAGAGAAGGACTGTGAGTACCATTCTAGACATCTGTTTGAGAAGCTACAATCATAGCTCCCTGGAGATGTCCAGGAGACAGTTGGATTGTGGGTCAGGAGCTCATAGTGATGTCTGGATTAATAGCTAGTTTGGAAGTTATTGGTGTGAATGTAATCGCTGAATCAGAGACAGGTTTACTGTGAGGCGTGGGCACATTCTAAAGACTAGTGCCTAATTTGTGTGTATAATTTCTTTTTTAAAGACCATTCCCTGAATTGTGTAAGCATCAGGCCCCACAAAAACTGGGTTGCCCCTCACTGAACTTCTGGAAGTTGATGAGGTCATTCAAGAAGAGTCGACAGAGTGAAACCAGAGAGAATATGGAGAACCCCAGGGAGTGGCAATATTTAAGGGGCAGGCAGAGGAGGAAGGAAGCGATACAGGACCTAAGAAAGTGCTGTGGAGGCCGGGATGGTAGGTAAGGAGATAAGGATGAGAGTGCCATTACAAAAGCTGAAGAAAAAGAGTCTAAAGAAAGAAGAACTGGTCAACAGTGGCAAATGTCTCAGTGGAGTTAAGAGGGCTACAATGTCTAAAAGCTGACTGGTGACTTTGGCAAGAGCACATTTACTAAAAGAGATTGGGTAGGAGAAAGATTGCAGAGGCTTGGGGAAAGAATTGGAGGAAGTGAGTGTAAATATTTATTTCAAGAGCCCTGGCTGAAAACAGACTGTAAGCGATCAAGCTGTAGCAAAAATTTGTATCAGATAAACTAAATTATCTTTATGGGCTATAATTCTGGAATTTGGTGCCTAGCTCTTAACTGTTTTTTTCCAACTTTCAAAATTGGGTGGTGTATATTTGAATTCCCATTTGTTGATATAGATTCAAAAGTTTCTACTGCACCACACACATAAATACGCACATAAACACACAGGGAATTATCTTCCTGATATATTGTCTGTTCTTAGTTTCTACAGTCCTCTCCTGATGCTCCGCCTAGCTCTGTGTCAACTCCATAGCTTCTTCCTGACTACTGTGTATTAAAGTCAGAGTCCTTGTGGTGGGGCCTTTCTCTTGTTCTGCACCCTCACTGGGTGATCCCCTCTGCTTCTGGATCTATAATTACCACCTTCAGAAATGAGACACATGTTTCTCCAGGCCAGACCTCTCCATCTCGCACAGGCGTCTCAAAGGCGGCTCAAATCGAACATGTCAAAGTGAACTCATGAACTTTTTCATAAAACTAGTCGTCTTAGTATTTTCTGCCTCAAGGAAAGGACCACCATCTATCCAGACACGCAAGCAGAAACCTGGCGGCCATTCCTGGTGCCCTTCCTCTCCCTCCCTCCATACCCAACCCACCACCAAGTGCTGTCAGCTCCTCCTTCACTCCCCAAACACTTCTCATCTCCACCACTGTCAACTCCCACTCCTGCTCCAGCCTCCCCCACCCCATGCCTTCTCAGTCTACCCATTTATTTCTATGATTATTTGAAATTATGCTTCTGCCTCACTGGACACGAAACTCCGAAAGGACCAGAGGCATGTCTCTTTTTTTTCTGCTTTCTATTATTTCTGCAACCTCTATGCCTGGCACATAGTAGAAGCTAAATAAATATTTGTTGAATGAATAAATAAATAAAATGTGAATACAGAATAGGTGTGTGTGTGTTTTGGAGCTGTTAACATTTTCCTTCCATCCTAATATTTAACCCCAGTAATAACATGTCATGTGCTAGGGGGATGTCGTAACACCACCACCATTCATGATGGAAGAGTTTAAAATATCCTTCTTTTACCCTAAATGTGAGAGTTGATGACATTGAATTACAAAACCTTCTCTTATAAAAAGAAAAAAGTTTTTGATTCATATTTTTAATAAATACTTTTTTCTAAGCTTCTTTTTCTAAATGTAGTGTATTTTTTTAAATAAATAATTTAAAATTGGATAAGTGTGGGGGTGGAACATGACCTCCAAGATTAAGTTGTGCGTTATTGAGACCAGGAGGTGCTTGTTTTCTGCTTGTTTTTGTGTTGATGTGTTTCCATCTCCATACCCACGTCATGCCCCTATTCCTCCTACTACCCACCAGGTGCTAGTGTTAGAAACTAGACAACCACCTGACAACCCATGTTAGGTTAGAATAATTGAATAAATAACTTAATGTTTTAACCTCAGCTTGAGCAAAGTGCATATCTTGTCATCTAGAAGAGCCTAGGAGAAACTATCTCTGCCTGCTTTGTATATGACCTGAATTGTTGGCGAGTTAAAATTTAAAAATTAAAGTACCTTAGAACAAATACTATCTTCAATGTTTGTAATTTTGTAGGATTTGTAAATTACCCTTGTTCAGCACTAAGTCTGCTTGGCTGTGTTTTTTTACTTACTTACCAGATTTATCTATCCGAATATGCCGCCCAGTAAGAACTAAAATCAATTCACTTTTAACATATGTGAATACAATTAATACAGAGAGTGGGGACACAAGTAAGCTCTTATAGATAAAGAAAAAAGTGTTGAAATAAATATAGGTGAGAGTATATAAACTATATAAAGATAAATACCTAATTCCTTCATCTTAGGTGGGAGGCAATAGCAGATAATCCCTTCCCTGAACTCCCCACGCAGAGCTGGCTCTTCACGCCGCCCACCTATGATGCAACCACTTGCACAGTTTAAGAGACCAGGAGGAATACGGTGGTACAGAGGCAGGAGGATAATCCTTACATTATGAATTTATAGTGAGAATTGGTTGAGATGACTAAGAATTTGGCATAGTTAGTGGCACATAAAAGGACAAGTGAGATGGTCCCCTAACATTTGCAGAGCCTGGGTCAAGAGCATAAGTGAAAGCTCATATGCCATATGTCTAAATCTTCACAAGTTATCGACTTAGTTAATCTGCTGTTAAATAAGATACATTCTATTCTCCCATCTTGAAAAATATAAATATCTGCATGTGTATATGTACAACTATGGGTTTTAAATGAATAACAGCCAACAAAACATCAGAAGTGAGTGAATTTATTTATTGCATGGATCTGGGTGTTCTGCTTGGCTGGCAATGTTTGTATGAATAATACGATAAGACATATACAATGATATGTATTTCATAAGATATCTTTATTAACTTCATTTTTAAAAATCACAAATTATGTTGTTAGAATAATGATTTTCACATAGTTTTTGTAATATTGACAGTATAGCATAGTCAGGCTGCTTCATGGAAGCAAAGCCACCATGGATGTTATGAGAATTAAGAATCTTGTTACAGGACCTTACACAAGCATGGGAATGGCTGGGAAAGGGTGGACTGTGAAGTAGGTAGAGGAAGAGAGGACATCACTTTTCAGTGCTCTTAGAGCCCTAGCATGGATGGACAAGTCAGAGCTTGCAGGGAAATGCAACTGCCAAAGTAGGTCCACAGGGAAGCCCATGGAGAATTCCATGGGAAGCCAGAGCTGTAGCTTAGGTGGTCAGCAGCCAAGTTGTTGGTGGGTGGCCTGGGCCACTGTTGTCCAGTTGGCACCAGTTGGAAAGATAGGCCATAGGCAGAGCAGAGGGGAATGACAATAAGCTTCACTGGGCACCTCTGTGCTAGTCTGTCACTGTATGTGACTGCAACAACCTGCGGAGAGCCTTGGCTGTTGCCTTGCTTCCAACTTCTACATTCCACCCACATTTCTCTTTGGACCAACTCAACCCTAGAATCACAGAGGGAGGACAGTTCTCAGAAATGTAGTCCCCAGACTGATTGCATTGACTTGGCACAAACCAACAGACATGGGAATGTCAAATGAAACAAACTTTCTTGAGTCATGTCAGTCTTTAGATTGTATTTGAGTAATTTTAATCTGAAAAATTTTGCTCTGCTGAGCCAGTAGTAATTGGAATTGTTGCTCAAATTCTTGAAGCAACACTTAGACTTGAAAGCAAACCGTGAGTTTGACATGTTATGTTTAAAATAAAGTAGAATTGCGTATGATCAATTATCATTCCCATAGAAAATATGTTCTCATCATATATCACCATCTCATATACTGAGATGCTTATCTCTTAAATCAATTCCTGAGGCTATACAGTAATGTCGAGACTAGTATCACGTTCATGCACACCATGTCTAGATGTACACATATACAAATTTAGAAGTGGTGTGAATTGTTTAACAATACTTATGGAAGTATCTGAGACATGGAGAGCTTGCATTAGATGATTATCATGGGCATATTCCCCAGTACGGTGTCTCTCTTCTTCCAGAGTATTCATTGGAGTGTTTCAGTCACAGTTTTAGCCAGAACCAACCCTGAGTGCACTGTATTCCCTTAACACATATGCGCTAGTTTTGATCCCAATTACATATATTTAAAAACAATCAATAATTAATTATTTAAACTTCAGGAAGACTTAGGAAATAGTAGTGATTTAAAATTGTCTAGTCCTTCTAGCAATACCATTTCCGGGCATATATCCAAAGGAAATAAAAACAGGATCTCAGAGAGATATCTACACTCCCATGTTAATTGCAGCATTATTCACAATAGCCAAGATATAAAAACAACCTCAGTGCTGGTCAACAGAAGAATGGATAAAGTAGATGTGATGTACATATATACAATAGAATATTATTTATTCATAAGAAAGAAGGAAATCCTGCCATTTACAACACGGGTGGATCTTGACGGCATTGTGCTAACTGAAATAAGTCAGACAGAGAAAGACAAATACAGTATGATATCACTGATATGTGGAATCTAAAAAAGTGAAAGTCATAGAAACTCAGAGTAGAATAGTGGCTACCAGGGGCTGTGGCGTGGGGAAAATGGGGAGATGTTGGTCAAAGGGTACAATTTCGGTTATAAGGTGAATAAGTTCTAGGAATCTAATGTACAGCATGGTAATTATAGTTAATAATATGGTATTATATACTTGAAAGTTGCTAAGAGAGTAGATCTTAAATGTTCTCATCACACACAAAAAAGTGGTTATCATTTGACATGATGGAGGTGTTAGCTAACTCTACGGTGGCCATAATTTTATGGTATATAAGTGTATCAAATCAACACATTGTATATCTTAAATGCACACGATATTATATGTCGATTGTATCTCAAGAAAACTGAAAAAAAATTAAAAATAAAAATGTCTAACCTTTATTATCCTATCCTCTTGAATTTAAAGAATTCACTAAATCATTTTACAAAGAAATCAAATTTATATTTTAAAAGAAAACTAACATTAGACATCTTCATTATCTGTTGAGTGGTTTATAGACCTATAAAACTGACCTAGTAACAAATACAGATGCTCTTTGCTGCAGAAAAGGGACGTGTAGGGCGAGACGATGCCACAGTGCAATCTAGCTGGGAAGACGGAGGAGGAGATGCTGCATTTGTGTCTGGTGATAACTTCAGGTTCACGTACAGGAGGCGAGGAAACTGCATTAGAAGCCTTGGGGAATAATGGGTAGGATTTTCTGTAAATAATACTACCCGTGAAAGTCATATATACCTAAAGGTAAATATAGCAACTTTTTAGACTTTTAAGTATGGATCTTGTTTCCAGATGATGAAGATGACTTCAAGATAAATGGCAGTGGCTCCAAGCTGTGTTTGAAAAGACAAAGCATTTATTTTAACAGTCACCATGCAACACAGCTACTCCTCTATTGCAGTTGAAACTAAGACTTATCTCTTGTAGTTAATTAACTCTTTTTAGAAAAATTTATCAGGAAAGCTCTTAATAATTTTATTTCTTTCTTATATTCTTCAGAATGTACTAGAAAATATTCAGTTCTCTTCTCACAGCCAGAGAGTCACATAACTAAGGGGCTACTAAAAATAATGCTTTTGTTTGTATAGTATCTTTCCTGAAGAACAAAATACTCTTAAACTATTCTTTTATCCAACACTAGCATAGAATAGAATTGCATTAATTGTAGCCTTAAGTTCTGGTGAAGTGGGCCCTTCCTGTCCGTTATTATACCTATTAACAGAAAGGCATTGCATGATTTAATGTTTCATTTTGGAATGAGGAAGCACTTAATTTCCCCTCACACTGAGAAAGGCTTTTCCCCCTGCTTCTTTAACAGAAAGGACATAGTGACTGCAGTTGCCTCCTATTTTCACAGGGCCTGCACCAGGAGGTTGGCCTGATTCCCTTCCTCTACCCTGACTCAGCCCAAGGTGGATCGTTTTCTCCTTCTTGGTCCCAGGCTGCTTCCACTCTGCTGGTGAAGGGAATCAAACATTTCATTAACAATGTATGTTCACTTACTCTCCTGATGTGACAAGGTTGTATGACTGCTCCCTTGTCCCAAAGAGAATATGTAGAATTTGAAGACCTACTCAAGTCTGAAAGGAAAAATGTAGAAAAAATATCCCGGAAAAGTTTTTCCTTCCCCTTTAGGTCAGAGAATATTACATTTTCAAATCTTCTCAGTGATAATAAAATAAAATGCTGTATCTGACATTCCCCCTATTTTTTCAGAAGGGTGATCCCTGGGAAGTAGATTGTTGGGATTTTAGTTCCCTACTCCCTAAGATGATCTTCCAGATCTACAAATAGCCATTGAAGTGCTTTGATTTTGACATTACATTGTTTTCCTCATAGGAGATGGAATTACTCTGTTTTTAGAAAATCCCAGGAGCATATATATTTTTTTCACTATTTTTTTAAAAATGCTGTTAAGGGACCAGCCTGGTGGCATAGTAGTTAAGTTTGTGTGCTCTGCTTCGGCAGCTCAGGGTTCATGGGTTTGGATCCCAGGAGTGGACCTACACACTGCTCATCAAGCCATGCTGTGGTGGTGTCCCACATACAAAATGGAGGAAGACTGGCATAGATGTTAGCTCAGAGCCAATCTTCCTCACCAAAGAAAAAAAATGCTGTTAAATGAAGTCGGTTACTAAGACTTTTTATTTCCAATACCCATGTTTGACAAGAGAGGATGGAAAGAAATAAAAATGACTTGAGCAGTATAAAACATATAGCCCAAATTCATTATACCCATTGCCATCTTTGCCTATTCTTGCATCTTGAGAGTACATTATGCCTTTGTTAGATTCCAGTAGCAAATTTTCTAATCAAGATTCAGAAGGAACATAGGGCAAAGCATTTTGTTTACCAGAATAAAATATCATTTTATTCTTGAATTCCAAATTTATTGAGGTTAAAATCTTTTCTTCCTAGAAACTTTTTACCAGCAGAGATATTAAGGAAAGAAATGTGGTTTGGAATAACAGTAATAATCAGATTTGTAAATAAAAATAACATTTGATTTCTTGTCAATGCAAATCATATTGCAGGGAAAAAAGCATCAATATTCTAAACACATTATTCTAGGTCTTTCCCCCTTAGATACAGATGGAAGTTCCTATTAATTCCTTGTAGAGCTGTGTATTAAACTACAGTGGTCCTGGAGCTATTTCATGAGGAAATCTTCCCATGGGAATCCAGACTTCCTGTTGTTCTGCATCTGGAAACAACTGGGCTGGTGAATTATTTTATAGCCTCCTCATGGAATGGCATTTCTTACACAAATGAACTTCTGTTTAACTGAATGTAGCCTTTTATTTTAGCTAGTTTAGTGGAATTCTTTCTAATAGGTGTTTCACTTTACTTTTGTAAGGATTCCTGACTGTCATTATGGACAAATATCACTGCACAATGTTTTCACTTTTAAGTTGATCTCCTTCCTCTGTGTCACACTCCCCTTTTTTCTTCAACCTGTTTTGGTTTGAAGATTTTCTAATAAGTGACACCTCATGAAGTCAGGAGGTTGTAAAATAGCTGGAGGGCTTGAGTGGCTGTTTTGGGTGTTTCTTGCTTGCTTGTTGGTATTCTGTAATTTTTATTTCTGAAGTATTAAATTTGGTAGAAATTTATCCCATGACAAAAACAGTGTTCTTCTGCTATGGAGATTTCCTTCAGAGGACTGTGCTAATAGCTCAATGTTTTAAATTATTTTTAAAAGAACTCTCTGTTTGATAGGAATTAATGCCAAAGATATAAAATGGCACATTTCTTGCTGGTATATAATGGACTTTGGTTGATTGTTGGCAAAATATCACTCTATACTCACGCCTCATTGCCGGGTTAATTTTCAGCTTCTCCTTTAAGAGTGGAATCTATATTCCCAACATTTGAATTTTGCTTTGACTAACAGAATGGAGCAGAAGTGCTATGGGCCAGTTGTGAGCCTAGGCAGGCCTCCAGAGGCCTTATACACTGCTATGAGGATGGCTATTATCAAAAAATAGAAAATAATAAGTTTTGGAGAGGATGTGGAGAAATTGGAACTCTTATGTACAATTGGTGGGAATATGAAATGGTGAAGCTGCTGTGGAAAACAATATAAAAGTTTCTCAAAAAATTAAAAATAGAACTACCATATGATCCAGCAATCCCACTTCTGGATATATATCCAAAAGAATTGAAATTGGGATCTTGAAAAGATACTTTGACTTCCATGTTTATTGCAGCATTATTTGCAATAGCCAAGAGGTGGCAACAACCTAAATGTCCATTGATTGATAAACAGATATGTAAAATGCAGTATATACACACAATGGAATATTTTTAAGCCATAAAAATGAAGGAAATCCTATCAATTGCTGCAACATGGATGAACCTTGAGGACATTATGCTAAATGAAATAAACCAGTTACAGAAGGACAAATACTGCGTGATTCCACTTACATGAGATATCTAAAGTAGTCAAGCTCAGAAACAGAAAGTAGAATGTTAGTTGCCAGGGGCTGGAGGGAGAGGGGGTATGGAGTTTCAGGTAGACAAGATGAAAAAGTTCTAGAGATCTGCTGTACAACACTGTGCTGATAGTTAACACGGTACTGTACATTTAAAAATTTGTTAACAGGCTAGATCTCATGTTATGTGTTTTTTTTGTTTTTTTTTTTTTTTGTGGGGAAGACCAGCCCCGAGCTAACATCTGTTGCCAATCCTCCCCTTTTTGCTGAGGAAGACTGGCCCTGGGCTAACATCCGTGCCCATCTTCCTCTACTTTATATGGGACGCCGCCACGGCATGGATGACAGGCAGTGCGTCGGCGGGCGCCCGGGATCCGAACTCGCGAACCCCGGGCTGCCAAGCGCGGACTAAACCGCTGCGCCACTGGGCGGCCCCTCATGTTATGTGTTTTTTACCACAACAAATAATAAAAAAAGAAACATTTTCTGCCTACAGAGTGGGGAGATCTGGCAACAGTTGTCTGATGGAATTTCAGAATTATTATGGCCCAGTGATTTGCATGTGCTTCTTCCTCCTTTTTTAAAGTAGGAAAGTCAATTGTGCTTACTTTGTCTTTGTCTCGCCATTGTGCACCAAGTGTACATGTTGGAAAATATCTTGTCTTTTTAGTTCCTTGGTCTTCAGATCAAGAAGAGAGGCTTCCAGACCCAATGTAGGTCACAAGATCCTAGACTTCAAACATGATGCTGTGACAGGATGAACCTCTTGGGGCTCTTGGGAGGAATGGAGTATGTTTTGTATGTGGAAGTTATTTGAATAATTGTGGCCAGGGAGAGGAATGTGGCATGTTATTTTTCTCTCTGTATCTAAGCCCCTTTGCAATATTACTTTGAAGATCTTCCCATTAAGAAGTGAAGTCTATATCCCCACCACTTGAATCAGGACTGGCCTCGTGACTTACTTTGACAAACAGAATGTAGCAGAGTATGACTTGTGCCAGTTTCAAGCCTAGGCCTCAAAAGATCTTGCAAGCTTTTGTTCTTTCTTAAAACCCTGACAAGCCACCGTTAGAAGAAGCCTGAGCTAGCCTTGTGGATGAGGAGAGCCATGGCTCAGTTGCCTCCAGTACCTCTTGAGCTGCAGCAGACCTCAGACACGTGAAAGAATCCAGTTGAAACTAGAAGAGCCACCCAGCTGGGTCTAGACTAAAAATTTCCAACACACAGAATCAATAGCTAAATAAATTGTTGTTTTAAGCCACTAAATTTTAGGGTAGTTTTGTTACACAGCAAGAAGTAATTCATATAGTCCAATATATTTAGTTACATGGTAAAATCTTAATGGACGAAAGGATTTTTTAACTGTAAAGTAGCAGAATGATTCACTGCTACCTTCTAATTCAGAAGCCACTTGACTCAAACTATTATTTTATTGTCAAAAATAATTTTCTTTCTCTTTATTGTACATACAACTTGCACTTCAGGATTAAATGGGCTTATTAAAACTTTTGAGTCCAGTGTGTTTGACCACACATGCATGAACTGTGTGAAGCTAATAACAGAAATAACTGGATATTTATAAGCTTTTTCATAATAGTTATGCAGACAAATCATGAATTGGCTCTCTACTGAAAAAGACGAGGGTGTAAAACTCATTCCATTGTTTTACTAATAGTACAGAATAACTATGAAGGAACACTTTATTTGATGGTTTCACATTAACTTCATGGAATAATTCTTTTCACTTTTCTTTTATCCTAGGACTATTATGGCTTTTTGTTCCACTGAAGACTTTGCCCCAGAATGAATCTATTTGTGCTGTATTCAGGAGATTAGTATGAGGAAGTACACTAGTTTTAATGGAACATATCACAAAAAGTCATAGAACAAGACAAGTTTATGTTTTCTAGCAGGACCTGTTTCACAAAAGTTGTCATATTGATTTTCCATTGTATGCAACTAAAAGCAAAATAATCCCATTTACAAATTGCACAAAAAAAGAATAAAATACATAGGAATAAGTTTAACCAAGGGAATGAAAGATCTCTACACTGAAAACTATAAAACTATAGGAAATTGGAAAAAACAAATAAATGGAAATATATCCCATGCTCATTATTGGAAGAATTAATATTATTAAAATATCCATAAAATCCAAAGTAATCTGCAGATTCAATGCAATCCTTATCAAAATTCCAATGGCATTTTTCACAGAAATAGAACAAGCAATCCTAAAATTTGTATGGAAACACAGAAGACCCTCAACAGCAAACAATCTTGAGAAAGAAGAAAAAAGCTGAAAGCATCACACTTCCTACTTTCAAACTATATTACAAAGCTAAAGTAATCAAAACTGTGGTATTGGCATAAAAAGTAATATATAAACAGAACAGAATAGAGAGCCCAGAAATAAACCCATGCATATTTGGTGAATAAATTTATGATAAAGGAGCCAAGACTATACAACGGGAAGATGATAGTCTCTTCAATAAATGCTTTTGGAAAAACTGGACAGCCACATGCAAAAGAATGAAACTGAACTACTATCTTATACCATACACAAAAATCAACTCGAAATGGATTAAAGACTTGAATGCAAGACTTGAAACTATAAAACTCCTAGAAGAAAATATAGGGGGTAACCTCTTTGACATCAGTCTTGGCAATGATTTTTTGGATTTGGTACCAAAGCAAAGGTAACAAAACCAAAAATAAACAAGTGGGACTACATCAAACTAAAAAGCTTCTGTACAGCAAAGGAAACTATCAATAAAATGAAAAGGTAGCCTATAGAGTGGGAGAAAATGCACCTGATAAGGAGTTACTATCAAAAATACATAAAGCTCTCATACACCCAATAGAAGAAAAAACAACCTGATTAAAAAATGGGCAAGGGAACTGAATAGACATTTTTCCAAAGAAGGCATACAAATGGCCAACAGGTACCTGAAAAGGTGCTCAGCATCACTAAACATCTGGGAAATGCAAGTCAAAACCACAATGAGATATCACCTCACATCTGTTAGAATGGCTTTTATCAAAAAGACAAGAAATAAGTGTTGGTGAAGATGTGGAGAAAAGGGAACCTAGTGCACTGTTGGTGGAAATGTAAATTGGTGCAGCCACTATGGAAAATAGTTAAGGAGATTCCTCAAAAGATTAAAAATACAACTACCACATGATCCAGCAATTCCACTTCTGGGTATTTATCCAAAGGAAATGAAATCACTATTTTGAAAAGATATCTGCATCATTGCAGCATTAGTTACAACCACCAAGACACGGGAGAAGCCTAAGTGTCCATCAATGGATGAATGGACAAAGAAAATGTGATATGTATATAATGGAATATTATTCATCTATAAAAAAGAAGGAAATCTTGCCATTTGTGATAACATGAATGGACCCTGAGGGCATCATACTAAGTGAAGTAAGTCAGAAAGAGAAAGGCAAATACTGTATGATCTCACTTACATGGGAAATTTAAAAACATCAAACTTATAGATACAGAAAATAGATCAGTGGTTGCCAGAGGCAAAGTGTAGGAGTTGACCAAATGGGTGAAGGTAATCAAAAGGTATAAAATTCCAGTTATAAGATAAATAAGTCCTGGGAATGTAATGTGCAGCATGATGACTATAGTTAACCAGACAGTATTGTATATTTGAAAGTTACTGAGGGAGTAAACCTTAAAAGTTCTTACCACCAGAAAAAAAATTTGTAACTATGTGTTGTGATGGATGTTAACTGAAATTATTGTGGTAATCATTTTGCAACATATGCATGTATCAAATCATTATGTTGTATACATAAAACTAATACAATGTTATGTTTCAATTATAAATAAATAAAATGGGCCTTTCTAAATTTTTCCAAAAAGACTAAGCTAAAATGCAAAAACTAAAATAAGCCTTCTGAAATATCGTGACAAGTCAATTATGGCTGGAAAGTTTTACTAGCTTTTTTTTTTCCAATGGTTTTAATACTGCATTGTATTAGTCAGAGTTCTCCAGAGAAACAGAACCAATAGGACAAATAGATAGATAGGTAGATATAGATAGATGACAGATAGATACATAGATGATAGATAGACAGATAGGTAGATTTATTATGAGGAATTGGCTCACATGATGGTGGAGGCTTGGCAAGTCTAAAATCTGATGAGGAAAGCTGACAGGCTGGAGATTCGGGAAAGAGTTGCAGTTCAAGTTTGAAGGAAAGTTGCTGGTGAAACAGGAAGAGCAAATTTTGCTGATGGAGTCTCAAGACAGTCTGCTGAAAGAATTCCCTCTTGCTTGGAGGAAGTGTGCCTTTGTTCTATACTGGCCTTCCACTGATTAAATGAGGCCAACTCATTTTATAAAAAGCAATCTGCTTTACTCAAAGCCTACCAATTTAAATGTAGATCTCGCCCCAAAACACCCTCAGAGAAATATCTGAAATAATATTTGACCAAATATCTGGGCACTGAGGCCCAGCCAAGTTGATACATGAAATTAACTATCACACGTGTTATTGGCAAAATTATTGTTTCTAACCTTTCGCTTTGAAATAATTTACCACAAATAAGTCAGACTGGTTGAGTTAATTGGTTTCTAGGTGTAATGCTATCAGCAAATTTGTGCATGCATGATTTAGAAACTTAACTTCTACATCTACATGGATTTAAATTTCTTATTTTCCTGGCTTTTATCATGGCTAAAAGAAGAAATAATCTAGGTTCTAGGGAACGACTGGAAATTTAAAAATATTTACAATCTGGTATAATGATTATTTCATTGCTACCCAAATGTAGATAAACATTTCATTTCTAACATAAGTTTGTGTGAACTAATTCTGCTACCGGTAAACATTTCCTCTTCTTCCCTCATTAGGTAATTGATTCTACATTATAGCATTTATAAATCATTTAACATCTTCTAAAATTTTTGAGGGATAATTAGTTTTGATACTTCAAGAATCTGAATCCAAAAGTCTTGACTTTAAATTATAATGGTGACAGATGTTTTACTAAACTGGCATATTAATGCATGAGGAAGTTGAGTGAATTACTTCAATTAAGAGTCTAATTAGTTGAAACTCTTCTCAATACACTAGAGATGAATAAACCAGTATATAAAGTGTCAAGTATTTTATATAAAATGTTCCTGACACCTCATTTTCCTTCAAGAATGCAATACAAATTGGGAAAAAGACCTGAAGTCCATGGTAGATGTTTGGATGTACGAGTTGACCCCATCATCCTTTAGAGTCATCCTATTCCACAGATAGGACAGTGGGGGAGGCTCTGGGAGGCCTGCATGCTGCCTCTAGCCGTGTGATGTCAGGAGATACAAGGGAAGGCTCAGGTTCAAGTCTTGGCTCTGCTTCTTTTGTTGTTTGCCTTCGAAAGGTCACTTAGCATTTTGCTTAGCCAGAGTTTCCTTGTCAATGAAATGGATAGTGTAACAAAATTGTCTATCTTACCAGGTCATTTGGAGGATTAAAGAGAGAGCCTTATAAGAGATGAGTGCATTTTATAATAGAATATTAACAGAAGAACTTAGTTGTACGAAAGAATAATTAACGGGCATATAAGTGTGTTAAAATCTAATCCTGGTCCAGTCCAACCTTTCACTGAGGAGACACTCATCTGCTCTGTAGCCCCAGTTTTGTATCTCTGAAGAGGGGTTAACAATCTTATATGTTTATTCCAAGATAAAGTCTAAGAGAACTGTCATAGGCCTGCACAGATATTATACCATACATTGTACAAAATTATAGACTAATGTAGTTAAAGTGAGAGGCAAGGAATAAAAAAATAAGTATAACAACTGACATTTGTATGATATTTTATAGTTTTAAACCACTGCTACATTGATGATCTCATTTGAACCTCACAACCTCTCCATGAGGTACGTATTGTTGGGCTCACTTCATTGAGGAGGAACCTTAGGCTCGGAGAAAAAGGTATGTGACTTTCCCAAAGGCACAAAGCTCCTAAGGGGTAGAGATGAGACTTGACAGAACTGGGGTCTGAACTGAGATCTCATGGCTCCACCCCTCCTGCTCCTCCCATGGCAATGCAGGTTGGTAGACTGGGACCCTGGAAAGTCTCAAAGCAGTGGGAGACAGGAGATGAGAGCAAATGTCTTAACAAGTTCACAAATTATTGTCTGAGGCCACTATATTTTGGGGTGTCTTTTATTCAGCATTACTCTGGAAATAGCCTGCCGATACAGTAGCTAAGTGCTACACCCATTTCCAGATTCTGCTTTATTTTCTCTAGGAAGATATTGCTGAGACTCTTCTGGGCCAAGGGTCTCTCCTCTGCTCTCCCACAGAACGCTACTGGAAACTTCAGCTCTGCTTTGAATATATTATCATGAATTTAACTCTCTATTAGCCCACTTTCTCCACCAAACTCGAAGCTCCTTGAAGATAACAAAGCACTGTCACTGGTTTCCAGGGCCTAGCAAAGTGCCTTGTCTCAACTAAAAGCTCAATACCTGTTTCTTTAATTCAATCAAGTGAATATTTGTTGCATGAATAAATATAAATTTTATCATTCTGATAGATAAATCATATTTCCACCATCAAGTCACCTATTCTAAACCATAAATCATACATAGAAAATGTAGAGGATGAATGATGACACGAATCCTGACCAGAAGCATACATCATATTAATTATACTATAGATATTTTAGGGGCTCTACGGCTTTAGTCCTGAAGTGTATTTTGATGGTAAACTTCCTTGATTCTTCTCCAATGTCCAGCTGAAATTTGATTATGTATTGCCAGATACCAATTTTACTTCTTAAGTTACTACTCCTTATCAGATGTTATTGGTGTTTGTTGCATAATATTATTGGTGTTACATTGTTTTTTAAAGGGATCTCTTAGTTTGACTCCCATCCTTCCCTTGTTCATTTGCAGAGGGAGCACTCCACTGTCAAGTGGTACTTCGTGCCGGTAGTTATGGTCCTGGTGATTTCATAATTTGTTTATTGTATCCACAATGTTAGCCAACGGGGCTATGATTATGCCTGGGGGCACCACTGATGCTGAGTCCAGACTTCTATTTAGTCCACAGTGACTGTTATAATGATTGGCTGTTGTCGGTGTTACTTAGATAAAATAGTCTTCTGTAGCTTGAGAATTATTAAAGGAAATTGCTAAATCCTGAGCAACATTGTCTACAATTGATCAACTTGTCTTATTATAGGAGCGCCAATCTGCCAGGCTATTTATCTGATTATACTTTAATTTATGCATATTTAACATGCTGCCTACCTTTCTGTCAATTCAGAGGTCACTTTAGTATGGAAGGAACTTAAAAAGTAATTGAATCAAAAGGCTTGTCATCTCAAGACTAATCAGACACATGGCTTAAAGCTGTTGACTGGGAAGAACTGTTTATCTTTGGTTCCAGTTCAGACCTTTACTTACAGAATGTGGCCTTTCTTTCTTGGGCAATATCTAAAGTCAATCCATCATTGGTTTCCTTCTGAATAAAGCATGCTTCTCTGAAGGGATGTTTTGAAAACTTTCCCTGACGTTTTATAGTGTGTGTCTTTGCTTTTCAAGTTACTATAAACCTCAAAATAGTGCAGACTGTACTATAGACATCAAAATACTGTGGACTTCAAAATAGCACAGTTCCATTTCTTCCGTGCCACACAGCTGACTAGTCCCCACGTCTTGGTGGGTTTTGTCTTCTACGTATTTCTTCAGTTGGTTCCTTTACCTTTATCCCTGATACAATTGTCTCAGTTCAGATTTATCACATTTCCCTTGCAGTAATCTCCCACCTGATTTTTTTCTGACAGACTCTTAGTTTATATTCTCTTCTCTAGTCTTCTTCCCTTTAAATTCATCTCCACACCCATGCCCAGTAGCCCCAGCCAGTTCCCTTACCTCCACTCCTCATCTTTTCTGAAAGCTCAGATGAGGTATCACATCTTCTAAGGAGCATCCTGGGCACCCCAGGTTAAATTTGGCGTTCCTCTGGGTTCCCATAAGACCCTCTGTTGTGGATATTGCTGTAGGCACCTAATTATATTATAATGCCCCCCACCACTACATTGTAAGCTCCTTGAAGACGGGATCTGTACAATCCACTTTTTGTATCTCCAGCAAAATTTTTCAATGTTGTTGAATTCTGTCTAGGGTTTTTAATGGAATTAAGATAATGCTGTCTGAGTTCTTATCTGCCTTCATCTCAGTGCTGCTATGGTAGAATATATGAAAGTTCAAAAACTTCTGTAAAGGTGCGTTAGAAGCTGTTCTCTTTTAAAAGCCATTTCAAGATTGGATGACTAAATATAAAATGCATTTTAATAATCTACAATTAAAATATTTCTTGGTGCTGACCAGTGGCGTAGCAGTTAAGTTCGTGAGCTCCGCTTTAGCGGCCCGGGGTTCACAGGTTCTCATCCCCAGAGCAGACCGACACACTGCTTGTCAGCCATGCCGTGGCGGCATCCCATATAAAGTCGAGGAAGATGGGCACAGATGTTAGCTCAGGGCCAATCTTCCTCACCAAAAAAAAACGTGTGTTTCTTGAAAATCAAATATTTATGCTTTAAACTATGAGTGTGCATTCATACATATACACATAACATAGGTCATAAGGTCACTTAGGAAATATTACTATTTCAATATACAATCAAATATATATAATACACCAGGAAAAATTAGAATAATACCTAATTGTTCCAATGAGACTTATGTATGAAATATTGGCTAAATATTTGGCCTTGTTTTCATTTAGTCCATAGTTAGGTTAACTAGATAAAGCTTCCTCAAATTCTACTGGTTTGCAACATGGCTATTTTTCATTTTGTCCTAAACTGAACAACAAAATGTTTTCTCATTTAATATCATTACGTCCTACCTACCATTTTTGCACTTAAGCAATGTCAATAAAAAATATATCTTCCCACAATGGTTTTATACTTCTTCCAGAGTGATTTACTGGAACAAATATCTGTTCATATCCCAACCCTAAAACACTTTCAGTGACCCCCTTTGCCTACAGGATGCAGTTTACATTTGAGGTCTGGCATTACTGCACTTTAAATCTGGCCCAATTTACCTTCACAATGTTATTTTCTGCCATTCTGTAGCTCACACCTTATAGGTGGACCCCACACCTTTCCCTGGACATGCCATGCCCTTTCACATGCTCCCTTCAGCTCATTCACTCTTCTCTGCCTGGTAATCCTTCCCCAGGCCTCTTTCTGGAACAGTGCTGTTCATCATTCAACACCTGGCCCAGCTTCTCTGTGATGCCCCCTCAGTCATCCCCTGCAGAGTGAATTTATCCTGTTTCCTATAGCCTTCTGTTCATTTCACTAGAATTAGGTATATGTCTACTTTCCCAGAGCAACTGGGAGCCACTCAAGTGTAATGAAATGTCTTATTTGAAATTTCCAATACTTAGGACATGCTGTTAGCAGATATTCATGAAATGTTTGCAGACTTGAATTTGCTCACTATACATAATAACTTGGGTCATATACCATATATTTCATAGCTAATTAATACAGGTATGTGAATAATTGTTTATAAATTGATTTTATTATAGATTTTAAATGTATCATTTAAAAATTGTTAATTTGGTACTCTCATGTTAAATAATAATAGCAAACATATACTGGGTGCTACTATGTGTTAGGCGCTATGCCAAGTGCAGTAACACGTTATTCCATTTAATTCACACAGACTCTGCCTTATTATTGACTAGAGTGAGAGAAGCTGTAAAGATGAATATTTTCCAGAGCCACAGTATTAGCTTTTGCAACTGTTCCTATTCAACGTGTATATTAGATCAGTTCAAATGAGGTGGGGAATATCTCAATAGCCTTTTCCATATTTGGTGGCATTCAGAGAAGTTGGAAACCTAATTTAAAATACTTTTACTTACCCTAGTTTGAGTTTAGGAGATTTTATGGTAGTTATTCCAGATTGACGAGGTATAGACAAATACTCCAACCAACTCTGTAGGACTTTGAGGATATTTCCCTAGCAATTCAACTTTTAATTATACAAAAATAATTCTTGAGATACTGGGCATAAATGAACACTTTTTTGATAAAATGTTCAGACAATTTCTACTTCTATACTAGCTTGTACTTTATGGGTTTTTTTTTTTTTCTTTTGCTTTCAATACATCTATTACAGAATAGAAATCAGTGACAGGACACAATCTTATATATACAAAATATGAAAATAAGTTTTCTTTTAAAAAATATTTCCATTTAGTCAATATTTTCAAATTTGGAAGTTACAAGTGTAAAAAGAATAATTTAGATTAACAGAAGAAATATATAGCTCTTTCTATTTCTAGCTTATCAGGTATCTGTTTGTAAATGTAAAATTATAAAGTTAGGTGATGCATACCAATGAAATATTTATATTTGAAAATAAATGTTTATATTTGGAACATAAGCTAAGGAAAATTAACACATTAATACACATAAGTTTCTCTTTTGAAGTGCCAGAAAAGAATCATGGGAATAGAAGATTTCAGGATATGGCTGCCAAGAAAACCAGTGCAGTTCTCAAGATCAACATATTTTATTTTTTTCTCTTTATTACTAAGCCATTATCATACACAGAAGAAAAAAGAAATAGGTTGGCATTTGGACACTGAAATCCATTTAAATTACACCAAATAATTAAACAACAGGAGAAGGAATGTCCGTGTTAACTTGCAGAGTCTGTCCCTTCAATTCAGGTCAGCAGATGTTTACCGAGAGCCTTGTGCAAGGCCTTGGTACAGGCACAACCACCTGAGTAATAAGGACTCACTTTACTGTCCTCAAGGAGCTTCCTGTCCTCGAGAAGTATCTGCATATTCACAAGGACTGTGGAAATCAGTTGTGGTTCCTACTTGAAGTTCATAGGGAGTGATAACAAAAATAAAATAGAAACTATTTGGACCTCCAAGTCCACTAACTAAATGACGAAGAATTTTGGGAAAATAAGCTACTTCTCAACTCCAATTGTATTTTAGAATCACCTGAAGATCCTTTTAAAAACACCTTAAGACTTAAAGTCAGAGATTCTGATTAAACTGTTCTGGGAGGGGGCCTTAAAATTGGTGATTCCAATGTGCAGCTAGGCTGAAAACCCATTGACACAGAATACTACCAGATTATCACTGAGGAGATTTCTGTTCCAGTATGAAGATCAGGAGAGAGTTGTCCTCATGGTCAAATTTTAATTCCTTTCCAGAAGCATGTACGGTATGCGTAAAACTCACTTTGTGTAGAACTCACTGAAAGAGCTTGACTTTCGACTGTCAAAGACATACATAAAGGAATATTCATTTTATGTATACCATACTGAAAAACTAGAAGCAAATTAATATTGAACAATAGGGTGATTGGTTTAAAAATCAATAAGACATGGATTCAGTATTTTAAAGTAAGGCTTTTTTGCATTATATATATAAAACACAATATACACAGTCTCTCAAGAAGAAGAAAGGGCCATGTTTATCAGCTAGAAACTAGAAACAACCAACCCAGTTTCCTTAATAAATTAAAAGTGCAAACTTTTTGTTTATACACAAATATAAAGACTTTCTCTAAGATTGCTCTACAGTCTATAGAGAAGGGAGGGATGTGTGACTCTCAGGAAGGAGACATGGTATCTAATAAGATTTAACAGGGGAGAGGGGAGTGGACTCTGAGGTCATAATTAAGAAACTTTAAGTTGCTTTTTGAAATAGGTCCTGGTAACATATATCTCAACGTAGTTACAGTATTTACCCAGTAAATAGTTCAGTGTGTGTAAAGGGGTCCACTCTTGTGGAAGAATGTATTTTCCATAATGGACGTACCAATGTATTTATCCCATTCCAGATGCTTTTCTTATGATTTTATTGACACCGCTTCCATTGATAGGTGGGGGGTCCATGTTCCCTTCCTTTGAATCTGTCCCACTGGAAAACCTAAATAATGCTACATGACTTCTGAGTTATGTCATAAAACATGATATGGATTTTGTTGGCTTGCCATGGTAAAACACTACTCCAGTGTAGAGAAGAAACTCAGCATAGCTGATGAGGAGAGACCATGTGGAACAGCTGACTGAAAGGAGCTGAAGCTCCCCAGGCAACAGACAGAATCAACCTCCAGACACATGAGTGAACCAGACTTCACATGACTTCAACCCACAGCCTTCAAGTCTTCCTACCAAGGCCCAGACATCATGGAGCAGATCCAAGCCATCCTCTCTGTATCCTCTCCATATTCTTGACCCACAGAATCTGTGAGCATAATAAATGTTGTAGTTTTAAGCCACTAAATTTTGGAGTGGTTGTTATGCAGCCATAGACAATTAATACAGCTGTGTTTACCCACGGGTGTAAAATATTGCTTCTGTCAAACACCTTTGACAGCATTGGTAGACATGAGCACTGTGTAATTATAGATGGGATAATTTCCTCATCAACATT
Source organism: Tapirus indicus (assembly GCA_031878705.1). NCBI lineage: Eukaryota > Metazoa > Chordata > Mammalia > Perissodactyla > Tapiridae > Tapirus > Tapirus indicus. The sequence continues at coordinate 57,027,893 of CM062917.1, forward strand.
TATACATGTGAAATACACTGCCGATATTATAGTACAATATTTATTGACAGAAATGCACACACACACAGAGTCCTTACTTTGCAGGATAGTGCAGGACCATAAAATGATAATGCAACCTAAAATTGAAAAAAAGCAATCTTATTAATCAATGGAAAAAATGCAATGTTCCAAGACTTTCAAAAATTTTTGTCAAAACATTAAAAACTCTCTTACTCTCCATTAAAAATTTATAGGACATAAACATAGCAAAACTAATATTTATTTAGTATACTATAATTGAAAACATTGAGAATTAAAGTGTCTTATTTTTAAATAAGGACTTCTTCAGCCTGTCCTCCTTTATACTGGTAAGCTCGCCTGCAATCAGTTCTTCTGGTCGCATATCTCCAGGCTCTCACATGGTGGCAGTGTTATTATATCCATGCTCAGCCATCTCCTAATCACATCCAAGTTCACCAGAGTCATCACTTTTCACTTCTTTGCTGCACTTTCATTTTTCTTGGGCAATTCTCTCTTTTGATCATCCACTTTTGGGGGGAGACAAGGAGGCAACAAAACTACACACTTTTCTGGCTGCACATGACCTGGTTAACAGATACACACTGAGAAATCACCAACAGGCTTTGAAAGAAGAGTGGTCACCAATCATGATACACACTTGTTATGTATGTAGTGAGTGCAGACTGATCAGGCAGCAGCAAACTTTGTACTTCATGCAGTTACAGTTAATAAACTGTGGTAAGTGATATTAGGACCATGTTATTGGGGTACTGGTGTCATTTAACTTAACCATAGTAATGGAAATTTGTACACATTGGAACCATGCAATGTGAGGAGTCCCTCACTCTCTCTCTCTGTATTTATATAAAAACATCTGGTGGAAGGTGATTTTGAGCTAACATTGTAATGAAGGATTACTAGGCCAAGATCTCAGATAGAATGCAAATCCAGAGAGTTGAATCTGACATATTGCAACTGCCTTTGGCTTATGGCCATTTGCAAATCCGGAAAAGGCTAATGAGAGGGGCCTACCTACACTTCTGGCAGATGTACAAGGCTAGGAGACAAATGTTTGAGTCCAGAGCCCATGAGGCTGGAATTTTGGTAATCCCCTTCCCAGATATTTGGAGGGGACCTTGAACAGCCACATCTTAGGAATAAATGTGAACCATAAATAATTAAGCCCTTATGAGGACTGCAACTCAACTTTGAGCATCTTGTTGGCCCCTCAGAATCTCAGTCCCTAATATTGGATTAAGGGTATTCCAGATTGATGGAGGCACTGAAAGATATTTTAGGCTTCAAATGATTTCTACAAACAATTTTGCAAATAAAATATGTAGCTCATAATCAAAGATAACTAGGCAAATGAGGAGACTTAACTACATAAAAGAGACCAGAAGAAACAACCAATAATAGAACCAGATAAGCAATGGCTCCAGATATCGGAATTACTAGGCACTAGCCGAGGAGTCCAGCTCCTCAGCTGAAAACCTGTGTGCTATGAATTGACAGTGTCCTACAAATTCATATGTTGAAGTCCTAAGTTGCAATGTGACGGTATTTAGAGGTGGGGCCTTTGAGAGATAATTAGGTTTAGATAAAGTCATGAGGATGGGGCCCCCATGGTGGAATTAGTGCCTTTTCAAGAAGAGGAAGAGGCCAGATCCCTCTCTCTACCACGTGAGGACACAGTGAGAAGATGGCCGTCTATGAACCAGGAAGCAGTCCTCACCAGACATCAAATCTGCCAGCACCTTGATCTTGGACTTTCAGCTTCCAGAACTGTGAAAAATAAATGTTTGTTGTTTAGGCCAACCAGCCTATGGTGTTTTGTTATAACAGCCCCAATGGACTAGGACATCATGTGTGATTTTTCAGGCCTGGCCACAGGTAATTACAAGGCTTTCCCTGGCAGTCCTTGTGGAGAAAGCTTCCCTCCCTACACTGGGCTTGATGCGTGGCTGGTGCCCTTGTACTTTTTCACTCGCAGCCCTTCAGCCTCAGCCTCTTCCTGACCCCAGGGTCCATAAACTGCTGGGCCCTTTTGTTTGAGGCCCCCGCCACAGTGAGAGGACCCCCACATCTGTGCTGACCCACCTGACCCTTGACCAGTGCACTGATTTTTGGGAAAAAATAAAATAGGGGGAGTTGGCATTTTCTCCAGTTTTAGACTATCACTTACACTATGACAGTAAGTGATTAAAGGCTTAGCTCTTTCATTTTTGCCTTGTTGTTTTAACTTGCTATCCGACAGCAGGCAGTTCAGCTTTCTCTCTCCCAGCTTGGTTTAACCCCTGACTTTATATAATTATGTTCACTAGATTCAGGGACATAAAAGACAAGTGTGAATATTCTTTCAGAGAAGTGGAACATGTCCTCAAAAAGGACAAAGCAATTTTGGAAAAAAGAAAATAAAAATTCTAAAACTGAAAAGTAAATAATATTAGGACTTCAATGGATGTGTTTGAAAGTGCACACCTTAGAAACAGCTAAAGAAAAATTTAGTGAACAAGATAAATGCTGGAAAAGAAATCCAGAATAAAGCTCAAAAGGGCAAAAATTTTAAGGAAAGAGAGAGACCATCATAATACAGTAACAATTTCTAAAATGCATTTATTAGAATCACAGAAGTCAAACAGAGACATGGACAGAAGCAATATTTGAATTGAAAATGACTAAGAACTTTAAAACTGATGAATGTCTACTCCCCAGATTCAATAAGCTCAGTGCATTGTAGGCATGACAAAAAAAGAACTCCACATCTACACTGATTATAAGACAGTCACAAAAAAAGAAAGAAAGAAAAAGATGAAAAGAAATTCTGAAAGCAGTCGGGAGAGGATAAAAAGAGGAAAGAAAGAAAGCATCAAAGAAGAAAAAATCAAACTGATACCCAATTTCTCAAAGCAAAAATGGAATCTGGATCACAATGGAGAGATAGTTTTAATGTGCTGAAAGGATATAATGACAAACCCAAGAACCATATATAATGCAAAAGTATCTTTTGGACAAAAAGAGGCAATCAAAACATTTGTATAAAAACAAAACCTGAGATTTTTTATTAACATATCAAACTAAAGGGTAATGCTGCAGGGTAATTTTTAAGAAGGGGGAAAATCCCAGATAACAGGATGAAGATGCAGGAACAAATTAAGAATAACAAAATTAATAAATGTGTGTGTAGCTCCAAATAAATAAAGACTGTATAAAACAATGCTAATATGTGATAGGCTTTAAACATATGCACAATTTAAATAAACAACAATAATAAGTAGAAGTCAGAAAGAGGTAAATGGGGTCCATGCACTCTCTGGGAAGACAAATTAAAGAATACTTGAATAAACAGAAAAATAAATATTTATACCAAGTTCATGCATTAAAAAATTAAATATTGTATTATACCAATTCTCCACAAACTGATCTGTAGATTCAAGAAATCCTAACCACAATTCCAATTATTTAGTGAAATTTGGCAAGTGGATTCTGTTGTTTATATGGATATTCAGAGATGAAGAATACTCAAAACATTCCTTGGGAAAAAACAAGGTAGCAGTACTTGGTCTAGGTTATCAAGTTTTATGATAAAACTATGGTAATCAAATTATTATGATCTTCATGCAAGGATGGACAACTACGCCAGTGCAACAGAACAGAGTATGAAAATACACCATGTGCATCTGAACACTTTCTTTTTGACAAAGGTGGCATTGCACAGGCATGGGGGAAGGCAGTCTTTTTAATAAATGAGGCTGGGATGTTTGGGTTTGCATACAGGAAAAACAATGGAGTTAACTCCTATCTCACACTGTTCATAAAAAATTAATTCCAATTGCATCGTAGAAATATAGGTGAAAGGCAAATGAAAATTTTTTCTTAGAAAACAATGTCAGAGTATATCCTCATGTCTTTAGGACACAGAAGATTTATTTTTTATTGAGATACATAAAGCACTAATGATGAGTAAATTAAGAAATCTTGTTTATTAGAAAATACCAATAATAAAGTCAAAAGTCAAGCCATGGAGAGGGAGAAGATATCTGCTAAACATTTAATCAACAAAGGATTTGTGTAAAGTCGGGGTCTGCAAGCTTTTTTCGGTAAAGGGCCCAATAGTTAATATTTTCTCCTGTGTAGGCCATATAGTCTCTGTCACAACCACTCAACTCTGCCTTGTAGCATGACATTAGGTATGACTAGGTTTCAATAAAATTTTGTTTCCCAAAACAGATGGCAGGTCAGAGTTGGCCCATGGGTGATAGTTTGCCAACTCCTGGTGCATAGAACATATAAAATGTTTCGACAAAACAATTAAAAGACTGGCAACCCTAGAGAAAAATAAGTAGAGTAGTGAATGGTTTTCACAGAAAAAGCTATTCAAATGACCAAAAATAAATATGAAAATCTGTTAGATCTTATTAATAATCAGAAAAATGTTAATTTAAATCACCAGGAGATACCAATGACTAAAATTTGATAAAATGATGATACCAAGCATTGGTGAGGATTGTAACTGGAAACTCCCCACACTAATTTGGAGGGTGTAAATTGGTACAATCATTTTCAAAAACTATTTGGTGTTATCTACTAAAATTGAAGACACCTGGACCTTATGACCCTCCACTTCCAAACCTAAAGAAATGTATGCACACAGGCCCCAGGAAATGTGTACAAGAATGTTTACAGCACCATTTGTAATAGCCAAAGCAGATACAGCCCAAATGTCCATCAGTAGTAGTGTGAATAAATAAATGGTGGCATAATCATTCAATGGAATAAGTCACAGAAATTAAAATCAACACACTACTGCTATATGCAACAATGTGAGTTGATTTCACAAATACAATATTGAGCAAAAGAAGCAAGACCAAAGTAACACTTAATGTTTCCATTTAAATACATTTCAAACTAAATCAAATTTCAATAGTGTTTAGGAATTTATACATAGGTGGTAACATATAGAGGAAAGGTATAAGTAAAAGCAAGGAAGTGATTAGTATGAAAGTCAAGATAGTGTTAACTTTGGGTAGGGGAGAAGGGAAGGATTTGTGATTGGAAAGGGCAAGCAGGGGCTTCCGGGACATGGTCAATGTCTTACTTCTTGATCTGAATACAAGAGTATTAGCTTTAAAATAATTAGTTCAGCTGTGCATTTGTGTTTAATGAAGTTTTCTACATACATGTCATGCATTAAAAACACTAGAAAAAATCCATATATTTTCCAATTTATTAAAAGAATATAGATGTATACATAGTTATGAAAATCAAAATGTCTTCAAAACAGGGATCAGAATATAAACTGTGGTGTGTCATAAATGATAGGATTGGGATTAAATTAAGTTTTCAAATTAATTAATTTTAAATTATAATTTAATTTTTACTTTTGCTTGCTTTTTATTTTTTCTACTCTGATCTTGTATTGTTCAGATATTATTATATATTTATTATATAATACATATTATGTTACTGGTATGTAATAATAATATAGAGAAAATATTTCCCCAAGTGAAACATACCTGCCTAGGTTCTACTTGAATCAAAGCTAGATAGTTTTATAATTATAATGTTTGAATTTAATTTACCCAAAGCAAGCTTAAGAACCAGAATGGGAGGAAATATGAGCACCCATACTTTTACCTTTCTTATTTTCCCTAAAGTCCCAACTTGCTCAGTTTGCTTCCAGTCTAAAAAGAAAAGTCACTCTCGGTTATGTCTCCCAGGTTCTTTAGTTTTCGCTCCACCGTGTACCCATCTTTCACAGCTAGTGTCCTTGAGAAAGCCGTCTAAGCGCATTGACTCCCTCTGCACTTACCCCTCTGCCTGCTGCCCTCACCACCGTCCTGCAGCTGCTCTCTCCAGAGCAGTGACCAACCACTTATTGGCCAAATCAAGCAAACCTTTGAGTCCATTTCCTACTTAACATTCCACCCTTCACTACGCACTGTAAGCTCTTTGAGGTCAGAAACCCCAGTCTTCTTCATCTTCATGTATCTGCTCCCCAGCAGAGTGCAGGCACTTAACAAGAGCTCAGTTATGTCATTTTACTAAATTAGTGAGAAGTCCTCAGCTTCTGTGACAGCATTTCTCCTAATGTTGGCTCTTTATCATTTTGCTCCATGAGTTTCTCATCATTTCCTTCCCCTTTAAAAGCTGGGGTCTACATATGACATTTGACTCTATTCTTCTTAGTCTCCACTCACTCTGGCTTATCTCAGCTGAAGCCAGAGATTCAGTTACTACCTCTATATTGGTTATAATGCCACAAACCTTTTTCTCTTTTGCAGACATCCATGAATTTCTGATTATCACTGAACTTAATCTATATCTACAAATGTCATAGCACCTAAAATTCAGCATGATTAAAACTGAACCCATAACTACCTGTAATACTGTAATTTATAAGAAATATGTATTTGGTCTTCATCCCCATTTCTGGCACAGAGCTCCCAAAACCCTTGGAATTTTCCTGAGTGTTGAGAGTGATAAATGTGTCTTTTGTTATGTTAATGAGGTGATTTGGGGACCTCACCTAAGGAAGGTGGCTGGTTGCCAGGAGAACCAACCATGTGATTAGAGGGTTGGAACTTTCAGTCCCACCCCCTTGACCTCTGGGGAAGGGGGAGGGGCTGGAGGTTGAATCAATCCCCAATGGCCAATGACTTACTTGAGAAGCCTCCATAAAAACCCAAAAGGACACCCGTTGGCCCTTTTTTGGAGAGCTTCCACATTGGGGAACCAGAACACTTTCATGTGTCCCCGTGCTGGGCCCCATGTTCCACAAGGACAGAAGCTCCTTTGTTCAGGACTGCGCCCTATGTATCTCTTCATCTGGCTATTGATTCGTCTTCTTTAATATCCTTTGTAATGAATCAGTAATCGAGCCAGTAAACAGGTTTTCTTGAGTTCTGTGAGACATTCTTGCAAGTTAATTGAACCTGAGGAAGGGGTCATGGGAACCTCTGATTCATAGCCAGTCAGTCAGAAGCACAGGTAACAACCTAGGCTTGCGACTGGCAAGTGAAATGGAGGGCAGTTTTGTGGGACTGAGCCCTTCATCTGTGGAATCTGTGCCTATCTCCAGGTCGATAGTGTCAGAATTGAGTTGAATTCTCACACACCCTGCCAGCATCCAATAACTGCTTGTTGGTGTGGGGAAGCCCACACACACACGTTGGAATTGGGTCCAGGAATCCTTTTCACTACCCCACCTCTAAAACTTTCTCCACTTCCAGTGTTCCCAGACTTAACAATACCACTCTCTACTTAGTTGCTCAAACCAGAACCATGGGGCATATATTTTCAATAGGTCTCTTAATTCCATCTACTTAGCATTCTTCCAGCCTGTCTCATTTCTGCTGCATGTGACTGTCTTAGTTGAGTTTCTCATCTTTTCTTGTCTAGAATATTGAAGCTGGTTTCCCTGTTTCTGTCCATGCCCTGTTCTTATCCATTCCCCATACCACTTGCTCATTTCTCAAAGGCAACTTAATCAGCTCACTACTCTGTATCAGTTTCTCTCCATTGCTTACAGAATAAAGTGTGAACCCCTTAGCAAGGAATATCTGATCCTCGTCATGATCTCAGCCTGCTTGTCAGTCTAGCATAGTTCCTTGTCAGTTCTGCAAATTCACTCTGTGCAAAAGCTTCACTAAACTATGTGAACATCCCTCATGCAATGACACTTTACTCTTCCCATTCTCTTTACTTATGTGCCTTTCTACCCTTGTCTCATCTTAACTCAACTCACCCTCAACTCAAAATGGCTGTCATCATTAACTCTATGGGTGGACCACATGAGGCAGTTAGAAGCTCCCTTTTCTCTGCTGCATATTATGTGGTAGATATCCCTGCATCACAGCAATTACTACAATGTTTGGTAACTATATATCTACATCTCCTTTGTGACCTGTGATCTTGGATGGAAAGCATGTTTGTCTTCTACGTCTTTGTATGAGAAGTGGTATAGTGTAGTTGAACATCTTTTCAGCAAAACAGATCATTTTTAATTACCTACTCTGCAAGTAGACCTGAAGGTTTGTATTAAATACATAATTTCTCTAATCCTTTGGTCTTTGGATGAAAAATGGGGATAAAACAAGGTGGAAAATACTTGTGCGATGCCTGGCACATAGAAGGCTCTCAGTGAATGATAGTTGCTATCATCGCCAGTATTGTCGCTATCATTGTTGTTAATTCCCCAGCATCCTTCTCAATGTCTGGTTTCTCTTAGGTACTCAGTTTAAGAGTCTGATGAATAACTAATTTGTATATGTATAATTAATTTGTTTGACTATTTTGTTGACATTGACACTACCCAATAAATATTGGACTCCCAACAACTTCTAAAATGATTATTTTCAAATAGCAGGTATTCATTAAATCTTTATTAAGTCGATTTTTCTGTAGTCTTTTGCTTCTTTGGAAGGAGAGAGAATAATTATTCTAATTCTCTTTTTTAGATTTACTTATTTATTTGATTTCTTCACTTACTGTTGTGGGCGATCAGAACTGGCCACCTCAAAATGTCTATTTTCTCTGAAGGAGGCTTTGGCCTCCCCGACACAACTGCCTAAGGGATTTGGGAAGGAAGGCCTGTCCCTGGGATGGGCCATCACCTTGGATAACTCTGGGTATCAATAGACTGGGTCTTTGCTATGTCCATTATTATCAAAGTTCTGTTTACCATTTACATTTGTAAAGGAAACCTCCATTTGTAAAGGTATCTCCTTTTCTGTACTGGGAAGAGGGGTGGATGACCTCATCTCTAGAAACTTGTCAGTGTGGAAGGCCAGGCCTTAAATCTGCATAGTAATCTTACTGTACCTTTCTGGTAATCTCCCATAACTGACCCACCCTCAATATCCTCCTTTGTCTATTTAAGAGGAGAACGTCCGCCATTTTGTCGAGAGATACTCAGTTTCCCCAAGTCTCTCCCATGTATTCATGTTATAAAGCTTTGTTTGATTTTCACCTGCTATTTGGCCTCATGTCAATTTAATTTGCAGCCCAGCCGGAAAGGACCCAGAGTGGGTAGAGAATACTATTTCTCCCCTTCAGAAGCAAACTGAGAAAGTGTCCATGAAAGCCAGGCAGTCACCAGCTGTCAGTGCAATCAGAACATCACAGACCACCTGTTCCTGAGAAAGCACAGTACACCAGCAAGTGTGAGGAGAATGAAAGGAGACCCCCAAGGGACTGGGCACAAACACAGAAATTAAGAAAGGAAAACAGAGTTCACAAGAAAATATGTGAGGAGAACTGTCACTTTCAACCCAGCAGCTGCAAAGGCTCCACAGAAGTGGCAGAATGCCAAGAGCAGGAGGGTAGGTGGCACCTGAAGGGACAGAAACACACCTCAGTTCAGAGGACCTTGCTCTGAATGTCTGCCGTGCTGTCAGGACTCTGGCAAACAGGACTTGGCCTGTGCCAACCCAAAGAATTGGGATTTGAGGTGACTGTGGTAACTGTAGGGGAGTGGAATTTGCCACCCCAGAATGTGTCTCTTTGGCTTGATTATTTTGGGCTAATTATTTTTAAGAATAAAAGACTCAGGAAGAAACTTTGACCTTCCCCCCAGCTGCCTAAAAGAATTTAAGACACAAGGCCTATTCCAGGAAGGAGCAACGCCCATTTGATCAAAGTCCTCTCCATGCTTCATCGTCTCTGCAAGGCATGACAAATATTTGTTTACTAAACATTTGCTTTTCCATCTCCATGTGAATTGCTTTCCTTCCCTTTGAAGTCCCAAACCAGTACCCCCAACATTCTCTTTTGTCTTTAGCTGAAGATGGTATTTAAGATGGTAGCTTTGGCCATTTTGGTGAGTTACTCCATTTTCATGGGTCTCTTCCATGTATATATGTTATTAAACTCAGTTTGATTTTCTCCTGTTATTCTGTCTCATGTCAATTTAATTCTTAGACCAGCCGGAAAAACTTAGAAGAGTAGAGGAAAATTTCTTTATCTCCTACAGTTGGTGATAAGGATGGGATAAATATAACTGGCTGGACACTGCTCACTCTGTGGCTACTGCAGTTGAGAGATCCTGGACCTCTGACAAGAGGAGGGAGGTAAGAGTTCTTACCATGTCAGTCTCCCGGATCTCTGCCTGCAGGGACCAAAGGAAGCAAGAGTGGTGAGTGTTTTTTCTTTTCTAAATTTAGATTATCAGGAGAAAATATTTGTGAAACTATTTCTTGGACTTAGGAACTCTGGCAAATTTAATAGAGTCCTCTCTGGTTTTTATTGGTCCTTCTCCTAGAGATGGTCACTGGTTTTCCTTGTCTCTGTCTTTTGTGTTATTTTTCATGAAAAGGAAAATCCACAGGGCAGGAGGCAGGCATAGGAATATGTACCTGAGGTAAAAGCTATTGCTAAAGGACATTTTGGAAGCCAAAGCTACAAAATTGGTAGGCATGGGTAGAGCATTTAAGAGCCAATATGGCACTGCCAGCTCAAGAAGACTTCCATGATAGGATAAGTCAGTCACAGAATGGGTTAGATCAACCCCAGGCCACCCACCAACCTCAAGAAAATTTCCATGCAATAAGGTACACCATAAAGGCAACTCAGAATCCCTAACCCCACAACACATCCCTCCTAAGTACTAATATGGCTCCAAGAGACCCAAGGCTTAGCTAAAGCTATTAATAGGGATGTAAAAAAAAAAAAAAAAAAGGGTTTTCCTTTTGTCTTGTTCTATGTCTCAAGAGCTTGGCTTTGTGGCCAGTGAGAATATCCTCTCTAGTCTCTGCCATTCGGAGGGTGCACATACCAGTGTTCATCTTGGTGGCCAGTTGAATAGACTGCGGTTCCAAGACATAGCACTGTCTTTGTCCAACCATGCCAGCTCTCAGGGGAGTTTGTCATAAGGGGTCCCAGTCCATGAGGGGCCTTTATCATCTTGCCCTTTGTTACTTTGTTAGTGCTGGAAAAACCCCATTCTAGTAGCACCTGCTGGGTGTCACAAGTTAGGGAGTTTGTGACTGGAGGCATCCCATGTTCCCATGTGAGACTAAAGACACCATTTTACACGATCTTTACCTCTTATGTAATGAAGACCTTTGCTTTCTTAGACTACTTGGGGAGTGAACTTTCTGGATCTTGTGAGGGCTGCTTCTTTTGTACTCTCATTTAGGGGCACCTCTTACATCCGTGGTTAATCTGTAAAAAGGCTTATTGGTTTGAGTCACTATTAAGAGTCTACTCAAGTGATGTCAGCATCATGGCGGAGTGAGATTCCCTCTTTGAATCTCTGCCCCCTAAGACAGAATGAAGACATCATTCACATTCCAACAGAGCTCAATCAAACACTACAAAGGACTTCTAAGAAACCCCTGCTGCCATACATCGGATGGTGGAGGCGCGGGAAGCCCAAAAGGACGTGAGGAGAAGTAAGAAGTTGTACTCCCCCTCCCCAATTGATCAGCAAAGACAGTGTGGCTCACAGACAGAGAGGGGAGGGGTGGCTCACAGCAGGGGAGGGAAAACTATCACCCTCCAGGTGCTCTCACAGACTGTCAAGAGATCCCCACCAGGAAGTGACGATGGACTGTTTGGGGGGTGTAACAAACACCCTAAGAGAGCCAGAAAGGAAACCCCTGGGTCGAGCAGGAGAAAGAGAGAAACCTTCCCCCCACACACACCACGTTTCAGCATAATCCCTCCGGGGGCTGCAGCAGGCTCAGAGCACACCACTCACGATCTCCATCCAGTGGCAGCAGGTGGAAACTGCAGGACCAACTTCAACATGAGAGGAAAAAATAAAGCGGTCGGATCCTTGCAACAATTTGTTATGGCTACAGACCAAAAGAAAAATGACAAACACCCAGAAACCAACCCTGAAGGCACAGAATTTGATAACCCGAATGACAGAGAATTCAAAATAGCTATCATAAACAAACTCAACAAAATACAAGAGAACACACAGAAACAAATCAATGAATTCAGGGATTTCATCACAAAAGAGATTGAAACCATAAAGAAAAACCAATCAGAATTATTGGAGATGAAAAACAAAATGAACAAGATAGTGGAAAAAATGGAGTCTTTAAAGAGCAGAACTGACAATATGGAGGAACAAATTAGCATTGTTGAGGATAGCCACGCAGAAATGCCCCAGATAGAGGAGGAGAGAGAGCTAAGGCTAAAAAGAAATGAAGAAATTCTTCGAGAAATATCAGACTCAATGAGGAAAGGCAACATAAGGATAATAGGTATTCCAGAAGGAGAAGAAAGAGAAAAAGGATCAGAGAGTTTGTTCAAAGAAATAATAGCTGAGAGCTTCCCCAAACTAGGGAACGAGAGGGAAATAACAGTGAATGAAATCAATAGATCGCCTAAATATATAAACAGGAATAAAAAATCATCTCACCACATAGTAGCAAACTTGAAAAATATCCGTGACAAGGAAATAATATTAAGGGCAGCTAAACAAAAAAAAAAAACCAAAATAACATACAAAGGAAACCCCATCAGGCTCTCAGCTGATTTCACAACAGAAACTCTACAGGCTAGGAGAGACTGGAATGATATATTCAAAATCATGAAAGACAAAAACCTTCAGCCAAGAATACTTTATCCAGCAAAAATATCCTTCAAATATGATGAAGAAATAATAACTCTCCCTGATAAACAAAAGCTAAGAGAGTTCGTCACCACAAGACCCCTACTACAAGAAATGCTCAAGAAGGCCCTTAGGCCTGAAAAAAAAAACAAAAACAAATGAGAAAGGGGATACAAAGATTTCAGCAAGGAGAAAAGCAAGGAGAATAAACCAGAACAAACTACAGTTGGATAACATCAAAAATTAATTCAAGCTCATCACTGGAAACACATATGACACAAGATGGAATAAATAGAGATAACAAATAAGGAGGGGAAGAGGTAAGGGATTGAATCGACCCAGCCTCAGGAAAAAGGAGGCATCTGAAAATGTACTATCTTATCCAGGAGATCGCTTATATAAACCTCACGGTAACCACTAAACAAATAACCAGAAGAGAACCACACATGACAAATAAAGAGAAAACTAAGAGAATGAGCATGCAGAAATACCAAATTGAATTTGCAGTCCAAAACACAAGTGACAAGAAATGAAGGAAATGCAAAAGAACCAGAAAATAAACAATAAAATAGCAACATTAAACCCTCACATATCAATAATCACTCTAAATGTAAATGGATTGCATTCTCCAATCAAAAGACACAGAGTGGCGGGATGGATTTAAAAACCAAGATCCAACAATCTGCTGCCTCCAGGAAACACATCTCAGCTCTAAAGACAAACACAGACTCAAAATAAAAGGATGGAAAACAATACTCCAAGCTAATGGCAAACAAAAGAAAGCAGGAGTAGCCCTACTTATATCAGACAAAGTAGACTTCAAGATAAAAAAGGTAATGAGAGACAAAGAAGGGCAATATATAATGATAAAAGGGACACTTCACCAAGAAGACATAACAATCAAATATCCGTGCACCCAACACAGGAACACCAAAGTACATAAAACAACTGCTAAAAAAACCTAAAAGGAGATATTAACAATAACACAATAATAGTAGGGAATCTTAACACCCCCCTTACATCAATGGATAGATCATCCAGACAAAAAGTCGATAAGGAAATAATGGACTTAAACGAAAACCTAGATGCAATGGACTTAATAGATATATACAGACCACTCCACCCAAAAACAGCAGAGTACACATTCTTCTCAAGTGCACATGGAACATTCTCAAGGATAGACCATATATTAGGAAACAAGGCAAACCTCTATAAATTTAAGAAGATTGAAATCATTACAAGCATCTTTTCTGATCATAACGCTGTGAAACTAGAAATCAACTGCAAGGAAAAAACTAGGAAAGGGATAAAGATGTGGAGACTAAACAACATGCTACTGAACAACCAATGGGTCATTGATGAAATTAAAGGAGAAATCAAAAGCTATCTGGAGACAAATGAAAAGGAAAATACACCATCCCAACTCATATGGGATGCAGCAAAAGCAGTCCTGAGAGGGAAATTCATAGCAATACAAGCTCACCTTAACAAACAAGAAAAATCCCAAATAAATAACCTTCAATTGCACCTAACAGAATTAGAAAAAGAAGAACAGACAAAGCCCCGAATCAGCAGAAGGAGGGAAATAATAAAAATCAGAGCAGAAATCAATGAAATTGAAACCAAAAAAACAGTAGAAAGGATCAATGAAACAAAGAGCTGGTTCTTTGAGAAGATAAATAAAATTGACAAACCCTTAGCCAGACTCACAAGAAAAAAAGGGAGAAGACTCAGATAAATAAAATTAGAAATGAAAGAGGAGAAATTACAACAGACACCACAGAAATACAAGGGATTATTAGGGAATACTATGAAAAACTTTACACCAAAAAATTGGACCACCTAAAGGAAGTGGACAAATTCTTGTAAGTGTACAACCTTCCAAAACTGAATCAAGCAGAAATAGAGAATCTGAACAGACCAATCACAAATAAAGAGATTGAAACAGTAATCAAAAACCTCCCCAAAAATAAAAGCCCAGGACCAGATGGCTTCCCTGGAGAATTTTATCAAACATTCAAAGAAGATTTAGCACCTATCCTTCTCAAACTATCCCCAAAAATAGAGGAAGATGGAATACTTCCCAACACATTCTATGAGGCCGACATCATCCTGATACCAAAGCCAGACAAGGACAATACAAAGAAGGAAAACTACAGGCCAATGTCACTGATGAACATAGATGCAAAAATCCTCAACAGAATATTGGCAAACCGAATACAGCAATACATCAAAAAGATCATACACCACGATCAAGTGGGATTTATACCAGGGACACAGGGATGGTTCAACATCCGCAAATCAGTCAATGTAACCACATTAACAAAATGAAGAATAAAAACCACATGATCATCTCAATCGATGCAGAGAAGGCATTCGACAAGATCCAGCATCCATTTATGATAAAAACTCTCAACAAAATGGGTATAGAAGGAAAGTACCTCAACATAATAAGGGCCATATATGACAAACCTACAGCAAACATCCTACTCAACGGGGAAAAACTGAAAGCCATTCCTTTGAGGACAGGAACAAGACAAGGGTGCCCACTCTCACCGCTCTTATTCAACATAGTACTGGAAGTTCAGGCCAGAGCAATTAGGCAAGAAAAAGGAATAAAAGGACTCCAAATAGGCAATGAAGAAGTGAAACTCTCACTATTTGCAGATGACATGATCTTATACATAGAAAACCCAAAAAATTCCATCGGAAAACTACTAGAAACAATCAACAACTACAGCAAAGTGGCAGGGTATAAAATCAACTTACAAAAATCAATTGCATTTCTATACACTAACAATGAACCAACAGAAAGAGAACTCAAAAAGACAATCTCATTTACAATTGCAAGAAAAAGAATAAAATATCTGGGAATAAATTTAACCAAGGCGGTAAAAGACCTACAATGAAAACTATAAGACACTATTGAAAGAAATCAAGGAAGACATAAAGAAATGGAAAAATATTCCATGCACATGGATTGGAAGAATAAATATAGTTAAAATGTCCATTCTACCTAAAGCAATCTACAAATTCAATGCAATCCCAATCACAATCCCAATGTCATTCTGCACAGTAATAGAACAAAAACTACTGAAATTCGTATGGGGCAACAAAAGATCCCGAATAGCTAAGGCAATTCTGAAAAAAAAGAACAGAGCTGGAGGCATCACAATCCCTGATTTCAAAATATACTATAAAGCTATAGTAATCAAAACAGCATGGTCTGGTACAAGAATAGACACACAGATCAATGGAATAGAATTGAAAGCCCAGAAATAAAACCACACAGCTATGGACAGCTAATCTTCAACAAAGGAACAAAGAACATACAATGGAGAGAGGGAAGTCTCTTCAATAAATGGTGCTGGGAAAATTGGACAGCAACATGCAAAAGAATGAAAGTAGACCATCTCCTATCACCATATACAAAAATCAATTCAAAATGGATCAAAGACCTGAAAGTGAGACCTGAAACTATAAAACTCCTGGAAGAAAATATAGGCAGTACACTAATTGAGATTGGACATAAAGGGATCCTTTCAGATTCCATGTCTACCCAGACAAGGGAAACAAAAGAAAAAATAAACAAGTGGGACCTCATCAGACTAAAGAGCTTCTACAAGGCAAATGAAACCAGGATCAAAATGAATAAACAACCCACCAGCTGGGAGAAAATATTCGCAAATCGTTTTGTCCAACAAGGGATTAATCTCAGTAATATATAAAGATCTCATACAACTGAGCAACAAAAAAACAAACAACCCAATCAAAAAATGGGCAGAGGATATGAACAGACATTTTTCCAAGGAAGAGATACAGATGGCCAATAGACACATGAAAAGATGTTCAACATCACTAATCATCAGGGAAATGCAAATCAAAACTACACTGAGATATCACCTTACACCGGTTAGAATGGCTATAATCACAAAGACAAATAACAACAAATGCTGGAGAGGTTGAGGAGAAATGGGGACCCTCATTCACTGCTGGTGGGAATGCAAACTGGTGCAGCCTCTATGGAAAACAGTATGGAGAGTCCTCAAAAAATCAAAAATAGAAATACTGTATGATCCAGCAATCCCACTCTTGGGCATCTACCCAATAGACATGAAATCAACCATCACAAGAGGCGTATGCACCCCTATGTTCATTGCAGCATTATTCACTATAGCCAAGAAGTGGAAGCAACCCAAGTGTCCCTCGACTGATGATTGGTTAAAGAAGATGTGGTATATACATACAATGGAATACTATTCAGCCATAAGAAAAGACAGAATTGTCCCATTTGCAACAACATGGATGGACCTAGAGGTTAAGTGAAATAAGCCAGAGAGAGAAGGACAGACACTGCATGAACTCACTCATATATGGAATATAAATGAACACACAGACAGAGAGAACTGATTGGTGGTTACCAAGGGGAAGGGGGTGGGGGTGGGCACAAGGGGTGAAGGGATACATCCACATGGTGATGGACAAACAAAAATGTACAACTAAAACCCCACAGTGTTATAAACCATTAAGACATCAATTAAAAAAAAAGAGTCTACTCATCAATGGCTAGAAAATGGATACTTTAAATTGGAAAAAATTTTTAGAGAGCTCTTATCATAAACAGCTATTTTATTGGTACCCATGGAAAGACAAAATTAAAATGGTGGATACAAAGAAAATAATAAATAGCCTTAAGAACTAATTGAATTTGCAGTCTCAGCTTCCCCTCATGGGTCTTAATAGATGCTAATAAAAACATTAGGACAAGAGAATGAGAAGAAGCAGAGGGGAGAGTCAAGAGACTCTTCCCAACAAGGTGGAAAATTTTTAAGAGGATTATTTAGAAATAAGGTAAATAAAGCATATTTTGAAAGGGGGGGAAACAAAGAGGAATTAGAAAGGGAAGAGTCATGGGACTCATCCCAGCAGAATGGAAATCTTTAGATGATTATTAAAAAATGGGATGAATGAATGGGGCCGCCTGGTGGCGCAGCGGTTTAGTCGGCGCTTGGCAGCCCAGGGTTCGCGAGTTCGGATCCCGGGCGCCCGCCGACGCACTGCCTGTCAGCCATGCCGTGGCGGTGTCCCATATAAAGTGGAGGAAGATGGGCACGGATGTTAGCCCAGGGCCAGTCTTCCTCGGCAAAAAGGGGAAGATTGGCAACAGATGTTAGCTCAGGGCTGGTCTTCCCCACAAAAAAAAAAAAAAAAAAATGGGATGAATAAAGTGGGCATTGATGGGGTTCAAATAAAGGTTTTTATACAGCACTACCAAAGGTTGGATGAGTCAAAGGGACCCCTTACTGGTACTCCCAACATTAAAGGGCCTCAAATAAGTCTGCTCTACTTACCCCAGTTTGGAAAAATTGAAAAAGCCAAAAGACCAACCTGACCAAGAATCGTTTGGGGCAACAGTTAGGCTGATTAATCAAGTTAAAGACTGACAGAAGAACCAGGGTCCCTTGGCTTGATGTCCTGCTGGGGACCCAAAGCCCTTTGCACAGGAGTGGGTAAAATGGCCAGGGGATGGGGAGGAGAAATTTCTAGGACTCCTTGATGCAGAAATCCCACAAGCTGTGGTACCAAAAAACATTATAGGGACCCTGACTCAGGCTATAATTAGATTGAGAAAATGCAAAAGTATAAGTATTGATAGGATTTAAAAGGTTGGAATGTTTGAGCTAGTATTATATGAAGAGATTTATCAACTTTGCCTGAGCGTTTTATGAGAATGGATGCTATGTCTGGCTGGGAATGCTTCCCCTACTCAGTATTATAAGACTAAGACTTGTTGAGGGGGTCCTAATGGAAGCTATAGTTAAAGGTGTAAGAATTGATGGAAATTAGATGAACTCTTGTGGGAGAATTGGTATATTTGAATGGGCTTTATTGCATCTCTTTGGCCTGATTGTAGTATGGGGATACACATGTGTCTCACTGAGGAACATTTCCCGTGCTTGGTTTTGTAAAATAGAAAGCATATAAATCCCTTCTTCAGGCGATATTAATTAAACATGCTAAAGGGAGTCAACAGGGTAGCCTGAGCCCACACAGTGCAAGATGGAAGCTGGAGGCTGATATTTGACATAGGAAAGATAACATCTTCCCCCCAGCAGCTGAATTGGTCTAGGGTTAAATTGTGCATTCAGAAAGTGGGCCTTTGTTAAATGCCTTGTGCAGACTTTTTGACGGTATGGTACATTGTCCTGAAGTTCTATAACATAAAAATCTTTGTTTTTTTCTTAGGTAGAAATCTCCCTGATATAAAGAAAATGTAATTAGATAAGCAGATCAGTTTTTTTATATCATTCAGATTTCAACTGAAGTATTTGAGAAATTGCAAGTAATGATCTTTGTCCTGTGGACCTCCACAAAATCAGAAATGTAAACACAGCCCACAGTTACCTGAGACTGAGCCAGTCAGCTCAGTCAGTGGAACCTGAAGAAGAGAGAAAAGGAGGAAGTATTTGGAAATTTGTCAAAAAAATTTAAATGTTTTCTCCATAAATATTAGTAAAAAGCTTTAGCAGGTGAACTTAATTTTTTCCAGCTGCCAAAACAAAATTTGGATCTTTAATAAACTGCTGAGTTTTGTGCTGTACCTGATTCATAGCAAAAATTTAATGGAAGCTCTAGGGTCTCTGTGTCTGTGTTCATGTTGTCTACGTATATATTGTTCATATATGAGATATTTTTCTGCCTCTGGATGGTATTGCCAAACTTAAGAGCTCTACTTAATTGGGTTAAAGGTCAAGTGTTTATAAGAATTGGGTATTTTAATGTTCTCAGAAATATAACAGAAACTAATCCAAATGTTTTTCAAGTTAATGTGGCATAAAATAATCTTTGGTAAAGAAAAGCTTATTTAAGTTTGTTGGTTCGATTGAAATAGGCGTGTCCTCAGAGTTATCAGCATTGGAGATGATGCAGACATGCAGCCTTCATTCTTCCTGGGTTTATTAGTCAGATGAGGGCATGTTATCTCTGTTACAAAAATTTGTCAGCATAAATAACTCATAGTGGCTGATTTTGTCTTATGTCTTATGAAGTTTTGTTGGTAATCTAAATATAATTGTTGGGGCCGCCCGGTGGTGCAGCGGTTTAGTCCGCGCTTGGCAGCCCGGGGTTCGCAGGTTCAGATCCCGGGCGCCCGCCGATGCACTGCTCGTCAGCCACACCGTGGCAGCGTCCCGTATAAAGTAGAGGAAGATGGGCACGGATGTTAGCCCAGGGCCAGTCTTCCTCAGCAAAAAGGGGAGGATTGGCGACGGATGTTAGCTCAGGGCTGGTCTTCTTTACAAAAAAAAAAAAATTAAAATAAATAAATATAATTGTTGGGAGCAAATGATTTAGATAGATGTAAGCAAGACAAGAGTTTATAGATAAACTTTTTAGCAATAATTATATTTTATGTGTACTTAAAAGAGCTTCCAAAATCTCTTTGGTATCTTGAAACTTTAGAGTTTTGTTAGGTTAAATTATATGATGGAAAATTCAAGGAATGTCTGTGTCATTTTCAAATAGGGTAAAATACTGAAACATTAATTGCTAAACAAGTCTAAGTCTACCTACTTTTATCTTCTTGTTACAGAGAAACTAAAAATATTTGGGTCTGTTGATAAACATGTCTTGTGCTTTATTGGAAGATTATACTATGAAGTAGTATATGTTTCTAGATACTATAAAAAGTATTTATAAATTTGCCAAGCCACAGAATGTTAATGTAAAAGACAGTTCATAATTGTTTACTTCTTTATTTTTCACTAGAAATTAAGGTTTTTAAAAGTTAAAAATTCTAATATAAAGATACATTTTGTTAAGGAAAATGGGAGTAATTTGCTTAAACTAGAACTTCTGGTTATGAAGATAAAACTAAATGTATACAAGAAGTAGAAGAGAATTTACTTTGTGTAGCCAAGTTGGCTAAAAATTAAGTTACTATTATAAGGGTTTTAAAATTAAGCTTTGATATCATTTGTCAACCTACAAAAACAGAAACCATTTTAAGAGGCAAAGCGCTTATTTGGGATCAAAGAATTGGAATTCAGGGAGCACAGATTCAGTTAGAAACCCAAATAGTGTCCTGCTAAACAGTAAAAGTCAGTGGCTTGTACAGGCAAAGAAGGGAGATTGTGTTACAAAGATTTTAATTGGAGTTGGAGGCAGAGAGCTAGTCTTAGTTAAGCATTGATTACTATTGATTCTATCTTCAGGAAGCTCACAATCCTCAGTCTTTGTGATCAGGATGTCTATTCTCCTGCTGACTTCTCAAACAATTGCTTGTAAAACAATTGCCATTTTGCCTAGTTCAAAGGTTTGACCTGGTCCAAAGTTCAAGACAGCAAGGCAATTTCTTTGGAAAGGCAACCCTGAATCCATTTTAAAATGGCTCCACTATAGTCAATTTTGACATTTCCCCCTTTGATGGAGATCTTTCTTTGAAAGTGTCACTGATAAACGATCTGAAAATATTGCTGATCAAAACGTTGTTGGTCCCTCATGACCAGGAAGGTTATTCCTGGTGTCATGTCCTATGCCGGAGGAAAAGTGATTTCCTTACTAGCCAGAGGCCACATTTGAGCAATAAGAGTGCCAGAGCAGAGAAAAGCCTTATTCTTAAGTTCCTTTAAAGCCAAACATTGTCTATAGTTCCTTGAAGTTTCTCAGGTGAAGGCTCATGAGCCTTAGTAATCATTTTAAAGTGCCAAGTGACCATTTCTCAAGTGATGTTTTTATAACATCAAGCCATGAAGAAGACAAAGTTTTACTATAGCAAGAATTCCTATAATAATAAACAAAATGCTAAGACCAAAATGGAGACTAGATCTGAACCAGGAGGCAATTCCCGAGGGTAGCCAACTAAAGAGATCAATGAACTACGGGATGTCAGTGGGCCCTGTATTTAACCATTCAGCTTGTGTTCAAATTCTGTCTAGTTCTGTCTTGACCTTGCCAGAGGTGTTCACCAAGTACAACAAGAGGTGTTTACAGCAGTTACAAACATTAACTCTTAAATCTTTGGTGGTTTGATTGGTTAGGCAAGAAGTTCTAGATACTTAGCACAGGGGATTAGGGGAGAAATGGTGAAGAGATTGGTAATTAAAGGATTCTCTAGATTCATGTACAGAATGAGGCTTCTGATTACAAAATCAACAGTCAGAGGGAGTTCCTCCTTTTATAATAGATTGGGAGATGCCAATAAGAGTATTTTCTGTCCAAGAAAGAGAGGGAGAAAATAAGATAAGAAGCAACAGTGGGTAAAAGGTGTACAGGCCTTGTCTGGCCATCTGGGGAAAGCTGTCTGCCTCAGATGTTGGTTGCTTCTCTTCCTACTCAGTTTGCTTTGGAGGCTCTGGTGTTTGTACAGGACCAGATGTCAGGTGGAGCCTCCTTTAGCTGTGAGATGTATCTCCAAGGTTAAATGCCTTCCAGTTCTGCAGCACTGTCAGTGGTTAGGAGCACTTGGTAAGGTCTTTTCCAATGTCTTCCTCTGATGATGTTTCCAGGATACCCCATCACCAGACTCTAGACTGTGAGTAATAAGATCCTTTAAATTGGAATCCAAGAAAGTTTCTTTAACCTATTGATGATAGGCTTGAGCATAAGATTTTAGAGACTTACAGTAGCTGGTCATATCAGCATAAGACAACAAGGCATCAACAGAGGGTTGCATACCAATAGACATTGATCTGATGGTGACTATCTCATGTGAAGTGAGTTTATGTTTTCCAAAGAGGGTACTGCAAACCAGTTGGTGAGACCAAAGACAATACTGTAGGCCAGGGGAGTCCAGTCTACAGGTATATAACAAAACCTTAAAGACAACTAGCAGGATTAGAATCTAATATCTACAAAGGTGGAAACATAGTTTTTCTGTCTACAATTATCCTTAATTTTTTTTCCAAAGATAATCAGAGTAAAACTAATTTGTTTATATTAAAGACTTGGCCTGATTATTTACATAAGTGAAAATAAGAATACTGACTGAGAGTTTCTGAATTCTGGAGGAATCAGGCAGGGAGACAAGTGAATGTCTCATCTTTGCTCACAAAGGTATATCTTACCAAATTGTTGATAGCTTAAGAGAAAAGATTTCTTTAAGTCTGGAAAAATGAAACACTGGAGCATCCTCCTCAGTTCATGTAGTCCCATGTAATTAATATTTGTTCCTGATCATTTGTTAGCAGTTTTATGAAGCCATAAGTCTCTCTGTTAGAGTTCTGTAATTTCTTCCCCTGTTCAGTTTTATGATCTGAAAGTTTATCAGAAAGCTGTATTCTAGAGGGTCAGAGTTCTTTCCATGAATCTTCCTGAAGATGAAACTTATTTACAAAAGCATCAGAGTAAAAAACACCTGTCTGTAACTGACAAAAGACTTGAAATGACGTGGTTAAAGATCTGATTACAATGCAACTGACAAGGAAATTTGGTTATTTCTGTGACACATGTTATGACTAATAGCATTATGCCAGGACATATCAGAATTTTATATAATTTTTAGAACACTTATATTAATAATATAAACCCATGCAATATATACTAAGAAGGTTTGTCATCATTTATTTGACAATGCTTACCATGTAACTTAACATGCCAAATAAGCCTAATTAGTTTAATATCTTCCTTTTTGTAAAAAGAGAACAAATCCTTTGGGAGTCCCAGGGGCCCTCTGGAAATTCTAAAAGTTACTTTCAAGTCAAAAAAAAACTTTATTAACATTTTTAATTTGGGGAAGTTTGTCAAAAATATCAAAAGGTTTTAAAACATTTGGTCCAATAGGATTGTAGATCACTGTGAAACAATGCTTAGTTATCCATTTATGCAAAGTGACAAAAACTTTCAGACAAATACAGAAAGTTGAAAACAAAACAAAATTTAAAAAACCCTTAGCTCTGTTAATAGAGAGGCCTCAGATTTTTGAACATAGAAAATTATTTGCCAACACATAGAATCCCTGCCTTTTAGGTAGACTTACTCAAAGGTAAAGAAAAACCTTTCACAATCTCTTTACCAGGAGCAGACGAAAAGCCCAAGAAACCTTGTCCTTTTAATAGAGAGAAAACCAAATTCTAGTCCTGCACCATTTTGCCCCTGATATTAACATTTATTCATTCAACTAAATTCATTCTAATCCCAGCCAGTCCCAGCCATTCACAAAACCCCTCTCCAAAGATTTCCCCTTCACAAGCCTTCAATAACTTCCTTTTTACATTCAGATTTTGTCCCATGCCTTCCCTCCTTCCCAGCTTCTCCTTAAGATAAAAATTACTTTTTTTCCCCTTCAAAAAGAATGTATCTCCATTCCTCACACCTTTCTTTACCAAAAACATACATCTTATTTTCCTTGTATGCAGATATTTTACTTATTGATTTTAGTAGCTTTAATCACATAAATTAATTAGAATTCTTAACTCTTAAAAACCTTAATTTTTAGTGAAAACTAAGAAATAAGAAATTACAAACTGTCTTTTACATTAGCATTCTATAGATTGACAGACATAAATACTTTCTAGAAACATGTGCTTTCTTATAGAAAATTTCTCAGCATGGCACAAAATATGTTTATTAATAAACCCAAATATTTTTAAATTTTTCTTTAATCAGCCAAAAGTAGATAAATTTATATTTAGTAATTAATGTTTAATATTTTATGTCATTTGGAAATGATCTATACACTCAAAAAATTTCTATCATTTAACTTAATTTAGCAAAACTCTAAGGTTTCAAGTTACTAAAAGGTTTTAAAGTTATTTTTAAGTACATATACTATAACACATAATTATTATTAAAGTGTTAACCCCAAAACTTTTTATCTTACTTACATCTTTTTAGTTTATTTGTTCTTAATAATTATGTTCAGATTACCTACAAAAACTTCGTGAGACATTAGACAAAGTCATCCATCAGTTTTTTTGCTGCCAACTTTTGTAACAGAGATAACATAACTTTGTTTGACTTTTGCCAATCCTAGGGAGAAAAAAAGTTTTATTTTTAATGCTGATAACTCTATAGACATGCCTATTTTAATTAATCCAAAAAGCTGAAATTACCTTTAATACCAAATATTTTCCTAGATCATGTGATTCTGAAATTTATTTTGGTTAGTTTCTGTTACATATTTGAGAGTATACTCAATTTATATAGCACTTGTTTGTTTTTAAGCCAATCAAGTAGAGCTTTCTTATAAACTTGTCTTGATAATAGCATCCAGAGGTAGAAACATATATATTCATAACATACATATATAGAGATAAACATATACACATAAGCACACAGACAGATGCAAACAGAGACCTTATAGCCTCTGTTTTAAAATTTTCCTTAGATTTTTGGGTAAGGGTGCTTCCAAAACAGTCTGCATCTCCAAAAGCTTCCTTTCACCTTGTTTTTTTCCTTCAGTCTTAGAAATCAGGGATGTTCTAGATAACAGCTCCCAGAGGGGTTACAAGCTTTTTGAGATAAACAGGGGAGGTTAGTTGCTTATCAAAGGACTGACAAACCCATCCAATTATATTATCCTGAATTTGTTTCTTTCCCTCTGGTTACATAGTTTTATTTTAGTTTAGGGGAAAGCCTGAAAAGCTTCCTAGCAAGCACTGAATATTAGCTTCCAATTTGGCCAAATTTATGATCATAAATTACTAAATCTTTTCAAATATCTTGTCAGGTTTCAGCCAGAATGAGCAGCAAGTATTTCTGCAGTATTAAACAATTCCATTAATTTTTAACTTTAGTTTCCCCTTGGCTGTTTAAGGAATAATGTAGCAGTTTACCAAACAATCTTGTTAAGCCTGAGAGGGGCCCATATGTGGCCCTCCTTAGAAAGTAGATATAGGGGAGTCTGTAAAGCCATTAACTTAATGGACTTCTATATAGTCTTTTCTTTTAGGTATCTCTTGTATCTTAATTTTTTATTAGGTTTTTGCAAGAAAACGTTCAATAAGGTTATTTTGGAATTTTGAAGCCTTCTTTTTTAAGCATACTTCTTAAATGATCATATGTAATTGGGACATTCTTTCTAATAGCCATTGTTATTTCCCTGAGGGCTGGCAGCAGTTCAGTATGACCCTAACTGCAAATGGAGTTTAATCCCCATTTCTGCTCAGTTATATCTGGCCACAAATGGGTGCAACCCACATTTCTGTCTGACCGTATTTTGGGGCCCCCAAACTGATGGTTACCAAGCTAAGCTCTCAGGAAATGCAACAAGCTTAGTAAGATTTTGCTGTTCTTTGTAAATATTTACAGCTTCTAGGACCATAGTTTTTGCTGGAAGGTAGTGTGCTTGATTCTTTAGAAATTAAAGATTATGTTCAATTTGGTCAGTGGTTCTCAAATCTAGTACATAAAAGACAAGTTTTGGAAGCTCAAAAAAGACCTAAAGTGGCCACTGTAATTTTAAATCTTCTTTAGTATTATTGGTCCATTGGGACAAAAATTTACAAGAGAAGTACTGTAGTTCTTAAGTATAAACCTGGCTTGGGAATTTTCAGAAGATAAAACTCCCGTTTTAAAGCATGGCCAGACAAAAAGATGCCAGTTGCAAGCTCCAGGCTGTCACCTGTGCTTCTGATCCACTGGCTATGGCTTTGCAAGTTGAAAGACCCAGGTTGTTACCTGTGTTTCTGATCCACTGGCTACAGCTGTTTGGACAAACAACACAAAAGGCAGAATTTGAGCACTCACTAGATAGGGAATAAACACTCAGATGGCAACAGCTATAGCTGGTTCAAGGAAACCCTTCCAGATGACAATAGCCATGAGCCACAATAAGGTGGCCCAAACAAGGAAACTCTTCCAGATAGCAATAGCCATGAGCCAGTTGGAGACTACTGTCTCCTAGTTTATCAACCCCAGATTGGGCTATTGCCCCCAGAATACCAAAGAGAGGTAAAGACTTCAACCAAAAGGAAGGGTGGTCAGAACCTGAGAGGACTCATGATTGGAGGAGCCAGCAGTCTGTGGAATTGATGAGCACACAAGGATGTTGGTACCAAACCCATTTCCGGGGGATGCTGGTCCATGAAGGGGAGATCACTTCAGGTCCTGCTCTCTGAGACCATGTCAACCTACAAAAACAGAAACCAGTTTAAGAGGTAAAGTGTTTATTTGGGATCAAAGAATTGCAATCTTGGGAGCACACATTAAGGTAGAAACCTAAATAATGCCCTGCTAGGGAGCAAAAGTCAGGGGCTTTTAACGGCAAAGAAGGGAGGTTGTATTACAAATAATTTTAATTGGAGTTGGAGGAAGAGGGCTAGTCTTGGCTCTTGGCCAAACATTCATTGACTATTGATTCCATCTTCAGAAAGTCCACAATCATTAGTCTTAGTGATCAGGATGTCCATTCTCCTGCAGACTTCTCAAACAATTGCTTATAAAACAATTGACATTTTGGCCCAGTCCAAATATTTGGCCCAATCCATGGTTCAAGACAGCAAGGTAGTTTCTCTGGAAAGACAGCTCCAACTCCATTTTAAAAAGGCTCCATTCAAGTCAGTAGTGTACTTTTGACACAGTAGTGTACTTATGTAAGACTAGAACTTAATTTTCTTTCATTTGCTAAAAGGAAAATTTCTTTACCTTTTTAAGTGATCTGCCTAGAATATGAAGATTCTGTTTTATCAAAATAATTTCCTGTGTCTGCTGTCTTTATCAGGCCCTTTATTACTTGGGAAGACTAAGCCTTCTCAGTGTTAAAAGAGCTACGTTTTACTGATAGCTATGTAACCTGGATTTGTCACTTTGGTTAAATAGATAATTAAGTATTGTTTCATATTGATCTGTGATTCTATTTAGTCAAATGTCCAAACCTTTAGTATCTTTAACAAGCATCCCAAAATCAAATTCTAAAAATTAAGTCTTTTTGACCTGAAAGAAACTTTGGGATTTTTCCAGAAGGCCCCTGGAGCATTCCAAAGTTTTGCTAAACTAATCAGGTTTATTTGGTATGTTAAATTGCATGGGAAGCATTGTCAAATAAGTGATGATAAAACTTCTTAAGTTATATTGCATGGGTGAATGTTATTAATATGTGTTCTAAAAATTACGTAAAATTCCTAAAATTCTGATATGTCCTGGTGTAATGTTATCAGTCATAATTCTAGTTATCTTAAAATGTTATATGTCACAAATAACCAAATTTGTTTATCAACTGCATTATAACAAATCATTTTTAAGTCTTTATCATTTGCAGACAGTTGTTTTACTCTGACTTTTTGCGGATGTATTTCATCTTCAGAGAGATTCATGGAGAGGACTCTGACACTTGCTCTAGAATTCAGATTTCTGATAAACTTTCAGATTATAAAACTGAACTGGGTAAGAAATTATAAAACTCTAACAGAGAAACTGAGGTTTCATAAAACTGCTAACAAAAGATCAAGATCAAGAACTGATTACGTGGGACTGAATGGTTTTAGAACAAAAATTATGTTTCGGTAGAAACTATAATACATATTTGTGGATAGTAGATTCTAGTTCTGTTCATTGTCTTTGAGGTTTTGTTTTCCACCTGTAAACTGGATTGTATTCTGAACTTTTCTAGTTTCCTCAAATATTTGGCTACAACTTTTCAAACTAGTGTTTCCAATTTTTCTTCCACTTTTGACCTGGAATCATTGAGAACAGAAGCTGCCCTTTTCCTGAAGCCCTACAAACTGAAGGTAAATTACTTACTATTAACTTCAGAGAAATCCCCACATAGCCCATGTTTAGATAATCTTCATGCCTCTTGCTATGTAAGCCACTCAGAAAGTTGCCTGAACACTGAATGGCAACATTAGAGACATTTCAAAATGCAAAAGATGCTTTGAGCATGAGCTCTAGAAATCTTGACTGGCTGCCCCCTAGGCTCAGAAAATTTGCTCCAACAATTACCTTTGGTGTTTTTTGGTTGTTGTTTCCATAGAAATTCCTCTTATTAAATACCTATTCCTTGCCTATACAATATAAGCCTAACTTTGGGATCCCACCTGCACCACTGCCTCTTGAAATAAATTTAACTGGGCTGACCTATTGTCAGGATTAAGGGACTGGTTCAGTGGAATGGGACAATCTACCTACTCAGCTTCTGGACCATGAAACTTCTTGGAGAAGTTTCAAGGGTGGGACTATAGGGGAGAAGAATTTGTGCCTCAAAATGTGTCTCTTTGGCT
Organism: Tapirus indicus; assembly: GCA_031878705.1. NCBI lineage: Eukaryota > Metazoa > Chordata > Mammalia > Perissodactyla > Tapiridae > Tapirus > Tapirus indicus. Next base: position 57,056,615 of record CM062917.1, read on the forward strand.
TGATTATTTGGGGCTAATTATTTTTAAGAACAAAAGACTCAAGAAGAAACTTTGACCTTAATCCTAACTGCCTAAAGGAATTTGATATAGAAGATCTGTTTTAGGAAGGAGCTATCACCATAGACAACTATAGTATAATATGAATTAGCTGTGGTAGATAGGGAGGAACCTAGCAAGGGCCCTTTGATCAAAGTCCTCTCCATGCCCCATAGACTTTGCAAGGCATGGCAATTATTTGTTTACTAAACATTTGCTTTTCTGTCACTTTTCCTGTGAATTGCCTTCCTCCCCTTTGAAGTCCCAAACCACTACCCCCAACATCCTCTTTTGTCTTAGGTGAAGATCCTACTTAAGGTGGTAGCTTTGGCCATTTGGGTGAGTTACTCCATTTTCATGGGTCTCTCCTATGTATACATGTTATTGTTAAACTTAGTTTGATTTTCTCCTGTTATTCTGTCTCATGTCAATTTAATTCTTAGACCAACAAGAAGAACCTAGAAGGGTAGAGGAAAATTTCTTTCTCCCCTACATAACACACAGAAGAGAAAGGGGCTGTTCATAGTTCTTATCAAAATACTGGGTCTGGAGTAGCTCAACAGCACTTATTTGTTGAATGAATGACTGAGAAGGAAATGAGGGGCTCACAGGCTTTGCTGATGGCTGGGAAGAGCAGTTATGTGTTCCTGTGCTGTCTGCAAGGGAAATACAGCCACTCCAACATGAGGAGGTGCCTTTAGGGGATGGGGTTGGGATCTACAAGGAAAGATAAGTTGTTTGTTTTGTTTTTAGTCTTGGGTTTTTTTGTTTGTTTCTACTTAAACTTAAATTATGAGAGAAGCAGAATCCATGAGAAGATTGTAATGTACACCTGTCAGGAGCTGTGGGCAAGTGAGCAGGAGAAACTAGGTGCAAGCCGGTACAGAGGAGGAAGGAGACAGTGGGTGAGGAAGGGCCTTTGCTGAAATTGCTAGGGCAAATAGAAATAGAGGGGGTGGGGCCTTCAGGACCAGCAAAAGCACTGGGTGAGACCTATATTTGACTTGCAGCCAGAAAGAAGGTAAATCTGGGTTCCCAAGAGGAAAGAAATCTTTTCCATTAGATCAGAGCCGTCAGCCGAGGCCAGAAATGGGAAGTTAGAAGATTACCAGAATGGAGAGAGGCCCTAAACTCCTTCTTCACAAGTGGTAAGAGTTAGAAATTAACGTGGATAAGTATTCGCCTGGTTTCATCACTGAGTGTTGGTGTTTTTTGATGTTTTAGCTCATTTTTAGTATTATTGCAAAGCTTATCAAAAGCCCCTTATTTGAGTACCCCTGGACTTATTAGTAGGCACTTCTAGAGGCTATTACTTCAGATTTGAAATCAGACTTGTGTTCAGACCCTGTCCCCTACAATGTACAAGCTCATGACAAAGACTCTCTCCTTGTTCAAACCATAGCCAGGCTCCCTGAGCTCTCTTCTCGACTAGGTCCCAACCTTGGCCTATAAAGACTTGAACAAACACTAACATAGTGTCTAACAGCTCAAGGCCGCATCCCTAGGATGATCTCATCCGCCTCTAAAGTGCCTGCCTCGGGAAACTCAAGGCTGCAGAAGGAATTGATTGTTCTAGCCAACACCTGAGGACAGGATGCCTAACTTCTATAACCGCCAGTTAGCAAATCCAAGTGAGTGTCACCTGGACCAATCTCTCTTCCCGCTTTTTGTAATTTTTCACTTCCCTGAATCTACTGAGCACCTGCTCACCCCCCTTCCTATTCAGTCATTTTCCCTTTAAAACACCAAATTGAAGTTAAGTTCAGTTTACACTAGACTCTTTTCCCTATTGCAATAGTTATTGCTAATCAAAATCTGTCCTTACAACTTTAATTAGTGTCTGACTTTAACACTCATAAGAGGAGCAAAGGTAAAAACACAATTTTGCAGACATCTGTTAAACTTAGAATATAGTATTTTAATTTTTATCACATTAAAATGTATTTGGATGCAAACATTACAAGTAAGAAATATGAATAACAGCTACAAAAGAAATTAATTTACGAAAGACAAAAAAATCCACTAAGACAAAAATGACCTAAGTAAATTTTAAAGAATTAAAATGTCATTACTTAGGACTGACTTTTCTGAAGGAGGTGGTGGATTAGAAGGAAAGAAAGCCTTTTAGGATGGTTGCTGGAGTAAACCATTTTGGTTTGACTGGTAGTAAGATATGTTTAAAATCGAAGTTGAAGGAGTTAAAACTTTAGAAGCCAAAGTTGTTTAATGCTTTCTTTATTTAACAGGATGTAGATGAAATGTAACTACACAAAATTTTTAAGGAGAAAAAAGACCTTCATTCCCTAAATATCTAATTTTAGTTATTATGGATTATGCTAAATGTACACAAAGAATTTGTTTTTGGTTACTGGCTGCAAACCAAAGGCAAAATACGTTGGAAAATTTAAATCCTATAATAAAAGAGATAGAACATAATAACAATTCTAAAATAGCAGGGACAATTGACTCCTTTTAAAATAAGTCATTAGCAAGTGTAAGGAAGAAGATACAATTAGGGACTAATGAAGACTTAATTGTTATTTATAAAAGAATAAGTGTGAAAATGCTTGGACGATATGGACATATATTATGCAATGAGTCTGAATGACAAATGCCCTAAGCTATGATGAAAATCAGTCAAGAAACTCAATTAACTTACCATGAGTTTTCAAAATACTGGATACTGGCAACCTAGTATGTGTCTTCAGGAAAAGGTGAGAAAGAATGAACACAGAAATTAGTAGGTGCTAATTTTTCCACTAATCATATTCATATTTAGTAAAATCAACAAGGATAGAAATTCGGTATATGACAAAAAGATTGTGGCACAGGACCGTAATATCAAGTATATTAAAAAAAAAAAAGAGTACACATAAAACAACCTTTATTCTTTTCCTGTCAATATCACCTAAAAAAAAATCAGAGGGAAAGAAAATAAAATTTATACTGGCTATTGAACATGGTTTGTTTGTTTTAAATAACTTTGGAATGTGAGGATCAAACCTCTTGCCAAATTATTTTTAATTGACTTATTTAGAAATTCAGCTATGTAAATGGAAACTTCTCCTTGATAAGGGAAGACTGATAGTTATCTTCACACAAAACAATTCTCTAGCGAAGGGTCACAATAGTTGATCAGAAGATGTATTTCCTTTAGTGTATGTCCTATACTAACAATGTCAAGACCAACATTGTGACACTGGATTGTGTTTCAACAATGAGAGTAATTTAAGGATTAAAACTTTAATTGCACTAGGAATTTGTGGTCAGCGTTGGTATGGGTACAGAAAGAGTGCATCTAAAAACCTCAAAGCCAGGGGGAAGGTAGCTTTCAACGGGAAAATTGAAGACAAATACTTGAAAGGAAACAAAATCTTTAATGAAGATGAATGGGTGGTTAAAAACAAGTAATCAATGGAAGAAATATATTCCCAAGCCAGTGGCAATTCTAGTAAATTATTCACTAGAACCACGCACTGGGCCTACTGGGAGCTGTCTTCTCCGGTACTATGCAGTTACTGGTAAAGGGCAAAAATTGTTTCTACATTTTTTCACTTAATTTGGTCATTTTCTAAGAAATAGGACAGAAAGTAGAGACTGGCAGGTACTTGGGTTCTCATCATCTTCTTACTGGAAGGTAGAAGTCTGGACTTCTTAAAAGGAAGACCTACAGGGAATAAACATTGATGTTTCTCCTCTGAGGGAGATGTGCAGGCGGAGCTCTATGGACATTATTTTTTCTGTGTGCATAGTACGTGCACAGCTGTGTGCGCCTGTGTGTGCGTGTGTGCTTCACTAGAAAAACTATAAGGCAAGACCTGCAGGTGTGTGGAGGGTCATAGACCCGTGAGGCAGGAGCTGATTTCTGGGGCCTTGGGGGAAGATTCTATGTTAGCTCAGTGGAACCATGAATACTTGTTATGAAAACTGTCACCAAAGTTATGCCTTAGACTGTCTCCTAAAATGACCTTCCTCTAATCTGAAGGTTTTAAACATAAGGTTTATTTCTATATACTAGCAATGAACAATTAAAAAATAAAATATCCTTTACAATATCATCAGAAAATATGAAATACTTAAGGTTAAATCTAATGAAAAGCGTTCAAGACTTGTACATGGAAAAATACAAAACATTGCCAAGAAAAAATCTTAAAGACGTGTATGTGCGTGTGTGTGTGTGTGTGTGTGTGTGTGTGTGTGTGTACACCTCGCTCATGGGTTGGAAGACTAAATATTTTTAAAATGTCATTTCTCCCCAAATTGATCTATATTCAAGGTAACCTCAATCAAAATCTTGACAGGCTTCTTTTGTAGAAATTGAAAAACTCATTCTAAATTCATATTTATATTAACACACAAAAGTTCTAAAACAGCCATAAAAATTTGAAGCAGAACAAAGTTAGAGGAGTAATGGCACATGATTTCAAGATTATTATAAAGTTATTTTTCAAGATAGTGTGATAATTACAGCACATATATAGAGAAAAAGACCACATGTAAACAGAACAGTGGTTTTCAAAAAAGGTGCAAAGGCAATTCAATGCAGAAAAGATAATCTCTTGATCAAATGGTGCTGGAAACATTATATATCCATATGCCAAAAAAATGGACTTCAATCTGCTTCATATCAAATACGAAAATTAACTCAAAATAGACCGTAGGCCTAAATGTAAAATCTAAAACTATAAAACTTCTACAAGAAAACAAGGGAGAAATTCTTTGTGATTTTGGGTTAGGTTTTATGTATGCCAGCAAAAGTATAATTCACAAAAGAACAAATTAATAAATTGGAGTTTATCAATATTAAAGACTTTTACTCTTTGAAAGACACTATGAAGTGAATGAAAAGACAAGTCATAGCCAGGGAAAAAAGATTTATAAAGCCTATCTCTGATAAAGAACTTGTACTCAGAATATATCAAGAACTCTCAAATCTTAGCAATAAGTAAACAAACAAAAATCAATAAAAATGGGCAAGAATTTGGACAACTCACCAAAGAAGATATATGGATTACTAATAAGGATGTAAAAATATACTCACTATGATCAGTCATTAGGAAAATACAAATTATTACCGCAATGAAATACCACCCTACAGCTATTAGAACGTCTAAATTTAAAAGGCTGCTCTTGCCATGTTAGCAAGGGTGTGGACAACCGGAACTCCCATTCGCTGCCAGTGGAAATGTGAAACGGTACAACTTCGGAAAGACAATTGGGAAGTTTCTTAAAAAGTTAAACATTTACCTAACATATTATCCATCTATTCCACTCTTAGGTCTTACCCAAGAGAAATAAAAGCATATGTCTGTATAAAGACGTGTATATGACTGCTTACAGCCTCTTTGTAATAGCCGAAAACTGAAAACAACCCAGAATGCCCTTCACCTGGTACATGGATAACAAACTGTGAGGCATGGCTATGATAGATTCTCTCTCAGCAGTAAAAAGGAATGAGCTATTGATGCCTGCCACACCATAGATGGACTTCAGGATAATTATGCTGAGTGAAAGAAGCCAAAGAAAAAAATTCATTCCTATAAAATTCTAGAAAATGCAAACTAATCGATAGTGATAGGAGCAGATCAGTGGTTTCCCGGGGATGAGAGAGGGGTGGAATGGAGGGCTTACAGATGAGGGGTTTTGGGGTGATGGATATGTCATTACCTTGATGGCAGTGATAGTTTCACAGGTGTCTCCACATGTGGAAATCTATCAAACTGTATACTTTATGTGTAATTTAGCATCAGTTACACTTCAATAAAGCTTTTGAAACTGTTTAAAAAGAAAGTCACAGTAAATCTACAGAGATAATAAATCCAAACTCAACAGTAAGTTTTGTAGGAAATGGGCTAGGAGATAAGGTAGAAGAATTTGTTGCTTTAAAAGAAAAAACCCACAAACTTGTACCAGATGTAATGAATGTATATGTTTTATATGAAGATTTTTCTTTAACATTAAATTAATATGCCTGACCTTTGCCCACTTTTTACTAAAGTTTCTCTTCCACAAGTAGCTTGTTTTTTTAATTTTTGGGTGACCTGAGGCCACACTATATTTTCTGGAAATTATTTTTTTAAGAAAGTAATTTATTCTATTAAGGCAAGTTCATTCAATATCCCTTCTGTGTTAAAATCCCATAGGAGAGGAAAGCTGCAGGATACAAGATGGTGGCAGTGAAATAATACAATTTCATCATTAACCAATTGAATGAAGCACAAAGGGAGCCAGCAAGGGGCAAAACTGTGGCTTACTGACACTTTTGGACGTAAATATTTTTGTTCTCTGGGCTTTTAAAATTTAATTGGAGATAAATGTATTTTGTACCAACTGGATTTCTTGTTCATGCCAATAATTTATATTTATTTCTGACTTTATTTAGTCACTAGCCTGCAAAAAGGAAGCAAAAAAAAAGTTCAAACCTTTTCCTATCCTATATGTACAGTTTGAAGAATTCTAGTAAAATTCAGGTTCCAGGTAGGCAAGTTGCACGTCTACTGTACTATGTTCTGTGATTACAAATGTCAAGAAATCAGGCATTTTTCTCCTGGTCATTCTAGAGCTGAAAAGCTTTCTGATATGGAAATATTTTGATTTCTGAGTCTGTTTTGCTTAGATTAGAACAACAATCTACGTGAAAATGATCCCTCTTTGTCCATTCAGCCTATCAAGACTATGTGAGCTATGTAGGTTTTGATACAGTTCAGCAACTCAGCTGTGTGTGAGAACAACATTCTGCCAGTCAAGTGATGAGTCACTGGGAGATCCCTTTTGTTACCCCACTAGCACAGTAGCAATAGGAGAGTTCCTTGTAAGGCCCCAAACTTCCACTGCCTCAACTGCCTGCTCTGTGTGTGTAGAAGCTCAGCAGAGGAGTTGTCAGAGACAAGGTTACCAGAAACCCTAATTAACATTTCTAGAAAAGGAGGCTCAATAATAACCAGAAAGAGCAGTGGGAACTTAATGAGAATTCAAGCTGCATTTTTGATACCACCTACACTTGCTGTTTTTATACAGTGAACTATTGACTGGGATGAATATATCCATGAAAGACCCCTCTTGTAAAATTTCATCAGAATTTAAACTCTTCTGAGGTTGACCCACTTACAGTTGTCTGCTTAGTTCTGGACTCTTATTTGACAGTTAGTTACGGGAAGCTTCAACTCTTGAACTGTGTGTCTCCCAGACCACTTCAAGTTTTCCAGCAAAACAAAGTTAGCTTCAGTTTATGTGAATTAAAAATTGGAAGATTTCATCAAGAAACTGAACTCTAATTAGTCTAATTAAGTGGTTTGCCCAAAGCCAACACTTACAGAAATGAGATTTGAACTCTAGCACCCATGAACTTTTTATGACTTCTCTCAGATGTGGGAGATAAACAAACACACACATAGATATGGAGAACAGATTGGTGGTTAACAGAGGGGAAGGGGGCGAGAGCAGGACAAAAGGGGTAAAGGGGCACATGTCTAAGGTGACAGATGCCAACTAGACTTTTGGTGGTGAACGCGATGCAGTCTATACAGAAATCGAAATATGATATACTCCTGAAATTTATATGTTATAAACCAATGTGCCCTCAATTTAAAAAAAAAGAACTTTTTACTACTAAACATTTTTTTTTGATAATTGCAGACTCTGAGTTGAGAAAATACCAGTAATGCACATAGCTTAATCAACTAAAAAGGAATCAGCTTTAAGGCAAAACCTCTTTTCAAGTGGCTAATGGTTGGTCAATTCTTTCCACTCACTAAATGTTGAGCCTGCAGGGTCACATTATTTGCTTGATCTCCCTCTTCTCTGTGTTTTGTCATTAATATTCACAGTGTTCAGGATTTATGGTTTTCAGCACATAGTTTTCATCCTGGTGTGAGGAGGTTGTGAAGAGGGACCAAAGATTCACATCAGTAAGAAGGCAGAGAGAAAGCTTTGGAATGCAACCATTTAAAGCCCATGGTCAAATGTTGAGGTTTATTGTAATAAAAAAGTTACCTTTAACCAAAGGCACCCTTGTTGGAGGGTCTTCTGTCCTCTTCTCTCTGGATGGGAGTTTGAAGCCTTTACATTTTCCCTACACGCACATAAAGCATTCAAGTGCCACAGCACCTAGACAGGGAGGTGCTTTGTTGCTTCTAGTGTCTTACCTGATACTGGATCAACATGAGCTTGACATGAGAGGAGCCATTTTTGTAGAAAGGGGGCCAAATTGTAACTATAAATAACCTCTAAGTAATTAACGCAGCTGGACATACTCTGGCTTGCACGTAGGCTAGAAAATAAGTAACTGAAACATGGAGAAAACTGTGTGCATTATGACATATGAGCCCTACTTAGCTTTCTACCTCTCAGCTGCAGTAAGACAGTAACTTTGTTCTTTTGAGTTCCTTAGAAATGTAGCAACTCCCAGTCTGTGGCACCAGATGGACAACTTTCTTGACCATCTCCTCCAACGGCCCCCGAAGAGGGATTCTGTACTGGCATACATCATCCATACAGCTAAAAGGTCTGGTGGGGCGTCCCCCCTGTATACAACGCCAGATGGTGTAGTGACCCCCAGTCTGCAGCCCCAGATGGTCAATATTCTGGACCCCCTCCTCTATAGCCCACTAGCCATACTTCAAGATTCTGTATTCTCTTTGAGACAGTTCTTTAGGATACGAGTCCACTGTCTTCCAATTAGCTGGCTTTTTGCTTAATAAAAGTCCTTTCTCTACCACCATCTTGCCTCTTGACAGATTAGCTTTTGTCTTGCAGCAAGCAGATCGTACCCTTTGCACTGCAACAGAAATTGGCGACCATGAAGGGACTCGTGAGTCTGCCTGTGGCTAGCCCACTTTGGGGAAAATTCATTCTTGGGAAAGTCCCAAGCAGCTGCCAAGGCTCTCTTTGTCTTGGGAATGGCCACCTGTTGGCTTCCCTCCACTGCCAGCTGTCTTCAAAACTCTCCACAGTGGAAAGAGAAACGACTTCTTCAGGTAAGTCGATGGACTCAAATCTGGAGTAGGGTAAGTCACCTCGGTGTGTACAACTGGGAACTCCCTTCCCCCTACATCTGGGGTCCTCCCCTCTTTGAGAAGAAGGACTGTCTGGTTGATAGCGTGCCTTGCCAGAGAGGGGAATAGTTGTGAGACTTTACCCAGAGTCTAGGGACTGATTCACTGGTGTCTGGTCTTTCTGTGTCTGTCCATCTCTGTGTGTCAGAATGGGGGGTGCACCATCTGTCCCCAAGTGGAGCTCCTTGGGGCCGATTCTGAATAAATGGTCTAATTATAGTTATGAGCCTATGTCTAAGAAAAAGATGGTTTTCTACTGCAACACTGCAATACCACAGTATTCTTTAGACTCCAACGAGCATTGGTCAGTTAACAGCTCACTGGATTATTATACTATGTTGCAGTTAGAATTGTTTTGTAAAAAAACTGGGAAAGATGATGAAGTTCCTTATGTACAAGGCTTTATGTTGCTGTACCAAGATTAAAAAAGGGGAGGGAAGGATTTCTTTATGGTACAGAGAGCAGAGAAGGAACGAAAGGGGTCTCTTATACAGGACATTAGAGAAGATGATGATGATGTAATGGTGTTACAAACCCTTAACCCCTCTGTTGCACAGGCACTAGCCCTTGCAGCTGCCCCCCTGGTGCCACCACCCCTGGAGGCACCCTTGGTACCTGAGGCAGACAGCCCACCATCCTATGAGGGGAAAGCTGAAATGGGCCCAAGCATCTCGAGTTGGATTTCACCCTCCTGTACTAGACAGGGAACCCAATTTGGCCAGGGACCCCAGGCTAGAGCAGGGCAATAACCATTACCACAGTGTCCAGTAGGGGTTAATGCCCAAGGACAACCTGCCAGATTCATGTGGATGCATAGCCCCTTCTCTACCTTTGATTTATTTAATTGGAAAAATAATAATCCACCTTACCGGGAGGATCCCCTCTGGATGACAGAATTGTTCTCTTCTATCTTTGCTACCTATCACCCATCATGGGCAGATATTCATATTTTAATGAATATACTCCTAACTGGAGTCAAAAAGAGATTGATAATAGGCAAAGGCAGAGGAGAAGCTCACCGGCTCCATCTGGAGGACCCTGCCAGTACACCTGAGACTAACATAGCTGTCCCTGGAGTTGAACCAGCCTGGGCTCCCAACAAGGCTGCAGGGAGAGTCAGACTAGAACACTACAAGAGACGTATCTTGACAGGCCTGAGAACCGGGTCCCTAAGCAAAAGAGCCTAAATAAAATCCAAGAAATGCAGCGAAAATCAGATGAAGACCCCTCTGAGTTCCTAGAGAAGATTTGTCAAGCTTATAGGTGCTATACAGACGCAGATCCAGAAGCCCCTGAGAATTTTAAAATGGGTAACATGACTTTATAGGACAAAGTGCTCCAGATATCAAAAAAAAGTTACAAAAACTAGACAGAGAGTTAGGGATGAATTCTTCCCAGCTTATAGATATTGCCTCTAAAGTGTACAACAACAGGGAATGGGGGACGAAGCAAGAAAATGCCAAAAGGAATGCTGCTTTCCTGGCTGCTGCCTTGAGTGGGTGGAATTCAAACCATCTGAAAGGAAAACCAGGCCAGTTGAAGGGAGATAAGCATCCCCTGGGGAAAAACCAATCTGCTTTTTGCAGAGAGGAAGGACATTGGAACAGGGAATGCCCTAAGAAAGGAAAGGAAAGTACTCACGGTACAAGCAAAGAGTCTTCTCAGATGGTTGAGAGGGGGCACTATTCTGATGAGGACTGAAGAGGCCGGGGGCTCCTCTGGACTTAAAACAGTCCATCCAGATTTTCCCGCTGGAGCCCTGGGTACAAATGACAGCGGGGAATGAGCTGATTGACTTCTTAGTTGACACTGGTGGCACCTATTCAGTCCTGAACACTAAATTAGCAAAGAAAATGTCAAGATCGACCCCAGTCACTGGAGTCTCTGGTGAAATCCAAGATTGTTCATTTCTACAACGCCTAGAGTGCCAGGTGGGAGATTTAACCCTGAAACACAGTTTTTTGTATATCCCGGAATGCCCCATCCCACATCTGGGTGGACACTTTCTTTGTAAATTGAATGCACAAGTAACTGTTGCTCCAGGACAACTTGATATATAAGTTCCTCCAGAGCAGTCCTTAAGTTTGCAGATGGCCTTGCTGGGAATCTTGGAGTTAGAACCGGAAGTATTATCAGCTGAAATCTACTAGAATGTAAGGCCCTACGTATGGGCAAACGGGACCTTGGGGAAAGCAAGGAATGCCCAGCTAGTACAGATACCCTTAAAAGAAAATAAAGCCCAACATGAAACAATGCCTGCTAAAACAGGAGTCTCAAAAGGACATACAGCCTATTTTCAAAAGGTTTTTGGAGGCAAGATTAATCAGACCTTGATCATATAACACCCCTATTCTTCCAGTGAAGAAGCCAAATTCTAATAAATATCACTTCACTCAAGATCTGTGTGGCATAAATGAGATGGTTCAAGATTTGTACTCTGTGGTGCCCAGGCCTTATGCCATATTAAAAGATATACCAGGAGCATATGGTTAGTTTTCAGTGCTGGACTTAAAGGATGTGTTTTTTGCACACCGTTAGCAGAAGAAGCCCAGCAGTTGTTTGCATTTGAAAAGCATGATCCAGACACTCAGATGACTCAACAATATTGTTGGACTGTCCTCCGCCAGGGGTTTAAGAACTGCCCCCACTTTATTTGGGGAAGCATTGGCCAGAGATTTAAGTCATCTAAGACTACGGGAGGGACTGTTGTTACTGTATGTGGATGACTTGCTAATAGAAAGCCCCACTTATGAACAGTGTCTGGCCAACACGATTAAAACTTTAAATTACTTAGCAGAATGCAGATATAAGTTCTTCCAGAAGAAAGCGCAGATTTGTAAACATAAGGTCACATACCTGGGATTTACCATATCCAAGGGACAAAGAGAATTGTTGCCAGATTGGAAAAAGACAATAGCCTGCTTGAGTCCTCCCCAAACTCGTCAACAATCGTGAGGCTTTTTAGGAATGGCAGGCTTCTGTCAAATTTGGATTCCTAGTTATGGGCTCATAGTAAAATCACCATATAAGGCTCTGAAAGGTTTAGGTTGAGAACCTTTGGATTGGATTAAAGAGTGCCAGCTAGCATTTGACACTATTAAGGCCAAGCTGACCTCAGCCCTGGCCTTAGGACTGCCAAACCTGGACAAGCCCTTTAGCCTCTATGTGCATGAGAGACAAGTCTAGGAGTATTAACTCAAAAACTGGAAACAGCCTGTAGGCCAGTGGCTTATTTCTCTAAACAACTGGATCAAACAGTAAAGGGATGGCCCCCTTGCCTCGGGCAGTAGCAGCCACATGTGACATTCTTCAAGAGGCTGAGGAGTTTACTCTAGGCCAACTCACCACAGTGTATGTACTCCACCAAATCCTCACATTACTGGAACAGAAAGGGGGATACTGGCTTACCTCAGGAAGGATGGGTAAATACCAAGCCATCCTTCTGGACGATCCAAATGTTAGGTTACAAGTCACTTCAACTCTAAACCCGGCCACCTTGCTTCCCAACGAAACCTTGCAAGCTTTGGAGCATGACTGCTTACAGGTTATAGGAACAGTTTATTCTAGGCGGCCAGACCTGAAGGACCAGCCATTAGAAGACCCCGAACTGGAACTCTTCACAGATGGTAGTAGCTTCATGGACCAAGGTAAGAGGTGTGTTGGGTATGCAGTTGTAACCTTACAGAAAGCCCTAGAAGCCAAGGCATTACCCCCAGGGACTTCAGCCCAGAAGGCTGAAATCATTGCCCTCTCCAGAGCCCTACTTGTACCACAAGGCAAAAGGGTGACTATCTACATGGATTCCCCATATACGTTTTCAATGGTCCATGCCCATGGAGCAACCTGGAAAGAAAGTGTGCTTCTAGCCACTGACAAAAAAGAAATTAAACATGCTCCAGAGAGATTACAATTATTAGAGGCAATCTATGAACCTTCTCAGGTGGCCGTAATGTATTGCCCTGGCCACCAAAAGGGTGAAACCTCCATAACAAAGTGAAATCGATCGGCTGACCAAGCAGTGAAAAGGGCAGCAAAAACAGGAGCCCCCTTTATGATGAGCTCCTTGCTCCCCCAGGTAGATTTGTCTGGGTACCAGCCAACGTACTCAGAAAAGGACCTGAGTTAGGCAGAAGAATGGGGCTTCATCTCTGAACATTCCACAGGATGGAAAAGTAATGCCTAGGGAATAATTTTAATTCATGAGGCCTTTCTGCACCCAATTTTAAAAAGTGTACATGAGAGCACTCATTATGGGAGAGATGCTACCTTACTTTGCTTGAGAAGTGCATCATGGGACCTAATTTACAGAAAACCATACAACAAGTGACTACAAATTGCATGATGTGCCTAAAACAACTCTAGGACCCCTCACTTGGGAAGCCAACATAAAGGGGACTGGCCTACTGAAGACGCAAATAGACTTTACACAAATGCTGCCAATAGTTGGAAACTTTCGATACTTGTTGGTGTTTGTAGACACCGTCTCTGGGTGGGTAGAGGCCTTTCCCACCTGAACTGAAAGAGCATCAGAGGTGGTCCGGATTTTATTAAAACAGATTATTCCTAGATTTGGCCTGCCTAACACTCTACAAAGCGACAACGGACCTGCCTTTATTTCTGAAATCACACAACAGGTATCTAAGGTGCTAGGCATCAAATGGAAGCTGCATTCGACATGGAGACCCCAATCAACCAGAAAAATGGAAAAGATGAACCACACCTTAAAAAAGAATATTGCAAAAATACGTCAAGAAATGCAATTAACCTGGGATAAGACTTTACCCATTGCCCTGTTACAGATTAGTGTGGCTCCCTGAAGTCGGCTTAAGTTAAGCCTCTTTGAAATAGCAAGCCATTTCAGCCTTCATCTTTCACAGAGAAATCTCTTGGAATTCTAAAAGATATCACAATTACAACTTATGTTAAGTCCTTAAGTTCTATGCTAACTTCTATTCATGAGTTTGCTTCCAGCAGGTCAGCCTACCCACCCGATGTGCCCTTGCATCCTTTCTGTCCTGGTCACCAAGTTCTTCTAAATCTGGAGAGAACAATGGCCAGGAAATCAACTGACCACCAAATGGACAGGTCCCTTTGACGTACTACTGACCACCCACTCATCTGTCAAACTCGCAGGAGTCAAGCTGTGGATCCATCATATTCAAATAAAACAAGCCCTACCAGGAGAAGCGCCAAAGCTGCCTGAAATCTTTACATGGATGTGCGAGCCCATAAAGGATTTAAGACATGTATTTCATAAGTCTATTTAATCTCTACATACTAGTCTTTGTACCTGTCACCAGGGGTTGTAAAGATAACTCCTTGATGTGAATTTCCGAAGCTATAACTTCTTCCACCAAAGCAACTGACTGCTGGATTTGTCACCCAAAGCCCCACTCAGTACATGATCATGGTGACCCTATGGTAATGCAGTAGTCAACTTTTCAGATATCCCTGATTTTACTATAACATGTGATATAGCACCTCCAGATGTAACCTATAGGGTCAGATTAGTCGACAGGGGATCTCCTGTCCGCTGTTTCTTTATGACACCCCCTACAAAACAGCCTCTAATGCATTCTGGAAAAAGATGTAAAGATGAGCGGTCCTATAACCATAAAAACCTAACAAATGCTGATGGACAAACTGAACTTAGCTGTTCAATTGATGGCATTAGCTCCTTTCTTCCTGTCTCTTACCCTCTGGTAAATGAAAGATGTACAAAAATGTCTTCAAAGTATAGATCTACCCAATTATGTCAAGATTTTAATGAAAAATATCAAGTGTACCTTCAAGGATTGCCCACCCCCCTGCTGATTTGCAGATTGAATCTTTCCTTCTGGACATTGCCTCACCCTGACCCCTGGCTGGGCCAGATCCCAGATAAAATTCCCAAAACGAAGGCCTAAATGTTGACAATATGACTGGCATTCTGTATGCCCCCTTAGGGTACTTCTTTGTCTGTGGAGCCGTTCATAAACCCTGGGCCTATAATTGAATCCATAGCTGGCGTATAGGAGGTACCTGTCTATTAGGATGTTTAGTTACTCCTTTCTCTGTACATAACTCAAGTGAAAGCAAACATTGGACAAGTTCCCTTAAATTGCTTTCCTGGGTAAGCTGGGAACTTCCAGGAGGAATATCTGAGGAAGATGTCTATTTCTTTGGTTATAACCTACTCCTATGGTGGGGAGTGGCGGCCCATCAACATGTATTATGAAATTTATCCCAGACTCTTATGACTATAGCTAACGAGACTGCCCAGTCCCTCACAAATTTACAGAGGTCCCTCGACTCCTTAGGTAAGATAGTGCAAGACAACAGAATTGCCCTAGCAGAGCAAGGGGGAGTCTGTGTCATGGCCAATTACTCCTGCTGTTCTTACGTTAACACTTCTTCACAAACAGAAACTAGCATTAGCAAAACCAGGAAACAGGCCACATGGCTCCAGCAAACCACAGAATATAGTTGCTCCTTTGAGCCTGGACAAAGATTGGTTTTCCAGTCTGTTCTGGACACCCTCAGGAATCGGTTCTAGGCTGGGCAGCATGACTAATGTGGGTTTAACTGCACTCATGCCCCTTGAGGGATTTATGTAACTGTGAAGCTGGCTTTCTGTTGCATACACCAAGGGTGCTTCGGATTGAAAAGAGAAACAAAGAGACAGCTGCTGGTACTCAAACCTCCACTGAAAACAGGCACTAAGGGTTACTTTCATGATCAAGTCAAGTCATACCATCCCATAACACCCCTACGATGCCCCAGTACAGCAGGATGTAGCCAGATTTAGAGATGCTCCTGATCACACAAGATTGTGGACCGACAATTGACAGTGGAGAAGTGATACCGGCTCAACATAAGCTTGACATGAGAGGAGCCATTTTGGTAGAAAGGGAGCCATATTGTAACTATAGATAACTCTAGGTAATTAACCCAGCTGGACATACTCTGGCTTGCACATAGGCTAGAGAATAAATAACTGAAACAGAGAAAACTGCATGCATTATGACTTATGACCCCTACTTAGCTTTCTGCCTCCCAGCTGTGATAAGACAGTAACTTTGTTCTTTTGAGTTCCTTAGAAATGTAGCGACCCCCAGTCTATGGCACCAGATGGACAACCTTCTTGACCCTCTCCTCCAACGACCCGCGGAGAGGGATTCTGTACTGGCATACATCATCCATACAGCTGAAAGGTCTGGTGTGGCGTCCTCCCAGTATATAGCGCCAGATGTTGTGGCAACCCCCAGTCTGCAGCATCAGATGGTCAATATTTTGGACCCCCTCCTCTACACCCCACTAGCCATACTTCAAGATTCTGTATTCTCTTTGAGACAGTTCTTTAGGATACGAGTCCACTGTCTTCCGATTAGCTGGCTTTTTGCTTAATAAAAGTCCTTTCTCTACCACCATCTTGCCTCTTGACAGATTGGCTTTTGTGTTGCAGCAAACAGATCGTGCCCTTTGTATGGCAACATGTCCTCCGGTATTGCTGTTTGTTTTCTTATTACTACTTAAATGCTCGCAGGTGTACATCTTGTTTTCCCAACTTAATCACAAGCTTTTTAATGATTAATGCTTCTCCATATCCCCTGCACTGCTTTACATAGTATGTTACACGTAGTGTGTAATCAGCTTGAGAACTACCGATGAATAAAATAACAATGTTGGGTTTCGTATGTCATTGGTTCTCTGTACTTTCTCTGTGGGCCTTTGCAAGTGTTACAAGACTGATAGTTTCATCAAAATTGCAAATTTCCTAGGAGTCCTGTGCTTCAAGTTAGAAAGGCAACAGGTACTCCCCAAAGGCTTTATGAGTTTCTCTTTTGCGTGTGTTATATGAGAGTAGCAGTCAGTGAAAAAAATAAACCTATCCTACATTACAAATAGATTTCAGTATTTTTAGAAGCCTGCTTATGGCTTTAAGTTACCTGGAGGAATTTCAGCTTTGATGTTTCCTTCATCCAAGGTTCACATGTCTGGTTTACTCCATCCCAAAGATGAATGGGGAGAAGACACACTTTCTCCTGAGAAGTAAACCAATGTCATATACCTTCTAGAAACCTAAAAGGAATGATAATTTGTATATGTTTAGCCCTTAATACAATATTTTAATATGTGTTTTTATATTTGGTCTTTACAGCAACTCCTTGAGACACATACATGCTATTTCTCCATTTAACAGCTGAGTAAACTGAGGTTTTACAAAGTTAAATGACTCAGGATTTGAATCTAGGCCATCTGACGCCTTAATTTATTGTCATTCCACTAAACCAAGCTACTTTCCACATCTTGGGAAAGGCTTACCTGTAGGAACATTGCCTCAGGCCACAACCTTTCCAGATCCATCTATACCATTTCCTACATTTTACCCACAGGGTTTCCTAGAAAATTATAAAAATATTAAGATAATTGTTAGACTATGAATGTGTTTATAGATGAAGACCTGTTATCACCCAAGGTGGGATCATCTGCACACTGCAAGACATGCCAATAGTCAAGAGGCAAGGTGGTAGGAGAGAAAGGGTTTTTAATACAGCTTGCTAGCAAGGGGGAAGATGGCCGACTAACATCTGAAAGAACCATTTTACAGAACAAAGATTACAGGCCAGTTATATAGGGGGCTGGTCTCCAGGTGGGGGAGGCAGCTGGTCTCTGAGTGGGGGCATCCATCTGAGCTCCAGGTGGGGGCATCCATCTGATCTCCAGGTGGGGGCAGACATCTGGTCTCTGTTCCAGATAGTCTTTGGTTTTACTGGACATGCATTAGAGACTGGAGCAATGCCCTACACCCTGATCTTTCAGTTGTCCTTGATGGTGGCTATCAGCATGGACTCTGCCCCGGGGTCATCATGTTCCTAAGGAACTCAAAAGAACAAAGTTATCAACTTATTGCAGCTGGGAGGGGCCGTAAATCCACAGAGCACATCTCATTTAGTTAATCAGAGGTCATTCAAAGTTAAAATAGGGTTTCTTTTCTACAATATGGCTTCCCTTATGTCAACCTTGTGTTGAACCAGTATCAGACCCAGGTAAAACCCAGATGTGGAATTCCTTTCAATATAAGAAAGAACATGTTTTTCTCTGAACCAGGAACCTAACTGTATAATGGTTTCATGTTGAACAGTTTTAGTCAGGTTCCTTGCTTTCCAAGGCCTGTCCTGATTACTTGTTAGAACAGTGATAGGAAATCCTGGATCCACTAGAAGGATGTGGCAGGCCTATAACTGGTCTTGATTAGTCTTTCACAAATTTTAAGGATCAGAATCTCTAGGAACAGGAATCTCTGGACACACGTTTTTACAAGCTCCCCCAGTGATTCGAATGCATTTTGAGGGAAACATTGCTTTAGGAAATTCCATTTAGGAAAGACTTAAGGGTCTGAGAACCAAACTCCACAGGAGCCAGTGTAAGATGGTTGTCCCAGAAAGAGCTCATCTGATTTGAATGTACTTGAATCTATTCTAATATATCCCTCAAGGTGACTCCAGGAGGACCAGAAGTCAAAGTAACCCCAGGCCATTCTCCACAGCTCCCTAGACATTTAAGTTCTTGTATGAATCCACAGAGGCTTTTGAAAATCTTTGACGTAGCACTGAGTTCATAGAATAGAATTAAGTACTGAAGGGGCCTGTAGGGTTCTTTAGCTAAAACACTCATTCTGAAAACAATGAAAATAAATTCTTATTTAGAAGAGTGATAAAGCAAAACACAAATTTAATAATACACTTAATAAGAGTATACTGAAATGCAAAAATTCTAATGAGAGATAAAGGAAATAGATAAATGGAGAGCATATCGTCCTTCAGGAAGAAAAGAGGGAATATTTTTACAGGGTTTTGTTACTTCTCTGCACAAAATTCTTCAATGGATTGTGACACTCAAAAGGAAATCCTAAATCCTTGGCATTCATCCAAAGGCTGTTGGAGTTTGACTTCTGATCCCTCTCTCCCCTTGCCGTTGTCCTGCTCTCCCTCAAGAGTGCTCTCTGGTCCCTCTGCCTCCTGGCCTCTCCCCTTGATAACCATGTGGCTACTTCCAGATGTCTCGATCCAACAAACCTTCCTAGCATCCTTTATACGACATGGCCCCATCACTCTTTGTCTCCCTGCGTCACTTTAACTTTTCTTCAGAGCACGTACCAGCTAGCACCTGCCACATCCTGACTTCACGTTGTGTATCTATGTGCTTGTTGCTTCTGATTCTTCTGTGCAAATGTGCCTTCGCGGCGGGCTCTTTGGATGGTCCAGTGCTGTTCTAGAGCATGGGTGCTCAGTACAGACTTCTGAATGAGTGAGTGAATGGAGTCTCCTTAACCTAATCTATAAATTCTGTGAGAGCCCAAAGAATTTTTTTTTTTGGAACTTCATCAAATGATTCAAATTCATACATACTAAAATTTAGAATATACATACTTTTTGAAACAGAAATTCTATTTGGAGGAAATTATTATTAATAATAATTGAATAAATGTTCAAAAGTATCTATACAAGGATAATCATCACAGAATTACTCATAACACAGAAAACTGAAAAAAATTTTAAGTCCATTAATGAGAACTTAGTTATATAATTTATGGTTTATCGGGAGAAAAGATATTAAACGATAATATTTTTCAGAGATATTTCAATGATATTATAAATGAAAGGTGTTATCAAACAGAATATGTAAGACTTTTAAAGATGGATATATGTGTATAGCTCATCTGCAAGAACATATATGAAGACATTAATATTATTTCCAATTGGTGGGAGCATGACTGATCTTTACTTATTCTAAACCTTTCCTTTTTCTACTATGACCATAAATTATTTTTTAAATGAAAAAATCTATTGCTATTTTGAAAAAGAAAAACTAGTATCTAGTTCAATTTCTATATTGTATAGATAAAGAAATTGGCCTCAGGATACAAGTTGTAAATGTGTGTGAGTGTGTGTGTGTGTGTGTGTTTGAGTATTGAAGATGGGAATAAGGACGTTTTTCCAGTATATCTCATATCAATATATCTCATCTAGAAGATGAGTAGGTTTGGTTTTACTAAAAGTTCGGAGTTGTTTTAATTTTTCCTGAACCAAATAGCTATTTTTTATGAATCCCAAGCTTTGCTGTCAAGTTGTCTTGCAGCAAGACACTTAATTCAGAGGTGTATATATACTCTACTCATAGAACGTGTCTAACACAGAAATTTAATGCAGCAAAATGCAATTACACAAATAATCTCAGTTTTGTTCTCTCTTCCATCCCTACACTGACTATTTTCTTGTTTCCTTACAGGTCTATTCTATTTTACTTATTCTTTTCTCAGTATAGTTTTAGAGCTTTCTATTGCCTTGCTATATGCTGACTATTTGACATTCATTTTCATTTTCTACTTCAGTGAACATCATCTGTTCATTCTTTAGGCTTCTTTCTTCTGCTTTCCCTCTTTTTTTGTTTTTCTTCTCTTTAAAATCTTGTTTACAACATACTTGCAGAAAAAATCTATTTTCATGTCATATAAAGATTCACAACTTCCTAAATTATGTTCCAATTCTTTTAATTTTAAGAATTTAATGTTAATATTGTTGGGTTTTTCATTGTTTGTATTAAACTTTTTACTCCATTCAAGTTTCTTTTACCTTCTTCTTAAATTTTGCCTTTACTCTTCTTTTAGTCTTCTACCTTCTCTTTTTTAACTTACTTTTATTTCCTTTCTTTTTTTATTTATTTCTTTTCTCCTTTCTCTCTGCATCTTTCTCATTTTTAACTGACCTAATAATGTGGAAATTCCATAGCACAGACAGTTGTGTTGGAAGCACTCTTTCTCTTTCCTGCCACCATCTCTGCAGCTTCCTTGGGCTCCCAGTGGATTTTCTTCTCCACTTAAGAATAACTCTTCAAAAATCTCACCTTGAAAATAAAATCTTGCCATTTGTGACAGCATGGATGGACCCTGAAGGCATTGTGCTAAGTAAAATAAGTATGACAGAGAAAGAAAAATATTGTATGATCTCACTTATATGAGGAATTTAAAAAACAATAAAAACCCAATCTTATAGATACAGAGAACAGATTGGTAGTTGCCAGAGGTGGGGGGGGGGCACAATATGTGAAAGGGGTCAAAATGTACAAACTTCTAGTTATAAAATAAATAAGTCATGGTGATGTAATATACAGCATGGTGACCATAGTTAATAATACTGTATTGTATATTTGAAAGTTGCTAACAGAGTAGATCTTAAAAATTCTCATCCCAAGAAAAAAATGATTTTGTAACTATACGTGGTGATGGATGTTAACTTGACTGGTTGTGCTGATCATTTAGCAATATACACAAATATCAAATTATTATGTGGTACACCTGAAACTAATATATGTTATATGTTAATTATACCTCAATAAAAAAACTCTCACCTTGATATCCCAATTTTCCCACTGGCTATAATTCTTTTCATGTGCCTGACACTTCTATTTCCTGGAAAAGTGGTTCTTCCTAAACCCTCCTACCGTCTGGTCTTTACCTAAGCAATATGCATCTACAATCTATTGTTTCTTATATACATGCTATTAAATTCGAGACAAACAGCCAAGAGAAAAATGCTATGTGGTCGTTCTGGCAGGTCACACCAGAGACAAGACACTTCGGGCAAAAGCCTGCCTGTTGTTCTCGGTAGAGCAGAGTGGTGTTGAGCCACACCCGGGTGCCAGGGAGGAAGAACACGGGCCTGCTTCTAGTGACCTTGCCTCCCAGTTGGTTTCCAGTATCTCTTAGAGCTGTTCCTAAATTCCTGGCTCTCTTTATAAGATTTGAATAGAATCAGAGTAGCTTTTTTTTTTTTTAACAGAAAATTGATATGCTTGGTGGCAATCTTAATTTGCGAGAATTTGCATTTTGGCAATCTGAATCTGCCTGGAATGTCATTACCTAAGAAGCAGAAAGGCTGTTTTCTTTTTTATAGACCTTGTTCTGGGAAAGTTCGCGTAGGGTGAAGGCCCACACTGGGCTTCTCTGTCTCCAGGGAAGGGCACGCAGAGGTGTGGTCGGAGTCTCTGCAGCCCCAGGATAAGCATTCAGTTCTTCATGGAAACTCTGAAGCCTGCACACACGTTTCTCTCACCCAGATCCCTGTGTCTCCTATGGGAGTTCTCTCCACACGGTGACTTCCCTTTTTTTATAACCTGTCTGGCAGTGTCTCACATATGGAAGGTGCATCAAGAAAAGTAATTTCCACTTGTAAATAGCTGAGTAACTTTTCTCATCTTTTTTCTTACATCTACTGCATATAATGCCAACTTGACTGGTTAACTTCCTGAGGAAAAGGACAATGTTTTCTCCCTTTTGTAGTCCTGTTGGTAATCAGTTCACTACTTCAGACACAGTGTGCATTTCGAATGTGACTGACCTCCTTTCTTCAGTCTCCATATTTTTGAATATTTTATTCCATATTATAAAACTAGATGAACAGGTGATGGTTGCACAACAGTGTGAATGCACTTAATGCCATTGAACTGTACACTTAAAAATGGTTAAAACAGTAAATGAAAAAAGTAGGTGAATGGCATCTTTTGAAGTGTCTTGCATGGTGGATCAATTAACTTTGCTCTGTAACAAATTACTATGAACACTCAGTGGCATATAACAATAAATATGCATTTTTCATGCACCCTGGGGTTTATCCCATCTGGCTGGGCTTGCCTGGAGGCCTCTGCTGGTTTTGTCTGGGCTGATTTAGGCATCTGGTGTTGGCTAGAGGTTGGCTAATCTAGGCTGAACCTGGTAATGGACCTCAGCTCCATGTATACGTCACCTGCCCAAGGCTGGTCCACATATGCTCTTCTCGTGGTGCTGGCGGATGCCTAAGGGAGTAAGCCCCAAGCACAAGCTCATTTCAAGCCTCTTCTGGTACCATTTCTGTTGACATCCTGTTGGTCACAAGCAAGTCCATGGCTGAGCCCAAAGTCAAGACTCAGGGCAGGTCACTCAACCATGGTGAGAGGGCTCTACACGGTGTATGGAAAAGAGTATGGAAACAGGGAGGTGTGAAGATTCAGGGCCAAATGATGTCATCTGTCACACATAGTGTGGAATCCTAGTGACTAATGACATCTCCTATGAGAAAAATTATTTTATATAACTTTATGGTGCCCTCCCACCGTGGTCAGGTTTTTAATCTGATCTAGATTTTAATCTGAAATATCCATTTTCGGCTACTAAGAGTGCGGTTGTGTATATCAGGGATAGTCTAATTTGGTGATATAGTCCCTTCTAATATTCTGTCCCACTGACAAAGACTGACCATGCTAGACTGACCCCTCACGCTTTCCCAGTCGATAAAGAGCCTTCCATGCCTTTCCTCATGTTGGTGACTCTGTCATCCAGTTGCCTTTCTTAGTCACTTTTACCTATCTGAATCCTACTGATCCTGACCCAAGGCACAGCTCAAGGCCCATTTCCCCATGAAGTCTTCCCTGAACTTCAAACTGAAAAGTTTTACCAATTTTGCTCACTCCCACTGCTTAGTATCTCTGACACACACCACTCAGTCATAACCCATGTGCTGCTGGGGTCTAAGCTCTGTGTATGCGTGATTCTTACGTGTCGAACCAGAATGAAAGCTCCTTAAAGGAGAAGTGGGAAAAACCCCCACTTTGCATACTGGAAATCTGAACTCTGGTGCTGACCCTGCCATTAACTAGCTTGGCAAGCCATTCTAACCTGCATCTGTGCATCATCATTGTTACGGGTTGAATGGTGTCCCCTAAAAAGATATGTTGATGTCCTAACCCCCCAGCACATCAGCATGTGAACTTATTTGGCAGTAGGATCATTGGAGATGTAATTAGAAAATTAAGATGACATCATATTGGAGTTGGGTGGTCCCTTAATCCAATATGATTTATCGGAGGGGGGAGAGACACAGAGAAGAGACTGCCATGTGAAGACACACAGAGGGAAGACGCCATGCGAAGACACACAGAGGGAAGACACCATGTGAAGATGGAGACAGAGATGAGAGTGATGCTGCCACAAGCCAAGGAACACCTGGGGCTGCCAGAAGCTGGAAGAGGCAAGGAGGCGTCCTCCTCTAGAGGCTTCAGAAGGAGCACTGCCCTGTCAACACCTTGATTTCAAATTCTATCCTCCAGAACTGTGACACAATAAATTTATGTTGTTTTAAGCCACATAGTTTGTGGTGCTTGTGTTCTGCAGCCCTGGGAAGCTCATACAGCCATCCTTCAACTGAGGCAGCTAGGGCAGGTGTTTCTGCTGTAAGAGCCTCCACTGTGATAAGTTAGATTTATTTTCAATTCCCCAGAGCACCTCATCTAGCACACTGTTAGACAGAGGCTGAGTTCTCAGTATACTGATTTCACTGATTGATTAAAGTGCTAATTTTACACAGGGCATTTTTAGGACAGTAAAACTATTCTGTATGATACTCTAATGGTGTATACATGACATTATACATTTGTCGAAGTCCATAAAACTGTACAACAGAAAAAGTGAATCCTAATGTAAACTATGAGCTTTAGTTACTAATAATGCATCAGTATTGGTTAATCAATTGTAACAAATGTACCACACAAATGCAAGATGTTAGTAATAAAGTGTGTTGTGGGAGAGGGAGTAAATGGAAACTCTACTTTCTGTGTGGTTTTTCTGTAAACGTAAAACAGCTCTTAAAAATAAAATCTAGGGGCTGGCTCGGTGGCGCAGCGGTTTCGTCCGCGCTTGGCAGCCCGGGGTTCGCGGGTTCGGATCCCGGGCGCCCGCGGACGCACTGCCTGTCAGCCATGCCGTGGCGGCGTCCCATATAAAGTAGAGGAAGATAGGCACGATGTTAGCCCAGGGCCAGTCTTCCTCAGCAAAAAGAGGAGGATGAGCAACAGATGTTAGCTCAGGGCTGGTCTTCCTCACCAAAAAAAAAAAAGAAAAAAAAAAGAAAATCTAATAGAAATTATTATTTTATATGCCCAATGAGATTTATGAAGCTGCCCACCACAAACTGAATCTTAGCTGCATACAAAAGAAGGATGGAATAAAATGCACTAAAGTTACTCAATAGGGAAATTGAACTTGCTCAAGAATTCTTGTTAATTCAATGATAGGTAATTATCACTTAAAGTAATAATAAATATAGCCATCCCTTTTATGGCTAACTCTAAAGTGCTTAAAGATGCCATTACATCTTTTATTGTTAGATTAAACTGCTAAAAACAGTTATTCCAGATTAAAATCTAGTTTGAATGAAAAACCTGACCATGGTGAGAGGGCTCCACAAAGTTATACAGCAGAGCGTGGACAATGAGGTGATGCGTATAGGAATGCTGTCATGTTTTCCCAAAACAAAGCAAAATTAGAGATTCTTTTGATCGTTATGTCTTTGGCAACCTTGTAAGAGTGACAACTGCACATTTGGGTTCTGATTTGTGAAAGCTACCCGTCAAGATAGAAAACATTTACACTCTATTGTCTGTCCTCTGCTAAAAGGGTGCATCCTTCATACAATCTCTTATCAAGTAAGATTTGCAGGGCTGGTTTCAGTATAAAAGTGTCTCACTCAAACTTCCCTTGCTTGGATTTCTTCTTTCTTTCTTAGCAGACATCACTTGTGATCGTTTGGGCCCTTGTGATGTGTGCAATGCACGAGAGGTGACCTCTTCTCTATCAGAGCAGCTGCCTGGTAGACAGCAGGGATAAATGACTTATAAGACATCAGTATGGAAAGTAATATTTCACACTTCTTTCCATGTAAAATGTTGCATGAATTTAATGTGTTAATTACGATATTACACCACAAAGATTCTGACTCAAAGATTACTTTCCATTGATTAAATGTGAAAGCAAATTACATTCCTCAAGTTGATGTCAAGAAATCATTATTAGGCACATGGAAATAGCATCAATGAGGCAAATAGATGTGGGCTCTCTTCCATTCAGTTTCAGTCAGTTTACAGTAAAGTAATTCTGAAAACTGAATTTTTCATTCTCTAATCATGCAATAAGCTCTCCATTAGGAGAGAAACAAAAAATGAAGTTTGATATATTATTGTGTATTATATCGCATATTTAACCTTAGTCCACTTATCCAAAAAATTCAATCAATTAGGTTTCTGAATTCAAATCACTAAGCTATTACTAGCTCCTTATTATTAAAGATGGTTACTAAGATGGTACTTCACTGCAAATGTAGAAGATCAAATTCTTGAAAGTAAGATTATATTTTTACTCCATTTAATAACTAATATTTATTAATTTGATATTTTGGAAAGATAAGGAATTTAGAGTTACTTTATTAAATTCTTAAGGTTATTACTTAATTTGACTTGCAGCAATATATCATTTTTTGAAGAACATTTTTTAAGTATATCTAGATTTATCAAAGAAATTTGCTAAATACATGTATATATGAAATATTATATGGAACATTGGGGGATAGAAAAAAATATTGTCATTATTATTGTCTTTAAGAACCCATCATTCAGTCTGGGTCAGGGGAGGACCAATATGAATATCTTAAAAGATTAGAGATAATGAAATGGGTTACTGTTTGGTGCTACTGCTCAATGAGAATTCAGAGATAAGAGCAATCATCCTGCCCTAGAACAGTCCTGGAAGACTAGAAAGTCTGTCATTTATTTCTTTACCTTCCCTTTCCCTCTCCAGTTTACAACCATTCCAGATGATTCTATGGCCAAGTAACCCTTCTGCCTCCATTTCCTCATCCCCACCACCACCACCCTGAACCATGGCAGTGTCTTTCTAAAAGGTAGCCTTGCATTTAGTCAGACCTTCCTCATCCCATCCTAAATGGTCCTGCAGGGCACTCTTCCTAAACATCTCCCCATTGTGCCAAGAGCACTCCCCAGTATACTTCCTCAGCCTGATGCACAAGGTCCTTCTCAGTGCTGCCTAACGTGCCCATGTTCACAAAGCAAGTAAGTCCAGAGTCAACTCATGGCTTGCTTCCTGCGGTTTGCCTCCAGAGCCCACGTGCTTATCCAAAAGACCATACTGTAATCACATGGATTGTCTGTCTCCTGTGAGGCTAAGTTCTTTGAGGGTGGCAACAGGACTAGATCTTATTCATCTCCATGTCCTCAGTACTATGTCCTTGCCAGATGGTCAATAATGACCTGTTGAATAATTTTGGAGAGCTCGTATCTTGAAAGCGGTTATCAGTGAGGACCCAATCAGAAAAACAAAGCCCATGCCACTTAGTTCAATAAAGATATTTAATAGGGAGAACTAGCTGCAAAAGTCTTGGAAGGAAACGTCCTCTGAAAGTAATCTGTAAACTAGATATTTAAGCAACAAATAAAGGACAAAAATACAAACCAAAATGCAAAAGTGCACCAACTATTTACTGTTGTCAATCTGATAAGACTAGTGGGTTCTTTTTGCCTTTTTCAAAAATTAAGTCTTAAAGGACATTTTTACACAAATGAAGCAATAGCTCTTGTATCTTGATTACCATTTAATTTTTCAATAAAAGATGCCAGTGTCCACTCCTGTCATAAGCACCCATTGAAGCAGATACTATGGCCGCTTTGCTTGCCTGCACAGGCGCTGACACACCAATGTCTAACTCTGTGTCCTACTTTCCCCAATGTCTGAGGTACTTCCTGCTGGTAAGAAACCTGAATAGGCTCATTAGTTCTTAGGCCACTACACAATTATTTTGCACACTGCTATCGTTCCATAAGCATGGTACTTTGACAAGAGTCAAAATGCTTCTAAGACTCTATTATCCCGGAAAATATTAAAACATTGAGGAAAATCAGACTCAGAATTCCTTTCAGTGAGCTAAAAACTAAACACAAAGACACATTGAAAAGTCAAGTTCTACTCCATCAGAGAGGAAATATCAATTCCACAGCACTAAAATTATCTACTGACAAGAAAACTTAAATTTGTCAGTAACGTGTATTCTCCCTTGTTTCTCTTTCTGTCCTCAAAGCCTGTACCAGCAGGTAATTTGTCTACTGTAAAGCCTACAGCAGGGCTGTGTTTTTATTAACACATAGATTGGTGCTACTGAATAATAAAACAGGAGGGGGTGTCCAAAATAACAAAGTAAACAGTTCTGGAAATTAGTTAAGTTGCTGAGATTGGGGGAAAAAAACAGTTCTGCTGCTTGCAAAAAACACACATCCAATTGCATTCTGCAGGAAAAAGAAATTTTAAGTAATTCTTACTTTAAAAAAGGTCTTGGAAGGGCCAAACAGGTAAACAGAAAACAAGGAGGAAGCCCAGAGGATAGCATCAGCAGACAGCTGGACAGCCTTTGGACTAGGGACAACTGGACAGAGGGTGTGACCAGAGCTGAGGGGACAGGAAGGCCTAGGTGAGCTGTGACCACAGAGGGAGGGTCTGCGGCGGGAGCACGGGACATGGTAGCGACATGGAGAGTACAGAGATGAGAACGACGTACAGACGGAGGCCGACTTCTCTCCAGTTCCCGGCCGGCACTGTGCATTGGCAAAAGTCTGAGAAATGTTGTTTGCAGAAAACAGGAGAGAGGCAGGGCAGGGGGTGGGCTTTTCAGGGCAAACAGGCACATACTGACACAGGGGAAGACACTTCAGGGGCAGATAGTGGGCTCTAACACATGGGGTGGAAACAGACACTGCACAAGGGGTGCACAACAAAGGCATCGTTCAGGGTGGAAGGGCCATACCAGCATGTGGGCATCTAGGGACAGACATTGCAAGAGGTAGAGTGAGGCCAATCTTGGAGATATCTTTAAACCTAGGTGGAACCGTTTATACATAACATCACTAAAGGTTGGAAGCGGAAAACATTAAAGTGAGCTCTTTAGTAGAATATGAAAATATCACAGATCGGTAGACTCTAGAATTAAACTAGAACAGTTGCCAAGCACAGACTAAAATCCTAAGAATCAAGAAATAAAAAGTTACGACATCATCTCTAACAACCTCATTCTTCCAAAAAGGCAATTACCAACCCCCTTGATAATAAAAATCATCTGGTGCCCCTGTGAGGGTGGTAGACACGACCCAAATTCTGCTCGGATGTGCAGTCTGCTCATATTGTCTCCTGGCCTCCGTCTTCGGTCATTCTACCCTCTTCAGATGGTGTTTCACGGAGCCTAGATTTTCAATTTTGACGACTTCCAATGTCTCCATTTCCTTTTATGGATCACACTTCTGGTGTCAAGTCTTAAAATCTCATTGCCTGGCCCCAGATCCCAATTTTTTCTCATAGAATTTTCCCCGCTAAAGTGTGTTCTAGAAGTGTGTGATCCATTTCAAGTTTATCCATGTGAGGTGTGAGGTGTATATGTTTAGGCCAAGTGTTTTTTTTTTTAGTTGATTTGCCTGCTTGTGTGTTTTGCCTGTGGAGGTCTGACTGTCCTGTGCCCATTGGATGGAGACGCCATCTTTCCTTCCTGGAATTGCTTTTGCGTGTTTGTCAAAGCTCAGTTGGACTCGGGTATATTTGTTTTGGTCTCTGTTCTGTTCCACTGATCAACATGTCTGCCCATCTGCAAACATCGTGTGGCATCTGTCAGCTTTATAGATAAGCACTGAATCGGGCGGCTTGATTCTTGTTTTTTCAAAGTTGCTGCAGCGATTCTAGTTCCTTTGCCTATCTATATATATTTCTTTTTAGAGAAATATGTGTACTTTAAAGAAAACTTTTTTAAATGCCAAAGGAAGTTCTACAACTTATTTGTTTTAATTTCATGGAACAGTTCAACATCAACATTTACCTCATTTCAAACACATACATACTCATAGTATTGTATGGTACCAATGCACTGGAACTTGATTTATTTAGTGAATGGCTATTAATCCCCCCCAATTTTCGTGTTATTATGGTAAGTATTGCTGAAATCGACATTCTCATCACCACACTTGCATCTGCAATGTTCTCCACACCGTGTGTTGTCTTTGCACTTGATCGTGGTCCATGCAGAGACAGGTTTTCTTTAAAGATTTACGTGGTCAAGTCTATCAATCATTCTCTTGACGGCTTCCGGACTTTTTATGCTTTAGAAAGACCTTTTCCGCCGGAAATGGCAGAATAAAAATGATCCATCCCATTGTTGTTCCATGAGTAGTTGCATGGTTTTGATTTTACAGTCCCTCTCCACCTGCAAAATATTTCTAAGTCCTCCGGGGAGCCCAGGAACCGCTCCTGCCGCTCTGGCCTGCCTGTCTGCGTCTCCGGGGAATTGTTCACGTCCACGTCGCCCGGCGGGCCCGGGAGTTGCGTGGGCACGACAACCGCCCCCCTTCCCCAAATTTTCCAAGCCCCCTGCAGCTGCCAGGGTCACACTGTGCTGGCAGGGAGCTCCGAGGTCGCCACCCCGGGGCCGCGCTGGGCGCCCTCTGCCTGCCCCGGGCCAAGAGATGCAACGCGGGGTGGGTGGCCCGGCGTCGGGGCTGTGAGCCCTCGCCTTCCGGCGACCCGGATCCCCCCCTCGCGCGACTCTCGCGCCGACTATCGGGCGCCACCTGGCGGTCGCTTTTATATAGTTTCTTCCCTCTGGAGGTCTGGCAAAACTGGCCAAGGGATGGGATTTGGCCAAGGTGCCCCCAGCAGAGTTCCAGGAGGCCAGCAGTACTAGCAGGATTGTCTGGTCGTGCCAGGGTGTCGGCGTGTCATCTGTTCACCGGAGATTGGACAACAGAGCCGTGGGGAAGTGACTGCCACTGCGTTCCCAGGGCAAGGTGTGGGGCCACCGGGAAGGGTCGACCTGCAGCCGCTGATGCCCCTCTGCCTGTGGGGACCAACCGTGGCCACTGCGAAGGAACAGAAGAGGGTGTCCCACGCTCTGGACGCCCTCCCGCGTGTGGCCGCATCGTCGTTCCGTCCATGTCATCCAGTTTTTTCCTTGTCCCGCTCCAGAGGTGGGGAACAGCCTGGGCCATGCAGGGAGGCCCATGGAGGTCACTGGCTGGGAGATATGGCTGAGGAAATCCCACGAGACGTGGCTTTAGAAGAGACATTTCTCTTTTTGGCATGGGCTGGACCTTGGCGGTCTGGTGTGTCAACTAGAAGTGCTTTGCTGTGGTTCCAATCTGTCCCTATATGGCCCGGAACCCCAGGACTGATCACAGGCAGAGTGGTTGCTGAGTCAAGCTGGACTAGCGTGCATTTGCCCCAGAGCACCTGCTCTCAGTCATCAGGCTCTCCAGGCCTGTGGGATAAGCCCTGCCTCAGTCCACCCAGCCTTATCCTGGGGCAAGGGTTTCCTCTCTTTGTGCAGTTGAAGGGTTTTGAGTTGTGGTTACTTTCAGACCCAGTAAGGCCCTGCTATCTTTTTTCCCTGGGGCCTCCCTGGCAGTCGCGTTTCTTAGCTGTCTCCCCCATCCGGCCGCAATGGCTTTGAGATCTTGTGAGATCTGCCTCCCTGATCCTGCGAGGTCTGGCATCAGGGGAATTAGTAACTCTTTCGAAGCAGGAGGGACACTGGAAGCCTGGATTATTTCCTGAAAGCTCCCGCTTGTAGTCTGGACCTGCCCAGCCCAGACCTGGTGTCTGATACCAGGGAGTTTGGATGAAGAGTCGGTACAGCATGAGAATGGGCAGTTGGCTCCTGCAACATCTGCCTTCAGGAATCCAGGGCTTCTTGGCCTGTGAAGTGAGGGCTACCCCAGTCCAGTGGGCCGTCTTCCTGGGGCTAGGGGCTCCCCACAGTACACTCCTGCTGGGATCTGGAAAGGCCATTGAGCCTTGTTGGCCCTGTGCTGGGAATATACACAGGGTTTCTGGGGGAGGGAGGTCTGGTATTTCTGGTGACTTGACTCCCCAGCAATGCTCAAGATGGCAAGGCTAAGGAAATCTGCGCCATCTGGCTTCTGGGAACAGACATCTCTTTTTTTGGCATGGGCTGGACCTTGGCATCACTGTGTGACACCCACACGTTCCCCCCTGTCATCTGGTCTGTCCTTATACAGCCGGTACTTAGGAAAAGAATTGAGGGAGCCTGGATACTTATTTAGCCAGGCCTGCGCACACGCAGTTTTCACCCAAGTGCCTGCCCTCAGTCATCAGACCTTCCAGGCCTGGTGGACGGGGCCTGCCCTAGCCCACCAGGCGTTATCCTGGGGCCAGTGCCTCCCTGTTTTGTGCTGCTGAAGAGAAGGTTCACGTTGTGGTTACCCTCAGAACCCGTAAGGCCCTGTTATCGTTTACCCTGAGGACTGTCTGGCAATCATGATTCCCAGCTGTCTTCCATCCCGTGGAGCCCTGAAAAGGCCTGTAATGGTTTTCCCAGATCTTGTGAGATCTGCCTCTCTGATCCCGCAAGATCTGGCATCAGGGGAATTAGTAACTCTTAGATGCTTCTGAGATCCTGAGAGATGTGCCTCCCTGAACCTGTAAGATCTGGTGTCAGGGGAATTAGTACCTCTCTGTTGGAGACGGTGGGACCCTGGCAGCCTGGATTACCCCACAGAAGCTCTTGCCTGCAGCCCAGACTATCCCTACATGTCCCAGACCCGATGACCAATCCCAGGGAGCCTGGACACCTAGATAGTGTGGTGCACACATGCACAGCTGGCTCCCACAGCACCTGCCTTCAAGCATCACAGGCCACATCCTCGGCCTATAAAACAGGGGACAACCCAGCCCAGTGGACCCCTCCCGGGACCAGAAGTTTCCCCTCCCGCACTCCTGATGTGGAGTGGGAAGGGCGTTTGAGGCAAAGCTTTGATGGCCCCATGTGGAGAAGAAACCATGCGAGTGAGGTCTCCCGGGAGTTTCTCACGCGCTGACTCCCAGCACTGCCCGGAGTGGTGAGGCTGAGGAAATCAGAAGACATATGTCTTCAGGAGAACAAACAACTCTTTTTTTGGCACAGGCTGGAAGCTGGCAGCGTCCAGAAGTCCCCTTCTGTGGTCCAGGTCTGTCCCTATATGGCCGGAACATGGGGACTGATCACAGGCAGACCGGATGCTGAGTCTAGCCAACCTGTGCATGCTGAGTCCACACCTGAGAACGTGCCCTCAGGTGCCAGGCCCTCCAGGCCTGTTCGATAGGCCTGCCCAAGCCACCAGGCCTTCCCTGGCTGCCAGAGGCTGCCTGCTTTGTTCCACTGAAGTGGAGGTTTGATTGTGGTTGCCCTCAGACCCCGTAAGTCCCTGCAATCCATTTTCCCTGGGGTGTCTCTGGCTGTCATGATTCCCAGCTGTCTCCCATTTGGCCCAGAATGGCTTCTGAGAGGCCTTGAGAAGTCTCCCTGATTCCATGAGTTCTGGCATAAGGGGAGTTAATGACTCTCTGTTGCTTCTGAGATCCCCTGAGATCTGGCATCAGGGCAATTAGTAACTCTCTGTTGAAGTAGAAAGGAACCTGGCAGCCTGGATTGTTCCACAGAAGCTTTCACCTTTGGCCTTGACTATACATGCACATTCCAGACCTCCCATGCCCAGAGGGGCATCTTGCTGGGGCCAGTGGTTCCACCCACTGCATTCCTGATGCACAGTGAGGACGGTTGTTTGAGCCAATTTATGGTCCTTGCTGGGAAGACACACAGGGTTTCTGTGTGAGTGAGGTCTCCCTGCTGATTCTCAAGAGCTGATTCTCCAGCACTGCAAAGCTAAAGAAATCCCGTGTCATCTGGCTTCTAGGGAATAGGCAACTCTTTTTTGCAATGGGCTCGACCTTGGCAGCATGGCACATCACCCCGAAGTTTCCCACTGTGGTCCAGTCTGTCCTAGAAGGCTGATACAGGGAAAAGAATGGAGGGATCCTGGATGCTGAGTTAAGTTGGCACACACGTGCATGGTTGCCATCTGATCCCCTGCCCTCAGGCACCGGCCCTCCAGGCCTGTTGGATAGGGCCTGCCCTACCTCACCAGGCATTATCCTGGGGCCAGCTTTGTGCCATTGAAGAGAAAGTTTTAGCTGGGTTACCCACAGACCCCATAAGACCCTGCTGCTATCCTTTGACTTTGGGCCTGTCCGGCAATCATGATTCCCTGTCTTCCATCCCATTGATAAATGAATGACAAACAATGGGATATATTGGAGGATATGAGGAAGCTATTTGGTTTAAAACTAATTTGGCCTGACTTGTTTTTCCAGAGAGGCCTGACGTGGCCTGATGAGCATGCATTGTACATCTGCTTTAAATATTTGCAATGTCCTAAGACAAGAATGGTGCCCTTAAAGTTAGGGATGTAGCTTCCACTGCCCCCCCGCCATATGGGCATTTCTTTAAGGATAAACATCTCTTCCTGGGAACTAAGGATTAATTACCGACCTGCTGTGCTCACCTTGTGACCACTGACCTGCTGTGACAGCTAAGCATCTCGTGATTATAGTGAAGGAGATATTCCTGTCATGTGTGATGTATGCTCTTTGTTCCAAGATGGTATTAAACCATTTGGTATTAAACCAAATAGATTGATTATGGATTATTTGCATTGACACCCTGGAACACTGAAGAGGCCCAGAAATGTTGCTGATTTTTAATAAGATGTTCCTCCCTGGTCTAACAGTGTATGGCATCAGGGGAATTGGTAACTCTCTCTTGCTTCCAAGATCCTCTGAGACCTGCCCCCCGATCTCACAAGATCTGGTGACAGGGGAATTGGTAACACTCTGTTGGATCCGGAGGGACCCTGGCAGCCTGAATGATTCCCCCAGATGCTCCTGTCAGTGGCCTGGACTCTCCCTATACATCCCAAAGCCAGTGACTGATCCCAGGGAGCCTGGATGCCTAGTCACTGTGGCACAGGCACGTGCACTCGGCTCCCACAGCACCTGCCTTCAGGTACCAGGACTCTTTGACCTGTGAAATGGGGGACAACCCAGCCCAGTGGGCCATCTTCCTTGGACCAGTGGTTGCCCCACTAAACTCCTGATGTGGAGCAGGGAAGGTCGTTGGAGCTAGACCCATTGTGGCCCAGTGCAGGGAAGCCACACAGGGTTTCTGTGGGAGTCCCGGGTGTTTCTGGTGAGCTGACTCTCCGGCACTGCTCAGGATGGCAAGTCTGAGGAATTTCCATGAGAACAGTCTTCAGGTGAGCAGGCATCTCTGTTTTGGAACAGGCTGAACCTCAGCAGCCTTTGGTGTCCTGCAGGAGTCCCTGCCTGTGGCCCAATCTGTCCCTACATGGCCCTGACCCAGAGGAACATCACAGGGAGCCTGGATGCACGGACAGTTTGCACCTGAGCACCAGCCATCAGTCCTCAGGCCCTCCAGACCTGTTGGGTAGGGCCTGCCCTGGCCCACCAGGCATTTTCCTGGGGCCAGCGCTTCTCTGCTTTACACCATTGATGTGGAGGTTTGAAATGTGGTTATCCTCAGACCCCATTAGTCCCTGCTGTCCTTCTGGGCCTTATGGCAATTATGATTACAGGTATTTCCCATAGCGTGGAGCCCTGGTCAGTTCCGGAAAGTCTTCTAATATCCCATGAGTCACTGTCCGTGATCTCGCAAATCTGGCATCAGAGGATTAGCAACTCTGTCTTGGTGCAGGATGGACCCTGGAATCCTGGGGTATCCCCCAGAAGCCCTGCCTGGGGCCTGGAATATCCCTACAGACTCCGGCCTGGGATCTAATATACCAGAGAGCCTGAACACCAAATCAGTGAGGAATGTTCATGTGCAGTTGGCTCTACTAACTCCCAATCCGCTAAATTTCAGGCATCTGGGCCTGTGAGATCTGGGGCTGCCTCACCCCGGCAGACCATCTTCCTGGGGCCGGTGGGTCCCAGCACTGAAGTCTTGATGTGGAGTTTGGAAGGACCATTTATGGCCCTGTGTTGGAAAGACGCTCGGGGCTTTTGTGGGGCCAGGCCTCCCGCGTGCTGCTCATGATCAGTCTTCCCGCAGCCACCCTGTGTGGCAAGTCGGAGGTGCTCCTGTGAAACCTAGCTCCAGGGGAATACACATCTCCTGTGTAGGAGCAGGTTGGACCCAGGCAGCCAGGTGTCTCCCCAGAAGTCCCTGCTTGTGGCCCAATCAGTCCTACTCGGCAGGGATCCACGGGCTATTCCCAAAGAGCCTGGATTCTGAGACACCACGGCCCACACATGCGCAGTTTGTACCTGAGTGCTTGCCTTCATTCATCAGGCCCTCCAGGCCTGTTGAATAGGGCCAGTTCTAGTCATTATCCCAGAGCCAGAGGTTCCCCGCACTATGCCATTGATGAGGAGGTTTGAATGGTGGTTGCCATCAGACTCCATAAGGTTCTGCTGTTTTTAGGGGCCTGGGGACAGTCTGGCAATCATGATTCCAAGGTGTCTCCCCCCACTGCCCCCAGCCCTGGTTAGGCCCATAATGGCATCCAAGATCCTGCAAGATCTGGCTTCAGGGAATTAATAAATGTTTTGGAGCCAGTTTGGCCTGGCAGCCTAGGTGTCCCCCAAAATGCCCCACCTGTGGCCTGGACTATCCCTAAAGTGCCAAGACCCACTGAACCAAACCAGGGAGCCTGGATGCAAAGTTGGTACAGCCCAATCATGCCCAGTTGACTCCTGCCCTACAGGCTTTCAGGCATACAGGACTTAGGCCTGTGTGAACAGGGGCCACCCCACACCAACAGACCATCTTTCTGGGGCCAGTGGCTCCCTGCACTGCATTACTGATGTGGAATGGGAGAAGTGTTTCAGTCATGCACTTTAGGGCCCTGTGCCTGAAAGACACACAGGGACTCTGTGAGAATCAGGTGTTCCAGGTATTTGTCATGATCGGATTTACCTGCACTGCCCTGACGGAAAGGCTAATCCTGTGAATGCTGGCTTCAGGGGAACAGATGTCTCTGTTTAGGAACCAGCTGGACCTCAACAGCAAGGTGTGTCCCCCAGAAGTCCCTGCCTGTGGCCTGATCTGTCTCTACATGGCTGGGACCCACCGACTGATCCTAGGTAGCCTGGATAAGTCATGCTGGCCCACCTGTGTGCAGTTCTCACCTGAGCACCTGCCCTCAGTCATCAGGCCCTCCAGGTGTTGGAAAGGGTCTGCCCTTGCCCAGCAGCCGGTATTCCTGGGAGAGTGGATCACAGCACTGCCACATTGATGAGGAGGTTGGGTAGTGGTTACCCTCAGAACCTATGAGGCCCTGATGCGTTTATTGGCCTGGGGCTTGTCTGGCAGTCATGATGCCCAGATGTCTCCAATTCCGTGAAGCCCTGTTCAGTCCCAGAATGGCTTCCAAGAACATGGGAGTTCTGGGCCCACGTCTCTGCGTCTCCAAGTCGCTGAGAGATCTGGCTTTAGGGGATTAGCAATTCTGTTTTGGTGCAGGATGGTTCTTGGAAGCCCTGGGGTGTCCCCCAGAAGTCCTGCCTGTGGCTTGGACTATCTCTACAGGCCCAGACCCTGGGTCCAATACCTGCGATCCTGGATGCCAAGTCAGTACAGCAGGCACACGGGCACTTGTCTCCCATTCCACCAGATTTTAGGCATCTAGGACCCTTAGGCCTGTGTGAACAGAGGCCACCCAACCCCAGCAGGCCGTCTTCCTGGGGCTGACGGTTTCTGCACTGCACTCCTGATGTGGAGTGGGGAGGGTCGTTTCAGCCTGACCATTTTGGTCCCTATACTGGAAAGGTACTCAGGGCCTCTGTGGTAGTGAGGTCTCCCAGGTGTTTCTCATGATTGGACACCCAGGCACTGCCCTATATAACAAGAATCAAGTGTTTCCATGAGATCTGGCTTCAGGGAAACCAGCATCTTTATTTAAGAATGAACTGGAGGGGCCGGCCCAGTGGCGTAGTGGTTAGGTTTGCATACTCTGCTTCAGCGGCCCGGAGTTTCGCAGGTTTGAATCCCCGGCACAGACAGACCTACTGCTCGTCAAGCCATGCCGTGGCGGTGTCCCATATAAAGTAGAGGAAGATGGGCACGGATGTAAGCTCAGGGCCAGTCTTCCTCAGAAAAAAAGAGGAGGATTGGCAACGGATGTTAGCTTGGGGCTAGTCTTCCTCACACACACACACACACACACACACACACACACACACACACACACAAAGAATGAACTGGAACTTGACAGTGCAGTATGTCCTCCAGAATTCCCTGTCTGTGACCCAGTCTGTCCCTACACAGCTGGGGCCTGGGGACTGATCCCAGCGTGCCTGGATGCTGAGTCATGATGTCCCACACATGTGCAGTTCACACCAAAGCTGCTGCCCTGAGTCATCAGGTCCCCCAGGCCCGTTGTTTAGGGACTGCCCTACCCACCTGGCCATATTCCTGGGGACAGTGGATCTCCACACTATGTCATTGATGGTGAGGTTTGAATGGTGGTTACCTTTAGATCTCATAAGGCCTTGCTGTTCTTATGGGCCTGTCTGGCAGTCATGACTTCCCAGGTCTCTCCAATCCTATGGAGATGTGTTCAGTCCAGGAACGGCTTCTGAGTACCTGAGAGGTTTGAGCTTGAGTTCCCGTGAGATCTGGCTTTGGATCAGCAAATCTGTCTTGGAGCAGGATGGACCCTGGAAGCCTGGGGTGTCCCCCAGAAGTCCCCGCCTGTGTCCTGGCCTATCCCTACATGACCCAGAATGTGGGCCAATCCCAGACAGCCAGATGCTGAGTCAGCACAGCATGCCCATGTGCCCTTGGCTCCTGCGGCACCTGCCTTGAGGCATTCAGAGCATCCAGGCCTGCGAAATGGGGACTGCCCAGTCACAGCAGCCCATCTTCCTGTGGCCAGCAGTTCCAGGCCAGTTTCAGGCAGACCCTTTATGGCCTGTGCTGGAAAGTGACCCAGAGCCTCTGTGGGAGTCAGTCTCCCAGGTGGTTCTCATGATTGGACTTCCCATGACTCTCCTGTATGGCTAGGCTGAGGTGTTCCTGTGAGAGCTGGCTGCAGGGGAATGGGCATTTCTGTTTAGAAATGGGCTGTACTTAAGCAGCATGGTGTGTCTCACAGAAGACACAGTGGGGCCCCAGGGACTGATCCAAGGGTGCCTGGATGCTGAGTCACAGCAGCCTGCATATGCAGAGCTCCCACCTGAGCACCTTAGCCTCAGTCATCAAGCCCTCCAGGCTTCTTGACTTGGTCATGCCCTAGCCCACTAGGCCATGTTCCTAGGGACTTGGGTTCCCCTGTACTGCACCATTGAACAGGAGGTTTGAATGGTGGTTATTCTCAGACCTCATTAGGCCTTGTTTGCCTTATGGGCCTGGGGCCTGTCTTGAAATTGTGATTCCAGGTATCCTCCATCCCGTGAAGCCCTGGTCAGTCCTGGAGTAGCTTCTGAGATCCCATGAGATCTGGGTCCAAGAGCCCACAAATCTGGCTTCAGGGGATTAGCAACTCGGTTACGGAGCAGGATGGACCCTGGAAGCCTGGAGTATTCCCCAGAAGCCCCACCTGGACCTGGACTATCCCTACAGACCCAGACCCCAGATACCGGGGAGCCTGGATGCTGAGTCGATGCAGCAGGCACATGGGCAGTTTTCTCCCACCCCACTGGCTTTCAGGCAGCTTGGACCTCTAGCCCTGTGTCAGCAGGGGAAGTCCCACCCCAGCAGACCATCTTCCTGGGGCTGGTGGTTCCCAGCACTGCACTATTGAGATGGAAAGGGGAAGGTCTTTCTAGCCAGACCCTTTTTGGCCCTGTGCCAGAAAGATACACAGGGCTTCTGTGGGAGTGAGGTCTCCCAAGTGTTTCTCTTGATTGGACTTCCCAACACGGCCCTGGAAGGCAAGGCTAAGGATTTCCCATGAGATCCAACTTCAGGGGAACAGGCATGTTTGTTTGGGAGTGGGCTGGACCCTGGCAACCTGGGTGTCCACTGGAAGTTCCAGCGTGTGGCCTGCTGATCCCTACCAGGCCAAGACCTCCAATTTCAGGGATCCTGGAAGCTGAGTAGAAATAGGCGTGTAAATATGCAGCTTGCTCCTGCCTCACCTATCCTCATGCACCCAATACCTCTAGGCTATGGGAATGGGTGCTGACTGAGCCCAGCAGGTCATCTTCCTTGGGTCCATGGTTCCCTGAACTGCAATCCAGATGCAGAGTGGAGAAGGTCATTTGAGCCAGACCCTTAATGGCTCTGTGCCAGGACAATACACGGGGCCTCTTTGGCAGTCAGGTCTGCCAGGTTTCTCTCATGAGCTGACTCTCCAGTTCTGCCTGGGATGGCAAGTGTAAGTAGTTCGCATGAGATCTGGCTCACGGGAACAGGCATCTCTGTTTTTGAGCAGACTGTACTTTGTCAGTGCGGTGGCCAGTGTGGAGGCCCAGGTTATCCCTACTGCTGGGACTAGGGGCCAATCCCAAGGATCCTGAATGCCCAGTCATGCTTGCATGGACACACACAGTCCATTCTCATGCACCTGCCCCCAGGCATCAGCCATCTTTGCTCATGTGAACGGAGGCAGCCCTGCTCATCAGGCCATCCTTGCTCGTGAGAACAGGGGCAGCCCTGCTCTTCAGCCGTCTGCCTGGAGCCAGCAGTTGCCTGCAACGCATCCTTACGTGGAGCCTGGAGTGGTCCTCACAGTCAAACCCCTTCTGGCTCTACTGCCAGTGGGGCCTCCAGGACTCTGTAGTAGTGAAGCTGCCCAAATGTCTCTCATCTGTGGTCCTGCGGCCGGGCCCAGCATGGCACGACTTCTGAGATCCCATGATATCTGGCTTCAACGGAATTGGAATCTGTTTTGGAGCACGCTGGGCCTTGACAAAAGGGTACAGCCACCGGAGCCCACACATGGATGCAGCCTGGGCCTATTTGACCCAGACACAAGGATGAAGCCCTGGGTGTCAGGATGCCCAGTCAATGACATGCTTGCAGTTTGCTCCCCCTTACCTTTCCTGAGTCATCCATGCCAATAGAGCAGGCCCCCGACCACCAGGTCTTCTGCCTGTGGCAAGTAGGCCCCCACAATTCAGCCCTGAAGCAGAGAGAGGTCACTCACACCAAAACCCATATGGCCTGTTTTCTGGTAAGGTATACTGGGCCTCTCAGGTAACGAGGTCTCCCAGGTGTCTATCACCTGTAGACTCTCCAGCGCTACCCAGCATGACATGTCTTCTGAAATCTCACAAGATCTGGCTTCAGGGGTATTGGCATATTTCTTTCTGGGAGGACTGGACCTTAGCAGCACAGTGTTTTGCCCAGGACCCCGATCCTGAGACCCAGCCCATCCCTTGGCAACCCAGACTTCGGGACTGGTCCCTGGGATTCATGGATGCTGAGTCCCAGGACACACATGGGCCCATTCTCTCCTGCGCACCTGCACTCAGGCATCAGGCCCTCTATCCTGGTAGGTAGGGCCCAACCTTGTCCACCAGGTCATCTGCCCGTGACTAGCAGTTCCCCATGCTGTGCTATTGATAAAAAGCTTGGAGAGGTGGTTACAGCTAGACCCCATGTGGCCCTGATGTTCTCACAGGACTTGGGGCCTCTCTGGCAATCACGGTTCCCGGGTGTCTCTCATCCATTGGAGCTACGGTTGGACCCAGCGTGGTTTCTGAGATCCCATGAGATCTGGCTTCAGGGTAATTGTCATCTTGGTTTTGAAGTGGTCTGGTCCTTGGCAACTGTGTGTCCCTCAGAAGTCCACAAGAGTGACCTGGGTTATCCCTACACAGCCTCTACACAGGGGCAGGACTCTGGGACTCCTGGATACTGAGTTTCACAGCATGTGCATACACATCTAGCTCCCATGCACCTACCCCCAGGCACCAGCCTAGAAGCACAACCTTCTAGGCTCTTTGGACTGGGCCTGCCCTTAACCACTGGGTTAGCTTGCTAGGGCCCGGGGTTTCCTGCAGTGCATTCCTGACACATAGCCTGGGGAAGTCATTTAACGGAGATCTCTTATGGCCCTGTGCTGGTCAAGTACTCAGGGTCTCTCTGGGAGTCAGGCTTCCCAGATATCTCTTCTCAGTGGAATCCCTGGCACTGCCTGGGATCAAGGCTAAAGAATTCCCAGGAGACCTGGCATCTAGGGAATTGGCATCTCTGTTTTGGATAAGGCTGGATCTTGTCAGTGTGATGTGTCCCGCAGAAGCCACTGCCTGTGGCCTGTCCTATTCTTAAATGGCCCAGACATGGGGACTGATCTGAGGGGGCCTGAAGGCCACTTCATGTGGAACGCCGGTGCTTAGTTTACTCCCATGCACCTGCCCTCAGACATTCAGGCCCTCTAGGTCTGTGTGTACAGAGGCAGTCTTTGCCCACCAGACCGTCTTCCTGGGGCTAGAATTTGCCTGCACTGCCTTCCTGATGCAGAGCCTGGAAAGGTCCTTAGAGCCAGAACCCTTATGGACCTGCTCCTAGTGCATGTTGGGGGACCCCTCTAGTAGTCAAGCCACACAAGTGTCTCTCATCTGGTGACCCAGCAGCCAGACCTACCATGGCATGGCTTCAAAGTTCCCTCAAGATCTGGCTTCAGGGTAATTGGCATCTTTGTTTTGAAGCGAGCTGGACCTTGGCAGAAGGGTTCATCCCCAAAAGCCGGCACATAGAATCTAGCCTGTGCTACACAACCCGGACAGTGGGATGGAGACTTTGACAACCTGAATGCTCATTTGATGGCGTGCACATGCAAAGTTTGCTCCTGCCCACCTGCTCGGAGACTTCCCTGTCTTTTAGGGTTATGTGGATAGAGCAGGCCCCTGACCACCAGGCCTTCTATCTGGGGTAGCAGGACTCTGCAGTGTAGCCCTGAAGTGGAGGCTGGAGAGGTTGTTCACACCAGAACACATATGGCCCTTTTTCCAGTAAGATACAGAGCACCTCTCTGGTAATCAGAGATCCCAGGTGTCTGTCATCTGTGGACTCTCCAGCACTGCCTTGAATGGCATGACTTCTGAAACCCCCCAGATCTGGCTTCAGGGTAACTGGCATCTTTGTTTTGGAGTGTGCTGTGACTTGGCAGCACAGTGTGTCCTCCTAAAGGCCCCACCTATGACCCAACCTACTCCTAGGCATGTCCCCCAGAAGTCCCTACCTATGGACCCACTGATCTCAACACAACTTGAAAGTAGCCTATTTAGAAACATTGTTACTACAAGTATTCTTTTTGTGTGTGTGTGTGAGGAAGACCGGCCCTGAGCTAACATCCGTTGCCAATCCTCCTCTTTTTGCTGAGAAAGACTGGCCCTGGGCTAACATCTGTGCCCATCTTGCTCTACTTTATATGGGACACTGCCATGGCATGGCTGACAAGCAGTGCATCGACAGGCACCCGGGATCAGAACCCGTGAACCCTGGGCTGCCAAAGCACGAACTAGACCACTGCACCACCGGGCTGGGCCCGTATCCTTCACTCTTTGCATTACAGAATGGAGAACAATTCCATAGCTATTATAGCACTGTTCTAGAAGCAGCTTCAAAGTTGTGTTCTTAGAAAAACCATTCTTGCAAGTCTTCTAGGGCCAGCCCCAGTGGCCTAGTGGTTAAGTTCAGTGCATTCCACTTTGGCAGCCTGGGTTCAGTTCCCAGGCACGGACCTACACCACTCTGTTAGCAGCCATGCTGTGCTTGCAGCCCTCATACTAAAAAATAGAGGAAGATTGGCACAAATGTTAGCTCAGGGTGAATATTCCTCAGCAAAAAAAAAGTCTTCTAAAACACTTCGCTACATGTGAACCAAAATGGTTATCAATTCCATTAACTAAAATTACACTGTTCTCAATGCAGATTGCAAGTAGCATTCTTAGAAACATTTTTATTACAAGTATTCTTAATAACTTTGCTACATGATTTACAGAATGTGTATCACTTACATTCACTGATATAACACTTTTAAATCAGCTTACAAGTAGCATTCTTAGAAATATCTATATTACAAGTGTTCTTAAACACTTCACTACATGCATTACGCAATGTCTATCACTCCCATTCACTGGAATAACACTCCTTTCAATGCACCTTGCAAATAGAATTCTTAGAAACATCTTTATTACAAGGGTTCTTAAACACTTCACTGCATACATTACAGAATAGTTATTAGTTACATTGTGTAAAATAACACTGTTCTCAACATAGCTTGGAGGTAGCGTTCTTTAAAATATCTTCATTACAGATGTTCATAAACACTTTACTACACACATTACTGCATGGGTATCACTTATTTTTACTGAGATAATACTGATCTCAACACAGGTTGGAAATAGTGTTCTTAAATACATCCTATTACAACTGTACTTACGCTTCACTATTTGCATTACAGAATGAGGTTCACTTCCACTCACTGATATAACAATGGTCTGAACACAGCTTG
This sequence comes from Tapirus indicus, assembly GCA_031878705.1. NCBI lineage: Eukaryota > Metazoa > Chordata > Mammalia > Perissodactyla > Tapiridae > Tapirus > Tapirus indicus. Next base: position 57,100,855 of record CM062917.1, read on the forward strand.
TACGTAGCGTTCTAAGAAAACATATCTATTACAAATGTTCTTAAACATTTACTACACGCATTACCCTATGGTCATCACTTCCATTCACTGAAATATCACTGTCCTCAAAGAAGCTTGTATTCCTAGAACATTCCTAAAATATCTTTATTACAAATGTTTTTAAACATTTCTCTATATGCATTACAGAATGGGGATCAAATCCTTTCACTAAAAAAGCACTAGACTCAAAGAAGCTTGCAAATAATGTTCTTAGAAACATCTTTATCACAAGTGTTTTCAAACACTTCAGTACATGCATTCAGAATGTGTATCACTTCCATTCACTGAAAGAACAGTTTTCAACACTACTGCAAGTATTCTTATAACATATTTATTTATTGTGTTCTTAAACACTTCACTACACGCATTCAGAATGTGTATCACTTCCTTTCACTGAAATAACACTGTACTCAAAGCAGCTTCAAGTAGCATTTTAAAAAAATCTTTATTACAAGTGTACTTAAACACTTCACTACCTGCATTACAGAATGGGGTTCACTGACATTCACTAAAATAAAACTGTTGTCAATGCAGTTTGACAGTTTCTCCCTTAGAACATCTTTATTAGAAGTTTTCTTAAACAATAGTTACATGCATGACAGAAAGAATATCACATACTTCACAGAGATAACACTTTTTTCAGTGCTGCTTGCAAGTAGTGTTCTTAGGAACATCTTTATTCCAAGTGTTTGTAACACTTCACTACATGCATTACAGAGTGGGGCTCGCTTCCATTCACTGAAATAACACTTTTCTGAAAGCAGCTTGAAAGTAGTATTCCTATAAATATCTTTATTACAGGTGTTCTTAAACACTTGAAACATTCATTCCCAAATGGATAAACTTTCATTTACTCTTTTATACTGTTCTCGACTCAGCCTGCAAATAGTATTCTTAGAATCATCTTTATTGCAAGTGTCCTTGAACCATTTATTGTATGCATGCTAGAATGGGTGTCACTTCCATTCACTGACATACCACTGTTTTCAGCACAGCTTGATAGTATCCTTCATAGACACATGTTTATTAGAAGTGTTATTACACTCTTCAAGGCACACATTGTAGAATAGGTACACATCCATTCACTGAGATAACACTGTGCTCAACAGCTACAGTAGGTTCTTAAAAACACCTAGGTTACAAGTGTTCTAAAAACCTTACTACATGCATTACCAAATGTGTGTCACCTACATCCACTGAAATAACACTATTCTATACTGCAGGTTGAAAGTTGGGTTCTTAGAAATATCTTTATATAAGGAGTTTTAAATACTTCACTACATGCATTATGGAAAGTATATCACTTCATTCACTGTTATAACAGTGTTTTCCATGCAGCCTGCAAGTAGCAATCTTAGAAGCATCTTTACCACATGTATTCTTAAACACTTCACTACAGGTATTACAGAATGTGTATTACTTCCATCACCGGAAAAATACTCTTCTCAATGCAGCTTGCAAGCAGTGTTCTTAGAGACATATTTATTACAAGCGTCTGAAACACTTCACCCTATGCATCGCAGATTAGGTACCACTTCTATTCACTAATATAACACTGTCTTCAACACAGCTTGCAAGTAATATTCTCGGGATCATCTTTAATATAAGCATTTTAAAACACTTCACTAAATGCTCTGTAGAACATGTGTTACTTTTATCCCTGAAATAACAGTTTCTAATGCAGCTTACAAGTAGTTTTCTTAGAAAATCTTTATATAAGTGTTCTTAAACTTTTCACTACATGCATTACAGAATGTGTATTATGTCCACTCACTGAAATAACACTGTGCTCAACGCATCTTCCAAGTAGTTCTTGGAAACATCTTTATTTCAAGTATCTTATACACTTTACTGCATGCATTACAGAATATTTATCACTTACATGGAATGAAATAACTCTATTATCAACACAGTTTGCATTTACTGCTTTTAGAAACATTACTATTGCAAATATTCTTTAAAATCTCAATACGTGCATTACAAAATGGAGATAATTTCCTGTCTCTGATATAACACAGCTTTCAATGCAGTGAACAAGTATCATCTTAGACACATCTTTACTACAAATGTTCTTAAATACTTTACTACCTTCATTTCAGAATGGGTAGCACTTGGATTCACTGTTTTACACTGGTCTCACTTCAGCTTGACGGTACTATTCTTAGAAACATCTTTGTACAAGTGGTATTAAACACTTCACTACATGCATTACAAAATGGGTTTGATTTTGTTCACTAATGTAACACTTCTCTGAATGCAGCTTGCAAATAGCTATCTTAGAAATAACTGTCTTAAAATTTTTGTAAACTATTATATGCATTTCAGAATGTGTATCACTTTCATTCACTGAAATAACGCTGTGCTGAATGCATCTTACAAGCAGTGTTTGTAGAAACATCTTTAATTCACGTGTTCTTGAACACGTCCCTGAATGTGTTCCAGTATGGGTATCACTTCCACTCACTGAAAGAGCATTGTTCTCTGTGCATCTGGCAAGTAGCATTCTTCTAAAGGTTTTTATTACAAGTGTTCTCAAACAATTCCTTACAGTGGTTACAGAATGAGAATCACTTCCATTCATGGACTTAACACTGTTCAAGGAGGCTTGCAAGTAATCTTCTTAGAAACATCTTTGTTAGAAGCTTTTAAATGCTTCACTAGATGCATTAAGGATTGGAGTCATTTCCATTCACTGAATGTACAGTTTTCTCAATGCAACATACACAAGTAGCTTTCTTAGAAACATCTTTATTACAAACGTCCATGAAAACATCTCCACATGCAATAGGAGACTGCTTCCTTTTCCTGAAAAAACACTGTCCTCAAAGCAGCCTGCAAGTAGCATCCTTAGAAACTTTTTATTACAAGCATTCTTAAACACTGCACCACCTGCCTTAGATAATATCACTTTCATTCACTGAAATAACACTGTTCTCTGCACCGTTTGTAAATATCATTCTTAGAAACGTCTTTATTACAAACATTCTCATACACTTCATTATTTAAATTAGAGAATCGGTATCACTTGCATTCACTGAAATAAAACTTCTAAATAAAGTTTGCAGGTAGCATTCTTTGAAACATCCTTAGTACAAGTGTTCACTACTTTCATTACAGAAATGGGATCACTTCCGTTGCTGAATGACACTGTTCTTAATGCATGCAAATAGCAATCTCAGACTCATCCTTATTGCATATGTTCTTAATCACTACTCTATGAGCTTTCCAGAATGAGTATCACTTCCATTCAATAAAATAACACTGTTCTCAATGCAGCTTGCATGTAGTGTTTTTTTTTGTGTGTGTGTGGGGAAGACCAGCCCTGAGCTAACATCTGTTGCCAATCTTCCCCTTTTTGCTGAGGAAGACTGGCGCTGGGCTAAAATCCGTGCCCATCTTCCTCTACTTTATATGGGACGCCTCCACGACATGGCTGACTGGCAGTGCGTCGGCGGGCGCCCGGGATCCGGGCTCGCGAACCCCGGGCTGCCAAGCGCGGACTAAACCGCTGCGCCACCAGGCGGCCCCGCATGTAGTGTTTTTTGAAGCATTCTTATTACAAGTGTTCTTAAACCCCTCGTTACCTGCATTACAGAATGGGGGGGGGGTCACTTACATTCACTGAAATAACACTTTTCAGTGCAGTGTGCAAGTACCATTCTGAGAAACATCTTTATTACAAGTGTTATTAAATGCTTCACTACATGCATTACAGAATGAGGATCATTCCTTTCACTGATATAACACTGGTCTGAACACAGCTTGCAAGTAGCCTTCCTAGAAATGATATCTTAAAAGTGTTTTAAACACATCATTACATGCAGTACAGAATGTGTATCAGTTCCATTCAATGTTATAACACTGCTCTCTAAGCAGCTTAAAAGTAGTGTTCTTAGAAACTTTATTATGTGTCCTTAACACTTCACTACATGCATTATAGAATGGGTATTATTTCCACTTACTGATATTACACTGTTCCTGATGCATTTTGCAAATAGCATTTTTAGAAACATCTTTATTATAAGTGTTCTTAAACTCTTCACTACACACATTCAGAATGGGAAATCACTTCCATTCACTGAAACATCACTGGTTTGAATGTAGCTTGCAAGTAGTGTTTTTAGATACATCTTTTTAAAAAGCCATTGTACACATTTCATTAAATGAATTTCTCAATGTGTATCACATTGATTCAGTTCTTTTTTAGATGTAATTGACATACAACATTATGTTAGTTTCAGGTATACAACATAGTAATTCAATATTTGTATATATTACAAAATGATCACCATAACAAGTGTAGTTAACATCATAGCCACACAGTTTTACAATTTTTTTCTTGTGATGAGAACTTTTAAGATTGACGCTCTTAGCAAGTTGCAAATATACAACACAATATTATTAACTATAGTCACCATGGTGCACATTATATCCCCATGTCTTATGTATTTTATAACTAAAAGTTTGTACCTTTTTTTTGGTGAGGAAGGTTAGCCCTGAGCTAACATCTGTTGCCAATCCTTTTTTTTTTCCTGAGGAAGATTGGCCCTGTGTTAACATCTGTTGCCAATCTTCCTCTTTTTCTTTTTTTATCCCCAAAGCCCCCGTACATAGTTGTATATCATAGTTGTAGAGTTGTAGCTCTTCTATGCGGGACTCTGCCTCAGCATGGCTTGATGAGTGGTAAGTAGGTCCACACCCAGGATCCAAACCAGTGAACCCCAGGCTGCCAAAGCAGAACACGAGAACTTAACTGCTACACCACTGGGCTGGCCCCCAATCCTCCTCTTTTTGCTGAGGAAGATTGACTCTGGGCTAACATATGTGCCCATCTTCCTCTGCTTTTTTTATATGTGGGTTACCTGCCACAGCATGGCTTGATAAGCAATGCATAGGTCTGTGCCTGGGATCCGAACCCCCAAACCCTGGGCCACTGAAGCAAAAAGCATGTGAACTTAACCACTATGCCACCAGGCTGGCCCCAAAAAGTTTGTACCTTTTGACCTCAATCACTCTTTTCACCCACTACCCTCAGCCCACCTCTGGCAACCACCAATCTGTTTTCTGAAACTATGAATTCGGATTTTTTTGAATTCCACATACAAGTGAGATTATATGGTATTTGTCTTTTCTGTCTGATTTATTTCACTTAGCATGATGCCTTCAAGGTCCATTCATATTGATGCAAATGGCAAATTTTTCTTCATTTTTGTGGCTTAATGACTTTCCAAGTACATATATACCACATTTTTCTTTTTTTTTTTAATCCATTGATGCACACTTAGTTTGCTTCCAAGTCTTGGCTATTGTAAATGTGATGCAATGAACGTGAGGGTGCATATATTTTTTTGCATTAGTGTTTTTGTTTCATTCAGATAAATACCCAGGAGTGGGTCTGCTGGATCATATGGTAATTCTGTTTTTAATTTTTTGAGGAACCTCCAACTATTTTCCATAGTGGCTGCACCAGTTTGCATTCCCACCGCAGTGCCTAAAGTTTCCCTTTTCTTCACATCCTCACCAACACTTGTTATTTTTTGTTTTTTTGATAATAGACATTCTAACAGGTATGAGGTGATATCTCACTGTGGTTTAGATTTAGATTGCACTGATGATTAGTAATGTTGCACACTTTTCACATACTTTTTGGCCATCTGTATGTCTTCTTTGGAAAAATATCTATTCAGACCTTCTGCCCATTTTTTAATTGTTGTAGGGTTTTTTGCTATTTACGTGCATGAATTTTTTATATATTTTGGATATTAACCCCTTATTAGATATATAATTTGCCAATATTTTCTCCCACTTGGCAGGTAGCCTTTTCATTTTGTTGATTGTTTCCTTCGCTGTGCAGAAGACTTTTAGTTTTAATGTAGTACCACTTCTTAATTTTTCTTTTGTTGCCTTTGCTTTTGGTGTCAAATCCAAAAAATCATCATCAAGACCAATGTTAAGGAGCTTACTGCTTATGTTTTCTTCTAGAAGTTTTATGGTTTCAGGACTTATGTTCAAATCTTTAATCCATTTTGTGTCAGTTTTTGTGTATGATGTAAGATAGTGGTCCAGTTTCATTCTTTTGCATGTGGCTGTCCAGTTTTTCCAACACCATTGAAGAGACTGTCCTCTCCACATTGTATATTCTTGGCTCCTTTGTCATAAATTAATTGACCATATAAGCATGGATTTATTTTTTGGGATTTCTATCCTGTTCTATTGATCTATGTATCTGTTTTTATGACAATATCATACTGTTTTAATTAGTATAGCTTTGTAATATAGTTCAAAATAAAGCGTGATACCTCCTGCTTTGCTCTTCTTTCTCAAGATTGCTTTGGCTATTTGGAGTCTTTTGTGGTTCCATACAAACTTTAGGATTGTTTATTCTATTTGTGTGAAAATTCATTGGAATTTTGATAGAGATTTTATTGAATCTGTAGATTGCTTTGGGTAGTGTGCACATTTTAGCAATATTAATTCTTCAGTCCATGAGCATGGTATATCTTTCAATTTATTTGTGTTTTCTTCAATTTCTTTTATCAATATTTCATAGTTTTCAATGTATAGATCTTTCACCTCATTGATTAAATTTATTCCTAGGTACTTAATTCTTCTGATGCAATTGTAAATGGGATTGGTTTCCCTATTTTTCTTTCTGATATTTCACTATTAGTGTATAGAAACAGAATAGATTTTTAATATTGATTTTGTATGCTGCTACTTTACTGAATTTGTTTATTAGTTCTAATAGTTTTTTGCTGAAGTCTTTAGGACTTTCTATATGTAATAATATGTCATCTGTAAGTAGTGACAGTTTTACTTCTTCCTTTCTAATTTGGATGTCTTTTTATTGCCTACTTTCTCTGGGTAGAACTTTCAGTACTATGTTGAATGAAAGTGGAGAGAGTGGGCATCCTGCTTGTCTTGTTTCTTATCTTGGAGAAAAAGCTTTCAGCTTTTTACTGTGGAGTATTATGCTAGCTGTGGGCTTGTCATATATGGTCTTTATTATGTTGAGGTATGTTTTCTCTACTCACTTTGTGAGAGTTTTTATCTTAAATGGGTGTTTAATTTTGTAAAATGTTTTTCTGCATCTACTGGGATGATCATATGATTTTTATACTTTATTTTGTCAATGTGGTGTATCATATTGATTGATTTGTGGATATTGAACCATTCTTACATGCCTGGAATAAATCCCACTTGATCATGATATCCTTTTAAGGTATTGCTGAATTTGTTTTTCTGTATTTTGTTGAGAATATTTTAATCTATGTACATTAGAGATATTGGCCTGTAATTTTCTTTTCTTGTGGCATCTTCATCTGGTTTTTTTAGATAAATATTTTAGGTAAATACTATTTACATAAACAACACAAAAATATTTTAAAACTAAGAGTTTTGAGTACATAAATATTTTAAAATTTTGTATAAAAAAATCTATTAAAAATTTAAAGGTATGTCACAGACTTGGAGAAAATATATGCAACATGAATAACTAAGGATTATACTTTGTAAAGCATTTCTAAAAATCAACTAGAAGACAAATAACCCAATGGAAAATTAATACAGGCCATGAACAGACAGTTCACACAGAGAAACAAATGACCTAAAATATATAAAAAGATAGCTAGCCACACCAATAACTAAAGAAATATGAGTGAAAATAATAATAAAGTAAAAATCCATCATCTATCTTATTGAAAATTATTTTAAAAATTAATAACATCCACTGGTATGATGAGTAAGGAGAAATGGACACACTTGTAAACTCTTGATAAGAGCATAAATTTGTACAGCCTATTGGAAGGAGAGGAAATGTAAGAGTTTTAATAATAGATATTGAAAAATTAAATACACATATTCTTAGAAGCCATAATCCAATTTCTATCTACATATATTCAAAAATAAATCCATATATATACAAATTTATGCACAAAGTATTTTAACTGTAAAATTTTGGAAACACTTGAATGTCTATCACAGGCAGGGAAAATACTTAAATTAAGATACACATAGATTGTGGAATATTATGCTACTATGGGACTGATTTAAATGTACTTACATAAAAATTTTCTAAAACACACAGTTGAGGGAAAAAAGTCAAAGAACTATATTTATACTATGACATCCCATTCATTGGTTTAAATCAGAGAGAACACAGGTAGATTGTACTAATATTACAAGTATTTAGAAAAGAGGAGCTATAAGATCTGGTTTCTCAGTAAATTCAAATAAGACCCCATAGTTAGTTTATTGAAAAATGGATTGTCAACTTTGGAACAGTGTGGCCTTTTGTTTGTTTTTAGTTTTGTTTTGCTTGATAACAGAAAATGCACTGATGCACATGCAGTTAGAAAATATTTTGCTTGTTGAGCTTGGTTCTACTTCTACATCAGAGAGCTCCAGGATAAAAGTACCAACATCTATGTGTGGGAAAATGCAAGCAATTTACATTTCCCATTTAACTCCCTACACCCCCACCTTCACACACACTTTGTCACATGCACACACACACACACACACTTCACCTAGGAAACTTACTCTATACTTCTCTTCAGCTCTACAGTAAAATTCCAGCAAGTAACAACTTCTCAATTTAAAATGCTGTTATTTGGAAGAAACTAACAAGCATACCTTCCCACAATGATCACTATAAATTCTGAACAAAATACAAAAATAATGCTATGAGGTAACTGGAAAATGAGCAAAAGCAGGCAGATTTTTAAGTGGAAACTTGGAGGAATTGGCTAGCATAGGTTGAGTTTCCTATTTTTGTGGCTTTGCTCTAAGGGCAGTTGTGGTTGTAGAGATATACAGTGTAAAAATATTTTTGATAAAAAGCTTACCATATTTCTGGCAATAGGAAACAGGAGATGGATCCCAAAGCAATCAGAGTGGGGAAGAGGGGATTGCTAAAAGAAGAGAGCCAAAGAAGTGGTAACCCAAATTCTGTGTATAGATTCTGCTCAAATTTCTGCCTGGCCCTTGAACCACACATTACAGGGCAGATTGAAAGCAACCTGAACAGATACCTAAGCTGCCACCCACCACAGGCAACACAGAGGCTATAGTCTGAGTCTGAGTAAAACTTAAACATCAATACTCTTTGTAACAATATAACAGATTCCAGAGTCTCCACAATATTATGTTCACTATGTCAGGAATACAAACCCAAATCATCCAAAATACAAAGAGTCATTATATTATGATGTATTGTCAAAGAAAAAATAAATGAACAGAGAACCACACCAAGATGATAGATGTGTTGGAATTATCAGAAAGTGAATTAAAGCTACTATTTTAACTAGGTTCAGTGAGGAAAAGAAAAACGAGCTTCTGATCATGAATGCAAATATAGGGAATAGCAGCAGAAATAGGAAATATAAAAAAAAAACAAATAAAAATTTAGTACTGAAAAATAAAACAAAAGAAATTTTTAAATAATTGAATTGACTTAATAATAGAATGGAAAAAATAGAGGAAAATGCCAGTGAGCTTGAAAACACATCAATAGAAAATTATTTAGTCTGAAGAAGAATGAGAAAAACAGGTTGAAAAAAGCATGAGAGAGCTTTAGATACATGTGGGATCATCTCAAACATTCTAACACATGTATAATTAGAGTCAGAGAAAAAGACAAGACAGATAATCAGGCAGAAAAAAATAGTTTAGGATATTATGACTGAAAACCTCTCAAATTTGGTGGAAGACATAAATTTACAGATTCAAAATCTCAGCAAATCCCAAACAGAATAAATATGAATAGTGCCTAGACATATCATAATTAAACTGCTAAAAATCAAAGATATAGAGAAAATATCAAAAGCAATGAGAAATAAATCACACATTTAAAATATGGTAACAATAACTACAGACCAATATCCTTTATGAACATTGATGCAAAAATTTTTTCACAAAATACTAGCAAACCAAATTCAGCTGCATGTTGAAAATATTATACACCATTACCAAGTGAGGATTTATTCCTGGGATGCAAGGATGCTTCAGCACTCAAAAATTGATCAGCGTAATATACCACGTCAAGAGAATGAAGGAAAAAAATCCACATGATCATTTCAATTGATGCAGAAAAAGCATTTGACAAAATTTAGCACCATTTCATGATAGAAAAACTCAACAAACTAAGAATAGAAGGAAACCACCTCAGTATAATAACCATGTTTGAAAAACCCACAGTGAACATGAAACTCAATTGTGACATAATGAAAACTTTTCCTGTAAGATCAGGAACAAGTCAAGAAATGCCAATTCTCACCACTCCTATTCAGTATAGTATGGTAAGTCCTAACCAGAGCAATTAGGCAAGAAAGAAGAAATGAAAGGCAAGGAAATTGGAAAGGAAAAAGTAAAATGATCTCTGTTTACAGATGATATTATCTTAAATGTAGAAAATCCTAAAGATTACACAAAAACACTCAGAACGAATTAACAAATTCAGCAAAGTAGCAAGATGCAAAGTCAACAAACAAAAATCAGTTGCATTTCTATACACTAACAATAAATAATCTGAAAAAAAATTAAGGAAATAATTTCATTTAAAATAGCATCAAAAAACACTTTGGATTGTCGTTGCAACTTAATCAAGGAGATGAAAGACTTGTACAATGAAAATTACAAAAGATTCTGAAAGAAAAAATAAACAAGTGAAAATGTTTCCCATGTTTGTGGATCAGGAGACTATTCTTCAGATGTCAATACTATCCAAAGTGATCTACAGATTTAATGCAATCCCTTATAAAATCCCAGTAATGGGATTTTTTTTTTCAGAAATAGAAAAACCTATCCTAAAATACATACAGGATTTCAAGGAACCCTGAATAGCCAAAACAATTCTGAAAAAGAACAAAGCTGGAGAACTCACACTTCCTGATTTTAAAATATAGTATAAAACTACAATAATCAAAACAGTGTGGTACTGGCATAAAGACAGACATACAAACCAATGGAATAGAATAGAGTGAAAATAAACCTTGAGATATATGCTCAAATGATTTTCAACATGGGTTCCAAGACCATTCAATGGAGGAAAGACAGTCTTTTCAACAAATGGTGCTGGAAAAACTGGATATCTACATACAAAAAAAAAAAAAAAATGAAGTTAAACCCCTACCTAATACCATATATAAAAATTAACTCAAAATTGATCCATGACCTAAATGTAAGACCTAAAACCCTGAAACTCTTAAAAGAAAACACATATTTGGCAATAATTTCTTGGATATGACACCAAAGGCATAGGCAACAACAAAATGGACAAACTAGACTTCATGAAAATTTAAGAAATTTGTGCATCAAAAAACACTATTGAGTGACATCAGCATCATGGTGGAGTGAGTTGTTCCCTTCATCACTCCCTTCTGCATTACAACCAGTCAGACATCCATTGATCAACAAAGGACTCCCTGCACAGCATGCCAGAACACCAGAGACATCTGTGCATCTACACATCTGAAGGTGGGTGGACTAGACCTCCAGGAGAGAGTGGAACTAGGGGACTAGCCCCCCTTTCCCCCTAGACAGTGATCCAAAACACGGACACTCACACCAGCAGCAGTTGCCTGTGAACAAAGCCTGCAGGTGCAGACACGGCACTCACAGCTTAGCCCCTGTCCCCCAAGCAGGGGCAGGTGGCACACATGTCCTGAAGACTTGGGACACAGAGTAGAGCCAGTTACCCAGTCCCCTCCTCCTCCCCTCAGAGTGGTGCTAGTCTTTTCAGCAGTGGGAACAGTTTCTAAAATGTGGATTTTCCTGACTGGGGAGAGGCACCCTGACCTGAGATATCAAAGTCCACTGACAGGTGCCAGGGACCAGAGGCTACACGAGCAGCAATGACACTCATTAGCCTCTGTCCCCCACTGGTGGTGGTGGGTTGTGCCTGTGACCTGAAGCTCTAGGAACCACAGCAGAACCTTTGATCTAGCTCCCAGTGGCAGCACCTCTGACACCAGCTCTACCAGCAGTGGGGGCTGCACATAAGACCCTGGGCCCCCAGCATTGATAGTGATACCTGGGAACCCAGGGCCCCTGGCACCAGTGCTGCCAGCACCCCCAGACAACTCAGGAACAGCAGCCCAGGTGGTGCACAGGCAGCAGCACCTGAGCCCATGGAAAGCCTACAGAGAGGCAGGAGGAACACAAGACCCAGGTGATCCGGGAAGCAGGAGAGGTGTCTGCAGCCTGGTGACCCCAGTGGTAACACCTGAGACTTCAGTGACATCAAAAGCAGCAAGTCACCAGCAACCTCAGAGGCACAAGCAGCACAAGGAGGGCACCGATGACACCTCTAGCAGAGGCGGTAAAGAGCGGAAAATGCAGCGACTCAAATATAACCAGAAGCAGCTCAGAACCAAAATAACCAAATAAGATGTTTACTTATCCAAATAAGGTGTTTACTACCACAAATGCACTGGCAGAGAATGAACTCATCAAGTACCATGAAAAACTACAGTAACATGGCAGAACAGAAAGAAAATGACAACTCTCCAGAAATCAAACTTGAAGTCACAGAAGGTTATAATCTAACTGACAGAGAATTCAACATAGCTGTCATAAAGAAACTCAATGAATTACAAGAAAACTCAGAAAGGCAGTTCAATGAGCTCAGGAATAAAATTAAAGAACAGAAGGAGTACTTCACCAAAGAGACTGAAACTCTAAAACAAACAAACAAACAAAACCCCAGAAATTCTGGAGATGAAGAGTACAATTAATGAGATAAAAAGTAAAGTAGAAAGCATTGAAAATAGAGCTGACCATATGGAAGAGAGAATTAGGGAGCTCAAAGATAGAAATCTAGAAATGATTCAGGTGGAAGAGGAGAGGGAACTGAGATTTTTAAAAAATGAAGAACTTCTAAGAGAAATATCCAACTCGATAAGAAAAGCAACATAAGGGCAATAGGTATCCCAGAATAAGAAGAGAAGGAGAAAGGAGCAGCAAGCTTATTTAAAGAAATAATAGCTGAGAACTTCCAAAACCTGGGGAATGAACTGGATATACAAGTACATGAACCTAATAGAACTCCTAATTATCTCAACACAAAAAGATCTTCTCTAAGGCATATTATATGAAAACTGTCAGAAGTTAATGACAAAGAAAGAATACTAAGGGTGGTCAGAGAGAAGAAAATAAATACAAAGGAAGCCCCATCAGCCTATCGGTGGATTTCTTAGCAGAAACTCTACAGGCTAGGAGAGAGTGGAATGATATATTCAAATTATTGAATGACAAAAGCTATCAGACAAGAATACTTTATCCAGCAAAGTTATCCTTCATATATGAAGGAGAAGTAAAAGCTTTCCCACACAAACAAAAGCTGAGGGAATTCATGTTCACTAGACCTGCCTTACAAGAAATGTTGACAGGAACACTCTTACCTGAAACAAAAACGCAAAGGTTTACAAAGATTTACACAAGGTGGTAAATAGACAAACAGAATCAGAAAATTGCAACTCTATCAGAATAGGTTAGTAAACAATTATAACATAAAGGCTAAAGGGAAAGAAAACACCAAAAATGACTATAACCACTTCAATTTGATCATAAAATCACAACAAAAAGGATAATTTGTGACAACAAAAACATAGAAGGGGAAGAGGAAGAAGACATAACCTGCATAGGCTAATGAAGATAAGATGCTATCAGCAGAAAAAGGACTGTCTCATCTATGAGATCTTTTATACAAACCTCATGGTAACCAAGAACAAAAAATCAGAGCAGAGTCACAAATCATACATAAAGAGAAACTGAGAAAAACATCGAGAAAACAACCAAACTGAAATGGCAGACAGAAATATAAAGTTAAAGAAACAATGGAAATATAGAACAAACAGGGAACAAAACATAAAATGGCAATATTAAGCCCTCATATATCAATGATCACTCTAAATGTAAATGGATCAAATTCTCAAATAAAAAGACACAGGGTGGCTGGATGGAATAAAAAATAAGACCCAACAATGTGCTGCCTCCAGGAGACCCATCTCAGCTCTAAAGACAAACATAGGCTCAAAGTGAAAGGATGGAAGATGATACTCCAAGCAAATGGCAACCAAAAGAAAGTGGGTGTAGCCATACTTATATCAGACAAAATAGACTTCAAGATAAAAAAGATAACAAGAGACAAAGATGAACATTCCACCAAGAAGACTTAACACATACGTACCTAACATGGGAGCATCAAAATATATAAAACAACTATTACCAGACTTAAAGGGAGGAACTTGACAGTAACACAATAACAATAGGGGACTTTAACACTCCACTTACATCAATTGATAGATCATCCAGACAGAAAGTCAACAAGGAAACATTGGCCTTAAATGGAACACTAGATCAGGTGGACTTAATAAATATATATAGAACATTGCATCCAGAATATACATTCTTCTTTAGTGCACGTGGAACATTCCCAAAGACAGACCATATGTTGGGAAAAAAAAAAACAAGCCTTAATAAATTTGAGAAGATTGAAATCATATCAAGCATCTTTTCCAACTGCAGTGGTATGAAACTAGAAATCAACTACAAGAAAAAGGCTGGAAAAGTCACAAATGTGTGGAGACTAAACAACATACTTCTGAACAACTACTGAAGAAATCAAAAAAATACCTGGAGATAAATGAAAATGAAAACACAACATACCAAAACTTATGTGATGCAGGAAAAGCAAAACTAACAGGGAAGTTTATAGCAATAAAAGCCTACCTCAAGAAACAATAAAAATGTCAAATAAACAATCTAACCAATACCTAAAATAAACTAGGAAAAAGAAGAACAAAAAAAGCCCAAAGTTGTTAGAAGGAAAGAAATAATAAAAAGATGAGGAGAAATAAATGAAATAGAGAGTAAAAAAAAAAATAGAAAGGATCAATGAAACTAAGAGCTGGTCCTTTGAAAATATAAATGAAATTGACAAAATGTTAGCCAGATTTACTATGAAAAAACCCAGAAATCTCAAATAAATGAAATCAGAAATGAAGGAGGAAAAATTATCATGGATACCACAGGAATATAAAGGATTATAAGAGAATATTATGAAAAGCTATGCCAACAAATCAGATGGCCTAGAAGGAATGGACAAATTCTTGGAATTAAACAACCTCCCAAAACTGAATCAAGAAAAAATAGAGAATCTGAATAGACCAATCACAAATAAAGATATTGAAACAGTAATCAAAACCCTCCCCCAAATCAAAAGTCCAGGACCAGAGAGTGTCTCCAGTGAATTCTACAAAACATTCAAAGAAGATTTCATACCTATCCTTCTCAAACTCTTCTAAAAAATTGAAGAGGATGGGACACTTTCTAACTCATTTTACAGGCCACCATTACCCTGATACCAAAACTAGACAAGGACAATAAAAAAAGGGAAAATTATGGACCAATATTGCTGATGAACATAGATGCAAAAATCTTCAATGAAATATTAGCAAATTGAATACAACAATATATTAAAAGGATCATACACCATAATCGAGTGGAATTTATTCCAAGAAGGCAGGGATGATTCAGTGTCCATAAATCAATCAATGTGATACACCACATTAACAATATGAAGAATAAAAATCACATGATCATCTCAATAGATGCAGAGAAAGCATTCAACAAGATACAGCATCCATTTATGATAAAAACCCTGAATAAAATGGGTATAGAAGAAAGGTACCTTAATATAATAAAGGCCATATATGACAAACCCACAGCCAGCATCATAATGGTGAAAAACTGAAAGCTATCCCTCTAAGAAAAGGGACAAAGATGTCCACTTTTGCCACTCTTATTCCACATAGTACTAAAAGTCCTAGCCAGAGCAATTAGGCAAGAAAAAAAGTAATAAAAGGGATCCAAATTGGAAAGGAAAAAGTAAAACTGTGACTATTGGCAGTTGACATAATATTATATATAGAAAATCCTAAAGAATCCACCAAAAAGCTGTAGAAATAATTAATGAATACAGTTAAGTTGCAGGGTACAAAATCAACATACGAAAATTAGTTACACTTCTTTACACCAACAATGAACTAGTGGAAAGAGAAATCAAGAATACCATCCTGTTTACAATCACAACAGAAAGAATAAAATACCTAGGAATAAAATTAACCAGGGAAGTGAAAGCCCTATACACTGAAAACTATAAGACATTATTGAAAGAAATTGAAGAAGACATAAAGAAATGGAAAGATATTCTGTGCTCATGGATTGGAAGAACAAACATAGTTAAAATGAGCATATTACCTAGGGCAATCTCAGATTCAATGCAATCCCAATCAGAATCCCAAGGACATTCTTCTCAGAACTAGAACAAAGAATCCTAAAATTTATATGGAACAACAAAAGACCCCAAGTAGCCAATGCAACCCTGAGAAAAAACAACAGAGCTGGAGGTATCACACTCCCTGAATTCAAAATACACTACAAAGCTATAGTAAACAAAGCAGCATGGTACTGGCAGAAAGATAGACACACAGATCAATGGAACAGAATTGAAAGCCCAGAAATAAAACCACACATCTATGGACAGCCAATCTTTAACAAAGGAGCCAAGAACATACAACGGAGAAAGGAAAGTCTCTTCAATAAATGGTGCTGGGAAAACTGGACAGCCACATGTAAAAGGATGAAAGTAGACCATTATCTTATACCACCCACAAAAATTAACTCAAAATGGATTAAAGATTTGAATATAAGACCTGAAACCTTAAAACTACTAGAAGAAAACAGGCAGTATGCTCTTTGACATCAGTCTTAGCAGTATCTTTTTAAATACCATGTCTCCTTAGGCAAGGGTAATGACAGAAAAAAAATAAGCAAATGGGACTACAACAAACTAAAAAGCTTCTGCACAGCAAAGGAAACCATGAAAAAAACAAAAAGACAACCCTCCAACTGGGAGAAAATATTGGCAAATCATGTGTCCAATAAGGGGTTAATTTCCAAAACATGTAAAGAACTCACACAACTGAACAACAAAAAAATGAAAACCCAATCAAAAAATGGGCAAAGGATATGAACAGGCAATTTCTGAAAGAAGATATACAGATGGCCAATAGGCACATGAAAAGATGTTCAACATCATTAATTATTAAGGAAATGCAAATCCAAACTACGAGACAGCACTTACACCAATCAGAATGGCTTTTTAAAAAAAGACAGGAAATAATAGTGTTGGAAAGGATATGAAGAAAAGAGAACCCTCATGCACTGTTGGTGGGAATGTAAACCGGTGCAGCCACTATGGAAAACAGTATGGAAATTTCTTTAAAAATTAAAAATAGAAATACCATATGATAGAGCTATTCCACTTCTAGGTATTTATACAAAGAACATGAAAACACTAATTCAAAAAGATATGTGCACCCCTACGTTCATCGCAGTATTATCCGCAATAGCCAAAACATAGAAGTAAACCAAGTGCCCACCAATGGATGAATGGATAAAGAAGATGTGGTATATATATATACAATGGAATACTACTCAGCCATAAAAGAAGACAAAATCTTGCCATTTGCAACAACATAGATGGAACTTGAGGGTATTGTGCCAAGTGAAATGTCAGGCAGAGAAAGACAAATACCATATGATTTCGCTCATATGTGGGTGATCAACAAAAAAACAAACACATATTAAAGGAGAATGGATTGGTGGTTACCAGAGGGGAAGGGGTCAGAGGAGCCAAAAGGGGTAAAGGGGCACCTATGTATAGTGACAGATGAAGACTAGACTTTTGATAGTGAACATGATGCAGTCTACTCAGAAGCCGAAATATAATGATATACACCTGAAATTTACACATTATAAACCAGTGTGACCTCAATAAAATAATTTTTTTAAAAAGACATTATTGATGGAGCAAAAGGCATCCCACAAAATGAGAGAAAATATCTGCAAATCATATATTTGATAAGGGATTAATATCGAGAATATATAGAAACCTCCTAAAACTCAACAACAAAAAAGGAAACAACCCAATTAAAAAACGGGCTAAGGATTGAAAAGACGTTTCTCCAGAGAAGATATACAAATGACCAGTAAGTATATGAACAGATGCTCAACATCACTAACATTAGGGAATTGCAAATCAAAACCACAATGAAATACCACCTCATACCCATTAGGATGGCTACTATCGCACACACACACAAAAAAAAACCCCAGAAAATAACAAGTGTTTACAAGGATGTGGAGAAATTGGAAGCCTTGTGCACTGTGGGTGGGAATGTAAAAATGTAAAATGGTATAGTTGCTGTGGAAAACAGTATGGTGGTTTCCGAAAAAATTAAAAATTACCATATGATCCAGTAATTCTACATCTAGGTATATACTCAAAAGAATTTATAGCAAAATCTTGAAGAGATATTTGTACACCCATGTTCATAGCAGCATGATTCACAACATCTAAAATACTGAAGCAACTCAAGTGTCCATAAACAGAAAAATCGATCAGCAAAATGTGGTATACACATGCAATGGAATATTTTTCAGCCCTAAAAAGAAAAAAATTTCACATCTGACCTATGCTACCACATTGGTGAGACTTGAGAACATTATGCTAAGTGAAATAAGCCAATCACAAAAAGACAAATACTGTGCGATTCCACTTATATAAGTTACTTAGAGTTGTCAAAATCAGAGTCGTAAAGTAGAATGGTGGTTTCCAGGGGCTAGGGAGGGGGGCAGATGGACAGTTTATTGTTTAACGGGTATAGAGTTTCAGTTTTGCAAGATGGAAAGAGTTCTGGAGATGGATGAGGTGATGGCTGCATAACAATATAAATGTACTTAATACCCTGAACTGTGCACTTAAAAATGGTTGACAGTAAACTGCATGTTATATTATTTTACCATAATAAAAAATTTGGGGGAAAAATAGTGTAACAATACTTCAAATGACCACAGTATTCTGAGGCCAGCAGACAGTGAAATAGCACCTTTAAGTTGAATAAACTGGAAAAAAACTGTCAACCCACAAAAATATCCTTCAGGAGTAAAATCAAAAGAAAGCCTAAAAGAATTTGTCACTACCCAGATGCATTATAAGAAATGCTAAAGGAAGTTCTTCAAGGCAAAGCAAAATATTAGAATGAAACTCAGATATTCAGGAACAACTAAAGAGCATTAGAAATGGTAAATATTGAGATAAATATAAAAAACTATTTTTCTTAATTTCTTCAAAATGTATATAACTGTTAGAAGAAAAATTATATTATCTTGTAGGGTTTGTAAATGTGTAGATGTATATATATAACAAGTAGAGCATAGAGAACAGTAGAGGGTAGTGTATGAACCTAAGCAGTATCAAAACTTTTACATTTTGGGGAGAAGAGATACCATATTAACGCTGAGCAGACTGAAAAATCTAAGGGTGCATAATGCGATTTAAAACAAGCACTGAAAATATAATTCAAAGAGATATATCTAAAAAGCTAATAGAGGATCAATTCATCAGGAAGATAACAATTATAAATGTGTATGTGCCTTAAAACACATGAAGCAAAAATTAACATTAAAAGAAAGAGAAAATTCCACAACCATAGCAGGGGATTTTAAATCCCTCTCTAAGCAATTAATACAAAAAGGAGATAAAAAATAAAGACAGAGAATCCAAGAAACATTATCAACCACCTGGATCTAATTTATTTTTATAGGACATTAAACCCCAAAACTTCAGAATCCACATTCTTTCTGAGTACAAATTGTATGTTTACCAAAATAGAACATTTACTGGGTCATAAAACAAGTTCCAATAAATTTAAAATAATCAAACTTATACAAAGTATATTATCTAACCACAATGGAACTAAATTTGAAATCAATAATCAATAACTTAAATTAGAAATAATATATCTAGGAAGTCCTAAATACTTGAGAATTAAGCAACGTACTTCTAAATTATCAATGTGCCAAAGAAGAAATTACAAAGTTTTAAAATATTTCAAAATGAAAATACAACATACAAAAATTTGTGTGATGCAGCTACAGCACTCTTAGAAGGAAGTGTGTAGCTTTAAATGCTAATATTAGAAAAAAAGAAATGTCTAAAATCAATGATCTGAGGTTCTACCTCAAGAAGCTATAAAAAGAACAAAGTGTCCCCAGGGAAATAGAAGGAATGAAACATTAAAGATAGAGCAGAAGTTAACAACATGGAAAACAAGCAACAGAGAAAACTGACAAAGCCAAAAACTCATTCTATGTAAAGATCAACAAATTGCTAAACTCCTAGCTATATTGATCAAGAAAAAAAGGCAGAGTTCGCAAGCCACCAATAACAAGAATGATAAAGGTGTTGTTACTATAGCTCCTACATATGCTAAAGGAATAACAACAGAATCTTATAAACCATCTAATGTAAAAAAAATTGACACCAAAGTTGGAATAAACAGTCTTTGAAAATGCGATTGATAAAAGATTAAAAAGGAAATCAAACAACTCTACGTGTATTAAGTGAATGTGCTATCTAAAAGCCTTCCCACCAAGAAAACTCAAGCCCCAGCCAGTTTAATCACTGAATTCTATCAAACTTCCAAAAAATAAATGATTCATGAACTTTAGAAAATGGAGGAGGAGGGAATACTTCTGTGTTTTATTAAGCTACTATAACACTAATTTTAAAGAAACCTGATAGATACTACAGAAAAAGAAAATTATAGACTAGTATATCTCATAAACATAGACACAAATTTTGTTAACAAAATATTAACAAATCAAATCTAAAACATTACAAAGGTTAATTATACTACATGATCAAGTAGGGTTTTTCCCAGAAAAGCAAGATAGGTTTAACTCTCTGAAATCAATTAATGCAATTCACAGTGTTGACAGAATAAAGGAGAAAAACAAGAAAATTATCTAAGAGATACAGAAGAGACATTTGACAAAGTAGGAATAAAAGGAAACCTCTTCAATTTGATTAAGGGCATCTAAAAATTAATCTACAATTAATATTATAGTTAATGGTGAAATTGTGAATAGTTTCCTCCTAAGGTTGGGAATGAGCTAAGTATTTCCACTCTCACCACATCTGTTCAATATTGTTCTGAAGGTCCTAGCCATTTCACTAAGACAAGAAAGGAAAATAAAAGGCATAAAGATCAGAAACAAAATAGTAAAATTGTCTCTGTTTAGTGTTGCCATAGTTGTTTACATAGAAAACTTCTGAGAAATCTACACAACAACTAAGTGAATTAGGGAAGGTCTCAGAATACAAGGTTTACAAACAAAAATCAATATTTTTATATAGCAGTAGCAAAGAATTGAAAATAAATTTTTAAAATATGTATATATATTTATTTTCTAGAAATATATATATGTATATATATGTGTATATAGGTACATGTAGATATGTATATATCTCCAAGAAATAAAAGTAGAGATGGATTTAACAAAAAATATGCAAGACATCTTTTCTGAAAGTTACAGAACATTGTTTTTGAGGAAAATTTCAAAGGACCGAAATAAATGGAAAGCTATGCTACATTTATCATTTGGAGGATCCAGTATTGTTAAGATGGATGTTGCCCCCAGTTGTGGGGGCTGGCAAGTGTGAAATCTGCAGGGTAAACCAGCAAGCTGGAGACCTAGAGAAGAAGTGATGTTGCCACCCCAGTCCAAAGGTAGTCTTCCATCAGAATTTTCTTTTCTTTGGGAGAGGTCAGTCTTTTTCTTTTAAGAGCTTCAGTCGATTGGATGAGGACAGCCCACATTATGGGCGGTAATCTGCTTTACTCAAAATCTACTAATTTAAATGTTTATCATCTAAAAAATATCTTCTCAGAAACACCCATACTAGTGTTTGACAAATATCTGGGTACCATGGTCTAGCCAATTTGACACAATTAACAATCACACACACGTTTACTAGAAATGGATCATAAATCTAAACCTAAAAGTAAAAATTAGAAACCTTCTAAAGGAAAACAAAAGAAACATCTTTGTAAGCTTGTGGTAGACAAAGATTTCTTAGAACATTAAAAAAAAAGCACAAAACATACAAGAAAAGACAACAATTAATTGGAATTTATCAAAATTAAAAACTTCTGGTCTTTGAAAGACACATCAAAAACTAAAAAGCAAGCTACAGAATGAGAGAAAATATTCACAATACATATATCTGACAATGGACTTGTATCCAGAATACATAATTCT
The DNA here is from genome assembly GCA_031878705.1 of Tapirus indicus. NCBI lineage: Eukaryota > Metazoa > Chordata > Mammalia > Perissodactyla > Tapiridae > Tapirus > Tapirus indicus. The sequence continues at coordinate 57,123,064 of CM062917.1, forward strand.
TATAATGCAATAGGAAGAAGTCAAATAACTCAAAGAGTGAATAAAAGAATTAGACATTTAAACAAAAATGATATACAAATGACCAATAAGCACATGAAAGATGCTTCATATCATTTCTCATCAAGGCAATAAAAATTAAATCCATAATGAAATATTACTACAAACCCATTAGAAGAGCTAAACTCAAAAAGACTGACAATATTAAGTGATGGTGAGAATGCAGAAAAATGGGAACTCTCAGGCACTGCTGGTGGAAGAGCAAAATGGTAAACCACCTTGGAAAACCGTGGGATGGTTTCTTAAAAAAAATAGACATATACCAACTACAGTACATTAAACATATACCTACATAGTTTCCAGACAGGATTGAAAACACATGTACTAACAAATACTTGTACACTAATATTCATAGCAGTGTGATCTATAACAGCCCAAGAGTGGAAACAACACAAATGCTCATCAACAGCTGAATGGATAAACAAACTGTGGCAATATATCCATACAATGGAATAATATACAGCACAAAACGACCACTGATATGCAACAGTAACAGGTGAATCTCAACATCATTACCTTGAGTAAAAGAAGCCAGATACATAAAAGTACACACTGGATGATTTCATTTATATAAAATTCTAGAAAGTGCAAATTAATAGACAGTGTCAGAAAGCAGTCCAGTTATTGCCCAGGGCCCAGGACATAGAGATGGCTGATCATAGATGATGGGCACCATTTGGGGGTGATTAAAACGTTCTTTTGATGTTAGTAGTGGTGGTTTTAAAGGTGTATAGAAGTGTCAGAACTTATCAAATGGTACACTTTAAATGGATGGAGTTTATTCAGTGTAAGTTATACCTCAAAACACCTCAATAAAAGCTTAGCCTCGTATGAAATTTTTTCTCTCTCTCTCTTTTTTTTTTTTTTTGTGAGGAAGACCAGCCCTGAGCTAACATCCGTTGCCAATCTTCCTCTTTTTGCTGAGGAAGACTGGCCCTGGGCTAACATCCGTGCCCATCTTCCTCTGCTTTATATGGGACGCCCCCACAGCATGGCTGACAGGCAGTGCGTTGGCGGGCGCCCGGATCCGAACCTGCGAACCCTGGGCTGCCAAGCGCGAACTAAACCACTGAGCCACCAGGCGGCCCCCTCTCTCTCTCTTTTTTTTTTTGACAGTCAGTAGAGGGGCTGACTTTATGCCCGGCTCATGCCTCGTGGAACAGCAACAGCATAGGTGCAAACGTTATAAAATCCTCACCAGTTCAGTGGCAACAGGAAATTGAACCCAAAGATGACCAGGCAGAATATAAGCTCCTTCACTCCCCCAGGATCCCCAGAAAGATGGGGTGTCATGAGATGCTTTCATCACACAAGGGAGAGGTTTAAGCTATCCACATGAAGCTCAAAGAACAGGACACTTCAGTTTATCGATCGCTTTTGATGCCTAACAAACCATCCCCAAAACTACAGACTTAAAACAACTAGTTCTTTTTTAAATGTCTTTTATGGTTATATTTTAATGTTCAAAATAGCATTTTTGACAAATGATATACTATAAATGTAGATATCATTTAGACACTAAGTAGGATGATATCCATTAACTGTTTTCCCCAGGAGCATGTGACCCTCAATTGGTTAGTTCCATGGTCTTTTTTTCTCCCTAATATTTTATTTTGAAAACTCTTAAACTTTCAGAAAAATTCAAAGCATTGTACACTGGACACCTGCATATCCACTACCTAGATTCTAAAACTGACATTTTACTATATTAAAACAAAAAAAGTTCTGTAGCTCACGATTTTACTGGGTCGTTCATTGGTCTGAGGTGGCCTACTGCTCTCACTCTTGCCTGCAGTCAAAGTGTCAGTGCGGGCTGGCTGGTCCTGGATGGCCTCACTCCTGTGTCTGGTTGCTGGAGTGCCAAGGATGATTGGGTCTTTCTGTCGCCATCCAGCCGGGTTCCAAAGCAGCAAGAATGCAAGGCTTCTGAGGCCTTGGCTTCTGACTCATATAACATATAACCTGCATAACATTACTTCCACTACATGCTGTTGGCAACAAAGCCAACCCAGATGTGTTTGGGACGAGGAGGACGCAAACTCCACCTCTTGATCAGGGTCACCATTTTCGAAGTCTACCGTGCTTAACTAATAGGTGGCTTATGTAGGCTCTAATTCTCTAAACTGTCTGGAGAGTCCTCAGCCTCACACATCTCCCTCGGCCTGTGCCCTCAGCTGGCCCACAGAGCCCTAACTCACAGACAGGGCTCTCTTCGGTAAGGGTTCTCCAACGTCCGGGATAGTGAGCACCATTATGCACCGGGCATTTTGTGAGGCATTTTATGTCCATTCCCCTTAAGTCCCTTGAAGAATAACAGTGAGACACAACTATGATGTGATGCCCCCATTTTACAAATGAAGCTCACACAGGTTATTTAACCTCAAAATGTTATTTAAGCTCACAAAAGTTAAATAACACGTACTAAGGTAAATAACAAGTAACACATGTACAACACGAATGCAGGATTCAAATCTGATTCTGTCAAACTCCTAAACTTGTCTTAGCACTGCTCCTACTGCTTTACTGCTTCTAGAAATAGTAAAATATTTTCATCTTTTAAAGCAAAACAGATGAAAGAAAATATCTAATTTTCTGTAGAGTCAAAAAAAGTTTTAGCTCTCCCCCTCCAAACACAAATACACACACACACACACACACACACACACACACACACACACACATATACATACTCCCACACTCCTCAGGCACCTGGTAATATTTTTAAAATCTCTTTAGCAATTATTGTTATTTTGAAAGGACAATTTTCAGTGATGAGTCACTGCTTCAGTCTCCCAGGGATTAATAACAGCAGATCTGTTAGAACTCAGAAAGGTTTTGGGAGGAGGTGGAAGTGGGTGGAATGAAGAGCTGCCAGGTGGCACTTGAGCCAGATGGCAAAGCTGTGCTGCTGAGAGTTTCTCATCTTCTTTGTCTCTTACTGTAAGTGCACTTTTATATCCTAATCCATCTAGTAGGAATTAACACCCAAAGGCCAGTTTCTGCTTTTAGGATCAAAATGAAAGATAAGGAAGTTCTTTCTTTACAGTGTACTTTGGAAGAGGTGATTATAGTGTCTATGAAACTGGGCAGATTGAAAAATAACAAAATGTCAGGGACCACCCTTGTAGAATCACCTACAGGAACAATCTAAATGTGCAGGAGATGAGCAGGGAATAAGTTTAAAGGGCTATTTAGTGCCTGTGGCCCACCAGCAAGCCACCAGCCAGAAGAGCACTTCAGTCATCTCTGTATAGGAACCATATGTCAATTCTTAGAACCTCCTGAAGCTCCACGATGTTCCATGGTAAGATTTTAATAACCCACAGCATTATAGACAAGAAACTTGGAATGACAGATCCAGAGATAACATTGGGGTTGTTTGGTAAAAATATTTCTCAAGTATCTTCTGCTAGTTTCAGGATTTCCTCTTCTAGATGATGCACTGTAGTCACAGTGTTACATGTTTCTGACAGGAAAAGTGAACCAAAATGAAAGCCATGTGCATGCCCCACCCCCCAAAAAATCTTTCTCTCCTTATTTCATATATTGAATTTTAAAATTCGGTTTTCAGAATGAGAAAAATAAATCTGATTTCAGAAAAATTATGTCTTGATCCAGAATGAAGGTGATGTTTATTACCAAAAAAAAAAAAAAAAAGATAAAGATAACTTACCATTTAGAATCGTGTCTCAAAAAAATGGAAAAGGAAAATAAACAACATTGCTGCATAGTCTGGCATTATTTAATTTAATTCTCATAACAACTTTATGAGGCAGATGTGAATATTTTCATTGTTCAGGTAAGGATTTAAACAGTTTGTTTTCTCGGGATCGTGCAGTAGTGAGGGGAAAAGCCAGGATTCAAACTCAGGACTGTGTGATTCCAAAACTGAGCTCTTTTCACCTCCTAGAAAGTGAGAAATGTCAACTCCAGGAACACAGAGTATACAGCAAGGAGACTTCCCTTAAGCTACTTCTGGGAAAATTTAGGAGGAGGCAATGCTGGATTAATAGGAGAGCCAACTCAGAAACTGCTGGGGTGAGGGTTATCCAATAATTAAGGGGTGCAAAAGCATACTGGAATTAATCAGAATTGTTGTTCTAATTATCTTACATTTTCATACCTAACTCAGTGTGGAACTGGCACAAGATAAACTGTCCCAGGTCCTGCTCAAGTGAATGGCGCCTCCAGCTGGGAATTTAAACAGAGCATGATGTAGATCAAGAACATCCTTCCTTGTCAGTCCTGACTTGTCTCTGTCGAGTATTTCATTTTCCACTGCAGTGATTCTCATCACGGGGCCCCAGACCGACAGCATCAGCATCGCCTGGGAGATTGTTAAAAATGAAAATTCTCAGGCCTGGCTCCAGACCTGTTGAATCAGAAGCTCTGTAGGTGAGGCCTAGAGATTAGCACCCTAACAAGCCTCCAGATGATGATGTGGCATGCTAAGGTTTGAGAGCTCCTGCTTCACTACATCTCAGTGCATAGCACATGGATTCTCTCAGAAAAACTGAATGAATGGATGGATGAACGAATGGATGATGAGTGGTTATTTTTGCTACAGCACAATGCAACCACATGCCCCATCTTGAACTCTGAGACCAGCCAGGAGTAATGTCCTGGAGTCGGGAGTCATAAATAGCTGATTCAATAGCAGTGCAGACAGAAGCCTCTCGAGTGTCCTGACAGGAGGCCCTAGCTGGTCACAGCGAGTAAGCCTCAGCACCAGGTCTGAGCTCTAATCCCACTTGACTGAGCTCCCTTGCTGAGCTTATTTTGATTCTTAGGACTTGAACCCTTTCAGGGAACTGTTTTTAGCCTCCTCAATATCATTAATGTGATCAAGGTTGTGTTTGTATCCCTCAGCAAAAAATATGCCAACATTGTTTTTATTTTATTAATTTCCCTGCCTCCCTGGGTACATCATGGATGGTGCCTGTTTACAACAGAGGTTCCTAGAGTAAGAGGCAGAGACGGATCCAAGTTGGCCCTGAGGACCCATGAGAAAAACCTCTAATGAAACCAGTGCCCTTCCAAAGACAAACTCAGGTCATCCCTCAAAATGTCACAGTGGCACGACTCCATCTTATCTCATGATTGAGGCATTTGCTCTGGGAGAGACCTGCTCCCCATGATTATGCCTGCTTTGAGTCACTGGTTGTTGGGTTAGTGACAGGAGAGGGCTAGCCCTCTAGACTGAGGAGCCTGATGCCCAGGAAACACAAGCAGCATCTCTGACCTGCCCATGACTGGTTTATCGCAGGTAGATGTTTGCCACCTTCAGGCAGGACTCTGCTTTCCGACACATTTCCCATCACAATCCTGATTCTTGTGTTTATCCTTGTGAATAATAGGGTTTCACAAAATATATTTTAGAATTTCAGTGACCACTTGAGAAAAACTTTGAAATCCTTTAAGAGGCACTTTAGAACAGAAGGGGAACAGAATCTCTGACATCCAAGAGTGTTCATACTTTGATTGGCATGCAGAAGCTTCAAAAAGAAATTCTGATTCAAAAATTGTTTCTTAAGAGATTCCTTGACTGAGTCAGATGCCAATCCTTGCTCACTTTATCTGCCCATACCTCCTTCTCTCTTCTGTGCTATGAAATTAATAAAAGAAACTTCAACTTAATTTGAGTCAGGAAGGTCTGTAGGGGGAGTTCTCATGCCCTGTCATACATTGTCAATTACTCCAAACAGAAAGAGACATACACTTGCATCTCTGATAGAAAGGTGTTTTCTACTTTACTAACCAGCAGGAGGAAGGAAGATTTCTCTCCCTGCCTAGCAACAGCCCTGCCAATGAGAGACTGTAGCAACCCAATCAATGAGAAGCCTTTACACTTTGGACTCCCAGTTTCTTCCAATGGACTTTTTGTTTATTACAGCCTCTCCCAACTCCCCCTTTTCCTCTATAAAAGCAAGCCCCTTCCTTTGTTTCACTGGATTTGCCTATGGTCTGTCATAGCCTGCACATGTCGAATTGCGATTCTTTTGGTTGTTCCTGAATAAACTGATTTTGAAGGTAAAACAACTGGCCAGTTTACTTTTTAAGTTGACATATATGGTGTCAGAAGTGGAATCCAAAGGAAGCAACCCCTGAGAGACAACAACCCCCAGAATCAAGTGAGGTACCACCCTGAGTCCATTGATCTCATTGCTTCTGTGAGTCACCTCCTACTTTCAGTCTGGTGAGTCTCCTCTTGGACTCCTCTTGGTCTGCTCCCTTTGTGTTTTGAGCTCTTCAACCTTATTCAGGACCAGGAAAGATCTTTGTCCTCTGGGGGAAAGACTTTTTCCTTTCTGGTCAAGACTTTGTCCTTGGGTTCAAGGCTTCATCCTTGGTAAGTACTCAGTTATTTTCTGAAGTGCACAGTAGCATGGTTTCTTTTGGGGGTCAGGCTAGCTGGGAATCCAAGAATTCTTTTGTTTTTAGATTCCTTCTGGAATTAGGACCAGGACTCTAGCAAATTTCTTGGGTTTTCAGGAGAATTTAAGAAATGGGATCTCAGTCATCTAAATGTTCTAAGGGTATCCCTCCTTCAGGGACCCTGGCCAATTTTATATTTAATAACTATGGCCCCCCCTCACATGTACATTTTTAAGTAAGTGGGCCAAATAGACCAAGAGTAGTCCAGAATTACGATGGCTATCATAGGGAACTTTCAGTCCCCCCAAACTCATTTTTCTTAAAACCAAATTGGAAGACTGTAGCTCTAAAATTAAACAAAACAAATGGTATGTTTATTTTAATTGATATCCAGAGGTTTCCAGATGTGCACAAAACTCTAAAATTGCCTCACCGTTAACACACCTTGTCTAAATTAGTGGAAACAAGTAAAGAAAGCAGAAGGAGAACAAAGTGGCTTCCGCAGCCTCATGTTCTTTGAGTTTCCTGCGCCCAACTTCTTTGTCTCAGGTGCTGTCTCGTTCGTCTTCTCTGGCTCCTTTGTCTTAGACTCGGCCCAAGCAGCAATCTTGTGCTAAAGCTCCACTCCCAACACTAGCTTTCTCTTTTTCTTCTGCACTTCCATTCCTCCTCAGTTATTAGGCCGAGATTTCTTAGAAAAATACCATGCTGGAACTTCCTTCTCTCAAAAGGGGGAAATAATTCTGGAATTTTACAGCATGCAAATAAAAATCTTTAGGAAAAAGTAACTCTTTGGCTATCTGAGCAAGTAAAGTTAACTTAGTCCATCTTCCAGAAATATAATTTGGATCCAACCATTCTTTTGAGTTTTGTACCTGAGACATGGCTAAAATTTTTTAAATGAAAGCTATAAGATCTCTTTCTGTGTCTGTCTGTATGTTATGTATGTCTATGTATATATGTTACAGAAGTATAATATTTTTCTACTTCTGGATGATAATGCCAAAATTAGTTTGTAGAAATGCTCTATTTAATTGGCTTAAAGAAAACTAAGCATTCACATAAATTAAGGGTACTTTCAGAAATATAGAAACTAACCTCAAAGTCTTCAAGTTTACATGATCTGGGATAATCCATAAAATAAAAGCTAGTTTAAGTTTGTTGGTGTAAAACAAAAACAGGCCTGTCTAGAGTTGTTAGTATTGGGTGTAATGCAAATGTGCAAGTTTTTTTTTCTCTGTCTGGGTTTACTAGTTAAATAGGGTCAAGCTGTGTCTCTCTCAGAATTTGCCAGCAAGAAAGTAACTTAAGATGATGGTTGGCTATTTACAGTCTAATCCAAGCATGGTTGTTAAAAGGAAGTAATTTAAATAAAAGTAAATAAGATCAAAGTTTATACTACGTTAAACTAAATAACGTAGTCATCGAATGGCTAAATCTTTTCCAAATAAGAATAACATTAACTACTGAACATAAGTTTATCTACTTTTGGCTTCTATTGCAAAGACAATAAAGATAGATAAATTTACATCTGTTAGCAACCATGTCCCGCGCCACATTGAAAAATGGCACTATTTAAAAGGGCATATGCTTCTGGAAATTATGAAATATATTTATAAATTTGCCAGTGCACAGTTTCTTTCTCCTTAGCTTTCACTAGGAGTTAAGGACTCTAAGGTTTAAGAATTTTAATATATGTAACTAAAGCTACTAGAAGTAAAAAGGGAAACATCTCCATATGCAAGAAAAGTAGGGTGTGTGTTTCAGTAAAAGAAGGTATGAGGAATGGAAGTGCATTTTGTTGAGGGTTAAGAAAACAATTTTGTCCTAAAGAGAGGTTGGTTATTTCAAAATGAGAAAGAGGAAAACGTAGGACAAAATCTGAACGTAAAAAGAAAGTTGTAGAAGGTTTATGGAAAGGAATCTTGGGAAAGGAATTTTATGTGCAGTCAGGACTGGCTAAGATTAGAATGAATGAGCTTTAATATCAATAGTTACCTAATGCAAAATTAAAATTTTACTTTCTTTTCTGTTAAAAGGACAAGATTTTCTTGGGCTATTGGTCTGCTTTTGATAACACATTGTGAAGATTCTTTACCTTTTAACTAATATGCCTAGAAAACAGAAATTTTGTTTTTTATCAAAATAATTTCTTGTGTTGTTTTTATCAGGTCTTTACTTAGGAAAACTGAGCCTTCGTAATATTAAAGGTACTAAGTTTCTCTTACAACTATGTAAACTTTTGCATTCCCTTTGAAACCTTTTATTGTTACTTTGGTCAAATAGATACTTAAGTATTATTTGATAATGATCTCTGATCCTATTTGGTCCAGTGTCCAAACCTTTTGATATTTTTGATGACCTGACCCAAAATTCAAATTCTAAATGAAGTCTTTTTGACCTGAATGTAGCTTTGGAATTTTCCAGGGGACAACTGGAACATCTCAAAAGATTTGTTCCCTCTCCTTATAAAAAGAGAGATATTACATTAAATAGGCTTATTTGATATGTTAAATTATGTGGGAAGCATTATCACATAAGTGATAAATTTCTTAGATTATATGAGTGAATATTATTGATATGAGTGTTCCAAAACTATACGAAATTCCTAAAATTCTATGTGCTAGTGCAATATTATCACTTGCAAATCTAGTTACTATCTAAAAGTGTATGTCACAAAAATACCCAAATTTCCTTGTCAATTGCATTATAATAAACCCTCATCTGATCCTTACCATTGCCATTTTTTAAGTCTTTTGTCATTTACAGATAGTTATTGTTTTATTCTGGTGCTTTTACAACTATGTTTCATCTCCACAGAGTTTCATGGAAAAACCTTTGACAAGTACTCTAGAATACAGGGTTTTGATAACCTGTATCATAACACTGAACTGAGTAAGAATATCAAAAGCTTTAAGGGAAAACTGATTGCTTTAATGTTTTCTTTTCCAGATGTAAAAGACGCCTTCTTCTCCTCTTCTTTAAGCTATCTATACCTTACAACAATTTGGTAAAGTGTGTCTTTGCAACAAAGGTTGACATATTTATCTTTTTCTCCTTACCCAATTCCTCCAGAATTTGGAAATTCTTAAATATTGTATTCATGACAATATGTGTATTTACATAAATCCAATGACAGTCTGTTCTCCTCATAAAAGGAAACACCTGGAAATATTGGCTACATTGCCAAAGCTTTGACTAGACTTGTCATATATGAGGGAGATAGACTCAGATATGACCAGACAGCTTTGAGGGACTGCTTGGACCTTGCTTATGAGGTTCCAGCAAAGCAATCTTAAAAAGAGCTTATATGATCAATCACTATTCTTGCTACATTTATATAAATAATCAGGCCAAGTATAATACAAAAAATTGTTAGAAATATCTTGTTTAGATGTGTTTTTAATAATTTCACTGCATACATTACAGAGTGGCCCGTACTTCCATTCACTGAAATAAGATAGTGCTGAATGCATCTTACAAGTAGCTTGTTAAAACATCTAGTTTAAATCTGTTCCTAATAACTTCCCTACATGCATTGTAGAGTGGCTTTTACTTCCATTCACTGAAATAACACTGTGCTCAACACTACTTGCAAGTAGCTTGTTAGAAACACCTTGTTTAAATGTGTTCCTAATAATTTCTCCACATGCATTACAGAGTGGCCCTGACTTCCATTCACTGAAATACCACTATGCGGAATGCATCTTGCAAGTACCTGCTAGACACATCTTTCTTAAGCGTGTTCTTAATAAAGTCACTACATGCGCTACAAAATAGGTATTACTTCCATTCACTGAAATAACAATCTGGCTACCACATCTTACATGTGCCTTATTAGAAACATCTTTATAAGATATGTCTTAAAACACTTCACTACATGCATTCCACAGTGGGTATTAGTTCTGTTCACTAAAATAGCGCAGTGTTTAATGCATCATTCAATAGCTTGTTAGAAACATTGCTATAAGCAGTGCTCTTAATAACTTCACTACAAAATGGGTATGACTTCCATTCACTGAAATAACACTGTGCACAACTCATTCGGCAAGTAGTTTGCTAGAAACATCTTGTTTAAATGTATTCTTAATAATTTCACTACATGCTTTACAGAGTGGGTATTACTTCTATTCACTGAAATAACACTGTGCTGAACTCATCTTGAAAGTAACTTGTTAAAAACATCTTGTTAAATGTGTCCTTAATAACTTCTCCACATGCATTACAGAGTGGCTATTAATTCCATTCACTGAAATAACACTGTGCTGAATGCATCCTGCAAGTAGCTTCTTAAAAACACCTTGTTAAACATGTTCTTAATAATTTCAATACATGCATTACAGAATGGTTATTACTTCCATTCACTGAAATAACACTGTGTTTAAAGCATCTTTAAAGTAACTTGTTAGAAACATCTTTATAAGCAGTGTTCTTGATAAGTTCAGTACTTGGATTACAGAATGAGTATTACTTTCATCCACTGAACTAACAGTGTGCTGAATGCATTTTGCAAGTAGTTTGTTAGAAACGTCTTGTTTAAATGTGTTCCTAATAACTTCACTACATGCATTAGAGTGACTGTTACTTCCATTCGCTAAATCAACAGTGCTGAATGCATCTTACAAGTGGCTCGTTGGAAACATCTACTTTAAATATCTTTTAAAGTATGTTAAAAGTATGTTTTTAAAGTATGCTAAAGTAAAGATACTTTAAATATGTTTTAATACTTCATTACATGCATTACAGAGTGGATATTATATCCATTCACTGAAATAATGCTGTGCCAAACATATCTTGCAACTAGCTTGTTAGAAACGTCTTGTTTAAATGTGTTCTTGATAACCTCAATACGTGCTTTACAGAGTGGGTATTAATTCTGTTCACTAAAATAACTCTGTTTAAAGCATCTTTAATGTAGTTTATTAGAAAATCTTTATAAGCAGCATCCTTAACAGCTTCATGGCATGGATGACACAGCGAGTGTCACTTCTCTTCACTGAAATAACATCGTGCTGAATGCAACTTGCAAGTAGCTTGCTAAAAACATCTTGTTTCAATATGTTCTTCATAACTTAACTACATGCATTACAGGGTGGCTATTACCTCCATTCACTGAAATGGCACTCTGGTAACAGCATCTTGCATGTACCTTGTTAGAAACATCCTTATAAGAAGTGTCTTAAACACTTCACTACATGTATTTCAGAGGGGGTATTAATTTTGTTGACTGAAAAAACACTGTGTTTAATGAATCTTTAAAGTAGCTTGTAAGAAACATCTTTATAAGCAGTTTTCTTAATAACTTCACTACATGCTTTACAGAGTGGGCATTACTTCCATTCCCTGAACTAACAATTTGCTGAATGCATCCTCAAAGTAGCTTGTTAAAAACTCCTTGTTAAATGTGTTCCTAATAATTTCATTACATGCATTACAGAGTAGCTATTACTTCCGTTCATTGAAATAAGACTGTGTGGAAAGCATCTTGCATGTAGCTTGTTAGGAATATCTTTATAAGTAGTTTTTATAAACACTTCACTACGTGCAATACAGTGTTTATTAAATCTGTTAACTGACAAGTACTATATTAAAGCATCTTTAAGGTAGCTTGTTAGAAGCATCTTTATAAGCTGTGTTCTTGATAAGTTCACTACATGTATTACAGTGTGGGCATTAATTCCATTTTTTGAAATAACACTGATGGACACATCTTGCAAGTAGATTGTTAGAAATGTCTTGTTTAAATGTGTTTTAATAACTTACATACATGCATTGCAGGGTGGCTATATTTTCATTCACTGAAATAATACTACAGTAATTACATCTTGTGTGTGGCTTGTTAGAAATATTTTTAGAAGAAGTGTCTTTATTGCAATTATCAGAATTTCCTTCTTTTTAAAGGGTGAACACTATTCCAGCATCTGTATAGACCATATTTTCTTTATCCATTTATCTTTACAGGACACTTGGGTTGCTTCCACTTCTTGGCTATTGTGAATAACGCTGCAGCAAACGTGGGGGTGCAACTATCGGGAATTTGGTTCTGTTTTTTCCAGGACTGAAAGATAACTGCCTCGACACCACCTCATTTCCTCCTTACTAATTTGAAATGTCACTTTTATTATATTCTAAATCTCCATATATAAATATGTCTCTTTCAGAAGTCTGTTCTTATTTCATAGATACTTGTATTTTTTCAATGCAAAAACATACATTTAATTATCATAGGCTTACATTATGTTTGAGTTCTCGCAGATATCTTCATTGCTTTTGATTTTTCTTTGAACTTACATGTATTTTTTTCTCTTCCAATAGATTTTTAGAATAAACTTATCAAGTTCCATAAAAATGAATTGCTTTGGAAATTTCATTAGAACTGATATTTATTGATAAATTATTTGGATAGAAATATTTTTATAATATTGTATCTTTCTCCCTAAGAACATGGTACATTTCTCTATTTATTCACCTTTAGTTTCCTTTATATAGTTTTGTACATTTCTTATTTAATCTTAGGTATTTTTTATATTTTAAAGCTACTAAAAAGGGATCTTTTTATTCATCACAATTTCCCCTTAGTTCTTCTAAGAATATATAGGAAATCTGTAACCTTTCACACATTTTTTTTATTGTATAGTACTGGTTCTAAACTATCTTACGAGTTCCAAGAGCTTTTCTGTTGATTATCTTGGCTTTTCTATGTGGACAATCACATAAATTAAAAATAATGAGTTTGTCATTAACTTTCTAATATTTATACCTCTTTTTTTCCTTGTTTTATTTAATTGGATAGGACCACCGATAAATTGTTGAATAGTAGCCCAGAAAGCAGGTGCCCTTGTCTTCCTCCTGATTTTAAAGCAATGCTTTTGCTGTTTCAACATTGAGGATTTTTGTAGCCTCTCTATGAGAATAACAAAGTTTCTTTCTAGTTTTAGATTTCCAAGAGCTTATTTTTTAAAAATTATGAATGTTTCTGTATTTTATTGTTTTTCTCAAATTTATTGAGATAATCAGATGGTTTTCTCCTTTAACAAACCATTGATTTGGTAAATTACATTAACAGATATTCTAATGCTGAAACAGCTTGACCTTGATGTATTAGTCCTTCTATTTGGTGTTGGATTTATTTGCTTAATGTTTTGTTTAGGGTTGCATCTATGTTCAAGCGTGAAATTGGCCTGTGTTGTTTTGTTTTTTCCCTCCTTGTCTTGCCCCCTTCTCTGGGGTTTTTATTTTAGTCTCAGAAGTGAGTTAGAAAAATTTCCCTCCTTTTCCATTGTCAGAAAGATTTTATTTAAGTTGCTAATCATTTGTTTCTGACACATTTGGTAGATCTTTTCTCTTTTGGACCCAAAACTTTTTTGTGGGTAGATTTCTAAACACTCAGTGCTGAAACAGTGAGTTACATAGTATTTCTCTTTTGAAAGGAAAAAGCAGACCATTATGAGCTTTCCTTCAAGATGAAACTTAAAAGAAATTCCCTACTTGGGATTTACAAGGGCCACTGAAAACATATATCTAGCAAACCATAACCATAACATTTTACAGCAATGCAACTATGAATTTTGTGGGTTTTCTTTTCTTGAAATAATCTTTTATATATGTCAAGGGCCTGGTATAAAAAAATGCATCTCTTGAAGGTATTGCTATGGGAACCTACGTTAAAACGATTCTTGTGTGTATTTAGACTTCCGAGGCTCTGATAATTCAACTTGTGGAATGCATAGAATTCTTAGGGGAGTCGACAGATTATATATCCTCCAAACAATCCTCTATAAGTGTGTTTTTCTCTTACTTAGGCTTTTGACGGGAGCTAGATAAGAGGTAGTTGGGATCCCAGAGAGCTAGTATTCTGCAGTAAATGTTAGGAAGACTTTCAGGTAACAGAAATTTAGCAACCAGCCTGAGTAAATCTGAGTAGAGAAAAATAAAGAGGAACATATTTACAATGAGAGTCAAGGGGTTTGTATTCTGTGATTGATCAGTACGTGGGCTCCCAGGAATTTTACCCTGGCTTTATTTTTTAGTCTAAATAGCCATCAGCTGGACACATTATCATTAATCTGACTCCCATATGGCCTTTCAGAACAATTGAACTCATATGCTAGAGACTAGGAAATGGCTAATCTACTTTTAATTCTTGGGCTTTAAGTCTGAGCTATAAGTGTGGCTGTTTGTATCCAATTTAGGAGACTATTAATTGTTGGTATATGTCTTGTTTCATTCCTGGGCTGCATCATCAAACAGTATCAGAACTGAAGAACTATTGAGAGAAAGATTTGCAATCTCATCCATGAAAGCAAGAAATATGAAGAGAATACAACATTGGAGGGAAAAGTATTGAATTCATACTCTAAGCCTGTGACTCCGTGTTTCTGAGGTTCTTTGATGAGTCATGTGCCAGGGAAGATTTTTGAAAAGGTGAGGTGAGAAGCAGCAGGTCTTGAATTTAGGGGACAGCAAGAGACAGTGTTAGCCATGAGAGGCTATGGGGGAAATTGCTCTGACTCCATTACTAATGGATCAATGGGATGAACCAGAGGGGTAGGACAATAAGGCTTCATTAAAGGGCGCGAGCTCTAGGGAATCGAGAATGAGGAAGACAGTCCTTACCTTCAAGACACTCAAAGTCCACAGCAGCGCTGTCTGATAGAAGTATAATGTAAGCCTCTTATGTAATTTTTATTTTTTAGTGTTGACATTAAAAATATTAAAAGAAATGTGTAAAATTTATTTCAGTAACATATTCTATTTAATCTAAGACATTTCAATAACCATTTAAACATATAATCAAGATAAGAATTGTTAATGAGATATTTCACATTAAAAAATACCAAGTTTTTGAAATTCAGCATATAACTTACATTTATGGCACATAGTTCAGACTAGCTGCAAGGCAAAAGCTCAAGAGCCACCTGTGGTCAGTGGCTACTGCATTGCACAGCTCGGCTCTGGAGGGAGAGAAAGATGTGTAAACAGAGGAACCCAGGACAATGTGAGAACTGAAGCTGAGGTGGGAGCACAGGACAGCAAGACCCAGGCGAGCGCATTGACTCACTGCAGGTACCTCGAGGATGACTCGTCTGAGACAGCAAAGATCAAACCCATGTGAACACGAGTAGTGCTCTCCAGCAAGGACTGGAGACTTGTGTCGTCTGCTCCTGTGTCCTCAGCTGCTGCTCTGGAGATGTAGCTCAGTCAATCTTTTTAGCAAGTTAGAAAGCTATTAAATCACTGATTTGAGACATCTTTCTAAATATGTTTTCCTCACAACATCTCCCTGCTCAGGGTAGTCAGTGATCGCCTATTTTCCGCTCAACTGCCCAGATTTCACGGCACACCGCGATTTACTCCCATGCAGATTCCCTAGGTCGCCTGCTAATGCCCACGCCGTCTGTCCATTCTCCTTGCGGGTTTCCTCCTGGGGCCTCCCTGCTTTATGTGTCGGTGTCCTGCCTGCTGTGCAGTTGTCTAGATAAGGTCAAAGCAAAACGAGAGTGTGCCGTTAGGAAGTAGAAAATCCAAATACGTTAACAAAAACACTATGTCCTTGTTAGAGCATAAGAGGGCGCTGCCGGCTAAAAAAAGGATATTTTGGTTTATTTGGAGCTTTTTCAGCCGGTCACAGTGCCACAAACCTGAGAGTGCCTTATCACGATGGCATCTCATTTGGGTGGTTACTGATGTCCTTTCCATGCATCATTTTGTAACTCAAACTCAGCAACGTAGACTTCTACAAGTTACCTGTTGAGAATTATTTGGTTCTCTGAACTTTCTGAATAAATACAAACTCACAGTTTAATTCTTCAACAACAAAGAATTGTACAGGTATTTCAGGGCAATTTGTTTAACATTTCATATACATGTAAGGATATTTTTATACATTATTTGCGTTGTCTACCTAAAAATGTATCTAATTAAATGAAAATCCTGTTTCTCTCACTTGGTATTTTATAGGCCTATTAAAAAAGTGACCGGTTGTGGGAGAGTTGTTCTTACGTGGTGTTGGCCCCAGGGATCACTCCAGCGGGGAGGGGGCCTCAGTTTCTGACCCGGCTTCATTGCAGGCCTCGGGGGACCTGCAACAAGTGAAGGACTTGCTCTTCCAGGCTGGCCTTTTACTCAGATGGGGAGGGAGTGCTAAGAACAGCCCAGGGAAATAAGGCAGAAATCAGAACTAGTTTTCGGGGACATGCAGCCCGGGGTTCCCAGAAAACAAGAGCATCACGAGGAATAAGATCCCCTGGACCTATTAGACCATCCATGAGGGAGCGGAGGGGGGGCTGCGCCAGCACAGCTGGGCATTCCTCTGCCTGCCAGCCCCACCAGGGAGCACTGCTGCAGGGCTGACCCCCTACCCCTGGCAGAAGCATCTCCTGAGGATGGTTGGTCAGGTTCCCTCTCATCCTGCCCCAGCGTCCTGTGCTTTGTTCTGCTTCCCCACATCTTCTTGTGTGTCTTCTCCTCGGATTTGCTCTTTCTCCCTGAGGGAAGGTCACGCCCTTCTATATCTACTTCTTTGGGCAGGTGACCAGTATGGGTAACAGGTGGCAGTGGGCTTAGCCAGCGGTCCTAGGACCTGACACATGGTCACTAGAGATGAGAGGGCGGTTTACTAGCCACAAGGACTGCACGCCTGGTGGGCATTCAGGGTTTGGTGTTGGCCTGACCAGTATCCACATGGCCTGTCAGGACCATACCCAGGAGGGGTAGGGCTGTGAGAGTGTCACATCTACCTTACAGGCTCACGTCTGTATACCAGCCCTCATCTACTTTGTACGTGTGTGTTTATACAGACACACACACACGTGTATTCTTAATATATGTCTAAATATATTTTAAGATATGTATATTTTAAAATATTTAAGAATATGTAGGTATGTATATGTATATATAGTGCGGGTATGTATATATAGGTCGTGTGTATATGTATATATGGTGTGTGTATATTCAAATGTAGTGTGTGTATATGTGTGTGTGTGTATGTATATATATCTCACTTATCTGTATAAAAACCAGCTCCCTGGTCAGAACCTGCATTGGCCTTCGTGGTCCTCGAGACAAAGCCCATGTACCACTTCTATCTGAAAGACCAAGCAGGTTATCTAATTCTTCTGTACTTCCATGTCCTGATATGCAGTGAGGAAATGTGGAGTAGTATTGTACAACAGTGAGTCTTACTGCCTACTCCCTGGACTTTTGTTAGGATTAAAGGAGTGGATGCATGCAGCCTACCAGTGTCTGTGACACGGTAAGTCTCAGCAAATGTTGGCTGTTATTGTCAACTCCTTAGCTTGGCATTCAGAGTCTGTCTTCCCTTGTTTCCTTATAAACCTACCACACCTCCTGGTTCCAAATGCACCTCGCCATCTCCGTGTCTCACCTCCCTCTGCCCTGGGACACACTCCCCAACTGGTCTACCTCTTGGGTTCCTGGATGGGTGCCTTTCAAGGCCCCTCCCACGCCACCTTGTGCCCAAGGATTTCCCTGGTCAGAACGGCTTCCTCTGTCCCTCACTCTTCTAGTTCTCTGGGACACTCCTGAGACCATTACCCCACGGTGGCTTGCATTGTGATATTTGAGCAGATTTTCTATTGTCCCTAAGAGAGTGCGTGTTTCCTCAGGACAGAGACTAAGTCTATGGATGCACCTAGTAGGTGCTCTCCCAATATGTGACGAGAGGTCAATAAGCACAAGAAGGAAGATCTGGGGCCCTACTTGGAGGAACTTGCTCCAGGTCTGAAGATGCTTCTCACACTGCTTGGGTTTTAAAATCTTCCTAGTTCTAGATGGGGCTCAGCTGGCAAAGAGGCGCAGCCTGGCAGCTGTAAGAGAATCATGGCTGTTCAGAGAAGGCAGGCCCACTGCCTGGGCCCAGCTCCTGCTCTGGCTGTTCCTCCTGCTTCCGTGACATCCTTTCCTCAACCCATCAGGCACACAAAGACCCCATGCCTTCTTGCCTTCTTTCACTGACTTGTCTGGTAAAGAGTAAACATAGATCCACATGAATATCTAATGGGTGAAACAAAGTTGTTTTTGTTGTGCTTTTTAATTTCAGCTTGTTCCAAATTACAGTCGCTGTGAATCTCATTATTTACATACATACATATGTACATACATAATATACATACATGTATATATTTAACTTCCCTTTACTTTAAAATATTCCTGGATATAGCATTACTTAAATTACATAAACATGTAAAATGATTCAATATTTCCAAGATTCTCAAAAAGGAAAATGTATTTCCCCCCTTTCCAAAATTTATCATTATAACTAGGCAGTGCCTGCATGAGTCTTAGTTCTTGTAGATACCTCTGGAAATTAGCAAAGCGACTTATTTCTGAGATGGTGCAGCGACTTGTGGGCTCCAAATGAGTTTATATTCTGAAAACTGCTTCTGTACAAAATGGTGTATTCATATTTGAGATTTGAGGTAAACATTTTTGCATGTTTTCTGTCTCCTTACACTTTCATGCTTTTAGCAATCTTTGGTATAGGTGGTTGTAGAGTTAACAACCTTAAAATAAAAACAAACAAAAAACTCCACCAGTTTCCTGGTATTTCCTATTTCTCTCCTCTCCTGATTCATCTGATTTCTGTTGTGCCTGCCGGCTCTTACCTAGTTCAACTTAACCAATGAGGAGGATATTAGTTTAAGACATGATATTCATTTTGGGGATACAAGTTGTCTTTTTGTCACTGGCATCCTCAATGTCATCACAGTTAAAAAGTATTTGTTGTCTATGTTTACATATTCTGTGTGTGGAATAGTTTTAGATAAACGACCTTGTCCTAAAAGGACAACTTAAAGAAAATTAATATAGAATTAAAGACTCTTAGAAATTACTTCTCCAGCCTTTTTCCAGTATATGAATCCCTTGTGCAGTGTGGGGACAGTTGGACAGTGCTCCTGTAGGAGCACATCAGAGAAATTAAATGATTCTCTTATGAGGCAGCCCTTTCCCCAGCGGTTCGACTCTGCTTCATAAAAGAGCTCTTCCTAATATCATCCGAGTTTTCTTATTTGTAACTTCCACCCGGGGGTTTTAGCGACGCCATCCTGGGTTGCTTAGGAGAAAGCTCGTCCACTGGACCTATCTTCAAGTATTTGAAGGCAGCAATTATGCACACTCTAAGCCTTTTTTTTCCGGGTAAACATCTGCAGTTCTTTTAATCTTACCTCATATGATATGATTCTGGTTCTCTCTCCACCCTTGTTACTTCTTCCAGAAACACATACATGGTATCCTCACATGTAGTGTCCAGGGAGCACAGTATTGATGCAGCCTATTAGTCATGGAAATATCCTCAAGATTAATGTCAAATAACTACTATAGCTGATATACCACATAAGGTGCAGGGTATTGTGTTTCTCCTGGAAGTTATCTATCACCCAAACCAGGATACTCTAAGAAAACTTATTCCCCCAGTTTGATCAGAAAAGAGAATTTGCAGATAAATGCATGTTGATAAGTAATCCTCACACAAAGCTTTTTGTGGGGGATAGGAATTATTTCTCCCCACTCGGCGTAATTTCACCCTAAGGGCTGGAAGGATGTCTTCCCAGCTGCACGATGAAGAAGACGTTCTTCTGTTTGCCCTCTCCTCTTTCTCCTGATTCAGTCCCTTGTCTCTCTGGGTAGAGTCTGGGGTATGGTGGGGAGAGTGTGCTGTGATAGCCAGTAAGCCAGCGACACAGGGAGATCTCCCTCAGCATGAGTTCTCAAGTCTGTCCCAGGATAGCTTCTCTTCAGGTTCCCTTTCAATTCATGGGAGGAGCACGGGATTGTCATGGGTTACCTGTGGCACATAAGTCATGGGCACCTTTCACAAGCCAAGGAGAGAGTTACCTTTGATGGCTTTACTCCTCCCTCCCCCAGGGCTCCCCAGCTGCCCGGCTGCCCTGCTCCATCATGGGTCAAGTCCCACTGCAGCCCTGCAAGGACCAGAAAGTGTCCTGGGAGCCTGAGTTTTCCCACAACCTTTCCTAACTCTTTGCTTGTGTCTCTTCCAGGCTCTGATCTCTGATAGGAACCAGAAGGTAGAATAGACTAGCCGAATAAATGGGTTCTTGCTAATATGTTAGCTGGTTGACTTGCTATTTCTCCCATCGTGCTAAGACTCAGTTAGATGCTTTTCTTCCACCTGGGGTCCAGGGTAGGTACTAATCATCTAGATGGCTAGATGGAGTGATATTGTGGGCACGTGGGCCCTTTTGAAACCTTCAAATTATATCATGTGGGTGGGTGCCTAGTCTGTCTTTGTGCATGTTACTCAAGCCCTGTCCATTTATAAACTGCATTTATTTGCTGATTTGAACTATGAATTCTGAATTAAGACTTGTGTTGTTGTTCTGAACCCTGGTTTTGGAGCTTTCTTTTCTGGTACTTTTCCTTACAAATATTAGCTTTCACCAGGGGCAAGAGATCAGAGTGAGCCACTGGGGTTTCTTTGAGTAATTGGGCAATGGACCCATTCTCCAAGTTAAAAAAAATATTATTTAAAAATCCAGGCACCCATTTATTAACTTCATAACACTAAATTTTCTAGCGAAGCATTAAAGCCTTGGTTCTTGGAGATCGTAAAATGAACTAGGTCCTACATACAGGCATGCCTGGCCCCTCGCCTGCTCCATCATGGGTCTGTCTGGTGAGTGTGAGTTGATAACTCACACTTTTAGGTGGTCTTAGCAAAATTGAGTTGCTGGTTAGGCTTTTTAGCTCTACTGGGTGAATTCTGTTTGTTTTCGGTTAGTCTCTTTAATGTATCCACATTTCCAACATTCCAATCTATAACCTCTGTCGAAGGGTTTTCTGCTGTGCTTTAAACTGGTGCTAAGTTCACTGAGTAACAGGCATAGTCCATCTATATGTCTTGCCTCACCTGAGTCTGGAGTCCAACAGAGTCACGCTGACTCATGCACCTGCATCAACAGTGTGTGTGGCTGGACCACAGGGGTGGGGGATGGGAGAGATGCTGGGTGGGGTGGGTCATGGGGTCATGGGGAGCAGTGAGAACTGACCCTGTCCAGTCATGACAAGGAGAGGGACACAGTCAGATGCCCTGCATGCTGCCTTCTACAACACTCTAAGGAGCAAAAACACAGGCTTTGAAGCTACACAGACCTGAGTCCAGCCCTGGCACTGGATATCTGACTCCATAACCTCTCTAAGCTGGGCCCAGACATGCAAATACTTTAAAGGCCAGGCAAGTGGTGTAAATAGGGCAGAGGGCCAGGCGAGGGGTGGCAAACCAGAGGGTGCGTGCAGAGCATACTGTGGGGCACATCGACTCTTGTTGTGTGGCAATACAGACTCTTTGTTGCCATACTATCAAATTTTTAAAGAAAATTCAGAAATCTAGATTTTTATGTGAACTCTCTTGTTTTTTCGTGTGTGAGGAAGATTAGCCCTGAGATAACATCTGTTGCCAATCCTCCTCTTTTTGCTGAGGAAGACTGGCCCTGGGCTAACATCCGTGCCCATCTTCCTCCACCTTATATGGGATGCTGCCACAGCATGGCTGACAAGTGGTGCATCAGTCTGCGCCCGGGATCCGAATCTGCAAACCCTGAGCCACTGAAGCAGAGCGTGTGAACTTAACTGCTTTGCCACTAGGCCAGCGCATGAACTCTCTTGTTTTTGACAACTTTAGCCAAATATTTTAAAAATAGTGCTTGTTTAACATGGGATACCACTTTTCCCCCATCAGCATTTAAGCCTCAGTTTCCTCAGATGTAAGATGGGAATAATAATATCTGAGCCTCATACAGCTGTGTGTGGATTACATAGGTAACATTTGGCAATAACAGCGGGATTTTCTGGCACGTGGTTAGTAACAGGCAGGTACTATATGAGTTACTAACGTTATTGTGGTCACTGTTATTTGAGTTAATCAAGGTCAGAAGGAACCAACAAAGGTTAATGATTCATTCAGAACAAATCAAGTTCTTCCCTAGTTTGAAATCCAAATATCATTCTGGGGGATGGGAGGGCTCTGGATTTGATTCCAAACACATTCATTCACTTAACACCTGTGTTGAGGATGCAGTAGTGGACAAGGCGAGGCGGTTTTCAAGGGTCTGACTCTAACATGTACTAGTCACTACATAAACCATGGGGGGAATCAGATGTGTCTATAGGGGCCATGTTTTCATTACGGCCTCTCAGGATGAGTCCTTTTGACCAGCTTAATAATATAGCTGGGTGTCTATCTGTATTATTCAGGCAAATAACACACAAATGACCTATCTATAATCATAAAACATGTCTCCCAGATTATAAAACAGAAATTTAGCAACTCTTAATAAATGTACTACTACCTGCCCCCACATCCTGCTGGGTGATTACCCCATTTTTCCTGTCATGCTTGTGTGATTACCATTAAATTCATAGGCCAGTGACATTCTAGCATGACTATAGAATGAGAGCTAATCAGTTCTTTGATTCCTGAAAATCCATTGATATGAATGTTTGATTAGAACTGTGATGATTACTGTGATGAGGTTCTAATAAGCACTGAAATGAGATAAAAACATAGAATTTCTGACTTACTCTAGACTGATTAGGAGGACATGATTTGGTGGCTAATATGTTGAAATGGGTACCATGCTCTAACTCTGTGGAGTGTTTGTGTACAATTAACATTAGCGGTGCAAACTTTCCCATGTATCTTCAGAATGTGCCTGGATGAGAAGGGGAAGAGGAGAATTGCTCATTATAGACAGACAATAAGTTCTATGAAAGGGCTTAGTGATGCTATTGGACTCCAAATTTTGGGTTAAGTGTCTACTGTGAGCCATGTACTCTGATAAGCACTCAGGACAACTATTGGACTCCAAACCACCAAGTAATTGACTCAAAAAACCTTTATTGGACTAATGCTATGATGGTAATTGTATTTCATGTGTATCAAATTAACACGTTGTACACCTTAAATGTACACAATGTTATATGTCAATCATATCTTAATTTAAAAAAAACCTTTGTAGAGTGGAAGGAGAGGTGTGGACTGTGCCCTCCACCTCATTTTCCTGGCCAAGGGGCTCCCATCAGCCGTGCACTGAAAGCATAATCAAGGGAGCTTACAAAATTCCAACGTCCAGAGCACACCCCAGATCAATTAAGTCAGAATCTTTGGGATTTGGACAAAGTCATGACTAATTTTTCATGCTCTCAAGGTGTGCACTGAGGTTTAAGGACCACCGTCTTACGCTCCTGGGGAGTTATGTCCGTTGACTTGCTTTGCCACGGATTTGGAGTCTGGGTTGGTTTTGCTGGTTTGAGTGTGAAGTGGTTGGTGAGCTGGGGAAACTGTACTTGGTGCGGGGAGGAGAAGGGAAAACAGCTCAGCTTAATCTACTTAGAACGCAAATGGTGTACAATCAACTTCCTTCCTGTATGTCCTGAATGTACAGAAATCGGAGAAGCTAGTGTTCGACAGCCACTTTTCTGCACAACTGGTTGTTTTCACCAGAACATGGGCATATTGTTTCTATAAGCCATTTTCCAGAACTGGGAAATGATTTTGTTATGTAGCACCTATCTTGATATTGGGCATCCTTCTTGGCTGGTCCTTCCCAGGGTGTTCCCCATCTCTGTGAAAGGTGCCACTATCAAATCGATTACACAGTCCATACTCCTGACCCTCAACATTGACACTTACCTCTCCCTCATCCCCACATCCAGTCACCAAGTACTCCATCCCGAAAGCCATCACCCTAGTCCAATCATCCAAAACAACAGCCTCTCACCTGGTCATGGCTGGAGAAGGTTCTTTAAAAGTGCAAATCCATGTCATGTACCCAGCACCTCCTCGGGTTTTAGGGCTTTTAGAATAGAAGTGTTCCTCTATTTTGCTCCTCTTGGACCCCACCTACCCCAGCTGCTCTCTCTCGTGCCCTCTCCCCCTTGCCCTCAACATTCAAGCCTTCCTCGTATTGTTCCTTTTCCTCCAACATCCCGTGCTCCTTCCCACCTCGGGCCTCTTCCTCTTAGTCCTCCTTTCCACTACTCATGTGGCAGATACAGTGCCACTCTTCAACAGTCCGTGGGATTACTCTGTTTCCCAGGCCCTGGCAGTTAGGTTGGGGCCATGCTACTAGTTCTGGCCCATGTGTTAGAAGGGATGTGGCCAGTGTTACTTGGGCCCAAAGTCGGGAAGTCTTTTCCACACAGTCCCTTCTCTTGGTACTGTGACTGAGGAGGCCTCTGCCAAGATGGCAGGGCTACAGAACAGAAGCATCCTGGACTGGATCAAGAGCAAGTTTCTCGGAGAATCACCTGGACTTTGAACGAGTGATAAATAAATTCTATTCAAGTGCATTTTTTCTCACTCCAAGCACGATGCGTTATGTTTCTGGCTGGCAGGCAACCTTCCATATGTTGGTCAAGGACTCAGGCCCCTTCTCTTAGAGGTCAACCCTCCTGTGGTCCCTCAGAGTCCCCTCCATTAGCAAATGGGGAAGAGGAAGAGGACTGCGGGAGAGTTTTCTCTTCACTTCTCTCCTCATCCCATTGACAGAGTGTTTCCCTCAGCCACAGTGGTCTAGCTGTGCGTCCCAGAGCCTGGCGTGCATTCTACTGCCATGTGACAGCTCCCCAACCCTCCACACCCATGAGCACATGTCCACACATTTAGACTTCTCCAGGCTCCAGCTACAAAAATATGGATGTGAGGCCTGCCTGTAAGCTGTGTCTGTTGTCTGAGAATCTACACTGGGCAATTGACACTCAGAGCTATGCTCAATTTTAGGTGAGTCTCTGCCGAGCTCCCGGGGTGTGGCCTATCACACCACATCCCCACAGGAGGTAAACATGTGCAGAGTCATGAGAAAGGAACACTTAACACCACACATCTTCATTACTAAGCCTATATCCCCAGATCAGAATTATTAAAAGCATCAACCATATTTTACATATTCACAGACTGGCATTCCTTTTTCAGAAGGACTTACTGGTAATTATGGTTAGAATCCAGCAATAATTTGATTTGAACAGTTGAATTTCTCCAAAGGAAATCTCAAATTTAAGATTTTTTATTTTCTTGTGTTGAACCAATTGCATCCTAGGGCAAAATCATACAACTCTAGGGGCTCCTCCTGCTTTGAAGATTTCCAATGCCAACAACTTATCTTCATCCTCAGTATCCCATATTTACAGCCTTTGGAACCAAGAGTTGCTGTTATTGGTTTCGTATAATCATTTATAAGTGCTATAATCTTAGATGCTGAATTTCCTTTGTAGTACATATTTAACAATATATTTTAATAAGACAATAGATTCCATTCCCCCTGAACTTTAGGTTCTTAGATATTTTGGCCAGCATTGCCATACTCTGTGAGAAACCAAGTGTCGGTAGAATTACAGAAGGGAGAGTTGCATGCTATGACTGCTGTTAGGGCCCCTATTCATATAAACCTGTAGTTATAAGAGATAGACCGACTTTTCAAATAGTATCAAAAGTGCAGCCTTCCAGGTAAACAAGAGTCCCGTGAACATGTTTAAGGATCAATGGATGTGCACATGAAGCATCCCTCAAAGCCCATTCCAAAAGTTCATGCATGCTGGTTTCAAAAGGATGAATCAGTTGGGAATTGCATTTGGCTCCTGGTAACAGAAACCCAAGAGCACAGAAGCTTAAACCAAATTAGGGATTTATTTCTTCTCATGTAACGTCATTCTGAAGGTAGTTGGTCTATGCTGATATGAAGTTTCACAATATCATTAGAGACCCAAGTTTTTTATAGCTTTCCCTTCTGGTGACCTTTGTCCTCCTGTTCTCAAGATGGCCACTGAAGCACCAACCACTGTATTTCTACTTCAGCAAGGAAGAAAGGGAGGGTCAAAGGGCAAAAATGATATTAATCATGAGTCAGTCTCATAAGTCACTTCCCTTTACATCTTCTTGGCCAGAGCTGTGTCAAATTTCCATCCCTAGCTGCAGAGGAGGCTGACAATGTAAATTTTAGCTGGTTGCATGGCACCTCCTCCAAATATTGGGTCCCTGTTGGTATGGAAGGAGAGGAGAAGAGGTTTGGGGCAGGAAAATAGTGATATCTGCCACCAAGACTTCTCAGAATCGTGAATATGCTAATGTCCATTGTTACTTTATCCACATGGAGGGCTCAATATGCAATGTCTGCAGCCGATTTAACTCTGCTGTCCTTTTCCAGGGGGCATCTCGCAGGATGAGTCTTCTCTGGAACATAATTTAGGAAATTCTGCTTTGGTCACAGCTTCTTATCAAACAGGCTCATGTAAACTTCTGTGTTCCACACCAGGCATACATAGATATTCACAATCCAGCCAGTATTAAAATTTTAGAGGAGAAGAACTGAGGCAACAAATGTTGAAAGGTGACCTGACAAGCTAGTTTCTGAGACTAGACCCACAGTTTTGGACTTGGATGATTACCCTGATACTGAGCACACGTTAACCTTGATTGTCCCAAATCTAAACTCTCCTCCCCTGGCTGTGCTGAATAAGTGTTGATCCAGGGCTGGCCTTGTTCCCAGTGTCCAACCCGACCCCTCCCAGTCACAGATGCAGGCTATTCAGGGGAGCTTGGAGATGGTACAGCTGCAATCTGCCAAAGGAGGGGCTCCTTGCTTAGTTAATGCCCCAGGTGAACTCAGTATCCTCCCGTGACCTCATTCCTAAGGGGCTTAACCCAGCCCAGCAGTTACTCTTTACTCACACTTCATAAACAAAATAGGCTCAATTTTATTAGTTTGTTGATGTGGAGGAAGAATACTTTTGTCATTGTAGAACGTCACTTTAGAGTTAGCAGATCCCAGCCACTGAAACAGTAGCTCTCCACAAATGTTGGCATCGGAAAGCTGTACCCCCGGATCTCATCAGCTCCATGTCTGGTGAGTGGGGAACTCTTCCGCACACTTCGGTGTGTGCACTGGGTGGTCTCCCCATGAGGTGAGTGATAGGGAGACCATCCAGCTACTGAGACAGTTGGCATCTCCAGGCTGGTAGATTCCATGGTTGTGTGGCCATGTGGCAGCAGCACTGGTCAGAGGTAATGGGGGCGGCTGAAACATTTAAAATGGGAATTGATGTGAATGAAACACGTTACATAGCAGTCTCAATTCAGCACAGTAGCAATTATTATAATTATTATAATCCCGCATAAAAGTGTTTGATACTACATTTGTTGGAAATTACATATATCTCAAAACCTGTCTAGGTTCAAAATGTTAACAGGGAAAAAAGCCACTTCTAAGGAGTTTGTTTTTGCTAAATCCTCTGAAATCTATCACATTTTAGATAATGTGTTTAGCGGAAAACTCTCTTCTAAGACCTGTAAGATTTGGTCTGAACAGACAAATAATAAATAGTATAATTATAAGGGTTCAGTAGATTGGAAATGGGATTTAATTTATTTTTTAGTTTTGGCTAGTTAGGGTAGGAATGCCAATTCTACTTGCATATAAAGGAGAACTAACTGCTAAAACTGGAATCTAAAATTGCATTTTCCTGTATTTAACAAACTGAATTACTTCTTAATGCCAATAAAAATGGATGTTCCTCTCAAGCAGAACTATCTTGAGAGAGATCGTTGGTACAACAAGCATAGACACTGTCTGCAGAGTATCTCTTAGGAGTGTTTAATACAAAAGTTTGTTTCTGAGGTCACAGTCAGTGCAAAACAATGGAAAGTCCCGTTGAAAATTGTGTTAGGTTTCTCTGGCTGCTGTAATAAATTACCACAAACATGGTGGCTTAAGACAACAGTTTTGACAGTTCTGGAGGCCAGAAGTCCAAGATCAATATTACTGGGTGGAAATCAAGGTGTTGGCAGGGCCACGCTTTCTCTGGAGGCTCTAGGGGAGAATCCATTCTTTGCTTCTTCCGCCTTCTGGTGGCTGCTGGCGTTCCTTGGCTGTGGCCACATCACTCCAATCCCTGCCTCCATCTTCACACAGTGTTCTTTCCCATCTATATCAAATCTCCCTCTGACTCCCAGACAGAGGGGACACTTGTGATTACCCACTGGGGTAATCAAGGATAATCTCCCCATCTTAAGACCCTTAATTTAATCACATCTACAAAGGTTTTTTTTTTTTTTGTTTTTTTTTTTTTTTGCCATTTAAGGTTCTAGGGATCAGGGTGTGGATATCTTTGGGGGGGATGTTTTCAGTCTTTTACAAAAATCAAAGCTGACTCTTGGGTAAATTTTAACTAAAGCAAGTGGGAAGGTGAGCCCAGGTGAAATCCAAAGTTTTAGGTGCTCTGAAGCTTTGATATAGGAATCCCTATAGAATTGCAAACTCAGCAGACCCTCAGTGACCCACTGATACCTGGAATGGGGTCTTGCCCCGCGTTGGGAGTGAATCCATCCTTAGAAAAGCTGATTCTGCTGTGATGGATGTAATGAGTTTCATTGTGGTGTCTTAGGGGCACCTAAGACACCAGAGAGTCAAACCCTGGATGAAATTTCCTGGTGTGGTTTTATGTTGGATCAAGTATCTTTTGTTTTTTTATGCAGGGATTGCTTGCAACTTTGGGTAATCTGAGAGTTCCTGAAGCCATTCCATGATTCATAAGTACGGATTTGGGTACCACGCTACGTTATGGTGACCTGAAGTCTATTGAAACCAAGTCATTTGTCCAAAGATGAACATTAATATTGAAAGAGAAAAAAATAAAATAATTTTTAAGGGATTTAGAAAAAATAAACTGTAAATTCATACAATTTGTAATTCAGAATGGAAAAAAGAAACTATCTCACTGATAAGAAAATGCTAATTCACTTGCAGTACGATGAATACTTTGGTTATGGAGGATAATTTGAGTTCTTTAACTATTGTTACTTTCTTTTATAATAGCTATATAATCATTAAATGTGGCTAAAACTATTATTTTTTCTCCATTAACATTTGCTACACCATATGGTTTAGTTTGTAAACTATTTTATGGCATTATGGGTTTGTATTTAATGATACATTTTGCCCGTGGTTGGTAAAATTGTTACTTTACGTCTATATGAAGGATGAAGAGTATAGGGAAGGGATGCTTATGTACACACAAATCATTATATGATGATTCATTTATATGAAAAAGATGTGCTATTTGGCCTTTTACTTACCTTTCTGAATGTCAACAAATTGACATTATAGCTGCTCCTTAATCTTCAATTCTATAGCCAGTTAGCATTGCCTTTTCTATGCCAGTGGCTTAAGCATTTTGATGACAGAATTGGCTGTTCAGTACATAGCAGAAAAAAAAGGTCATCCAATTTATTGTGAAATTGCTTTCCTTTCAGGAACTATCTGTCTATAGGGTCTGATGCTAACACCATTCAGGGAACCACTGTGGTCCTTGTATAAGAACCATGGAAATTTAGAGTAGAAGACGCCTAAGAGAAGTCTTCCAAATGCCTCATAGACAGTGAGAAAACTGAGAGCTGATATCCCAAAGTCACACAGCTAACTAGTGGAAGAACTCATTCGAGAATTCAGATGTCTTAACAACCCATTCATGGTTCTCGGTCCTCATCATTTCTCATTAGGGAGGAATACTGTTTCTCGATCACTGTATGATGGCACTCTGGTGTATCCAAGATCTTTCACAGGATTGTTGACTAATTTAAGTAATACAGAAATGGATTTTTATTGCTCCAGTCAGAAAGATATTCTTAAGTAATGTTTGTTGGCAGACTTTGAGCTGAGACTTTTGAGGTTGTGCAGAATGGCACTAAGTGGGGACAACTTGCTGTGAGTAAATAGCATCATTTCCAGCTGACGCCAAGGGAAGCTGGTGTGTTAGTTGGGACAAGCTGGGCTGAAACAGAAATGAGTTTTACTCAACTGTGGCACAGTGCTAAAGGGTGACAGCATTAAAATTGTTGCTGACTCGTTTGGTGTTGCTGTGAGTTGTTTGAGCCTTTCGAGTGTGCCATCAAAAATTTTAATATTTGGGAATGTGATGAGAAGACAAGAACACAGAGAACTGTTGAGTAAGATAGTTGTTATAGGATGACAACTCAGGTACCTCTCAACTCTGAAGTCCCTGAATCTACAGTTCTTAGGGTGATGGTATGGACTACGGGGCAATGTAATTGAAAAAAATTAATTACAATGATTGATTATTTAGCTCTCTAGTTCTCTCAATATATTGAAAAACAAAGCTTTATATACTGTGCATGTAATTTCAGTGGACATAATCAGTGAGAGTTAAAACCTCCTTACACTACTCCAATGAACTAGGCTTGGATTATTGTTTCTTTTTTTTAATGAATAAGTTGAGGTCCAGAGAGTTTAGTGACTTGCAAAATGGTAGAATTGCATAGTAGATTCCACTCCAGACTGGCCTTCTCAGCCCTTACCCCCTGCCATCTCTACTTGATAAAGTGTCAGGAGAGAATGTTCACTCTGAGTGTGCTGATTTCAGATACCCTTAGGCACAAGATACATATCAAAATCTATATTCACTTGGCAAGAAAGCTTTGTTCATGTTTTTAATTTATCCCCAAACAAAACTGCATTTTGTGTGGAAGCTTCTGCTGTGCTCTTTCTTAAACTGAAAGACTCACAGGTACTGTTTTACTCTCTTTATAGTGACAGTGATGAAACTAAACCCGAGAGAATGTTGATCAAGGGCTCAACTGCGCTGAGGGCTGCTCTTAAGGGAGGCTTCAAAACCTGAGAAACTCCAGTGAAAGAGATGATCTCAGACCCCAAATGCTGCTGTCAGGATACCCCCCTGCTGCCTGTGAGGTCAGCTCAAGGAGACTGATATTGAGGAAGAGGTCTCAGGGGGTCTGATGAGAAAGGGCTGAGGGAGTAGAAACGTGAAGGAGACAAACCTTAAACTTACTCAGGAGCTAGAGCAACGCTGGGTGCAGCGTGCAATCCAGTAAAATAGACATTTCTGTAGTGTGAGTTGAAGTGTCTATCGACCCTCTGCATCTCCAAATCCCTCTCTTGCTTTCTTGAAATGTCTACCCATCATTAGAGCTGTTCCTTTTGAGTTAAGGCTTTATGTCTTTAGAAGATCACCAGAATGGAGGGAGATGGTAGAAGAAGTAAAGGGAAATTGACTCTTTCCAAAGGCCTTTTGTCTACAAATGGTTGATGTCCCCCTGCAGTGGATGTCACTGGAACGTATGATTGCCTGGGAGGGGGAGGCAGGCAAGGTCTGGGCCACGAGTCCTGCACTTGCCTTGTACAGGAGTGAGAGAAGGAGAAGGTTCCCAAGTGAGGGTGGTAGAAGCCGATGCTGACTATTTCATAGATGGGTCTAGGCTATGGTAAAGCAACAAAGGCAATGTGGATAGGGGAAATGTTGTACTTGCACTTATGTGGAAGCAAATAAGGGAGTTTATATAACAAATACCACGTTTGGGAAGAAGATAAAGACAAGAAGAGTTATAGGGGAAGAAATTGCAAATAAACTTTAGCATCCTCTGCCTATGTAGTCATTTGCCCTTTCTCATTCTGAATGTTGTGTATTTATATATTTTCTCTCATTTCTCATGGGCCCACCTTTGACCATCTTAGACCCTCCAATTTGACTTACTGGATTGAATTTCTTTGGGTAAAACATTTTAAAGTTTGGGGTTTCTTTCTTTTTTTTTCTTTGGAAGCCCCTGCTAGTCAGAGTAACACAAAAAGGTTGCCTTAAATTATTATTACGTTGCATGTTCCTGTGTACACCAAGACCCAGCTCAGGGTCTCTATCCTGTACCACAGTGAGCCCCGTGTCGGACAACGTGCTCACACAGGCAGGCTGTGTTAGGTTCAGATGTTTACGGCAGGTTCCAAATTCTGAGACAGGATGTGTGAGCTGCTTCGTTGAGATGGTCTGACCTCGAGGGGAGATCGGCAGATCTCCCTCAACGGCAATCATGTTAACAACTTACTGAAGGAACAACGGGCTCATTGTAAGCACTTGAGGAAAGGCTTACTTGCCAACACATTGATTTTATTATGTCTGAGAGGCTCTTCGCTAATTAGCTAAGTGAGTTTGGAAAAGTGGATCCAACTTTCCTCATTTGGAAAATAAGGCTTTTGGCAGAGTTGCCTCCTAAGGTAACTCCTGGCGCTAACCTTGTGCTGTTCTGAGAGATCGCAGTGGTTTCGTGGGAAAAGTCCCCCTCAGCCCTAGCAGACAGTTCCTGAAAAGAAGAAAATCGAATGGATCTGTTTTTCAGTTTTAGCTCTGGAACAACCAATGCTTTCATTCTTCCAATGCTAAAAAAAATTCAAACTATCCCTGTCATAGAATGTTTATATTTTGGATAAAGTAGTATTTATTAAATTCAGACTAGGAAAATTCTTAATACCAACAAAGTTATTAGCATAAAGTTGTATGCTTTTTAAAAGGCATCCTCTGCCTCTGTAGTCATTTGCTGTTTCTTATTCTGAACGTTGCATATTTATATTTTCTCTTGTTGATGCAAATAATCCATAATCAGTCTATAAATCAAAATTGAGGTGGTTTTATTATGAGCCAGTTTGAGGACTATTGCCCAGGAGGAACTGTCTTCACCAAGCAAGGAAGCCCTCTGAAGAAGTGGGATGTTCAGAGTGGTTATATACCACCTGGGAACAAAGAATATACATCACATATGACAGGATTATCCCCTTTACCACAGTCACGAGATTGCTTTGCTGGCACAGCAGGTCACTGGTCACAAGGTGAACGCAGCAGGTCGGTAATTAATCCTTAGTCTCTGGGAAGAGATGCTTATCCTTAAAGAAATGCCAATATTGGGGGAAGCTATATCCCTATCTTTAAGGACATCATTCTCGGCTTTGGGACATAGTAAATGTTTAAAGCAGATGTACATTGCATGCTCAACAGGCCACATTAGGCCTTTCTGGAAAAAGAAGGTTAGGTTGAAGTAGTTTTAAACCAAATGGCTTCCTCATCTACTCCAATATATCCCATTGCTTGTTGTTTATTCATCACTCTCATTTCTCGTGGGCCCACCTTTGACCATCTTACACCCTCCAATTTGACTGACTGGACTGGATTTCTTTGGCTGAGCTTAATGCTGATGGACATTGGTCTGGACATTTCTCATGCTGTTACTCTGTCATTGGGCTTAATGGTGATGAGTCAGTTATTTGAGTACTAATTAGGAACAACTTCCCTAGTCTTTAACTGCATACCCTAACCCTCAATCCCATTTAAGGATGATGTCAATGTCCTATTATAAGGAAAGAGATGAAAACAACAGGGGCGTTTTTGTAAGGCCTGGGATGTGAACTGGTTCCCTCTACCAGAGGCCTGGTGGAGATCCTGACAGACACTTCTGTGTGGAGGAACACTTGGGATACACAGTGTTGTTGCTAAAACTCTGTCTGTTACCCCAGTGGAACTAAGCATAAAGAACCCGAAGCAGCAGCAATGCTGTGGGCTTGCTCAGCCCCTTCTGTCAGGCAACCATTGCAGGAGATCAGGTTTGGCACTGGGAAGAAAGGCATTTGAGTCCTGCTCTGCCACCTTCTGGCTATGTGACCATGGCAAGTCATTGAATTTTTGTGAGCTTCAGTTTCCTCTCCTGTAAAATGGGGTTTAATGATTCTGGTACCAATTCTCATGTGCAGGTGATTTTCCACACCACCAAGCAAGCAATTCTCTGACATCAGCTGAGTGTTCTATGATTCAGCTCAATCCTGACACTATCTACCTGGAGATGGCATCAGATTCCACAGGTTAAAGGCTCAGTTCTTCAAGACTACCCCCCGCTTTGGACACAATCACTAGTCCAGGTTGTCACCTGTGCTTCTGACCAAACAGATGGAGATTGGAGGTTCCCACTACCCCCTCCTTGGATTCAATTAATTTGCCAGAGTGGATCACAGAAATCAGAGAAACATTTTGCTTACTAGATTACCAGCCCATAATGAAGGGATATAACTCAGAAACAGCCAGACAAAAGAGATGCAGAGGGCAAGGTATGTGGGAAGGGGCACAGAGCTTCCACGCTTTCTGAGCGTGCCACTCTCCTCAAGTCTTCATGTGTTCACCAACCGGAAAGCTCTCTAAACCTAGTCCTTCTGGGTTTTATGGAGGCTTCATTACATAGGCATGCTTGATTAAATCATTGTCCATTGGTGATTGACCTCAACCTCCAGCCCCTCTCGGCACCCCAGAGGTCAGGGAGTGGGACTGAAATGTCCAACCCTCCAATCACATGGTTGGTTTTCCTGGCAACCAGCACTCATCCTTAGGGGATTTCCAAAAGTTACTGCATTAATATAAACCCGAGTGTGGTTGAAAAGGGCTTGTTGTGAATAACAAAAGACACCTTTATGGCTCTTATCACTTAGGAGCTCTGTGCCAGAAAGTGGAATGAAGTCCAAATATATACTTAATCACAATATCACAGGTTAATAGTATTTCATACCTCACAGAGGTGTTATGAGGATGAAATGAGATAATATATGTCAAACACATAGCCTGGGGCCTGGGACATAGTAAGCACTCGACAAGTGCTAGCTA
The DNA here is from genome assembly GCA_031878705.1 of Tapirus indicus. Lineage (NCBI taxonomy): Eukaryota > Metazoa > Chordata > Mammalia > Perissodactyla > Tapiridae > Tapirus > Tapirus indicus. Next base: position 57,157,969 of record CM062917.1, read on the forward strand.
TCATTATTCCGGAAGTTCTTTCATTTAGGATCTTAAATCCCTCCAAATGAAATTAATTTGAATTCCCAAAAGTCCCAGCACTAGTTCAGGGCAGTGGGTAACCAAAGGAAAAACCCAGCTGTAAATCTGTCACATTTTCTGTTGATGCAATCATTTTTAGATATTTAAATATTCATGTGTTTGGCAAATGCACCAGGGCCAGAGGGATAAATCAGAAACATATAGATGGTTACTGAGATGTTAAAGGGAGACGGATGGTCTTTGGGGCACCAGAGATTGACCAAATTCACATTAGGAATTCAGACTGTTACATGTCATCAAGTTTTGAGCCACTTTTCTTTCCTTTCTGTATTCACTGCAACAGTAGCTACATTGTATTGATGATAGCAAAGTATAACGCAGATCAATATGATCAGCTTTAAAAGGAACTGGAAGTACAGAGGATGTATACCTTGAAAAATCTGATTTTCCTTTTAATGGGAAATAGCTTTATTTTTAGGTATAGGTCAGCAGATATAGCTTCTATTTTCTTAAAACACATTTTAAAAAATTATACAAGCAATTTACCTTTGGGGGAAAAAATCTTTGGAATATGGCGAAGGCAAGAAAAAAACTGTCCATGGTTTTCCACTCCAATACACCATGTTAAATATTTTGTTGCATTTTTTTCCAACATAAAATTTCTTCCTCACATAACGTTTTTCTGTTCTTTGTTATAAGGTATCATATTGTCAATGCAAATAATCTGTAATTAATCTATAAGTCAAACTGGAGTGAGTTTATTATATGAGCCAGGGCTGAGGACTATAGCCCGGGGGCTTCTTTCCCCAAGGAGGGAAGCACACCAAAGAAGTGGAGTGTACAGAGTATTTATATACCTTCTTGGAATAAAAAGCATACATCACATATGGTAAGAATGTATCTTTTACAACAGTCATGAGATTGCTTTGCTGGCACAGCAGGTCAGTGGTCACAAGGTGAACACAGCAGGTCAGTAATTAATATTTAATTTCTAGGAAGAGATAGTTATCTTTAAAGAAATGCTGATATGGGGGAAGCCACATACCTATCTTTAAGGGCATCATTCTTGTCTTTGGGACATTGTAAATGTTTAAAGCAGATGTGCAATGCATGCTCCACAGGCCACATCAGGCCTTTTTGGAAAAAACAAAGTCAGGCCAGATTAGTTTTAAACCAAATGGCTTCCTCATACACTCCAATATATTCTATAGGCTATATTCATCATTATGCATTATTTATTTTCTAATTCTCTTCTTTTTCACCTATCATTATGTCATAAGCATTTGAAATCTGTTTTAATGTTAATTAATAATTATTATGATAGCTAACATTTATTGAATGCTTACTATGTATCAGGCACTATTTAATCAATTACATGAATTAACACATTTACTACTTGCAGCAATCCTTACAGGCAGATACTATTACCAGTCCCATGTTACAGACAAGAAAACAGAGTCCAGAGATGTTTCAATAACTTGCCTGAATCATAGACAGCAGTGAGTGGCAGAGCCAAAATTTACACCCAGGTGTTCTGGATACAGAGTCTGACTCTTAACAACTGCTCTAAATTATTCTCAATCAGATTATTATTAAGTTAGGAGGCAATATTTATTTTAAGCAGAGGCATTTACAGTTTTCACATGTCTAATCACATCACATTAGTGTTTATATATCCATCATCTAGTAAAGGAAATCAGCACAGATTTTTTTAAATGAATAAATGAATTTCCAATTTGGGTACAAGCGCTGGTGAAATTCCACAGTAGATAAATATGCTGCATGGACTCAATGAAATCCAAGTGTGGTAGAAAGTATTTTTCGAAAATAATTGCAAAAATATTTCCCATCCTACTTGCTCTACCAACCTTGCTAGCCCCCCATCAAAAAGTCAAGTCTGTGAATCTTAGTGGTCATTTGTGACAGCCTCAGCCAGTGGGATACGGGAGAATTGATGCCATGTGACTTCTGACGCCAGGTCACAGTAGGTGAAACGGCTTCTGCTTGCTCCCTCTTGACAGCTTTGCTTTTGGATCCCAGCCATTATTCTGGACAGAAGCCAAACAGACACATGGAGAGGCTATGGGGACAGCTGGTGCCAGCCTCCAGACAGGTGAACTAGTGGGACTTCAGATTTTGTCAGCTCTTGGGTGCTGCTCCAAATGATGCCACATGGAGCAGAAAAGAGTCAGTCCCTCTGAGGCCACATCAGTGCACCTGTGAGCTACATACCCCTCGCTGTTTTACACCACTGAGTTTGGGGTCGCCTGCATAGAGGAGGAAACCTTTCCCTGCTTCCCTTCTCAGTTCTTCAGCTAGTCTAATAATTAAATTGACATAAGACAGATTAACAGCAGAAAACAAATTTTGTGTGCACGTGAGCCCCAAAGACATGAGACCCAAAGACAGTCAGGCAGTTGAGATTTATACACCATCCTGAGCTAAGGAGTAGGGAGTAGGGATCTGGGGCTTCAAAGAGAAGGAAGACAATTGACAGGACGATGACAAGAGCAAATGGTTGGTAAACAAATGTTGACCATGCCTTGCAAAGACAATGGGAGATGGAGAGGACTCTGATTAAATGGCTAGGTTCCTCCCTGTATTACACCCAGTTTATACTATACTAAGTTATCTTATGGTATTAGCTCCTTCCTGGAACAGGCCTTCTATCTTAAATTCTTTCAGGCAGTTGAGGGGCAGGTCAGAGTTTCTTCCTGAGTCTTTTGTTCTTAAAAAGTAATCAAGCCAAACAGACATGTTTTGGGGTGGCAAATTCTGATCCCCACACTCTTAACTAGTCACTTTCCTCTAATGCCTTCTTAGTTCAGAAAACTCTCTAAAATCTCAGCTACTTATCTAAATCCTTAATTAATTGGATTCCTCCCCTCCACAAACATTTAAAAAGGAGGAAAATAATAAGAGATGAATTTGATAACAGAATTGTTTAGCAAGTCAGTTCTGCCATCAGCCTTGGGTGCTACAAACAGCCAGGAGATCAGGAAGGATAAAGCCCTCAGACTGAGGGGCCAGGGACAGTCCAAGGCCAGCCTGGCTATATCAGAGGCCAAAGATAATCTGACCAGCACTAAAGGAGGTATCTAAGTGCTGCACAAGAGAATCCCAGAACAAAACAATAGTCCAGGGTCCAAGACATGAGTGATCCAGGAGCTCAAACAGTAGCTGACCTTTCCCAGAGGTCAGGGCAAATTGTAGGTCAAGAAGCCAGAGGACGAGCAGGCAAGTCCACCTGGTCATAGAGTGGTGTTGCCAACACTCCTGGTCCAGGCTGAAGCTTCCCACCTGATTCCCATCAGAGAACCAACCCAAACAAACTGTCAGGTGTCACTGGGCACCTGCCATGTGCAAGGCTTTGATTCAGAGTGTGGGGCCAAAAAGAAGAATGAGAGAAGACTGCTTGCCAAGCACGTGGATGACCCATGATCCTTAGCAGGCCACAGCATGGAGCAGTGCCCTGAGAATTCTCCCTGAGGTTGTCACCACCCAAAGAGAGTTCATCTGCCCACTATAAGACATGCCAATAGTCAAGAGGCAAGGGGGTAAGAGAGAAAGGATCTTTTATTACAGCTTGCTGGCAAGGGGGAAGATGGCTGACAAATGTCTCAAAGAACCATCTTTCAGAACAAAGACTACAGGCCAGTTATATAGGGGGCTGGTCTCCAGGTCGGGGAGGCATCTGACCTCCAGGTGGGGCAGACATCTGGTCTTGGTTCCTGATAGTCTTTGGTTTTACTGGACATGCATCAGAGATGGGAGCAAAGCCCTGTACCCTGATCTTTCAGTTGTCCTTGATGATGGCTATCAGCATAAACTCTCTGCTGGGGGGTTATCACATTCCTAAGGAACTCAAGAGAACAAGTTATCCACTTAGAGCAGCTGGGAGGGGCCATAAAACCCACAGAGCATGTCTGGGCTAGTTAGTCAGAGGTCATTCAAAGTTACAATAGGGTTTCTTTTCTACAATATGGCTTCCCTCATGTCAACCTTGTGTTGAGTTGGTATCAAGGTGATAACTCCTCCCACAGCAAATCAGCAATACCAGGCTGCTTTCTGTTCCTAGGAAACAACCCTCACCCCCCCGCCCCCACCCCCTGTGCCTGCTCTTTGTTCCCTCCACTGAGGATGTCTTTTCCTACCTGTCTGCCTGCAAATATCACGTGTGTCCTTCACAAGCTATCTCCTTGAGGACACTCCTCCCCAGCCCTCGGCATTTGCCGAGACTACCACCTTCCCTCTGGTGGCCTTGCAATGTGAGCTTGCTTATTTGTCTCTCCCATCAGATCGTGGGATCCTTAAGAGCAACGGAATCTCTGTTTTTCCCACAGGCTGTCATTTATTAATTGCCTATATAGACCAGACATAAGGTTAGGTGCTTTATGTATACAATCCATTTCATAATTTCTTGAATATTGTGATTTATAAGAAATATATTTTGGTCATCTGAATGATCAAAATATATTTCTTATATATATTTGGTCTTCGTCCACAGTTCCTGGCTCACAGCTCCCAAAACCCTTGGAATTTCTGAGTCATAAGAGCAATGGGAGTATCTTTGTTATAATATTTGGTCTTTTATTCTCAGTTCCTGAAAACACTTCAGAGCCATCAAGGTGAAGCGGGCGTCTTGTTATTCATAATAAGCCCCTTTCCACCACAACCAGCTTTATGTTAATGCGGTGACTTTTGGAAAGCACCTAAGGATGGGGGCTGGTGGCCAGGGGAACCAACCATGAATAGAGGGTAAGAACTTTCAGTCCCCACTCCGAGACCCCCTGCCCTCAATTCCTAGTGAGAGGAGAGGCCTGTGGGTTGACTCCATTACCAATGGCCAGTGATTTAATCAATCGTGCCTTTGTAATGAAGCTTCATAAAACCCACAAGGACCGGCTCAGAGAGCTTCCAGTTTGGGAACCAGAACACTTCCACACGCCACCGTGCTGGGCCCCAAACTCCACAGGACAGAAGCTTCTTTGTTTGGGACCTCGCCCTACATATCTCTTCATGTGGCTATTAATTTGTTTCCTTTAATATCCTTTGTAGTAAACTGATAATATAGTGGGTAAATGGGTTTCCTGGGTTTGTGAGCTGCTCTAGCAAGTTAGTTGAACCCAAGGAGGGGGTCATGGGAACCTCTGATTCGTAACGAGTCGGTCAGAAGTGCAGTAACAACCTGGATTTGAGATTGGCATCTGAAGCAGAGGGCAGTCTTGTGAGGCTCATCCCTTAACCTGTGGAATCTGATGCTATCTTTGGGTAGGTAACGTCAGAATTGAGTTAAATTATCAGACACCCAGCTGATGTTGAAGAATTGTTTGGTGGTGTGGGGAAAAACCCTCCTCCCCACGTTGGAATTGGATGCAGAACTCCCTTCATTTCTCCACTTCACAATTGGGAAAACCAAGGTTCAGAGAAGTTAAGTGACTTGACCAAAGGCACACAGCTACTGATCTGTCTGACCCCCTCCACTAAATGGTCCCAAGTCATGTATAATGAGCAAAAAGTATTTGTTGAAAGACTGAACGAGTGACAGCAAGTGTCTAAACCTGACTGGAAAGGGGAAACAAAATGTGGCTGTTAAATGCAGTTCTAGAAAGTGATCACAGGCAGTGGAAATTTATGTTCCAGCTCTCCTTGAAACAGCAAAATCTACCTTTTAACATTAGCCCTTAGTCAGTTGTGTTTTCTCCAAGTCTGTCCCTGATGTACAAATGTTCTCTTTTTTTCTTCATCCTGGTCTCTTGCTACTTCTTTTTCTCTTCATTCATTCATTCAAAAGATATTGATTATTTACTATGTACCAGATACAAGGTTAGGGTTAGGGTTAGGGCCTCCTTTACAACAAAGTGCATCCCTTGATCTGATGCAATGATATGTTGGGTGCTATGTGTCAAAGCAAATAACCCATAATCAATCTATAAGTCAAAACTGGGGTGAGTTTGTTTTGACGCAGATCTGAGGACTGGCCCAGGGTCTTCCTTCCCTAAGGAAAGAAGGGCCCAAAAAGATGGGGTGTACAGAGTGGTTATATACCATCAAAGAGCATGTATCACATGTGACAGGAATGTCCCTTTTACAATTGTCAGGAGATTACTTTGCTGGCACAGCAGATTGGTGAACACAGCAGATCGGTGGTCACAAGATGAGCACAGCGGGTCAGTAATTAATCCTTAGTTTAGGAGAGTTGCTTACCCTAAAAGAAATGGCTACATAGGGGAAGCTATATCTCTATCTTTAAGGGCATCATTCTTGTCTTTAGGACATAGTAAATATTTAAAGCAGATGTATAATGCATGCTCAACAGGCCATGTCAGGCCCTTTTGGAAAAACAAGGTCAGACTGAATTAGTTTTAAACCAAATGACTTCCTCATATATTCCAATATATACTATTACTTTTCATTTATTTATCATATGTCACTGGTCAGCTTTCTATGAGCCATCAAATAATTGTTCTGACTAAGGCCCAATGGGAATATGTATTTATTCCAGCAATACGAATCACTGCCCCTTCCAGGGGAGAAGGGCGCAGCATAATCAATTGGCCATCAAGTGGCTAAATGGTCCCCATGAGGGATGGCACCATATTGGAGGCTAAGCAGTCGTCCCTGTTGGTCCCTGTTGCTGGCAGGTTGGACATTGGGCAGTGGCTGTAGCTAGATCAGCTGCGGAGAGTGGAGCCCATGCTGTTGGGCCCAGGCATCATCTTCATCCCTGCCACCATGGCGACTTTGTCCATGAGCCCACTGTACCTCTGAGGTGGGCTTTGACAGAAGCTGGCTGATATCAGCTGTCTGAGTCTCCTTGGGTCTTTAGTGCTTCCTCCATGGTGGATACTCACTGGTGGGTGTTCTCATGCTATACAAAGATCTTCACACTAGGTCCATTCCCATATGTCCATCCATAGGCCTCTTCTCCAGAACACCTTGTCCCTGAGAGCCCAATTTCTCTCTTTGTAGGTCCCTGACCAACCAGCCAGACCGTTTGCTACTAGTCATGAGTCTATGTATATTCCGATCTTGATTTCCTCTTCTCTTACTCCAAGTGGATGACAAAGTACACCATCCAAACTCTGCCCCTTGGGAGAATTTCCCTCATCACTGTCAGGACCAACCACCACTGAGGGGGATTGTATGTGACTTCTGTCCTGTTTTGGCTCTACCTACAAGCTGAGCTCAACCATTTATGAACAAAGTTTGGCCTCTTACCCCTCTGTCAGCTGATAATAAGGGACCCTCCCATCCAGTGCGGTGGCACATGTGAGCTGAGGAACAGCACTGTACGTCTATACTCTGTCCATCCACTGTGAAGGCAAGTTGTTGCTGGTCCTTGTCTCCGACAAGGATGGAAAAAAATGCATCTGCATATCAGTGGCTGCAAACCACATCCTTGAAACCACGTTAATCTGCTCTGAGAAAGATAATATATTTGCAGAGAAGCTGTGGCTGGGGATACTGCATGGTTGAACTGTACATGATAGTTCACTGTCATCCGTCAGGATCTATCTGGATTTTGTAGGGGCCAAACTGGTAAAGAAAATTGGCATTTATGGGGGCCACCACCCCTGCAATTTTAGGGTGCTCAGGGTGGCCTGGTTACTGCCATTCCCCCTGGGTTGCGATGGCTTTGATTCATTGTATGGCAGTGTGTCTGTGGTGTGTGTGTGTGTGTGTGTGCGTGTGTGTCTGTGGTGTGTGTGTGTGTGTCTGTGGTGTGTGTCTGCATGTGTGTGTGTCTGTGTGTCTGTGGTGTCTGTGGTGTGTGTCTGCATGTGTGTGTGTCTGTGTGTCTGTGGTGTGTGTGTGCGTGTCTGTGTGTCTGTGGTGTGTGCATGTGTGTGCGTGTGTGTGCGTGTGTGTGTGGTGTGTGTGCGCGCGCGTGTGTGTGCGCACGTGTGTGTGTGCGTGTGTCTGTGGTGTGTGTGTGTGTGTGTGTGTGTGTGTGTGTGTGGTGGGTTTAGTGGCTTCCACTTTGTCATCTCCACTTGCCATAGGCCAACAAACTAATGTAGGTGGGTGTTTACTATCCAGTATGTTCATTCTAATTACATTTGGGGCCCAGTGAAATGATTAAGGATCCAGCAGACCTGTTTTGAGTTGGCCCCTGGCCAGGACTCCTTTATTACCTGGGCTCATACCCTCCCTTCTAACAGTGGTGATGTGATGATGTTTGGGTCCCTTGGTTTCAAAGTCAATTCAGACCTTGTGTCTAATGGTGCCTGAAGTGTTTGGGTATTCTCTTTTCCCCAGTGCACAATTCTTTAAGTAAATAGCCATGGTCCCTGTGGGGAAGGACTAGGGGAATCAGTACCGTACACACACGTGCTAGGGTATTCCGGGTATTCTTCCTCTTGGGGACACAGCCACTCCTTCAATCAAAGTGTGCCCAGGAGGAAACCTGGCAAAGGGACTGTGACTTTTTATTAAGGCAGCTACTCTAAGTGCTCTAATCATTCATCCTTGATTTTTAAAAGTTGCATGTTTTGAATACTATCTGTGTTTGATGCCCATCCACCTTGCCCCTGAGAACACTGGGTTCTGTTAACCATCTCCGTAGTTCTTTACAGGTGAGGCCTCCTGGGTGCCATTCCAGCCTTGCTCCTCGTTTTGGTCATTGCATCCACCTTGCTTCTGATAGTCAAGTGCTGACACCTGGCTTCTATTATGTTTGGACCCCCGTCATCTCCATGACTGTCAGTTCCGTAACAGCATCTCCCATGATCACCCTGGCCACAGCCACCTCTGAGCTTCTCAGTGACGCTGGTGTTCCTCTCACTAGCACATTCCATATCTCTAGTAAACAGAGTGTCCTCTGGGTCCTCTCGTGGAAAAAAGTGTGTATGTGGGGTTGTGGCCTTATGTAGAATATCTACTCTGATGATTCTTCTAGTCTCTGCTACAGCAGTTCTGACATCTCTACTTCATGGAGTGTGGGTCATTGTTACCCAAGCTTCTAAGAACCATCCTAGCAAGTTCCCTGCTGGGTGTTTAATTCTGTATTAGAGGAAAATGTTCTCATTTTTGTGTGTGTGTGTGAGGAAGATTAGCCCTGAGCTAACATCTGCTGCCAATCCCCCTCTTTTTTTGCTGAGGAAGACCGGCCCTGAGCTAACATTCATGCCCATTTCCTCTCCTTTATGTGGGACGCTGCCACAGCATGGCTTGACAAGTGGTGCGTAGGTCCGCACCCGGGATCCAAATCTACGAACCCTGGGGCACAGCAGTAGAGTGTGCACTTCACCACCACTACGCCACCAGACTGGCCCAAAAGTGTTCTCATTTTAATGAACTTCCCCATTTACAGCTTCCACGTTCCACCACTGTTGATGCCGACCTGCAGTATCTGGTCCCAGATAGTCTCTCCTGACTCTTGCTGGTACAAGTGGTCTCATAGCAACTGCAGCACATAGTCGTCAAACTTAGTGGCTTAAAACAACAGTTTTATTATATCTCACAATTTTCAGGGTTTGGAATGCAGGCAGGGCTCAGCCAAGTGATTCTTTTATTCCATAGACTTCAGTGGAGGTGACTTGGTGACAGTTAGCTGGATAATAGGCTGGTCTGGAGGGTCTGAGACAGCTTCACTCATGTGTCTGGTGTCTTCACAGTAACGGCTGCAAGGCCTCCACATGCCCTCCCCAGCATGGTGGTCTCAGGGTAGCCAGACTTCTTATGTATATCTTGGGGCTTCCAGACGTGCTATAAGAGACCTGAGTGGAAGCTACAAGGCTCCTTATGACTGAGCCTCAGAAGTCCAAACAGTGTCTGTTCTTCCACATTCTATTGATCAAACAAGTCACTAAGTCCAGCTCGGATTCAAGCGGAAGAGATTAGACATCATCTTTTAATGGGGAGAGGAGCAAAGAATTTAACACCATCTTTAATCTACCATACTTCCTTAGCAGACCAATGTGGAACTTACCTGAGTTATGTTTTGACTTGACCCTCGTTATTCATCTGTTGGCCTGGACAACATCTGGGGGTAAATTTTGTGGGTGGTACATATTGTCTTGCAAAGCAGAGGCCTCTGCACCAGCATTAAGCAAGTGGAGCACTGGTCCTTAACAGGGAGGAGCGGGCCATTTCTGCAGGCCCTGAGTGCTCAGGGAAATATAGGATTCAAAGTTTTCCCAGAGGATCACACCTCCATCTCAGGATTCCCCTTTCCATGTAGCGCCTTGACTTTGATATATCAGACTCGCCAGGTCTGAGCGAGGTCTACCTTTTCTGGAGGTCTACTTCCTCTAAGTTATGTCCTGCACCTGACTTTTTGCCTTTCCTGCCCTCTGTCTGGAGAAGATGGAAGTCCCTTTCTATGTTGCTGTGGTGGCCTAGTGGCTCTCACATTTTAATTTAAATAGGAGGCTAATTTAAAGGAGGCTTTATTGTCTTTCTGCAATGGGTTGATAGCTCTCAGAAGAGCTGTCTCATCCCCTAGACCTTATAATTACTGTTTCACCAGAACCTCTCCAATGTGTTTGAATTAGTGCCTGTCACTGACTCCTTTCACAGTGATCCTGTCCTAGTTCACTTCCAGTGGAACCTTCAGCATTTGCCTGGCTAAAACCTGCCAGGGGTCATCGGTGCTCCACCAGTCATCAAGAGGGAGCCTCAGTGCCAGCCAGAGAACAGACGAGTGAGCTCCCTTGACCTTCCACGAGATTATTCCCAGCTCCAAATGCGTTAGTTTGAATTCTCCTGGGAAGGGACTCTGAGGCAGATATTTGTATGCAGGGTGGAGTGGGGGTAGTGTTCTCTGGAACAATATCTGAAGGGTAAGCGAAGCAGGACTGGGTAAATGGAGAAATTGAGCTGTCCTCAGCCAACACTGCAGGGAGCTCTGGAGCTTCCATGTCCCGGAGTGAGTGAAGGGCCCAGGCCTTTGGCTCCTGTGTTGACCAGCCCCTGCATCCTAAGCAAGGAGGCACGACCTTGGGCCAGGCAGCTCCCTTCAGACAAGGGCAATTGCTGGGGAGGACTCAGCTGTGATTCATCAATGGCCGACATCCTGGCAGCAGGAGAAAGTACCTTAGCTCTGAAGGGAAAGCTGGTTGGTGTCCAAGAGGATTTACCACATGTCCCTCGACTGGGTTAGTGGGATACACCCTGGTGACAAGAATAAGCAGGCAGCTGGGGCAATGCATAGACCACGGACTGGGGAGTCTGAGATCACAGCTCTGAAGCAGCAGGCTTATTACCAGCAACAGCGACCAGGGATGGGCAACGGCAACATCGTGGCCACATAGTCAGAGCTCAGGATTTGTTGAATGAAAACTTTTGAATGACTTGAAGGTCGTAATGACAGAGAAGCAGGACTCGGGGGCAGACTCTCTTGGTTGGCTCCGGCAAAGTTCCTCTCATGTCGGAGCTGGGTTCACCCCTTTTGGAGCCTCTCAGTTAAGTATAGGGTAAGAATTCTAACGAGTTCTTTCTGCGAGGGGACCTGGGACGCACAGCTTCCACATTACAGTGTGTTACTCATCAGCTATGTGATGAGTAAATGATCTCTACAGAGCAGCTTGAAAAAGCAACAATTTCTAATTGCATTTCTATGGGACAATGTGACTGAAGTCTAAATAATCCATTAAAAATGACTTTTCCGAATAAGCTTGTTTATATTATGTTAGAAACTGCTTGTGCTCTACTCCTTGAGGTAGGGAGGTAGAGCAATTCTAGAAAGATTTCGGCAGCAAGGACTGAAACAATAAGAGACTTCTGGTCAAATAAGCGGCTCAGCCAAATATCCATAGCAAATATAACTAGGGGCAGAAAATTAAAGGTCGTATGCTAGAAAAATGTTTATTTGCTCTCTTGTCGGAGAGAGTATTTGGTGAAAGCCCCAGTAGTGCAAGTATTAAAAACGTGACAAAGATTTGGGCACATGCCCGGTGTCAGGAGAATTAGAAAAGCTGTAAATTGAGGGACATTGATACAACGACACACATAATTTAGCAATGGGACTTTGAACGTGAGAGCAGAGAGGGATGGTGGTTCTCTAACCAGAGAGCAGAGGGAGCAGGGAAAGGCCTCCCCGTCCTGCCCCACGTCTTTCACAGATGGCTGCGGCTTCTTCTGAAAGTTTTTGGTAAGACAACTTTAGCTTTTAAAAGAAACCTCTTGAAAATGCTTTTATCTCTTGAATCCTGTCACTTATTTCAATTTATTAGCTTAAAAACTGGTAGAAAAATCACTAAAGTACACAGTGCATTTCTGAGTCATCCTGGATTTTAAAGCAACAGACTGTTTTTTAATGGGGACATTTAAATATAAAAAAACTTCAGCCCTACTCAAAATGCCAAAAAGTGAACATTCCCAAGGCATTTCAGCTTCAGACATGAATAAATATATGCTTTGAGTTGGTCTCTTTGTACCCAGTCCCATATTGAAAACAAATTGCCAAGTTAGCAGTCTAGAAAGCAGAAAAATAATAACTTTTCTGTTGATTTTTGAGTAAGTTGAAAAGAGTTTTAAAAACTTAGTGTTTGAGCCCAGGAAGCAAATTTCCTACAAACATTTATAACCCCAGGTTTGACTTATAACTCCCAGCGTATGGCAGAGCATCGAGGCAACTTGCGAAGGCAGTGGGGCCAGCCCTCCCCGGCAGTGGGTGAGACTGTCGAGGTTTGGGGGAGGGAATGGGTCTACTTAAATTGTTTTGCTGGGGCTCATGAAGGACTCTAGTCCTGTTCTCATGGTAGATACTTGTTGAAAACACAAATGAGGGGATAAAACATTTTAGATCAAAATCAGTCTTCTGGGGAGTCTGGTTAGCAGTATGAGATACAAATTTCTCTATAAGTTGCCACAATTTGGGCCAACTGTAGCATTAGAGTGAGTGATGGATGTTGAGCTGGACGATCTGATCATCAAGGATTACATGTGGGCTTTGCCATTTAACTGGCTGAGTGAGCTTTATTGGCTCATAAAGTCTCCAAGCTTCCTGTTCATCACTCGCCAGACTGAGAGAGTTCCCATCCCAAAGAGCTGTTGTGATGATCTGTGATGACACATGTAAAAGTGTAGCACCCTGCCAGACATCCCGATCGATGCCCCAAATGTTTGTATATTGTGAATTTATTCAATGAAATAGTGCATGTTCAGCACTCAGCATAATGCACATAGTGCTTGGCATTTAGTGAAGAATTGATACTTTTTTTCTGAAAATTCAAAAAAGAAACTTTTCTCTTTGGTCTGTGTGTTGGGTGGTATGGTGTACTTATAAAAGAGAAGTCAATAACACCATCTCCTTATTCTTCACTCATTAACAAAGCAATTTTTTTCATGAGCTCTATACTTCACTCATGCAAAAATATTTTTGTCAACAAATATTAATTATGCAACATTTATGCTCTGGACCCTGTGTTGGATGGTGAGCACACAGTGGTGAGCAAAACAGACTTGGTCCCTCCTCACAGAACCTACGATTGTGTAGAGGGGGGAGGCATCGATCAAGCAATCAGGTAGATCAGTCTCTCAGTTTGCATTGACCAACTGTCACAAGGTCCACAACAGAGAAGTGGTAGGGTGCTATGCGAGTCTACTGCAAGGGTCAAGGGAAGGATATTTATAGGGAATGATTCTTCAACTGAGATCCAACGATGAGTATCAGCTAATGAGAGAAACCATGTGAGAAGAAGGAACGATCTAGAGGAAAAGGAGAGGAGGGCCTAAGGCACTGTCAGGCCAGGGTGGGTTGGAAGCGGGAAGGGAGGGACTCACATGGGGCCGTGCAAGGTGTCCAGGTCATGTGAGGGTTTCAACCTAATGGCACTGGGGCTTCAGGTGGGTGCAGCAGGAGAATACACTGGTTCAGCATCAACAACAGGTTTTGGCAGACACAGGTGGATCGGGGCTGACTTACAGTGTTGTTTCTGTAGGCCCACGTGTATCATAATTGTAGCGTGGGCTAGGGAGGTGGCAGTGGAGATGGAGAAAATGAAGGGATTCTGTAAATGTTTGGAAATTTTCATTTACAGGATCTGGTGATGGATTGACTATGTCAGGTGGGGAAAAGGGAGTTTTTAATGATCATTCACACTTTTCTGGATTGTACATGTGGTAGGATGACTGTGACAATCTCTGGTGCAGGAGACGCATGTGTGTCTGTGAAGATGTGAGTTCCCTTTGGACACATGGAGTTGGAGGTGCTTTTGAGACCCCCAAATATAAATCAACATTGGGTCTGGAACTCCGTGGAGGTCTGGCCAAGGGATGGGGATTTGAGAGTGACAGTCCCATGTGGGGTCTGGATGAGAAGTGAGAAGAGAAGAGGGTCTGGGTTTAGGCCTGGAGGAACTCCGCTGTTCGTAATCTTTTGGGACCCAGGCCCAGGAGCAGGGTCAGGAATGTAGTGGACAATTGACCTACTGAGTTTCTTAGGATAAGAAATTCCTAAGTGATTGGATGCCACTTGATGACCGCTTGTCTGGAGTTGGAAGGGATCCAAAGTTGGGAAGTCTCTCCCTCACAGTTCTTGGGGGTATGGTGTGGGCAGTATGGGGTGGGGGGCATGATCCATGTTTTTTGGAATGGAAGGTAAGAATCTGAATAAAATACAAATGTAAATGCATTTCTGATGTTCTGGTACTGAAGTTTGATGCATAGGGAAAGCATTTACACAGTCTTTGTTGCATATAGGATTGAAGTAAAAGAAAAGCATGAATTTCAGTGTATCATCAGCTTCTTTTTCAGAAGCCCTCTTGATTAATACGGCAAATATACACATACAATTACACAAACACACACATACACACACAAAACTAGAAGGAGGCCCATGTTAGTTTATACATTTTGAAAGGTAACTCAGGAAAATGGCTCTACTTATTTTTCTGTTAGAGGACAAAACACAAAAGGATGCCAGGCTGCTTGCCTATGAGTTTCTTCTTTTAATTAAGAAAAAACCAGAGAAAACTTTCTCAGTCAGGAATTGTTAAGTCATGTATATAATGGTTGCTAGAAATGCTGGCAACCTCAAAATGTTTGTTCAAAAAGCAATAGGAATAAAGAGCTCTGATCGAAAAAACACCATAGAGCAGTAGGCATTCAAATGGGTATATCTTGACCTTACCTCAAGGGATGTCTTTTGATCTTTTTTTAAAGAAAATTGCTTAAAGAGAGCAATAACCAAAAAATAATATAAGAAAATAACTTACGATAATCAATAAGTATTATGGGAATACTTATTGCATTGCAGTATTTGTAGCCAGTACAGAATTGTACAGGAAGCAGTGTTCAGCAGTGCAAAAGCTGGGAAACCTCACAGATGGCATTCAGACATCAGCAAGAGGACAGGATTGCTCAGAGCAGTAGAGGACTACTACAATTAGGATTTTCCCAATTATCTTATCTTTCTGCTAGTGTCACACAGTTATTGTGTCACAATGTGTCCCTCTTGAAGCAACAGACAAGTAGGACACAGCTTTTGACCTCAGCCTCTGATAAGAAAGGTATGGAGATAAAGACAGCTCCTCTTTCATCTGATACATGATGCATTTATTTCCTGGAAATCGTACAGTTTGATTAAAATCCTTTCTCCTATTTTGTCTCCCTGTTCTCTCTTACCCTGTGGAATTTTAGGGTGCACATTGCCTATAATTTTAAATAGGCATTTTAGAATTTTAGAATGGTTGAAAATCATTTTTTAAAGAGAAAAAAATGCATTGCTGCTAGGTTTTTTTAAAAGCTCTATTTGTTTAACAAAAAATACATGGAAATTTAAATATAGCTTTAAACTTTATTTGAATAAATTACAACAAACAGAATACAGGAATCTGAAAGGGAGGTCTCAAATTACTTTCATGTTAAAGAATTAAATTTACCTTTATGAAAGGAAGAAACGTTTCTAGGACTATTTTACGGTAGTTTCGGAACTGGTTAGAAGGAAATAAGGCGTTTGCTAAAATGGAAGACAGTTTTTGTTGCTGAAAACAGGCTCTGTTGCACCCGAGATCTGAGGTGATTTTAGCCGCTTTGAAATTTGGTGTGATGATTCCACAAGCAGTGACACTCTGACGCATCTTCAAATTAAGTGCAATTTATTCTATTGGCCAATGGGCAGATTACTGGCCCTCTCTCTCGGGGAATTGGGAAGGATCTGTATCCATGTGGTGTTTTTTTCCGAGGATTTGCCTGTGGATTTGTCCTCCCACTGATCTCCTTATTTACAAATCTTCAGTAATATTGTGCGTGTGTTTTCCAGCAATGCAGTTTTTGAAGAGAGAGATCCATAGCTTTTATACGCTTAATGGGGTGTGTAATCCCGTCGAGATGTTAAGGACCGAATTCGCTTTCACAAAACGCCACTAGAGGGCGCTCGTCAGCCAGCAGAGGGAGAGGAACTCTCCTCCAGTCGCAGGCAACACTGAGAACAGCCTGGACCTGCTTCCCAGGAAGGAGCACGAGGGACCCTTAAGAGAGTTTAAGCAGACACAGTTTAAACAACTCTTCCATATTCTTTCACATAGTGTGCTTTCAGGTGTTAACAATCATTAGCTCGTATCAGTCGTCTGGTTTGTTTTTATTTGATGCTTTACATTGGTGCTTGCAATCTGTGCAATTATGAATTGGGAAATATTAACTGAGAGAAAAACAAATTGCACTTAAATATTCAGTCGGCTTTTAGACGTTATATTTCTGGATTTTCTTTATGTTTGGATTTAACACAATCTATTTTGAGTCAGTGTGATTTAGTGGGAAGTCTAATTAGTAGTACATCATCTTGGGCAAACTTAATGAGACTTAGTTTTCCCATCTGTAAAATGGGTTCTTGGTGCCTATTTACACGGGTTCTGTGATGATTTTGTGAGGGTGTTTGTGGAGGAACCTAGCCCATAAGAAATGCTAAAGAATTGATTAAATCAGAATTAAATACTTTAACATTTTAATGATTTTCCCCATCTTTAGATATTTTATGTCATATGTATTGACTAAATCATTTATGTAAAAATATTTATAAGTAGAAATTTCTCTTTCTGAAAAGTTTTATAATTTTTTTTCTCATCAATAACTAAGCAGTTCTTATCCAACTTTCTATCTCCAATGAAATTAGATGTAAGACAAAAAAACAGAATATGGTTTCCAACGTGGGGTGTTTATAGCTTTGATTTTAAGGCCAATAATTGATTGGGAGGAATTTTTAACATCTAAAAGTACAAACTATACATTCCTGACCAGTGAATCAGCTTTACCAGTTCAAGAAGAACATTGTATTAATTATGATAATTTTAAAAATTAAACACACTTCTTTTTTAACAAGAAAACAAAAAACTTTGTAAACCTTGTGTTACTCTTTGTCCCAATGGAAGTTCTAATTTTGGTTGGAAATCAAGTGTTCATTCACCCTTAGCTATTAAGCACAGAAGAAAGATGCTGCCAGCGCCTAGTGCTGATCTGAAAATTCACTCAAGAGCCTTTGGAAAAGCTGAGCTCCTTTTACGAGAGAGAGAGAGTTAAACCCACCTCTCTGTTAGACGCAGATGATCTGATTGATGATTAATTAGGGGATTTGTATTTTGCTCCAGAAAAAAATACTTAAGTTGTCAGATCTCGGCATGCCCTCCATCCAAAGTTAGACTATATGCGGGTGCTCCTTTTAATACAGAAAAATTGGGACAAGTAGTGTCAATGGCAAGCAGAGTGGAACAGTGAGCGAGGAACCGCCTCCTGGCCTCTCTGTTTCTTCCCATGAGGTGGCCAGGCTCTCTGGTTCTGAGGAAAATTCTCCTTTGGGCCAGACAAATCCAGTGCTCCAGGCCAACCCCAAGCCAAGACCAAGTGCAGCTCATGACCCATGACAGTTCTTTGGCTTTTCCTGGGACACTAGAAGAGTGGCTCCCTCTCCTCCAAACTTCTCATTTAAAATGACTGACTCTCCCCAGACCCTCACCCAAGGTACAGCTCCCATTGCCCAATGATGAATCTGACCCCACCAGTGTCAGATGGATGAGATAAAAGGGGGCTCATTTCTCTCTGTCTTGCAGCAAAGG
This sequence comes from Tapirus indicus, assembly GCA_031878705.1. Taxonomy (NCBI): domain Eukaryota; kingdom Metazoa; phylum Chordata; class Mammalia; order Perissodactyla; family Tapiridae; genus Tapirus; species Tapirus indicus. The sequence goes on from CM062917.1 coordinate 57,175,986, forward strand.
CACCACACAGCCCCACCGTATCTGCTCACTGAGGGTGGCTATGTGCCTCAGTCACTCTGGTGACCCCACCTCTGCAGCACCAAAAGCCCAAAGCACCTTTGCTACATTCTCATTTTATACCAAACCACGGGGATCGAGGTGGTCCCCAACAGCAAACTATGGTCCTGCCAATATGGTGGACGGGTCAGAGGGAACTGGCCACCTTCTAAGTGACAAGGTCACAATTTAGACTTCTCAATTTGCTGTATCTGGATTCCTTTGCTTCCCAGAGGGAGAACCACCTCTAGCCTATGAAACTTGAGGTAGAGGTTGTGACACATGGGGTGGGATTTAATGAAGTAGAAACCTGCCAGTCCTGTTACCAGCCTCTAAGCCAGAGGCCTGCAAAGGGCCAAATAGTAAATATCTGAAGCTTGACAGGCTGTGTAGTCTCTGGCACAATTCAGCTGGGTCATTGTATCACGAAAGCAGCCATGGACAATATGCAAATAAAGGAGGTTGTCTGTGTCCCAGTGAAACTATTTATACAAACAGGTGGTGGACCCTTTGCGCTGCAGCTCGCTGCTCCCGTTCTAAACCACCCCACCCCATTAGCGCCACAGGAAAATGGCCAGTAAAGTGTCTTCTGACAATAAAGACAGAACCAGGAATAAACGAGAACAGACATCTGTTTAACTCTCTCAAATCTTTATTTAGGGTCTCGTTGCCTCTAAAACCTCTGAAGTCCTAATAGATGGCAGGGCTGGATGTCTTCTGCAGACGCCCTCCCACGGGGGCAGGGGAACAAAGCCGCCATCTGGAAGGGATTAGGCGCCCCACTCCTCACGTACATTTGTGGGTTAATGTTTTGTCCATCTTGGTGGGCCTGTGGGCTTCTTCATACAACAGGCATTTTCCCCATAGATTATTTGCAAGAGAGACATTGTTTTTTTCCCTCCTTCCTTAACTGCACTGCAAAATGTATGCTCAGTGGAAAATTCTCCAACTAACACTTAATCAAGTGGCCCGACAGGCCCCTGTTCCTTGCAGCTGGCCTCCAGCTTTGAAGATGATCACTGGCACCAAGCCGGGCAGTCCCAGGGCTCAGGCGTGGGCTGGAGATTCTCCTGTAACGCCCCTGTGACAGCCCGGGAAGTCCCGGGACATCTGCTATCTGACTACCAACGTCAGCCTATTATAGACTCAACGATTTAATTTGGATGTTGCAGTGATTAAAATGGGGACAAATATTGTAAACAAATTAGATTTTGCCTCCTTGAATGTTCACATGTGGTCTTACGATGGGATCCTTGTTACGATGCGCAGCACGCTCTGGTGAAGTCAGCCTTGGCCGAAACCTGAGCGCGAGGCAGCGGCTGGAGGGCGTGGGCGTCCGCCACAGGCTTGACGAGACAGACCGGCGTGGGGTGATCTGTCGAATCCTTCTGCATCTTGTTATTGAATAAATTCTTCCAGGATTGTTTGGATGGTGGAGGATTGTGCTTCAGAATAGTGATTGCTGCTTAAAACCTTGAATGGTAATTGGATGTGTATATATTTTCTTCCAAGAAGTAAAATCTGCCTTGTAGATGTTATTTCGATAGTCTTCAGTTTTCTTCTTTTGAATTCTAAGTAATGTGGGCTGTAGAACTGAAAAAGCAGAAAGAAAAGTTGTTTTGATAATGATGTCAATATTATTGTTTCCCCTTTTTTGAGGAATTTTTTTGATAAATTACAGTTTCTATAAGCAACCCATAATGTAAGACCATGGTCATTTCTTCTATATTACAGTAGAACTTGTTTCTTTTCAACACTCCTACTCAACCCAAATTTTGCTTTCTTTTGCCGCTTTCATCACATTTCTTTAGTCCATTTCTGGAGTTTTCTGATCCAACCAACTAGTTGACTTACCAGTCTTCAACATTTCTGATGAAATAGAAGAGGAGAGTTAGCAGCCTGTTGCTTCAAGTCTAGACTCCTTTGTCCAGTTCTCTCCTCCCTCCCTCAATCCTTTTCTCCCCATTCTCTCTCCCTCCATTCATTCAAATAGTTAAAAAATGCAGACAGTAAAACACAAATCTGCTCCACCCCAGACGGCACCCCTCCTCTGAGGCAACTACAATTAATACTTTGCTGTGTGTCATCCAGAAGTTTCCCTGCTCTTGCAGGCACAGAGGCCCAGGTAGCTTGTTAAAGAAGCAGTGTGTGGTATATACTCAATGTTTTGCGTTTTGCACTTTTCAGTCAACCCTATGTCTTAAAGATTGTTCCATGTCAGCACTTGTGGGTTGACCCCAAACTTCTTCATGGCTTGGGTGGTTTCCAGAGTCCTCCATAATCAGCTCCACCCTTTCCTAGTGCCTGTTATCCTGGCTGGTCCTCCGTATCCTTGAGTGCAGTGGAGCTGGCTTTCTCTCATCCCTCAAGGGTTGTGTCCATTCCTGTTTCGATGTCACATGTTTCCTCCCGCTTCATCTGATGCTTTAGTCTACAGCATCCTTCAGGGCCCACTCATCTCGTCCCCTTTGTAAGTCTCATGTGGCTGTGCTGGTTAGATGCCTTCAACACTGACAGTGTCCACTTGGGTTGGCACTTGGTTGTTTCCTTTGCATCATCTTGTTTCCTTCTGGCAGAGCCTAATGTCCTTCCTGGCAGCAGCTTCACCCATCTTGTTCCTTCAAAGTGACTAGCACGGTGTCAAGAACTAATGTCATTTGATTTTCCCTCAAAGGGGTGGCCGCACCCATCAGTTTCCCTTTTTGGTGTGAGTGCTTGTAGGGATGAGGCCCTTGCCTGTTTTTGAGATTGCTCAGCACCCCCATGAGCAATTCTGTTGTGCATCCCACATGGTAAGGGCCAGGTCCAAGTTTTATTGATCTCTCTTAATTTATATATTTGTTGTCACTTTAAGGTGGAGCCTAAAGCCAGGGTTTTATTTTACCCTCTGTGTTGTGATTTCCCCAGGTTGCTTATAAAACTCTAAAATTTGCAGAATAATTGATTCAGAAAACATTGCATCAGTTATAGGCATTTTCTCATCCACTGAAAGATATACCAAGATCAGAATCTAAAGTAATTGAAGTCGCACCATTTTAGAAGAAGAAGAGATCCCAGCATCTTTGCATGCAGTCTTGTCTTATGGATGAGGCCAGTGAGTCACCTGAAGTGACGTCGACTTACTGAGATCAGAACTCAGACCTTGCCTTCCAGGCCATGGGCTCTGTTGGGTACACTCTGCGCTTCTTCCCTGTTGTCTTTCCCCCACCCCTGCCCATGGTGCACTAAGACTCTTTAATCTCTATTGTATAGTTGTGGCTTCTCTCATCACTTCTCCCTCAGGGAGCAGAAGCATTTACAGTTCATCTACAACCATTGCCTACATTTGATTAGGCCCCATTGGTTAGAGTTGGCAGCTTCCTCCAAAACCAGGGACCATGTTGTTTGGTAACTCTGGCAGACCAAAGCCCAAACATCACTTGGAAACCCCTCCATTGTTCTCTGAAAGTTCCGTCTCTTGAGATAATTTTCTTGATGTCATTTTTCTTTAGAGTCTTTTAGCCCCTGGGAAACAACTGCTAGGAGGCCATAGCTTAGCCAAGTGATAAAGAGCTGGCACATTTTATTTATTTATTTTTATTTTTGGTGAGGAAGATTGCCCCTGAGCTAACATCTGTGCCCATCTTCCTCTATTTTGTATGTGGAATGCCACCACAGCATGGCTTGATGAGCGGTGTGTAGGTCCACACCTGGGATCTGAACCCACGAACCCCAGGCTGCCAAAGTGGAGAGCATGAACTTAACCACTAAGCCACTGGGCTGGTCCCAGGAGCTGGCACATTTTAAATAAATGAATTTGCCATCTCCACTTATGGTAAGCCCTTTCTGGTCCCCATTACTGTCTCCGTGGGTGCTGATGGACTTGTGATCACTCCCATATTAAGAAAGAACTGTTTTTCCACAACACTTTATTTTCTCACCTTCAAAGACAAAAACATCTCTTTGAAAGAAATAGTGATATCATAATATTTTTTGGCAGATAAGGCTCCATTGAGGTGGAAATTCATGTTAGGATTAAGGAAAGAGTAAGGATATAAACCAGGTGATCACAACAGGTAGAAAGTGCCTGGTAGATGAGATGTTGGAAAAAGGATGAGAGAATGAAAAATATATCTGGAAAAGTGAGATGATAAACATGCTTTTTATATACCCATCAATGTTTGCGTTTACAAAATGCTGTAGGGGAAATGAAGTATATTACAGAAAATACCATGAAATCGTTTCAGAATGATTCCTTCAGGACAACAAAAATTTGCACCCTCTAAGTACACAGTAGGAGCTCAAGAAGTGTGTGCTGGTCCCAGTGTAGAAGTGGTTCAACAGACTTTTCCTAGATGTGAAATGTCAGATGTCTCATTATCAAAATCCCTATGATTTTACTCACTTTTAATAATATGATCTCATGTTCCATAAAATGCTCATGGAAGCATAAACTCATAGACACAAATAATAAATATTACAATATCAGTTGTGTTTTTATAGCTTGAAAAGTCATTCTAATTTTCCATTAAAAGATCTAATGAATTAGAAAAAGGAGCCATCTGGAGATTTCAAGGTAAGTATAGTCTATAGGGGATTAGAGAAAGAATACTTATTTATTTCCTTGTTTAGAAATATAGATTGCAAGCAATTTGTGTCCAAACTGCATACTGATATTTAAGGTGCCTCAAATCAACTTTAGTGGTATCAAGTTTTGGGGAGGCTGTATAACTAAAGAGCATATGGATTCCATTAATGAAGCCATTTGCTTTCATCTCTTGTTGAAATTTGACTTCTTAACAAGCCATTGCATGTAACGAAGGTCTAATATTCTAAATGTTTCTGCTCATGTGGCTTTCAGAGGATGGATTCAACTGGAATTAACACTGTATCTTGGAGCTGCTGTTGCTCAAAAATTGGATTATCTTGCCATAACAACAAGGTTGCTATCCATTCCTGCGTGGATCTCGGATGAACATTGATAGCCACCGGTGAATCAGATAAAATGGGAGATCTTTGCCTTCCAGATTACAGAAATCCACCTTTCTTCTTCTCTTTTTTCAGGTGACTCTTTCTTTTTCCCCCCATCTTGTCCACTGACATGCAGAAACTATACCTTTTCTACGGGATAAAGAAACTTATCTTTCCTACAGAGTAGACACACTTTAGGGAACATGTTAAATGCAGTTCAGCAGTGAGCTTGACCCAGACTCGGAGTATCAAGCGAACCTTTTCGATTGGTCCCTTTCAGACCTGCACACACCTGGGAGCACTTGCAGCGATGGGAACAGGTGAAACATGAATCCCCAGCAAGAGGAAAGGAGGTAGGTGATCTCAGAATTCAGGAGCTGGTATGATGGTTACACACCTTGGTCCAGAGCAATCCTATGGTGATGAAAGGGGCTTCATTGTGTGGCATTTTTCATAGTGGACCTGTCTGGACTTGTAGGAGTATAATATATTATCTTCTGATTTCCTTTAAGCAAAATGGTCAGCTAGAGAGGGAGGATGCACTCTGCCAAGAGTTATCTAAGTGAAACCAAATGCAACTGTGAGAAACGCTTGGACTTGCTTGTTTCCAGAACCTGTTCTTCCTTTGTGGAATGAAACCAGCCCAACTGCTGTCTGGAATGTAATAAGGATGGGGAGGGTGTTCTGCCTTTAACAATGTGTTAGAAGAAAGTGTTTCTATGCCAACCCTTGTGAGCTTATGTGATATACTAAGTTTTACAAGCCTGGTTCCTTTCTTGGTAAAGAAAACTGATCAAGGAAAACTATTTTGCCAGGGACTTGCCACAGTGTGCATTTGGACTATCTCTGCTCCCAGAGCCTGGCTAAGAACCAGCTGTGACAGCCGTAGGCTTTTGGTCATTCCATTGCCCAGTCCACTCCTCTGTTAGTTTCAATGTGATATGCAGGCCAGAAAAATAGTTTTGAGATCCTTGTATTCTGCAGTCTAAGTTGAAAAGGTTTTCCTGACAGAAGTGGATATTTGAGGTCAGGAGAAAGGGTTTCATTAAAAATACTTTTGAAGAATAGTTTTGTGGAAATAGAAAATTTAGAAAAAACAAAAACACAAAAAGTAGATTTTGTATAATACTTGGCTTTTCTTGTTTTGAAGTATGTGAATTAAAAAGTAAAACTCTCAGGAAGGCCCAGTGGCGCAGCGGTTTAGGCCGTTGTTTGGCAGCCTGGGGTTCGCAGGTTCGGATCCCAGGCCCCCACCGACACACTGCTTGTCAGCCATGCCGTGGTGGTGTCCCACATAAAGTAGAGGAAGATGGGCATGGATGTTAGCCCAGGGCCAGTCTTCCTCAGCAAAAAGAGGAGGATTGGCAACGGATGTTAGCTCAGGGCTGGTCTTCCTCACACACACAAAAAAGTAAAACTCTCCCTTTTCCTCCCACTGACCTTTGAAGTAACACGGTTAATAGTTTAGCAACCATCATGTCAGACTGTTCCCTGTGCCTCTCTCTCTGGCTATGCATATATGCACAGACATAGTTTTGTGGTGTTTTTCTTATATTGAATCATACCATATGTATCGTTTGACAGCATCTCTTTTTACTTAATTTTTGACTTGGATTTTTTTCAAATCAGTTCATATAAATCTACTTCATTTTTAAAAGTTGCTACATAGTACTACAGTACATGCGTATACTATAATTTACTAAGTCATCCCCATTTTGATGAATGTGAAGTACATTTTAAATAACAAACATTTAGATCTTAGAGGTCACCTGGTTAGAATTTCTCTTTTTATAAAAGGGGACACAAACCCATAAAGGCTGAATGACTGGGGTAGTTAGTAGAAAACCATGAATAGAACGCATATCTCCTGGATTCTTCCTGTTATCTCACGTTTTTTGAGAATGAGCATTCATTCTGTGTTAAAAAAGAGGACCTGAGACAGCTCTGGGAGGGCAGAGAAACAAAGAACCATTCACTCATTCATTTAGAGTCTCTTCAAGTTGCTGGGGACACATCACTAAAGAAAACAGTCAGCAACCTCCACTCTCAGGAAGCTCACAGCGTAGGGGGAGGGGTGGAAGACAGAGTGTAAGCAAAAGAAATAAGTAAATCATGTTATATTGGAAAGTGATAAAATCTATGGAGAAAAATTAAAGAGGAGAGTGTTGGGGTCTGCGGGCCATATTGCAACTTGAAATGAGCGGGTCAGAGTCAGAGAAGGCCTCACTGGTAAGGTGACCTTTTATAAGAAAAATAGCTTTATTGGGGTGTAATTGGCATACAATAAACCACACGTATTTAAAGTGGACAATTTGAAAAGTTTTGACATATACGGTAGACACCAAAGAAGCAATCACCATAATCAAGATGACAAACATATCCACCACTCTCAAAATTTTCCTTGTGCCCTGTTCTAATGCATTTCTCCTGCCCCTCCCTGACTCCCCATCAGCAATCATTACTGTGCTTTTGTCACTATATATGAGCTGGAATTTTCTAGATATTGATATAAATGGAATTATACAGCACATACTGGCTTTTTTTGGTATGGCCTCTTTGTCTCAGCATATTATTTTGAGATTCAACCATCTTGTTGAGTGTATCAAGAGTTCATTCCTTGTCAAAGCTGAGTACTATTCCATTGTTTATCTATTGACATTCCATGGATGTGTAGATTGCTTCCAGTTTTTGGCTGTTATAAACAAAGCTGCTATGAACATTCACGTGTTACTCTTTGTGTGGACATATGCTTCATTTCTCTTAGATAATTACCTGGGAATGAAATGGATGTGCAATATGGTCAGTACAAGTTCAGCTTTTAAGAAACTGCCAAACTCTTTTCTAAAGTGATTGCAACATTGTAGATTCCTCCAGCAATCCATAAGTATCCCAATTGTTTTGAATCCTCATCAACACTTACTATGGAGAGTCTTTTAAATTTTAGACATTCTCAACCAGGTTTTGTGGTATCTCATTGAGGTTTCAATTTGCATCCTTAATGAATATTGATGTTCATTATCTTTTCATATGCTTATTTGCCTTCTGTATATCTTCTTTGGAGAACTGTCTGTCAAAATCTTTTGCCGTTAAAAAAAGCTGGGTTTGTTTTTTTCTTACAGAGTTTCGAGGGTTCTTTAAATATTTTGAGTACAACTCCTTTATCAGCTATATAGCTTGTAGATATTTTCATTCTCTTAACAGTGTCTTCTAAAGAGCAGAAGTTCTTATTTTGATGAAGTCCAATTAATCATTTTTTTCTGTTAGGCTTTTGGTATTTTATCTAAGGAATCTTTGTCTAGCCCCAGATCATAAAAATTTTATCTTATGTTTTTATCTGGAAGTTTTATGTTTTACACTTAAGTTTATGATTCTTTTTGAGTTAATTTTAGTGTATGGTGTGCAGTGTGAATTGAGGCTCTTTTTAAAAATCACAATAATGTTTAATTGTTCAACCGCCGTTTGTTGAAAATACCATTCTGTCTCCATTGATTTGACTTTGTAATTCTGTGGAAAATAAATCGACCAGACACGAATGGGTTTATTTTGGGACTCTCCATTTTATTCTAGTTATCTATATGTCCATCAATACCCCAATGCGAGACTGTCTTGATTATAATGGCTTTATAGTTAGTCTTGATGTCAGATAACGTAAGTCCTCCAAATTTGTTCTTTTTCAAAGTCGTCTCTGGAATTGGCTATTCTATGTTCTTTGCATTGCCATGTGAACTTTTGAATTAACTTGTCAATTTCTACAAAAATCCCTGCTGGAATTTTAATTTGGATTGTGTGGAATCTATAGATCAGTTTGGAAAGAATGGATACCTTAACAATGTTGAGTCTTTTGATTTATGAAGATGGAAGGTCTCCATTTATTGAGGTCTTCTTTAATTTCCTCTCAGCAATGTCTGCAATTTTCAGTGTAAAGGTCTTTCACATCTTTTTAAGATTTATTTCCAAGTATTTTCTAATGCTATTGTAGATGGTATTGGTTTTTAAATTTAAATTTCTATTTGTTTGTTGTTAACGTGTGGAAATACAATTGATTTTGTATATCTTATATTCAGCAACATTACTAAACTCTATTACTTCTCATAGTTTTTTTTTTTTTTTGAGATTCCATTGGATTGCTACATAGATAATCATGTTGTCTGTGAATAAAAAGTGTTTTCCTTTTTCTTTTTCAATTTAGATGAATTTTACTTCTTTGTCTTGCCTTATTGCACAGGTTAGAAATTCTAGTACAAAGTTGAGTAGAAGTGGTAAGAATGGACATTTTTGACTTGTTCCTGATTTTAGTGGGAAATCATAAAGTCTTTTGCCACTAAATATCATGGTTAAGGATTGTTTTAGATGTAGTTTCTTTTTTTAAGTCTTTATTTTTTTAGAGCCATTTTAGGTTCACAGCAAGATTAAGAAGAAAGTACAGAGATTTTCCATATACCCGCTGCCCCCATACATGTAAAACCTTCCTCATTATCAACATCCCCCACCATATGGTGCATTTGTTATGTTGGTGAACCTACATTGACACATCATAATCACCCAAAGTCCGTAGTTTACATTAGGGTTCACTATGGGTTTGGACAAATGTCCAATGACATGTATCCATCATTAGGGTATCATACAGAGTATTTTCACTGCCCTAAACTGTAGGTTTTTTAGAGATGCTCTTTATCAGGTTAAGAAAGTTTCCTTCTATTTCTAATTTGATGAGAGTTTTTGTCAATAATATATTTTGGGTTTTTTTCAAATACTTTTTCTGATTCGATGGACATAATCATATGACTTTTCTATTTTAGTCTGTTAATATGGTAAATTATATTGATTGATTTTTTTAATAAAGCAACCTTGCATTCCTGGGATAATCCCACTTGGTCATGATTTATTGTTGGACTCGATTTGCTGAAATTTTGTATCTTTATTCATGAAGAATATTGGTCTGTAGTTTTCTTTTATTGTAAGATCTTTGGTTTTGATGTTAGAGTAATGCTGGCCTCGTAGAATGAGTTGGGAAGTACCCCTTCTTCAGTTTTCTGGTAGAGTTTGTGTTCAATTGGTATTATTTCCTTAAAAGTTTAGTAGTCTTTGCGGGAAGGGTTAGAACTACAATTCATTTTTTCAGGTAGATAGAGGGCTCTCCATGTTATCTATTTCTTCTTCGGAGAGTTTTGGTAGTTTTGTTTCTCAACACATTTGGCCATTTCATCTGAGTTATCAAATTTATCAGCATAAATTTGTTCATTATGTTTGTGTTTTGTTCTTTTAATATCTGCAGATTCTGAAGTGCTGGCATTCTCGATATTGGTAATTTGTTTCATCTCTCTTTTTTCCCCAGATCAGTGGTACTAAAGGTTTGTCACTTTACTGATCTTCTTAGAGAACTGGCTTTTGGTTGCATTGATTGTATCTCTTATTTCACTGTTTACTATTTCAATGATTGTCACTCTGATTTTTATTATTTCCTTCATTCTGATTACTTTGGGTTAAATTTTTTCTTCTTTTTTAAATTTCTTAAGCTAGAAGGTGAGCTAATTAACTTAAGCTCTTTCTTCTTTTCTAAGATATGTGTTTAGTGCTATAAATTTCCCTCTGCATACTGCTTTAGTGGTGTCTCACAAATTTTGATTTGTAGTACTTGCAATTTCTTTTATTTTAAAATACTTTACAATTTAATTTTTGATTTCTTTTTTGATCCAAGAGTTATTTAGAAGTATGTTATTTAACTTCTAAATATTTAGAGATTTTCCAAATATCTTTCCATTGTTAATTTCTAGTTTACATTGTGCTCAGAGAATATGTTTTGTATGATTTGAAAGCTTTTAAATTAATTGAGACACTTTTTTATGGCCCAGACTGTGGTCTATCATAGTAAATGTTCTATGTTTACTTGAAAAGAGTGTGTTTCTGCTATATTGTTAGGTGGAATGTTCTATAAAGCCAATTAAGTCAAGTTGGTTGATAGTGTTCTTCAAGTCTTATATAGTCTTTACTGCTCTTTTGCTTACTTTTAAAATCACCTATTGAAAAGAGGTGATGAAATCTCAGACTATAGTTGTGAATTTTTCTATTTCTTCTCTAAGTTCTCTCAATTTTTGCTTCTTGTATTTTAAGACCTTTGTATTGTTTGCATAAACATTTAAGACTTTTATGTCCTTTTGAAGATTTCACTCCTTCATCACAATGAAATAGCCATCTTTATCCTTGGTAATAATCTTTGTTCTAAAATCTTACTTTGTCTGATATTAATATAGCCACTCCAGCTTTCTTGTGATAAGTGCTACTCTGATATATATTTTTGTATCCTTTCACTGTTAATCTTTTCTTGTCTTTAATTTACAGTGGGTTTCTCAGAGCCATCCTATAGATAAGGTTTGATATTTTTAAATACAATCTGACAATTTTCTTTCTTTTAATTGGGATTTTAGGCTATTTACATTTAATGTGATTATTAATAGCTGATTTTAAATCCACTATCTTGCTGTTTTAAAAAAATTGTTCTATCTTTTTATTTCCTTTCCCCTCTTTTTTCTGTCTTCTTTTGGATTAACTGCATATGTTTTATTCCATTTTATGTTTTTTGTTGATTTGTTTTATATATTTCTATCTTGTGTTATTTTTGTTATTGCCTTAGGATTTATAATAGGCATCTTTAACTTATCACTGTCTACCTTCAAATGAGAATATAGTTTTTCATGTATTATATAAGACTCTTTTAATAGTGTACTTGTTTTTTTCTTATCTGGTTTTTGTGTTATTGTTTTCATACATTTTACTTTTACATATCAAATCAAATCTCAAAATAAAAGTTTATTATTTTTGCTTTTAAACAATTAATTATCTTTTCAGAATATTTAAATAATAAAAAGTCTTTTTAATTTAGCCACATAGCTACAAATTCTGGCAGTCTTCATTCCTTTGTGTAGACCTTGATTTCATCTGGTTTCATTTTCCATCTGTCTGAAGAAATTTTTTAAAAAATCATTTCATATAATGCAAATCTGCTAGTGATGAATTCTTTCAGCCTTTGTGTGTCTGAAAAGTCTTTATTTTGCCTCTGTTTTTGGAAGATATTTTCACCACTTTTAGAAGTCTACATTGAAATGTTTTTCTTTCAGTATTTTAAATATCTTGCTGCACTGTCTTTGGGATTTCACTGTTTCTAACAAGAAGTCTGCTGTCATTTCTGTCTTTATTCCTTTGTCTATAATGTGTCCTTTTATTCTCTGAATGCTTTTAAGATTTTCTTTGTCACTAGTTTGAGGCAATTTCATTATGATGTCCCTTGGGGTACTCTTCTTTATGTCTCTTCAATTTAGTTCTTTTTAAAAATATCTTCCATGTCTCTGCTTAGCATGTTTAATCTTCCCTCAAACTCCTTGAACATATGGAATACTGTTATAAAAACTGCTTCAACCCAATGTCTAAAAAACCGTGGCTTCACATTATTGTTATTGTTGTTTCAGGAAGGAGGGTAAATCAAGTCCCTGTTTTGCTGTCTTTGCATGGAAAGTCCCTGCTTGTCCTGCTTCTTCAGAGGGGATTTTTGTTGTTGGTATTGGGAGGCTTTTATATGGTTGCTTTTCTGAAAGGACCTTTTCCTTGCGGAAAGAATAGCTAGTGACAGGCGCTGGAGCAGGAGTGTGTCTGGCATGCTTGAAGAACATTCAGGAAGCCAGAGTGGCTGCAGTGGAGGGAACAAAGGGAGAAAAAAAGAGGGTGAATTCAGAGGAGTAATGGGGAGTAAGGCTATAACCTGGTGTGCCTTTGAGAAGACTTCGGGCATTTTGGGTGTGGTGGTAGAGAGTCTGAGCAGAGGAGTAACATGATAAGATATTATCTGACATAGTGATTTAAAATGACTTTGTGTGGAGAATTGAATCTGGGGTGGGGACAAGTGTGGAAACAAGTTGATGAGTGAGGAGGTCATTTCAATCATCCATCCATCACATACTTTAGAATTTCCACAGTTATCTAGACATTTTCAAGTTTATTTATTACACATTCATCAAATAACATTTGAGTTCCTACTGGCTACTGGTAATCCAACAGTGAAAAGACAAATCTACTCTACCCTCATGGGTAGATATTTAAAAGGCAAATCTACTCTACCCTTTTTATTCTAATGGAGTAGGTAGACAATAAGCAAATAGTTTCACAACTAAGTACATAGCAACAGTTGTGAAAAGTGCTCAAGTGGAGGTTACAGGTGCTCTGAGAACATACAATAGGGGATCTAGCTGCTAGATGGTTAGGGTACAAGGTCAGAGAAGCCTTCCTGGAGGAAGAGGTACCTCACTTTAGCTTAAGGGGTGAACTGGAGTTATCTACTGTAAAAAGGAGACATAGAAGGGTGTGTCAAACAGCTTCTATTTTTAGAAATAACTGAAGTCAGTGTAGCATAGGATCATGGGAACAGGAGGGCAGGTCAAGTCTGAGATGATGCAGGGCTTCACCATGTACCCTCTGGGTTCTGGCCTATGTCACAAGGCAACGAGGATTTTTATGCAGAGCAGCTGCCGTCGGATTTTCATTTTAAGAAGATCACTCTGGTGACAGTGTGGACACTAGATTAGGGGAGCAGGAAAACAAAAGGAGGTTCCTCTAGGAGATTGTTGCACAGTTCAGGAGAGACAGTATTAGTCTGGACCAGGGTCATCCCAGTGGTTATGTTGAGAATACAGAGGTTGAAGAAGATGCAATTGTTGCCCTTACGGAGCTTGCAGTCTAGTGGAGGAAACAGGCATGTGCATTAGCAATTCCTCTACAGAGCAGTCAACTTTACATTTGCAGCGTGTTCTCTATGAGATGGAAGCACAAAAGGAATGCACACAACTTAAATGGGTTCAGAGGAGGAGACCCAGGGGCTGTCTTGAAGGATGAGTAAGTCAGTTGAAGACGTGGGCAGGAGTATTTCAGGCAGAGAGAATCTTCATTCTTTTGGTGAATAAATTAGCACTGCTTCCCTTTTAGTCACTGACGGTAATGCACCCATCACCATTGGCATTTGGGACTTTCTCCAGTGGGAATTAAATAACCGAAGTTTTAGAGTTCTCATAACAACTCTGAAAGTGAATTGAACATATCTTGTTATCATGAGAGTTACAGAAGAGGGTGTTGACTTCAGGGTTAACTGATTTGCACAGTTGCCCATAGACAGCAAGGGTGCTGTGACTGGCCACTCCCTCTGCCTCTTCCCTCAGCAACCAAGTCTCACTGAGTTGTCTCACACCCTCTGGGCCAGCTCTAACACTGCTCTTCTCAGGCTCACAGATTATTCACTGTGGTATTCCTAAGAGTTATACCCTCTGCTCACTTAGGATAAACTTCCACAGCTCCTATTTCTAAGGCAATATTTTTGAAATTTTGTTGATTAAGGGGAGATGTTGGTCAAAGAGTACAAACTTCCAATTAGAAGATAAATAAGTTCTGAGGATCTAATGCACAACATTGTGATTATAGTTAACATTACTTGAAAGTTGCTGACAGAGTAAATCTTAAATGTTCTCACCACAAAAAAGAAATGGTAATTATGTAACATGATGGAGATGTTAGCTAATGCTTTGGTGGTAATCATATTGCAATACTCAAGTGTATCAGATCAACTGTTTTACACCTTAAACTTATACAATGTTACATGTCAATTATATCTCAATAAAGCTGGAAAAAAAGAGAAAAAAATCTGAAAGTGACTTTTTGTCTTCCAGGTCACTCAGTCTTGCTGGAGATAATATGGAATGAAAACTGTTTTTCATGAGTAAAAAATGGACCACACTCACATCACCACTTCAGCTTTCCTTGAGTGTAACCATGGGATAATTAACAAATTCTATCGTGGTATTTAATTTTATTGACTCCCTATCATTTGTGTGCAGTGTTTTCTTTCTGAGGATCCTCCATGGTGAACATTTAGTCCCAATGTTCTCGCCTTCAGCCTATGTGCACAGGGTCCATGTCGACCTGCTAATAGTGTCCAGGGCCAACCACAGGAACAACTGTGAAGTGTTTTCCATCCCACTTTTCCCTTTTCTGTAAGGCTATCTCATCTGCTCCTACTATCCTCACGTTACCCAAGTTCTTCCAGTCAGGAGGAAAATACTTGAAAAAATAACTATCATCTTGGTGTGAGTTAGTTAATGTATCTAGCCTCACAGGAGTGTTTTAAAAGAGAACCACAGAGAGAGGAACCTACAGAAAGGAAAGGTCAGAGAAAGGTGCGGTGGCACCAAGAAGTGGAGATATTTTCAGGAGTGCTGACAAGGACTGCAGTCTCACACACAGGCGTTCGTAAGGTTGGCCCTGCGCACACGTCCAGGAATGCAAACTCTTTTCAAAATTAGCGTTAGCAAAGTGAAGTAGAACCAGCTGCCAAAAGTTTATTTACTACATCATAAGGTGAAGTAGAAATAAATGGTTGTTTTTCTGTTTGTTTGTTTTGGGTTTTTTTTTTTTTTTTTTTTTGCTGGGGAAGATTTGCCCTGAGCTAACGTCTATTGCCAATCTTCCTCTTTTTTTGTGTGTGTGAGCTGCTGCCACAGCATGGCCACTTATAGACAAGTGGTGTGGTTCCACACCCAGGAACCAAACCCAGGCCACCAAAGCAGAGCCTGCTGACCTGGAACCTCTAGGCCTTCAGGGCTGGTCTGTAAATGGTTTTCCTATTAATAATTTTTGTTTCATTTAAGCCAGAGAGCCACACTGCCAGTACCTCTTCTACTACCGTAAATACATGTCTAAGTGACAGTAAAGCCACATTATTGAGGTCTCTCCATCACTGGAGCATTTGTGTGAAGATAAATGCTCACTTTCCTCTTCAGAATTGAGTTTGCTGCTTGTGAAGGAGAGGGAGAGGGGCTCTTTGGTGTGGTGGAGGGAGCAGGGGAGGTGGGCAGCTCCTGGTATGAGCGTCACTTAACCACGTAATCCCTTGGGTTATGTTTTAGCCCCTTTGGGTTAAGTTAGGCTCAGTTTTGTAATCTTTAAAACAATGAACTGAATGAAGAGATTGCTAAGAACTCCTTTGTCCTAGGCTACTTCCATTTTATGGATGAAACGCCCCTCGCACTGCCCTCTGAACAGTACCGCAGCTAAACCTGGTGGTCTGAGGTGGATGAGAGACTGAGAGCACAGGCTGGAGCGGTGCTCCCTGATGGAGATGCTCAGCGCCCGGCCTCCACACCCCACGGTTGTCATGTCTGCGCGTCCTGACGTGAGCTGTCTGACGCTGTTTCTGAATAGCATGTTGTAGTTGGTTATTAATGGTGTTAAAAGTTCTATTATAAAATATGTTCTGGGTTTAAAAATGACACTTCCTAACTTACACCAGATATAAAGTATTTTTCAAAAGGAGAGTGAAATATCAAAGTCGGTGTTCCTATAACTCCTTTTCTACCTAAGCAACTGTAGATGTTTACTAGTGACTTTAATTGTCCACTGGGAGAGTGGAGCTGCCTCCATCTCTGTCCTTATTGTCACACATTTGGATGGGTCTTATCTAGGCAAGAGCTTTTTTCTGTCCTATGAAACCTAGACTGTCTCAGTGAATGCTTGGGATTGTCCAGGAAAACCAGAGGTGAGAGAGTCAGCCTTGGTCTTCGCTGTGATAAGGCTCATCTGGTCTTGGAGAGTGCACCCTGATGTCCCCCTCCCTGTCCCTTTTCTTCTGTGGAGATACCACCTTCCACCCTCAGGCCCAGCACATCAAGACAGCCTTGTGTGCAGAAGTTTCTGGTAATTTAGGACTTTGTTACACAATTAGTTCTACCTCAAATTGTAGAGTAAGGCTTTACCTTCCAATTATTTCTGACTGAGTAAACAAGGTGAAAGAGAGCCAGGTGACAAAGTCCTTCTTATGGGCCCCAGACGATAACGTAGCCTTGCAGCCCCTCCTTTGTAGATGGGGCCATGTGAGGACTGTGTCGGGGTTGTTGTGCACCTTGAAAATGCGGGTGTCTGTCCAGCAGCCGCACAGAGCCTGGCGTGTGTGCACTTAGCAGGGATTATCTACGACAACGATTGCCACTGCTGAGACTCCTGCTGTGATCACTTTAGGCTCTTCAGAGAAGGGGTCCTGGAAACCCCCCGCCCAGAGGGGCTGCTTCGCTGTGTAGGTCTGAGGACTGGAGAGGCCTGGGTGAAGTCTTCTTCCAGTTTTCTCATCTTTTAATGGTGCTAATAACGCCGAATTCATACATGAAGATTAAATACTCCGTATAAACCAATCTTCAAATATAAGATATAATTATTTAACTAGTGCAGAACTAGGTAGTTCAAAGTGAGAGCCAGGTTGGGAAGCTAGGTTTTATTAGTTGTTGTTTTGTGATTTTCCTCTCTGTTGTTCCTCAATATCCCAGAAGCTCAATACCCCTGGACTGTGTGCATTGTTTCCAGTGCAGCGGGTCACCAGTTAACCCAGAGGCAGAAATTCCCGTTTGTAGATTTGAGGTTTGTATCATAAAATTGTAAGCAGATGACCTTTTATCACAGCATAGACTTTATGCACAAATAAGATACTATTTTGAGAATTAGTCTTGTGTCTGGAAAGGACACAATGAAGTTTGCCCCCAGTCTTCTCTTTTGCATGCCTTGATCATCCATTCAGGTGGATGGGTTTCCCTATCAGCTTCTGACTGACACCAAAGCACAGAGGTGGGGGTTGAATGAGTGGTCTGCACCCTCATGCTAAAGGCCTTCATTCTAAAGTCTCCTTTGCATTTCTAAAGTCCCAGTTACGGTAGTTAATGTTGTGAAAATTTTTGTTAGTTACAGATGGAAAGTTCTGGGGAAAAAAAAAAGATATCAACCATTGGAAGGAAAAGAGGGGTTAATGAGGTGAGCACCTGCATGGGATGGACTGGAGCCCCTAAAGAGAATTGATTCGACATGCTTCATCGTGGGTGGACAGATGAATCATAACTGGCTGCAATGTGGGAACAGTTTCAGCGAGCCTGAGCCCCAGAGGCTGCTGGGAGGTGGGAGCGAGTTGTGTTTCCAGCACAGCTGGTTGGATACGTGGGTACAGGTCAGCCCTGCGCCCCCTGAGGTGTGCTCTGTGCATTGTGGTTCTGAGGCGAGCAACCAGGAGGTCTCACTCTCTGGTCTCCAGAATCTTCCTGAGAACATCCCCTCCCCATCCCTAGGGAGCATCTACATTTTGGACAAACATTAGGAATTTAATATTTAATGTTAAGAGAGAAATTGTTTAGAAAGTCTAGGAACCTCTCATGTGCCTAGTGGCAATTATGAGATCCCTGGGCCCCCCTTAAACAAAGAGCTTTGTTCTTTTAAAGCAATTACCAGAAGTAAAAAAGCAGTAATGCCAGTAAAACTTTTTAAAGGTACATCTGTGGAAAGAAGGTTTGAGTTCAGGCCGTCTGCGGGTAGCTGGATAGCCAGCTGCGACCCCGGAAGAGCCTGTCATCAGGAGAGTCTGCAAACTCTGTGTCCTTCCTTTGCAAGCCCGTCTGTGTCAGGGGAGATGTTAGCACTTAGCAGACACTATCACCTGGGTGGGATGGAAGACATCGCATCAGCAACATAGTTCTGTGAGAGAATAACTGCGTCTTGAAGTTATTTGTTTACCAGTTTGCCATCATCTTTAGTAACAAGTTAGATTAGTCAAGTGACTGAACTGACTAAAAGTGGCTAAGCATTATGAGGTGATTTTGCTTGTGAATCACCCTTTGTTCGCTGGGAAAAACGCTCAGGTCCTGACATTCACAGTAGTGTTGTCGGGTCCCAGCTGCCTTTTCAGCTTCACACCAGATTCCTGCAGTGAGCCGTACACGCCAGAAGCTCCACCCGACCTCACCTTAATACCTGGTCCTTCAGCCTGGAGTGCTTGTTCTCTGTGGCTGCAGGGTCTTCACTGCATGTGAGCGTCTGCTGGCCACCCTTCCACTGATTTGAACAAGTCCGCAGTGGGAGAAAAGGGCTACAAGGGGGAGGGGAGGTCAGCGGAAGACGGCTGATCCTTATCTCCAGAGACTGCTCTTCTGACCTTCTCCTCCCACAGAAATCTGCTTCCCGGGCTGTTTCCTCCTTGCAGCCTCTGGTCTCTCTGCATCAGGCTTGCTCCTTCCTCCCTTCCCACGCTCCATGCTGATTTCAAATCACCCTCCTTCAAAGTTTCTTTTTCTCCCTCTTTTTCCCTCATCTAAGACCAGGTTCCAATCCTTTCCAGGTCGAACAGACTAGAATCATAGTCTTTGCCAAGAATCCCTTTTGGATAAGAGTAGGAAGTCTCTCTTTCTTCATTTTTATTGACATGATCAGATTTATGTATGTGTGTGTGTGGGAGATGTTTTAAAAACTGTTACAACTATATAACTCCTCTGAAAATCTGTTTTCATCCATCTGAATATGTGATTCATTTACCTTAGTTAAAAGATGAGGTAATACACTGCTTACATTTCTACTTATTGCTGTCTTTAGATAACATTATGTTTAAAGATCTTTCCACATTAGTACATACAGATTAACAATTCTTTTCAACTTTTGCATATAATGCTATACTATGAATTTATTGCTGTATATAACTATTTCCCTATTGGTGGAAATATTGGGGCTGAAGTGTATATCTCTATCAAAAATATTTTAATTGTTTAAAAACACTTCTACAGTTAGATTAAGAAAGACTTTCTGTAGAAAGTCAAATTCTTATTTTTTCTCTCTTTCTTTCTTTTTTTTTTTTTTGGTGAGGAAGATTGGCCCTGAGCTAACATCTGTGCCAGTCCTCCTCTATTTTGTATATGGGGCGCTGCCACAGCATGGCTTGATGAGCGGTGCATATGTCTGTGCCTGGGGTCAGAACCAGTGAACCTTGGGCCACCAAAGCAGAGCACAGGGACTATGCCAACAGGCCAGCCCCCAATATCTTATTTTTTAAGAACACTACCATTTGAAGTGTATTAGTCCCAGGAAGATATGGAGTAGCTTTGTTTTATAAAATAATCAAGTCTCATTTCCTGTGTGTTTTTATTAAGTTTCAGTTGAATGAAAACTCTGTACCAAGCTCTGTGCCAGGCACTGGGGACAGACAGAAATGAGTGAGTCCCAGCCCTGAGGAGCATTGTACCATCCAGACCATTAGTTAATACAAGGCAAGGGGAACAAGTACTACTGCTTTCTAAAGAAAGGAATGATAAGTTTGACTAGGGGACCAGGCATAGGGAAAGCCTGGGTCTGAGGACAGGCTGTGGGACAGGTGATGACTGGGACCGGGGGGATCCAGTCCCAGTGCTATAGGCAGCCGCCCTGCCTTGGCTGGAGGAAGCTGCCTCCCTCTTCCTCAGGCACAGCTCCTCTCGTCTTCAAGGAAGAGGATGAGGGAGCAGCTTGTTCTCAGTATCGTTGAAGGCCGGGACAAAAGTTAGAAATTTAAAACGACCTTTAAAAGGTATGATAAGAATGTACTGAGAACATATGATCATCTAGTTATTGGGCATGCCACCTACCAGGTTTCTGAGCTTCAGTGTTTTTATCTGTAAAATGGGGAAGATAATATATACTTCATGCTGTTACTGTGAGATTTAGAAATAATCTATTCAACAGTCTTAGCAATACGCTTCACCCAGAGTAGGCACTGGGTAATATTATCCATTAGGATATGGATATGGATGTTATATGGATATATTATATTATTATTCCATTGTTAATGACATTAAGAACGTGAAACTCAGGCTCAAAGATATGTATTGTGTCCACTGGTAAGTGGTAAAGCCAGTATGATAACCGAGTTTTCTGACACGAAATCACTGCTTGTGCTTCCTCTCAGCGAATGCTCTCCAAAAGGGTGTTGGGCCACATTTTACTCTCCCAGAAAGCCACTAAATGTTTACTTATTAGGACCATATAGAAAGAAATATTGCAGTCTAAAAAGTAGGTTTTCTCCAAAATATACATCTCAAATGTTTATTTTTAATGTAAAAATCCAGTACATATGATGAAATATGTAGAATTAGATGATTTTTAAGAACACTGAACATTTAAAGAAGTGTCTCCAAAAACTGAAAATCCCTTTGCCTTTATACAGCAATTATATATTTCTATATTTCCTCACAATCTCTTCTTTGATAAATTTTAAAGTTAAATTTCCTTTCAAAAATGACATAAATAGACAATGCCCAAAAGGTAAGAAACAGTTCAGAAGACCCTGACACCATCTCCTCCTAAGTCCCCCACCCGTGCAGGACAATAGCCACATATGCATTCTTTTGCACTTCCCTTCCAGCTCAGAGGTCATTTTTAATTGTTTTTACAAGAATGGACTATCTATGCCTATAGATGGGTATAAATATAGATATCTGAGATAAGGAGATATCTATCTACATCTATCACAGATTTTTCTTTTTAAGTCGTCATCACAATACTGAATAAACATTTATGTTTTATTTATCTTTATATAGTGGTGCTTTTGTTCCCATTGGACAGATTCCTAGAAATGGACTGAAGGTTGTATATATTTTTTGCTACAAGTCTTACTCCGACCAATAGCTTAACAGCATAAGTTATTGTCTCGTATGATAGTAATTGTGCAGGCTACACGGTTTTTAACATTGTTTTAATTAATAACTACATACATTTTCCTATTCTGCTTTTTCTCACTTCACATTACACCTTGTGTAGCTTTGTTTATATATCTTCCTAACCTTCATGTTTATGACTTTTTAATGACTTAATTTCCTTTCCTTTATAGAATGGTTCAGTAAAGGCTGACGGTTCCTCAACTGTTAGGTCTAACGGGTAAGGAAGATAAGGGAGCCCTTGTGAAGAATACTCATTTATTGCTCTTTCTCTTCATGCCTGTCCACATGTAGATGGCTGGATTTACTGAAGTGGTAGAGAAAAAATGTCCACAGTGTTATTTGATAACACAAAGTACTTGAGCATGTTCTATTGTCTTTGAGCAAGAAACTGTGAACACTTGGGGTATGTTTTATTGATAGAAAAGAGAGTTGGTCTTCCAATATGTAAACAGAACTGAATTTACTACAAATTAGAGAAAGGATTAATGAATTTTGGTTTTCTAGTTATCACATCTGTGGCACATTAGAGAGCTATTTTCTGCTCTGACATCTTCATGGAGTTTCTTTGTTTCCAAATTGAGCCACTGAAGGCTTCAGAGAACCTCACTGAAGGTGAATCTCTGACTTACCGTATGCAATAACTCTATCGTTTTCTTCTTCTGTTTTTCAGATCACTTGGTTATTAAAAAACAAAGCTGCACGCACAAATACTAGAAAAAACATTTGTTTGGTAGTTTTTGTTTGCTTCTCAGAACGTCCGTATTACGCTGAGTCCATCATTCCAGGAGGGCAACTAAAATCCTGACCAAATATGATTTCACTGCCCAGAGAGTGGCAGACGATGTTGGATTGGAATGTTGAGTGTTTGCCTTTGGTTGCTAAGGACCATTTTCCAAAAACAATACGGTGAAAATAAAGTTGTACACTTTATTTTTCCAGAAAGCATTGGGTATATATTACGTAAAATATAGTCCTTGGTTTAAGACTATTGGTGTAAGATGTTTTAGGAGGCAGCTCGGTTGTCTCCTTGTAATAACATCAACCAATTTCACAAACCACTGTTTGATATGTGGGGCTTACACCCTCTTCTGGTTTGAGGGTGGAAACAAGAAAAACAAATTGGAATGAGCCTTGAAACATGGCTGCTCCCGGCAGTGCTCTGGCCCTCTCTAGTCACTTGGGAGGCGGGGTGTTAGTCTGAGAGGACAAGAGTCAAGTCCTTGATGCACATGAATGAAGGTCACGATGGCCTAGTCACGGTAGGTCCACGGGGCACTAAAAGTTAAGATCAGCATCATGGAAAATGTTGTGACTGTGAAATGTGAAACAAAATGGAGTCACTTATGTCTAAGGGCTCTACAGTGGAGTCGGAAAGCCGTTAAAGAAATGAGTCTTTGCATATCCTCATTGGGCAGAACATGAATTTTTGAATGGAGTCAAGACACAAGTATTCTGAGAACGCTGCCTCTCCTCACATCGATGGACTTTTGCCTCCCTCCAGCTTGCCTTAGCAATCAATTATGTTTAGCCAAGATTAGTGTTCTGCTGCCAACCCCAATTAACATTCTTTGTAATGCAAACCTCCCTTCTTTATCTTTAAAAGCCCTGACTTTTACTCCCTTGCAGCACACTATTTGGGTTTCTACCCGAATGTGTGCTCTCCAATTGGAATTCTTTGATCCCAAAATAAATGCCTCTCTGCCTCTCATTTTGGCTCTTTATTTTTAGGTTAACACAACTTAGGAGAGCTTCTAAAAGACAAAATTGTGAAATGTTTTTAAGTCAATGTAGATGAGATGTAATACTTAGGAAGGTGCTAGACTGAAGTAACATTCAGCACCTTTGGAAAATCACAGCAATATCTGTCAAAATGGGGGAGCACTGTAGAATCTGCTTCCCAGTGAGACCGCTGGACTTTGGAATTGGGTATATTTGGCTGCACTAATAGCAATTCTCCAAATACCTCGCTGAAATGCAGATTTCTAGGTTCTTGCCCTGTCCTCTGAATCAGGATC
Source organism: Tapirus indicus (assembly GCA_031878705.1). Taxonomy (NCBI): domain Eukaryota; kingdom Metazoa; phylum Chordata; class Mammalia; order Perissodactyla; family Tapiridae; genus Tapirus; species Tapirus indicus. The sequence continues at coordinate 57,199,510 of CM062917.1, forward strand.
TCTGGAGGAGGGTCCTGGAAAATTTAATTTTTAGCAAGCTGTCCAGGTGATTTTTAAAAAAGCTAAATCTTTTGAAAACTTAATATGTGTCAGATACTGTTTTAAGTGTTTTGTGTGCATTGTCTCGCTCAGACTGTAACGCTACTCCATGAGTTCTAATTTTTTATCTTCTGCACTTTCTAGTCAAGGAAGCTGAGGTTCAGAGTGGTCATTGAACTTGCCCATAGACACACAGCGGTGATGTGGCAGGAATGTGACACATGCAATCTGACTTTCAAATCCATGCTCTAAGCACCACTCAACTTTTTATGTCCTTCATACTTTGAGAACCACTAATTCTCCTTTAAATGCCAGTGTCCTCATCTGTACAATGGGTATATACGTATCTAAAGTGTGAAGTCTGTAACAGTAAATCCTGACAATGAAGAGAAGTCCAGCAGCCCTACTTTCTTATCCTATGCAGAACACCTACGTTAATATAATATTCTAAATTTGTTGTTTGCATATAGACAAACTTCAAATATGGGAGCGATAGTGATAACGAAGGTAATAGTATTTTATATTTTTGTATACCATACAGTCTTTTTCCCCCAGCTTTATTGAGGCATAATTGACAAAAATGTGTAAATTTGAGGTGTACAACATGATGATTTGATATACGCATATATTGTGAAATGATCACCTCAATGAAGTTAGTAGCACATCCATCACCTCACAGTTATGCTTTTTTGTTTTTTGTGGTGAGAACATTTAAGATGTATTCTCTTAGCAAATTTCAAATATACAATACAGTATTGTTAACAATAGTCACCATGCTGTACATTACATCACCAGGACTTGTTCATCTTATAACGGAGATTTAGGCCCTTTGAACTACATCTCCCCATTCCCCCACCCTGCAGCCTCTGGCAACTACCATTCTACTCTGTGTTTCTGTGAGTTCAACTTTTTTAGATTCTGCATATAAGTGAGATCATATAGTATTTGTTTTTCTCTGTCTGACTTATTTCACTTAGCATAATACCCTCACGTTTCATCTATGTTGTTGCAAATGGCAGGATTTCCTGCTTATTGCAGCATTATTCACAATAGCCAAGACATGGAATGGAAACAACCTAAGTGTCCATCGACAGATGAATGGTCTGTATAAACAGCGGAATATTATTCAGCCATAAAAACAGAAGGAAATCCTGACATTTGCAACAACACGGATGGGCCTTGAGGGAATTACACTAAGTCAAATAAGTCAGACAGGCAAAGACAAATACTGTATAGCACATTTTCTGAGATAGCTCCTGCGCTGAGTGATTTCATTGTGGCTAAAATATCTGGATCCCTTCCAATCTGAAAATTCCTGTTTTCTTTTCCTTTTTAAAAAAATGTTTTCACCTTTTTAAAATTTTTACCCTGATAAAAATGAAATATTCTCTTCTTGAGGTTATGTGTTTAAAAGTCATCCAGTTTAAACACAAGCATCTGTATAAAAAATCATAATAAATAAATCATCCTTTTGTCTGTAGTGAGGAACTTTGACTAGTGACCCACTCCCTGCTGGAAAAATATGTGTGGCTTACGGACCTCTCCTTGTTGTCCTGGCAAAAATAATCAGCCAGGAGTCTGGTGTTCTGACTCTTTCCTTTTCAGAGGGTAAAGAGAATTATTTGTTTTTAAAATTAAAACCTTTCTTTTAAAGGTGACTAAGTATCCTATTAAATTTAAAAGCAAGAACTTAATTCAAAAATACACTTACAAATTTATTGCCTGTTGCTGAGGCTAAATATGACAATGTGACCTTTTATCCTTTCATTAGTTATTTGGCTGAAGAATTTGAATCCCTGTCAAGACTATTCTTTCCAGAACCGCAGGGTGACTCACTTGAGATTGAGAGCAAGTCCATTTGAGTATGACTGCCCTGGGGCACAGCTGTGACCTATATTTTAGGCTAGTTGTCTTTGCAGCTTACAGCATTAGTTTGATGAGAATTGGTTAAATCCACAAACTGATTTTTGTTAGCGGGTTTAATGTCTTCCCCAGAAAAATGTTTCTAGCATGATGAGTAAGTGGGCAGAATAAATGGCCCCCTTTGTCTATCTCTGGAAGAAAGGCACATTGTCTCTAGTAGGAGAGATGAAAATACTTGGTGAAATTGGTGATGTCAGGCTGGTTGAAGGAGGAGGAGGGCATAGGTGAGAGAATATACTAGGCTGATAACTCGGGAACAAATTACTGACCCCTGAATAATCCAGTTCACATCATGGAAGTCTGCAGGAAAAGGGTAAAAACATTGACTGATATTTATTCAACAAATATTTATCAAGCATCAGCTGTGTGCCAGGCCCTGGGCTGGGCTCTGTGGATTCGGTACAGGAAACAAGAAAACCAGGCGTGGTTCCTCCTCCCAGGGAGCTTAGAACTGAGGGCCACACACATCAAATCACTGCGGAAAAGAATGTTCAGGACAGCTGTGGCCGGTGCTGCAAAGGAAAGGCAAGCGGAGTTGTGAGGGCACAGAGTGAGTCGACCCGGCTCAGAGGGGTCATGTCTCAGCTGAAATCTGAAGGAGAAACAGGATTTAACCTTTCAAAGTTTGGGAAATGCCTTCTAGGTAAAGGGAAAATGGATTCAGGGGCCCTGTGGTGGTGGCAGGGGTCGGGGAGAAATAGTGCCTTTGGAAAACTGAAAGGACATGTTTGGGCATCCTGGGGTGTGGCTGGTGCTTGGGCCTCCTGGGGTGTGGCTGGTGTTTGAGCATCCTGGGGTGTGGCTGGTGCTTGGGCATCCCGGGGTGTGGCTGGTGCTTGGGCATCCCGGGGTGTGGCTGGTGCTTGGGCATCCCGGGGAGTGTGGTGTCGATGAAGCTAATGATTTTGGCGGGGCGAACCATGAAGAGACTTGTGGGCTTTGAGAAGGGAGCTGAGGGAAGCTACTGAAGGGCTTTAGGCAGAGGGTGACATAATCAGATTTGCATTTGGTAAAGAACTTTCTATTATCATATGGAGAACAAATGCAGAAGGGCAAGCTGGGTGTACGAAGATAAGTCGAGAGGTGGTGGCATAGGCAGGCAGTAGGTGTGGTTTCTAGGGTGAGGATGGTGGTGAGGGCAGAGACTGAGAAATATCCAGGAAGTTAAAAATCCTCCTTCACTTGGAGATGGATCATTTACTGGAATGAGAGAAAAGAAGGCTGTAGATTGACTCCCAGATTTGGGGCTTCTCTAAATGGTTGGATGGTGGCTTAATTCACTCATTTAGAGACTGCTAGAAGAGGATGAGGTTTTTTGGGGAAATATTATGAATTTAGATGTGTATAATGTTGAATTTGAAGTATATATTTCTGATATCTTAATGAGGATATCTGAAGACAATTAACTATATAGAAATGGATTTCATGAAAGCAATTGCGATTGGAGGTAGGAATTTTGGAGTCTTTGTATGGCTATGGGTACTGAGAGAGTGCACAATGAATGAACTATAAATGAACTTTGAGAAACTGCAGCATTTAATGACTGAGTGGAGGAAGATGAGCCAGCAAAGAATATTGGGAGGAAAATGTAGGAGGAAAACCAAGAGACTGTAGTTTTCCTGGACACCAAAAGAAAGTGGTGTTTCAAGAAGGAGAGAATAATACTTAGTGGTGCCAAATGCTACAGATGGTCAAATAAGATGAGGATTGATCAGATTCCACTGGACTTAGCAACATGGAGATTCTTGGTAACCTCAGGAAGATTAACTTCAGAAATTAAAGTGAAATCCAAGTGCAGGAAAACTTTCTACACAATACAAAATAGAACAATAGCTTTAGAACACTGACTGTAAGTTTAAATCACAAATAGATACTGACCTCTGACCTGAATGATTTCACAAAGAGATATGCCCAATGAATATTTTTGGAAAGATTTGTAGCTTTTTAGACAAACGGTATAGGGAAGGAAGGTAACAAGTCCAAGTGTGGAGAAAAAACGTAATCAGAAGACCTAAAAGTTAATGTTTGGTCCTCCTTTAGCTAACTGTTACTGACTCATCTTAGCAGATCGGCTTACCTGTCTGAGCTGCAGCTCTTGCGTGTCTGGGCTGCAGGTTAGGAAATGCTTCCTACAGCCCCTTGGGTACCGGGGGGGTTCCTTCCTGTGGAGACAGAGAGGCGTGAGCAAGAGTTCCCTTCTACTGCTGGCTCTGCACTCTACTGGGGGTAATTTACTCAGCTTCTCTGGGTTTGGGTTTTTTCACTTGAAAATGAGGCTGCCTAGGTTGTTTTTTTGATGTTTTCCCCCCAAGGCCATTTGCAGTTTTGAAATTGCAATAATTAGGTTCATCAGGGTGAACATCTAATTCTGTCTGCTCAGTTAAGCTAATTAGGCATTTGCTATAATATCTTTGTCATTGGATGAACAAATTCTTTGTATATTTTTCTAAAATCATAATATTTTGTCTTCCCACTTGCTTTTTTTTTGTGGGGAAGACCAGCCCTGAGCTAACATCTGTTCCAATCCTCCCCTTTTTGCTGAGGAAGACTGGCCCTGGGCTAACATCCGTGCCCATCTTCCTCCACTTTATATGGGATGACACCACGGCATGGCTGACAGGCAGTGTGTCGGCGGGCGCCCGGGATCCGAACTCGCAAACCCCAGGCTGCCAAGCGCGGACTAAACCGCTGCGCCACCGGGCGGCCCCCCCCCACTTGCTTTTTAATTCTCTGTGCATATGCAAGCGAGCTGTTGCTCTCCCTACCCGTGGGTGAGGTCATGTTTACTCTCTCAAGGCCTCCTCTGTGTAATCAGGGTCTGTCTATCACACCAAGGCCCAAAATTTCAGGAATAAACACACTTGACTCCCTGGTTTTATGAAACCTCTGAGGAACATGAGACGATGTTCGTGATAGAAGTAAACCTTGATTATCCTCTGTGCCAGTGGTTGTTAGGTCTTGTAAGGGATTGTACTGGAGGGATCACTGGGTATTTCAAAGATGTTTGGAAACAATGCATTGATGGAATTGTCACAACAACGGAGAGTTGTTAAATGTTTGTTTATGACTTTTGGTGGGTCTACTCAAACCACTTAGCCCTACTATTGTTGAATTTGGGGCTAAATTTTTAAAAACATATTGGAAGGAACTAACTTTGCAGCGAAGAGGCAAATACTCTTGAGTACTAATAACGCGCTCAACTCTGGAAGAAGAGGAGCTTTGAGAACTGCCTCGTTGGGAGAAGTAATTAGGCAATTTTAGTCACTTTGTATTTTATAGTGCCAGTGGAATGATTTAAAACATGGTAATTTAACCTGACTGTGGATATGATGGAAGAATAGTAAATTTCATTTGAATGGGGTATTTAAATTTTTTCAAAAATTATATTGAAATCCTAGGAAACAATAGGAACTGATAAAAGTTAATTCACCAACTAAAAAACTTCTGCACAGCAAAGGAAATCATCAACAAAATGAAAAGGCAATCTATTGAGTGGGAGAAAATATTTGCAAATGATATATCTGATAAGAGATTGATATCCCAAATATATAGAGAACTCATACAACACAATAGCAAAAAGACAAACAATCTGATTAAAAAAATGAAGTAACCTGAATAGACATTTTTCCAAAGAAGACATACAGATGACCAACGAACACATGAAAAGATGATCAACATCATTAGTCATCAGGGAAATGCAAATCAAAACCACCATGAGATATCACCTCACACCTGTTAGAATGGCTATCATAAAAAAGACAAGAAATAACAAGTGTTGATGAAGATGTGGAGAAAAGGGAACATTTATGCACTGTGGGTAGGAATGTAAATTAGTGCAGTTACTATGGAAAACAGTATGAATATTCCTTTAAAAATTAACAATATAATGACCATATGATCTAGAATACCACCTCTGGGTACTTATCTGAAAAAAATGAAAATACCAACTCGAAAAGATATATGTACCCCCCTGTTCATTGCAGCGTTATTTACAATAGCCAAGATATGGAAACAACCTAAGTGTCCATTGATGGATGAATGGATAAAGAACACAATGGAATGTTATTCAGCCATAAAAGGAATGAAATCCTGCCATTTGAAACAACATGGATGTATACTGAGAGCATTATGCTGAGTGAAATAAGTCAGATAAAAGCAAATACCATATGATCTCTCTTATATGTGGAATCTAAAAACAACGACAATCAAACCAAGCTTATAGTTACAGAGAACAGATTGGTGGTTGCCAGAGGCAGGTGTGGGGGTGGTTGAAATGGGTGAAGGCGGTCAAAAGGTACAAACTTCCAGTTATAAAATAAATAAGTCCTGGAGATGAAATGTACAGCATGGTGTCTATGGTTAATAACACAGTACTGTGTATTTGAAGGTTGCTAAGAGAGTAGATCTTAAAAGTTACCCTCACAAGAAAAAAATTTGTAACTATGTGTGGTGACATATGTTATCTAGACTTACTGTGATGATCATTTTACAATATATACAAATATCGAATCATTGTGTTGTACACCTGAAAATAATATACTGTTATATGTCAACTATACCTCAGTTAAAAAAAGTTGATCCACTGGAATGTGTTTAATACATATCTTATACACACAGGAAAAATATAATATTTAGAGCAATGCTGGTTACCTTTCTGCATGTCACGGGTACCGTTGAGAATCTGATGAAAGCTAAGTGTCTTCTCTCAGACAAAGGCACATACCCACAAAAGTCAGGTACGCTGCCCAAAACTGATGGGGCAGGGTTGGGCATTAACTAACAGCAACCAAGCATAAGATGCAGTTCTGGCTGATGAGGTGTTTTAGCACAAGGATATTGCTCATTAATGATGCTTCATATTGAGCAGTTACCAGCTGACACAATCTTGTATTTTTTCAATGTGAAACAGAGACACAGACTAGTAAAAACAAAGGGTAAGCATAACAAGAGGCAGAAGTGAAAGACTTGGAGAAAAGAGCCTAGACAGAGAGACCACGTCATGGGAATGATGGAGTCAGTTGAGAGGAAGCCGTGGGCATCTGCTTCTGAAAGGTGACATAGTTCAAGATGACGTAGTTGTGCTGCATTCGGATGATGAGAGGCATATTCCATTTCTTCACGAGGCCTGGTTGTGTAGCTTCTGAGATATTTTCTGAGCTTCCTTTAGTCATTGTCATAAACCTCTAACGCCTAAGACAGTGTGCCTCAAAATTTCAAATTGAAGTATCCCCGGTCTGAGAGCCATGACAGGGAGCCCTGGAGCTCTGGAGACCTGGGCCAAAGCTGCAGTCAGCAAGTGACAGTACTTCACTTTTCTTATTATTTCAAAAATGTACCCAATTTTCATATTTCAATCTATAATATATTTATTTTCACATAGAGAGACTGTCATCCAGAAAACTGATTCAATAGGAAAATGCGCTGCTGTTTGTACACCACATTAGGAGAATTGATTTGAGCATCCTGGCACGTCTCCGTTCTTTACAAACTAAATAGCCGGGAAACAAGATGACCTCACTCTTTCCCAGAAAGCAGAGATGGTCAGTTGCATTCTCTTGCAAGACTGCAAGGGGGTCTGTGAGCCAAGCTACGGTCTCCGCAGCTGCAGCTGGCCCTAGAATCCTAGTTAATATTCCTCATTTCTTCTCTTTACTGCCCATTCTAGATTTCCTCACCACTAACCAGCGCTCCAGCAGTTCTGGGTGGTTTGATCGGTGGGTAGCCCAATCCTTAGCCCTGAGGGGTCTGAGATCTTAGTTGCCTCATTCTTACAGGAGTGTGGTCGCAGACATTGCTGTTTACAGCTGTCAGGGAGCAGGGAAGCACCTGGATAGTGCAGAAGGCAAAGGTGCATACATGAGCGATGCGTAAAAGAAACCTGACACGATAAGTCTGTGTTAGGGTGGCTCACACTCCTTGACATTTTGCTATTTTCATGTAATGTTTCATAGATGCATTTCCAAGTAGCAATAGAATTCACATTTGAAACAGACCATTTTGGGCTACTCTACAGGATTTAAGTATACTGATATATCACAATTTCTTTAGTTGGCATTCAACTACACGATATTTGTCTCCCTAGTATTTTTTTGCTCACAGCTTTTGAAGTAGCCATCGTCCTTGGGTGAAATTCTGCACGATCTTTGCAGCTGGTCATTTGAAAGTACATGGGAAATGATTACATCTTAGACTCAAAAATCCACTTGATTTTACATCAGCTTATAAAATAGAGATTATAAAATTATAAACGTTCAAAACTAGAGATCTCAATAGTCATTTAAACTTATTTCATAGGTTAAAAATAATTCTAAGGATTTTAAATGACATGCTTTACCATGATCACATAAGATGTGCCATCATATATATATAAGTGCTCAATACATGTTAGGTACTGTGCTAAGCATTTTATTTGTATGACTTCTTGTAATAATATCTATTGCTATTCACAGTTTACAGATGGGAAAACACATCTAACCAGTAGTGGAGCTGGGACTCAAAATGGAAAATGTGTGACTGCAAAATCCACACTCAACACTGCACACACCTGCCGCCACAGCCAGTACGAGCAGCTGAACCTGGAGGTGAAGCCTGCGCAGGTGTGCAGGTGCACCCTTAGATCACAGCACGGGGGAGCCTCTCTACTGACGTGGAACCCACTGAAACATCAAACGTCAAAACCCCTTCAAACTATCATGAGCTAAGCCCAAGAACAAGAATCGATTTCAGCACACAGTCCACATAGTTGCAGCCCTCCGACTTTTATGGAAGCATTTTGAAAGTACTTTCTCTCCAGAACAATTTAAAAATATTACTCTAACCAGCAACTCGACAATTTAAACTACATGTTGGCTTAGCTAAAATATGTAGATCACAGTCAGATATTCAGATATAGTTTCTCTATTGAAATATTTTCCAAATACATATCCCTTTCATTAAGTAGATTGATAAATAGACAATGGTAAAATATCCGATAGATGGGTTTATTCATTGGATCAAATTTATTGTATTCCCTTTGGATAAGCAGAGTTCTTGTGGGATAACGACCAGGAGTGGAAACTTCCATTTACATAACAATCATTTACTCTTTTATCAAGAATTTGAGTTCCCACTATGTGCCAGACTAGCTGTTTGTTGCTGTGGATACAAATAGCAAAAAGAAGAATTTTCCTATGCTGCACATTGCAGATTGTTTAAAATTATTATTGAGGAAGAATTTCCACAGTGCCTTTGCAGAAGTAGTGTCTTTAGAAATTTCCCATTCTTTGCTATTATTCTTTAATAGTGCTGAGATCTTGAACAATTAAGTCAAAGGCCTGAGGATGTCATCCTACAATTATAGAGTTGGACATGGGAGCACATCACAGATGCTTCCTTTATTTTACAGATAAAGAAACAGAGGCCAGGGAGTAAAGTGAGCTGAAAGAGGTCACAGAACTAGTTAGCGATGTAGACTGGAGTGGAAACTAAGTCTCCTGATTTCTATCTTGTCCTTATTTCACTACACTACTGAAAAAAAGTCATATATGTTCACCTTCAAGGTGATAAACCTATTTAATCCATTCCAGATATAGGAGAAATTATTAATATTTCCTACAAGCTCATAATCCTTCAAATAACTTCAAAAGGTTGAACATGTGTTTTCAAGAAATTCTTCATTATAAATACCTCATTAAGATATTAAATTAAGCTAAATATGTAGCTTAATTCGATATCTGCTTTGTGTTTTTCTTCAGTGAAAAAGTGGAATTGAGGGTTAGACTAATTTTGGTAAATGTTTATGATAATAATAAATTGCTCCAACTTTTATAAAAGTGGGGGTGTATTTTGAGGCTGCTTGAAACAAGTAATTGTTCAGTTTTATATTTGACATATATGTAATAATATATGTCAGATCTAGGTTGACTTCGACTCTGGATGTCTTTCCTTCTTCTATATTATATATGTAGTAATTTGGCCTCCCTAGGACACTGACTCTGAGGTTTACATGTGGATGGTTTAATGGGGCAGGCTCTTGGGGAACAATACCTGTTAGAGGTGAGGTGAGCAGGATCGGGCTGGGGAGAATTTGAACCGTGATGTGACTGAAGTAAAGGCCTCAGCCAATCCTGTGAGGAGCTTTGGGGCCAGGTTGGCTTTTCAGAGTTATCTGGCCTTGAGACAAGGGTCCAGGCCCGTCTATGCTCCACTCCTTGTCTTGTCATTAGAACGGTGCTGCCCCTGGAAAGGGAGCATGAGCTTGGGTGAAGTGGCCCTATTTTTTTTTTTATTATTATTTTTGATAGCATTTTTTTTTTTTTTTTTTTTTGCTGAGGAATATTCTCTCTGAGCTAACATCCACTGCCAATCTTCCTCTTTTTGTATGTGAGCTGCCACCACATCATGGCCACTAACAGATGAGTAGTGTAGGTCTGTGCCAGGGAACCTAACCCAGGCCCCTGAAGTGGAACGTGCCGAACTTAAACACTAGGCCGCTGGGGCTGGCCTGTGAAGTGACCCTTTTTGGTTGAGGGCAATTCTTAGAGGACCCAACTCGCAACATGTCCAGCAGCAGGGAGATTGAAAGATGCACTCCTACAAAGGCACACTGAGCAGCCACGGAAAGGAATGAGACTGGTTTGGAACTTAATTGTTGTTCCATAGAATAATCTTTGGAAGATGAGTGACTAAAATCACATTAAGAAAATGAGAGTTGAAGCAATTGATGTTATTGTTATTAGCGTATCTAAAATAGTTAATAAGGCTGAAGGTGGAGAGATGTGTTATAATTTGAATATATATTCTTTTTCAGTTTCACAACAAGGCAATCCATAGTCTTTTGCTGGAAGGGAGATGTGTAAAAGGCGTAAAACAGCTACCCCTTCCTTCTCCTTAACTGTCTGGAGCTGTGGTTGGGAAGCCTGGACAGGCAATGGTTGCAGATCAACTGCTGCCTTGAGACATTTTTTAATTAAAGATTAACTTTCAAATAGGATTTTGGAAACAGCCCAATTCTCCACTGATTTACCAAATGCCTGGAAGGTGAGACTTAAAAACAGTAACATACATCAAAGGGCTTGGGCGTTGAGATGTCGGCGTCCGAGAGGACAGCTGTTGGTTCTTTACAATTAAGCATTTCCTGTGTACTTTGGTATCACAGTGTGATGAGAAATGCTTTTGGGAGGTTCATCCAGCTTGAGTGTAGGACAGAGAAATTAGGAAATAAATTAAGAGTTTTAAAGAAAATATTATAAATTTAGGAAGCTAAACAATTCAAATTTTCAACTCTGAAAATTAAAAAATCTCCAATGTCCATTTTATGGAAATAGTGTCGATTTTCTATCAAAGGCATAATTATAAGGTGTAATTAAAGATATTTGTAACATATTTGAACAGTCCTCTTGGGCCACCAGGATGTTGAAGGTCAAAAGACTATGTCATATATGGACTAATTGAAAGAAAAGAGGGTGTTTAGCCTGGACCACTCCTAACAGGAGAGCCTTTGAACATGACATTCTGGCCTATAGAAAAGGAAATAAATATATGTTGTGTTGCTCCAGAGACAAGAACAGGAAGCAATGAGCAGACACAGGGAGACAGAATTTGATCCAACTCAAGAAAGGACCTTCTGACATTAAGTTGCACAACCTCCCACCCCATCCCAACTGGACTTCCTCAAGCAGAAGGTGATGGACCTCTGTAGAGATCTGAAGAGGCATTTCCTTGACCGAATGGGAGGTCGGGTCACACATCTGCTACAGACCTTCCTAATCCTGGGATTTTATTAGTCTGAGTCCTCAGAGGTCAGTTTGTCTGTGCTCTGCCCTGGTTTCTTTCTCATTTTCTTTCTTTCTCAGTTATCACCATCAGGACCACAGCTAGTTCAGAATGTAAAGCCAGCTGTAATTTGGCTTGGCTCCTCCCCTGCAACCCTAACGTAGGTGCAGCCTAGGGCACAGGGCAGGGCATGTAGTAGAAAGAGTCTGACTTGGAATGAGGCAGAATTTTGTTTGAATTCCTGCTGTTAGTTTTCCTCTGGGAAGTCACTTCACTTTGCCGGGCATTAGATTTCTCTGCATGAAGTGGCCACAATACGTAACCTTAAAATGTCTCTGTGAGAGTTGGGTGAGAGGAATTATTTCAAAGTGCCTAGCCCAAAGTAGGCACCCAGAAATGTTCACTTCCTTTCTTCAGGACCCCTTGAATTTCCTTTCTAATTACGGTCACTATAGAATCACACATAATGCTCAGTAACTTCAGCTCCACTCTGGTACTGCCTTTTATCAAAATTAGGTATCAGAGATTTACTGCCACAGAAAGGCAGGAAGAAAAGTAGAGAGTCCAAGAGGTAGAGCACTGCATGGCCTGATACTTCTCATCATACTCAAAACCAAAGGCATCGTCCTTCTCACGAAGCTGTGCTTGAAGATTTTAGGTGGATGTTAGTTTGAAGAATTTTTCTTGCAGAACCATTCTTGTAAAACCTTAGTCAGCTGTCTGCCAGTTTTGTTTTTGAGAACTGTATTTGCTAAAAACTAATGTCAGGAATATTGCTGAGACATGCTCTGCGAATCTCCTGGCTTGATAAACTCCCAGGGCTAAGTCATACCTTTGGGGCTTCTGATTTTTAGTGGAAATTCTGGGCCTCCACCTATTTCGTGTTTTCTCTTAACAACCTCAGAGCGTGAGCGGGATATGATGGATTGGAGTTTTGGCATGGGTTGCAGGGAGCGTTTCTTCTCAAATCTGCTTTGGAGTATTGCCAAAATATCTCATTACAATCAAGTGAGTATTACAAAGGGAGGGATCATTATTTTTGCTTGGTGGGGAAGAAGGTACATTATAAAGGGTTTACTAAAATTTCTGGCTCCTCCTACGTATCCTCACTCCCATTGCCAGTAATCCTCAGTTTCTCACACACACATGCAAATCTGGCTCCTGCAGTGTGGGGAAGCTCACAGTGGATTTTGTGATCTGGGGCTGTGTGGTCTCCTGGGGTGCCCTCCATTCTCTCTGCATTGGTTTCCACTGAGCAGCTCTAGACTGGAGTTTATGTTTCCTCTTGCATTTACTGAAGGCCATAAGGAATTGCTAACACGATCTGATATTCTGGCATTTAAGAAAATGAATTCCTCTAAAACCTCACTGTCTGATGAAGGGGGGGGGGCGTCTGAATCCCAAGAAACAAGACATATTGCTACCATGAAACATGCATTGCCAGCTCTCCCTCCTGAGGCAATAGACTCCTTGCACTCAATTCACCTTGGCTCTGCCAGTCCCACATTTTCTCTGCAACCCATTCCCAACGCCAATTTTCTTATTAATTTCAGTGGTTTGTCCGCAAGTGATAGAAATCCTTGAAACCAAGGGAAGGTTAAAACAGGATGCAGTAGAATCTTCTGGAATTCTAGGGTAGGAATAAAGCCAGATCTCTGTTGCACTTGCTATTGCTGGCAAACTAACCACCCCAAAACTTGAAGCATAAAACAACCATTTTAGATGCTCACAGATTCTGTGGGTGAGGAATCCACAGAGGACACAGCAGGGTGGCTCGCTTCTGCCCCACAATGCCTGAGGCTTCAGCTGGAAGATCCAGAGGCTGGGGATGCATCGGCATTTGGGGCCTGGAGTCCTGGAGGTGTTGTCACTCGTATGTCTCATGATTGAGGCCGGCTGTCAGTGCAGCCTAATCTGGTGCTGTTGCTGGAATATCTATGTGACCTCTCCATGCAGCTTGGGCTTCCTGATGACATGGTGGCTTCAGGGGAGTCAGACTTCTTATGTAGTGGCTCAGGACTCCAAAGGAGAGTGTTCCATTTGAAAGGCAGAAGCTGTACCGCTTCTAGTGACCTAGCTTCAGAAGTCACATGCCACTAATTCTGCTACATTCTATTGGTTACAAGTGAGTCACAAGCTCCAGCTGGCTCCAGAGGGAGGAAACGGACTCCACGTCTTGATGGGGATGTGAATGGCAAGGCTTCAGAAAAGCATGTGGAACGGGGGACGCTGTTTGGGTCATCTTTGGACAATACCATCTGCAGCCTCTCCCTGGTACTAAAATCAGCACTTGCAAAACCATCAGGTACCGAGCAGCTTCTCTATTTACATCTATTTCCTTCTTCTCTCCTTTAGTATTTGACTCTGCTTTTCAGTTTCCCTGTGGGATAGGGGAGGAGAAGGGTATGTTATTCCATGGTCCTCAATATCATGTTGTGGAGATGGAGACAACAATCCCTCATAATTTTTTTGAGAATTAACAAGGTACTCTATATAAAGAGACTAGCACAGACTAAATTAAGACTTGTATGGCTCTGATGACAAACTGTCAGGAAGAATAATCTGATTTTCCAAACTTGGCTCTGGTGTCCTTCCGGTTTCAGTCAGCTGTCGCTGGGATCAGGCTTATGGGCCTGACCATGAGCTCACAGGCTGTCCCTTAAGCCAGGCAGGCAATTTGAAGGGGTCTGCTGTGTTTATTACATCATTTTGCCTCCCCCAATTTATTTTAAAACTGTATTGTCAGATTCAGAATTTCTATTCATCCATTAAAAGTATGCACTTCTTAGAATTCCCCAAGTGCCCTTTGCAATTAGCAAAGCCTATGTAAATAGTTAATGAAATTCATCAGACTCACTATAAAGATGGCAACATTGCCTTAGCAAAGTACTTTAGGCATCAATTTATTTTTGTTTCTCATACCATTTTTATTTGAGCCAGGCCTAGGAAGAATCTCGAGGTTGGCAAACTTGCCTCAATTCTCTTTGCGTGAGTGCTTTCAATATCCATTCTAAACACAATGCGTACACACATGCACACACATCCATACACCCATGGGTTCAGTGCCTCGGGTCTTCAGACTTAATGCTTTCCTGACAGTCTATAGAATCTGTCTTGGCCTATCTCCCCAGGAGAACGTCTGTTCATGCTTCGGGACATGCTTAAACAAACTCTTATTCCAACCCAGTTCTAAGTGGGCTGTAATATCAAAACTAACATCAGAGACTTTTTAGTTGTTCGTAATCACAATAGAATACAAACGCTAAGGGGGCAGGGATTTCTGTTTGTTTTATTTATTGCTGTAACACCAGCATCTAGAACAGTGCCTAGCATGAAGTGGGCACTCAATGAATATTTGCTCAATGTGGGATGCATAGGCAGGTTAATGTATTAGCTCTCCAATGAATATTGGCATTTTTGTGTTGAGTGCTTAATAACTTAAAAAAATGTTGAAGTAGGTTGCTAGTCATAAACTTTAAGGTAGAGCTATTACTGGGTCTCTGTACCCTTCAGGATCCCTTAAATAACAGTTAGGGAGTGACTTTCACCCCTTAATCCTTGCCTTTGCGCATACCATGCCTACTTTTTCCCATTCATGTTCTTGGATAACATCTGTTCAAATTCAGCAAGAGGAAATGGGATTCAGGGCTTGGTGGTCTGTGCAATTGTGGATGAGTGACTCACCTGGGTTCTTACATGCATGGCTCAGGAGCCTTGGGTTTTGCCTAAACTATGAGATGGGGTAGTTTCTGTAATTGAGGGTGGCCTAGCATTCATCCGTTATTCAGTCTCTGACTTTTTTTCCCTCCAGTGGAGTCAGGAGTTAGAAGCAGAAACTAAAGGATATGCTTTCATAAGACTTTGTTCATTTGTGCCCAGACCCAAGGGATCCTTGCTTTTGTGACTGGATTGATGAAGTGCTGAACTGACATCACCACACTCCAGAGCTGCACTTGTCTTGGTTTCTGAGACGAGGACCGCACAACCCACGGCTCCCTCAGGACCATGGATGTTTGGCTTTTGAGGTATATGCTTAGACTAGACAAATAAAAAGCCAGAAAGAGATTTGCAGAGTTGCTGATATTATTAATGAAATTATCAAAGAAGAATTCTATTGCATTTTATGCTAACATTTATTGGATTATTCTCCATTTACATTGTCAAACTGATTTTTTGTGATCACTTGCATATTTAGAGCAGCAATTTCCTATTTTTTTTCCCATAAATCACTAGTCCTATAGGATGCTCCCTCAAAAATAAGTCTGCGATTGAATAAACTTTTGGGGTGCACTTCATGTCATATTATCCTCTTGGAGAGTTTCAATGTGCATTAGCAAATTAAATCCCAAAGAAATCTTTAGTAAGGAAATATTATTCTTTCTTAACCTACACTATCCAAAACTTACATGACCAGATGAACCCCCCAACCACATTTTTTCCTTCCTAAGAAACCATTACTACCTGGGGGAACTACTAGATTCAGAACACCTTTGGGGAAACCGTGTCTTAGAGAAGCCAGTTGTTCCTATTCTTCCAAAGCAAGTCCCGGGCCTCGGCTTTTGCGGTTAGAAGGACTTGTGAGGAAGTGTCGCCTTTCCTACGGCCACTGCTCCTGCTGCTGTTCATTTATTGAGTCCTTATTGTGGACCAGGTGCAGGGCCAGATCTTTACGTATATTTTCTGAAATCCTTATAGTATCCCAACCAGGAGAGCATGAAATATCTGTTGTATCAATGGGAAACGGAGGTTCCTGGAAGTTAAATAATTTTCACAAAGTCCAAGTGAACCAAGTCTGTCTGCCTATGCACACTTTGACTACGCATCATTGCCTTTCAAATAATGCTCATTTTTGCAGCCCAGGGTCACCCTCTGACAGTCAACCAATAAATACAAAAAGTCATTTCTCATTTTTTAAGGTGAATAACTTTTTCTTGTCCCTTACTATAGTTCCTTGTTTAGTACTGCCTGTATGTGCGGTAGTCACGTGAGCAAAAAGGTACTTACGGTGATGGATTATGCACAGACTCCTTAAATAATGGATTACAGACGGGACACTAAAAGTTAATGTGTTCAGTTGCTGATGTAGCATGAGAAAAGTGGATAATGTTGTATCAGGAAAGGAGAGGAGTTAACAAATGCTTCTCTCTGTGAACTTGCTGAGCAGCAAATTTGACAAAATTGCCTCTTTAGTTCTCTTGGTTGTTTCCTTCCCACTTCTCCCACTCTAGCTCCAAACCTGCCTTTGCCACCATCTGAGGGTGCCTGAAAGTCATTCTGATAGACGAGGACTACTTCTTTTAAAGCTGCACTAAAACCAAAGGTTGGACAGCGGAGGCTATTAATGGACTCATACCAGTTTTCTAGGTGCCAGCATATTAGAAAATTCACATTAAGCAATTATATTCTACAAACATACATGTGAAACACTCCATTTATTTTAAAACAAATTTCTATATGTTTTAGGAAGAAAAGTTATTATGCTCTCTTTAGAACAATTGTATATATGCTGGTCAATTTTCTTTTTATCTGAAGAAAATTGGGCCCTGATTTCTTCAGGGGCTCAGCTAAATAATGTTTAGTATCTCTTATTGATTAAAAATCCTAGGATTTTGGTGATAGTTTATGATTGGTGAGGGAATACTCATGCATGTACAGAGACTTCCTTCTCTTCATGGACATGTTACTGTGAGTTGCAGTTGTAATTATCATGTAGATCTGTGGGTAAGGCTCAAAGAGCAGGTGATATCCAATGGGTCAATCTATAGAATGCACATATAGAATGTGTTCTTCATGGTCACCTTAAAATAGCGTCACCAGAATTAGTTCACCAACAAAAATGCTGAGGTTAAAAAAAATACTCCAAAAAATGTATTCCAAAAGTGAATCATTAGAGAAATTTGACGTGCTATCTCTAGTGTTTATAAAGTTACAAAATGCCAAATAATGCTCTAATTTCTCAGATGCCTCAAAGGTAATCAACTTCAATAAAAACAAATAACAAATAGAGAAGTGGGAACTAAAAATCACCTTAAAAAACCCCTACATTTTAATTTTAAAATGAATTCATTTGGTTATTGCCTTTCATCCCACCTTCAAATTGCCTAAATCCTGACTAAAATATATCACAAATTTTAATTTTGGAAACTGTAGCAAACCAAGAGGTAAAGCACTGCATTCAGGGAAGACTTCCAGAAGTCTGAGGTGATTCTTAACTTAAATAATAACAAAGAAAGCCAGTAAAGAAAGAAAGCCAGACAAGCTGGCTGAGCTTGTTTTTTATTTTGATTACTTTCTGAATCTGTCCTCTGAAGTCTTCCTATTACTGTCCACTCATAAGGTCTACTTTAGAAAAAAAATTCTCTTACAGCCGTGTATGGTTTTCTATGTGTTTGTGTTGGAAATGGCATGGACAGCAGAACTTCTCTAGTTAGTTTAGCTACTTTTTCTTAGAGGGTGAGAATCTTCTAGAGGCCATGGCTGACCACAAAGCAACCATGTTGTTTTTCTGAAAAAGCTGGATATTTTCCCTCTACCTTTCCTGGTACAGGGATTTTATTTCAGGAAGTGCAGATGCTACGTGACTGTGAGCTTTGAAGTAATTCCATCCCATGATATGAGAAGAATAAAATGTGCTAACCCATTTGAGTCACCTGTCTAGAAATTAAAAAAAAATAAGTATAGGAAAATTTACTTGAAGCAAATTATCTTTTTTTCTATGCGTGAAACACAAATCTACATAAACATTTTAGGCATTTGGTTGAGGCCTAAAATGAGGCAGATAACAGATATTCATCTTAAACAGAAAGGACGTTTGTTTCCTATTTTAGGGGAGTAGAGCCACATCAAAATTTCTAATTTCCAGAGGCACGAGACTTACTTGGCTGTTCAGTCTCTATAATTAGAAGACTGGTTGCCTCTTGAGTAGCTAAATAAATATTTTCCAACTCAGCTTAAAAACCAGGGTTGTATCAGCATTGTCCAGTCAATTTTGGAATAGTCCTGGGGTTAGTCAAAGTTAGAGTGAAAAAGTAAAATGCATGCATGAAAGCGATCATATAAAATTTTAGAAGAAATATATCTATGGGTTGCCTAACCTGTAAACATGGTTGCATTTCCCATAAGAAATGCTCCATTTCTTTAAAAATTCTTAAAAGTCTTATGCTTTACCAATGTGGGTTTTAAGTCAACCACAACAATTTTTCTCAAAGAATGTTATTCTTACTAATATTGCGGCATTTGTTCCCAAATTTGTATGTGCTTATTGAAATTATTATTGTAAGTAATATAGTTTACATATTATATAACCCAGTAAGATGTCTGTGTGTAGAGAGTTGGATTTTTATAAAAATTAAGTTGAATGTGAAAAAATAGGGTAAAATAATTTAAATGTTTAGAAAGAGCCTTCACTTGAGTTGATTTCCAGAGTGCTTTTAATATCTTTCTCCACTAATAAAAAGAAAAAGAGAAAGTATTAGATGATGCATTATGGGTAGTTTATGCAAGAAAGGTATTGCAAAACTCCAAAATGCAGAACCACACATCCTTAGGTCATCCTTAGGTCAAAAGAGCGACAGAAATGTGTGTTTATGTCTTTTTCTTTAAAGTGAAATGTTGGGGCTGGCCTGGTGGCGTAGCGGTTAAGTTTGCATGTTCCACTTTGGTGGCCTGGGGTTTGTCCAGTTCGAATCCTGGGCGTGGACCTACTCACCACTCATCAAGCCATGCTGAGGTGGTGTCCCACATAGAAGAACTAGAAGGATCTACAACTAGGATATACAACTGTGTACTGGGGGCTTTGGGGAGAAAAAAAGAGGAAGATTGGCAATAGGTGTTAGCTCAGAGCCAATCTTCCTCAAAAATAACAATAATAGTGATAATAATAATAAAGTGAAATGTTAAGGTGTAAATATATCATTGTTTTATGATTCCCTAACTTTTTTATCTCACAATTCTACTACCAGCCTGAATTTTAGTAGACAGGTGGGATTTCATTGTAGCACTTAACCTCAAAGGTAACAGTTCTCAACATTCTTGGTCTCAGTACCTGTTTACACCCATAAAAATTATCGAGGACCCCAAAAAGTCCACGTTAATTTACCATATTAGAAATTTAAAATGAGAAACTCTAAAATCGCTCTATATAAATTCATTTAAAACTAACATAAATAACATACTTTTTAATGAAAAATAATTATATTTTCCAAAACAAAGAAAATATTTAGAACAGTGGCATTGCTTTACATTTTTCAAATCTCTTTACTATCTTTTATGTCTCTTTAATAATAGGAAACAGCCAGATTCATATCTGCTCCTGCATTCCATCTTGTGCTATGTTGTTTTGATTAATATATATGAACTAGCCTCATATTTTAATAACCTTTTTAGATGGATGTGAATACTCTTCTTTGATACTACACCAAAACTCAACCAGTGGTAGTTTCTTAAAGGCTAGTTGTAATGTATAATCTGAAAGCATATCAGTAAACTTTTCATTCTTGATTACATTAAAAGTCTATCAATCTATCTTGCACTTTGATTGGATTTTTTATTCTGAATGATTTTGTAACATATTGCATACATTCACTGAGCTATGTAAATCTTCCAAATCTTGACATGTTTTATTATATGATAACACAAAATACCCCACATTCGTTAATGGTACCACTGATTTCATCTAAAAAGCCTTTAAGTGTTGGAAACACGTCAAGTTCACTATTATAGATATAGTTTTTCAATTTTCTAAGTTTTACGAGAAAGCTCCAATGTTTTCATTGGAAACAAATACTCAGGTTTTTTCTTGCAGTTATGTGCTTACTTTGTCATTTTCAAGAAAATGTCTTCCAGATATCCATTTGAATAATCATAGCTGATCTGTCAGTCATTCTTTCAAGTACTATCAAAAATGTCATTCCAAGAAAATAGCAGTTGGGTTGGCTCACGACTCAGACAACTGTACAAGTCCTTTTCCTCAAGTCAACTATCATCTTCCATATACAACAGAGGTGTTTTATGAGAACTTCCCATTTGTCTCATGGAACATTAAAAAGATGTGTTCTCAAGGGACAAGATTTAATGAAATCAATTTTTTCTGCTCCTTTATCAAAAACATTCTTAAGTAAAACTGACTTTTTAAGAAACTTTGACTGTTTGGGTGGTGAAGAATACAATGATTGCTCCCATAGTTTGGTGCCACTGCACTGGTTTGTGCTCAGGCACCAGGAGTTTCATCCCCCATTGCTTTTGTGCCATCAGTGCATGTGTCTACACAATGAGAAAGGTAAATAGCACCTTTATAGTATTATAAAAATTATTGCAAAGATTATAGAAGTAAAAATATTTTAAAATCTATTATTAAAGTATATAAAATGTTATAAAGTTATTATAAAATATTAAAATAAAATAATAAAAATATGAAAGTGCTCTGGGGAACCTCCAGGTGTCCATGTACTGCACTTTTAGAACCTCTGACCTAAGAGTTACTGAAAAGGTTAAAATAGTTAATACACAAAATGCATGTAGCACAATGTATATGAAGGACACAGAGGCGCCCTTGGTTACCATTACTAACTCTCTTAATGCTGATGCATCACCAAAAATGCCTCAAGCTCATAGATGTGTCTAGATTCTGTCTAAGGGACTTTGGCAGTTAGTTTAGATTTTCCTGGGGAGAGCACAGAATAAGAGTTAGCAAGGAAAGGAAAGGATATAATCAGTTAGATTTGAGCTCAGGGTCTTAATTACCCCATTCATTTCACTATAGTATTTATTACCACAATGGAAATCTGTCAGGCCAGAGCATATATTAAGAGTGTCTTGTTGCCCAATGGGGTGTAGAGGTCTTAATGCTAACTTGTTCTGGCTCTGACCTTTGGTTTGTCCACTCATCAAAGGAGCAGTCAGAATCTGAGAAACCAGTCAAACGGACTCAAAAAACTGATTTGTAGCAAAAACCTACAAAAAAAATTTTTTGTAGCAAAAAAAAAAAAAATTTGCACTTTGTGATAGGAAGTAATTAAATTTCCTTCTGGGAAGACCAAGAATGATCACTTCCCGACCAAGGGCATTGAAAGGTTGCTTTCTTTGAGATATATTTGAGAAGAAAGTGAATTATGTTGAGCAATGTTATGTACAGAATAACAACTCCTTAAAAAGGGCCTTATTTTAAACATTTTTTGAATTTGGATAGTTTATACAAGGCATGGATGGGATTATGCATATGCTTGTGCGTGCATGTAGTTTGCTAGAAATCCTATTATTTCTCTTATAAGCTTTGGGAAGAGATGATAAGAATTGACTGTGATCTACTCACCTTACATTTGTTAAAGAGTGTGCACAGAGGAGAACAAGAGAGCCCAAGTCCTCTAATGTGTACTTAGCCTGTTTCTTCTCCAGGATGTCATCAGTTCTTTTCTTTCCTGAGGAAGCCAAGGGGCACTTGCAAATAATTTGATCCAGAGAAGACTGATGCTTTTAAAGTAACATTCCTTTATCTCACTAGTCATCTCTCTGACTTCAGATCTACAAGCAATATTAGATCATCTTAAAGTAAAGCCTTTGGCTATTGCATGTTTGGGAAAACACTGAACTATTCCGTAACCTGAAACATGTTGACACAATACATATCTTAGAAATATGAATTAGCACTAGAGTATAGTTTAATAAAAAAGTTATTTTAGAATAACATATATATGCATGAAAAATACACCTTATATTGTCCCTCCCAAGGTACATGCCATTTTCAAACATGATTCAATATTTCACTACGAAATGTGGGTTCATTTGTTTGATAATCGTTAAGATTCCTTATAGCTCAAAAAGTCTAAGGCTGCTTTGGTTTCAGTCATAGTTCATAGATGATTTGGGGACAATGACCTAACCTGCAGTTTCTTCTCCATGTGTGTGCTGTTCATCTGATTTTGGAGACAAGCCAGCTTTGGTGTCTGTGATCCTAGTTCCTTGGGACATGTCATGTGGCTTCTCTTAGAGCTTGTGTCCCACTAACAGTCACGCCAAGATTGCCCACACGGTCTTCATGGTGATGGGAGGGACTGAAGGGACAAAATGAACCTGCTTAGCTACTCCCTGTATTCAGGATTCTTGGATTAATTTGAGTAATTGCCACAGTTTACCCAACTCTTTCTATTCATTCCTTTATGGGCATCGTGAAAAAATGCTTCCAACATGATGTGTTTTGTTTTTCAATTCTATGCTTTCTGGGAAGTGTGGAAGAATACTTCTTAAACCCAATTTGCTAGTTCTCAGGATTCTCCTGTAATCCTTATTTTGGACCGGTTAGCATAGAGAAGCTAAAATGTTATTTTTCATATAAACGGGTCAGTTTAGTTGTCATTTAGAAATGCTTTCTTGTTATACTATGCTGCAATATGTGGATTTTGCACTGCATAAAAGCTACTGTTCTTAAAATTAACTTAGTGAGTCTTATTTTTCTTTTAGAATGGGCTACCTAAAGCTCTCTGACAAATATCCATGATATTCATTTAAAAAACAGACAAAGCAAAACAAACAACTACTTTTCCATCCTTCATGCTACACCCTAGAGAACAATACAGCTATGATTTTGCCCTGTGAGAAATATACTTTAAGCAACAAAGCCTCTTAATTGACCCAAATATGAGCTATTATCACTTGTAATTCTCCAGATGAACTGTTACTCCTGTAATTGAAAGATATTTTGTTTGTTATGAAATAATCTGAGCAAGATAATTAAAGATGAAAAGATATGGATGCAGAATTTGTGTGATAATTTATGAGAACATGATCATTACGGGATGTAATATGGGTTCCCACTATGACTCTTTTACACTTTCCCAAATTTTGGTAAAGCTTTATTGCTGAACTTTGTTTCATTGTGTTTGTTTAATTACAAATAATATGCTCATTTCATAAACTTTCTAATCTGTGCCCACTTTAAGGGGACGCTTAATATTGGCATCTGGTACTGTTCCTACAACTGAAAATAAATGCATCAAGTCGAAGAAAGCTATGAATTTCTTCTAACACGAACACAACTTTTAAAAGCTAAAGAGGAATGTTTACAAGAGTTTCAGAAACTTTTTCTTTTTACAAGACCTAAGGGCCTAGCCTTTGCTTTGTCATTGATCATCTATGTACGTGAAATGGTCACTTTACCACGTTGGGTTTCAGCTTCTTCCTCAGTAAAATAGAATTGGGACTAGATTCATTTTTGTGTTTCTTTGTCTCTGAAATTCTGTCTGAAAATGGCTGGTGGAATCCACATGCAGCACAGACAAAAAGAATTCAGAGAGGGGGCCGCCCGGTGGCGCAGCGGTTTAGTCTGCGCTTGGCAGCCCAGGGTTCGCAGGTTCGGATCCCGGGCACCTGCAGATGCACTGCTTGTCAGCCATGCCGTGGTGGCGTCCCATATAAAGTGGAGGAAGATGGCCACGAATGTTAGCCCAGGGCCAGTCTTCCTCAGCAAAAAGAGGAGGATTGGCGACGGATGTTAGCTCAGGGCTGGTCTTCCTCACAAAATAAATAAATAAATAAAATAAAATAAAATAAAAAGAATTCAGAGAGCCTCCCGATCTCAGTCCTGCAGTGTAACTCCTGTGCAATCCTCTCCCTTGAGGATGAGCAGGACTGTGACTTGCTTCTCACAAACAGAATATGCTAATGAGATGTCACTGCCTTGATTAGGTTAGATTACATGGTGACACTGATGGAACGTCACTCCCATGATAACATGCTATACAAGACTGCATTTTAGCAGACTGGAGGAAGATTCTCCTCCTAGCCTTGAAGAAGTGAGCCGCCATGTTGTGACAGGGCCAAATGGCAAGGGGCTGTGGGCAGCTCTAGTAGCTGAGAGTGGCCTCCAGCCAACAGTCAGCAGAAAACCTTAGTCTTACAACTACAAGAAACAGAATTTTTCCAATATTTCATGAACTTGGAACAAGACTCCATTTCTAGAAAGAAATGCAGCCTGACTGACACCTTGATCGCAGCCTGTGAGACCCTGAGCAGGGGACCCAGCTGAGCGGCGCTGGGACTCCCAAACTATCGAGACTGTGAGACAATAAATGGGTACAGAGAGTTCCTGTACACTCCTCACCCAGTCTCATTTTCCTCCAATATTGTCATTTTGCATTACTGTGGTCCATTTATCAAAACTAAAAAATCAACATTAATTAGTTCACTGCTATTAACTAAACTCCAGCCTGTGTTCAGATTTCACCAGTTTTTCTATTAATGCCCTTTTACTGCCCCAGGATCCAATTCAGGATCCCATGTCTAGTTGTGATATTTCCTTACTCTCCTGTAGTCTGGGACAGCTTCTCATTCTTTGCCTGTTTTTCATGACTTGACATCTTGAGGAGTACTGGTCAGGTATTTTGTGCAATGTCCCTCAATTTGGATTAGTGTGATGTTTTTCTCATTATTAGACTTGGATTATGGATTTATGAAAAGAATAATGAGGGAAATTTTTGGAGTTATGGAACTGTTCTATGTTTTTTATTGTGGTGGTGGTTACATGGGTATATACATTTCTCAATGAAGCTTTTGGAAAGAGATATTTCATCCATGTGCACATACATATATGTGTACATACACATCAATCAATCAATTAGTCTGGGTTAAATAATACTCAGTTGGTTCTTTACTGCAAGACTGCCCAGAACCTTTAAGATCCTAAATGTACTTATGTTTCTTGTGAGTCTCTAAGCATTACACATCGTACGCAGCATTTCCAAACTTTTTGGAATATGAGACCCTTTTTCTAGCACCTCAGAAGAATCTGAAACACAGATGGAGAAATGCTGGTTTAAG
Source organism: Tapirus indicus (assembly GCA_031878705.1). Taxonomy (NCBI): domain Eukaryota; kingdom Metazoa; phylum Chordata; class Mammalia; order Perissodactyla; family Tapiridae; genus Tapirus; species Tapirus indicus. The sequence goes on from CM062917.1 coordinate 57,225,034, forward strand.
TAAATTATATTTGAGTTTATAAAAAAAATAACCAAACCATGGAGAGTTGTTCAATTTTTCTATTGTTGCTGGCCAAAGACTGGGAAAATGTTTTTGTCCATTGAAGTGGAGCTATCTTTTGGGTTTAACATGTTACTATATCTGTGAGCGTGAAAAAGTAATAACAGTTTAGAGCTGGAACATATCTTTCACTTAATCTAATAATTTGTGTATACATATTATTGACAAGTTATCTTAGAACCAGTTTGGAAACAGGCATGACGAAGGACTTCGGTGGATGAATGGATGAAGCCAGGCCTCTTGCAGCCTGGTATTGCATGGCAAGAATTGCTGAAGAAGTTGGGGCTCTTTTTACCCTTTGCCATTGCTGAGTACTCTAGCGCCAGATCTGGATGGATTTTGGACAGGTCTGAGGGTGTTAGAGCCAGTTGGTGGGGGCCTGAAATGATGGCCCTTCCCTTACAAGTGGGAAGAAGAGAGTGGGATAATGGTGAGCTCTGGGGGCAGCTCTCCTACCCAAGGACACCCCCTCAGGCATGCAGTCATTTTTCAATATGGTTCCATTGCTGACCACAAAACGTTACTTGCTTACTAAACAAGGCTACCTGAGTCTCTGTGTGCACCAAAAGTTCTCTGTTTGGAGTCTGAATTCATGGGTGAAATAGCACTAGTTGATGTAGGTTTAGAAGAAAGACCCTCTTATCTTGAGTTGTGTTTTGATGCCTTGACAAGACTCACTGGCAGGTTATGATTTATGACTTGTTTCACACGATCCATGGGCAATGTTTCCAATTATATTGATAAAATAAACATTACTTGCATATGCAGTTCCATTATGCACTTAAATATTGAGACAGTATTGAATGCTTTCAAGATTTTTTTTGTGGATCTCAGACCCAAAGTCTGCAATAATAAAGATTTGTAATGTTTGGAGAGGCTGTAAATGTAGTTAAAAGTATTCAACCTATTATAATTGTGTTTGCAGCTTCCTGGCCAGTGCTGTGTCTTGATGCATGGCTAAGCATGGTCCAGGTCACCTTGGTGACGGTCCAGGTACCATAGTGTGTTGAGGCAGGCGCAGGAGCCAGCAACTGGCAAAGCAGTTGCTGATTTGTATGGGGCAGGTTTGAAACTCAGACCCAGTCTCAGACAATGGGCAAAAGTCTAGTCTGGCAATCTGGATGTGATGTTTTAAAGGGATGGTGCATCAGGGGGTCTATCCTAATGTAAAGATAAGGCATCGGGGGTGGGGTGTGCAGTCTGAGCTAAAGGGAGGTGGAGGTTGTATGGTGCAATTTGAAGAGAACAAGCCATGAGACCAGGAGGCATTCATGAGGAAGGCTGGCTGTCTGCCAGGCAGGTCCTCCCAGAACAGCAGGCAGTTAACCTCCCCTCATCCTTGGCTTTCTGGGCTCAGAATGCAATTGTTAGTGTTCTCAGAAGTAACTGAGGTGGAGGACTGACTTACCCCAAATTCACCAGGGACTGATAATTGAAAAACAGGATACCAATTCATTACTTTACAGTCAGAACTCGAAGCAGAGGAGATATTAGTTCTGCTGCCCAGCTTATTTTCTCTTTGTGGACATATCTACATGGGAACCAAATGGTACTCAGAGGATGCTTGTGGTGATGGGCTCTCTTAGCAAGAGGAGGTGTCTGATGTGTTAGTCCTGCGCACTCGCCCCCCCAATGGGATATTCTGCCCCGCGAACAGGTTTCTGCTACCAAGGTAGGGTATCTTCTCCCTTGGACAGGATGGAAGACACAGCGTCAGAATTTGCCTCTCCCCTGTTTTTTTCTCTGCCTGCATGACTGATCATTCCCCTTCTTCCTGGCACAACATTTCTTTAGACAAGCCAGTATCTTTCTGGTTCTAGTCAGGTACTGCTGGCCTGGGACTCATTCGGCCTCTTGGTGAATTGGAGTAACTCTGTTCTGATGAAGTAAATATTTTTTGTAAGGTTTGGTCTTCGACATTATCCACTTTCCAAGTTGCTGGGGGAAGTTGTGGGAGACAAGCCCCTCATTGTTGAACCTAAGCACTACCTGCAGTGAGTAGTGAAGCAGACGGATAAGGATGCCGGAAACAGCCATATATAGAGACCTCAGCAATAGGAAATTATGTAAGAGAGCTGAAGATGCCGTCTTATTGATTGGCACCTCACTTTTGGTATTCTAACTGGCTGAGACACAACCCTATCTATGATTAGGTTTGGTGCTGCAGACGAGAGTGTAGAAACATTCCTCCCTCCTCTCCCTCCCTCCCTCTCTCTCTTCCAACAATCGCAGGCTTAATGGCTTCCATATACAGTTGTTAAAAATAGAATTGCCGTGTCTAAATTCTTGTAAATGACAGCTCGTGTTCCGTATCTGAAACGGTCATGCTTATCTGATGTTGATGCTGTTGTCTGTTATGTCCATCCTCTATCTTGGAGACTTGTTCTTCAGCTAGATTGACCTTGAGATGGTCAGAGTAGATATGTTTCCCCTTATCTCGATTTGTTCCTTCAGAGATTTTGTTGTTATTATTTACCTTCTTTTGGTCTTGTTCTTTCCTCCCAAGGGGATTATGCTGGATGGATGCTTCATTTTCTTTACTGATTGCCTCACTGAAACAATTGCTTCAATTAGAAGAATTGGCAAATCTAAAAGGTTCTTAAATATTTCAGAAAAATAAATGGCAGATAAATTTCCTAAATAGTTAATTGTTGGGACTTCTGGGAAGATGGAGTAGATGTAGTTTTCCCTATTCCTCCCACTAAGTACAACTAAAACCCCTGAATATTATCTAAAGCAAATATGAGAAGACTCTTAAAGGTGCAGAGAAGGGGCAAACTGGCTAGGGATGTGGGGATCTTGGACCTGAAGAAGTCAGTGACCTGGGAACACCAATGAGCACAGATAATAAAACACCCAACAAAATCCTGCTGTCTCTAGTCAAAGGTCCAGGAAAAGGTCAGCCCGGTAAGACAGAACACTTTTAGATAATAACTGCTCTACTGCAGCCAAACATCACAGAAAAAACTGTGGCCTCACTTTCACTCACACAGGCCAAATGGGGAGCCTCGGCTTCCACTCTTGTCAGGCTGTAGTGAAGAGCCCCAATCCCCCCACAGGGGAAGCAGAGTAGAAAGCTCAGACTTCCAGCCCTGCCAGCCAGCTGCAATGCCAGTGGAGACCATCTTGGAGGCCTGTACTTTCTCCCTGCCAGGGAGAAATGGGGGACTTTTGCCACTATCCAGGAGTAATGAGGCCCACGGTGTCAATGAGGCTATGTTGGGAGCAGTAATGCGGCACTCCTGCTACTCCCAGTCAGGGCAGTATCAGCAGAGGCCTAGTGGGAAGTTGAACCCCCCACTTCTGCCCAACTATATTGAGGATCCTCTCCTCCATGTGTTTCAACAGAGTCTGAGTGGGAAATCTCATCTGGTGGTAATGAAACAGTGCACTCCTCCCTCCTTTGTAGATGTGGTGTCAGAGGAAGCCAGCTAAGTTTAAATAAGATCCAGAGTTTCACAAGGTAACACTCTAAATATTCAGGTTTCAAAAGAAAATCACTTGTCATACCAAGAACCAGGAAAATCTCAACCTGAATGAAAAAATACAATCAATAGAGGATAACACTGAGATGATAAAGATGTTAGAATTATATGGCAGAGGTTTCAAAGCAGTCATAGTAGAAATGTTTCAATAAGCAATTACAAACACGCTTGAAACAAATAAAAAGAAAGTCTCAGCAAAGAAATAGATGATATAATGAAGAACCAATTGGAACTGAAAAAAATATAATAACCAAAATTTATAAAACTCAATTGATGGACTCAGTAACAGAAGGAATATGATGGAGGAAAGAATCAGTAAATTCGAAGAGAGAACAATAGAAATTACCCAATCTAAACAATAAACAGAAAATAGACTGAAAAAAATAAATAAACAGAACCTCGGGGACCTGTAGGACTATAACAAAAAAATCTAATATTTGTGTCATTGCAGTCCTATAAGGAGAGAAGAAAGAAAGCAGGGTTGAAAATTTACCAAGTTTGACAAAATACATACACCTACAGATTCTAGAAGCTGAGAGAATATCAAAAATTACTGATCCAAAGAAATCCACACCAAGACACATCATAGTCAAACCACTAAAATTTAAAGACAAAATTCTTGAAAGCAGTGAGAGAGAAAGACACCAACAAGGGTGATGGTGTTCAGGGCAGGTTGCCCCAACATGTACTACTCTGTATGTGGATTGTTTCAAGCTTAAAACAATCAAAACCCAGAAGGCTCAGGAAGGAACTTTTTGACCTTCCCCCAACTGCCTAAAAGAATTTAAAGGTAGGGTACCTGTTCCAAGAAGAACTATCACCATAGATGCTAAAGTAAAATATGTAATAGGTGTGATAGATAGGGAGGAACCTAGCAGGGCCTATTTGATCAAAGTCCCCTCTGTGGCCCATTGTCTTGGCATGACCTAGCAAACATTTGTTTACTAAACATTAACTCTCTTCATCTTCCTGTGAACTGTCTTCCCTCCCTTTGAAATCCCAGACCTCTACATCCTTCTCTTTAGTTAAAAATGAAATATATATATGTAAAATTTGACCTGACTGTCTTTGGAATTTTTCTTGCTTATGTGAATTCCCTGTGTACACATATTAAATTTGATTTCCCCCTGTTAACCTGCCTTATGTCATTTTAATTGTTCAACCAGCCATAAGAACCAAGAGGTGAAGGGGAAAATTTCCCTTCCCCTACAAGGGAAAATCAATTCAAATGACAGAGTATTCCTCATCAGAAACCATCAAGACCAGAGGAAGTGGCACAACATTTTTGAACTATTTAAAGAAAATAAATGTCAACCCAGAATTCTGTATCCAGTGAAAATATCCTTCAGGAATGAAGGATGGGAAATCAAGATGAACGGGAAATTTTCAGATGAAGAAAAATGAAGAGAATTTGTCACCACCAGTCCTACCCTAAAAGAACAGCTAAAGAAATTCTTTAAAAAGTAAGGAAGTGAGAAGAAAAGGAATCTTTGCACATTAGGAAGGAAGAAAGAACAATGGAAAGAGTAGAAATATGTGTAAATACAATACATATTTTTTCTCTTGAATTTTCTAAATTGTATTTGATAGTTAAAGCAAAAATTATAGCACTATGTATCTAAATATATGTAGAAAAAAAAATTTGACAACTATAAATTGGTAATGGTAAACAGATGTAAAGGGAGGTAAGTTTTCCATACTTGAATTGGTAAAATATTGACACCAGTAGCCTGTGGTAAACCATGTATATATAATATAATAGCTAGAGCAACATAAAGAAAGCCATACAAACAGATACATTCAGAAACACTATAGATAAATCAAAATGGAGTTCTAAATAAATGCTCAAGTAATCCATAGGAAGAAAGGAAAAAGAGATGAAAAACAGAGAAGACAAATGAAAGACAAAAAATAAATAAATAAAAGGGCAGACAAGTTCTAACATATCAATAATTGCATTTAATTAGATGGCTTATATTTACCAATTAAAAGACAGGAATTGACAGAGTGGGATTAAAAAACATGGCCAACCTTACACCATCGGCAAGAAACTCACTTCAAATGTAATGGTATAGATAGGTTGAAAACAAAAGGATCGAAAAAGGTATATCATGTAAACATTATTCAAAAGAAAGAAGGAATGACTGTAATATGATCAGATGACATAGACTTTAGAGCAAAGACAATTACCAGAGACTGAGAAGGACATTATATACTTATAAAATGGTCCATCCACTAAGAAGATGTAGCAATAAATGTGTATCACAAAGCAACAGAGGTGCAAAGTACGTAAAGCAAAAACTAACTGACCTGAAAGGAGAAATAGGAAAATCCACATTTACGGCTGGAGACTTCAGCACCCCTCTCTGAACAACTGACAGAACACCACATTAACAGGCTAAAGAAGAAAAATCATATGATCACATCAATTGGTGAAGAAAAAATATTTCACAAAATTCAATACCCATTCATGATAAAAACTTTCAGAAAAATAGAACTATAGGAATTTCCTCAACTTGATAAAAAATCATCTACAAAATATTCACAGATAACATTATGCTTAATACTGAAAGGTTGAATGCTTTCTTCTAAGATCAGGAACAAGGCAAGGATGTCCATTCTTAGCCTTTTTATTCAATATAGTACTAGATGTTCTGGCCAGTGCAGTAAGACCAGAAAAGGAAATAAAAGGCATACAAATTGAAAAGGGAGAAATAAAACGGTGCCTTTCTGCTTGTGATATGATTGCCTATGCAAAAAACCCCCCAACAAATCTACCAAAAACTCCTGGAACTAATGAATGAGTTCAGCAAGGTTTCAACATACAAGATAAATATATGAAAATCAATTGCATTTATATATACTAGTAATGAACACAAGGACACTAAAATTAAAAATACAATACCATTTACAAATCTCAGAAAAATGGAACAACTTAGGCGTAAACCTAACAAACATTCAGGAGTTGTATGCTGAAAACTACAAATCACTAATAAAAGAAATAAAAAATACGTAAATGAGAGACACACCATATTCATAGATCAGAAGACTTAACGTAGTAAAGATGTCAATTTCCTCCAAACTGATACACAGGTTTAACGCAGAGATGAGATTTTTCTAAAATTTATACAGAAATGCAAAGAACTAAAATAAATAAAATAACTTTTTAAAAGAATAAAAAATTGGCAGATTCACTCTACCCTATTTTAAGAATAATTATATAGCTACAGTAATCAAGACTCTGTGGTATTGATGGAGGGACAAACAGAAAAATGGAACAGAATTGAAAACCAAGAAATAGACCCACACAAATATTCCCCACTTTAGTTTTGACAAAAGTTCAAAAGCAATTCAATGGAGGAAGGATAGTCTTTTCAACAAATATTGCCGGAGTAATTGGACATCCGTAAGCCAAAAAAAATAAGCCTCAACCTAATTCTCACACCTTATGTTAAAATTAACTCAAAAGCAATCATAGACTTCAATGTAAACTTCTATAAAACTTCTGGAAAAATATAGGAAAAAATCTTTGGTATTTGGGGCTAGGCCAAGAGTTCTTAGACTCAACACCAAAAGCACAATCCATAAAAGGGAAAATTCATAAACTAGACTTCATCAAAATTTAAAACTTCTGCTCTGCAAAGAACCCTGTTAAGAGGATGAAAACACAACCCATAGACTGAGATAAAGTATTTGAAAACATCTATCAAAGTACTCGTGTCTAGAATACATAAAAAAATCTCAAAACTCCACTATAAAGAAATATTTCAATTAGAATACATGCAAAGACATGAATAGAATCTTGTCCAAGAGAATATACAGATGGAAAATAATGTTCAACGTCTTTAGCTATTGTGGAAATGTATGTTCATACCACAATGAGATATCGCTACACACTTTGCAGAATGACGAAAATAAAAAAATATTGGGGCCAGCCCGGTGGCATAGCGGTTAAGTTTGTGTGATCCCCTGTGGTGGCCCAGGGTTCACAGGTTCGGATCCTGGGTGTGGACACACCACTTATCAAGCCATGCTGTGGCAGGTGTCCCACATAAAGCAAAGGAAGATGGGCACAGATGTCAGCTCAGGGCCAGTCTTCCTCAGCCCAAAAAGTGGATTGGCAATGGATGTTAGCTCAGGGCTGGTCTTCCTCACACACACAAAAATAGTGATCACACCATATGCTGATGAGGACGTGGAGAAACTGGATCACTTATACATTACTGGTGGCAATGCAAAATTGTACAGTCACACTGGAAAATAGTTTGGCATTTTTTAAAAACTAACCGTGTAACTAACATATGCATTTCTGGGCATTTATGTCAGAGAAGCAAAAACTCATGTCCACAAGAATACTTGGACCTGAATGTTCATAGAAGCTTTATTTTCTTTTGCATTTTTTAAAGATTTACTTTTATACGTGGCATAGAGGAAAACCTACTGTTCAGGCAGTGAAGAGAATGAGTTACTTAACTTCTCCTAACCTGAGGGGTTTAGATAATTTATTACTCTAAATTATACTTCCCACTAGGAATCCTTTTTCCTTATTTACTTAGTGGAAAATATATAGGAAAAATGGCTGTTAACATGATAAATCTGTTATACTAAAAGTATTTATTTATACTATAAAGAAATTGCACTATATCATTGTTTAAATCCATGGACAAATACTGTAACAGAAAAAATATAGAATTTTATATATTTTCATTGACATTTTGTTAAAACAATGCAGGACTTTATGTCATTATTACTGATATTTTGCCTCAAGGGTTTTTGCCTCTGAATACAAAATCATACATTGTACAAAATAAGGTGGAATATTTTTTTCTGTAGTTTACAAGGAACATATTGTTCACTGCTGGAAACAAATCATCTGAGAGCAGATATATTTGGAGATACAAAATGCCTTTTTTATACTTATAAAAAAAGATGGCATCAGATGCCTAGAGCTTGACATTAAAGGCTTATATACTAAATGCATTTCCTCAACGTGTCCTGAAGCACAAAGGCTCTTACATGAGATTTCAAAAGTCAGCCATGGTATCTTTTCTTGACTTTAGGAGAAGTTGAAGCAAATTTTGCTCCTTTCTTAGTTTACTGATTCAAATAAATATTGGTATATTTTGGATTTCTAGATTATTTCAGGCATGGGGGTTGAACACAGGACTTCTTTGTAACAGCATTCCCAGATGTTAGAATTTTTTCTCTCTGCATAGAACTGTGAATATGTTTATAAATTAGAATGACACTACTACATGAAGCCTAGAGACCTATAGCTGTTTGTACGTCACCAAAGTTAAGGTGTAAGTGTGGGTAAATTTCACTACTTGTTTAGATTTTATGAATATAGTTACTCAATGCCAGACAATAAGAAATGGAAAACACTTAAGTGACTTTCTTATACCTGGATCTGTTTGTGGTTTTTTTTTTTCTTCAGCTGATAAGAATTTTTATTTTTTAAATTTTATTTCAAATTTATTATTTACTTATATTTTTATTCAGGTATAATTGACCTATAACATTATATTAGTTTTAGGTGTACAATAATACAATGATTTGATATTACAAAATGGTCACCACTATAAGTCTAGTTAATATCGCATAGCAGTTTTATTCATAATAACATCAAACTGCAAACAATCTAGATGTCCTTCTGGATGGGTGGATGAGTGGTTAAGCTAACTGTGTTATATCCATACCATGGAATACTTTTCAGCAATGAAAAATAAAAAACTGGTCACACACACCATGCCTTGAATGAAACTCCAGAGAGTTATGCTGAGTGTAAAAAGTTAATTATTAGGAATGAAGAGTTGATTTTGATGCAGATTTCTTGTACACTGGGAATGATTCACTTTGGAGATATTTGTCTCCTATTCGCCTTATTCCTTACCATGAATAAGGGTGAATTTCCATTTGAAAGTTGCTGAGTTTTATATTTGTTACCGCGTCAGGTCCATTTTTGCCCACCACCCAGAAAGCCAAACACTGAGACAACGAGATTGCAGCAGAGAGAGTTTAATCACAAGGCAGCGAAGTGAGGGAACCAGAGGATGAATCTCAAATCTGCTTCCCCGAAAACATGGACTCAGGGATATTTATGGGGTAGGTGGCAAAGTGGTCTGAAATGATTGGAGGTGAGGAGAGATGAGGTAATTGATGATCTGCACAAGCATAGTCAGGCTTCAGGCCTCTTCTTAGGACCCATGTCCACAGAATGGCGGCTCCTGAAAAAAATAGCTCAAAAACTCCATTACCATGTTGACCCAGGCCCCAGGGAGATGTTATCTACAGGAACCTAGTGGGAGTCTGATAACATATTGCCTAGACAGCACAATTAACAATGGGTTAAGTTTATCATGCAAATTTAAGTCCTCACCTTCCATTCTGACAAGTTTCTAGGTTAGGCCTTCCCCTCCCTTCTTCCTGGTACAAGAAAGAAGATACCTTTACAAATGGAGATTTCCTTTGCAAATGTAAATGTCTCTTACAAAGGGTAACCAGAACTAAGAATGGGCTTAGCAAGTAACCCCTGATACCCGGAAATGTCTATGGTGATGGCCTGTTCTGGGGGCAGGCCTCCCATCCCAAACTCTTTTGGTCAGTTAGTGGGGGTTCAGGGCTCAAGTGTCTCTCCAGCAGGCAGAGACATATTTTGGGGTGGCCAATTCCAATCCCCCTGTTACTAGCTGCTTAATCATCAAATGGCTGTTTGCCAGTTTCATTTTTATGCTTACTTATTCATTTTTCAAGGGTTAGCTCTTCATAGTATTGATTATTGAGTAGAAAAATTTTAATTAGTAAAAGAAAAATGATAAAACTTAGTCAACAGTATATAAATTCAAACCTATGAGACTGAAAATTGCTTACACTAAGAATTTTAGATTTTTCTTCCCCAAATGATGTGGATTTTTATATCCTAACATTTGTTACCTTTCTATTTTGTTTTTTAAGATAATAAGTACAGTTTTAGTTTACACATATTCCATCTGACATTATAAAAGAGCAGAGGAAACATGGAGCAGCAACAAGTTGTAACAGCCAAAGGGAAGTGGCATTATACAAAAGAAATTTCACTGGAATTTGAGCCCTTGTTAATTTACTAACTAAGCAAGCAAATTACTCTCTCAGAGGCTATTTCTAAATCCACAAAATTGGTAATATAATATCTATTTTATTGGGTTGGGACAAATGCTTCATGTGAAAGGCTTCATAAATTGTGAAGTGCTCTGCAAATGGGAGCAAAGGCTGTTGATGTCTGATGCAAGTGGGACCAGGTTAACTGAAAAAATCCTTCATACAAAAAGGAGTATGGATGATGTAGTATTTACATAAATTTTAGAAGACCAACAGGGAGGCATCCTTGGGAAAATTAGTAAGGTACTTTGAGATCTTGCTGAAATTTTTGCTGTGAAGTATTGGAGATGGAGTGAGATGATGAAAGTTTGTGTGTGGGGAGGCATTTTCACTTGCCTCCAACTTTGCATTTACCACATTGATGGGTTAAATTGTGCCATCCAGATTACATTTAAAAATGTTACTGATATGATTGAACATATTTTCAAATATTTATAATTGACCAATATTTCCCCACGCTCTTTATCCATGTATCTTTTGGGACCTTATTATGCTTACTGATTTATATAAAAATTTTACATGTTGATCATTTGTTATGTTTTTTACAAATTTTTTCTTTTGATTAGTCATTTAAAAATTTTCAGCTACTATTAGGTGCTCACGAATTTTTGATCTTTATGTAGTGAAATTTTTATTTTTTCTTTGCTGATTTTTCCATATCTTTAAAATGTTCTAATCATGAGAGCAAATATATATTTGCTTCTAGTTTTAATAATTTAAAATTAAATAATTTGCTTCTTTTCTTAATTTTATTTTATTTTATTTATTTATTTTTTTTTCGTGAGGAAGACCAGCCCTGAGCTGACATCCGTCGCCAATCCTCCCCTTTTTGCTGAGGAAGACTGGCCCTGGGCTAACATCCGTGCCCATCTTCCTCCACTTTATATGGGACGCCGCCACGGCATGGCTGACAAGCAGTGCGTCGGCGGGCGCCCGGGATCCGAACCAGCGAACCCCGGGCTGCCAAGCGTGGACAACACCACTGCGCCACCGGGCCGGCCCCCTTAATTTTATTTTTTACACATTGTCATACCAAACCAAGTGGGCTTGTCTCCTGATAAGTTAATAAGACTCTACACCAGGGGAAGTTGGGCGTAGCTCTTGTAGGGAGGCTTGGGTAGCCTCAGGGTGGTTGCTGGGTGTGTCTCCTTAACATAAAACAACAACCTGAGAAAAAGTTAAATGCTTCCAAACCCACCCTTGAGTTCCTTGGGGCACAAGTCAGTGACAATTGTTTTAATCTGATGTCATTTATTTGAGTTTATGTTGTGTTGATGCAAAATAACCAAAAACCTCTCTATAAATATGAGAAATAAGGTGAATTTTACTTGAATCAGAGTGAGGATTATAACCTGGGAAGGCCTTAGAAAGTGTTCTGGAGAAGCATGGTTTTCAGTACAGTCTTACATCTTTTTAGAACAAAGAACATGCCTTAAACACACCCAGGATACATATTGATCTAAGTTTCAAAGAGGTATTCAGTTGCAAATTAGCAGGTCAACATGATCCTGTTGTCAGGAAAGGGACTAATCTGGGCATTACCACTAGGGTGTAGGAGGGCAAGTATGCGTTCTCATTTTAAGAGGTGGCATTTTTACCTTAATGGTTAGACAGATGTACAATGTATGTTTGATAGGCCATAAGTCAGGTTTTTCAGTTCAAGCTGAGTCAGTCTTGAACCTGGATTTTTACCCCATATACGTCAATATGTGAAAATCTCTTGTCAGGTGTGAGGGGAATTTCTGTGTCATTTTAACTTTCAAATGTTTGTTTTAGCTCTAAGTTTCACTCTAAATATTCTCATTTCTTGATCAAGTTTAAATAACTGGGGTCAGCATACATTCATAAATACTAATTTCATTCAATAACTTCAACTATTGCCTCCACCAAACCTCTTACCAATATAATTGACTGAAAACCAAATGAGTTGATACACTTACTATACTCTTCTGCTGGTGCAGTTGCAAATATAACCTTTCTTCAGAAGAAAGCGCTCACAGAAATTATCTGCAGAAAGTTAGCAAGAGATGAATAGGGTTCTCTGGGAGGAACAGTTTACTTCACTTAGGGAATTAAGTTATACTTGTCATGATCATCACGAAATGTAAAGAAAACTGAGACCTAAGGACATTAATGTCTAGACCAAGTTTACACAACACTTTAGAGGCAGGATTGTATTAAGAAAACTATTGCTCATTCCTCTAGTCAATGCTCTTTCTATCCCATTGCAAATGACCTTAGAACTGCCCATTTATCATAGATCCTGGGTTTTGAATCCTAGACTGAGTAATTTTGCTGATTCAGCTTATTTTGCTATTGGGTTCCTCCTGTCTGGGTAAATGATGGGATTAAAAAACATGACTTGTAAATCTTTTGGTATTCATAAAAGAAAAATAGCCATCATTCTATTTTTCTCTAATCTGTGCCTTTTTGGTGCATTTTAAATCTCCTCTCAACTTATAAGTTGAATGATGAGAACTGAGCTCATAATAGGACATCAGGGCAAGCAATTTGAGATCACATTAGACTGTTCCATTAGTTTTATACTTATTTTATTGAATGGCCTTAATGTTATTAGCATTCTTTTAAAAATGTTTCTATATCCTGTGAAAAGGACATTCAAATGATTTCATTGTCACTTAGGATCAATACTTCTTACTGGTAAATAAAATGGCAAGCAATAGGATATATTGGAGTATATGAGGAAGCCATTTGGTGTAAAACTAATTTGGCCTGACCTTGTTTTTCCAAAAGGGCCTGATCGGCATTTGAACATGCATTGTATATCTGCTTTGAGCATTTACCATGTCCCAGAGACAGGAACAAACGCCCTTAAGATAAGGATGCAACTCCCCCCACATTGGCATTTCCTTAAGGATAAGCATGTCTCCCTAGGCTAGGATTTGATTGTTGTGCTCATCCTGTGACCACCTAGCTTGAGATAGCAGACCTGCTCCCTGTGGTGTCCATCAATCACTGTGCTGACAGGGCAATCTTGTGACTATTGTAAAAAGGACATTGCATTCATATGTGAAATATGCTCTTTGATGGCATATAACCACTCTACACCCCACTTCTTTGGTGCCCTTCCTTCCTTGGGAAAGGAAGGCCCTGGGCTATATGGTCCTCAAATTTGGCTCATAATAAACTCACCCCAATTTTGATTTATAGATTGGCTATGGATTATTTGCATTGACATTATGTTTCTACAATTAGGTTATGTAGAACCAGTGGAACTGGGTGGCTAAAGATTTAGTATGGATGTGATTAGAAGTGTTAGAAAGCCACTTGGATGCAATGAAATTCCCTGAGTAAATGACTAAACAGGGTGCTCATGTTCACACACACACACACACACACACACACACACACACACACACACTTCTCTTTGAGGGTAGAGCTGGTACAGAGGAGGGCAAAGAAAAGAGGAAATAATGTAAATTGTTTAGAGTGTATTCTCATTAGCTGTTTTTAAAGACACTCTATTCTAGAGGTTTCTGATTTAGGTGCCCAAGAAAATTAGAATCATTAATACTAGAAATCATAAAATGAAAATTTAAATTATCCAATGCCTCATTAGTAAGGCACTTTTAAGTGCTTCTTTTTCTCAAGTATTTCACTATTCCTCCTGGAGGCACTGATGAATGGCTAGTCTAGAGTCTTCACAAAGGCATGGGGTGCTTAGATAATAAAACAAAATTCTTTGGCAGAAAGGAGATTGTTTATGCTTTTCTTTTATTGCTTACTAAAGGCCAACATTCTGCTTTACAGAGATCGATATTCCTGAATTGCAAACTTTGAGAAGCCTAAAGGAAATGGATCCTTGTCAAGCTTAATTGTTAACCCTCAGTCTGCTATAGGAGAGCAGAGTATATTTTTCCCTGCAATTTAATTTTGCTCTGCTTTGGTATAAAGAGGAGGTAATCTCCCAGGAACCCATGGCTGGTTAGCCTTAGCTTTAGTATTCTAACCAGCCCTCTCTTCCTCCTTAAAAAATATAAGCTGGGTCTGGGGCTCCAGAGAGCACCACGTAGGATGAGAATATTTGCAGAGGCCATCACTACATTTCCTCCTTATTGCTCTTCATTCTCAGGGCTTTAGCTTAAACAGCAGCTCCTTACAGAGGATGTCTCTGGCTCCTGAGAGCAGTTGGACCTCCTGGTATACATTCTCAGTGCTGTCTAGTTTTATTCTATCCAGCGCTCTTGTCATTTTGTTGTTAATATTTGCTTAATTTCCTGTCTTCTCTGCTATACTGTAAACTCCATGAGCACAGAGATTCTGCAGTCTTGTTTTTCAAGACCAGTGTTTGCTATAGGGTAAGATGCTTAATAAACACACATATTGCAAGACTGAGTGAATGTCATTAATTGGGCTTGCACCATGTCTGATGCCCTGGGAGCCTGGATGGACACCATTACTCTCACCTCGGACATGAAACAATGGAGGTTCAAGGATGACAGGATTTACCCTGGGTTCACAATGAGAGGTAATTCTGGTCATTTCAAACCCAACTCTGTACATTGCTCAAGGCCATGCTCCTTCCATTCTAAAATGCTTCCTTCAGCATTTCCTAAACTCCAGCCACTCCTCATCTTGGGAGGCAGCTAAAGGAACTCAGGATCCCCCTCCCCTGTGACCTCATTGCAAGCACTGCCCAGGGGAGTCTTCTTTGACCAAGTCTTAGCTAAAATTGTGTCAGCTGGTGGAAGACTGAAGGCAGCACTCTCATTCTCTAGCTAACTCACAACTCCGAGGGTGGAGAAGAGGAGAGTAGGGGGTAAGTGGACAGCTGGGGGAACCTTGCTTGGGGTGCCTTGGGGGCAGCTTTACAGCCTAAATTAAAGATTGGGTTCTCATTTCGACATGCTCTAGGATGCACTCAGACCTTAGATGCCAACATCAGCACTATCCTGCAACACACTAGAGTTTCAGAACCCAGGAGAAAAGTGAGCCTGCCCTAACCCACCTCAGAGCCTCACAGACATACAGAGGTCTTAGTCGGGGTAGTCTGTGCCATAGCCAAAGGAAAGTCTAGCTCAGGAGCTTATGAACTATGGCCCAGGGGCCGAAATCTGCCCCACAGCCTACTTTGTATGGTCCATGAGCTAAGAATGATCTTTACATTTTCAAGTGGTTTAAAAAAAATCAAAAGAAGAATGATATCTCATGACACATGAAAATGATATGAAATCCAAACATCTGTATCCATAAAGTTTTATTGGAACACAGCCTCACCCATTTATTTACACATTGTGTATGGCTGAGTTTGCACTAATCACTAGAGTTAAGTTGCTATAACAGAGACTGCCTGCCCTGCAAAGCCTGAAATATTTACTTGTCTGGCCATGTAGAGAAAGGTTTGCTGATCTCTCCTCCAGTTGAACATTATAAAGAAGAAACTTATACCTTTAGTGAGATGGCAAGGTTGTTTCTTGCAGCAATCTTTCAAGCTAAAAATGTCCAACTATTGAAAGTTAATAGTCAATGAAACCTTTTTACTACATCCAATATCAGCAACCATAAGCACAAACCCCCACATCTCTCCAACCTTCAAAACCAGAACCAGCCAAGCCACAGTCTTTCAGTTTTGTGAGCCTGGGTTCCGTGTTCCTAGTCATCATGTTGGATGATGTTTCTGCTACTGCCTGTGTGGTCAGCACTTTGACACGGGCTACCCCCATTCTCCAACACACAAAATCACAACTTTCCCAAGTTGTGGGTGAAAGGAAGTGACTTGCTTATAATAGTTCTGATTATAGATCCAATTGGATAAGAACAATGCAGGGGAGGGGTAGAACTATATTTCACTATTTCCTGTGCAAGGTCTACTGATGCTTTTAAATAGTTAAAAAAGCAAACTTTAACCAATATACTTGATATCCAGAACCTGTAGAGTAATTAATACCTTAAAAAATAACACATTTTCTCTTACAACATGACCAATCATGGAAGTGGTTATTAGTAGCATCACCACATTACGGTTAACAAAATATTGATATGCAGAATTATGAGATGCATGGTGAGATTTTGGAGAGTCAGGACCTGGATCTAGTTTTTCTTATTTGGAGGCTATTACCTTTACTACACAATATCTTCATTCCTGACTACAAATTATCCTGCACAAATGATGTAAGAATTTGAATCATTTGTTATTGTGGCCATGGCCAGCATTCCTGGCATCATGGAGAATCCAGGAAGCAGATAGACTAATGGGAGTTTTTTCATGGCTTGCATTCACTTGTCATTCAACCATTCAACCATCGAACAAACATTTATTTAGCAACTATCATGTACCCAGAAACTGAGGCTAAGAGGTCAAATAAAACATCATCTTTGTCACCAGTAAACTTACAGGGGAGATAGACAATTAAGTGAATGATCATGGTGTGTAAAAAATGTAGCACAAAATTAAATAATCTAAATTATACTGAGAGAATTCTAGAGGAAATAGTGCTTTAGCTGAGTTTTGAAGGATGAATGGGATCTAACTTAGCTAAAGAAGGGGATGGAAAATGACAGTTCAAGAATAGTGAATAATATACAGAGAATATATATAGAAAAGCATAGAGGCTTAAAAAGCTTGATTCATTCAGGGAGTTTCAAAGTTTTTTTGGTTGTAGTGGAGAGTGCATATGGAGAGACTGAGGGAAATGAGACTGGTACCAGATTGAAAACAATTGTTTTCTTGTGTGTGTGTGGTTTTTATTTTTTAGCTGAAGAAGATTTGCCTTGAGCTAACATCTGTTGTCAATCCTCCTCTTTTTTTTTTTGCTTGAAGAAGATTTCACCTTGAGCTAACATCTGTTGTCAATCCTCCTCTTTTTTTTTTTTCTGCTTGAAGAAGATTTCACCCTGAGCTAACATCTGTTCCAATCTTCCCCTGTTTTGTATGTGTGTAGCTGCCACAGCATGGCCAATGATGAGTGGTGTAGGTCCACACCTGGGAATCGAACCCAGGCTGCTGAAGAGGAGTGTGCCGAAGTTAACCACTAAGCCACAGGGCTGGCCCCCTCAAGAATGATTTTGTGCACCAAGGTAAGAATTTTAAACATTTTCTATAAGCTAGAAAAGCCATACAAAGGATCTCCAACAGAGAAGTGACATAATCAGTTTGTGTTCTAGGATGATTATTCTGGTAGCAGAGTAGAAAAGGAAACATAGTGGGGGCTAGGCTATAGGGAGGGAGACCAGTTAAGAAGCTATTGCAATAATTCAGACGAGAATCAATGAAGATTCAAGAAACAGTCACAGTGGGAGAGGAGTGAGAGGAACAGATTAAATGGTATTAAGGAGGGAAAAATACAATGTGGTTTTATCATGTGCATGTGTGTGTGTGTATGTGTGCGTGCATACACAGGGTGTGGCAAAGCAATACAAATTAGTGGGAGTCAAGGCTGATACCCAGAAGGATTGTAATTTATTAAGCTTTTGGCAGAACCAAACTACACAAAAGTCAAGTAGCCTTAGCTTAACATTAGCAATCTTGTTTCCCATTCAGAATATACTTATATTCTTACTTTTATTTTAGCTCTATCCCAATTTTGTTGAACTTTTTCCCAGAAATTTAATTTAATGCAAGCATTGGTGGCATCAACCAAAGTTTATTGCTCACTAGTTTTTCTTTATGTATCTTATGTTAAATATTTATTCTCTTTACTGATAATGAGACATAACTGGTCATTTTAACAGCTTTAGTTGTTACTGTTATTGCTGCACCTTCTAGTTATAGATTCCTCTCTTGAAATTTCCTGCCTCCACCCTCTAAAGAGGCTTTATAGGGCACCTTCTTCTGCTATTATCCTCTTGTTGAACCTTCACAGAACAACAACGGTGTCTGCTCCACACTGGTAGAGTGAAGATCTTTCTCATAGACACACAGAGGCCATATCTTTCCTCAGGAGGAACCTACACTCAAAATTTGCATAGCAACAGGGCGTTCTTAAATCAACACTAAAATTGTACCTCCTTAATATCCCTCCAGCCATAGCTGATTTTCTTTATTCAGTAGGATTGCTCTGCTTTGACTGGAAGGTTTGCTCCCAACTTTCATATTTTCTTTCCTTCCTTCCTGGCTTACAAGATATATTTGTTGGACAGCCTCTAGGTTGTTCTAAGAGCAGACACTGTACTAAGATCTGGGAATTTAGTGGTAAAGATTAAAAGGTCATGGTCCTCATAAATTTTATATTCTAGTGGATGAAAAAACAAACACAAGTACACGAATTCCTAAAAAGATCATTTCAGGGGCCAGCCCAGTGCGCAGCAGTTAAGTTCATGTGCTCTGCTTCTGGCAGCCCAGGGTTCACAGGTTTGGATCCCTGGAGCAGACCAACACATCACTTGTCAAGCCATGTTGTGGCAGCATCCCATCTAAAGTAGAGGAAGATGGGTATGGATGTTAGCCCAGGGCCAGTCTTCCTCAGCAAAAAGAGGAGGAATGACAATGGATGTTAGCTCAGGGCTAGTCCTCCTCACAAAAAAATAAATAAATAAAGATCATTTTAAATAGCAATGGATGATACAAGAGGAATAAGTAGGATGTTGTAATAGAGGTTAACCATGAGGATGAACATAAGTTAAGTGAATTTTTTAAGGTCTCTTTGGGATGTTGACATTTGAGCTAAGCCATTATGGATAAAATGAGCCAGGTGCAGAGCTGTTAAGGAATATTCCAGACAGATGGAAGAGTAAATGAAGAGGATCTGAGAAAAAGCTGAACTTGCAATGTTTGAAGATCAGTGTAACTAGTGTATATTGAGAGATGAGAAGAATGATGCAAACTGAGATCGAAGAAATATGTGTGATTCTGATCATGCTGGACTTTGTGGCCCATGTAAGAGATTAAATATTCCAAAAAAGCAATGTTGCACCATTAAACTATTTTAAGCAAGGAAGTGACATAATATAATCTCTATTTTAAAAGTTTAGTTGGGCTGCTTGCAGAGGATATATCAGAGAAAGTTAGAATAAGAAGCTTAGTTGGAGACATTGCAATAATACAAATAAGAGATGAAAGGGGCTGATGCTAGGGTAATGGTAGTGGGGAGAGATGAGTGGGCACATTTTATGATGTATTTTGGAGGTGGAATTAAAAAGACTTGAGAAACCGGATGATTAATAATGTTAGTTGCTGGGATATAGAAGTCTAGGGGAAAGAGAGAGTTGATGGAAAAAATCAAAAGCTCTATTTAGGTATATAATATTTGAAAGTCCTGTTAGATATCAAAATGGTATATTAAGTAAATAGTGTGACCTGAAAGTCAAGCAAAGAAACTGGGAAATAAACATGGTAAACTGTCCCTGTGGCTGCCTTAGCAGGAGTTACTGGTATTAAAAACCAAAAGGATTAGGTTTTATGGCCACACAGGGACAATAGTTTAAATATGTCATATGAAGTTAAGACTAATTGCTGGATCTGAGACACTGATATGAATCTTGGACTTTTGGAACGCCACACTATCAGTGAAATAGTGAATAAAAAATTGCACTTTGGCATAGTGAGATGACAAATAAATTTGTCTGTTTTAGCCTGAGTTCTGGATAAAATAAAGGATTACACCTGAGAATTTGCAAACATAGGCCTATCATCATGTGGTTTGTGATTTGAATATATATTGCCTACTTGATCTGATAAACCAAAAACTAAGCAATTAATATTTAAAACTAGTTTGTGGAGTTTCAGATCCAGAAATTTTTGGATACTTTTTATCAAACTAATCCTCCTGCACATAGCAATTATAAACTCTGGATGAAATATCTTAAAAAACACAACTATTAGAAACTACTGAAGAATGAACCAAAGCAGGCTGAAACTGTAGGAAGTTTGATCCTGGGGAAAAAAATGCACTGGGTGAGAGCTACATTTATATTGCTTTTCTCCTGAAAATAATTCCTAGTCCACAAATTGTGGGGATAGCTAGAATTCAAACAGAAAAACACCACTGCCTTATTGGGACAAAGTGTCAAAAGATGGAGTTCAGAACTGCCAGAGAGGCTGGAGATAGAGGAGGAAAATCCTGAAAAGGAAGGAGACACAGAGGAAGGAGTTCACAAACCTCATACATTATAGCCACATACACTTGGCTCACCTATGAACTGTGCAGAGGGAGAATCCCAGGAGCCTAGAAGAAAGCAACAGCATAAAGGCTGAAAAATCTAAACAGAACTTTTAGCTGCCTTCCATCACAGGGAAGACAGAGTTTGAAATTTCAATCTCATCAAGTTAAAAGGATTTGGCCTTTCCATTGAAATCCCAGAGGGGCCATAATGTAGGGAAAATACTGTGCCCCGAAAATAGGATGAGCTCTAAGATTAATAGAAAATCTGAAAATTTTGTACCCTAACAGTGTAAAATGTGGCCTCCACATGTACAAAGTGATGAATTAGTAATCAAATTGCATGCCAGAACAAAAGGAAACACTATTAAGAGTAGAATAACAGAATTAAGAATCTCTATGTCCTTTCACTCACAATGCCAAGTGTACAATATAAAATTATTACACATATGAATAATTAGGAAAGATGTAACACCTAGGCAAGAGAAAAAGAGCAGACTACAAAATCCCCCCAGATGTTAGAATTAGCAATTACTTTAAGGCTATAATTTAAAATATGGTAATATGAACTTAAAGGAAAAGATAGTCAAATGAGTGAATAGATATGGTATCCCAACAAAGAAATGGGAGCTATGCAAAAAGCCAAATGGACTAAAATGAAAAAGTAAGTACAATATTTAAAATTTTTAAAATAATGGATTGGGCTTAACCGCAAATTAGAGATGGCAAAAGAAAAAGTCAGTCAATTTGAAGAATAATCAACAGAAATTACCTAATTTGAAGAGAAAAAAATTATAAAAAATAAACAGCCTTGGTGTCCTGTGGAACAATGTCAGATAATAGTAAATATTCTAACATATGTGTAATTGAATTCTTATAAGATGAAGAGAGAGGGAATGAGAAAAAATAATTGAAGAAATAATAACCCCAAATTTCCCAAATTTGGAAAAAAACCTATTATCTTACAGATCCAGGAAGCACAAAGAAATCCCAACACAATAAAAAAAAATTTAATTTAATTTTCAAAAGCCCACACCTCCACACATCATGGTCAAATTGCTGAACAGCAGAAGATAAAGAAAAAAATTTGAATATAAACACCACATGTAATGAATAAGGATACTATTGATGATCTCTCAAAGGGGAAAAAAAATCTTGTCAATCTAGAAATCTATCCTCAGCAAAAAATATCCTTCAATAAAAGTGATGGTGAAGGCAGTTCCTTCGGATGAAGGAAAATGATACCAGATGGAAACCTGGATATACAAGAAGGAATGAAGAGTAACTGCTTGATAAATGCATAGGTAAATATAACATAATTCTTGCTTTTTCTTCTCTTAATTTTTAATAGATATTTGATAATTTATTGAAAAATATATCATATTTTGGGGTTTATAACAGGTACGAATAAAAAATAAATGACAAAAATGGCAGACAGAATAGGATAAGTAAATAGAATTATGATCTTGCAAGACTTTTTACACTTTATGTGACATGGTACACTATTAACTATAAGTAGACTGTAATAAATTAGAGACACATATTGTAATTCTTTAAGCTCCACTAAAATAGTAAAAAGGTATATCTGAAACCCATTAGAGGAAATAAAATGGAATAATGAAAAAAGTTCAGTCATAACAAAAGAATTTATAGTAGGAGTAACTGAAGAAAAAACAAACAGATGAGAAAATTATGAAAGCAAAATAGTAATCCTAAATCCAGTCATATTAATATTAATATTATAGTTTGCTGGTAACACTTCAGTTAAAAGGCACAGATTAGTTAGACTGGATAAAAAAACAAGGCCCAATTGTGTGCTGTTTCTAAGAAACTCACTTTAATTCTAAAGGGAAAAAAATTAAAAAAGAGAAAAATATATACCTTGCACACTGTAAACATAAGAAAACTGGTATAGGTATATTAATAGCATATAAAGTATATTTCAAACTAAGGGTTATTACCAAAATAAAGAGTGAAACTTTAGGGGCTGACCCCGTGGCTGAGTAGTTAAGTTCAGTGCACTCTGCTCTGACAGCCCAGGATTGTGGGTTTAGATCCAGGGCATGGACCTACACCATTTGTCAGCCATGCTGTAGTGGCAAATATGTAAAATAGAGAAAGATTGGCACAGATGTTAGCTCTGGGCTAATCTTCCTCATCAAAAAAAAAAAGTGACTTTTTATAATGATAAAAGGAAAAATACCTAAAGAAGACATAAATGTATATGTCCCTAACAATAAAGCTTAAAAATACATGAAACAAAAATGGACAGACTTAAAAGAAGTATACAAATCCAAAACAATGATGAAAAATTTTAACAACTCTTTCTCAATAATTGAGAGAACAATTACACAAAATATCAGTAATACCTTCAACTAATTTGACTTAGTTGATATTCATGGCACACTAGACCTAAGAATTGTGTATTATACATTTCTAGTGAAAAAGACCACTCTACTGGATAGAACATACTCTGTGCCATACATTAAATAAATGTCAGTAAATTTCAGAAGACTAAAATTTTACAAAATATGTCCTCTGATGGCTATGCAATTAAATCATATACTAATATAGTAAGTGCTCTAGAAAAATCCCTCAATATTTGGCAACTAAATAATACACTTCTAAACCCAGGGATTAAAGATGAAAGCATAAGAGAAATTATGACATATTTCACAGTGAATAAAAATGAAACTTAGCAAATAACACTGTGTAAGGAGCAGATGAAGCAGTACTTAGAGGAAATTTATAACTTGAAATGCTTATATTGAAAAAGAAAAGGTTAAAATCAATTATCTAATTTTCTTCACAGGATGGTTGAAAACAATGAACAAATCAAAGCCAAAGTAAACCAATAGGGGGAAATAAAGAGAAGAATAGAAATAAATGATATACACAACAAGAAAATAAGCGTATATTTACACAGCCAAACTTTGATTCTTTGAAAAGAGTAATAAAATTGATAAACCTTTAGAAAGAATGATTAAGAATAAAAGATAGAAAACAAAAATTCCCAATATTAGGAATAAAGGAGGAAATATTACTACAGATCCTATGACATAAAGAAAATAAGAGAATATTGTGAACAAGTTTGTTCCAATAAATTCCTTACCTTAAATGAAATGGACAAATTCCTTGCAGTACAACATACCAAAATTGGCACAATAAAAATATGAATAGTCCTTTATCTACCAGAATATAGATATATATCTGAAACATTCTATAATGGAAGCTCCAGACCCAAATGTTTTCACTGGTGAATTCCATGAGTACTTAAGGTAGAAGTAAAACCAATTTTATACAAATTCTTTCAGAAACTTTTTTATGAGGAAAAAATATCCCCAACATTTTAATGAAGCTGGCATAACTCTAATATTAAAACCAGAAAAGAACATAACAAAGAAAACTAAAGAGCAATACTATCATGAACATAGGTGTAGAAATTCTTAAAAAATATTAGTAAACATATTCAGTAATATTTAAAAATGGATAATACATTATGATAAAGTGGAGTTAATTCCAGAAATACAAGGTTAGTTTAACAGATGAAAATCAATCAATATAATTCACCACATTAACGGAATGAACGAGATAAAATAAATGATCACTAGATGGTACAAAAATAATTTGATAAAATTGAACAACCACTGTGATAAAAATCTCAGTAAAATAAGAATAAAAAGGAAGTAAGTTAAACTGATAAAAGGTATCATTTAATGATCTTTAGCTAACCTCATACTTAATGGTGAAAGATTGAAATATTTCTCCCTCCTATGGGGACTAATGCAAGTTTGTCCACTCTCACCACTTGTATTCAACAATGTAGTGGAAGTTCTAGTCTGTGAAATAAGTTAAGAAGATGAAATAAAAGGCATATAGTTTGGAAAGGGAGAAATAATATTGAAAAGGGGCTTAATATTATTAGATAGCAGAAAAAATGCAAATTAAAATCACAGTGAGATATCATACATCCAAAAGAATGCACTAAAATTAAAAATATGGGCAACACCAAATGTCAACAGTGGTTTGGAGCAACTGGAAATCCCAACATTGCCCTAAAATGTTGTGACCCCTTTGAAAACTGTTTGGTTCTTTCTTATCTAGTTAAACATATGCCAATGGTGTGATCTCACAATTCCACTCCAATTATTTATCCAAGAATGAAAAAAATATGTTAACAAAAGAGTCTTTTACAGGAACATTCATAGAAGCTTTATGCATAATAGCCCCCAAATGGAAATAACCCAGATAACATTGATGAAAGAATGGAAAAACAAGTTGTGTATATTCATAAAATGGATTACTTGGCAATAAAATGTGTAAATTCTGTTATACAAAATAATATGAGTAAATCTCAAAAGTATTATGCTGAGTAAAATAAGCAAGACAGAAAATAGTCAACACTGTATGATATATTTATGAAGTTCTATGGTTTATAGAAATAAGTATAGTCATTTCCTATGGGAGATGGGAATTGATTGGAAGTGGGCATGAGGGAGATTTCTAGAGTGATAGAAATGGTCTATATCTCGATTTGTTAATAGTTACACCAGTTTATACATTTTCAAAACTCATTGAATTGTACACGTACATGTTTATTTTGCTGTATGTAAATCTCATCTCATTAGAAAAATAGATGAAGAAGAAGATAGTGCAAGCTGATGATACATCTGGGGTTCATGAAAGAAGCTAAATTAAAACTTTTCAGGAGGTATATATCTCCAACCAACCAAAGAAAAGTCCCAGAAATAAAGTCTCACTGAGAATAATAATAAGCCCAAATTTAGAACAATTGAGAAAATAGTCTATCATAGGCAAGTGTTAGCTTACAATAAATACTTCAGATTTGGAGCTTTCATATAGTGTCTATCAAATAAATATATTAAAAGTGATTAAGAACAAAATAAAGAAAAAACATGAGAAAAACAAAAGCCTGTGAAAATATAAAAAATATTTTTGATAGAAATAAATAGAACATCTATAAATAAAAAATATAGTCCTTGAAATTAAAACTCAATTGTCATGTACAGTTGAAGAGAGGATAGAAAATTGGAAGATAGAGCTCAGAAAATTTACCAGAATACAGCATAAGAGTTCAAAATATTGAAAAGATGTAACTGAGATAAAGAGACAAGGAAAATAAAATAAGAAGGTCCAGAATATATCACATAGAAATTGTCTTGCATAGAGAGAAGGGAGGAGAGGTAGTATTTTAAAAAATGATTGGTACTTTTCCAAAATCAAAGATATGAATTCTTCAGTTCAAGGGGCATGATACTTAAGCCTTTTTTTTTTTTAATTTGCACCTAGGAATATCAGAGTGAAACAGAAGAATATCAAGACAAAGAAATGATCTTAAAAGTAGCCTAGGAGAAAAGACAGATTCCCAAAAGGAAACAGACTGATAACAAACTTTTCAACAACAATAGAAACTAGAATCTAAGTTTTCAGAGAAAATGACTGCAAACTACAATTCTATATATCTAAATAATATTTTAAGACTAAGGATGAAATATAGACATTTTCAAACAAAGGATGGGAATAGTTGACCATTCATAGATCCTCACTGAGAGGCCTCTTAAAGGACTTACTCCTGGAAAAGAAAATTCAACCAAGAAGGAAGAACTCAGATGAAATAATGAATGATGATTGAAGAAGTTGATACTTATGTGGATAAATCTATGATTGTCTATTTGAAGAAAATGTCTGTAAGGACATACAAGAAACATAAGTTACTTCTGAGAAATAATTTTATAATAAATAATGAGAGAAAGATTTTAATTTTCTTTATTTCTGTTCTAAAAGAAATATAAATGATGGTAAATAAATATTTACTTCAGAGAACTTATTTACATTTCAAAGAAATTTTTTCTTACAAAGTGTAATTTTCATCCTTACCTTACCCAAATACTTTTAATTGAAGATATAGTTATGGTGTACAAGATGTGCTGAGAAAATATATTTACTGCTTCTGAATTTTGTAAACTTTAAATTCTTGCCAGCAAAGACTCATAAAACACTTTGAAAGACACAAAAAGCAAAAATAAACACATAATATGTAATAAAACGAGCAAGAAAGTACTGACAACATAGAACAACAACAATAACAACAATATGCTGAGGAATCAAATCCAGACAGGGAGAGGTCATCAGATATAAAGCAAACTGAAGTCTTGTACTATTTAGGAGGAGGGTAAAGATATTTAATAACTTTACAAAATGTTAATCAAATACATGTGTACTAAAATTTAAAAGTAATCACTAAGGAAAGGAGATTTTTAAACACAATTTTCTTACTAAGAAATAGTTCAAGCACAAAATAAATTAGTAAGAATGAAAAGCATTTGAAAAACAAATGTGATTGAACACATGCATGCACTCAAGATTTAATCAATGTTCTTTTCAAGCGCTCAAGGAATATTTATTAAACTAGACCATGTAGGAGACCATAAAGCAAATATCAAAAGATAGCAAAAATCTAGTCTCATCCAGAACATCTTATCTGACCACAGTGCCATTAAGCTAGAAATCAATAACAAAATACAATTAATTCACCCATACTTCTGAAAATTTTAACTCATGTTTCAAAGCAATGAGTGTTAAATATGAGAAATGTTTAAGACTAAGTGGACAGAGTAAATTGTTGTGTAAAGAAGTTGAATGATTCCTCCAAAAGACAACAATTATAAAAACTGGGCAAAAATTGGAAAATGAACAAAAGCAGGGAGAAACTTGAGATAAGTTTACTCATGAAAGACTATTACCGTGTGGGGTAAATATTATGAGTTTATGGCTTTCTTGTCTGAGGCTACTCCACAATCCCCTTCCCTAGTCAGACACAGACATTAGTGACTTGAAGGGGCCAGTGATGGTTTAACAGAGCAGCTAGAAATTTTAAGTGAAATTTTGAAAGGAAGAGAACCACAGAAAGACTAAGATCCAAAATCTGAGCATAAGTTCTGCATAAATCCCAGGATGCCACGGAACTATGCACACACAGAAGAGATTCCAGAGAGCTGCAAGGAAAAGCAGGTAGAATTTAGAGAAGTCTACACTTGAAAATCAGAAAACCTGGTAACACTTTTGAGTTTTCAGTGCCTTTGAGTGTGTTTCTCAACACACACATAGTTCAAGCGGCAGAAAGTGAAAAATCTTACTGGACTGAAGTGTCATAACACAGAACTTAGGGCTGGCACAGTAACTGGAATTCTGGGAGACAAAACCTGGAATTAAGGGAAACACTGAGAAGATAAGTCTCAAAATGTGAGTATAAACTCTCCATAAATCTTTGACTGATGGCTAAACTACACAGGTACAGGGGAGATCCGTCCAGGGGCCAAGCTGAAAAAGCAGCAGCAGTACACCAAACTCCAGCTGATGGTGCAAGACATCAGCTGCTGCACACCACAAGCATGAGAATTTCACAGTTTGGTTCCAGGCAAAATAACCACCTAACAGAATAAAAAATCCCAAAAAAGCCTCAGAAAAATAAAACAGATTTCAGAGTTCATACAGTATATAATGTATTATCTATAGTGTCCAGTTTTCAACCAAAACTTAATTGATATGCAAATAAATAGGACATTCTGTTACATAATCAGAAAAAGAGCAATCAATAGAAACTGATTCCAAGTAACCCAGAAGTTGCATTTAACAACAAAGAATTTAAAATGGCTTTGTAAATATGTTCAAAGAATTAAAGGAATACTTGGTATCAATGAGTGAACAGATAAGGAATCCCAAGAGAGATATGGAAACTAAAAAACAAGAAACAAATGGAACTTCTACAGCTAAAAAGTACAATAAATATAATGAAAAATTTACTAGATGGACTTAACAAAAAAACCTTTTAGATGGCAGAAAAAAATCAGTGAACTGAAAGACAGGTATTAGGAATTATGCAATTTGGAGAACCTATCAAAAATTTGAAGAAAAATGAACAAATCCTCAGAGATTTGTGGAACAATATGAAGAGGTCCAATATATATGAAATTGGAGATTCAGAACGTGAGAATAAAGAGAATGGGAGTTAAAAATATTTGAAAATTAATGGCTGAAATTTCTAAATTTGGTGAAAATCTTTAACTTACAGATCCAACAAGCTTAATAAATCCTAAATAAACTAAATACAAAGAGGCCACACTAAGTACATCATAGTCAAACTTCCAAAAGCCAAAAATAAAGAAATAAATCTTGAAAGCAGCAAGAGAAAAAAATGGCATATTACATGCAGATGAACAATTAGATTAGTGGGCAGCATTTCAACAGAAACAATGGAAGCCAGAAGTTGCTGGACTGACATACAGTCAGCCCTCTGTATCTGTGGGTTTTGTATCCACGAATTCAACCAACCACGAATTGAAAGGTCTACAATGGTTTTACTTGTACTGAACATACATAGACGTTTTTTTCTTGTCATTATTCCTGAAACAATATCGTATAGCAACTATTTATATGGCATTTACATTGTTAGGTATCATAAGTAATCAAGAGATGATTTTTACAGAATGTGCCTAGGTTATATGCAAATACTACACCATTTTATATAAGGGACTTGAGCATCCATGAATTTTGGTATCTGCAGGAGGTCCTGGAACCAATTCCCTGCAGATACTGAGGGATAACTGTATTCAAAGGAGTTAAAGAAAAAAAAATAACCAAGAATTCTATATCCATTGAACTATCTTTCAAAATTAAAGTATTAAATTAAAACATTTTCAGATGGACAAAAATAGAATTTGTTGCTAGAAAACTTGTACTTCAAGATATACTTCGAGATACTTCAAACTGAAGGAGAATGACACCTGATGTCATTCTTGACATCAACATGGAAGTAAGAGCATCAGAAACGGCAAATAAATATATGAGTATTTATGAGTATATATACTTTGAATTTTTATGAACTTCTGTTGTGAAGTTTCTACATTTCATCAGAAGTAATTAAAAATTAACTTTAAGTAAATTACGGTAAGTTAAAGATGCATGTTGTAATCTCTAAAGTAACCTCAAAAAATAATTTAAAGAAATGATACTAAACATGTCAAAAATACATTATTCATGCTGATCAGATATGTGACAAAAGACTTTGTCAATCGATGATGACCACTCAATATTTTAGATTAGGAAATTGCCTGAAATAGCTGCTGGATATACTCTTTTTGAGGGAAAACAGCCTGTTATTGATCACTGATTGAAACTGTATCTATTACTAAATGACATAAAATATTTTGATACCTGAAATACTCTGCATGTAATGGGTTATGTCAGAAAAACACTCCAATCAACAGGGAATTGCACAGAACAGTTCCCTCATCAAAAAGAAATGGTGTATTCAAGAATATGCAGCAGGGGAATCCACTGCATACATGAGCAAGTGGCAACTATGTCTTTGAGCCCTACAAATATCTCCTTGATGAGTTATTTAATCCATAGCTGAGTAGATATCCCCATATGATTAATATTAGAGGGTTTGAAAAAGACTGCATGGCTTACAAAGAGAAGCTTAAGTGTGGAGGGCCAACACCCATCTCAAAGGTGGCTGTATTGTGGCCTGCTGATGGCTAGACAATCACTGCAGAAGGAAAAGATCAGTCTGCTCAATGGACCGAATTCAGAGTGGTGTTCCTCAAGGTATCAGAGAAACTAAATGATTGATATTGATATTGACTCTTGGGCTACAGCCGATAAATTGGTGATTTCCCCAATGGGAAAGGAGACTTAGGTGATTGGAAAAATAAAAGAAACCCTGGCATGGGATTCAATGTTATGGAAAAACATTGCAGGCATTGTGGTAGCCACCCTCCAAGATGGCCTCCTGAAATCGCTGCCTCCTGGTGTTTACAACCTTGTGTAGTCCCCTCCCTCATTGTAGCAAGAATGGTCTGTGTGACCTATAAAACATGGCTGAAGTGATAGCGTATCGCTTGTAAGTTTAGATTATGAAAGACACTGACTCTGTCCTGGTTCTCTCACTCTTTTGATCTCCCTTGAATCACTCACTCTGGGGAAAGCCAGTTGTGATATGGTGTGCAGAAGACTGAGGCATTTGGATGACTGCACCCATGGTAAGCTGCTTGACTCATTTCATGAGAGACTCTAAGCCATCCAATCAAGCTGCTACTGAATTCCTTACCCTCAGAAATTGTGTGATATAATAAGTAGCTATTGTTTTGAACTGTTTCAGGGGATATTTATTGTGCAGAAACAGCTAACTAATACAGATATGAAAAGGGAAAAATCAAAGTGAGGCATGTTGATTCTCAACAGTAAAAACTTCTTATATATTAAGAAGGGTCCTGGAGTCAACAAATGAATGCTCTAGTCCTCACTGGAGGTGGCTCTTGGGTACATGAGATGAGTGGTCATGGAGACATTCAAGGAATTTGACAATGTGCGGAAGAAAGGCAGATCCCACCGACCACCTCTTAGACTTAAAATGAGACTAAAACTGGTTTAGTTTGTCAACAGGTTGACCATAGAGTAAAAGCTTTTATGTACTGAGAGGATCCTGGCAGGCAAGTGGATGACACGGGTCATTGGTCATGGCCCCAGTAGGATAAAGATGGCTTTTTAATAATTTATTTTTATTTGGTAATGGAAGCAATTGCTTCTAATATCATCAGATGATTAGAACATAAAACATTATTTCAATTTAGATCCTCTGCTTATATATTTTCATATCAAGGAACCCATTTACTGAGGATGCAGTGCAACAACGGGCTAAAAATACCATATACAATAGACATCATATATTATACCATTATTATACCATTCACAGAGCAGTGGGTTATTAGAAAACTGGAAAGGACAATTAAAATACCTGCTTACTATATTGGAGAGGAGATAAAGGATTAAAGGGATGGCTTGCATTCCCAAATGAATGTGTGACATTAAGATGGATCACCATCAGATCAATTGTAAGATATATTGGGAAATATAGAGAGGAGAAGAGGGAAAGGATATTGTAATTTACATGAACATCTTCCCTACGTCTCAAAATTTTTCTTTTTCTTTGCTTGATCTTATAGAATGGGATCCAGATTGTGTCTACAATTTCTATTGCTAAACAAGACAAAATGACAATGCTTTTGAATATAATTGCCTAAATTCCTAAGCACATGAGAGTTCTCAACTTTCCTTACTTATCTAAGTTAGGATTAACATCTTCAGCATCCTTCCTACCTAGGAGATGAGGCAATTCTCTATGCCTATAGTTACCCAATCCTATCTGGAACAATTGGGAATGAATGAAAGGGGAAGCATAGATTTGACTCATATTGCCACCAGCTTTATAGATTAATCCTTTCACTAAGCCCAATAGTTCTACTGTATTGATGAAGGTATAGGTAAAAATTAATAATGAATGAAAAGAAGGTGAAATGACTACTCAGGGAAAGAGAATTAATAAATCTATAATACAACATTGCTTTAGTGTCTATGAGAGGTTCAGGACAAGAAAATAATATTGTCTCAGTTATATTCTCAGATGCCAAACTTCAAACAAAGGTAGAATTATCAGACTGGATAAAAAGCAATATCCAACTATATGCTATTTTTAAGAAATACACTTTGAATACAAAGAGACAAGTAAAGTAAAAGTAAAAATAATGGAAAAGATACATTGAAGACAATAAACAAAAGAAAGCTGAATTGTCTATATTAATATCAGAAAAAATAAACTTTAAGATAAGGAGTATTGCTAGAGACATACAGTAATATTTTATAATAATAAAGCAGTCAATTCAGAAGAAAGAAATAGGGCCGCCCGGTGGCGCAGTGGTTTAGTCCGCGCTTGGCAGCTGGGGTTCGCAGGTTTGGATCCCGGGCGCCCGCCGATGCACTGCCTGTCAGCCATGCCATGGCGGTGTCCCATATAAAAGTAGAGGAAGATGGGCATGGATGTTAGCCCAGGGCCAGTCTTCCTCAGCAAAAAGAGGAGGATTGGCAACGGATGTTAGCTCAGGGCTGGTCTTCCCCACACAAAAAAATAAATAAAATAAAATAACTGCATTACAAAATTGATAAAATTTTCAGAGTAACAAACTGTATTACTCAGGATAGAACAAATGCCTTAATAACAAACCCCCACGTGTACTGCTGCATAACACTGTAGGAGTTTATTTTTTGGTCTGGTGCGTTTTTGATGCTGGTATTCAGTAGGCAGCCCTACACATTGCAATGCAGAACCCCGGCTGTTTCCACTGTGTGGCTTGGCTAATTCCTAGGCCTCAGAGTCCTCTGCTGGTTTCTTCACCTCCAGCCCTCAGGGGAATAGGCAGAGGGGATAACTGCCCAGGAGAAACTAAAGGGCAAGGCTTGGAAGAGCCGAACATCATTTCTGCTTCACTTCCCACTGAACCCTACTGTGACATGCTGACACCAAGGTTGAGAAATGTGACCTATCTGGGAGCCTGGGAAGAAAGAAAAGCAGGTTGGGTGAGCCTTTAGTCAGTCTTTCCCATACAAATAGATCTATAGAAACCATATGCTTGATTATTTTAATATCATCCAAGGTGTCATTAAATGCTTCCATCTTTGTAGCTATGCCAAGAGGAGCATATGGCCACCAAGTTCATTAGGGGAAGGGGAAGTGATGAAAAGAGAGGGAATAAAGAAAAATGAATAGCTGTTTGCTGAAAGGACAGGGTAAAGAGCATGCGATGTAATTTAAAACATTAAAGTGTAAAAAAGTAGTTATTCCACCTCTACCTGGGTTTTTTTTTCTTTATACAAAATCTTGCAATAAATCTTTCTTTTGTTTAGTTTCTTGCATACTCATGCTATTTTCTGCCATGAAGTCATACCAGTCAGGCTCTCTCACTATTGTGGACATTTATCTTCTCAAAAACCTTCCAACCAATCTTAAGAAGCTCCAGATTTCCCACATCTATTCTAGAAGCAATTGAGTCAGCCCCCAAATGAAAACTATATCCTTATTCTTATCACATTCCACTTGTCTGCAGGAATCTCTGTCAATCATTTGGAATTTTGTAGTTGTATTTACACACAGTTTTCTATAGTTTGCTAGACCCTTTGACTAATTGGTCTAGGCAACTAGATTTTCTGGTAAATATTTTAAGTACTTCAGGAATTCTCATAATAAAATCCATTCATTGGGTTTTACATGCACAGCCATTTTTTTTCTGACCAAAATTTTAGTATATATATATCCCTAAAGCTAACCTATAGTACAAGTGAATCCCTTTTATTTCAACTTCTAACATTTTCCACCTCTTATTTGTGGCATTTCCTATCTATATATTTTTTGAAGTGTACATATAAACCCTTACTAATGAGGGTGAATATGGGACCTATGCTTCAATTTTTCTGGGGTTAGAGATTCCAAGAGTTTATTTAATCCAATGCCACATCTCAAATACTATGATATAATTATTCGTATTATGACAATTCTGTTCCTTGCTTCTTCTGGAATTTTATCTTTGGTCTTTGTGCTCAATATCATGTCACATTTCTTGGGGATGATTTAAATTTCTGCACTTACATGCTATTTGTGGAACTGTGACATAAATCTAGAGTTTGGGGTTTACCAAAGAACCTGCAAGTGGTCAAAAGTATCAGAAGTGATCAGAAGAGGGTTATGAGTCTAGCAGTATGCAAAAGCAAAAACAAATAAGAAGCTGGGTGCTGAGTGGACATAAGACAATTTCTCAAGGCCACCAAGTCAAAGGAATTTAGGAATAACAGAATATATACACCTCAGTGTTATGGTATAAAAAGGAAACTTTTCTATAAACAAAATAAGAAGCAAATCTATTGATCAGAATGTCAGTTGGTGTCTCCCAGCCACTTGAGATTTTAAGTAAATTGACTTGAACCTCCACTCCAGGCCCTGTGATTTCTAGTTTTCCTCAGAACTTTTGTGTACTCTCTGGAGACTTTTCTTTCATATGGGGGATGTTGTTTCTACACTTTATCCTTAATCTCTTTACTAGTTTTTATTTAAAATAACTCCACTAATGCAAATTTTCTGTTTTAGGAGACAAAATTATGATCAGAAACTGAAACTGTCTTCGCTAATAATTTATTTAGCATGGGTTTGCTGTGGGATTTATAGTAGTTTCACAAGCCAATACCAGACAGAATAATGTCTCTTAATAAGCCAATAGAGAAATAATATAACTTACTCCAAGCCAACATTAGATTAATCACACTATTGTTCTAGATGTTGATGCAAATAATCTATAATCAATCTATAAACCAAAATTGGGGTGAGTTTATTATAAGCCAATTTGAGGATTGGCCTGGGAGAACTTTTCCACCAAGGAAGGAAGCTCTCCAAAGAAGTGAGGTGTACAGAGTGGTTATATACCATCTTGGAACAAAGAGTACACATACATATGACAGGAATATCACTTTTACAACTGTCATGAGATTGCTTTGCTGGCACAGCAGCAGTGGACACAAGGTGAATTCAGCAGGTCAGTAATTAATCCTTTGTTTCTGAGAAGAGATGCTTATCCTTAAAGAAATGCCAGTACAGGGGAAGCTACACCACTATCTCTAAGGGCATCATTCTTGTCTTTGAGACATTGTAAATGTTTAAAGCAGATGTACAATGCATGTTCCACAAGCCACATCAGGCCTTTCTGGAAAAACGAGGTCAAGCTGGATTAGTTTTAACACAAATGGCTTCCTCATATACTCCAACACACCCTATTGCTTTTCATTTATTTATCATTTTCCCCCTTTTTGTTAATAATCTTTCAATAGAAAGCATTGATGATCAAAATATTGTCCCTCAGCACCAGGGCGGCTTCTGTCTACCCTGGGTCCGTCATGTCCCTTGGTGCAAGGATTTTATCTCATTTATTTTCCCAGTTATCCACATTGGGGGAAATACTTGGATATAGTGGACAAGCATAGAGGTTAGTATTAACAGGAAAAGCATTTCATAGGTTACATAATTTTTCAATTAATTTTAGATTGTCACACAAACATTGTACATGTGCTTTTACATGACTCTTTATGCTTACATTGTTTACCATTATAGAATAGTTGCAGTAACAATGGTGATAATTCAACACTTGAAAAGATTAGTTTTAAAATGAGTTCTTATGCATAACCTTTACCAGAAAAAGGAAATTTGTCAAGGTTGTAAGATCAATTGACACTCTCTAGTCACTTCAGCAATTGTCACTTTAACCTGCACCCCAATCTTACTACACTGAGTTAAGAAAACAATACTAATACAAGAATTCCAAGGAGTAATAGAAATAGGAACTGCAATCCAGATCACAAAAGGGAACTGATACCTGGAGGGAGCCAACCAAACAGATCAAGATTGGCTGTAGGATCCCTTAAAGCATTCACCTGCTTTTTCATGTCCTTTAGCAAAAATGACACATTGGAAGATCCATCAGGTATAAAAACATAGCATTCAGTTTGAATGGTTGCACATGTACCACCTTGGGATGCTGTTAGAATACCTAAGCCCATTCTATTTTGAAGGACAGGCTTTCTCATTAAAGACGTTTCAGTATTTAATAAGGCTATTCTTGCTTGACTATCTTTAAGAGCTTGTTGAGTAAATTTAGTCAGAGCTTCTATATGTGGTATGACATCTTCTATCCCAAAGGAAGGAACAAATATAGATGCTAGGTGGCCATACCAGTGGAACACTGAATGACACCACCTGGCCTTAAGGAGAGGAAGAGTGGCAACAAATGTTATCTCAGTGTGAATCCTTCCCTGCATCCAAGGGAAGCCCAGGGTGCAGTGTCCTAGCCATCCAGGCAGTAACCAAGGCCAGAGTTTTATTTCACATAACCATTGAGTTCCACCAGGAGCCATCCAATAAATGCCTGGCCTTTGAGACCAGTCTGCTACAAACCAATAATTATGATAGTATTCTGAAAACCTTAATTGGGACAATTATAAAATGGGTATATGGTTTAAACATTACAAGAATTTAAATGAGGAGATATAAGGTTGGGAATACAGACCTGGTCTGGAATCTTGGGACAGCTGTCTACAACAGATGCTGTCTTCTTCTTATCCCACTTGGAGATATTTGTATTGGTCAGTTGAAGTAGAGTATCAGAAATAGGAACTGAAACCCACTCAGGTGGAGAAGCTGTTTTTAAAATGAGAAATGTGAATCCATGAGTATATGCCTTTTGATTCTGAAGCACATGAATTTGTTAAGAATACCTGGCGTGGTCCTTGCCAATCGGGCTGCAAAGAGTCTTTTATCTGATGTCTTTTCCAATAACCAAAACCTCTGGGTTGTAGTCCATGACCGTTAAGGTCTTCATCTCCTGGGAGCTCACTGTGAAAAGAATCAGCTACAAACCTCTCACTTCTTTTAAGTTTCTCAATGAGACCTTGACAATAATGTAGGATATCTCCTTTAAGCAAAGTTGTTTCATATATTCCTTCATCTAATTGCATAGGCCATCCAGTTATTATTTCAAAAGGAGACAGCTGATGTTTACCAAAGGGTGTAGATCTAAGACTGAGGAGCATTAGTGGAAGAGCTTTTGGCCATGAGAGATTAAGTGCTCCTGAAAGCCTTGCCAATTGAGTTTTGATGTGCATCAGTTAAAATGTTGCATCTATTGGTCAAATATCACAAATAGATTTAATTATTTGTCCAGTGAAATGAGTTCTCCTGTCACTGTATAAATTGGTAGGAATTCTCTAAACAGCAATTATTCTTTCCAATAATAATTTACCTACTGTTAAAGCCATCACTCTTCTGCAAGGATAGGCCTCAACCCAATGTGAGAGCATACAGATCATTACTAAGATACACTTACTTTTGAGATAGTGGCATTTGAACAACATCCAATTGCCATACCTCAAAGGGCCCCTTAGGAAGAGGAAAGTGGCCTTGTGACCCATGAAATGATTTCCCTAGGTTATATTTTGGGCATATAGCACAATGAGTATAGGCTTTATGAGCAATTGTGGGAGAAAGTTTCCAAAAGTATTGTTTTCTCCATAAAATCATCTTTTCAGGTGCCCAATGGGTTAATTGATGCATATGCTGGAGCAATGGCAATTGTGCTCCAATAGTCATTATGTTGTTTTAAAATCAGCTCTGATATATCAGTGTCATGGTGTATGTGTCAAAAATTTGACACCAGTGTGATGCTGTCAAAAATTTCCCCTTTTTCTTGTCATTTGTTTTTATTCTTCTGTTGCAACTTCTTGAGCCTGTAGAAGGAAATCTTTTACTGGGTTAGCAGAGTTAAGAGAAAGTAGTGGCCATTCTCAAGGCTGGACAGCATACCCAGCTTGATAACGTCCTTGCTTATCCTTTAAATAAAACCCATCTGTAAACCAAATTAGATAATAAAATGCAATCATGGTCTTTTTATCCTGTGATGCTGGGAGCAAGGCAGGAGGGTTAAGATAGTGAATAATATTTACTCATGCAATATAACCTAAGAAGGTTTATCATCATTTACTTGACAATGCTTCATGTGTAATTTAGCATACAAAAAAAAGCCTCATTAGTTTAGTATTTCCCTCTTTATAGGAAGAGAGAACAAATTTCCTTGAGAAGTCCCAGGGGCCCATTGGAAAATCTCAAAGTTATTTTCTTTTCAGGTCAAAAGAAAGACTTCATTTAGGATTTGAATTTTGGGGAAGCTTGTCAAAAATATCAAAAGGTTTCAAAACACTTGGTGAAACAAGATCAAGTTTTTGCTGATATTGTGTCACTGTGAAACAATGCTCACTGTGAAGTAATGCTTAGTTATCCATTTAACCAAAGTGGCAACAGAAGATGTTAAAGGGAAACATAGGGTTAAAAAAAAAAACCTTAGTTCTCTTAAGAGAGAGATTTCAGCCTTTTAGACCATGGGAAATTATTCTGACAAAACATAAAAATTTCTGTCTTTTAGGTAGATTTACTCAAAGGTAAAGAAAAACCTTTTATAATCTCTTTATCAAGAGCAGAATAAAAGTCCAGGAAAATTATCCTTTTAAGAGAAAGAAAACCAGGAGCCGCCCGGTGGCGCAGCGGTTTCGTCCGCGCTTGGCAGCCCGGAGTTCGCAGGTTCGGATCCCGGGCGCCCGCCGACGCACTGCCTGTCAGCCATGCCGTGGCGGCGTCCCATATAAAGTGGAGGAAGATGGGCACAGATGTTAGCCCAGGGCCAGTCTTCCTCAGCAAAAAAAAAAAAAAAAAGAGGAGGATTAGCAACGGATGTTAGCTCAGGGCTGGTCTTCCTCACAAAAAAAAAAAAAAAAAGAGAAAGAAAACCAAATTCTAATTTTTGTACCAGCTTACTTTTGATGTTAAAATTTACTTAAAGAAGTTAATTTTAATCTTAGCCAACTTGACCATGCACAAAACTCTTTCCTCAGGGTTCCTCTTCCACAAACCTTCTATAACTTTCATTTTACATTAAAAATTTGTCCCATGCCTTCTCTCCTTCCTAGTACTTTATGACTAATTTATCTTTATTAATAAAACAGACAAAAATATCTCTATCCCTGAAATCCTCTTTGCTAAAAACACACATCTTACTTCCCTCAATTTTTTATATATTGGCATCCTGTAGACTGGGAGATCAAAAAATACTGTCTAGAAACATGTGTTTTCTCATAGAAAATTTCTCAGCATGGCACAAAACATGTTTATCAATAAGCCCAAGCTTTTTTCTAATTTTTCTGTTATAAGAAGCCAAAAGTAGATAAATCTACGTTTAGTAATTAATGTCTAATATTTTACCTTATGTGGAAATAATACTAATACTCAATGAATTTTTATCATTTAACTTAATTTAGCAAAATTCTAAGGTTTCAAGTTACCAAAAGTTTTCTAAGTTATTTTAAGTACATACAGCATAACACACAATTATTGTTAAAGAGTTCACCCCAAACTTTTATCTTTCTCACATCTAATTAGTTTACTTGTTCCCAATAATTATTTAGATTGCCTACAAAACTTCATGACACATTAGGCAAAGTCAGCTATTATTCCAAGTTATTTTCTTTGGTGACAAATTTTGTAACAAAGATAACATGTCTGTATCATATCCAATGTTGATAACTCTGAAAACATGTTTATTTTAATCAAACCAACAAATTTAAATAAGCTTTGACTTACCAAAGATTGTTTTATATCATGTTAACTTGAAAGACATTTGGGTTAGTTTTCATTACATTTATATAAGTGCTTACTTTAAGCCAATTAAATAGAAATTTAGAAATTATAGAATTTCTTTTAGAAATTATACTATTCAGAGGTGAAAAAAACCCCCCACACATATATAACATATATATAGACACATGTACACAGAGACTCCACAGCTATTGTTTTAAAATTACTGCCACAAATCAGGTACAGTAATACAAGGCTCTGTTTTTTCCTTTTGCTTTTTTCTTCAGTCTTAGGAATTTGTGATGGACTAGATAACAGTTCCTGGAGAGGCTATAAGCCTTTTGAGATAAGGGAAATGGGTGGAATCTGAACTGCCTCTAGTGCTACTTTCCAGTTTTGCAAAGGTTTGTAAGTTAAGGACAGTTGCTCTTAATTTCTCAGAAATTTGGGTTGTAACTTAAATGACATTATAGGTCAAACTCCCTGTCCAGCTGCATCACCCTAATTTGCTTCTTTCCCTTTGTGTACTTAGTTTGTTTTAACTTAGGGAAGAGGCCTAAAAATGTTCTTATCAGGCTCTGAATATCAACTTCAAGTTTGGCTGAATTTCTGATCATAAGTTGCTAAATCCTTTCAAATCTCTGGTCAGGTTCCAGCTGGGACAATCGGTAACTATACCTGGCAGGATTGAACAACTCCATTAATCTTTAATGTAGGAGTTTCCCAGAAAATCTCTGAGTCTTTTTAATTGGGGGGGGGGGGTGTCTCATATTGGGCCCTCCTTTAAAGGTAGATTACACAGG
The DNA here is from genome assembly GCA_031878705.1 of Tapirus indicus. Lineage (NCBI taxonomy): Eukaryota > Metazoa > Chordata > Mammalia > Perissodactyla > Tapiridae > Tapirus > Tapirus indicus. The sequence continues at coordinate 57,265,652 of CM062917.1, forward strand.
TATCTATAAAGCCATTACCTAATATATTTTTCTTTTAGGTACCTTTTATAACAATTTTTTGTTAGCTTTTTGTAACAAAACTTTCAATAATGTTATTTTGGAATTTTGAAATTTTTGCTTTTAAGTACACTTCTTAAGTGATCTTATCTAATTGAAACATTCCTTCTAATGGCCAATGTAATTCCTCTGCGGCTGGTGACCCTTCACTGTGAATGGAGTGCAACCCACATTTCTGTCCAATCATCTCTGACCACAAAATGAGGTGCAACTGCATTTTAGTCTGACTATATTTTGAGACCCTCCCTAACCTGATGATTATCAAGCCAAGCCCTCAGGACATGAAACAAGCTTAGTAAGATTTTGGTAAATATTTACAGCTTCCAGAACCTTTAGTTTTTGGGCAATTGTGCCAGAGGTGATGAACTTGACTCTTTAAATATTTCTCTGTTACCTCGATCTTAAAAAGGAGCCCCAACATGGCCACCGTAATTTCGAATTATCTCAGGTTATCTTGCTAGCCGTTTACAGCTATCCCCATTTTGTTAACACTTGCAAGTCTCAGCATGAAGCCAGTGGAGTTCCAGGGGGAAGCTGCGTATTCAGGATTTTGTTGGCTTCTAGAAGCATGATTTCCCATTTTTTCTTTTAGCTTCATTTTACTATAAAGTCTGAACAATTTCTAGGGATGGTGTACAGGATCAGAAGTGTGCTGCTTGTGAGTGTTACTTCCTAAAGAAAGGTCATAAACACTCTCTTACGTGTCTTGGTCTAAAACTGCCATGGGGGCTCAGAGTGCTGGAAGACAACTCCTCATTGCATGTCCCCAGATGAGCCTTTAATTAATTAACATTAATGATATTGGAGTTCCCTATGGGACCACTATGAGTCACGAGGATTGACCCTCCAACACTTTCACTAGATTCTCAGTCACCTGAGAACGCCTTTCAGCTGGAAGGAGCTGGTGCCCCTTCTCTTCAGAACTGAACAAGTTCAGACTTTCATTTCTCTATCAAGCAGTTTGGTCAGACTTTATAAACACAATTCTTTCCTATTTAAAACCAAATTAAAAAGGTCAGCCTGCCCCACTCACTGCAAAGTTCCCTTTAAGCTCTGCTGGCCTAGGAAATTCCCCCCAGTTTCCTTTTTCCTAGGAATTCCCCCTAGATTCTCCTTACCTGTGATATGTACTTGTACCCCCTTAAGATACCTAGTCTTAAGGCTTGAAACAGCTCATATAAACTCTAGACCATCAACCTAAAATAAGGAGGTCTGAGTTTCAGGAGAACTCACCAGGGTCACCTGAGGAATGCAGTGATCTGGGGGGCTCAGTGTGCCCTTATTGGTACCAAATGCCAGTTCAGTCTAGATTTCAGGTGGTCTCCAGTGGGTTTCTCTGAAATCCTGCCAGCTACTCAAGAAATGTTGACACAAATAATCTGTAATCAATCTATAAATCAAAACTGGGGTGACTTTATTATGAGCCAATTTAAGGACTAGCCTGGGAGAACTTTTCCACCAAGGAAGGAAGCCCCTCAAAGAAGTGGGGTGTACAGAGTGGTTATATACCATCTTGGAACAAAGAGTATACATCACATATGACAGGAATATCCCTTTTACAATAGTCACAAGATATCTTTGCTGGCACAGCAGGTGAGTGGTCACAAAGTGAATTCAGTAGGTCAGTAAGTAACCCTTAGTGTCTGGGAAAAGATGCTTATCCTTAAAAAAATGCTGATATGGGGGGAAGCTATATCCCTATGTTTAAGGGCATCATTCTTATCTTTGACACATTGTAAATGTTTAAAGCAGATGTACAGTGCACACTCAACAAGCCACGTTAGGCCTCTCTGAAAAAACAAGCTCAGGCCGAATTAGTTTCAAACAAATGGCTTCCACACATATGCCAATATATCCCATTGGTTTTCATTTATTTATCACAGGCAAGGGGAGATGAAAGGAATGAAGTCCAAATTTAGTTCAAGGTGTACTTTTTTATATGAGTAGGCAGTCAGGAAAGACGGCTTGACCAATCGAGAGCTGACGTTCAGCTGCCAGCACAAAATAAAAACTCCTTATTGCTAAAGCACATTGCTACAGAATGATGGTGCTAGTGTTGGTGGGCAGGCTGATCTCTTTCATGGGGCTGCTATGAGGTTTGTCACCTCTACTGATAAGGGAGTTGTCCTCACCACAGTAGGAGCTAACACTCCAAATCTTCAGAGAGTTTATTTAGGTCAGCAAAGTGTTGCCTTGTCAGACCAAAACTTTTGAATTATTCTCACAAACTCTGGGTGTTTATAGTCAAATGTCTCCATGTCATAGTTGCTTCTCCACATATTCTTACTGATAAGCTCCCAGAAGTATTTGTCATAAGCTGAGCTACTGAGTGCTTATCGATGACAACAGATTAAGCAATAACATCCTGACCCAATTTACTTCATTCTTACATTAAAACAAGTTTTTATTTGTTTTTGTCATAAACAAGTGGATTAAAACAACTCCACTTAAGTCATAAACAAGTGGATTTGAAATCATATTGAACCAATATATGATAGTAAATATTTTATGAGTTTAATAGATTTTAACTAAGGTTTAATTATGTTTCTCATGGATTTGGAGTGCCAGCAGAAACTGCCCATTGCGTTTACGTTCTTCAAAAGTCCTCATGCCTTCCAGCAATGGCTGTTCATCTAACTTGCTTCCACAGAGCACCTAGTCTCAGAACTCCCACACTCTCTTTTATCTCCTCTAGAGAAATAAAACTAAGCATACAGTAAGTACTGAAGTTATAAAATACACCCATCAAAACCTTTTCATCAAGGAGCATGAAGACACAGGTGGCATGTTAACCTTGGTCTCTCCTCTGTAATTTTTTCCTAGGTCTCTTTCCCTTAGCCTTGGAAAACTCTACAATTAGTAACTATTGAAATTTTTTTCTCTGCTCTTTCCTTTTTGAAACAACTTCTGTAATATTGGCTCCTTTAGGAAACCTCTTTCTACTTGAATTAGGAGAGGATACTCTTTGATAGCCCCTTAAAACATCCAATTCTGCACTTATCTTTGAATTACCATCCATCCCCCATAATTAGGATTAACCCATTGACTTATATTAATTGGCTATTAATTCAAGTACATGCAGATATAAAAGAACACGTTTTATACCTACATTTAAAAATAGTCAATCAACAAACTTATTAAATGTCTATTATATGTAGGTAGTGTTTAAGTTATTGGGGCTAAAGGACTAAGCAAAACAAACACAAATCCCTGCCCTTATATAACTTATATTCTAGGGAGTACATCATATTTTGGTTTGACAAATGATGTGATGTGATTTAAACATTTAAAATATTTTGAGTAGTTGAATTGTTTTATGTAGTAAATGTTACATTTCATTTAAGGTTTTTATTCTTTGTGAAAATAATTCCATGGCAGATTAAATCTATAAGTCAATTGTTTATAATTTAAGATTCATGAGTTTAAAACCAGCTTAGAATCCATCCACATCACACTCTTGGGACAATAGAACATTTACTTTTATAAGCTCTGAAGGGGTTTGGAAGAGAATATGAATGGGTTTGAGGAAATTTATCCCCTTAAATGGGAAAATGTTTCTTACTACCAGTATTGTCTACACCTACATCAGGCATTTTCTATTTGTATTTTTCAGAGTATAGAATTGTAGTACTTTTCAGAGTATAGAATTGTAGAAGTTTTGAACTGAGAGCTTCTCTACTTTAGACATGAGGTCCCAAAGTGTGAAGTTTTCCTGGCTCACTCAGCAAGTTTGCACGTGGACAATGGGCCAGAATCAGTCCTTCTGACTCCACAGAAGAGCTCCCTGGGCTCTGAGACTCTTCTGCTCACATTCAATTTGAAGCACTTGAAACAGCACTTGGCACGTGGTAAACACTTAATAAATACTTTGTTGAATGGGTAGAATGAATGTTGGGTCTTTTTTCTGAGTCCTCCATGAATAAATTATTCTTAATTGGCTGAAATGAACTGAAGACATTTTTATATTTGCTGGTGTCTGGTTTAGGCCCACAAGTAAATAAGCTTGTATACCTTCAAGGAAAAGGAAGTGTTTCTAAATGACTTAGAGAAACGCATATGACAGAAAAAAATCTCTAATTAGTAATATTTCTCCCTTTGAATATAAAAATCTATTCTACCTATTATTTGTAAGATGGCAGCATGAGGATATGACTTTTTCCTGTAATATTTTTAGATAATTCCGGTTCTTAAATATTCAAACCTAAACCCAAAATGTACATTTGCATTTGTTGTATTTAAACATTGGGAAGTTTTTCATATTGTTGAATTCATCTCTACGTTATACTTCCCTGCTTTTCTAGGAATTAATGCACCACCATTTTGGGGTTTCTAAACTGAATTGACTTGCATATCTGAATAGAATCTGCGTATTCCTCTATTAAACAGAGTAGCGTGCTCTATTTGCTATGTTTGCAAAAGAGTTGTGGAATAAAAAAATAAAGATTTCCATAGTATGCATCTCTTCTTCAATAGACTGTCTTCTTAAAAACTACCTAAAATGAGTTCTTAAACACACTCCAGGCCATGTGAAGGACTTTATGAGTATCATAAGAGCAATGAGTGTGACAAAATGAAACAAATAGGGGTGGCAGAATTCTGTGCAGTTTTCTTCATTTTGATTTCTGTAAGGATAATTCTAATGCTGTTTGTGCAATAAGTAATAAAGTATGAGAGACTGCTTTGCTCACCATTGTACATCACACCTAACATTTATCACAGGGTTTGATATTTAAAAGTAGATGGACCAATAAATATCTGTTGGATAAGTTAAGGGATAGACAATTAACATATATACATTAAAAAACCTTCCTAAACTTACATAAGAATAAATCAGTTTGGTTTATTTAAAGCACCTTCATTAAGAGGTTCCAACTCTGTGTCTCTGTGGGCTGGAACCCCAGACATTTAGTCTTACGGAGGATCCTGATGTAGACATAGGCAGAGTGTGGAGAATAAATTATAGCTCTAAAAATAAAATGTTTTTAAGAAATCCCAAGTCTAGATGGAAACTATTACTCCTTTATATCAGATGAGTCAGGCTTCACTGCACAAGTGCAAATGAGTAAATTTCATGTGATGATAGTATTGCCATTATTATAAGAAATGTGAACAGAAAGGTCATTTTTCTACTGACATTTTAGTAATGAAGCTGCAGGTCTGACAGAGGTACTTGTCATAGGCTTGATGCTTTGGAAAGCCAGCTGTGTGCATTATAATCAGACAGAGGCTGCTGATAGCTGTTTAATATTCGCAGAAAAGTTTTCTCTTTAAGTCTCTAGACCACCCCAGAAAGCCATTACAGGCTTCAGATATAGTAATTTATTTTACAACTCCTTTAGAATTACAAGCAGTGTTTTCAACCTTGTTGGCATAAACTTTTTATAATTTCTCTAAAATTACTTAAATCATTTGAGGACTGAGTTAGTTGCCTGCATAATCTGTGGCAAGAGCAGTGTTCAGTTTTCTATCTGTGCAGCTTGTTAGGGGAGATTGCTACCAGAGCATCATGGCAAGTCAGACAGCTTTTAAAACATTCATCATGGCCAAGACGTGCGTTCCATGAGTAGCAGATGCTGCTGCGCCCACACTTGTTACCTTGCTCTTACCAATTCAGTGCACCAACTAATTTATTGCCCACACCTGCATTTCTTGACATAGGGGCTTTCTTTGGCCACCAAAGCCTTAGCTGCCCCATGCAACAGAGCAGCAAACGAATCACTTGGGGGAATTACCCTCTGGAGAGTGGTCTTCAACAAATGACAGGAGTTGGGGGATAGATACTCCAGTGATTTCATCCCTTGGTTGAGGTGACTGTAGGCATATCTTTTACACTGGCTCATAGAATTCCCCAGGGCCCTCAGTAGTGGCTGGTTTGATAGTGCACCATTTGTTGGCTATTTTCACTGCCTTGCTTCACCTCTATACTCCCACAGATGTTTTCTTTATCTCCTCATTAAACTACAAATGCTGAAATCCTTGTCTCAAGGTCAACTCCTGAGAGAACCCAAACTAAGACATTGTGCAAATCAAATAACTTTTAGTGAAACTCTGTACCTGGGCTGAGTAGCTATACAGTGGACACTCAGGAAAAATCCAGATTTTCCCACAGACGTTTGCCTAATGCTGTCAGTGTTCTCAGCCTGTAGTATTCTCAGGGCAGTTGCAGTAAAACTAACAAAATGAAAGCAATCTTCCTCAATGCAATTCGATGATTGATCACTCTCTCCAGATATTTTTTTCAATATTTAAAAAGCTTCAATAACATGAAGTTGAGACTTTCTTTTTCTATATAAATTAAAGTTGTACTTAAGAAGAGTAAGAACATGATAGGATCAATTCTAAAGGATTTTGATTATTTTAAATTTATCCTCATCTGAAAACCTGACTGTCTCTGTGGTTGTTCAAGTTGCTTTTTTCAGAATCTCAGGATCACACTATACTTCAGATAAAGATGCACATTTAGCATTATACCTTCTATTTTATTTCTAATGTTTCCCTCATGGATTCATGGAACAAAAATTTAGTTGGCACATGTTATGTCTGTGGTCTGTCATAGACTCCAGTGATTCATTACATTTTCTGAAATTTTGGTTTTACAATTTGTTAAATTAATGTATTTACACAAGACATGACTCCAATATTTTAAAATTTTTCTCAACAATTTAAACTATCCCATCCCTTCAAAAGAAAGTATATTTTCTTTGCTCTAAACATCCAAGACACTTTATCTGTACCTTTCTGATGGCACTTATGTTTTAGCTTGCAATAATTTTTTTGTAAATATTTTCTGCATATAGCCTCTACGTTATAAACTCCTTGAGGAGCAAACCAAGTAGTATTAGCTGTCTGAAATACGCTTTATGTAAAATAGAAGCCAAATACATGTTTCTTTTATAACTCTTTCAGATAATTTTACTCCTAAAACTTAAATTTGCTCATGATAAAACTTACTTGCCACTTTCATATTCATTCACTGATTATCGAGATCATGTTGGATTTACTTTTCATATTGTGAGCTTTTCATTATCTAGAGAAACAAAACAAGACAACTAAATATCTTCCTTCTTAGAGATTTTCCCTCTGGTATATTGGGGAGGGGCCAAGACAAATTTCTGCTTTGAATTGGTATGTGGGTAGATGATTTCGAGGTTTCTTCTCAGTGTTGAGATTCCATAAATTAATTAGTAAGGGAAACACATGCTTATTGGTAGCTGAGTGAGACTACTGAAAGAGAAGTTTCTTTTGCTGTTAAGTGCACATCCCATTTTGCTTATGCTACCTTAGTGGTCATAAAAAGCATTTCCATATGATGAGTGCAAGTAGATAATTCTACTGAAAACCTAATGTCATTGCCAGTGTGGAGTTTAACTATTCAATTCCCAAGAAATATGATAAAAATTCATAGCTAACTGGATTATCTATTGTATCTTAATTTATGAATACTTTTAACCAAATGTGCAGGACCACATGGGTTTTTTACTCATTTGGCTTTTTAAAGGGATTTGTGAGGTTAAATTAAATATAGGTAGTCTGAGCATTGATGAGGGCTGGGCAGCCTTTGAAGTGAATAGTAAATATGAAATGTACATTACTTTTAGTATCATTTTTTTCTATGACGTTCTTATCACACATTGATATCTGGATTAACATAGGAGAAAGCAATTCTCATAAGAATCAGAAAATTAGAGGTAATGTTGTTAAATAGTAATCAAAACTGGTATTAAACTTCTCAGATCAAGTTAAATTGCACAGTCAAAAGTAGGGGAAATACCAGACAGAGAAGAAGAAAGAAAGATAAACAGAAATTGAAAAGTAAGGAAAGTATTTTTATGTTCTAATCTGTGCTAGGTACTTTCACATATGTCATTTCATTTAATCTTCACAAATATTTTGCAAGGGAAACATTATTTCCAGGTCTACTGATGAGGTTACTGAAAGTAAGGATAAAGTTGTTGGGGGGGGTCTCACAGCTTATAAATGATAGAGCTGGCATCAAACCCAGGTCTGTCTGATTCTAAAGCCCTTGATTATAATAGGAGAAAGAAAGAAAGAAAAGACAGGAAGGAAGGAAGGAAGAAAAGAAAGGAAGGAAGGAAAAGAAAGAAAGAGAGAGAGAAAGAAAGGAGGGAGGGAGGGAGAGAGGGAAGAAAAGAAAGAAGGAAGGAAAAGGATAATGTACAGGATGCAAGATAATAGTAGTGAATAAAGGACCACAAGAATTGGAAGGACAGAGAAGAGTGTAAGAATAAAAGGAGGTGGGAGGTCTTGGTCTGTTACAAGGGCAAGAGGTGCAGATAAAATCTAGCACACTGGTTCTCTTTTCCTGAAAGTGACAGAGAAACCTGAAACCTCTTTTCCTGAAACCTTGGCCCAACTCCTGCCTGACCTCAGGTAACAGCCTCCAGCATTTCTCAGTTCTCCCATCTGCCCCACAGTTTACCTCTTTCATAGAAGGGTAAATAATTTTAATAATTATTTTCAAAATTTGATTGATTGTATTACAATCATGGAAAATCAAGGCCAACAAGTAAAACATCCTAGACATTTACTAAAAGTTAAAATATTCAGAGCAAACAAAGAAAAGCTTTTTCCATGGTGCATCCTTTTTACTATTTCAAGACAATCCTAATAGTTTTCCACTTCCTTTCTCCACAATAATTAATTTTAAATAACATTTTCCTGTTTAGGCTCAACTGAGGTATTTTACTTTTGAGGTGCTCAATGGAGCTAAGGCCAGGGGCGCTCCACCTCTCATCTCTGATGGCTGCAAAAGGGCACTCGGTCCTGTGGAAGGCTCAATGGTTAATGTGAAGTTTGTAAAATGCACTCGTATTTATGAACAGGACATCAGGATGCATTATTAATGCCTGACTGAGAAGGATAACAAGAGGCTTTTGTGGTTTATGCAGTAAATTGTATTTTCACTTGAGTGATATAGTAAATACAAATTGATGATACAAGCAATAGTAATCATAAAACCACAGCACAGGCAGGCTGACAACAGAGGCCTGGTGCCAATTTGCACTAATTCAATGGTAAATGTTTGCCTTTAAAATGTTTCTATCAGTAAATGAGAATTAGCAAATAAATCTTTGTTTATGTAAAAAAATCTCTGAATTTCCATGGTTAGAAAAGCCAATTTATTCTTCAGATATAATTTGCCTTATGAACTTATTTAATCATTATTATTTTGAGAACACAACAGTTTTTCATTTTTAAGCAGTGTAATTAGAAAGATAATGATTTGAAATCAGTTTTTTTTTTTTTTGTATTTCCAAAAATGAAAAGATACTGGTCCTTACTGAGACAATGTTTTCTTACTCATCTCGCTCTTCTGAGGGAAGTTGTTTTTTTATGAAAACGTTAGGCTTTCTGCAACTAAAGAATATGCATGCCAACAAAGAGGCAACCTAACCATGCTGCCCTCAATTCACAAATCCTGGATTTATGAGCCAGCAGTCAGCACAAATAGACCTTTCTGGCTTCCACTCATCACTGAAGCCACAGCTGGAGGAGTCACTACTCTGCTCAGGACCATTTCAGTGTCAGTCTGGGTAAAATGTGTTTCTGTGGGCTGCGTACCCGGCCAGGTAGTCTACCTGCCATGTAAGAGAAGAGTCTTAATGGCAAACAATCAAGTTAGGAAAGAGCAATGGGAATGCCACCCATCTTAGGTTAGGAGTGTGGAATGTGAAACAAAATGAGGTTACTTATGTCTAAGGACTTCAAAATGGAGCCAGGAAGTCATTAAAGAAACAGATCTTATGTACATTCTCGTTGGGCAGAACATGAACTTTTGAACTGAGTAATGCTGCAAGAAATCTGCAGCTTGTCACAGTGACAGATTTTACCTCCCTCTAGCTCATCTCTAGCTATGTTTAGCCAAGATTAGCTTTCCGCTGCCACCCAATTAACATTCTTTTATCTTGCAAATTTCTCTCTTTTGCCTTTAAAAGCCGTTGCCTCTTACTCCTTAGTGGGACACTATTTGGGTTGCTACCCAAATCTGTATACCTCAAATTGCAACTTCTTAATTCCAAAATAACTCCTCTCTGCCTCTCATTTTGTCTCTTTATATTAAGGCGAATATACATGGTGTCAGAAGTGGGATCTGAAGCAATCTCACCTTCATGGACCAGTGTCCTCTGCAACCAGGTATGGTACTTATATGAGCCTCTTGAGCTCACTGTTTCCACAGATCACTGACTCCTCCAATGGTGAGTCCTCTCAGGTTCTGACCTCCCTCCATCTGGTCAGGGTCAGTGCCTTGTTTTGGGGATCAGGGCGACTGCCCAGGAGACAATTGTCACAGTGCTGATGTGGCTCATTGCCGCAGGTGGGGTTTCCCTCAGCAGAGTTTTACCTTCCCTTATTGGTGAGTACTCTGACATGATTGAGGGGTTTTTCTACTATCACTCTTATTGTACTTCTTGTTTGCACACTTTCTTTAACATGGGACTTTCATTTTCTAAAATCGCCCCAGAAGTTTCTCCCTTGGGAACTCTAGCTGGTTTTATGTTTAAGAAGTATGGTCACTTCTCTTGTAAATTTCTATCTCAATGGACCAAAATTACTAAGAATGATTTAAAATTGCAGTGGCCAGTAGAAGGAATGTTCTAATTACAAAATCACTTAAATGGTGCACTTAATCACAAAGCCTTCAAAATTCTAAAATAGCTTCATGGAAACTTTAATTACAAAAAGCTAATGAAAAATAAGAGATTTAAGAGATATCTAAAAGCAAAGACTACACAACTGTAAGTAAAAGTCCACTAAGTTACTGGCCTTACAGACACCCTCAGATAGACTCTTATAGGAGGGCCCTCATATGGGATCCTACCAGAGTTGATGAGACTCTGAAGGTTTTCCTGGTAAACTGCTACATTAGTCCCTTAAAAACCTAGGACAAACTAAAATTAGAATTAATGGGGTTTTTTAATATTGCCAGAAATATTTACTGTTTGTCCTGACCATGATAAGATACTTAAAAGGATTTAATAACTTTATAATCAGAAATTTGGCCAAATTGGAAGCTAATATTCAGAGCCTGGTAGGAATTTTTTTTGGCTTTCTACCCTAAGCTAAAATAAAACTATGTACCCAGAGGGAAAGAAGCAAATTAGAGATAATGTAATTGGATGGGTAAATCCACCTATGACATCATTTAAGTTACAATCCAATTCCTGAGGAATTAAAACAACAGTCCTTATCTTACAGATCTTTGCAAAACTGGAAATGCAACTCGAGAGGCAGTTCAGATTCCACTCATTCCCTTTCATCAATCCCAAAACCTCCCCTATTTATCTCAAAAAGCTTATAATCTCTCCAGGAACTCTTATCTAGATCACCATTCTCAATTCCTAAAACTGAAGAAAAAATTAAATAGCAACTACCCCAAAACTCTTAGGAAAAAACATGCATTTTTTTCTTTCTGTCCTTTAAAGTTGAAAATTTTACCATGTCTTTGGAATGTAAACACCCCAGAAGATAACAGTCCACAATTACCTGAGACAATCTGGCTAGAATCAGTGAAGCTTGAGGTTAAAGAAAAAAAGGGAAAAGTGTTTTGTTTTAAAATGCAAGTTGCTAGAGAGGCTCTCTTACCCAAGACCTAATTCATTGCCTCCTTGTATAAGGTAAATATAAACCGTAAAAGTCTTCTCTAAAAATATTAACAACAAAAAGCATTTAAGGAGGTAAATTTGACTTGTTCCATGTGCTAGAGACAAAGTTATTTATGAACTAGTGAGTTTTGTGTTGTACCGGATTCATGACTAAAATTTTAAAATAAAAGCTATCACATCTCTGTCTGTCTGTCTGTCTCTCTCTCTATAGATACACACACACACACACATTATATATGTGTTATATTTTTCTACCTCCAGATTGTATTAATTTCTAAAAAGAGTTCTATTTAATTAACTTAAAGTAAGCACTTACATAAATTATTTCTAAATATAATAGAATCTAACACAAATGTTTTTCAAGTTATCATGACATAAAATAATCTTTGGTAAATAAAAGCTTGCTTAAGTTTGTTGGTTTAATTAAAATAAGCATGTCTTCAGAGTTATCAGAATTAAATAAAAACTTTTCTTCTACCTAGGTTTACTATAAGTCAAACAAATTCATGTTATCTCTGTTACAAAATTTGCCAGCAAAAAATTGATGGCTGACATTGCTTAATGTCTCATGAAGTTTTTGCAAGTAATCTAAGCATAATTAATGGGAACAAGTAACTTAAATAGATGTAAGTAAGATAAAAGGGTTTTAGGTAAACTTTTTAAAAGTAATTTTATGTTGTGGTATATGTACTTTAAAACAACTTCAAAACCTTTTGGTTACTTCAAACGTTAAGGTTTTGCTAAGTTAAATTAAATGATGAAAAATTCATTGACTATCTAGATCATTTCCAGATAAGATAAAATAATAAAACGTTCATTACTAAATAGAGGTTTATCTACTTTGGGCTTCTTATTACAGAGAAATTAAATGATAAATTTGGGTCTGCTAATAAACATGTTTTGTGTTTTATTGAAAGATTGTACTGTGAGGAAACATATTTCTAGAAATTACAAAATGTATTCACAAATTTGCTAATCTAAAGAACATGGGTATAATATACAGTTCACAAGTGCTTACTTTTTAGTTTCCACTAGAAATTAAGGTTTCCAAGGGTTAAGAATTCTAATTAATATGTGTAATTAAAGCCACTAAAAATAATTTTAAAATCCCTGTATGCAAGGAAAATAAGATGCATTTTTTGGTAAGAAAAAGTATGAGGAATGGAGATACATTTTTGCTGAGGAAAGAAAAATTTTTTGTCCCAAAATAAAGCTGGTTATTTCCAAATGAGAAAAAGAAGAAAAGACAAACTTAAATGGGATTAGAAAGTTATAGAAGGTTTATAGAAAAGGAATCCTGAGAAAAGAAGTTTTATGCATTGTCAAGCTGGCTGAATTTATTGGAATAAATTTAACTAAGTAAATTAGTTTTAATATCAAAGGTAAGATAGTGCAAAATTATAGTTTGGTTTTTCTCTCTGGTGTAGGACAAGGTTTTCTTGGGCTCTTACTCTGATCTTGATAAAGAGATTATGAAAGGTTTTTCTTTCATACTGAGTAATCTGCCTAGAAGGCAGGGATTTTATGTTTTTTCAAGATGATTCCCTGTGCTTCATGTTAAAAGCTGAGATTTTTCAGTTATGTAACCTTCTATATTTGTCTTTGAAATCTTTTTGTTACTTTGATTAAATATATAATTAAATATTAAGTTTCATAATGGTCTAGGATCCTATTTAGACAAGTGTTTTAAAACGGTTTTTTTTTTATATTTTTTGACAAACTTTCCAAAATCAGATACTAAATGAAGACTTTTTTGACCTCTAGCTAAGTTTGGGATTTTTCAGAGGATCCTGAAACATCTCAAAAGATTTGTTCTCTCTCCTTATAAAAAGAGGGATATTAAAGTAATTAGGCTTATTTGATATGTTAAATTACGTGGGAAGCATTTTCAAATAACAAATAGCATTAAGCCTTCTTCATGTTATGTCTTCATAAGTATATGTTAGAAGAGTTCTAGAAATTATATAAAATTTCTGGGAGTCTAGTATGTCTTGGTATAAAATACCGTCTGTTGATAAATAAATGAAAAACAATAAGATACATTGGAGTATATGAGGAAGCCATTTGGTTCAAAACTAATTCAACCTGACCTTGTTTTTCCAAAAGGCCCTGACATGGCCTATGGAGCATGCATTGTACATCTGCTTTAAACATTTACAATGTTCCAAAGACAAGAATGATGTCCTTAAAGATAGGGATGTAACTTCCCCCATATCAGCATTTCTTTAAGGATAATCATCCCTTCCTGGGAACTAAAGATTAATTACTGACCTGCTGTGTTCATCTTGTGACCACTGACCTGCTGACCACCGACCTGCTGTGCCAGCTAAGCATCTTGTGACAGTAGTAAAAGAGATACTCCTGTCATATATGATGTATGTTCTTTGTTCCAAGATGATATACAAGCAATCTGTACACCCCACCTCTTTGGTGCCCTTCCTTCCTCGGGGAAGGAAGGCCCCAGGCTATAGTCCTCAAACCTGGCTCATAATAAACTCACTCTAATTTTGATTTGCATCAACACTGTCATCAAAACTGAGGCTCATGCTAAAAGGACTGCACCTGGATATCAGAGAAAGTCTTAACTGATTTTCATGTAAAGGCAACAACAATAGAATCTATAAAGATTGGCATGGGTGGACAAAGTCCTTTCTACCTCTGCAAAAAACAGTCCCTCATTGCCAGACTTTTGCCATCCTGATTTCCTTGTAACATAGCAACAATCTCCTCCTGAATCAGATAAATTAAGATGGGTAAACAACGGTTGTAAATTAAATAGTCAGAGCTATGAGAAATCCAAGATGTCTGCTTAGCTCTTCCCAGCTCCCTGGAAAACCCCATTTTTTATTTTTTGCATTCTTTCACCCACCATAGTGCATGAAGAAAAACTATTTCTGTCCTCAGGGTCCTCAGACCTCCTCCCTCTGGGTCCTTTGAGCATCAGCAGCTGGATTTCCTTCAACTCTCACTTAATGTGAGTTACCAATATGTTCTCTTTATTGTATATATGTTCTATGGATGGGTTGAAGCTTTCCCTTTCCACAAAGCTGATGCCCTCACAATGGCAAAGAAACTGTTATAAAATGTACTTCCCACTTGGGGTATACCTTCCACAGTCTACAGTGATCAAGGCACCCACTTCACTGGGCAAATCATATGAGCCTTAATGAAAACCTTGGAAATTTCTTGGAATTATCACTGTCCCTATCACCCTCAATCATCAGGCAAAGTAAAGAAAACTAATGGAAAAACTGGATTCAAGTAGAACGAGTATTAATTACATGGGGCTGCATAAACTGAGGAGGATGCTCTACTGTTTTGTTTTTCCAGATTTAAAGAAATCTCTTCTCACAAAGGTATCTTACCTTTGAACAAAGATGAAACATTTACTTTTTTTCTTTACTTGATCCCTCCAAAATTCAGAAACTATCACATATATAAATAATCAGGCCTAATTTTAATACAAACAAATTAGTGTTACTGTGACTATCTTTGGTAAAAAAAAAAGGGATAATGACAGAGAGAATTATGTTTGAACCTTTGCAGATATTAGATAATAGCCCTATTAATGGTCTCTAAGGTTTGCTATATACGTGTAGACTGAACTCCCCTGGTCTAAGGTATTGCTTTTGGTTTTGCCAGCTGCTCACAGTACCCTCTTTGGAAAAGATAAACTCACTCCTCATGAGGTAATCACCAGCAGACCAATGTCTATTAGTATATAAACTTCTGCTGATCCCTTGTTGTCTTATGCTGGTATGACCGGCTACTGCAAGTCTCTAATGTCTTATGCTCAATCTTATCATCGACAGGTTAAAGAAGCTTTCCTGAATTCCAATTTAAAAGATCCTGTTGGTCACAGCCTAGAGCCTGGTGATTGGGTATTCTGGATGTGTCATCAGAGGAAGTGTCATCAGGGGTCCTGTGAGCCCCATTGGAAAGGACCTTACCAAGTGCTGCTGATCACTGACACTGCTGCAGAATTAGAAGGCATTGCATACTATGTGCCCCTTCCAGATACTCCTTTGTGTGTGATTACAACAGGAAACCATGGGCTTATGAATAAATAGACAACTGGTGTATGGCAGGACATTGCCTTTTAGGATACCATAGTATTCCTTTTCAAGTTCTTGTTAAAGAAATAACCAACCACAATCTCATAGGTCTAGGTGAGACTTGGCAACCCCCTTCTTACACCCCATCTACTCTCCATTGATTACCATTGCCAAAGGCTTTGTCCCTTGGATTGGTGTTGTCCATAAGGACCTGTTAAAAAAAATATATGCCTAACCATAGCTAAACTGGCAAATTCTACTGCTCAAGTCTTGGCTCAACAAAAATGATCCCTGGATTCCCTAGTGAGGGTTGTATTAGAAAATTGAATGGCACTTAATTGTCTTCTTGCAGATCAGGGCAGCGTCTATCCTTACAGAACAGAATGACATCTCTGCCATGGCCAACACCTCTTGCTGTACCTGGATCAGTTCTCCTGGTGAAGTTGAGTTAGAATTCAGAAAAGTTAGAAAAAAATCACAGGGCCTTTCTAGTCCAATGTCTTTTAATGACACCCTCTGATTTCCTATTGTTTTCAAGCTGGCTTCCTTCAGGTATTGGTACTTGGATAAGGTCAGGATTTCAAACATTGCTTATGATTATTATTGGAATTTTACTATGTGTACTTGTATTTAAACTTCTTATGCTACTGCTCCCTCAGATCTGCTCCTGAACTTCCGTAAACACCAAGATTATGGTCACTCAACATTTTGAAATGATGGACGAGGCTTCAGGTAACCAGACAAAATTCCTGGATAAGGAAACTACCTATGAGTCATTTCCTGACCATCTCCTTGTTGCATAAATGTGGCCTAACCCTTATGACACTGACCCCTTGGAATAACCATCAGAAAAAGGGGAAAAAACTCCCCCATACACATACATGTGGGACATGACATTCTGGGACAGATCCATTATAGCCACATGGGACTAAATAAATCTATGGTTGATCAATGATGCTTTCAAAGAAAGATCTCGATCAAAAGGGGAAATGTGAAACGTGAAACAAAACAGTCACTTTTGTCTAAGGGCTTTAAAATGGAGCCGGGAAGCCATTAAGGAAATGGGTCTTATGCTCATTCTCATCCAGCAGAACATGAACTTTTCACCTGAGTAACACTGCAGGAAACCTGCAGCTCATCACAGCGACAGATTTTTGCCTCCCTCTAGCTAGCCTTAGCAATCAACAATGTTTAGCCCAGATTAGCTTTCTGCCACCAACCCCAATTAACATTCTATGTAATGCAATCCTCCCTCTTTTGCCTTTAAAAGCTCCTGCCTCTTACTCCCTAGCAGGGCACTATTTGAGTTGTTACCCCAATCTGTGTACCCTGAATTGCAATTCTTTGATCCCCAAATAAATGCCTCTCTGCCTCTCATTCTGGCCCTTTATTTTTGGGTTAGCAGAAGCTACCATTAATGCATCGTATTCCTTCCAATCAAGACAGTTATATGTAGGCTTACTTATAAATATGCCATATCAGAATATTTCCTCCATCATGCTCTTAAAAGAACACTTAAGGTCATGACACAGAAATCCTAGCGGTGGTTCCCATGTGATTCTTCTTAAAAACAATGGTTGATTCTTTCTGTGCATTCTCACAGTTCAGCTATTTGTCTACAAGTTGCAGCATTATGAATGTTAGATTTATAAATTATTTTCCCCTCATACTCATCCTAGTCTTCTATGCTCTTTAGAGAAAGAAAAGAAAAAAAAAAAAAAAGAAAACCACATCCAAAAAGAAGATTCCACCTTCACATCACTGAGCAATAAACATCCAATTTAGGAATGAAGGCCCCATGGATATAAAAGGGAAGGACGTTGGTTGATGGTATGTTTAACTCGAGCAAAGTGTGGGGCACTTTGAAGTATAGTTCTACTCTCAGAGAAAACAAAGAGCTCTAGAGAGTTTAGTCTCTGTTGTTTATTACTTATTTTTAAATTATGTATTGCTTTTATTTCATTAAAAACAGAAGGTGGTCTAAATGATCACAAAAAGAATTGGGCAATATCTTTGGGGAAATTTTTCCATAAATAGTATAAAACTCATTTTGCAAAAGGTTCAACTGCAGGGCCAGCTGGCTCCAGTGATGATCTTTCCGATTTGTTCCAAGTCTTTCCAACATACTCCTCTCTCTCTGTCTCGCTCTCCTTCTCTCTTTCTCTTTCTCTCTCTCTCTCATTTAGAATGTTTTATATGTGCTCTGTAGTAATCTTCATAGGCATTGCCCAATGTAAATATTAGTGATTTCCTCTTCTTTTTACAGACTACAGAAAAGTGTAAGAAGGATTGATATTTCTGAATCTCCTTGTTCAAAAAGCATGGAGAGAAGTTGGGTTCAGTGGCTGCATTACTGATCTCTGAGGATAAGTGGTTAAACTATTTCAAAGTAAATAATGTTAGATTATGATTTTGCATTCTTCAGTTTGTAATAAAATTTATTGCATTGCAGAATGATTACATAATGATTTTGGATTAGGCCCAGATGTATATCCAGAATGTAAAATTGCAGAGAGAAATGTATAACATATGGTCTGGAATTCTTATGAAAATTATGAAACCTCTGAGTCTCAAGAACTATTATGACCTAGATGTTATAAAACAAGATAATTTAAAAGATATTTGTACTTTTTTGTTACAGTTGTGCCATTAGCTGAAAGAGAATGAGATACTAGCAGGTTTGGGGGCAAAAGAATTTAGTGAAATAAGCTTTTGCCCTGTAAAGAATTTATCCTATCCTCACCCATGGACCAGAAAGCCTGGTGTACCGTCTTCACTCTGGAAAGAGAAAAGCATTCTGCTCTTCACCCAACCAGTGCCATCTTTGATGAAGCCAGAACTCGAAGACTCTAGGGTGATTCTGAGGTTCTGGGTTATTTTCCTTCTTGGAGCTTGTAGCTATACATTTTTAGCTCAAGTTTGAGCCAATAGTTAGGTGCTATGGACTGAATGTTTGTATCTCTTCAAAATTCATATGTTGAAGCCCTAACCGCCCCCCACCATCTCTAATGTGATGGTATATGGAGATGTGGTCTTTGGGAGGTAATTAGAATTATATGAAGTCCTGAGGGTGGGGCTCACAATGGACTTAGTTCCCTTATGAAAAGAGATGCCAGAGACCTTTCTCTCTCTCTCCTCCAGCACACACAAAGAAGAGGCCCTGTGAGTATACATGAGGAGATGGCCATCTGTAAGCCAGGGAGAGAGACTTCACCAGAATCTGACTGGTGGCACTTTTGTCTTGAACTTCCAGCCTCCAGAACTGTGAGAAAATAAAAATTTGCTGTTTAAACCACCCAGTCTATGATATTTTGTTATAGTAACCTGAGCAGACTAAGACATCAAGTATAATAAGAGAAGATTGAACTAAATAGAGGAGACTCTTCTTATCCTCTGTAGTAGGCTGAGTAGTAGCCACCTGAAGACCTGAGGTCCTAATTCCTGGAACCAGTGAATGTTACCCAATAGAAAAAAGTTTCAAGTTAAAGATCTTGCCATAGGGAGATTATCCTGGATTATCAGGATGGGCCCAAATCCAATCACAAGTGTCCTTGTAAGGGAGAGACAGAGAAAGACTCCATGCACAGAGAAGAGAAGGAGGCAAGGTGACTGTGGAGGCAGAGATGGGAGCCACGCAACTGGAAGTCAAGTAATGCTGGCAGCCACCGGAAGCTGGATGAGGTAAGCCATGCAGTCTGCCCCAGGACCTCTGGAGGAAGTCCTGCTCTGGCAACACCTTGATTTTGGACTTTTGGCCTCCAGAACTGTAAGAGAACAAATTTCTGTTGCTTTAAGCACACAGATTATGGTAATTTGTTATCTGCCATAGGAAACCAATGTCCTCCAAATTCTCACTCTTCCTCTATACTGACCTTGAGTTTGGGGCTGCTGGTCACTCCCACGGTTAAGCAGCAGCAGTGAAGCAGAAGTTGAGGGCATGTGACTCAGGCGTTAGCTTGGCTGTCCTGCGGAATGGGAGTGGGTCTTTGAGAAGGTCTTCTAATCCCTGGGTCACTGCTGACAAGAATAAGCCTCCTCCCAGGCCTGGAGGACAAACTCAAGCATAGTACATGTGATGGTATTTGGCAGTTTAGCCTATGGTATTTCTAAACAATAGCCTGTCGACTGTACTGGGGGCATGGGGCAAAAAAGAGATATAATGATTACTTCCAGAAAATTGCACTGCTGCCAAATCATACCTGAATTCTTTGAAAGTGATATATGAATTTTCTTTTTAAGATTTCTACTCTGCTTTATTTTTATGGCAAAGAATGCCTGGAGGATACTCTTGGGGGATAAACACTTTTATATGGCTACCAAACTCGTAGAGAAAAAGTGGGAGCAATGACAGTCTCAGTGATTCTTTCCCTACTAATTGTTCTAAGGCTTGGATTAGAGGAAAGCCATCTGGAAAGGCCTGCTGTTCTCAAGGGACAAAGAGGAGGGGGTGCTCTGAGAACTCTTTTACTCAAAAAAGACTGATTTTCTCAAAAACCAGGCCATAATTAACTGGTTGAAAGTTTATTTTTTCATCCCAACTGGGCATTTGGCTGAGGATCAGCTGGCTGGCACGCTCGTGCCACCTCCACCTTCTCCTCTGGCTTGCTTTCTTCTTTTGAGATCTGCATCTAATGTTTTCTGAGTTTCTCTGCTTGTTGTTTGCATTTGCCAGGAAAAAACAGTGTTTGCCTTTTTCTCTTGTCAGTCAGCTTCTTCTGTGAATGGTATGGATGGCTGGGTCAACTGCCCGGTTCCCTGTTTTTCTGCTTTAAATGATCAAAACTTAAAGCATAAATATTAACGAATGCCATCTGTGTCATCCTCCTAAAATCTTTCTGGTAATCTTGAAAGCTTCTAATTAATTACTCATGAAGAAAATAAAGCATAAAGAAAAGCTCTCTAAATCTTTGCCTTCCTGTTTATGATGAGAAACTTTGAGCAAATAAATATTTTGCAGAGTAAATGCCTGAAAAGTTATGCCAGTGAGGCCATGAGAGTGCATTAAAAAAATAACATACTGCACACAAGGGACTCAACTCGGTACTAGAGAGTCTAGTTATTTGTTGAATTACTTCCTTTCTCCCATCTTTGACCTTTCTAGGACTTACCCACAACCTGGTTAAAGAATCACTCATATTTTTAATTTATTCTGCATCTGAAACATTTACACTTTTGTTCTGTATTGAATTTAATTAAAGCATCTGAAGTGTGATGAAAAAAGGAATAATGTTAAGAGAGAGAAAGCCTCCCACATATGTGGACATCCAGTATCCACAGATCAGAAGAGCTAATGACACTTGGCCACTGCTTCCACAGGGGAAGGTCTAGTTTTGGCCAAATCTGAGATGTGCTGATCCAATATGAAGCTGTCCTGGGAAAACTGCTCAGGCTTAAGCAAGTCTGGTTGGGGATTCTAGATATCTTAGTAGTCATCTATATTTGGACTCAGTAATTTCAGGATGAGTCATACAGTGTACTGAAAAATCTATCCATTTGGAAAAATGTTTCTCAGCTCAGAAATGTCAACAATACACATTTTTCCTTGACAGATATGTCTACCTTAATTTGATCATTGCACTTTATTTTCACTGTTTGTAACAACCTGAGCAACATAGAAATTTTTCATGAGAACAGTCTTACTGACTCAGTCACAAATATTTATGGACATTTGTTGCCTTCAGGGTACTGTATAAGGTAAGTCTCATCAAATGTTTAAGCAATTTGGAGGCTCACAACTCATTTTAAAAATAGAAATACAGCAAGTCTTTGCATTTTCCACATTTAGAACATTTCCCTTGAGAAGTTCAAACCCTACTGCAGGTAATATATCACTTCAAGGAACACCATGGCTTGACTTTGTGTTGGAGAAGCCAAGAAATATCAAAGCTTGAACATCACACTTCACTTATCCCTGTGGATTGTTCGCTTAGTGTGCAAATGGCTCCGAGTTGTTGAAATAGGAGAATTCAGTTATTGGCTAACGTTGTGTGTGTCTTGTCCAGATTGTTACAATTAACCACACCAGTGATGGTTATAATTCAATGCTCTAGGTTCTATGAATTTAAGCTTCCTGGATTGTTAAGAACTAAATGACATCTTTAAATTGCCAGAGAAAATTGTGGTAGTTTAATGCATAAAAGCTCCATTCTCCTTGTCTAAAAATTAGAGGGAATTTGAAAAGTTTAACATTTATCTAGTGTCTATGTGAGATTTATGCTAGGTGTAGGTAAGTTTAGCATATAAAATTTATTTGGGGAGATGGACAAAATGAAAGAGAAATCTCAATAAATTGTGGTAAATGATCAAACGGGCACTAAACTCAGCCTAAATTGGTCAGAAAAGGTGATGCTTAATCTGAGTCTTGCAGTAAGCGCAGAAGCTCTGCAAATGTGGTTGAGAAGGGCGATTCACAAAAAGAGCACAGCACAAGCAAAGGCACAGAGGCGTAACAGTCTATGCAGGCATTACAGTTCAGAATTCTAGAGGAAAATGCTATCAAGAAACTGGGAAGAAAGCAAACTGGAGATGGGCATCTATTCATAAGGGGCATTATATGCCATGCTGAGAATATTGGGCCTTATCTCATGCACTTTAGGAAGGTCCTTCCAGGTCCTTCCAGCAGTAATGTAGATAGCAGATTGCAATGCTCCAGGTAAGAGAAGGTAAAGGATTGGATTAAGGTCAGCGAGAAGGGGAGAAGAGGAGGAATATAATTTTTTTTTAAGAGAAAATCCTTTTTTTTTCAATGCAAATGGCTGTACATAGTTAATGTAGCCAAATTGATGACTTTGGAGAAAAGTATACATCTGTGAAAAGATCACCACAATCTATGCCATAAATCTGTCCATCACCTCCATATATTTCCCCTCATCCCTGTGTTTATTATTTTTGTGTGTGTGATAAGAACACTTACATAAGATTTTCCCTCTTAGGAAATTTTTAAATATATAAAACAGTATTAACTATAGGCATTATGCTGTACAGTAGATTTCTAGGACTGTTTCATCTTGTATAACTGAAACTTTGTACTCTTTGGCTAATACCTTCCTATTTTCCCCTCTCCCAGCCCCTGGCTACCACCAATCCACTCTGCTTCTGTGAGTTTGACTGTTTTATTTATCATATATATGGTATCATGTGTTTTTTGCCCTGCTGTGTCTGGCTTATTTCGCTTAGCATAGTGTCCTCTAGCAAGATTTCTTTCTTTATTAAGGCTGAGTAATGTTCCATTATATGTATATACCATATTTTCTTTCTTTATTCATCCCTTGATGGACACTTCAGTTGCTTCCATGCCTTGACTATCGTGAATAATGTTGCAGTGAACATAGGAGTGCAGATGTCTCTTCAATATCCTGATTTCATTTCCTTAGGATAATACCCAGAAGTGGAATTGCTGGATCCATGGTAGTTCTCTTTTTAATTTTTGAGAAACCTCCATACTGTTTTCCACGGTGGCTGCATCAATGTACATTCCCACCAACAGTGCACAAGGGTTCCCTTTTCTCCACGCCCTGGCCAACACTTGTTAGTTTTTGTCTTTTTGATAATAGCCATTCTAACAGGTGTGAGATGTTACCTCATTGTGGTTTTGATTTGCAGTTCCCTGATGATTAGTGATGCTGAGCATCTTTTCATGTACCTGTTGACTATCTGTTTGTCTTCTTTGGAAAAATGTCTATTCAGATCTTCTGCTTATTTTTTTATTTTATTTTTTGCTGAGGAAGATTCACCCTGAGCTCACATTCTTTGCCAATCCTCCTCTTTTTCTGTTTGAGGAAGATTAGCCCTGAGCTAACATCTGTGCCAATCTTCCTCTATTTTTTTTTTTTTGTATGTGGGACACCACCACAGCATGGCTGGTGAGTGGAGTAGGTCTGTGCCTGGGATCCAAACCTGCAAACCCAGGCCACCAATGTGGAGCACATGGAACTTTAACCACTCAGTCACAGGGCTGGGCCCTTCTGCTCATTTTTTAAGCTTTTTTTTTTTTGCTATTGAGTTGTATGAGGTTTTTAAAATATATTTTGGATATTAACCCTTATCAGATATATGATTTACAAATATTTTCTCCCATTCAGTAGATCGTCTTTTCATTTTGTTGGTGGTTTCCTTTGCGTTGCAGAAGCTTTTCAGTTTGACGTAATTCCACTTGTTGATTTTTGCCTTTGATGCCTGTGCTTGTGATGTCATGTCCAAGAAATCATTGTTAAGGACAATATCCAGAAGTATTTGCCCTATGTTTTCTTCTAGGAGTTAAGATCTTACATTTACTAGAAGTTTGGGTGTTATATTTAAGTCTTGAATTAGTTTTGAATTGATTTTTGTGTATGGTGTGAGATAAGGGTCCAATTTCTTTCCTTTCCTTTTTTTTCCTGCATATGGCTGTCCAGTTTTTCCAACAATATTCTTTGAAGAGGGTATCATTTCCCCATTGTGTATTCTTGGCACCCTTTTGGAAGATCACCATATACATGTGGGTTTGCTTCTGGGTTCTGTATTCTGTTACATTGCTCAATATGTCTGTTTTTATGCCAGTACCATACTATTTTGTTTACTGTAGCTTTGCAATATATTTGAAATCAGAAAGTGTGATGCCTCCTGCTTTGTTCTTATTGCTCAAAATTGTTTTAGTTACTTGAGATCTTTTGTAGTTTCATATGAATTTTAGGATTCTTTCTTCTATTTTTGTAAAAAAAATGCCATTGGGATTTTTTGATAGGGATTGTGTGTAATCTGCAGATTGCTTAGGGTAGTATAGGCATTTTAACAATATTGATTCTTCCAATCCATGAACACAGGATGTCTTTTCATTTATTTGTGTCTTTTTCAGTATTTTATAGTTTTCATTGTAAAAGTATTTCATACCTTTGGTTAAGTTTATTCCTAAGTATTTTACTCTTTTTGATACTGTAAATGCAACTGTTTTCTTAATTTCCTTTTCTGATAATTCATTGTTAGAGTATAAAAACACAGCTGATTTTTGTATGTTGATTTTGCATCCTGCAACTTTCCTGAATTTGTTTATTAGCTCTAACAGTTGTTTTTTTTTTGGGGGGGGGGGCGGAATCTTTAAGCTCTTTACATGGAAGATCATATCATCTGCAAATAGAGATAACTTTGCTTCTTCCTTTCTGATATACTTCTTCCTTTTCTTACATAATTGCTCTGGCTAGGACTTCCAGTACTATGTTGAAATGGAGTGATTAGAGTGGACATCCTTGCCTTATTCCAGATCATAGGTGAAAACCTTTCAGTTTGTCACATTTGAGTATGATGTTAGCTGTGGACTTTTCCTATATGGCCTTTATGATGTTGAGGTATGGTCCTTCTACACCTAATTTGTGGAATGCTTTAATCATGAAAGGATGTTATATTTTGTCAAACACTTTTTCTGCACCTATTGAGATGATCAAGTGATTTTTACCCTTCATTCTATTTATGTGGTGTATCACAATGATTGATTTCCTTAAGTTGAACCATTCTTAAATTCCAGGAATAAATCCCACTTGGTCACAATCCTTTTAATGTGCTGTTGAATTTGGTTTGCTGACATTTTGTTGAGGATTTTTGCATCTATGTTCATCAGGGATGTAGTTTTCTTTTCTTATGGTGTCTTTATCTGGCTTTGGTATCAGGGTGATGCTGGCCTCATACAAAGAGCTTGGGTGTTCCCTCTTCTATTTTTTGGAAGTGTTTAAGAAGGATTGGTATTAATGCCTCCTTAAATGTTTGGTAGAATTCACCTGTGAAGCCATCTGGTCCTGGGCTTTTCCTTGTTGGGAGGTTTGTAATTACTGACTCCATCTCCCTATTTGTTATTAGTTTGTTCAGGCTTTCTGTTTCTACTTGATTCAGTCTTGGTAAGTTGTATGTTTCTAGGAATTTATCCATACTTTCTATGTTGCCCAACTTGTTGGTGTATAATTGTTCCTAATAGTCCCTCGTGATCTTTTTTATTTCTGTGGCATCAGTTGTGATGTCTCCTCTTCCACTTCTGCTTTTATTTATTTGACTCTTCTCTTTTTTCCTAGTGTAGCTAAGGGTTTGCTGGTTTTGTTTACCTTTTCAAAGAACCAACTCTTACTTTCATCAATTTTTTTCTATGCTCTATTTTATTTATTTCTGCTCTAATCTTTATTATTTCCTTCCTTCTGCTAATTTTAGGCTTAGTTTGAAAAATATCTTAGGCTTAGTGTAGAAAAATAAGTGGTTTTGCCATTAATCACCTGCTTGAATCTCAGTGACTCTCTTGGCCTTAGTTTATTAAAGTATAAAACCTAGAAGTTGGACCAGGTGTCCACTGAGGTCCTTTCTAGGTTTAAAATTCAGTATAGTTATGAATGAATCATCTTCCTTTCAATCTTACCTTAGAATCCTTACCTTAGTTCCTCTATCTCTCTCGAAATATCTTGTGACCTAGCAAA
The DNA here is from genome assembly GCA_031878705.1 of Tapirus indicus. Taxonomy (NCBI): domain Eukaryota; kingdom Metazoa; phylum Chordata; class Mammalia; order Perissodactyla; family Tapiridae; genus Tapirus; species Tapirus indicus. The sequence goes on from CM062917.1 coordinate 57,291,815, forward strand.
TAATTTTTTCTGCATCATTTTTTTCTTTGCTTTTTATTGGGTATATGATCTAAGAAATAGTTGCCCTCCATAAAATGCAAAGAGTTTTCTTCTAAAAGTTTTAGAGTCTTAGCTTTTATCTTTAGGTCTCTGGTCTGTGTGTGTGCGTGTGTGTGTGTGTGCGTGTGTGTGTGTGTAGCATGAGATAGGATTTGTGGTTTATTATTTCTTGACTTGCTAGACTGTGTTCCTGTCCAGATATCTCTCTTTATGCTAATATTACACTATCTTAACTACTATAGTATTATAGAAAGTCTTGAAATCAGGTAGAGCAAGTACTACAATGCTGTTTTTTATTTTTATTTTTTCAGAACTGATTTGGATACTTTTTGTATTTCTGTATACATTTTAGAACCAGCTAGTCATTTTCTAACAAATATGTCTCCAGGAATTTTGAAAGGAATTGTGTTGAATCCACAGATAAATTTTGAGAGAACCAATAACTTCATAATATTAATTCTTCTAATCCATCTAATCCAATATTATTATGACATTCTTTCCATTGGTATAAATCTTTAATTTTTCTCAGTTTTCAGTGCAGAATTCTTGCCCATATTTCAAGGCTGTTGCTAAGTGCTTTACAGGCATAGGTTGTTTATTGCACTTTGCAGATATTGCATTTCTTATAAGACCCTCCACCAGCAAAAAGATTATGACTCACTGAAGGCTTAAATGATGGTTAGCATGTTTTGGCAATAAAGGGTTTCCTTCAATTATTTTATTGAGATAGTAATGGTTTATAGCATTGTGTAATTTCAGATGTACATTATTATTTATCAATTTCTGTATAAACTGCATCCTGCTCACTACCCATAGTCTAATTATTATCAGTCACCATACATATGTGCCCTTTTACCTATTTTGCCCACCCTACAGCTCCCTTCCCTTCTAGTAACTGCTAATCTTTTCTCCTTATCCATGTGTTTATTTATCTTCCACATATGAGTGATATCATGCACTATTTGATCTTTCTTTGTCTGGCTTATTTCGCTTAACATCATATCCTCAAGGTCCATCCATGTTGTTGCAAATGGGACGATTTTGTCTTTTTTATGGCTGAGTAGTATTCCATTGTGTGTATATATATATATATATATATATATATATATATATATATATATATATATACCACATCTTCTTCATCCATTCATCCGTAGAAGGGCATTTGGGTTGCTTCCATGTCTTGGCTATTGTGAATAATGCTGCAATGAATATAGGGGTGCATAAATCTCTTTGGATTGTTGATTTCAAGTTCTTTGGATAAATGCCCAGTAGTGGGATAGCTGGATGGTATGGTATTTCTATTTTTAATTTTTTGAAAAATCTCCACATTTTTTCCACAGTGGCTGCACCAGTTTGCATTCCCACCAACAGTATATGAGGATTCCGTTTTCTCCACATCCTATCCAATATTTGTTATTTTTTGTCTTGGTAATTATAGTCATTCTGACAGGTGTAAGGTGATATCTCATTGTAGCTTTGATTTGCATTTCCCTAATAATTAGTGATGTTGAACATCTTTTCATGTGTCTGTTGGCCATCTGTATATCTTCTTTGGAAAAATGTCTTTTCATATCCTCTGGCCATTTTTTGATGGGGTTTTTTTATTGTCATTTTTGAGTTGTATGGCTTCTTTATATATTTTAAAAATTAACACCTTGTCAGATATATGATTTGCAAATATTTTCTCCCAGTTGATGGGTTGTCTTTTCACTTTGTTCATGGTTTCCTTTGCCTTGCAGAAGTTTTTCAGTCTGATGTAGTCCCATTTGTTAATTTTTTTCTTTTGTGTCCCTTGCCTGAGTAGACATGGTATTCGAAAAGATGCTGCTAAGACTGATGTCAAAGAGTATATTGCCTATATTTTCTTCTAGGAATCTTACAGTTTCAGGTCTTACATTCAAGTCCTTTATCCATTTTGAGTTACTTTTTGTGTATGGTGCAAGGTAATGGTCTACCTTTATTCTTTTGCATGTGGCTGTCCAATTTTCCTAACACCATTTATTGAAGAGATTTCCTTTCTCCATTGTAGGTTCTTGGCTGTTTTGTTGAAGATTAACTGTCCACAGATGTGTGGTTTTATTTCTGGGCTTTTAATTCGGTTCCATTGATCTGTGTGTCTGTTTTTGTACCAGTACCATGCTGTTTTGATTATATAGCTTTGCAATATATTTTGAAGTAAGGGATTGTGATGTCTCCAGCTTTGTCCTTTTTTCTCAGAATTGCTTTGGCTATTTGGGGTCTTTTGTTGTCCCATATAAATTGTAGGATTCTTTGTTCTGTTTTCGTGAAGAATGTCATTGGGATTCAGACTGGGATTGCACTGAATCTGTAGATTGCTTTAGGTAATGTGGACATTTTAACTATGTTTATTCTTCCTATCCATGAGCATGGAATATCTTTCCATTTCTTTATATCTTCTTTGATTTCTTTCAGTAATGTTTTATAGTTTTTAGTGTTTTCATTTTATAGGTCTTTCACCTCTTTGGTTAAATTTATTCCCAGATATTTTATTCTTTTTGTTGTGATTGTAAATGGGATTATATTCTTTCCTTTTTTTTTTTTTTTTTTTTTTGGCATTTGATAAAGATTCACCCTGAGCTAACATCTGTTGTTGCCAATCTTTCTCTCTTATTTTTTTCCTCCCCAAAGCCCCAGTACATAGTTGTATATTCTAGATGTCAGCCCTTCCAGTTCTTCTATGTGAGCCACTGCCACAGCATGGCTACTGACAGAGGAGTGGTATGCTTCCACACCTGGGAACTGAATCTGGGCCCTGAAGTGGAGCACACCAAACTTCAAGAAGTAGGCCATCAGGACTGGCTCAGGATTGTATTCTTGACTTCTCTTTTTGCTAGTTCATTTTTAGTGTATAGAAATGCAACTGATTTTTGTAAGTTGATTTTGTACCCTGCAACATTGCTGTAGTTGTTGATTATTTCTAATTGTTTTCTGATGGATTCTTTAGAGTTTTCTATATGTAGAATCATGTCATCTGCAAACAGTGAGAGTTTCATTTCTTCCTTTCCAATTTGGATTCCTTTTATGTCTTTTTTCTTGCCTAATTGCTCTGGCCAAAACCTCCAGTACCATGCTGAATAGGAGTGGTGAGAATAGGCACCCTTGTCTTGTTTCTGTTCTCAGAGGGATGGCTTTCGGTTTTTCACCATTAAGTATGATGTTGGCTGTGGGTTTGTCATATATGGCCTTTATTATGTTGAAGTACTTTCTTTCTATATCCATTTTATTGAGAATTTTTATCATAAATGGATGTTGGATCTTGTTAAATGTTTTCTCTGCATATTGAGATGATCATGTGAATTTTATTCCTCATTTTGTTAACATGGTGTACCACATTGATTGATTTGCCGATGTTGAACCATCCCTGTGTCCCTGGTATAAATCCCACTGGATCATGGTGTATGATCTTTCTAATGTATTGCTGTATTCAGTTTGCCAATATTTTGTTGAGAATTTTTGCATCTATGTTCACCAGTGATATTGGCCTGTGATTTTCCTTCTTTGTAATGTCCTTGTCTGATTTTGGGATCAGGGTGATGTTGGCCTCATAGAATGAGTTAGGAAGCACTCCATGTTATTCAGTTTTTTGGAATAGTTTGAGAAGGATAGGTATTAAACCTTTGAATGTTTGGTAGAATTCTCCATAGATGCCATCTGGTCCTGGACTTTAGTTTTTTGGAAGGTGTTTGATTACTGTTTCTTTACTTGTGATTGGTCTATTCAGATTGTCTATTTCTTCTTGATTCAGTTTTGAGAAGTGGCATGAGTCTAAGAATTTGTCCATTTCTTCTAGATTATTCAATTTGTGGGCATATAATTCTTCATGGTACTCTCTTATAATCCTTTCTATTTCTGCAGTATCTATTGTAATTTCTCCTCTTTCACTTCTAATTTTATTTATTTGAGACTTGTGTCTTTTTTTCTTAGTGAGTCTGGCTAAGGGTTTGTCAATTTTTTTATCTTCTCAAAGAATCGGTTCTTAGTTTCATTGAAACTTTCTACTGTTTTTTAGTCTCTATTTCATTTATTTCTGCTCTAATTTTTATTTTACTCCTTCTGCTTACTTTGTGCTTTGTTTGTTCTTTTTCTGTTAGGTGTAGTTTAAAATTACTTATTTGAGATTTTTCTTGTTTGTTGAGATTGGCCTGTATTGCTGTAAATTTTCCTCTTAGAACCCCTCTTGCTGCATCCTGTAAGACTTGGTATGTTATATTTTTATTTTCATTTGTCTCCAGGTATTTTTTGATTTCTCTTTTTGACTTCTGCATTGATCCAATGGCTGTTTAGTAGCATGTTGTTTAGTCTCCACATATTAGTGACTATCCCAGATTTTTTCTTATAGTTGATTTCAAGTTTCATAGCATTGTGGTTGGAATAGATGCTTGATATGATTTCAATCTTCGTAAATTTATTGAGACTTGCCTTGTTTCCCAACATATAGTCTATCTTTGAGAATGTTCCATGTGCACTTGAGAAGAATGTGCTTTCTGCTGTTTCTGGATGGAGTGTTCTATAATCTGTTAAGTACATATGATCAAATGTTTCATTTAAATCCACTGTTTCCTTGTTGACTTTCTGTCTGGATGATCTATCCATTGATGCAAGTGGGGTGTTGAGGTCCCCTGCTATTATGGTGTTGCTGTTAATTTTTCCCTTTAGGTCTGTTAATACTTGCTTTATATACTTTGATGCTCCTGTGTTAGGTGCATATATATCCATAAGTGTTATGTCCTCTTGGTGGAGTGTCCCTTTTATCATTATATACTGCCCCTGTTTGTCTCTCATTGTCTTTTTTATCTTGAATTCTGCTTTGTCTGATATAAATATGGCAACACCTGCTTTCTTTTGTTTGCCATTTGCTTGGAGGTCTTCCATCCCTTCACTCTGAGCTTATGTTTGTCTTTAGACCTGAGATGTGTTTCCTGGAGGCAGCATATTATTGGGTCTTGTTTTTAAATCCATCCACCTACTCTGTGTCTTTTGATTGGAGAATTCAATCCATTTACATTTAGAGTGATTATTGATATATGAGGGCTTAATACTGCCATTGTATTTCTTGTTTCCTGATTCTATATTTCCATTGTTTCTCTTCCTTTGTATTTCTGACTGCCATTTCATTTTGATGTTTTCTCTTTTTTTATGAATTGTGTCTCTTCTCTGATTTTTTGTTTAGTGGTTACTGTGGCGTTTGTATAAAAGATCTCATAGATGAGATAGTCCATTTTCTGATAGCCTCTTATCTCCATTAGCCTAAGCAGATTTCATCCCTTTCCTCTTCCCCTTCTGAGTTATTGTTGTCACAAATTATTCTGTGTTGTGCTATGAGTTTGTGACTAAGTTGAAGCATTATAGTTACTTTTGAGGCTTTCCTTCCCTTTATTTTTCAGTTATAATTAAGCATTTTTTACCCTGTTCTGAAAGAGAGCTGCAGTTTTCTGCTTTCATCTGTCCATTTATCTCCTTGCTCAAAGATTTGTAGACATTTGCCTTTTTGTTTCAGGTATGAGGGCATCCTTGATCATTTCTTGTAGAGGAGGTCTAGTGGTGATGAACTCCCTCAACTTTTGTTTATCTGGGAAAGCTTTTATTTCTCCATCATATCTGAAGGATAGTTTTGCTGAATAGAGTATTCTTAGGTGAAAGTTTTTGTCTTTCAATATTTTGAACATATCATTTCATTCTCTCTTAGCCTGTAAGGTTTCTGCCAAGAAATTTGCTTTAAGCCTGTTAGGGGTTCCCCTGTAAGTTATTTTCTTCTCCCTTGCTGCCTTTAATAGTTTTTTGTTGTCATTGACTTTTGCCAGTTTTACTATTATATGCCTTGAAGAGGGTCTTTTAGGATTGATGTATTAGGAGTCCTATTGGTTTCATGTATTTGTAAGTCCAGTTCCTTCCCCAGGTTTGGGAAGTTTTCACCTATTATTTCTTTGAACAAGCTCTCTGCTCCTTTCTCTCTCTTTTCTCCTTCTGGAATTCCTATAATTCTTATGTTGCTTTTCCTAATTGAGTTGGATATTTCTCAAAGAATTCCTCCATTTTAAAAAATTCTTAGTTCTCTCTCCTCCTCCACCTGAAGCATTTCTATATTTCTATTCTTAAAATCACTAATTCTTTCCTCCATAATGTCAGCTCTATTTTTTAAGGATTCTAGATTATTTTTCATCTTGTTAATTGTGTTCTTCATATCCAGAATTTCTGCTTGGTTTTTCTTTTATACTTTCAGTCTCTTTGGTGAAGTATTCCTTCTTCTCATTAATTTTATTCCTGAGGTCATTAAACTGCCTTTCTGAGTTTTCTTGTAACACATTGAGTTTCTTTAAGATAGCTATTTTGAATTCTCTGTCATTTAAATTGTAAATTTTCATGTCTTCATGGTCAGATTATGGAGAATTGTCATTTTCCTTCTGCTGTGAATTGTTACTGTAGTTTCTCATGGTATTTGATGAACTAATTCTTTGCCAGTGCATTTGTGGTAGTATCAGGTCACGGATTCCACATACTACCACTGGGGGGAAGCAAGGGCTGTGTTTCTGATCCCAGTCTGTCTGCTGGAAGTTGTGGGGGTATGGTGAGCAGCCCCACCAGCCAGGAAAGCATTCACAGGTGGGCTCAGGGCTGCCACTGCCTCTTCTTAAAGTCGTGCTTGGTGGGTGGGGCTTCTTTGTAGGGCCCCAGCCTGGGCCACTCATTGGGACCACAGCAGCACAGGGGGCCTTCTTGCCAGCAGAGAAAGTGTTCATGCACCAGCTCAGGGCTGCTGTCGCTTCTTCTTACAGTCATGCTAAGATGTGTTCCCACTTGTGGGGCTGTAGCAGTACTATGGGCACTCCTGTTGGCCAAGAAAGCATTTGTGTGTGCACAGAGATCTGCTGCCACCTCTTATAGTTGCACTGGGCACTGTGCTTGGTGGGCAGGGCTTCTTTGCAGGGTATAAGCCTGGGTCACTCTTTGGGACCACAGCAGCACAGTGGGCTCTCCTGTCAGCCAGGAAAGCACTCACACATGGGCTCAAGGCTGCTTCCATGTCTTCTTGCAGTTGTGCAGAGGTGCATTCCCACTTGCAGGACTGCAAGGGCACTATGGTGCTCCCAGCCAGATAAGCATTCACATGCACACACAGGACTGCCAGGGAAGTGTCAGGGAGTGCTCATCTATCTCCCTACTTCCTGGAGGCCCAGCCTAGCCACCTTCAGATGTATAGTTGTGTGGGTCTCTCAGGCATCCTGATGTGCTGTGTGGGTGTCCTCTGCTGACCAATGAATGTCTATTTAGTTGTGATTCAAAGGGGGAGAGTTAAAGGGAACAGCTCACTCCACCATGTTGTTGACCAGCAATAAAGTATTTTTAAATTAAGATATGTACATTATTTTTTAGGCACAATGCTATTACACACTTATTAGACAACAGTATAGTAAAACATAACTTTTATATGTACTGAGAAACCAAAAAATGTGTGCCACCTTTTATTGCAATATTTGCTTTATTGCAGTGGTCTGGAACTGAACTCACAGTATCTCTGAAGTCTGCCTGTGTTTTTTACAGTATTGCAAAAGGTTTCTTAAAATTTCAATGACTAGTTGTTGTGATATAGAAATGCAACTGATTTTTTATATATTGACATTGCATTTTGTGGCCTTAATAAATTCACTTATTATTTCTAACAGTTTTTGAAGACTAGGAATTGTGACATAATCATATCTTGCATAAATAAAAAGTTTTACTTATTTTTTATATTCTATATGCCTTTTATTTCTTTTCTTTTCTTTTTTTTTGTGAGGAAGACCAGCCCTGAACTAACATTCATTGCCAATCCTCCTCATTTTTTGCTGAGGAAAACTGGCCGGGACTAACACCTGTGCCCATCTTCCTCAACTTTATATGGGATGCCGCCACTGCATGGCTGACAAGCAGTGCATTGGCTGGCGCCCAGGATCCAAACCCACAAACCTCGGGCTGCCAAAGTGCAAACTAAACCGCTGCACCACTGGGCCAGCCCTTATATGCCTTTTATTTCTCTTTATTGCCTTAAATTTCACTAGCTAGAACCTCTAGTATAATGTTGAGTGGGAATTGTTAAGAGCAGATGTTCTTGCCTTATTTCTGAATTTAAGTACAGTGCATTGAGTTCACTGAGTGTGATGTTAACTGTAGGCTTTCCCTTAATGTTCTTTATCCAGTTGAGGAAGTTTCTATTTTAGTGAGAAGTTTTATCACAAATTGGTATTGAATTTATTGAGTCTATTGAGCTAATGATTTTATTTTTCTCTTTTATTTTGTTAATGTGTTTGAATTATATTGATTTAAAATATTAAATTAATGTTATATTTCTGTGATAGACTTCACATAGTTATAGTGCATTAACCTTAATATATGTGTTACTGGATTTTATTTACAAATTTTAAGGATATTTTTTCATTTATGTTCATGAGGGATATTAGTTTATGGTGTTCTTTTCTTACAATGTCTTTGTACCAGGGTAAAGTTCCCCTTGTAAAATAAATTAGAAAGTGTTCTCTAATCACCTATTTTCTGAAAGAGTTTATAAAGAATTTATTATTTCTTTTTTAAACATTTAATTGAATCCACCAGTGAAAGTTTGGGCCTGAAGTTTCTTTGTGAGAAGGTTTTCAATTATTAATTTAATGTTCTTAATAGATTTTTCATTAGCTTTTGTATCCATTTGGAATCTTGTACCTTTCGGTTATTTAATCTAATTTATCCATTTTTTTAAACTGATTGACATAAAGTTGTTATTCATAATGATTATCTCTTTAATGTTTGTAGGGTCTATAGTGATGTCTCCTTTTCCACTTCTGATAATGATAATTTATGTCTCTCTTTTTTTCCATAGATCAGTCTTGCTAGAGGCTTGTCAATTTTATCGATCTTTTTAAAGAACAAGATACTGGTTTTATTTATTTTCTCTGTTGGTTTTTCATGTTCTACTTCATTGATTTCTTCTTTCTTTTTGTGTCTATTTCCTTTTTACTACCTACATTGGGTTCAATTTTTTTTTTTCTAATTTCTTAAGGTGAGAACTCAGAAAATTGATTTTAGTTCCTTTTTTTTAGCATCAGCATTTAATTTCTCTCTAAGCACTATTTTATCTGCATCTGACAAATTTTGACTTTTTTATATTTTCATGATCATTTGTTTTAATCACTGAATGATATTCCTTGGGATTTCTTGTTTGATTCATTGATTATTTGAAGTGATTTGTTTCTAAATATTTGGGGGTTTTCTGTATATTTTATTGTTATTGAGTTTTAATTCGATCCTATTGTGATCAGAGAACATACTCATAAGATTCCAATCTTTTATTTTTTTATTTTATTTATTTATTTATTTTTTTGTGTGAGGAAGACCAGCTCTGAGCTAACATCCGTTGCCAATCCTCCTCTTTTTGCTGAGGAAGACTGGCCCTGGGCTAACATCTGTGCCCATCTTCCTCCACTTTATATGGGACGCCGCCACGGCATGGCTGACAAGCAGTGCGTCGGCGGGCGCCTGGGATCCAAACCAGTGAACCCTGGGCTGCCAAGCGTGGATGTAAACTGCTACACCACCGGGCGGCCCCCAAGATTCCAATCTTTCAAATTTTAGACTTTTTATATGACTGAGTGTGTGGCCCATCCTGGTAAATATAGCTTTTATACTTGCAAAGAATATGTATCCTGCTTTTGTTGGGTGTAGTGTTCTATAAATATCAGTTTATTCTAGGTTACTGAAAGTGTTGTTCAGACATCTTCTGTCTTTGCTGGTTCTTTATTCTGACTGTTCTATCAATTGATGGCCCACAGGCTGCTGAGTTAAGAATGCTTTTTACTATCCTAAAGCATTATTAACACACACACACACACACACACACACACACACACACAGCTCAAAGAATATGCTCAAAGCCTAAAATATTTACTCTCTGGACCTCTAGGGAAAAAATTTGCTGACTCCTGTGTTAAAATCTCCAACTCTGAATGTGGAATTATCTGCTTCTTTCTTTAGTTGTATCAAGTTTGCTTCATGTACTTTGAAGCTCTGTGGTTAGATCCATGCACCTTTATAATTGACATGTTTTATCATAATGTCTCTCTTTATCTGTTGCAATTTTTTTGCCTTGAAATGTATTTTATGTAATATTAATTTAGGTCTGTAGCCTTCTTATGCTTATTGTTTGCATAGCATGTCATTTTTCATCCACTTACTTTCAATATATCTGTCTTCATATCTATTCTACATTTTTTTTGTGGATAACATATACGTTGATTTTTTTAAAGCATCCTGGAAGTACCTTCCTTTTAGTTGCACCATTCAGTCCATTGACATTTAATGTAGTTATTCAAGTGGTTGGATTTGTATCTATCATTTATTATTTGTTTTCTATTTACTCCTCCCTTTTGAATTATTTGTATATTTTTATAATTCCAATTTTATTTTCCTATTGACTTTTTAGGTATATTTATTTGCATTATTTAGTGATTGCTCTAGGGATTATGGTACACAACTTTAACCTCTTATAGCATACTTGCAGTTAGTATTTTAGCATTTTCCATAAAATGTAGCAACCTTGCAACACTCTATGTCCATATATATTCACATTCTTTATGCTATATTTGTTATTTGTTTTACATGTACTGCTTTAAAGAGTAAATAAGAGTATGGAAGTAAAATATGGTATTTTGGATTTATGCAGTTATTTACCATTTCCAATGCTCTCCATTCCTGTCTGAGAATCCAAGTTTCTGTCTGGTATCATTTTTCTTCAGTCTGAAGACTTTCTTTAGGATCTTCTATAATGATTCTCTCAGTTTTTCTTTTATCTGAAAATACCTCCATTTTACCTTTAATCTTTAAGGATGTTTTCACTAGATATAGAATTCTGTGTTGTTCATCTTTTTCTTATACCACTTTGATAATGTTGTTTCACTCTCTTCTCTTTCTTCTCTTTTTCTGTTCCTATCTATGTTATATCATTTTTCTCTTATTACTTTCAAGATGTGCTTATGTCTTCAGCTTAAAACTTTTTATTATGATATGCCTTGGTATGGGCTTTATTGTCTTCATTCTGTTTGATTTTTGTTGATCATCTTGTGTCTATAAATTTCTGTCTTTCTTCAAATTGGGAAATTTTGAGTCATTATTTGCTCAAATATATTACTTTTGCCTCATTATCTCTCTCTCCTTCTCTTACATATATGTTGCACTGCTTTATATCATCTGAGTCCCTGTTACTCTGTTAATGCTTTTTATTTTTTAACTATTATTTCTGTTCTTCACATTGTGTAATGTTCATTGACCTGTGTTCAATTTCACTTACTCTTTCCTCAGTCATCTACATTGAGCTGTTAAGTCCATCCAGCTAAGACCCAAATAGGACCCAACAGCAAGCCAAGGGCTAATTTTTAAAAGAATTTCGTACTGCCTATAATTAATTTTCAGTTTTAGAATTTTCATTTTGTTCATCTTTATTGTTTTTATTTCTATGGTGAGATTTCCTATTATTTATCTTTTGAGAGCATATTTGTTGTACTTCATTAAGGATAATTATCACAGCCACTTTAAAATCCTTGACTATTAGTTCTAACATCTTAGTCATGTTAGAGTGATTCGCAGTTGATTTTTTTCTCTTGAGAATGTGTTTCATTTTCCTGGTTCTTTGTGGTTTGGGTAATTTTTTTTTTTTGGCAGGGAAAGATTCACCCTGTGCCAACATCGACTGTCAATCTTTCTCTTTTTTTTTTTCTCCCCAAAGCCCCAATGCATAGTTGTATATCCTAGTGTTAAATCCTTCTAGTTCTTCTATCTGACCCACCACCACAGCGTGACAACTGACAGACAGGTGGTGTGATTCTGCAACTGGGAAGAGAACCTGGGCTGCCAAAGTGGTGAGAGCACCAAACTTTAACCACTAGGCCATCAGGGCTGACTCTATTTGGGGTAATTTTGAGTAGTACTTTGAACATTATAAATTTTTCTCCAATGCTTGCTTTGTTTTTGCAGGCTATTATCTTGATTGGACTTGAATTGAAAATTTTACTTGTGGGATGGTGGCTCTGTTCTCAGTTTAGGATGTTTTTTGTTGGCTATACTTTGAGTCTGTTCTATGAACATATGGTTTTTAAGTCACTCAGAGATGTAGGTAGGCATATTTGGGAATCCCCTCTTGGAGTCTTTATATTCCGTGGTTCTCCCACTGTATTCAACACTTACAGTTTTCCCAACTCAATTTTCTAGTCCCCCAGGTCAGAATGACTGTGGTTTTTCCACTGATGCTCCCACTGCCTCACATGCTGAGCCATCTACACTTGTTCCCAAGCTAAAGGCCATGAAAATGAGACCTCATCTTGTACAGCTACCTTCCTCTTAGTGTGATTTAGATATTTCAGTCTGGTTTAATGGAAATTACCCATTTTATTCATGGCAACTCAGGTTACTTGATAATGTTGTTTTATGATCAGTCGTTCAGTCTCAGCTAGGACTCAATAGCAAGTCAAGAACTGGTGTTTAAAAGAAGAGTTACTTGCTGAAGAGAGTAAAGCTTTGTTGCCAAACTCAGGAGTATTCTCTGTCATTTTCTTATTGAAACTTCCTACAGTCTTTATACAGCACCCCCAATAAACTACAGACACTTTGAGAGTCTTTTCAATTCACTGAGTCATAAAAGGTAAGTGTCAGAACATTCTGCCCTACAGTCCAAAAGCTTACTTCATACATGAGTTAGAACAGTATACTCAAATATGAAAATATCTTCTTAAAATTTAAATAAGACAATTAGGCACTATACATTTTCTTAATGGAAGGAGTTCTCAGTGTAGCAAATTGTCTTTGACTTAGGAGATGATATTTGGACATGTCCCAGACCACTGGATCTCCTGAATTTTCATGGGATTTATTCCTCATCTTTTGTCATGCATTTGTCTTACCAAAGCATCTAAGACATCTGAGATTATCTTATCATCAGGTCCCATCTTCCTGATGTCATAAATGTAGTGGATCAAACTACATTTATCGTGTGTGTGTGTGTGTGTGTGTGTGTGTGTGATAGGATCAATGTCTCTGACAACTGAATTCTGTATGACAGGGAGCTATAGAATTGAGTTGTCCTGAGGTAAGAACATGAAGGTGTATTGACATTATAGACAAGTGAAAGAAAAATAGATTCTGGTATTTTATGATTATTTAGATGTAAGAAAAAAATTTCTTCTAAGTCAAGAGCTGCTTACTATATGTATAAATGTATAGTGTGTGTTGATTTACTCCAGGAAAGATATCCAAGGTGGAACAGCAGCTGCAATTGGAATCATTGCCTGATTAAGTTTATGACAATCCACCATATAGAATTTTGCAAATTTTAAAAAATAGCAAACTTTTGAAAAATAAATTAAATTAGATATATTATGACTTTGGGGGATGTGTACCATATTATCTGGTTTCACTTCATAATTGGTCCCTGTGTATTCCTGAATCTGACTCTACTCATAGTCTTTATGAAATGAGGAACAATGGGGACGAACAGTATCACCATGTCCTCAATTGTAGGAGTTGCCATTTATATGAATTCAAATGAGAATTATGCCCTCTAGAGATTTTTTCCAACATGAGGGCCCTCTGGGTAGGCATGGAGAATTGACATTCCCTCACAAGGTAACTAACTAGATGAAATCATTGCAAGACCTTCAAACAAGTCAAAATCAGCTTCATCAATCAGGTGAAGGAAGTCTACTTCTGCTGACAAGAGAATCTCAATGGGATTTAGCATTTGGATGTATTCATAGTCATTGGAATCCTCCCAAATGTCTCTGACATTCTTGGTGTCTCATTCTTTCTCATTTAATGTCCTGTCATAGAAAAGTATGGATGAGGTAGTAAATTAAAACCATATGATAATTCAACAATGATATTTGGTTGTATCAACCAAATCAGCTACTATAGGCAAGGAATTCTTTTAAGCAGTTTTAGAAGCTCTGTGCCTTGAACCGAGTACTTATCATCCTGACCTGGTTATTACTCCAGCTTCTTTAGCACAGTGAGGAGCAACCAGCCCATCTCAATCCTTGAGTTCCTACTGCTCAAGGTAATGGTTTATCACAGTAGCCACTCAGTTTGCTGAAGACTTGCCTTCAATAGGCATTTCATTCCTGGAGATTACAAAAGATAATAGTGACTCTTTTTTGACACTACCTTCACCCCAACCATGCCAAATAACCAATCACAGATTTCCATTTCCTTGTTGATCTATTCCCTAAAACCACATCTACCACCAATCACTGTATCTTCCTACATTTTTAGTCACAAATAACATAAGAAAAATTAGGTAATAGTGTATCAGGGAATTAAGCTTAGATGTTATTCAGCTATGATCCAAAGATTCACAAGAAATAACCAGTCTGCACTGGCAGAATCTCAAGGTTCTCAAGGCCCACTGCTTGGCATCCAAGACAAAAGATTTTGAAAATGGGAACCTCTACTACAACTGCCGCAGAACTACCAAATACCCTTATCTCTGTGCTTGCCAGAAGACCCAGTCTCCCTTCATGGCTTCCACCTCTGTTGCTCACTTCTATCTTAGAATTCTTACATGGGTACAGCTGTATAACAAAACCTTGGTCGCAGAGGAAACTCTAATTGCAAAAGAAGTCGGGCAAGGGAGCGTCCAGCTTTCTCAATCTTGATATTAGATCACAGAAGCTAGAAGTGAATTGGAGCAGGTATTGAATGACCCAATCTACAATATTTGCCATGGCTGACTTTCTAGCCAATCACCTTTCCATCCCACTGTTCACCATTTGTCTACATTCAGGAAGATTATAAAATCCTAAAATATTGGAAGTTAAATTCACTTAGGGACTTATAGTCTAATGAGTAAACTGCTTATGGGTTGTCATTGATGGAAAAGCCTTGGTATTAAGGCATGTTGAAGACTGCAATTTTTAGTGTACTACATTTTTGTTTCAGACGGAAGCAGTCAAAGAGAGTAAAAGAAAGATATTACTTTAGTGGGTTCACAGAAGGTGAAATCTGGTGTAAGCTGAGGATTTTCCCATGTAATTATAGCTTTGAGGCAGCAGAGTGATAAAGTACAAAATCCCTGTAGTGGTAAAACCAAGGGAAATCTGCATACTCTAGTGTCAATCCGCATTTACCACAGTGGATGATGTATACTTGAGTTGTCAGAGAGTAGAAAAAAAGAACATTCATAAATCTAGTTTATTGACAAATACTGGGTCATCATTAAAGACGAGCATATAAAGAAAAAAATATCATGGGCCCTTAAAAAAGTCCCTTAAAACCAGGCAAAGAGTACACTTTAACTGAATCATAGGCCATGCATAGATCTAAAAATAATCTAGAAAAATAAAATTTAAAAAGTTCTTTGTAATCATTAGGAGAGTAAAGTAAAATATAGCATCTATAAAAAAGGATTGAAATAAAGCAAGCAAATGAGATAAATAACAGAAATAAATGGAAAGGGAGATGATAAGACAAGGAAAAATTGTTAGGGTACTAAAAATTTCATAATTAAAATCCATATTTATTCAAGTAAAAACTGGAATTGGTTCTGCAGGAGATAGTATCAATAATGTGAAGGATAAACTTGAGAAGATTTTTTCCCCAAATACAGAAAAAAAATAGATATGAAAATTATGAGATAAGATGGAATACCCACAAAGATGAAAGGGACCTAATAATTGATGGTCCTGAGAGAGAATCCAGAGTAACTTAATAGAAGTAACTACCAGAGATAATGGTGGGGGTGGGGTGGGGTGGAGAACAACTTCCCTGAGCTGTATGTACAGATTAAAAGGTTTTATCACATCGTGCCAGGAAGGCCTAAACATACCCTGGAAAAATTCTCTAGGTATGAGAAAAAAGTGAACATTGAAAATCATCCAAGATGGTGATGGGGAGGGGGTAGGGGATGGGAGAGGGAAAAACTGACTTGGCATAAAGGAAAATAAAAAGCCAGCCTCATCTTAGACTTCTCAGATGCGGTTGTACATGCTGCACTGGAGCATTACCATCAGAATCTTTCAGGTCAATGTTGTGACACAGGGATTTTGTACTCCATCACCCCCCACCTTTTTAAAGGAATCGAGGCAAAATAAACACATGCTCATACATGTTCATGCACCTGCTTACAATATCTATCTGAAGGTCATCCAACTCTTTGAAAAATGAATCTCTATTAATCTCAAAAAAGGGAAATACAGAGTACAGGGACAGATGGCCAATGGAAAACCAGTTAAGCAACAGAAATAAACAAAAACACTTCTACGTCTGACTTAGACACTTAATGCAAATGTCAATTTTTTTCCAAAGAGAAAATATATTTAAAAATAATATAATAAAACATATTTAAAAATTTTTATTCATTATACTAATAAAGTTCAGTAGTAAGGAGGAGAGGAAAGAGTAAGTGGAAAAGTAAAAATGTATTAAAATATTCTGCTCAATGGAGAACTCAAAAGGCACTGTTTTTGTCTTAACTATGACAATGTAAGAAGCATAGGTTAAGAAATATAGGTTAAATATTGTTTTGAAAAGCTTAAAAGTAACTGGTAGTTAAAATTAAAAATGAGATAGTATATTGTCCATGTATGTATACCCAATGTGTGTGTGTATGTATGTACTATCTTACTATCAATCATTTATCTACCTATTTTAAAATGCTAGTTATGATCAAAGTAAAGGCCATGTGGTTTACTAGGCAAGAAAACAAAAACAAAGGAAAAGAAAAGGAAATTTTAAAATGTGAAAGAAAAGAACAACATACCAAGATGTCTAGATATTTCAGTTACATATGCTAATTGGTTGAACTACAATATTAAAAGACAAAGCTTTTCACATTGGATACAAGGCAAAATATTTGGTGTAAATGAACATATCTAAAATAAAGTTGCCTTAAAAAGAATAAAAACATAAGTGTGGATACTTATAAATCATGAAAGTGGAAACAAAATAAACCACACTTCAGAATGTTAAATAAAAATAAGTCAAGGCAAGAAGACTTAAATCAGAGAAAGGGGATTATTTTATACTTATAAGGTACAATTCTTGTTTTAAAACATGATCTAAATGGTTTCACACTGCATATATTTTTCTGTATTTGCTTATTTTTACTAAATATGTTTTTGAGATTCATATGACTTGAAATGTCTTATCTAGGTCATTTGTTTTCATTGCTGAATAAAATCCCATTGTATAAAATGCTATAACACTATATTATTTATGGATCCTTAGCTAACAAAAGTATAAAAAATTTATTAACAATGTAAACCTAAAAATTAGTATAAAGGTTTTAACCAGGGAGGAAGAAACACAGCCCAGGGGAGGGACCACAAAGATGAATTACTGTGCTGTCAATGTTTTGGTTTTCAAATTGGTATTTGTTGCATTATTTTTCTAATTTTGTATATTTCTTAACTATTGAGTAATACATAAAAATTAAAAATGAAATGATAAATACTCATTTTGTCAATATAAATTCTACAAAACTCTGCTAAAACAAATTTCATGAAAATATATGGAGCAAAAGATCTTAGTAATTTAATGAGAAATTGACAAAAACAGGATAGCATTGGGAAATTTAAAATCTCTCTCTTAGCATCCAAGACTTCAGGTAGTAAAGAAAATAAAGGATTTGAAAATTTACTAAATCACTAGAGTTTTACTAAATTATATAAGCTAGTCCAACAAATGCTTATGAACTTTTTATCCGATACATGAAGAATGACTCCCCCATTGTTCATTGATTATATTTTTTAAAATTAATATTATATTAGACTATGAAAAAGCAATATTTCCCCAAATAAGAAATTATGCAGGCCGGGGCCTCCTGGTGGCTCAGCGGTTTAGTTTGCGCTTAGCAGCCCGGGGTTCGCCGGTTCGGATCCTGGGCGCCTGCAGACACACTGCTCATCAGCCATGCTGTGGTGGCGTCCCATATAAAGTAGAGGAAGATGGGCACGGATGTTAGCCCAGGGCCAGTCTTTCTCAGCAAAAAGAGGAGGATTGGCAACGGATGTTAGCTCAGGGCTGGTCTTCCTCACACACACAAAAAAAGAAATTATGCAGGCCATATTTTATGAACATCACTGTCCTAAATTTCTAATTAGTTTATTCTGCTTTTTAAATGTTTTATTTGACTCAGTAGTTACGAAATGCTTGTTATTTGTTTTTTATTTCAATGTGGTGGATTCACCTTTTGGTTAAGCAAGTTTTGAATAGGGAAAGTTTTTTCCTTAAAGCTTTTTATTCACTCAGTATTGATATTAGTATTTATAGACTCATTCACTGTAGACTCAACTCCTTTCTACTGTTAGAGAACAGCAACAACCAAAGACTCACCAATGTTTCCTGGTGTCATGTATTGATGGTATAATTATTGATAATTCCTTATACAATATATTATTTTCAAGGATCAGGACTTCTTTTTCCTGTTTCTTTGCTTGTGGGTCACTTCTTTTATTTACTGCCTATTTTATGAGTAGTTTTCCACTCAGGGCAAAGGATAGATTAAATTGAGCAGTGAGGAGATTTGTCCGACAGGAGCATAAGAAGCACATCTAGAAGAGGAGGAAAGGATTATCTAGCTGTGATGGCTGGATGGGAGGCAGGGTCTGGCAGCAGCTAAGTGATGTGGAAGATCCATAAGGAGACAATTTGTATCTGAATTGTGCAGAGCTGTGTTCATGAAGCCATCTTGTGAAAACTATTTGAGTGGATTGATTCAGACTGAGAGATGAAAATAGGAAGAATTTATTTTCTTGAATATTGAGGTTAAGAGGTACTCAGAAGAGGATAGTTGAATTTCTTGAAGGGAGAGTCAACAATGAAGAATAGAGAGAGCACTTTGATTATTCTGCTCTGACACAGCTGAATGTACAATTACTTTTTTTTGCAAGGGTTATGTGAAAAAATGAGAGTGTAAACAGAAGTTTACTTAAGACAGGCAAGGACAAAAGAAAAACAGGTAGAGATATGCCCATTGCAATCCTACATAATTCCTGAGCAGTAATAGTACACAGTGATGAAACTGAGGAATTGCATAATATAATTGGCAATAATGCCATTAGAAACATTTCATTGAGTTTTTGTGAGTAACAATTGATATCTATTTTAAGGACAGTGTTTAAAGAAGTATGAATTCCAGCATGTACACCATTGTACATTTTTGCAGTGCATATTAGCATGGGCCAAAAGCAGCTTCTGGATCATATCCCTGGGGCCGACCCAAGGGCTTGATCACAGCATTCAAGGTCTTCCTGCTCAACAACGGCCATTGTGGACACATTCCAGGAGAGAGTTTATCTTTATAAATAATGCAGTCTTTCTACAATTTCCTTTCCCTCTAGGTTTTGGTCTCTTTAATGATTTCAAACATTATTCTGCAATAAGATTATTCCAGCATTACTGCACAGAATCCTGGCAAAAGTCCGGTGCTTGAGAGCTAAGGTGCAATAGTAGAACCAGAATGTTCACACACTCTGCTTGGCTCTGCAGTTTGCCTTTCAACATCACCTGGAAAAATAAATTGGTCGAGGAGATAAGGTTGTTTGGAAGAGTTCTTGAGCTCCGGTTATTTATGTTTCTTTCGGCCTTTAGTGACTGCATTTCCTCTTGTAACACTGCAAGAAGACCATCCGGAGACTCTGACTTCTTTCTTTCCCTTGTCAAGGGAAGGCAACTGTTGGCTCAGGTGGTGCATGGGACTGATGTAATAATGGGAAATGAGTGGTCTCAGCCAATTTTGACCTCTTACATTTTGACATGGAGGATTTTAAAACACAAACTTTCAAAAATCATAATTATGCCAAACTGGTAAATTTTCATCAAGACTATGGCTTTTAAAACATTCCATTAAACCAAACTAAACTCTGGATCAATATTTTATATAGCACACTTAAACAATTTTCATATTTCCATATTTTTATATTCAATTAGTTATTTAATTTCTATATTTTATACACAGATTTGATTCATTTAATAAATATTTTCTTCCATCAAATTTTTTGGATTAGCAGTTCTTCTATTGTGGATTTTCATTTGTAGTAATTATTTCTCTTGACTACAAAATTTTATAGGTCAAATTTTGCAGTTCTAAAATTGATATCAGGATATTGTGATTCATTAGTCACTTTTGCGTAGCAGAGCATTTTACTCTGTGAGGTTTTAGTCATTGTCAGTTTTCTTTTTTGTTGATTATTTCTATCAATATTGCTTATTACATATTTGAAAACATTACTTACAAGGTATTTTCAGATCAATGAGAAATTTGGGAGGAATTTTAAGTGACAGATAAACAAGGATGCTCATGAGAGAAAGAGTGGGAAGGAAGGGGAAGAAGGGAAGGGGAAGGAGAGGAAGGGAGAGGAGAAGGCACAAAAGGGGCAGATAAAGGGGAGAATGGAGAGGAGAGTGGAGGGCAAGCCATGGGAAGTAGAAGGGGTGAGGTGGATAGTGAAATTAGAGGGAGAGGCAGAAGGAGAAGGGGTCAGGGGTGAGATAGGAAATGGGAGGATGAGCGGGGGAGGGAAGATAAGTGAGATAAGAGAAGGAAGAGGGAGGAAAGAGGTCAAAATAGACTCAGGATCAAAATGGTCCCTCCAAATCATTCTGTTCCAGAAAATCTTGAATTTTTCTAGGCTTCTAGGTGTTGTAGGAAAAAGATTCTGAATATGAAGAGTTGGCAAATAATTTTTAAAGATGTAGAGCTTAAAATATTCTAACCTTCCTAGTAAAACCCATGATGACCTTTATTACCAATACTATAGTTTGCTTCTCAATTGTCTTCAAGTCTCTTGGGCACCTCTGCACTCAGTGTGGAGGGTGAGTAGTAAGGATGGTCGGTGGGGCAAATAGCAAATGCAGTTCTCCTCCAGCATAGCTCTGGCAATGACTTCCCCTGCCTCTGAGAGAGGGTGGATGTTAAAAGAACTGGATCAGAGAGTCCTGGCATTCAGGAGCATGCAGCTTCACAGATAACAACCAGAGAGGTGGTGAGAATGAAGGTCCATAACCAAAGCAAATGCCCTTCCCCGTACCCCATCACGACTCAAACATTGCAGTCACATTCCCATTATTACACAGTGAGAATTAACGCTGATCCTTGTGAAGTATAGCATTATAGACTTTTCTCTACGCACACACATGCATGCACAAACAAGTGCACGGGCACCTTTTTTTTTAACTGGGATCATTCTAATGGTTTTTTGATAAGCTGCTTTTTCCACTCAACTACCTTATGCATATATTAGCATGTTTGTGAATAGACAAACATTATAATTTTTAATAGCTTGGAGAGAGAATGTCCAAAATGGCCCACAAATGTGCTTCTTACAATATCTATAGTCAACTATGCATATTGTATTTAAAAATTGCTAATTATATTTGCAAAACCTGATGTTTATTTCTACTTCTTCTTTACTATACAATTGATAATCTTTTCTTAGATTTATTGGCCATTTGATAATTGCCTATCATGTCTTATCCAATTTTCTATCGATATCTTTCTTATTGATCAGTAAGAACTCTTTGTACATTAAATGCTATTGGTCTTTGGCTGGCTTATAAAATGGAAATATTTTCCCAGTTTGTCATTTATCTTTTATAGAAAATGTTTGAAGAACAGAAAATTAAAATTTTTAGGTAGTCAAATTTATCATTCATTCTTTTACAGTTTCTTCATTTAGTGTCATTCTTAGAAAAGATTTCACATTTCCAGGGCATAAACACACTGAGCTATATTTTCTTTTGTACTCTTTTATATAGTCATCTTTTTCATATCTAGTTTAATCCATCCAGAGTACATTATGGTATAAGGGTAAGCATGCATATTGATTGTGTTTCTAATGACCAATTATTTGCCCCAACATTATTTATTGAATAGTCCATTTTCCACGATAGATTTGAAATGCCATGAATATACTTCAATATATTTCTTTAAGTCCTATTTTGTTTCACTTGTTTTTCTGTCCTGTGCAATAACTACACTGTTTAAATAATGAACTTATTTTAATTGAATTTAAATTATTAAATATATTTTAATATCTGATGGCGTAAGTTCCAGCTTACTATTCCACTTTTTCAGAATCTTTTCCCATGCTTTGTGTTTTAGACACATTTTAAAATCAGATTAACAGTTTTCAAATACCACTCTCCCTCAAAAAATAGCATTGAAATTTAGACTGGAATTGCAGTGCATTCATAAATTAATTTGGGGGGTGATTTAAAAACTTTTCAGTTTTAAGTGTTCCCATTCAAGGATGAGTTTTATCTATCAATTTACTTAAGTCCATTAAGTTTTTAAGTGCATATTTTTAGTATTTTTTCTTGTAAACCTTAGATGATTCTTGATATGTGTATATCTATATGTATTATGATGTTTTGGTATTGAAAAGGAACGTTTCAGTCATAATATTTCTAGCTATCCATTAATATTATTGAAAATTTTAATTTTTATATTTTATTTTATA
The DNA here is from genome assembly GCA_031878705.1 of Tapirus indicus. Classification (NCBI taxonomy): domain Eukaryota; kingdom Metazoa; phylum Chordata; class Mammalia; order Perissodactyla; family Tapiridae; genus Tapirus; species Tapirus indicus. Next base: position 57,314,347 of record CM062917.1, read on the forward strand.
ATTATCCCTTTTGCCAATTTCTCTTATTGATTCTACTAGTTTTCAGATTTTTACTGAAATTTCTTGGGCATTTCAGGGCTACAATCACAAAATTTGCAAATAGTGAAAAATTTCATTTTCTAAGTGCATTAACAGTTTACTATTTGTTACTGCAGAATAGTATTCCATTGTAAGAATATGCCACAATTTGTTTATCCATTCATCTGCTAATGGAAATTTGAGTTGTTGCCATGTTTTGACTATTACAAATAAAGTTGCAGTGAACATAAGTATAGACCCATATTTGTATGGATATATATGTGTTCTGTACTCCTGAGGGAATACCTAGGTGCAGAAAGGCTGAATTATATGGTAATTACATGTTCAATGTTTTAGAAACTGCCAAATGATTTTCCAAAGGGATTGTACCATTTTTACTATCCACCAGCAGTGTATGAGACTTCCAATTGCTCTATCTTCTACCAACACTTGTATTTAGTCTTTTTAATTTTAGACTTTCTAATGAGTTTGCAATGATATCTCATGCAAGTTTTAATTTGCATTTCCTTAATGACAAATTGTATTGAGCATTTTTCGTGTGCTTATGTGCCATTGGTATATCTTCATACATGAAGTATAACTTCTGAGATTAGGTTACAAAAGATTGGGACTCCCACTTTACTAGTACTCTCTCTGACTGGCATTTCTCTCTGGCTTGTCTTGCATGCTGCTCTGATGAAGCAAGTTGGAGAGGCCCACATGACAAGGAACTCTAGGTGACTTCCGGCCAACAAATGATGAGAAACTGAGGCCCTCAGCCCCACAGCCCTTGAAAAACTGGGTCCTTCTGACAACCATGTGAGAGGGCTTGGAAGCAGATCCTTCCCCAGTTGAGCCTTCAGATGAGATTGCATTCCTGGCTGACACCATGACTGTAGCCCTGTGAAAAACCCTGAAGTGAAAGACTCAGCTAAGCCATGCCAAGATTTCTGACCCATAGAACTTGTGAGAAGATAAATGTATTGTTTTAAGCTGCTAATTTGGGGAGTAGTTTTTTATGCAGCGGTAGATAACTAATACAAATCCTTTATCTGATGTGTGATTTGCAAGTATTTTCTCCCAGTTCTTGAATTGTCTTTTCATTTTCTTCTATTCTTTGGAAGAATAGAAGTTCTTAATTCTGACGAAGTTCAACTTACCAATTTTGATTTTTTTGTGGATCATGCTTTTAGTATTGTATCTAAGAAATCTTTGCCTAACTTAGGATGCAATGATTTTCTCCTATTTTTTTTCTAGAAGTTTTATAGTTTAGGTTTTACACTTAATTCTATAATCCATTTTGAGTTAAATTTTTTAAAATGTTTCTTTTTTTTTTTTTTGCAGGGGAAGATTTGCCCTAAGCTAACATCTGCCAATCTTCCTCCTTTTTCTATTCCTTTTCCCCCTCAAATCCTCAGTACATAGTTGTGTATAGTTGTAAGTTCTTCTGGTTCTTCTATGTGAGCCACTGCCACAGCACAGCTACCAACAGATGAGTGGTGTAGTTCCATGCCCGGGAATTGAACCTGGGCCACCGAAGTGGAGCACGCTGAACTTTAACTGTTAGCCCATCAGGGCTGGCTCTTGTGTTACTTTTTGTATATAGTATAGATTGAAGTTCTTTTTTTTTTTTTTTTTGCTACTAGATATCCAATTATTCTAGCACAATTTGTTGAAAAAACTGTCCTTTCTCTATTAAATTGCTTTAGTACTTTTGCCAAAAAGCAATTGACCATATTCATATGGGTTATTTCTGAATTTTCTATTCAGTTTCATTGATCTATTTGTCTAGCTTGAGTCCAATACCAAAATGTTTGATTGTTGTTCATTTTTAATGTCTTGAAATCAAGTGGTGTAAGTCCTCCAACTCTGTTGTTCTTTTTCAAAGTTGTTTTTGCTATTCTATATACTTCACATTTCTATGTGAATTTTAGAATCAGCTCAGCAATTTCCACAAAACAAAGGCTTGTGGATACTTTGACTGGGTTTGCTAGATTCTGTAGATCAATTTGGGGAGAATTAACATCTTATCAATAGTGAGCCTTCCAAACCATGAACAGGGTATATTTATCCATTTATTTAGGTCTTCTATTTTTTTTAAGCGATATTTGTACTTTTCAGTGTGTACTTCTTGCACATTTTTGTTAATTTATTCCAAAATGTTTTATACTTTTAAAGCTATTGCAATGATATTAACTTTTAAATTTCAAATTCCAATTGTTGCTAATATATAGGAAAACAATTGAGTTTTAAATAATGATTTTGTATCCTGCAATCTTGCTTTAATTATTTATTAATTCTAGAGCTTTTTTGACATTTCCATCATGTTTCTGCTGAGATGATCATGTCTTCTGCAAATAAAGACAGCTTTATATCTGCCTTTCTAAGGTGAATTTATTTTATTTATTTTTCTTGTCTGTTGTAGTGGCTAGAACTTCCAGTACAATATTGAATACAGTTAATGAGAGCAAGCATCCTTGTCTTGTATCCTGGCTCAGAGAAAAGCATTCTATCTTTCATCAATTAAGTGTGATGTTAGCTGTAGGTTTTTCATAAATGCCCTTTATTGTGCTGGGGTAGTACCTTTCTATTCCTAATTTGTTGAGAATTTTTATTAGGAATGGATGATAGATTTTGTTGAGTACTTTTCTGTCTCTATTGAGATTGTCATATTATTTTTCTTCTTGAGTTTGTTAACATGAAGAATTACAATGATTAATTATCCAATGGTTAAACTTACTTTACGTTTCTGGGATAAACGTCAGTTGGACGTATGTATTATCCTTTTTGTATTCTTGGGTTTTATTAGCTGAAATTTTGTTTAGAGTTTTTGCATGCCTTTTCATGAAAAATATTGGTATGTAGTTTTATTTTTTTTAATTATTTTTATTTTTTGGTGAGGAAGATTAGCCCTGAGCTAACATCCATTGCCAATCCTCCTCTTTTTGCTGAGGAAGATTGGTCCTGGGCTAACATCCATGCCCATCTTCCTCTACTTTATATGGGATGCCTGTCACAGCATGGTTTGATAAGCAGTGCATAGGTCTGTGCCCAGGATCCGAATCTGTGAACCCTGGGAACCAAAGCAGAGTGTGTGAACTTAACCACTATGCCACCAGGCCAGTCCCTAGTATTATTTTTTTATAATGTTTTTATCTCGGTTTGGTTTCAGGCAACGCTGCCCTCATGGAATGAGTTTGGAACTATTTGCTCCCTTCAGTGTTCTGGAAGTGATTGTGCATAAATGGTATTGTTTTTTTCTTACATGTTTGGTAAACTCCACAAATGAAATCATCTTGGCCTGGTGTTTTCTTTGTGGGAAGCTTTTAAAATACAATTTCAATTTCTTTAATAGGAAGAGGTCTATTCTAGTTCTTGAGTGGGTTTTGGTGGTTTGTGTCTCTCAAGGAATTTGTATAATTGATCTGAGTAGTCAGATATGTTGGAATAAAACTGCTCATTATATTCCCTTATTATCCTTCTAGTAGGTGTGCTAATTTTAACGATATTAGACCTCTTATTCCTGATAATGGTAATTTGTGTCTTTTCTCTTTTTTCCTAATCTGTTTGACTAGAAATTTATCAATTTTATTGGTTTTCTTGAAGAATCAACTATTGGTATCTTGCTTTTATCTATTGTTTTCCTATATCCTAATCACTGATTTTTATTTTATTCTGTATTATATTCTTTCTTTAGCTTGTATTTAATTTGTACTTTTTCTAGTTTGTTAACATCAAAGCTTAGGTCATTGATTTGAAACCTTTCTTTTTTTTCCAAATATAGACATTAAATGCTATAAATTTTCCCTTAAATACTGTTTCAGAGGCATTCCACAGATTTTTAGATGCTATCATTTTCATTTATTTCAATACTTTTTAATTTCCTTTTTGATTTCTTCCTTGACCACAAGTTACTTAGAGGTATGTTATGTAGTTTCCTAGTATTTGTTGATTTTCCTGATATATTTCTTTTATTTATTTTTTATTTAATTCTATTTTGACAGAGAATATAGTTTGTAAGAATTCTTTAAAACATATTTAGGTTTGTTTCAGAATATAGTCTATCTTGCTAAATGTTCCTTGTGCATTTGAAAAGAATGTGAATTTTGATCTTGTTATGTTGAGTATTTTAAAAATATCAACCAGGTCAAGTTGGTTGATAGTGCTCAACTCTTCTATATACTTACTGACTTTCTTTCTGCTTATTCTATCAATTATTGTTAAATGAGTAGTGAAATCTCCTATCATATTTGTGGATTATGTTTTTTCTTCTTGCAGTTCTAGTAATTTTTGCTTCATGAATTTTGAAGCTCTATTATTAGTTATATAAACTTTTAGAATTTTTATGTCCTCTTCTTGAATTGATACTTTCATCATTATGAAATACACTACTTTATCTCTGGTAATAGTTTTTCTCTGAAATCTACTTTGATATTACTATAGTCACTCTAGGTTTCTTTTGTTTCATGCTAGCATGGTATATCTTTTTCTATCCCTTTACTTTTAAAATTTTGCGGCTTTATATTTCATATACATTCTAGTAGGCAGCATATAGTAGAATTTTGCTTTTTCTGAAAATCTGAACATTTCTGCCTTTTAATTGGGGTGTTTAGATTTTTACATTTAATGCAATATTGATATGACTAGGTATATGTCCATCATGTTCCTATTTGTTTTCTATTTATTTTATCTGGGTTTTATTCCCATGTATCTTTTTTCCTGGTCTCTTTTAGATTAATTGGGTATTTGTTTTATCTTGCTGTTTTATCTCCTTTGTTGTATTATTAGCTGTAACACTTTATTATTTTAGTGGTTGATTTAGGGTTTATAATATACACCTTTAACTTACCACAGTCTCTTTGGAAGTGATATTATACCAGTTCACATATAGTATAAGAATCTTATAATAGTATACTTCCATTTCACAGCTACTAGTCTTTGTACTAATGTTGTCATACATTTTAGTTTTACATACATTAAAACCGTACACTACATTATTATTTTGTTTAAATAGTCAATTATCTTGTTTATTTCTACTTACAATGTTAATATCCAATTTTGTTGTTATAAAGTCTCTAATAACTATTTTGCTTTTGTCAGTTTTTCTTTATAATTTCAGTAATTTTTGATATAAGGTATATAGTATATATGTATGAGTTTTCTATTTTAAGACTATAGCTTTTTGTAACCTGAACATTTATGGCAAGCATATCTTCACTATGTAGCATACCTTTCTTTAATAAGAAAATAAGCCTCTTTGTCAATGCTTTTATTCTTGGACTTTATATTGGATAATAATTTTACATTTTCTTTATTTTTGTCTTTTCTATGTGTTTTTGAGGATATGATCTGGAAATTCTGTCCCTGTCTATTAAAATAATTGTTATTTTAGTTCATATTAAGTCCATTTTTTAAGGAATTATAATATCTAAATTCTGTTTGTCAACTGAAGTTGCTAATGGTTATTTAAAATTTATTCTGTACTTAAATAGACTTAGCATTTACTGCCAGCTATTCATACTTTTATTTACTCATTCATGAATTCTTTATGTTTTCACCCAGTTTTATTGAGATGGAATTTATATATAGTTAAATTCACTCATTATAAGTTTGATAGATTTTAGCAGTTGTATACAGTCTTCTGACCACCATCAAACTCAATGTTTCCTCGTGCTGCTATGCAACCAGAACTTTTTGCCCAACCCCCAGCACAGGCAGCCACTGATCTATTTTCCACCTCTATAGTTTTGCCTCTTTTATAATTTCATATAAGTGGAATCATGCAGTATGTAGTATTTTGTGTTTTACTTCTTTTACTTAGCATAATATTTTGTATCAATATTTCATTCTTTTTTTATTGCTAAATAGTATTCTATACTATGGTTATACCATAATTTGTTAATCCACTCACCACTTGATCAACTTTTGCATTGTTTCCAGTTTGGGGCTATCATGAATAAACCTGCTATAAATATTCATGTATAGGTCTGTGTGGACAGATGTTTTCATTTCTCTTGATTAAATCCTAACAGTAAGATAGCTGGTTTGTATGGTAAGTGTATGTTTAACTTTATACAACACTTTGGAATTGTTTTCTAAAGTGGCTGCACCATTTTGCATTACCACTAGCAATGTATGAAAGTTCCAGTTACTCTATATCCTTACCAACTTTTGATATTGCCAGTTTTTAAATTTTACTCATTCAAGTGACCTGGTAGTAATGTCTCATTGTGGTTTTTAATTTGCATTGCCCTGATTACTAGTGGTGTTGAGCAACTTTTTATGTTTTTATTGGCTGTTTATATATTGTCTTTTGTTAGGTGTCAGTTGAAAAATTTTGCCTATTTTTTAATGGGTGAGTTTTTTACTTAGTATTAAGTTCTAATACTCCTTTACACTCTGGACCCATGCCTTTTGTCTGATATGTGTTTTGCAAACATTTTCTCTCACTTTGTAGATCATCTTTTCATTTTCCTAACTGTATCTTTTGAAGAGCACAAGTTTCTAATTTTAATGAAGTCAATTTTATCACATTTTTCTCATATGATTTGTGGGTTTTGTGTCCTCTTTAAGAAATTCTTGCCTAAACCCATGTCACATTGATTTTCTTCTATGCTTTCTTCTAGAAATTTTAAAATTTTAGCTTCTACATTTATCTCCTATGTTCTATTTTGTATCAAATTTGTGTATGTTGTGAGGCAATGGTTGAGGTTACTTTTTTTCCCAAACTGATACCCAGTTGTTAAAGATATGACTTTTCTTTCCCACTAAATTATGTTTGAAATTTTGCCAAAAATTAATTGACTATATATGTTTGCTTCTGTTTTTGGATACTCTGTTCTATTCCATTGACGTATACGTTTATTCTGATGCCAAAAATCACACTTTTGATTATTTTACTTTTATTATAATTTTTGAAAACAAATAGCATAAGTCCTGCAAACTTCTTCTTTTTCAATTTGTTTTGGTGATTCTAGGTCATTTTCATAGGTTCTGAGAATTATACCATCAATAGCTTCCAATATTTATTCTTCCTTTTGTCCTTTGGTTCAGAAGGGTGGGCAGTGTATTCTGCTAAAAGACTAAATTACTCAGCAGCCTTCTTTTTAGATAAATATGGTCATGTGGCAAATTTCTGGCCAATCAGATGCAAGCGTAAGTGTTGTATAGAACTTCCAGGAAGTCTCCTCCTTGGGGAGAGGCAATTATGCTTTCAGTTTTTCTTTTACTTCTTTTTCCTCTTACTTATTTGCAGTGTAGAAGTAGTGACTGGAGCTTTAACAGATACTTTAAACCATGAGGTGACTTAGAAATGTAAGCCAGCATTGAAGAGCAGAAAAATAGGATCTAGAAGTCCTTCATTAATTTTGTTTCCTTTTTTAATCCATTAGGTCACCATACCACATCTTTTCTGTATTTATGTTTACATAAGAAAAATATAAACTTCTATCTTGCTTGATTTACTGGTATTTTGTGTTGTTCTGTTGTATGTAACCAAACCCATTCCTAACTGACACAGGTTCTATGATATATTTTTTTCTATCCACCCATTTTAGAAAGGAAGAGTTTTATCCTAGCATATTTCTGGTGTGGTGCAGTGTAGATCAATTTTTCTCTGCTCTTCTTTGGTTCATTTCCTGGTCATTGGGGGATCATTTGAATTTCTCCATTAAAATGAGTGAAGTCCTAGATAACTATGGCTTACACTATTTTCAGTGTGCTTTTTGTTTACCTACCCAACACCCAATTCCTCCTCCATGCCTTTCAAATTGTACCAGATGTTCATTAGTGTATCTGTTCCTCCCCAATCAGCTCATGTACTTAGGAGAAAACTGATCCCTAGCTCCAGGGTATTTCTTTTGCCTTATGTGAATTAACATATTCTACTGTACTCATCAAAGATAACTATTACTCACTGGCCTGGATTGTTCCTGCAGTCACTCTATGGCTACTAATACTGCAGAGGTGGATCACTATGCAGCTGGATCAAGAAATCCTGTACCCCTCCCCATAATTGGGCTCTAAGGTACATGAGCCAATAAGTCCCTATTGTTATATAATCCAGTGCAAACTGAGTTTTCTGCAATATAAAGACACCTGATTGATAAATGATCTGTTCTTTCATTAAGCTCCTTAAGGAAGTAGAGAAAGAGCTGGAACTGTGGGCACCTGGAGATTAAGGAGCTTTGTCTCTCAGTGCTTTCTCTTGGTATTTGTAAAAATCCACTGCCTCACAGTCAGGGGTTCCATGTTGGAAATGAAGGGTAGAAGCATATGCCACCCCAAAATGTGCCACTTTAGCATAAGTGTTACCGAGCAACGGGCTCATCCTGCTTAACACAAGACTAGCCAAAAATTCAGGAGGCAAGTGGGTGGAATAGAAAGGGTTTATTTGTTTTGGCCAGCAAAGATGGAACATGGTGGACCAGTGTTCTTAAAGCCCATCTTACAGAACAAAGACTACAGGCCAGTTATATAGGAGCTGGTCTCCGGGTGGGGCAGACATCTGGTCTCTGGGCAGGGCAGACATCTGGTCTTAGTTCCTGATAATCTTTTGTTTTACTGGATATGCATCAGAGACGGGAGTAATGTCCTATACCTTGATTTAGTTTAAAGTTAATAAGAATATGTATAGTAAAGATTACTGTTTATGTGATTGGTGCCAACATAAGGATTATTTTGAGCTAAAGGCAATTGAGAAGATGCAGATACAAGAAAACCTCCCTGCCCTCCCCTATTTGCCTAAAAGTAGGACATAAATTTCACAAGTATCCCTCCTCCCCCTTCTACCAGGAAGGATGAAAGTTAATCACTGGAGATAATTTTAGACCCTATCAGCCTGGAGATGGCACTAGAGGAATCTACATAACAAACTTTACTAACTAGCCTTTATCTACCATTAGTTTTCCTTCCCAGTTTGCCAACCCTGGAAGCCTAAAACTGAATTCCTTTGTCCTGTCATTCACCACAAATTCATTGTTCTTTGTTAAACGTACTATACAAACCAGAGTTCTAAGCCACCTCTTTGAGGTGCTCATTTTTCCCTGGGTATCTCCCGTGTGTACATGAGGCATACATGTTAATAAACTTCTGTTTGTTTTTCTCTTGTTAATCTCTTTCATTACAGGAGACTCAGCCAAGAACTCAGAAGAGTAGAGGGAAAAAATGTTCCTCCCCTACAGGAGTATACCCCAAGGAATTGGATGATCCTGCACAAATTTGATTTGTTCTCCACACTTGAACGGTGACTTAACTACTTTGATGTGAAGTTACTTTAAATAGATGGTCGTTGAATCAGGAGATTTTGTTTGAGGCATTTACATGTATATATTTCTGTCTTAATTTGCTCAAGTTGAAACTCACCTGCCAAAAAATAACTCCAAGGAGATTTTTTTAAGTGTCTCTCCCACATTTCATCTGTTGCCTCTAGTACTTTCCTTCTAGATTAGGAGGATGTTATGCACATGTCAAAAATGTGCATGATGGTATCAGAGAGCCAAGTAGGAAGGAAAAAAGCAAATTGAAGAATACCTACTTTTTGCTCCATCTTTTCACTATAGAATCAAAAAGTGTTCATCTGTTTTGTTTCAAGTTCTTAAACTTGTTCTTCCAAATTTGGAGATATTCATAGTGTTCAATATTTGCTCAACTTACTTCAGACCACACTGCATGGAAGTTGTGTGGAGGAGTATGTTGAGAGGCATTTTATTGGTAAGTCTACCTGTATACAAAGAGGGAGATCAAGTTAATTTTAGACTAATTGGGATTATATATATTCTATAATAGTAATAGCATAGTTACAACCATTAGTTTATCACTGAACATCTTACTTGCATTATTTCATTAAAATTCCTATCAATATATTCAAAGAGGGTGGTACTAACCCATTTTCTAGATGAGGAAGTAAATACTCTGAGTCGTTAAGTGATTTTCTTAAGCTCAATCAGTTGTTAAATGATGAAGCTGGGATTTGAATCCAATTATGTCTGACTCCCAAATCTATTCATTTTCTGCTTTCCCAAGCTGCCTGTAATTCATAGTAATTATTATGTCAAACTCCATCTTGTTCTAATACATAGAAGCTGAGACACTGCCTGAAAGGAACAGATTAGCCGGGTCATGTTCTTACACTTGGTGTGTACTACTTATTACTTCACTAGATACTGTCTAGATGGGATTAAGTAGAGCTAGAAGAGCCTGCTCAGAGGTGAGCAACATTTAGAATTGAATTTTCTTTTATAGAATAGTCCAAGGTTGGACACTGAAGCAATATGGGAAATTGAGTTCCCTAAAGAAGTTAAATAATAGGATGCTTTCCCAGCTGCCTTAATAAATGGTCGTAATCTTACCTTGAAGGTGAGAGTTAAAGCAATTGACATCTCACATCCTTTTCTACCAGCTGGACCAGAGTCACTTTTTAAGTTTTTTAACAAAAGAAGAGTTTTATTGACGAGATCTTTAAATCAGAGAGAACTTGATCTGAATCCAGGTTCTCCCACTTATTTATGGAGATTTAGGCAAGTCCATTGTCATTTTAAGTCTGTAAAATAGAGAAAATAAAATTAACCATGCATGATTATCTTTGTGTATTTCATAAAACAAAGGATCTTAAGTACCAGGCACTTAGGCTAAATTGTTGCTATTGTTGCTCCCACACAGTGTAATCTTAAAGGACTCCTTACCTAGAGTTAACTAATTGTGGTTAATAACCTGGTTTGGAGCTTGGAGGGTGAAATCTCCAGGAGAAGAAGAAAATTGTGGGTGGTCTCCTGCGAAATCTATCTTTTTTGACCTCCCCTTGCTGGAAGTACTGAGTGGTGGTCACATATCTAGGACATTGTAAAATAGGCAATCAATTTAATTCTTGCTGTGTCAGAAGCATACATCAAACAGAAGCACATAAACCTAAATACAGATCCAGGGTTTACAGAAATGAGACATTTTTGTTGAAGTGATTTATGGCCTCTTTGGATAGGAAATGTTAAAGGAAAGGGCAACCTAAGTCATTTTAATTATTTATGTTTTCATTTTACCAGCGGAAGTCTCTGGTTCTCTCCAAGTTGGAGATGCTTCAACTAATGCTTGAGGAAAAAACTCAGGATGATGGAAGACTCAACTCTTGTGTTGTTAATTGAAAATATTATTCGTGGTCTTCAAAGTGCTTCACGGAAGTCGTTTAATGTGATGTCTTTTCAGTTGGAAGTATGCTGACTATATTGATGGTTTCTGCTAATGCATAGTAAACAAACAGCAAGCGGAGTGACTCATGTCTTCACTTCTGATTCTTTGTCCCTATCTTTGCATTAACAGTTCCCTCATAGTTCATCTTCTTATTTAATAAATAAGTATTTAGCACCAAATTCCAGTACAGTCCCTGACAAAAAAGGTTTGCTCCACAGGACTCTAAGAGACTTGAAAGATAAGGGCTGGAGCCCTACTGGCTCAGGGTCCAGTTAAACAGGTAACAAATCAGAATGGGTTTGCCCAGGTCCACGCCCAATGTTCACAGTTGAGTTGGCCATGACAAGGATGCCTCCTTCCACTTAATGCCTCTGCATTCCACTCTCTCCCCATCAGTCACACTGGGACGATCACGCTGATGCTGCATGCTTTACAAGCAATTTGTGGAAATTAAATGAGTTAATGCACTTGCAATTTCTGTGAGAAGTGAAAGCATCTGAAAGAGTAAGTCATTAATTTTCCTGTCTCAATCCCACTCTTCACACTTGTTAGCAGTTTCCCTGACTGTGTGGTCCTCAGCACAAACATGCCTACGAGGATGTGTTTTTGCAGGTGAGGGGGTGAGAAAAAGGGAAGTTACGCAGAAAGGACACAAGGTTTAGGACTTGCAATACTGCACTTAAACAAATAACAATACCTTGCCACAGAGCGTTTGTTTTGCTTGTTGCCACTTATTTGGGTTCTCGTTATGAAGTTGGACAGATAGTTTTGCAATGTTTGCAAGAAACAGTTAGTGGCCTTATAAGTGTGGAAGCTTTGCTGTCACGGAACTACTCAAGCCAGCTCTCTGCAGTGGCTATAGCATCCTTACTTCATCTTCCTGCTAACTTTATATTTTCCCTTCGCTTCCAGCTTCTCAATTTTCCTATTTTTAGGCAGATCTCTTTGGGAAGTACATCTTTTGGAATCACTACGAGCAGCTTAATAAAATGGGAAAGACAGCCCAGAGGAAGAAGCGACATTCTTATGGTCACCATTTGCAGGTTCCTCCTTCCTTTTGGTTGTGGCATGGTCACACTGAGAGTGGGTGGCGGGTTTTGTGGATTGGAAAAATATCAAGCTATTTATGTCAACTGATTGTCTTGTAAAAAAAATTACAGCTTTATTGAAGTATACTTGACATACAATAAGCTGTACTTAACTAAAGTGTACAATTTGATGACTTTTGAATTGTGTGCACCCAGGAAACCTACAATCAAGTAATGAATATATCCACCCCCCAATTTCCTCATGCCCCTTGGGAATCCTTCACCCCACCCCCTTCCCCAGGCAATTACAGATCTTCTTTCTGTCACTATAGATAAGTTGGCATTTTTTAGAATTTTATACAGAATGCATACATGTTATGTAATATGCACTTTTTTCTGTTCTGACTTCTTTCACTCAGTATATGTCGAGATTTATCCATATTGTAGCATATATGAATTGTCTGTTCTTTTTATAGCTGTGTAGTGTTCCATTGTATGGATATATAACATTCTGTTTATCCACCTCTTTACAGACATTGTATTAGTCTCTTAGGGCTGCCATCATAAAATATAACAAAACAAAAGCCACACATTAGGTGGCTTAAACAACAGAAATTTATTTTCTCACAGTTCTGAAAGCTACAAGTCCAAGATCAAGGTGTTGGCAAGTTTGATTTCTCCTGAGGCCTCTCTCCTTGGCTTGCAGACGGCTGCCTTCTCTCTGTGTCCTCACATGGCCTTTCTCTGCACACACGCATTCCTGGCATCTCTTTGTGTGTCCAAATATCATCTTGTTATAAGGATGCCAGTCAGACTGGATCAGGGCCCACCCTCACAGCCTCATTTAACTTAATCATCTCTTTAAAGTCCCTATCTCCAAATATAGTCGCTTTCGGAGGTATTAGGCATTAGGACTAAAGCATATGAATTTGGGGGGGACACAATTCAGCCAAAAGCAGGCATTTAGATGGTTTCCAGGTTTTGGCTATTACAAATAAACCTGCTGTGAAAGTTTGTGTACAAGTGTTTGTGAGGATGTGTGCTTTCATTTCTCTTGAGTAAATACCTAAGAGTAAAATTGCTGCATCATATGGTAGCTTGTGTTTAATTTTCAAGAGACTGCAAAGTTGTTTTCCAAAACAGTTGTTCCATTTTACATTTCCATCAACACCGTATGAGCATTTCAGTTGCTCTTTATCTTGCCAGCATTTGGCATTATCAGTCTTTTAAAATTTTAGACATTCCAATAAATGCTCAGTAATACCTCATTGTGTTTTTACTATGCATCTTCACAGTAACTAGTGATGTTGAGCATCTTTGTATGTGTTATGTGCTATGTGCCTGCTTTATTACCTTATTTACTGAAGTGTCTTCTCAAATCTGTTACCAATTTTTTATTGAGTTGTTTCTTATCATTCAGCTATTGTGTTCTTTATATATTCTAGATACAAGTCCTTAGTTGAATATAGGCTTTACATGTATTTTCTCCCTGTCTGTGGCTTGCCTTTCTATCTTCCTAACAGTATCTTTTGAAGTGAAAGGTTTTAATTTTGATGAAATTTAATTTATCAGTTGTTTTCTTTTATAATTCATGCCTTAGTATAGTTTTCTTCATGATTATTTTGCTTGGAGTCCATTGAGCTCTTTGATTCTGGGAGTATTGTTTTCATTAAATTTGAAAATCTTCAGCCATTATATTTTCAAGTGTTTTTTAATGCTCCTTCTTTCTGGGACTACAATTACAAATATATTATTCCTCTTGGAATTGTTCCTCTTTTTTTTCTCTCTCTCTGTTTCATTTTTGATACTTTGTTTTGCCACATTTTCTAATTTTCTGCTCTTTCATTCTACAGTGTCTGATCTGCTGATAATCACATCAAATATATTTTTTATTTAAGATATTGTATTTTTATCTTCAGATGTTCAACTTGCATTTTTAAAATATCTTTTATGTCTTTTATTAACATGCTCATGCTTTCCTATACCTTCTTAAACATATAGTTATAGTCATAGTAACTGTTTAAATGTCCTTGTCTACTAATTTTATCATCTTTATCATTATTGAGTCTATTTCTATTGATTGATTATTTTCTTCATTATGGGTTGTTTTTTCCTACTTCTTTGCATAGCTAGTCATTTTTGAATGAATGCCCAACATTGTGATGTTCTGTTGTCAATTCCTGGAAGTTTTGGTGTTCCTGTAAATATGTATGAGTTACTTTCTGGAACACAGTTAAATTCCTTGGGAACAGTTTGATTCTTTTACAGCTTGCTCTTAAGCTTTGTCAGGCAATCTCAGTACAGCCTTTACTGGAGGACTAATTTGGTCTAACTACTGAGGCAACATCCTTCTACGTACTCACCCTTTTGCCCTGTGTATTCTGAGGTCTATCCCAGTCTGGCTGGTGGAGCAAACAGGATTCCTGGCCATGTGTGAGCTCCAGGAATTATTTCACTTGCCTTTTGCAATGCTTCTTTCCCCGGCCTTCGGTAGTTTCCTCATATACATGTCGTTTTAGGCAGGAGATTAACTCTGGTTCCAGTTATTTCATCATTGCCATAAGCAGAAGTTTGTTTTGTTTTTAAAAAAGAAAATTATTTTCCAATTTCTTAAAAAATTGAAATCTTCTTTTACACTGTGTATGCCAGCTGATTCTTATCATAGGTACAGAAACTCTCCCCTCCTCCCAGCACATATGGCAAATCTGGATGGGAAAGACGTTAGTGATATCAGGAAAGACCACTGGTAAAATGGATTAAAGTTGGGAAGTAGAAAAGAAACCATCCTGAGTTCATTTCAGGATGGTTATAAAGACAATCTGGACTCTAAAAAGCATTAATAGTGAGGCCCCAGAAAATGTAGTGATAGGAATTACCCACATGTTTCAGTCATGTTTCCAGCAGCAATAAGATAACACATGCAATTGTGTTATTTGTGGAAAGGCATTGAAGAGATTATTTAAAAGGTGTGGGCCTTTAGAAAGTTACAGATAGCCCAAAGACAAAAAGACCAAAATATCCAAAGATAACCATTTTGGTGTATGCCACTCCAGTCTTTCTTCTCTCCCTCTCTCTAACTTAGTTCATGTGGCATACACTGATAGATGACATATACATATGTCATCCATACAAATGCATATCACACCTCTGTGTATAAATCACTCATATAAACGTACCACCTACATACTAATTGTCACAAGTTCTATGCAATTTAACATATTTTCTATTTTTCATGTTATATCTTACCAAAATGGGATAACACTGTATATACTGTTTTATATATTGCTTATTCACTTGGCAATATATCAAGATTTCCCTAGAGAAAGAAAGATTTTTACCTTTGCTTTAACTCTGAGCCATATACCACTGGAAACTGTGGGATCAGTGCTTGTGATTTTGCTCAAAGTGAAATAATGTGTCCTATTTTAAATATGTTATCAAAGATCCGGATAAAAAAGCAAATTAAGGGATAGAGTTTCCTAAATATTACATTTTCCCTTCTTTCTTACTCCATAAAAATTAAATTTATTCAGAACTTTATTCTGATTTGGAAGTTGGCAGAATACACACTCTTTCTAGATGCAGCCATCAGCAAATATTTGAAAGAAAATCTCCTAGTTTTATTCAAGCATTAGAGGACTTCCTCAGTTTGTAATAGAGCAATAGTTAAGAGTTACATCAGATATTTTTATTTAAAGCAAGTAGTAGACTTCTAACCAGGAAAGCAGTTGAAAAATCCTTACTTTGATGAGAAACATTTCAACACTCAACAGCTCCATATGGCTCTATGGCAAACAATGAAATGCAATAATTTTGTTGGTGATTTTCATGTTGTCTATGCTAAATTACTGCTTATTTCATCTGTCCCAACTTCCCAGTTGACTCACTAGGATCCCTTGAGAAAAATGACAGCAACATAGAACAAAAAACGTGCTCATTATTTGCCCAAAGAGAAATCTATACATGGGTACAGGAAAGATCTATCTATTTACAATCAAGAATAATATTGCATTATTTTTCTTTTTCAAGACATTTCTTTGAACCCAAATATTTATTTTATCCTGTTTAAAATATAAAATGCTCCCCTCTTTCCTATTCTCACCCCTTAGGATTTTCTAAGACATAAAAAGAAACCGAGATATTTAGTTCAATTGTCATAGTGATATTGTCCCTTCTCCCAAAGTAAACTAAAGTGAACCCATAGAATCTTCAGGATTTGCTCACATTCGATATGAATTTTCAGCAAGACTTCAATTCTCCCACTGCTGTTATATCATCTGTGTGACTGTGTTTTCCTTTGGTAATGGTATAGCCAGTCTTTTCCAGCGACTGCGTGATTCATACCCCGTTTTCTGCTTTCACACCAGGGATAATCGTGAGCTGAAGAAACTCCAATCTCCCTTCAGGAAAGCGGCCATGGCAACGTCTGAATTCCTATTTATTTCTTAGTGCACAGAGCTATGAAGGTTTCTCATTCTGAGTAGGGGTGACTGGCAGAGATTTCCCCAAACTTGAAGATTTCCTTCATTTTTGTCTTTCACTTCAAAGTTCCCCGTGGACACACAAAATCATGGTTCTTAAAAAGTAGCTTTTCTATAAAAATGGAGCCTTTCTGATCATTTTGGACCAAAGTGGGTAAAATTCCTGACATTTCTGACAGAAAAACACGTACGGAAAGTTCAAAAGTTTGTTCTTTATGAGAAATATTTCACTATTTCCCTTTTCCTACACTGGGTGACTCAAGTGTTATCAATTTTTATGCTGTGCAGGTTTTTGAAAACAACCATCATTGGAGCCATTCCTCATTTTCTATTAATGTGCCTGGTCCTAGAAAAACTGCTGTGTCATATGGAGTCAATAAGTCTCTGTTATAAATCTTATCAATGTGTGAAATAACAGGGTCAAGGAGGGAAGAGTAAAGACAGTTATTAAAATGATCGGTTGAAAGAATGAATGTGCTAAGAATTTGGCAGTTATTAGTGTTAAATTTTAAATGTGATGACTTTGAAAAAAATTAAATGGAAATAAATGTGGGCATCAGGAATATAGAATTAAAAGCCTGTAAAATGTGAATGCCTTTGGAAATATTTTCCTCCAATCGTGTACTCTCTTTGAGGAAAGATTTGAACCATGTAGAATTTTAAATACATGGGTCAGCAAAAGGGTGATGCCATATTTATCCCCTCCCCACAAATGAAAGGGGGCAAGACACACAAATGTCCTTTTATGTTATTTTTCTTTTGTGGTCTGATCAATTGTGGTGAATGTTTCACCCCTTATAGTGTTGGTCATAACTCATCATTGATCACGAGACCTCACCGAGTTTCATATACATCCTCATTTTGGGTTGTCTGATGTGTGTTTAATATGGGTCAGTAGGCACAAGGAGAAAATGTCTTCCTCGGCCTCGTAAATTCTTACGGAGTATGCCCATCATGAGGCAGTCAATCAACAAATAGCTCTAGATCTTGGGATCCTGCTAGGAAGTAACATTCAGTTGTGCATAAAAATAAATATTTTTTCAGGTAGTTTTAGACCCTTCACAAGCAAGGTCCATGAAAACCTGTTTCAATCTTGTTTATCCCAATCTTCTTTTCACCTAGGATGGCACCCAGTGCAGTGGAGGTACTCAATCAATGTTCTTTTTAATAAAGAATAGGATCTCATTCTTAAGGAGACTCGTCTATCTCTTCCCATCATGTCAATAGCTGTTTTGAAACCAGCTGAAATAAAGTATGATTTAAATATATTGTCAAGCAACTCCTTATTGGTACATTCAAAATTAATGCAAATCTTAGCCTTAATCAAGCCTCTCACCTCTTTTGGGATGCAGAGGCCCTGAAAACCTGCCCACAACCTGGTCCCTCATTCAAACTCAGAAGCACTCTTTCTGACCCCCAACCTGGTGCCTGTGACCCTACTAGAAGCTCACTTCCTGACCTGCTTGGACATCAGGATGCCACCTGTCCCTGCACCTGCGACATTCCCCTCTGCCACTCAGAGGGGGATTGTGTTCCTGGGATTGGATCTACCTGGTGAACCACCTAACATCTGTTGTCATACCTACTGGGTACTAGGTTGTCTGTAGTCTCGGCTTCCCTATCCCCGCTGTTTCTGCAGTTGTACATCCAGACTGCAGCCACTCCCAACCTACATCTTCCCTATTCGGTAAACAGGGCCAGATGGGATGATTAACAGCAGTTGATGAGTATGCTGGATCTCTTCCATCTGCCTCTCCAGAACGCTCCACCCTTCTGCCTCTGCTCTGTTCCCCTGGGAGGCTGACCTGTGTAGACAGCACTGAGAGCTCCTGTGCTCCAGATGTCAAGGACGTCAGGAGTCAAGGGTCTTCATTGCCCAGCTCCCTCCTCTGGTCTATCGCTCATTTCCTGCAGTTGTCTTGCTGTGGCTACTTCTGATTCACAGGTTTCGGTTTCTCTCCTCTCTTTCCCAGGACTGCTCCCTCTCCTTGCTCTCCTTTGTGGTAAGGGTGCTTAGTGTTATTAGCCCCTGGCTTTGGCACTGCCCCTTTTGGCTCCTGGACCTTTGTAAATAGAACTTTCTTTAAGCCCTCTCCACATCACTAAGTGGGAGTTTGTTGCCATGGTCCTGGCTGGTATGCTGAGAACACCTGCACATCCTTGCAGAGCCCTCAAGGTAAAACTAATCTGATCTTGGAAAACCAGGATGCCAGGATGCTTAGAGCAGCTGGGGTCTCTTACAGCATCCCCCATAGCTAGCCTTCCTTTCCTTCTATTGGCATCTCTTCTACTGATCTTTGCCTGCCAGTCATCATTCCTGATACTCAAGACAGTACAGATGCAGTTCTTCCTTTTCTCTGTCATCTACCAGTTTTAATCCATCAATAGCAAACGGAGCCCAGTGCTTGCTTCTGTGGTTGCACAGGAAAGATGAACCCTTAACCCCACCCTTCCTTCCTTCCTTCCTTCCTTCTTTCCTTCCTTTCTTTCTTTCTCTTTCCCTTCTTTCTTCTCTCCCTCCTTCTCTCTCTCTTCTCCTTCCTTCCTTCCTTTGCCTTAGCATTTTCAGCTGGCCTTACCTCATAAATACAAATGAATGAAGTATCCTAGCTCATAGTATTCCGGTTTCTTATTGGTCCTGCAATGTCACTAGTAAGCTGTAATTAGCCATAAGGATAGTAATAACAATAAAACAAAATCTTAACTCCCTTGTTACGAGAAGAATTTCCTCTTATTGCCTCACCACAACATTTCTTTATTTCAGTTAACTGCAGAAAATGAAAGAAACAAGTTAATGGCTTAGAAATGAGCCCACCCCAGAGTGGTGGTAAATGTTAGAAGACTAATCAAGAACAACAACCTTTCCACAAAGAGCTGCACTGTCCTAAAAGAATGTGTTTTTAATTTTTATTGCAATTCACATGGTCTTAGAACAATGATATTTTAAAAGGATGTTTTGTTTGTTTCCCTGAATAATTGGAATATTGTGTTATGGATTCAGAATATCAGTCCTGGAACTTACTTATACAAGATCACAAATGTGTGATATTTTCGGTCAACTTCTCCCAATAGCTCTGACTGACCTTAGCCCGTTTTATGGATACTCTTCCTCACTTCCTAGAGTGATGAGCTCTGTGGCTAGACAGCGACTCCCTTAGCCTGGGACTATGTCTCCCTCTCATCTCTATTCTCACTGCCCAATCCCATGCCCGGCACAGTAAGCACTTGCGTCTCTCAGAGGGCGTGCACTCTTCTAGACCCACTATGGCCTAAAAGGCGCAGCACCCTGCGGTGCTTTCCTGAGTCAGTGCCATGGACTCAACGCGTGGAGCCTCCGCCTCTCATAGTCACACACTGTTGGAGGATTGGGGCTCTCCTGCTTATTCCTCTGAAGACTGGATATATCTAGAAATATCTCCTAAGTCAATAAAGAATCTATTTACCAGAACTGAAGGAGTTTTCTGAATGAGAAGAAAATATTTTCCTTTCGTTCAAGAGCTTGACCATTTGAACTAACCTGCGGGGTGGCCGCCCTGCAACCCATCTGATGCTGAACATTCTACAAATTAACCGAGGGTTTAACTACATCAGGAGAGGGTCTCACAGAATTACCAGCAGCTTTGAAACAACATACAGTGAACTTTCTGATGGATGTAGAATTTATACCATTTCTAAGTTATTCTGTGATCTTTTGGGGTAGCTCCCGATTCTGCAGTGCTGCTTCATTCCCTCCCAGTTGGAAAAACAGACAAAGAGGTCTTCTGTGTGCTTAGTTACTGGTTTATGTATCTAAACCTTGCCTAGCCATTAGAAGGATTTCAGAGGGCTTTTCTTCGGCATTAATGGGCAGTCTGTCACAGTCTCTACATGAAGTCATCGTGCATGTTGTGTTGTTGTAAGGTTTTTCTCACTGAGTGAACTGCAAGGACGTGTGACAGCTTCTTCCTTCCCATGCGCTTAGACAGAAACACTTCCCCCGTCCTGACAGAGCCACGAGAATGCTGCATCTGCATGCTGTGCGCACGTATTTTAGGAGGGCCTTGGGAGAAGCCTATGCTCGTCGGCCTTTGTGGCAGCAAATAGCCTACTTGGCTCTATCTCCATGGCATCGCTGTGGTCTCCCACTGCAATGTTGTGTGTGATAGACATCCTGGCTGCACCTCACCAGTCTGAGGACAGCTAGGCAGCAGGAAGCTTAGTCCTCTCCCACTCAGTTAGATCATCAGAGAGTATTGAAGTCAGCTAGGATGTGATTAGTGTTTCTTGTGTGTCGAGGCTCTGTGTGGGTGCACTAAAAATTGTTACTCTTCTCATCCTTACAGTCTTCTGGAGTGGTGGCTGTATCACAAATGAGGAGATTGGGCTCCCTAAAGCTAAATCATCTGCCCCAAGCCACCCAGCCAGGCAGTGGTGGAGCTGGGGTTCAGACTCAGATGTCTGGCCTCGCAGCTGCCCCAGCTGCAGGGGCCACATTTTCTCCGTTTCCTGGGCTGTGCTGGTGTCTTCCCTTGTCCTGCAGACGCACCCTCCACCCTTCTCCATTCTCCCCTGCTCCAGGGGAGTCCTGGATGCACTGTAGTCATGGATTCTCTTGACTTCTGACTTCTCTTTCGGCTTGGCCAACAGGAAGTCCTGGTGGGAGATGGGAGGAAAGGAAAAGAATCAGACCTGGCGCATGTTTCCCGGCTCCATCCTGAGCTGACTGTGCCTCTCCACCAAAGATCGCAGCTCCCTTTACAACCCTTTCTGTTCCCAAGTCCTGGTAACTGCCTCTTCCCTCTCGAGTCAGGCCTCTGTCATTAGTCCTATGGTCCTTTAGGGCCTCTAGGGTTTCCCAATTCTCTGCACATACCTTTGTAAATAATCTCTCACCAAATCCTTTCCAGACTTCTCTGCTGTGCTCTTTGCTTCCTGCTGGTACTTGGCACAAAAACGCCTTTACTGAGTTATAATTCACTTAAATGATGTCCCCGGCGCTTACAGCATGTTGATACCAAAATTGTGCATTGGAAAAGGTCTCAGGAATCTTTTGGGAAGCTATCATCAGAGGTCTCGGGCATCACGCTCATCAATATTCTCTTTCCAAGATATCGAGATACCAAAATTATCATATCCTCTATGTGTGACATCAAGTGAGGAAGTTCTGCGTCAGCTAATTTATAGGCAGAAAATGTATTCTGCAGATGCATTTATTGGCACATTTTTTGTCAATGAACTAGAACCTTACTAACCCAATGTGCTTCAGGCCGGCTTCAGGGCACAAGAAAACCCCGCATCTCAGGCTCCTGGGAAAATCTCCTTCTTCTATTATTGCTTTTCTTCTATTTCTAGCTATTTT
Organism: Tapirus indicus; assembly: GCA_031878705.1. Classification (NCBI taxonomy): domain Eukaryota; kingdom Metazoa; phylum Chordata; class Mammalia; order Perissodactyla; family Tapiridae; genus Tapirus; species Tapirus indicus. The sequence continues at coordinate 57,336,393 of CM062917.1, forward strand.
GCTTTTTATTGCAATCTACCTTCAAATTCTTTTGTAAGAAGGTGAGAGAAACATCCTGAAGAAATGGATTAATCCTATCCTGCCTGACTCACTTTGCTAGACAGATTCTTTATTCACTGAAGACACTAGTTTTTTCCTCTACTCCAGCTGTTAGGGAAGATGTGATGATTTGAGTGAGAAGGCTTGATAATGGTCTGCTTGTCAGAAACATTAACTCCCACCCTTTGAATTCTCTGCTCGGGATTTTGGGGCTTTGCGATGATGTGGAACAGTAGACGAGGGAAGCGGGAATGAGTATCAGCTAAAACAACACGACTTTGTTCTTTCCCTCACCGCACAGAGATTAATGGCTGAAACCAAAACTTCATCACGAACCAAACACTTTGGAGTCCAGGACTCTTATTTCAATGTTTGTGTGTTTATGAGACAGTGATACTTCACTGCTACTCACTTCCTGTTCCTCTTCCCATCCCCCGCCTCCAGAGCGCCCCTCCCCCCCCACTAAAACTACCAGCAGTCTCTCATGTGAGGCAGGTTTTAATTAACACAGGAATTGTGATTTTTGGAATGCATTTCTTAGACTCATTCAAAAGGGTTCAAAAAACTTAGGTATGCATGCAATTCAGGAAGTTAAATCTCCTTCCACTGAATTACTGAAAAACCAGTGCTTTATAATTTCTTAAATAAATGCTCAGCTTCATATCAAAAAGAAAATATCTCAAACATAATTTGGGTCACAGGATCCATTTAAAATAGCAATTATGACTTTTTTACTTCTCAAAAATACATCGTTTGACAGTTCCCATGTTACTAGGGTGTGAAGAGGACAGAAGTCAAACCTGTCTTTGTTCTGTAACACACAGAGCTTAATCTCCTACTGAATTATTCTACAATCACATTGTGTCTCCATATGTGTCATATCTTTCCAATTCTAGAGTTGAAGGAAAACTGATTGGGGCTTGAGAAACCTAGGTCCTAATCCTGCATCTCAATACAGAGAGCCATGTGTTCTGCACAGTTGATTTGATTTTCTTTCCCTGGATGAAAAGGCCTAACAGCATCAGTGGTTTTCCAAATTTTTTAGGGAAAGACTTTTCTTCAAAGAAACACTTACAGATGCCAAATACATTCAACTGATATATTTGGATTTTATTTTAACAGAATTGTGAACTCCTACACCACTCCCCACCTCTGCTCCTACCACATCACCTGACGATTTGAATGTCCGTGGACCACAGGCCACGGCCTTCTGTGACTCCTGCATCCCAAACTGCTAGACACTCCTCATTTTCTGTTAAAGTTACCTATCACACATGTATAACCAGTTTAGTAGACAAACCATATTTAACAATATGTAATATGCAGCACATGCTTTCTGAGGATGAGGAATTGCTGCATGGTGTTGGGGGAATAAGTGCCTGTATTAAGTAAAATTACAAAGCGATGTGTTAAGAATAGTGCCCACCAAGGACTGCCTGTGCTATTGCTGTGACTTCATCACAGAATTTAATCAGAAAGGTTGGAGGAGAGAACATTTACATATCATCTCATTTTAATCTTCATGGCAATCCCTTGTGTTAACAGCATGGTTTCCTATTTACGTGGGTAAATCAAGGCTTGGAGAATTAGCCAACTTATCTGAAGTCAAACAACCAGTTAAGAGACAGTTAGGAACCCTCCCAGGTTTTCTCACTCCAAACTCTGGGTTCTTGAACTGTTTTCTATAGTGGTCTTAAAAAGTGAGGCTTTGGGGGAAATTGAGTGAAGTGTCCAGGTTGATGAATGAGCTGTGCCTGGTTTAACCACCACGCTGGATTCTGTGGTCTTTCCTTTGAAGGGTGGTGTTGACCAGCTGCTTGCTGCTACTCACTTTTAAATACATGGCCCATATTTTTCTATCAAATGAAGTCAAATGGTAAGGGTCAAACAGTCACTCAAGTTATTCTTCCTGTTACAACTTAAAAGAAAATAAAGAGCTCTCTGTGCGCAACCAAAACATCTTCAAGGAAAAGATGGATTGGGGGAGGGTGCCTGGATGCAACAGTATTGACTTTCCAGCAGAAGAAACAATTTTATTTATTTTTTATTGTCTTTCATTTTTCCTCTCTACCACTTTATATTTGACATTATATGTACAGAGGGGGAAAACTATACTGAATAACTTTGATTTGGGGATGTGAATAATTTTTAAAAATCCTGCAAATGGGTCATAAATTACAAACTGTGTTGATTAACTGAAACTTTTCTTAGAGACTGTAATGACTTAAAGCAAAAATGACTCAGAACAAAACTTATTTTTCTTTAACCAAATGACATTAGAGAACACAGAATGAGCAAGTATTTTTACTAGACTTTCATATCAGAAATCAAAATGTACTTTTTTTGATGACATTCTTATAAGCAAGCAAGAGCATCTATCAGAGGGATTTTTATGCATCCCACATTAACCAGCATGGGGGGGCACAGCTTTTCAAAGCATCAACTATTAACTACTGCGTCAGAGTCACATGAGCTGCTTGATAAAAATTTAGATTTCTGGGCCCAGCACAGAACTACAGAATTAGAATTTGTTGCTGTTGGGTGTTGGAATGTGCATTCTAAAAGAGCATCCTGGGTGATTCTTGTGCACCCCTGAAGGTCGAGAAACAGTTACGGTGTGGATGTTAGGCAGAACTGGTTTCACATGCCGACTCCATTGCCTAGTATCTGTGTGATTTTTGACATCAATGTTGCGGGGTTGCTGTGAGCAATTATGAAAACAACTGCTACAACATTGGGATCTAGAACAGGTTAGTTATTATTACTTAGGATAAGGTTTGTGATAGAGTCTCGATAGTGCTGGGCACATTGCAGCCTCAGTAATGATAGCATGTACTCTCACAGTGTGTGCAGAGTGAGCTCAAATAAAAGATATGGTGAGACTTCTCCAACGTGCTGTTGGGGCCTGGTCGGGGGAGCACTGTGAAGTAGGAGAAGCAGACAGTGGTTGTGAGCATGAGGAGCAGCCTGTCCTAAGGAGCTCAATGGAATACTTTGTGTCCAAATGTATTTCTCACTTTTTCTTGAAGACTACTATTCATTTGTCAAGATCCATTATTGTAGTCATAAACTGAGTACTTCTTAGGAGGCTCAGACTTCTTGCAGCCCATTATCACCTCTCCAGAGCAGAGGGGAAGCACTGCAATGGACAGACAAGAACTCTGCTGGATGGGAGGAGGCAGGAGGGCAGGACTAGAGTCATGCATGGGCTTTGCCCTCCCATGGTTTTGTCTGGACCTGCTTCATTTCATTCGTTAAATTCGATCTAGTCAAAGTAAACTGGAGAGAGAAACAACAGGCAAACTTAAACAAAATATAAAGTAAGGGATGCAATACAAAGTTGAGCCATAAAGAAGTTCTTTTTATATTGGTATGAAGTGATATCCATTAAAAAGAAAGAAATCAACACAAAACACAAGTAGGAGAGTTTAACACCTTTTTCTCTGCCCTGACGATCAAATATGTAGTAAGTACATACATAGAATATTTGACTGAAATAAGGTTTATCAAATAGATCTAATATACATTGATATGTATGCCTTATAAACAGGCACTGGATTTTCAATTCAAATGTTTATGAAACATTTATAAAAACTCCAGTATATTGGATTACAAAGAAACATAAAATTGTAAATAAGATTCAGAGTAAAAATTGTATATTTCTGGCTATGCAATATTATAAATAAGTGCCAACCACAAAAACAAAATAATAAAACCCCAACCATTTTGAGTTATGAAAAATAACTTTAAGATAAAAGAGGAAGTCAAGTCTGAAGTTGCAGAATATTTAGAAAATAACAATAATGAGAAAACTCCAAATAAAAATCTATGACATTGCCAAACCTACACTCAGAGGAAAATAGAGTTTAGAATAAAACTTAGGTTGTTAAAAAGTAACAGAAAACAAACCTAAGAAAAGTAGAAGAGAAAAACTAATCAAGTTATGAGGATATCATAAATCAGAAAAAGGAAAAAAATAACAGAATTGGTGTATATATCAAGGACTATACCTTCAAGAGAAAAATAAACAATAATTTAGGTAAAACTCAGTAGATAAATCAAAGGATGTGTAGGGGGAAAGTGTAAGAATGCCAAATGAGAAATGAAAATGGGGAAACAACCAGTTATAGAGAAACTGAAAATAATTATAAAAGAATACTTTACACAAATCTATCCTAAACAAGAGCAAATATAGAATAAAATGAAAGTATAACTACAAAACTGAAGAGTGAGAGAGAGAGAAGACCAGAAGATCTATTCAGTCTTAAAAACTTTATAAGGAAATTCTTCCAAATTTAAAAGAAACAGATTAATTTTTATGTTATTTCAACTGTTCTAAAGCTTTCTGATTACCCTTACTACACCTATAAAAAAGTTGTACCAACGCCAGATAATGGTAGCACACAATATAAAGACTGTAGATTAATGTCATTTATAAATATTGATGACAAATAAAATATTAAGAGATGGAATCTGGCAGTACAATGAAAGAATACATAATAAGGATAGTAATGGACTATAACCTATTGAGGAAAAAGAATCCATGTCTCCATAGGATGGAAGGAAAAAAGAAAGGAAGGAAGGAAGGAAAGAAGAGAAGAAGGAAGGAAGGAGAAGGAGGGAAGGAGGGAGAGAGGGAGGGAGGGAAGGAGAGAAGGGAAGAAGAGAGGGAAGGACGTTAATTAGGAAGAAGGGAAATCTCTTCCCTATAGTAAAATGCCAATCAGTAAATATAAAAAGAAATAGCAGAGTTTGAAATACTGTGTTGCTACCAGCACAGTACTGTTTGACTCAGGCAAAAATCATCAAGGGATTCTAAAACTTGTGGATAAAATGTAGACGAGGAAAAAGATAGTGCATAGTCTTTGATATCTGTCCACTTGCACAGATTAACTATAATTACAAAGGAGAAAATGGCAATTTAAAGCAGCAGACAGCATCTCATCAAAGTTCATATGACCAAAACTGGATAGACTGACATCAGATGTCCCTCATTGTGATGAACTGAGAAGGGCACAACGTCAAATCTATGGCATTCCTGCTGAAAATGCTAGGAAAGACACAAGAAAAATTCAGTTTGAGGTGTATTCTAGAAAGCTATTGGCCTGTGTTGTTCAAAATTTCAATGTCATGAAAAATAAATAAATTCTGAGAAATGTTTCCATATTAAAACATACTAAAGAGACAAGACAACTAAATTTAATGCACATGCTTGGATGGGTCCTGGATCAGAAAAAACAAAGCTGTAAAGAACATTATGGGGACAACTGGCAAAATTTTAATGTAAACCATAGGTTAGATAGTATCATTATATCAATGTTAACAATTTCCTAAATTTGCTAATTGTACCTATCATTGTATAATAGAATGTTCTAGTTTTTATTACATATATTCTGAACTATTTAGAGGAATAGGTTAATTATGTCTGCAATTTCCTCTCAAATAATTCAGTAAATATAAATATATGGGGTATAGTAATACAGTAAGAGATTAACAGGTGATAAATCTAGGTAAAGAATATAGAAAAATTTATTGTACTATTATTACAACTTTAATAAAATCTTATGGGATATTTTTTACAAATAATTCTTTTAAAATAAAAATTAAGTAATTCTGAGAAGTATAGGATGGTGCAATATTAGAAATGACTGAAATAATGCACAATAATAATATGTTCATCTCTGTAGTTTCCAGTGTAACACTGTGAAAATTCCACAGCTATTATTATCCACACTACAACTATGTCTCTATACCTGACCATAAGCCAACTGCATGCCTCCTAATGGGATGGGAGAAGCACTACTACTAGACTGAGGAGAAGAACGCTGCTTCATTCTCACCACGATTTTTTAATATTGTTCTGGAAGTATTCGCTGCTACAATTAGAGCACCAAATATAAGTTATAGACATCATATAGAAATAATATAACTGTATTTGAAAAAACTCAAGAGGGTGAACTAAATAATTATAGATAGGCTACTTAGTAAGATAGTTAGTTACAATTAAAATATTAAAACCAAGAGGTACTTTTTATTTGAGCATAAATAATGAATTATAAATACAATAGAAAGAAATCAAGCATTGACAACAGAAAGCTCCTCAAAATTACAGAATACCCTTAATAAAATTAGCAAGTATTTTGGGTACCTATAAAAGAAAATGAAAATCTTACTGAAGAACATAAAGGAAAAATTGAATAAACTGCTTCTTGGATAAAGAGGTAATTTTGTCAAAAAGTACTTTTCCTGAAGTTAATATATTCCAGAGCAATATCAAAAAGATTCTTTTGAACATTTCTAATAATTATGTGTATATTTAAAACATGAAAAAAACTCCAAAAATTATGAAAGGAAAAGAAAAATGGGAAAGCACATGCCATAACAGCATTATATGTATTTTAAAAGTGCAATAATTAAAACTTTATATTATCAGTAAGATATTACATAGTCATTCCATTTGATGGGATAAAGAATCTAGAAATAAAACTAAAGTATATGTGAGCTTTATTATATGATAAACATGATATTTTAAATCATGAAATAACTGATTTGATATATGGTGTTGGGAAACCTGACTGCTCATTTGTGAAAACACTAAAGTATATCCCTACTTCACTCTAATGTAAAACTGAATCTCAAATGTATAAACTTTGTATATTTAAAACTTGAAAAATAAAGTTTTATTAGAAAATATAGCTAATTAAGTTGTATGATCATGTATACATGTATGTGTGTGTCAGTCACAAAGGGATGACTGTGGTGATGAAAGCCTTTCTAAGAATGTCAGAAAAATCAGATGCCATGAAAAAATAAATAAATCTCTTTCCAAAAGAATAAAACTTCTCTACGTCAAAAGACACTTTATAGAAACTGAAAGAAAAGCCAAAAAAGAGAAAAATAGTTTAACAAAATTATTGACATAAGTATTATTGTAAGAACAAAGAATTTTGTTTAATAATAAGAAAAAATACATAAAGGATGTACATAGACAATTCATAAAAGAATTACAAATGGCCAATAAGCATATGAAAACACTGTCAACCTCATTGATACACATTAAAATTGATATTGTTTTTCTCCTATGCAATTTGCCTTCAAGATAAAAGAAAAACACTGAACATTTTAATCTTTTTACTGAGTGTTTTTTGAGCTCAAATTGTTACTGGACACAAACACAGGTTCTCTATCTGCCACACAAGAGGGGCCAAATAAAACCGGAACACCAGGCTTATGGCAAGGAAAGGGTTTTTATTTCAGGTGACATCAGCCAGGAGATGAGAGCTCTCAAATTTGTCCTACCTCCCCAAAGATGGGAGGCAAGGGGTTTTAAAGGTTGCAAGGAATGCAGCTGCTCGTAGGGAGGCAGAGCCTGTGGCCTTGCTGGTCAGTACTTTCCCACCAGCCTGTGTTTGGCCTTGTGAGGCTGCTGGCAGGGAGGGGGATGGTGAGATTAGGGAATTGCAGGTGGGTGTCCTTGATTGTCCACCTCCTTGTTGGATGGTGGATTCTGGTGCCAGGAAGCCAAAGAGTTGATGTCTGGGAAGCTTTAGCTTTTTTATATTCTCTGGATATCAGTTTCCCTGTAACAAACCTCAAGAGCTGGTGATTAGCTAAAACTTCAGCGTGAGCCCAGCTTGAGGCCACCTGGGCTTTTAAAAATTTCTAACTTCTATTTGCCTTGTGAAGTTCAAGGATACAAAAGTTTATGAATGTAACTTAGAGAAGCAGGGAAAGAGCAGGAGTGCTTTTGGTTTTAACCCCATATGTGCTGGGTTTAATGTAGGGGAACTGATATCAGGGCCAGCATTAAAATCTTGTTTTAAGAAATTAGCCCTAATATTGTCATCACTGCCTTGTTTACACTATGTGAAAAAAGATCTTGCTATATTTCCATTTTTTATGAAATGGGTTAAGTAAATTATTGCATGATCATTTAAGGGACTATGATCCACTTATGAAAATGATAATGTAGATAGTAATTTTTGACATGGAAACGTGATTATGGCATTTTGTTTAGTTAAAAAATTGAGTTATAGAACAACACATTGAGTGCAACCTTATTTATGTAAAACTGTTTATCTATGCCTATGTCTATACATGTGTATATAAAGAGAGAGAAAAAATGATGGGAAGCTCATTCATGAAAATGATAACAATGGTTACCTTTGTGCTGTGAAAAAATGGGGTAGCTTTACCTCCCTCTTTATTTTTCTGTACTGCTTGAAGTTTTGGGGGTTTGTTTTTTGTTTTTATTTTTGTTTTTGTTTTACAGGAATCATTTGATCTAATAGCTAAAAGACGGAAGCAACCCAAGTGTCCATTGATGGATGAGTGGATAAACAAATGTTGTATATACACACAATGGAATACCATTCTGCCTTAAAAAGAAAGGAAATTCTGACACATGCTGCAACATGGATGCACCTGGAGGACATGACGTTAGGTGAAATAAGCCAGTTGCAAAAGACAACTAGTGTATGATTCCATTCATGTGAGAGACCTAGAGTAGTCAAACTCATAGAGATAGAAAGTAAAACAGTGGTTGCCAGGGGTTGAGGGGAGGGAGAAATGGGAAGTTAGTGTTTAATGGGTACAGAGTTTCAGTTTTGCAAGAGGAAAAGAGCACTGGAGATGGATGGTGGTGATGGTTGCACAACAATATGAATGTACTTAATACCACTGAACTGTACACCTAATAATGGTTAAGATGGTAAATTTTACATTATGTGTATTTTACCACAATAAAACCAAACATAAAAGAATCAATTAATCCAATACAAAGTTTTCCCAAAAATCTATTAAATTTAGTGGGAAGATTTATCAGTCTGTGAAGTGAATCTGAGAGACTGTAGGGTAGATGTGGGAAATACCATATTTGGTGGGAAAAGTTTTACAAAAGAATAAAAATCCAGGAAACAGATGGAGAGACAGACATTGATGTTCATCTGATTATATCCAAAGGGTGTCAATAGCCATTGATGTTAAGAGAAGATAGTTTATAGAATTGGACAGCTTTCAGGAGCATAAGCCATCTTTTTTTTAAAAAAGTGATATTGAAATTTCCCATGAAAGGGAGAATAGGAGTGGGGTGGGTGAAGGAAGTAGAAGTCATCTGTGAACTGTAGTAGAGAAACTGTGGACATCTTTTTTCAGGCAAAGTGGTAGAAGTGGCTTCACAGTTGGAGCAGTGGGAATGGTATCTATCATTTTGTTGACTGGAATGAACTGCTGCTTTTCTCTGACATGTAAAATAGACAAAGAGTGCTTGACAAAACAGGAATGGGGCAATGTTGGTATGAATTCAGCCTTTTAGTTTGTTTTTTAAAACTGAAAATCAAGATGTGGGTGTATAGTATTTCATAGCAACTTTTATTCCTTCTCATTGCCTCCAAGATCAAGGTCTATTTGCTCACCATCCAATTTTATTGTTGTTCTAATTCAATCAAAACAAATATGAAGAGCAGGGCTTTCCACGCCTCCTGGGAATACTGTGTAGGCAAATCTCCGTGACTGCTGACTGCTCTAGAAATAGAATGTGCCATCAAAGGAGTATGCCTTCCACTCCCAACCTCCATGGCCAAGAAATGAAACAAGGAGTAGGCTACCCTGAGAGAGTAATAACTGAGAGAACAGACACATCATGTATAAAATGATCCTGAGGCTGAAAATAACACAGATATGAAGGAGAGAAAAACAAATATCAGGTATCGTAAATTGCCAAACCCTCCAGGTCACTTCAGAGACGATGACTCAGAGCCGCATGGAGTAGCAGCATATCATGTATCTTCAGAGGGAAGTCGACAGACCACAGAGAAGGGAGAGCACATGATCCTGCAGAGAATTGAATCATAAAAATTTGCCTTTGTTTATCATCCCACAGAATTCCCTCTTCACCCATGAGGTTTATAGCTATTTTCAGATGGCCATCTGGTGGAAGTACCATTTTCTTAGGTCACTCCACTTGATTCTGGTAACAACAGCGTATAAAATGAAATAAATTTAAAGGCAAGAATTGGTAAGAGTAAATAGAGATAATTATATATTAAAAGATTAATAATTTGCTGAGCAGATAAAATAACTGTGGATCTTACAACATAGTATAAAATATATGGTGCATAAACTACAAAATTACAAGTAAAAAATATGAAATTACAATGAGAAAATTTGTACCTCTATCAATAATAGGTAGAAAAACAACAAAAAGTTAATATAAGGACATAGAAGATTTGAACAACACAATAGTGTTGATTTAGTAGACATGTAATAAGCCTGCAACTAACAATTAGAGAATATAAAACCTTACAATGCCACTGAAGTGTGGCAAGTTTCATGCCATATATACATTTTAACACAATAATAAAAATACACGTGGAACAGAACACCACAAGCTAGATTAGACTCAACAAACACCAACCAAAGGACTGATATCAGCTTCTGATTAGATTATTTGACCATGTACAATACAATATGAAGTTAGCAACTGATAAATAAATGAAAAGCAGTAGGATATATTGGAGTATATGAGGAAGCCATTTGGTTTAAAACTAATTCAGCCTGGTCTTGTTTTTCCAAAAGGGCCTGACGTGGCCTGTTGAGCATGCATTGTACATCTGCTTTAAATATTTACTCGGTCCCAAAGACAAAATGATGCCCTTAAAGATAGGGATGTAGCTTCCCCCAATATCAGCATTTCTTTAAGGGTAAGCATCTCTCCCTAAACTAAGGATTAATTATTGACCACTGTGCTCACCTTGTGACCACTCACCCTGTGGCCACCAATCTGCTGTGTTCACCCATCTGCTCTGCCAGCAAAGCAATCTCGTGACAATTGTAAAAGGGACATTCCAATCATATGTGATATGTACTCTTTGTTCCAAGAAGGTATATAACCACTCTGCACTCCCCACTTCTTTGGTGCCCTTTCTTCCTTGGGGAAGGAAGGCCCTGGACTAGTCCTCAGATCTGGCTCATAATAAACTCACCCCAATTTTGATTTATAGATTGGTTATGGATTGTTTGCATTGACACAATAAAATGAGTAGCCAAAGAAATCTATTCCTCCCTGCAAAATGTTTGGAAACTAAGAGCATACTTAAAAATATTTCAAGGTATAAAGAAAGAAGAGAGGGAGAAAGAATAAAAGACAGAAGGTGAGGAGAGAAAGGAAAGAAAATCTCAATAGAAATTAGAAAATATTTAGAAAAGAATGTAAATTCCAAGGCAATATTTGTGAAATACAGTTAAATCATCCAATACAGGGAAATTTATAGCCTTAAAATGTATGCATGGGGAAATAAATCTCTCCTGGATTTCTCTCATTCCTGCAAAGTTCTGGCCTCTCGAGTCATTGAAAGTGACATACTATGAAGCTAGAGAATGTTTTACTTCACCGTTCAAATATTTTACTTTTCATATTTCTTAAGTATTATAACCGCAGCTGTCTCCTTGAAGGCAAAGCTAATTTACTCCCAGCCAAAGAACAATAAACCTTCTTCTATCTTCCTGAGAAGTACAAAAGGTTGCATTCCTGGGTAGGGACCTGGGAAACTAGAAAGGGTGATTGAATAACCCTGAGAGCACCCGAGGGATTTAGAGGGTAATTTTCCTAGGTGTTTACACTTCAAAGGGATAAAACCCTTATTGGATGCTCATCTTATCTTTCCCCTGGAGACATTTATTAATATCCCAAAGGGTAAGGACCCAGGATCCTTATATAATATATTTTATATGTGTAATATATATAATTTATATATTATATATAATTGTAGGTAATAATTAATTTAAAATTATCTAGTTAAGAATTAAACTCAAGAAGATAGAACAAAAGACTAAATCCAAAACTAGTGAGAGAACATAATAATAATAAAAGCAGAAATTAATGAAATGAAGATATCGATACAAACTTTTGACAAGGCTGAGCCAAAGTAAAAGACAAAATACATAATTAACCGTAGGAACAAAAAAGAAGACATGACGATATACAGTTGGAATTGTAAAAAGCAGCATAGAAAGCCTCTTATTTTCAGTTGTATCGGGAATCAGCTTGACAGAAATAGAAAAATGCTAGATAAATAGATAAACAGAGGTTGTATAATTTTAATTCCCACCAGGCACCTTCAAGAATTCCTCTTTATTCACATCCTTGCTGACACTGGTATTGTCAACCGTTTTTATTTTAGCCATTCTCATGAGGGTTAGTGTTTCTTCATGTGTTGTTAATTTCCCTGAAGATTAATGATACTGAAGGCCTTTTCTTACACTCCTTGACTATTCAAATCTTTGTGGTATGTTTGTCCAAGACTTTTATCCATTTGTATGATTGAGCTATTCATTGTTTGAAAAAAATGACTTGTGGGCTTTTAATTTATTTTTTCATTTTATTTATTTATTTATTTTTGGTGAGGAAGATTAGCCCTGAGCTAACATCTGTTGTCAATCCTCTTTTTGCTGAGGAAGACTGGCCCTGGGCTAACATCTGTGCCCATCTTCCTCTACTTTATATGTGGGATGCCTGCCATAGCATGGCTTGACAAGCAGTGCACAGGTCCATGCCTGGGATCCGAACCTGTGAACCCTGGGCTGCTGAAGCAGAGAGCATATGAACTTTACCACTACACCATTGGGTTGGCCCCATTGTATGCTTTTTAAATACATAGTTCTTTGTCAGATAAATTCACAATATATATAATGAATATTTTCTCCCAGACTATGTCTTCTTTGTTAATATTCATATTATCCTTTAATGAGCAAAAAAATTTAACTTTACTTTTAACCTAGTTATGTCTTTTAAAGTGGAATTTTGTAGATAACATATAATTGGGTTTTGCTTTTTTATCCACTCTGATAAAGTGGATATCCACCTTTTAATTGAGATGTTTAAAATATTTGCAGTTAATTGCCATCTTGCTAGTTATTTTCCATTTGTCACATCTGATCTTTTCCCCTTTTCCTTTCTTTTCTGCTTTGTTTTGGATTAATTGAGTATTTTTTATGATTCCATATTATCCCCAATATTGACATATTAGCTATGCCTCTTTTTATATATATTTTAACTTAACACAATCTATCTTCAAATAATATAGTAATGTAATGCCATTTCATGTATAGTGTAAAAAGCTTACAACAGTAAATTTAATTCCTCCCATGTATGACAACAATATATGTTCTCATATATTTTAGATTTATATGTTATAAATACAAAACACATTGTATTATATTTGTTTTAGACAATTACCTTGTTTTAATTAAAGCTAATTTACATATAGTAAAACTGACCTTTTTGGTGTACAGTTCTATGAGTTTTGACAAACGCATTGAGTTGCGCACCACCTCCACAATCAACACACAGAATATTTATATCTCACTGTCTCACAAATTCACTTGTGCTATGCTTTTTAGCCAAACTTTCCCTACCTCTTTAACCCCTGGTAACCAATGATTTATTCTTCAGTCCTGTACTTCTGCCTTTTCATGATTATCCTGTGGGTGGAATCATAGTGTTTAGTCTGGCTTCTTCTACGTAGCATAATGCATTTTAGATGCACCTATGTTGTTGCATGTTTCAATAGTTTGTTTCTGTTTATTGCAAAGTATTCCATAGTACAGATATATTACTGTTTATTTTATCCATTCCCCAATTAAGGGAAACATGGATTGTTGTCAGATTTTGGCAATTATTAACACAGCTGCTCTAAACATTCACATACAGATTTCTCTGGACGTAAGTTTCATTTCTCCAGGGCAAAAATCTAGGAATGGTATTGGTGCATCGTATGTAACTGTGCGTTTAACTATATAAGAAACTGCCAAACTGTTTTCTGTACCTCTTTGAATTTCCAGTAATATATGAAAGTTCTAATTACTCTGCATCTTCACCAGCACTTGATATTGTCACTTTTCTTTTGAATAGCCATTCTAAAAACTTTGTAGTAGTATTTCATTGATCTTATTGTGGTTTTAATTTGTGTTTCCTTATATCTAGTGAGGTTGAGAATCTTTTAACGTACTTACTTTTCATCCATATATTCACTTTGATGAAATACCTACTAAAATATTTGCCAATTTTTTAATTGGGTAATTAATTTTCTTATTGAGTTTTGAGATTTATTAATATACTTATATATTCTGGACCCAATGCCTTGGTCAGATATGAGATTTACAAACTTTTTTTCTAGTCTGTGTTTTATCTTTTCATTCTCTTTATAGTGTCATTAATTTTGATGAAATACAATTATCAATTTTAAGAATTTGGTACTTTACATTCAGGCTAATTTTGAGCTAATTTTTGTATAAGGAGTGAGATATATGAAGAGGTGGGTTTTTTTTTTTTTTTTGCATGTGGTTGTCCAATTATTTTAACATCATTTGTTGAAAATATTCTTTCACTATTGACTTGTCTTTGCATCTTTGCCAAAAACCCATTGTCTATAACGTGTATGTCTATTTCTGGAATCTCTATTTGGCTGCCTTGTTTGCTATAGCTTTGTAGTACGACTTGAAATAAAGTAGTATGTGCACTTTAGTTTTGATCCTTTTTTTCCAAAAACCTTTTTGCTATAGTAGTTCTTTTTATTTTTCATGTAAATTTTAGCATAAACTTGTTGATGTATACAAGAAATCCTGCTAAGATATTGATTGGGATTGCTGCAAATTTGTAGGTTAATTTGGGGAAATTTGAAAGTGTGATCATATTGAGTCTTTCCATCCATGAACACAGTCTATCTCTTCATTTATTTTGGTCTTCTTTCTGTCATTTTATCAGAGTTTGGCAGTTTTCAGTACAGAGATCCTACATATATGCTATTATATTTATGCCTAGGTATTTCATTTTTGTGCTTTTTAAATGGTACTTTATTTTTTTAATTTCTATTTCCAATTATTTATTGCAAATATAAGAGAATAAAATTGATTTTTGTACGTTGTTCTTTTATCCTGCCACCTTACTAAACTCATTTATTAGTTCTAGGAGCTTTTTAAGAAACAATCTATGGGAGGTTCTTTGTAGACAATAATATCATTGGCAGATACAGACAGTTTTGCTTCTTCCTTTCAAAAAGTTTGTCTTTCCTTTCTTTTTCTTGTCTTATTGCACTTACTAGGACTTCCAGTGTGATGCTGAATAGGAGTGGTGAGAAAGAACCTCTTGAGTTCCTGAGGAAAGGGGGAAAGCAGTCAGTCTTTCACCAGTAAGTATGAAGGTTTTTATTTGATGCCTGTTACCAGGTTCAGAAAGTTTCCTTCTATTCCTAAAACTTTGCTAGATTTTTAAAAATAAATGGATATGACATTTTTCAAATGATTTTTTTCTGCTTTACAGAGATTATGTAGATTTTCTTCTATAGTCTATGTATTAGTTTTCCAGAGTGGCTGTACAAAGCACTACAAACAACAGAAACCCAGCAATCACTAAGACAACAGAAACGTATTGTCTTATACTTCCGGAGGCTAGAATCCAAAATCAAGGTGTTGTCAGGGCCGTGCTCCTCTGAAACCTGGAAGGGAGAATTCTTCCTTCCAATTTTAGCTTCTGGTGTTTGCCAGAAATCCTCAGCATTCTTTGGCTTGTAGATGCATCAGTCTAATCTCTGCCTCTGTTGTCATATGGCCCTCTTCTCCCTGTGTGTCACTGTCTCTTCACATGACATTTCTCCCTGTGTGCCTCTCTCCTCTTCTTATGAGGACACAAGTCATATTGGATTTGGGTTCACCTTAATGACCTCAACTTCATTACATCTGCAAAGACCCTATTTCCAAATAAGGTCACATTCACAGGTACTGGGGTTAAGTGTACAGCATATCCTTTCGGGGGGCATAATTCAACACATAACAGCCTGTTAATATGGGAAATTACATTGATTGATTTTCAAATGTTGAACCAGCCTAGTATTCCTGGTATGAACCCCCTTGGTCATATGCATTATTATTTTTATATATCACAAGATTTAGTTTGCTAACATTTTGTGGAAGTTTTTTTGTGTATATGTTCATTAGGGATATTGGTCTGTAGTTTTCATTTCTTGAACTATCTCTGTCTGGTTTTGGTTTTAGGGTAATGCTGGTATTACAAAATAAATTGGGAAATGTTCCCTCTTCTATTTTCTGGAAGAGATTGTGTAGAATGGTATTATTTATTCCTAAATATTTGATAGAGTTATCCAGTAAACCATCTGATCCTGGAATTTCCTTTGTTGGAAAACTTTTTAATATGAATTTGATTTCTTTAATAGATATGGGACTATTCAGGTTATCTATTTCTTCTTGAGCAAGTTTGGCACTTTTTGTCTTTCAAGGATTGGTCCCTATCATCTAGGCTGTCAAGTGTGTGGGTATAGAGATGGTGGTGGTAGTCTCTCACTATCCTCTTAAAGTCTGTAGGGTCTGCAATGATATCCCTCTTTTTTTCTAATACTGGTAATTTGCAACTTCACTCCTTTTTTCTTGGTCAGTATGCCTAGAGTTTTATTAATTTAAAAAAAAATCTGCTCTGAGTTTCATTGATTTTTTTCTATTGCTTTATTATTTTAAGTTTTATTGATTTCTGCTCTTGTCTATATTCTTTCTTTCCTTGTGTTTGTTTTCCTTTTTCTAATTTACAGGGTGGTTATGCTTAGATTATTAATTTTAGACCTTTCTTCTTTTCTAATATAAGTGTTACATGCTATAAATTTTCTTTGAAGCACTGATATGGTGGAATCTCACAAATTTTTGTATGACATATTTTCACTTTTATTTAGTTTGAACTATTTTTTATCTTTCCTTGAGAATTTCTGACTCATGGGTTATGTAGAAGTCTTTTTTTTAAATTCCATGTGTTTGTGGATTTTACACATATATTTCTGTTACTGACTTCTTGTTTAATTGTAACAGTCAGAGAATGTACTTTGTATAATTTATAGTCTTAAAAATTGTTTTAGGTTTGTTTTATAGCCTGGAATAGTCTGTCTTGGTGAATGATGCCGCTAAAACTGAAAAGAATGTATATTCCACTGTTGTTCGGTAGGTTGTTTTTTTTTTTTTTTTGTGGGGAAGACCAGCCCTGAGCTAACATCTGTCGCCAATCCTCCCCTTTTTGCTGAGGAAGACTGGCCCTGGGCTAACATCCGTGCCCATCTTCCTCCACTTTATATGGGACGCCGCCACGGCATGGCTGACAGGCAGTGCGTCGGCGGGCGCCCGGGATCCGAACTCGCGAACCCCGGGCTGCCAACCGCGGACTAAACTGCTGCGCCACCGGGAGGTCCCTTGGTAGGTTGTTCTTAAATGTAAATTATTTCATATTAGTTTATGGTGTTCAGATCTTTTATATCCTTTCTATTTGTTCCATTGATTACTTAGAGAAGAATGTTTATGTCTCCAACCATAACTGTCAAATGTGTCTATTTCTCCTTTCCCTTGAACGGTTCCTGCTTCAGGTATTTTGAGTCTCTATTGTTAGGTGCACACACACTTATGATTGTTCTATCTTCTTGGTGAATTGATCCTTTGTCTTTATGCAATGTCCCTCTTTATCTTGGGTGTTTTTCTTGTTCTGAAGTCTACTTTAAGTGATATTAGTACAGTATTTGCATGATGTATCTTTTTCTATGGTTTTGCTTTTAACCTATGTTAATATATTTAGCCAGAATATAGTTAGATCTTCTTTATCACTTTTCATTGGTCTTCAGACCATTTACATTTAATATAATTATTGTCATTGTTTGATTTAGTTCTACCACTTAATTTTTTTTCTTTGTCCCATCTTTGTTTTTGTGTTTGTTTTGCTCCCCTGTTGAATTTTCCCTCTCTTTTGAATTATTTGAATATTTTTTTTTCCCATTCCATTTTAATTTATCAGTTGGCTTTTTGGCTATGTGTCTTTGTATTTGTTTTGAGTGGTTGCTTTATGGATTATAATATATATACTTTTTACAGTTTATATTATTTATAAACTTTTCACAGTTTACTTACAGTTAATATTTAATCACTGCAAGTAAAAGGTAGAAGTCTTACAACATTTTGGGTCTCTTTACACTCCTGTTTTATATTAAGAGTTGTTATATATATTATATCTACAAACATTGTAAATCATCCAGGCAATCTTCTAATTTTTGCTTTCAACAGGCAGGCATATTTTAAAGAATTTAGGAGAATAGTCTATTATATTTACCCAGATGTTTACCTTTTCCATTGCTCCTTGTTCATTCTTGAATTTCCAAGTTTACTTCTGATACAGTTTCCTGTATTGTGAAAAAATTCCTTTTGCATTTCATTTAGGGTGGATCTGCTGGCAATGAATACTCTTCATTTTAATTTTTGTAAATAAATGTCTTTATTTCACCTTTATTCTCAAAGAATAATTTGCTGGATATAGAACTCTGGGTTGAAAGTTCTTTATTTTAAGTATTTTAAAGACATCTTGCCTTTGTGGTTTCTGATGAGAAATCTGCAGTCATTTGAATTGCTGTTTCCTTATATGTAATATATCATTTTTCTCTGACTGCTTTGAAGCTTGTTTATTTTTGATTTTCAGGAATTTGATTATAATGTTCCTGGGCATGGATTTCCATGAATTTATCCCCTTTGGCTTTTGCACCTTTACCAAATTTGAGAAATTTCCAGGCTTTCATTCTTCAATTGCTCTGTCTGCATTAACATCTGCTATTGAGCCCATCCTGTGAAGCTTTAAATTTAAGATATAGCATTTTCCAGTTCTGATATTTCCATATGGTTCTTTTTTATACTTTATGTTTCTTTAAACTTTCAATCTTTTCATTTATTTCAAGAGCATGTTTATAATAGTTGCTTTAAAGTCTTTACCCAGTCATTCCAACATTTGGGTCATTTCAGGGTTAACTTCTGTGGATGGTCTTTGCCTTTGACAATTGCTCAGACTTTCTTGGTTCTTGGAGTGTTGCATAATTTTTGATGGCATAGTGGAGATTTTGGGTGTTATGTTTTGAGACCCTATCCTGTTGAAATCCTCTGCAGAATGTTGATTCATTTGTTTCTTTTAGCAGGGAGTCAACCAAATTAGGCACAGACCACGAGTTCTGTCTCACCTTCCATGGAAAGAAATTCCAATGTCAGTTTATTTTTCAAAGGTTTTGCTACACTGTTTTGAGTCTGCTCTTTTCATGTACCATTCAGGGATTAGTCTGGAACTGGGAAGTTTATATTATATTTCATCTTTCAAAGTCCTTTCTATGCTTCTTTGGGTGTGTTCTGCATGTGTAGATTGTAGTCTGTTGATACAAAGAATCAGGGATCCCCTTCTCCAGCTTTCCCTTTAGGGAATTTCCTTCTTACTCTTTAGCTCTTTTTCTCTAGTTCCTCTGGCCTGCAAGATGGATTTTTCTGTTTTGTCCACCTCTGTTCTCATGCAATTTCATGTGACTGAGCCCACTTCCTAGGGGAAGTGGTTAGAGAGAAATAGGAGAACAAAATAACCAGCATTAACCTCTCCCCCACTCCACTCCTCACACAGGAGGGGCACCTTTCTGAGTTTCTTTACCCAGAAGAATGCATTTTTCTCTGGGGGTTCTAAGTCCTTGTGCTGATGCCCAACCATAGCTCTATAGTTCTGCCATTGAGGCTGTCCTCAGCAGGTCCACGAGAGTCAGAAGAGAGAAAAACCACTGATGTTCTCCCCACTCTCTTCCTAGGACCTTATTTTCCTTTCTAGTACTCTAGCCAAAAGCCAAGCTTTTCTCTCAATATTTGCTGACCAACAAATGCATCACCCCAATTTATCCTAAGCCTTTTGGTCAAAAAAGAGAGAAAAGGAGGAAAAAAAGAAAAAAACCCAGGAAGCACACCTGCCATGTTAATTATTCTTCAAGACTTGACTTCCCTTCCTAATCTACTGTTGTTTACTTTTCAGTGCTTAGAAAGCTATTTTTCATATTTTGACCAGAGTCTTTAGTTTTACTCAATGGGTGAAGTAGGCATCAGTGGACTTATTTGATCCTGATTGGACCAATTATTTTTTAAAGCCATCAAAATATAAAAAAAGGTCTTTTATAATTAACTCAACTTTTAATTTACTGAGTTCTTTATTTTTTTGTGCAGATCCAAGTTTCTGCACCCTGTATCCCTTCTACCTAAGAATTTTCTTTAAATTTTTTGTAGTTCAGGTCTACTGATAATGAATTCTCTCAGCTTTTGTTTGCCTGGAAAACCTTTCTGTCATCTTAATTTCTTAAAGATATGTTTTCTCACTATAGAATTCTTCATTGACAGCTTTTTCTCTTAGTACATTAAAGATGTCAATCCACTGTCATCTAGCTTGCATAATTTCTTAACAGAAATCAGATGTAATTCTTATCTTTGTTTTTTTAATATGTAATGTGTCATTTTTCCCTGGCTGACTTCAAAGTTTTCTCTGTATCTTTAGATTTCAACTGTTTAACTATGCATGTAGGCTTTTGTTTGTTTTGTTTTGTTAATGGGGGCATTTATTATACCTGGATTTCTCTGAGATTCTTGCATCTGTGGTTTGTTGTCTTTCATTATTCTTGGCCCTTATTTCTTAAAATATATCTTCTGCCCTGTTATTTCTCTCTTATCCTTGTGGTATTCCAGTTTCACCCATCAGGTGGTTTGATGTTGTCTTGGATGCTCTATTCTAGTTTCTTTTTCTTACTGTTACTTCTCTTTGTTTTTCAGTCTGAATAATTTTATTGATCTATTTTTTAACTTAAAAAATAGAGTTATGAGAAGTTGTAAAAATAGTACAAAGGGTCTCGTGTAGCTTTAGTCTAGCATCCCATGGGTAATATCTTATATAGCTAGAGTACAATATCAAAACCAGGAAACTGACACTGGTATGTTACTGTTAATTGGACTTATTCAGTTTTCACCATTTTCAAACCTGCGTTCATTTGTGCATGTCTGTATGTGTGTGTAGTTCTATGCAATTTTATCCCATGTACAGATTTGTGTTGCTACCACCACCACAATCAAGATACAAAACTGTTTTATCACCACAAAAGAAGTCCCTTAAGCTACCTCTTTATATTGACACTCATTCTCTTCTCCAGCCCCTGTTCTTGTCCCCTGGTGCCTGCTAATCTGTCCTGCATCTCTATAGTTTTGTTGTTTTGAGGATGTTATATAAATAGAATCACATAGTATGCAACCTTCTGAGACTGACTTTTTTCAATAACACCCTGCCAGGTTGTTATATGAATCAATAGGTTTTTACTCTTGCGTACTATTCCATTGCATGGATGTATTTATTTTGTTCAACCATTCACCTGCTGAAGTATATGTGGATTGTTTTCAGTATTTTCCCATTACAAATAAAGCTGCTATGAACATTTGTGCATAGGTTTTCATGAGAAGATAAATTTTCATTTCTCTTGGATAAATGTCCAATAGTATGCTTTCTGGGTCACAAGGTACATGTTTAATTTGGTAATTAATAGCCAAGCTGTTTTCCACAGAGGCTGCATTATTTTACATTCCATTTAGCAATGTATGAGAGATGTAGTTGCTCTGCATTTTAACCTATTTTTTAATTTCACTGATTCTTTCTTTAACTATGTCAAGTGCACTGATGAATGGGCTGAAGAGATTCTTCATCTTTGATACTGTGTTTTTTATTTCAAGCTTTTCCATTTGACTTTTCTTACTATTTCCACCTCTCAGCTGAAATTTCATCTCTTTTTATGTACGTTGTCCACATTTTCAAGGGCATTCTTGTCAGTGCTTAAACATTATTTTGCTTACCAATAGACAAATGTCTTTTTTTCTGTTTTGTAATTTTTATTTTTTTTAATTTTTAAAATGTTTTATTGATGTCTTAATAGTTTATAACATTGTGGGGTTTTAGTTGTACATTTTTATTTGTCCATCACCATATGGATGCATCCCTCCACCCCTTGTGCCCACCCCCCACCCCCTTCCCCCTGGTAACCACCAACCAGTTCTCTCTGTCCATGTGTTAGTTTATATTCCACGTATGAGTGAAATCATGCAGTGTTTGTCTTTGTCTCTCTGGCTTATTTCACTTAACATAATACCCTCTAGGTCCATCCATATTGTTGTGAATGGGGCAATTCTGTCTTATTTTGTGGCTGAGTGGTATTCCATTGTATATATATGCCACATCTTCTTTATCCAATCATCAGTTGAGGGACACTTGGGTTGCTCCCACTTCTTGGCTATAGTGAATAATGCTGCAATGAACATAGGGGTGCATAAGCCTCTTGGGATGGTTGATTTCATGTCCGTTGGGTAGATGCCCAATAGTGGAATTACTGGATCACAAGTTATTTCTATTTTTAATTTTTTGAGGAATTTCCACTGTTTTCCATAGAGATTCTCCAGTTTGCATTCCCACCAGCAGTGAATTAGGGTTCCCATTTCTCCATAACCTCTCCAACATTTGTTGTTTTTTGTCATTCTAATGGGTGTAAGGTAATATCTTAGCATAGTTTTGATTTGCATTTCCCTGATGATTAGTGATATTGAACATCTTTTCATGTGTCTGTTGAAAATCTGTATATCTTCCTTGGAAAAATGTCTATTCATATCGTCTGCCCATTTTTTGATTGGGTTTTTGCTTTTTTGTTGCTCAGTTGTGTGAGTTCTTTGTATATTATGGAGATTAATACCTTGTTGGATATATGATTTGTGAATATTTTCTCCCAGCTGGTGGATTATCTATTCATTTTGATCCTGGTTTTATTTGCCTTATAGAAGCTCTGTAGTCTGATGAAGCCCCACTTGGTTATTTTTTCTTTTGTTTCCCTTGTCCAAGTAGACAAATGTCTTGAGAGTAGTAGTAACAGAACTTTGAACAAACCTCAGTGCATTTCCTTTCCCTCTGAGATCTTAGCCACTCAAATCCTGGCTGCCTTGATTCCTCTTCAACACATATAAACTGGAAGACTTCTTTGTGAGTGTTTTGTGATGATTCTTAAAGTTACAAATTTTATATACTTGTTTTAACAGAAGTTGATCTGGGTACCAGTGAAAAGACTCATGTTCTATATAACTAGTAGAAGTAATGCTCCTCTCCCACCACCATCCTGGCTTCTTTCAAGGTTTTCTCTTTACCTTTGATTTTCTGCAGTTTTAGTATGATATGCCTAGGTGTAGATTTTTTAACATTTATCTTTCTTGGTGTTCTCTGAGCTTTCTGGATCTGTGGTTTGGTGTCTGTCATTAATTGTTGCCTGTCATTATTCAAACATTTCTTCTGCTCCTTTCTCTCCTTCTTCTTCTGGTATTCCCATTTTGTATATGTTATACTTTTGTAATTGTCACAGTTATTGGATATTTTGTTTTCTTTTTTTTTTTTTTTTTGGCATACCAGTTTGGGAAATTTCTATTCACACATCTTCAAATTCACTGATTCTTTCTGTGGCTGGGTCCAGTGTACTGATCAGCCATCGAAATAATTCTTCATTTCTGTTATAATATTTATTTTTGATTTATAGCATTTTCTTTTGATGCTTTCTTAGAGTTTTGATCTCTCTGCTTATACTATATATCCATTCTCATATGTTGTCTACTTTTTCCCATGGAGCCCTTATCATATTAATAATAGTTATTTTAAATTCCCTATCTGATAATTGGTAAATCTGTGTCTTTATCTGAGTCTGGTTCTGATGCCTGCTTCCTTTCTTCAGATTGTATTTTTCCTCACCTTTTAGTGTGCCTTGTAATTTTTTGTTGAAAGTCAGACTGATGTATTGGGTATAGAAACTGAAGTAAATATACCTTTAATGTGAGGTTTATGTTAATCTGGCTAAATGTTGTTTTGATCACCTGCTTTTCACTCCATTGATGAGGAAGGGATTCCTGCCCTAGGGTTCTTGGGATGGCTGAACACATGAGGCCTGACACAGGACAGATGCAATCCATAGCAGTTTGTTACATATACTCTCATCCTGGGGAAGGAGGACACTGAATGCCATGCAGGGCCACATGGAGGTTACATTTGAGAACAGAGTGAACAAGCAGGGACTATGGGAGGCAGGCTTTGTGGTAGCAAGAGGATGGATGACCCCTCATTCTCACATGATGATGTGACTGGCTTGTATGAAAAATTCCATAGACTGACAGGAATCCAAATGGTCACTACTCAGGAATAAGCAGGCACTCTGCCAGTCCTGTGAAGAGGTGGGTTGCGTAGCAGGGGAGACTTGCCCATGGGAGTCCAAGTTGGGACAGGGACTTGTGGTTAGGCCATTGGAGGCGCTATTGATTTCACCAGGTGTCAAGGCAGCCTACATGAATGCTAATTTCAGTCCTTACACCACAGAGTTTGGACCCTGTGTAATGTCTTCTGTAGCTGTGGATACCAGAGGCTTCAATTTCCTCTAGTCTCCTCGTTTTTGTCCTCTTTTAGAGTTTCCCTAAGATTTTCTTAACCAGATTCTATGTCTTGCAACTCTTTCATCTGCAATCCACTTTTATTATAGTGGAGCCCTGCTGATGTAGTGGAAAGGTGTTGGGGAGAGGAACTGTTCTATAACCTTATGATTAAAATTCATTTTTTCTGTGGGCTGAGTTCCTGGACTGTGACCTTCAGAAGCACTTCTTAGCTTTTTTTTTCCCCCTCCCCTTAAATAAGTCAGAAACCTTGGGGGGGAATGGCATTGGTTAATTGCTCTACCTGAGGCTCAGATAATGCTCTTGGAAAGTAGTTTCCCCTCCAGGGCAGGCTTTTGTTATGGAGGAAGCTCTGAGATATTTAAAAATACCTGAGTATATTTTTAAATGGTTATGTTTTCCCCTCCCCTTGCCTAAAACAAGAAGGGATTTTTCTCTCATCTTCATCATGGTTACCTGGTAGAGTTGCTGGAGGTAGAACTTATAAAAGTTAGGGGCTCTCCTAAAGCTGGACCACAGGAGGGCTTTTAATTCTCAAGCTAGTCTACACTCAGTGCCCAGAAATTTATCTAAATTACCATTTGATTGTTCTGTACTAGTTATTGGTTCAGAAGCTTCTGCTTTATGTAAACTGACGTTAGCTGTGATTCTTTCTATTTCCTTGTCTCTCCAGATGTTGGGGTGGTGGTTTGCCCTGTGACCTCACTTTTATGACGGGTCTAATAAAATTCATTCACTTTTTAGTGTGTTCATCTATTTTCTTGTTGTGAAAAGGGGAGTAATGACCTCTAAGTGCTTTACATGTTGGAGGTGAAACTGGAAGTGGGGATCAAATTTTGAATGTTTTAAATATTTGTGACTGACTTGACAGACAGAGAGAGAGGGATAGAGAGAGAAATACCTGCTATATCAGTCAGGATACCCTAAGTAATAAACAATCCCCAAATCTCAGTG
Source organism: Tapirus indicus (assembly GCA_031878705.1). Taxonomy (NCBI): domain Eukaryota; kingdom Metazoa; phylum Chordata; class Mammalia; order Perissodactyla; family Tapiridae; genus Tapirus; species Tapirus indicus. The sequence goes on from CM062917.1 coordinate 57,361,707, forward strand.
GCTTAAAACTACAAAGGTTGACAGTGGACTTCCAGTATGGTGGAGTGAAGAGTGTGGCAGATTTTCTCCCCAAAAAGTAACGATAAAAATGGATAAAATTGTCAAAAACAGCCATTGCAGGACTCTGAAAAATGACCAAAGGCATAAAAGAATTGAGAAGCTTTATTCCAGGAAAAACTAATGAAACTTTGGTAAGAACAACCAGAGTTTGTGGCATTTTAGCCAGGGGCTGCTGCCCTTCCCTTTCCATCTCCCTGTAGATCATTATTCATGGAGATTCTTCCAGGACAGGGCAAGGCAGGCAGTGAGTACTGGCAGCTTCTTTGCCAGAGAGGTTAGCTTGATTTGGTGGGGAGCAAGGAAAAACCCCAGACCTAGGTGCTTTCTTTAAAACAAAGGGGTCTTGGTGGCAAACAACCAGAGAAGGCTAACATCTCAGATGGCCTGAGTTGAGATACCAGGTGGGGAAAGCAACAAAAGAGCAGACTGGCCAGGAATTTAATAGAGTGATCCAGGCAATAAGATAGCCATGGTGGTGATAAGATACCACATATCCCTGGTGGTCTTTTATTTGATTTAATTCCATAAAAATCCCATAAATGGAAATTACCTTAAGTTTGCAAGAGAGCAAAGATTCAAAACCAGGGGATAAAAATCAAATATTTCTCCCACTGTCCCATTTTATCTAAGTAAGTTAGATGTTAGGGAATAAAATTCGTTTGGGCTAAGAGGCCAGCACCTAAAGCACAGAAGCAGTAATGGCTTTGGTAGAATTGCAAAAGGAATTTACTGAGTGTATTCCATCTTTTTTTAAAAACTAAGGTTAATACTCCTAATTTATTGAGCATTAGAAAGAAAAAAAGCTATTTATACTGTTGTTCATTTTCTTTGTACAAACCTGTTACTGTAAGAAAACTCTTCTGTGATTGTTTTACTAAAAGTATCCCATTCCAAGCATTCAATTCACAGTTGTCTTAGATGGGTGTGACTAATTTACATTTTTGGAACTCCGAGGTGGACGAGACGGAGTGCATTCTGAATTTACCATTGATTTAATTGCTTCTGGGTGTGAGCATTACTATGTGTTTTATGTTAAATACTTATGGAGCTCTACACTTCATTAAATGAAACTATAAGGCAGTTGGTGACCAGAATGAATATTGGAAGGGAAGAATTAGGAACATATGGGTGAGGAGATTGTTAGCTTGATGATATCAAACATCCAAAAGCCACAAGAATTTTAATTACTTTCAAAACACTACACAGACTTCTTAGAAAACATAAAGTGAAGGTTTACTTAGTTACATCTCTCTTTTGCAATATTGTTTAGCCAATAAGATTTCCTTGAACTAAAAACAGCTTAACATATTGAAAATGGCTACTTCTAATGCAAGTGGCTATCTCTATTGAAATAGTCTATTTCTAATGTAAAGGCTGTAAAGAGCAGGCTTCAATGGTAATCTAAATTGTTTTTAATTAAAAATGTGTTGCTCGTTTTATCACAGTAAATATATTTTGACTTTCTTATTCTATTATTGCTTTTCTCAAAGTGACAAAAATGGAGTCTTGCACTCCATCTGTCATCTTTCTTCTGGACCTTGTGGATACAGAAGGACTTAGATCACCCAGGAAAGTCCCTAAAACATTTTCCATGTCTAATGCTTTGTTTTTAAGTTGTACTCGCTTATAGGAACTAAGGCAGAATATTGCCAGAACTGGTCCAAACCGGATAGGTCCAAGATGGTGATGGGGCACCATGCCCAAAAGGAAACGTGTGCAAAAGGTGCCGTGTGCAAGAAGGGAAGATCTGTGCATGGCCCAAATGCCAGGGATGACGTGAGACCCTGACCCCTTCACATCCCGTAAGAACGCTTCTCACCTTCCCTTCCGGGAGAAGGTGTTTTACAGCACAAGCTCTACCTTCTCCACTCGTCGGTCAATGAATAACGTTTCTGCTGTGCTATTCCGAACCTGGTCTCCTTCTATTGGTGTCGGTGGTCCAGGCAAAAGGACCCACTTGCGGGTCACTGGTCCCTTTGTCACCGACACCAGTCAGATCAGTGCGGTGAGGTCCCAGGTTTTTGGTCCACAGGCACAAAAGAAATGGAGAGCAGACACACAGCAGAAGTTTTGACAGAGGAGGATTTATTAGCAAAGTGAAAGTACACCCCCAAGGGGAGGCATGGGCAGGCTCAAGGTGAGCGACTGCCCCAAAGTTGTAGCTGTTGCTGTCTTTGGAAGATGGAGGTCCTGGGGTGGGTGAGGATCTTGGAACATGGACCAATCCGGGCATTGTCTCCATCCTTACGTCGGGAGCGGGAGATTTTTTCCTTACATAAGTGTCTCCTGAACTGTCATGGCAGTGATCCCCTGCAAGGGGGCTCAAAACTGCAACACAAATGAGGGTATAATGAGGCTTGGGGCTACTCTTGTCAGGGTTGGGGGGAGTGTTGCACGCCAAAGAGCCGCTGCCCGGTAATCAGGATGCTGCACCTGGTGTAGTGATCTTGCTCCCAGCTTATATCTAGCTTCCTGCCTATCTCACCTTGGGGCTCAGTAACACTTGTGTAGTACCAAACCTAGTAGTACAATATCGATATTATTCATATTAGCAGTAGTAATAGCAGTAGTACTGGTATAGAGTGGTGAGTGATAAATGAGGAAAGCACCGTCTCTTTCCTCATGAGGCTTAAGCCTATTGAGACAGTAAGCAAGTAAACATATACAGAAATAATTCCAAATTGTGGAGAACTCATAAATTCCTGTGGGTGTTGGGGAAGAACTAACAAATATAAGCTTGTCTGAGAGACTCTCTGAGGACTTGAGACTCAAGAATGAGGCCTGAAGGATGGGAATAAGCCAGACACAATTTTTAGATCGTTTCATTGGGAAGGTGGTCACAGTCTGCTTTGTTGTGTGCCTCATATTTGGTGTTACTTCATATTCTGTGTGGCTTAAATTTTGGCATATACGGTAATTTCTCAAAACCTCAGCATTCACAATTAAACATGACTATAACTAATTACTCATACATGACACGGGTTGTATTAAGGATTCAATATTATAATGTACAGACAGGACTTGCCACACAGGATGCATTAAATTATAGCTATAATTATTATGGTTTTCATATTAGCTGCATTCTATTCCTTGTTCTATTTAAACACATAATGTCAGAAATATTTATGGAGATTTATGACTAAATGGATATCATCTGAAACTGTTCCCTAGTGCCTGGGCAGAACTCAGCTTGTCAGTCATCTTGTGAATTTCTGTCTTTTCACTATTTGGATTTTCTTCCCCGAATTCACCAATCACCATCAATTTTTGTTCATTTTGATTCTACTTTTGTAAAATAAACATCTATGTTGCTCCTTTGTTTTTTTCCTTAAAATCAACAAAGCCATAAGCAAAAACAAAACCCTAACTCACGAAAAATCACCACCAAACAGCAATGGAATTTAGTGCAGATTTTGTAGAACTGGTGCTAAAGGCTCTCTAACCTTAAAGTAAGAGAGATTTTTGAAGTTATAGGGTTTCCATAATAGTTTCTTTCATTAAAATGGCTAAAATTTGTAGATTGGTGACAAACTGACTATAATCTAGTTCATGTTTGTATATCTCCATCCACTAAATTTATAACATAGTACTTGCTACATAAAGGGATGTTTACAGACTTTATTTCATGTATACAAAGTGTATAAGGTCTTTAGGTAAACATATTAACTCCAATGCAGTGTGGTTTTAATATAAATATATATATATACACATATATTGCTGAGGTAGATTCGCCCTGAGCTGATATCTGTGCCAATCTTCCTCTATTTTTTTCATATGTGGGCTGCCAGCACAGCATAGCCACTAACAGAGTGGTGTGGGTCTGCACCCAGGAACTGAACCCAGGCCTCTGAAGCAGAGCGTGCTGAACTTAACTGCTAGGCCACTGGGGCTGGCCCAACATAAATATAATTTTTTAAAACCTGAAGAAGTATTTTTTATCACTGGTTGTAAGCCATTTGATTATGATTTGTGCTGGTCTAATTTTCATCATGTTTCTTATACTTGAGTTTCATTGAACTTCTTGGATCTGTAGGTTTATAGCTTTCATGAAATCTTGAAAATTTTGTCATTTTTTTCAAATATTTTTTCTGTTTCCTCCTCCACAGGGATTTGAATAGGACACTTGAAGTTATTCCACAGCTCCCTTATGCTCTATTTATTTTCAGTATTTTTTTCTTTCTGTTTCATTATTTTGGACAGTTTCTATTGCTATGGTTTTTCTTCTGCAGTGTCTAATCCACTGTTTATTCCACTCAGTGTATTTTTCATCTCAGGCATTATATTTTTTTTTACCTAGAATTTCAATTGGGAATATTTCATTTCTTCTATATCTCAATATTTCCTTTACCTTCTTTAACATATGGAATACAGATATAATACCATTTTAATGTCCTTTTCTATTAATTCTATCATTTATATCATTTCTTGGTCTGTTTGTATTAATGGATTGATCTACTCATTAGGATTGCCTTTTCCTGCTTCTTTGCAAGCCTGCTCATGTCTGACTGGAACACCAGGTATTGTGAAATTTACCTTGTTGGGTGCTGGATGTTTTTATATTCCTATAAATATTCTTCAGGTTTTTTCTAGAAACAATTTGATCTTTTCAAGGCTCAGTTTTAAGCTTTGTGAGTAAAATACCCTTCTGAGTATTCTACCTGATGCCTCTTGAATTATGAAGTTTGATGCCCTGGCTGGCAGGAACACACACTTCTAGGCCTGTGTGTGTTTCAGGGATTATTCCCTCTGCTCCATTTGGGTGCTTCTTTCCCCAGTCGCAGGTGGCTTCCTCACACACAGGTGGTGATTGATCTGAACTCAGCTGAAGACCATCCAGAGCACTCTCTGCCGCTCTCCCCTCTTGGTTCTCTGCCTTGTGAACTCTGGCTGCTGTGAAGCCCCAGGTTTGCGGCTCCATCTCCTCAAATCAAGGAGGTTGCTGGGTGATTTTGAGGGTGTTGCAGCTGGGAAACTTTCTCTAGGCCGTCAGAAGGGAAAATGTGGGCTCACCTCAGATGTTTCCCGTCTCTCAGGGATCAGTTCTGCACTACCTGGTGTCTGCTGTATAATAACTATTGTTTCATATATTTTATCCTGGTTTTTAGTTGTTTTGACATAAGAGAATAAATCTGGCCCTTGGGTGAAAGTCGAAGTGCTCTGAAGACAGAAGTTTTTAAGGAGAGTTGTGTGTGTTAATTTTAGAGAAAGCTCCGAGTTTCTTGCATGAATACCCACCCTCCTGACATCCTTCAATCACAATGTAGTATAGCTGGCATTTCATGTGAGAAGCTTATACAAAGGGAAAAAGTCAATATTTTATTGATCATGAATGACAGCCTTTCAGTGAAGGAAAATGAAACTCCTTTTAAGACTAAATAACGGCATTTTGAAGTTATGGTTCTTTGTTAACATTAGAAAAAAATCTGTAAGAACAGAAAATATCCTAGATTAATTTTGACTAATTAGTTGGTTTTAATTTTAGAGTACTCAGAATTTCCTTACTCGGGGAATTATTTTTATATTTATACATAATATTTATACAATGAATTAATTGTCCTCAGTGTTGTTCACAGATCACCTAGGGAAAATTTACACAAATTCCTGGAATGACTCTTAAAAAAGGGTTTTGTTGAGATGGTAAAAGGGGCAGCCTGCGAAAAGTAGAGGAACAAGTTTATTAGAAATAAATTTATTGTCTCTCAAATAGATAAAGTCTATCAGGACAACGTTAAATTGCTTCGATTTACAATTTTGCAGCTAGTAGGCGAATACTTCTTAATCCTGACTTGCCCCCAATTTTAAAACACTTAACATAAGAAAAATTTAATTTTTAGCCAAATAATATGTTTACTCATATACTATTTTGATTGAAGAGTAGTATTGTACAGTTAACATGTTTATATTTCTTTTTGTTTACTACACACAGCTGTTCTACTTCAAATAGTTTAAACAATTTGTGATGTTAGATCTAATCCCAGGCAATCTAGGACCTGTTTCAATGCAGTTCATTATCAATACACTGCCCAGCTTGAAATATGTTGAAGAGCTTTAAATATGTACAAGTCCATTAAGATTTAGCAATTCTCCTCTGTACATTAGCTTCTGGTTCAGAATGAACCAGGTAATTGTTTAATTTACTACATAGAGAAAAAGAATGCACCCTTTAGAAATTCAGAGTCATATTTTAAAATAAAGGAACATTTTTCTACTTTATGTTCTGGAAATTTATTTCAAAGTATTCAAGAACTTTCAATAAATTTTATTCACTGGCTACTAAACTGAGCAATACCAAAGAAATTTGTCTATGTTCCAATCTGTCATAATTTCTTACAAAGTTTATTACTGTTCTTCTGTGGAGAAGAAGTGGCTTAGACATAAGCTATACTATACTTTCCATTTTTAGCATGAAAATAGCAGGAAGTTCCCCATGAGCAGCCTGTGTCACATGTGGAAATAAGTAAGGTTCTGGTTTTCAGCATGGAATCATTAAAAGCATCTTGGTTTTCCAGATTCCTGGGCATTTCTTCCCTCTACTTCCTTAGCAGGCCCATCATGTTTCCAGTTGGTCATCTGGGATTTGACACTTCTTATTAGTCTGGTTGCCGAGAGAAGATGGGGGCCAGTCTCAAGAGGGGGCGAGCATTGTTTCCTAAGAAACCTGCCTCATCTGGGGCCTCTGTGTGATCCTCAAACAGGAAAGAGAGTAATCTTCTAACAAGGAGAAGTGGGCCACTTCTGCAAGCCTAATGGATGCAAGAGGATCTGGGAATTCAAAATTCCTAATTGCATCCATCAGATATTCCCATCCCAAGTTTCACTGTCCCTCTCCTTCACTATTGGAGCTCTGACCATCTTGTAGGGGACCTGCCAGCTGAGAATTCACCCTGTGAACCTCTGCTATTCTCATGATGAAGTCTTGGGCTTGGTTTTCACTCTGTCTGTCCTTAGGTTCAAGAGATGAGCATTTCATTAAATACTACCAAGGGGGCCCTGCGGCTTTCACATGTTACTTTCAATTGTTCACTAATCACCCTGCCCTATCATTCTCTATTCAATAAATCAGTAGCCTTCCCCACATCCATGCAATCCCATGGTTCTTGTAGTTACCATTTCCCTCACACCTCTCAAGTGCAAGAGATAGCGCATCAGCCAGTGTGTCCCCTTTCATTGGTATGCCATCCCATTTCAACGCCAGTGAAAGAAATTAACAATCGTACCACTAGAGCATGCCAGGGGCTATGCAAATTCTACCAACCACCAGAGATGGTGTCCTCAATGCCAGCCTGCCAGTGAGTAATCCATCCCAACCTTAGGTGGGATGGTTCCTGTGCCCGGAGATAATTCCCAGGGAGGAATGCAGTTATGAATGGTCAGCAGGCAATATTCTCAGCAGCTGGGCGATGGGTACCTTACTCTTAAAGAGGGACTCTGGCTGCAGTATACATTACAATGGAGCTTAAATTAAAGTATGTCACTTGCAGAATGCTACACAATTCACAGTTAACTCATCAGATTTCTACTTTGAGTCTGACATTTAATGAAGCAAGTTTGTCTTTCTTTTCACTGGGATGTTTGAATATGTCATCTGGATTAGAAGAGTTTACCTGTATACGGCTAGCTTCATTAAATGTAACAGGATACCAAGGAGGAAGTTTTGTTTGGCTTTCCTGTTTTATAGTGTCTTTCTCTGAAATTCAAGAGTGCTTGTGTTGATATTTGCAAAGTCATGGGTTAAAATCTAAAATCACTATGAGATACGTAATAATGTGGTTTTCTTCTTTCTATACAACTGAAGCTAACTTTAGCCCCTATTTATGTTGATAGCAAAACAATTCCTTGCCAGTTTGCAGTATCATCAGGTTTTGAAACTGACTCTTGAGCCAAATTCTGGCCCAGTTCAGGCTGTTCTCCCTCTCCCTTCATGACATTTTCCCCTGGGAGTGAGAAGTGAGGCTGGCGCTTATATTATCTTGGCAAAAAGGTGGGGGCATCTGATTTTCTTGCTATCATTTGTACTCGTGACCTCTGATACAGTTTTGCTAGTCCTATCTAGTCCTGATTATTAAGGTGGAAAGCTTCTTCTCCATGTCTGATGTTTCTCTCCCATGTTAAGGGAGCTCAATTAGTGTAACACTTCTAGCCTCCTTCTACCCTTTTAACCCTTCAGCACAGGGGAGGTGAAGTGATTTAAAATATTATTAGATTTAAGAATATTAAACAGAGCTTATTTAGTCCAGCTCATTTTTTTTTTCTTTTAGGAATAAGCTTTCCATAGGAAGAAGGAATTTTCCTCTGTTCCTGCATACTGACAGTCTTACATGAGTAGAATGCCCTCCCCTCCCAGAGACTCCCACCCTGGTCCAGTGATACCAGGAGGGGGACACTGCATAATTGTCAGGCCCATGTGGACTCAAAGTAGGTTACATCCTTCAACTTAGGAGATATTATGGTTTTCCAGTTGCTGATTCTTCCACCTTATTTCTCAATATATTCAGACCATAGGCAGGGAAGTAAGCTTCTACTTATTTAGTCTTTCAGAGACCCCAAAATTAGGCTGTATTATGTACTGGCAACTAATGCTGTTATCTCTGGTTCTGCCCTGGGCTCCAGATCCCAAATCTATGCCCTTATCATCCTTCCAGGGCAGACCTAGAGCAGAAAAGGAAAAGATCTAAAATCACTTATTTAAATGTTAAAAATCTAATTTAAAAAATTTAGAAAAAGAAGAGCAGATTAAAAGCAAAGTAAGTGGAAGGAAGAAAGTAATAAAGATAAGAATATAAATCAATAAAATAAAAATCAAAGAATAAAGAACAATCAGTGAAACAGATGTTCTCTTGAAAGACTAATATCACTTACCTAGACAAATCAAGGAAAAGAGAGAAGACACAATTGATCAGTAACAGGATTGAGAAAGGGCCATCACTACAGTCCCTACAAACATTAAAGGGATAATAGGAATTGCCTTGAATAGTTCACCCAGTAGTTAATGGATAAACAAATCATCGCACATACATGCTCTCAGAAGCTCGGTTGGGCCTCTTCTATTTTACAGCTTGCTTTACAGCACAACACATCTGTGAGATAAGGAGAACTGGACTGCAACTTTATTTCCCCTAACCTTGCATTTTCAGTTAAACAATAATAAAGTACATTTCTGCTATGGATGTGGTTTTAGAATTATTCATTACAAATATTCTGTATCCTTTTCTATTTATTTAGTTCCAGAGATTGAGCTAGTATCTATGTCACCAAGTTATTTATTCTCTAGAAGACAGCATGAATACTCTTCATTCTAGTTCAACACAAAGTTCTTTTTTTTTTTAAAGTGAAGGTTATTTAATTTAATCAGGGCCAACCAAAATTTACCAGGAAAAGGAAAACTATTGCCTTAAAATTTTTAAAGAAGAACCCCCAATTTTTTCCCCTTGACCATCTGAGAGTAGTAGGGCTTTTTTAGTCTCCATCATCATCCTCACTATCTCTAATAAACCACAGGAAACTTAGGGCTAATAACACCGACCCAAGCAGATCAACTAGTTCCCTTAGATAGGGGATGGAGAAATGATCAGATTTCTTTCCTTCTCTCCAGGAGTAATGGGCCATCCAATCAGAAACCCACAACAAGTGTTATAGGACAAACATCCATAACAAAACAGCAAATAAATATATTAATATTAAAATTACAGTTGAAGAAGTGTGGCTGCCTTTTATCAAGTGAATCATGTAAAAGGAATAAAATGTTGAGGAATCACCAAAAGCAGTGGAGCTTCAGCAGGCTTATTATTAAGTCCTGGACCAAAAAATTTCTAAACAGGTAATAACAACCTTTAGGTTCATCAGGCCATTCTCCTGTAGTGCTGTGTAGATGGAGTTAAGATAGAAATCCCTTTAGCATGAATGGCCACTAAATTACTACTGATATCATTAGTAAATAGTAGAACAATAATTTATCAACAACAATCTCAATCAAGTTGAGTCAGATACAGTTGTTTCCATAATAAGGCTCAATGTCACTTTTGGGCATCACTTTTATGGCTGGCTCCCAGCCTGAGCAGAGAACTGCCCTTGCAACTGAATATTTGGAGTTAGAACCAAGAAAAAGCCATCAACTAATATGTATTAATAGGTAATAGAGTAATAGTAATAGGTAATAGTAATAGAGACAGGAGTACCCTGACTTACCCAAGATAATATAGAAAGAGTTATAGGTTTGCCCAAACTAGCAGCCATGGGTAAAGTGACATTATCAGGATCATCCCATTCTTCTTTGAAGCGGTAATAACCCCAACCATTATTCCCTGCAGAAGAGTTTCAGTGAAGGTAGTTGCTACTCTGCTAGAGCACTGAAGTATGGACTGACCAAGGTAGTGTTTCCCCTCTGGAACAGCCCGACATAACTGCTGCCATGGCTGCAAGAAAACCAACTACTGTTGCCTGGACCTGCTTTAAGGATAAGTTGCCAATTATTAGGTTCTACTTTACAGTGGATGAGTCCATCATCCCAACATTTGCTACAGTGGATAATCTGGATGCCAATGTCATTTCTAAGTTCCCTTGAGACCAAGAAGTGCAGGATGAAAACAAAAACGTGTTACTTTTTTTAAAACAATTCTGTATTAGTTTCCTATTATTGTTGGTGTAACAAATTACCACAAATTTAGTGGCTTGAAGCAACACATAGTTATGATCTTACAGTTCCAGAGATCAGAAGTTCTAAATATCAAGGCGTCAGCAGGGTTGTATTCTTTCTGGAGGTTCTAGAGGAAAATCTGTTTTTTTACCTTTTCCAGCTTCTTGAGACTGCCTACATTCCTTGGCTCATTCTTTCTCTCTCTCTATCTCGGTCTCTCCCTCTGACCACTGCTTCCATCGTCACATCTCCTCTCTCACTCTGACCTTCTGCCTCTCTCTTATGAGGATTCTTGTAATTCTATTAGGCCCAACCAGATAATTCAGGATAATCTTCCTATTTCAAATCCTTAAATTAGTCACATCTGCACAGTCCCTTTTGCCATGTGAGTTAACATATTTATAGGTTCTGGGGATCAGAACATGGACATCTTTGTGGGGTCATTATTCTGTCTGCTATTGTCCACACCCTGGCCCTCAAAGATCCATGTTCATCCCACACTCAAAGTATATTCACTCCTTCCCATTATCCTCCCAAATCTCAAACCATTGCAACTTTTCAGCTCTGTGCTATATCCCAAATCGTGCCAACTGAAAGTATTCTGAAACCAGCTAGTAAAAAAACAGCACAAGTATTTGCAATATAATAATGCCGCTGGATTCCTTTTATACTTTTTTGGTATCTTTGCACAATGAGATCTTCCTCACCATCACTAGGAGCACCTTCATCTCAGCGAGGCAGTAGTTTCAGAAGCCGATTATAGTTGGCATAGTCATCCTACATTTGCAACAGCTTGGAAATACTTGACCAATTTTGCCTTGAAAAGTCCGCTCTGAGAAACTGATACTTCATATGTCGTTCTGACCTATTACTAAAGGGCTGCATTCCAGTTGATAATCCATCTTGCCAAAAGTCATTTTTTTTATTCCCGTCTTTCTGACTTTTCTGGTAAATGACTGGAACCATTCTTAGCAGTAAGTTTAAAAACTTATCAGATTGAAATGTGTTCAATTTAAGTCCAATCTGCAGAACTTCCTCCACTACTTGGACCACTGGTTGTTGTGTTAGCAGTAATCTTTCTTTGCTATCAGTCATTTTGTCATTGCAACAGATCGTTTACCTCTTAGGTCTCAAGCTCCATGAAGAAATATACTAGTTGAATCAGAACTACACGAACATTGGTTTTAAATTAAGGTGTTGCCTTCACTTTGTAGAAAAGAATAATGTTTCCACTAAGAAAAGGCATTCAGGAGCTGAAGCAGGAGCTGGATCTGAGAGCACAGAACACGGCACCCTGGTGAAAGCCCAGACTTTCCCTGCACTGTCACCTGCCCCATTTGGAGAGGGAGGGGGACACTCTGGGTGGGGAATGAAAGGGCCGTTCACTTCATTCCCAAGGCATGAGGAGGCTGTGGCCCTGTGGCTCTGTCCTGCTTGGGCCCGCCTCACCATCACCCATAATTCTACTTCTAATGTTAAATGTGGACCTTAACATACATGTTTCACAAAGTTAAGCCGTATCTCTAGGAAGGTTGTGGAGCATTATTTTGCTCTGAATCAACAAGATTTTTGAAATCTTTGTGATTCTTATAGCCCACCAGACTTCTTGCATGAGCCAGCCAACCATTCTGAAATGAATAAAAGAGAAATTTGAGTCTTTAAACTATGCAGCACAGGGCCTTTCCCTTGCCACCTTGCCAGTGTCCCAAGTTCCCCATAGTTGCATAAAAGTTATAAATGTTGTCAACCTGCCTAAAGGCATCGTGGGCATTTGATCCCTGCCCCATGAACACAGCTGCCTGACATGTGAACCCTGAAATATCTGGCTTGAGTTTAGAAAACTTTCATATGAGAAAAATTCTTGGCTTTGTGAAAAACAGTCAGCAATTCCCCAGAATTTAATATAATAGTCAACAAGATTAATTTATACCATTGTGAATATGTACCTGGCTAACTGATACACTCCTTTGGAAAAAATACTAGAATAATTTAAAATATGGGCAATGTCTGATATTTGACAGAGCAGTAACACAGGGCCAAATATTTTTTAAAAAATTATGTGCCTGCATCTTTGGCTCTCAGGGCAAAGGGATTGAAAGACTAATCTTTAAAGTATGATTTCTTTTCCTCGCTTCAATTTTGCTCCACTGGGAAAGAACTGGAAAACTAGGAGCAATTCTAGGACTCTGAAGCCACATAGTTTTAAGTGGACCCTGGCGACTGCTGTGGCCCTGACGACCTGTAGCTTTGAGAGACTCACAGGTAGTCTCCTCAGGACCGGCCAGGGCCTGGCTCATAGGACAATGTTTCCCTCCACATCAGATAGTTGTTAAAATCTTCTCACTCCCTTCAATCACTATAATGACAGGCAAAACCAGACAATCCCTAAACCATCCATTTAAAATAACTGAAAAAAAAAATGCTAGACTGAATAAGAGGCTTTTATTTTCCACTTCTCTGAGATTTAAAACATAAGAGATATAGTGTTATGCTCTCATCTTAATCATTATCTCAAAGAAGTCCAAGAAAGTGTGATTGGATAGAGGTGTTTGGGATTCTGCTTTAGTGACTAAAGAATGATTTGAAATGAACTTTTACATATAAGTAACAATATTAATATTAATTATATTAATTGTTATTTAGTTCTACACATATAATATTATCCCATGAAACACACATAGAATATTATGTAACATATTTAATATGCAATGGAGCTACTATTATTACCTCCACTTGGAAAATGAACAAAGTGCGCTTTAAGGAGATTAGGTAACTGACTCGAGGTCACAAACAAGTTACTTGAAGAACTGGAACTTGAACCAAGATCTGCTTGACCCCAAAGCTACACCTCGAGTGTAGCCCTTAACTACCGTACTACACTATGGCTCCCGGAAAACGGAACGAGAGAATCTAGCTTTTAAAAATAAACAGCTGGTTCAGATCCTACCTCCACCACTAACTAGCTGGGTGTTCGTAACAAACCTCACCTTCTTTGTCATGAAGATGGATGAGTTCTAAATGAGACCACCTCTATGACAGTGCTCAGCACACTACTAGAGAAAGATTAGCTTGTTAACTGTTAACTTCTTTCCATACAAACATGAGCTTTTCTTAGGACAGGGATGAACATTACGACTAGTGAGACTGGCCGAATGGTCACTGCTCAATACAGCAGCCGCTGGGCACATATGGCTAATTCAAATTTAAATTAGATTTAGAGTTGAAAAACAGTCTTTGTAAAAACAAATACTGAGTATCATGGAAGGGCCTGTAGCCGTTGAGAGTATAAGCGTTAGAACCACTTTGTGGGAGATCAGGTCAGGATGGAAGTAACCCCTTGGGGTGCTAAGGGAGCACTGTGCGGGGAGGGGGAAGCAAAGGGCAGAGGGGTTCTTGGCAGTCACTCTAGTCTCTGGACCTGGGAGATTCTCATGATTTCCTGGGCTTTTCCCAGGCATTTGGCATTGAACTTGAAATTAACCCATGGGAGTCTCCAGTCCCTGATCACAAGGCAGGATGAAGACACATCATCTCAAGGGGCAGGACCTGTGGGAGAGCCAGTGGTGTGGGCAGAAAAGGCTAATGACTCCTCAGACCTCTAAACCTTCCTCCGCACAAAGCTCCACGGGAGGCGACAGTGCAGAGTAAATACCACGTTGTCTGGTGGAAATGGAGTACATAGGGCACTCGGAACAGGACCCAGCTGTGCCAGGTACCACCTGGTGGAACTTGAGCAAGTGCTTAACCTTTCCACTTCCCATGTCTCATCTTTAAAATGGGATGATGCTACATGACTTAGATTTGGAAGTGATGTGAATGTAATTACCTGGCATGTAGGAGGCACAGCATCAATATTATATAATTGTCTAAGTGGTTATGGCTTCCTACATCTCCAAAGCTGCACTAGGGGTTGCCAGGGCGTATAAAGAAGTGTAAAACAGGGGCCGGCCCGGTGGCGCAGCGGCTTAGTTCGCGCTTGGCAGCCCGGGGTTCCCAAGTTCGGATCCCGGGCGCCTGCCGACACACTGCTTGTCAGCCATGCTGTGGCGGCATCCCATATAAGGTAGAGGAAGATGGGCACGGATGTTAGTCCAGGGCCAGTCTTCCTCAGCAAAAAGGGGAGGATTAGCAACAGATGTTAGCTCAGGGCTGGTCTTCCTCACGCACACAAAAAAGTGTAAAACATTACCTAGGCCCTTGAGAAGCTTGCCCTTTTCCAGGGGAAGATGATATCTGGGCTGACCATGTAATTTGTAGCCCCAAGTGGGACATGTCTGAGAGCAGAGAGACGCAAGAGTATTAATTATGTCACTATAGCGGATGTCATCCAGGACTGTCCTGGCAAACCAGGCTACGTTCACCCTGAGCCACAACCAAAGATTCCTGTCCTCCCCAGACAAGGCTGAGCCTCCTGCCGTGGCTTCCTTGGCCTTCTGTTCTCCCATCATAACCCTGTCCACATCACGTGGAGCTGCTTATTAATGCTCTGTCACATCTAACTCAAGATGAGCACCTCTTCAAGTTGTCAGAGGAGAAGCAACACCAGGATCAAGAACTGTGTTCATCTAGTTGCCTGTTCATTCCAGTCCTGGGTGTGTAGCTGGGGTTCAATAATTATTTGTTGAATGATTATTACTTTAGAGGTGACTGGTATCTACAAGTATCAGTAATTAGGACCTCAGTGTTATGTCTCATTTGACTATCTAAATGTGAGTGTTCATATATGTAAAGTGGAACATGTAATACCAGCATGTGTAGGAAAAATTCCCAAAATGTATAGATTCTTCCACTGTCCACTATGGTAGGCACCAGCCACGGGTGGCTACTTAAATTTAAATAATAAAAATGAAATAATACTAAAAATTCAGTACCTCATTTGTACCAGTCACACTTCAAATGCTCAGTGACCCCCTGCAGCTCATGGTGACCTCATTGGGCAGTACAGTATAGAACATTTCCATCATTGCAGCAAGTTCTATTGGTCAGTGCTGGTCTAAGTGTACATGCCTACATGAATTAGGACCACCTCAAGAGAACTTTGAAAAGTCAATAATTATCAAACTTCCTCAAAATAATAGGATGAACTCCTTCTGAATTTCACAGAGAATATTTTCTTGAAAAAATTTATAAAGGTTAAATGACACAGGGAAGAAAATTTGTTTCCTGAAAACCCAAAATTATTCTAAAATCCCTAATTACATCTTTCCTTTCAGACACATACTATTGGCATTATTTTTGTGCATCTCATACAAATTCTTTAATTTTATTCTTTTGCTTCACACTACCCCTCTGTTTGAAACCTAAAATTGGCTTCTAATTAGCACATCTAATGATTTCCGTCTTCATTTCAACAGTATAAAATTATAAGGCTTATGCTCCATATCAGTAGTATCAGTTTTCCAATCATTTCACAAAATGAAGAATGGAAAATTCCGTACAATATTAAAGGTGTGGTATAAAGAGGGCTTTAGAGATAAAGGTCATGACAGGGAAAACTGAACTCAGCTGTTCTGGTGCAGTTTGGAAAGTTTGCTGTTTGAATGGCAACTTCTGAAAGGCATATAAACACTGGGTTTTTGGTAGAAAACAGAAAGTAGATCAAACTGCCCTGACACGGGTCCATCGTAACTATTTATGTTGATAAGATGTGCCAGATACTCTCAGTCTTACCTTCTCATCTACTCTGCCCTGTGCCCAGGGGTCGATTCTAGGACTGTCTCAGAAATGCCTTGTGCACTGGTTTCCATTGAGTTTGGTCAACAGAAGACATGGGGGGACAGGGGTCCAGTGTGCTGATGTTCTCTGCACCCTGGCCGAGGCGAGGCAGGGCTGGGGCTGGTGGTGGTGGCACAATCCCAGGAGCTTTGTCATTCCTTGTTGTTGTTGTTTTTAACCCTGATCACACATCGGTAAACACCCTTTCTCTAAACTCTTTTCAATCACCTACTTGGAGTGGTCCTGAGGAACCAATGAATCTATTGATTTGGAGAAGGCTGGAAACTCCTCACAAGCAAAATAGGTTTCGTTGCGCCTTTACTTTATGCCGTATGTGTACACAGCAATGAAACCCCAGGCCCTTGCCATGGGTCCTCATTTTTGTCTACATTTTCTCCCATGAGTTTAATACTATGTATATACTGATGACTCCTACATTTATATCTCTTGACCAAATTTCTACAGCGTTCTAAATTTGTATAACCAACTCCATACTTGACCTCCATTTTTGAATTTCCTGTAGGCAGCTCAAACTGAGCATGTCCAAAACAGAATTTTGCTTCTTCCTGTCTACGCTGCATCCTGATCTGTTCCCTCTTCTTCTTCCCTACTTTAGATTTCAGTAAGTTACACAAATGCGCAAACTATAAACCTACATATTTATTCCTTAGGGTTATTTTCATTCTATAACCCTCTTTATTTACTATCCTGAAACTTAGTAAGCAATTCTCTAGGAATAACATTTTTTCATTTTTATTTGCTATGGTAATAACAAAGAGTCATAACATTGCAATGCAATGGTATAGGGCATTGGATTATTAACTTTCTTAGATTGTGGATTGTATAAGCCTGATTTTACCACACTAATAAAAACTTACAAACTGAAGCATCCACCAATTTTTAGTACCTTTGGTAGCTGTTTAAGTTCAAAATTCTTTCATGTAGGCCCTCAGATGAAAGAACCTCAGAAGGTTTTCTTACCAAAACCTTCACAAAACCAGCGGCTTGAGGGGAAATATTCCTTTTGCAGCCACATGTCCCATGTCTCCGGGCTTTCTCTTATGCCAAAGACACATGCTTGTGTTTATTCTTTGATTCTGAATCACTACTGAATTTAAATTCCTTCCCATTGCCTGGGGTTGCAGACAAATTATTTTAGATGAGATTTGATTAACACAATGTTTACTACCACGGAAAAATGTTTTAGTTTATTTTGATTCTGCAACGATTATTAAATATATACATTTCCATGTATATATATGGTTTTCCAGAGGCTGCTAGAATTTGCTTAGACATTTGGTGTTTGGAGCTACAGGGCATAGACTCCTTTCAGACTGTGCCAGTCCTCAGATGTTAGAGAAGGACAAAGACATAGCTGGTTTCTGGATTTCTTTTAGAAAGGGAGATTTACTGCAGGTAATGATGCTTGGAAACATGAGCAGCATCAGCCTTAGACGAAGGCAGAGCAGCTGGTCACCAGATGGATGGAGGGTCACCAGGAATGCTTGCTCTCCTTGAAAATAGTATTCTCTTCCTGCTTGATAATATTGGAAATGCCACAGTTGGAGATAGTGTTCTTTTATTATAAGGCTCCTTGTCCTCTGTTAAAATACAAATCCTTGAGGAAGTTATTGCACTAAGACTTACCAGACAGTACACCATCACGGTTAGTTTATTAGCTCATTTCTCACAGCAGGTTTTGAAGAGTGAATAGAAGGAAGAGAAGACTATGGGAAAAATAAGTTCCTATGGAAGTGAGAAGAAGGCAAAAAATGCAAAAAGTGGCCTGAGGATGGTAGGAGAGGATCTATTTTCCTTGTTAGAAAGCATCAGATAGACAAATTGATGGGAGGGAAACAGATAAAGCCAGAATCATTAGGCAAGAGCAGAAGTGTTTCTATGTCCTCAAATTTCTGGTAGAATTCTTCCCCATCCTTTGCCAGTCTGACCTGGAAGTTCTCCACTACTTTGTTGACCACAGTCTTTAGTTTGAAGACACTTCCAGTCTCACCAAATCTTCCTCATCTTCCTGATTTTATCCTGAATCTTCCTAATGTAAATGGATGTCCTCCTTATTGTTCTTTGGCCAGCTATTCAAGCAGCTCATTAAAAAATTTGACAAATGACTTTGTTTTATAGTCTACCTTTTCTGATTTTATTAGCTTTTCACATCATTTAATTAGATGATAAAAGTGAAGATATGTAGGGGCTGCCCAGTGGTGCAGAGGTTTAGTTCGTGCTTTGGCAGCCTGGGGTTCGTGGGTTCGGATTCTGGGCATGGACAGACGCACCGCTTGTCAAGCCATGCTGTGGTGGCGTCCCATATAAAGTAGAGGAAGATGGGCACAGATGTAGCCCAGGGCCAGTCTTCCTCAGCAAAAAAGAGGAGGATTGGCCACGGATGTAAGCTCAGAGCTGGTCTTCCTCACAAAAAAAAAAAAAAACCAACAGTGAAGATATGTATATTTGTGAGTGGTATGTGTGCGTTGACACACATATTTTGTCAGTTACCAGAGTTTAAAATGTCTTTAATATCTTTAATGAGCGATATTGCCTCACACTTGAGATGGGGCAGAGAGAGGGCATGTAGGAAGGGAGCAGCACTCCCACAGGCTTGAGGGCTGCAGCTGTGTATACTGTGTCTGGGTACTGTCCTCAGTGCAGCATTGCTGATGCATAAAGTGAGAGATGGGAAGTCACGTATTTTATGCAGGCAGAGCCTCACATTTATGGTCAATTTTTGACAAGAGTGCCAAAACCATATGTTGAGGGAAAGAATAGTCTTTTCCACAAATGTTGCTGAGACAACTGGATGTCCACACTCAAAAGAATGAAGTTAAATCCCTATCTCACACCATATGCAAAAAGTAATCCCTAATCAGTCAAAGGCTTAAATGGAAGAGCTAAAACTATAAAACTCTTAGAAGGAAACAGTTATAAATCTTTATGACCTTGGATTAGGCTATTGTTTCTTAGACATGACACCAAAAGCACAAACAGCAGAACAAGAAAACAAATGAGCTTAATCAAAATTTAAAACTTTTGTGTATTGAATGATACTGTCAACAACGTGAAGAGACAACTTACGGGATCCAAGAAAGTATTTACAAATCATATATCTGATTAATATTCAGAATCTATAAAGAGCTCTTATAATTCAACAACAAAAGGACAAATAACCAAATTTAAAATGTGCAAAGGACATAGGCAACAAAAGGAAAAATAGATAAATTGGATTACATCAAAATTAAAACTTCTGTGCAACAAGAATACAATGAACAGTCAAAAGGCAACCAAGAGAATAGGAGAAACATGTGCAAATTATATATCTGTTAAGAGGTTAATATTGAGAGTATATAAAGAACACCTGCAACTCAACAACAAACACAAGCAACTCATTTTAAATGTAGACAAAGGACTTGAATAGACATTTCTCCCAAGAAGATATACAAATGGCCAATAAGCACATGAAAAGATGCTCAACATCATTAGTCATTAGGGATATGAAAATCAAAACCACAAGGAGATTCCACCTCACACCCACTAGGATGGCTACTATAAAACAAACAAACAAAAAACAGAAAATAACAAGTTAGTGAGGATGTGGAGAAACTGGAACACTTGTGCACAGTTGGTGGGAATGTAGAATGGCACAGCTGCTATGAAAAACAGCATGGAGTTTCCTCAAAAATATTAAAAATAGAACTACCATATGATTTAGCAATTCCACTTTTGGGTATGTACACACCCGTGTTATTAGCAACATTATTCACAATAGCCAAAATGTGGAAGCTGGTCAAGTGTCCATCAACAGATGAATGAATAAACAAAACATGGCATATTTCCCAGAGGCTGGGGAGAAGGAAGGAATGGGGGTTACTGTTTAATAGGTACAGGTTTCAGTTTTGCAAAATAAAAGGAGTTCTGTGGGTAGATAATGGTGACAGTAGCACACAATGTGAATGTACTTAATACCGCAGAACTGTACATTTAAATATGGTTAAGATGGTAAATTTTATGTTATATGTATTTTACCATAATTAAAATTTAAAAATGTGCAAAGTACTTGAATAGACATTTGTCCTAAAGGAGATATACAAATGGCCAATAAGCACATGAAAATATGCTCAATATCATTAGTTGTGAGGGAAAAGCAAACCAAAACCACAATGAAATACCACTTCACATCCACTAGGATAGCTGTAATTAAAAAACAAAAACGAAAAATAGCAAGTGTTGGTAAAGATGTGGAGAAATTGGAACCTGGTAAGAGTACAAAATAGTGCAGTCAGTTTGGTGACAGTCTGACAGTTCCTTCAAAGTTAAATATAGGGTTACCATATGACCCAGCAATTCCACTCCTAGGTATATACTCAAGAGAATTGAAAACGTGTGCTCACACAGAAACTTGTACGTGAATGTTCATGGCAGCATTATTCCTAATAGCTAAAGAGTGGAAACAATCCAAATACCTATCAACTAACAAATGGACAAATAAAATGGAGTATATCCAAACAATAGAATTTTATTCTTCAATGAAAAGAAATAAAGTACTGATAGATGCTACAACATGAATGAACTTTGGAAATATTATGCTAAATGAAAGAAGCCAGACATAAAAGGTCACACGTTGTATACTTCTATTTATATAAAATGTCCACTATAGACAAATCCACAGAGACAGAAATTAGATTAGTGGTTGGCAGGGGTTGGGGAGAGGGAGGAATGAGAAGTGACTGCTAATGGGTGTGGGAATGATGAAAATAATCTGGAATTAGATACTGGTGATAGTTGTACTACATTCTGAATATACTAAAAACCACTGGAGTGCACACTTTAAAATGGGTGAATTTTATCTCAATTAAAAATAGTAAATTTTAAAAATGTAAACAATAGAGAAATATGAAGAAAAAAATGAGAAAAGCCCTTCCTAGACCATACTCCTCTTTTCCCCATATTCCAGATAGAAGTTGTTGACAGTTTAATGTGTGCTTTTTTCTGGGGTTTTATACATTTATAATTTTGTGTGTCAAAAAATAAATTTGATCATAGTGTATTGATGTTTCTATAATCTGTTTCTTCTTTCTAATAATATCACTAATATCGTTCCATGTTCTGACATGTACATGTATCCTTATTCTTTTTATGCAGTATATTTGAAGTATATCAATATTTGCTTAATCGGTTCCACTTTATGGCATTTAATCACTACCAACTTTTCATTGATAGACAATATTTCACTGAAATTATATACATCTTCACATATTGGGGATATTTTTCATGTAAGTTCCAGCTCTAGATATGATAATTCTGTGCCATAAATATTCATGAAACATTTAACTCTGGGTAAATATGACCAAATGACACTAAAGCACACTGATCCAATCCAATGTTTTTATTTTATTTATTTTTTGGAAGACATATTTATTTATTTTTATTAAGGTAACATTGGTTTACAACATTATATAAATTTCAGGTGTACATCACTATATTTTGCCTTCTGTATAGACTACATCGAGTTCACCACCCAAAGTCTAGCTGCCATTCGTTACTGTACACATGTACCCTTTAGTCTCTTTCACCGTCCCCCCTCCCTCCTTCCCATTTGGTAACCACCAATCTATTCTCTCCATCTATGTGTTTGTTTGTTGTTTTTTATCATACAGTAATTGTCTTTCTCCATCTGATTTATTTTGCTTAGCATAATGCCCTCAAGGTCCATCCATGTTGCAAATGACAAGATTTCATCTTTTTTATGGCTAAGTAGAATTCCATTGAATATATTTAGCACATCTTCTTTATCCATTCATCCATTGATGGGCACTTAGGTTGTTTCCAAGTTTTGGCTGTTGTGAATAATGCTGCAATGAACACAGGGGTGTGTATATCTTTACACATTCACATTTTCATGTTCTTTGGGTAAATACCCAGAAGTGGAATAGCTGGATCACATGGTATTTCTATTCTTAATTCTTTGAGGAATCTCCATACTGTTTTCCATAGTGGCTGCACCAGTTTGCACTCCCACCAGCAGTGTATGAGGGTTTCCTTTTCTCTACATCCTCTCCAACATTTATTCCTTGATTTATAATAATAACCATTCTGATGGGCATGAGATGATATCTCATTGTAGTTTTGATTTGCATTTCCCTAATAATTATAATTCCCTAATAATTATACATTTTCCAATATTTTCTGCAAGTGTTTTTATAGGTTTGTTTCACACATGTAGCTATTTAATGCATCTAGAATTTCTTTTTTTTTTTTTTTGCATAGTATGAGATAGGAATCAAAATTTATTATTTTCCCAAATGGATATGCCATTTAAAAAAATATTTTTCATTCATAATATTGTACAATAACTTGGTGAAATGCTGCCATTATTGTGTATTACCTTTCCATACATATATGGATATATTTCTTGACTTCAGCCTGTTTTATTGACTGTTTATTCCTGTTCCAATTGTGAACTCTTCTCACTACTGTAATTACTTAATGTGTTTTACTATCTAGCACTATCCTCATTCTACTTTGTAAAACAGATTTTGACTATTTTTGCCTATCTTCCACACACACAATTAATTAATATTAATTAATATTTCACACTTTATAAAAATAGTGCCAGAATTTTGGCTGAGATTGCATTTTATAGCTAATAAATTAAACTTGTGACCTGAGTAATAGCATCCTTTATTTAATCATTTATTTGTCTTTTAAAAAAAATCATTTAAAGATATGTTTTTTCTATCCTCTCCAACCTCTGTTTTCTACATCTGCCAGCACACAGCTGTGTGCTCACCTCCTCTCCCATCTGTGGTCTACTCACCCAAGTGTCTTCCGGGAAATGATCTGACTTTAATCATTCACACCTCCCTGAGCTACTGTATGAATCATTTTCTTCTACTGTGTGACTGAATCATGTTAAAGACAAAACAAAACTGGGAAAGATTTTCTGCCTCTGAAACAGTTTAGCACCAAATTGGAAAAGCACTTTTTGTTCTTGGCCCTTTCTTTTTATTTCACCAATTTTATAATTATATGGGCACATTTATACCTGGTGGAGTCAACACTAGTTTACCCTATTTTAAAAAAGATCGTCTCTTTTTCTCCTTAAGGTGATATTATATGAGACATTTCTTTTCTGATGATGCCTGCTTCTTTCTTAAATTTAAAAATGTTTTTCTCAGGCTAATATGAAACTTCTGGGATTCAAGCCTGGCTACTCCAATTCTGGACACTGTTAGATCCCTTTCAATCTCATGGGGATATAGGTTAAAGCTGACATAAGAGAGTATGTTTGTTAACATTACCTCAATATTCGCACCTGTGGACATGCATCTATCCTGGAATTTGCCACAGGAGCTCAGTTCAAACTCCCCAGTTTCTGGCTGTTATTCAGAATCTGTCTTTTACATTTCTTGAAAGTCAGGTTTGATAGGTACCATCTTTTGAAGGACAAGAAAGCCATTTCCAGTAGGGTCAAATAGTAATCTATTGTGAAATAGTTTTTAATTTCTAAGTTTCTTTTTTAAAGGTAAACTTTTTAACATTTAAACGTTTAACATTTCAAAAAAAGTTTTTTAAAGTTCTCTTGAATGACCTCATTATTCATAGAGGACAACAACAAAAAAAGCATTATTTTAGATGAAGATTAAAAGGCATGAGTTCTATATCATTAGTTAGGCTTTAAGAGTCAGTTGACAATATTATCAAATTACATCATTTTTGTTAGACATCCACCAGAATTTTATTGCCTTCAAGTTAACAAACTTACCGAGTTGGCCAGACATACACTTTGCAACTATTTTATCCTGCTGAGTGCATCAGGAAGTTTTATTGCTTGGTATTAAATATTCTATGAGAGCTGTATTGATTTTTTTTTCATTTACAAGGTAGATGTTGACTATTCCTGATTTTAAAGTTTTCCAGCTGTTTTTGTTAACCTTAAAAGAAATGATTTTCTGGAACTTGTTGGTAGAGTGACTGTGGCGTTATTTATGCAGGACTTGCTATTGAGATGCTATGGATAGTCCACAGAAGAGTGGAGGGGTGTGACTGAGGGCACAGCATGCACCCCTGCCTCAATGGGGTCAGCTGTCTTCATTGCTTCGATGGATAGTAGGCTTTCACATAAGATTTTATTTGAATAAAGGGTTTAATTGCTATAACCACCTTGAAAGCATGGATTATGACCCAGAACTTTAGGTACTAGATGACCCCTTCAGCACCTTGTTATAGCGAACCTAAATTGTTTCTTGAGGAAGTTGTGGCTCTTCCTAAGAAGCCCCTTGGTCCACATCTGTGAAGGGAGGGGACTGGCGTGTTCAGGTACTGTTCTCCTCAGTTGCTCAGCTTTCCCAGGAAGATCTCAGTCCTACCTCGCCCCGCAAACCAACTAATGTTACAGTTTTGCATTTGAGCAACATGGTTCTATACAATATAATCTCCTTCCGCTATTTTTCAGCTTGTAAACCCGAACTACTGTCTTTCTCTACTTAACAAAAGCTATATCGTGAGAAGTATACAGAGATGATTGCTTGGAGAATTGTCAATCAATGTATTTTTGTAGATACTATAAAATTTACTCTTGGATTATGCTGACCAATAGAAGTCTGCAAATTGGACCGCATTGTGAAATTCCTGTTACTGAATTCTGCTTTGTCATGATACTGCGCATGTACTTTGAAGGGAAAGACTTGACGTGACTTGTTTCTGTCTGTAGGGCAGTGATAACTGCCAGGGCATTGTCTTCTTTCTTCCAGTGTCTTCCACATGAGGAAGGAATTGCACTGTGCTCTTGTTAGCAGCGATTGGCCCCTGACTGACTGTTTAGTGTTATCTTTCAGGCATTTCAAGTCATATAACTGACTGTTATTTCCTTCCTTCAATCAGTGGCCAAAATGCTCAGACCTTTCTTTTTTCTGTACATAATTCTTGTCAATATAGAAAATCTCACGGTATGGGTTCAGTATCATCTTTACTGCTCCTTTGCTTTAGTTACATTATTGCTTTCCTCATCACCTCTACTTTAAATTTTGTTATGATGTGTATGCATTTATATAATGTACCTATATTCCCTTTTCTTTACTTTTATAAAGGAAGGTAAAAAATAAAAAATTACAAGCCATTTATAATGTAGGATAAATTTCAATCAGCATATTTCTACTTCCGAGGATAGTGAATAAGTGTTAAAACTTATTTCTATTGATTGAATGAAAAGCTTTATCTCACTTGACCCCAAAGCCTGTGATTTTGATGCTGACCTCTGGTGGTGACATTCTGCCAGACCTGCCTTGCCATCCTCCCATCCCACCACCTACCTTTCAAACTACTGACCAGAGGGAGAGAGAGTGATGGAGAATCTCTCACGTGCGTGAAGTGTCTACGTTTTAATATTGAAAACACAGACTCTTTCTTAAGTAAAAGAAAGGAAATACGTGTTCCATTACATAGTCATCAGGATCCTAGAAAGAAAGGCAAATATGATTTTCAAAAATTATATTGAAAGCATTTTTTATAGATTCAGACTGTGGGACTGTGCACATGTATCAACCATTGAAAGCAAATGTTCAGGGTCATGTATCTCAGATTTTTAGGAGTCTTTGTTTCAAATATTATGACTTGTTATCCTCATCCATACCATGTGTCTTCACAGTTCGAGAAGCATGGTGACTACATGCTCCTGTAAAGTAGGAATTGAGCATACAACTAAGACTGAAAGTCTGTTATGTAACTTGGTTTGTAAACAAAGCCTTTTATTTAAGAGATTTTTGCAAACACTCCTGGGTTAATAGACCGCTTGGCCTGAATTCACCCACATTTTTTTCTTGATTTTATACCTTTACATTTTAAGTTGAAGCTATACACCCCACAGCGATAATTTAATTTGAACTCTTAGCTAGTTTTTCGGAGACTTACCACTCAAATTGTGGTCCAAAGACCAGGGGCTATCAATGTCACATGGGCACTTTTAAACATTTCAGTGAATCAGAATCTACACTTCAGTGAGAGCCTCAGGTGGTCCCTACGCACAAGACATTTTGAGAAGCACTCAAAATGCCAGAGAAACTCAGAGTCATCTTCATGTGTTTCCATATTTGCTACAAGTTGCTTGAGTTTCATGTTATTATTACTGTTAACTCAATGGAATATCTAATAGGTTTTGTCGCAATTACATTTTACTAAAAGAAAGTGTGAACAAATAAAATGCCCTTCTTAGTGAACAGCATTGGAGCCATATGTCTGAAAATAAATACAAATTACATGTGTTTGTGGTTTTCTTTTTTTCTTTTTGCTGAGGAAGATTTTCCCTGAGCTAACATCTCTGCCAATCTTCCTCTATTTCATATGTGGGTCACTGCCACAGCATGGCTGCTGATGGGTGGCATAAGTCCACATCTGGGATTCAAACCCAGGCTGCTGAAGTGGAGCTTGCCAAACTCAACCACAAGTCCACAGGGCCAGCCCCCATGGACATGGTTTTCTGAAGTGCCAGACATTGTTTTAAGCTCTTCATGTGTACTATTTCAGTTAATTCTTACAATAACTGAGGTGCACTAATTATTAATCATATTTTTATAATTCATATTGAGAAAATTGAGAGTTCAAGTAACTTTCCTAAGGTAGTCTTACTGGTAGTGGGAGAGCCAGGATTTCAGCACCACATCACCTGCACGAACGGATGCCAACTTCCTCTGCTGCATGCTGAAATAGGCATCAGAGAAAAACACTTACAATAAAGGATTATTTCTTTTACAAAAGTTTTTGTAATCAAAACAACCAAGAATTTTGCTTATCTACTAAGACACAGTAGTGACTGTACTAACCAGATTCACTCTAGGTATAAAGACTTCAAACAAAGCAATTACTAATGATTTTTGAAATTACTCAGTTTCAACTCAAAATCCTTTATGATTTTTGGTTTTTAAAATTTATTGTATTATATTTGTGATAAAAATGTCTGTTGCACAGTGCTGAAATTCAAGAATTCCATATTTAAATATAGGAGCAAGATCAAGCTTTTTCTAAACATCTGAGTGACTTTTCCACATTCTTGAAGATAAATTGTATAGCCCCATATCTAGACAAAAGAGGTACATGAATTGTGAATAGTGTAATGTATGGTTAGTTTTTTTATAGTATTATAGAATTTTATGATGAACAAAATTTAAATAATATTACTTAGCCTGAAATTGGGTGGAATCTATTTCTTAAATTATGGTCAACAGACTCAGGGATTTTGATTTAATAAAAACAGAAATATTTTTGGTAAATCATCTAATTTTTTAAGCACTTTTTGATCCATGGGACCACATAGCCAAGTATTCAAACCAATGTTCAAGACACAGCACTAAGATCAGCAACCAAGTTGCCTGACAATGCCCACTGTCCTTTTCTAAGGAAAACTGTCCCTCCCACAGCTTCCTGCTAAATGTCATGGCCCCAGGCTGTATTTTGAGCAAGGAGTTGTCACTGATTGAACTAAAGACAGACAACTGATCCAAGGTCAGTGAATCTCTAGGCTGGCTGGTGCCACTGAGGTGATCTGCCATGAAAATTTCTACCAAACTTAAATAGTAATTATTAACCAGGCAAAATTTCTCAAAAAGGTTTAAGAGAAACTAGGGAGAGAGCCATCAAGTTGGGAGAAAATAGACACACAAAGAGAAACAATGAAGTCATGAGGGAAAACAACATCAGCTATGCTGCCAACAGTTTAAAAAGAAGAAACCAGGACAGGAAGAGGGAGAAGATGAGACCCCAAAATGTTCAAGTTCTAATGCAGAGTTTGCTAGGCTAACCCAATAATACCTCCTATTATTAAAGTTATCCAGATCTCTTTCTTTTTCCCTCTTCTCTTCGTCCATAGTCATTCCATAGGTGATCTTTCCTATGTCATTAAATACCATCTATCCGTTGATGACTTCCAGATATGTGAAGATCAAGTGATAGTATACCTAAATGCTTAGAGTTTAGCAAAATAAAGAAAACCAAGCCAAGGGGATTAAAGAAAGGAAGAAGGAATGAGCAAGTGTGTTCAATATTGCTGTGCTTCTGAAGAGCTGTGGACTATCGACCATTAACTTTGTTAACATGAATGTCATCAGTGGTTTGGCAGGAACAGGTTTGGAGTAGTAGGGACAAAGGCTGGATTTATTTATTTATTTATTTTTTGTGTGTGAGGAAGACCAGCCCTGAGCTAACATCCGTCCAATCCTCCTCTTTTTGCTGAGGAAGACTGGCCCTGGGCTAACATCGTGCCCATCTTCCTCTACTTTATATGGGACGCCACCACAGCGTGGCTGACAGGCAGTGCGTCGGCGGGCGCCCGGGATCCGAACCTGCAAACCCCGGGCTGCCAAGCGCGGACTAAACCGCTGCGCCACCGGGCGGCCCCGAAAGGCTGGATTTAAATGGGTTGACTAGAGAATTGAAGGAGAGGTCATGGAGCTGGCGTGTGTGGAAGAAATTCTCAAGAAATTTTTAATAAAGGGAACAGGAAAGTGGAGTGGTAGTGTGCTGTGGTCTAAATGTTTGTCATAGTTAATGCCGTCAAGTTGATTCCAACTCCTAGCACCCTTGTGGACGGCAGAGTGGAATCCTGCTCGGTCTTTCTGCACCATCCTCTCACTTTCCGGTGCTCTATCAGACAATGCTCCACTGCTATTCATAGGGTTTTCATGCCCAGTTTTTTCGGAAGTGAGTGTCCAGGTCCTTCTTCCTAGTCTTTCTTAGTCTGGAAGCTCCATCAAAACCTGTCCACCACGGGTGACCTGCTGGGATTTGAAATACTGGTGGCATAGCTTTCAGCATCACACCAACATGCAGCCACCACAGTATGACAACTGATAAACAGGTAGTATGGGTTCTTTGACCAGGAAGCGAACCCAGGCTGTGGTGGTGAGAGCACTGAACTTTAACCAGTAGACCTCCAGGACTGGTTCTAAAGGTTTGTGTCCCCTCAAAATTCATATGTTGACGTCTTAACCCTCAGAGGTGATGGTGTTAATAGATGGGGCCTTTTGGAGATTCTTAAGTCATGTGGGTGGAACCCGTATGAATGGGATTAATGATGTATAAAAGAGGTTCCAGAGAGATCCCTTGCCCCTTCTGCCGTGTGAGGATACAAGGAGAAGTCTGCAACCCAGAAGACAGCTTTCACTTGACCATGCTGGCACCCTAATCTCAGACTTTCAGCATCCAAAACTGTGAGAAATAAATTTTATAAGCCACCCAGCCTGTGGTATTTTGTTATAGCAGCCTGAATGGACTAAGACACAGTGGTATGAGGAAGTTAGATCAAGGGAACTTGATTTTAGATTTGGAGAAATTTCAGTATATTTGTATGCTCATAGGAATGATCTAGTAGGGAGGAAAATGATGATACAAAAAGAAAGAGGTCAAATGCAAAAGTAAATTCTTGAGTGGACAAAAGAGAATGGGATCCAGTGCACAGGTGGAAGTGTTAGTGATGTGACCAGAGCGTAAGACTTGAAAAATACAATTAATAAATTTGATTTTGGAAACACTACATATAAGAAAATCCTGCATTTAGAAAACGTGCATGGAACATTTACAAAAATTGATAATTTAATAGACCAAGAAGCAAGTCTATAAACATGTTCTTTCTATTTAATGCAATAAAGTTAGACAGCAATAATAAAGAGATTACCAACATTTCCCCATGGTCTTGGAAATTACAAAGCACCCTTCTAATAAATGCTGGGTCAAAGAATAAATTACTATGAAAGTTATGAAATACTTAAAAATGAATGATAATATAAATATTACATGTCAAAATTATAGAATACAACTAAACAACATCTATTTTGAAGGGAAATATATAGTTCTAAGTTCTTTTATTAGAACAGAAGAAAGTCTGAAAATAAAAAAGCTAAGTGTCCAACCTCATAAATTAGAAAAATAATAATGGAATAAACCCAAAGAAATCAGAAGAAATAAAATAACAAAGATAAGAGACGAGAAAAAGCAATTAAAGAAAAAAATCGAGGAAACTGAGAAAAATAAAAGTTAGTTTTTGGAGACTAATAAAAGAGACATTCCTTTGTCTAGACTGGTATAGAAAGAGAAGGAGAGAGAAAGCACAAATAAACACTAGAAATGAAAATAAGACAGAACCAAAGATACACCAAAGATTAAAAATAGTAAGTGAATACAATCGACAATTTTACTTCAACAAATTTGAAACTTTTGATAAAATAAATAAATTCCTAGAAAAATATAATTTACCAAAATTTACTCAAAAATAAATAGGAAATTAAATAGTCCTATAACCATTAAAGCATTCATGTTTGCAATTTAAAATCCTTCCATAAGAAAACAATATGCCCAGTCAATTTTATAAGTAAGTTTCAAAAATTTTCAAGGAAGATGTAATTCCAATTTCATAAAAATTTTCTCAGAGACTACAAATAGAGGGAATATTTTCAAATTTATTTTATGAGTTTTTAAATTTGATTTATTTTGTGAGTGTAATCTCATACCAATACCAGATGAGGACAGTGAAAGAAATGAAAATGCTATTTCAGATAGTTTGGTAGACTTGGTGGTGGAAAGTCAAGGGAGTTTTCTTCTGGTTGTAGCTATTTTCTCACTGAAATAATAAGTAAGTCAGCACCTATTCATATATACGAGGGAGAGGATTTTGACGTTTTGGACCATGGGAAGTAAAGGATTAATAGCAGATCTGTACCTCTGTTCCTCACTCTAGTCTTGACGTCAGCTAGATCCCCTTGGAAACATACTGATAGAATTTAATGATTGAAGGATAGGTGTTGGTGTTTCAGGGAATGCTTTGTACTAATTTTTTACCTAAAGCATCCTTTTAGCAGGATATACATGATCTTTTAAAGAAACCTACAATTAATGACTTTCTGAATGGAAGTTAATTATGTAGTCCTTAGAGAGACAATAAAATTAAGCAATTGATTTTTCCTGTACACGTAGAGTTATCCACTCTAGATCCAAAAATAATTTCAATGGGGAAAAAAGGCGATTTATATCTGATGGATTTGGGACTTCCCAGACATCATTGTGTTTATACTGCTTCTTTCTTGTATCTTTCATTAATCATTAGAAAGCTTGGCTCTGGGTAAGACTTGTGTGTTATGTGAACCTGATTGAAAATTTACCTCTTTGTGACAGAGAAGATAGGAAAAATCAGTATAATGTAGATGTCATTTTTTTCTTAGCTGGACTCATAAAGTTAATGCAGTGGCCATAAAAATGCCAGTTGTACATGGGAGGGGCATCTTGGGGGAAACTGGACAAGTTGATTTTGAACTTCAATATGAAAAAATATCCAAGTAAAACTAGCCAAACTTTTCAAAAGAAAGGAGGGGAATGAATGGGAATAGCTCTGCCAGGTATTGGGACATAATGTAAAATGACATGAATTAAGCCTGTCTGGTAACAGATTAGTCAGAAGAAGCTAGGTTATGCTACAATAACGAATTATACCAATATCTCTGAGGTTTGAATCACAGAGGTTTGCTTCTTACTTATAATGTCTTCTATAAGTTTGCAGGAGGCTCTCCTCATTATAACCACTCAGAGACCTAGGCTGGCAAAGGCATTACCGTGTTAAGCATTTCTGGTTGCTGTAAAAGGCAAAGATCTCGGAAGGATCTCAAAATGGCAATAATTGATAGTCAGCAAACAGTGGCTGAATGAATTAATGCACATTGTATGCCTTTTCATTTTTTCAAGTGTTCTTTTGTTTGCCTCGGAAGCATTTAACTTTTTTCTTTATGTGAATCTTGATATTTCTTGTTGAGTTTATTTTTAGGTATTTTATCTTTTGATGTTGTTGTAAGCGGAGTCTTTATTGCTATGTGTCTTCCAATCATTGGTATACATGAAGGCTGTTGCTTTCTGTATATTAATTGTGTACCTAGGCAACTTATTGAATTATTGTATCGTTATAATATGTATTATAATATTGGATCTTCTAGTAATAGAATCTTTAAAATGTAAATATGATAATTTACCTTCTCCTTTCCAATTATTATAAAAATAATCTCTTTATCTTATTTAATTACATTAGCTAGGACCTCTGGAAAAGTGTTATATAATTGTAGATGGTACATAGTTATGACATTAACAAATTTTATAGGATTTTTCCCCACTAGGCATGAAACCAACATTTATAGTGAGACTGATATGTTAGCATGTAAAAGAAATATTCTTCTATTTCTGTCTTAGTATAAGTAGCTAAATCACGAAAATTCCTTCAATCATACTCAATATGTTTTCTGAACTTATGAATTAGCTTATGATTTTTCTCCTTATATCTATTAAAATGGTAAAATACATTAATAGGTTCTCTGATTTTGAAGGACTTTGTCATTCCTAAAATCAATCCCAAAGGGTCATGGCATATTAATTTTTAATGAGCTCCTGGATTTTATTTGTTAATATTTTATTTAGGATTTTTTGCTTGGTGGGAAATAGAATTTGTGTGTGTGTGAGTGTGTGTGTGTGTGTGTGGTCTTTTGTTGGGTTTTAGACTCACTCTTATGCTCCTTCATTAAAATAATTTGGGAACTTTTCTTCTTTTTTATGCTATAATAGCATTACAGTTACCTCATCTTTACAGCTATGGTAGAAATCCCTGCGAAGCCATTTGGGCCTGTTTATTTTCATAAGGGATAATTTTTAGAAAACTTTATATATTTTGTACTCATTAGAGTTCATTTTGCCATATTGTGTTTTCTTATGGAAGTATATATTTCTTTCCAACTATTTTGCATAGTTGGAAGCAAAATAGTTTCTTATCCTTACTTTAATTAATTATTTTCATTTAATTATATCTGTAGTCATTTTCCTTTCCTCATTTATTTTTGTGTATACTAGGATTTTTTAAGCTAAAAAGTTATCGTTTGTTTCAAAAAACAAGCTCTTTAATTAGTTTTCTGAATCCAATTTTGTGATTATTTATTCCTTCTATCTGTTTTGCTTTGTGATCCAATTTGACAGTGTTTTAATGGGTAAGTTTAATCCATATATCTTTATGTAAAGGGAAGCTATGCTTGCTCCTACTGATTTCTCTCCATTCCCATTTCTCTTTCTCTTCCCCCTGCCCACTTAGATATTTTGGTTATCTCCTCAGTGTCAGTATTCATGTTTATACTAATAAATGTGATTATACCTCTCCCTTGATTTTTAGCTCTGAATAATGTATTTTAACCCTCTTTCCTTATTAAAGATAAGGAAATCAGTGAATTGACACTATCTGCTGTCTCCCACTTCTCTTCATTGTCAATTTTAATGTCTTAACATTTTTTTCTGGTGTATAACATTTATATTTTGATTTGAAAACATAATTCTCAGATTTGCTTCAGTCTTACTCCATCAGTTAAACAGAGTCAAGGCTCAAAACTGGTCCTTTAACCTTATTTCTGCCCCCTCTCCCTCAGCAGGCTTCCCTTGGTGCCTCTAGTATTCCTGCTGGATTCTTCAAGAGTCCATGGGAGCAAGATCACCCAAGTTCTTGAAAGATCAAAACCTTTTGTCTGTTTCTTCATTCTTTCATTAAATAAGGACAAATAGAAATTTCCTTGGATAGAACTTCCTTTCCTTTAGGATCCTATAGGTATTAGTTCTTGTGCAAAAGTCTGTAAGTTATTTGATATTTTTGGCCAGCTGCCCAAAGGACTTCTTATCTTTGAAGCCCAGCTCTGTCTGAGACCCCCGTCCTCTGCGCTCCTGCAGCTCCATCTGCCCCTTTTGGAAAATATTCCTTTGCTGTTATTGTTTGTGATTTCAGGTGCCCCTCAGTTTTGCTGGAAATGGAGTTTGCATTTGTTTCTTAATCTTCTTGTGGTGATTAAGTAATTTCCAAGAAAAAAAGATGTAACTGTTGACTTCATGCTATCATGCTCAAACTAGAAGTGCCACTTTGTTTTCATATTTTATTTTTAGACATTTGAATGGAATTTAATCATTATAGTCATTTACATAGGAGAAGAGATTTTATTCTATAACGTGTCATGACAATAATCTTTATTTAATTTTATGTTTTAACACTATTTTAAGTCTGTTTTTTTAGTGCTAAAATTGACTATAATCTGGAATGGCAATGAATGAACCTATTTCCCCTTCCCCTCTCTAAAGATGAATATAAAAATGAAGAGTATGTGGCTAAAAGGCTGTTGTGCGTCACTTAACAAAGATTTTTGCGAATTTCAAATATAATAATGTATGAGGGGGAGTGACATCAGCATCATGGCGGAGTGAGATTCCCTTTTTGAATCTCTGCCCCCTACGACACAATGAAAACATCATTCACATTCCAACAGAGCTCAATCAAACACTATGAAGGACTTCTAAGAAACCCCTGCTGCCATACATCGGAGAGTGGAGGTGCAGGAAGCCCAAAAGGACAGGAGGAGAGGTAAGAAGTTGTACTCCCCCTCCCCAATCGATCGGCAAAGACAGCGCAGTTCACAGACACAGGGGGGAGGGGCGGCCCACAGCGGGGAAAACTATCGCCATCCAGGTGCTCTCACAGACTGTCGCGAGATCCCCACTGGGAAGCGATGACGGACTGTTTAGGGGGTGTAGCAAACACCCTAAGAGAGCCAGAAAGGAAACCCCCGGGTCAAGCAGGAGAAAGAGAGGACCCCTCCCCCCACACACCCGGCATTTCAGCATAATCCCTCTGGAGGCTGCAGCCGCCTCAGAGCAAACCGCTCACGAT
The DNA here is from genome assembly GCA_031878705.1 of Tapirus indicus. Classification (NCBI taxonomy): domain Eukaryota; kingdom Metazoa; phylum Chordata; class Mammalia; order Perissodactyla; family Tapiridae; genus Tapirus; species Tapirus indicus. The sequence continues at coordinate 57,396,836 of CM062917.1, forward strand.
CTCCATCCAGTGGCAGCAGGGGGAAACTGCAGGACCAACTTTATCATGAGGGGAAAAAATAAAGCCGTCCCCGTCAGATTGTTGCGACAATTTGTCAGGGCTACAGACCAAAAGGAAAATGACAAACACCCAGAAACCAACCCTGAAGGCACAGAATTTGATAACCTGAATGAGAGAGAATTCAAAATAGCTATCATAAACAAACTCAATGAAATACAAGAGAACACACAGAAACAAATCAATGAATTCAGGGATTTTGTCACAAAAGAGATTGAAACCATAAAGAAAAACCAATCAGAATTATTGGAGGTGAAAAACAAAATCAATGAGATAGTGGAAAAAATGGAGTCTTTAAAGAGCAGAACTGACAATATGGAGGAATGAATTAGCACTATTGAGGATAGCCACGCAGAAATGCTCCAGATAGAGGAGGAGAGAGAGCTAAGACTAAAAAGAAATGAAGAAATTCTTCGAGAAATATCAGACTCAATGAGGAAAAGCAACATAAGGATAATACGTATTCCAGAAGGAGAAGAAAGAGAAAAAGGAGCAGAGAGTTTGTTCAAAGAAATAATAGCTGAGAATTTCCCCAACCTAGGGAACAAGAGGGAAATAACAGTGAATGAAATCAATAGATCACCTAAATATATAAACAGGAATAAAAAATCATCTCGCCACATAGTAGCAAACTTGAAAAATACCCGTGACAAGGAAATAATATTGAAGGCAGCTAAAAAAAATCAAAATAACATACAAAGGAAACCCCATCAGGCTCTCAGCTGATTTCTCGACAGAAACTCTACAGGCTAGGAGAGACTGGAATGATATATTCAAAATCATGAAAGACAAAAACCTTCAGCCGAGAATACTTTATCCATCAAAAATATCCTTCAAATACGATGGAGAAATAATAACTCTCCCTGATAAACAAAAGCAAAGAGAGTTTGTCACCACAAGACCCCCACTACAAGAAATGCTCAAGAAGGCCCTTAGGCCTGAAAAAAAAACAAATGAGAAAGAGGATACAAAGATTTCAGCAAGGAGAAAAGCAAGGAGACTAAACCAGAACAAACTACAGTTGGATAATATCAAAAATTAATTCAAGCTCATCACTGGAAACACACATTCATGACACAATCTGGAATAAAGAGATAACAAATAAGGAGGGGAAGAGGTAAGGGATTGAATCAACCCAGCCTCAGGAAAAAGGAGGCATCCAAAAATGTACTTTCTTATCCAGGAAATCGCTTATATAAACCTCACGGTAACCACTAAACAAATAACCAGAAGAGAACCACACATGACAAATAAAGAGAAAACCAAGAGAACGAGCATGCAGAAATACCAAATTGAATTTGCAGTCCAAAACACAAGGGACAAGAAACGAAGGAAATGCAAAAGACCCAGAAGATGAACAATAAAATAGCAACATTAAACCCTCATATATCAATAATCACTCTAAATGTAAATGGATTCTCCAATCAAAAGACACAGAGTGGCAGGATGGATTAAAAACCAAGATCCAACAATCTGCTGCCTCCAGGAAACACATCTCAGCTCTAAAGACAAACACAGACTCAAAATAAAAGGATGGAAAACAATACTCCAAGCTAATGGCAAACAAAAGAAAGCAGGAGTAGCCATACTTATATCAGACAAAGTAGACTTCAAGATAAAAAAGGTAATGAGAGACAAAGAAGGGCAATATATAATGATAAAAGGGACACTTCACCAAGAAGACATAACACTTATAAATATCTATGCACCCAACACAGGAGCACCAAAGTACACAAAACAACTGCTAAAAAACCTAAAAGGAGATATTAACAATAACACAATAATAGTAGGGGATCTTAACACCCCCCTTACATCAATAGATAGATCATCCAGACAAAAAGTCAATAAGGAAATAATGGACTTAAATGAAAAACTAGACGCAATGGACTTAATAGATATATACAGAGCACTCCACCCAAAAAAAGCAGAGTTCACATTCTTCTCAAGTGCACATGGAACATTCTCAAGGATAGACCATATATTAGGAAACAAAGCAAACCTCTATAAATTTAAGAAGATTGAAATCATTACAAGCATCTTTTCTGATCATAATGCTGTGAAACTAGAAATCAACTGCAAGGAAAAAACTAGGAAAGGGACAAAGTTGTGGAGACTAAACAACATGCTACTGAACAACCAATGGGTCGTTGATGAAATTAAAGGAGAAATCAAAAGCTATCTGGAGACAAAGGAAAATACACCATATCAACTCATATGGGATGCAGCAAAAGCAGTCCTGAGAGGGAAATTTATAGCAATACAAGCTCACCTTAACAAACAAGAAATATCCCAAATAAATAACCTTAATTGCACCTAACAGAATTGGAAAAAGAAGAACAGCCAAAGCCCTGAATCAGCAGAAGGAGGGAAATAATAAAAATCAGAGCAGAAATAAATGAAATTGAAACCAAAAAAACAGTAGAAAGGATCAATGAAACAAAGAGCTGGTTCTTTGAGAAGATAAATAAAATTGACAAACCCTTAGCCAGACTCACTAAGAAAAAAAGGGAGAAGACTCAAATAAAAAAAATTAGAAATGAAAGAGGAGAAATTACAACAGAAACCACAGAAATACAAGGGATTATTACGGAATACTATGAAAAACTTTACGCCAACAAATTGGACAACCTAAAGGAAATGGACAAATTCTTGGAAGCGTACAACCTCCCAAAACTGAATCAAGAAGAAATAGAGAATCTGAACAGACCAATCACAAGTAAAGAGATTGAAACAGTAATCAAAAACCTCCCAAAAAATAAAAGCCCAGGACCAGATGGCTTCCCTGGAGAATTTTATCAAACGTTCAAAGAAGATTTAGCACCTATCCTTCTCAAACTATTCCAAAAAATAGAGGAAGATGGAATACTTTCCAACACATTCTATGAGGCCGACATCATCCTGATACCAAAGCCAGACAAGGACAATACAAAGAAGGAAAACTACAGGCCAATATCACTGATGAACACAGACGCAAAAATCCTCAACAAAATATTGGCAAACCGAATACAGCAATACATCAAAAAGATCATACACCACGATCAAGTGGGATTTATACCAGGGACACAGGGATGGTTCAACATCCGCAAATCAATCAACGTGATACACCACATTAACAAAATGAAGAATAAAAACCACATGATCATCTCAATCGATGCAGAGAAGGCATTCAACAAGATCCAGCATCCTTTTATGATAAAAACTCTCAACAAAATGGGTATAGAAGGAAAGTACCTCAACATAATAAGGGCCATATATGACAAACCTACAGCAAACATCCTACTCAATGGGGAAAAACTGAAAGCCATTCCTTTGAGGACAGGAACAAGACAAGGGTGCCCACTCTCACCGCTCTTATTCAACATAGTACTGGAAGTTCTGGCCAGAGCAATTAGGCAAGAAAAAGGAATAAAAGGACTCCAAATAGGCAATGAAGAAGTGAAACTCTCACTATTTGCAGATGACATGATCTTATACATAGAAAACCCAAAAAATTCCATGGGAAAACTACTAGAAACAATCAACAACTAAGTAAAGTGGCAGGGTATAAAATCAACTTACAAAAATCAATTGCATTTCTATACACTAATGATGAAACAACAGAAAGAGAACTCAAAAAGACAATCCCATTTACAATTGCAACAAAGAGAATAAAATATCTGGGAATAAATTTAACCAAGGAGGTCAAAGACCTATACAATGAAAACTATAAGACACTATTGAAAGAAATCGAGGAGGACATAAAGAAATGGAAAAATATTCCATGCACATGGATTGGAAGAATAAATATAGTTAAAATGTCCATTCTACCTAAAGCAATCTACAAATTCAATGCAATCCCAATCAGAATCCCAATGTCATTCTTCACGGTAATAGAACAAAAACTTCTGAAATTCGTATGGGGCAACAAAAGAGCCCGAATAGCTAACTCAATTCTGAAAAAAAAGAACAAAGCTGGAGGCATCACAATCCCTGATTTCAAAGTATACTATAAAGCTACAGTAATCAAAACAGCATGGTACTGGTACAAGAATAGACACACAGATCAATGGAACAGAATTGAAAGCCCAGAAATAAAACCACACACCTATGGACAGCTAATCTTTGACAAAGGAGCAAAGAACATACAATGGAGAGAGGGAATCTTCAATAAATGGTGCTGGGGAAATTGGACAGCAACATGCAAAAGAATGAAAGTAGACCATCTCCTATTGCCATATACAAAAATCAATTCAAAATGGATCAAAGACCTGAAAGTGAGACCTGAAACTAGAAAACTCCTGGAAGAAAATATAGGCAGTACACTAATTGCGATTGGACATAAAGGGATCCTTTCAGATTCCATGTCTACCCAGACAAGGGAAACAAAAGAAAAAATAAACAAGTGGGACCTCATCAGACTAAAGGGCTTCTACAAGGCAAATGAAACCAGGATCAAAATGAATAAACAACCCACCAGCTGGGAGAAAATATTTGCAAATCGTTTGTCTGACAAGGGATTAATCTCAGTAATATATAAAGATCTCATACAACTGAGCAACAAGAAAACAAAAACAACCCGATCAAAAAATGGGCAGAGGATATGAACAGACATTTTTCCAAGGAAGAGATACAGATGGCCAATAGACACATGAAAAGATGTTCATCACTAATCATCAGGGAAATGCAAATCAAAACCACTAAGATATCACCTTACACCGGTTAGAATGGCTATAATCACAAAGACAAATAACAACAAATGCTGGAGAGGTTGTGGAGAAATGGGGACCCTCATTCACTGCTGGTGGGAATGCAAACTGGTGCAGCCTCTATGGAAAACAGTATGGAGAGTCCTCAAAAAATTAAAAATAGAAATACCTTATGATCCAGCAATCCCACTCTTGGGCATCTACCCAATGGACATGAAATCAACCATCACAAGAGGCGTATGCACCCCTATGTTCATTGCAGCATTATTCACTATAGCCAAGAAGTGGAAGCAACCCAAGTGTCCCTTGACTGATGATTGGTTAAAGAAGATGTGGTATATACATACAATGGAATACTACTCAGCCATAAGAAAAGACACAATGGTCCCATTTGCAACAACATGGGAAGGACCTAGAGGGTATTATGTTAAGTGAAATAAGCCAGAGAGAGAAGGACAGACACTGCATGAACTCACTCATATATGGAATATAAATGAACACACGGACAGAGAGAACTGATTGGTGGTTACCAAGGGGAAGGGGGGTGAGGGGGGGACAAGGGGTGAAGGGTTACATCCACAAGGTGACGGACAAACAAAAATGTACAACTAAAACCCCACAGTGTTATAAACTATTAAGACATCAATAAAAAAAGATAATAATGTATGAGAAAGTATTTGGGAACTGCAAAGCCTAATACAAATGTAAGACATTATTAGTGATATAATGAAAGGAGAAGGAGAAAGAATAGAACAAGAAAGCTGATCTTGAACTGGAGAAAAAGGATAAAATTACTTGGGTAACTACTGAGAAGACCACTTGGATGGAACAACAGAGCCAGGAAACTCCCAACTCTTCAAACCTCAGAATCACTGATGACATTAAAATAAAAACAAACCAATTAAATAATCGAAATGAAAACAAAATAGTTCAGGACTGTGAACTGGAGAGCCATCCTCACCAATGCTGTGACAGCCATCAGAGTTCATTTCTAGAAAAATGAACTGAGTGACATTTTTGAGCTTATGTTACTGGTAAAGTTTATGGACGATGTTACTACTCAAAATGCTGCAGACGACCTCTCCAGAAGAGCTGCTTTCCTTCAGACTGGACAGGACAGTGATCAGATGAGTCCTTTTCAATGGAACATTTTTACCTTTAATCTAAGGCTTTTATGAAGAAAATAATTGATTTCAAAGAATTAAATCAGGCTGAAATCTGTAAGTATAAGAAAGTATTCCTGACAGAGAAGTGGGATAAAGAAACCCATTCCTTTTTGTTGGCTGGGTGGTCAATAGCTTGGGATTTGGAGACTGCAGGCAGAGCAGGCATGAAAGCAGAAATCAGAGCGGGCATGAAATCACAGGATGCAGTGGGGGCCTTACACGCGTGTACATGGCACACTCTCCAGCCCGCCCGCCTGTCTTAAATGGTTGCCCTGATCACTTTCAGAAGTGGGTCTCAGGTTGTCAATGGTAAACTAATCCAGTCAAACCAAAACTCGCCTCCAGGCTACACCTGTAAAGCAGGATGAGGAAGTGTAGCTGATTAACTATCTGTTTTTAAAATCTTACTTCAAAGTGTGTGCTCTCCATCGGGGTTCTGTTCAACATTCGCTCTCCTCTTCTCTGTCCAGTGTACTGCTGTCTGTGAAACAGCACGTGTTTATTTTTCTAGAAATGAACTAGACTGCTATTTATTCACAATGAATACATACAGGAAATGTATTTGCAAACAAAACAGAAATCAATGCAGAATCATGGAAATTAGGTTCCATAAGGTTTCCAACACCATAGAGTTCAAATGCTTGCTGTTTTGAAGATTTGTGCTATCTTCCTGTTTTCTTTTGTTTACCTGCTCACCTGTTGTTAAACACCACAGGTGTCAAGGGCTGACTTGTCTTTCTGGAGTGAAACATTGGAGAGAGAGTCTGGCTTCCTTGTGGTCAGCCCTGTGGAAGAACTGAAGGGGTTACAGATGTGGTTTGGCCCCATATCCAATTAGGCAGTAAGTTCCATGAATAAAGGAAGGAATCTCTACAGTAGCTGGCATCTAATAGGCCCACAACAATACACTATTTCAGTAATCCTAAGTCATGTCCATTTTCACATTGAACACCTTGGAAATCAGTGCACATCTTTCAATGACAGCTCTTTTATAGTTATTGACACATATTCTTTTTCCTAGAGGAACACAAAATAAGGGTACACGTGGCAGTGGGTGGTGTCTCAGATTCAGTGAACCACAATAGTTGTTAAACAAATGAAGATAGGGAGATAAGGCCATGATTTAACTGCGAGACATTCCAATTTACCTTACAGGAGTTGAACCCCTTCTGGGATCTCATTAAATTTAGAAATCAGCATTTCAAATTGCTGCCTGAGTTGTGAATAGGAATCAGGTTCAAAATTGACAAGGCCTTGATCAGGACAACCGTCTCATGCGCACTTCACACAGAAGAACAGGCTGATCTCTGTGTCTATTTCTTACACCACAGAGTGAGATGGGAGTTTATGCAATTTGCTGTGGAAAAGGTGGTATTTATATCAACACTCGGGTATGTTAAATCATGCCCCCACCCCCACTCCAGTTTCTCAACCTCAGTTTACAGGGGTGTCTGCTTTCAGTCTGTAATACACACATACTTGTCCTGCCACTCCCCTATTTTTCTTGCACATGTTTCAAGACTCACCTTCTTTGGCCAGTGGCCTGGCAGCCACCGATACCTAAAACAACACCACGTTGTTCCTTTCCATTTATCCCGCCTGAGTACATCCAAACTACAGGCTGGACCCAGCTGCAGGAATTAATCACCATCACAGAGCAGCAAGCCTGCACGTGCACAGGGGCCTCAGTGGGACTACTCTCTCTCTTTTCCATCAGGCTCGGCGGGGGGCAGCAGCACCTACATGCTTTCCTACACCCCAGCCTCTGAATTGGGCCAGAGCTCTGACCACCGGCATCTCCTGCTTATGTGTCCCAGGTGCTATAATAAATATTAGGAAAGGGAAACAAATGGAGCCTTTTCGTCTCACGTACTTGAGAGTATATACAAGACCGAGGAAGAATCAACACTTGCACTCATAAAGCATCCTTGCCTAGATTTTCAGGGGTGAAGTCAGGTCTTGGGACCCTCATGGGGGAGATATATAAGCTTTTACTTTCAAATGCCTTTATGTTAATTTCCTGTATAAAATTTATAGGGTGTAATACACATGGCGTATTTCTCCTGTGCATACAATATAAGCATTCATTACTGAGCCAACATTTTTCACAGGTGGTGTTAACTCTGCAGTGTCATGATGCAAACTGTGTGACATGTTGCCACATACAAATATTGCTCCTGTTTGGGACCTGCACACGTGTGTATTTTTTACAAATGCAATATGTAGAAGGCATTCGAGTATTTAAAAAAGGACCATGACCTTTTTTATAGAAAGTGAGGGAGAACATTTAGCAAATTGCAGTACTAAGCTCTAAAAGAAACCTTGTGGGAAGATTTCTGTTAATACTCTCCATGTGTCTGTCAGGATATAGAGCTAGATCTACCATGATTAGCTATTGCAGCTTTGAAATTGATTGCCAAGATCATTACACTTCTATTAAGCTTACTCAATTTGAATCACCAAGTAATCTTTCTTCTTTTCTTAAACAAACAATACAGAAATTACATACAACACAAGTAGAAGGAAGCTATGGGATTCTTGAGCAGTCAATTGCAGGCTTGCTGGTTTTAAAAGCAGGGCTGTGTAAAATGTGGGTAAAGAAACTTTAGATTCAAGCCAGGTTGGCTGGGAGGTTCTCTGAGGTTTATAAATGTGGGCCAAATATTGAGGAAATCGGGACTGAGGTTTGGTTTGGATGGGGGCCAATGAATTCATAGTCTAGAATGAAAACAACATATATTGTGATAGTTTTACATGGTTTCCATCCAGAACAAGGTAAGACTTCGAACTGCAAACTGCCAGGTGCCAAATCAAAGACAGGATATCATAAAACCGTCAGGAGCTTGGCAACACTTCCCAGTGGACAGTGAATTGCATGCCTATCACCAGAGTGGACAGTGGCCTGTCACATCCAGGAAGGTGTCGAGTTTTCTGCTGCTTTCATAGCCCTGGGGGACTTCAGCCAGGAAACAGGAAGAGTCCCTCTGGCGTTTTACTTTGCAATTTATCCAAGGCATTGTTTTTGTTTCCTTGTTCCACTGCTGGTGTGGCCCCCTTGTAACATAGGCATCCAGAGCTTTTGGTGTGGAGGAGAGGAAGCTGACACCAGCTAGGTGAGGACGAGATGAACTCCCTGACCAAGATGGGCCGCCTACTTTGAGGTGGGGAGTGGCAGTTGAAACCAATGGCCTATAAGCATTTTTAATGAAAAATTTCTATCAAGGAAGCATTTTTAAGCATACGCTGAATTCATGTTTTTGCTTATAAGTTTGAGAAAATTCTGTTGTACTGGTGTCTTTTGTACACTATACATTTTAAGTGAAATAGAAATTTATAAAACGTCACACAAAAATGAACTAATAACTATTTTACTTGTGAATGTGGCTCCTGTTAGGATTGCTAGCTCCTCCACTTTCTTGTTCTCTTGAGCTCATATCATGGGAATCGTCTTCCATCTGTGGTTTCTTTTCTGAGGGTCAGTTAAATCTAGATAATACAATCAGTAAATTGCGAGCACATGTAGCCAGTGATGTACCACCTGAGGCTACATTGAACCAGTTAGCAAGGATGTGCCGCCACCTCTCTGTGGTGTGACACTGACTGACACACATCGTGTGAGGACGTGTGCGTCTGCCTATGTTTGATGTGAAGAGAGCCCAAGACTTTTGTATTTTTAGATAGAGATGAAAATGGATGTCAGGAGGCGTTCGGACCCTTTGGTCCAACACTCCATTTTGTATCCCTGGGGTACACACACTTTTGGAGAACTCTCTTCTGAATTTCCAAGCATAAACTGACAGTGGGCTGTGGTCTGACTGCATCAAGCATTGCTTTTCAAGGCAAGACTCCATTTCACATCAGAAGTGAATGCTTTGGAGATAAAGGAGACTCTGATGGATACTAGAAGAAAGGTCCAACCTTTGGGAGCTTGTCCAGAAAACCAATAGTTTCAGGAATCCTTCCCTGCATCCCCAAAGCTGAGTCTGGCCTCTCCTCTGAGGTTCCCTAGCCCCCTACAACCACCTCCATCAGAGCACGTATCTTGTGCTGTCTTAACTGCCTATTTACTGGTCTCTCTCCCATCCGACTGTTGGTTCCTTGAGGAAGTAGGGACTTTGTCTTACTCACTCCTGTATTCCTAGCTTCTCACTTAAGGAAGAATTCTATAAATGGTTGCCAAGGTAGTGAATGAATGATGCAATCAATCTGTCAGTCCAGGCTTCTCTCAGCAGGCTGCACCTGGGGCCAGGGCCTACTCCACTTCAACAGAGGATGCGAGAGAAGAGGAGAGCGGGGATCCAGGCGCCTTTCAGCCAGCAAGCTAGCTACCAGTGTACACGTTAGGAATCCTACTGGAACGTAGGCCATGTGAGAACCACAGCACTACCCCAAATGCCTGCAAATGGGAGCAAAGAAAAGGAGCCCAACATACAGCTGTATGGTTCTGGGTGAGCCTCGGCCCTCCCACAGTGTGCTCTCTGAGGAAGACCCCTACATTTCCTCTGCAGCACAGTTTCAGGCCCTCTTTCCCAGTGCTGCCCCACCCTCCAGATGGCCACCGGTGAAGTCGCTCCCACATAGAAATTCTGTAGTGTCCCAGGTCAGTCACTGAGTATGTGCTGGTGTCAAGGGAGTAGAAGGGGAGGACAATGGAGTAGGGAGGGGGTGAAGAGGAATGTCCAAAAGTCCCAGTGTCTGAAGGCTGTGGGAATGGGCAGATGCCAGGGATCAAGAAAGATCAAGCTTCAAGATTTTTCTTGTTCCAGAAACTGAGTCAGAGAGTGTCTGGATGAAGGTGAGGGAAGCATCTACAGAGGGAAAGAATGACAGTGGAGGAGGCTTCTTAGACCCTGCTAATTGGCACTTAACCCTTTCCCTCCATCAGGGAAACCCCAGAACAGTTGTAACTTTGTGACAATCCTAGGAGGGACATGGATGACTGAACTGGCACAAATGATCTAGAGTTTTTGCTGAGTTCCATCTGTGTCCTTGGGTGCAACGAGGCCTTTGGCAGAGGAATTGCACCCCATATGCCTGCATTCTGGGGTCTACGGCCCTCTGACCCTAGATGTTGCCAACAAGGCCCATCACAGGGTGGGTGAGAACCATGTGAGGTCACAGTGCTGAGAAGAGAGTGAATGAACTTTGAGTCCCTTACCTGTTTGGACCCACAGTCCAGCTACGGTATTCAGAGTTTTATGGGCATAGATATTGCTCAAGGCACTCCAGCATGTCAGAGGGACTAAGGAAGGGAGGGAACCTCTCTCATCTTGGGAACTTTTAATTTCATAGTTAATAAAGGACATGACAATCCTTTTTGAATTTCTACTACAGGTCCAAAAATGAGAATGTGCAGCACTGTGGGCGGGCAGCTTAAGATATGGCTGACCGAGAGGGAGCATTAGTGAGAATGCTCAGATGCATTGGGTGAGGCACAGCAGCACACAGGAGAAAACTGAGTGCTGACTATATTGCCACCTACGTTTTAAAGCTTTCTTCCTCATGGAATCATTCCCCATCAACCATTTTGCTCTTGTCTTTGCCAGACTATAAGCTCCCATGTCAGCTCTCTGCTCATTACTCTTCTTGTGAAGCAAGCCCACCGTTGTTTCCACTCCTCTGGACTCACTGGACGTCCATCATTGCACACACCATCATGGAGGGACTGCTGATGGAAGCTCTGTCTGTGCTGCATCCTGGGTACAAACATCCGCAACACTATCTTGCCTTTGAGGAGCTTATTGTCTAGAAGGGGAAGAAAGACCCTTCTTTTTAATCCCCACAGCCACTACCTTAGACCAGCATTTTTCCCTACATTCGTGCAGTTACCCCTAACTAGTCTCTCTGTATTTGCTCTTTCTGCCCACTATTCCAGTCCCCAAACTACCACTGTGTGGATGCAAATGTGATGATGTATTCTTCTTGCTTACAACTCACTGTTGTTTTTCTTCTGTTGAGGATAAAATCCTCCAGGGACTTGTGTGGTCCGCCTACATTTCCTGCCTCTTTGCAGCCCTTCTCCTCCTCCCTCTTACCACCCCAGGAGCTCGCTTTCATTTTTCCAGTTTGTCTCCGGGCCGCTGCTGAGCTCCTCTGCACTGTTTATTAAAGTCCATCCATCCTCAGATCTCAGCTTGAGGCCCTTCTTTATAGAAGCTTCTCTGTGCTCCTAGACTGGATTCAACACCTTGTTCAATGCAACCATAGCTCCCTACATTCTCCCTTTGTAGCACTTGTCACGACTTAAATTTTACATTTTGAGATTATATAATTAATGTTTGTCTCTTTAAAGAAAATAAAGAATAGGGTAAGAAAGAAGGATTTTCTTTGCAAAATATTTGATTCCTCTGATAAGCCTCTTAGGACATAACATCTTTTATTTTCGAGGAAGTGGATTAATATTTATGGCCCAATGGTTTACCCCTCGTCCTCTGGGAGGAGCAGGGGTCCCATAGCCAAGAAGAGGAGAGGAATGTCCAAAAGAGCATGGCAGATATCACACAAGCCTACGACTTGAAACCCAAAACGTTTCAAAATCGCTCAGAACTATTTTCTTCTCTTTACATGACCCGGGATTTCCCTCACTGCCTTTCAGGCCCAATGACACTTCCTGATGACCACCTGGAGCTACTGCATCTATTGTGGAGATGATCCATTATAGATGGAATATTATTGGGGTCCAAGTTTGAATGGTCCAGGTTGGGTTGTGGGTGGGGAATGGGGCTGGCCTTTCTGCTCTAGAAAAGCTGATATCTTCAATGAGTTTGTTGCGCTGTGTTGTTTACCTGGCTATAAAGTGTCAAGTGGACAATTAACACATACTTATTAGTAGTAGATTCCATTATTAGGAACTTCTTGTAGTGCACTGGGAATGGTTACTTCTCAGAGAGAACTCAGTCCCCATGGGACTCATCTGTAACTCCCTGGTCTAAAGACATCTGGATCTGAAGAAGCAAGTCTGTGCTTGTGTGTTTTGGTGCTTACTCTCAGCTCCCCTTCACGTGGCACTTTTGACGCAAGACATGCAAAATGATACTTCCCTTAGATTCCCAAAGGTCTCAGTGTGTGTAAGCTGAGGACAAGTTTCACTTGAGAATTTACTGAAAAATAGCTTGATCACTGAGAGGCAATGGTCTCCTCAGAGCATGGTGGCAGCTGTTATGTACAGTTTTAAAGACAGACTGGGTGGTCAAGAAGCTCAGCCCGAGGCTGTCTCACTTTTATTGAATTTTTAACCAGGTAATTTCATTTCTTAACCTCTATTTTCCATCAGCAGGAAAAAGTAGATGAGCACTTTTCAGTCTTCTCTGTTCCATGGTGAATCACATTGCTATGTGTTATGAAAAGATCTGACTTCCAGTTCTCCTGGATTGTAGAGACCAGTGGATTTGTGATCTTTTTGAAGGAAAATGTGGAGACACCAACACAATGATCTCATGTAAGTTAGATTCCAGAGCTGAGAAAAGCAAAACAAAATGGAGTAAGGAGCTAATTGACTTTAATCCTTGAAGGGATCTCTTGTAGATAGTGTCAGTACAGACAGCCCCCAAATTATCCATATCAAACATAGTAATGACCTGCCATCACCTACAGCTAGGAAAATTGCTGTCACAGCAACTCCAGTATGACAGCACATGCTCTATGCAGTCCTGTACCCTGCAGGCTGACCCATCACACTGTCATCCCTGTTCTAGATGCTGTTAGTGCCCTCTCCTGTCACCTTTTCCAGAGGTACATCTCCCCACCTGCTGGGAGTGTTGGTTCTCTGGTGATCTGCCCCTCAGCCTGTGGGACCCACATTGCCCTGGGGGGCAGACATGTGTCCTGTGTGGGCTTCCCCCAAGTCTAGCACACTTGATGCCGGCCCTCATATCAGTTCCCATACGTTAAACCCAGCACATATGGGGTTAAAACCAAAAGCACTCATCTCCTTTCCCTGCTCCTCTAAGTTACATTCACATGTAAATATCGTTTTTTTTAACCTTTGTATCCCTGAACTTCACAAGGCAAATGGAGGTTACTAATTGTTAAAGCCCAGGTGGCCTCATGCTGGGCTTACATTAAAGTTTGGCTAATTACAGGTCCTTCGAAGTTTTGTTACAGGGAAATTGATATCTGGAGAATATCAAGAAGGTGAGGCTTCCCCAACTCCTTTGCTTCCTGGTGTCAAAATCCACCATTCATCATGGAGGCAGACAATCAAGGGCACCCACCTGCAGATTCCCTTATCTCAGTCAAATGCAGGCTGGTGGGAGGGAGTCAACCCTGAAAGCCACAGCTCCTCCTCCCCTATCTAAAACCTTTTAAACTTTGTAATTGTTAATTGGCAACAATTCCTTTCCTCTCCCCAGGGCCCAGTTTCTAGTGGTATATTGATCTTCAGAACGCTGGACCCTCTGCTATAGATAGAGATAACAACTATTTCGGCGCCAGAACGTCTGGGACCCTCAAATAATTGCCCACCAAATGTTTCCAGAGCACATTTTGTGTGTGTGTGTGAGGAAGACCAGCCCTGAGCTAACATCCGTTGCCAATCCTCCTCTTTTTTTGCTAAGGAAGATTGGCCCTGGGCTACTCCAGGAAGATCCGTGACCATCTTCCTCTACTTTATATGGGATGCCACCACAGCATGGCTTGACAAGTGGTATGTTGGTCCGCGCCCGGATCTGAACCTGCGAACCTCAGGCCGCCAGAAGCAGAGCGCACGAACTTAATGACTCTGCCACTGGGCCGGCCCTGCAGAGCACATTCTCTCCCTTGGATGCCCCTTTAAAAACTTGACCTACTTATGCTTTGGGGGGACAGGAGTTTTGAGGCACTGGCCTATCATGTCCTCATTTTGCTAGCAAAATTAAAAATTACTCTTTCTTTTCCTTAATCCCTTGTCCTTGTGTTAATTGATTCTGCTATGGTGACAAGATCCTGGTTTTTTGGCAACACACTGGCCTCATGGAGGCAACTCACCCTCTCCCCTGCCACTGATCAGGGCACAGATAGACTTTATCTAAGACCACACCTTGCTTGGCCCTTTTCCCCTACCTTGTCCTGCTTCCCTCATCCCCTCATAGAATTTTCTTAATAAATCAGACACATTTGAAGCCCTCTCCTAGGCACTGCTTCTCAGGGACTTGACCCAGAACACTGCTGGGGCATTTGTCCCACTGCTGGAGTCTATGTTTGATGCTCTTTTCCCTCAGAGTTTCTGCCCTCATCATTCCCATGTCTTGTATCTCACCTTGTACCCCACCAAGAATTTGGTTCTTCCTCCCAAGGAGGGAGTCATATAAGCTCACATCTCTGGAACCATTTGTAACTCCCATACTTCAGCTGGGCTGCCATAGTGTAGCTTTCCCTAGACCCTGAGTCATGGATTCACTGAAGCCTCCAGCTGAACTGAGTACCTGTTCTGAAAGGAGAGGACTTGTGACATTTGGGATAGATCTTTCAATAGAATTAATTACTTAAATAGTGTTAGATACTATAATAGTCCAACTTAGCCACATCCTGGGCTATTTATTCATTTAGCACTTACTAGAAGAAAATGGACTTTTCTTATTGGTATTTACCAGTTTACCAGAGGAAAATGGATATATTAACATGAAGATGATATACAACAAATAAAAGACAAGTATTCTTAAGCCTGTGCTCATGAGGTTATTTCAATCGGATGTTAATTTACTACTGAGCTTTCTGGTAGCCAAGGCAAAAAGAAAAAAAATGATGGTTGCATAATTCTCATCATTGAATGCAGAAAAGCAAGCTATTTTGTTTGGAAAGGACAGCTTTTTACAGGCAATAAATTCTCTGACCATATGTGGCTCTGTGTCAAAAATTGTGAAAGGTTTGAGATTTTAACCTACTTGCATGCTAACAACTTAGCTGGTCACAGTTTTGTGGATGCTGACAGAAGACACAAGACTGCTGGGTCAGAGAAAAGGACTTTATCACTCACAGAAGTAGAATATCCAGAGAATTGGTATTTTCTTGCACCAGCTCCCTGAGCCCGAAGTCTCCAGGGTGACACAAAAAGGACCAGGTAACAGCTACACACATAGTGGGTTGCATTACAGAATGGGAACCTGAGTATAGAGAACCCGGATCTCATGCACTGGGCAGTAATCACGGCTGATTATTGCTCCAGAGGGACACACTAACTCTATCTACCTATGCCGTTCACTATAAAAAAATCCTTGAAAAGACAGTTCAGAATAAACACAGTCAGTGCTTCTATTGTAAGATGGGCAGAAATGCAAGAAACCTATGGAGAATCATCTCCCAACACATTGAACAATAGTTTTACAGACGATTCATGACAGTCATCAGATGGCTATTCATTGATGAGCCTCATTAAAAACCAAGGGTGTAAATCCAAAAGTCATGCATTGAGATACATTGAAGAGCTAGGAGCTGGATAGAGGTCATTTCACTTGAATATATGCCTGGCAAGGGCATTCACAATGTTGATGGAAGGAGTACAAAGATGCTTTAAGTACCAGATAAAAGGGTGAAAAACTTAATATTTTCTTGTGCAATTTAGGGATCTAACTTGAATAGTTGACTCAACAGATAAACATCTTGCAAAAACATGGGTAACAGGAACTGGATTGGACTACAGTTTTTCTCAGCCAGCAGCTTAGTTTCTATTTAAGTGATTGCAAAGGGCTTGAGGAGCCTGAAGCTTTCTGACCAGAAAACCTGGGCATGAACCTCCTGTGAGAGAGCTTCAGGAAGTTCATGGCCCCTTGAAATCTCGAGTAAAGTTTTGTATGTATGAATTCATGAGCAATTTCCCCTGGGGATAGAGAATCTATAGGTCTCAACTGATCTGGTAGTGGTTATTAACCCTCCAAAAGTGAAGGACCACCAAGAAGAACAGAAAGTATGTTTGATCTGGAAAATTTAAGGGCTTTCATTCAAGTTTGCTGACTAGACGAGAAAGAAATCTTTACAACTCCCAAGTCTGGGGCATATAGGCTTTCTTATCTAACCTCGGCCAACAGCCACCTTACAATCAAGCTTGGTGGCAGTCCCTGCTGTTGGCTTACCCCCTTCTTAATGACAGCACTCAATTTCCTTCAAGTGTCGGCCAAGCACTTCGGGGGAGCCTGGGCCCATCCCAGCTTCAGGGCCAAAACCTTATCAGTTTAAGGCAATCCTGTTCTCGTCAACAAGAAGGAAGGGGAGTGGTAGCCTAGTGTTGGGGAAAGCTTTTCCCACTCTAAAACAAAGGTCAACGAAGAGGTCGTTCTGTCTCTCTACCCTCAGATGTTGCTGTGTGAGGACAGGATGTTTGGAGCTGCAAAAGCCATCTTACCACCACCAGGGGACCAGCTTGAGGAGGAAAGCTGAAGATGGAAAGGAAAGAACAAACCCAGGTTGCTGGGGAGGCTGTAGAGACACTCCTGTAAACAAAAACAATTGTTCTGCAGGTTTTTTGTTATATGAAATAGCAATTTCTCCTTTTCAAAAGCCATTAGAATAAGTCTTCCGTTATTTGTGATCAAAATCACCTTAAATGATATATTTGTCATCAAAATAATATGGAAAAGTATAAGACATGAGAGGCAAGCCCAAGTTAGAAGTCAGCTTCACAGAACGGAGAGGGTGCATTCTTGGAGCCAGTGTCCCCGAATGTAGCTGTGAGGCCACTGTCACAGTATTAAAATGCTCTTTTCTTCAGGTGCCTGGGGGGCTTATTGGGTTGACAAGACTCCTGTAGTCGTTTCTACATCACAGCGAGAGTAAGAGAGTAAGATAAAAATATGAAAAACAAATTTTTTGAAAAGTCAAAATGCTATTTTAACTAAATAAGAATTTCTGGAACCAAAACATGGAATATCTTCAGAAGACAAAACCAAAGGAATACATAATCATTGTGAGTCTTCCATGAGAAAGGAAATGGAGCCAGCTGAGAAGAGGAGAAAACCGTGCATCATTACCTTGCAGCCGTAGACCTGAGCCAGCCGGGGCTAGGGTGTCCTGTGAAGGTCCTGAGCCACCAAACAGGCCTGTCTGTCCTTCTCTGTAATCTGTCTTTCTGAACTTTAGTGAACTTGGAGTTTCTAATGCGTAGGCAGAAACTTGCATCTACAGTTGGCTTCTTCCCAAACATGATCTTAGCTGGATGAAAACCTAAAAAGCAGTGCATCCAATTTCATCCTGGAGCACATAATTTAAAGTGCTGCAATGAAGCACGACTTGGCAGAAGAAAATAGTTAAGAACAAACCTCTGCTGTGAGCACTCGTCTCTCAGAAGCAATTCATAATGATGTGTCTACATTTTTAAGCGGTGAAGTTGATCAGGAAGACAAGAGCAAGCAGTGCATTGTCTCCTGGATTTAGCCTGGTTCTCCTTTGAAACTTAGTGACAGTTTTGCAGGCTCACTGATGTTGGTTATTTTTGAATGTTTTTCTTACTAAATGCTCAATAGCATTAAAACATTCCCTGGGGAGCCTTTTCTTTTTTTTTTAAAGCACACGCATTTCAGACAAATTGACAACTATTTTACTCTTTCAATTTCTTCAAAATTCAATGGGATAAACAGTCAGTTCCCAAACATTAAGAAAAAATGCAAATCAAAGGATTATTATTTCTGTGTTTTAGCAGTCGGTACCAGATTGGAGAAAGCACGCATTGTTACGAAGTTAAAATGTAAATAGGCACCTAGCACCTAAATTAATCTGCTTCTATGGGAGAAGAGAGATAAATAGAAAAACAGAATCATTTGACCAGTTCCTTTGATCTACAGTTTTAAATACTTTATACTATTATTTGTTTGAGTTAAATGGTACGGCATTCAAAACTATTTACATGTCCCCAAAGGCATTTGTTTGCAATTAAAGCATACTGCTGGAGCTCTTTTTGATGGGCTAGTTTCCTCTTAAGTTAATGCAATAGGAGGAACTTTTAAAATTCAACTTTCTTCCCTGACATGTTTTCCTTACCCACCTAGAGGATTCTCTTCAGCCTTCCCGTTGCTTCACCTCTTCACAGCAGGGTCCACCCGCCTTTGTTCCACCCTCCCCTCCCCACACCTGCTTATTATCTCTGCTCTCAACTCCCATCCATTGGTTTCTGGGATACTTTTTCCTGCTATTGTTTCCAGGATAGTTCCTCCTGAGTTTCCTTTGCTGGTTTTCCTTCTTCGGTTCCACAGTAAAATACGAGTTTCTATTCTCAGCTCATCTGCTTCCACAGTGTTGACCACTACCTCGGAAGTATGACTGCCTAAAGAGCCTTCGGCCTGACTGCCTGAATCCAGGCCTCATTTCCAGCTGCCTGTCAGGCATCTCCACTCAGACGCTGTTACAGGACCTCCACTCGGTGTGTCCCAGACAGCACACTTGACCCTGGCTGACCCTACTTCTCTCCTTCCTAAAGTCCGGTTAGAGACACTCTCACCTTCTTATGCCTCTTTTCTCAGCAGGCTCTCTCCCAGTCACTTAACCTAAAAACCTGAGTCATTGTTTACTCCTCTGTGCTCTTCGTTCCCTTTATCTAATCACTGAATCCTATTGACGCTGCCTCTAAGCGCTTATCTTGTCCTCTCTTTGTTAATTCCCACTAGAGTAGCTCTAGATCAGGCCTTCTTTGCTTCTCACCTCCCCTACTCACAGCAGCTTCTATGAGGCCCCTTGCCCCTGTCTCTTACCGCTGTCCTGCCCACTCTTCGGAGAGGTGGTTGAGCCATTTTCCCAGCCTAAGTCCAAATGGATCCCTCTCTTCTCGTCAACTCTTAAAGCGGTAAGAAAAAATCTAAGCTCAGTCCCATAGCCAAGACCTGCCTTAATACCATCCCAAACTAACTTCTGGGCCCTATTTCCTATTGCACTTCACTCCTCTATTACCCTGAGCTTTTCTGAACACGTGAACACTACTTCCCTGAACGTAGACTTTGTTTTTCAGCCTCACGGTCTTTCTTAGACTGTTTCCTCTATTCGTTATGCACTTCTCTCTTTCTATGGAACTTTGGAAATCACATCAGCCTTCGTGGGCCAGTGCAAATGCCACCTTCTCGCTGATTTATTCTCCAATCCTCCCCCACCCACACCAGGTGAAATGCTGAAATTACTCTCTCCCCAGCTACATCAGTGGCACTGTGTTGGTATCTTTATTCTACTCATCGAATCCCGATTTGATTAGAACCATTACTTCATCAACCTTTTAAATTCAACAAATTCAACTCAGAGTTTACTGAGAATGTAACATCAGAATATTCTCCTCTTTTTTATAACAATTTTCCACTTCGTGCCTCAGTTTCCTTATCTATAAAAGCTAATAACAGTATCTATTTGTTGTGTGGATTATTGATGACAGGATTATTGATTAATGAGGACAGCTAACTTTATACAATCCTTACTCATTTCTGGGGTTTTTGGTGTGTCTCGTGAATTTACCTGCTGGACATATGTTCATTAATTTAATTTCCAAAAATACTCTTTAAGGTAGGTGTTTTAATATAATCCCCAATCTAAAAATGACGAAGTAAGGCACAGTGAGATGAGGTCACACAGCTAGTAAGTGGCAGAGCTGGCATTCCTTCTCAGAGCCTGTGCTGTTAGCTACAACATTTTCCTGTCTTTCTTTTATTAAATAGAGTAAAGTATATAAAGATATACTTGTATAGCACTTGCCATGTAGAAGGTATTTAATGAACAGTAGCAAGCATTATGATTGCTCTCAGAACTGTAATGTAATTAATCACTTCAGTCTTTCAGATCATGGAGATATTACGTTTAGCAAGAACTTCGTAAAATCTTTTAACATTTGGAAATAAGTATAATATGTCAGGGCAGAAGATCCAAATGATAAGAGAGGGAAATGTTGACAGATGTCAGAATGTCCCTTCAGGTGGTTTTTATTGTGCTTTCTCTATTTTCAGTTGAGCCCAATGTGAACATCTCTAGGTGTAGTTGTTGGAAAGTAAATAGTATAAGTCAGGAGGTGGGCATCTTCCCCACGCGGGCAGCACGCACGTCTCTCCGCCTCGCTGTGCCCTCGGGAGGTCTGTGCCTCTGCAGATCTGTGCCTTCTCCCTTTTTTACCTCTAAACAGGAACTCCAGAAGTGTTTGCTGAAGAAATGAATGAATAGGGGCCGCCCGGTTGTGCAGCGGTTTAGTTCGTGCTTGGCAGCCCGGGGTTCGCGAGTTCGGATCCCGGGCGCCCGACGACGCACTGCCTGTCAGCCACGCCGTGGCGGCGTCCCATATAAAGTGGAGGAAGATGGGCACGATGTTAGCCCAGGGCCAGTCTTCCTCAGCAAAAAGGGGAGGATTGGCAACAGATGTTAGCTCAGGGCTGGTCTTCCCCACAAAAAAAAAAAAAAAAAAGAAATGAATGAATAGTCCATGGTATAAATACCAAAGTATATGGATCAATGCAAGAGCTGACAGGAAGTGAATTAAGAAGGCAAGTAAATGAAAGGAGAGCTAAGGAAGATGAGCTTGGATTAGTGTAGCCCAAGCAATGGTAAATACTGAGGAAATAGCTAACTTAATGAACAATAATAGTAAGCAATAACTTGTGTTTGTGTAATTACTTATCTTTTCAGAGTATTTTCACAACAAATAAACTAATGTTTATTTCTTCAAAATGTTATTTTATTGTATCCTAAAAATTGTGCTTTGTATTTTATAGGGTGGATATCATTCCACCCATTTAAAAGATGAAGAAACCAAGGCTTGGAGACGGTAAGTACCTTGTTTTCTGTCACACGGGTAATAATTCAGGCTCGGGGATGGAAAAGGTCTTATTCCTAACCAGTAGGCTTTATGTGGTTCTCCAGGATTGAAAGAGATGCTGACGTCATGTTGTGGGCTGGATTCCCCGCCATGCTGAACGTGACTGCATTGCTTTTATTCATTCAGCTAGTTGTTTACTGAGCCTCGGTGTGAAGGGTTCTGTTTTCAGCGTTGCGAATACAGCAAAGAATAAAAAGGGGTAAAAACCCTCACCTTCTTCGTGCTTACATTCTACTGGGAAGAAATAGACAGTAAACAAACTAATGCCTTAAGTTGATCTTAGAGTCTAGGCAACTCATGAAACTTTAATGCACTTCTGTGCTGTTAGAAAGGCAAGACAAAGTCAGTAAGTAGTAATATTATACATCACTTTACTATTTATTTATTACATTCTTATCATTAATGCCCCGCCATGTCCCTAAAATAATAAAGTTACATGACTGAGAATTTGAATGACCGAAGCTCAGGAGAAAAAATGAAGGCATTGATAGAAGAGCTGAAACAGCCCTGGACAATGAGATTGGTTGTGAATTCTTCTCCTCTGGGTCAGGGACCTAGTCAATCAATAAAGCATCTCCATAGGTCTCCAGGAAGGGAAGGATCCTCCTTCTTTTATTTCTAGATAAAAATCCAAAACATTAAAGTAAGAAAAATTACAAAAGATAATCTTGAATAAGTATTTGCTTCTCAGTATTCTGGTCAAGATTGGGGTTGTCACAGACCAGAGGCTGATAGAGGGCGGTCATTTGTTGTGTAGCTCAGCAAAAGCCATCAGTGGGCCTGGTCCATGGACGGCATGTATCAGCAATGGCTGGAAGTAGTATGCCATGAATAATACATTTGATATTTTTGCCTCACATCTAGGCCTGTTTTAGTGCATATACCTCCAGCTCAACTGCCCAGATCTCTTAAACTGACATTTAGAGGTATTAGCTTATTGCAGAACAGTGTGTAAATGCATTTATAGCTGTCACCGAGATATTTATATTCGCTTCCATCTAATTAACTGCACTAGTCTCAGCTCATGTAATTGTTCCTATTTCTTCTAAAAGGCCAAGGGGATAAATCAACTCTGGTGCTTCGTGGCTGCTATAGCTGCTTCTAAGCTTCAGAATATTATTCCAGTGTCTAAGTCCCGGGTCTCATCTGCCTTCCCTGCCAGGGGATTGCAGAGAGCAAAGAAGCACCTCATCACTTGGGGAAAAACCAAAGCATTTCAAATGCTTTCAGTGTCACAGTGCCCTCTGATGAGAGTTAAATTATTAAAATAACAGGAGTTCTGGGAAAGATCAAACTCTGTTTGTAGGGTGATTTGGCCAATGGTCTAAAACCTTTCCCTGAGAACAAGTTTATTTTGTGAGCATGCCCAGGGGACAGGGATGATAGACATAAATGGCATGAGTCAAGACAGGTAAAATGGTGCAGGCCAATGTGTGAGCCGATTTTCAAAAGGATGGGAGGCACAGCAGGGAGCAGTGTCTCCCCTCTTCCTTTCCCTGTGATGCTGGCTGAGGACTTTGAGTCTGGATGTTTCTAAGAGTGCCTCCTCTCATTTTGATGTGACCCAGAATCTCATTTATTTACCTCAGTTGAAGGAGCTGATTCTGTAGTAGAAAAATTGTCAAGTATATTCAGGTGCCTTCCTACTTCCTGCTCCTCCCCCTCCAACGTCCTTCCTTTCTGGAATTTCCCTCCTGTCCCCCAAGCCTGCCTTTCATCATCCCAGCCCAAGCACCATCTGTTGCTTTAGGTATTTCTGACAATGAATTGAAGTATGAAGAAATTATCATTAAAATGGCTTTAATTATGTTTCATATACATTGCTGAATAAACCAGGGACATTGACAGTTTTCTTTTCCCATCCCATTTGTTTTCCCATCAGATTAACTCATCAGTTAATCAGAGAACAATTAATCAGCACACTACATTCCTCAAGCCTAATCAAACCTTTGCTGTACTTTGCATTAAAAAAGTGGCTATTTTGTTTTTAAAGAGAATTCATAGTTGTGACTTTAGTCACCAGTTCCTCAGCCTGTCTATACGTTACATCATTTCAGATAATTGTCAACAGGATATAACTGTGTGATTCGACACAGGTGATGTATTAAAAGCTTGAAAAATGAGGATGGTTACAAAAGGCGATGGGAACAGTTTCTATGGTTTGGTCTTCTCATAGCAACAATGGTGACCCTGTTAAAACTTAAGTCATATCATGTCACTTTGCTGCTTGCAGCCTGCCAATGGCTTCCCATCTCACTTGGAGTGAAACAGAAGTCCTTACAGTGGCCTCTCCAATGGCATCCCCTCTACCCCACTGGCCCTGGGCCTCTTCACCTCCTGTATCTGCCAGGCACACAATCACAGCCTAGAGCCTTTGCCTGTGCTCTTCCCTTTGCCTGGAATTCTCCCCTTAGATGTGGGCACAGCCTACCCCCTTGCTCCCCAGTCTGTTTTCTTCCTATATCCCTAGTGCCCATCACATGATACATGCTTAATATTTACGAATGGGTGAGTGATTTTGATTAGTGGAATACAAAACAAAGAAAGAAAGGAAAGAAGGAAGGGAGGGAGGGATCGGGGGAGGGAGGGAGGGAGGGAGGGAGAAAGAAACTTTTGCTAGGTTGTTCAATTTAGCATAATACCATCCAATATTTTTCAGTTAATTGATGGCTTCTATTTTGCATATTATTTCCACAATGGATTTATGAAATTTCCAGAATATAACAATGTAAAATTAATCAATGTTCCTCACAGCAATTGTTTCCAAAGCTGGAAGCATAAGCTTCAAGAAAACATTAAATGTACTGTGACAAATGGTTCATTGGCTACTGATAAGATTGGGGTGGAGGGTTAGCGCTCTGTATGAGTCTTGGTGGGAATGGTGGGAAGCCACTAGGCCATGTTCACAGAAACCAGGCTCATCTCAGGACCTTCTCTTGAGGGAAAGCTGTGGCCAGATACTCTCCTTTCTAAGTTCTTGTTCAATCGCTAGTGAACAGACCTGACAATTAGTCCACCAGAGGGGAGGGTCACTTTGTCTCAAAACGGGTCTTAGAAATCAACCTCAAGGCTGGTAGAACCCTAGCTTTTCACAAACACATGAAAATCTCTCGGGAACACTCCACAAGTGGCACAGTGGGAAGTGACAGTTGCATTACACATTCTTCTAAAACACTCCCTTTCAGAGAAGCAGCAGTCTCTTTAGCATTCTCTGGAGTAAAAGTAATAATTGTCATAACAAATCGATTAAAAGGAACATGCACAAACAGATACTGCTCCTCCTTCTTTCAAGAGAACAATGAAATATTAAAACGAATGTGGAGAGGAGTTGGGTAGAGAGTCTGGAGAGGTGGCAGTTAGAAACTTGGAAGGGACTCACAGCAGTGGAGAAATAGGACCAGAAGCAGCCAGTTGGAAACTGGATTTTTGATATGTCTCATACGGAATAAGCACAGTGAAAGATCTTCTGGTGCAGGCTCTGCTTTGACTTGTTATCAGGCTTTCTAAAGAGTACTAGTCAGCACTAAAGTCAGTCCTAGATGGAAATGAGCCATTGTTCTAGATCTCCTCTCTGAAGTTTTCTCTCTCTAATCACGTCCTGCTCTGTTTCTTGTTTTAGTTTTACTTTGTGGAAATCAAATTCCCATCTAACTGCAACTGAGATGCCTACTAGTTATGGTTTCTTTCTTTACTCATCAGGTTCTATCTCCATTTACTCGCTTCCATCATTTTAGTACATGTTAAATTTTTTTTTAAGTTCCATTGTAAAGCATATATCTACCACTTTACCTCATTGCAGAGAATTATATTTGTTTTTATTTCACTTCCAAAAGTTTCAAGGGGAAGGTGGACTTAGAGTTATATGTATTTGTATATTGGCTTAGGGATGCTAGTGGAGGAAAATAGTCAGTATGTCAATGTGAGTAGTTATGGGGGCAAAGGGGGAAAGAGAGAGAAAGATTGAAGGAGAGCAGAGCATAGCATGACAGGCATGACTCGTCCGGCAACTGTGTAAACAGAAGAGCAATTTAAGGAGGCCATTGAAAGCAGTCAAGAAGCCGGTACTTAATGTTTGGTGCTGGTGTCACGTTGGCATCCAGGTCTTATGAAACCCTTACTAGGCATCTACTGGGCCTCTCTGCTGGGTCTCCCAAGGATGTATGTGCTGGGGACATGCTCCAGATACCCGTGAGGAATAGAGCAATGAACAAGATCATCTCCTCCCACAAGGAGAGAGAGACAGACTTATAGGTCGCAGAGTAATTGAAGCAAGGAAGATTCTGGAATGGCTCAGGAGGGAGAGGGCTTGGTGTGCCACATGCAATGGGGAGGAGCAAAGACACACGCACATCAGGAGAGGAAAGGGCACTGATAAAAGATGTGGAAGGATGTTGAAGACACACTTTCTCAATCTTAGCTTTACCTCTTGTTGGCTCTATGCCTGAGAAATAAAGCTTGAAGATGACAAAATATTTCCCACTGTCAGTTCTGCTTCCAAGGTTCACATCTATGAGCAAGCCCTGTGCTTGCTGGTCCACCCACAGCATTGGCTCAAGTTGCTAGGACAGGTATGTATTGACAAACTGTGCATGTGTTTTAAGAAGTGCTTTTTAAAAAATTTCAAAGATTTAAATCTTAATATTTCAACAGGCCTTTTCATATTGTAATTAAGGATTAGAAAAAAACACTGTGATATTGAAAAGCTCAATGTTTCAAAAGGTCTTTTATAGTGTACTAGAGGATTAGGATTAAAAAAACACTATAATTCATTGAAGATGTATCATTATTGGCCATAGAAATAAAAGTTCCCTTGTAATGTCTGCATCTTAACCCCCAAAGCATGTAGTCAGCCACCCTTTCTTCTGATTCTTCCATCCCAGAAGTGCCTCTAGCACATGAACTGGTTGACACACCAGCTTCTTCATAATTATCCTTACAGTCTGGACTGAGGTTATTTTGAAAGAGTGGTTGATGGACTCAGGCTCATCCTTGCCGTTGGCCAACAACCACTGCAAAATGGAAGGGTGACTCATGGGCAGCAATGTCCCCTTCCACAGCCATTTGTAACTGGACCATGCTTTGCGATTAATTTGCTTCGTCTTAGAGCTCATTGCATTACTTCTAAATAGACTTGTCAGTTGAAATACAGTTTTCATCATAAAGTTGATGATGCTGCATTGTGACACGGCATGATTATTTATCTCCTTACAACTAAACATCAGAATGTTTTAAACCCTCTTTCTTAAAACCATGAACTTTAAAGGTCCTACAACCAATAACAGCTGCAGGGCTGTCAGCCAGGCTGCATTTCAGGACATGTCGGGGCCACTTTCTGGACATGGTGTGATTGAATCAGATTTTGATATTCTCTTGAGACATGAAGCTGTGGCACCTGAAAATCAGGGTTCGAGTTTGTCACTGGAAATACTTATTCAGGTCAAATGAGGCAACAAGAAAGAATGCTGGCCTGTGTTTGTTAGCAAATTCAAGTAATTTATTTTCACTCTGGCACTTAAAAAATATGAAAAGTGTAATCCAACTATCAATTGTTGAAAGTTCTGAATAGCACTGAAACCTTCCCATTTAGTATGAAGCAATTATTCCGAGGTCTTGAAGACAAGCAAGCACTGGCCCCCACTGCCCACAGCTCGTATTTTGCCATCTCCCTTCTCTCTTTCAATTGGAATTAG
This sequence comes from Tapirus indicus, assembly GCA_031878705.1. NCBI lineage: Eukaryota > Metazoa > Chordata > Mammalia > Perissodactyla > Tapiridae > Tapirus > Tapirus indicus. Next base: position 57,424,176 of record CM062917.1, read on the forward strand.
ACGAGCAGCAATTTCCTAGGTCTGAACATCAGAAATGCTCAGAAAAATCTTCAAGGATCTCAGGGAAATGAAGCCTGTTGGTGGAAGACAATATCCATTTCTCATTCTATCATTGGAGTATTCAGTTGTCAAGGATGTAAAGAAAGAAGGTTTGGAGTGAAGGAAAAGTAAAAGTCACTCATTTGGTGAGCACTTTTTGTTTCCTTTCTTTGATTTCATGGATGACATAAATTAATTTCATTCTAGAAACGTCTTTCTAGTAGAGAATCAAAATTCATCATTGATAATTTTTAATTTATGGGTGGGAAATTGAAAGACGTAGACTATGATGATATGATATCTGGGAAGATGAGCATAATACTTCAATTTCATCAGTCACTGTCATCCTTCTGGCTAAGACATCACAGACCTTGTCATTGTTTCTTTGATTGATTTTTTGTAACAAAATGAACAGACTTTGAATCACAAGAATAAATCCTTATAATAAATTTGGCTTACATCACAACGAAATAAATTCCAAGTGCTTTCAAAGTAAATCTAATTTAACATGGACCACGGCTTCAAATCATTTATAAGGCATTTCCTTACTGATTGACTTATAAGATGCTCATGTGTGATTCTGAGATGTAAAGGCCATGAAGACGGTTCGTATTTATTTTATAAAATAAAATTCACATACAAGGACAGTTATCACAATTCAGGAGAATTATGTTTGCAGTTTCCTTGAAGTCTGTCCCAGGCTACTTATGTCACCTCTTTCTCCTGTCTCAGATTCTCTGAGGGCTCAGCTAGGAAACAGAAATGTCATAATTAGAGAGCTAAGGATCTGCTGATGTAGAGACAGGATCATGTTTCTGATAGGAGGATGTTACTGGTAAGATGGCCCAAAATTTGGCTTTTATAAAATGTACTTTTTTAACTTTGTGCAGATGTGCCCCTATTTATGCTAATGTCAACATTAAAACAACTTTTTCAAGCAAATTGGATACATACTATAAATCCATGGGTAGCAGCGACTCAGTTTGGGGTTGGGGATGCTCCTTGCTTTCCCAAAAGAAAACTATTCTTTGAGCACCTTTATCAATGCAATTATTTCTGGTTCTAGGTGGCCCGAAAATGTAGAACAAAGTATGAAAATGCAGCCATTTCCCTGAGTGATAATTATTTCACAAAATACTGCAATTACACAATCCCTAGAAAACATTTACACATTTTTCGATGGCCTAGGGTTGCCAAGGAACTGGCTGCTGCTGCCATTGGATGAGGGCTATGACACACAGACACTGTTCATGATAGGCCCTCCAGGATGTGATGCTGTCAAAATACGTGTCTTCTGTTTATTAGCTCAATTTTCCAAGTATAGTGTTATTATTTTTTTTTCTGTTTCACAATCCCCCTCCCCCCATAGAAAAGCAAATCCAACACCCTTTCTCTCCCATGTTGAAGCAAATCAGCTCAAGTGCTGAAAAGGGACAGTATTAACATTCTCTTTTGCTTAAAGCTGTGGCCAGGATGTATTTCTGCTATTTTATCCTTTCTCTCTTTTCTTCAGTCAAAATAAGACTAATGCAGATTTTCTACCCATTGCTCTAAGTTAAAAAAATTTCTTTGTTCCATCTCAGAAGTTTCGCCATCACTGCCAAGCAAGACTCACGGTGGTGGGGGAGGCAATGGATTCCAAATTTACCCGCACGCATGTGATAACCAGCTCACCCCCCCCTAGTCGGCGGGTTTCTTCAACTCCAGTCAACAGCTCAAATACCTTTTTATTCATTTTGAATTTCCCTCTGAAGCACGTATTGCACTTTTCTGCCTGGGTCTTTTCTCAGGTAAAGAGCTTCAAGTTGAACTAATAATACCTAAGACAAGTTTATTTTCACTTCTCCATTAGTCATAAAGCAATTGACCCGTAAACTTTTGATATTAAATGCAGGACAATAAATTGTGTCTGGTACACACAGGACACCACTTTCCATGCACCATGCTGACTGGTAGCCTTGATGTCAAAGGTTTTTAAGAAGCTACTGGAGAGTCCCAATCCCTTCATGTGCAGACATCCCCTCTCCGGAAGTCTGTGTGTCAGATGAAGGACACCTGTATTCCACCTGAGAGATAATGGTAGAGTACAAACATAGTCATACAGTCTGACTTTAGAACTTTCCCTCAGGGCTAAAGAAATCTATTGGTCTTACCTATATAGATGTAAGGGACAGTTTTCCCCGTAGTGAAAACAACCTCTTCTAAGATGACTCTTGTCTTCACTTCTGGAAAACAGATGGATAAATGGATGGATGGATGGATGGACAGACGGATGGATGGTTGGATAGTTAGATATTTAATCTCAATGTGCCAGCACTCCATTATATACTTTGTTGGTAATTATTTTACTACCATGTTTTTTAACCCCTACAATCAGGTTGTTCACTTGAAAGTACTTTCCAAGAATTATAGTATTATTTTTAAATAAAATAGTTTCACTATTTTTCCATTAGAAATGATAATGTCAGGATATAGTTCCTGCTCATGAAAATATATTTGACTTTCTCACACATAGAAAAGATATCAGATCTCATTGATTCTAAGACACATTTTTTTTCACATTCTATTATTTCTGAAACCATGAAGTGTCTTAGATTTGGTGAATTTTACTTATATTCTGAGTTAGTCACCATCGGACCTCACCATGTTACTATAGAAAAATGGTTAAATACTTGCTATAGGTCTTGAATTTGCATTAATTTAAAAAAATTAAATGGGTAAAGGTAAAAATTATTCAATGATTTCAAATAATTGTATAGACATTTTGGGCAATTGTTTTAGCATTCTCAGAAATCCTAAGGACTTTAGATAACATAGTTTTGAGATGATTAAATCTGGTTAAATGTAATATTTATACTTAGTATTACATATGTATATATATATATACAATATTTAGTGTATACCATATACAATGGTTAATGCTACTGACCCTGAAATGCAAGATGACTTAATATTTCTGAAATTGGGGCTTCTTAATAGCATGAACTATATCTTATAAATAGGTTTTTATCTCCCACAAGGAACATAGATTTGAAAGCACTTTAGATGGATGCCAACGTGTTTTGTAAAGTACTACCAAAAAACAACTGCTGCCACCACCATTACCATTGTTGTCCATCATCAGCATGACCATCAACGTCATCTTGGCATCACTGTAGGAGGTACCCATAGTCTGGAGTGAGCAGTCCATTCTCTTCTCACATTTAGATGCATCTTCCAACTTAGACTTTATCTATAATAAAGGAACTATTCTGGATCTCCATCTGTCTCCCTCTTGGACTTATGTCTCAGTTTGTTCTGGGCCTGGGCAGAGGAGAGGAGGACAATTTACCAGGCCCACTCAGAGACATCTCTGAAAAATCAGTGAGGAAGGCCACAGGAAATTTTCTTGATGAGGGAAAGAGAAAATTGCTAGGAGAAAAATCACCTAAGGGAAGTGATAATACTAATAAAAGAATAAAAATAGCAGTACCATTTGTTGGCACTTACTATGTGCCAGGAGCTAAGTATTAACTTATGTAATGTTACCCACAACCCTGATGAAGTATGTTCTATTATTATACACAGGCACTGCACCACGACCCAGCCAACTTCCCACTATTACAGTTCGCTGGTATGAGCTAGACACAAATCCTTGTGTCCTTCAAATTCCAGGGAGTAAGTACCAAGCTGTGGTTCTCTGGAAGCCGCCTTCACTTGGAGTGCCCTCTGTGCTCATGAGGGGGGAAAACACAGGGCCCAGTTACATCGATCTTCAAAGGAATCCTACTTGCTGTTTCCTTCAGGCTCCACATGAATGAGTGAATGATTTACCATCTCTCGCACAGCCTGGAGGTGGGTGATGGGCTAGTGCTGTAAGAATTCGGTGTATAATCTCTAAGCAAGAGATTTGTAGGTGGTCTAGTGGCCTCTCTTATCGTGTGATCAGACTTGGCATCTAATGTAATGATCTCAGACTTTGGGGCCTTAGCCAAGACTGGGACAGCAGGAAAAATAACTGCAAGTGTCCCATTTGATCTGCATCTCTCCCCCTCCTGGCTGGAATGGCATTGTTTTTCTCCCTGCTTCCAACACAGCTCCCTCAACCCATATGTATTCTCCATGCTTTACCGTGTGAACTATTATCTTATTAGAGGACCCTAAGTATAATAAAAATTGTATTCCTATACTCACAAATGATCTATTTGAGAATAATGGAATATATCATCAAATTAAGCCCACTCTTACCATACAGCATTGTTTTGCCATGGTGACAAACATTCTGCCTCACCTACCTCTAACTTTGGATGGGAAAACTGCACAGAGAAGATTTGATGGAAATTATTACAGCAAATGAGAAACATGAGAAAGAAGAAACAACCATTCCAGAAATCACAAATATTGTTATCTCAATTGGCTTTTAGGCATATTTTGCAGAAGACATCATGAAGTCAGCTTTTTGGGTAAGATAAGTATTTAATGAAGTTTTCAACAAAATATTCAACTGGCCTAGAGATTAAGGGTTAGCATTTCCCAATGAACTTCATTTGTTTAGACTTTTAAGAAAAAAAATCATTTCGTAGCATTTATTAATTCTCTCAGGGTCCAGGTCAGTAATTTCTTAAGACATGCTCTCTAGCCTGTATATGGGAATGGATTCTTTGCCCATCAAGTGTGTGTGTGTGTGTGTGTGTGTGTGTGTGTGTGTGTGTTAGGAAAAGAAGGGGGGGAAGTATAAGCTAGGTCTGGGGAGGAAGATAAAATCTAACTGACAATATACCTGCAATATACCTGCACACAGAGGTAGACAGCATTTTGTCCTAGACTGATCAACAGTTACTATGATGGAGACCAACAGAAATTTTTAACCAGCATCCCATTCTAAATATTGCCCCCATCTCTGTTCATATGACTATTGTGGGAGCTTCCTTATTAGTCAGGTGACCCCACCTCTAGGCCATCATTTATTTGTCCAGGGGTGAGCATGAGAGCCAATGCAGGTTAATAAAAATCTCCCCTTCAAGAATTTTGGTAGGAATAAAAAGAGAGAATCAGTCTCTTCTGGGTGCCTTCATCCTATATGGAGATCAGGAACAGTTGATGGCCAAGCAGGGAAACAGAGGGAGCTGACTGTGGAGAAAATGAATAATCCAGACACACCAAATCATAAAGAGAAGAGAGAAGGAGAGAAAATTCCGAAGTCAGTTGAGTCTGGTCCCAGTTGAGCCTGAGGCTTGCCTACGATCCTGCCCTCGGTCTCTGACATCCCCACGTACCTTCACCATAAGTTTACTGTTTTGCTTTATGGAGTTTGAGGTGAGTTTTTGTTATTGGAAAGTCAGAATCCTAACTGATGTGTATACTTTAACAAATAAAAGAATATGACTTTGATCTCAAATTTGTTTTCAGACCTGGTGAGTCCAGGGCAGCCACGGGCAGGTGTGTGCTCCCATCGGGAGGAGCGGAACCCACATGTCAACCTGCTACTGTTGTACTCTGTAATTGTTTCATTCTGCCTGACATCTGTACTAAATGATGACACTGAAAAAAATGGAGGATTCCTAAATGTTGTCACATGCCAGAAAATCCATAATTTGAAAGTATCAGGAGCAGGTGAGGGTCTCCCGTGTAGAAAATAATGAGAGAGGAAAAGAGTTAAATATACAAGGGAGTGAATGCTCTAGTATCTTAACAAAACAGAGCCCAAGAAATACTGAAAATTTATGATTCTTGGCTAAAGGGTTTCTTGGACCTGGTAAGTTAGAATTTTGCAAAATGAGCGTATTTGCCAGAAAGAAGGATTTAAAAACCCTCAAATAAGACCTCAAATGAGAAGTCCCTAAAGCAAAAGTAAATTCTTGGCAAGGAATTACGGTAAGAGATGCAAGAGTGAAAAAACTATCAACAGCGTAACAAAAGAAAGAGCGCCACAGATTTCAGCTCAGAAGCAGCGTCTACAGGGGGTATGAGCAGTCAGTGCCGATCAGTCTGCTGTTTTAGTCCATCTACGTGTTACACACTTCACAGAAGTAGTTGTCTTGTGGTATGTGGATGTGTGTCCAAAAGCAAAGACTTTTCTGAGAACTGCAGATGTTCCCAGGAAATGGAATGCAATGTGTGTGAGGAGAGGGGATCCACTACGGCCATAGCGTGGAGGTGTTGAATTCATCGACATTTGCTGTTGATGACGGATACATTGTTCAAGCGATCACTTCCAGGAACTTTCTGATTAAAAGCAGCCTATCCCAGATTTACACAACACCTCTCCCCAAGATATTCTCTTGGTGCAAAATCCATTCACCCACTCACCATTCATTTAGTTTTTAATTTATTGGGCACCAACCATGTGCTAGACTCTTGAGATACAGTGTTGTGAAGACAACAGATATGTAAACATCTAATTCCAATACAGCAAGTTAAGGGTTTGCAGATGTATGCATAGGATTCTATGGAAGACCTTTAAGGCACCTAATCAAGCCTTGGAGGGAACAGAGAAAGCCTAATGGAGATTGTAGCATCTAACACAAATCCTGAAGGATGACAAGGAGTCGTCCAGGGGCAGAATGAGGAGAGAGCAGGGCAAGCAAAGGGTGCAGGGTAGGTAAAGTCTCAGAGGTAAGAAGAGCAGGGCACATTTCTGTTCAATTCGGGTAGTGTAAGGAGTGTGTGTGTGTGTGTGTGTGTGTGTGTGTGTGTGATATTATCCAGGTCATCACTGGGTCTGACAGCTACCTCCATCAGCAACCATAGCAGAGGTTGGGAGTGAGGGTCTTCTAAAGAGCCACCAGCCTCATCACCGCTGGCCAGGAGAGCAGGCCCCAAGCAGTGGTGCACAATCACTGTGGAAATCTTGGTAGCTGTGATCTCAAGACTCCTTCTCACTGTGTTCTAAGAACACAAGAAAATGCAGGGTTTGCCCTTCCCAGATTACTGTTAACATTTTACAGATGAGAACTTGGAAAAACACAGAGAGGTGCTGACATAATTTACCATAATTTCACAGTGGTTCTGTGCTGGAGAGCAGAATGTGAACCTGCCTTTGATCCCCTCAAGTAATCTCCTGTCTCCACTGTGCTGCTGCCAAGTTGCTGGAAGAAAAAGATGATGCTATAAATGGAAGACACACTGCTTCTTATTGTGTACTAAGTGGACTACCATGATCTGATGGGTTTGATGCGCGCCTCCAAGTAATTGTGATTCCTAATGGGAGGGTGTGTCTCAGTACCCTAACAGGGGCTTTTGGGACAAAGTTAGTTGTTATCTGGTACCTTATGATTAAGATATTGAGCAAGATGCTTACAATATTAATTCTTGACTCTATTAACTAAAAGTCTGACAGCATTTCAATACTCTCCAAATGTAATTGTGCAGCCAACACTCCGTAATTGAGGGGCTGCACTTTATGGACTCCAGTCTCTTCCTCTCTCTTATTTTCCCTCCAACTGCTCACCCTTTGTCTGATGCATTACCTCATTTCCATAAGAGGTTGTGGTGAGAGCAGGAAGAAGCAGCAAAACTCAAAATGGCCACTTTGTTTTTTTCTTTAGTAGCTCTGGGAAATTATTTGATAGAAGATGTATCTCTGGGCTGAAATACAGTCTAGGGTTACTCTTATTTCCATTACTCCTTCTTCACGCTTCCTGTCTTCCATCACCTACTCTTCCCCATGCCTACCCACCATGTGTGCACACACACACACGCACGCATGCACACACACACACACACACCTGCATTCCTCTGCAGTGTACAAACTGAGGGTAGGTTGTGGTTATCTAGGATTCTTCCTTAAGGAAGTAGAAAAATGTTTAAGGAAAAAAATACCATACAAAACCTCTAGACTCAGAATATGTTCTGGAACAACCACTAAGTAAAAGTCTGACCTCGGTCATGTAACTCACAATCTCTGAGCATCACTCTTCTGTGAAGCTGAGAGTGTTGGATTAAATGTTGTTTAATGTGCCTTCCAATTCTGTAGTGTTCACATGAGCAAAGCGACCTTTGTACTCCAAGGGAGTGCAAAAGAAGAATATTCATTTGATGCTTTAAGTTGGAGTGGTTTTTGCTCTTCAACAGCTGGAGATAGTTAATTGCAAATAAAAAAATTGCCTGTGGCCCAACTTTAGAGAAGAGACACTTTGTAGATGGTGTTTCCATAGTCTTTGCAAGATTTATTAGTTGCAGAATACAGGTGGTTGGGCTGGCTTGAACCAACTTCAAGGACGGGACTGGAGCAGCGCTCCCTCCTTACGGAGGCCACAACCTACCCGGGAAGAAGTGACATTGACCAACGCAAGGGACTTGGGATCTCCAGTTATAATTGCCATCGTAAAACCAATAGAGGTATGACCCACTAATTAAGCCAAATACTAAGGTTTTGTTCTGAATTTTTACCAGAAATAGAAAAAGTGTTTTAATTTTCAATCAACTATAGGAATTTTATTTGGGTCTACTCATCTTTACTTTATCTTTATTCCATCTTTCCAGCAGTGAATTTTATTTTCAATTCCACATATAGAAGATAGGTCTAGTAAACATTTTTAGGCAAATGACAACAGGAATGTTGAGGGCCAAACAAATAAAAGTTTATTCTTCAGAAGGATGATTAAAAATACCCTTTTACAACTCTTTCCTTTCATTAATTTTTTAGATTAGTGGCAGAAAGTTTATTCCAAACTACTATTTTTTCCCCCTCAGTTTATCTAAGAATAAAGTAGAGATTCAGGATTTGAACACTGTTTTAATACAAACATTTAGGGAAAGCATTAATTAACCTTTAAGTATATATATGTATTAATTTCTTGCTACACAGTTCTATTCTGCTAAATATCTCACACTTTTGATAGAAGTATCACACAATGATGGGGACAATGCTTTTGTGTGTGTTTCTGTATCTTTTTCTTGAGGGAGGTTGGGAGGAACAGGGAAGAAGATGTGATTGGTTCATTAATTAAGATTGCCTTTCTGTATCTTTAATAAATATTCAGAATTTTTTGGTTGGTCTAATGTCTAGTGTGTGCCTCCCATAAAAAATATAGTCATGTATCACTTAATGATGGACACATTCTGAGAAATGTGTCATGAGGCAATTTTATTGTTGTTCAAACATCACAGAGTGTATTTACACAAACCTGGATGGTATAGCCTACTACACACCTGGGCTCTATGGTATTGATCTTCTGGGACCTATATGCAGTCCATCCCTGACTGAAACGTTGTTATGTGGTGCATGACTACAAGTCCTTCCTAATTGCAGAAATGACCTTTAATTCAATTATATAACAAGGGGGCCAGCCCCGTGGCCTAGTGGTTAAGTTCAGTGCATTCTGCTTCGGCAGCCCGGTTTGGTTCCTGGGCATAGACCTATACCACTCATCAGCAGCCATGCAGTGGCGGTGACCCACATACAAAATAGAGGAAGACTGGCAACAGATGTTAGCTCAGGGTGAGTTTTCCTCAGCAAAAAAAAGAATGAAAAAAAACTGTTTGCAATATTCTTTACTCAAACACATTTTGGTGACTCTGATATCAAAAAGTTTGCAGTAATTGTATACATCAGTTCTTTAGCTTTGCTAAGGAAGGCACAACCAGGTAGGAGAAGGAACTGACATTGGTCAAATGATGACTTGACCTGTCATCCATTTGGCACAGAAAAGATACCTTAGAGAATCTCAGCAGCACCCCACCCCGCCAACGCCCATATTGGGATGCTTATCAAATGCTTGAACTGGCTTTGGAAAGTTGCACTTCTTGAGTGTTGACTACTTTTTGCTCGGAACGAGTTTTCCTTCATTCAAGCATACAGACAAATGTGTTTGAGGTTATTCTCCTTTGGTTCATTGGCCAACTTCATGAATATTATTCTTAAACCAGGATATTCCTCTGCTTAGAGTAATTTCTCAGAGTATTTTGTGTCTGATGGTTGATCTGCCAGATACATATTCTGTTGACCCACTGACATCAGTTAGAGCTACTTTTCCGGGAGTGGAGATGAAATTCTATCATCACCAACATTCTCACAGCTCATGTCCTGTGTCGAGAAGCCCATGTTGGCTGGGTCTCCCTTCTAGCATTGGTTTTCTCTGTGTGAAGTTACCTGTGTGGTGAGTAAATGCACCACATTGCTCTGACAAACTGAATTATTTTGTTTGTGGCATCTCTGCCATAAACTCTGCCCCTTAAGCTTTCGTGTCTGTATCTTCCCTAATCTTATACTGAAGAATTATCTAGACATGTGAATGCAATTGAATCCAATTAGCAGGTGTAGGGGAGGAAAAAGAATCTTTTCCTCTACCCTCTTAGGTTCATTGCCTGGGGGCCTGCAAGTCAGACTGACAGAAGATAGATTAACAGGAGAAAAACATACAACTTTTGCTTGATGTTAATTTTTATGTGACAAGGGGCCTTCCTAAGAAAGAAGTCAAGACCCAAAAACTGGATAGGCCCGAGAGCTTATCTACCATTTTCAACAAACAGCGATAAATTGTGGAGATGTGACACATCAAAAGAAAAGGATTTGGAACTTCCAAGGGCAGCAAACTGTGGGAAGGAAAATATATGGAGGAAACTAATAAAAAATAAGGGCTATCTTAGCAAGGTTTGTTTGCGCAGGTCCATCTCAGTGCTGACTTTCCACCTTCTTCACTGGCATGAACTTTGCCCCAAGACAGGATTTACGGCAGTCCTTATTTCTCAGGAGGTTCTGCTTTTAGTCAGATAAAGGAAGCTCTGGGAAGGCTTCTTTCTGCGTCTGTTGAATCTCAGATGTCTTCAGCTCAAAATAATCCTTATGCCAAAGTGGCTTATTTTGGAGTGGCAGATTCTGATCCCCTTCCCAAGCTAACTCCCTGTTCTTCCTGGTTGGAGAACATTGCTGCTTTCCTTTCTAACCTATTCTGGAGTCTCCTGTTTCTGAATGGTAATTTCCTTTCTTAAAACTTATTTTTTCTTTCCAGTTCAGCTCCCAATCCTGTTAAAAGGGTTTTCTTTCATGATAATAAATAATGTTTGGCTTTTATTGAGATCCAGTAGGAGTGACATAATATTTTCCAATATATTAGAATAAACAATACATAATGAAGATTTCTTAGTGGACTCGTTCTTCACAGAGAAATTGCATCTCAGGGCTCTGAAACATTGCGTGGCCAGGTGTCGGCAGCCTTTAAATCTATTCTAAATTTAATGTCCCTGTTTTCACCTTGAGCAGGTTTAAAAGCACTTTATGGATCATTAAGAAAGCTTTTTTTCTTTTTAATTTCATGGCTGAGCTTAAAGGAGACACTACTATTTTTTTGTGTGTATTGTTGTTGAACATAAGCTTTTATATTCAACTAACACAACCCAGGGCATAGCACGTGGTCAAGAACAGGGCCTCCAGAGTCAGACTGCCTCAGCTGGTCTCCTGGCACCTGGCTTGGTATTCAACCTCTCTGCACCTCACCTTCCTCACCCATGAGGTGAGGACAATGAAAGTCCCTAACCTGTGGAACAGTGGTCAGACCTACATTTAATAATTCATGTAGAAAGCCTAGAACAATGTTTGGCACACGGTTAGGATGTGATAAATGTTAGCTATTGATGTTATTATTGCTATTATTATTATTATTGACCAGAAGCCTCAAGTTTTCATATCCCTATACCCTCTACTTAGTGTTAGGCCCACATCTCTAACTGGATACCTAAACATTATTATTCTCCTATCACTTCAGCTCATCAAAAATTAATCCATCTCTTTTTTTTGCACAAATTCCTCTCATTTTCCATTTCTGTCAGATTTAACAAAATGTTTCCAGTGTTGTAGGCTTACATTGTCCAAGTTATTCTTGACCCACTGTCTTGATGTTCTTCCTTCCTGTGCTTTGCTCTGTCTTCCTTGCTTGTTGATGCTACAGCATTCCAGGCCTCCTCCCCTCCCACGCCAGGGCACTGCCACAGTTTCCTATGGTCTCACTACCTGCAGACTCTCTGCCTCCTATCTGTTCTTATGAAATAACAAATTAACTCTTCTAACACACTACTTACTATTATCAAGTTTCTCATTTGAAATGATGGAATTATTAATTTTTATCTCCAATCCTTATATCTTTGCTGAATTCCAGACTCACAAATCCAACCGCCTACTTATCATTTCCCTGTGGATATTTAATCATCATCTCATATTTAGCAATGTCAAATTTGAACTCTTGATTTCTTCCAAACCTGCCCTTCACATTATTTCCCAGCTCATTAAATGGCTCCCCCTGGCACCCAGTTGCTCAAGCTCCCAACTTTGAAATCCACTCACTTCCTCCCACTCCACACACACACCTTTTCCAATTCCACAGCAATTCTCTGTGTCTCACTTTGCATACATCCGCACATGACCCCTTCCCGTCACTCCACTGCTGCACTCTGGTCCAGGCCTCAGCATCCCTCAGGAGCCTAAGGAAACTGCGTCCTCACTGACTGCCCTTCTCCCACTCCTACTCTCCTGGACATCAGGGTCCACACATCATCCAAAATGATTCTTTTAAAACATAACTCAGGGCCTGCCTGGTGGCGCAGCGGTTTAGTTCGTGATTTGGCAGCCCGGGATTCGGATCCCGGGCGCCCGCCAACACAACGCTTGTCAGCCATGCCCTGGGGACATCCATATAAAGTAGAGGAAGATGGGCACGAATGTTAGCCCAGGGCCAGTCTTCCTCAGCAAAAAAAGAGGAGGATTGGCAATGGATGTTAGCTCAGGGCTGGTCTTCCTCACACACACACACACACACACACACACACACAAAAACCATAACTCAGATCTTATCACTCCTCTGTTCAAAACCCTCAGCAGTTTACCATATCACGGAGAGAGAAACCCCCAGTCTTCACGACAGCCTTCAGGGCTGTCCTGGATATGACGCCTGCCCACTTCTCGGACTTCACTTCCTCTCTGTCTGCCTCCCTCTCTGCTCCAGCCTCCCCACTCTCCCTCCCTGCTCTCTCTGTTGTTCCTAGGAGTTGTTGAGCCCACCCTTTTCCTTGCAGCCTTTCTGTTTGTTCCCTCAGATTGAAAATCTCCTACCAAATATGTCCTTGCCTCTCCTACTGGCTTCACTTAAGTCTCTCTCATGTGTCGCCTTATGAGGGAAACCTTCCAGGATCATTGCAAATAACAGCCATTACTCCCTGCCCAGCCTCTCTGCCCCTTCTTCTGCCACATTCTTCTTCAGAGCACCTTTCATCACCTGTTACACATTAGACTTTGAGCCCCTGAGACCAGAGGCTTTATTTTATTCACTGCTCTATCCCTAGCAACTAGATTACAGTCTAGCAAGTAGTAGGTTCTCCATAAATGTTCATGTAATGATTGATGAATAGGGCACCCCAACAAGAAAATGAGTCCATGATTTTAGAACCAATGGCACAAGTTTGTATTCCTTTTATAATAATTGTTCCCGTTTTCGAGTCATTTGAAAACAGCAAGAATGCATTCAGGAGACTTAAGACCGTGACACATAATCAAAGGAGTGATTATTTACATAATCCCTTCTTTCCTAAATTTTCTGTCCACTAACACTGCCTGCTGCCCATTCCCTCTTGGGATAAGTGGAACAGGAGTGGTGGTCTTCCCGTCTCAATTCGCATAAGGAGTGGTTGTAACCCTTGCTATGACAGAAGTTGTTTTATCTCTTTATGTTTCTTTTCAGTTTTCTTCCTGTCTAGTCTATCCGTGAAAAACAATGCCTTTTCTTCCCAACAATATGCATCTTATCTATTTAGCTACTCAAGGCAGCTGACTGGGTTCCCAAATTTCTGGTATTTTAAAAATCATTATTTTTAAAATTTACATAGAATGAAATGTACTCTTTATTGGTATACAATTCTGAGTTTCAACACATGTATGGATTCTTGTAACCAACATCACAATCAGGGTACAAAATATTTTTATCACACCAAGAAACATTTTCAGGCTCTCCCTTTGCAGTCAAACGCGCCCCCCACCCCCAGCTCCTTCCTGACAATTTTGCCTTTTCCAGAATGGCACACAAATGGAATCATACAGTATGTAAACTTCTGAAACTGGCTTTTTTTTTTTTTCACTCGGCATAATGTCTTTGAGATTCATCCAGGTTCTTTTGTGTATGAACAGTTTTTTCTTGCTTGTTGCTGAGTTGTATTCCATTATATAGATGTTTCACAGTGTATTTCCCCATTCACTCGTTGAAGGATATTTGATTTTTTCCAATTTTCAACATTTATGAATAAAGCTACTATAAACATTTGGGTACAGGTCTTTTTAAGAAAGTAATTGGGCATTTCTCCGGGGTAAATAACTAAAAATGGGATTGCTAAGCCATGTGGTGGGTGCATGCTCAACCTTATAAGAAACTGCCAAGTGGTTTTCCAGAGTGACTGTACCACTTTGCACTCCCGCCAGCAATGGATGAGAGTTCCAATTGCTTCACATTCTCAATGCTTGGTACTGTTACAAAAAAATTTTAAAAATCTTAGCTATTCTAATAGATGGGTAGTGATACTTATAGTGGTATTAATTTCCATTTCCCTAATGGCTAATGATGTTGAACATCTTTTTATGTGCTTATTTGCCATCTGTATATCACCTTTGGCATCAATTCAAATCTTTTTCCTTTTTTATTGGGTTATTTTCTTATTATTCAGTTTTCAGAATTCTTTATCTATTCTGGGTACAAGTTCTGTGTTAGATCTGTGATTTGCAAACATTTTCTCCCTCTCTATATTGTCTCTTTTCTTTTATGGATCATGCTTTTGGTATTAAATCTAAGAAATCAAGGTCAAATTGATTTTCTCTGGGTTTCTTCTAAAAGTTGTTTAGTTTTACACTTAGATCTGTGAATCGTTTTGAGTTAATTTTTGTATAGGGTGTGAGTTTTAGGTAAAGGTCCATAATTTTGCATGTGGTTGTCTAGTTGTGAAAACACTATTTGTTGAAAACACTATTCTTACTCAATTGAGTTGCCTTTGCATCTTTGTCAAAAACCAATTAGAGATATTTGGGTGGGTCTATTTCTGAGCTCCCTATTCTGTTTCATCCACCTATCTGTCTAAACTTTCTCAAATACCACACTCTCTTGATTGCTGTGAATTTGTCTTGCCTTGAAATGGGTAGCGTGAGTTCTCTAAACTTACTGGGCTTTTTTTCCAAAATCATTTGGTTATTATAATTGCTTTTCATTTACAAACAAATTTTAGGGTCTGTTTATATTTACAAAAACTCCTGTTGAGATTTTGATTGGAAGTGCAGAAATCAATAGATCAATTTGGGAAGAATTGACCTTCAGCCTTCCCACTCATGGTATATCTCTTGTTTTGTTTAGGTCATCAATTTCTTTCATCAGGATTGCATAGTTCTTAGCATGCAGATCTGAGCATGTTTTGCTGGATGTATACTGAAGTATTTTTTGAGAGTTTTTGTACCTGATTTTGTTTTTCAAATGTTGGTGCCCAGTTATTCTTTACTGTCATGTAAAAATACAATTGGTTTCTGAAAGATGATCTTGTATCCTGTGTTCTTGCTAAATTCACTTATTAGTTCAAGATTTTTTGTAGATTCCTTGATATTTTCAGTGTAGACCACCATGCAGTCTCCGAACAATGCCAGTTTTCCTTACCAGTCTGTGCACTTTGTCTTGCTTTATTACATTGAGCAGGACTTTAAGTACAATATTTAATAAAAGCACCTGCCTTCTTTCCAGTTGTGGGGGGGTATTCAGCATTTCACCATTAGTATTGTGTTAGATGTGGGTTTTTGTAGATACCTTTTATCAGGTTAAGTTCTTTTCCATCACTGTGTTGCTGAGGATTTTTATCACGAATAGATGTTGAGTTTTTTCAAATGCCTTTTCTACTTTATTTCATATGATCTCATGGTTTTTTCTTCCTTTGACTATTAGTTTAATGAGTTATCACTGATTGATTTTGAGTATTGAACAAGGCTTGCATTCTTGGGGAAATTTCTGCTTGACCATGGTGTATTATTCTTGTTATATATTGATGGATTTGATTGGCTAATTTTTTTCAGAATTTTTCTATGTTCATGAGGGGTATAGGTCTGTAGTCATTTTTACTTGGAATGTCCTTGTCTGGTTTTGGTATCAGGGTAATTTCAGACTCATAAAATATACAACACACAAAGAGTTCTGATTCTTCAAATACATGAACACCCAATATTAAAAGGAATTTATGTTAATACCCTTCTCACAGCATCTTTGTTTAGCATTTCAGTTGTTATGTTAAAATTATATGAACTCTAACATAATGATAACTGGAAAATCTCCAAATACTTGGAAATTCAATAGCATCCTTCTTAAAAATTCATGGGTCAAAGAAGAAATCTCAAGGGAAATTAGAAAACATTTAAACTGAATAAAATGTTTTCTTCTTTTTTTTCCTGAAAGAAATTGGCGCGGAATTGGTGTTATTACTTCTTTAAATATTTGATAGTATTCCTGAAATGATGTCTACATAGAGTTTTCCTTTTAATAAGGTTTTTAACTACCAATCTGATTTCTTTAATAGATATAGGACTATTCAGGTTACCTATTTTATTTTGGGTGAATTTTACTTTGTCACTGTTATTTTTCTTACTTTCAAGGAGATGTCTCTCTCTCTTTTTTTTTCTTTGTAAGGAATACTGGCTCTGAGCTAACATCCATTGACAATCCTCTTCTTTTTGCTGAAGATGTTGCTGAAGCTAACATCTATGGCCATCTTCCTCTATTTTGTATGTGGGATGCTGCTACAACATGACTTGATGAGTGGTGCGTAGGTCCGCACCGGGATCTGAACCTGTGAACCCCGGACTGCTGAAGTGGAGCGCACAAACTTAACCACTACACCACTGGGCCTGCCCCACTCATTTTTTCTGAAGTTATTTAATTCATGTGTATAGAGATGTTAGTAGTATTTCCTTATTTTTCTTATGTCTGTGAGTTTGTATTGTTATGCCCTCTTTCATTCTTGATGTTGGTAATTTGGGTCATCTCTCCTCTTTACTTGTCAGTCTGGCTGGAAGTGTATCGATTTGAATCATCTTTTCAAGAATCACCTTTTGGTTTCATTGATTTTTCTGGGTTTTTTTATTTCCTGTTTTCAATTTCATTTATTTCTGCTCTTATTTATGCTTTTAAGTTACTTATATTGTTCTTTTTTCTGCTTGTTTTGGGTTTGCTTTTTTTTTCTGATTTCTTGAAGTGGAAGCTTAAAATATTGATTTGAAATCTTTCTTCTTTGCTAATGTAAGCACTGAGTACTATAAATTTCCCTCTAGGCATTGTTTTAGCTGTATCACACAAGTTTTGATATATTTTCATTTTATTCAGTTTAAATATTTTCTAATTTCTCTTGAGACTTCCTCTTTGTCCCATAGGTGCTTTTTTAGAAGGATATTGTTAATTTCCAAGCTTTTCAGTTATCATTATGTTAGAGTTCATATAATTTTGACTACTGAAATTCTGAACAAAGACACTGTGGGAAAAGTGCACTCATCTTTGTTCAGAATTTCAGTAGCTATGTTACAATTTTTTATAATGTCAGGCATTCAGTTGCTTAAAGAATTAGAATTTTGGGGGTATTATTTCTGAACTCAGCCACCTTGGTCCTTCTATTACATTCTGGATAAAGTTTAACTCCTTTACTGGTCATATAATTCCTTCCAAATTGTTCTATATCTACCACATCCAATTTATTTTATACTCTTTGTTATAGAAGACTCTGCCCTATGTGAAATGTTCCTCTGTTCTTGGTTCTGCAAATGCAACAGGCTGGAAGTCTGGAGAGACTTGGCCTTTTCCATGACTGTGCCTTGGTGCTTATTCATACGGACACTTTGGTTGTCCTTTTTTATCCCCCCTTGTGTAAGTCCTACCATTTTTTCAGAGAAAAGTTAATATGTCATCTTCTCTTTCAAGTCCCTTTGACCATTCATGACTGTTCCTCAATAAAACTTCTAGTATATTAAGCCCAAATGAAATTTCCAAACCAGATCACATAATCGTTAGATGCCTGAAGATAAAAATCATATATTATACTTCTTAGTATCCAAGAACCGAGCTTACTGCATATAGCAGGTTCTTGATAAAGTTTTGTTTGTTTTGCTCTTTTCTACTGTTGATTTGGTGAGTGCTGTCCAGAAAATCAATTCTAAATAATTCTTTAACCACAGAGTGTTTACTCAATAATACAGGATAACATTTCTCCAAATGCGTGCATTGGTACATGAAACACTAATTCCAAAGGAGCAGACAAAAGAATTCTATTTTCAAAAAGTGTAGGGAAACCATGTATTCTGATCACCTCCTATTCACCCCACTGGTGAAGCAGAGATTTCCCACCCTAAGTAGTATGAGATGGCCAAACACACAACACCCAACACTAGGCAGATGAGATCAATAGCAGTTTATTAGTAACATATACTCACAGCTGGGAAGGAGGACACCACACACCATGCAGGGAAGCATGAAAGTTGCACACAGGAGCAGAGTAAACCAGAGAGGGCTTTTGGAAACAGGCTTTGTAGTAATAGAAGGTGGGGTACCCTGTGGTTCCTATGGGAGGATGTGATTGACTTGTTTGGGTAATTTCATGGCTGGCAGAGAACTGAACCCCTTAGATTGAGGGTTGCATGGGGCACAGCTAATCCATCTGACAGGGAACCAGCCAGTCAGGGAGCCCTTCCTGCTGGGTGGGGGCATATCTGGTGAGAACATGGGAACTCTTGGTTAGGTCTTTGAGGCCCTGTGAGGCTCAAAGATGCCAAGGCAGCACTTGAAATTTTAGGTTTTAACAATACACAATGTGATAAATGATGCTAAGCAGGTTTATTTATTGCAAAGCTTCTCAGAGCCTTTGATATGCTAACATAAATGTAATCCCAAGAGAGGATAACATGTGGTGGTCCTTAAACCTATGTACGTACCGTATATTTTTTGAAGAGAAGGATTTTGTGGATTAGTGTTTAAGGAATATATTTTGAAAAATGCTGCTTTAGAACATTGATATATCCAACATGGTGGCTAAAATAGTCATGAATAAAGTGATTGTCCATTTAATTAATTTTTATCATAAGAAGTTGTAAGGGGAAATTAAAGGCTCCTGCCTGCTTATTAAACAAAGCAAAATATTTCTTTGTGTATTTGTTGTATTTGACTATTCTCATTCTTATTTTATGCTCAGGCTGAATGTATGTTTTGAAAAATATGTCTTTTCTGTTAAAATAGTATTTATTACACAAATATTTTATATACAGTTTTCTAAGATTATGTTTCATGTGTTTCAATTGCATAATAACTGTGAATAGAATTATAGGCTTATTTAGAGGTATAATGACCATGAACACAAAGCCTCTTATAAACTTCATGGATTCTTTTAATACATTCAGACCAATTGAGGAAAGCAAACTATCTAACCTATGTTCAAGCTAGTTGGGTCCAAGGTAAAGTAGGAAGTGGCTTATCTATTCCAATCTCCCCTCATACTTGCTCTATCTTACACACAGTGTGCCCTATCCCTACCCTTTCTGTTCCAGGCTGCTGGCAGCTTTATACTATAAAGAAATTCTATTATAATCCTGAATAAGTGGACTCCAAGAAGGGCATAAATGGTGATTTTCTTCTAATATTGGGATACAGAGATATATCTGACACTGCTGGAAAGTCTTCAGTGGCTCCTTTTAGTGAAGCTGTCTATCGCCTTGCTTTTTCTACCTCTGTGCCTTGACTTCCATATCCTACACCCTGGGGACCTCCTCCCCTTTGAAGATTGTCTAAATCCTGGCCTTCTTTAAGGCATCAATTCATATTTCTACTTTGTCCTATGACTTATTTTTTGACAACTCAAGAGCTATCTTCAATAACACTTAATAGTATACTGATACATATTGATTCTTTATTTATGCTGAAACCAACTTTTTTCTTACAGAAACCTAATTGTACAATATAATGGTAACTAGTATTACAATATCCTTTAATACATAAGTATTATATAAATATTTTTGGTGACATAGTTATATGTTAAATAATGAGGACACAAGTGATTGGAATTTAAAGTCATTGATGTGCTTTAAAATTCACAAGAACATTTTCATTTATTACGTTTTCTCCATTATAAGATTGTGGAATTGGTAAGCATTAAAGTAAACTTAGAGAGTATTCTACCTAATAATAATGAGGCATCCAAAATTATTTTTCCTTTTTTTAAAAAATTATTTTGTTCCATAAATCCACAAATAATAAGTTGCTTTATAATGTGTGACATTAATCAGAACCTAACCCAAATTTGAAAGAATTAGATAGTGCACATCATGGCAAAACATGTAAAAACCATCAGCAGTATAAGCGTTAGAACCACTTTGTGAGAGATCAGGTCAGGATGGAAGTAACCACTTGGGGTGCTAAGGGAGCACTGGGCGGGGGGAAGCAAAAGGCAGAGGGGCTCGTGGGAGTCACTCTGTCTAGTTTCTGGAACCTGGGAAACCCTCATGATTTCCTGGGCTTTTCCCAGGCGTTTGGCATTGAACTTGAAACCAGCCCAGGGGAGTCTCCAGTCCCTGATCACAAGGCAGGATGAGGACACACCATCAAGGACCAGGACCTGTGGGAGAGCCAGTGATGAAGGCTGAAAAGACCAATGACCCCTCAGAACCTCTAGACCCCCTTCTGCCCAAAGATCCACATGAGGCGACAGTGCAGAGTAAATACCACGTTGTCTGGTGGAAATGGATGTGAGAGGAAGCATAGGGCACTCAGAACAGGGCCCAGCTGTGCCAGGTATCACCTGGTGGAACTTGAGCAAGTGCTTAACCTTTCCACTTCCCATGTCTCATCTTTAAAATGGGATGATGCTACATGACTTAGATATGGAAGTGATGTGAATGTAATTACCTGGCATGTAGGAGGCACGGCATCAATATTATATAATTGTCTAAGTGGTTATGGCTTCTTAGGTACCAAGAGCTGCACTAGGGGTTGCCAGGGCATATAAAGAAGTATAAAACATTATCTAGGCCCTTAAGAAGCTTGCCCTTTTCCAGGGGAAGGAAGACATCCAATTGGTATATCTGGGCTGACCATGTAATTTGTAGCCCCAAGTGGGACATGTCTGAGAGCAGAGAGGCGCAAGAGTATTAATTATGTCACTATAGCGGATGTCATCCAGGACTGTCCTGGCAAACCAGGCTACGTTCACCCTGAGCCACAACCAAAGATTCCTGTCCTCCCCAGACAAGGCTGAGCCTCCTGCCGTGGCTTCCTTGGCCTTCTGTTCTCCCATCATAACCCTGTCCACATCACGTGGAGCTGCTTATTAATGCTCTGTCACATCTAACTCAAAATGAGCACCTGTTCAGATTATTGGATGAGAGGCAATGTCAGGATCAGGAACTGTGTTCCTGTAGTTACCCATTCATCCCAGTTTTGGAGTTGGAGTTCAATGATTATTTGTTGAATGATTATTACTTTAGAGGTGAGTGGTATCTACAAGTATCAGTAATTAGGACCTCAGTTTTGTCTTATCTGACTATTCTTTGATATGTTACACTTCCATTTTCATATGTTTCAAAATATTTCTTGATTTTCCTTTTGATTTCTTTTGTGACCCACTGGTTGTTCAGGAGTGTATTGTTTAACCGCCACATATCTATGAATTTTTCAGCTTTCCTCCTGTTATTGACTTCTAGTTTCATACTATTGTGGTCAGAAAAGATACTTGATATGATTTCAATCTTAAATTTGTTAAGACTTGTCTTGTGGCCTGATGTATGATCCAGCCTGGAGAATGTTCCAGGTGCACTTGAAAAGAATGTGTATTCTGCTGGATGGAATGTTCTGCACATGTCAGTTAGGTCCATTTGGTCTATAGTCTTGTTCAAATTTGATGTTTCCTTGTTGAATTTCTAGCTGCATGATCTATCCATTGTTGAAAGTGGGGTATTGAAGTTCCCTGGGAATACCTTATCACTGTCTAGTTCTCCTGTCAGGTCTGTTAATATTTGCTTTCTATATTTAGGTGATTTGATGTTGGGTACATAAATATTTATAAATGTTATATCCTCTTGATGAATTGACTCCTTTTCATTATATAATGACCTTCTTTGTCTTTTGTGATAGTTTTTGGCTTTAAGTCTATTTTACCAGATATAAGTAGAGTGAGTCTCTTATAAGCAGCATATAGTGTTGGATCTTGTGTTTTTTTTTTTTAATCAGTTCAGACACTGTATGTCTTTTGATTTGAGAATTTGATCCATTTACATTTAAAGTAGTTATTGAAGGTTAAGGATTTACTATTGCCATTTTGTTCATTGTTTTCTGGCTGGTTTGTAGACCTTTGTTTCCTTCTTCCTTTCTTGTCTTTGTCTGTGATTTGATGACTTTTTTGTAGTGGTGTGCTTTGATTCCTTCCTCTTTATCTTTTGTGTATATACTACAGGGTTTTCCTTTGTGGTTACCATGAGGCTTACATAAAACATATTACAGTATAACAATCTATTTTAAGCTGATAACTTCAACCTTATACAAAAACTCTATACTTTAACTTCTCCTCCCACATTTCATGTTATTGATGTCATAATTCACATCTTTTATATATTGTTTATCTGTTAGTAAATTATTGTAGCTATAGTTATTTTTAATACTTTTGTCTTTCACATTTTCTACTACAGTTAAAAGTGATTAAGTGCCTTTACAGTATTAGAGTATTCTGAATTCTTACTTCTACAGTGAGACTTATACTTTCATGTGTTTTCATGATGGTAGTTAGCATACTTTCATTTCAACTTGAAGTATTCTCTTTAGAATTTCTTGTAAGGCAAGTCTAGTGGTGATGAACTCCTATAGCATTATTTGTCTGAGAAAGTAGTTACCTCTCCTTTATTTCTGAAGGACAGCCCTTCTGTGAACTACATTCTGACATACAGCTGGAGAGTTGAAATACCTCCAAAGTAGGACAGTGAAGGTGTATTGCTGGCCTTGCCAGCTGAAAGAAAACTGGTTTTGGTGGACCTTATTGACAAGGATGGAGAAAAAAGCATTTGATAGATCAATAGCTGTATACCAGGTATCAAGGGATGTATCAATTTGTTCAAACAATAAAACCACATCTGATACAGCAGTTGCAACTGGAATCACCACATGGTTAAGCTTACGATAATCCACTGTCATTCTCCAAGACCCATCTGTCTTTTGAATAGACCAAATAGGCAAATTGAATGGGGATGTGGTGGGAATCACTATCCTGCATCTTTCAAGTCCTTGATGGTGGCATTAATCTCTGCAATCCCTTTGAGAATGTGGTATTGTTTTTTGTTTACTATTTTCCTGGGTAGAGGCAGTTCTAGTGGCTTCTGCTGGGCGTTTCTCACCATAATAACCCTTGCTCCACAGGTTAGGGAACCAATGTGAGGATTCTGCCAGCTGATGAGTATATCTATTCTAATTATTTATTCCATAACTGGGGAAATAACAACAGGATAGGTGTGGGGATCCACTGGCTCCACTGTGAGACAGTCCTGAGCTAGAACTCCATTGATCATCTGACTTCCATAAGCCCCTACTCTGAGTGGTGGACTACAGTGATGTTTTGGGTTTCCAAGAATTAGTGGCATTTTGGAATCAGTGTCCAGTAGTCCCCAAAATATCAATTATTTCCTTTACTCCAATGTGCATTTACTCTGATAAGAAGCAGTTACCCTTTGGGGAAGGCCGGAAGAAAGGTTAACAGTATCCATTTTTGGCAGCATACTGGGGTCCTTCCTTAAGAATACCCAGCCTCTCTTCATTCAAGGGGTTCTGAGTCTGGGAGTTGATTGAGGAGTTGTGACCTTTGCTTTTATAATTCAGCTTTGATTTTTGTTCACTTGATCTAGATCTTGTCTGCTTATACAGGTTAAGTAAGAATTTAGTAGGCTTTCTACCTCTTTCACTTCCAGGAACACCATAGAACTAGCCAACACCATAGATCTGCATAAATCAGGCTGTTCTGATTACTGCTTTGACTCTGCTGTCCGCTGTGGTGACCATGCCCCCTTTGTCTTTGGTGGTTGAGTGATGCTGAAGCCAGGTATCTGAGGGTTGCTGTAAATACTCAATAAGAACATGATTATCATTTGACCTTGTTCCCAATACAGACACAGATGAAAAGAAGTTAATCTTACTAATTTGCTGTTTTCTTGTTTAACCTGAGAGGTGACTTAAGGGTCACAAAGATTTATGGGCTTGTTTTGCAGGAAAGAAAGAATGCCTTTAAGGATCACCAGATAACCAGCCCCCAGCTGCTCCCAGAAGTCAGATTACCCAAAGGCTTATCTGAAGTGAAAGAAATATGGATTTCCCCTTTGTTTCTCTAAAACTCCTCCACCTGAGCCTCTTAGCTCCCTGCTTTTTTCTTTTGTTAAAGTGGATTTGAGAGAACCTATCCTCTCACAGTCTCATTTTGGCCAATTTCGATAAACCTTTCTCTACCTCCAAGCACTGGTGTCTCAGTGATTGGCTTACTGTGCATTGGGCACACAAATTTGAGATTAAGAGGTTCAGTATCAATTTTGGCGAGCCAGTCAAGAATCTTGTGCCTGTGGCTGGACAGCCCCAGTGGGGGTTCAAGCAGTTAGTGATCCCCAGCAGCTGCCCTGGTGTCTTTGCCCGGCGTCTTCCCCTGCCGCTCCCCCTACTTCCCACTAGCATTGGCCACCCTCGGCACAACACTCGCTTTGAGTGGAGAAAGGTATTGGACCTTGGTCTAGTTTTGGTTTTGCATTTACTGAGTGAGTCGCACAACACACATGGTCATAACTTCTCTGTCTCTCCATTTGCATTTTGTGTAATTGAAAGGAGGGACCCTCATTTGGGAGAGATCTACGGGACTGTTGGACTTCACCTTCTGTTTTTGTCCTGGAGGAAACGGATTTTGTCTTTGTGTGCGTGTGTTTGCCTTGTGTCTGAATCAGCTACGCAGAACACTAATTCAGTCCTTGAATGCAGCCCCCTGGGATGCATACTCCAAAACTTGATTGCTTTTAGTTATGAGCCTATGAAATGTAAAATGATGGTTTTCCTTTCTGATGTTGCCTGGCCACAGTACTCCTTAGGCTCTCGAGAAAACTGGCCTGTTAAGTCATGTTACCATCTTGCAACTGGAGTCGTTCTATAACAGAGAAGGAAAATGGGATGAAATCCTGTATGTGCAGGCTGTTATGCTCTCGCACCAAAATGAGTCGGCACAAAGTAATCTGATGGTGCAAAGAGCTGATAAGCCCAAGCCAATCTTGCTGGAGTCCAAGGGCACAATGGAGGACGACGAAATTTTAATCAATGATTTAAATCCTCCCACGGTGCCCATGGCTCCCCTGCTGGCCCCTGTGTCACCTCCTCATCAGCTGTCACCCCTTCCACCAGTTTCCACTCCACAACCAGTGGACCCCTCGCCCATGGCAACCTCCGACCCACCCCTGTATGAGGGGTAGAGTGCAGGAGCCACATGACCCCCAATAGTTGGGGGAAGCCAGGATATGGTCTCTTTCCCATACCTGGCAGGGTACACAATTTGGCCATGAAGCAGGGTATTCTCAAGCAGAGCAGTTACCACTCTGCCAGTCCCCATTCGGAGGACTGAACGCTAGTGGCCAACTGGCAGGAATGATTTGGGTGCATTCCCCCTTTTCTACTTTAGATAATTGGCAGGGGGATGCCCCACCTAAGAGTACTACAGGAATTGCATTCTGAAATGATTAAGAAAAGGAGACTGCCCAACCCTGGGGAAAGATCAGTGTGTATATTGCAAGGAAGAAGGACATTGGAAGAAGGATTGTCCTAAGCTGCAGAAGACAGCGAAAGAACGTAAGGCCCCCTCAACCATGGAAATAGACGGGAGAGATATGGATGAAGAATGAAGAGGCCCAGGGGCTCTGCTTAGACTGGAAATACTTATATCCCCACAGGAGCCCCAGGTTCAAATGACAGTGGGGAACAAGTTAAGTGACTTTCTCATTGATATGGGGGCTACCTATTCTGTTAACACATGTTTATCCCCCAACTCAAAAGAAGCTATGGATGTTACTGGGCTGTCAGGGGAGGCAATGGCCCACCCACTTTTTGCAACCCTTGGACTGTCATCTTGGAAATACAAACCTGAGACACAACTTCCCATACATGCCTGAATGCCCTGTTCCTCTTGTGGGTAGGGATTTGCTTGCCAAGCTAAAGGCCCAAGTCATTTTTTCCCCTGGATCCTTAGAAGTGGAGGTCCCACCAGAGCATTCCTGCACCTTTCAAATGCTACTCTTGAAGCCCAATGACAGATCTCAATCTGAAATACCTGAGGAGTTTCTGGAGAGAGATGGGTTGAAGCTTTCCCTTCCAAAACTTAGAGGGGTACAAAGTGACCAAGGCTTTGCTAAAGGAGGTGATTTCCAGGTGTGGACTCCCACTGTCAATATGGAGTGACAGTAGAGCTGTGTTTGTCTACCAGATAACCCAGAGGTACCAAGAGCCTTGGGGATCACTTAGAAACTCCTGGCCTCATGGCAGCCCCTGTCAACAGGACAGACTGAAAAGAAGAACCACACATTAAGGAGGACAGTTGTCAAAATTTGTCAGGAAACTAATTTAACCCAAGACAAGGTGTTGCCCTCTGCCTGTTGAGGATCCATGTAGCCCCCTGAAGTAGGCTTCAATTGAGTCCCTTTGAAATGTTGTGTAGGAGACCATTCTCAGCTTCGCTAACGGGAAGATTGCATACAACAGAGGGAAATAGTGATCAGGCAGTGCTTGAAATTTTTTAAATGAAATTCTAACTTCTGTTCGTGACTCTGCCTCTCACGGGTTCCCATTCCCAGCAGATGTTCCACTCCACCACATCAAGGCATGTGACCAGGTTCTCCTTAAGTATTGGAAGGAGTGTGGACCAGAGGAACAACTAACCCCCAAGTGGACTGGGCCCCATGAAGTCTTCCCGACCACCAACTCATTAGTCAAATTGGCTGGAGTCAAGCCAGGGATTCATCACACCCAAGTGAAGCTTGCCCCCACCACAATCAGAGTACCCAGAAGCTTAAAAGGAAAAAACTGGTCTTGTGAGCTGCCGAAAGACCTTAGGCTGCTGTTCCAGGTTAAGAGAGCTGACACCAAAGAATCAGATAAGTAAAATGAATTGGGTTCTTTATTAGTGCAAACTTTGGGGATTAAAACTAATCAAACTGCTTTTGCCATTGCTGCCCTACAAGGGGCTAGATTCCTTGGCTAGAGGGGTTTTGGATAATCATATGGCCCTTGACTATTTGTTGGTGCAGCAGGGTGGGGTATGCATGGTTGCTAATTATCTGTGCTGTGCTTACAACACCACCTCAGGAGAAGTAGAAAAACATTTAGACAAAATCCAGGAATAAGTCCCCTAGTTACAACCAGTCCAGGTTGATAGGCCAGAAGGCCAGAGATAGGTGATTGGTTTTCTGGGTTATTCTCTTAGACTCCACAAGGAATTTGCTCTATATTTTCTGGTTTCTTTAAATTTGGGTTATCCATCTTGCTGATTATCATTGAAGGTTATATCCCAATTAAGGTTGTTATCAAATGTGGAATAAAGTGCTATTCTAAGACTATAGATAAATAATGATTAATGCAAATAATGATAATGCAAAATGCAAAATATAAACCCAGTACCCAAGAGTATTTTCAATTTCAGGTTGAAAAATTTTGTCCCTCAGTTTCCCATCTTTACCTCCCTTTCAGCAGGAAATAGCCAGAATGACCAACTTACAAGAATAAGGAAGGCAAAAAAGACAGTGGGAATTGAAGCTGGGTACCTAAGGGTTACTGTAAATACTCAGTAAGAACACAAGTGCCCTTCAACCTTGTTCCCAACACAAACAGATGAAAAGAAGTTAACCTTGTCAATTTGTTGTTTTCTTGTTTAACCTGAAGGGTGACTCAAGAGTCACAGGGATTTATGTGGTTGTTTTGCAGAAGAAAAGAATGCCCTTAAGGGAGTTACACTCACCAGATAACCAGCCCCAACTGCTGTTGACACCCAGAAGTCTGATTGTCCAAGGGCTTATCTGGAGTGAAAGAAACATGAATTTCCCCTTTGTTTCTCCAAAACTCCTCCTCCCAAACCTCTTAGCTCTATAAAACCCCCTGCTTTCTTCTTTTGTTAAGGTGGATTTGAGAGAACCTATCCTCCCACCTTCTCATTTGGGCCAATTTCAACAAACCTTTCTCTACCTCCAATCACTGGTGTCTCAGTGGTTGGCTTACTGCACATCAGACAGACGAATTTGAGATTAAGAAGTTCGATATCAATGCCACTTGGCCGCTGCCACCTTGGGATCCATTGCACTCAGTTTTCCCAATGCAGTGGCCACAGTCCCCACTGTAAGATCTGGCCTACAGAGAAGAGTGATCACAGAGCTCTTCCAGGATTCTGGGGCTCCCCTCACAAATTTATTTCGCACAGTAGCAGTGAAAGGTATGTCTTCTGGACCTGTCCAGTGTAGATAAGCAAGTCTTAAATGATAAATCCACTCTAACATTCCAGTCTCTCTATGCCTTTGAATCTCTTCTTCTACATTAAACCAAAGCAGGTCTGGCATCTCCACTTCACTCACTGTGGGTCACCTTTTGGTCCACGTTTCAGCCAATCAACCAAGCAAACTGTAAGAGCCCTTTCTAACTCCTCAAACTGCAACATTAAATGTTGAGTCTCTGGAGCCTATATCAATAAATCCAGCTGGATCCAACTTTATATTCCTTCCACCATTATCCCATATTCTTAATATCCATTCCAACACATGGTCCCTGGGTTTCTGTCTGTATAAATTAGAAAACTCAAGTAGCTCTCTTTTGAAGTGTAGCATATCTCATCATGGGCCACACTTTATACCTCATCTTTAGGGGCCTGTGGAACCAGAGTCTAGTTATAGGTCTAGAAGCAAAGAGGGGTGGTAGGGTGTGTCCTAAGGAGAATCAGCATGGTCTTGCATGGCAAGAGCCTCAGGGGGCTCCACTATAGTTTCCTCAGGCAATGCAGTGTTAATCCCCTCAGATGGCAGTGGAGAGGCCCCTACCCTCAGGCCTGGGGGGGCCTTTCCACTAGGGATAGAGAGGCAAAGAAGACTCATCAGAATTTAGGGCTTGATGTCTCCAGCTTCATCAGGGTCTTCCCACAGGTCCCCCTTCTCACTTATAAGATCTCATTCCTTCCCAATCGATGCCCTCACTTAAACAGTAGACGTGAGGATGGGAGTTCAATTTGCCTTATAATTCACCAGTCACAGGATGAGATTCTGCATTTGATTTTCAGCAATCTCAGGCCTGCAGCTACAGAAGATAAGATACTCTTTCAGGCATAGAAACTTTTAGGTCATTTGTGTAGTTCTTGAACCTGGAAATTCAAATCCTGAGTTCATTCTTTTCTCACACTACTTTCTCCAGCAACAACGGAAGCAATTAGCCAATCTCATTATATTTGTTAGTTTTCCAAAAATGTTCAAAAATGTATACACAGTCACCCAATTCCTTGCCTCTTGTAAGTAGTTGATTAGGAGTACTCAATGTAGATATTCTGCATATTTCCACTGCCAGATCACATCATGGACAATCAGTGCTCTCTTTACTTCTGGAAATAGTCACTTCTAGTCAAGTGTGTTTAAATCTAATCATATTAAAAAACCAGTTTCAGAAATCCCAGAGCCAATTTAGAAAATTTGTCCTTAAAATTCTGTTCTTCTAGAACCACTCTTTATATCAACATCTGTATTAGGGATCTACAGAGAAGAAGAGAGAGAGAGAGAATTATAAGAAATTGGCTCCTATAATTATGGAGGCTGAGAAGACCCAGGATCTGTGGCTTGGAGGCCTGAGAACCAGGGAAGCTGATGGCGGAAGCTCTGAGGGCTGGAGAAGACTGATGTCCCAGCTGCTCAAAGACAGTCAGCCAGAGAACAAGTTCTCCCTTACTCTGCCTTTTGTTCTATTCAGGTCTTCAGTAAATTGGACAATGCGGACCCATGTTGGGAAGGACAATCTGCTTTACTCAGTCTACCAATTTAAATGTTAATCTCATCCAGAAACACCCCCACAGACACACACACAATAATATTTAATCAAATATGTAGGCACCCACGACCCAGTCAAGTTGCCACATAAAATTAACTATCACACCAGCCCATACGTGCAATAAAATCTTCTCAGAGAGGGAAATTGTGGTTGATTATGCTTGAACACAAGGTTCTACTGTGCCCTGATCTGGAGAAGAGAGAGAAGTAGGAATCCTCAGGTTGGCATGCAAGATCCCATGGCTACTTAGAAAAGCTCCTCTTTGATCCCACCTTCCAAATCTGTTTCACAAAGAACAGATTCCATTATAACCTGAACCTGTGGAAAACTGAGATCAAACACACCAGCATTCCAAAAAATGATGAGTTGCCGGTTTCCCTCTGATTTAAGAGTCAAAACTACATGATTGTCAGTGGTTATTCTATCTTATCTTGACATCATAGAATAAGAAGAATTGATGTAAACTAGCCCATTTTGCAAACTGCTGTGTAAATTACTTTTAAAAAAATACCAGAATGTCCTATAGTTGCAAACATATAGTTAGATCTTTGACTTCTTCCATCAGTTTTTTAGTTTTCCTCATATAGATTTGATACATATTTTGTTAAATCTGTACCTATGTATTCCATTTTTTTGGTGCTAATGTAAATGGTGGTGTGCTTTTAATTCCAAATTCCAGGTGTTCATTGCTGGTAGATAAGATAGCAGTTGATTTTTGTACATCACTTGGTCATGGTGTATACTCCTTTTAATATGCTGCTTAATTCAGTTTGCTAGTATTTTGTTGAGGATATTTGCACCAATGTTCATAAAGGATATTGGTATGTAATATTCTTTTCTTGTAGTGTCTTTGGCTTTGGTATCAAGGCAATACTGGCCTCATAGATTGTTAGGAAGTGCTCCCTCCTCTTCAATTCTTTGGGAAAGTTTCAGAAAAATTGGTGTTAATTCTCCCCTAAATATTTGGTCTAATTCACTAGTGAAGCCATCAGTTCCTGGGCTTTTTTTTTGTTGGGAGATTTTGATTACTGATTCAATCTCCTTACCAGTTACAGGTCTATTCAGACCAGTTGTTTAATCTTGTATCCTGTGAACTTGCTATAATCACTTCTTAGTTCCAGGAGTATTTTTGTTGATTCTTTGAGATTTTCTACATAGATAATAATGTCATTTGCAAACATTGTACATTACTTTTCAATATTTTGTTATATTTGCAGATAACTGAGAAGCCAACCCCACTCACCCATTTGCTACAACTACCTACAATGCTAGCTACCATTAATTTGGTGTGAGCGATCTGTTAACTTTTTCACCTATTAACACACTTGGTTAATAGCAGTGAACTACAGAAAAGATATTTCAGAAAAGGAGGGTTAATTTGAATCTGATACAGAGTGCAAGGAGGAATATTTGTGTGTGTGTGCGTGTGTGTGTGAGATCAATCGTGGTTTCCTGGAAGATGTGTTTAGTGTGGGGATGAGAGTGGGGAAGGAGAGGAAATTATGCCAAGAAAGGGATATAGGAAGAGTACAAGAAGGGAAAGATGAGAGATAGTAGAGAGAAATTTTAATACTTCAGAGTAGCTGGATTTGTGAATAGCAAAATCTTGCATATGGTTTTACAAAATTCTAGGTTTTACTCTTTCTTCATAATGTTAATTGAATTTCTACTATACCATAGTTCTTTATTTTCTGTGATAAAAATCAGAAATTTTATCCAAAAGTTGAAAATAACATTTTAAAAAGTGAGTGGCATGACTCTCAATGTCATGTGGCATGAAGGCTACCCAAGGATTGTCTCCAGAAATGCATGTAGTGCAACTCATTGTTTCCTATTGATTAAATGTCCCAGACTTAGTCAAGTTTCATGCTGACTTGTAGATTTTTTGATAAATAACAAATAATTTCTGTCCAGTGGAACACATAGCTCCAAGGTTTTATGGCCCTGTGGAAATTAATTAGTTTTGTGTCTAAACAACCAAGAATTCTTATCTTTCTATAAACATCCTAGCTTCTAAAATGTTTCTTCAGTGGGTTGTAACATCTTACAGGTTTCCTCATGTCTTAGTCAGCTCAGGCTGCTATAACAAGCATCGTAGACTGGGTAACTTAAACCACAAACATTTATCTCTAACAGTTCTGGAGGCTGCAAGTCTGAGATGAGGGTGCCAGCATGGTTAGGTTTTAGTGAGGAACCTCTTCCTGGTTTGCTCACATGAGACAGAGAGAAAACTCTCTTTTGTGTCTTTGTATGAGAGTACTAACTCCACCATGAGCAACTCCACCCTCATGACCTGATTGCCTCCCAAAGGTCCCATCTCCTAATACCATCACATTGGGGGTTAGGATTTCAACATATGCATTTTGGGAGGGTGCAGACATTCAGTCCATAACAGTTCATTATTTAGTGAGTTAAATATAATCTTTGATATATATTTCTTTTATATTTGAATGAAACTCATGATTTCACTCTTTTGAAACTTGTGCTTTAATGGAGGTCCACCAAGAGGCCCGGGTAGACCCACCTGACTGACCCACCTAAACTGCCCCTCCAACTTAGACCAAGTCCTTGAAGTGAACCACATGGCTTAGTTAGGCCCAGGCATCTTTCCTTTGCTTCCTGAATGAATCCCAGGTGGCAATAGAACTTCAATTTCACTGACACGCTTTCTCTAGGTTTGTTTTGTTCCTTTCTATTAATTTTGTTTTGTTCTTGTTTCTGGCTCATATGTGGCTGATAAGTTAATCCCATTGGTGGCATCAATGTTTGAGAATTCAGTTTTACGGTTTGACCATTTGATGCTATCTGTTGGATGGATGATGTAGATATACCCTCTGTTGGGCGAGAGATGATGTAAAAATGCAGTTTCTGTCTTTTTTCTTTGTCTATTTGTGCACTCAAATCAACTAAGAATTTTAGGCTTGCTGGAAAAAAGAGCAGCTCTTCAAGATTTTAAGTAGTGACTTTGGTGTTTCTGTGTTTACTTTTGACCTGTGGCTGAAGGTGTAGAAGCAAAACTATAACCTTCCATGTGTCCATGTGTCTGTAATTTAGGAAAGTCTTTGACTCTCAGTCCGTGAGTGTGAAATATTTTCTTACCATCAGATGGTATTAATATATTAGATTATGATGTCTCTTAAGTTAAAGAATCTCTGTTCTGATTGGTTTATAACAAGCACTTACATAAATATAATATCCCCAAATATCACAGGATATAAAGAAACAGAACTTCTAATACTTTAAATGTGATATACTTTTAGCTACATACATATTCTCGCAAAAACAGCTAGTTCAGAAATGTCTTAAACCTCCAACTTTGTATATTAATATGAATATTTGGAATAAACAGACTGGTTTAATAATTTTGGTTTAAGAAAGAAAAAAACAGCTATAAGTCTTTTCTTTGATTTATGTTAAATATACAAATGTGAATTCTTTATAAGATTTGTTTTGTGTTGAATTTCTCTAAATTTTTATATTGGCTTACTGATCAAAAAGCAACTATTGCCGCTACGTTGTGTTTAAGATTATAGAAAAGATAAATTTGTGTTCAAGTAAATTAAATCCTTATTCTGGCAAACTTTTTATATCAACAGTAATTATGTTTTATAGGATGTCAGTTTAAATAGTCCAAAATCCTTGGATTACTTAAACACTTATTTTAATATTAAATCAATATAATTACTAAATAATCTTTGTATGCCTGAATAGTTTCTAAGTAAAATTGAATACTGAGCATAAGTCAAAACTACATAACTTTGCTTCTTATTTTCATATGCTGTAGTGTTAATAAGTTAATAAAAGTGTTCATTTGACCACCTTGAAAGGAGGAGAAGGGATGTGTGTAGCTTTGGAATATTCTATGTATTTGTTATCTTTGTTCATCTGCTAAAACACTTGCACATGACAGTTCTCCATTTTCTACCTCCCAGTTTTCTTTTGTAATAAAAGTTAGTTACTTTGATTAAAAGTTGTAATAAATACAGGTAGGTGAGACTCTATTATGAGCAATGGTAACAGAGAAATACCATTGAAAGCAAGGGATATGTTGCTGATTATCAAGTTAAAAAGAGAGTAGAGGAGCTACATATTTAAGTGTCTGGTTGTTACATAACATGAGATAAAATAGTGAAATATATCTGAATGGATATAGAAAGTTGTAGAAGCTTTGCAGAAAGGGACTTTTTATTTGCTTTGATTTAAAATAGTGAGTCTAAAAGATGCAATAAAATGTATTAAGATGTTGCCAAAGTTGGCTCATTTTTGATGGATTTAGTTATAAGGCGAAAAAACTTTGTGAAACTTTTACTCCCAAATATCATGCTATATTAAAAGTTGAACTTGGGTTTCTCTTTATTGAGAGGATTGATTTATCTTTGAACTCTCAACAAGAGGTAAGAAAATGTTACTTTTACCTTTTCTGTGACTTGCTTGAGAGGAGAGATTTCAAATTTCACCAGAATAATTTTTGTTTTGTTCATGGTCTTATTGGGCATTAACCAGTTTTATATCCAAGCCAGCAATCTTATCCTCCTATAAATGCCTTAGCTTCTAAAATTCTTTTGAACTGGTCATGACCTCTTACTGGTCTCCTCATCAGTTAATGAGTTAAATAAAATCTTTGATATGGACTCATTATGTATTTGCCTGAGAGTCATGATTTTACATTTCTGAAAATTATGCTTCAACCTTTTATTACTAATAAGGAATTATTATATAGACAAAGAATTAAATTCCTGATTTTCTATATTAGCAGTAGGTCACACACTGAGCCTGGTTTGGGGCATGTCCCCAGGTGGAGGGCTGGTGAGCCAGGCTGGCCCCGCTGCTCCGGCAGCAGGCTGACTCAGCCTATGCTTAGGTTGTGGAAATGAGACAAAGTGGGGAGAGGCCTGTGGGTTGGCAGTTTTGGCAGACACATGGGTGCCCCAGGGACAGCCATCCCCACAGCAGGTGAAGTCAATGAGGAAAAAGTCACTTGTCAAGTGATAGCTTAGAGAATTGTGTAAAAGGACATGTCATACACTCGCAAGGCTCCCAGATCAGTTTAAATGAATTTTATGGGGGCTGGAATCTTCCCAATTGTTGTTAAAGGTATGCCAGAGAATGCTCTTTTATTAGTGTTTTTGCGACCCTATTTACACCCAGATTGATGTGGCCTGGAAAAGACTAAAGTTATTGACAAGGTTTTATAATCAATTCCCTGTCATGAATTAAAACAAAATCTACCATGGGTCCTGTGAAGAGCAGTGGTTAGTTTTAGCTCTACTTCTCAGTGCTTATAAGGCTTTAGGCAAGACTTTCTGAGAACCAGTGTCTCATCTGTGCAAATTGGAGCAAACTCCCCTGATGGTATCGTAGGATTGTTACAAGGATTATACAACACGCATGTGTATGTCACATGTGGCATGATAATAGCCAGTATTTACATCTCACTTACTATGAGCTCAGAACTATTGTGAGTGTTTATATACATAACTCATAATCCTCACAACAACCTTATGAGGATGTAATATTATTTAACAATGGAAGCTCTTTACCATTTTGTAAAGGCCTATGCAAACGTAGAAAGCATTATTTCTTCTGTACCCCTGTCCTCAAGGAACTTATAATCGAATCAGGATGGCGGGATGGGAAATACTGACAACCAAGCAAATGACATCACACAGAAAGTCAAACTGGCCAATCTTACCAAAATATTCTTGTCAAAAGGTTTTAACTTCTATTTTCTGCCATTGGTTTTATGACAAGAGGCTTTACAATTTTTTCCCAATATAAAATTGAATGTGCTTTTTCAAAAGATGAATGCCTCATGGAGATTTTGATGAGCATCTTTAGGAGAGAACCAACCCACCCCTGCACTCATACAAAGAATTAGTCTTTTTAAGAAATGCTGATATGTGATTTCAGGCATGGGCCAAGAAGAAGAGTAAGCAATAGTACGAAATAATTCAGAGTAAATAGCAGCCTTGCATTTGTAAACACACGTGCCCAGTTCTACCTATGTCACTGTGCACTAAAATTGGACATCTTTTTAGAAAGTTAGAGAAATGGTATGCATGCACTTTTGCAAATGGCTCCCAGATGGAATGTTGGCACTCAAGGATAACCTTCACACTTTGCAGAAGAGCCATTTCTTTGTGGCTCCAGCAGGGATATTTGGCCAGCTCATCTGGCATACATGTCAGCCCTGCGCCAGTGGAAGAGACCCAGAAACGTGGAATGCTTCAGTTAGGCTGCCACATGCATGGCTCATAGTTGGCTGCAAACCCGAAAGGATGAACTGAAAGGCCTTCAACGGTCTTCCTACCAAGAGTTTTGCTTTAAAGACCCTGTTTTCTCTGAGGGCTTTTATTTTTATGATTTTAACTTTTTTTTTTTTAGCCAATTTTCTGCATCCCACTTTTGTTACACATAAATCATGAATAACTCTTTTTCTCCTTTAGACAAGTTCAAAAGGCACTCAGTGTCCCCTGCATCCCTCATCAAGCTGGGACTCCTTGGCTTTCATCAGCAGTTTCAGTGCTCCCCCTTTCCCAGCTCCCACACACAACATTCTGGACCAGTCAGGGTCTTGGGTAGGAAGCACTGAAGCAGCTTGATGCAGAATCAGGTCACTCGGGGTGGAAGTTCTTCCATGGTCGTGGCCTTTACCTTTGCAGTGGCTGAGCCTGACTTTTGTCCATATATTAGCTCAGGTCTTCTGGGAGTGGGCTACTCTTTTGTTCACAGTCTTTGGAATATCCCCACCCCTATCACACACGAGTCTGTGGCCCTACTACATTGCATCAACCTCCTCAGACACAGCTGCCTAGATTAGTGACTTTACCTATGTCTAGGTTCCTGTCCCTTCCCTCATCTGTGAGAAGGACTGTCCTGATGTGTCCCCTTACAGTCCCTAGGATGGGATGGGGCTTATGGCTTCCACGGCTTCACTTACATGCAGCTTTGACAGCAGGAGGCTCCAATGGTGGGACTTAGCATTGCCACATTCCATTTTACTTCACTGCACCACACCTACTGTATTCCACGATATGATTCAACTTAATGTTTGAAGTTCTTGCAATCCATTCATAATTTTATCACAAATTTGATTATAAATTATTATTGAAAGAATTATTCCTGACAAAAAAGGATCTAATCCCTGCCTCATACGATTTGTATAAAGGAAGCTACCATTATTGAACTTGAAACATTTTCACCCTTTGACTCTGTTGTTCGAGCTGTAGATGAGGATTTCAGATATCTCCTACCCTCTTCCCAGGGCTCGTGTTCCCTTAGGAACACTTCATGAATGAGGGTGGGGCCAACACTGGGGATCGCATTTCAGATTACATTATGTTCTTTCACATGATAGATGTTACTCTTTTCATGCTTCATGGAAGCAGGGAATATTTTATTCTAACTATTTGACTTTCTAGCACTGCTGCATGCAGTACTGCTGACAACTTGCCGTCTGCATCCCATGTAGCATTAGTTCTGAGCCGTCCTGTGGAGGGTGCGTGCTGGACCAGAGAGCCTTAATGGCAAGTAACAACCTGAGTTATGATCAGAAACCTCATGGTTCTCTGTCTGAGGACAACATTTGGGAAGTGAATGTTTTCTCTAGTTGTGAATTGCTGTATCTTTCTACTTCTTGATTTTCCACTTCATTTAAGTAAGATTGGATTTTTGCAAATATTTTCATTATTGTCCCTTAGAAATGAATCTATTTTTACAAGTGAAAATAACTTAGAAATACATGAAGGAGAAAGTGAAGATCAACTAAAACCCCACTTTCATGGATGATTACTGCTCATAGTTGGATATATGTTGATTCAAGTTTCTTTTTTCTGTATATCCAATATTATATTTTTACATAAATGGCATCATTCTATACATAACATTTTGCAAACCACCCTTTCACTTAGCAATCCATCTTAGACATTTTTATATAGAGACCTACATCATTCCATTGTATAATATATAACATTTAAAAAAAATCCATTCCTTTTCATGGTCTTCTGTCTTGTATAGAGTTTTCACTTTTACAAGCAATGCTTCAATAAAAATTCTTCTGTATACATCTTTGCACACTTCATTTGTTCAATTATTTCTTTAGAATATGCTACAGGAAATGAAATTTCTAGTAATTTAAACTTCTGACACCCATTCTGAGTAGCCCTCCTTGCAGATCATACCATTTTATTTAGCTCCATTTCCCCGTTATTGGATATTATCAAACTTTTGTGATCTTTGCCAGTGTGGTAGGGAAATATATTTATGTTTTGTTTTTATTTACATTTATTTGATTATAGGAAAATGAGATGGATTTTTTCACATCTTTATTGCCCAGTTGAATTTTTCTTTTGCCAATAGCTGTTCATCACACATTTTCCACTGACATTTCTTTCTTTTATTACTCTATTTGTAGAAATTCTTTATTTGTTAAGGATAGTAAACCTTTATTGGTCATGTGTATTTTAAATGTTTCCCATCTTTTTTCTTTAACTTTGTTTGTAGTATATTTTGCCTAAAAGAATTTTAAAAGATTTATGTAGTCAAATCTACTACTCATAATTTTTCTGGCTCTGGTTTTTCTGTCATATAAGAAAAAGCCCTCTCTATCCAAAATATTATGAAAATATTTAGGGTGAATTTTTAAGAGTTTTACTGAGGTATACTTCACATAACATGCAGTTCACCTAATTAAGTGTACAGTTCAATAGTTTTTACTGTATTAACAGAGTTGTGCACCTGTCACCACAAGTTAATTTTAGAACATCTTCATCACTCCCAAACAAAACCCAAGACCCATTGGCAGTAATGCTCCATTCCTCCACCTTTTCTAACCCTAGGCAACCAATAATTTACTTTCTTTCTCTGCAGATGTGTTCATTCTGGACATTTAATATAAATGGAAACATACAATATATGATGTTTCGTGGTTGGCTTCTTCACTTAGCAGAATGTTTTCAAGGTTCATCCAGGTTGCATCATGTATCAGTATTTCATTCTTTTTATTGCCAAATAACGTTGCATCATGTGGATATACCACATTTTATTTATGCATTCCTCTGTTGATGGATATTTGGTTGATCAATTTTTTGACTGTTATAAGTAATGGTACTATGGACATTCATGTGCAAGTTTTTATGTGAATATATGTTTTCATTTCTGTTGGGTATATACCTGGGAGTGGAATTGATGGATCATTTGAAAACTCTATGTTTACCATTTTGAGGAATGGCCGAACTGTTTTCCAAAATAACTGTACCATTTTGCGTTCCCAACACCACTGCATGAAGGTTCAAATTTCTCCTCACCAACATTGTTTTGACTATCTTTTTGATTACAGTTATCCCAGTGGGTATGAAGTGGTATTTTGTGATTTTGATTTACTTTTCCCTAATGGCTAATGATGTTGAATATCTTTTCACGTACTTATTGACCATTTGTATGTCTTCTTTGGAGAAATGTCTCTTCAGATTCTTTGTCCTTTTTTAGCTTTTATCGGAATGTCATATAAGTGGAATAAAACAGTATGTAGACTTTTCAGATTGGCTTCTGTCACTTTGCAATATGCATTTAAGGCTCCCCCATGTCTTTCTGTGGCTTGATGTTTCATTTCTTTTTATTGCTGAGTAATATGCCATTGCATAGGTATATCAGTTTGTTTATCTATTCACCTATTAAAAGATACCTTGGTTGCTTCCAGTTTGGGGCAATTATGAATAGAGCTTCTACACACACTAGCGTGCACGTTTTTATGTGATTATAAGTTTTCAGTTCATTTGGATGAAGACCCTGCAGCACAGTTGCTGGATCAGATTATATGGTAAGACTGAGTTATGTCTGTAAGAAACTACTGATCTGTCTTCCAAAGAAGCTGTACCATTTTGCATTCCTGTCAGCAACGAACAAGAGTTCCGGTTGCTCTGCATTCTTGGCAGCATTTAGTGTTGTCAGTGTTTTGGATTTTAGCCATTCTTACAGGTGTGCCATAGTATCACATTTCTTTTTTCTAAATTTGCAATTCCCTAATGACACTTAATATTGAACATCTTTTCATATGCTTGTTTGCCATATCTATATCTTCTTTGGTGAGATGTCTATTCAGATATTTTTCCATTTTTTAATTGGGTTGTTTGTTTTCTTATTGTTGAGTTTTAAGAGTTCCTTCTATATTCTGGATACAAGTCCTTTATTAGTTTATTATTTTCAAATATTTTCTTCCAGTCTGTGGCTTGTCTTTTCATTCCCTTAACAGTGTCTTTAGGAGAGTAGAAATTTTTAATTTTCGGGATGTCTAACTCATCAATTTTTTATTTCGTAGACCATACTTTCAGTGTTGTGTCTAAAATGTCATCACCAAATCCAATGTCACCTAGATTTTCTTTTATGCTATCTTCCAGAAGTTTTATAGTGTTGTGTTTTACGTTTAGGTATCTGATCCATTTTGAGTTAATTTTTGTGAAAGGTATAAGGTCGGTTTCTATATTCATTTTTTTACATGGATTATCCAGTTGTTCTAGCACCATTTGTTAAAAGGCTATCTTTTCTGCCTTGTATTGGCTTTGCTTCTTTGTCAAAGATCAGTTGACTATATTTGTGTGGGCCTATTTCTTGACTCTATACTCTGTTCCATTGATGCATGTGTGTATTCCTTTGCAAGTACCACGTTGTTTTGATTACTGTAGCTTTATAATAAATCTTGAAGGCAGTCCTCTGACTTTGTTCTGCTTCGTTTATTGTGTGGGCTATTCTTGGTATTCTTCCTTTTGACATAAACTTTAAATTCAGTTTATCGATATCCACAAGATAGCTTGCTGGAATTATTATTGAGATTGCATTGAATCTACAGATTCACTGGGACAGAAATGACACATTAACTATATTGGGTCTTCAAATCCATGAACACAGAATATATCTTTATTGAATCAGGTCTTCTTTGATTACTTTTATCAGAGTTTTGTATTTTACTGCATACAGATCCTGTACATATTTTGTTAGGTTTATAGCTAAGTATTTCATTTTTTGAACAGTTGTAACTGGTATTGTGCTTTAATTTCATTTAATTTCAAATTGCAATTTTTCATTGATGGTATACAGGAAACCAACTGACTTTGGTATTTTAACCTTATATTCTGTGACCTTGCTGTAATTGCTGATTTGTTCCAACAGAGTTTTTTTTTTTTTTCAATTGCTTTCAATTTCCTATGTAGATATTCATGTCATCTTCAAACAAAAATAGTTTTATTCCTTCCTTCCAATCTGTATACCTTTAGTTCCTTTTCTAGTCATATTGCACTACCTAGGACTTCTAGTATGACATTAAATAGGAGTGTGAAAGGGGACATCCTTGCTTTATTCCTGATCTTAGCAGGAAAACATACAGTTTCTCAACATTAAGTATAATTTTAGCTGTAGGTTTTGTAGATCTTCTTTATCAAGTTGAGGAAGTCCCCTCTATCTCTAGTTTGCTGAGAATTTTTATCATGAATGGGTGTTGGATTTTATCAAATGCTTTTTCTGCCTCAATTCACATCATATGTTTTTTCTTCTTTAGCCTGTTGATGTGCTGGATTACAACAACTGACTTTTAAATGTTGAACCAACCTGGTATATCTGTAATAAATCCAAATTGGTTGTGGTATGTACTATTTAAAAATACGTTATTGAATTCAATTTGCTAGTATTTTGTGGAAGATTTTTTGCATCTCTATTCATGAAAGATATTGTTCTCTAGTTGTTCTTTCTTGTAATGTCCTTTGGTATTGAGGTATTGCTGGTTGCCCAGAATGAGTTAAAAAGTATTCCTTCTGGTTCTATTTTCCTACAGAAATTGTAGAGAATTGATATTATTTCTTCCTTAAATATTTGGTAGAATTCACCAGTGACAACATCTGACCCTGCTTTGTTTTGTGGAAGGTAATTAATTATTGATTCAATATCTTTAACAGATATAGGCCTATTGAAATTATCTATTTCTCTCTGCATGAGTTTTGGTAGTTTGCGTCTTAAGAAATTGGTCCATTTTATCTAAGTTATCAAATTTTGTGACCATAGAGTTATTCATCATATTTCTTTTATTATTCTTTCAATGTCCATGGGATCAGCAGTGATCTCTCTTTCATTTATGATATTACTAATTTATCTTTAATTTTTCTTGGTTATCTTGGCTAGAGGTTTATCAATTTTATTGATCATTTCAAAGCACTAGCTTTTGGTTTTGTTGGTTTTCTCTATTATTTTCCCATTTTCAATTTCTTTGATTTCTGCTCTACTTCTTGTTATTTCTTCTAATTGCTTTAGGTTTAAATTGCTCTTCTCTCTCTAGTTTCCTGAGTCAGAAGCTTAGAATATTGATTTTTAGATACTTCTTTACTAGTATATGCATTTAATACTATAAATTTCCCTTGAAGCATTGCTTTTACTGCATCC
The DNA here is from genome assembly GCA_031878705.1 of Tapirus indicus. Lineage (NCBI taxonomy): Eukaryota > Metazoa > Chordata > Mammalia > Perissodactyla > Tapiridae > Tapirus > Tapirus indicus. Next base: position 57,466,658 of record CM062917.1, read on the forward strand.
CACAAATTTTGATGGGTTATATTTTCATTTTATTTATTCAAAATATTTTAAAATTTCTCTTTAGACTTCTCCTTTGATTCATATTTTACCTAGAAGTATGTTGATTACTTACCAATTTTTCAGTATTTTCCAGCTATATTTCTGTTCCTGATTGCTAGTTTAATTTCATTGTGGCATAAGAACATACTTTGCATGATTTCTGATCTTTTAAATTTCTTAAGGTGTGTCTTATGGCCCAAAATGCAGTCTATCTTGGTGAATGTTCCATGTGAGCTTGAGCAGAATGTGTCTTCTACTGTTGTTGGATGAAATATCCTACAAATATCAATTAAATCCAGTTGAATGATGGCTGTTCAGTTTAACTAGATCCTTACTCATTTTCTGCCTGATGGATCTAGCAATTACTGAATGAGCGGTATTGAAGTCTACAACTATAATAGTGGATTTGTCTATGTCTCCTTTTGGTTCTATCAGTTTTTATGTTCTGTTGTTAGGTGCACACATGTATGAGACTGTTGTGTCTTCTTGGAGAACTGAACTCCTTATCATTATATAATGCCCCTTGTTATCTCTGATACTTTTCTTTGTTCTGAAGTCTGTTTTATCAGAAATTAATATAGCTATTCTAGTTTTCTTTTGGTTAGTGTTAGCATGGTATATTGCTCCATCTTTTTATTTTTAATCTATCTGGGTCTTTATAATTAAAGTAGAATTCTTGTAGACCACACATAGTTGGGTCTTATTTTTTTTATCCACTCTCACTACCTGTCTTTTAACTGATAAATTTAGAACACTTACCTTTAAAGTGACTATTGATTAATATTTAATATTTGGAATAATATTTTTTATGTTTGTAACTGTTTGTATTTGTGACTCTTGTTCCTTGTTTCTTTTTTTTTTTTTAATCTTCTCTTCTTTTTCTAGCTTCTCTGGTTTTAATTGAGCATTTTATATAATTCCCTTTTCTCTCTTCCCTTAGCGTATCAATTATACTTTTTTTTAATTGCTGCCCTAAAGTTTACAATATACTTTTGCAACTAATCTAAGTCCACCTTCAAAAAACATTATACTGCTTCATGGATAGTGTAGGTATTTTACAACTGAGTATCTCCAATTCCTGTCTGTCATCCTTTATAATACTGCTGTCATTCATTTCACTTATCTATACACTATAATCACTCAATATATTGTTACTATTATTACCTTGAACAAAGTTATCTATTTGATTAAGAATAAGAAAAATAAAATATTTCATTTTACCTTAATTAATTTTCCTTTGTTATACTTCTCATTTCCAGAATTTCCATTATTTTTTTCTTATAACTTCTATCTCTGTATTGATAGTTTCCATCTGATGAGTTATAGCCATCACATCATCCCTTAATTCTTTAAGGATGGTGTACTTTGTTCTTTATGTATATTTATAGTAGCAGCTTTGAAGTCTTTTTCTGCTAAGTCCAACATCTGGAATCTCTCAAAGGTAGTTTCACTAACACCTTTTATGCTAAAAGCACATATTTCCTCTACCTTCTTCTTAAAAACACTCTTTAATGCAATGAGAGTTCTATAAGCTAGAAAGATGGATTTGAAATGAATGAAATGAAACACCTCCCCCTGAAGCAAAAACAATCAAATAAAGAAAAATGTTCAGTCAGTGTAAATTGGAAGCAGGGAGATTGGCAAGTAAGAGTTATAAGGTAGTAGATAGGTAAAGTTGTCTTTGGATTTTGGATGAAAAAGAAGGAAAAATGAAAATACTTAGAGAGAAGGACATCTAAATAGTGTTGGGAAATAGGTAAGAAACTAACAGTTGCACTAAATGCTGTTTTCTTAATATTTTGGCACTTTTTTATTTATTTCTTTTTTAGCTCCACAGATCTATCTATATAGGTAGGTAAATAGCTAATATTCATATATTGTAGTCCTTGTATAATTGCCACAAATCCTAATGCTCTCAACCACACATGCTGCCACTCAGCCTATTCATGGGGCTTAGCCTGCTCCCCGAACCCATCTCCAGTTCAGGGGTGTCTTGTGTGCTGGTGTCTCCAGGAGCTTGCGGAGAAGCTCTTCCACTTACTAGCACAGGCGTCTTCCCCTCACACTTTGTCTGCTGCCTGTGAAGCCACTTGAGGAGCCTCCTGACTGTCCTCCTGACAGTGCTCCTCCGGAGGATACCAAAGCACATTCCAAAATTTTTCAGTTTTGCATAATCATGTTCCCAAGCTCTCATTTTTTAAAAATTATTTTATTGAGGTCATAATAGTTTACAACATTGTGAAATTTCAGATGTACATTATTATTTGTCAGTCACCATACGTATGTCACCCTTTACCCCTTGTGCCCACCCCCCAACCCTCTTCCCCTCTGGTAACCACTAATCTGTTCTCTTTGTCCATGTGTTGCTTTATCTTCCACATATGAGTGAGATCATCTGGTGTTTGTCTTTGTCTGGCTTATTTCACTTAACATAATACCCTCCAGGTCCCTCCATGTTGTTGCAAATGGGACAATTCTGTCTTTTTTTACAGTTGAGTAGTATTCCATTATAAATATATCCCACATCTTTATCCATTCATCAGTCAATGGGCACTTGGGTTGCTTCCACGTCTTGTCTTGGTTATTGTGAATAATCATGCAATGAACTTAGGGGCGCCTAAGTCTCTTTGACTGTTGACTTCAAGATCCTTGGATAAATACCCAGTAGTGGGATAGCTGGGTCATATGGTATTTCTATTTTTAATTTTTTAAGACATCTCCGTGCAGCTTTCCATAGCAGCTGCACCAGTTTGCATTCCCATCAGCATTGAATTAGGGTTCTTGTTTTTCCATGACCTCTCCAACATTTGTTACTTTTTGTCTTACTAATTATAGCCTTTCTAATGGGTGTAAGGTGATATCTCATTGTAGTTTTGATTTGGATTTCCCTAATGATTAGTGATATTGAACATCTTTTCATGTGCCTCTTGACCATCTGTATATCTTCTTTGGAAAAATGTCTGTTTATACCTTCTGCCCATTTTTTGATCTGGTTGTTTGTATTTTTGTTGTTGTGAGTTCTTTATATATTATAGAGATTAACCTCTTGTCAGATATATGATTTGCTAATATTTTCTCCCAGTTGGCGGGTTATCTTTTTGCTTTGTTCCTGGTTTCCTTTGCCTTGCAGAAGCTCTTTAGGCTGATGTAGTCCCATTTGTGGGGGTTTTTTTTTTCCTTTTGTTTCCCTTGCCTGAGTAGACATGGTATTTGAAAAGATGCTTCTAAGACCAATGTCAAGGAGTGTACTGCCTATTTTCTTCTAGGAGTTTTATGATTTCACATCTTACCTTCAAGTCTTTAATCCATTTTGACTTAATTTTTGTGTATGGTGTAAGATAATGGTCTACTTTCATTCTTTTGCGTGTGGCTGTCCAGTTTTCCCAATACCATGTATTGAATAGACTTTCCTTTCTCCATTGTATGTTCTTGGCTCCTTTGTCAAAGATCAGCTGCCCATAGATGTGTGGGTTTATTTCTGGGATTTCAGTTCTGTTCCATTGATCTGTGTGTCTGTTTTTGTACCAGTATGATGCTGTTTTGATTACTACAGGTTTGTAGCATATTTTGAAGTCGGGGTAGTGATGCCTCCAGCTTTGTTCTCTTTTTCTCAGGACTGCTTTATTAGGGGTCTTTTGTTGCCCCATATGAATTTTAGGATTCTTTGCTCTATTTCCATCAAAAATGTCATTGGGATTCTGATTGGGATTGTGTTGAATCTGTAGATTGCTTAAGGTAGTATGGACATTTTAACTATGTTTATTCTTCCAATCTATGTTCATGGAATATCACTCCATTTCTTTATGTCGTCATTGATTTCTTTCAATAATATCTTATAGTTTTCATTGTATAGGTCTTTAACCTCCTGGTTAAATTTAGTCCTAGATATTTTATCCTTCATGTTGTGGTTGTAACTGGGATTGTATTCTTGAGTTCTCTTTCTATTCGTTAATTATTAGAGTATAGACGTGCAACTGATTTTTGTAAGTTGACTTTCTACCCTGCAACTTTGTTGTAGTTTTTGATTATTTCTAATAGTTTTCCAATGGATTCTTTAGTGTTTTCTATATATAAAATCATGTTGTCTGCAAACAGCAAGAGTTTCACTTCTTCCTTGCCAATTTGGATACCTTTTATTTCTTTTTCTTGCCTAATTGCTCTGGCCAAAACCTCCAATACTATGTTGAATAAGAGTGGGGAGAGTGGGCACCCTAGTCTTGTTCCTGTTCTCAGAGGAATGGCTTTCAGTTTTTCCCCATTGAACATGATGTTGCCTGTGAGTTTTTCATATATGGCCTTTACTATGTTGAGGTACTTTCCTTCTATACCCATTTTATTGAGATTTTTTATCATAAATGCATGCTAGATCTTTTCAAATGCTTTCTCTGCATCTATTGAGATGATCATGTGGTTATTATTCCTCATTTTGTTAATGTGGTGTATCACATTGATTGATTTGTGGATGTTGAACCATCCCTGTGTCCCTGGTATAAATCCCACTTGATCATGGTGTATGATCCTTTTAATGTATTGCTGTATTCTGTTTGCCAATATTTTGTTGAGGATTTTTGTATCTATGTTCATTAGTGATATTGGCCTGTAATTTTCATTCTGTGTTGTCCTTGTCTGGCTATGGGATCAGGGTGATGTTGGCCTCATTCGAGTGAGTTAGGAAGTGTTCCATCTTCTTCAATTTTTTGGAATAGTTTGAGAAGGATAGGTGTTAAATCTTCTTTGAATGTTTGGTAGAATTCTCCTGAGAAGCCATCTGGCTCTGGACTTTTATTTGGGGGGAAGTTTTTGATTACTCTTTAAATCTCTTTACTTGTGATTGGTCTATTTAGATTCTCTATTTCTTCTTGCTTCAGTTTTGGGAGGTTGTATGAGTCTAAGTGTATTTCTGTGGTATCTGTTACAATTTCTCCTCTTTCATTTCTAATTTTATTTGAGCGTTCTCTTGTTTTCTTAGTGAGTCTGGCTAAAGGTTTGTCAATTTTGTTTATCTTCTCAAAGAACCAACTCTTAGTTTCATTGATCCTTTCTGATGTTTTGTTTGTTTGTTTGTTTGTTTGTTTCTATTTCATTTATTTCTGATCTAATTTTTTTAATTTCCCTCCTGCTGACTTTGGGCTTTGTTTGTTCTTCTGCTTCTAGTTCTGTTAGGTGTGGTTTAAGATTACTTATTTGAGATTTTTCTTGTTTGTTAAGGTGGGCCTGTATTGCTATGAATTTCCCTCTTAGGACCACTTTTGCTGCATCCCATATGAGTTGGTATGGTATATTTTCATTTTTATTTGTCTCCAGATTTTTTTTTAATTTCTCCTTTAACTTCTTCATTGAACCATTTGTTGTTCAGTACCATGTTGTTTAGCCTCCATGTATTTGTGATATCCCCAACTTTTTTCCTGTAGTTGATTTCTAGTTTCATAGCATTATGGTTGGAAAAGATGCTTGATATGATTTTAATCTTCTTAAATTTATTGAGGCTTGCCTTGTTTCCCAACATATGGTCTATCTCTGAGACTGTTCCATGTGCACTTGAATGTGTATTCTCCTGATTTTCGATGGACTGTTCCATATACATCTATTAAGTCCATCTGGTCTAGTGTTTCATTTAATTCCACTATTTCCTTGTTGATTTTCTGTCTGGATGATCTCTCCATTGATGTAAGTGGGATGTTGAGGTCCCCTGCTATTATTATGTTGCTGTTATTTTCTCCTTTTAGGTCTGTGAGTAGTTGCTTTATGTACTTTGGTGCTCCTTTGTTAGGTGCATATATATTTATAAGTGTTATGTCCTCTTGGTGGAGTGTCCCTTTTATCATTATGTACTGCCCCTCTTTGTCTCTCATTATCTTTTTTATCTAGAAGTCTACTTTGTCTGATATAAGTATAGCAACACCTGCTTTCTTTTGTTTGCCATTTGCTTGGAGTATTGTCTTCCACCCTTTCACTCTGAGCCTGTGTTTGTCTTTAGAGCTGAGACACGTTTCCTGGAGGCAGCATATTGTTTGGTCTTGTTTTTTAATCCATCCAGTCACTCTGTGTCTTTAGATTGGAGAATTCAATCCATTTACATTTAGAGTGATTATTGATATATGAGTGCTTAATACTGCCATTTTATCGCTTGTTTTCGAGTTGTTCTGTATTTCCCTTGTTTTTCATCCCATGTATTTCCAACTGACAGTTCAATTTGCTGTTTCTCTATGATGGTTTTCTCATTATTTTTCGTTTCTTTCTCTGTTCTGATTTTTTGTTTCGTGGTTACTGTGAAGTTTGTATAAAGGACCTCATAGTTGAGATAGTTCATTTTCTGATAGGCTCTTATCTCCTTAGTCTAGGCAGGCTCCATCCCTTCCCTCTTCCCCATCTAAGTTATTGTTGTCACAACTTATTCTGTTTTGTGTTGTGAATTTGTGATTAAAATGAAGTAATTATAGTTATTTTTGATGCTCTCCTTCCCTTTATCTTTAATGTTATAATTAAGTGTTTGCTAACCTGTTCTGACAGAGAGCTGCAATTTTCTGATTTTGTTTGTCTATTTATCTCCTTGCTCAGGCTTTGTAAACTTTTTTTTTTCAGATATGAGAGCCTTCTTGATCATTTCTTGTAGTGGGGGTCTTGTGGTGATAAACTCCCTCAGCTTTTGTTTATCTGGGGAAGTTTTTATTTCTCCATTCTATCTGATGGATAGTTTTGCTGGATAGAGTATTCTTGGCTGAAATGTTTTGTCTTTCAGAATTTTGAATATATAATTCCACTCTGTCCTAGCCTGTAAGGTTTCTGCTGAGAAATCTGCTGAAAGCCTGGTAGGAGTTCCTTTGTAGGTGATTTTCTTCTGCCTTGCTGCCCTTGATATTTTTTCTTTGTCACTGACTTTTGCTAGTTTTACTAATATATATGCCTTGGAGAAGTCTTGTTACATTGATATAATTAAGAGTTCTATTAGCTTCATTTACTTGTAATTCCAACTCCTTCTCCAGGTTTGGGAAGTTCAGTGCTATTTTTTTGAACAAGCTCTCTACTCCTTTCTCCCTCTCATCTCCCTCTAGAATACCTGTAATCTTTATGTTATATTTCCTAACTGAGTTGGATATTTCTCAGAGAATTTATTCATTTCTTTTTAGTCTTAATTCTCCTCCTCCATCTGCATCCTTTCTATATTTCTGTCTTCTAAATTACTGATTCTGCACTCCATAACATCAGCTCTGTTTTTTAAGGACTCCAGATTTTTCTTTATCTTATTCATTCTGTTTTTCATCTCCAATATTTTGTATTGTTTGTTTGTTTTTTCTCATAGTTTCAATCTCTTTCCTGAAGAATTCCCTCTGTTCATTAATTTTATCTCTGAGATCTTTGAAATGTCTTTCTGAGTTTTCTTGTAACTCATTGAGTTTATTCTGGATAACTATTTTTGAATTTTCTGTCTTTTAGATTGTAAATTTCTGTGACTTCAGGATTGATTTCTGGGTGCTTTTCATTTTCCTTCTGATCTGGAGTGTTAATATACCTCTTCATGATATTTGATGGGACAGACTTTTGCCGCTGCATAGGGGTCATATCTTGTCCTAGATTCCACCTACCACCACTTGGTGGGGGCAAGAGCTGTGTTTTCTGAGCCCTCTGTAACCCCTGGCAGATGTGCCTGTCTGTTGGAAGCTGTGCCAACAGGGCCTGTCTGTGATTGCCTGCTGGCTGCTGCTGCTTTACACACATATGCACAGGCACTCTGGAAAGCATCCCCTGCTCTGGCTGATGGGCCAAGCTGGTACACCAGGCAGGGAGGGAGGAGCACTTTCTTTTGCATACAGCATCCTGTGCTCCCCTGCTCTGCATTCACTGTCTTCTCACTTGGGCTCTTCAGCTTGGTGTGGACAACCCCACGATTGCTTGGCTGTCTCAATATGGAGCATTCCCACAGGCTGGGAGGAAATTCTGTGAGAGAAAGCATTCCCACAGAGTGCTGCCTTCTCCCCCTTCTCTTCTCAGAGTCATGCACTGGCCACCTCGTGAGATCCCGTGCCCTAGATCACTGCCACTCGAGAGGGTGACGAGATTCCCTTACCTCCTTCCACTGCCTCCCAAGGGGGTCCAGCACCCCCACCTTCAGACGTATGGCTGTGTGGATCTTTTAGACGTCTATTGCATTATGGGAATGTCTTCTGTTGGTTTATGAATGTCCTTTTCATTGTATCTTAGTGGGGAGAGACTAAGGGAAGAGCTCACTCTGCCATAATGCCAATGTCACTCCTCCCCAATCTCTCATTTTTGAATTGTAAGATCAGATTGGTTTCGTTGCAAAGATAGGAAAATGACACTTTCCCAGATTCTGTCCCAAGTTCTTTACCTAGATGCCAAAGTAGCTTTACTTGTGTTCAGTCTAAAAAATATCTTCTGGAAACAATAGATTTAGTTCATCTTAAAGGTTTACTCAGTCTATGTGAGTAGGCAAGGAGGGGTGGCATACTGTCCCTCCATTGGCCCCATTTCTCAATTTTGCAAGGTCTCTGCTTCTCATGTATGAGTAAGTCATAAAAAATAGATATTCACATCTCCAACAGGTTTCAGACACTGTGCAATCTCTACCCTTATTTAGAAAAAATATTATTTAAAGTATATTACTGGGCCGGCCCGGTGGCATAGCAGTTAAGTTTGTGCTTTGGCAGCCCAGGGTTTGTGGGTTCAGATCCCGGGTGCCCACTTCTTGTCAGCCATGCTGTGACAGTTTCCCATATAAAGTAGAGGAAGATGGGCATGGATGTTAGCCCAGGGCCAGTCTTCCTCAGCAAAAAAAGAGGAGGCTTGGCAACAGATGTTAGCTCAGGGCTGGTCTTCCTCACAAAAGAAAAAAAATTTTTTAATAAATAAATAAAATAAAGTATATTACTATTCCTCAATCTTGTATCCAAAGGCTTATTCTCAGATTCTTAAACATTTGAATGGAAATGTTTTAATTTTTGTTTAAGCTTTTATTATTAGCTAAACTCAATGATAAACTTAATCTAGATGACCACTTTAATAACAAATACAGATATTTGATTTCAGAGTCTGGGTTACAATTTATGTTAAGATTGTGTTTGACCAAAGAAAGGTAAGTTGTACCAAGGGAGATTTTTACAATATCTCAAAAAGAAAAAAAGTGACAAAAATTGGGTCATCACTGAGATCACTAGCTTGTTAGTTTATTTAATGCAAAAGATCTTCTGTTGTAGAGGTCAGCAACCTAATTACATGGCCATGGAGGTAGTGAGTTGATGTTTTCCTTCCTAAGTACCCACTTGAATTTCATTCTCAGTAAGTATAGCTATAATTATGTAATGAAGAATTTTTTTCTTCACAATTCTAGAAACAATTTAATGCAAATTTTAGTAATTCCACAATGCTATGTTTTTAAATCAGCTTTATTGAGATCAAATTCATTTACCACATAATTCATCAATTTAAGGTGTACAATTCAATGGTTTTTAGTATATTTCACAGATGTGTGCAGCTATCACCACAGTTAATTTTAGAACATTTTTATCACCTCAAAAAGAAACCCCATACCTTTAGCTATCACTCTTCTAACCTACGCCTACCCCAACCCTAAGCAACCACTAATCTACTTACTGTGTCTACAGATTTTCCTGTCTGGGACATTTCACATCAATCAGATCATATAATATATGGTCTTTTATGACTGTTTTTTCTTGCTTAGCACAATATTGTCAAGGTTCATCCATATTGTAGCATGTGTTGGTACTTCATTTCTTTATATAACCAAAAAATATTCCATTATATGGATCTATCATACTTTGTTTATTCATTCATCAGTTGATGGCTATTTGAGTTGTTTCCATCTTTTGGCTATTATAAATAGTCCTTCTATGAACATTCATGTACTGGTTGTGTGTGTGTGTGTATGTGTTTGCACATATGTTTTTCTTGGGTACCTACCTAGGAGTGGAATTGCTGTGTCATATAGTAACTCCATTTACATTTGAGGAACTGCTAGATTATTTTCCAAGGTGGCTGCACTATTTTTCATTCCCATCAGTAGTGTATGAGGGTTCCAATTTCTCCATATCCTCACCAACACTTGTTATTATCTGATTTTTTTATTCTGGTGATCCTAGCAGATGTAAAGTGGTAGTTCATTGTGGTTTTGATTTGCATTTCCCTGATAATTAATGATGTCAAGCATCTTTTCATTCACTTATTTATCATTTGTATATCTTCCTTAGAAAAATGTCTGTTCAGATCCTTTTCCCATTTTTACATTATGTTATCATTTTGTTTGTTTGTTTTCGATGAGGAATATTAGCCCTGAGTTAACATCTATTGCCAATCCTCCTCTTTTTCCTGAGGAAGATTGGCCCTGGGCTAACATCCATGCCTGTCCTCCTCTACTTTATATGTGGGATGCCTGCCACATCATGGCTTGATGGGCGGTGCACAGGTCTGCGCCCGGAATCTGAACCTGCAGATCCTGGGCCGCCAAAGTGGAGCATGCAAATTTAACCACTATGCCACCAGGCTGGCCCAGGTTATCTGTTTTTTTAATTATTTAATTGTATGAGTTCTTTGTATACTTGTATATGGTGCAGGGTAAGGGCCCAACTTCATTCTTTTACACATGACTGTCCAGTTGTCCCTGTAACAATTGTTGAAAGACTATTCTTTCCCCCATTGGATGGTCTTGACACATAATGGTATCTTTGCCTTCAAGTGAATAAGATGGCTCTACATTATCAACTAAGTATACAGAAACCACATTAAAACTGACATTTAAAAATTATTCCCTGATTTTTAGTTAAATATGAGACTTGATTGTCTGAACTAAAAAGCCAAATTCTGAATTAATAGTCCCATTTCATATCATGTACTTATGCAAGTAGAACTTCTCTGTATTAGTATATTAAGGTCAAGGCATTAAAAAATGTAAATATACATCTAGTCCTGGGCCTACCAGCAAACCCAACATTAGCAGTTTAGCTTCAGAAAAACAATAAAAACAACATCACCTGCCACATTAAACTAGCACCAAATAAACTCTAAATATATGGCAGCTGAGATAGTGGTGGCTTAATTTGGGGAGAGGTATACGTATTTTATGTTTTCTTCATGCTTATCCTTATCCAGCCTAAATTCCATGGTCTATCAATTTAGTAACACTCCTATTGATACCCTCAACTTTTTCACCTGCCTTTTCTTTGCTCCCACTGGGTAAAACCCTAGCCCTGGATATGTTTCTCTGTACCTGAACTTCAGCAGTAATTTCTTGCTAAAAGATTACAATAGAGAACATTGTTAGTGCTATAAATTCATAATCGTCACCTCAAATGGGGCTTAGTACTGCTTGTCAGTCTCCCTGATCAACTTGGTCTCCAACTATCCAAAAATCCTATTAAAAGTTTTCTTCAAGCTTCTCAAATTTCCTAGTGCTTTTCCCTTTTCATTCTCAGCTTGTTAGATTTTCTTCTACTTCTCAGATAAAATAGTGTTACCAAATGAGCATGCCCTCAACCTCTCTACTCAAAATAATAAATCCATCTTCACCAAATCCCCTCTAGCATACCTAGTCTCCGTGAATGACACCCCCCCAATTGCCCAAACCAGAAATTTGGGGATCATTCTTGACTCCTCCTGTCACCCTCACTCCCCATCCCAATCCCTCACCCAGTCAACTCGCTTCTGGCATTTTTCTGGTTTTCTTCTCCTTCTCCCCCAACTCTATGATCACCACATCTTCTAAGCTCTTCTTTTCATTCCTCAAAGGAATGTCCAAGTGGTGTATCTCATGACCTCAGCCAGAGAGTCTTCAAAATGCAAATATGATTGTCAACATTCTCCTCCCCTCACAAGCCCCTCCATATACTCCCCTCAGCCTCCTTCTATACACTTCAGAGACTTTTCATTTCTCTTAGAGTAAAACTTGAAATCTTTATTCTGCCCTCCTAGGCAACATGGTTGAGTCCATCCTACATCTTCAGCCTTACCTCTCCCCGTGCTCCACGTCCCTCTTCCTTACATCCACATAGCCCTTCTTTCAGTTCCCCGACCTTGCTGTGCTCTCCCTTGCCACAGACCTTCCATGGACTGTTTGCTTGACAAGCTGCCATCATTCTCCCTTTATCTCAACAACTGCACTCATCCCTCAAAATCACGCCCCATGGGAGCCTGTAACGCCCTATTGTGCCCGACTATGCACATATTTACAGCTCTGCCTGGCTTCCTTTTAGCCCTTCCACACGTGAAATTTTACATTGGTTTGTATGGCTAGGTGATTACATTCTTTCTCTTCTCTACACTGTAAGCATCACAAGGGCAGGGACTGTGAACATTTTTTGTCCTTGGAATCCCCTGTGCCTGTCACATTATGAGCCATCAATAAATACTGGTAAAATGACTCAGTGAATCAATTCTAGGGTTTTATAGGGGCCTGAGGTACTCTGGTGCCTCTGCTCCTCCCTTTTTGGCCACTATTAATTGATCCTGTGAAAGAGCGCTGGCATATCTAGGGATTTTCTGCTATCCTGATGTGCCTACCCAGTTTTAAATATGCTCAAGCTAGTTTAGACTCCCTTCACTCCCTGTCAGAGGATGACTGTCATTGTTACACCACTGTTCCTTTTATTGAATGTCCACTCTATGCCATCTTCTGTGCTAAGTACTCTGTATGTACTGTTTATTTAATGCCTATAGAAATACTGTGGATTAAGCTCTATTTTTATCCCATTTTTTCTTATTAGGAAACTGAGGTGCAGAAAGGTTCAGTAGTTTTCCCAAGGTCACACCATGGCAGAGCTGTGATTTGAAGTCTGTTTTGAGAAGTTGTACACTATTGTATGTATTTTCTTTAGAAAATAAAATGATAAAAAACAGTAGACTTTTCCGGGGGAAAAAAGAGAAAACACAGTGTGAATAATTTTAAAAATAGCTTTCTTCACAGATGTATATTTGATGATACCAGGGACTTCCTCAACAGTAAGAACTAATCTATGTACAAATATTTTTCATTTGATTCTGACAACAACTTATGAGAGTTTTTTCTCTGAATCAATAGATGAATAAACAGGGAGAGCTGCACCCCACAGTCACTGTGGAGCCAGGGAAAAACGTACCTGAACCCACTTTGTCCAGCAGAACAAGCGCTTTCCACACCCCGCATGCTGCCTCTCTACCTTAATGGTGATGACATATCTTTCAAAATTTTCCAAGGATGTTCCTAGTTTTCCTTCATGTACTATTTGTATCAACTTTTACAAGAGATTCTCATGATACATTTTTTGAAAATATAATCACTTGTGTTATTAGCCATGATTTTCACGGCTCATTGTATTTCACTGTGTCTTTCAGCTTCTGCCAACATCAGACTCCGCTGAGAGAGGAGGTCACCCAACTGACTCTCCAGAGGCCCAGCCTTTCCAAGACTTTTGTGCTCTGCTCCTTTGAGAGGCTATAAAACAGCACTAGGATGCCAAAGGGATTTTGGCTTCCTTCTCAGTACTTAATCACACGCAGGCTGCCCACCATTCCTTGACTCCTATCACTTCTTCCTGGGAAAAACTCTGCTGTTTTGCTCAGTGATGTGAAGCTATAATTCAGGAGAGGGTGGGAAACACAGTTAACACATTCTAAAGAAATGTATAAGAATAAAGAATTTTGGTGAGATTTCCCCCATTGACATATATTTGTATAATACTGTGAACCTAATGGGAAGTTTGGAAAGCCCACTGCTTATTCCATGGATTTGGAAAAACAGTTCTTACTAATTCATATGTTAATGTGGAAGAGTTTTCCCTTGGACTGAACTACCCAGTGTGGTGATCATAGGATGAGCTGGTCTAACGGCCTACCACATGACTGCCAGGATATCTGGCTAAGTTCCACAGCACAGAGCACAGGAATGCATTTGGATCGGGCTGTGCTAGCCTGCAAGGCTGAGAGAGACGGATGAAAAGTTGGTTCATGTTTGTTCATAGGCTAATGAACATATTGTGTATTGTCTAACTCTGGGATTAATGAAGTGCGTCTGGCCCCGGTGAGTCCGCCTTTGGCACGTATCCACATAGGACTAATCCAGGACAAAAGATTTGAGGGGGATTGTGTTAAGTTTATCAATCATAGATGTGAGAAGCAAAAGTGATATGGTGGACTTAACCTCAGAAGACCTCAATTCTAATTTAGACTCTGCTAATTATGAGCCATGGGTTATTAGTAAAGTAGATAGTTGCCCCAAGTCTCATTCCTAACCTGCTTCAAGATTTGGAGTAATAAATTAGATGATAAATTTGAAAATACTTAATTACTCTAAAAGTCGAAGAAAAAAATAGATATGAAAGGCAGAAGATAGAAGGCTCTACAAAGTAGCATTCAACAAATCAGAATCATTCCATCTCTTCAGATAAGTGTATATGCACCAGAAAAACCTATAACCAACCTTGCCTTTTTAAATTAATGATTTATTTACCAAGTAATATATGAATCTAATTATTTTGACACAAGATTTCAGCATTAGAGGTCAGACCCAAGTTCCTTTTGACCACCACTTTAAATGCCAGCCCTCTCCCCACTCACCAAAAATGACCATGGGATCCCATCACACCTTTTTTCATTCTTTAACAGAGGTGGGGTCCTGCTTTCACAAGCAGATACTCCCCCACAGAAAATATTTAGCATTAATTTGTAATTTCAACATTATTATTATCAAATTGTAAGTTCTATCCTGCTACTTTTCTTTTTTATTCAATAAAATATCTATCTACAAAGGTCATAAAGACACACCTCATTATATTTATCTGCTCCATGGTTTTCCATAATATGTATATATCACAATTTACCTTTTTTCTTATCAATGTTTTGATTTATTTTGATTTCTCATCCTTATGAACAATGTTGTAATATGTCCTTTCTATATGTCCTTCTGTGTAAGGATTTCTCCAGATTAGATATGGGCAAGAGGAATTTCTGAGTCAGAGATGTGGATGATTTAAATTTAAACAGAGACTGTCAAATCCACTCAAGTAATGCCAAATTACATGCCCATCAATGGTGTATCAAAACTACCAATTTCTCCACATTCTTAATTACATCAAAGTAATAAAGTCTTTAGTTCTTCCAGTACGACAAGTGAAAAAAAACAGAATCTTTTTGTCGCTTGGTAAGTATTTCTCTGTTGACTTATAAGTTCAACATATTCTGTTTATTATTTGTTTTTTAAATGGCCTTCCTCTTCATATCCATAGCCCATATTACTACACAATTATTTATCTTTATTTTAAAATAGATCTGTAGATGTCCTTTATGTATTCTGATGTGAATCTTTGTTATCCATATTATTCTCACTACTACTCTCTGTTTGTGTACTATTTTCTCTTCGTGTTGGACAGAAGTACAATTAACTCTTAGCAAAGTTGTGAAGCAGGTACACTCATTAGGAACCATTTTTTGTTGACTCTTTTCTGGTCTAATAGAAAGAATGCATGAAAGAGCAGCACATGGTTACCAGTGTACAGAAATGGCATTTTGTGATTCAGACTTCTTCACCTCAAATTTGTGGTGTGCTGTTACCATTTACCAAAGAGTGGGCAGAATGTCGGTCATTTAAATTTCTGTTCTCTAAAATCTAGGAATGGAAATTGTAATATCTACTCTGTTCAAAATGATTTAAAGAGCATAGTTGAACTTGACTTGTTTATAACATTTATAGCACCCAAATTTCAATAATGTGGTTTTTAAAAGTGCTGAGGTCTTAGAAAAACGATAGGCCTTTAAATTACTCTCAAGTGCTCAATGTATTGAGAGAATGGATTCAGTGGGATATACTAAATGAACTTTTGACATAAATATATTGAAAAATTTTGTCTAAATACAACCCATAAGTGGAGTTGGTAAGATGGAAGCTCCTTCACAGAAGTGCTCTGTCAATGAAAACTAGTACTTGGTGGTTATCAACACTCTCTGCACATCAGAATCACCCATGATGCTTTTAAAAACACAGATTCTGTTGCCCACTCTTGAAGATTCTAATTTAGTGGCTCATATCTGGGACACAGGCACCTACCTGCCTTTGTCAAAAGTGAACATCTATGACTCTAGTGAGAACTTCTCTCCCAACATTCAAACCGGCTACCTTCCGACTATTACCATACAACCATTCCTTTGGTGAAAGAAATCAAACTCCTCACTTTCCCACACAGACCTACCTCCTTTGCTATTAAAAGCCCTGTTTGTTTCCAGCCATCCAGACATGAAATCTTTGGGATTTCTTCATCTAGAATCATTCCTAACTCTTATGTGTACCCTGCCCCCATAATCAGATCAGTTCCCACTGATAATACTTTCAATGTAGTTTATTACACTTGCTCCTCTCTTTCCACTACTGCTATCATAATTCACACCCTCAAAATCTTGCCTTGAGATGATCTTACACCAGTCATATTCACTGCAAGATTACGTCTTAAAAGCTCAGATTCGATCACGTAAACTCCCTGCTCTAGAACTTCCACTGGTTTCACATAACCTACATCCGAACAACAAACTGCAAGTTTTCTGGTGTGATGCCTGAGGTCTGCCACATCGTCTCTCAGGCCTTCTACCCCATGAATCTTTCATACGTATCCTACAGTTCAGTTGGATTGTGTGCTACTCTCAAACAGCCCATGCTTACCATCACCATGATTACACTCGTGCTGTCCTTTCCTCAGGTCCTGTCTCAAGTCCCATACTTCATGACCACACCCTACAATCCTGGAAGGCCCATCTCTCCTGTGATCTCCTATGCAAACATTTCTGTCTCTCCAGGTCAGATTTTAAACTTCATGAGAGCAGGAACAGTGTCTGTTCCCCTTGCCACTTATACAGACAGACTTTCAGAATGTGGAGACAAGAGGTTTTTATGCTTTTATCTTAGCCATATGGTTCCTTTAATCTCTTCACAACCATAATGAAAATATTAATCATATTACTTTATTGTCATCAACCCTAGCTCTCTACTCTAGCCCCTCAGAAGGGGAGAAATGGAAAGGCAAAGGTGAGCACTAATTTCCAGGGTTGTAGTGAGCATTGCAGTTACTGTTTAAATCTGTTCCACTCTTCCCCACATTGAATATTAGTAATGTGGTTTGAATAAGTCACTTCAGCTCAAGGGGTTAGCCTGATTGGTAATTCTCTTCTCTTCATCAATGATTAGTTAAGAATAAGCTTATTACCCAATTCTGGTCAATGAGATACGAGGGGTGGTTTGATGGAAGCTTCTAGGAAAGGTCTCTCTAGATGCAAGCCAGGCTCCTGGTCCCATTCCCCATCTGGGGCTGTCCATGACCAAGGAAGCATAAAGAACCAATTTGCTATCTTATTGTATGACCATGAAAGAGGACAGATTTATGATGATGCAAGGCTATAGCTGACAGAGCAGAGGGACAGAAAGACCTTAGTCCCAGATATCATAACTGAACTAGTACATCAACCAACTCTGAAGTCCAACTTGCCTCTGGACTTCCTAGTTAAATTTAAGGAAGTTTAAACTGAGTTTCTGTCACCTGCTGAAAATGTCCTGTCTGAAACAAAGAATGGATATATTCCTCTAAAATTCAGGTTGGGGCAGTGACTGGGCTCTGTGCAGTATGGAAGGTAGAAGCTGGGATTCCATTCCAGAGAGAGACATCTATAACCCACTCTTACAAATCTGTTCAAGCTGACTGCTCCATTTTGCTTGTGTTAATTACCTCTTTTTATGAGCCGTTTAGAGAGGAGTTTAGGAAACTTACAAGCTGTGAACTGATGATAACTTCCCGTTGCTAAGATGGGTAAGAATGGAATCAGACAATTCAAATTTATAACCAATCACTTTATAACCAATACAATTTGAATATTTGAAGTAATACCAATACCACCGGTTCATACCTTAAATTGAAATATTGCAAACTCAGCATCAACAGTTTTTACAACCCCTGTTCTATTTTCCCTCAAATTTGCTACTTGAACATTATGTAAATTTCATCCTGAGTGCCTCTTTCCCATCAGTCTCAGCCTATCGATAGCGATGCTATCAGCTAGGATTGCCCGGGGCCCTCACCTGGGCTCAGATGACTTGAGGTGTCCCCCACAGACATATCCCTGACCAGAGCCAATGTTGTGGCTGGACCGGCCCCTGTGGTTCTTATTGTGATCGCAAGATGCACGTCAGCAACAGCCATCAGGGAAATTTGAGAAAACAAGGTTTATTACTCACAGGTCCTGGAGGGGACATGGCATGTCTGGGCCACACATTGAGGTCATGGGCAGAGAGAGAATGTGGACCTGGGGTTCTGCCTTTATTGGAGTCAAGGGTGGGGTGCCTAAGGTTTCACAGGTTCACTATTGATTGGTGAATTTGAAACATAAGAGTGAGAATTAAGGCATGGAAAGGGAAAAACACGGTCCTCAAGTGCTCAGTTATCTAGGTCACCCAGGGCTTTCTGTAAGGGGAACTTCATGGGTAGGGCGGCCTGGTTCCTTATCTGATTATTTAGCTAGTAGCTGTGTCATACAGCTGGCAGTATGTTTATTCAAGATGGATATCTTTGAAATGGATGCCTCAGCAATCAAAAGCTTAATGTCAGGCACTTACATTACAATAAAAAATCTTATTGTCAGGCACTTACACTACAGTGCACACTGTCCCCAAGTCGATATTCCCAATGTTGCCTCTCAACACTAACTGAATCTGCAGTTTTAGCCCCACGTCTTGGGGAAGTTTCTAAAAATATGGACGTCCAAGCCTTATTCCAGACCCTTGAATCAGCATCTCTGAAGGTTGACCTAGTTATCTATGTTTTTCAAAGCTCCATGGGTGATTATGAAGCCTGGATGGGTGGATCGATGAATATGTGATTCTCCACCAAATTCATTGAGCTACAATAAACTCATATCTTTCTTAGAGCACTTGACTGATTATCCCTGTAGGGCCAGTTTTGCTGTTATTGTTACTATTTTCTTTATTAAATGTTTAGCTTCCCGTGGGTAGTAATTTTGAGATATAATGTTGATCTTTTCAACTTTTACAGTGCCTTCCACATGTTAGGTAAAAAAGGACATGCACATATGTACAGAGATAACACTTCTGCTTGTTATCATTCCAAAGTTTCTTGTCAGCTCAGAATAAAAGGTATGGGTGGTACCTATTGTTCTTGTCTACTCACTACTGACTCCTCCAATCTTAATGTAACATATCCTGTCTTCCCAGCCACACTTGTGGACATGTGTCCATGTGGCAGGCCAGTGATAGTCCTAACCTGCTAACTACAGAGTTGGGGTCAAAGGTGGATGAGATCTAAGCCAGGACAATGGTGAGCTTCTCTGGAATATTTCTAACCCGAGCTGGTGGAGAGGGGGAGTAGAGTTTCTCTCTTCCTGGATAAGTTAGAAGAATGTGAGTTTAGAGTCACTTGTGGTGCATCACCTGATGTGTGGAGAAGGTTCATCCTCTGCAGGAAGGAGAGGGAAGCTAACTCAGAGAGAAAGGCAGCAATGGGAGCTGCAGAGACTCTGAGGTGGTTAGAATACCTTGTGAAGTTGTCCTTCGGGTCAACTCTACCACTGTTATTGTATGGTTTTGTTCAGTTTCCTTTTTTCTTAAGCTAGTTTTAACCTACAATGACTTTTGATTTACACCACATGAAAGGAAAATGGCGGCCAGATCGCCTTCATCTCCGCTGAGTTTTTTTCCTCCAAACAGACCACTGAAGGCATTCTGATCTTACACTAAGGTGAAGGAACATGGCTAATCTCCAAGCCACACAACTAGGCTGGATGTTTGACTGCAAATCCTTTATTGTGCCAGCTTTTAAGTCGAAAATCCGCATCAGTATTTGTCCTTTCCCCCATGGTGTCTACCTGGATTCAGGGGTGTAATTTTCAAAACAAAATGCATCAAAAACACATTATAATACTCAGAAGTTTCTTATAATGGTATGAACTGTTATATGACCTTTGATTAAGAACATTATTGGATTATGGCCTATAAGATAAGTTAATGTTTCTATCTTGGTATCAGACTTGTGAATTAAATGTAGATATATTGATGAACACCACCACTGCATCCTTTCCTCTTTGAGGGCCACAATAATCTCTCCCATTCTACATGGGATGTGGTGTCGTTTTTTTTACACCATCTTGCTGCAGGTAGAGGCTGTCTCAGGGGCTTTAGCTGCCCGAAAGAGAAGAAAAGGAGGGAGGGAGGGAACAAGGGAGGAAGGAAAGAAGGAAAAGAGAAAATAATAGTATGGCAGAAGACAGTGGACCACTGCAAACTTAATCAAGTAGCGGCCACAATCTCAATCCCAGCTGCTGTGCTACAGATAATATGAGAACAGATCAATATGGTATGAGGCTATTGATCAGATGAATGAGTGTTTTTCAGTTGCCCTCCAGAAAGAGAGTCACCAGATAGCTATACAACACCTATTCCCAGAACTGCCCTGGAGTTGTGTTAATTCTCCTGCTCTCTATCATAATGTATCATCATCTAGATGTTTCTTAGACCATCCCATTGGTTCACTGTCTTGATGCCATCATGTCTATTGAAATGTACTGGAGTGCACTGGTAAGACACATGCAGGCTAGAGAGTTGGAGATAAATTCTATATAGTTTGAGGTAGCTGTAACATCAATGAAGTCCAATGATCTGGGGAATGTCGGGGCATTCCTTCCAAGAGAAAGGACAAGTTATTGCACCTCGCATCTCCTCCCACTCAGAGAGAATCATAGTGCTTAGAAGACCTCTTTGGGTTTTGGAGCCAGCATATTTCACATTTTGGAATTTTGCTCCAGTTTATATACCAAGTGACATGAAAGCCTGCCAGTTTTAAGAGGAATCTGTAAGAGAGGAGTTTCTGCTGCAGATCCATGCTGAGATACCAATAGCCCTGTCCATTGGACAATAAGATCCTGGCAGCTCCCACAGACACCACAGAGATATCTATGGTACACAAAGATGTTTAGAGAGTCTCTGCAAGTCCCACTAGGAGAGTGACAGTGTAGTCCCCTAGGGTTCTGCCCCAAGACTAAGCTTCTGCCAGGGAGAATTAGACACCAATGGGAAAGGACTTCTTGGCATGCTATTGGGCTCCGGTAGAAATGGAGCAGGTGACCATGAGTCATCACCAATTGACTGGCCAAAACCACCCATCATGAGTTGGGTGAACTATCTATTGCCTCCAAATGTTTCCTCACACTCCTCTGAAATCCTCTCACTTGTCCCTTTGCTCTTCAAGGGGCAAACACTGATCTGCTTTCTGTCACTCTAGGTTAATTTGCATTTCCTAGAATTTTATGTAAATGGAATCATATAGTAGGACTGTGTTTTGTCTGGCTTTGTTCACTCAGCATAATTTTTTGAGATTCATCCATATTGTTGTATCAGTAATTTGCTTTTTTATTCCTGGGTTTTCCATTGTGTGAAGATACCACAATGTGTTTATCCATTCCCCTTTAATGCACATCGAGGTTGGTTCCATTTTACAACTATTGCATATAAACCTACTATAAACATTTGTGTACCAGTCTTTGTATAGACTATGCTCTTATTTTTCTTGAGTAAATATTTAGCATTGGAATGGCTGGACCATATGGAAGGTGTAGGCTTAACTATTTTAAAACTGCAAGGTATTTTTCAAAGGTGTTTGCACCACTTTAAAATTCCACCAGCAGTGTATGAGAATTCCAGTTTTTCCATATCTTTGTCAACACTTGGTATGGTTATAAGTTAGAGCCATTCTAATAGGTTTGAGGCGCTATCTTATTGTGGTTTTAATTTGAATTTCCATGATCACTAATACTGTTGAGCAATTTTTACATGCTTATTTGCCATCTTTTTGGTGAGTTTGTTCAGATATTCTGTGCGTTTGTATTGGGTTGCTTCTTTGTTATTGACTTTTAGAATCATTTACAATTCTGGATACAAGTCTTTTATCATATATGGACTTACAATATTTTCTTCCAGATTGTGACTTGTCTTTTTCATTTTGATAAAGTTGAATTCATCAACTTATTTATGGATTATGATGTGGTGTCATATCTAAGAAATCTTTGCCTAATCCAAGGCCACAATGTTTTTCTCCTGTTTTCTTTTCCAACTTTCATAGATTTAAGTTTTGCATTGAAGTTCTAGATCCATTTTGAATTAATTTTGGTAAATGGTGTGAGTTATGGATTGAACTTCACTTTTTTCTTTTCCACTGGGAAAGATTCAGCCTGAGCTAACATCTGTTGCCAATCTTCCTCTCTTTTGTTTCCCATTCCACAAAGCCCCAGTACATAGTTGTTTATTCTAGTTGTAAGTCCTTCTAGTTCTTCTATGTGAGCCACCAACACAGCATGGCTACTAACAGATGAGTGGTGTGGTTCCGGGCCCGGGAACTGAGCCCCAGGCCTCTGAAGCAGTTGTGCCAAACTTTAACCACTAGACCATGAGGGTTGGCTCTGAACTTCACATATTTGCCTATGGCTATCTAGTTGTTCTAACACTATTTATTGAAAAGACTGTTCTTTCTCCACTGAACTGCCTTGCACCTTTGTCAAAAAATCAGTTGTCTATAAACACATGGGTTTATTTCTGGAGTTTCTATTTACTTCAGTTGATCAAATAGTCTATCAAGACAGCAATGCCTTACTGTCTTCAGTACTGTAGTATATAAGAAGCCTTGAAATCAGGTAGTATTGGTACTCCAATTTTGTTCTTTTTGACACTGTTTTAACAATTTTAAATACATTGCAATTCTAGATGAATTTTGGAATCAGCTTTTCAATTTTTTTAGAAATGCTTGTTGGGATTTTGACTGTGATTGAATTGAATCTATGTATCAGTTTGGGGAGAAGTGATGTCTTAGCAATATTAATTCAGTCTTCTGACCCATGAACATGGTATATCTTTCCATTTATCCATTTATTTAGGCCTTTTTAAATTTCTATCAGCAATGTTTAGTAATGTACAGTGCAAAAGTCTTGCACATCTTTTGTCAGATTTATCCCTAAGTTTTATCAAATTCAATTTTCAATTGTTCATTTATAACGCTTAGAAACACAACTAAATTTTATATATTGATCTTGTATCCTGCCACATTGCTAAACACATATATTAATTTCAGTATATTTTTGTATATTTCATCAGATTTTCCACACAGCCATTCATGTTGTCTGAAAATAGAGTTTTTCTTATTCCATCCCAACTGGATGCCTTTTGTTTCTTTACTTTGCCTGATTCCACTGGCTAGAATCACCAGTAAATGTTGAATAAAGGTGGTGAGAGCAGACATCCTTTGGGGGAAAGCATTCAGTTTTTACCATTAAGTATGATAATAACTCTAGGTTTTTCATGGATTTCTTTTATCAGGTTATGTTAGTTCCTTTTTATTTCTAGTTTGCTGAGAGCTTTTATCAGAAATGGATGTTAGAATTTGTCAAATGATTTTTCTGCATATATTAAGCAAATAATATGGCTTTTCTTTTTTAGTTTGTTAATATGAGCAATTGCATCACTTCATTTTCAAATGTTAGACCAACCTTGCATTCCTGAGATAAACTCCATCTGGTTATGATGTATTATCATTTTATGTAGATTGAATTTGATTTGCTGGAATTTTGCTTAGAATTTTTACATCTACGTTCCTGAGGGATATCCATCTATATTTCACTTTTTTGGTAATGTATTTGTTTGGTTTTGGTATCAGAGACATGCTGGCTTCATATAATAAGCTGGGAAGTACTCTCTCTTCAATTTTCTTTTCCAAGCTTAATTCTTCTTTTATTGAGATATAAATTATCACTACAATAAGTCTAGTTAACACTCATCACCATACATAGTTACAAACATTTTTCTTGTGATGAGAACTTTTAAGAACTACTCTTAGCAACTTTCAAAATATACAGTACAGTATTGTTAACCATAGTCACCATGCTGCACATTACATCCCAGGACTTATTTATCCTATAACTGGAAGTTTGTACCTTTTGACCCTCTTCACCCATTTTGCTCACCCCTCACCTCCTCCTCTGGTAACCACCAGTCTGCTCTCTCTGTCTATGAGTTTGGTTTTTGGGTTTTTTTTTTTAGATTCCACATATAAGTGAGATCATACAGTATTTGTCTTTCTCTGTCTAACTTATTTTACTGAGAATAATGCTCTCAAGTTCCATTGATGTTGTCATAAAATGGCAAGGTTTGCTTCATTTTTGGCTGAATAATATTCCATTATCTTTATCCATTCTGTAATTTTCTTTTTCTATTCATCCACTGACGGACATTTAGATTGCTTCCATGTCTTTGCTATTGTAAATTATGCTGATATGAACATAGGGGTGTAGACGTCTTTTGAGATAGTGTTTTCATTTCCTTCAGATAAATCCCCAGAAGTGGAATTGCTGGATCATATGGCAGTTCTATTTTTACACTCTTCGATTTCCCAGAGTGTTTCTGTAGAATTGGATCATGAATTTTTTAAACAGTTGGTAGAATTTACTAGTGAATCCATTTATTTCTATAGCTTTCTTGGTGAGCATATTTTCCATCAAATTTCTTTATATATAGGAATCTTCAGATTTCTTCCTGAGTAAGCATTGGGAAGATTGTGTCTTGCTAGGAATTTTTCAATTTCATATAAATCTTCAAATTTATTGGCATAAATTTGTTTATAATATTTCCTTACTATTCTTCCAATATCTATAGAATCTGTAGTGATGTCACCTCTCATTCCAGATACTGGGAATTTGTGTCTCCTCCTTTTACTTCTGATTAGAGGGCTGGAGGTTTATCAATACTTTTTATTTTCTCACAACATCTGCTTTTGACTTTATTAATCTTCTCTATTATTTTCTGTTTTCTATTTTATTTCTGCTTTGGTTTTTATCTGTATTAGTTGTATCTGTATAGTTTTTGTTGCTGCATAACAAATGACCACAAATTTAACAGCTTAAAACAACACAATTTCTCACGTGAGAGTTCCATGGATCAGAAGTCTAAGCCTGGGTAGCTAGATCCTCTGTTCAAGGTCTCATTAGGCTGCGGTCAAGCTGTAAGCTGGGGCTCTCATCTTATCTGAGGCTGGAGTCCCAGTTCAAGCTTATTCATGTTGTTGGCAGAATTCAACGTGTGGTTGAATCTCTGTTTTCTTTCTAGCTATTGGCCTAGGGTTACTCAGAAGTTAGACGCCACTTGTCTCCATAGACAGTTTGCAACATGGCTGTTTGCTTTCTTCTTCAAGGACAGCAAGAACATCTCTCTGATGCTTCACCTTCTTTTAAAAGCTCACCTAATTAGGTCAGGCCCACCCAGGATTATCTTCCTTTTTTTTAACTCACTGTCCACTGATTAGTAACCTAATAACACATGCAAAATTTCTTTGCCATATAAAGTAGCATAATCCTGGGAATGACATCCTAATTTATTCACAGATCCTGCCGACACTCAAAAGGACAGTATTATATGGGATGTGTATACCAAGGGGAAAGAATTTTGGAGCTGTCTTAAATTCTGCCTATCACATTATCACTTCCTTTTTTTTTTTTTCTTACTTTGGATTTGATTGGATTTTCTTTTTCTAGTTTTTTAAGCTGAAATCTGAGATTATTAATATGAGACTATGTTCTTTTCAAAATGGTGCTATATCTCTCATGTACTGTTTTAACAGCATCCCACAAATCTTAATATCTTGTATTTTTGTTTTTTCATTCACTTCAAAATACTTTCTAATAACTTTTTTGATATTTTCTTTGATCCATGACTTATTTGGAAGTCTGTTACTTTGTTTCCAAATATTTGGAGATTTTCCAGATGTCTTTCTTTTACGGATTTTTAATTCAGTTCCATTATGATCACAGATTATATTTTGTATGACTTGGATCTGTTTATTTTAATTTATTGAGACTTGTTTTATGATTCAAATATTGTTTATTGTCATAAATGTTCTGATGTTCTCATGCACTTGAAAAGCATGTGTATTTGACTGTCATTAGATCAAGTGTTCTATGAATGTCCATGAGGTCAGACTGATTAATATAGGCATACCTCAGAGATATTGTGGATTTGGTTCAGGCCAGAACAATAGAGCAAATATCCTAATAAAGCAAGTCACACAAATCTTTTGGTTTCCCAGTGCATATAAAAGTTATGTTTACACTATAGTGTGTATATACACTTCACACTCTATTAAGAGTGAAGTAGCATTATGTCTAAAATAACAATGTACATACCTTAATTAAAAAATATTTTATTGCTAAAAAATGCTAACCATCGTCTGAGCTGTTAGTGAGTCATAATCTTTTTGTTGGTGGAGGTTCTTGCCTGGTGGACAGGTCAGCAGCTGTCACCACACTCCATCTCTAAATCCTATGTCCTGTGATTTCCTCCAGCCCCACACCTGACTGCTCTGAAGGTGGGACATCCCAGTCCTGGGAGTGCCCACATCCTGGTGGTGCCAATGCTGATGGTTCTGGAGCTCCAGCAGGGTCCCTGCTTCCTCCTCCTCACCCAACCCAAGTCGTCTGTATTTTACAGAGGAAGGAACTGGGAACTAGGAAGGAGTGAGCAGCTCTGGATCACAAGCCCCTCTAGCCTACAGAAGGCTGCTGTGTCTGCAGACCTGGGATGTGGGGGAGCCAGGTCTGAGCAGCTGAGCACAGGAGGTTCCCAGGGCTGGGACCACACAAGTGCCCCCTGTGCCCTCTAACCTCTGCCCCTAAGTCTCCACCCAGTACAGGAGACCTGGGGTCCCAGCTGACAGGAACCGAGTGTGAAATGCTGCCTGTGGGAGGGCCGGCCGAGAGGTCCAGGTCCCACACAGTGTCCACCCCACCGCAGACCTTCACCGAATGTCCCTCAAACCGCACCTCCTCCTGGTCCTCACCGTCTGACACATTTATCACATTAACACCAGCTCTGAGCCACTTGCCCTCAGCTCTCAGTCACCTGGACTCCACCACCCTCCCCACTGGCGCTGAAACCAGCAGCCCTGGAACCCGCTCAGACACTGTACCAGGCCCCTCAAGTTCACCTTCCCACCTCCCCGCCCAGCCTTCTGGATGACTCCCCTCCCTTTAGGCCCGGCTGCTATGAGCCCATGCGCCTCCAGCACCGCCCTGGGCCACAGCCCCAGGCTCTCCACCTCCACTCAGCCTGAGCTGCAGGCACCCAGCTCACGGGGGTCCCCGCCTGACCTGAGCTCCAGCCACAGTCCCCAGAGCTGAGGGCCCACGGCCCTGAGGGGTGAGCCTGGAACCTTGGTGCCCTCCTCCCTCCCCACCCCCAGCATCCAATTCATCGCCGATTCTCAGCTCTGCCTCTTGGAGGTGACCTCCCTCCGTGTCCACGGACACCCTCCCGTCTCCCCGACGCACCTGTGCCCACCTGTCTCCTGCTCCGCCCCGCTCTCCCTCCGCCCCGCCCGAGAGCAGCAGAGCCCATCCCGGTCTCCCCATCCCGCAGGGCTTCCGTGGCTCTGAGCACGCAGCCCCCACCCCGGCCCCTCTCCGGTCTCTCCCCGGCCGCCTCCCCCCCCCACCTCCCCCAGGGACAGGGCCTCTCTCCGCCCGGGCTCCCGTCTGCTCCTCAAAGGCCCGCGCAGACAGGAGCCTGCGGGGGAGAAGCACCTGCTGCGGGGCCGGAGTTCGGAGCCACAACGTGGGGTCCAGACCCACGTTTGCCACAAACCGGCGGGGAGGTCTCGGCCGGGAACGGTCTCTGCAGAGCCAGCCGGGCGCGGACACTCTGCTCTGCTCTCCTTCCTGCCAGGACGGCGCCTCCCCAGCGCGGCTTGAGTTTCAGAGGAGTCGCCCCGGGTGAGAAGTGTTGACGGGGACGGACAGGCTGTGCTCAGTGTCCCCTCCCTGTGGTTCCCGGACACTTCCTCAGAGCCGTGGGGACCCCTGCCCACCTCACGGCTCTGCTCTGAGGGTCAAATTAGACACTGGCCCTGTGGGGACCGACCAGCTGGAGAACGTGAGACTCGTGTGGCGGGTGCAGTGACTGTGACCCCGGGCTGGACATCACCGCCACCCGGGACACTTCTGCATTTCAACAGTTATTTAAAACTCACAACCATCGTGAAGCTCACGCCACCTCACTCGAGGAGGGACCCACATTCCGCCCCAGCTCCCTTTCTCTGCCTTCCGGGGGTGTCCGGGGATTCACTCGCCCTGTGCTGAACCGGGTTGCGGAGCCAGAGGTCTGGGAGGGCCCCTCCCGGGCTGGACGAGGGTCCTTTGTTCTCTGATTCCCGGCGCCCGACTTCCCCCTGCTGATTGGGAAGGCGGTAGGTGAGGAGTGCCGCGGGCGCGGGTCCATGAGGCACTGGGTGTGGGTGCGGGGACTTGCGGGACCCCAGAGGGGTGCGAAAGTCCACCCGAACACGAAGGTGGAGCGCAGAGTGTGGAGAGCGGAGAATTCTGTGAGGAGCAGGAAGGGCTGAAGCAGAAGCCTTGTCTGTCCCCTCACTAAGGCCTCAGGCAGGCGTCCAGGCTTTTATAATGGCCCCAGCGCGTTCCGCTGCATCCTCCTGATGTCACATCCATGCCCCTGGCCAATCGCCAGCCGGCTCTCACCATGGCCCTCCTTACGTCACCGCTCAGACGCCAGCCCCCATCCCCTACAGGGTGGTCCGGTGCCCTCGCAGGCACTTGCCCTTTGCTGTGTCTGGCTCCCTCTCCCATTGCAGACTCTTCATTTCACAGGTGGAGCAACTGGGGGTGGGGGCGGTGACCGGCCCACAGGAGGCAGCCCAACCACGTGCTCCCAGGACCCTAGGGGATCTGAAAGCTGGCAGGGGGTTAGCTGTTCCTTGGGTCCTCCCTGGAGCCCCGCCCATCACCGAAGCTCCGCCCAGGGCTTTCCATGGCGACCTTAAGAGTACCTGGATCCTGTTGCTGCAATCCTTGCTATGTTAAGCGTACCTGGATCCTTTGCAGCTGCTGCTTCTCCCATCTGACAGCCGGTTCTGAGGATGGGACCTCAGGAAAGGGAGATGGAGTGCAGGGTGGGAGGGCTGCAGGCGGCCCGGGGCAATGACAGAGGAGGGAAACTCCAAGAAGAGGAAGGGTCCTCAGGCCAAGGGCCCAGGACAACAGCGGGAGTAGGCTGCTCGTCCGAGAAGGTGGACGTACCTTCCTGGACAGCACCCCATCACCCCTCATATGCAGTCGTCTGCCCCCTCCCCATGGCTGTAGTCATCATTGAAGACTTCAACCCTGCCCGCTGCTGGCACCACCACACCCCATTGTCATTTTGGGTGACTTCTACATCCACAGTGACAATCCATTCTATACCTGGTCTTTTGGTCCTTGACCTCCTTGCCTCCTGTTGCAAACATTGTTGGTATTTTCCCCAGCAGTCATTTCTTTTTTCTACACTGAATATCGGTAATACTAATAAATATAATGTAAATTGTTCTGGTCTCCTGATGCAATGGGCTCAGAGAAAGTGGCGCACTCCCAGGGAATGAATCATGACTGGAGGAAATCAACTGTGGTCCTCCCCTTCCTCTTTGTTGGGATGGGTTGGGGGCTGAGGAGGGCATTTGACCCCATTCTGGCCAGTAGGGCCTGAGAGGATGCCTCTGTAGGAGGCAGGTGGTGTTTGGGACAGTTTTATCTCCTTAACTAAAGAAAGGCAGGTGGTAGGAATCAGTCATCGCTCTCTGCCTTTGACCTGGTAGGGTGAATGTGTGATGTTGGCAGCTGTAGCAGCCAAAGTGAGACCATGAGGAAGGAGGTAAAGAGAATCCCAGAGGAGCTGATGAAAGACCCGCCCCTGCTGACAGGATGAATTCACCAACCCTGGAGCCTCCTGACTCTGGACTGCTTGTTGGTGAGATCACAGCCACCTGCGTTGAAGCCACTTCGGGCCAGAATTTCTGTGACATGAAGCTGAAGCCACCCCAGCTGATCCATTTCATCCCCAGAGTAATCTAAATATCTTATCTAAATATTTCTTGTGCCGATTCCACTTTCTAACTACCAAAATTTGTGTTTATCCTTGTGAGACATAGGTCACTGTAGGTCAAAGTCATATCTCACTCCATTCGTGTCCTCCAGTGTCCTAGCATCCTGCTTACTTCATAGTCAGTGCTAAACGTGTGTCATGAATACAAGTGTGTGATGAATGGTTTACAGTCTGGGCATCGACAGAGCACAGCCCTTCACCCAGACTAATACCTTTAGTAGCGTAAAACAAGCAAAAAACCAGAGAGATCAAGAACCTGCATGACCCAGTGTAGTCCTTGTGGTCACTGCTGTGAAAGCAAGAGGACAAGTCTAGGCCTGGCCCAGAGGAGTGTGGATCCCGAAGATGAAGGGCCTGTGTTCACCCCAATCCCTGCAGGGAGGGGACCTGCCTACAGACCAGGAATTCATGTACAAACTATCAGATGAGCTTGTCGTGGGATAAGCCAATAGGGTGTTCGCAGTTGTTCAGGCAGCTCCTGTCATCTCAGTGCACACGCCCTCTCCTTCCTCTTGCTTACAGAGCCACGCACCCATCCTAAGAAGACAAGTCTCTTGGTTCCCTTGAGCCCTGGTTTGGTCATGTGACTAAGTTTTGACTAGAAGGGCTGTGTGGGATTAAGAGGAGGATCTGGAAGTGAGGCAGCAGCCCCTTCACTGCCATCTCTTCCTCCTCCTGCAGCTGTGGAGTGCACACGTGATGGCTGGGCCCCCTCAGGTGGCACCTCAAGAATGGAACCAGAGGGTGATGGAGCAGAAAGATGGAGACAGGGCCCTAGTCTTGGCACGGAGAATCCAGACTTCTCTACATGAGAGAAAAGAACTTCATGTTCTTTTTCCCCAGTCATTGTTATGTTGACATTTCGTTATATGCAGATGCACTGATCTCCGACTGTCCAGGGTTCCTTCCCTACTCCACTGCTCCCCAGGGAAGGGGTCTGCTAGGCCTGCATCTCCCTATCAGCTGCTGTGGTCCCAGGAAGAGGGCTCCTCACCTGCCTATGCTCACAACTCTAAAGCCCCCTCCTCTTTGGCTGCAGCAACTTGTTTCCAGTTCCCAGAACTGGCCCATCTCCTTCATGCCCCTGGGCCTCTGCATGTGCTCTTCCCCCACCCCGGAGGGTCGGCCTCCTGGCTGTCCCTGCCCATCATTCTACTCTCAGTCATTCCCTCCATGGTGCCCTCCTAGCTTCCCACTAGCTCAGACCCCCTGACTTCTTCACTGTCCTATCACCATTGTAATCTCATATGTTTGTTGGTCCATCTGAAAAATGTCTCCCTCCCCTGTGACACTGAGCACCCTGAAAGTAGGGAGCCCTGTTGTGTTCCCCTCTGTATCCCCAGACCTGAGTTCAGTCCCCGCACACAGAAGGTGCTCACACATGCCAAGTCGTGGCCTCACGAGCCTTCGTGTTTCTGCTTCTGTGAGGTCAAGATGCCCCCGTCAGCACAGGCAGGGCTGAGCAAGGGCGTTGGCCTCAGACAGAAGGCCCTAGCATGGATTCTCTGCCCAACCCCTTTCTCGCTGTATAATTTCAGGCAGGCAACCCCAAAAGTGGGCACGATGAGAGACCCAGCCCCCAGAGCTGTGGGGAGAACCCCGTGAAGAGCACAGGAAATTGCTGGGCTCCCTGCCTGCCACAGGCCACCTCCTGCCCATCGCAGCCCCAAGGTGGACACACAAATAACTCCCGATTCCCTTTGCCCAGGTCCTTGCTAGCTTGAGGACATTCTTCCACTTTCCGTTCTTGGAGGTGGCTGACGAAAGAGGTCACAGGGCAGTCCACCAGCCTGTCCAGTGTCCCGCAGGGACTCAGGAGATGCATAACAACTATACCCCACCTTCCTGTCTGCTGGCTGGAGATGCCCTTCCCCTCTTCCAGAAGACACAGGATGGAGATCCTGTGGGGCTGGACCCCAGGCAGGTGAGGTTATTAGGGGAGGCGGCATGTGGGGCAGTTAGGGTAGGTGCTGGAGCTTGAGGTGGCAGAGATGACTGAGGGCCAATGGGGAGGATGGTATAGCAAGGATGAAGTTCCCCAGTGGGGCAGACTGTGGGCACAGTCTGAGGAGATGCAGACCCAGGGTCCCCATGAGGGGTCTGAGCTCTGCCCCACTTGGCTCGACCACAGCTAGGCAGTGGGTGGGGGAGACATCAGGGATTGGTAGGTGGTGTTTAGATGCTGCTGGTGTGGGTGCACCTTAGGAGAGAGACTGGGGGTCACTGGGCACCACTGGAGGGGTTGAGGTGAGGGCCCTGGGGTTTGGCTGGAACTGGCCAAAAGGCAGAAGAGGGACAGCCTTGAGGGCCAATCATGCCAGGGTGTAGGTGGGGCTCTCCTTGGTATTACAGGCCTTTCTGTGTTTGGCAGATAAAGACTCCTGCTGATCTTTCAAGCCTCAGTGCAGACAGCCTCCTCCCTGCTCTCCCAATCCTGCATATTCCAAGCAGGTCAATACGGTCTTGTGTAGACCCCACTCTCAGGGCCTTGTGGGGTCAAGTCACCACATTCTCTCCACTGCTGCCACTCCCTGGCTATGTGGGAAGAGGCGTGATCATAATCTCCACTTTCCTTCAACCCCCCTGCCACCCTCCCCCCCCACCCAAAGGGAAAGCAAGTATCGTAATCTCCATTGTCCACCAAGCCTCCATGTGGTGGCACTGTCATTTTCCATCAACCATTTCACCCTCCTAAGCCCCCACAGGGAAGAGTTTGTCAGGTTCTCCGTTCTCCATCAACCCACTTTACCCTTCCAAACAACCTCGAACAACGCACTGTCAAATACGTAGTGTTGTGCAAATCATCTGTATCCATTCTGATTTTCTGTCTGTTTCATCAATTATTGAAAGAGAGATGTAAAAATTGCCACCTATGATTGTGAATTTGTCTATTTCTCCTTGCAGATCTCAGTTATTTCTTCTTGTATTTTGAAGTTTCCCTATTAAGTATATAAACATTTAGGATTGCTATGTCATCTTGATGAATTGGTCTTTTGGTTTTAATTCAATATTTGATATAAAACAGACCTTTTGCCTCATTCTTCATAGCTTTCAAAATTCTACACATGGCTGCTCTTTTATACTGTTACAGCTGTCGGTGTGCTGGTGTTGGAGTTAGCAGAATGAAAGCAGGGGAAGGGACTATGAACAGCAGACACCCTAGATTCCAGGACTATCACAGGATGATCGCCCCTGAAAGATCCCCTGAGACATGCAAGCTTAATGATTCTCTCCCATGCATGTAGGAAGACAGAAAATCAGCATTTATTGAGCACTCACTCTGTTCTGCACAGTACTTTTACTATCACTACTCCTCCTAATAATAATATCTATGATTTATTGATCTTATTACTATTTGCCAAGCCACTGTGCTAAGATCTTGACATAAATAGTCTTATTTAATCTTATAGCAGTTCTGAGAAATATATCTTAATTCCATTTTACAAAAAAGAAAAGTCAAGGCTGTTTGAATTTAATGGATTAGTCCAGGCCACTCAGTTTGTAAGTGGGAGTCACACCCATGTGTGGTCAGCAGAATTCTAAAGATGTCCCTTCAAGATTCCCATTGTCCCCAGTTTATTCCATCAAACACTGACCCACTACCACTGTGAAGAGACTTTGCAGATCTGATTAAGATTACTAAACAGTTGACTTTAAGACAGAACAATCATGCTGGACTATCCAGGTGGGACCAATGGAATCACAAGGACCAATGGAATCACATGATCCTGAAAAGCAGAAAAGCCCGTCAGAGAATGTGGCACAGGGAGGTCACAGTGATGCACAGCATGAGAAGAATTCAAACCACCATTGCTGGCCTCCAAGATGAAAGAAGGGAGCCATGAGCCAAGGAATTGTGGCCTCCGGAAGCTGAGAATGACTGCTGGTTGACAGCCAGCAAGGAATGGGGACCTCAGTCCTACAACAATGTGGAACTGAACTGCCAGCACCCTGCAAGGCTCAGAAGCAGATTCCTTCCCAGCGTCTCCAGGAGGGACCACAGCCCTGCTGACACCTGGATTCAGGGCTTGTGAACCAAGAGCAGAGAACCAGCTGAGCCACACTGTGGCACATCTTCTGACACATAGACTGTGAGATGATAAGTGGGTGTTGGTTTCAGCCACAAAGTTCATGGCATCTGTTAGGCTTCAGTAGAAAAGACTGTACCATGTCTGCCTTGCCCCAAAGTCCATGCTGCCCCAGGGATTCAAAAAAATAAAAGCGTTGGAAAGTTAATTTAGTTATTCAAGAACAAAACGTATTTTAAGTCTGCCCTATAGATGTTAGAAAACTTAATTCAGACAGGACTCTGTAGCATTGAAATAAATATCTGTATAAATTATAAAGGTGGGCTTTTAACCAACAACTCTAATTTCAGTGCTTTCTGCCCATTAATATACAGAAAAGACCACGGGAAGTTTGTTATACTTACTTTATGTGGGAAAACTGGAGCCAATGCAATAAAGGGACAGAGGGTGGTGTGTGACCTCCTCTGCATGTTTCTCTATTCAATTCACTTGACTTTTATCCCAATCAATGCTTAGAAGCATGGTTATAAGTAAAAATAGCCAGTTGGGCACAAACCATCCTCTTCCTTCTTACCTTCCAATGCAAAATGCCCGATGACCCCATTCCACATACTCTGTCCACACGCTCACGACCACACGTGCCGGGCTGAAGAGGTCAGCACACCTGTGGGCTGGGAGGGACGTGCCAGTCTAGACCTGAAGACGTCAGAAGTTCAATTTTGAAATTCCAAAAAATCAGTCAATCAAGGTCCGTCCCTCACTTGGGGACTACATGAAGCATTGCAGAGCAGAAAAGACATGGGCTGTGGAAATGGGAAAGGTTGGTGGTTTTGAATCTCAGTTCCACTTACTGGCTATATAATTCTGAGAATTATTTTATCTCCTTTAGGTTCTATTTTCTAATCTATAAAATGTATATAATAATAACAATGAAAGTTGTAAAACGCTACTATTGATTGCTAAATGTATGCAGTGCCTACTATGAGCCAGGCCACCACTATGTTAAGTGGTTATGCACTTAATGTAAATTCCCTTGTCTAACCTTTTAACTGCAGGTCTTCCTGACCTTGAAGCCTCAGTTCTGACTGCTTTTCCCCACACAGGACTCATGTCTTCGTGCAGAGCCCATCTAGGTCCCACGTGTAGGGCCTGGCACTACCGCATCTTCAACAAGACTGGCAATTATGAAAGGCCTGGTAACACTTAGTAAATGCACACAAACACTCTACCAGTTAGTGTTCTTACCTGCAAGCTGCAGAACCCACCTCATCACTAAAGCTGGAAAGGAGTTTGTTGAAGGGAGTTAGCACATTCCAGGCTCTCTTGGATGGCCAGAGAGGTGGACTTAGAAGCATCATAGCCAGGGACAGGACAAACTGCCCCCATGCAGATTCCCCAACTGCTGCTGCCCAGCACAGATCCCATGGTTCATACCACCCATATCAGGCAACAAAGCCAGGCACCCCACCACTACAGCCCTCCAACTCTGGCTACCTCTGCCACCACTTTCATCAGAGATGGATCCCGCAGGCTTCCTTGTTCTGCACTGAAGTTTCTCATTGGTGTGTTTGACTGGGGAGCCTGCAGCAGGGGAGGCCCAGATCTGCAAGGGAGGCAGGAGGTGAATTTCTGGCTTTATCTTGGGGATGTGGGACTTAGAGAGTAAGAAATTCTTCAAAGATTAGATGGTCATTCAAAAAGTACTGAGCACCTCAAAACACGGCAGATGTTCTCTGTAATGGCATAAATATCCTCATGGTGCATTTGAGGCACTGTGGAGCAGAGGCAGTTTCATTCTGAACATTTGTATCAGGAGGAAGGATTTCACCGAGCACAAAGTGCTCCTTTGCCACCATTGACACTGGCCTCGAGAGCACCGGAGCTGCTCTCCTCATACTGGAGTGACGTTTGCCAGCACATGTGAGGCCGTATATTTCTTCCTCGGCAGAGCTGAGCGATGGTGGGCAGCTGGCACTGGGTGGAGAGCAAGGTAACAGCAGCACTTTCATTGTCCAGATAACCAGGCTTCAGTAGGACTAGGAATTTCAGAAGTAGCTCTCCAAATATTAACTATAAGACAACATAATTTAAACAAAAATAAAAATGAAATTATTTTTCATGAATCTGCAACCATATCTTCTGTTTCACCTATTTTTTTTTCTTTCTTTTCCTTACTTTTCCCCTTCACTGTTTGTGAAAGTCTGTGTTTCCAGACTAGAGGCATCTTGTTAGTGTGCTAATAATAGTTCTAAGAGGATCTAGAAAAAATAATTTTACATTATATTGTTAATAAAAATCCGAGAGTCATTGCATTGCTTCTCTCTCCCCTCCATTAGCTCTTTACCTCTATTTCCCTCCAGTCAGAGAGAACAAAGAAAGAATGGTTAAGTTAGGTGTGTTAAACATTATGATGTTTTTCTTCCAATTAGGAGATTTTCCTACAGTAGTCCTGTGTCCTCTACCCATTTCTAAGAAATGAGTATTTGATATTTAAGCTACAATTCATAGACATTGTTATCATCATTTGTTTTCTACAAGCTTCCAGCTCTTAACAAACTTGTGTATAATTTTTAAGGAAAGCAGAACTTTTTTCCTAAAAACAATTATTTCATATCCCTGTAAAATGGGCACAGACAGTTTTTTTTAATAGAGGTATATGATATATAGTGATTTCTCCACAATTCTTTACACGTTGACTCAAATCAGATGTCAACAAAAATCTGTTTCTCAGTGACTCACATAAAGCATTGCTGTTGACAATACACCACAAGTTACCTGAATGACTCTGAGAACAAGGTACCATAGATTTTCCATGCAGTACCTTCTACTCCATATTCATTAGCTTTTACTTGTCTCCCACATTTCATGATCTTTCTAGCTGAAAACCTCGCTATATCTCATCTTGGATGTGAAGAGTAATACTTTGGTAATATTTGACCTCTCCCGAGTAACATGAAACATGATGCTTCATGGAACATCAGTATCTTAATCTAAAATAATCATTTAAAAAAATGTCAGGGACAATTATGGAGCCCTCAAAATACTTTGAATAGGAAGATGCCTATGCATTGAGCCACTTCTGTTAGTTGGCCAAGACTGCTTTTCTCAATCTAATAGAGACCATTTGGAAAGGAATAGAACAGCAGGCTCAATCGACTAGCACAGTGAGTTCTGGGATGGGATGCCCAGGACTTTCCAGCAGGTCATAAACAAGGGGTGCTGGTACAAAAAAATAGCACTGAAAATGTTAGCTTTTAAATGATTTATCACATAGGTCTCATTTGAAATAACTAAATAAAGTGGATATTCATGCAAACGGGTTTTCTCAATTGAACTTATTAATCAATAACTATAACTTAATTTCAAAGAAAATACATATTTTCCCTATTAAAAGGTATCCCTTACTTTCCACCCAACCAGACTTATGAGTGACATAATACAAAAGAACTTAAGGCCTGGCATTAGTCAGTGGCTGGAAGGCAAATTTCTGGCAAGAGGGTATGTCTGAACATTAAAATTCAGAAGTAACTTTAAGCTCCTGGTCTGGATGTCTTTTGTTTAGATTTTTTTGTTTGTTTCTTTTGCCTCAGGATGAAAAGAAAGAAAACTCTGCCTGAGCCTAGCTTAGCTGGCTTTTGGTGATAAAGTCTCTAACTCCGAAAAAAAAATAATGCTTTTAGCTCTTATAACTCTGACCCAATGGAATGTAGAATGACATGAAAGCTAATAAGAAAAAGGTAGTAGAAGTAAGACTTGGCTACAAAGAAAAACCACATTTGTCTCTTTCACCTCACCACGCTTCATAACTATACCAAATAGCAGCCATAAGACTGAGAAGACATTTGGGATGGAGTGGGGGAAAGAGCTGGGAGTCAGTTCTACTCAAAAGAAAATTGATTCGACCAATTGTCATAGAGTGTAATCACATTTAGTTTTTCTAAGCCAGTGATTCTCAGAGTGGGATTTCAAAGTTTGGACTCTTGGAGTTTTTATGAATTTTTCAAGGAATTCATGAGGTCAAAATTATTTTCATGATAAAACTGTTATTTGCCTTTTTAACAATATTGACTTTTGTATTTTAAAAATGAGAAGAAATGTTAGCACCTTAGTATGAGTCAAGGCAGTGGCAAAAACTGTAAGTTGTCATTGTACTATTCACTGCCACACGCAGTTAGAAAGGACTGCCAGTTTCACTTAAGAATGCCATTGGTAAAGCTGCACATATTATTAATTGTATGAAATTTTGGCCCTGAGTACGTCTTTTTAATACTTCATGTGGAGAGACGGGAAGTGCATCTGCTGCCTGCTCAAGTAGGAGGGGTTCTCTGTAAGAAAGCACGCATGTGATTACTTCAGGTACAATCAACACAATTGTTACTGAAAGAACGACTGACAGACTTCAGTTTCTCAGACTTGGGTTTTGCCAAAAATGGAGTGAGTCTGTTACTTTAAAGAAAACAACAGACCAGACAGTTGTTGCCAATGATAAAATTAAAAGTTTTGAGTGAAAAGTAGAATTCTTGAAAACTTGTAATAGCCTCTGTGAGCCTGACCTCTTCCCAATTTTAAAAAATCTGTGATGATATTTGTAATGAAAACAACAATTGTGATTTTTTTATATTGTGTAATGAAATGTATCAACATTTATAAAGTCAGCATAACTTTGAGTCAATGTTTTCCAAATGATGAATGCATGATGTAACAAAATCACATATATATAAATGATCCACTCCAAGTGAAAGGTAGACCAATGAATTTTGATATAATAAAAATATTTCATCAATATAATTACAGATTCCTCACGGCAATTAAACTTTAAGAAATTACCATTTGTCAAGTTTTGGTGTGCTGCCAATGAAAAATGACTACAATAGTCTGAAAAACTATTAAAATAATCCTTTACTTTCCAAATACATCATACATCTCTGTGAGGCTGGATTTTTGTCATCCGAAACAACATATTGCAACATTTTGAATGTGGAAGCACATACGAGAATCCAGCTACTCTCTATTAAGCTAGGGGGCTACACAAGGAAGGGGGAACCTGGGGAGAGTGGGGAGGTCTTGCTGAGTGAAGAAGGGAAGCTATGACCCTGGGGAGGACAAATCAGCCAGACTTCGCAGAGAGAAAATATCGGGGAGAAAGAGCTTCACAGAGAAAGAGCTCTGGAGATCTTTGCCCTTGAGTCTTCAGCGGAGTATGAATCACTGCATGCATGTAAGGAAAATGTCCAGCACTGGGGAAAGACCCACCCAAAATTAAGAGAGGAAATGAAGCTGGAGCTCACAGCAGGTGGGAATATTTCCTGTTCCCAGCAGCCAGAGTGAAACACCTCGTAATTCATGGGGCATCAGGCAGAGTGCTCAGAAGTCCATGTGGAACACTTACCAAGACAGACCATATTCTGGGCCATGAAACAAATCTCCAAAATCCAAAAGGATCCAAGTCATACAAAGTATGTTTTTTGCCCACAGTGAAAATGATTTAAAGGTCAATAACAGAAAAAATATCTGGAAAATCCCCAAAAACTTGGAAACTAAGTAGCATACCAAGTAGTCCATGGAAAAAAAGGGGGAGATGGGGAATAAAAAGTATTTTGAATTTAATGAAAATGAAATTGACAATCATCTATTCAGACTGATACAGAAAAAAGACAGAATACAAAAATTACCAATATCAGAAATAAAATAGGTGACATCACAATAGATTATA
Source organism: Tapirus indicus (assembly GCA_031878705.1). Lineage (NCBI taxonomy): Eukaryota > Metazoa > Chordata > Mammalia > Perissodactyla > Tapiridae > Tapirus > Tapirus indicus. The sequence continues at coordinate 57,506,388 of CM062917.1, forward strand.
CACATGTTGAAAGAGTAATAAGATAAACTTATAAACAACTTTATGACAAAAAAATCAATTATGTAGATGAAATGGACAATTCCTTGAAAGAGACAACCTATCAAAGCTTGCTCAAGAAGAATTGAGAAACTAAATTCCAGTAAACTTATTAATGTAGTTGAAAAGAAAACTCCGGGTCCAGATGTCTTTATTGGCAAATTCTACCAAGCATTTAAGGAATAAAGAATAGCAATTACAGACAGATTCTTCCAAAAAATTGAAAGTTAGAAGCTATTGCCCAATTCATTCTATGAGGCCAGCATTGTGTTAATACTAAAAACAAAGATATTGAAGCAAATGAAAGCTACAGATAAATATCCCTCATAAACATAAATGCAAGAAAAATCCAACAAAAATCATAGTACATAGAATTCAACCATATATAAAATGATAGTGGATAGCATAAAAAATGAGATACACAGGGATAAATCTGACAAAAGATGTGCAAGACTTATACACTAAAAACTATTAATCATTACTAAGCAAAACTAAAGACATTAATATGTGGAGAGATCTACTAGTTTGTAGATCAAGATTCAATGTGGTTAAGATGTCAGTTCTACCCATGCTGATCTATAGAATCAACGCAACCTTGATCAGAATCTCAGCATATTTTTTCTGTAGAAATCAAAAAGCTAATTCTAAAATTCATGTGGAGAGGCAAAAGGCCTAAGATAGCCAAAGCACTTTGTAAAAGGACAGAATTCAAGTACTTATATTACCCAACTTGAAATCTTATTATAAAGCTACAGCAATCAGTTCAACACGCTGTTGGCTAAAGATAGGAAAATAGATTAATGAAACAGAGCCCAGTGTCCAGAAATAGACCCACACAAATATGGTCAATTTACTTTTATCAAAGGTACAAAGGCAATTTGGTGGAGAAAGAATAACTTATTCAATAAATGGTGCTGGGATAATTGGATATCTTGTGTAAAAAAATGTAATCTAAATCTCACATCTTATACAATAATTAACTCAAGATATTTAAACCTAAAACTATAAAGCTTTTAGAAGAAAATGTAAGACTAAATCTTTGTGACACTAGGTTAGGCAGAGATTTATGTGGACGTATGTTGTTATTTTTCTTGGATATTTACCTGGGAGAAGAATTTCTGAGTCATATGGTATGTGTATGTATAACTCTTAAGCAACTACTGGATTATAGTTTAAATACAGAAATTATAAATTGCTAGAACTGATTTATGCTATTTTACTGATTAGTCCATTGATAACAACCTTGAGAGTGGCCTTTAATGACGTGCCACAGTACTCTGCTGTTCTGGAATTTCTACAAAGGGCCTACTTCAAGTCTTCTGCTCAGCACAATTAATGCATGCATGAGGGGAAACTACCCTTGACTGAACTAGATCAATCCAAATGAATTAAAGGGCATAATCAATACCCAGAGCTCATAGAGGGTCAGAAATAGTTTCTGTTCTGACCAGCCAGAGTGAAAAATTTGAGGAGGAACATGGTGATGGTTTTCCTGAGCTTTCTTTTTATTTCTCAGATATCTCAGACTAGGTGCTGGAGAAGCCTCCAACTCAGAATTGCCACCAGGAATAGATTTTTTTTAGAGCCCAAGTAAAGTATGGTCTCTCTGACCAAAGGACTCTCCTGGTCCTCTGCTCAGCAGAACAAGGATACCCAGGCTTGGCATCTCCTGTGGTGCCAATGGCAGAGGTGACCAAGTTCTGGCTTTTCTCAAAATGCCTCGCCAACCCCTAGTCACAGAAAGTGGCCCAGATAAGTGTTCTCCTCCCAAAAGCACTGGCAGAGACCAAGCAAGCAGCCTCCTGGAACCAAGTCACTTGGAAAGCGTGCCCAGTGACCACTCACTATCTAGAGGCACTGGGCATACCAGGGAAGCTTCTTCTGACCTTGAGGGTGGGGCATCAGCAGGGATTGACCACAGGCTCTGCCAGCACCTAGTAGGCTGGAAGTTTGGGAAGTTCTCTCTACCTGTATTTCCCATGTCCTTCCTGACAGCAACAGACCAAAGGAAATGTATTCTCTCCCTGAAGATGGCACCAGCAGGGATTAAAAGGGGAAACCCAGTGGGGTCAGGTGAACGAGGCAGACCAGAATAGCATGGCAAGGGCTCTGAAAGCTAAATTGTCATGAAATCATAGCCCACAATCCACAAAAGTAAGCCAGGACCTGGTTTACACACTAAACCTAAATGGAGAGAATGCATGCTAGAATAGAAGAATTAATAGAATCTAGCCTCTCCTAAAATAATACTTGAAAATATCCAGGATACAATTTAAAAAAATTATTGTCTTAACGAGAATGAAGGAGGTCTTGACTGCTCTAAAAAATAAAGTATTTATGTTTTTAAAAAATCACAATACTATAATCAATCAGATGTTAGAATTATCTGACAAGGATTTTAAAGCATCTGTCATAAAAATGTTTCCAAAAGCAATTAGAAAATACAAAATATCTACAAAGAAATAGTAGTTATAAAAAAGAACCAAATAGAAGTTATAGAAGTGAAAAATACAATAACCAAAATAGAAAACTCCTTGAATGGGCTCTGAGATAGACTGGGGATGAGAGAGGATAGAGTTAGTAAACTTGAGGACAGATCAATATAATTTACTCAGTCAGAGAGAAAATAGACTGTAAAAAAGTAGAGATTTTCAGGTACCTGTGGATAATTACAAAAGATCTATTACAGATCGTATAGTCTGAGGCCCAGAAGGGGAAGAGAAAGAGTGTGCAGCTGAAAAAAAATTCAGATAAATAATGGTTGGAAATTTCCAAAATTCAAAACTTAGCATAAAATATAAACCTACAGATTCAAGAAGCTAAATGAAACAAAATAGGATAAATCCAAAGAAATCTATTCCAAGACATATCATAATTAAACTTCTGAAAACTAAAGACCAAGAAAACATCTTAAAAGAAGCCAGAGAGAAATGATACATTACCTATAGAGGAGCAACCAATTTGAGTTAGAGTTGATAATTCTTCTGAAACCATGAAGGCCAGAAAGAAGTGGCAAAACATTTTTCAAGTACTGGAATTAATGTCAATGTTAAATTCTAGTTCCAGCAAAACAATTCTTCATGGATGAAGGGAAAATAAAGACATCCTCAGACAGGAAAAATAAGAGAATTTTTCACTAGCAGACCTGTACTTAAGGAATAGTTAAAAGTTGTTCTCCATGCAGAAAGGACATGATAACTTAAAAAGGCTTGGAAACTTAGAAAGGAAAGAACAACAGATGAATTAAAATAGGGACTAATTAAATAGAATATTATTATCCTCATGATTGTCTTTAAATCCTATTTGATGGTTGAAGCAGAAATTATAACATCATCTGATGTTGAGCTTGATGTATGTAGAGGAAATACTTGAGACAATTATATTTTAATAGTCAGGAGGGCAAAGGAATGTAAATGGAAGTAAGGTTTCAATAATTCACTCATAGTTGTAAAACATCAATACATATAGGCTGTGATAAGTTCTATATGTATATTGTAATACCTAGACAAACCACTAAGAAATTATATGGAGCAATATGCTGAAAAACAGTATAAGTAAAACAAGATGGAGCCTTCAAAATGTTCAAGTCACCCACAGGAATGCAGGAAGAGAAACAGGAACAAGAAACAGACGAAACAAACAGAAAACAGAAAGTAAAATGGCAGATTTAAGCCTTAGCATAGTCATAATTACTTTAAATGTAAATTATCTAAATACACCAATTAAAAGATGGAAATTGGCAGAGTGTATTGAAAACAACCCATGAACCAATTATATACTGTATGCAATAAAGTCACTTCCAAAACAACAACATAGATAGGTTGAAAGTAAAAGGAAGCAAAAAGATATATCATACTACATGTAACCCACCCTGACCCCCCAAAAAAACCAGAAGTACCTATATTAATATCAGGTAAAGTAGAATTCAGAGTGAGATAAAAGGGTGGCATTATAAAATGATAAAAGGATCAATCCTCCAGAAAACATAACAATACTAAATGTATATGTACCAAACAAAAAAGCCTCAAAAATACATGAAACAAAAACTTATAAAGCTGAAAGGAGAAGAAGACAAATCCACAATTATAGTTGGGGACTTCAAAACCTCACTCTCAGCAATTGATAGTAGCACTAAATAGAAAATCAGCAAGCATATAGAAGAACTGAGCAATCAACCAACTGGATTTAATTGACATGTATAAAAGAACGCTCCACCCAACAACAACAGAATAACCATTTTTTAAGTACCATTAAGCATTCACCAATATAGCCCATATCCTGGGATATAAAACACAAATTCAATAAACTTAAAAGGATTTGAGTTATACAGTGTGTTCTCTGATCATAATGGAATCAATCAAGAAATCAAAAACAGAAAGACAAGAAATTTTTGAAATATTTGGAAATCAAACAACACATCTTGATATCATCCATGTTTCAAAGAGCAAGTGTCAAGGGAAATTTTAAAATGCCTAGGATTAATGAAAATACAGCATATCAAAATATGTAGGACACAACTAAAGCAATGCTGAAGAGAAAAGTTATGGTACTGAATGCTTACATAAAAAAAGAGAAAAAGTCTCAAACCAATAATGTACATTCCTACCTTAATCAACTAGAAACAGAAGAGCAAAATAAACTCAAAGCAAGTAAAAGGAAGGAAATAATGATAAAAGAAGAAATAATGAAGCTGAAAATAAGAAAATAGATAAATCAATGAAACAGAGAGCTGATTCTTTAAAAAGGAATCAACAAAATTGAGGAACCTCTAGCAATGCTGACAAGAAATCACCAATATCAGGAATGAAACAAAGGTTCCTACAATCATTAAAAAATAATAAGTAATACTACAAACAATTCTAAGCCTATAAATTCAGCAACTTAAAGAAATGGGTGAATTCCTCAAAAATTATAAACTACCAAAACTCAACCAATATTAAATAGATGATCTGAATAGTACTACAAATATAGATTAAATTATAACTGAAATGCTCTTGAGAAAGTAATCACCAGGACTAGACAGGTTCACTGTAGTTCTAACAAACATTATAAAAAAGAGCTAGTGCTAATTTTACATAATGTCTTCCAGAAAATACAAGCAGGGAGAATACTTCCTCCAAATAATTTTATGGGGTCAGTATTACTCTGATACCAAAACTTAACAAAAATAGAACCAAAAAAAGAAAACTATAGACAAATATTTTTAATGAATTTAGATCCAAAATTCTACAGGCTTGGAATATACATTTGCAAATCACATATCTGATCAAGGACCTGTATCTAGAATGCATATAGAACTATCATAACTCAATTGTAAGAACACATTTAATTTTTTAAAAAATGGGTACAAGATTTAAACAGATATTTCACCAAGGAAGACATACAGATGGCAAATACACATATAAATAAGATGCTCAATTTTATTAGTTATTAGGGAGATGCAAACCAAAACCAAAATGAAATATTCTACAGTCTTATTGGAATGTCTAAAAACAAAAGACACACCTCACTATGTGTTGACAAGGACGTGCAACTGGAACTGTCATAGACTGCTAATAGGAATATAAAATGGTAGAACCACTTTGGAAAAAAGTTTGGAAGTTTCTTAAATAATTGCATATACACCTACTATATGACCCAGTTATTTCATTTCTAGGTCTTTTCTCAAGATTAATTAAATCAAATGCCCATACAGGGACATGTGCATGAATGTTCATAGCAGCTTTATTTGTAATAGCCCCAAACTGGAAACAATCCAACGAATGAATGGATAATTAAATTGTGATGTATACTTACAAGGGAATACTCCCACACAATAAAATGGAATGAACTGTTGATACATAAGTTTGAACCTTAAAATAATTGTGATGACTGAAGAAAGACAGAAAAGAACACATAGTCTATGATTTCATTATATAAAATTCTGGGAAATGAAAACTAATGTATAGTGACAGAAAGTAAATCAATATTTGCCTGGGACAGGGTGCAGGGAATAGAATGATCAGAAGAGAGGAATGACAAAGGGTTATGAGAAAACTTTGGGGGGTGATGAAATTCTTCATTCTCTTCATTGTGATGGTGGTTTCATACAACTATACATATGTCAAAACTTATCAAATGGTATACTTTAAATATGTGACATTAATTATATGTCAATTACCCCTCAATAAAATGATTTTTAAAAAACAGCAAAAAAGAATGATGTGCATTGCAATTTAAGATTTCAGAGTCTGAAGAATCCCCAGTGAAAATAAGATCAAAGGAGTGAACCTAGAAGTGGATCCATGAAGTCAAGTGTAGGTGAATGTATAGTAATTGTAAAGTTAGATTATTGGATGAGTTGTTGTAGTGGATATTAAGTCTTCTAAGGGGTAGGCAGGAGTTAGGGTAGAGCACGAGATTGTGATGTGAGCTGCATCACAAAGTCTTTAATGTTAGAGTGAGATTAGTAAATGACAACAGCAAGAATGGACAGTTTAGTATAACCAGTTTTAAGGGCTCCAATGAGAGATCGTGAGAGAGTACTAGACTACAGATGGTCTCCAACTTACCATGGTTCAACTTACGATTTTTCGACTTTATGATGGTGCAAAAGCAATACACATTCAGTAGAAACTGTACTTCAAATTTTGAATTTTTCTCTTTTCTCAGACTAGTGATATGCCATACAATCCTCTCTGGCAATGCTGGGCAGCAGCAACAAGCCACAGCACCCAGTCAGCCATGTGATCATAAGGATAAACAACCCATACACTTACAACCGTTCTGTACACTTCCAACCATTCTGTTGTTCCCTTTCAGTACAGTACTCAATCAATTACATAAGATATTCAACACTTTATTATAAAATAGTCTTTGTGTTAAGATGCTTTTGCCCAACTGTAGGCTAATGTAAGTGTTCTGAGCACATTTAAGGTAAACTAGGTGAAGGTTCAATTGGTTAGGTATATTAACTGCATTTTCAAGTTATGATATTTTCAATTTATGATGGGTTTATCACAAAGTAATCCAACCATAAGTCGAGGAAGATCTGTATGTATACAGTCTTGCGTCGCTTAATGAGAGGGATACATTCTGAGAAATGCATCATTAGGCAATTTTGTCATTGTGTGAACATCATAGAGTGTACTTACACAAACGTAGATGGTATAGCCTACTACACACCTGGGTTATATGATATTAATCTTATGGGACCACCATCATATATTCAGTTCATCATTGACCACAAGGTCATTATGTGGCACATCATCATAATAGTGAGGAGGCAGGAAAATGTTGCTGATAGTCTAGACCCAATGCACTGTGGGTGCAAGTGGATCAGGCAAGTGGATAGAAAGGGTGTTTCCTCAAAAGATAACACTGTAAGAGAGTCGGTTTACAATCGACAATTCCAGAAGGAACACTGGAAAGGTGTGGGAGGAGGGTGGGTTCATTAGTATAGGAGCCTGAGAAAGTGCAGTAGGTAATAGATGAGGCTCTGTGAAAGGATGGGGCTTAGGGGTGCATGAGAAGCCCAGGAAGAAGTGGCTGACATTGGATACTCTAAATGTAAGCACAGGTTTCTTTGGGGACAGAAATAACTCAAGGTCCCAGGCTGTTTCTGGCCTGATGTCAAAGAAAGGGTAAGGGATGCTACAAAACATGCATAGTGTTTCTGAGGCCACTTGTGGGGATGGTTCTTTCATGGTGTTTGGGCCACCCCAAAAGCAAGGACACTGATGAGTAAGGGTCTGAGGTCTACCAGTGTAGCTGCCACTTAAACTCCGCTCCACACATAGGAAGTTCTGATAAATGACAACTGCCATGATTTTTCATTAAATACCAGGATGGACACCCCCTAAAACAAGGTTTTGTTGTTATGCTTCAAGTTGATTCTGACTAGTGACCCTGTACACAGCAGAGCGAAACCCTGTCCAGTCTTTTTGTGCCATCTTCTTACCTTCCAGTGCTATATCAGAAAATGCTCTGCTGCTATTCACAGAGTTGTCATTGCCATTTTTTTCAGAAGTGGGTTGCCTGGTTCTTCTACCTAGTCTCTCTTAGTCTGGAAGCTCCACTGAAACCTGTCCACCATGGGTGACCCTGGTATTTGTAATACCAGTGGCATAGCTTTCAGCATCACAGCAACACTCAGTCACCACAGTATGACAGCCAACAGATGGGTAGTGTGGTTCCCTGGCCATGAAATGGACCTGGGTCACAGTGGTGAGAATGCCAAATCTTAACCACTAGACCACCAGAGATGGCAAAACAAGGTTACTTATTTTTGACACAATCCCCATTACACGTGTTTGTGTTTAGGGAGTTGTTACTAAATTAAATTGGGATATAGAATGAACTTTGGCAAGATTATGTTTTAAAAATCTAAATGTCCTTTTACCCACCAAAAATCTTCATTATCTGTAGACATTAATTATAAAAATATATTTAAAAGTAATCTGTATGTAGAGATGTTTACCATGCACATACTCAATGTGGAGATTTCAAATCAATCATACTTACCTTAAAATTAAACTAGCACTAAAACTTACCTTATCTCTGGCATTCCAGATCTGATTAGGTCAGCAGTGTACAGAAATTTATAGACAAATGTTTCAGATAAGCCAGGTACTGCCAAAGCTTGGGATGTCTACAGTTGCTATGAAATCTTCGTTAAACAATTGAAAACACCTGCAATGCATTTCCTTTAGCCCCACACAGAGTCTCTACGACTGCTGACCGAGCCCCAATTTGGCTTTTTTATCCTTCTGCCCTTCTAGAGTGACTGCAATTGAACATTAGCGTTCCGACACTAAAAGCCTCTTTCTATGTTTTCTTTAATTATCTTAGCACATAATATTCTTTCTTCCCTAAGAAGATCTTCTATAATTATCTCTTCAATGCAAACATTTTAGTAGTAGATGCTGCATAGGAAACAATCTGACCGTTTTCCTAAATGTCCTAGGACTTTTTGTGGAGCCTGCATTATTGTCATAAGGAAGGAAGGTGGCCCCTCCATCGAGTCTTCTCTTCCCTCCAGGCATACAGTCATCTTGAGCAGGTGCTTTGGCTGCCTGGAGTCCTGCAAGAAGAGCTCTGGAGTCCCTCAGACCTAATGTTCTGTCCCTGCACCTCCCCACAGCCTGCCAAGGGGATGCACACAGGGACGCTCAACCAGAGTTAATTCCCTTCTCCTTAATTCTGTCCGCAGTGTGGGTCTTTCTCTATAATGTATGGCATTTTTTCCAAAAGCAAATCTGAAGTCAGCCACCTTTTTTTCCCTCTTGCTTGACTTTTTGGGTATCTGGAGCAACTGTGAGGTAGTGTGTGTGTGTGTGTGTGTGTGTGTGTGTGTGTAACAGACATTTACATGTAGAGCATACTTTGTAGGTACATTTCCAGGGGAGAGAAGTAATTATCAAAAAAGAACACTTTTTTTTTCATAGAGGTATAATCCCTTTGAAAGATGAGACTCTGCTGTCTTAGCAGAGACAGTGCATATTCTTGAAAACACATGGTATAACCTCAGAGAATAATCTCTAATATTTATTTTTGAGGGAAGCTTAAAATTTGTTGGAACCCTCTCCCATATAACCAAGATACTTTTCTCATTTACAATACTTAAGCTTATATCGTCTACAGAACTCTGATTAGAACATCACCATTTAGGGGGAAAAGAACCATCTCCGTGGCATTCCCTCATTCCTAGCTTTCGATATATCTGCCCCTTCATTTAGTAATTTATTAAGTAGGAATGTACTCTTCCTCTTGCCATAGTCAAATCTCACTATTCTAATACAAATTTATCAAAATTTTTTTTTTAATTTAAAAGCTTAGTGAAAACAAAGTTCCATTATGGTATTCTGATGTGATTCATGGCTGTGCAGAATGAGAAAGAATTCTAACGCATTCTTAAAAGATAACCTCTTGTGAAGATTTGCGGTGCTTTAGGAAAAAGGATTGAGCCCTTCCAGAGAATCTGTTAAAATTATGTATTTAGTGGATTTACTCACTAAATCCTTAAAATCATGACATTTAACTATCACAAGTTATCTTCAAAATAAAGTTGATATAAATAAATATTACTGTATTGTGACATTTTAAGCTTAAAACTTTATTTCACAAGAGAACTGTGATGAAAGGCAGGAACTTGAGAAGCCAAAATTCTCTGTCATCATTGCTGGAACTATATAAGAGCAAAGTTAGTGATTTTACCAGCTTAACATTTGGTATGATATACATGGCTTTTCTTCCACTCATTGGTGTCCATTCCAATTAGAAACTGGAAATTATTCTAACTAGAGTATCTCTACTGCAATTTGAACATTATAATACTAAGTAAACCTGATGTACCTAACATATATAAAATCTCTTTTTTTCTGACACTATTTTCCTTTTCATTTCCAGGTAGCAATAAGGTTAAGTCTTCAACGCTTCAAGGAAATTCAGCAGTTGTCAGATTCACCGTTTATTGTTTAGTAAAAACAGAACCCCTCACAGGTGAGCAGTGAACAACTCCGTTCATGTGTGACAGGACTGGATGCATCAGACAATGATTCTGGATGAGATGATTCCAAGATGACAACCCTGGCCTATGCTTGTGATGCATGTACTAGATTTCATAGGCTCCAGTATTCAGCAAACTCCTTTGCATAATGCCTGGCATATAACAAGCACTTGGTAAATATTTGTTGAATATATAAATTGCTGCTGATTGTAAGCTCTTTGAGAGCTTGGCATTATCTTCTTTTGATTGTTGCCATAACCCTGTTATTGCCATAACCCTATGGAAGTAGTGCCTGTCACATAGTGGATACTCGATAAATATTTGTTGGTTGATGAAATATTTGGTGAATGTAGGAACCATTGGCCAAGCAGAACCATGGAGTGGTTGAAAAAGTAGGCTCAATATGCAGGTGTCAGTGTTCAGACCACAGCTCAGCCACTTAGCAGGGGTATGACTTGGGATGAAAGACTGCCAATGAGCCTCAGTTTTCATACAGATAAAATGGGCACAATTTTTATATCTACCTCATAAGTTTGTTGAGAAATTGATCATGTATATGGGAAGGACACTGCAGTGTCTGATGCACAGTAAACACTCAGTAAAGATTAATAATATGAGTATCGCATTTGAGCATGCTGGACACCACCCTGACTCTGTAGGTGCCCTACCATCATCTGCACTCTTCACAGTATTTAAAACTCCGTCTTCTTTCCAGGTTTATTGGAAACAGCAGAAACAGCAGCATGTGGCTCTTCTGTTATTTATTTGGTCCTGCCAACGGAAAAGGCTTAATATTTCATGCTGTTTCCTGTTTTCAGAGCCCTAAAGGCCCTAATGTAACCTTTTTATTTGACAGATAATGGAACCGGATCTCAAAGAGATTTTGTAACTTTTACCTCTGGAAAGCAGTCTTACTTATTGTATTAGTTTTTTATTGCTGCCGTAAAAATTTACCGCTAACTTAGAGGCTTAAGACAACAAAAATATATTATCCTAGAGTTCTGTAGTTCAGAAGTCTAACACGGGTCTCTCTGGTCTAAAACCAAGATGTCAGCAGGGCTGTTCCTTCTGGAGGCTCTAGGAGAGAATCCATTCCTTCCTATTCCAGCTTCTAGACACCACCTGCATTCATTGGCTTGTGGCCTCTCCTCCACCTTCCAGGTCAGCAACATAGCATGTCTCCTACCCCGTGTCTCTCACCACTCCTCTTTCTCTGACTCTCTTCTTTGGCGTCCCTTTTCCACTTTTAACAATCTTTGTGATTACATTGGGCCCACACAAGTAATCCAAATAATCTCCCTCTTTGCAGGTCAGCTGATTAGAAACCCTAACTTCCCCTTTGCCATGTAATCTAACATATTCACAAACCCTGGGGATTAGGATCTGGACATCTTTGGGGACCATTTTTCTACCCAGTAATCATGACTTTGGAGCCAAGTTTTCTGACTCTAAATCTAATGATTTTTCAACTACAGTATTATTTTCAAAATAAAGATTTGCACAATTGATTTTGAAATAATTACATACAATTGTAGCCTATAGGTAACTATAGCACATCCACGTGGACTAACAATGAAACCAAAGTTCCAAATCAGACTAGCACCAGAGAGAGAGAATAAAGGAAGACATTTCTCATCAGTTTTGGCTTTTGACAAAACAATTCTAGTGAAATTTGAAAGTACAGCAGGCCCAGTTCTGGCCTTCTTGTTCATCTGTCCCTGTAACGTGGCTGCACCCTGTAGGTTTTTAGGAAAGAAAACCATCTTAGAAGATGCCGTCGCATGTACTCGCTCTAAGACCCAGGCCATTCCACTTGTCCACGCTTTTTCAGCTAAAAGACCAGCAATCCCCAGAGAGCTGCTTGGGTGTGGCCCAGCATGTTTGGTCCAAAGGCAAACTCAAGATTTTAGGTGCTTCACAAAATGATGAATAAGCGTGAAAACAAAGTGAGTAGGGAGAAAGAATAATTTGACACACTTGACTGTGCTCATTTTTACATTTATAACTATAAACTTTGCTCCCATGATAAAGTTTGCAATTCTTATGCTATTTAACTCAGGATTTCTTATGAATCTCTCAATATAAAATAGTTATGAGATTATAGTAACATTGTATATTAGCACACATTTTTTGGCATAAAGAATGACTAAATATTTTAATAATGTTTTCCACAATATGGTACAATAAGATTATTTTCATTAGAATAAAACAAACAAGTAAAAAACAAAAATCGGCTCCATAAAGAATTTTTTATCATGCATCCCTTGCTGCGCTTTCTGCTAAATAAACAAAGAATTTCTTAGATTACTGAACATTTAAGCTGTCACATTACTGTTATAATTCCCTTCACCTTCACCCCTAAAAGCGAATTAAAGACTCCATAGATCTGAATTCCTTGTTGATTTGCTGACTTTGCAGAGGTCCATGTAAAAAATTGGCGTGGGCTAAGAAAACATCCTTATCGAACAAAGGCAATATATTGTTATGTATTGACTTTTGTGTGATTCAATTTGCAGTAAGTAGGAGAGTAAGCTTTATAAAGTGCCTGTGAACTTAAAAGCAAGTCTGCATTTTGTAGTTAACTTTTCTTTGACTGCTTGACTTCCAGACTGATGACCCAGCTTCTCCCAGCCCTTGAAACCTCTTAGCCGAGTGATGGAAACGAATGATTTTCCAAATGCTGAGTCATAATCTGAAAATTGGATAGACTTTGGGGAAGGCAGGCCCTATTAATTTATAATTGTCATAATTAAGTTAGATAAGAGACAGATTATACTTTGTATAGGAAGGCAATAAATGTTTAAATTTAAATCTGTCATTCTAAATAAAGTCATAACTTCCATAATAGGTAGGTGTTTTTTATATGAAAAGGCTGTGTGAGTCATTCAGGTGTTTTCTTTTTCTTTTTGCCTCTTTGGCAATGTGTAAAATTTTATACACTCAACATATTATTAAGCTTTATTCAAATTGTGTTCTGAGTCCTTATTTCCTCTATACTTAATCATGAATTATGTTGGGAATAGCAATACTGAATTTATGATTTTAGTTCTATTATTTTTGTCGTGTTTCATCAGTTCACTCTGGCCTATCACAGATTTACTTGGAAATTTGGGACTTTCCCTATTGAAATTTATTATTTTTATAGCTGATGAAGCTGGTCTGATACAATAGCAATGTCAGCCACAATTAATCAAATACATCATATTTTATTATTGCTTGATTAACTTCCTGATTATATGACACTTGTAAAAGTTTTTCTTCATGAAAACAATGGTAGCTTTTTGCCAAAAACTGTCGAAAGAGCTTCTGGTTTGGTAACTTTAAAATAAAAACATGTCCTTTCTACTTTCTGTTCAGAATATTTCTGGGAAGTTTCAGCATAGGGATTGAATAATTTGTGCTCCCAAAATGTTTTAGCTTTTGGTATTTTTTAGTGAAAACCACATCAACAGTATCATTATTGTCATTTTTCTTTTTTTGTTGTTTTAAAACCAGAATTTCTGCAATGAAATCTTCAGGAGTTATTAATTAATTAATTAATTCCTAGTTGTTAAATACCTGTTTGCGCTTAGTTCTGTGGTTGGTGTTAAAGACCGTGTATAGAGTCCCTACCTATTCAGAATCAAGAGCTCTTTTTAGCTGGCTAACTCTAAAAGATAGAAAGTATCCAGAATTATTGCTCTTAATTGGAAAGGGTAAAGTGACTCTAACAAGTTCATTAGTAGAAATTTGCATATCTGCCTCTGAACATTGGGTTTTTCAACATTATTTGGCTGAGACTAGAATGTGGAAGGAGCTAAATTAAGCATTTGAGTCAGAGATTAGGAGAGTAGGCCAAAGTGTTTTCCTAAGTCCAGTTTATTTCTGATTTTACATTATCTGAGCCTAAAAAGGCCTACCATGCATTGCATAATGTATTTTTAAACATCCTTGCTCTTGCAAAAATTTCATAGTCATTCCTTAGGAGTTTGAAACATCCAGTTTTATGAAGGATAATCAAAAGAAGTGGAACAGGAGTGGGCCGCTTTACTTTAGTGAGACTATTGAAAGGAAAAGGAGCATGGTTACGTTGGAGTAGATGATTTCTAGGATTCCCTCTAAGCTTTAACATTCACTGATTTCTATAGTGCTCACTGAGGAATAATTTTATTGTTTTAATATATTTTCTTATCACCCTACACAGTCCCATTTTGTTTGTCCTTTTTAACATTCTAAGGCTCAGAGATCTTGGAAATATAAGTAAAGTACATGTATTGGATATTCTTCCAAATAACCGGACTCAATTCTCTTCTATTTTATACATTGGATCCCTAGCACGACATGTGCTATGACTTAAAACTTACAAACCATTCCCATTTCTATAAGGTCCTATCAGAAAATAACAGAAAGCTAAAGCTTGCCCAGGTGTGAGGAGTCACGTACCACCAAATTGGCTTGAATGGTAGTTGAACAGAATAGTTGGCTGAATAATTTCCAGTAATGCTCAGTGGGGTTAGATGATGCAGGGGAAGGAGTAGTAGTGATGATTACAATGCATAATGGTGACATCAAGATAGAAAAATTCTGCTCATTAAAGTACACTTTCTGAAGTGACCTTAGAAACAGGTTTTAGTATCTTCTAAAAGTGTTTGTTGAGCTAGAACTCTCAACCCATTAATGGGTCGCAATCAAGAAAAATTTAATGAAATAGGAAAGAGTAGCAAATAGGCTACATAACATATAACAAGGATAAACAGTGTTCAGCAAAGGTTTGTTTCTGGTTTTATGTGTATGCAAGTGTGGTCTTGGAATAAAATGTGTTTCTTGCAGTGGGTTGTGGTTGAAAGGGCTTGAGTTGATTACTCTAGAACAGAGCTTCCCAACCATTTCAAAATTGGCCTGAGCTCTTGGTGCACATACATGTGTCTGAACCCCACTTAGGTTTGTAGAGGGTTTTGTCTTGTCTTTTTAAACAAGCTCCCCCGGGGTGATACCGCACCTTGAACACAACTTGAAGAGACTTCATCTTGCCGGGTTGTTTAGGGATGGGTGGTAGCTGGGGTAGAGGTGTGAAGGAGTGAGCATGCTCCCAGACAGCAGAGTCTGTGGGGCTCATTCTCTGCAGGGTCCTGACTCTCCAGACCGGTGGTCTTCCCTGGGTGGGGTTAACCTACCTGCTGCTCCCTTTGGTTGTATCCAGGTGGTCTCCAAGGTGGACTCTACTTTTGGAAACACCTTTGTCTGAGTGTGAGAATGTGGTTAGTGTGACAAGTTGGATCAAAGCTCAACCTTTTCTAATAAGAAATTGGCTACATGAATAAAAAGTGGAGCTTTGGTGAACGGTAAAGGCAAGGTCCTCTGCCAGGTTCTGCCTTCCGAGAACTGTGGTGTTTCTCACGTGATCACTTTCAAGAAAGGTTATCTTTGAGGTGGGTGGAGGGAGGGAGTACCTGCAAATCAGTGCGGTCTGATACAGAGCAAGTATTCCTGGAATTGAAAGCTATCTTCATATTTGGGACCTTAAGTATATTCTTTGAATCGCCAGCCCTCCCATTGTCACCCAGTGTTATGCACAGAACTGCTTTGGGGGTCCCTGAGATATTTATGGGATTCTTATTTGGGGAGCACTTCAAGCCTTTGTAAATTCTCTTATTCTTCATACACTACGACAGTAGGCCCTGAGGGGATTTTTCTAATGCTGGAAGGAAACATGTAACAATCAACAAATCCTGCTGAGCCTCCACTGTCGTCAGTTACACCCCTGATTCACTTAGTTTCTTCATTTGTTTTCTTAACACAGATATGTTAGTATGGACAAGGGTCTGTGCTGATGGCCAGCAAAGAATGAGACAGACAGGGGCCCTGACATCCTGGAGCTGAGAGTCTGGTGAGATAAGAAGGCATTAGATAAATAATTACAAATAATTCATTAACTACTCTGTGCAGTGAGGAGAAAGCACACTCACTTCTCATTTACGGATCAATCTTTCAGCTAAATATTGATCAGCCTCCTGCCAGCAGGAGAATGAAGTGGGTCAGGAGGAGAGATGCCTCTGCTTCTCAGCACCTCCCAGCCCCTGTTCAGCAATAAGCGCCCCTCCATGAGCCCCAGGCTAGCCACTGGCTCTCCCTTCTGCAGGGTGAGAGAGGTCAGCACCAGAGGGAGCTTGGCTCCTGGCGCAGATTTCACACCCAGGCTCTCAGTTACCAGGTAGTGAACTGGGAGGCGTGGAGGTTAATTTTTTCCCTAATATCCTGAATTGGAACCTGAAGTCATTTGCTACAGAAATGTTGTTTTAAATGGTAGTTAGATTTTGAAGTACACTTATTTCGTTGTATAATGGATTAAATTATCCTGAATGAATTGGCTTATTTATTAATGCAATTGTAACCCACCTGTTTCTATCCTGGATTTAAAGCACAAATAACTGAAATATAATTCAACTTTTGGAACACACGTCATTCTGCTAATTTGCATTCTTCTCTTCGGTGAGATGGATTATTCTCAAGAAGAATGTTACTACTGATGTAATTTGTTATGTGTTGGTAAAATGAATGGATTTATTGTTGTGATGACAGAATCATTAAAGATCTTTGCCATTTTATTTCTCTTTTAAAGCAAAGCATATATTATGAATGTATGTAAATGTAACAGTATGCCTGTTAAATTACTCCTGCATTTTGATATGGATTTTTCAGTGAAATTGACAAAGACCTTGTCCCCTGAAAATGAGTTTGTTTTACTAAAATTAAGTCTAGATAAAAAATGAGCTAAAAATGATCTTTAAAACATTTGACTTTGTTTCTTTTCTGAGTCAAATTTAAAGGAACCTCAGAAAAGAATGAGAGTTTAAGGATCTCCTGCCATCAACTCTGTGGCTCAACAAAGGGCTGCGCGCCTGGAGAAGCGCCTTCCCCCCCAGCACGGGGCAGCGATGACTTGTGGGCTCTCAGGTGCTGCACCCCAAACAAGCCTGAACACTGCTGGGAGTGTGACAGGCCTGGAAGTCATCGTGCCCCCTCGGTGTCACCCCCGTTGAGTCACCAGCCTGAGCTTAAGCACCGGATTTTGTTGCCGTTTTGTAGGGCTAAGCAAGAAATGCCTTCTTGTGTTTGGCTGTGACTTCTTGTTCACAACACGGGAGGCCGTCTCAGGCCTTCGTGGTTTCTACAGTGGCTCTCTCTCTCTTTCCCTCTTTCTCTCTCTGTCATTTGTGCCTTAAGCCAAGATGTTGTGATGTGAAGACTTTATTCTACAGGTGATGCAGCCCTTCTCTCCTTGTAACTATTACCTGGGAGGAGAGAAGTGAGATTTTCAGATGAAAAAATACAGAATGGACAATTCCTACAAAAGAGGAGCATCTTTTTTTTTAATTTGCAAAGCTCTACCTGTTATTCGTTATGCCCTGCCTGCATAAGGCCCCACAAATGCCCGTCTGAACCATTCCCTCACCAGCACCTGTGATATCCTTGCATTCCACGCTCGCACTGCAGGATCTATGGAAATGCCAGTCTGGTTAGAGCAGTCGAGCCTTCTCCTGCCCACCCCAGCAGGGTAGGCAATGCTGGAAACATTACCACTCTCAGGTCAGCTGGCTTGACTCCAAAACCACATCTCCGACCTCAGCTCATACCTAATTGTGGGCAACACACTGTCGCTGATCCCAAAAAGTTCTAAATGCAAAGTGCCCCGGGGTTTTCAGCGGACTGGAGGGGGTTTTCTTGTGTGGCTCTGGCTGACCTGAACAGGCCCACATGCTGGGGCTGTGAGTTGGTTCTGAAAGGGGGCCAGGCCCTAGAGGCACAGAAAAGGCTGCATTGGGCCAAGTTTGTATTTTCTTTCTTCTGCTGAGGGCCAGTTTAGCCAAAGCTTGTCTCTCTCTCACATTCCAAAATCCCAGATAAGCATTCTATCATGTCCCTTAAATGCAAAACATCTTCACCAAGATGCGTTCAGCCACCTCCCTTGCCTTTGCTGACAGGGTCACTGGCCGCATTGCTGTGGTCCTCACAGAACCAGATCCACATGCTGCATGCTCTGCGCCAGGGAGAAATCCCCGTGTCAGTTACGCGTGTTCTCTGGTGACTTCTGGTTAATTCAAGCCAGAAGGAACCGTGACAGAATGACACAATCAGAGGATCAGGAAGCAAGAACCATGGACCACTTATGTCATCAGGGGTTTTCTGCAGATGAATGAGAGAGGCTGTGACACTCCCTCTTAGGCCCTGGGGCCTTTGAGCAATACCTGTCAATGAATAAGAGGCATAAACTGTAAGAATCAAAAATGCTTCTTTGGGGTCTTAGGACTGCAGTTCAGGAGACAGAGATTCCAGTAGAAATTCAAATGTGCTCCAGGGAAAACAAAAGAGACAAGGGTTTATCAGAGCAAAAAGAGATAAATTCCAGCAAAGTTAAATAGGTTGTTCTGCAAGATTTGTGATGGGTGCTGACAACGACTGTCACTTCTTGGCTACACGTGAGTGGTTGCTAAGGCCGTCTTAAGGCAGAAAGCTCTTGTCTATGGGAGTGAGCACATTTCTTGGAAGAGGGTCAGGATGATAGTGGTGAAGCACAGTTCAAAAGTAGAGATGTGCGTGAGCCCCACTTCCCTAACGGCCTCGGCTCCATTTTAGGTGCCCTCGACACGTGTGTGTGTGTGTGTGTGTGTGAGACTCTATTTTGTAATCACCCTCCACATACCAAAATGAGAAGAGTCACAGGGTAAAAACTTAAAACATAAGTTAACTCTTCAAACATTTATCCAACCACATGTTACTCTGTTTCCTCATCAAGCGTTTTGAGTCCCCTGCAAACCTCTCCACTTCCTCACTCAGCCCTCTGTGCTCATTTTTAATTCTTCTCCACTCTTCACCCCTCATGTTCATCCATCTTTCCTCCCAGTTTTAACTAGGATCTTGTCCATATTGTGTCTCCAGGATCAACCCCACTCCACATTGTTGCTAGGAAAATTTTTCTGACCCATGAATGGAATTAGTGAGCCCTCTTGGCGCCTCTTTCACTCAGGGAAGAGTCTGGCTCTCTCCCATGACCCCTGAGGGCTTCCTGAGAGGCAGCAGGTCTCCAGCGACAGAACTACGAGTTTCCCCAGGCACACTCTTTATGTCCTCGCTGATAAGGACCTTGGCCAGATTCTCCACTCTTTGTCTTTGACACTCATCTTAAATCCTTACCCTCCTCGCCCTCGCTCCTCATACCTATCAGACTCAGCTTGCTGCAGCCTCACAGAAATCTGAGCAAAGAGTCATTGCAGCACCGAACACCATAGCACTTTGCCATTGGGTCCCATATGCCTTCTCTCTGCTAATCGTTGGCTCCTTGAGGATTCGGAACATCTATGGCACCAGATGGAGTGATGTCCAAATCCTGATTCTCCTGTCGGCTGTGCATGACCTCGGTGGTGTTATCTGACCTCTTCCTTCTGAATGATCTCCTCTGTAACCCAGGGATAATAGCACCTGCCTCGTGGAGCTATTCTTAGGACTAAATGACACAATGTAACACATTTCTGAACACACTGCCTATAACAGAGCATGTGCTCAGAAACGGTATTTTTAATGTTCATATCCCAAGAGTGCCTGAACATTCATTCGTTCAACCACTATTCATTGAGTGCCTACTGTGTGCCATACCCCCTACTATGTTCTGGGCATACAGTGTTGAATACGACACAACCCTTTACCATCAAGGGGTTTAGGGCCACGTAGTGGGGGTTCAGCTAGTAAAGAGGGAGTTACCGTTGTGCGTGAAAGTTACACAATGACAGTCCTGGTGAGGGCACATTTAATTAATTGCCAGGCGAGGAGAAGGGCAGTAAGAGGCTGCCTAGCCGGCAGTGGGGGCTCAGTAAATGTGTTCTGAACAAGGTACATCTTACTGATGTTTTTAATGAAAACAGCAGGACAGGATGAAGGAGGCAGGTTTGTTTGTGGCTTTGTGGTATTGCCAATTTGGTGCAGATTTTCTTCCTTCTTGGGGGCAGTCCAGTTTTTCTATTTTTCAAGCTGTCATGCCTGTTTGATGTTTCCAAGGGGAATTGCCCGACCTGGGCATTGAAGAGGTTATTTCAGGACTGATGTTCCAAGGAAAATGCACTATCACCTGATGGTTCTCTGGAGCTTTCTTCAACTCTGCGCCGACTTCTGATGGTTTTTGCAGGAGATGTGGGTCCAGGGATGGTCTGAGTCATATGGAATCACTTCAGGTGGCAGTCCTGAGAGACTGGCGGAGGGAGGAGGTGTTAAGACTCTGCCAAAATATCATGGAATTTACCAAGTGGGATAGCCTGAGAAATACGAACATTCCAAGAGACACTTAATATTAACTATCCTGGATTAGGGAGCACTTGCCAGGACATGTCTGGGGCCCAGGTTACAAATCATAAGTTGCTATTACAGGTGTAAGACACTACGAAAAGAGAATTATACTTAAAGATTTCCATGCTAACACGATCGGGACCTAGGCATTGTTCTGGAGCCCCGTGTGTCTCCCTTGCTGCTGACAGGAGTATAGTGCAATGTTTGCTTTGCGTTTGACAAAATATTGATTTTAAAGCGAAGAACAGTAACAATGGTGATTATGGAGTGTCCTTTACTTTGCAGATAACTTAAATCCTTTCCGTAAACCTAGTCAATCAACTTGCACACAACTGTTCTTGTAAAATATCATTTGAAGATAGGGTTGGTGTATCATAGATTGATTTTTATATTTTGAATAGGTTGAGTGTAGCTACATAGCATGTAGGGCACCCTGAGGGAATTTTTCAACACATTTCACTTTCAGAGATTTCTTCACACTTCTCTTTTTTAGGCTGATCACTCACTAGAACTTCTGAGTATATCTAAGGGCCTTCAGGAACGAAAGGAGGGCCAGAGCAGGGATAGACCTGAGACTCTAGTACAAATGATGTAGAATATATGGCAGACATGGCTGCCACTGGGCTCATAGTGGGCTGCATACTGAACTGAAAGTGGCAGTGGGGCAGCAAAGGGGGAAAGAAAGGGGAAGAGAAAAGGAGAGGTGGAAATAGAGAAGAGAGAGGTAAGTGAATGGAGTGAGAAGTAGAAGTGGTCCAGATGGCCAGGGATACAGTGGCAAGTAGGCTGTGCTGGCTGGTTTCTGTGACTCCTGAGCTTTGCTGGTCTTTGATCTCCCAGAAATATTTCCTTCTGTAATCTTTTCATGCTACAATCTCAGTCACTTTTGTCTGCTCCACCCCTGTCTTTGAAGATGCTCCAGGGAGACTGAATTTGAACTTGCTAGTGAGAACTGTGAATTGGGAAGAGGAAGGGAGAGAGAAAATGGGAAGAGGAAAAGAAAAAGTGTGATGGAGAGCTATGGGAACATTTTATAGCAAGGGAACTTCAAAGCTAGGAGGAGCTACTTTTCATATCCACTGAATTTGCAAATGTATGTTAATTTAATACAATGGTTTCACTGTTATGGTATTGTTTCTCTTGTCTTTGGGAAAAAATGGGAGGAAAAATGGTTTTCTACTTTTTCTCTTGGCTGCAGAATAGCATAATACAAAACTGTAAAAATGTGATGTTAAATACCATAGCTCTCTAATTACCAAACCAAAATACCAGGTGCATACCAAGCTATGTAGTCAAAAAATTGCTGCATAGTTCTCATAAACATCATAAAACTCTTAAAATAATTTTAATCTTTTTAACTTTTTAAAGCTTTGAAAGTCAGAAGCTTTGCATTAGTTATAAATAAGACATATGAAAAATCTTAAATGTCATTTTTAAAATATGCATATATAAAGACTTAAACTGAAAATTAAAAGACATTTTGCTTTCACAGCTTTCTAAGATCTAAATATCTGTGGGACATATTTTTCTCAGAAAATCTAATCCTATAAGCAGTTTGCCACTTGCACACAACCAAATTAAAAGAAAACATCCTAAAATCAACAAAGCTTTATTGAGCATCTTCTATGCATTTGATCAAAAAGCATTGTTTTTTATATTGTTCTAGAATTATTTATTACTTAGAGGAGATATTTACATTTTTCACCAACTCTTCAAAATTTTTTACATACAGAAAAAGTTGAAAGGATATTACAATAGTTATATATCCTCCATGTAGATCTGAAAATTATTACCATTCCTCACATGTGTCCCTCTTGTCTCTCTCTCTCTCTCCATATATACATATACATATATATATATATATATATATATATATATATACACACACACACAGACACATGAACTTTGATCAGATACTGATCTGATATATATCAGACCGAAGCCCCATATGTATATATATGGAGAGAGAGAGAGAGTTGTTGTCGTTACTATTAACCATTTGAAAATAAATTGCAGACATGATGAAACTTCACTCCTAAGTAGTTCAGACATCTCCTAAGAATCAGGCCCTTCTTCTACAATATCATTATTGTATCTCATAAAGAACCTATAGTTTAAAAACATCACCCAATATCCAATCCATATTCAAATTTTCCCGGAAGCCCCCAAAATGGCTTTTAGAGTTTTTTTTTTGAACCGGCATCTGATCAAGGTTCATGCATTGCATTTGGTTGTTATGTCTTTCCTTTTGTCTTCTAAAATGTCCCACCTACATTTCCGATGTTCTAGATTTTTTTTGTCTGGTTGACTCCTCATGGTATCATTTAACTTGTCTATGCTATTCCTTGAATTTCCTTTAAACTGGAAGTCTAGAGGTTTTATTACATTCAGTTTAAATACTTCACAGGTGATGTTGGGTCCTTCATATAGCATCACATCAACAGGTACATGATATCAGGTTATCCCACTAGTGTAATTAAATTTGATGATTTGGTTAAAGTGACGACTGCCAGATCTTTCCATTCTCCTTTAGCAATTGGCAGATAATCTGCCAGGTGATATTTTGCAAATATCCAGTTCTCCAACAACTTCCTTTCCTCCTTTCACCTAATGGTTTTAGATTCCATTAATGATTCCTGCCGAAATCTGTTTGTGTGGGTGCGTGTGTGCGCAAAATGGTGATTTTCAAAATCTATCATTTCTTCTATATTTATTATTACTTATATATTATTATACATAAAGAAAAGTGTTTTCTCTAGCCTTCCATTTTTTTCTTTTTTTATTATTAGTATGGACTCATATTATTTATTTATTCAGTGTGTTAAAATCCATTATAGTGATTATTTTTACTAATGTTCAGAATTCCCGAAGTTGACCAGGGCAGATCCCTTCTCACCATCTCCTGGGTCATTTTAGCATGTCCCATCATTCTCTGGCCATTTGCTTTCTGGCACAAGGTGTATCACAAGCTCACTTTGTACTTTGCTTGCCTCAGACCTGGACTCAGCCATTTCCTCTTTGAGTCAGGATTCCTTCTAGTGAGAAATGGTTCTTAGAAAGCCAAAGATGGCAGAAGGTATGCTAATTGCTACTAGGACATCCTTGTTTCCTGATCTTTTCAGTGGACAAAGCTGTAAAGATGCATTTTGTTTTAAATCATGAGTTAATACTGATGTTTCCAATTCACTTTTAGCATTATTGTTTTTTCTTAAATCATTATTATTTTGTATTTCAATCTCTTTTTTTCTTACACTAAAACTCTTGATTCCTAACAACACTAATATTCATCCTTATTGTTTTATCCTACAATAAACATAAAATAGTTTCAAGATTACAATACCAATATTGCTATTAACAGTAACCTAGTGAGAGAAGTGTGCAGAAAGTATAGTTGGTATATTGTGTTCAAAGATTCCTTAAAATAATTTTCTCTCTGTAACTAAGATATCAATTTAATATAAAATTAAGTTCATATATGTTCAATTTTAGGATTTTGTTTATCTCTTTTTATATAATTTTACTTTTTTAAATATAGAAAACATTTACATAGCAAAATTATGTAAAAATGTACACTGAGAGAAATCTCACTCCCATCCTATTCTGTCAGTTTCTGGTTATCCATTCTTTTTTTACATAAATAAGCAAACTTAAATATACACATGGCATGTACACAAACATGTGCTTCCTCTTCTTTCTTTCACAAAAGGTAGGGCACTAAGTTAATTGTGCTACACCTTGTTTTTTCCACTTAACAGTGTATATGCTATCATCCATTATTAACTTGAACTATATTGTTTTGGAATTGTTTATTAAGATACAATCTTAAATACAAATTTTAACAATTTTTGTTTACTAAAATTTACTCTATGTAATAAATTCATATAGTTCAAGAATCCAAACAACATAAAATTCATATATTGAGAATTCTCATTCCTACCCTTGTTCTTTCTGCCTCGCCCTACCACCTCTACCCACTTATAGACAACACTTTTATTTGTTCCTTGTGAATCATTTTGGTTATTTTATTGTAAATATGATTATATGTCATTATTTGACCCACTTCTAGACACAAAAAGGATCATTCTATACGTATTTCCGCCCTTTGTTTTTTCACTTAACAGTATGTGTGAGATCTTTCCAGATCAGTACATAGAAATGTTACTTATTCTCTTTTGTACAGCTCCATGGTATTCTTTCCTAATATGTATAGGTGATATCAAAATCAAGGAGCATGAAGACTGAAAGGGAGTCGGGACACTACAGTTAGTGAAATTACAGGTGGCTTCTGTGTATGCACCACACCATGGTGAATGGGAGGATGAGCAGAGTTTACAGGGCAGAGATGGGCACCATGACAGTTACGAGCCTCTGGGACATTAGTCAGCATCAATGATTCTTGCCTGTGGGAGTTCCTCATGCAACCTAAGTGGACTTTTTGCTGTAGAGAACTACAAAGCATCCATTTTTGTAGAGAAACAGGCAATAACTGAGTGTGAAATATCCTAAAATATCTTTGATCTATTGATGAAAGTACAAGAAACAAATTTAAAAGATACCATTCTTCAGCGTAAGTATGGCGTAGCAGACTGTGGAGCCCCTAAAGATGCCCTTTATCGGCTGGTACACACATCGCCCAGTTGCTCCCTTCACTTGTGGCCCCTTCTCCAGGAAATTTCCCTTTGCCCCTTGCTGACATGAGTCACCTCGTGGCCTTTTGCCTCAATTGGGACAACTCAGCAATGCAATTTATGTTCCACAG
Source organism: Tapirus indicus (assembly GCA_031878705.1). Classification (NCBI taxonomy): domain Eukaryota; kingdom Metazoa; phylum Chordata; class Mammalia; order Perissodactyla; family Tapiridae; genus Tapirus; species Tapirus indicus. The sequence goes on from CM062917.1 coordinate 57,531,983, forward strand.
CTGCCTGCCCCCACCTGTATGCTGAATTTTGTCAAATACTTTTTCTGCGTCGATTGAGATAAGTACATGTATTTTTCTTATTTATTTTAATATGGTGAATTACACTAATACCTTTTCAAACTGGAAACCATGCTACAATCCTGAAATAAACACTATTTGTTGGGAAGTATTATTCTTTTTACACATTTCTGGATTTGATTTAGTATTTTGCTAAAGATTTTTAATCTATGTTTTCTGGGGACATTGATTTGTAGTTTTCTTTCCTTGTAATGTCTTTAATTTTAGTGTCAGGTCAACACTGGCCTCATAAAATGACTGGGAAAGTGTTCCTTCCTCGACTATTTTTAGAAAGTGATTGTATGGAACTGGTATTATTTCTTCCTTAAACATTTTGTAGAATTTACCAATAATGCTATCTTAAACTGAAGTTCTCTTGGTGGAGAGGTTTTCAATTACAAATACAATTTCTTTACTAGATATGAAACAATTCAAGTTTTCTATTTCTTCCTGAGTCACTTTGGACTCTCCTCCGACCTCTGGTAACCACTGACATTTCTACTGTCTCCATAGTTCTGTCTTTTCCAGATTGTTATATAGTTGGAATAATACAATATGTTGCCTTTTCAGATTGGCTTCTTTCACTTAGCAATATGCATTTAAGTTCCCTCCATGTCTCCATGACTTGAAAGTTCATTTCTTTTTAGCACTGATTAATATTCCATTGTCTGGAAGCACCACAGTTTATTTATCTATTCACCTACTGAAGCACATCTTGGTGGCTTCCAAGTTTTGGCAGTTATGAATAAAGCTGATATAAACAATCATGTGCAGGTTTTTTGTGTGGACATAAGTTTTCAACTCCTTTAGGTAAATACCAAGGAGCATAATTGCTGGATCATATGGTAAGAATATGCTTAGTTTTGTAGGGAACTGTCAAGCTATCTTCCAAAGTGGCTGCATCTTTCTGCATTTTCACCATCAATGAGTGAGAGTTCCTGTTGCTCCACATCCTCGCCAGCATTTGGTGTTGTCAGTGTCAGTGTTCTGGATTTTGGCCGTTCTAACAGGTGTGTGGTGGAATCTCATTGTTTTAATTAGTAATTCTCTGATGGCATATGATGTGGAGCATCTTTCCATATGCTTATTTGCCATCTGTATATCTTCTTTGGTGAGCTGTCTGTTAAGGTCTTTGGGCCATTTCTTGATCAGGTTGTTTGTTTTCTTATTGTTGAGTTTTAAGAATTCTTTGTATATTTTAGATAACGGTCCTTTACAAGATATGTCTTTTGCAAATATTCTCTCCCAGAAATATATATAGATGGCAAATAAGTGAAACTTCTTTTTTTTTACATTTTTTAGTGGTTGCCCTAGAGTTTGCAATATACATTTAGAATTAATGTAACTCTACTCTTGAATAACACTATAACACTTCACAATTAGCGTGAGTACCTCATAATAAAATAATCCTAATTCCTTTCTCCTGCTCCTTGTATCATTGTTGTCATTCATTTCACTTATATATAAGCATACATAAGCATATATATATGATATATACATAAGCGTACATAATTGAATATATTATGTCTATTATTTTGAACAAACTATTATCTGTTGAATCAGCTAAGAACAAGGAAAATGAAAGTTTTTATTTTATCTTCACTTATTCCTTCTTTAATGCTCTTCCTTTCTTTATGTAGATCCAAGTGTCTAACCTATATTATTTTCCTTATCTCTGAAGAACTTCTTTTGACATTCTTGCAAGCCAGGTCTACTAGCAACAAATTCCCTCAATTTTTGTATATCTGAGGAAATCTTTATTTCTCCTTCACTTTTGAAGGATAATTTTGGAGGATATAGAATTGTAGATTGGTGGGATTTTTTTCTCTCAACACTTTAAATATTTCACTCCATTCTTTCTGCTTACATTGTTTCTGAGAAGAAATTGGACGTGATCACTATCTGTGTTTCTCTATAGGTAATGTATTTTTTTCCTCTGGCTTCTTTCAGGATTTTTCTTTATCTTTGATTTTCTGTAGTTTGAAAATAATATGCCTCAACGTGATGTTTTGATATATGTATATGCTGTGAAGTGATTACCACAATCAAGCTAATTAACATACTCATCACCTCACATAATTATCTTTTTTGTGTATAACAAGAGCATTTGAGATTTACTCAATTAGCAAATTTCAAGTATGCAATATAGTATTATTAACTATAGTCACCATGCTGTACATTAGATCCCCAGAAGTTATTCATCTTGCACAACTGAAAATTTGTACCCTTTGACCAACATCTCCCCATTCCCCCATCCCTTTCCCAACGTCTGGAAAATACCATTCTACACTTTGTTATTATGAGTTCAACACTTTTAGATTCCACATACAAGTGAGAATATGCAGTGTTGGTCTTTCTGTGCCTGGTTTATTTCACTTAGCCTAATGTCCTTCAGGTTCATCCACATTGTCACAAATGACAGGATATCCTTCTTTTTTAAGGCTAAATACCGTTCCATTATATGTATATGATATATATATATATATATATATATATATATATATATATATATATATCACATTTTCCTTATCCATTCACCTACCGATGGACACTCAGGTTGATTCCATATCTTGGCTATTATGAATAATCCTGCAGTGAATATGGAAACGCAGATATCTCTTTGAGATACTTATGTCATTTCCTGTAGATAGTTGGCTAGAAGTGGAATTGCTGGATCATATGGTAGTTCTCATTTTCATTTTTTGAGCACTGTCCATACCATTTTCCATAGTGGCAGCACCAATTTACATTCTTACCCACAGTGCACAGGGGTCCCTTTTCTCCATAGCCTTGCCATTGCTTCTTATCTTTTGTCTTTTTGGCAATAGCCATCCTTACAGGTGTGAAGTGATATCTCATTGTGGTTTTAATTTGCATTTACCTGATGATTAGTGATGTTGAGCATTTTTTCATATATCTGTTGGCCATTTGTATGTTTTCTTTGGAAAAATGCCTATTGAAGTCCTTTGTTCATTTTAATATCCGATATTAGTTTTCTTGCTATTGAATTTTTTGAGTTCTTTATATATTTTGGAAATTAACCCCTTATCAGATGTATGATTTACGAATATTTTCTCCCATTCCATAGGTTGTTTCTTTACTCTACTGGTTATTTCCTTTGATGTGCAGAAACTTTACAGTTTGATGCAATCCCATGAGCTAGTTCTTAATCTGTGAGTTTATCCAGAGCAGAGACTGAGAGCCCACTGATCTTGGTAGTCTCAACCCCTATTGCAGTGCTGGTATACAGTAGGAACACAATAAAATGAAGCCCTTTGCAGACTTAATTGGTTTAATTTGATCATTTGGTTCCATGAAACATTTATGAAACAGTGCCACTAGTATGGCAGAAATGAAAAGATAGAGGAGACACCATCCTGGTCTAGTGTAGGTAATCAGATAACCATACTGCAGTAAACATCATCCACTGAGCACAGAGACCAGAGGATTGAAATCAGGGTTGGCAAACACTGTCTATAAAGAGCCAGGTAAATGTTAGGCTTTGCAGGTCATACAGTCTCTGTTGAAACTAACTACTCAACCCTGCCATTCCAGCAAGAAGAAGCCATAGACAACATGCAAACAAATGAATGTGGCTGTGTTCCAATAAAACTTCATTTATAAAAATAGGCAGTGCACTAGACTCGGCCCATAGGTCTTCTGGTGGATTTCTGATTCTGATCTAGAGACACGGCTTTTTCTTCTTTTTTTAATAAAAGAGAAAAGTTTCGGAAGGAGTATATAAGAGAAGGTGGAGTGGGGCATTTTGTACAATAAGCAAGTATATGAGACAGGGAGAAGAGACAGAAAGTGTTCAGAGGGGAAAGGTCAAGGAGGTCAGACATTGGAGAGATGGAACAGAGACAAGGCCAAGCTTGTGTTTTTCCCCAAAGTTCTTTTATTGACCCTTGTGTTGGAACACTCTGTGCTTCAAGTTTCCCTAGGATCACCTAGTTCAGGCCTGTTCCCTCAGCTCAAGGTAAATTAATTAGCCTCTCAGTTTCAATGTCTCCCTCCAGGGAGAATGATGGAATGCATTTTTTTTTTTTTTAAGGAGAAATAGAGATAAGAGAGAACCATCTCTAAATGTAATATCCCCTTCTTCTTGATCAGTATTTGTGAGCTTCCCTGTTCACAGGACCTTGAATATTCTCCTCCATGAACACTGGCTATTGTCCTGCTCTACAGGGAAGGCATTAGCAGGATTATTCCTGTGCTGTGAGATCTCAGACACTTACATTTATGACACAGTTGAGAACAAGTGGCCCCTCAATGAAGGAATTTTGTTTAAATTTCAAGAGTATGTTTAGAATCCACAGATACTGCCTCTCAAATCAAGAATCTTAATCTGTCCATATGGAACTATGGGAAAGCCTTTCATGAAGGCAAAAATCTAGGCAAATGGTTTTCATGATTGTAGTGTGGGTAAATTCTCACATTTTCTGTTCCTTCCTATGGGCCTAGTTTGAGCTCCTAGCTTATAAATATATTGTGGGCAGGAATATTTTTCCTTTTTGTCTCCACAGATGTCATTTCTTCTTTGTGGGTTTTAAAAGTAAATTCCTCTCTCTTAGTCTTTTCTTTTCCCATTTGCAAAGAATTGTTTTCCTTTACATCTGTGCTTATGAGGTCCTGTCATAAGTAGCACAATCTATGGTGACAGCAGTGACTGTCCTCCTCCACTGAGAGCTTGGTCATGCAGGGGCTCGCCGCTCACCTGCTTTGGCGGTCAGTAGCCTGTGCGGTGCTGGGAGTGGCACCGCAGGCACCTGCTAGGAAAGGCCCATGGGTTTCCTGCCTCTGCTTCTCCACTCCCTGCACTGCGGCCAGCAGGGGAGCATGTAGGAAAAGGAAGAAGAGTTCACTTCCTCCTCTCTCACCAGGACCATAATGGGTAATTGAAAAGCAAGCACAAGACACTTGGAGAGCTTCAGGAAATATACTCAATAGTGAGTCTGAAAAGCTTTCATTCTTCTGACTCAGTTGCCTTATACAAATATAGCTGTTAGTATCACATGATTTCAAAATGCTCTGCACATTTTACCTCTTGATCCAAGCCACAGACAAACGTAGCTTATATTCATTAAGTGCTTACCACGTGCCAGGCTCTTACCCAAGCACTTTACATGAAGTAGTCCATCTAAATATCAGGAAAATACAAACACACAGGTGCTGTCAATATGCCTGTCCTGTGATGAGGTAGCTAATAAGCCGTAGGCTAGGATCAACCTGGGCCATCTAATTGCAGGCCCATGCTCTTAGTCACTGCACTGTACTCTCTCCTCAAATATGTAGTAAGTATGTTTTCTGTGCCAGGCACGCTGCTGGGAATTGGACGTGAATGATGAAGAAAATGCGTGTTTGCAGTCCTCACGGGGCTTTCAGTCTAGAGTGACAGACAGATGTGAATAAATACATGCACACACACATGTATAAAATTAAAAATAGTGACTAGTGTTATGAAGGAAAAGAACAGGCCACTGAGAAACAGAATAATGAGAGGTTGGGGAGAGGGAACGGAAGCCACAGATTAGGCTTTCAGGGAAGGATTCTCTCAGGAGGTGACCTGAAGCTGGCGTTGAGGAACGAGAAGACCTTCACAAGAAGACAGGGAAGATGAGCCTTCTGAGGAGAGAAACCAGGTGTGTGAAGCCTTACAAAAAAAGAACTTGGTGTTTTCATGTGGCGGGAAATCAAAATCATTTGACTAGCTGCACGTCCAGGGCATTCAGCCAATACCAATGCCCACTTCTAATCGTTTTTATTATAGAAAGTATATTAGAAACAATATGCATTGTCCTGGCCTGGATTCATGACTACTCTGTCAAACCACAAGTGGGCCACCTTGTGGGACAGGATTGGCCATAACACATCCAACGAGAATGGCCCTACTCTTAGCATCTGTCTGAATCTTGCAGAGCAGCAAAGCAGACCTAACTGGAGACTGTCCACTTGGGCAAGAAGAGACCTGAAATGAGGATTCTCAGGAAATGCACCGAGTCAAAGAGAGAACACTGACTTTGTGAGCCAACGCTTTGTGTTGTAGGGCCTGGAATGCATGCCAGGTGGGGTGGCTTTTTAAAGTTTCCACACTGGACTGAACGTGGAGACAGAGACTCCATGCTTCACCACTGTGTGCCAGAGCCAAGGACAATGCTTGAAATATAGCAAATGCTCAAAAATGTTGCATAAATTGATGGATAGGATTTAGACTAGTGGAGAGGAGGGAGAGTTGCTCAGCCATGGTACTTTGAGAATAGTGGGAATTTTGTAGCTTTTATTGAACACTTTGTTTCACATGGCTGACTGATTTATTATTTTGTTTTGTGAGTTTGTTTATTGGTAGCCTCTTCTTATTAGAAGAGAAGGGAAGGGGCCGGCCCTTTGGGGTAGTAGTTGAGTTTGCACGTTCCATCTCGGCAGCCCGGGGTTCACTGGTTTGGATCCTGGGCACAGACCGGCTCACTGCTCATCAAGCTATGCTGAGGCGGCCTCCCATATGGAAGAACGTCTACCAGAACCCCCACTCAGGTTTTGCTTCTAGGAAACTGGCTTAGGGCAGCCAGGGTTCACTGTTCTTCTCAGCAAGGCTTTGCTTTCTTCCTAGTCTGACACCCCAGCTAGAGGTCCGTCTCCCAGACTCCATGAGTCTGGGGACCTCATCATTACTACTTTATCCTTGTGCCAAAAACAATTATCAAGGGAAACATCCCCTCTAGGAACTGCCTTACTAATGGGACCAAATATTTGCAGTTTATTGATCAAGTCTCCTTTTCTATTGCACAGTGTTTATTTGGTCACTGGAAAATATTGCTTCCCATTCTCCATACTTCTCGATTCTTTTAACTGTCATATTCCTTCTTTAGATCTATTAATCTCTTCAATCAGTGTAGTCAGACCATGTTGGCTTGCCTTATTCTGTGTATTTAAGGTGACTTTGCATATTTCTGACCTCATCAGTTTTGTGTTGATTGTATGGTTAGCTCTTGAAGGGCTAACAGACTCCAATCATTGCCATGTGCTGGGGGAGAAAGCTCACTTTTACATGTACTAAATATGTTATCGGGTTTGAATTTCACTGGTTTCCCACTTCACCTTTGGGAGCAAAACCCCATAAACACTTTCATTTATCAAGAAATCAAGGAAGAAGACTTTTGTTACAACAACTTACCTTCTGAAAGGTAGGTATTATTTTAAAGATGATAAGAACCTGCAAATTGATCTCTCCTGCATATGATTGGTGTAATAGTATATGTACACACAGAAGGGGCACCCACTTGTACAGAAAGGACATTTGAATCTTTGCCTCTTAGGAAGTGGTAAGCTAGAAACCTTTGTTTGGCGTCATTCCTACCTAACTCCCAGGAATGATTTGCAAAGTAATGAGACAATGTCTGAGAAGCACTCTGAGCTCTTAGGAGAGAGGACCCAGATAAATGCAAGGGGTCCTCATTATAGTCACTATATTCTGCTTAACTTTCACACTTCTGAGAAAATGCTTCTTCCTTTCCAGCAGTTTTTTACCCAAGTGGCCAGACCCTTGCTTTCTATACAGATTGTGAGTTTACTGTTCTCACCTGCCACACCTCACTTTCATTATTTTCAGGGAAACAAAAATACAAAATTTTAAGTAACCCATCTTAGACAGTACAGCTTTTAAGTGCACAAGTTAGGATTTGAACATAGATGTGTTTGACCTGAAATCCCTTCCACCCATCCACCCCCACACTTTGATTTTCTTACTGTTGAGCATAAGAAATATCTCCCCTAACCTCCCTGACTTCATCATGAGGAGAAACTGGAAGAAAGTTGATGAAGTTGAATAACACTGTGTAGCAATTCCAGCATGGTGGGTATATGCACCTTGTGGTAAGGGCTTGGGGACAGAGCATTTCATCCCACAATCCCACATTCATTTTCAATGAATTCTTTAGTCCTGTTTAAGCCCCATCTTCAAGAACCACCGTATTTACAGTGGTGTGGAGATGTATGCTGTGGGGGATGCAGAGATGTAGGTTGTGGGGGATTGCAAAGGTCAGTCTGAGATCCATGGGTGTTGAGGGTGGGGAGCACAGCCTGAGCCCCCTACAGAATTCAGTCAGTGTCTGCTGTCCTGGAGCCACTGTGGGGCAGTGGAAAGGACTTTGGTCCAGTCTGCCCATCTGGCTGCTGGTCCTAACTCTGCCCCATGCTAGCAAGGAGACCTTGAGCAAGTTACAAACCTCCATGTAGCTCAGGTGCCACACAAGTTGGGAAGGAGGCAAGAAGTACAGTTTGGGGGCAAGGGACAGGAAGATTGAGTCACCACCTCTTAACCTAAGCTTTCTCCTCAAAACGCACCAGGAACACACAACATACTCTGAATATTCAACTTCCTTGTCACTGTTTTCCTCTTCCAGTCTGGAAAGCAGACTGGGACTAGAGGTGGAGCTGCCATCTTGCACACATGAAAGTCACCATGAAGAAGAAACTCAGTGGCTCACGATGACTGGATGGAAGGATCAAAGCAGCCTGAGATGCTGAGATGAACCAGCGCTGCTGCACCAGCCTCGGACCCCCCGTCTCAGGACTCTTGGCTTGTGAGAAAATTCATTCTTGTTTGGTTAAGCCACTCTTGTAGGGTTAAAGCAGTTGTCATTTAATTAGATCTAACAAAAGTTGGACAAAAAAATTTAACACTATCAAGAAATGTTTGAAATATGTCTCATCAATGATGATCCTCTAAATTTATAGTGTGCCTTGACTTGTTAGGTAATGATATACATATAACTACTACATATAGATAACACATATAATACCAATATATAATCTACAACTTACAAGTATGTAATTACTCATAGTTCGGGCATATGCACGAACCTTTTTCTGATTAGTGTGTGGGATCCAAAAAGCATGGAGACTTTTTCCATGAAGTCTCTAAACTCTGTAGCAATAGTTACAGAAAGCTTTGTAGTATATGGTGCATTTGATCTTCATAACAACTCTGAGAAATAAGGATTATTAATATTATTGCTTAGTTTCTGCAGCTGCTGAAGCCCTAGTTCAGCAAGTTTCTGTGCTTGTTCCATGTTTCTTGGCAAGGAAGCCACAAAGGGAACCCCACACATTCTGGTTTCCAGCTCCCTCCTGTCCACTCAGCCGTACCATGTTTCCATTCTGAACCAGAACTTCTTCCTGAACTTGTGAGTGCTGTCTTAGAAACTATCTGAAGAAACATATTGCTCACTCCACAGGAAAAGCAATGCCCTAAAGGCTACTCTCCTCACATCTAATGTTCTACCAGGTTATCAAGTCTAATAGGGTTTGCTCTTCTAGTGCATAAAATAAGTGAAATAAAGACTCATGAAGAAAAATATGTTTGATACACGTTATTTGTTGGAGAATTCTTCTCAAAGCAATAGCTTAAAGAATAAACAATAATTATAGTAATGATGATAATGATCTTTATATTCCATAGTTTGTAGGTTATTAAGCATGTTCAAATGTGTTTCCTCATTTTATTTTTACAACAACCTTGCGTGTTAAGTTGGGCTTGCTTATGCCAATTCATAAATCATGTCACCATATAATTCCTGAGAAAATTAAATAGTATATGAATTTAACCAAAATGAAAATATTGTGGTTGCCCAAGGAACACCATAGAATGTTGCTGCGAACCAAGATAAAAGGGAGAAAATTCTACAACCTGTCACTGAGTGAATCAAACTGTGTTAATTTGCTCTGTTGTTTAGCATACTACATTTTATATCCTGTAATCATAGCTTAGCTAGGATTTTGAGTTTTTTAACATAACATATCAGAAATGTCTTCTACTGATTTTTTAATAATTAAAATATTTGAATACTATTCTATGAATAACCTATAAATGAAATCTATTAATCCATTTCCTTACTGATAATCAGGTTATTTCTAGTCTTTCAACTATTATCAAACAATGCTTTAATGAACATTTTATAATGCAAATTTATTCCTTGTTTTGGACTAGTCCCTTTGGATAAGTTTATAGAATTTATGTGGGACATATTTTCCCACATTCCTTTGTAAGAGGAGTCTTCAAATTTACATTGGATTAAACGAGAGACAAATGTTTCTGTTTCAACACAATTTTGCCAACATTGGTTACTACATTTTAAAGTTAATCATTTGTTTCATGAGTGATAAATTGCACTTCATTTTGGTTTTAATTTTTCTAATCTTAGTTTGAGTGAGGTTGAGTATCTTCCCATGTGTTAGTTTACTTTTCTGGTAGGTAAATTTTAGGAATGATTTAAACAATATAGATAGCAAGTGCAACTCATTGTCATATGTGTTGTAGAGATTCTCCTAAGTCTGTTGTTTTCTTTTAGTTTACATTTTCATGATGCGAATTCTCATTATATGCTCATTTTTGTTATTGAATGGTTCAAGTCTAACAGTGAAATGCTTTGTGAGTAGCTTTGTGCAAGCCTAGCTTTTTGCCGGTGTATGCGGGAGGGATGATGGTGAGACTGGAGGTTCTTGGGTGAGAACTGTGACAGGGAGCTCATTGCCTGGCCGAGGCATGCTACCAGGGACACCGTGAAGCATACATCTTTACCCTGGCGGGTTATTTAGAACAGAACCTGCAACTACATATTTGAACCCTAAGGGGGACGAGCAGGTGGACTGTGAGAGGTTTCAATCATATGAGTGGTTGGAATGCTCCTTGGAATGGAGTTAGACGTCCGGGTGAACCAAAACCAAGGACCACACATGGACACACAGGTGGAGAGGAGGAGCCGAGTGAGGGGCCAGGGAAAGGAGGATGCCTACTCACTCTTCCAGGACTGGCTTCATGGCTGTGCCACCCGAAAAGTCAGACAGCCTCTCCCCCTTGCCCTCCAGAAGGGTCCTGTGCTTGGTTTAATGCTCTGTTTTTCCTGTCTCAAAATTTTAAATAATTTTATCTTTGAACTTGTGTTTTGCAAGTGAAGTCCACAGGATAATGGAGCATGACGTGAGCAGAGGAGATACCTGCAATATGCGTGTCTACTGCTCCTTGCCACTCCATTTGCATTTGACATTTCTGATGCCCGTGAGCACAGAATTCTAGTGGACCCACGATGCGTGAGAGTGCAAGGGAGGTGTGTTACGTATGACTGAGGCAGCCCTTTCTTCTTGAACAAGAATCTGTGATGGCACTGTAAGATCCACTGACGACCAAGGAGCCCTGTGGATCATATCCTTTCCTGCTCATGCTCCTTCCCTATGTTAGCCAGCCACTTACGCTGGAAGTGATGACACAGAAGGAAAGAGAAAAGAGTCAGCCCTAGTTCCTTTTCCTAGTCCTTTCTTGCTCATCAGTAAAAGGAAAGCAGAGAGTGATGGGAGCGTGCGAGCGCACCAAGAAGTGAAATAAAAACATTTGTATTAGTTTTGTGCAGTGTGTCAACAGTTTGCTAAGAACAGAACACGAAAGCATGTACAAGATACAAAACATGAATTATGTGATTTCAATGATTCTGCATACGAGTTAATTCTCTTGTATTTGCGTTTCAAACGGGCATTGCAGAATATAAAGATGTATGGTTAAACTCATACTAATAATTTAAAATTTTAATTTTTCTTCATATAGCACATTAAATGGCAAATAAAAGATACTGTGGCAATTTGAGACAAAGACGTAGAAGAAAGGGAAAAGCTTCACATTTCAGTCCTCTTAGCAGCACTTTTTCCTACTTCTTGAACAAGGAGTCCACATGTTAATTTTGCACTGGGACCTGCAAATTGTGTAGCTGGCTCTGGACTCATCCAAGGTGGGAGACCAACTTTCTTAGGTCATCTCAGAATGTTGCATTGTTTTGAGATGTATAACATCAGAAACTTATATTTTGGAAAAGATACTTGATACCATTTGCGGTTCGTTCATCTTTAATTTTGTAGCACGTTTTGTTTTTAAAATGTCTACTTTTCTCAGTTTATTAACAGAATACAAAAGAGGCATGTCCTCCCCATTGGAAAGGGAGGGAAAGCGAGCCCCGGGACTGGCTCTGTGGTGGTGAGATGAAGCCCCTCTCCACGGAGGTTCTGACCTGGAGGTCTTGCTTCAGACAAGGGGAGAGAGGACTGGGGTCTTATGTTTATGTTAGTAAGAGCGGCCATTTCCTCACATCCCCAAACAAACAAGCAAAACACTTGCTTGAAGGACCTAAAAGAATCTTGGGGAAACCCCTGATGTTCATCTCATCACTGGGCAATCCAGTGAAAATTTCACACTGATCCACAGAGAAAACTGATGGGATTTTGCAGTCAGGGAAGTTCATGAACAGTGTCTGCTTTGCTTGTTCAGCGAGTGTGGTGAAGTATTGCTCAGAACCACCAGTGCCTCCCGTCTCCTGGAAAGTAAATGACAACACGAATAAATTCTGGGCCCAAAGAATAGCATCTCATTGGCTACAGTATTGCCACAGGCCCAGAGAACACATATAAATATGCTCTCTCTGTATAGACGTTTAAAAGAAAGTAGCTTAAACACACACAAACCCCAAAGTGAGGAAAACCTCCACAAAATCCAGAAAGGTCAATCGACTTATTTGGCATCATTTCAGCAAGAGGTTGCCACAGCGACAATGACCCAAGTCCGGAGACTTCCACCAGCGGTCTCTGACGGACTCTCAGGTCTGCAGTGAAGAGCAGCAGCGCAGAGGTGGGCCAGTGCGGACTGGGAAACTCCCCAGATTTCCTCGGCCACTGTGCTTATTCCCGTAGTATGCCTGGCCGTGTCCATTATTCTCCTTGTGCCTAATCGGTGTTTATTACTGTTACAATTGACTTAAAAAGGAGATAGAAAGGATGTGAAATGGAAACCATGCGATCTGGAAAATTCTTTAAGCTGTGGAGGACCCTCAGTTGGTGGAGTATGGAAATTTACCGTGAATGTCTCATGATTCCTTTCCCACATCATGCTCTCCTCTGCCTCCAGGATGCTAGCTGTTCCTCCTTGCTCGTGATGTTACTCCTTCTCTGCTCACCTAGGGAACTCCTTTATTCCTCCAACCAGTATTTATACAGCACCTGTCGTGGACCACATCCTGCTTAGGAAGTGGGGACACAGCGATGAGCATGAGGAAGTCCCTGCCTCCAAGGAGCACACGCTCTGGAGCCTCCACAGTAGCCCTCCAACCGCAGTAAACAAACACCACCTTCTCGAGGAATCTGTCCTCCTCCGAGTCCCTGGGACTAAGTTAGGGTCACTGTTCACTCTCCCATAATGCCTGCTACTTCTGTTTAGTCCTCTGCACACATGTATTGTTTACGTGATGATTGATAATTATTTGATTAATGGCTTTACCGGATTGCCGCTTCTCGAAGGCAGGCTGTGCTGGTTCTGCTCACTGCTGTATTTCTGAGCCTGTCAGCACATCTTGGCTGCAAGAGACATTTGTTGATTGTGCCTAATTGCTTGCTATCAACTCTGTCCTTGTATTTTTTCAACATACTTTCAGCCAAAAGGTGGCACTGCAGGAGAATAAGTGGAGGAAGATTCAAACTAGCTGACTCAGCAGTCATTGAATGGGTCCGTGAGTCCCAGTTATAGGCTATTGTTAATACTCAGAAATAGCCAGTTGCAAAACTTGTACACACTCACATGCATACACACATCTGAAATCTCTTAAGAAGACTAATCACTTAGGCTTACTAAGCATGTTAACATTTCCATGGCCATTGAAGTGACCCTGATGAAGTTACAACAAATACAACTGGAATCCAAATCATCCTGAAATGTGCATTTATGAACTAATAAAAATCTACTAGGATATAGACAAGGAGGCTTTTCCTATTTCAGTGGTTACAGGTAAAGAAAACAACTTGTAATTTTTTTGCTTAGTAACTTGCTTTGAATTTCTAAATTTCACTGCTAAATTGTTGCCCAAATTCCAGTTCCCTCCTTAAAATTCTTCCCAGAGTTTGATAAGCCTTTCTGGATGAAATGATGTTAAAACCAGCAGCCTCTTCTAAAGATTCAGGAGCAAACACACAGAAAGCAGCTAGACAAACCCTGAGATAAAAATCTGCTCATGGTGTTGGCTGTGAATAATGAATGGGGGTTTCCATATTTTAGTGTCAGCCATCTGGGTGCCTGTGTGCTCAAGGCATCACCAACTTCAACAGAACACCCTCCCCACAAATTCATAATCTCTTCATGTGTCAACCTTACAAAAAACCAAATAAAATTTTACATGCTCCTTTATTTTCATATGAGATCTTTCTACGGTATAAACTTAATGTGCAGCCAGCAGGAAGACTTCGTGTAAGGGCCAGATGTCAGAGACAGTGACGTGGGGAATACAGACAAGGTTTCATGCATTTTCACTCTAGAAGACTGTGGAAATATTGTAGGGGGAGAACCTCTTTAGCAGAAGTATAACAAGACGCTATCTCCTACAAATTATTAGAAGTCATCTAGATTTTTGGAATTTGGAGATCTTGAAGATATTTCTGCTGTAAACATTAAATTGACAGCTTAAAAAAATTGCAACCACAACATATTAGCAAAAGAAGAAAGGCTTCCATGTTTTTCAAGTACGAGAGCCAAAAACTATGTGGCTCTTAACTAAAGTAACTTGTAAACAAATACTGTGATTTATAAATTACGATATAGCAATGTATATATCTAAAAATATTCTGTTAGTACATGTGTAAGGAGAACCATGTTACCAATGCTAGAAGATGTCCTCAAGGTGGCGAGAGGCACCACATTCTCTGTGGACTAGATGGTGCCCATGGATTTTGGCAGATTTTGCTGGGAGAAGACAATGCCAGGTTGACAACTTTCATATTCCTCTGGGAAATACTGTTTTGCAAAGTTATCATTTGAGACAATATCCACCCATGAGATCTTCCAAAAGAAGCTAACAATGTATTTGAGGAAATAATAATTGACATGGGGCAAAACATGACACGGTACTGAAAGAGGTTTTTAACTCTGTTTGCATATTAAGCCTGTTAGAGAAAATTAGCATTTGGGACAGAGATGGTGTTTCTGAATGATTTTGTCCATCGGTGTAGCACTGTACAAATTATCTCTACCTGCACAGCACTCCATGTTAGGTAGGGTTTATCACTTTCCTCAGCTTACAGATGAGGACTCCGAGGCACTAGAGTCTCAACAATGATCAAAAGAAGCTATCGACTGTCCATGTAGATGCAGAGAGACCTGGGGTGACTGGTGCTTAACTCATCACCTGTGCTAAACTTGTGGTCATATGCTTTAGGTACTCATCAAATATCAAAATAATATGTTTATGAGTATTCTAGGTAGTTGATTCCCACCCCCCCCCAAGCATTTTCTATCTCATGCCAGGTTTCAGGCACGATCACACTCACGTTGAGAATGAAGGTCTCTAGCCAATCTTGGCTTCTATCAATGGTATCAATAACCTGACGGGCTGGAAAGTCCTTAAAAACAAGCCTGTCTAGATATTAGATACTGCTCCTCAGATTAGGAACATTTTAGGGTAAAAGAGCCCCTGTAAAGACAAAGCCTCTGGCTACTGACAATGCATGTGTAACCCAGTGTGAAAATATGGCTCCAGAAAGGGGGATTTGTTTTGTTGACATTCATTTTGAAAACCAATGGCATTTCCTGAGTTCTGACACGTGAATGAGGACAGTGGTCTCTACTCCAACTGCACACCTGAGAATTCCCTGAGAGCTTTCACCAAAATACAGGCATTGTTGGGGAGGTGGGGAGTAAATCGGAATCTCTGCGTGTGGAGACTGGGCATTTAGATTTTATAAAAAGCTCCCCAGGTGGCTGTAACATGCAGCCAGGATGGAGAACCCTTTATAGGTGTAGTCTAGATGGCTGAAAACCCTTGAGTGTATGTGTTGGTAAGACTAAGAAGTGGGATCCAGGTCTTAAAATCTCTACAAAGTGAACAGCCAAATTGG
Organism: Tapirus indicus; assembly: GCA_031878705.1. NCBI lineage: Eukaryota > Metazoa > Chordata > Mammalia > Perissodactyla > Tapiridae > Tapirus > Tapirus indicus. Next base: position 57,547,952 of record CM062917.1, read on the forward strand.
CACACGATGTGGCAGAGAAAGCAAGAAGTGTATTTGGTAAGACTGCCTATCTGGTGAGATTCAGTGTCTCCTAACTTAGGCATCCGAGATAGCTACTCTGAAGAAATCTAGACAGATGTTAACATCAGAAGCCTACCAAGAACATGACAAAATATTCATAGAAAACTGAGGATTCATGTGGTGACACAATATTATTTAATATTCAGGAGGGCTTTGTGATCTCTTCAGTAGGTTCCAAGAACAAGTTGTATCAGAAAGAGAGAGAGAGAGGACACCTCCTATGAACATCAAAATGCTGGACTTGTGGGAAAATGGGTGCAGATTTATGTCAGGCTTTTACAAAACACAAAACGTTTCTTGGTAGCCGTCAATGATTTGCTGATAATTTGAGTTCCTGTGGTCTCCTCCAGTCCTACTGTTGGGCTCATGACTACACTGGGGGTTTAGATATCTAGGCTTCTTGAGCGCTTCTTGAGAGCACATAGATGGTCTAAGTTTCAGGTGTCTACACAAGATTTTGCTGCCTCCAGTTTTCCTAAAAAGTGATGGTTCACAGTTTGCAATTCTCAGAGAATTTGTGAAGGCATCTGAGCTCAAAACACAAACTTACTGTATCTTAAAAAAGGGAGGGTTAACACAGAGAACCAAGGGAGGTTAACACAAAGAACCAGTAGACTTTTCCATCTCCAACCAATTCAAGCCCAGAGTGCTGGTGCAGAATGGAAGTTAAGTTCCTCCCTCTCTGTCCTCTTGATGTAAATGCCAGTTCTGAATGGTCCTCCCTACAGGTCGGAAGATCATCTGCCAAGTGTCAGTGTTCCAGCAGATCTCCCCACTCCTGGATAATCATGAAATGAGAGACCCAGACACACTGGTGTCTCCCAGCTGGAATCAGATATCTCTAGATCTTACCTAGAGAACAAGAAAAAGGAGATTACTAGGAGAAAAGGGAAACAATATACTCCCTTTCCCAGGAGCAACAAACAAACCTGAGGCAGAAACAAAGAGTTCTCCAGAATGTACCACGCGGACGCACATCTGAAGGAAGATGCTCATTCTTGGAAAGACCCGGGATTTCCCAGAGCCCATTCAGAGTGGAAATTTCTCACAAGGTTAAATATGGACAGGGTCACTGGTCTGGTTTAATTCCGGTTCTATTCTTCTTAATCAGTGCAAGTGGATACGTGGACCTAGCACAAGTGACGGTCCCACAAAGTTGTTCAAGCCCCTGACTACTCTCATGCTGCGTCTGTGCATTTTTCCCCGAACATTAAACGATTCCCTGGGTTTGGGTAAGCTCAAGGACACACCGTGCGGACAGGATAACAGGTGTGCATTCTGTGTCTGCAGAATGACAGGACCCAGCAGAGCTGCGGGTCTACGGGAACGAGCAGCAACGGAAGGCGCAGAGCAGGGACTAACAAATGCGTCAAGTCCACGGAGTTGGAGAGGCCTGGCCTCTCCTTGCGCGCCGGCGCCGCGGGTGGGGGCTCGCCCCTCGCGCCGGTGCACTGTGCCCGCCTCGAGAAGAGCGCGGGGGCGGGCTCCCCGCGCCGGCCCGGAGCCGCAGTCCTATTGGCCCGGAGGCACGCCCGTCCCCGAGTGAGGCTTCGAAAGTTTCATTGAAGGTGGAGGAGTGCGCGCCCGCCGGGGAGCCAGGGCTGCGCCGCAGGGGCGAGGCTGCACCGCGGCGGGCGGGGGGCGCGCTGGCATCTGGACAGCGTTTGGTTTTCATTTTATTTTTTTAAACTGAGACGCCGTGGAGGAGGGAGTTGGAGCCTGACGCACTGATTGTGCGCTTTCCTCTCGATTTCTGCCCACGCTCGCACGATTCCATCTAGTGAGGGAGGGACTCGTAGCGCCACCCGCGGACCGAGAGCGCGAGCCCCGGGCTGTGGGGGATGGTTCTGCGCGCCTGGCCGCTCCCACCCGGGTCCCTCCGGCCCGAAGCCGGGGGGTACAGAGGCTGAGCTGCGCCGCCGCTCGGGGATCCGCCGCGGGGCCACTCGGGGCGCGCGGGCAGCTCTGAGAGCCCGGGCCGAGAGCGGCGCGCGGCAGCCCGCGTGGGCAGAGGGCCGGGGCGGGCAGCCGAGGCACGTTGGCTTCAGAGGGGGTTCGGCGGAGGAAACTCCCCCGCCGTCCCGGAGCGACGCCCAAGGAGCCAGGCGAGAGGACAGCACGCCCTTCTCGCCCCCATTCCTCATCGCGCCTCCTCGCAGGACCCTTCCAAAGTGCCCCTCTCTAGGGCTCCGTTCCGGACACCCGCAGAAGAAGCCGCTGCCGCCGCCGGATTGGGGATTCTCCACTGCATGGGCCGGCCGTGGGGTGTCGGGCGCCCGGCGAGGGGACTACCGAGAGCCTGGTGAGGGGCTGCGGAGAGCCGGGTGAGCGCGCTCGCGGGGGGACAGCGCGGCGGCCCTTGCTGGGGCGATGCCCGGGCGGCTGCGAGCCGCCGGCCGCAAGAGGCCCTAGGCGGGCATGGGCCTCGCGCCCCAGCCCTGAGGACCCTCGAGCCTCGCCCCTCTGCTCGGACTCGCCGGACCGACGCAATGGCCTCGGAAGTAGTGTGCGGGCTCATCTTCAGGCTGCTGCTTCCCATCTGCCTGGCAGTAGGTGAGTGTGGTCCGCTCCCCTAGGTTATTTGGAAAGGGTGAAGAGGGCTCCTGGTAGGGGGGCTTCCGAGCAAACCAAAGTTAAGGGCTCTGGTGCTCCAGGACTCGGTTCGGGAAGCCCGGGCCGCGGTCCAGGTGCCAGCGGCGTCGGACGCGCGCTGTCCCAAATGCCACAGCCTGGCACTCTCACTTCCCGCGCACCCTCGGGATCCCACTTAACCATCTAGCTGCAGAGTCCGGGTGACTGGGGTCGGCATGTGTTGGAGACTGATGAATTTAGTCACATGTGGATTTTCTATCGTGGAGTATTGACGTGCACAGTGGATGCAAATCTGGCTGGAAGGCTGTTGTAGACCCCTTCCTAGGTACAGTGCAGGATCATACTAGAGCCTCCTCCTCCCCCTGTCCCCAGAGGCACAGCGCACCGTGCATCCAGAAGGTACCGAAGCCATCTCTCCCCCACCCCATATCCCAGCAAGTGTGATAGAAGAAGTGACGGATTCCAGTCGCTCTAAAAAGAAAAGGAGGGAGAGGATACAGGGAAGCAGGGCCCTCGTGTTTCTTTCTCTTTTACCTCCACAAAAACCCCTGCGACAAGAGTGCTGGATGCTGAGGCTCCAGACCACCAAGACCACTCCCGCCCTCCAGGCGCCGCCCTTCCGGACCTTTAAAGGGCTGGAGCGCCGGACTGGGGCTCCCTGGGACTGGCGAGAGTTAAGGGAGGGCCAGAAGGGAGCCTCATGACTCCGGGTCCAGTATCTCACTATTTCTGCAGGGCTGGCAGGGAGGCAGAAGCAACTGCGTGTCAGATCTGAAGACACTGGCAGCGTGCTTGGAGGGAGAGAATTTCTGAGTTTCTCCTCAAATAGACGGTGCAATAGCACACTGTTTACCAAGTAGCATTGCATTTACAGAGAGAGCCTGGCCTTGGCAGAAGAGGCCAGCTTTTTGCATTTTGCCTGAGGTTAAGGACTCAAGATCACACTTAAGCTAAATGTTGTGTTAGTGCAAGTAATCGAAAGAGGGCCTCAAGCCTCTTTCGTGAGGGTGGATCTCAGCTCCCGGGAGGATTTTGTAGTCAGCATGAACACGCAAGAAACTTCCGCGGAAAACCCGAGAAGGCTCTCAGAGTGGAAACAGTCTGTGCGTCGCAGCAGGTCCTGGGGCAGCAGGAGGGGCCAGCGCGCTCGTGCTGGCCTCTGCCTCTCCTTCACTGTTTGAGTTTTGAGGCAGGACCACTTTTGCAGGGATCTTTGTCCTTAATAATCACTCAGGGAGATGAGGAGCACAGCTTCCACTAAGCTGATGTGGGTCTCTCTCTCCGCTAGCTTAAGTTTGAAAAGAAAAACGGCTTTGGGAAAGCGACTTTAGGGAAAACAGCGCCGGGCTACTTCTGGTGCCTTACGTTTCAGTCGTGTCACCATCTAGGGACCGTCTCTGTATCTGAAGCTCCTGGCACCGTGCCTGGCACCTTTACTATTTGCCGAATGGAAGCTACTGCTTGGTTAACGAGGGACTTTCTGCGTGAGGGCCTATTTGTGGTTGTCAGTGCTGATCGCGGAGGAGGCCTGGGACTGGCACTGGGTTGGGAGACGCTCTTTCCTCTCCCGCAGCCCCTCCAACGCCCCCACATCATCTTCCCTCACAGTCCCTTTCTCCTCCCACCACCACCTCACTTTGTCCCCTCCCTCCCCTCTCTGCTGGGTAGCAGCTTGCGGTGACTGTAGGAAGAGTTAGGCAGGTGATTACCTGCACCAGCTCGGTGCACTCTGTGACTTGCACAACTACCTGAGCGACATGCTGATTGTCAGAGACCTCGCCCTGAGCTTCAGCTCTTGCAGGACCCAAGCCCACAGGCCCCAGTGCTCCGCGGCCGCTAGGGTTGGGACTGTGTCATTCCCACTGGTTAAGGTTGGTGGTCTAAGCCGCAAAGCCCTTCAGTGGAGCTGTTGAGCTCTGCCCTCCAGAGAGGCGGGATTGGGCGCCCGAGGCGCGGGGTTCCAGCTGGCAGCTCCAGAGCGGCCCTGAGGCTTCCAGGGGCTCAGGGCGGAGCAGGGACCCTGTCCCACGGATGGGGTCCCCACACGGCCCAGCCCCTCTCCCCCCGCCCCCTGGCTCTTAGCCCTGCGGGTCCCGCGCAGTGTTCGCCACCCACAGGCTGGGGCTCAAGGGTAGGCTCGGTCGGGGGCCCAGGACGCGCCTGTCCGCGTTGCGACCCCGACCTTCCTGGAAGGAGAGCTGCTTCCAGGCACTCAAGGACGACAGCCCCTCGCCAGCTTCCTGGCTCCGGGGACGGCCCGAGTTGGCCCAGATGATCATAGGTTGCCTTCCCTTTCCAGCTCATTCCCCTGGGTTTCCACAAGTCTTCTGGGAGTAGGGAGGTCAACCTAGGTGTGAGTGTGAGAGTGTGTGTGTGTGCGTGTGTGTACGCAGGGTGGGGTGGCATTATCTGTGATCTCCTAGCCAAAGGGCGGTGGAGGCCCCCAGTTGAGTCTAGAGCCTGTTGCTTCCCCCACCCTGTGGAAAGCTGACCTAGGGCCAGGGAAAGGACATAGCCTTGGACCTTCCCTCTATCTGGAAGAGAGCAACAGCTCCTGGAAAGACCAGAGGACTGGTCTTAACCGACCCCCTCACTTGTTGGCTGCCACTTAGGAAGGACAACCCACTTCCAGGGATTACTAATGCCTATTAATCATGGTACTTGTAGGGACAAGAAGGAGCTGGATTGGTGTGCCCTGATTTGAGCATTCAATTGGCTTCTACAGGAAGTGGATATTTTCAAGGTTATTGGAGGGTTTTCAGGTCCACCAACTCCCAAGGTGCTACTAAATCAAATATTCAGGTTTCCCTAACATCCTGGGCATGGAGAGTCAATGATCTGTTTGCCATTAGAATTGATTTTTACATTTTAGCCATCTATTTTTGTATCTGGGCAAGGCAGCCTTCGAAGCCAAGTCTTTGTAGAAGCTTGTGTCTTCTCTTTAAACCTGTTTCTCTAACACTGATGTTCAAATTGTTCTGCACAGAGATGCCCTAGCCTTTTCACCTGATGCTGGATGTTAAAAATTAACTGCCGTTGTGTTTAATCTGATGCTTAAGGTTTTTCTTTTTCCTGGTAAAAAAAAAGTTACAGAGAAGTGATAAGTGAAATCAGGCCTCTTTTATGCAGGTGTTCTGTGGCTCTTGACTGTTAAAACAAAAAAAAACCATAATATGATGTAATATATTGTTTGCTATCCAAAATGAACGTCCAGTGACAGATATTCCCACATCAATAGAAACTGAAAATTATAAAGATCTCCAAGCAGGCCAGTTAGCTTGCTTGGTTAGAGCGTGGTGCTAATAAAGATCTCCCAAATTATCCTTAACTACCAGGGTAGCCGTTCTGATTTTTTGTTACAAATAATGCATGAAAAAAAAGACAAAGCCTTCTGTAATATTATGCAATCTTTAATGATTATAATAATATCTGGTGATTGTTGAGTACTTTAGAAATATTTTTACATTTATCTTATTTTAGCATGATTCTACTGTATATAATACAGTACATGTATACGATTGAAGTTTATGATTTGGCTTTATTCCTGAGTTGGGAATGGATTGATATATTTTTATTCACATGCTCCTGACCTATTCATTCCATCTTGCCTAGTGTTGCTTGCAATTCTAGAAGAGCTGACTTACCCATTTTCAGGAGGAGGGGAGGAAGCTGGTGTGGACAGACAGATGGTGCAGGAAGGCAGAGCTGTGGTCCCATCTCTAGTTTGTGCTTCCCCTAAATAAAGGGACTGGAGCTTAGGAAAGAACAGAGCCAGACAGGAGGCTGTGTAGCACACAAAAAGAATCAACTAACCAACAAATGCTCTGAGGAAAAAAATCACACTTGGGTAATAGCGCAAATCCAAGAAGAACCTCTGAAATTCCCTTTAGAGATAGTTGGCTGAGCAACTGAGCAAAAATGTGAAGTCACTTTTGAAATATGTATGAGTATGGCTATCTGAACATTATTTTCTCTCTATTGCATAATACACTTTTCCCTGTGTAGCATGTCATTTTGAAATCACACTTACACACCCCCCAAGAATTACAAATGAAACCTAATCAGAGTTTAGAGGCTCTCAGTGGCAGGAGGTTTCAGCTGCTGCAGAAGGCACTGACGGCACTCACTTTCTTTTCTGTCACACCTTCTCAGTCTTGTGTAGGTAGATCATATTTATCACTTTCAGAAAGGAAAAAAGTAATAGTGAAAAGCATTAGAAATTTAGAATTTAATTCTAAAATAAAATAGTCTGTGAACACAGATGGGCTTGATCATTTTGTCACCTGGGCTGTGGAAGCTGAAGCTGGGTGTGCATCCTGTGGTGGTCTGTGGGCGTATCTCTTTACAGGCCTTGTGTGCTTGCTCATGGTCAGAGATAAGCAGATGCTTTGGCTTCACCTTTGGGGGAGGAGGCTCTTGTGACTGGGCAATTTAAGAGACCTCCATTCACATCCTGGCTCTGCCCTTGGCTATGTGATCCTAGAGGTTTTTTTACTTTTGGTTGTTTCTTTTCTGTCTGTAAAATGGAACTGTTAATACCTCCTTTCCTGGATAGTTGTGAAATAGTGGGTACTACACCCCTTGTATCATGCCTGACACACTGCATGTGCTCAGAAGGGGAGGTATTATTACTGCATTTATTGAGATGAGTAAAAGAGCAGAGATGTTTGAGGAATGTCTTAATAGAAATTAACAGACTAACAGGTAGTAACATGAGTCATAAGGAGACTGAGAGGGGTATGTGGGATTCACATGAAGGCAATGTAGTACCTTCCTGGGGCCAAATCATGCAACTGAAATTTGATGTGTGTGTGGCAGGAGGATTTTTAATTATCAGGATTTTTCTCACCAGTTTTACTCAATATTCTATATATCTGCAGTTACACTCTAGTTAAGTAATATGTTCACCCTAGAACTGTACTGACTGTTTACTTTTGTCTTTCTGATAGTACACCATAATTTCCATAGTCTGATTTTATTTATTTATCTATTTTTACATGGCATTTTCCTTTTAGATTCTATGCTACTAACAGTTAATTGTGTGTGAAGTTACATAGTAACAATATATATTATACTTTTTTCCATAAATGTTCAGGAGAACTTAGAATAGCGTAAGCACACCTGGATATTTAAGAGCAATTGATTAAGAACAATATGATGATACAATGTATATAATGTAAAACATTAATTTTGTAAGCTGTAGATTTAAACAGTTGTTTTGAGGACATGGAATCAGGTTAACAAAATAAAGCAAATATCCCATTGATTTGAAAAAACACAAAGTTGTATTAGAAAACATTTAAAAAATATTTGGCTGTAAGAGCTAAGCCCAGATGAAGCTTATCACATTCATCAGACGCTCCATGTGGCCTTTCAGACCCATCAGGGACATGGCAGGACCAGGAAGGATGAGGAGACGGGAAGCCACATGCTAAATGGTTGTGGAGAGGGCGCACCAGACACACAGTTTTTAATAACTTCATAATTTTTGAAATGACCAGTGATTATCAAACAGGCATACAGCATTTAGCTAAATCATTTTTAAAATTTGAGTGATAACATACAATTTTTAATTTTCTATTTATTGGTGGGTTTTTAAGAAACTATATATAATAGCAATTTAAAAAAAACATTTTTCCAGGCTCCTACAGAATATGCAATTTTTGTTTGCCTTGGTTTATTAGATAGGATGGTGATGTTTTCTGATTAATAATCTGCTGTTTTTGAATTCTTTTTTGCTGTATTCGTAGGCACAATTCTGCATTAAACTAGGATATTATGAATGGGCATATTTAAACTTTTTTATACATGAATTTCAAATTTTAAATACATTTTATAAAAAAGAATGGATTTGGTGTATCTGTGTGGTTAGTTCTGGCTTTCTGTTGCAATTTCACTAGTCACCCGGGGGTGAAGATTTTGCTAAGGCTATGGCTGCTCTCCTAGGGAGTTATTTAATCTATTACCGGAACTCAGATGCTTCTCCGTCAGTGTTTTTGGCAACTCTGAGCTCTCCCTTCCCACCTACCCCCTTTAGATTTGATGTGGTCAACACCAGGCGTTTTATCTTCCCCCATGGCCATCTCTGGTGGGATCATTGTAGGCCTCCCCTCCTCTCCTTAACCCGCACATGTACAATGATCCTGTTGGAGTGCTGTCCAGATCGAGTGCCTCCTTCATAAAGGTTTCTCTAGTTTTGTGTTTGCTCTTTCATTTTGGTCAACAGCAGTGTTGCCTTGGGCTCACATTCCGTGTGTCCTACAGTGCTGGAGAACCTCAAGCCTCCACCTTGGCCTCTTGCCTCTCCATCCTTCCCATGTACTGAGCCACATGTGCCTTCCACAGCTCAAAGCCCTCTAGAATCTGTTCTGCAGTTAGGAGTGCTCAGTGCGTTTCTCAGTGTCTGTTACATTCCAGCCTCCCCTCGGTCAGATCAGGCAAACCATCATCGCCACCCTACCTTCAGTCCTCAGCACGTTTGTATTCCTGTCCTGGTAGCAAGTAAATTCTCTTCTCAAGTTGATAGATGGTCCTTTCAGTCAGTTCTAAGCAAAGACAATTCTTTTCTTCACAAGTCCTCTTTCCAATGTAGGTTTTTCAGGGTAATGATGCTTAGATAAGAAAACTTTCTTTCTCTTACATGATAGTCATGACGTAGTGATCCAAAGTTGGTGTGCTATCTATGCTCTGTGAGGTTGCGCAGAGATGCCGTCATTGCTCTGCTGTCTTACATGTATTGCCTTCATCCCCACGGTTCAACATAGCTTGTTCCCATGTCCACATCAAGCTGAAGGATGGAGGAAGCAAACACAGAAGGGACACTCTTTCTTCACCCTCTAAGGACATAACCTGGAAGTTGCATGAATCACTTCTGCCCACATCCCATTAGTCTGAATTTAATAATATTATTCACCTATCTAAATGCAAGGGTAGCTGGGAAATGTCATCTTTATTTTGGCTGGTAATGTGCTTAACTAAAAATGGGGGAAAGGGTTCTATTGCAGTGGTAAAGAGAGAACGGATATTAGCATACCAGTATCAGTCTCTGCCTCCTGTAAATGAAGGTAACTTAATGTGCCTTGCAGACATTGTTGATTTTTCTACCTCACCATCCCCACTTTGCTTCTAGACCTATAACTAGACTCAAGTCCCAGCAGGCTCCTAAATGTGAGATACAAAGTGTGATCCACAAGGAGGTGTGCTACACTTGAAAAGAACTGCAGGATTTTCCCAATTCATACAGACAGAGATCTGAGAAATGTGTGGGAAGGGGTATTATGGCTGTGGGATAATGGTGGAAGGAACATCAAGTTGAATCTGGCCAAATTTATTGATATGGAACCACTCAGCAGAGGTTCTGGGGTCAATGTTTTTACTCTGGGGGTTAGAAAGGGCTCCAACAGTTTGGTTGGTTGGCTGAAGCGTGGACCAAAAGGTGATCTACTCTAAGTGAAGTTGAAATGCCAGACCTGCCTTGGTACAATGTAGAGGAAGGGATCCAAAGGCTTAGGGAGACTGGAATGGATTTATCATGTAAGACCAGCTCGCCCACCTTGGGGGTGTCCACAGGACACACCTTTCTCCACGATTGTGAGAAATAGATTTGGGAGGGGAGCCCCAACATCCTTGAAGAACTCTCTAGGTCAGAAAGTACAGTGGGAACTGCTGCCACTGAACTGGGGCTCTTTAAATATAATGAGGATATTTGGATCCCGGGCACCAAGTGGCCCACTTAATTGCAAAAGGTGAGGTGGGCATAGTTACCACAGTGGACAGTGGAGTCAAAGCAACACGCAGAGTAGTCTGACTGACAGGGACCTTTGGCATTGGCTTGTTGCTCGTGGTGTTCCTAGAAGTGAAACAGATAGGCAGTCTACTAAATTCTGACTTGATCTGTCTAAGTGGGAGAGTTCTAGGTCAAGTGAACAGAAGTCTGATTTGAATCACCAACACAGAGAGTCCTGGCCTCTCAGTCAATTGCCAGACTTGCTCCAGGTTACAGACCTAGAACCCCTTGAGTGAAGGGGAGACTAAGTCCCCTGGAGGAAGGACCCTGTCATGCTGCCAATGACACTTTCATTTCACTTTTCCCTCCCCATTTCTTTGAGTAACAAATCTCTTCTTTTAAAGTGTAGATATTTGTGGAAGAATGTGTAAGTTAGTTCAAATGGCTGATTTTCCTCCTGTCACCTAGTTGGGATAGAATGGATGTTTTAACTGAACAGGGAGAGAGAGTAGTTCAGTGGTGGATGCAGGTATGGTCTAGATCCCAGGGATATTTTTTAGGGAGTCATAATATCACTATGCATTTAGGGGCTTACCAAGAAGAGCTCCAATACCAAAAGTAATGCATTTTTCCTAGGGCTAGCTCTATATACAGGAAACAGAACGTACAAATTCTTTCTCTTCCTCCTTTTATTTATATTGGTTTCTATATATATGTATATATGGTTTCTGAAATCTAAAGGGAAACACATTGTTTTGATTAAGAGCCCAAGCTCCAAAGCCTGGTTGTTTAAGTACAGATCTTGGCCTGTCATACTAGCCATGTGACCTTGATCAGGTTGTTTGACCTCTCTATTCTTCAGTTATTTCACCTATAAAATGAGTTGATAACAGTGCCTGGTTAGGGTTGTTGCAACCTTAGGTGACAGTTCTTGTAACATGCTTGGCAAAGTGCCTGACCCACAGTAAATACTCAACAAATCTTTGGTCTAATTATTAGTTCCAGACTCAGAATTTAGGCATTATTATTAATCAAAGCTTAGTTTGAGCACCTGCTCATCAGGAGCGACAGTTTTCATGGGCACATAATTTGGAGTTCCAGTCAACTTCCAAGGAAGCTTTGGGATACAACCTGTTGTAAGTTGTGGACTGTCTACCTGGTCCTGCCCAGCCCTGTCCCCACCCCCGATGTGCTGGAAGGCCTCTGTGCCTTTGTTCATTGTTGACTTTGAAACAGTGTGACATCTGCTCGCCTTCTTTAGTTCTTCTTCCTAGGTAGAATGAATGGTTTACTCTGTGTTCACCCGGCGCTTGGTTCACATTATCGCAAGGTTTTGTATTAGTTACGTGATCACTCTCTTCTCTTCCATGTGTCTGCAAGCTCAGGGATCCTGTGTAATCCATCCTGATTTCCCCAGCACTGACCTACTGCCTAACATATAGCAGATATTTAAAAATATATATATATATTTTTTGAATTGTAGGTTTTCTAACTGCAAAGACTGTGTCCGATTGTTACGCTTCAGCTGTCCAGCAAGGGCTATAACACACGGTGATCACTAGAGAAGTATTTGCCAATTGTTTAATTAAGGAATTCACAGACTAAATTTTTTCTCTTGACTAGCACAGAAGTCTGAAAATAGAGTAAGGTCTAGCTCTTATTGCTATTGGTTTTATGTCTTTAAATATAAAATTTGTAACAGTCTAATTTATACGCTCTGCAACCTTCACAAATGTGAATTTTACAGTATGGTAATGAATACCTTTTACTTGCTTTGCAGTGAATAGAGAAGGAAAAACACGTCTGATGATGGTAAATCTTGACTGGAGCATCATCCTTGAAGTGCATATTATTTTTTAAAATGTTTTCAGCTCTCCTGGAACACAAATCGATCTGTTTTCTGTTGTGGTCAGATCTACTAGGTCAGCAGTTTTGGCCACAGGTGGAGAAAAGGAGGAAGAATGTAGAACCTTAACAAGCTGATAATTTTGAACCAAAGCTCCATGGTTATAGATCTGTGAAGAATTGAGTCATCCCTGCTCCTGCCATTTCTTCCCTCCTCCTGCATTCCCCAGACTGTACCTGCCTGCCAGCAGTGTTCTGCCTCGGTGTTGCCTCAGGAGTCTGTTCCCCTGCTAGAGAATCTGGGCCGTAAATGTTCTGGAAAGGGCCCTGGTCTGAAGGTGTAAGGAACAAGTCTTGATCCTGTTAGTAATAAGTTATGTGACTTTGCCAAGTCACGAAACTCTCTATTCCTCAATTATATCATCTATAAGATGAGGTGTTCAAAGCTAAGAAATATTTTCATGATTCTCCAGTAATATTTCTGCATGTTCCTTTTTTTCAATATTAGAAGGTACGACTATAATGTACCACTTTTTTGCCAACACACCAGAATTTTTACATCTAAACTGTTCTTGTCTCTTAATAACCATCATATTTACATTATTTCACGCTTGACCTCAAAGAAACGTTAGTAACTGCTAAGAAAAATAATTTTGTATCATGTTAGGTCTTTGATTGAGGGTTTTTCAGAACAATTGGTATGAAGGAGAGACAGTCTAGTTTAGGTTTTGCAATCCTAGTATTTTGGTGACTCTCTCTCACTTGCTCCCAGCACAGAGCCACACACCACGCACCATCAGTGATGATCATAACAGGAACAACAAAATGCCTGGTCAAATTTGGCTTAGAATTGGCTGTATGTGGCTTTGCAGAAATAAAGGACTTTTACCACTCATAGTTTATGATCAGACATGCCCACAAATAAAAGCAAACCACATAGAGTTATTAATTGAAGCTAAATGATTTGAAAGAAGATTTGAAACAGAAAAAGTTATTTTGAGTAAAATATTCAATTTAATCACAAGGTGTAGCATTTCAATGACATTGTAGACCTGATGAGATCTTAGCTGGACAATTCTATTATCCAGAAAAGGAATGGGAGTTGCACAAAAACTACAGATGTGTAGGTCAGAGAGTCACACCTCGTGTGGGGGCTCCCACACGCAGGTGTCGCTGTCAGCTGGCTTCTGGGATAGCTATGGGGGGTGAGTTTCCTGTACTCTGAAGCCTCCACCCACTCCTTCTCTTCCTCCTTCTCCTTTTTGTCCTCCTCCTCTTTTGTCTTTTTTAAGCTAAAGATTGGAGCTCATCCAGCCAGGCTAATCCTGACTCTTGTTGGCCTTGGGGTCTGAAGTCAGTGCAGCCGGTAAGCAATGAAAGCTTCTTCGCTAGAGCCAGAGCCAGGCCCACCACCCCTTGTGCCAGATAGAGTTGCTGTAGCATGCTGAAGGGCCTCTGATGGGTCATCTTCAGTCAGGAGAGAGGATTAAAGGTCAGAAGACAGGCTATGGGAAGAGGGATATCCATAAAATGGGATTTGTTTCTGGTGAGCCAGTATTTTCCAGAAACCTCCAGCTGCCTAGAATTTTTCATTGACAACCACAAACTTCTTTTACAATAATTTTCAATGCATCATCATTTTTGCTGTTGCACACTGCCTTAGAGTCACCTTGCATTTTTGATGCACAGTGGCGTTGCCTGACAACCCCCACCTCATTCACTGGGCTTGTCTTATAATTACTTTGGGCTATGTTCAAGCGTTAAGACCACCCTCAACATGCAGCAATTTCCCACCATCTAATTCATTTAAAAGGGATGTGGCTCAGGTCCCAAAGCATTTCTTAAATTGGATATCAAAATATTTTGAGCAATTACCATTAGAATAGAATACATCTTCCCAAAGTTACTACCTAGAAGAGAGCAAATCTCAGATATTATCTTACCCTTATGACGCTGATGGGTTCTGATATTCCAATATATACATACTTTGTTTGCATATTAGATCTACTCCTGGAAAGTATATTTTAATGTAGTGCTGGCCTTCAAAGAGGGAGCAGTGTATTAGTCAAATAAACTCTGGTTAGACTGTCTTTGCACTAGAAGCCACACTATAATAATGTTTAATATATTTGAATATGCATATAATGTATTTTCTTAAGAAGAACATATTTGAAGTGTAGTTTTAATTGTCCATTGGTGACTTTGTTTCTTTCAATCACTTTTTTTTATTATCCTCTGATTTTGAGCAATTTTTCTTGTTCCAACCCCCCATAAGATCTATATACATTTTCCAGAATTCAATAAAAGAGTGCAGTAATCCAAGACTGTTTCATAATGTGCCCAGCTTTTCCTGTCTTAAAATAGTACTGGCTTTTGTTTACTCCAGTGTCAAAGAAAACTCATGTCTGGTTTTTTTGTTGATTCATATCTCTCTATCACTTTCAACATTATTGCTTTCTAGGTTTCTTTTTTGGCTATTGTCCAAGAGGAGTTTGACAGTTTTTAAAAATCTTATCTTGAAGTTCTGTAACTATGATCATTTATACCTTCCCATCTGTGTATTTCTGGCTCAATTATTGGTATTTCGTCTCCATCTCAATTCTCAATAAAAACATAAGAGAAGTTTTTTTGAGTTACCTAATTTCTTCTTTCTACTTAAAAATTAAGCAGCACGGTGGAGGACAAATGTAAAAGAGAGATTTACATGTGAGTTTTACTCACAGTGTGTAGCTCAGTGCTGCCCCTGGGGCACTGGTTTCCCTTGCTCCCTTCCTCACTGGATCACTCTACTCCCCACTGCCTGCATGTGAGGTGTCTCAGCTCCTAGGATTCCTGTTTCCATGTCAACAATAAGCTATTAGGTGTCCATTAAAGGTCTTTGTCATTTATTCATTCATTCTTGTGTGTGTATTACTAGCAAAAATAGTTAAATTGCAGTTGCTTCGTAAACACTCATCATTTAGCATTCTTATGTCTTCTTGATGTTGTTCCTTGAACGAGTCCAGAATGAACATATGTCTTGGTTTGTTGTCAACAGTTTTCTCTAGAGAGCACCACAGATGTCTATCTGACATGTGGCTGTGTAAATGCGAGGTATGGCCACCTCTTATCAGGTGGAGGTTAAGGTTTACAGACTCTCCACCTATTGTAGGCACAAATGTGACATGACCACATGCAGTTCAGCACTTCCCACCCCCCTTTTCTTTCCCTTCAGTAACAGCTGCTTGTCCACCTTCTCTTTCCTCTCCCTTCCTCTGCAGGCTTCCAGGGCTTTTCCAGGGAGGTTGGGGGGTGAGGGTAAGAACATGGGCTTTTGGGTTAATCAGACCAGGTTTCAAAGCTTTGCTTGCCTGGTCATTAGTGATAAGATGAAAACAAGTTGAAGTTGTATAGCTTCTCATAGCCTCAGTTTCCCCTTCTAAAAAATGGCAAAAATTGCATCTATCTCAAAAATAATAGTAAGGAATAAATGAAGTGATGTACATCAGGTGCCTAGCACAGTGGTGACAAATTAAGGGCTAACTGCTGCCTGGGCCTCTCCACCCACCTGTCTTCTGGATACTGTACCCTGAATATAGCCTGGGATCCTCTGGTTCAGAGCCTTGGGGATTGGTGAGGTGGCAAAGGAATATGTTACTGGCTCCGTATGTTTGCCTCCCAGGGGCACCTGGTGTTAACTAGGTAAAAAGCTGTTACCAGAAAGAGGGTAATCCTGAGGATGGAGTTCAGTGACTGATGAGGATAAAAGAAGGCCAGTTCTGTTTCCATCCAGGGTGGTAAAGTTTTCTGAGGAGCTTGTGGTGCTTTAAATTCAGTTATTATTCTTGAAAGTGATTACTTAATAAAAGTATACAAAAGGTGGGAACTCAGGTGGATCTGTCTTAAATAGTGGTGGGTCATGGAAGAAGGTTATGGAACAGCATCTCAGGTTTGCTATGTTAGGCAGAGGTTATACAATATGTAGTAAATAAAACCTATTTTCATGTCTCGTTAAATAGCGGAGCTGTATATATGATACTTGAGTTGTATTTCTTGGTTGATTTTTTTTTATTATTGTTATTTCAGACACTGAACTTACTAGCCATAAAACGTCCTGTCTTATATTTTAAGTTTTGGAAATCTTAATTTTCCTACTTAATTGTAATTCTTGGAATATTTGAATTTAGTGAACATATTCTCAATTTGAGATTTAAATGATAACAATCAGATAATTTCATTAAAAAACCTGGGTGAACTTGAATAATTTCCTTTGTCTTTAGAACCTGGTTCAAATTGAGTATGTTAGGTGTTAGACTAAGCTCCAATGAGTATTTTTTGTGATTCATTTAAGAATGGCTTGTTTAGTTGGATAGATTTAATAATTATAGTTTTCCAATTTAAGCATTTTTAAAGAATTTTTTAAGAATGAATGATGTTATGATAGTTGTTAAGTGAGCCAAATATTGAGCCTTCTAAAATAGTATAAAAAACTATCATATTTTGCACAATTAAAAAACAGAAAAACTTTGAAGACATGATACAGATGGGATTCTCTGTGCTTTTCTATAAATATAAAAATTAATACTTTTGTAATAAGTGGAAAGACATTAAGCAGAGTAAATAAATACTTTTCAGTGTTAAATTAATTATTTAATCTTATGCTCTGAGGATATTTAAATACCTTGAGGGTGTCAGAAACTTTTTCTCATAATAATGTAAAAATTCCTGCAAAGAAGAACATTTTCAGGTATGTGTCAAATAGATTGCTAGCTCCTGTGGGCAGTGGGCTCTGCTATTTCAGCTCCACTTCTAATACAATTAGAATGAGTCACGTGATCATGACTTATACGAAGTTCTAATACAGTAATTGCCCCCAAGTTTGAAGCTGCATTTGCAGTTCCACTAAATATCTCATACAACTTTATTGTAAATTCCATGGTGGAATCTGCAGGCGCATTACAGCTGTAGGGTCCTGTGAATTTCCAGGAAGGGATGTTAAGGAGTCATGAGTCCCATCACAGATCTCCTGTGATGTATTAAAATCAGTGGACAGACTCACTGAGTGCACAGTTTGTTCTGAATTTGTTTATGAACATTTGTGTATGTTATAGTTATCTACCAGATGTTAGCCAATTTCTCCATGTGGGAAAATGATGGGCAAATAAATGAAGTAGAGCTTTGGCTATTTTATCAGTGTGGAAGACAAGAATTTGTTAATTCAGACATGATGCCTTAATTAGAGTAATTGATTGACACAATCAGGAAATTTGAACACTCTTGCAAAAATTATACACATTTTCATAAAGTCACGGCCATTGATCTGGGTGGTTCCAGAATGGGACACATCAAGGCAGACCTTGAGTCTACTTAAAAAATAAAGTGATTCACCTGTGCTTCTCATACTCTACTTCACTATTTTTCTAATTTTTCCTCTTTGCTGTCAATTTCATACAATGCCATGGAAAGTCACCACACAGAATTAGTCACCATTTTAATGGCAGCTGAGCATCTGGTATGGAGCCAGCCTGCCTTGATCTGATCCCAGCTCTGCAACATGGAATCTGTGTGACATAGGGCAAGCCGCTGCCCTCTCTGTACCTCAGTTTTCCCATGTGTAAAATGGGGAAAATTTTAGGACCTATCTCATAGGATTGTTAAGAGGATTAAACTTAGAAGTGCCTGGCATATTTTAAACCTAAATATGTAAAATATCTAGAATTGATTAAATGCTTGTTCTGTGGAAAATTTGAAGTACAAGAAAAAAAGAAAAATTATTTGAAATGGTTGATTGATTTATTCAATCTTTTAAAAAATTTTACTAAGTGACTGCTTTGTGCGTGTGACTATGCTAGTGACTGTGAGGAATGCTAAAGAAACAAGTGGGCTCCACGAGAAACCACCTGGTCCCAGGTCCCAGGCGTTTTGCACGCTATATTTATTATTCTTACAACTTCCCAAAGTAGATGTTAAATCTTATTTTATAGATGAAAATACTGTGTTTTAGATAGCCCCAGTGATGTTCCCTAAGTTGCAGGGTTACCACTATATTAAAGTGAAGCAAAGATTCCAAAGATTCCATGTCAGTTCTGCTCCCTACCCCAGCTGTTTCCGACAGACATGCTCCAGGGGTTAACTGCAGTGGAAGGTGGACACAGTAGTGTTGCCATGGGCTTCGTAGACCAGCTGGATTCCAGGCATTGTCCTGTCACACACTGACTTTGATTGTGGGCAAGTCTGGTCTTGAACTCTTAGCCAGTAGAATGTGGGAGTTGGGCTGTCTATCCCAGCTCTAGTGGCCTGTGACTCAACTGTTCACACAGAGAGTGGGAAATGCCACTCCAGCCATTTCAGGGGTGACCTTGTGGCTCAGAGAGAAGGATGCTCATTAAATCATCTACTGCTTTTTCTTCTCCCAAGGGACTCTCTGAATTTTATGATGTGGTTCTTGTTGGGAAATATTCCCATTTTACATAGATTTTCAATATCTTAATCCAGCATTTTATGGCAGTGAGATATTAAGAAAAAATTTTATGATTAGATATTTTTGAGAAATGCTGGGCTAAATAAATGTAAATGTTATTTATGGCAGGACTATTCAGAGCTTAGTACTTAATGTAAATTGTGAATTTCTAAGAGTTTGGTATAACATGCAGTGTTTCCCAGACCTATTTGACCACAGAGCCCCTACTTGTTTCCCTTGGCACTGGTGTTCTGGGGAGCATATATTGGAAAATTCTGTAGGAATTTTGAGCTAACTGGTAGACCAACAAAAAAGAGTGTACTTTGGGATAAGGGGCCTTTCAGAAGACCCCAAATCTCTTTTTAGGTGTGGGCATGAAGCCAACCCTGACTGGTGGTCACTGTTGAACCTACTAGAGGACAGAATAAACGTGATTATCCTCTTCTTGCATATGTTTGCTGACTTATGTTTGTACCATCATTTATTTTAAAAGCAAAGTGGTCAAAAGGAGAGAAACTATTTTAGAAGCTAGATTTTCCAGCCGTTGTTGAATACCTGCAAATTATCAGGCTGAACACATTTCCAGGTCTAGCAGCACCATAGTGGAACAGCAATAAGGGAGTTAAAATGAGTAGGACCACTTCATGCAGCATCCCCCTTGTCAACTCTGGACTGTCCACTGCCGCAGCCTCCGAGGGTCTTCCTGCTTCGTAGACCTCTGTGCAGTCCCTTCTCCATGTGCTGTCACACTGATCTTTTTAACATTTAGGTCAGAGGTTATCCCTCTCCTTTAAAACCTCTAGCATTTTCTCATTGCACATAAAATACAGACACTAAATCCCTGACTTGGCCAAAAAGGCCCACGGTTCTCGCACCCTCTAACCACACTGGAATTATTTGTTTTACTCAGAAACAGCTATTTTTGCTTTAAGGCCTTTGCCCTTGCTGTTTGCTCAGATGAGCAGTCTTCCTATAAATGTCACTCCCCAGGGACATCTTTCCACACCACCTGAACACCCACTGCTCACTCACTGCCACATCACGCTTTTGTAATTATCTCCACGGTACTTATGACTGTCTGATTCCTTTCATGTTAGTGAGTTTATCATTATCTGCTTCCCACCCCTTCAGTTCCCCCCCCCCCACCCCGTGCTCCCATTTCAGCATCTTGAACAGGCCCTGCCTACAGTAAGCACACAATAGAATACATTACGTTAATGTTTACACAACATTGGAAATGGTGTCACCATTTTCATTCATTCCTTCATTCATTTGTGTCCCAGTTTCCTCATCTGTAAAATGGAGATAATAATAGTACATACCTCATAGAGTGACTGGGAAATTTTTAAAAAAATTAATGCTTTTAAAGTGCTGTTAACACAGTATCTGGCATACAGTAAGAATGTAATAAATATAAATTGTGATGATCTTTTATTGGCTCATTCAACAATCATTTATTGGTCAACCAATATGGCTAGATTCTGCAAATACAGAAAATGTATAAGGCATGGTTCCTGCTCTTGAGATTCTCCTTAAACTTTAGGTAGCTGTGGTACTCAGAATGGAAAATTGCTTTTGGTGTCATTCCCATAATGTTATGCCATTGAGTATTTCGAATGATGCTGGGAGGTGACCGAGAAACTGAACCAAAGGTAGGAAAAGGATTTCTTGGTGTGTGAACAATGGCTCTTTACTTAGCCTGGGGTCACTAAGATGAAAAAGTCATAGTTCTTGCCCGTTGGGAGCTTGTAGTCTAGTATAGTGCAATGAGATGAGTCCTGGAATGAGGTAGAGGATGAGGGGAACAGAGGATGGAGGGGAGTAATGCCTGGCTAACCCAGACCATGCCTTACCACCAAGACCCACTTTCAGAAAATGATATAATAGAACTGTAACTAAAAAATACTTTGTGTTGACACTTCTGGGAAGTTTTACTTTAAAACAGGGGGGCAAAGACTTTAAACCAGAGTCTTAAGTGTGGAATTTTATGTTTGGGTTACCTTGCTGTAGGCCTTTTGTGGGCAGGTGTAGGCAGAGGAGGAGGCAGGGTCTCCCAGCTGCTCCTGGTGTCATGAGGTCTCTGCTGCCCAGCTGTTCCACTTGTAAGGCAGATCCAGGGTTAAGTACTGACTGAAATCTGACATATTTGGGAAAATAACAGAGTTACACATACTTTGATTTGGGGTGAGGACAGCACTCCACAGGTAAAACCATGGTCACTTCTTGCCTGTCCATCTTCTGGTAGGGTGTATCTTTCCTCTAAAGTTGTATGGCAGAATTGCACTGGAAGTCCATGGATTAGGAGATGTGAATTACTCTATCTATATTTCTCTTGGCTTATTTTATCTCGGACATGCTTAGCCACTTCATGCAATCAAGTCGATGAAAAGCCAATGCTGGCAAGGACATCTAAACACTTCAGAAAAATTGGCACTGCTCAAAGAGAGAATCTGAAGTTACTGTCAGCCAGGGCTAGAAGGTTGTCCTGTCTAGGGCTAGAGTCTCTCTCTCTCTTTTTTTTTTTTTTTGGCATAGAGCTACTTGATCCTGGCTTTGAAGTTTCTTTCTTTCTTTCCTTGTGGTTACAACAGGACTTCCTAACGCCAGAAGGCTCTTCCCTGAAGGGTAATCCTTTATTTAGAATGGAGTGTGTCTTGGTTTCCTCAGAAATGTTGAGGAAACAATGCAGCAACTTAATGAAGTGTGCTGGTCTTTTAGCACCAAACATGAGTTTTGTCAGCTAAATAGGGTGGTGTAGTTGTATATGTGATAAGAATGACTAATTTCCTTTCTCAAGTATTTTGAGATAATGGCAGCAGTTGGATTTTAAAATTGTTGAAATGCCTTATTCATTATTGCAAGTGCTGTAACACTGCCGATGACTTAATAAATAATGTCTTTTACCTACCAATGTGTTGCAGTTTATAAAACATGTTCATATACTATTTGCATTGTAAGCTCAAGAAGGACAGGGACTGTGGTTTTCCTTTTCATTCCAGTATCCATCCCATCCCCCACTCTGGATGCCTGGCAGGTAGAGGCTCTCTCTGTATGTATATGTATACATGTATGTATGCACATGTACACACATATGTATATATAGGTGTTCTTTCTCTCAATACTTGAAAATGCTCTGTGAAATAGGTATTACTATCTTGAATTTACACACGAGGAAATAGGTTTTACATGAGAAAATGAAATGTTCAGCCACAAAGAAAGTGATTCCCCAAAAGTACTGACTCTTATAAATGTTCCTAATCTGGATCTTTCCATCTCTCTTCTCCATTTCTGCTGGAGTGATATGTCTAAGTCCACATACAGTCTAATGCCTACAATGTTGCATGAGCTTCTAGACCGGAGTGCGTTTATTCTGAGGGGCAGGCAAAGGGGCCAGGGTTCCCTGCTGGAGTTTTTCTTACTCCACCAACAGGAAGGGCAGTGCTGTCGTGTCTCTGAGGGTCTCCTCCCTGGGTTTGACCCTCCCGGAGTTGGGTTTCTGCCGCTGCGCTGACCCTGTCCTGGCCACTGTCTAGAGGGGCACATGGTGGGAGGTCATGGTGCCCCCTCTGGAATAAGTGCCTGCTTTCAGAACCCTTGGCTTTACCTGCTAAGGTTTGAGGTGTTCAGCATTCTGCACATTCATTCAGGGGACATCTGTGCACTAACCCGTGTCCTGTAGGTATTTTCAACTAGCATTTTTGGATTGTTTTTGTCTATTGCACTGTGTTGTTATATTTCTATGGCCTGGCGCAATAAATGATTACTTGAGTATCACAGCAAAGGCTGGGACTAGGAGTTAAATTCATTAATTCATTGTCTTCATTCAACTTGGGTCCTTATACAGTAGCCATTGTGATCCTAGAGGAGTAGAAAGTTGCAGAATGATCTCACCTCAAGTGGCTAAGGCTACTAGGCAAATGTGGAGTAAGTTTCCCATATTCACCTGCAGTTAGCCTGAAATGACCCTTATTAGACTGTTGCTCATTCATTTATTCAACAAAAGTGTTGAAGAGGCCTGTCTGCCAGGAGCAGTAGTACTGTAATCAATGTGTTAGAATCACCATCTGGCTGCTCTTGGATGCATAAAATTTTATCCAAGTGTCTTATAGACAAACCTTGCTGAATTCAGGGACAAGATCTCCAACTTTCCATCCTCATTAATGTAACTAAAGAATTTCACCTCTTTTTTATTAATAGAAAAATCTACTTGTGAATAATTATTTTAAAAGTTTTATTTCAGAACTTTGGCTTGTTTTCTATGCAAGAGTGCTACTGGTTCCCCTGATGTTAGATCCGAAATAAAAGGACTGGCCCTATGAGATGGAAGCTGTGTGTGAATGTTTGTTCTTGGGCTAGAATTTAGAGGAAGGAAAATTATAACTTTAGCCTTTCAGATGATATTTGTGAAATAAAATTCCTAATGATGGTATTCATTGCCATTTGCATCTGCTGTAGGAGGCTACCAAACAATTCTTGGCTAATTGTCTAAATCCAGACTTTTGGAAGGTAAATCTTGACAATGTCTATCAATGGTACTGGAAAAGTTGAAAAGTCCTAAATGGAATTGAAAGAAGTCTTCTTATTAGATTCATGGTTTTATAATGAAGTTTATACATTATAATTGAAATTGGTAATTGAATAGAACAAGGAGAACTTATCTACAGATCAATGACAGGTTGCTTACATCTATATTTTGATCATGGGAGTGTGTACAAATATGTCCTCTCATTGCTGGATCTAATACTATAGTAAAGTTCATTTTCGCTGCCTAATACATCTGGTATCAGAGAAGACCTTGACCTTTCAGATTGTAAAATCTTTTGGAATTCAAAGGAAAGACTTACCAAGAGATATTTGAGTATGTTGGGGAGCATGAGCAATTATTGAGCAAGCTGAATTCTTCAGAAGTGTCAGAATAAAGTAATACTCCATCAACTTTATTGATTAATGGAAAAAATAGAGTTGACATGATGTTTTGCTGAATTTTGTATTTTTAATGTAATTTTATATTTCTTCATAAAGGTGATTTGTTTGAATTAAATGTGATTTAATTTGCATATATTTGTCATTTTAAAAACTATTTAAGTAAATTAGGAACAGAAAAGATATATTTTCTCTCAGACCACAGGTCCCAAAACTATAGCTACAGTAGAAATAGTAACATGGCCTTGCAGAGTTAGGTATTTGATTCATATTTACGTGAATATCCTCAGAGCCCTGTCGTCATGATTATAAAGATATGTCATTAGATTTAGATTTCATTTAGGTAAGTAGAATTTCCACAAATTGCTAATACTTCTTTGAAGCTTTTTAAAAAATTTTTATTCTTTTTTCGTTTTGGGGTCACAGATTGCTTAGCAGTCTTTTAAGGCAATGGTGGGTGGAATCAGCTGTTTATTTTCCTATCTGGCAGCCCACCTGTCCTCCCTGACCCCCTGAGCACTTATATGATAGGTGCTCAATAAAATGTGTTGCACTGTTTTCTTTCTGCCAGTTTCCTGGGTGGGAACCAGAAAGTGGGTAAGCACTTGTCCTGTTTAAATGCTGAAGTGCCTAACTTCCCTCAGGATGTGAAGAATGCCCCCAAGAAAATGTAGCTGACAATGTAAAGCAACAAAACATGTCTTTTTGAGGAGAACCTGTTTTGTGGTAAGTATTTTTCATTAAAAAGATGCCACCGAACACACGCTTGGGTTGTGGTGATGTGATCTTGCTGGTGCTTTGTAAGAGATGTGAAGTTTAATAGAAAGCCGAGTGATTGGTTCACCACGGGTGACCTGGTGTACTCTGGATTGGTGGTAGCTGTGGCTGGTGGTTATTTAACCATAGAGGGTCTGGAATGCTGATTGGCACCATGACTGCAACACCTCATAGATGGGGAGGCTCGTGCCCTAGGCCATTCTGACTAGTTCTGTTGGATGCAGTCTGCCTGTCTTATAATGATTCCAAATTAGAATATGGAGCAAGCCTGACCTCTAAACTTACAGTTTGATTACCAAAACCACTGCAGTTTTAAGAAATATCAAGTAGTTAGTAATTCTAGGCTGTTTGATTTTTCATTGCATTCTCATTCATAGAATTGTTTATTTACTGTGAGAAACTAATAGTTTAGTATATTTTAAGCCACAGAAAGGAAAGTTGTTTTGGAACAGTCACCACCTACATTTATTCCCTGGCATGATCTGGCATTGGCCATGACAAGAGACAGTGTCAGATGTGTTTATAACAGAGAGCTAGTTTCAAGTACATGCAGGGGGTCCAAATGCTGCATTTATGTTCGAGAACCAAGTTCCATTGTCTTCTGCCTACTCTGCAACTCTGCTACCTTCATATTTCATTGTTAGTATAAACCATAGAGGCTAAATTAGCTTTTAGCAGAGAAAGCCACAAACACGGTTCTTTTAAAACATAATTAGGCAAACACAGTTATCAGTTGATGATTTTTTAATTAAGCCATAACAACTTGGTTTTATTTGTAATCAAATGCTAATGTTTGTTCTATTGCTTTCCCCCCATCCACCCAAATAACTATTCTTTTTATCTTTTTCGTATTGTTAGAAATCAGTGAGAATGTAGATTGGACGGTCTTAGTTTCCTCCTCGCTCCCAATTCATATCCCTTTAGAGGTTCTACAAGAACCTGCAGTTATGTATATGTACATACACACACGTCCCATATCCTGTAACGTGACGGGATGCGTTTCCCTAGCCGTAGGTGTATATGCTTCAGTTGTCCTCAAGGTGAAGAGTTAAAGTCTCCTGTAGATCAGTGTATTTGAAGTTTCTTGCCCAGAGTCTTCCTCTTGTCTGCAATCACATCTGAGATACTGACTTGAACTGCAAAGTCTTCCAACACGGGGAGGTGCTTAAGTCTCTTTTCGGTATAACTAACCTGATCTGATGGATGAGTGATTTTTATTTGACGAGTATACCCAACCAGAACTCATATCATTGATTTATCCTTAGGAAGCTATTTTACCATAAAATGAGAGCAGGTGAGGTGTTTCTCCTACTTCTCATTCCACTTCTTGGTGGTATTGTTTTTATTTTTACATTATGTCTATTATGAAACATTCTGGCATCGTTTGGCATTTGAATGAGACCCAAAGGTTAGGTGCAATCGATCGTGCCTAACTGTTTTGTCTAATGTTCTTATGCTGTTTGGAATACTTTGTTCTCATCTTAGGCCAGTTGGAAATGAATGATGCTAACACATCTTGGAGTGTATCTCCTGGCATCTCAATCAATTGTGCAATGAAATAAAAAGGAAACAGGCATGGAAGAGGACAAGCTTTGGACAGTACCTATGACCCAGATCCCTCAAGGGCACAGGATTAGAGAGGCGGACTCTGCAGTAGTTAGAATCATGCACTGTGAAATGAGAGCACTCGAGTTCACATCTGGCTGTTGATGGTGGGCAATTTGTGTAGCTGTGCCTCAGATGTGCCCATTTGCAGTGATTACAGTACCCTGAGAAATAATTTACACAGGTAGAATGAGTAGATGATGGACTTAACAGAGGTAAAAATAAATGTCAATTCTGTGGAATGTGTCAAGAAGTTTATGGGGATTGAAGGAAATATAAAAATTGTTACATGTGTGCTGAGAATATAAACTTTTAGCCATCCAACTAGTAAATAAACAGAAGGCTTAGTATTCTGAGTCAAAGGAGGAGAAGCCGAGATGTTGCTGTTAGGACCGTCTTTGAATGCAGCCTCTGTATCCGTTGGCATCGGAGCAGCTGTATTTGAGCAGGAATATCCTTGTGGAATTCAGTCTTGGAAGCAGAGGGCACTGACTTCATGTCCTTCTCTTGGACCTGGTGATGCTCCTAGTGAAGACTGACACCTAAAGAAGAACCCCATTGATTCCACAGCCTCTTCCCATTCAACCTTTTTTTAAGGATTGGTTGGGTCTTTCAAGTAGATGCCACATTTTGATCCCAGAGACAAACATCCAAAGGCAAATTTTCTGTCTGTCTCAACTAGAAATATGTAAATTCTTAGACTTTGGAAAAAATTTTAAGACTTACTAATATAGGTGGTGAGTAAAATGTAGGGAAAACATTCTAAACAAACTTGCATTATTGGAGGGTTCCAAAAGACTAAAACGTGTGCTCACCAACCAGTCAGACAAGTCCTTTGTGTTGGCTATTTACAAATCATATTGTGAAGTCTGTATACTGGAATAATTTTTTTTTAGTGTTCTTAGATGGTAATGTAAAAGTTTTTTTTCCAAGTCTCCATAAAATCATGACTCATGTAACTTCAGCCATGTTGAATCTTTCAGTCAATTTAGCTTATCAGCATCTGTTTCTTTTTGAATTCTGAAAATTCTCAGGTTTGAAGACCTTCCTGAGATTTAACCAGAAGTCTTTTAACTTTGGGTATCATATTTTCTTCCACACAGAAAATAATGTTCAACTTAGTACCATGGGGTAGGAAAGGAAATTTGCAAATTTTATTCACTCACACCCAAGGAACAAATCAACCAGCATTATAGAAGTGTATTTTCACACCTTCTGGAAGCTACCTTCTCAAAGTTCCTGTGCACATCTTTCTTCAGTGTCTCTGAGGCTAGAGACACTTTGCCCTTCATGGGAGCCCCAGACTCTTGGAAGTTTCTGAAGTCAAATACCAAGGTAGGACAGGTAAGGCCAGGTATTGAAGGCATCTGCACACTCTGAACCTGCTCATTTTTTCACTTTTATAAATCTTTTAAAGTCTGTTATGATAAATGTTGGAAAATAGCAATTATTACAGTTACTGTATTTTTATAAGGTACTTTCTCAAGCTTATTATTATGTTTATTATTCAGTTCTACACATGGTGAAAATACTTTTCCTTTCAAGTACTTATGTTTCCTCCTAATATAAGTCTGAGAAATTCATCCCAAACCAATGATAAAGTAAAAATATCTATTGATATTTAAATTTTCTTTTCCGAATGTCCATATATGTTTGTATTTTGTTATTTTGAGGAATAAAGCTTTTTATAGGCTTTATTCTTACCCTCTCCACTAGGACACAAACTTGTTTAATTAAATATAGCACTTAAAATAATTTGAATGCTTCTAATCTAGGGCAAGCATTTTGTGAAGTATTAGCGCTGCCAAATAAAATACAAGATTCTCAGTTAAATTTTAATTTCAGGTAAACAATGCCTATTATTTTTAGTATAGTACACTCCTTGAAGAATTTTGGAGGGCTATACATGGTTTTCTCCATATTTATATATTTTGTGCAGATTTGTTACATTATATATATGTAAATTTTGCATTCTTCTCTTTTTGGTCTTACTTCATAATAATACTTCTATTTTGTTACATAGTTTTTATAGTTAGTATTTGAGTGGCCGTAGACTATTAACATGAGTAAAATAACATGCTTATTTAACAGTTCCCTATTTTGGACATTTAGGATGTCTCAACTCTTTTCACTTGGAGCAGTAATAGAAACTTTCTTGAGCTCAAAGGGATTTAAAAAGTGCAGCATGGATAGGAATAAACACAAAGATTTTCATTCTTTTTTTTGTAACATTTCCTTAACTGACCTTGTAGACTCTTTTAAGCTCAATAACCATTTATAAAAGTTAATTTTCAATTACCAAGTGTGTGATAAGTTAACATACTTTTAAAAAATCTCAAACACTTAAAATATGAGCATTTATTTCTGAGTTCCATGTCTCCGTGAGCAGTAATTTAACTGTCCGTAACTAAACCATCAATCCTAAGTAGCCAAAACTTCAAAACTCTTAAACATTATGTAGAAAACAATCAATTAACCTGTAAGACATTATCTTTGGGGAGAGACAGAAGAACAAAAGGAAAATTAACTACCTTAGTAATTATGAATTTTTATGTTTCCCCTTATCTATAGCCAGATTTAGGTGATATCGAAACGCCTGACCTATTTAGTTCAAAGTCAAACTAGTTGCTCCTCCTTGTTGATTAAATAGCTAAATTGATCAAAGTTTTGACAGATTTAGAAATGGTCTGTGAGCTTCTTTGATTGTTTTGAAACCTACCAGCCTTATCTTACTCTTGGTGATAATTTGTGATAATTCCTGAAATTTGTTGCGTTCAGGAGAGAACAGGATAGCCTAGCTGTTGTTGGCTGCCAGCTGCCTCTTTCAGCTAAGTGGGGAGAAAAAAATAACCCCATCTGGATTGACATTGGGCGGGGGGAACTAATAAATCCTTAAGTAGAATGGATATCTACCTACTGTAACCAGTAGGAAATACTGTGAGGAATTGTAACAGGATTTTATTTTATATAATTGTATAAAATATGTGTCCATACATATATATGAATATATACATATATAAAATATAGATACTTATATGTGTGTAAATATTCAGAATTTTGCTGCTTCATGTATTAAAAAAAAAAAAGATCCTGGAGTTTCCTGATATGTATGAAGACAGTGGATTTCAGCTTCTGAACCAGCAGCATCAGCATCACTTCAAATTACTTAGAAATGCAAACTCCCAGGCCCCACCCTGGACCCACTGACTCAGACACTCTGAGAGTAGGGCTTAGGTACCTATGTTTTGCCAAGTGCCCCAGGTGATTTGAGAACCATTGCATTAAGTTACCTTGGCCAAATCTTTCTTATCTCAATTGGGAACTTTTAGGATAAGAAAAACGCTTTTGTTAAAAATTGAGGGATAATTGACATATAACATTATATTAGTTTCAGGTGTACAACATAATAATTCCATATTTGTATATATTGCTAAATGATCGCCACAATGTCTAGTTAATATCCGTCACCACACATAGTTACAATATTTTTTCTTGTGATGAGAACTATTAACATCTACTCTTTTAGCAACTTCCAAATATACAACACAGTGTTGTTAGCTACAGTCACCCTACTGTACATTACATCCCAGTGCTTATGTATTTTATAACTGGGAGTTTGTACCTTTTGACCCCCTTCACCCATTTTGCCCACCCCCATCCCCTGCCTCTGACAAGCACCGTTCTGTTCTGTGTATCTATGAGTTTGGTTTTTTCATTTGTTAAGATTCCCCATACAAGTGAGATCATATGATATTTGAGAAAAATGCTTCTAAAGTTATTGTTACACATTAACTTTGCAGGATTTAATTGGTGCAAGGGCATTCAAAAAACTGTTACTCAACTTCACAACTAGATGAGGAAGGAATTTGTGGGAGGAATTCATGTAGCTGAGATACAGTACTTTAGGCAGTGCATTTTTCCCCCAAATTTAGAATTTGGAGTTATAATTGGCACCAAAAGATAATGGAAGATGATTTGCTATCTATTCAGACACCTATTTTTCATAATAGTACATCAAAAATTTGTTTCCTTTTTGATAGACTTTATTTTGTAGAGCAGTTTTAGATTCATAGCAGAAAGCACAGAGATTTCCCATATAACCCCCGCCCCCACATAGACACAGCCTCCCCATTGTCAACATCTCACACCACAGTAGTACATTTGTTGCAATTGATGAACCTACATTGACACATCATTATCACCTAAAGTCCACAGTTTACACTAGGTCAAATTTTAAGAAATTGTAAATAATGTATTAATTATTAGAATGAATCTTTCTTTATTGTTACTGTATAACATGATTTTTTAGATAAACTACATGTATTTTCCCCAAGGGAAAACATTTAGTCAAGTTTTTGTAAAATTATTTACAAAGTAAATCTCCTGAGACCATATACAAGTTTCATAAATTTACCCTCCACAACTACAATTTTAAAACATATTTAAAGCAGTTGTGATTTTTTTACACCAGTTAGAAAATTTTTAGGTCTGAAATATGACTCGGATTTCAGTCTGTAAGGGGAAGAATCTGAAGAGTTGAAGTTGTCATAAATCAAGATTTAG
This sequence comes from Tapirus indicus, assembly GCA_031878705.1. Classification (NCBI taxonomy): domain Eukaryota; kingdom Metazoa; phylum Chordata; class Mammalia; order Perissodactyla; family Tapiridae; genus Tapirus; species Tapirus indicus. The sequence goes on from CM062917.1 coordinate 57,578,482, forward strand.
ATTTATTTGCCCAACTTTATAAGCAAAAGATTTGAGTTGTCTTTTCTTCAGATTCATAAATTTGTCTTAATTTGAAAGTGTTCTGATATTTTTTGTACCCTATATTTAGAAGGATTAAGTTCTCTGAAATACATTTCAATCATATATTATTTTCCTGTGTTCCTATGAAAATTAATTTTAATAGTGAATTTTAGAATAAAGCCATCTTATTTGCAATTTAACTTAGTTTTTTCAATATCAATATGTCATTTAGTCATTTCATTTTCTTCTCATGGACTTTATGAAGAATGATTAAATGTTTTAATCAGAAACTGAGCCTTCATCCAACAAATGAAGTCATAACTTGAGAGCATTTCATATGGTATGGGTGGGTAACTGCAAATTTACCAAAATGCTTTTTTCTTTCCAGAGTGTTGTTACAGCACGTTTTTCTCAATTCCAGAATTACTTTGGTGGTACAAAATGTTTCTGTCTTGATGCGCTTTTTTTCCCAACAGCCTTTCCTTTGTGTTAATTATACTAAAATGATTAAGAAACATGTAGCCACCTCTGGCAGTTTAGTGGTTAGGATTTGGCGCTCTTACCGCCATGGCCCAGGTTCATTTCCTTGTTGGGGAACCACACCACCCATCTATCGGTTGTCATACTGTGGTGGCTGTGTGTTGCTGTGATGCTGAAAGCTATGCCTCCGGTATTTCAAATACCAGCAAGTCACCCATGGTGGGTGAGTTTCAGTGGAGCTTCCAGACTAAGACAGACTAGGAAGTAGGACCTGGCCACCTGCTTCCAAAAAAATCGGCCATGAAAACCCTATGAACAGCAGTGGAGCATTGTCTGATAGAGCGCCGGAAGTGAGAGGAGGGAGCAGAAAGACCGGGCAGGGTTCTGCTCTGCTGTACACAGGGGCCCTGGGAGTCGAAATCGACTCGACCGCACTGATGATGGCAAAACAACCTGCAGTGTTTTCTTTTTTATTTCTAGCCATTCTTGTATCTAATGTTGAAAGTATGCTCCTATATAGTTCCCTTGAATCTTTCCAGGACAAAGGTAAGGTGTGTATAAACAAACAAGGAACAAAAAGATAGTTGGTGAGATGAGAGAGCTCCATAACTGAAGGATGTTAGACAGAAGGCGGTTGCAAATGGTGTCCACAGTGTGCAGCCGGGGTCGGGAGAAGTCCCTGGGGCTTCAGGAGTCAGAGAAGCAGGCCCTGCCTCCTCCCCCGTATGGACAGGGTTTAGGGGTGGAAAGGAAGGCAGGCCTGCAGGGAGGACTTCTTGAATCCATGATTGCTTCTTGGAAAGAATCAGTAGGATTTTTTTCTGCATAAATTTCCTGGGGCCCATGCCATTTCTTTGGAGTGAAACCAATCCCACAACCCTATCTGGTGAATCAAATCATGTTTCCTTCCTGATCCGAGACAACTGCACAGGGGCTGGTGACAGGAGAGTGAAGCCTGAGAGGTGCAGACGTGTGGCTCCTAGAAATCCTCCGTCGGGGTGGTGACCAGTGGACCCAAAGCGGTCCTCTCTTTTAGAGTCTCTGAATGCAAGCTGCACAGACAGGAAGGTTCCTGAAAAACAGATGGTATTCTGAGGGAGGTTGAACTGTTTTTCTGGGCGTCTCATGAGGATTGCTGGCCCTGGAATTGAGTGTCTGTGGCTAAGAAGATGATGCCTCCTGTGATCTCATAGTCTCTGGTAGCTTTAGAGACATCCTTATTACTGAAGATAGTTGCACATGCCTCCTCCTTATAATTGTGAAGAGCCCTGTCGTACTACAACTAGTGTCATAGGCAGATAAGCTTGAAAAGTAGTTTGAGAGAAGGTTCTGAGGATCTTGAATGCCAGGGGAAAGAATTTGAAGTTTGTGCAGAGAGGAACTATTACATCAGTGATAGAGTCCCCCTCAACCTAAATATTTTAAGGTGTTTAAGGTTATGTGATGCAACCAGACTAGTGTAATGACTTATTAAGGAGGCATACACTTTGTGAAGGAGATTTTCAACCTACAATGACATTTGATTACTTAATGCATCCATCACATTAATGTAGCAGCCTCCATTGTACATCAGCAGGGTTGTCATGGAGTGGACTTTGCTGTCGCTATTGAAACCACATGAATATTTCATAATAGTCAGGGTAGTGATATGATAAATATTAACAAAGGACAATGCTAAAAAGTTATGTCTGAAAGGGTTATGTGGTTGGGAACACACCAAGAAAATCTGGACACAAACCTGGGCGTCTTTCATTTCTGGCTCTGTCCACTTCCAGCCTTTCATTTTCAGGCTTGGGGAGCAGGTTGGGGAGTTGATGACAGGAAGAACCTACATTGTCATAGATGATGTACTAAGGGGATAACCTATTTGCTAATATTTGAGTAGTTCCTTCTGTGAAATAAAAAAACAAATTCAGGCTTGGGTAAGGAGAGACTTTATTTGAAAAGACTACTCCAGTGGGGAAGATGCTCTGGCTATGAGATCTGCCAGCATCTCAGAGGTCAGGAAAAAAGGGCTCTTCTTTCATAGGGGGGAGTAAACAAGGGTGTTGGGAGTGGGATGAGCAGGTGGCATGATGGGACAGTCCGTCAGTTGGTCAAGGAGTTTCTCCCTGAGGTCAGTCTGTTCTCAGAAGGCCCCTTAGGGAGGGCTGTTCTGCTCACGGTGAGTCAGGTCTAGGGCCCTGTGGGGAGGGTCTGACTAAAGTTTGGTCAAGTCAAGTAGATGGGTATTTTGCCTTCATTGGTTAATGGGGACAAACAGTTCAGCTAATAATTTATGAGACAAAGAATGGGAGTGTGGAGGGTCTGTATCTGGCCTTGGTGTAGGGAGACGGGGGCCTCTCTGAGTCTCATCTAAGTCATAGGGAGAAGATACTTTGCAGTGAGCCCTATCCTGGAATGCAAAAGGGTGGGGGGAGTTTTTTTTTTAATATTAAATCTATTTTAATAACATTATTTTGACAACTATTTGTACATGTCTTTAAAGGTAGCTTTCAACCCCCGGCTCCATTTCCATTGAGACAGTGAAACGTCCTTGCCGAGGAGTGAGCAAAGCTATTCACATCAAACGTTTGCAAATCCCACTGTCAGAGAAGGGTTATTTTATACAGAGTTGGGAAAAATAACTAAGCATTTAAATTTTTCATTGTATACCTCTGCATTGGCTTAGCTTGAATGGCTCAAATTAAACAGAGAGATCTTACATATACAAAGATTATATCATGTATAGGTCTATCATATCTATTGTAAAAGGATAAAATATTAAAGTTTGATTTTGCATGCATGACCCAAATTTGCTTCTCATCCCCTTAATTCTGAAGTGTGACTAGGTTCCCAGTGCCCTCCCAGACAGGGGATTTCTTAACTGTTGCTGTTTTCCAGGAGCACAGGGCTCAGGTGAAGCCGAACACTGTCACTTTATTTATACCAAAGGTGTGTTTCGGGCATGTCAGGATTCAGCCAGTTCAAGTCAGCAATTCTTGAGTGCCCACACTGTGCCGGGCACAGGGTAAGGTGCAAAAATGAGTAAACTAACCATGGCTTTATGTCCAGGTCTGAACCTAGAGATGAGACTGACTCTGAGGAAACCCTGGGGAGGTGGTTATAGGTGCATGGGCCCACAAACTGAGTTTGAGAGTCTCCAGGATCAGGTACTTGAACTCTGGGTAGCCTGGCTTGTTCCTCCTCCTCTGTAGTGCCCCTTTCTTCTTGTGTAGGCACTATCTAAGGAAGAAGGGACAGGGTCCAAATTTCCAGTCAAATCCTGGGGCATTATGCATTTTCACAGTAGTTAGTAGAACAATGATGTGTCCTTTGCCAAATTTTCAGAAAGTTGTTTAGGTTTTTTCTGTACCTAATTTGGAAGATGTTGACCTACAACTCAGTGTGTAACCCATGTCCACAGCCCTAGTGAGACCCTGACTAATCTGAAACATTTATATGGTTTCAAGAGCCACAGCAAGGCAAGCTGTGACAACTTTGTCCATGTACAGTGGACTCGTCAGTTGGAGTGTCATTTGGAGACTTGGATCTCAGTGGTACCTTATAAATAAGTGATGGCCCTGGAGTGCCAATTCTGGTCATGACACTTAGATGCTGAGGTTGCAGGCCTTTTTGAGTCTTGTGGTGATTGAAGTATTGAGGACTTGCTGTCAGTATAGACATGCTTGTGCCTTTAGTTGGATGGATGGATCAGGAAGCCTCAAATCGACCAAAGCACTCATTTCAAACAACTGTTTTAATTGATTTTAAACTCAAATGATCTTCCTGATACAAAAAACAAAAAGCACTGTTTATTTAGAATTTAAAAAGTCAACTTTATCTTTACAAATTTCCAAATATCGGCTCCTATAGATGCTAAATACCTAGAACATAAATATTAATATATACATAAATATGAATATCTGGATATTCATAGGAATTCATTGTAATCCCAGAAATCCTATCTTCAAAGTTAAATTCCTTTTAGTCTATTTTAATCCTTTCAATTGTGGAGAGTTCTTTATTAATATAAGTACTGTCAGGAGTGTGCAGCACTCTGCCTGAGAACCACAGAGGAGAACTCCTGAGTGTTCATGAAGGGCTGGCCCAAGATAGAAATTTCTTTGAGATATTGTGTTTTATCTTAAAAGAGAAGCACTTTTTATTCTATTTATTTATTCTTTTTTATTCTACTTTATAATTTATCTATAGTTGTTTTGATATAAAAATACTATTTTAAATTACTTCTCATCAAGAGTAACGAAACTCCAAGATGCCTTGGAGGTGATAGCCACGCTTACCCTGTGGCTTTGAGTGCTCACTGGTACCTGGTTCAAGACACTGCGTGAACCTCAAGTTTAAGTAGGGATTCGATGCCATCTGAGAACAGGAGTGAGGAAGTGGGGGCGGCAGAAGAACGGGATCAGGACTCTTAAGTTCAGGTGTCGACGGGCACCAGGCAGCTGAAGGTGGTGCCGAAAGTGGCCTCAGTGTTGCAGATTTGGGGGACATGGGCCAACGGAGGATGTGTGCTTCTCCAAAAGGGCAAGCTGCTGGAGATATTGCTGCCGTGTGGTGTGTAAGCCTAGTTCTGCCAGACGATACAATGAAAAAAAAAGAAATTGGAAAACTAACTTTTTATAAGAATTCTTCGTATGTCAGCTCAAGATTTGCCTGGAAAACAGAAGCCACTTTATCTATTAAATTAAGAGAATTGCAGGTTTGCACCACTTGGGAAGGATGTGAGCAAAGAAGTTCTCGCAGACCCAGAGTTCTCCGTCTGTGGTACCAAAATGCAGCCGGGTGTCCTCGGTTGATCTCAGAACCCTCTGAGACCCTCTAGGCAACTCTAGGTTGACAGCCTCAACACTTCATGAGCCCAAAGAAGCTGCTGTCGGGCCGTCCTAGTGCCTCCAGCACTGAAATAGATAATTCCCAGGGGCCTGAGGGAGGCTGCTGAGACCTTCATGTTTGTCCTCTGAGCTGTCTGCCCACGTGTGTGTCTGCAGCTGCTCTGGAAGCATCTCAGCTTCTCCTCCGCTCCAAACCTGTGCAGTGCCTGCCATGGCAGACTCTAACACAGAACCACATGGAGTGGAGGGTTCTGGGCAGAGCAGCCCTGGACTCACCTTGGGGTGTGGAGAGGGCCTTAGCAGGGGGTGGTAGTGACGGCAACCGGACCACAGACAATCCAGCCCACTCCTGGACTTTGTGTTTGGCAAATAGTTCAAATTTAAAACACTGTACTGGGCAACACTGTGTGTTCCAAAGAAAATGTGTGTGGGGGCCAGAACTGCCTGTGGTTAGCTGGACAGGAGGAACGGCGGGAGCACAGGACCCAGGACCGGGTGGGAAGGCATCAGGAGGCAGGCCAATTCAGAAGAGATGGCAAGGCTCCAGGTCAACTTGATTGATTCAGGATTGGGCCATGGGCTGACTTGTTGAATCCATTTTGCTCCCCTCTCCCAGGATCTCTGAGAAATAGAGGAGCAATTATCATTTCCCCATCTGTGGTTTCTGTTTTAGTTGAAGAAGGGCCCGGACACTTGATAGGTCCAATATGTGTTTTTTCCAACAACACCAAGCAGTTAACTCAATTCTGACACTATCTACCTGGCGATAGCGTCAGATTCCACTGGTGAAGGGCTCAGTCCCACAAGACTGCGTCCTCTTCAGATGCCAGTCACAAGTCCAAGTTGTCACCTGTGCTTCTGACGGACCAGTTATAGATCAGTCCGTTCCTTGGGTTCGATTAATTTGCTCGAGTGGCTCACAGAACTTAGAGAAACATGTTACTTACTAGACTACTGGTTTATTATAATAGGATATAACTCAGGAACAGCCAGATGAGAGATGCAGAGGGCAAGGTATGTGGGAAGGGGCACAGAGCTTCCATGCCCTCTGAGCATGCCACTTCTCCCAAATCTCCATGTTTTCACCAACCTGGAAGCTCTCCCAACCCCATGTTTTTATGAAGGCTTCATTACCTGGTACGACTGATTAAGCCATTGACCTTTGATGATTGAACTCAGTCTCCAGCCCCTCCCCTCTCCCCAGAGGTCAGGGGATTGGGACTAAAAGTTCCAACCCTCCAATCAGATGGTTGGTTCCTCTGGGAACCAGGCCCATCCTTAGGGGCTTTCCAAAAGTCACCTCACTGACATAAACTCAGGTGGTTGAAAGGGGCTTGTTATAAATAACAAAAGACATCTTTATGGCTGTTATTACTTAGGAAATTCCAAGGGTTTTAGGAGCTCTGTGCCAGAAACAGGAACAAAGACCAAATATACATTTCTTATTATAAATCATGATATCACAATAGGGGAAGTGATTGGACTAAAGTCACCTGGGAAACCACTGGATTTGTGAGGATTCGAGGCCTCAGGGCCCATCAGAAAGGCCCCTCAGTCAGAATGTGGTAGAGGGCCAGCTCTTACTACAGAATGGTGACTTTCCTATTTTTTTCTTAAATAATATAATTCTTTTTGTAGAAGAAGAAACAGAACTGAGATTTTTGAAGACATTTTATGTTCATGTTTATTAGAGAAGTGGGGATGGAAGGCAGAAATTCTGGAGGTGTAGTCTTGGGAAAATGAAGAGCTCCCAATGACTCCTGAACTTGTCCTCATCCACCCAAGGTGTGGCAGGTGGATGGGGAAGGAGCACAGTTTTAGGACTTAGTTGTAAAAATGGCAACTTTCTCTCAATTCTAGCTATCTATTTTTCTTTCCAGCTTCTGATTTTAAAAAAATTGCTTTGTTCCACTTTAGATGCCTATAAAGTCAAACCTAACTAGAAATTTTAGCAAAAGAAATACAAGAAAGGACGAGTCTGTAAATTAAGATTTCAGCGTCTCACTGTATCAAGAACTGACAAATGCACACAACTTTTTCCTTCTTGGCATTAAATTTGCTGTTTCTAGTTCCCTATCGAACTAGAGATAGCCTCCCTCCCCCACAAACCTGCCAAATAAATAGCCAAAGGAGCAGGGCCATTAAAATACATGCAGAGAACAGTGATTTTCATCTCACAGAGATTTGCTGTCGCTGTTTAATTCAGCAATACCTCTGACTAAAGAAGCCTTTGACCCTTCTTAAAGGATCCTGTGGACCATGAGGTGCTAATGAAAACTCCAGCTGCTCTGACGTGAGGTTGCGGGCCCAGTGGAGTGTGGAGGGGTGGTTTGTGAGCCCAGCCGACTGTTTATTCAGTGTCTTTACTGTTCCCTGGCATGATATCACCTTTCCCAGGTCCCTGGTGGCAGTCCGCCTCTGGCAGCTGCAGACGTGGTGGGCTGGCAGGTCACCCCACCTTGGTGCCGGCCGTGCTCTATCCAAGGAGAGGGTACCTGGTTCTGGTGAAAATCTCTTGGAAGGAGTTCCTGTGCGGAGTGAAATCCACGTGACTGTAACACTCCATTGGGTGATATTATCTATCTTTTTGCTGATGTGTTGGAGGGCAGTGTGGTGCAGTAGTGAGAGCGCTGGTCTTCAGCTTGCTGGCCCTGTGCTCCACTTAGCAGCTGGGATGTGAGTGTTAATCCTTGGCACCTAAACCTGAGACAAACCTGTCTAAAACAGGACAAAGAAGACCCATCCCACAGGGTTGTTGTGAGAATAAAATCAGATAATATATGTGAAAATACGTTATAAACTGTAAACTAAATGTCAGCTGTTACTCTTGCTCTTTTTTTTAACAACTTTTCCTGGTCAGCACTTTGTACTGTGATGTTTTTCCCTTCTGAAGTTCTGCAGGTAGCATCTGGCTATCTTTTAGAATCAGAATATTGTGATTTTTATTGGAGGCCACAGATCTGAATGTGTATGTTGAATATGTAATATTCTGTTCTATATTTTCCTTGAACAAATGCAGAGCACACTGATACACTGGACATGGAATTCCAATGAGAACTTTACATAAGTAATTTCAGTGGCAAAGAAGTGGCCCCAAGTCTTTTATTAAGTTAATATTATAATAAATACCAGTGAATGTGAGTTCTGATGGCTTCTTTGCTTTTCTCCCAAATCTACCCTACTCGTAGGTTAAGTCAGAGCAGGTAAGGTAACAGATATAAGTACAGTAACGTGTATTGTGTACTTGAAGCCACTCTCTAACTACAGGTGTGTATTCTGGATTTACATTGTTTGCAGAAACTCTGGGGGAGGAGGATTTGATTTGCTTTGCTGTGGCTTCAGTGTTAACTTTCATGATTAAATAATGCTTCTAGCCTCTCATCCAAACAAAAAATTACCTTATGATTTATCTAAATATAACATGAAATCAAAGGGATTTTTAGTGACCTCCCCACATATCGGCAGGGCCAAGGTTTCAGACTCACTGGTGCTAAGCCTCTTCTCTGTGATCGTGGTTGCTCTGTGACGCCATCCCGCAGACGAGTGTCTGTGAGAAGAGTCGACCGACTGTCGCCCAGTCAACCACATACTATTGTACACAATATTTTAAAGATTTCTTTTGAAAAAACTGACTCTACTGTGTTTTTGGATGTTTTACTTTAGAGAAGCAGAAAAATACTCTCTTACCCACTAGATTCTTACATATTATCTTATTCAAATACTTAAATTTTATCTGTTCATTTTCAGTTGATTGTTCTCCCCGCCAAGACTTCCTAAAGGTTGATAATCTAATAACATCTCCTGGCATAATTTGTCACAGTCTGAGAACAAAGTAAGCCTATAAGGATATTTTGAAGTCTAACGATAACAGCAGACACCTCCGCGGTGTGTGTTACGGGCTAGCACTGTTCTAGGCCCTTTACCTACCTTTAAGCCTCATGACAGCCCTACAGGGTGCATACAATTGATATGCACCTCTTCTCTTTCCTTAGAAAGGTGATCTATCTTTAAAATAATTTAGATGGCATTTTTATCCATCTCCTCCTCAAGAAAAAAAGGTGCATAAGGTACAGCAATTGAGTTAACAGGACAAAGCCACTGGGACATCAACCAAAAATGGTTTGTCAGACTGCAACTTTGCCTGATTCATAGACTTCTCCCCAGGGATCCATCCTTCAGGATGTGTTTCTGAGCAGCATTGCATGAACTCTTTCCAGTCCCAGGACCTGCACCCTGCCCTGGGCAGTGTGGAGAAAAGCCCATTCTGGAAGCTGTTTCTTCCCTGATATCTCAGGGAGAGCTGCATTGATGTTATCTCCCAACCTATTTGTGAAGGCCTTCTCAGCATGTCGTCCTCCTGACAGCTTACATAGAGGAGAGAGGAGGGCTGAACAGGGCCCCCTGGTTGAAGGGTCATTGATAAAAACAGCTGCCATGTGAGTTTGGGTCTAAAGCAGCATTTTTCAGATATGTTTAGGCATGATGACCAAAAGATATTTTTAAAATTTATTCATGAATGACTTTTCCTCCCATGTGCCAAAAAACGAAGCTTGGACTTTTCAAATAAGCAGAAGGTTTTGGTGCTTTTGAGAAGCCCTTGGGATGACCTACTCAGTCAGGAGACCCTACAGCAGAGGGATAGATGTTCGGGAATATATGTGGTCCATTAGGCCACTGATACTTCCAGCTGAGTCTTGCCTGGAGGGAAGATCAATCTAAATGCATTGCTGGTTGTTGTCCAACATAATTTTGCTTATATTTTATAACACAATTTTTATGCAGTTATGGAGCTTTATAGTCAAACCTCAAGAAGCACTGGCATTCGATGAAATATTCCCCAAGAATATTTACCCAGGCTGTCACGGGACATGCGATGCTGTAATACTGTTTTGTGGCTGCTTTCAGACTTCTGTGGGATCCTGTGGGTCAGACTCAAGCACTGTGCCAATGATTATGTCCATTTTGTTAAAGCCGCTCATCTAAAGCTTCCTAAGCTAAGAAGCAGAAGAGACTGTGATCAACCATGCTAGAGACACTTGCCAAGTGGTGGTTCTAAGTGTGGAGTACCTTGCGGTGATGAAGACGTTAAGTGTGGGAATGAGTTTCTGAGTCAAGCTCTTTATTACATATCCCTAGAGGCATTTTACAAATGGGGCAGAGTCTGATCAATTTAGAATAGCTTAGTTTCTGTCTGGTTCGAAGGCTGGAGGAGGAATTCTAATTTTCAAGTTCCCTTCCACCCCGACACTGATTGTCAGACAGGGGCTGTGAGCCTATTTTAATTTCCAATGTTTTGGCTCAGAACCATAGTTTTTGGTTGCAAGTTTCAGAAACAAAACAAAATCTTGGTTAAAGAAAGTAGGTGATTTATTGGCACTTCCTCAGTCATGGCAAGGCCTGGGGTCCAAATCTCACTTTTTTTTCTCTATTTCCTGGCCCTGCTTTCTTCTGTATTGGTGTTATTCTTAAGTCAGGCTGTTTCTTGCCAAATGATGGCAAGTGGCCGATCTGCACTAAAAGACTTGGAACTGGTGATTCCCATGAAAAGAAAGTCTCTCTTTTCTACTAGCTCTAACAAAAGTCCCAGAGACTTAATGGTCCTGCTGGGATCCCAGTATGGATCATTGTGTCTGGGTGGCACTCCTCTCTCATATGGCTGGTCAAGCAAGTCACAAGGTCGAGCCTGGTGTCAGTGTAGTGGGTCATGTGATCCTTCTGCAGTGGGACCCCCTGGGCCTGCAGCCACGATTGTGAACAATAATACAATCTACTAGAAAGGCAGTCAAAAAAATGGCAGCCTGAAGTGCCCAAGCATCTGAGAGAAGCTCCCCACCTGCCCTGGGCTGTTGGGCTGAATGGCACAGGCACACAGCAGGCTCTGCTGCAACGGACTCTCCTGTCACAGTCAGTCCTGGGACCCACTCTTGAAGGGCGTGTAGACCAAGAGAGGAGTGAAAGGACCTGGGATCTTGTCAGGTAAGTTGTAACCTCAGGAAGGGTGGACATAGGTAGCCATGGAAAAGACAGTGAGCATTGCCTCTTGACATCTGAAGGGCTCTCATAACAACACAGAGTAGACGTGTCTTCTGTGACCCGTGGGTTAGAATTAGGACCAGGTGATTGGAAAGAGGGCCAAAGGGATTTGGGTTCAATAAAAGGAAGAGTTTCTTACTACTCAAGCTATTTTGAGATGGAATGTTATCTGAGAAGTTCCCTCTTCCTAGAGCAGTCTGGTGCATGGAAGGGATTCAGGAGTAGGCTGGGAAGTTAAGCTAGATGCCTTTTAGGGACAGTTCCTTACTGAGAACTTTGTCTCAGATCCATGGCAATGGATTAATTTTTAAACTTCATGAGTACTTGTCCAGTACTTTGAAAGGCTGAAAAAAGAATTTTTGTAACACGTGCCAGGAACTGTGAAGTCTGTTTCCTGTGACTTTGGCAAGTTATCTCGCTCATGAGCTGACTTGCCTTTACTCAAGACTGTTCTTCCTGAAGCTGCCCTGATGTGTCCCGAGAGCTCCTGCTGCAGGAGGAGAGGTGAGAGAATGGAGGAACTGGCATTTTCTCTCTGACAGGTTAACTGGATTCGGAGCAGTTATATGACTCCCTCTAAGTCACAAACCTAGCAACAATGTTTGGTTTACTTAGATTTTTCTTTTTAATACCTGGAACTATTGCCAGTCATTGTTCTCAGAAAATGGCTGTTTGAGGAAAAAGAATTCTCTAAATAGGTATTGTGGGAGCTAAGAAGAACTGGCAGTTACCTTGGAGATTACCCATTCAGGTTTGCATATTATAGATTGGAACACAGAGGTTCACAGAGGTGAGGAGGCTTGCCGAGTTTCTCCCAGCTGGTTGGTTCCAGAGTCAAACTGGATCCTTGGCCAACTGACACAGCTGTTGCCGTTCTAACCCCATTGTCTGTAAGTAACCACTCAGAGATGTTAGGTCTGGGTCTGGTGTGTGAGTGACCACATCAAAAGCGACCTCTTTTCATTGCTTTCTTTCATGAATCTTAATTACTTTTATAGTTCAATGGGAATGTTCTAGATGCCAATATAGTGGTGAGGTAACTAGACATAGAATTTGAACCCACTCCCCCCTTACTGTTTCGAACAAGAAGAATGTAGGATTCAATTTTATCATACAGATGTCCACAAGTCCTCTCGGTTCCAAGTCACAGTTGTATAACTCAGACTACTTTAGACAAAGAGAAGAAAGTTCTTGAATATTTGTGTGATTGCAGGAAGATCAGGAATACAGTTGGCATCAGGGAAATTGGAGCCAGGAATTCCAGTGCCACCAGGATTCTCCTTTAACTTTTTGCATCTCTCCTTCTGTCTCTGGGTAAACTCTATTATCTCAAATCATTTGCAAGTCTAGAAACTTGGCTGATCCAGCCCTAGGGCACTGCACTTCCCAGTTTTCCCAGCGATAAAAAAAAAAAAAAAAAATACCCAGGGAAAGACTCTCACTTGTCTTCTGTGGGTCAGGGGTCTGCCCCTGGACCAATCATCCTTGGCCAGGGCCAGGGTATGCTAGGATTGAGGCAATCACTAGGAAGAAATGTTTGGGGATGGGTCTGAGGGGATGTTCCCCCAAATGAAATGTGCTGATTCTAGAAGATGAGAGGGGAGATGTGGAAGCAAACCATAGATTTCTACTACATAACGTCATGGAATTGTTCAACTCTGTGATTTTGGATATAGAGGCTATATGTTCTATAAGCTTTATATTTAGTAATTATGCTTAAATTAATTCAATGTACAACCTAGAAAATTCAGTAACTTTTTAGGTATGATTCATGCCCTTGAAAACAATTTTACTTTAAATATCAGAGAGGTTTTCATTAGTCAAAAGTGATGGAGACATGACTTGCAAGGTCCATTCACTCAGAATCCATCCAACAGGCCAAACCATGTGCTTCTACTGCTAAGCCATTTAGAATTTGAAATTTAAAAAATCTGTTTTATAAAGAACATTGTTCTGTGTGAGCTAGGCCTAAACCAAATGGAGAATGCATACTGTAAAGTGAAAAGCTTAACTTTCTTATGATTATCCCTTTATAACAACTGACATCTTCACTTTTTACTGAAAATTTCCAGTGTGACAATGATTAGGACAAGTCACAGGACAACCACAATCCCTCCCTCACTTTTGTGCCATGGGTCTAGAAAAAATACTGAGCAGAAATAAGGAAAGCAAAAGGCAGGTGTCAAAGAATTTTAAAAGGATAGGGCTTTCATTGAAAAAGACAGGTGCTTGTTTCTTCACTTTCAAAACACATTGATGTGTGGTTTTACATTTGGTAGCCTATAATTAGGATGCTAAGTATGAGAGTTGGTGTGTCCTAGAAAGTTAGCTCTGGAGTACCAGAGGCCTTCTGCCCCATAGGTGTCTGCATGGAGGTTTCCTTGGGGTTATATCAATGTAGCATTTTTTACAGTGACCCGAGAGGAAAATGACCAACCCAGCTTAACTTAAAGAGTTTAGGAAATTCTTTGTGAGGATATAAACACTGAACATCATCATCATTTTTTTGGGTGGGGGGCCAAATTGACAGGTGAGAAATGGGATTTTGTGAGGAAAATATCACATTTTTTTCATTTGAAAAATTTCAACAACTCTAATTATAATGTGTTTTTTAAATTATTGATATGTTAAAATTTTTGGCAGCTTTTTTTTCCTTACCGGTACATAAAAATGATGTTGTGCTTTACAACTGGTGATCTCTTGTATAAAATGGTCTGAGAAAGAGCTTTGCTGAAAACAGACATTTTTACATTTTCTTTCAATTTTAACAGAACCTCTTCCATTTCTATTACCAGGGCCCTGTGAGAGGGGTCCTGGGGCCAGCAACGGGTGCACGGGGAGGTGCGTGCAGCTGCTCCAAGAGCCTCTGGATTGACTCAGTCAAGTCCCCAGACTCTAGAGGGGATGTCGAAGTCTCGAGGAATGTTCTTGAGGATTAGGGAAGGTCAGTAGAGGGCTTGGGATGGCTCTGTCAGGAGGAACCCAATTGGGCTTGAGTAGGATGAACCTAAGCTTGTGAAAAGTCTGAACCAAACCCAGACCCTGATGGACCCCTAGACCCTGGGGAGGCCATGATCATTAAACACTCTCTAAAGTGCATCTCAGGCCACCCTATCCCATCCCAAATGAACTCCTGAGTTCACCATGGCCACCTGAAATTAAATTGGTCCTCTCTGCTCACCTTCCCATCACTGAGGGTTCCCAAGGCACTTGTTGGAGCATTACAAAAGTGAAAATGTGGTGAGCATGACCCTGGGAAGAATCCAAGGGGACATCATGATAAGAGTATAAACAAACACCTTTTGACAAATTCTCAATGGGCGGACAGACTTTTAAAATGCTGTTGTCCTTGGCATTTAGGATGGAACCTAGCTAAGTTCCAGCCAGCTTGATCATGATCATCTAAATCATCACTTTAGTTTCAATGACATTTGACACTGTTACATGAATATTTTTATGATAATTAATTCTTTTTCTTTTTTAAAAGCATTCAGATGGAAGGAAAAATCAAATAGAGCAATCATTTGAAATATCAGTTGTTTAATAAGACAATCAAATGATTGTAGATTTAGGGCAATGGGCGTATTCAGTTAAAAAGCTCATTCTTTTTGAATAAATATGGAAACTCTCTTTCAGGTCTAAACTTTTAAATCTTCCCTGCAGAGCAAGAAGCAAGTTAATATACAGGTCAGTGAGGAAAAAAATTTTTGGTCCACATATTGATGCTTCAACTTTCCATTTTATCCATATCTATTGAAAGCTTTATATTGATCCATTTTAAAATACCTTTAATTTTCTTAAAGTAAAAATAATAATTAAAAGTTTTTTTTTTATAATGAACTCCTTCTATACTTCAGAAAGAAAGTATAAAAGCAAATGATAAATTGGGAGAAAACAGTTGTATTGTATATAACTACAAAGGTTTGCTCTCTATAATATATGAGGGGATGTACCAATTCAGCTGGAATAAAAGAAATAGCCTACAAGAAAAACGGAAAACAATATTTATTAACAACTTACAAAAGAAGTACAAATTACCAATAAGTCATACAAATATAAAATCAAACTCATTAATGATAAAAATGTAATTAAAGTGATAAGATCTCACACCTCACCTTTTGAAAAATTAATGGACTTGGTATTGCTGAGGGTGCATTTCACAAGGAAGTTTTCAACTTTTTGGAGGAAAGTTTGGTGTGATGTATTGAAATTTAAAATATGCCCTTTATATCTTCCAATAGGATGTTAACCTACAGAAATACTGGCACAAATGAGCAGAGATAGGTATGTTAAGATTGTTGAATGCAGGACAGAAACCTAAAGTCTAGTCACGGGATTGGTTCCATAAATCATGGGAAGCATGGAAACTATGTAGTCTTTTTAAAAAGGAATACAATACATATGTATGTACTGAAATAATAAATAGATTGTTTACTTAAAAAGCCAAGTTATAGAACATTGTTAATAATATGTTCTTGCTTTTGTAAAAAAGAAACTATTGGAAGAATACATACTAAAGGTTAATAATGAGCTCCGTGAGGAACAGAAATCCAAGTAGGGAGTGGGGAACTTTCTTTTCATTTTATGAACTTTTTAATGTTGGAAAATTTTATAAAGAGCACATTACTTTGTAAGAAAAAAATCAGAAAATAAGGAAACATAGGAAGAGAAAAAGGCCATCAATAATTTTACTACCTATATGTAACCATTATTAACGTTTGGAATAATACTCTCATGTATATATTTCCACATTTGTGTGTGGAAGTATCTTGTTTCCTAATTTTCCCATGGATCACTAGTTTTAGAAAGTCATGTTTAATGATGTTTTCGTGATATCCCATCCCAGGGCAATGTCATAATTAATTTAATTATTCCACATTGTTGCATATTGACTTATTTCTAATTTCTAAATATTACAAATAATTCTAGGATTACCATCCTGACACATAAATTTCTGCCTATAGCTCTGATTATTTCCTTAAAATAAATTCCTAGAAGTAAGTCTACTGGATTAAACTATATAAGCATTTGTTTAATTACTTATTCATTTTATAATATAATTAGTGTATTTTAATTTTAAAAGTCATAGAACAGAAGACTATGAGGTAAAAAATGAAAGGCTAACATTTTTCCTCTGTCGCCAACATGTAGCATTTTAAATAAGGGCAAAACGGAGAAGTCCACAGATGTCTTCAGAAAAACAGCCAAATGGGTAGACTATTTCTGACCAAGGAGTATTCATCTACCATAAAACAGTATTTCCAAACACTTAATAACAAAATAATCTTTCTAATGGGTAAACAAACCTATTGAGAATAGAGATAACACTTTTATGTTAAAATGAACTGAAGTGGATTTGGAATGAAACTAACACGCAGAGAGGAGCGGACAGGTGAAGATGGCAGGGCGGCTGTTTTCCTCTTCAACAACTCCTGCTCTCCTCAGACTGTAAACCAGTTCTGGCTAAGCCTGCGTTTTCTTGTCAGAGGGCTCCGAGCTCAGTGCCTGCTCTGTACTCAGTTCTGGACTTGATCCCTCTACGTCTGGGATCGACTCACCTTTTCTGTGAAGGGTTGGACAGTAAATATTTCAGGCTTTGCACACCAACCACTCTATTCCACCATCGTGGCAAAAAACCAGCTGTAGACAGTATTTAAAAGAATGAGAGTGGCTGTGCTGCCCTAAAAGTTTATTCGTGGACAATGAAATTGACTTTTGTAAAATTTTCATGTCTCATGAGATACTCTTCTTTTAACTTTTTGCCAATCGTTTAAAAATGTAAAAACCATCCTCAGCTTGCAGGGTGGGGTTTGGCCCAAGAGACGTAACTTGCTGACACCTGTTTGCAGAAAATGAAATGGAGCGGGAACCATTTCCAAGGAAGGGATGGAATTGCCTTATATACAAAAGAAACATCCTGTGCTGTGACAGACTTCACTCATCAGCTATTTTTGTCTGACAGTATCCTAGAGGAAAAATCTTGTTGACTTTAGATGTTAAGTCTTTCTTAGACAAAGCAAGTGAAAATCTGCTGGCAGCTGTCATCTCCTGGGGTGGGGAGTAGAGGGCGGACAGAAGCAACTTTCCAATTTTGCTGGCAGTGGGCAGCATGAAACTCGGGAGAATGAATGTTCGTTTGTCAATTTCTTGTTCCTGAGATAGGCAGGTGACTGTCCCTGCTTCTCTCCTAACGTCCTCCTCTTCCCCAGTTTTCAGGCAGACTGTTGAAGTGGCAGGAGGTAGCGGTAGGGGGATGAGGGTGAAGTACAGGAAAGAAACCGTACATTTGAGAAGTGACATTTTAAGGTAGTCTACTTCCTGTTTCCCTTGGAAGTCCTTGCTGAAAAGCACTGGAAATGACCACATGGATGCTTAGCAGAGCTTCTTCATTTTATCAACGAGGAAATCAAAACCTAGAAACAGTAAGGTGCGTGTCTCAGGTTGCCCCTCTCTCTGGTGGCAGAAGCAGGGCTGGAACTCAGAATTCGGGCTCCTGTATTTCCTGCTCTAGGCCTCCACCCCTTTGGACCAGGTTCAGCATTAAAAGCCAAGCAAATATCACGGAAGCCAATGAAATGGTATTTGGTAGCAGGATGTGCAACCTAGTGCCTGGAGCCCACAGGGGCTGTTTGGTAGACAGGCTTGGTTGGACAGAGGGCGCTGTGATCCCTCTCCTGTGGCCACTTCACTCAGGCCATGCGCCATGTCCAGGAAGGCCACGAGCCTGGTGGGTGCCTCAGCCGCTGAGCTGCTTCCCAGATCTGCTGCTGCCCAGGTACCTTGGGGATTCAAACAAGGAACCCGAGCTGGCTTGCTGGCTTAGAGAATGTGAACCATTTTAGGACAACTCCACTTTATTCTGGGCTTTTCATGCCTGGATTGGTGGAATACTGGGTCAGAGCTCTGTTGCCCCCGTGGTGTTTCATTCAGAACGAAAACAAGAAAGGCTTTTCAATGTTGAATTTGGAAGGATTGACATTTCTCCCTCACGGCATCTGAGTTTAATTTATAGTCTTCTACTTCAACTAACTACAAATAAACTAAAGGCCTTACCGAACAGCTGGGCCAGAGTATTATTTTTGGAAGTCCTGGGGACTAGTAAAAGGAAAAGGAGACCAATTCATTTCTATCTCTCCCCTGATCTGCTGCAGGGGATTTCAGGGCTATTTAGACTAAATCTTCCAGATTGGTTGACATCCTGATTTAGGATCCAGGAATCACATGAAAGGAGTTCATGTTGAGGTTATTAACTTTTGTTAACCACAAAATAGGATATGCCTATTTCTTTCCCACTCCCATTTGATTCTCACTCGGTATGAATAAAATAATTTTCACTAGTGTTATATGAGTTTGTTATGTTTTCCGTATTGTTCAGAAACGTCTTTGACCACTGAATTAATTTTAAAAATGGGAGGAGGAGCACAGGTGTGGGTAGAGTAAATGGGGCTCTGCGTTGATATTGACCTGGGTTCTCGTTTCGTTCTGACCCGTGTCAAGTCACTTCCCTCACTGGGTGTCAGTTCCCTCACTTTTAAAAGGAAAGCCACCTCTTAGTTCAAGCACGCCTTGATTCCAAAACGCAGAGTTAGGGCATTTTGGGGAGGGGGGGCGGTGAGGAAGATTGGCTTGAGCTAACACCTGTTGCCAATCCTCTTTTTGCTTGAGGAAGATTGTCCCTCAGCTAAAGTGTTACTCTGTTTTGTGTGTGGGACACCGCCACAGCATGGCTTGATGAGTGGTGTGTAGGTCCCCCTCCCCAGATCTGAACCTTAGCACCTAGGGCAGCAGAGGCAGTCGGACTTAACCACTATGCCACGGAACCAGACCCAGGGCATTTTTCTTTGTAAGTAGCTTGTATCTCCTTCATGGCAAGGAGGGAGAATATTGTTTTCTCCTCCTTGGGTCCCAGGAGGGAAGGGAAGGAGGCCCATATCTAGACTCCAACTCCAAGGGCTAATTAGATTTATACTTTTAGTTTTGTTTTTTTGTGTGTGAGGAAGATTAGCCCTGAGCTAACGTCTGTTGCCAATTCTCCTCTTTTTGGTGACGAAGATTGGCCCTGGGCTAACATCTATGCCCATCTTCCTCCACTTTGTATGGGACGCTGCCACAGCATGGCTTGAGGAGCTGTGCGTCGGTCCACACCAGGATCCGAACCTGCGAACCCCCGCCGGCTGCCGAATCGGAGCGCGAACTTAACCACTACGCCACCGGCAGGCGCCTATACTTTTAGTTTTGATCTACAGATGGCAGGGGAATGGCTACTCTTCTGTGAGTCTCTGCAGTTAGCAGCCTTGTTAACTTAACATGTAGCAGACTTTGGAATCCCTCTCCCATCCTGAAGAACATAAACTAGCGTCTCCTTGGTATGATGGAGAAGTCCCTTTTTGGAGGGGTGAGCATGCGCAGTGGGTGGGGACCAAAGCAGGCTCCCCTCCACCCCCAAGTGTGAGGTCACGCAATTGCGGTGATCCGATTGGTCCAAGTGGGTTTGGACTCCCTTTCAGTGGATGGTTTTCAGATCCCTAGAAAGAGCTGATGGAGCCCCTGAAAGAGCTTTCAGTCAAGCCATCCCTGCGATGCTTCACTTGACATAGTATTAAGTACTTCTAAATTTGCAGACTAATGTTTACAAAGGAACTTTTTATGAGAACTGGAAAAAGATCCCAAGCAATGTTTAAAGATAACTTTACAATTTATGTGGAGTAATCAGCTCTTCATCCAGTTCCTGTTTTTCTTTTCTGTTTAGAATCTGTACAGAAAACTTGAGCAGGAGTGTCTTCACTTTAGGAAGAGAAGCGAAAGACTAGCTGGAGTTGGGTAGGAAGGCTTGGGGTGCAGGCGGGCAGTGGGTGCTCCTGTCTGTTTTCCGAAGGTGAATGGCAGGGCTTCTGAGCACCTGCAGAACTTAATTGATTTTGGAGAGTTGCTGGAATGCTGCTTCTATCTCCAGGCACCTGCAAGTGTGTCTCCTGGATTTTGGCCCCAGGTCTTTAAGAGAAGGAAGTTGCTTTACCCACTGAGGCAGCTGAAAATAGTAGAAAAGTCATCAGTTTGGAGTCATAGGCCTGGGTTTGAGTCCTACTGCTGCTTTTTCTTTGTGTGACTTTACAAAAGTCACTTGCCCACAGATTCCTCAAGTGTAAAATTTTAATGATAAATGGCTACCCCGGTGGTATGAATGGCTGAACACAAAAGAGCTGATCAAATTGTTAGAGTGGAAAAGTTGAGTTATTTCAGCCATCCAATCCACTAGACTTAAACTGCTGTACATTTAACATTCCGTCATCTAATACCCATTTACTGAGTGTACAATCACTAGGCTCTGGTGCCAGGTGCTGAGTGTATGCGGGGGGAACAAAAAAGATATATTACATACCTTCATGGTACTTATAGTCAGAGAGGAGCCTTTTATTTAACCCACTAATGCTAAGGATTTAAAACTTTTTAAGTTTCTTTTAAGGTAGTTCAGATTTTATACCAAAGAGAAATCCGTCTTTTGGCACCTACCCAGAATCTGTAAAGGGAGAATCTTGCGGAAGAGAATATCGGGTGCCCCCAAACTGACTATAATCATCTGATTACGTAGTCAGAGCAAGCCTGTTTTCTTGTTGGTGAATTTGTATGAAGTCTTAGAAAGATGAAAAAAACAAACCATATTCAGTTATCGTTTGTTTATTAAATCGTATACATTAAATGAAGTGATTTTAGAACTGTTTCAGGATCTTCAAATTGGATCAGCAGTGTTTGCCATGGAGAGTGTTGGGTGGGAACCGGCTTGATTGGTGAGGTTGGACCACTGCCCCAAAATGGCAGCCCTGCTTAATTCAGGCTATACAGCATTTCTGGAAATGGCAAGTCACCTCATAGACCAGAGAGAAAATATGTTGTTTTCTTCTAGGCTACCTAACAGTCTAATCCATATTGTTTTTTCAGTGTATCATTGGTAAGCAAAGCTACTGAAGTTAGAATGTTTCCAGACATCATTCTTTGATTTGGAAATCTTTAGGAACCAAATGATCCTGACCTTAACCACATTCAATAATGTAAGCTCTTGGGCTTGTCAGGCCTTACGGTAAGTGAGAATGGTGTGGTTTTAAAGAACACCTTAGACACATATTAAGCCAGTTTTTCTGAGAACAGGTTTTGACAGGGAAAAGCAAGAGAAAATGTGACATCTGCTACTTGCTCCAAGGGTGGGTATGTGGGTATTATGGGGTTAGAAGAAGCGGGCCGAGGAGCTCCACGCATGTAATTTTCTGAGTTCCAACCGTGATGACACAGGCTCAACCACTAAAAGGCAAAGATGGAACCTCATCTGTGAGTCTCTCTCCTGGTTTTGCAAAATGCTTTTTGTTCAAATCTCTTCAAGATCCAGAGTTGAATCCAGATTGCCCTGCCCAGTAAAGTTTATTCTTGGTTGGAAGAAAATGTGTCTAGGTTTTTTTCAAGGGAATTAAAAAAACTTTGAAATTGATAACTTCTTGGTCTCAAAAATAATCTGTATTAATTCTAGAAAATATAAAACAGACTGAAATCTGTAAATACAGAATACAAATCAATTGTAATTATCCTACTGAGTGATGATGACTGCTGCTCTTCATATCCCCTTACCCCAGCTTTTATCAAGTGAATATGTAGATATCACTTCATATGATGTCTTCATAAAATTGAATCATATGCTCTACATTTTTTTATAATTTGCTGTAATTATTTAACAATCTCTTGGTAAATATTCACCATCAACATGATTTCAAGTGGCTGAATAATATTCCACAATATGATTTTCCTTAGTATTTTTAACCATTTTCCTATTGTTATTTCCAATTCTTTTCTTTTGTCAATAGCGCTTGAGATGATGTGTTTTTGATCTTGGACCAGAATATACCCCGTTAATCTCCATCCTCAAATCTTTTTCTCTAGTCAAGGTATCAGACAACCTCTTAAAAGCTGACTTTTTAGCCTCCTCTCTGAGTGAAATTAAGCCTGCATCAAAGACCATATTTGCCACACTCTCCAAGAAGTCCTTCGTTGAAATAATGTTCCACTCATAACATAGGGAAACCCACTGGTATACCCTTTATGGAACTGGATAGCAGGACATCCTCTGTTTCAGGAGGTTGTTCAAGTGGAAGAAGGGCTTCTCCTGACCCTGTCTGAGCAGTGACTGAAAAGAGAGACCTGCCTTGTGCTCTTGAGTTGGGGCTGCTGCCATTGGGAGCTGATGTTCAGCTACTAATCCCTGATTCTGAGAGCTGAATTAAGGATTGGCAGTTAACAAATCTTTATTCCAGAGAACACCTTGAGTGCTGGGCGGAGATTTCCAATAACAACCAGAGCATTATGAACAAGAGCTAACACTTTCATAGTGCTCAAGATGGGCCAGCCCTTTCTGAGCATGCTCATGTCTTATTCAACCCACCTTGTCACCCATGGAATAGGGATCCTTCTTATCCCTGTGTTGTAGATGAGATAACAGAACCAAAGGTTCATGCCACATGAGCTGTTAGTTACTAAATGACTTGTTAGTTAAATCATTTTTGTCTTGGAATAAGTTTTCAATAGAAACATCCCTTATTAATGCCAGTGCTCAAAACCTGCCATTCTTGTAATTTTTCTCCACTATACCTAAAAATTTATTAGGCAATACTCCTTGTTTAATTTTAAACAGAGGCTAGAAAATTGACATTTCATGTGCACTAACACTGGGATCCCTCGTGTTAACTAATTTAACTTAACAAATTTATCTCCTCTATGCAAATGTACGGCGCTGTGTGTTGAAGAGAAAAGTGCCCTGTGCAGACTCTTAAAGAAAGTAGGGGCTGTGGTTGTGAAACTCTGATTGGAAAGATAAAATGGTTGTGCGTCTATTTTTGCCTTGTATTTATACTTGAAGCTTCTTGGGCAGTTTGCCTAGAGGTAATTGACTTCCCCTGCCCTCTATCTCTGCCTCGGCCTCCCCGCCCCCGCACCCTTCAGTTCCAAAGTAGGTTTCCACAGCATTTGGTCTGGCCAGTCAGCAGATGCTGTGAAGCCATTAGACTGTGTCGGATTTGGTGTGTCCCTCATTGAGTGGTTTCACATTCACTTCCGTTTCCAAGCTTAAAGCCAAATATAAATGCTTCTTTTTCACTTTATTTTTTACAAGGCAGTTTGTGTTTCTTCTTTCCTCTCTCTCTCCCTACTGCCTCGGTCTCTCTCCTTCCTTCCTTGCCATTTAATCTGGTAGACCAAATTTGGCAGCCAGCTTATCAAAGGTCACAGGGGACTTCTGCAGTCTGTTCCAGGAAAAGGGCACTGTTAGGATCCTCTGTAATGGAGAATTGATAGAAAAGAAAAACCTTGGCAAGCTGAACTGAACATGAGGCACAACCAACAAGATCTCAGCATCAGGACCTCAGGTTTCCTGCTTTGCCTTCCCATCTTTCTGCTCTCAGAAGGGCTCTACCTGGCTGGTCAATACCTTAAGGCCCATCTTAGCATTTTAAATTACTCTTTTGTGCACTTCTCTTCCCTGTGATGAGAAGAGGAATTGGAGAATTTTTGTCATGATCCTATGATCCCTTTTGAGACTATAGCTCATGAGTTCAGTAAGTTTTCTTCATAGGAACTAAAACTGTCTGGATTTTTGTCAGAGCTTAAATAGTGGTTGCAGGGAAGAACTAGGACAGGAAGCGCTCCTTGCACAGAGCTTGGAGAAATTTGTGTCTGAAACACTGCTTACCTCCTCAGGCCTTGTAGACATAGAAGGAAAGTCTCCTCCTGCTGTTGAGGACTCCGTGGTCAGATTCGTTGGTCAGATAGACTATTTGAGGAAATAGATGTACCCTCCACCTGTCAACATTCTTGTGCTATCAAATCAATAAACCATGTGCCAGTTAGAAATTTCCGTGATGAGGTTTATAGGGACTTGACAGGGCACCTAGGACACAGCTCGTGTTCCAAAATGCTAGAAGTGGCTATTATTCCTTGGAAGAGGAATGGTCCCCCACCCCCCCCCACCATCATTTAACCTGAAATTCAGTTATACAATCTTGTCTCTTAAAAGGAATTTCAAGAGTTGGGGCAATCAAATTATTGCACACACATCCTTTCCCTGTTATTTTCCGAGTGCTGGGATGGGAAGGCATTTTTGGAGGTAATGGGGACCTTCAGTAAGTCTGTACAGAGTCACCAGTCGTCACTGCTTTGGATTCTTAGTTCTTGATGACGTGAATGATTTCTCGAACTCAATCATGTCTTTCCTATTGAAAACGCTGATTACACATTGTGTTTTCCCATTTTTGCTCAATTCAACAATAGGTTTTAAGTCTTACTAGGTAGATCCTCAGTGTATCCTGTTAAGCATTCTATTGTCAAGATGAGTTAAGATGAATTAAGCGCTGAGAGCTTACAGGGGTGGTTATCAACCATTATATACATCTAAATTGCCTGGAATGCTTTGGAAAAATGTAGTTGTTGAGGTGCTACTCCTGGGGATTTGGACTCAGAGGGTGTGGATGGAACTGCCCAGAAGATTCTGACATGTGGCCAGTTGCAAGAACCACTGACCAGTGAAGAGGATACACACATGTCATTAACTCTAGGCAGGCTAATAATTACTGTAATTGATTTATAAACAGTACACCAGGAGAGCAGTTTCTATGATAACTCAATAAAACTAAATGTTGTTTGTGTAGTTACCTGGCTAATTCCCTCGAGCAGTGCATTTCTCTGCACTTGCTGGTCTCTGTGGGGATTAGTTGCTGTGTCGGATATTTTCCATTTGCTCCTCCAGACCACTGCCCCCCGTTGTGTGCACTGGGAGACTGCCCTGGACCAACTGCATTATGGGGCTTTTCTGCCCTTGCGCTTCTGGATGGTTTTGGCCAATGAGAGTTGCCGGCAAGAGATCGAAGGGCAGAAGGAGAGAGGTCAGGAGCAAGTGGCTCCCCACTGTTGATAGCCCTCTGGTTCTGTGCTATCCTTTGTACCTTTTTGTAACCCAGACTATACCCCTGCATATAGTCCCTGCATTACACTCTCTTCAGTTACCTGGTTTGAGTAACCACCTGTGTTCTGCTAGGACTTTGGTTGATATGGTCTTCTTTATCTGTAGCTAAGAAATGGTACATATGATAAAGCAATTGCTAAATTGATTATGCTAGGGTTCAAAGAATACAAAAATTAGAACATAGCAAACCCTATCGATATTAATTCACTCAGAGTCTGCCAGGACCTTGAAGAGTTCTCATCTGAACATTCCTTATTTCTGCACTGTAGAGGTGAAGAAGCTCTGGCTAATATAGAAATCCAATGAATAGAAAGGCAGAGAATTTTCTGGACTTCTCATTTAAGGAAATGTATTGTAGCACTTCCAGGTTTCCTCAACCAAGCAGTTATTAGCAGAGCATCAAGATGGGAATTCTTCATTATTCTAACTGACTTGGAATTCTGCTCTGTGTGTTCATTTCAGGACTTTCTCTGTTAAGTCCCTGGGGATACAGGAACAAATAGAACATAGTCAGTGCCTCCAAGCACTTACAGTTTTGTGGGGGAAAAGACTTGTAACCAGATAATTCAGATATTGTGAGTACACATAGAGGTCTGGACAGGGCCCTTTGGGAACACAGCCACGGAAGTGCCTCAGTCAGCATCAGGCGTTCAAGAGATAACTTCCTGAAGGAGGTTCTTGAGTTGATCATAAAAGATACACAAGAAGTGTTATGTTTTAATTCAAAGGCAAAGAGAGGCCAGAAGAGAAGCAACAGCAATGGGGGCTACCAGCAGGTAGTTGTGCCTGAGGTTCTGAGTGTGCTCAGAAGGCGATGGGTGGAATGGCAGGAGGAACCAGCGCACACAAGTCTCTGGATTGCACACGAAGCCCTCTTACTGCCACACCTTGCTTCAGAACCTGCAGTAGTGCCCCTTGGAGAAGGTTGAGAACTTTATGTAGGTGGACAGAAACACAAATGAAAACCTGATGTGGGGATTTATGCGCTCTTAATGAAAAGTGGAAAGAGTGAGGAAGAGAAGGTGAGCATAGTGTGATTAGGGGACATGAAGAGGTACATGGACAAAGTGTGGAACAAAATTATCTGTGTCTGTAGAAAGCACCAGAGCGTAAAGCTGGTCTCTTCTCCCTGTACATCGAGGTTGTAAGCTCCTTGAGCACTAGCACCGTGTTCTTACTAATTTGCAGAGGAAAAACACTTTCATTATCTAGAGTCAGATAAATGTGTTTAGATTAAAATGAAGAAAGACCAAGTGTATTGCTTGGGAGAGAGACGCTTGTGTACACAGGATTCTGCCTGCAGAGAAGGTGGATTGGCCCTGTGCTAATATAATCCAAACTCTGACAGCCCTCAGGGCTGAAAGCGACACTGGAGGTGGATTTGGCTAATTTCCTGATGTGCCACAGACAGGATTAGCCATTTTTATCCCAAACATACAAGACTTACTTTATTCCCTGAAAAAAAACCCTCGGAGTTTGAGGTACAGTTTTGAATGAAAAATCCAGTTTCTCTTAGATATGACATTTTCAGCTCCTTCACCTCTTCCCATTAAAACAAGAATTTGAACTATTTATTTGCCTCATTTTTTTGATTATAAGAAAGTTTGGCTGGAGAAACAAGGATCTGTTATCACCACATATTAGTGTTTTTTGTATCTGTCACTTCCTTCAGGATAGTTACTGGCAAATTTGTAAATTTGTTCATATTGTTTGGGTACTTTATAATAACATCATTTTCCTCCTATTTATTTTTCCACTTATTTATTGGTCTCATTAACCTGTTATTAAGACTTCCATTTTGAATTTTCATATCACTAGAATAAGCAAGGTGATGCTTTTAAAAGTCAGCTTCACATTAACTAGTTTTTATGGCAACTAATAATTTTAATGTTTCCCACTACTGACATCTTATCAATTTTTAAAAATCTGTGTCTATCATAATAAATATTGTTTTCTTGTATGTGATGCCAGTCCAGTTCAGTACAGCATACATTTACTGATCCCTCACTCCATGCCAGGACATGGTACTAGATGCTGGGAATGCAAAGGGATACTTTATGTTCTCTGTCCTGGGTAGTTCATGAGGCTTCAGATCACATATACCATTAGGGTTTTCATTATGGGAGGTATGCCTCTTACTCCCTCCCTTTCTCCTTTCCTTTCTTCCTTCCTTCCCAAAGCAGTATTTTTTGTGTGCCAGTAAGCATTAAAATTCAAGTAAGGTTTTAAAAAAATTTTTTCCTTTATTTTCATAGTGATATCTGCTGTTCCATATTTAGCCTCCTGTTAATGTCTAGGAAATTACAGCCTTAATAAAGAAGGGAGGAGAGGACTCAGGAAGAAGGAAGGGTAGGAGATTCATTTCATAATTTATCAAGATAGGAACACTGGCTTATAGTTTATGACCAATAAACAGTTTGATAAACAAAGCCTGTGTGTACTAAGAGCCCCTAAGTTAGGGTGGGCATGTGAAGCTGGGCTGGAGAAGCTTAGTCAGCAGATGGGCTTGGAGCTGGATACATTGAAGGGCCAGGACGAGGAGGGACATTCCAGGAAATTGGACAGCACATCAGAAGGAAAGGAGGAATGAAAAATTGTGGGTATTTCGAGAAAGCAAGTGACTGTTCGGAGTTTGTGGTGTGGTGAGGCCTGAGGCTGTAAGATGGGTTGTCCAGATTTTAAAGGGTGTGGAATGTTGTGGATGAGAGTTGGTGTGAGGAGGCAGGAGTCTGAAACTGAGAGGTTGATCCAGTATTGATTCTTGTCCTGTTGTCTCCCAGTGACTGGCATGACTTAGGGCAAAATATTTATCCTTTCAGAGTCTCGTTATGTTCATCTTCAAAGTAAAAATGACAATACCTCGTGGGGCTTTGTGAAGATGAAAAAATATTTTCATGTGTTGGTTCATTCCATCTTTCTCTCATTTACTTAACCACTGCTATGTGGCAGCCTCCTTCTAGAGGAAGGAGATAAAGCAGACAAACCAAAGAGCCACAAAATGTAAAGTCTCTAACATAAGAACAACTAATAGATGATGCACTGTGTATGCAACTAATAATTTTGATTACTGTTGCTCTCCCACAACTAGTTAAAGGCAAAGGAGGGACGTGATCACATTTGTATTCTAGAAAGATGGTTCTGGTAGCATCTCATTGCATTCCATCTCAAACCTGATTTTCTGAAAATCAGAATTGAGAAGCTCAAATTTGCTGTGGCATGATGTCTAGTGGAGTTTCCACCATCTCAAATTATTAGAATGGAATTCTTGGTAGAGAAAATAGCCAACAAAAGGAGTGTCAGATTTGCTAAGGGCAAGTAAAATTAAATCACTTGAGGACCCAAACCCAAGCCAACTATGTGCACTCAAGAGGGAGGAATGAGAACGGAGGAAGCCCGCAGGACCAGGTTGCTGTGGTTGGGCCTCCATGATGATGGGCAGCCAGTGTGAGGGAAGGAAAGCTTCTGGAATCCAAGGTTTGAGTTCTGGCTCTCCATCCTAATCTTTGTGTGATCGTGGGCCCTCTGAAAAGGGAGTGATGACAACTCCTACTTCACAGGACTGTCGCATGTATCAAATGAAATATAAACGCTTTGTATCCCGAACAGTGCTAGCAAGTTATTTTTCCTAGAACCTGCATATGCTCTATAAAATTTGATTGATTCCAAAAAGGATTATGAAGGGAAAATTAATTCTATCAGAGATCAAGTAACTAGGGTTCCCTTTCTGACCTCTCCTTTCTCCTAATTGAATTGACTTTTTAATCAAAATGGACTACATAGACTGCTTGTTTTGGTATTAAACACATATACAATGGCTGTCATATGGAGATTTCCTCTTCCTCTATCCTGAGCCCCAGTTACACAGTCTGTGAGAGCCCAGAGCTTTCGAAGGACGATTTCTGCAAATTCTCCAAGTCTTCTTGCTTTGGGGCTCCTACATCTGTGTCCTACTTCGATTCTGCCTCCCGTCAAGTTGGACACAAAGGGAAGCCCTTTCAGGCAGTTGCATCAACCTCCCTTGAGTCCTCTGTGTCCCAGGAAGAGGTCCTGCCTTGTGCTGCATGACTTACACATCTGAGTGGCTTCACCTCCATGCTCAGTCTTCTCTCTCTTTCTATTTCCTCTCTGTTTTGAAGCCCGGACAGCATTATCCTCTCCAGCAGAGCATTTGTGCCCTTACCTAGACTCCTCAGATCTCTCATTCTACCCCAAGAATTTATCATGGAAAACATCCAAACAAATATAGTTATCTTCCTAAGAGAAATTCTGGTCCTAGCTACTAAATGAATAAAACTATTTCCGTCTTGTAATAAAACACAACAAATCAGCTTTTTAGTATAGCTGGACATGAAATAAAGTTAAGATATGTAATTCATTTTGCCTTAGAGTCTTCATTTGTGGAAAGAACATCTTCACACTTGCCTCAGTGAGAACACTGACCTTATACCAGCCACTGGTTCAGAATGAGAAGGAAGGGAAGGGATAGTGTGGGGTGGATGTCAGGCTGTGACTAGTGTGGGCTGGCAGGAGGAGTGGGCCACTTGGCCATCCTTGAGTGAGTCTACAGAATAAAGGGAGGTAATGGCCACTAAGGTAACTTCTGTGACAGACAGGTCACCTCTGATTCATAGGAAGCTACAACTTGATTCAGCCCAGTATGTTTTGATATTCCTACATCCTAGTGTGTGTGTTTAATATAATTTGCTAGGACCAAATTATGGTCTTTTTCCTTTGACATGCCCCCCATTATTGCAGTCTGGAAGAGACCTGAGAAGAGGAGCTCTGGGGCCCCAGATATATTTCTAAAGAAAAGGAAGAAGAAGAAGGAGGAGGAGGAGGCTGCAGTTTCCTTTCCTTTACCCCCCGGGTTGTCTTTCTAGGCAATCTGCTACAAAAATTAACAGATTCCAGATGATAGCTGAGAAAAAACAGCAACTTTAGTTCTTCTTCTGAGAAAAAAATATGAATTATTTGCTCTTCAGGATTCATTTATGCCAAGGAAGGGGTAGTCAACTTAAAAATAGAAAACCACCTCAAAGTGGTGTCCATTCAAATAGAAGATGATTCGTGATCTCTCTTTCCCCTCCCTTGCCCTCAGTAATTCAGTCATTACTGTGAAGTTTTAATTGGATTTACTATGTTAGTTCTTACTGATGAAGGGGTTGGATGTTACCAATGGATTGTTGGCCATTGTGTGATTTACCCCAAGTTGTTTACGTTTAGTTTTGAGAGGTTGCCCCCCATTTTTAACTGAAGGAAAATGGAAGAAAAATGGCTCTGGCGGTCCTGAAGGGTGTGTTCTTTTGAAGTGGTCGACTGGAAACCTGCTCCCAGTGTTCCCACTCCATCCTTCCTCTCCTCAGAGCCATTTATCTCCAGCCCCCAGGACGGACACCTGAGCCTCGCTCCTGGATCACCCCAGTTGACACTGTCCCAGCTGAGAACTCATTCCTGCTAGCAGAGAAGTGGCCCCAGGACAGCTCAGAGTCTGTAAGGTCTGTAAAGTCCTTGCAACTCATCTCCTGTGTTATTTAAGTGCTTCTGGTTGAACTAGCCTCCAGTGACATTAAAAAATTACACCTGCATAATTCTTTTTTTGTGAAGAGAAGTTGAGTCTTTGGGTATTTATGATTTTGCTTAACGCAGTTCTCCTGGAATGAACATTTTAATTTCCTCCTCTAGTTGCCACCAATTAGGCATCATACTGTGAGGCTCAGTATTTGCTAAAGATGGACGTTAGAAGGCATATTTCCCCACCTTCTTTGTGTAGTATGTAAGCTTAATAAATATCTTTCCACCCCTGAAAGCTGACCAAAGCTTCATAGAGCCTCTTGTGATGAAGAAAAATTTTCATTGACTCCATTTGTAAGAAGAAAAATGGTTAAGATTTGAAGCTTAACTTCACACACCTTTTTCTTCCAAGAGAAGCTCCCTGGAGCTTAACTTCTTTGTGACAGAAAAAGTTCATGATTCAAGAGGCTCTCTTATTTCTTGTCTCTTCCTGGATGCCTAAGTGGAAATTATTACCCAAATATTATTTTTCCAACAGACACTTTCATCTAATTCCTTTTTAATATTGTTGTTGTAGCCATGTCATTGTGTTAGCCAGATGGAGTATTGCAGAATAATCTATTTGGTGAAAGCTGTTGAACATTTACACCACTAGTCAGATATGAAAGCTTTTCTCTGACTCTTCTGTTTTTAAGGGCAATGGAAGTTCAACTTTCATTCCTTTGTTCTTTCTGTACAGTCATCACATGCTTGTGATGTGTCAGGTACTGTACTGGGTTCCCGAAGACACAATGATGGCAAAGCCCTACTCTTAAGGGACTTACAGCCTAATCAAGACAGGAACATGTTTACACGGTGAAATGCTACAAGGCCATATGTTGTCAAGTCATGAGAATGATAAAGCCAAAATGTTGTGGGTGCTCAGAAATGGAAAAGACTACTTTTTCTTAGATTTAATTTTACCTTAAAATACAAACTATACCCATATGCATTATGAGACACTTTAACATTATAATATAAAAAGCCACTTTCTCTCTCCTTCAATACCTCTTCCCAGAGATGACCACTATTAATAGTCTGACCTGTTCTTAAAGATATTTCCTGTGTGCAGAAGAGGGGAGCAGAGTGGAGTGGTTAAGAGTACAGATGCTGGAGCCAGCCTGACTGGGATCAAATCCCAGTTTCACCTTGACCTTGCTCAGGTTTATCCTTTCTGAGACTGTTTCCTGAAAATGGGGGATGTTATTAATATCTACCTCATAGACCTGTCATATACTATGCAGTTTTATAACCTAGTTTTTTTACCTGTTGTATTGTGAGCATCTGTCAATGTTCAGTCACATGTGCAGCAGTCATTCTTTGTAGCTCTTGCATAGAGTTCCATGGTGTGGCAATCCTTATTGAATTATTCCCTTATTGCTAGACATATGTACTTTTTTATTCAGAAATGATACTTTGTATTGGGATGATGAGGGCATTCTCGGGGAGGAGACCAACGTTTGAACTAGGTTGAAGGATGCTTAGGAATCTGGAGTACACTATTGAGCAGAGGGCAAAGATTGGGGCAGGAATTTATTTTTCAGTAAATATTTACTGAATGCTTACTATGTATAGAAATAGAAACTAGAAATACGGTGATGAACAGGAAGGAGTCCCCGTTCCAGAGTAACCTCGGCCTGGTGGTACTCATGTTTGACGAATTGGCTAAGAGGGGCGTTTGGCTAGAACGGCGGTGTGTTTAAGGAAGTGCAGTGTTGCTTGAGTTTTTTCAGGGGATAGGCCAAGAGTGGCAGGGTTCTGCAACCTCCCTGTCCCCAGTGAAAATTTACAAAGTGACCTAGCAAAGACATCTCTGGAGGTAATCCAACATCTACAGAATTTTGATATGAACCATTCAGCTTAGCCTCATAAAGGCTCATGAATCATATCCACTTTTTGGAGATAGACTAGGATACCAAAACAGTCTCACTTTAGGGGACTTTGGAGAAAGTTCTGACACATTATGGGTCATCTGGTAAATACAGGGCATAGCAATGCATCAGGAAAAGTGCAACATCTTCTTTGCCTGGAAATTTGGGAGATCCAAGACTTCTTTATCTATTGACCAAAAATCAGACTCTCTCAGTCAAGGCCATGAGCTGATGAAAAATCCTGTGGTAAGCTCAAACATGTTACTGGAATTGTTATTCTGATTCTCCGAATAGAGCATCCCACCAGCAATTTTTAAACTTCCTTAATTTTATAAGGCAGGAGAATGTGGTGTATATTGAAAAGAAGGGTAGTGAGAGAGAGCAGAAGGCTGCGGCAGCCTGGGAGGGGATGAGGTGGGTGGGTGAACATCTCTTTAGTTTGTTCACTGCAAGGATTCTTTTGTACCCCACTCTGTTCTCAGTAACAAAGACTTTGTGTGTGATTAGCATTCATAGTGGGGAGAAAAAGACTAAACACAAGGTCAAAGAGTGAGTAGTTAGAGACCGAGCAGAGCAATCCGGCGGAAGAGGCTAATTTTGAGGCATTAGTCCAATTCATTGCTATTTTGGATGCTGTTCTAGGAGCGAGGATTTCTCACTGTGGTCAGAGGCTGTTCCTCATTAGTGTGGTATCATAAGCTTAAATCCCAGACATAGTCAAGGGCTGAATTCATGCCATGAAAGGTGTGTCTACTTCTCTCGCAACAGAAATATTTGAAGGCAATAGGATAGCTCCATATGTGTCAGGGAGGAGGGTATTCCCAGGAAGAAGCAGGCAGGATGTAAATTTATCAAGATAGAAACAATCGTTTTTAATCAATCTTCAGCCGTGTTAGTTGTTAAACAAGATACAGTGTTGGGCAGCATCGTGTGCTGAAGAGGGAAGAAATATGACTTCATCATAGTTAGCTGAACTGATTTCTTTTCATGCTAATGTACACATCAGTCCAGGGAGGATGCTGCCAAGAATAATATAGAATATTCTAAAGACTACAGTGAAAGCCTACAAAAAAAAATCTCATCTTACTAAGTTCTTGAAGGAAGGAAACTGTGGCAGGCAGTAAATTAATCCTGTTATTAAAAAGCCACTGCTGCTGTGTAAAGCCTACATACCTTCATATGTGCACATATATATTCCAGCCTTCTTTGCCCCCCATTTTCCATAACTGTCTCAATTGCTTAGGGATGAGCATGTGGGAGGCGCTTGAATGTCAGGGTGTAGAACAGCATCGCAGCTGATTTCTCTTATTTCTGAAAGGAAAGTGACATTCATTCTCCACTTGTAACAGTCTAGTAAGCCAGTCCCAATTTACTTCAGGTTGAATCGTATGAGCTTGCTCGTATTTAACCGGTTTGGCGTATGAAGCCGTCAAGTTCAATGGTTCAACCTAATAGTTTAGAGATACTGATGTCAGCATGATGGTAACTTTCCAAATTTGAAATCTCGATGGTCTCCACAGACTGCATTAACACACCTAAGGAAGCAGAAGTCCAGGAAGGAACTCTGCTTTATTACTGGAATCCTAAACCCTTCTCTTAGGCTTCTCAGAGGATCAGTGATGTAAAAATCAAACCACAATGAATTTGTAGTATAGTAGAATTTATATGTTTTAGGAAGATAAATTAACCTCTGCAAAAATTACAGAAAAGTAGCATTAATTAAAAATAAGAGAGTTATTAAAGACAGTGTTAATTAAAAATCAAAAACTGGAATTAAAAAGGTAGGATAAAATTAAATGTGAGTGACAATCAGCTCTGTTACTTTAAAAATAATGTTTTTACTCAGGAAAATGTTTTAAATTTTTAACGATTAATAGCTCTTTACAGATTAAGGCTTAATTGTAACTAAATTTTAAAAACTAAAAGATGATCTACATTCTGCTAATAATGGACTACTAGAAAGTTTTTTAAGTTGTGGAACTACATAAAAGTGAATCAAGACTAAGTTAAAGTTGCCTTCCTCCTGTGAGAATAAACGTGTGTATGAAGGATGATGGTGATTTCTCAGTCAGTCAACGCCGTGACACAAGCCTAAGAAGCCAGCGAGGTCTTGACTTTCCATCTCCCAGTCTACAAATACTAACTGCCCTCTTCAGTAGATAAGAAAGCTCCCACACGGGTGGGCGAATAAATGATTTTCATGTTTGACCTTTTCTCAGCATTCACTCGCCCGCCCTAATTTCTTATTCATCTCAGTGATAAGAGAGCAAGTTTTATGTTGGGTAAGCATAGGAACTGTGGGTTTAAATGCAGGGCTGTTCATACTCATCATGAAATAGATCTAATTCCTTATATAATTTTTCAGATAGCTTAAGGAATTGTGTGTTAGTATAAAAGCTTCATTTCCTCATTTGCAACAGGAGAGAGAATCCGTGCTATTATTCTCTCAGATCAGAGGACGGGTATGCAGCACGAGCAGGGTCAAGCTTGAGCATAAGGATTTGCCTTTTCAGTATGACAACTTCGTATGGATAAACTTGTGAAATGGTAAATAACGTATTAAAAGATATTTTTAAAGGAGGAAAGCGTTAGCACTGTATTTGTTCTTTAAAATGTATTTTGTGAAAACTGTACAATCAGTCAGGATGAGTTCAGAGAACTCAGTTAAACTTTTAATACTGTTAGTGACATTCAATCTGATAGATATTAAATTAATTAAAAGGCAGAATAGTACCTTTATATAATAATTAAAAAGGCAATGAATTTTTAGACTCACAGGCCGAAAAATCAAACAGATTTTAGTGATCATCTGGGTCAACTCCTGTTGTACAGACAGCCTCCCAGATTGTTTGGGGAAAGTAGGAAACTCAGACCAAAGGTTTTTTGTCCTTTATAATAAAGAGATGATTTCATCCAATTTTTCCTTAGATTGGCTCAAAAGTTTTAGTAAACTGAGTAGTGGTTATGATTTTCTGCTAATACAATTTGATTCTAAGCCCTTGTAATCTATCACCTTGTAAAAGTCTTGTTTTCCTTGAGGCTTTACTCTAAAATTACATTCTTTTAACCAACTTCTTTAATAAAATTAACGTGCTATATAATATTTCTATTTCTTTTTTCCAGCTTTATTGATATATAATTGACATAACATTGGATAAGTTTAAGGCGTACGACGTGTTGACTGGATAACATATTGCAAAACGAGACCATTGTAGCATTAGCTAACACGTCCTTCGCGTCATAGAATTACTATTTCTATTTTGTGGTGAGATATTTCTATTTCTTGAAGTGTGAGAAATACATGACTGATGGATTCAGTGTTGTGCTGACAAACTTCCTGGAACAAAGTCAGCTTTCATACATCTCTGGATAAAAATGTAATGTTAAAGTATAGGGACTATCCCTAAATGTGTAGCATATTTTCTTATTTGAGAAAATATTTCTATTTGCCTTTTGTGTCACAGATGTGTGAACATCCTTGTGGTATGCATGAAGATTACAATACCATGCATACCAATTACAATGCATGAAGATTACAATATTGGTGCTACATGATAAGAATAAGTGTGCAAACATGTGTCTTGCCTTTCTGAACTGTAGTGGGAGAGATTTTCTGGTATCATCTTTCTTGTAGAAATAATCGCTGTAACTTTCTGAAGGAAACACATGGGAGAAGACCTGGGGGGATGTGGAGGTCAGAGACAAAGGAAGAGGGAAGAGAACGCACTTGTCTTGACTGTCAGCTGTTTTAAAGCACCAGTCCTTGAGACATTTATAGTCTTAACCAGATGTAAAACACAGGAGTATATAATGGGGGAAAGAATTCTACACAAATAGACAATGAATCAGTGACATAATAGCCTTTTTCCTGTCTCTCACTTCTTTGATAGTTTTGCTTCCTTAGGAAAAAATCTAGGATTGTTTAATGTTTTTTCTGCTCCATTGTAACTACTTTGTAGCTTTTTCTTTTGTTGTTGGTTTTTTTTTTTTTTAAATAAAAAATAACCAGAATTTTGAGAGGACATCCTTTCGAAAGCAGTCAATTGGTTTAGATACAGAAGCAAAATATTAAAAATATAACCCAGCAAAAAACTTCTAGAATCACTGAATTGACAGAATCATTTTGTCACTTGGTATTGAAGTTGCTTATTCTGAATAATGTGTATCTACTGCTCTGGCAACTGTTAAAATCAGCAAAGCTCCTTGCGGCAGTAAAGACATTTAGAATGTACTTAGTTGAAAGGGAAGTCCTAAACTTTTCAGGCACCCTCTCCCAGGCGATTAACAGTGAGATGTTGCTTGGCCTTGCTCAAGGGCATGAAGGAAGTAGGAGGTCGCATCTTGCTAAAAATTCAGCTCTAAGAGTACTTACCTTTAATAACACAATCTAAAATTATTACCTTCAACTATTATGGAAGGGTAAATTAAAGTGTGCATAAAGCTCCCCGTGATCATATCGTAAAATTGGGAAATTATTATACATGTATTGCAACACAAGTATTTTTATAAATGTTATGTGGCCATCTTAACAATTTCATATTTGCGAGAGATTTTTTCACCCTTTCTGTATTGATAAACTTTAAGTTGTCAAAGTCACAGCTATCGTTTTTCCTATTGGAGAGTTTTTACAAAACTGTGTGCCAACTTTCATCTTTCGAAAAGGAAATTCATTGATGAGGCAAGTCCAATCGTTTACTATTCAAATGGCAGTATTAATATTTACAAAGCTTTTCACTTGATAACTTCTTATTATCTCAAAGTTTGTAATTGTGAGCTCTCTGGGCCTGACAGGGTCTTTTGTTTGGGAAATTCCTGTCAACTGTTGTCATCCTTTTGGGGAAATTTCCACATAATTTTAGGTGACTAAAACCAGGTGGGAATCGTGGAAACTGTCGTGCGTTCTTAGCTGAGGGAAAGAATCTTTTTCCTTTGAACATGTTGATGTGCATTTTAAAAATTGTTCTGTCAGCAGTAACGTTCTTGAGGCAGAGGCCAGAAGTGCGTGAGCAGTGTGGGGTATCGGGAACGCCGTGCAGCTGCGGTACAGTAGCTCATTAGGGAGAGTGATGAGTGTGCTCTGAGTGTCTCCAGGTCCTCAACAAAGGCGTCACCACGCTCGACAAAGGTGCAGTTGCAATTTGCCTTCTAGGCTTTTCTAGCTCAAATGTGTCTTACTGACAAGTTCAAAGGCACGTTTCGCCCTCATTGGGGGTAGCTCGCTTAGATATGGCATTTAAAGTTCCCGTAGATGTGGGTGACCCCTGGGCAGCAGCTTCACACATGAAATAAAGCAGAGAGTTCAGCAGTCTGGCGGCTGCCATCAGTCAAATGGGATAATTGCAGACAAAAATAAATGAAGTTGGATTTTTAGAGGTGGCTTGATGTTTTTTAAAGTTTGGGTATTAGTCATCTGTTGCTGCATACAAATTACCCAAACATTTAGCAGCTTAAAGCAACAAACACTATCTCTCAGAGTTTCTGGGTGGCAGGAGGCAGGCGTGGCTCGGCGGGCACCCCTGGCTCAGGCTCTCTCGCGGCTGCAGTCGAGGAGCCAGTTAGGAGGCAGTCGCAGGAGGACCTGCTTCCAAGCTAACACATGTGGCTGTCGGCTGGTGACGCCTGGCTACTGGCCAGAGATGTCAGTTCCTTGCCACGTGGGCCTCTCCATGGGCAATTCACAGCCTGGCAGCTGGCTTCCTTCAGAGTGAGAGCAAGGGGAGAGGCAGGGGGGGCCCAGGATAGAAGCACCCAGTGATATGCGGTTACTTTTACTGACCATTCACTAGAAGAGAGTCTCTAGGTCCAGCCCACACTCAAGAGCAGGGGATCACACAGGGTGTGACAACCAGGAGCTAGCTATCACTTGGGACAGTTTAGAGGCTGCCTACCACCCTGGGTTGTCCTTGTGCTCCTCTTGACCCCTTTGGACTTTGCTATAAATAGTGGTAACTCAAGGTTGTGATGTGGGAAACCAAGAGCAGGCTCCTCTCTCCCTCCTCAGTTAATCATCAGGAATTTCCTCAGTAGACACATTTTCACTTTGCATAATACAAAACCTTACAGAGCAAGGTTACAAAAATGAAGCAGCAGCATACATGCAGAGCGTTTGCCATCCTGTGGAAGGAAAGCTCTGCTCACTGAGCCCTTGACCATTAAGGAGGTGGGCAGGTGCTGGGGAGGAGGTGGACAGGTTAGGATGTGGAGCAGTGTTGAGGCCTGGAAGCTTCCTGGCAGCAGCGCAGACTCAGGAACTGGAGTCCTGGGCTCAAACCTCAGCCCAGCTGCTTAGCTGTGCTTCCTACTCGAGCCTTCTATTTCATCAGTAGAAAGAGAATAATGACAGTATCTGTAGAAGGAGGCTAGTGATAATGTGAGTTAATATATGTGACGTGCACAGGTCAGGGCCTGACATATAGTAAGCGTATTAGTGTAAGCTATTGCTGATGTAAATTAACAGCAGAGAAGTACACTGTGGATTCTCATTAAAGTGATACAGTCATGCAAGTAAGATCTGTTTTTCTCTTTACTCAGAAATACACAGAATTAGGTAATTTTGCTGCACAATACACATTAACATTAAGAAAAAACAAAACAAAACCTAAGGCTGAAAACAAAGAAACATTCCAGGTTACTAACTGTTTATCTTGGGCAATGTCGGTTGTGATGTTTCTGTGCTACCAGAAGTGCTGTACACCTTGATACCCTGATTTCCTCTTTAGATGCCCTCATATCTTGTTCATTCCATTTCATTTGTTCACTCACTGTTCATCCCTTTTGTGAGCCTGAGCACCTCCTGTGCACTGGGCACTGGAGATGACAGAGATGGTCACAGACACGTAAACAGATGCGTTTGACACTGAATGAGAAGTGTGCTCTGGAAGAGGCACTAGGGAGTGAATGCACCCCCATTTGGGGGAGGTCGTGGTCAAGGACAACTTCCCGGAAGAGGAAACATGTGGGCTGTGTCGGAATATGCCTGATGGAGAAAGGACAGGAAGGTGTTCTTGTTGGAGGGAATGGTGCCTGTGAGGCTAGAGGCAGGAAGCAGCGGAGCATATGGCAGATGCTGGCTGTTTAGTGGGGGAGCGTGCGTGTTGTGGGAATTCGAGCTGCAAGCATAGGCAGGAGCCAGGCCAGGACCTTGATCCAAGGGTGACATCATGTAATTGATCTCTTAGAGTGACAACCAAGTCCTTTGATCTCTCGAAAGGCCCTCAGGATCCAGCCCCATCCAGGATTCTGCTGACATGCTGGGCTCCCCACAGAGCTGCCTGGGGCAAGTCAGATGCCTGGCCTGCTTCTGCTCTAGCACCTGGGCGTGAGCCACTGACCTGCTGGCACGTTCTCCCATGGGCTGCCTGGGTCAGCTCTCTCACCTCCCTCACCTCCCGGCTCACATCTCCCCTTCTCCTTGAGATCTGCCCCCAGTGCTCGGAATGAGTGCACAGCTGGCCTGTTCGCCCAGGTGCCCCTTTCCTGCTGACTTCTTGTTTACATAGCACTTACCTTCCAATATACCTTGTACTTGAGGTTTTACTACGTTTGTGGTTCATCATACATCTCCCCACCAAAATGTAAGCTCCCAGAGGCAGGCAGGTGTCTTTGTTGGTCCCAGCACATAGTACGTGCTTGATAAATATTTGTTGAGTGGATGAATAACCAAATGTCTTTGAATTGTTTTTAAGGAACTTCAACTCTGGGTGAAAAATAAGAAGCAGAAGGAAAAGTAATACTAGAAAGACAATTCAAGCCTCTGTTCTTGTTCTTTGATATTGCCTCGTTCATATATTTTCTTGTCGGTCCAATCAATGGTGTGGAAGTTTCTTCCTGCTTTGAATCTTTCATAAAGGAGGTTGGGAATGTCAATGATGGTGTAAAAAGCTACAAAAATGTGCATGACCCTTTGGGATGAAGAAGTGCTTTTTGTCGACTCCTTCCTCCCTACCACACCATCCTCACTTGGCCCCATCTTGCCTCTTTCATTGCTGGATTCTAGAGTGAGCCACGGAAGCAGGGGGCCTTGGCTTGCATGTGCCATGCACCTATTGTTCAAAATCTTTCTTGGGATTAGCACTTCTTGATCTGTCTCCCTGTCTGGGTACCCTGTCTCTTATTCCCGATGTGCGTCCCACGCTGGGACAGACCCTCCACGCTGTGTGACCAGGAGCAGCCAGGCCTTGCCCATGCTGTGTCTTCCCTGCTCAGCCCTCTCTGCGGCCTCTGGAGCCCCTGGACCCCCTGGACTCTTGTTTCCTGCTCCTGGTTATGACAGTGCCTCCCTGCCACTTCCGTACATCGATTTCCATCCTTCCTCTGGGCTGAACCCTTTCTTTGAGGCCCTAGAGGACATCCTTCCTGACAAAAAAAGACAAATTCATGTCTCTGTTATAGCGAGCTTCTCTCATGAAAACTTTTCCTGTTGCAAAACTGCACTTCCCTGGTTTTTCTCATATCTGTCCTAAATTTTCAACTGCTTTTTTCTTTCATACTTGCCAGTTTTTCCTTTTACCCCCTCGCCCCATATGTGGGCAACAGCCAAGGCAGATGATTCCATCTTTTCTGCTTCTCTTTACTGCTCTTGCCTTTGGAGAGGTCATCCTTTCCTGTCGTCTCAGCTAGTCCTCTGCTCAGGACTCGTCTCCGTCCCTCTAGAGTCACGGAGCAGCGACGCCGTCCACGCTCTCTACTGATTGTGTCCTCAGATCTGAGGCCCGTGATTTGAGTCCATGAATGTGTCTAAAGGTAAACTTACCCTTTCTTAAGTGTCTTGTTTTCCTCCATGGCAGTAATCCTTATCATTACCAGGGTTCTAGGCCTTGGAGTAAATTTTGTGTGATTTCTCTTCACACCTCTCCATATTTATTTTACAAAATGCTTTTTTTTTTTTTTTTTGCTGGGAAAGATTCTCCCTGAGCTAATATTTGTTGCTAATCTTCCTCTCTTTTTTTTTTTCCTCCCCAAAGTTCTAGCACATAGTTGTATATTCTACTTGTAGGTCCTTCTAGTTCGTCTATGTGAGCCCCCCGCCACAGCACAGCTACTGACAGACGAGTGGTGTGGTGCCGCACCCAGGAACCAAACCTGGGCTGCCTAAGAGGAGCACACTGAACTTTAACCACTAGGCCATCAGGGTTTACAAAATGCTTTCTTATTCCATCTGCTGCTGTTTCTATCAATCATTAACGTACCACCTCGAGTCCTCATTTGCACCCCAATTACTGCGACGTTCAAATTTCACTTCCCACCAGTCTAGCTCATGTACAGTTGCCAGATTCATCTTTCTGAAGTGTTTTCTCCCGATCAGAATTGTCAGTGACTGGTTATTTTCTAACATGTTGACTCCATATTCCCTGCCCTCCATTTTCTCTCCTACTAACTAACTGTCGTTCCAGCATTTCTCCATCCTATGACATCTGTCAAATTAATCTCCTCATCCCACAAATTCATACTTACTCCTTCTCATCTTTAGTTTTTCTTTATTCATCCAATAAATTTATCTTTAATTGCTGTTATGTACTCATTTTCTTTCTACATGGAATACTGCACACTTTCTTCTCCCTATCTAATAATGAGGATGCTTATGATAATTGCTCATTATTTTGAGGGCTTCCTGTGTATTAGACTCTGAGCCAAGTGTTTCAAGC
Source organism: Tapirus indicus (assembly GCA_031878705.1). Classification (NCBI taxonomy): domain Eukaryota; kingdom Metazoa; phylum Chordata; class Mammalia; order Perissodactyla; family Tapiridae; genus Tapirus; species Tapirus indicus. The sequence goes on from CM062917.1 coordinate 57,620,909, forward strand.
ATTTTATTACATTTATTCCTCATAATAAGTCTATGAGGTGGAGACAACTATTATACCCATTTCACAGAGGAGGAAATGGGAACCTGGAGAGGCAAGGTACCACTGGGGCACATCTCTGGGTTCTGTGATACAGAGGAAGGAACATGGACTTGGGAGCCTGACAAACCTGAATTCAACTCTAACTGGGTCCAATTCTAGCTGGGGGAATTCAGGTGAGTGTGAGCCTGAGTATCCTTACTTATAAAGTGAGAATTAAATGAGATGATTTGTGGAAATCCCTCCCATAGAGCATTTAACAAAGATTTTTCTTCTCTGGTCTTTCTTTTCAGTCTCATCTCTCCCACTGACAGCATTACCTGACTATCTCAAACCCTCTCCAATCCCATTGCCCTTTGTATTTCTGTAGTAATTTTCATCTGCCCAGCTTAATTTAGGACTAAATTATGGCCTGCCTTCATTCAGGTATATTGGTGTTGCCTTCCTGGTTGGATTTTAAGAGCAGGGACCATGTGTTTGAATTCTCCATTTCTCATCATATTCAACACAGTGATGAACACAGAGTAAGTGTTCAGTTTTTACTTTGTAGGTTGACATGTCTACTTAGGCAGTGATGACGTTTGATCCAGCTATCCCCGATGCCTTCACCCACACAGCCACGTGCATCCTGGCCTGTCAGCTTGCCATAATTAATGATTGTCCCTCTCTTCTCTCTTCCCAACCACAGCGTGTGCGTTCCGATACAATGGGCTCTCCTTTGTCTACCTCATCTACCTCTTGCTCATCCCTCTGTTCTCAGAACCAACAAAAGCAACGATGCAAGGTAAGAGACGTTTACTACTCCGTACCACAGTCTGAATGCATTTTGCTGGGTCCCTGGATTTGTCTTTATCCGATGGGAGAGATGCTGTCTGTATAGCACACTGGTCGGTGGGGAGCGAGTGTCAAACATTTGAACAGCTGCGTCAGGTAGAGCTGTGTGCAACCTCTTGGTGACGTGTGTTCTTGTCACTTACACAGCTGTTCTCTTCATACAAGTTCCCAGCAGGTCTTTTTCAGTAGGCGTGCAGTGTATCCGGAATGTTTTGGCTAGTTAAGATGGACTCAGTGTGATTGCCAATGAAATAAGGCAGATGGTTGACAACATTGGCACATGATCTGCATATTGGATTGCTGGGGAGAACATGGTGACAAGTGGAAAAGAGGCAGACCAATGTCTTACATTTTTTAGCCACATAGCAGGGGGACCGAATGGGAAGCCGGGTCCTGGTCACGACTTGTTCAAACATCAGTTGAGAAATCTTACATATGCCTCAATCAGGTACTGAAAGAGAGTAATTTGAGTCTGAGAGATGGTTTCTCCAGTATGTTACTGCAGAACTTCAGGTCCCTTTCCCATTGCTCTACAAGAACCTGAAGGCATAGAAAAGAATAATGACTATATTTTCTGAGGCTCTAATTAGGAAGCATGGTCTGGTTTGTAAATTTAAATATTTGAAGTTGTTCCACAAATATAAAAATTAAACCACACTGAGTTAATTTAATAATTTGTTTTTCAAAACAATACCATTACAAGAAATAAGGACTGTGCCAAATGCATTAGGTGAGTGTGATGGGTGTATGTTTGCATGAAAGGAAAAGGAGGTTGTGTTTGACCCAACCTAAGGAGTGATGTGGGAAAGGCCACTGGTCGATGCCGTCAACTCATGGTAGCGACTCTTCAGGAAATGAAGTAAAGATCTGGTGTATGCAGGGCAGCAAATGACTCTACCTTTCCCATTCTCCCCTTTAGCTACTAAATTTGTGGTGCATGTTATGATCATTCATCCTTACAGTTGTGACTGCAGATGCCACGTTGATTTTCCTGCCTCAGGAAGAATCTAAATAATAGCTCTTCTGAGTCACTTAAATCTTTAACATAAAGTTAAGAAGGGCTCGAGAAATGTGAGTTTATACAAATCCTTATCAAACCAACAATACGTTGTTTACGGGACCCTGCCCACCCTATCCTCATTCCTAGAGTTCAACATAAACAAAGACTTTTAAACAGAATAGCTTCTGGCCTCAAAACCAAGATGATAACATACAGGCAACTCCTACATGGCTTAGAGCTCACATTTCAAAGAAAGAAGACTTCATGCACATTCAGAATAAAGTGCTTTGAAAGTGAGTACCTGTGTATATTCAATTAAATTATCTATTGCTTTTATATCAAAGTATTCCCTTATTGTTTTATCTGGAAATCAGATAACTGGAATTTCCCCCTTCATACTCCTGTGACAATGCCTGGCTTTGCCTTCATCCCAAACCAACCAGAGCTGTTTTCTGTCAGGTTGCCTCAGTCTCTGTTGGGACGGGATGTGCAGCTCTGTCAGAAGGGGGTGATAGTGGGCCCATCATTTCAGCAGGTGCACCAGGGACTGACACCGTCAGGAAGCTCATAGGGGAAACATAAAATCAAAAACCAAGAGCACCTCCTCCCCAAGTAAAGGACTATTCTGAATTAACAAAATGTGCGAGGTCAGCACACAGACGTCTGCTGGTGCTGCTCCCGATGGGGTAGAATGGAAGGGGACCCGCAGGCGTCTTTCCAGCTACTCTCTGGAAGCAGCCTTGTGGTTACGTGTCTTGTCTCTCCTGTGCTTCAGTGCCAATGAGCATGTCTGATATTCAGAGAACCTCACTTATTTGTTGTTTATGGAAACACAGAGGGACCCTAGGAAACGATGCCCCATGTATTTTTTCTGAACGCATAGGATTCACAATCTAGGTGTTTCTAAAGTCTGCGTTTTGAGATAACCCATGGTGAGCATTTCTGGCCGTGTGTGGTCCCAGGGCATGAAGCCGATGTGGTAGATGCACAGTGATGAGCCTGGCGGAGCGACTGCAGGGGCCTTTCAGGGACACTCCAGCTCAGACAGACTCAGACTTTCTAATTTGTGTTCACACACATTTCTCAGGAATCAGTAAGAAGGTACATGGGCAAACTGAAGGAACCACAGCAACCTCTGCGCTGCCTGCTCGCAGTCTGAAACAGCACATGCATCTGAATTGCCTCTGGCGCCGATGAGGCCTCTGTGCGTACCGCTGGGACGAGAGCTGGTGTGGACACCCCCTGAACTGGGAGTGTGGTGCATACACATGAGAGCTACTCCACGGTCCTCTGCCCTCGGTTTGGTCTGTCGGATTTTCTTTGCTCATGTGATTATTTTTCCTAGGAGGGTACCCATAGAATTTCATGTCATGACTTAGAGAGTGGTTCTTTGGCGTGGTCCTGGGGTAGCCCTAAGTGTAAAATCCCAGTCTCTCCACCATGGTTTTAGGACAGGGATGTCCACTTATTTTGATCTCAGTGCCATCAGCAGGACACTGAACATCTGGGTGTCACTGAGGCTTTCCCCATGCCTGTGATAAACAAAGATGTGCTGTGAGGCCGGAAATGACTGTGTTGTAGAAGAAGGAAGATGAGCGGCAATTAGTGATATGCTGAAACATGATCAAGTTAAAAAAATGAGTTAGAGGGAGGCCGATTGCTTGGGGGCTCAATGCACTTCACTTACATGTGGGGTCATCTGATGGCAGAAGTTGGAGGAGCTTTGGGAGTTATTGAGCGTATTCCATCAACCAGTGGTGGAGTCCCTTCTACAGCATCCATGTGGTCTCTTCTTACATACTGATGGTGCCAGGGAGCTCCCTGTCTCCCCAGGAAGTCTTAGGTAGGTCTTTCCTGAATAGACCTGAAGTCCGCCTCCCTGCAAATCCAGGCCATCGTTTCCAAACCAGAGCACTAATGGAAGAATGAATAGAGATGAGAATATCGCTTTACAATAATATTGTGAAAGGATTCATCAAAGATAGGGGATTTGACTGAATGACTTTGTAAGTCTTTTATAAGTCTTGGATTCTATAACCTTCATTTTTCTATTAAAGACCTTCAAATTTGTAATTACCTTAGTGGGATTGTATCAGTCAGGATCCAACCAGAAATCATGAATTACTCTAGGTGTTTTAAAAGGAGGAGATGCAGTAGAGGGAATTGGTTACTAGAGGTGATGGGAGAGTTATGTTGAGACGACCTCTATGTCAGCAAAGCGGGAAGGCCAGGGAGGAGTGGAAGGGGTCATGAGCAGACCCCAGAAACAAGGGCCATCTGCGAGTTTCTGGGACCATGGAGGAAGACGGGGAATGGATCTGTACAGACAGGCACTCTCAACTATTAGTTATGTCAACAAGTGAGACAGTTCCGTGTTAATCGTCAATAACCTACCCATTGCTTTTCAAGTGGCAGGAGGGGGTCGGGGAGGTGTTCATCTTTCCCTTCACTCTGTTTCTCACCAGACAAAACATACCTACTTACTCAAGGATGTGATTTTTCGACTGTTCCAGGCAGACCAACTTCCTCTGGAGGCACTTCCATCTGTCAGAATCTCTTCTAAGATGCTGTGTGCAGGATGCTGAAGTGTAAATTTGGAATCCCCTTCCAGGACCGAGGCCCCATTCCCCAGCTGCCAGGAGGCCTTGTCTGTGACAGCTCACAGCTCAGAGGGCCGCCCCCCGCCAACACACACACTCTTGAGGAAGCTGGTACCCAGTGATTACTCAGTGCGGGGTGCCAAGGCCTCCAGTCTGGAAAGTCTCTGCAGGGCCATGCCAACTCCAGAGCATCCATCAGCTGAGGCCCCCATTGTGAGAGCATCACAGTTTCATCTCTCCCTCTGAGGAGTTCTGCTGCCCTCACTCCCTGACAGGTGTTGCCGCCCAGAGCACTGCCCCTTGAACCTCCTGCTGGGCACATCCTCCTCAGTGTCTACCTCTAGGAAACCAGACCTAGAATGGTCCCTACAGCTGGGACCACTGCCTCAGGAGTCTGATCCGATTGGAGAACGTGTGTTGGTGGAAGGCTAGGAGCTCAGGAGGCAGAGGAGTTGAGCACGGGCGGTGAGACTGCCGTCCAGAAACAGTCTCAACTCTCCTGTGCGAGGGTACGAATACCCTGCCCAGGGCCGCAGCCGAGGCCAGTGTGGCTGCGAGTACTAGCCTGCAACTAACTTGACCCGAATGTCGCTTCTTTTGGCCATGTCTTCCTCCTTTACAAGTGGGAGCTCATCTTCTCCAGGGTTACTAGACTATGTGGGGGTCACATGAGCAGATATGAATTTTAAACACAAGATTATTGCACAAATAGTAGTTATTGTTAGTTGCAGAATTATGTAGTTGGAATTGTCATATGCATACCTCCACAGTTCCCTCCGCCTGAATGTTCTCCCCACATTTCGAACAGGTGGCCTCTCTTCAGAATTCAGATTTATCTCAAATGTCACCTCCTTAGAGGCGACCTCTCTAACCAAAGCTGTCCTACCCCTATTCCCACCTTATTTTTCATACTATGAACCACTTTGATTTTTCTCCGTATTTGTACCTACCTGAAATTATTTGTGTAACTAATCCATAGCAAGACTTGGAGGTCCTAGCCATGCAGCTGTTCTGTTCCTTCCCCATGATTATTCTTGCAAACCTCCTCTGTGGGCACATCCTCCCCTGCCCCTTCGTGAAATTCTAAGCAGTCCACAGAGCTCATCTGCTAACTCCCAGATGATAAAATGTCCTCTGGTCACTTTCATGCCCCAATCAATCTTAGATCAGTTATTTATATCCCCAAGGCAGTATAAAAATTAAAGCTATAAAATACTATTTAACACTGAAGCTTCTTCCCTCTGCCAGTGTGTGCCCACTGCCTGCAGAAGCCCGGAGAGAGCACAGGGGGGCCTGTGGGCTCCTCTCTGAACTGCAGCTTGTGCCTCTGCCCCTCCCGGCTGTGGCTGCTCCTGCCCCGAGCTGGGCTGAATCTCCCTGGCACATGATCACCAGCAGGTCCCAGACAGGTGGGGCGCTCTCCCTGCAGTGGTTCTGACTCCCTTTGATCTCCTTGGTCCAATGCTGATGACCTTTTTCTTTCCCATTGTTGTTCTTGGACGAAATGACTTTAAATTGTCTCCAGGAGGGTTGATTCTCTGTCTCCCTCTCTTTCTTCTGTGTCTGTCTGCCTCCTTCTCTCTGCCTCTGTCTCTCTCATACACACATATACATACACACTCGCACACACACACACACACACACACTGGCGTGCACACTCAGGGCCTGGAGCAGGGACACCTTTGACCTACCGTTGATGAGTCTGCAATTACTTCCCTCAGCAGGACTCTCACCTCTGCTGTTACAGCCACCTCAGCCAACCTGTCTTCCTCCTCCTTGGGTTTCCCAAGCAAGAGTCATCTGTCAAGTCTGCTATGTCCCCCGGGCTCACAGGGTGGTCTCATTGAAGCCCCTCTCACTAGGCTTGGAATTCTCTCTACAATATCCAACTATCTCAGCTTCTCCAACATTCTCTTTCATATCCTCCATAGGGCAAGGCACCATGGGTTGAAAACAAACATCCTTTGTCAGCGCTCATTGGAGAAGGGGGGAGAGTTTGCCACTAAGGCTTGGTCCCTCAGTCATTTGGGGTCTCATCTGAAACTGAGCCAGAGTTCCATGTTCATATATTTATTTACTGAGTCTCTTTCCCTTCTAATATGTAAACTTCAAGATGGCAAGGATTTTGCTGTTTTGTTTACTGCTGTGTTTCCAAGACCCAGAACAGTGTCTGGTGTGTAGCAGGCATTCAGTAAATATTTATGGAATGAATGAATGAATGTACTTCCAGAGTCTGCAGTTCTAGAAGCATTTACGAACACAGCTATGCTCCTGTGCTTACCTCAGTCTCCATAGCAGCAAACACCATACAATAGTTTATTTTGTACACCCAGCTTCTGGAGACAGAAGCTTGGGCCATAATAGGCCATGGGATTTTGCTATTTTCTATTTAATTGGGATCAGAGGATCATGAGTAATTGAAGAAATCAAAGTGTTTTATTCTTTTACTTACAATGATAGGCATTTTATGTAAGCCTATAATACTATAGGAAGGAAATAAATCTTTTCTTGCTGTTCACTTAACTGTACTTTGCATTCATTTTGAGACTGTACTCCATTAAATTTATTAACTAATATATAACTAACTTCGAGTGGCCCAAATATTACAAACTGATGAGATAATAAGTTCACATCATAGGTTCTATACCTTATGGTATATTGAGTAGAGCACATTGGTCAATATGGTGGAAGAGTTTGTATTTTGTTTGGATGGAATATAAGTAATAAAATGTATGAGATATGGAAGAAGGCCACGGTAAGTGCTCAGTATATATTAGCTAATAATAATATTATTATTGTTTTGAAGAGCAACATTATTACTTTGAACACCAGAGTGATCTAGATTTAGAAATCTGTCTTCTGTATATGACCATAGCCAGTCTTCACCTCAGGACTTTTTCTAGTGCTCTCTAAATGTCAGCTAAGAATTATGTGATTTCCAGGGTTTCTTGTTAAATAATATTTAGGTTAAGTAACCTATTAATAGAGAGCCAGTAGCAGTGCCTAAAGTACATATTATTATTTACATGCATCAACATATATTCATTCTTATAATGACTTTTTGAGGTAGCTGCTATCGTTATTAAAAATTATCAAAAATCCTCATATTACAGACCAAGACTGAGTTCCAAGTGGCTTAAGGACATGCCCTAGGACACACATGTGGTGGTGCTGTGTGAGTGGGCCACACGCTTAGCTACTGTGTTGTTCTGACTAGTGCTCAGGACAGAACAAAGTCCTGTGGGGATTTACCAGGGAGGAGGGAAACCTAATCACTTAATAAATACTTGTTGGCTGATAGATTACCAGGCCCTGGGCACAAGGGTCTGGAGAGAGAATTTGAGTATTTCATTGAAAGGAGATATTTTAATTTGCATTGGTGCCGATTGATGATATGTGTATGTTATATGGAAAACACATCCTATTAAGTGTGACTGGTTATTTCTTTCAACAAATATTAATTGAAAGACTACCCTTCACCAAGCACTGTGTTTGGATTTGTGGAGAATAAAAAGGAGAAAACATGGTTCTTCTCAGAGTGGCCTCCCAAACGTTGATCCTATGTGTCCCGTTGAATGGCAGCTCTCTCCAAGAGGTTGTCTTTGGGAGCTGCATGCTTATTCCAGTGATGCTGTCCTCTCTCTGAACTGATCTCAAATTACTCCTTTGCAGTTGCCTTAAGAGTTTAGAGGTCCAGTGGTGATAAACCATTGTCATTCTAAGGTGGGTCTGATTTGTATAGCATTTGGAGTCAAACTCAATGGGAAAAAAAGAGAACTGGTGATGAAATTAGTCATATCAATTTTAGAAAAAAAAAAGACAAAACCTAGAGTGTTAGTATAAAACAAAGTGTCTGCAGATCACTCTTCATTATAAATGATGAGGTTTAAAGTTTATTTGAGTGAGAACACCATGGTTGATACACATGAATGACAAATACATGTGGAACATCATTCCATGGTGGATATATGGATATATGTGATCCAGGATGTTGTTATGAAATGAAATACCCAAACGAGAAGGCAGCATCCTGAAGGAATTATTGAGTAACTAGATTTACCCTGGAATCTTGACTATAATAGTCAGGCAGCGGCTACTTGACCCAGACCAGAGACTCAGATGTAATATCTGGAGAGGTGCTTAAACTGAGGATGTTGATGATAATAAAAGTCACCAGCTTTGATGTCCCGTTTCCTGTTCTAAGCACTCCCTATACACCAACTGATTTAATTAGACAGCAGAAAAAGGATTTATTGAAAAGGCAGAACCTCCATTCTGGAATAAAAAAAACATTTATTATAAAGTTAACTGGATTATAAATCCACGTAACAAACTAGGAATACTCCATAGAGAAGTACTGATATTAATGCTCTCTCCTCCTGTTAAGGAATTGGTGAGAAATCTACACTAGTGAGACTTAGTCACATTTTGGCCAGTCTAGACTCCTATTCTCCTTTTGTCATCCCACTTCACCAAGACTTTCCATTTGTCCATGGAGCTCCTTCCCCATACAGCGGGGATAGACTGCCTCATTTCATGTACCTGATCGTAAATTCTTAGTTTTTGATTGTGTAAATTTTCAGAGTCCAGAGTCTTTTTCAGTTGGTTTCAACAGAAAGTTTTACATCCTTCCAGTTACTTTCAATAATGATAGTTCTAATGTTATCAGTATATTACCCATGGTCTGGGATGAGAGAGACGCACATCTAGCTACAGTGTGAAATTTCCTATTTGCTGGAAATTGCTTCTGTCTGCTTATTTGGTCGTGCCAGCAAATTATCTTTGTAAATGTGTTCTCTTACAGGCTGGGGTGCATAAGAGGGTCTTATCGATTCTTTTGGGGGGAGTAGTTTGCTTATTGGGAGTTACTTGAAAAGGAATTCTCCAAATTACAAGACTACAACAATTCCTGGGCAATATTAACCATTGACCTATAGCAAGAATATCTTAGAATCATCACCATCTAATCAGTTCACGTGTAACATGTTTATGTTACACACACACACACACACACACACACACACACACGATTGTTGTCAGTTGATGATTGTTGTCAACAGAGATGATTGTTGTCAAAATGTGTAATTATTTCCAATGACAAAATTGTCTTCTCGTCCAAAGAGCCATACTCATTCTGAGAGCCTTCATTATAAATGTTCTCTAAGATTGGACGACACTGGAGTGGATAAAACAAACTGCCAGGAGGAGAGGAGAGGATACTTGAGTAGGTGCCTGTGTAGGTCTGTCTGAGGTCTTCTGTGTGTAGTTATGACAGCAGCTCCTCCGGAGTGGGTGAAGCACAGACAGTGGGCCAGTCAGATTGCCGAAGGAACAGCAGCAGAACCGCGCACCGCCAACCTGTTCAGCTTTGCCCTCAAAATATGTTTCAGTATGTGGTTTTGTGGAGATTTCTCCTTCCTGTTGTGAAAGGAGTGGGTCTTGGAAATATCTTTTTTTCCCCTAATAGACTTCACTTTGTTGTTTTGAGTGAGGTAACAATTCCCCCAATATATTTGCTTGTCTTTAGACTCAAAAGTTAAGATTTATTTTTTCTGGCTATTGGGATTCTTTCAACATTTGGGAGGGGAATAGAAAGGGGTAGTAAAGGAGAGGCTTAATTGTGCTTTGGTGACAATTGTGAGCAAGAGAAATTTTTGGCAGGCCAAGCTAATGTTTGTAAACTCTTGCCAAAGTTATTCTAAGATGATAGGGAAAAAAAGATACTTTATTTTAGCCAGCTCTGAGCAAGGGTCCTTGTACTAACCATAGGTAATCATAGTGTGTAGTGCGTGTGCATACAACGTAATCACCAAAAGGGCCTTATCTGGAAGTTCTGACCCAGGCTGCACTGTATCAGAGTCACTAAAGGCACCTGAGAAAAGAAAACAACGTGCTCAGTTTGCTCTGTGAAGAGACGAGGAGGTCTGTAACTTGTAAAGACATGTTTAGACATCAGAGAGGAAATAGTAGCAGATCTTTAAAACTGCTTACATCTGCTTTTTGTTAAAAACACTGTTAGTCTTTATACCATTAAGCTTATTATTACTAAATTTTATTATGTCATAATAAAACAAAAAGCAAGAAAATATTTAATTGAGTAAATTATTAGGTCAGTGTTTTATTATCAATTTCAGCTCACCACCAAAAGAGATGCTACAAAAATAATAGATGCTTGTTTCCTGAATTTTTAAATAAATTAATATGGGTCTTTTAGGTTATTTTATCTGTCCCTTTTTGGGGATGGTACAGATATAATGTTCTATTGTTGTTTTAAATTTGGAAAACACTATTCAGTCAGAGGGAGTTTCAGGAAATATTGGGTCATATTATATGACTAGGAGAGTTTTTTAGAAGTCCCAAACTTTTTGCTTTATTTGGCTATGATAAACCAAATCTACAATATGATCTCATCTGTTATTTAAATGCTGCCCTGTCATTACACTGAGGTAGTTCACTTGAATTGGTATTAGTTTGTTGATCCATTCTTCAAATTACTATTCTTTTGTTTATTCATTTGACAAACATTTACTGGTGCCTACTGTGTTGGGCCTTGTGCTAGGTAACTGGCCATCCTAAGGTAAATAGGACAGGCTCTCTGTCCTCAGGGAGGAACCCAGCTCTGCCATTGATTAGCTGCACAGTCTTGGGCAAGTTCCTCAGATTCTCAGAGTCCTGGTTTCCTCATATGTTGAGTCCATGGCCCTGGTCCTGGACAGAACATTAAGAAATCTGCCTGTGGGAGTCACTCACGGGCACCTCGTTGTGTGATATGTGCTAAATAGATGGAGAAAGATCTCTAAAGGAGGAAATCACAGCTGCTCTCCTACTTTCTACATTTATTTTCCCTTTGAAAGTATTCAACTTACTTGATGTGCTTGTGTATGTATTTTGAGTCAATTTATTTCAGTTTTGAAACTGGCTTACTTCAAAGACTGGATGAGACTAATTTCTGATTGAGTGATTTGTTAGAATCTGGGCTTTACTTCATATGTGACAGTTACTCTTAAACAGACCACGTGTATTTGCACGGATTCACACAAAATAACCTTTTGAGGTGAAAACTTACATTCAACTTTCAGTGTTAATTATTGATTATAAGAAGAGCAAGTAGGTAACACATACATTGCTTGCTCTATGCCAGGCAACTCTCTCAAGCTTTCTACACAGTAACTCATTTAATCCTTCCCACACCCCTCTGAGATAGCTATTACTATTATTTATATTTTACAGATAAAGAAACTGAGAAACACACAGAGCTTAATGAATAATTACTGAAACGAACAATTTTTAAAATTGATTCGAGTGAAAGCTTCTAATATAAATAATTCAGTTATCTGCATAGGAATTTCCCTCATTTGACTGTGTTTTATTATAAAATTAATATAGAGTAAAATAAGTGAGAGATATGCATGTTGTCGTGTTGCCTATGACAATGTAAGTGGACGATTGTACTTTAAACCACTTTTTAGTATATTTCTTCAGCTTTAAGCAGGAAAGAGAAGTAAGTACACTGAGGATATTGATAAGAAATATGCACTCATCTTCTCTTGTTCACTGAATAAGCAAGTGTCTGAAGTACACCAGGCAATCCACTTGGTGCTAGAGCCACAAGTATCCATGACTTGTCCCTTTAATCTTATAGCCCACCATTTATTCCTCCTTCCCTCCTCCCTGCCTTTCTCCTTCCTTCCTCTTTTCTATCCTCATTCTCTCCATTTATGTTTTTAGATTTAATTTTGCCTAAATATGTTTTCTGCATTTCACTTGCTAATACTATGTCCACTTAAGGAAGGTCACTAACAGCCTCTTTGGGTGGCTGGAGCCAGAGCCATCAGGCTGTGAGAGGTGGCACATGATGCTGGTGATCTGGTCTCTGCGGTTGGCACAGGGTAGGCTGGCCTGGAGCCCCTGTGCAGAGCCCCAGACTGGGCAGGAGGAAGGCCTGGAGTCTGGGCCTGTGCGTGTTGAGGACTGCACATGTGTGTTCTGGAGTGGTTTCAAGTCATCAGGATAGCCTCTTTCTTCCTCCCCTGCAGCCTGGCTAGCCATGATCAGTGTTATGGGATCCCTTCACAATGGGTGCAAAGGAATGTCACCCTCAAATATCAGCCCTTCACTATTATATCAGATTCTTTTGGATTTAATGTCATCTGCAAAATGAAAATTGCTCTTTTAAAATGCAAGGACACCTGGCAAGGTAGTACTTCAGGAGTTGGTGGAGAATGCCTTAACTCTTCTTGTAGTGAATCAGTAGTTCTCTGTGCAGATTCTGCCCCACACCCCCATACACACCTCTTTAGGACCAAGGCATTGATTCTCCCCATTGACTGGCGTGTTGGTGGCCGAGGGCTCACAGCCATGTCTACCCATCTCTGAGAACTGTCCTAAGCTGAGAGGATTTGATCCAAGGTTTGCCCCCTCCTGGTGGTGAGTGTGGCCCCCATTTTGATGAGTAGTGATTGAGGGGGGTACAAAGGTCCAGTCAACTCTGCAGTGCTGTCTCAGCTCCAAAGCTTCCTGCAGGGTCGTCTGAAGCCTCCACTGTAACTGCATTGCACCCCGACTTCTCCCTCTTTCCAACCCTGCTCCCCTCACTCCCTCCCAACCCGCTCCTGAACGCACTCCCTGGCGACGTGTCCTCTCAGAGTCTGTATCATCTCATAACCTCTGACACATTTATGTTCGCCCTCTGAGACTAAGGAGGGCAATCAAGAGAGACCTCGCAGAGGGGAGTGGGACCCCCAGATAGGTCTGCCGGGGGAACACGTGCTGGGAAACAGGGCAGCTCAGAGAGCTCCTACAGGCCACATTCCCCATGGGGCCCTGGCCGAGAGGGTGCATGAAGGCTGGGTTCTGGCCCCTGTTTTGCTGACCAAAAAAATAATACTCCAGTACAGAATTGCGTGCTTCCAGAGGAAGGAGTCCCATGGGTGCACTAGCTGTGGTCCTGCAGAAAAAAGTAGCAGAGAGGACACCAAGGACATATTTTAGAGCATTACACAATTTTCCTAAGGATGAGCCCTATCTTACTCAAAAGGATCATGTAAATTCCTCTCCTAACTTCCTCAGCATTCTTGAGGAATGCCTGAGTTGATCACAGGGCAGAAGGTTGTGCAGCCGTCAGTCAGTCGAAGATTCCTGCCCTGGCCTCCTTGGAGTGACCTTGCCATGCAGAACTAAATGGTGGAAATGATCCCTCACTGCTTTCGCACATGTTGAGAGTTGGAAAGTGGTGAGGTTGTTAAGAGCGTGAGAGACAGCGAGGACAGGAGTGGTTAATGGTAAGGCAAGGTCCTTGAGGAGCTGAGAAATGGCAACAAAGTTGCAGGAGGAGGGCATTCCAGGTCATGTGATGTGTTACCACCTTCTGCTCTTTCTTTGTTCCACAATCACTTGCTAGGGGACCCTGCAATAGGTGAGGATTAATTGCATATTTACTGCCCGGCTCCTTCAACACCGAGGTTATTAGAAAGACACGGTCATAGACACAGTTGTGCTGGCTACTTTTTCATCAAAACCAGTGTTTAATAAACACTTGTCCATCTGAGTGAGTTGACAGCTGTGACAAGGCGCTGACTGGGCTGCATCTGTCTTTGAAGAGCAGTCACCGGTTCCATCACTCACCCATATGTTGCTCATCAAATATGCAGCACCAGAGCTTTTACAAAGGCTTTTTATGGGCTCGTGCACGTGCAGCAGGGAATAAGGACACCCAGCTTCCAAAAGCCGTGCTTGGCTTGGCTTTTTTGTTTGGAAATGGGGCACCAGCTAGCTGAAAGGAAGGAGCAGATTGGGGAATGGTTACCTGGGAAATTTAAAAATATTTGTGCTCCAGAGTTTTATAGATTTTGTGAATTTGTGTTTAACACCCTAACAGAATCTGAATGAACAAGTTCCCTACATTTATTCATGGGACAGCCTATCACAGGAAGGTATAACTACACTGAGTGACAGGACTGGATGTAGTGTTGATTAATTGATTCATGAATTCATTCATCTGACAAATATTTATGAGGTATTTACTCTTGCAAATAATATGTTAAGAACTGATAATACAATAGTAAAGCAAAAATAAACATAGCCCTATAATCCAGAAATTTACTATCTAGTTGGTGATACTAAAGTATAAGTTTAATTTTTTAGAATACGTTCTAAAGTAAAGTCTAAATACAGTTGATCCTCATTATCTGAAGATTCTGTATTTGTGAATTCTGCTACCTGCTAAAATTTACTTGTAACTCCAAAATAATGCTCAAAGTGGTTTCGTGGTCATTTGTGGACGTGTGCAGAGTGGCAGAGAATTGGAGTTGCCTGGCATGCATGTTCCCAGTTGAGGAAGAACAGGAAAACGCTCTGCCTTTTTATTTCAGCTCTCAGTCTGTGAACAAATGTCCTTTTCGCAGTCTATTTAGTGCCATGCTCTCCACATTTTTCTTCTCTTTGTTGGTGATTTTGCGGTTTAAAATGGCCCCCAGCGTAGTGCTAGTAAAAGTAGGCTGTGACATGCCCTACGGAGACAATACACTTATCAGAGAAGTGTTGTTCGTGCATGAGTCACAGTGCGGTGGCCATGAGGTCTGTGTTAATGAATCAACAGTATCTGTTGAATAAGGTGTCTGTAACAGACGAGCACGTAAAACAGGGTTAAGTATTGCTCAGTTGATGAAAGTATTGTAACCAGAGGCTCCCAGGAACCTAACCCTGTATTTCCCGTAGGAGTGGTGGCTCAGTATTCACTAACTCATTGTTCGTGGCAACATAGAACATAACTACCTTGAATAACAAGAATTAACTGCCTACATTTCTCGCTAGAATGTGAGGGTGAGGGTTGTAGTGGCGTGGAGCTTGAAGTGGGGGAGGTAACTGTCATCTTGTGTGGAAGGGATTCCTTACACGTCGCAGTGAGAGTTTTCTTTAAGGGGAGTTAGGTTATGACCGCATGGAAAATAGCGAGGTGGAGGAGGAGAGCCTCTATGAAGTTGTTACAACTTCCTCTTTGGTGGAGCATTCTCTGTATTTGATTTGCAGTTAACAAATTGTTGTTAAAGGCTTGGAATTTTAAACTTGAGACAGAGATGGATCTCTGGGAGTGCCGTGCTGTGTTCGACATGTGTTACCCTTACACCTGTGGTGTAGAGGGGTGTGGAAGAAGATCGCACTTTTTAAAGTTTCCATGTTTAAATTACTCATTAATTTAATAATTGATATTTGTTTTCACATTTCACAAAGACGTTTTACTTTCATTGTTTCTTACAATACTCACCACAATATCCTAAGAGATAGGTATTATTCTTTTCCCACCTTACAAATGAGGAATAGGTTCAGGTTAACTTGCCAGATGTTTGTCAGATTTTATATATGTATAGTTTTCTCCTAAATTTTGGTATCCCAATTATGGATCTAATGTATCATAATTATAAAATGTGTGAAAGGAATGTTGGCAGGAGTCTTGGATAATGTCAGTACTAACATACAGTAGTCCTCCCTTATCTGAGGTTTTGCTTTCTATGGTTTCAGTTACCCGGGGTCTGCCGCAGTCCAAAAATATTAAATGGAAAATTCCAGAAATAATTCATAAGTTTTAAATTGTGTGCACCAGCCTGAGTAGCGTGATGAAATCTCTCGCTGTTCTGTTCTGTCCTGCCTGGACATGACTCATCCCTTTGTCCAGCGGATCCTCACTGTACAGGCCACCTGCCCGTTGGTCACTTTGTAGTACTTTTGGTTATCAGACTGACTGTCTGGGTATCACAGTGCTTGTGTTCAAGTACCCCTTAGTTTAGTTAATAATGGCCCCAGAGTGCAAGAGTAGTGATGCTGGCAATTCGAATATGCCAAAGAGAAGCCATAAAGTGCTTCCTTTAAGTGAAAAAGTGAAAGTTCTCAACTTAAGAAAGAAAGAAAAAAAAATCGCATGCTGAGGTTGCTAAGGTCTACGGTAACTTCTACTACAATATATTGTTATAATTGTTCCATTTTATTATTAGTTATTGTTAATCTCTTAGTATGCCTAATTGACAAATTAAACTTTAACACAGGTATGTATGTATAGGAAAAAACATAGCATATATAGGGTTGGGTACTATCTGTGGTTTCAGGCATCCACTGGGGTTCTTGGAACATATCCCCACAGATAAGAGGGACTACTGTATTGATGTAGAGACAATTTTTTCTTATTGTCGCTGAGACAATTTTCTCTTACCATGGTATTATTTTGAAAAATATCAGTAAGCTTTCTGTTTATTTCAGGAAGTATATATGGTTAGGGAGAAAAATGGATACTTTTTTTCATGAATTTTCCTTATTCTCACTTCTTGTTTAACCTATAGATTTGTTCTCTCTCTCTCAACCTCTCTCCTACACAGAGACAAAATCTCCAAAAATAACATACAAATTATATGTGGTCTATACATACATATGTATATGTAATAATTATGATTACTAAATAAATATAGTATGGCCAGTTAAATTTGAATTTCAGATAAACAGCAAATAATTTTTAGTATAATTTTGTCCCCAGTTGCATGGAAACATACTTATACTAAAAAATTAAATTGTTCATTTTTCGTTTGAAATTCAAATTCAACTGGAATTTTATTTGCTAAATTTATTTGCTAAATCTGGCAACCCTAATAATCATCGTACGCACGTGTGTGTGTGTGTGTGTGTGTGTGTGTGTGTGTGTGTAAAGGGAGGTGATACTCCCTACTTATCAAATGCCATTTGCTTGCTCAGTTTGGGCTCCATAAGATAAGCATTTCTAAACTCTGCTTTTCAATGTAATGCAAAATGTTGATCTACTCTGTACCAACTGTTCATTTATACAGATATAATATAACAACAAAACGCATTAGAAATTTGATCAGGCTGAGATTATAGTTACCTAATTAAACTTGTATCTAGAATACCACCGCTTTATATGCCAAAACAATCTTTTGATAAAATGTTTTTGGAGTTAGAGCCAGCTTACCAATAAAACTAAAACTGAAAGTTGGCAGAATACTCTAAAGAAATATTTTCTATATTTAATTTAATTCTAAATTTGATTCAGCTTAGAAGGTCAGTTAGGACCCTGGTTGAGGTACCTCCTGACATTTTACAATGTACTTAAACTGCTGTGGGGTTTATTTCTGGCATTCCTTTTCCTGCCTCCTACAGCTATATGACAACATGTGAGTGAATCCTCCATCAAACACACCTGTGCTGCTGATGGTGACAGCTGACTTTCTGATAGATAGCCTCCTCTCAGGATCTCAGAAGGTCCACATCTGCTGGACACAGGTCGTTCCTGCCCCTACACTCGAGACTTCTCTCCTAGGGAATCTTGGGCAGCGTTACCTCCAGGGCATCGTTGTTTTGCCGACAAACCACTGAGTAATCATTGGTGGTGTTTGTTCACTCTCTGGCGTGTCTTGGAATGCTTTTATTGGTGAAGCAAAAAAACTTCCGCTTCCCACACTGGCTGTCTGACACTTGGCCACACAAGGGTCAGCCGGGGCTGTGTGGACAAAGTCAGTCCCCCTGCCAGGAGCCATGCATGTGTGGGATGCTGACCTGGTACGACTGAACTGTGAAGGCTGCAAATCCTCCTGAGACTGGAGGGGACGATGGACGGCTGGGGCTGTCACCCAGGGTCCATCCTTTGGGAAATGCACATTTCTTAGCATCTGGCTTTGGCAGGGGCAGGTTTTTTTTCTTGATTGACCTGAATGAAAACACATGTTATAACTCTCAGGGGAGGTGGTTACAGGGTGCTCCATATTGCCTTCCCTCCAAACACTGCCAAAGGACAGCATCTTTCCGAGAACATTTGGCTTTTAACGAGTAGTGTGAAATAGATGTAATGGATAGAAGATGCTAGCCAACCAGGAGCTCAGATAAAATGGCCATCTAGACAGAGACAGATGGGGCATAGTGGCAATGGGTGAAGACACACTCCTGCTCAGTTCCAGGTATAGTTTTTGATGTTGCTGGGTTTTGCTAAGTGGTAATAAAGATGTGGGGAGAATAGACATTACTCTGTTGGAGAATTAGATGAAGAAGTAAGAAGTAGATTAGTTTCTTACAGCATTTTTTACTCAATTTTCCAAATTATATAGTATTTACATTTTTATAAGTTGTATTAAGGCAACAATAATTTGTAATGTTTTCTCACATCAAGAAGACCCGTACGTTTGACATAGCAGAAAAAGGATGAACAAATTTAGTCTAAACACAAAAAGACCACAGATGTGGGGAGATAATACGGTAGAATAAACAATGACTAACATCATGATTTCCTCCAGTTCCAACTATTTAGCTTAAAACCCCCTGACCTTCAGAAACAATGAGAGTAGCTGTCTGGAACGCAGGATGGATTCTATAATGCTGTTTTTGCTCTGAAATCGTGTCTTTGTCCATTCATGACCCCAGGGCCAAGCTCCCCAGCTCATTCCTTCTCCCATCTGCACAGACCTTTCACAGCTCCTGAGCTCGGTAGTTAGTTGTTCTTTCTCTTCATTCCTGGAGCTCCATGATTAAGTTTGGGGAACTTGTGAGTCATGTCATACCGTCTACTTAGCGGCTGGGAACAGCTTCTCTGAACCCCAAGTGTGCATATTTTTGCCTGCACTGTTCAGAGCGTCCCTGGCCAGTTACTCCAGAGGGTGGGGGCAGTGATTAAAGCAGTTTAATTGAAGGGAAACCGTTTAATCATTCAGGTTTTAGAACTTTTTTAGTTTTCCCACCTGACACAGACTCTCAAAATACCAACAGCACACTCTTCCTACTCGCTCTGACATCTTCAGAAGACATCCCAGGGTTCTGGGTTGTGGAACATGTCCCTTCCAGAATGAGGGTTCTGTTTCCACCAGAGGGAGCCACTCTGTCCAAAACAGTTCACCAACTGTGGTTCTTCAAGGTCTTTCAGACAATTCCCACCAACCCCGTTTAATTGGCCTCATTCATACTTCTTTCTAGAAAAATAAGGATAATTTTAAATAATCCTTTACTGTGAGTATTATTTGAGTTTAAATTGTGAAAAAACAAGAATATTTTTGGAAGGGGGACTAATGGAATCCAACTTCATGAAAATCAAACTTACTGGAAAGAAAAATAGCACTAATGCAAGAACTGACAATGATAAACCAGAATACACTTTTTTCCCCCTGCATTGAGGTTAGTTATGGAGGTGAGGACCAAAGGATGGGTGAAAAGATTTCAGAGGCGGAAATACACTACTGTAAATATGGAGTTAGAAAGTAACCCTTGTATGTAAGTACATAGATAATATGAGATTATGTATTTTTGATATGAAAGATGTAATCCTGAACATTACATAGCATTCCAATCCAAATCCTTTTATGCTATCATTCAAGAATAGCAGTAAAACAGCCACTTATATAACTAATTTAATTATATCACAGACATGTGTTATGATTATTTTATCAATAGTGAAGATGACAGTTATGTTCTCATCAATATACCCATTACCTTTGGAATCTTTATTGGAGATTTTCCAAGTTAGGACTTAGGATACAAAGAAATATAAATAAACCAATGTCTCTTTATAGTCTAATTCTGAGCTCATACTTGGAAATAATGGTAAGTGAATAGTGTAACATTGTGTCAGTAACAGGAATACTAGCACAGATAACTAAAGTTCACTGTTACATAACTCAAGAGGGTGGCCTCGTTCTGGATGGTGAGGAGCATCTGCTGGGAGTTCTGATTTTAGTTTGACATAATTAATATTGAGCCCTCTTTCAGATAGTGTTTGGCCGGCAACAACTCTATATGTTTTTGAGGCTTCTCCTAAAAAATGAAAGCAGGTCCACGTCATCTGTGTAGAGATGTGTGGGTGACTTTCTGGGCTACAGTGTACCCAGAGGCTGTTCTGACGTGTGCAGCTCTTAGTTAACAGTGCACATCTGTTTGTGTGTCCGTAGAGGGAGGAGGATTCGGGAGGTTAATGCGGTTGTTTCCTGTTCGTAATAAAGTGTCAGGAAGAGAAATCCTGGGGGGATCTTAACGTATCAAGTGTTTTAGCTAATTTTTAATCCTGAAGGTGGTGATGGAAAGAGGAAGAATGTGTGTGTGGGGTGGGGTGTCAATGTCTGTTTAAAATACATCTAACTTAAGAAGTGGGTTATTTAAGTTGAGAGGATGAGAAGAAACGGGAGAATGAGAAAGGAGAATTCACAACATTTGCCTGAATATTTGAAAGGTGAGAAGTACTGTTCTCTAACAAAAGCCACAAAGTGGAGCATAACAAAAACTTTCCCCAAAGCAGACTGGTATTAGAAGAAATCTGTTAAAATAATGTCTCTACCATATTCTGGAACCTGGCACAGCTTTTTTTTCCTTCCTGCCTATAGAACGTTCCATTTGTCTGAAAAAAGTAAAGTCAGTGCTTGGGTGTTACCTCTTGCAGAGTGTGCTACTGTCACCTAATCACTGACTGAGGATAGCACGGCTCTCTACATGCAGCACATGCTAATGAATTTTCATTTATTACTCTAGGCTCTAGGAGTGTATTTGCTTCCTTCCCTTCCTTTCCTTTCCCTTTCATTTCTTTTCATTTCAGCATGGAATCTTACGGACAGTGTGAATTTTGTTAAGACTAATTCTGTAAATTAGACATGCTGTAAACAGTGTCCCTTGGTCAGTTCTTTTGTTTAAGGACACATCAAACCACTTCCAGTCGAGGCTGCAGTGGTTTCAAAGTCATGATTCTACCTGTCTTCTCTGTCTGTTCTGTTATCTTGAAGAAATGGAAAGATTAAGCATAGCCCTTTATAATTTTCAAAAGTTGCCTATGCTATCTAATTTCTCCCTCACGACTATATTCATGGGTTGCCTGGGACTAATTTCATTTCTTTTCTTTTGCATTTTACCAATGAAGAGATGGAAATGTAGAGCAGTTACCTAATTTGTCTGAAGCCACAAAGTAAGCAAGTGGCAGAACCAATATAGGAACCCACATTTTTGGATTCTAGTTCAGTGCTCTTTCCTAACTACCGCGCTGCTTCATAACTACAGTGTGGTGCCGCTACCCCAGGTCTTCACGTGGGAAGTTTGCATAAGGAGCACTGAATCCCAGGTCTCCATGGGTGTTGAAAAACCATGGGTGAGGGGGAGAAATTGAATTGGACCTAAAACTTTTGGAATGGAGAGAGATTCTTAAATAAGAGCCTGAACTTACACTTGGCATAGGAATGGTTACTTTTTAATTTCCCGTCATTGAGTAAGTTTGGGTTAAAAATTAGGGAAAGAAAATATAACTTAGAAATAATATTGCTCAGCTAAGTAGTTTGAAGGCTTGTGGCTTTTCTTCGCAAGTAATTTACATTATCCAAATATAGTATGATGAATTCTGTGTGAATAGGTGGTATGATTTTGATGGCTATGTTATTTTGTAGTGATTCTGGTGATTGGGATCTGGAAAAAAAGAGAAAAATTGTACAGGCTCTAATATTGCTAAAGTACTCTTAAGGTGTGCTGAGCATCTTACAATGTTTGAGCCAATGAAAAATAAGTGTAATATTGTCTATCTTGTCTTACGTCTCACCCAGTTTTATTTGATTTAGAAGTCCAGGTATATGTGAATGGTAAAGGGACATTGTATATGCTAAAGGGACATTCAGATTCTTATTTAGAGTCTTATTTGGACCAGAAATGTTTTTATTTGGAGAAAGTCAAACTTGGAAAGAAAATTAGTTTGCAAAAATTATTTGAATGTTTAACAAGCCTATTTGGATGGAAAAGTCAGAAAGCTTTGCACATTATGTGGCATTTGAGAAGGTGCCGATTACCCAGTTATTCCCAAAGCCTCTGGTGCTTCAACATAGAATTATAATCCTGGAAGAAATCCGAAACCGGTTATCAGGCTTTATTTACTTTGTGTTTCTTCAGATGGGACACCACATCGAACAGATGGCCAGAGGAACTGGCCTGTTGTTTCATTGCATTTGTGAGACACGAGGTCTTCTGGAAGGAAGGGATGGAAACATGGAGGGTCCTTTCAGAAACAGCAGAGAAGATATCTTGTGTATGTGTGTGTGTGAAATTCTCTCTCTTTCCAATCCACAATAAACTCTCTTTTCTGAACCCCTATAGGACATGAAGTCCGAACCTCACAGTTTAGGACTCCTAATCTGTCTCTAATTGTTTGGAATATTTTGATAAATGTAAATTGTGTCTCCAGCTAGATTGTATTTTCCTTTGATTCTAACATCTTTCATAAGACAAAGTGAGAGCTCAGTAATTGTTTTTCAGTTCAGCTTGTTTGCAAATTGATAAATTATCAATACAAGTTATCATTTCTGCTTCCTATTCTCCCTTATTTGTTATATGTTTTCTAGGATATATTCTTTCAAGCTGAAATAATGAGTTGTGATAAACCTGTAACTTATCTCTGCTAAGTGTTACGAAAAGATTCTGTATTAGACTTTCCTGTTTTATAAGTTAGATAGAGGCCAAGGATGTTTTTAAAAGTTCCAACTGCAAACACGAAGTGCCTGCACTGGAGTAAAGTTTATATCTATTGCAGGATGATGCAGTATTTTGATTCATCACTCTCGAGAGTAGGACATAACAGTGGTTACTGGAGTAACTGGGTCTGGTATGCAGATACCCACTATTGGAATAATTCAGCATCAAGAAGATACCAATAGAATTAATTTTATTATGACTTTAATGATACTTTCTCCCAATTTATCGAAGAGGACAAACTTAATAGGACCATACTGTTTATACCGGTGAAACCAGCCTTCAATAATTCAGTGCCTTCAAGGCTGTCAAAAGTTTTATATAAAACATATATTTTTTATCAAATGTAAAGGTTTGATTTTTTTCTTTATATCTCAGTTTATTCCAAATAGGATGGAACATGGCTTACAAACATATATATAGCATAATACAGAGTATATGAAAAAGATAAAAGTCAGGGAGAAAATTAATCCCCAAAGTTCTCCAAACTTTAGCAGAGGTGGGTTCCTAGGAAACTCCAAGCATTTTAGCAGGCAACCAAAGAAGGAAATAGTTATGTAAAGAACTCGGAGTCCCTAATATTAAAACCATTACGTTTCTTAGAAGTATAGCGATTCTTATTGCTCGAGCTTGGAGGCAATTCCTCTTCTTCATCATCAGGAAGGGGCACCATGAGAAGCTGTGAGCCTCATTCTTACAGTCTCTTCAGGACATAAAATACCCACAGCGATTCTCTCGCTTATATTATGCATAAGATAAAACTTGTCATCTTCAAGGTTAACAGGATTGCATCTACCTCAGGCTGAGATTCTCCACGCTGTAGTCACCTTAGACTCACCTGGGGAGCTTGTGCCTGGGCCTCTGGCTAGACCCAGTGTCTGGATGAAGAAACCTTTGCCTGGGCCTCTGGTTAGACCCAGTGTCTGGATGAGGGAGCCTGTGCCTGGGCCTTCGCTTAGAACCAATACTTAAATGAGGCGAGCCTAGGCCTGGGCCTCCATTTAAACCCAGTGTCTCATGAGGGAGCTTGTGCCTGGGCCTCCGGTTAGACACAGTGTCTGGATGAGGCCATGCCTGCTGGGTCTGACAGGTCCCAGGTGTCCAGAGGTGGGCCGGGCCTGGCCTTTGCCTTCCAGCTTCCCCCCAGACATGGGCTCTAACAGGCACAAGGAGGAAGCGGCAAACAAGGTGAGCTTCTGCCCTGTGACAGGGATCTGGAGTACAGATGTTATTGCTGTTCATAGGAGAGAACCCCATGGGCTTTCAGAGTCAGAGAATCATGTTTTTTAAGGAGTTAGCTTATTTACAAGTGTGTGCTGCACGTGTTCAGTACTTCCTCTCACAGGTAATTGGTTTTGTGGACTATTGATTTCCACATCATTGTCTTACTTTCTAACCCTCCGTGGACACTTTTCAGGGCATAAAAGTGACTTTCTACTCGTTTTGAAGGTCTTTGGTATGTTTTCTGCTTCCTGGTAATGAGCCTGTGCCCACCCTGTCTGTGCACCGTGGGGTATATGCTCTCTGTGACCACTTCTAGCAGGAGAGGTCAGCAGCAGCCCTCAGCTTTGTCCCCGTCAGTATACTCTGTAGTAAATGGTCTGTTCTCTCAGATGAATTGGCTTGCCATGCACTTGAGAACAGGGGTTGCTTCTGCTTTTGCTCCAGGGGATAAAGAAGGGCTTGAGTTACCTCCTGACTCCTCAACTCTCATTTCTAGTGTTGGGAGAAAGGGATCTGGCTGGCAAGTCAGGAAATTGCAATTTGGTGAACACAGTATACACAATTTCATGATTATGCCTGCTGGATACTTGATACCGGGAGTTTTTTAAGCACATGAAAGCCTGTGTGTTTGTTTTAGTTCCGCTAATGGGTGGTGGTGAGAGGATCAGTGGGATCGCGTGGAGACAATCCTAAAAAGATGGTACATTTAGTTTAATTAATAGGCTTTACTTGTCCCCACTCCGTTCTTAGTAGAGAAAATAATATGCTCCTGTTTGAGTCAGAAGACAGTAAAGTAAAACTTTTTTTTTTTGTTTTTTGTGAGGAAGACCGGCCCTGAGCTAACATCGTGCCCATCTTCCTCTACTTGTTTATATGGGACGCCGCCACAGCATGGCTGACAAGCAGTGCGTCGGCGGGCGCCCGGGATCCGAACCTGCGAACCCCGGGCTGCCAAGCGCGGACTAAACCGCTGCGCCACTGGGCGGACCCCAGAGTAAAACTTTTGACTCAGATATTTCAGGAGTGAGGAGCAAGACAGTATGACCTCCAGCAGAACTAGAAGACAGGCCTCAGCTCCAGATGCCCTCGGAAATGTGCACACACAGCACCAGGTGAGAAGAGGCCGCTGGGGAAGACCAAAGCTTTGGGACTTTAAAAAAATGTCAAAATTAAAAATGTGAGTTGTTTTCTCCCTTCAATTTCAGTTCAACACAATGTTAGGTTGTTTTTCAAGTGTTGAGTTCTAACCCAACCCATTAAAATCTGCAGATAATATTTTTAGTAGGATGTTGGGAAAAAATGTTACTTTGTTGGCTTTGCACATTCTTAGCAGTCAGTGATTATGTGCCTAATTATGTTGAGCATCCCAAGCCTGGTCAGTTGTGTGCCAATTTTAAATCAAATTTTGACTTCCTGTGAGAGCTTGTGAGAGCAGTGCTTGTACTCTTGGTATGGCTGGTTCACGTGACAGAAAGTGTTTCGTTTCTGGCATGCACTATACGCATCTGACTCTTGTTATGTTGTTTATGTTTTGAGGCTGACTTTTTCAGTGAAATGCAGTTATTTTGACAATAGCCATCAGAGACAGTTTCCAGGAGTCAAACATTTGTCATGGAATGTGCTCCTCCAGCGTCTGGTAGGTAGCGCTGTCAAAAACCGTGGCAAAATATGCCTTTCTCTAAGTCAACATTGTGCTAACTTTGACATTAATCACTCTAAATACAATGACATGACAGATGGAGCGCTTGCACAGATCCAGTGTCGTGTCTGCGTTAGGTGGGCAGGAAAGCACGGAGGCCCTCCACCGTGAGCCAGAGCCAGCCCTAAAAACCGCTGGTGGTCTTGATCTAGACTCAGGAGTTATGTGGACTTAGACTCGAATCCTGCCTCCTCCACTGACTAGTGTTGGGCCTTTTGGTAAGTCACTTTGCGCCTCTAAACCTTAGTTTCCTCGTTTGTAAATGAAGGTAAGAACAGCGCCCACTCAGGGTGGAGCGCATTCGATGACATAAAACATCAGGCTCAGAGAAGATGCTCAAAAGGTGTTGGCTGTTGTCATTCCCTACCTGTCCGTGTCTGACGGTCAGAGGAGGAGCAGCCGGATGCCACTGGTCACTTGTCCCCTCATTCCTTCCGTTCCTTGACTGTGAGGCAAGCACTATTCTGAGCTGGAAGGGTCTCAGACGTTCTCCTCTCTCTCTCCTGAGTCACCCGAATAATTTGTTCCTTGGGCCTATTATGTGCCTGGGGTAGGTTCCTTAAAGAGGCAAGGTCCAAAAGAATTCTTAGATATCTGACTTCAAAAAGCATTTAACGTGAGTAGTTTGGAAGAACATTCTTTCTCAGGATAACTCTAGGTCTGTGTGTACGCATATGCATTCACACTCACACACACACAAGTGTATAAAGTGTGCTTCTGTGTATAGGAACATTTTAAAACAGAAAGCTCTCTAAGAATAGCTGTCTATAGTAAGAGGCATTGGCTGAAATTCAGCAAGTCTTTATTCCCAGGTGAGGTAAGGACATAATGGGCAAATGCTGTTACCTTCTGTCTGCAGACACGGAGATGAATGGCAAGTGGCGGTATAAATACCATTTATTCCTTTGCAGGAATCTCTGTGGCCTAGTTAAGAGACCCTTGAGCTTCATTTGTTTCAAATGCAGTCTTCTGTCCTTTAGTCCGTACTGGAGACTTTAAAAGTTGATGTTGGGACAGAAGGTTCTGCTGCTGTATCCACTTGGGTTTTAAATTCCTGCCGTTCACAAAAGCTTTTCACTTCAGAGGTTTGTTGCTCAAGTTAAATAACATGATTAATGTCAAGTATATCTGGCACATAACAAGTCTTCAAAAATGTTAGTTCTCATTATTATTATTAGTAGTAGTAGTAGTATCATCTTTAGAATCAGCTGTAAATATCCCTACATGAGAGAGAGAGAGAGAGTGTGAGTTTTGTCTTATGTCTTGGATATGTGATGGTGAAAATAAAAGGTTGGGCTGATACCCGTCTGGGATGCACCTGTGTAGCCAAATGGATGACAGAATGCTAAAATATGCCCAATAGGTTAATCAGTAGCCACCTCCCTGAGCTTGCCAACCCCTCATGCCCCACTGCCCTAATGTCCCAGCCACCGTCTCTTCCCTGAGGACTGTGAGACCACCTTATGAGCAACTTGTGGGTTACATCTGACTCATCTGGAGGCCTCCAGAACCTGCCTCAGTGGTCAGCTAGCCTTAGCTCTGAGCAGTTAGTGTCTAGTCAGACTGGCGGGTCAATATCTTGAATATTATTCTTGAAAAATTTATAAAAATATATAAATAGTACAATTTGAATATCACCTCTGTGAAGATTAGTAAAATACCAAAATAGTGTAAATTCCAGAGTTGTAAATTTTAGGTATTTTTTAAGAAATCACAGGGACAATTTAAAAAATTCTAGTGATTTTCACCGATTGTGTCTTTCTGATGTAAAAATCTAAGAATTGAGAGTGGAATATAATTTTAAAAGCCATCATGTATGAAATGTATTTTCTTCGAGACAAAAAGTAAGCTTACTCAAGATCCTGATGGGCGAACTAACAAAATTACAAAAGCGAGGTTTCATTACAGTGAAGTGGTCTGTCTGAGATTGCGTCTCAAATCCTGCTGAAAGTATAAATGCATTTTGCAGAGTGACTAGAGCTAAACCTACATTAATAAAAAATGTGATTATTTGGTGAAATACCTTTCTTCTAGATGCTCATCTTTGTGGGCATACTTTATACTCCCCATCAATGCGTCATCTTGAATGTGCCCCGGACTAGGTTTCACCAGTAATAGTAGGCAGCGCCCTCCCTGCCTGGACAGCCTGGGTCCTCGCCATGGACCTGGAGGAGACCAGGGTTTCTGGCTCTTCAATGGGTGAGAGCTAAGTTGATGTTGTGTTTGGCTTTTGGAAACCAGGACAGAAGTGAAACTTAAAGAGATACCAGGTGAATAAATGCTAGAGCTTTCTAACTGATGTCAGGTCTTCCCAATAGCCATTAAAAGGTTGTCTGATCTTGGGCAAGCCACTTATTTGGGCCTCTGTTTTCTCATATATGAAAGTGCTGTGAAGAAAATGAAGAAGGTGCTGTAATAGAGGGATCTGCCTTCACTAGGGGGTCAGGTTAGGGCTCTCTGAAGAAGGAAGACAAGCTAGCCCATGTGAAGAATGGGGCAGAGGTGGAAGAGAGGGAATCCTTAAGGCAGAGAGAGTCGTAAATGCCTGCTGGCCTGTTGAGGAACTGAAGGAGGGCAGAATGGCCAGAGCAGACAGAAGGAGGGAGAGATGCCAAGAGCTGAGGTCTGAGAGGAAAGCAATGTCTTGTAGGTCATGACAAAGAGTTTCACTTTTATTCTAAGTGCAGTGGAGAACCATAAAGAGTTTTAAGTGGGAGAATGGCATAGTCTTATTTGTTGTTTAAAAGCTGCATCTGAGGCCAGAGTTGGAGGGGAGATGAGTGGGAGCCTGCTGAAATGAGGTAGGGGCTGGGGCCAGCGTAGTGAAAGCAGCGATAGAGAAAGAGCGTGCATTCAAATCTGTTTTGGAGGAAAAATCAACAAGATTTGCAGATGGATTTGATATGGAAGGTGGGAGGCAGGGAGGGGGGAGGAGTTAAGGAAAAGTCTTTGGTTTCAACTTGGTTTTTTTTTTTTTTTTTTTTTTGGTGAGGAAGACCAGCCCTGAGCTAACATCCGTCGCTAATCTTCCTCTTTTTGCTGAGAAAGACTGGCCCTGGGCTAACATCCGTGCCCATCTTCCTCTACTTTATATGGGCCGCCGCCACGGCATGGCTGACAGGCAGTGCGTCAGCGGGCGCCCGGGATCCGAACTCGCGAACCCCGGGCTGCCAAGCACGGGCGAAACCGCTGCGCCACCGGGCGGCCCCTCAACTTGGTTTTTAAAGCTTTGTTTTTAGCAACTGGCTGGGTGGTGCACGTTTACTGAAATGGAGGGTAGAGCAGAGCTGATGGAGAAAAATCCAGAGTTCCCTTTTAGACAGGATGTGTTTGAGTTGGCAGGGAATCCGCCAAATGGTGCTGTCATGTGAGCCAAATTCAGGTATGTTTTTAAATTGCTTATGAAGAAGGCCTAGATTAAATGTTAACCATGATTGTGAAAATGTAATGTAATGCCCTGGTAATCTTATGCTGTTGTAAGTTAGTAAACTGTTACAGTTCACATGATGTTCCTCCAGTTATTAAGTCACTGATGGTGCAGCTGGCAATTGGTGGTGCTTCAGATGCAAGGTAAAATGTTCTACTCCAGCATAGCTATGAGTTTTTAAAAGTTTTTTCCTGTGACACTGAACATGGTTTTTGGCACGGGGTGGCTTGATGAATATTTGCTGAAGAAATGAACCAATGGATATTCTGGTAATGTACCCAGCACAAGAAAAACCAACCCTGATTGTCTTCTCAGCTCTGTGGCTAACTCTGGGTGGCCACGTATTATTCAGAACTGATTAGACTGTCGGTTCTGCTCTCTCCAGAATCTGTGAGCTCCATCTAAGGAGACACATATCCCTAAAACTGCAGACTTTCAGTGTGTCCATTCCACTTTGTCACACACTGTCACAGGAAACGTGAAGGTAAACCTAAAGGGCAGTGTCAGCGAGTGTGCCATCGCACAGGCATGATGCTCCTTCCCTCCATAAGATGCCCAAATGCAGCAAAGCTTAATTTCTTCACTGGCATTTGGGTCTGGAAGCAGAATACCAACTAGAGTTTCTCAGACTTACAGCTCGTGGTGCCCCCACACATAAATATGAATGTGAGCATCAGATCTGTGAACATAAGTGACTCCTTCTTGGCCTTCCGTGACAGTACATGTGTAACCACAGGGGCAGCAGGTCACCCGGAGCCAATCATGGCTATCAGGTTTCCTGTTCTGTGGTGCTTCTCAGGTACAGTTTTGAAGAATTTATCAAGACCTTACTTTAGTAAAACTCTTTTAGTCTATTTAACAATTATATTTAAGTCTATTCTGCTCTTAAAAAAAGAAAACCTTTCAAACAGAAAAACCACTTAGTAAGTCATAAACTGAAATTTCAGTATTGAACTGAAACTCTAAATGATATGTCAAGATCATGGTCCATCCTGGAGTTACAGTGAGTGGCTATTTTCAGTTAATGTTAATGATTTTTACATTTATTCGTAAACATGATTGTGAAAGAATACCCCAGACGGAACTTAAACCCCACTCAACTCCCATCTGTTCATCAAACAATTACCTGAGACAGATGTTTAAATTAAATATTCTCCAGTAAAAAAAAACCCAAAAAACAAAGATAACAATGGTTTCTGAAAAAACGAACAAATAAAATGTGAAGTTGCAGATTATTTTAGATGACTTTTAAGTATAGCTCTCATGCAAAGCCTACATTATCTTGAAAATTAAATTTTAAATGATATTTCCTGTTTCACTGTCAATTTGATTCCTTTTCTTTTTTTAACCTCTTGAGCCTCGTTAGCAGAGCTCCTAGCGTGCGCCTTGCTCTGGCCTGGTGCTCCTGCGCCATCTGACTGGTTGGTTGACTGGCACGGTCCTTCCTGTATTCCCGCATACATTCAGCAGAGCAGGGTTCACAGTTTGCTCCCTCTGTTCCTCCATCTCAAATGCTGTTTGCTTCCATCTCTCCAAGTTCTACCCACACTCTGAAGTCTGCTCAGATTCCCTCCGCACTCCCCATGAATTCCAGCACCTTCTTCAGTTCCTCTGAGTCTCTCTCTATCATTAAAATGCGGTGGAGCTCACACTCCTTCTCACACAGTTGAGCAGTTGGCTGCTGTGTGACGTTCCGTGTGTGTTGGTCTTGTGTCACCTAACAGTTTGTGAAATGCTCTCTGGCAGAGTCAAGTCTAATATCCATGAATCCTGTACAGAACTTGGAAGGGGCTCAAGCGCTGCCATAGACACTTATGGTTGGTTGTTTCCGGGGCAGAAGTCTTTCCTTTTTCTCTTCTGTCCTTGGGTATGGTTCAGTTCCACACACATTTAGTAAATGCCTCTTTTCCCCTCATCCCATCTGAGAGCTGAAAATACAGAGCTGAATGCGATGTGGTCTATGTTCTAAGCCACTTACGGGTTAGTTGGGGAGACAGATACGTTAACAGATAATTTAATACATAAGTAAAGCAATAGAATTTTGAAGAGGGTGTTGGGGAAACAGAAGTTGGGCATTTGAATCTTTGGGAATTCAGGGGAAGGATGAGCAGGGTTGAGCAGGTGACGGGCAGTGGAAGGGGTTCCAGGCAGAGGGAGCAGCCCCACGAGGCTGAGCAGTAGTTTGACATATTGAGTTCAGTCCACACCGAGTGCAGGCCAGTAGCACTGAGAAAAAAATGTGTACGCATCAGTGCCTGGCCTTTCATTCGCCTTACTGTTTGCTCGTAGATGCAAGGCAAGGAGTCCTGAAAGATGGAGATGTGGGGAGAGCAGGTCATTCTCTCAGAAACGCCTAGACCACATGGACCACAAGCTGCCCGATGCCTTTGTTGAAGGGAAGAGAAAGTGTTTTCTCCAGAGTAAAGGAGACTAGGGAACGAGAACCGAGAACATCACTCTGCCACTTGCTCTATGAAAAGCCAGCTTGAGTTCTTGGAGGAAGGGGGTTAGCCATCTCCTTGATGCCTGGACCAGCACCTTTGAGTTAGGCTGTGACTTTTGAGCTGGTGGAGATATTGTGGTTCAGGGACAGGTGGAGATGATCAGAGTTACCTTTATTATGAACTGGAAGATAATTATAGACCCCTCAGAGGGGTTTGGATTTATCTACCTAGCCCGGACACACTCTTTCCTGTGGTGGAGCCACACATATCAGTGCTTCTCTGCTAAGCAAGTATGTCCACTTCGGGTAATGACATCATTTTTAATCCCCGTCTGCTTTCTTACCGTTTCGCCTCCTATATTTCTTTGATTTTATTTAGCATTTATGCTTGTTTCTTTTGTTTTTCAGTTTGGAAAGATAACAAGAAATCACTTGAAGTGTAAGATTGAAGAATACAGTAGCAGGATTGTGACCATTTTCATAAAACAATGAATTTCAAGTATTCTTAAAGCTGCCTGCTAGGCCTCAGTCTTCAAGAAAGAGTTATGTTAGTGAGACCAGTTAATTGTTTAAGAAGAAAGAGCTCACTTTGTGAAATATAAAGTATCATTTGCCTGTCCTTCTTCCTAACTCCTACTTAGTGGTTAGCAAACTGCTGGAGAGCTGTGATTCTAATATTCTCAAAACACTACTCTGCAATTACTGGGCATTTTGGACAACAGATGTCTGCCACAAGCTTGTCCACAATCCCAAGAGTTGTGAGAGTTTATTTTTCTAGAAAAATACAGTAATTCTTCAGGCATAGACAGGAAAACAACTGGTCTGCAAATGTGCAAATCAGAAATACCTAATTTTGCATTTTGACTTGAACTAATGATGAGAAATAATTGTACCCCAAGTGCCAATTCAGTTTAAGTCAAGCAGAAATGTTATTGCAGGAGGTCGTTTGGTGAAGACTGTTGAATCATCAAGAGCACTGGAGCCTTTGAGCTCTGATGGTGATTCTGAGATGCTAATGGAGCTCATTAGACGGAGAAGGACTGAGGTCAAGTATTACAAACTATGGAGTTGCATAAAACATAATGAAAAGTCACATCTGATCTTTTAAAAAGTGATCTCTTCTGTTTTGTCTTCTCTTGCAGAATTGTTTTTTGTTTTTTATTTTAAACCAGTCTCCAAATCCCAAATTTTGAAAACTAGGAAAGCGAAGTTGAAATTTCTAATTTGCTTCATAGAAAGCATTTTTTAAAAAGAGTGTTCATACTGGGTCAGATGAAGAATAGATAAAATCAGCCCCCAAGGAATCCGTGCCTCCATCACACAAGCACTTCTTGTGCTGATTCCAGGCACATTTTAGGTCCTGGAGATACAGTGCTGGGATTCTTCCTGTGTTCGTGGAATTACTCTCTATTGAGAGCTAATAAACGAGGAAAGAATCAAGTAAATTATTCCATTACAGATAATTAGTGCTATGAAAAAATAAACAAGAAGGTGAGATAGAAAGTATATCAGTCACCTTTGCCACATAACAAACAATCATAGTATCTCAGTGACATACAGAAATCAGCATTTCTTGCTGACCCATGTGTCTGGAGTAGGGGGATGTCAGTACACTCTGCCCAGCATGAGGCATGGGAAGGAGATCGGTATCAGACACTGCTACAAGGGAGCCAAGAATGAGACAGTTCAAGGCCATGGGTTTCCCATGGTGTGATCTTGGAAGGCCTCTCTGAGGAGGAGATATTTAAACTGACACTTGCGGGAGGAAAAGCAGCCCGTCATGCTGAGAATCAGGGATGAGTTTACCTCACAGGAAGTGCAAAAACTCTCTAAAAAAGTTTAGAGAGTAAAAAGTAAAAAGGCTTACGTGTTCCAACAGTGTGAGAGGCAGCCTGAGTGGGTGGTAGGACACCGAGGTCGGCACTGGGAGCCTCGTGGGCCTCGGGGGCCGCGGTGAGGAGTTTTAATTTCATTCTTGATGCTATGGGAAGCTTAAAGCGTTCTAAATAGGGGATGATATGAGAAGATTTATGTCTTTAAAAGATCTCTGTGGAAAATGGCTAGTAAGGGAGCAGACGGGGTAACAGGGAGATCCATAGAAGGCTGCTGCCTTCCGTGGTCCCGCACAGAGGTGGCGGAGGCTTGGGCTCACTGTCGCTGGAGACGGGAAGGGATGGATTCATGTACCTTTTGCAAGTGAATCAGCAGGTTTTGCTGATAGATTGGATGTGAACTATGGAGGGTGCAGAAAAATCAAGAATTTCTCCTGAGTTTTTGCCTTGATCAACTGGATGGATGGAGGTGACATTTACTAAAATGGAGAAAAATAGGTGAGGAAGTGTTTTGGGATAGAATTAAGAGACTCATTTTAGATATGTTATGTTTGGGATACCTGTTACAGGTGGAATCGTGTCCCTCAAAGAGAGGTGTGGAAATCCCAGCCCCTGATACCTCAGAATGTGACTCTATTTGGAAGTCAAGTCATTGCAGATGTAATTAGTTCAGATGAGGTCACACTGGAGCGGGGTGGGCCCTAATCCACTGTGACTGGTGTCCTCGTGAGAAGGGAGAAGAGACGTGGAGACACAGACACACACACAGGGAGAACACTGTGCAGTGGCTGACGCAGACACTGCAGTGACATGGCTGCACCAAGGATGGCGGCCACCACCAGGAGCTGGAAGGGAGAGGAATGTTTCTCCCCAAGCACCTTCAGAGAGAGCACGGCCCTGCTGACAACTGGATGGCAGACTTCTAGCCTCCAGAACTACGAGGCAATACACTTCTGTTATTTTAAGCCACCCAGTTTGTAACACTTTATTATGGCAGCCACAAGAAACTAATACATACCTAGAGAGGCAGCTTGACATGAGTCTGTCTGAGCTCAGAGAAAGAGGTCTAAATGTGAAGATGAAAAGAATCCATCAGTGCAAAGACCCTAAGGGAGAATGTTCCAGGCAGAGTGAAGGGCACTCCTGTTTGTAGCATGATACTATCTCATTTATACTTCAGAATCATTCTGCAGTGCAACTCCCATAAACACTGAGAAAATAAATAGGTATGAAATTTTATAGTATGCTTTCCATCCCTGGAATGATTGAAACAGATATTACATGATTATATTGTATTATACACACCTAGCGAGTGTAAATAAAAAGGATTCATACTTTGATAATCATCGTGTTTGCTCGTAATGAAATGTATTATGGTGAGAGTCATCTGCACTTGTTCAGAGTATTAAAAATACCATACATTTTCAGAATTGTAAGGGACATCAGAGGTTATCTCTAGAAGACCTCTCTTAATGCTTAAGTTTCCAACATTACCAACAACAGATCATTCAGTTCCTGCTTAGACACTTCCAGTAAGATAAGGAACTCATTGCCTTCCAGGTCAGCCCATTCATTTGACATTTAGAAATTTTGACCTTAGAGAGCAGAAACCCATCTCTCAGTGACTTTAGCAACTTCCCTGAGTGATGTCCCCTGAGAAATCTCAAAGTTAAATTCCATGCCTCATCACCTGGAATGGCGTTCAGATGTGTGGATGCTGTGGGCTGCTTTCTGGTGAGAATTTTCCCTGGACTTCCATCTGAGATTATAGCCCCCACCAACTTGGTGGTCTCCCCTGGCCCTCCCTTCTGCTTGCCTGCGTCTCTCCCAGCTCCATTTTTAAACATTAGCTGGTCAGAATGTCCACGTTAACAGTCAGTAATGAGGGGAG
Organism: Tapirus indicus; assembly: GCA_031878705.1. Taxonomy (NCBI): domain Eukaryota; kingdom Metazoa; phylum Chordata; class Mammalia; order Perissodactyla; family Tapiridae; genus Tapirus; species Tapirus indicus. The sequence goes on from CM062917.1 coordinate 57,656,363, forward strand.
AAGGAAATGCAAAAGCTTTTCGGCATGAAAAGATGACCTTCTCCCAACTACAACATTAAGAAGAAAAAGCGAAACGAACATATAAAATCTGTAAGCATGTGAACAAAACGTGGACGAGAATATGCCTCCAGTGAAAACACATGACATCCTTTGATGTACTTTTGAGAATTAAATGTGAGTTCTTCAGTCCCATGTGTCTGTTTTTATGGAAGCACAGCTTCTATGTCCCTTTCCTCTTCACCGGATCACGTGTTGACATAGATACCTATGTTTGATGACTGACTACATTCCTCTGGCTCTCCTCTCTGTGAAGTGCTTTGGCCCCCAAGTTCTTGCAGAGGCTCCCCACCATTCACTTTCTCTCCTGGCCTTGAATCATCTGGGCTTTGGTTGGTTTGTTCCTTTAACGCCCTCAGTTTACTTTGCACATCTGGATCTCATCCTTTATCCTCACGACAGCTTCCGTTTTCCCTTTCTTCTGTCTGTGCCTATTTCTTTGCTCTTCCTTCCTACACCTTCATCGTTCACGTCTGTCCTGTTACTATGATCCTATCCACTGCCATTCTGTCAGGCGTCTTGGCCACTCTCCCTCTGTTTCTTTCCCGTGAGAGTACAGCTCCCTGAAGAGTCATCCAAGGTTCATCCCCTTCCTCCTGCCACGGCACTAATTACATTTGCCACATTGAGGCATCAACATAGGTTAACAAAAAGTTTCTGTTGTTCTTGTTGGTTTTGGTTTGCAAGAGTGATAGGGAAAGAGGGAAAGTAACTGAAGAAGCCAGGGAGGAAAGGAAGAGCAAGGCAAGAGGGACGAGGAAGACTGACCAGAATCCCCATGCAAGCTGTTTCTCACTGGTGTGGAGTCCACTTTCAGTTACTGAAGTTGTGTCATAAGATGGTTGGACAGCTTTCCATTTTCAAAATAATATTTAATACATGAAATTGAACGTATATGCTCCTGTGATCAGTTCTGATTTTAACTGTTCATCTTCAAGGGTGTGTGTGTGGGGGGGTGTTAATTTTCCGTAAGAAATTCGACTGCCACAGAGGGCCATGCAAATAAACAGAAATGAAGTATACATACCAGGACTATAAGCTTTTTCTCTTCTGTACCTTAGGGCACATAGGAATTGTACCCACTTCCCCTCAGGGTCACACAACCAAGTGAATAAGGTGGGAAGCTGGGATGCTCTATTGCCAGAGAATATTCCTTTTTGATTTCTCAATGAAATCAGGGAGGTTTGGGGATGCCTGGCCTCTGAGATATGGGGAGGGGCCCAGACTTCTGCCAGTTGGATTTACGGCAGCACCTGTAGCAGGTGATGGTGCCTCTGAGCTGCTAATGCCAGCAGGTGCTGTGGGTTTCATTAGGGACTATAAGTGGAGGGTCTCTGTATTCATGACTCAGTAAACCATCATTTGCCTTTTTGTTCCTCTGGGTTTCTTAGCCCACTTGCTACATTCTTAAAGTCACATTAGCTCTCTTGCATCACTTCTATAAAAATTTGAAATCTTGTGTTTTTGAGTGACCTCTGTCTTAGGAGGAATAACACATTTGGGGATTGAAACAGTACAGTCTTGGGCACCATGCAGCTTTTCAAAGCCTCTTTGGCATGTTCTATCTTAGTGCTGGCTTTCCCATACCACTACTTTGAAAGGATCATTTAGTTTCTGATTTGGTCCCACATCAGACCACCCACATGGACTGTAACATTCCTAATGAATCAGAATTTCGCATCCCATTCTTTACTGTTAGTTGATTAGCTCTGGAAAATAGGTCGGGGCAGCAGTTGGTCCATCTACTCTATTCACAACCTCCCAAATTGCTTAAAAATGCAGATTTTTCTGGTATGTGGATGACCTTGAATTAGTGACTAAAGTGCAATAGAATGGTAAAATCACTATCAAATGTTGATGAATCTTTACATATTAGTTTCCTATTGCTGCTGTAACAAATTACCACACACTGGTCTTAAAACACACTTGTCTTAAAACAACACAAGTGTATTATCATATGGTTCTGGAGGTCAGAAGTCTGGAATGGGCTAAAATCAAGGGCTGTAGTCCTTACTGGAGGCTTGGAGAAGAACTGTTTTCTTGTCATTTCTAGCTTCTAGAGGCTTCTGGGACATTCCTTGGCTCATAACCCTTTCCAACTTGAAAGTCAGCAATGGCTAGTCCAGTCTTCTCACAATGCCATTTCTTTTTTGTCTCCCTCTTTCTCTTAGAAGGACCCTTGGGTTCACAGTCGGCCCACTTGCATAATCCAAGATCATCTCCCCATCTCAAGATCCTTCATTAAAGCACATCTGCAAAGTCCTTTTTGCCACATAAGGAAACATATTCTCAGATTCTGGGGATTAGGGTGTGGACATCTTTGGGGGCCATTATTCTGCTAAATAACTTTTCAAATGGATAATGAAGAAATAAAATATTTAATTGGAAAATTTTACAATATATGAGTAACTTAATATTTTGAAAGAATGCATTGATAACTAGTTCCAGTGTAAGGTAAAATCAAATATTACATTAGTTTGTGGACTAAAGGATAGAAAAGGATGGCTGCCTATATTCTGGATTAAAGATGTGTCTATTTGCATAGCATGATATAATGAGGAATGGAGAACATCAACCTAAATCACCACCTGAGCAGGCATCCTGGAGTGTACAGTGAAAATCAGAAATTTACGTGTAAATTGCCCACACAAGTATTTACATCTGTTTAATTATTAAATGGAAGTTAAGCTTAATTAAAAGTTGTAAGAATCTAGAGTGGCATTATAGGCTTTTCACAGTGTCTCTGGAGATTAGATATGCGATCAACAAGGACTGAATGCCCATCAGTGTGCTGTGTGCTAGGAATAGAGACGATTCCTGGACCTTTAGTCTATGGACACACTACACTTGAGAACAACCTCCTCCTTAAACAGTGTGGGGAAATGCTCCAGCTGACATTTAGGTTGTATAATGGAGCTCTTAAGGAAGTTAAAGAGGATGTTGAAAATGGTCTTCCAAAGCTATAAGTAACAACCATTCAGTTTAGGTATGCTTGAAAATATTCTACCTTCAAGAAGAGAGCACCACCTGCTAACTTCTCCCCTATAGCTTCTTTTTTCCTTTTGCAAAGGGACAGGAACAATAAACCCCATTGATGATGTACCTGTATTCAGTTATGTTTATGTTTAATTTTTTTGGTGAACCTAGATATATCAAGGATTGTGGATTTAGTTTTCGTTGGGAATTAAGTCAAAGAGCAGCTAACTGCTTTTTTTGTGGCTGTTTCTTCTAAGGCAATGGCATGAGCTGTCCAGGCTGTGAATCTTTCTTATGAAGTTATAGCAGTTGAGTAATAGAAAGTAAGTGTGATAGAAAGGAACTATGAATGCCCATTGAAAGTTTTATATTCTATTTAAAATAGAATTCGAATTCTATTATATAAGAGTATTGAAGTAAAATTCCTAGCATATTTAAAATATAAACATTGTCCTAATATATGCAGTAATAAGGTCTTTCTTAGGTATGAGAAGGAAATAATTAAATGTGTTTAGGTTTAAATATACTACAAAAGGAAAAGGATTAGCATGCATTTATGCTCCGATTTACGTGAGAGAAAAAAGTCAAACTGGTGTTGTAGATTCCAATTGCCAGGAGAGACTAGTGTGATACTGATATTTGTAACCTTAACTCCATTACATTTTTCAATTGTTACAATATAATTGAATTAAGACCCTTTTTTTTGTGTGGGGAAGACCAGCCCTGAGCTAACATCTGTTGCCAATCCTCCCCTTTTTGCTGAGGAAGACTGGCCCTGGGCTAACATCCGTGCCCATCTTCCTCCACTTTATATGGGACGCCGCCACGGCATGGCTGACAGGCAGTGCCGTCGGCGGGCGCCCGGGATCCAAACTCGCGAACCCCGGGCTGCCAAGCGCGGACTAAACCGCTGCGCCACCGGGCGGCCCCTGAATTAAGACCCTTTTTAAAAGTACAGTTATAGGAAAAAAGATCAAGTGTAAACAAATCCTTGTCAAATAGATGAATGAATAAAGAAATAAAAGATTTAATTTGAAAATTAAAATCTCAAAGTGAGACAAAAATGTGCTTTAAAATTTCCTGCATCCTGCATCCTTGCAGCCTAGAGGAGGCTCCTTGCAAGTTGTGACGGAAGGACTGAATGTAACAGCTTGTGGCCAGAGACCGTGTCTTCTGTTTTGTTCACACTACATAGCCTAGTGCCTTGTCTTTTATGAATGTACCATGAATAGATGTTGAATGAACAAAGAAATTCAGTGCATTTAAAAACTAATCTAACATTCCAGCTCTTTATTGATTCAATAGGAAGGTGTTCACAAATGCTTAATCTTTTAAAAAATATTGACTGGGCCTCCTCTCTGGGCCAAGTACTTCTTTGGACCAAGTACGTAGATACACAGAAAATAGACATAAACCCCGTCCTCACAGCAGTTACCTTGAAGGCAAAATAATGGTCAATATACTCAGATTCTTGTATTATTTAATGAGCCACAGATATCCAATTATAGTTTTGTTTTTCCCCATTTTCTCAGAGCCACCCATTCCAAGTTGGTGAGTTTTTCAGAGAAAACAGAGCTAGAGAATAAATGAGGGTTAGTGAATAATGACCCTTTGACTTAGTGACCTGATTCATGTGCCCTTTGAGTGAAGATGCATTTCATTGGTGCATTTCTATTCCCAGAGATATTGTGGACATATGTGAAGTGTGTGGAGTCAGATTCTGGCTTCCAGAGGATTGCGTGATTACGTGTCTGTCATTCCTGGGTCTTGTACTGCAAGTTATCCTTCTCAGAGCATTTTATGAGCATTAAATTACAATTAAATTAATTAAATCCATTAATTAAATTAAGCACGACTGCAAGGACCACAGGGAGCAGACAGTCAGCATTTTGAATGGCTCGATTTTACAACTTTGGAAACCAGAGCATAGAGTAATGATCTCTTTAGGGCCTTTATTTCCCTCTGATTTATGTGTCACTCAAAGAAGGTGCTATCCATATCATTGGCACAATGCTGGCACCTAGGAGGTATCTGGTACATATTTATGAAACTAAAGCTATGCAGCACTTTGAAATATGTCCTTTTGTTAGAGGTTTATTGATTAAGAAAATCATGAAGTTCCTTCATAATCTTTCTTTTCTTTTCATGCAATGCCCACATGTATTCGTTTGCTAGGGCTGCCATAACAAAGTACCATGGAGTAGGGGGCTTAAACAACAGGAGTTTATTTCCTGCAGTTCTGGAGGCTAGACATTCGAGATCAAGGTGTCTGCAGGGTTGCTTTCTCCTGAGGCCTCTCTCCTTGGCTTATAGATGGCCATCTTCTCTTCACATGGTCTTTCCTCTGCGTGTGTCTGTGTCCTGGTCTTCTCTTCTTACAAGGACACCAGTCACATTGGGTTAGGGCCACCCTAATGACCTCATTTTAACCTACAGGAAGTATTACCGCTTTCAAGATCCTCTCTCCAAATAGAGTCACAGTCTGTGGTACTGGGAGTTAGGGCCTCAACATAAGAATTTGAGGGGGACACAATTCAGCCCATAACACAACATTTATTTTTTTCAGTGCTTCACTTATATTATTACTTTATATGAATGCAGAAGATGTTTAAAAATCTTTAAAAATTGAGAACTGTTAAGACCTATGCAGCACTTCCACAATCTGCCTCGACCATCTACTTGCTGAGCCAGGCCTAACCTTCCCTCAACTGGAACTTTCTGCACCGTGTTTCTCAGCCCTGGCTCACTGTGGAATTACCCAGGAAGCTTTGATGACAAACCCACGATCTGACCCACCCCAGAGCAACATAATCAGAACCTCTGAGGGTGGAGTCTGGGCATTCTGTTTGCACAGGCCCTCAAGTAGCTTTAATGCACAGCAACCTCTGTGAAGCCCTGCACCCTTCAGAGACTCAACAATCAAAATAACTTAATAGGAACCCCTGGGATAAATTGTCCAATTAAATAACAGCTACACTTCAAGAACACCCTACCACAATTTCCACTTTGAGGCAATCTCTGATTTTATGTAATAAGGGAGTAAATCATGGGCCAGCCCAGTGGCGTGGTGGTTAAGTTCACACGCTCCACTTTAGTGCCCAGGGTTCACGGATTCAGTTCCCAGGTGTGGACCTACGCACTGCTTGTCAAGCCATGCTGTGGTGGCGTACTACATATAAAGTAGAGGAAGATGAGCATGGATGTTAGCCCAGGATCAGTCTTCCTCAGCAAAAAGAGGAGGATTGGCAATAGATGTTAACTCAGGGCTAGTCTCCCCCCCCCCCCCCGCCACACACACACATACACACACGTGCAAAAAAAAAAAAGAGTAAATCAGGGATTCTGAAGGACTTGGGCAAAACCACATAAGACGTTATGTAGCAAAATTCAACCCTCAACACAATACAATGGGTAATAGGTTAGTAAAAACAATTACTATTGTATGAAAAAGTTTACATGCCTGTTTTCCTATTGAATTAATCAGCTGAAAGATAGCCGGAGGGCTCCAAAAAAATACTGGGAAGTGCAGCACTCACTTATTCAAGTCTTAAGCCTTTAGAACACCTTGTCACCCCCTCTACCCTAAATCAACTAGCTGACTCCTCACCCCTTCTGTAAGGTGGGTGCTTCCAGTGCAGGGACTGTGTGTCGTTTACCTTTGTCACCATAGCAACCAGTATAATGGTGGCATATGGTATGCAGCCAGCAAATGTTAGAATGAAAGAGGGAATGATTAAGACATATGCAAAAGATGGAACTTTGGACCATAAAAGCAATTTGGAATGTAGATGGTCAGAGCTAGAGGTCTAGATATATTAGTTACCAAAAGTCAAAAGCTGGTATGTGTTGCAGCAGCTAGTGAACTAAAGTAAAGAGTGGGGCCCAATGGATAGCCAAAGACAGATGTGCACAGGCAAGCAGTTGAGGAACTAGGAAAGTCATCACTGGGCTGTGAAATGTGCAGGTGGCCGGAAAGGAGGCAGTCACAAGAGTTCACTGGCTACTGATAGTATGAGCTAATTAAGATGAGGGCAGGAGCTTGGGATCTGCTTTGATGTTTCTTAGTTGGGCAGAAACTGGTGCTGTGGTGTGGTTGGCCTGTTTCCAGTGCAGGAACAGCATCTTGGGTGATCAGCACAAGGTCACTGCTTTGGCTGGAATGCATATTGTAGGCCCAGAAGGCAAAGGTAGTTTGGCCTTTTTCTAGCTGATCTGGCAAAATGTCCTTTTAAGGGGACATTTCTAAATTCAGGCAGTTTGATGCCCACCAAGTGACTGATGGGAAAAGCTGTTGGTGAAAGGAGTCCAGGTTTATATATTCCTATTATATACATGTATTGCTCCTTGTCACATCACATGGCACCTGTCAAGTGAGGAGGCTGTTTAAGCCAGTGGGGCAGGGCAGTGGATTTGTCTGTTTCCTCACGTGGTTACCATTTCTGTCCTCTGCGTTTCTTCCTATAGGTCTGAGTCGTCATTTAGTGTGATTTTCCTTCCCTGAAGAACTTCTCTGAGCATTCCTTATAGGGCATGCCTGTTGGTTGTGAATCCTCTTGGTTTTTGTCCAAAAATGTCTTTTTGTTTGCCTTCTTTTTTGATATAGAATTTTTGGTTGAAAAACTTTTCCCTCTCTGTTTCAGCATTCTGAATATGTCATTCCAGTATCTTCTGGCTTTCATTGTTTTGATGATGTCAGCCATCAATCTTGTCATTGTTGACCTTTACTTAATTTGTTATTCTTCTCTGCCTCCTTAAAATGTGTTCTCTTTATCTTAGACTTAGTTTGACTGTGATGTATCACAGAGTGATTTCTCTTTGAGCCTATTATACTTGGGGTTTGTTGAGAGTCTTAAATCTCTAGAAAGGGTGAGAATTGACTGGAAAGGGACATGAAGAACGTTCTGGGTGATGTAAATGTTCTAGATCTTGTCATGGTGGTTTCATAGATGCAAACATTTACCAAAACTCATTGAATTTTACATTTAATATCTGTGCATTTTGCTTTATTCAGCCTAGACATGTGACTTAAAGCTTTTATGTAAAAACAGAAGTGTAACCTATGAAACCTAGATGTATTAATTTTCCCTAATGAATAAGTCTATTATGACTAAGTCTGGGAATTCAATTTACCATTTTGTTTCTGAGGACACTTTTAAAATCTCTGCACATATTTTTATCTTCTAAATGATATAAGTCCTGGTTAAAAATGATTAAAAATAGGTAATATAATAAAAAAGAAAGATACTTTAAGATCATTTTTAGACCATTACAGAAGGATCTTCATACTAAGAATATACTCAAGAGTCAATAACAGACAATTATGCTGTAATGCTTCCCTTTAAGATTTTGAGTGTGTGTGTGTGAAAAAGAGAGAGAGAGAGAAAGAGGATGGAAAAGAAGAAGAAAGGGAGAAAGGAAGGAAGGGAGGGAAGGAGGGAGAGAGGAAGCAATGAACTTGAAGATGACGAGAGGCAGGATTTGTGAATTTGGCTGCTGTTTCATAGCAGATGTAGGAATGTGAAGGCACGGCTAATGGCTAATACTAGGTGAATTTTTGAGCTCAGTGAACTTAACTCTGAGGTGACAAGTACTGTGTGTTCCCTTCCCTGCCATACACTAATGCCCTGTTTCCCTCCATCTTTTACCCTGGTGAAGGTTAAAGATTCTGCAGTGTCCCCTAAGATCCTAATCCACATGGCTGTGTTAACAGGTGTAAATTAACATATGACTCATTAGTTCATCTGTTGCATTTCATTCATTTGCTCATTCATTCACCTAATCTTTATTGTGTGCTAACTATCTGCTAAGCACTTTTCTGTACATCGGGAATACAGTGGTAACCAAGCAGGACAAATGGGACCTTTGCACTTGTGAAGCTTGCATTTGAGAGAGACAGGTAATAAAAAAAGAGAAATACATCAAATAAGGTAATTGTAAGTAGTGAGGTGTGTAAAGCAGGGTGATGTGGTAGGGGGCACCTGGGTGCTCTGTTTTAGCTTGTGTCCATTTGGGACAGTGTCTGTTGTAGCTTGGATGACCAGGGAAGATCTGAGGGGTTAACATCTGATCTGAGACCTGAGCAGAAGGAAAGAGATAGGTATGTATAATCTAAAAAGAAAAATTGCATTGTCTTCCTGCCAGCTTCATAGATAAATAAAAGTATACCATTGTAGCAATGAAGAGAAATTAACTAAAAGGCTGGTTTTCGAAAATGTGCTGGCTTTTGCTGGGGAGAGAAGTTGAGGATAATATATGCCTTTTCTTGCAGACCCCCTTTGCAGATGAGTCACTCGTATGTTGCTTGTGAGCACAAACAGCAAGCAGAAGGCGGTGCTGGCTGACAGCCGCCAGGCCTGGCTCACACAGCATGGGAGAGGGAAGTGCCGGGTTAGAATAAACACAGCAGGTCACAAGGAAGTTAGTCACAGTAACCTGGTACGTGTTCCCTGTGGGAAAAACAAGAAGATAACAGCACACAAAGTCTCTCCTGATGAGCCAGCCGGGACACAGAGACTCTCCTGGCCAGCTGAGCTGGGCGTCTCGCGCCAATGAAAAAGCAAATGTGAAAAAAGCTTGCTGAGGGCAGTGAGCAGCCGGAAGCAGGTCAGCAGTCACTAATCTACACCTGCCTTTGATGAGCACCACTCTCCGCTATGTGGTGATCTCCCCAGCAGCCCTGAGGTTCTGAATCCCCATCAATGCAAACTTGAAGGCAGTAACTCCTCCTTTATGCAGCTATTCATGGCTGACACTCAGTAAATGTGGAACTAAACTAGAGTTCTTGAAAAGAGAATCAAAAGAGAAAGAAGACAAAGGCAAAGTTATATGGGACATCAGAGAATGAAGTGTAGCAGAGCAGACTTTTTTTCAGAGTCAAAATCATTGTTTTCCCGAAGGAATTGCAAGATAATTCCATACAGGAGACTTCGAAAGCTAATTGCTAGAAGAATGCTCCACAGGGAATAAGCCTGCTGTGGAGGGGATGGACTTAGTAACCTGATTGGTTTTCCCTATTCATTACCATTTGTAGGTCCCTTGGTGCAGAATTTGGCAAACTGGCCCAGTAAAGTAACAAGAAGTATGAGGACCTCCTGTTGGCTTGATGTGAAATGTTCTTGCCAACGTGTATTGAGATCAGTCCACAAGGACCACCTTTTCTCGTTTATGTGATTTTCACTTATTATGTCCTTTCAGTAACCATTTAATGGGGTCTCTTATGTGCAGAGTGCTGTGCTAGACACTTGGGAGTGTCTGGAGAGGTGTGGTGTTTGGCTCCTACCTTCAAGCAGCTTACAGTCTGGGCAGCGTTAGAAAATGACCTGGAGCAGTGTGTGGGAGTGGACTTCTCCTCTGGCAGAACTGCGTCGTGTTGAATGTGGTGCGAGTTTGTGGAGACGCACATTTTAGAAGGTCACTTTTTCTTCCTTTGAATGATGAATTATTAACTAAATGAAGTTCTCAGAAATGAGACCCATTAACCTCCAAATTTCTTCAAAAAAGATTCTCCCTTCTGATTTTGACAGCTTGATCAGCAGAGCAGATTTCTCTTGTGTGTTGTTTATTTTGTATTTTCTCCCTTCCATATCTTCTCTAACTCAACTCCCTAAGGCAACGAGGCTGAAAATAAATGTATGGACATCAAACCATAATTCTCATATCTTGAATCGTCTGAAAAATGACCAAGGCTTTTTGTTCCCAAAGGGCTACTCCCTGAGACAGATGAGTTGCTGTGCAGTCTCCTTGAGAATAAATGTGGGGGACAACTCAGTGTGAGAAATCTGTGAAATCTCAGAATCAGAGGTAGAGTGGGGCAGGGCCTCCAATTGGGACATTCCAAAGCCGTATCTGGTAAATATCTAAGTTAGTTCCTCTCTCTTTTTGTTTCCCTCTGAAGTTTGCAGAATTTCCACCCAGAGGGAACCAGGGAGCAGTATGGCTGCCATCCCCCCCGGGGGGTGTGACTACCAACAACTCCTCCCATGTGCTGTGTGCAGATCCCTGGGAACTCGTCTGCACCAGGGAGTTTCAAGTGGGCAGGCCCACTCTCCCATCCTGCTCCTCTCAGGCCTTGGCAGAAAAACATGGAAACCGTCAGTTGATTAGGGTCAAAGTTGCAGAGGTCATAACATGGTTTAAAAAAAAAGTAAAAGCAACAAAAAATAGTGACTAACTCTCTTTCCTTAGTTCTATAGTTTGTTTACTGAATTGGCAAAAAGCCCCAATTCAGAGGTTTCACTTTACATGAAAACTTTTCTCAGTGCTCTGGTAGATACCATACACGTTCTCGAACCTCACTGCATCATTTAGCCTCCAAGTGCGCACCTGCCCTCCAGAAGGAAGACCTGGAAGGAGAAGGAAAGGTTCATCACCAGGGTGGCTCTGCAGAGGGCTGAGCAACTTCCTGTCTCCTGTGCTTAAGTCTCTGTTTAAGCCCACCCTTGACCTCATGCAAAGGCACTGTCCATTCAATGAGTAAGCGTCTGTGCCCACTGCGCTTGGAAATGCCTTCCTTGTCTGAGTGGGACTGGTTGATCAATTGACCCTGCTAAAGAAAATTCTTCATGTCCACATTGGATGTTTGTATTGGCCTGTTCTCTGCCAAACCCGCCCACGGAGGGCCATGAGAATGTGCAAGGAAAGCCATTTTATTTGGGTGCTTGAAATTGAGTTATTCAGTTTGGCCTCTTCTCCATAGTTCAGCTTTTCAGACTTTAACAGGAATTTTAAGTGTGCTTATGCAAGGTTCCGTGTGAATTAATATATCTCTACCTGAATATCTTTTCTTTTTTGCCGGATAAAACATCACAACAAAACAATTACCTCATAATATTAAGAATTAGGCATATCTTTACAACTTGATTTCCTTTTGGAAATGGTGAAATTAGAGAAAGTGAAAGTGGGGGGGCGGTCTTCACCAGGGAACTGAGCCACGTGAATGCAAACAGTGAGCGCCAGTGTTGACGACCTGGTGCGGAGGAGTCAACACCGCGCTTTGTTTACTCCCCATAGCTGGGGAAGGACCCTCAGACACCGTGGAATCGGTGGAATGCCTACGAGGAGATTTCTTAACTCTCAAAGCACAATCCTTTTTGTTTCTCTGTACGTGGGAACATTTTGCTTTCAAGTGTGCTTTCTTCAGCTAGAGCAGGGGTCAGCCAGCTCTACCTCTACCCACTACTGGTTTTGTATGGCCCATGAACTCATTTAAATGACTGGAAAAGAAATATTTTATGGAGTATGAAAACTACCTAAAATTCAAATTTCAGTGTCCATAAATAAAGTTTTAGGGAACACAGCCATTACCAATTTGCTCATGCATTGTCTGTGACTGCTTTTCACTACAATGGCAGAATTGTGTCCTTGCCTAAAATATTTGTTCTCTGGTTCTCAGAGCTAGAGGATCTAGAATTTCCAATTCCACTGAAAGCTTTGGCTCCTTCCAACCTTACATGCATGCTCATGTGCATGTATATTTTTACACATATTGTTTCTACTTAATTTAAACAAAGATTTCACTTCCAATTTCTTTCTAATTTTTACTACCTTTCTGATGAATCCATCTCTGCTTCTCAATAGCATGTATGACCTCAAGTACAATATGTTCTAGTTCTATGCTAGAGACTATGAAGTCTTTAACAAGATGTCCTTCACATAGTAGTGAAACAGTTGTTTGTTTCATGAATAAATTAAGAAATAAATGAATAGAAGACAGTTCATCCAGTATTTTTTCCACTGGTTATGCTGCTCTTCTGGAATTCCTAGTGATATGTATCAAATTCTTTCTGTCTATCCTCCATGTCTCCCCGCTGCTGTTCTTATCTTCTTTGTTACTTTGTGCTGAGTTCTGGGTGAACTACTCAGGACTGTCACTGGTTCACTAAATTTATCTTTGTCTCTAACCAATCTAGGGTTTAGCTTATCTATTGATCTACTTAACTAATTACAGGACTATATTTTTATTTTCTAAAACACATAGTTACTTTTTTTAGTGTTATCTGTTTTATTTCATTTCTGTCTATTTTTAAAAAATAATTTCTTGTTCACTTTTCAGGATTTAATTTATCATTTTGACGATCCCAGGCAACTTAGTTTAAAGTCATTTTTAGTATGTTTCATAATTTTTCATTTTACCTTCAGTGAATTCATGTCCCAATTGCCTTTTCTAGCTTTATCTTCCTTTATGTATTTTTCAATTATGCGTCATCTACTCATATTGAACAGGAAATTGTCCCTTGTCTCAGTCTCTCCTCTCTCTCTCTTGCTCTCATTCTGGCTCTCTGTCTCCACGCCCCTGCACCCATCTCTCCTCCTAAGGCATTGTCAGTTGTTCCCACCTGACCCGTGGGACCCCTGGAGAGTTAGAGATACATGCTTTGGTGATGTTGGGGATTTGGGCTTGCTTGGTCTCTCAGATCTATGTTCTCCCTCCTCCCTCAGCACACAGCTCCTTGTAAACCATGAATCATAACGTGGTCAGGAGCAGATTCTTTTCCAGCATCCATTTAAAATCGGTAACGCAAACTCTTGTTCTAATCAGTGTTCCTAATGACGGCGTCCTTATTTACACTGAGCATGTAGTGAAGTGCTCACCAGGAAACCAACTTCCATTTTCATTGCCTGCTTCCAGGCCAGCTTGTGTACAGCTTTGTGTCTCACTTGCATTTCTGGCCCTTAGAGATGTTTATCTTATGCTGGTAACTGGTTATGTCTTTCTGGTGATCTGCTTCATATTTTACCTATTATTTCTATGTGTCTAGAGCAAAAGAGGTACCTCAAACCAAGAACTACACTATTACCTGAAGTCCCAGGTTCCCAGTGTTTTCTGGACTTGGAAGTCTCTGCTGCTTCATGCCCTCAGACCTGCTTCTTGACCCACAGGTATTTAGCCATGAGGTACCTACTAAGCCCAAGACCCTACACTGAAGTCAGCTCCTGCCTTGGGGATGTTTTTGCTCTATCTGAAGACAATAAATGTCTAGAACAAGATGACCTAGTGGCTATGTGGGGTGCCCTCCCAATATGCCTCCATGACTGTGGCACTTATTCCCCCAGGTGCCTGAAGTGTTGACTCATGACTGCTCACAGCAATAATTGTCGTTAACCGTAGGGAGCTGCCTTGCTCAAGTAACACGCATCTCTGGGGACAGCCCACATCTCATTTCTGGTCAGTGGTGGGGGTGGGTGGAGTACAAAGGCTCAGCCCCCTTGCCCCAGTTCTAGACAACTCTGAAGGGCCATTCTAGCCCTAAAGCTCCCCAAGGATCTACTGAGGGTCCCCTGCAACTGCATCACAGTCCACCTTCTCCGTGGGCTCAGCCCTGCCTCCCTCACTCCCCGGTCGGTGTTGTTGCCAAGAGCCCTCCCCCACTTCCCAACTTCCTGCACACCAATCTCAATCTCAGAGTCTGTTTCCTGATAACCCAACCTAGGACAGCAACTAACATTATAAGATATATATTTCCCAAGTGTTAGATACAGACATTATGCAACATAGGAGTCAGAAAGAGGTCCCTTTGGGTCAGAGTGGTAAGGAAAGATGTTGTAGAAGAAATGAGACCTGGTCATGAATGATAAATTGAGAAGGAAAGATGCAGTTGGACACGTGATGCTGGCAGCTTCACCTCCTCTTCCCTTGTTCCTCAACTGTCATTCCCTTGTATGCCCAGAGCACCATTTTTCTTGCTGATTATATCAACTTCATTGGGGAAAACCTTTTAGAAGAAATTACAACACTTTAAAAGTTATTAAATAATAGCACATAAAGCCAGGGTAATAAATGATAGATCCAAATGGGAAGGGACAGGGAAAAGAAAACAACCTTTTTTTTGGCTCCAATATTATATGGCAATAAAAAATTGGAGATAGAAGGTTGAGCTTTTGCAAGGGAGGATTAAGAGGTGGGGCATGGTGGAGAATTCCATGTCCCACTTGGAGACATGCATTGGAAGCTTTTAGTCCAATTTGGAAAGGTAGGAAGAACTCTGGGGAAATGATCTGTCAATCATTTTTCCACTAACTTTTGTAGTGTTCCCAGAAAGCCCCTCTGTGATTCACTCTTTTTTGCAAAAAAGGGTTTTGAGGAGTGCTGGAATGATAACCTCAGTGAGATTTCAATAGAATATGTAGTAGATGTGTATTTCTTCTCTCCATTTGTATTAGTTTGATACTAATGAAATGGCCATTCCTGTAAGTCAAAATGTTTAGTATTAGTAACTTCATACACTGATCCTAAAAGCTTGATCACTTAGTTGATTTTGAAATCCCTGCGTACTCTTTCTAACCAAAAAGTGTCTATATTTAACCTCATTTTGAATTTAAAAGAAAACCCTCAGTTTTGTATCAACTTGCTTTTCATTTGTTCTATCTGGAGATTAAAATTGTGGGAAATCCTTTAAATATAAATACTTGCTTTCCAAGTTATTTTTTTCTAAATGCCATATACATTGGCTACATGGTGCTTCTACTAGATCTTTCTAATAAAGTTTTAAGTAAATAATAAAAATATCTTGGAAGTAGCCTGAAGAAAACTTTGAAATATATATAAAACTCTTCAAACTCTGTCTTTATGCAGAATTTGCATTTGATTCATTAACTTATCTATAAACACGTATCAATGAAACTTTTTGTGGTTTCATTTTCACCAAAAAGAAGATTACCACAAGGCTCAGAGCTCTCCATAAGAAATGATAGGATTTTGGAATGGATTGCTTCTTAAGCAGAAAATTTCAAAATTAGCTTACAAATATTGATACAATCATGAGAACCATGGATCTTCCACATTTGCATGTCACATTTAAAATCGCTTGAAAGCTAGAGAATTGGAAATTTTGGCTAAAGCAGTAGCCTCTGAATTACTGACGAAAATATAATAAATGAGGAGTTAGATTTATACCTATGTTTAAATCCCATTTCCTGGATGGAATCTATGAAGCAACAATAGTCTTTTTTTTAAGCTCTGTTTAAGGAGCTATATTACAAATAAAATTGATCAATAAAATCCAAGTTAAAATTTATTTTAAAAATTCTACTTCCTCTTTTTGTTATTTATTCCTTCTGTTAATACTGAATTTCTTCTGCTTTGGCATTCTAATAATCAGAGAAAAATAGTATATTAATATACAGTTTGCTGCCATGTCATTCTGGCCATAAATTACCTATTGTGTGAATCCACTATCTGGGTTACTTTTGGAAATCATCTTGAAGTTATCATACATATTTTTGATCCTTTTAAATATGTGCCCCATTTTCTTATGTTTCTAATTATGAGTGATTATTTATTAGGTGACATATCTTTGGATAATTCATATTTCTTGTATAAATGAGAGTGACTATTCAAAACACATGAGCAACTTAATACCCTCAATTGTTTCTGTACACACAGAATATTTCCAAAACCAGAAAACACAGATGATTTCTAGAAATACCATGAATTAATTGCATGACTGTAATTGGGGTGTGTGTGTGTGTGAAAACAATTATCGTTTTATCCATTTCTGTCACTCTCTTTTATGACTAAAGTTTCAAGTTTTCCTTTGGTACCATTTTCCTTGAGCCTGAAGAACCTACTTTAGCGTTTCTTTTAGGGCTGATCTGCTGGTGATACTCTTAAGTTTTCCATCATCTGAGAATGTCTTCTTTTTGCCTTCATTCCTTAAGGATATTTTCACAGGATATAGAATTCTGGGTTCATAATTCTTTTCTTTCATAACTTTAAAGATGTTGTTCCACTGTATTCTGGTCTTCATGATTTGTGATGAAAAGTATGTGGGCATTCAAGTAGTTGTCCCTCTGTATGTAATGTGATATTTTTCTCTTGCTGTTTTCAGGAGTATTTTTCTACCTTAGGTTTCCAGCAGCTTGGTTATTATGTGTCCAGGAGTGGTTTCTTTGTGTTCATCCTATATAGGTTTCACTAAGCTTATTTAATGCATAAATTATATCTTCAGCAAATTTGGGGAATTTTTAACTATTTCCCAATTTTTTTCTACACCAGTTTCTATCTCCTCTCCTTTGATAACTCTAATGACAGGAATAACACGAATGATAGGCTTTTTGATCCTCAGGTCCCTGAGGGCCTATTGATTTTTTTCAATCTTTTGTTCTCTGTTATTCATATTGGATAATTTCTATTAATCTCCTAGAGTTTACTGACTCATTCCTTTGTCATCTCTATTCTACTATTAAGCCAATCAAGTGAATTTTAAATTTTAGGTATTTTTTCAGTTCTAAAATTGTTTTTGTTTTTGTGTTTTGTACTTTCTATTTCTCTGCTGACAGCTTTGATCTTTTCATTCAAGATGTTTCACTGTACCTTACGGAGTGTGGTTGTAATGGATGTTTTAAAATCATTTTCTAATAATTCCAACATCTGAGAAATTTCAAGGTTGTCTTTTCTCTTGAGAATTGGTCAGATTTTCCTGGTGCATTGTATGTCAAGTAATTTGGGATTGTACCCTGGTCACTTTGAATGTTATGTTATGAGACATTGGATGTTCAAATCCTCTGGAGAGTGTTGATATTTTTTCTTTGTTTCACTGTTTTAGCAAGCAATCAGTCTGGTTGGTTTCAGGTCACAAGCTTTGTTTCACTTTCTATGGGAGATGGTTCCAATGTCAGTTCAGTTTTCGAAACCTTTGCTTTTTTATTTGGTTCTGCCCTGCACATGCACCACTCATGGATCAGTCTGGGACTTGAGTGGTTCTTTATATCATAGTTCAGTTCTCAAAGCTCTTTGGGTCTGTTCCACACGTGTGTAGTTTGAGGGTGAGACCACAGTTTGTATTGGTTTATAACAGAATTAGAGGATCCCCCCTTCTGGCTCTCTTCTCACCAGGATTTCTCCTTTAATCTTTAGTTCTTGGGTCCCCTTTCCCCAGTTCCTCTGATAAAAGAGATAGAATTGGGGGGGCAAGGACTTGAGATGCCTTCAGGGCAGCAGCAGCAGTGCAGCTTTGCAACTGGGACAGTCTTTGGAGCAGGGTGCAAAAGAAAAAAAAGATTATGAAAGAGTATATATTTCATGATGTTACATGCCAATTAATTAATCCAGTTATTAGTTAGCAGGAAGTTATGGGAAGGGAGCAAGACATTACTAATGGCCTTTGGTGTTATTACTTAAGTTGGATTTAGTTTTTGTGTTGCATTTTATTTAGTTAAATGCATAATCATTTCCTATTCAGTCAATTTGAAAGAATATACATATATACAATGTATGTACACACAATAAATGAAAACCAGAAGTTGGAATAAAAAATATTTTGAAACCAAAAGAGAACATCAGTGAAAATGGCAGAGTAGGTAGCTCCAAGGGCTTTCCCTCCACAGAAACATATAAAAATCAAGCAAAAACAGAATAAACTTTTTCAGAACTCCAGAAGACAGTTACAGATTTACAGCAACCAAAGAAATGCTGAATCAAGAAAAAGGCAATTTGATAACAGCAGGATATTGTTTTGGCATTTTTATTTGCTTTTGCTCCATGCCCATCCCCAGCATGTTGGCAGTCTTGAAGACAGCAGCCAACATTCCCAGTGTGGAACCCTAGTCCCTGGTTCCCAAGGGAAGAGAGCAGACCTTATATTCAAAGAATTGTGTTTGCCTGTTCTACCATGTCTGGGGACCGCCTGAAAAGTTGTTACAAGGCACTTGACTTTTTCACCTAAATTGGAATTCACTCAGGGTAGATAAGGGCAGACATTTCTTAGAAACCTTGTAAGGCAAATTAACAACTCACAGCTGCCTGTCGTGAAAGAGTACAATTGAGGTAAAGAACAGAGTGCTGAAAGCCTGCAAGGAAAAGCTAAGGAGAGAGTTTCTTTGGGAAGTTATGGCATCCCAAAGTGCCCATGTATACTGGGGAATTTAGAAAGTCATATGCATGCCCAGGGCAGGATGCATACCCTGTAAAGACCTGAGAAGACTCTCTATTAGCTTTCACTTCTATATGATCTCTGGGCTCAGTGCAAGTAGGAAGTGCAGGCTAAGGCAGAGTTGTAAATAGCCTGCTCTCTTTCTCTCTCTCTCTCTCTTGCCCCTGGCATTCAAAGAAATCTGTGTAAACACCAGAGGAAGACAACATAAAGGAACGGACTTTAGAGACTACATGTGAAAAAACACACAGAGTTCATAAAAATAGCTTAGAAAAGTCACTAAACAGACAAACAGCTACAGCCTACAGTAATCAACAAAAACAAATTCTGAGGGGGAAGAATCTGATTTCGAAAGTTACCACACGATAATATGCAAAATGTCTAGTTTTCAGCATAAAATGATGAAACATGCAAAGTAACAAGAAAATATAGCCTATTCATAGAAGAAATAAACAGAAATTCTCCTTGAGGAAACACAGGCATTGAACTTACTAGACAAAGATTTTAAATTGCCAGTCTTGAATATGTTCAAAGAGCTAAAGGAAGCCATGGGAAAAGAGCTAAAGGAAATGAGAACAACTTCTCAACAAATAGAGAAAATCAATAAAGAGATGGAAATTATAAAAGATAACCAAATAGAAGTTCAGGAACTGAAGAGTATAATAACTAAAATGAAAACTCACTAGAGGGTTTCAGTGGCAGATTTAAGCAGGGAGAAGAAGGAATGAATGAACTTGAAGATAAGTCAATTGAAATTATCCAGTCTGAGAGAAAACAGAAAAAATGAAGAAAAATTAACAGAACCTAAGAGAATTCTGGGATGCTGTCAAGCATATTAACACACATATAATGGGAATCCCAGAAAGAGAGGAGAGAATGAAAGGACCAGAAAGAATATTTGAAGAAATAGTGAACAAAACTGACAAGTTTGAAAAAAAGACATGAATCTACATATTTGAGAAGCTCAGTGACTTCCAAGAGGATAAAACAAAGAGATCCACACTGAGACTCATTGTAATCAAATTGTCAAAAGACAAAGAGAAAATCTTGAAAACAGCAAGAAAGAAGTGACTTACCACAATCAAGTGATCTTCAATAAGATTGGGAGCAGATTCTCATGAGACACCATGGAAACCAGAAGGGAGTGAGATGATACTTCTAAAATGCTGAAATAAAAATTTAAAAAAAACTGTTAACTAAGAATCTTATGTCAGGCAAATTTATCCTTCAAAAAAGAGGATAATTTAAGAAAATCCCAGATAAACAAAAGCTAATTTGTCACCAGTAGGCCTGCCCTAGAAGAAATGCTAGAGGGAATACTTTAGGCTGAAATAAGCAGACATTAGAAAATAACGACATTTGAAGAAATGAAGAACTCCAATAAAGGTAACTGCAGGGTAAATATAAAATGCAGTATTACTCTCTCTTTAGTTCCTTGCTTCTCTTTTTATATCCTATATGACTTAAAAGACAAATGCATAAAGTAATCATTATAAATCTATGTTAATGGACACACAATGTAAAAAGATGTCAATTGTGACAATAACTACATAAAG
Source organism: Tapirus indicus (assembly GCA_031878705.1). Lineage (NCBI taxonomy): Eukaryota > Metazoa > Chordata > Mammalia > Perissodactyla > Tapiridae > Tapirus > Tapirus indicus. The sequence goes on from CM062917.1 coordinate 57,676,821, forward strand.
AAGCAGGATGAAGCTGTATGGAAGCAGAGTTTTTATATGATATTGAAGCTAAGTTGTTATCAGTTCAAACTAGATTATTATAAATTTGTATATTAATTATAACCTGTATGGTAACTGCTGAAAAAAATCTAAAAAGTACATGCAAAAGAAAATGAGCAGGGAATCAAAATGTACACTACAAAAAAATCAATTAAACACAAAAGAATGAAGTAGTGGAGGGAAAGTGGAGCAAAAAAGGTATAAGACATACAGGAAAAAATAGCAAAATGACAGAAGCATATCCTTATCAGTAATTATTTTCATATAAATGGATTAAACTCTCCAATGAAAGGCAAAGATGGTAGAATGGATAATAAAACATAATCGAATTATACATTGTCCACAGGAGACTCACTTAAAATCCAAAGACAAAGTTGGTTGAAAGTAAAAGGATGGAAAAAGATATTCTATGCAAATAATAACAAAAAAAAGTGCTGAGGTGGCTACATTAATATTAGACAAAGCATACTTTAAGTCAAAAACTGTTACAAAGAAGGACATTGTATGTTGATAAAAGATCAATTCATCACAAAGATATAACAATTATAAACATGTACTTACCAACAACAGGGCCCCAAAATATATGAATCAAACATTGGTAGACCTGAAGGGAGAAATAGACAAGTCTACAGTAATAATTGGATACTTCAATAGCCCACTTTCAATACTGGAAAGAACATCTAGAATGTAGATTAATAAAGAAAAAGATGACTTGAACCAATACTATAAGCCTACTAAACCTAACAGATATACATGGAACACTCCACTCAACAATATAAGAATACATATTCTTGTCAAGTTTACATGTAATATGCTCCAAGATAGACCATATGTTAGGCCATAAAAAAATTCTTAAGAAACTTAAAAATATTTAAATCATAAAAAGTGTCTTCTCAAACTACAATGGGATGAAGCTAGAAATTAATAACAGAAAGAAAAGTGGAAAATTTGCAGATACATGGAAATTAAAAAATGCATTCTTAAACACCAATGGATCAAAGAGATAATTACAAGAGAAATTAGAGAATACATAGAGACAAATGGAAACAGAAACACAACATACCAAAACTTATTGGATGCAGTGAAAGCAGTTCTCAGAGGGGAATTTATGGCTGTAACAACTGCATTAAAAAAGAAGGATTTCAAATCAATAATCCTAGATTTACACCTTTAAGGAATTAGAAAAAGAAGAGCAAACTAAACCCAAACCTAGCAGAAGGAAGGAAGTAATAAAGATTAGAGCAGAGCTAAATGAAACAGAGAATAGGAAGACAATAGAGAGACTTGGCAAAACCAAAAGTTGATTCTTTGAATAGATCAACAAAATTGACAAACCTTTAGCTGAACTCACAAATCAGAGACAATGCAAAAGATAATATTGGAAATGAAAGCGGGGAAGGTACTGCCAACCTTACACAATTAAAATAATTACATGTGAATACCAGAAACAAGGCTATGCCAACAAATTAGATAACCTAAATGAAATGGAGAAATTTCCAGAAACACACAAATTACCAAAATTGACACAGAAGGAAATAGAAAATATAAACTGATCTATGGAAGTAAAGAATTGAATCAGTAATCAAGAAACTTTCAACAAACGAAAGTCCTGTACCAGATAACTTCACTGATACATTCTATCAAATAGTTAAAGTTAACACCAATACTTCTCACACTTTTCAAAAAAAAAAAAAAATTGAACAGGAAAGAACACTTCCTTACTCATTCTGTGAAACCAGTATTACCCTGATAACAAAGCCAAAGACAACACAAGAAAAAATAAAACCAACTACAGACCAGTATCCCTTATGAATATAGATGCAAAAGTTCTCAACAAAATACTAGCAAACCAAATCCAGCAGCACATTAAAAAGATTATACACTGTGACTAAGTGGGATTTATCCTAGCATGCAAAGGTGGTTCAACGTGAGAAAATCAATCAGTGTAAACACACCATGTGAATAGAACAAAAGGGTAAAAAAACCCGTGATCATCTCAATTGACCCAGAAATGGCATTTGATAAAATTCACCTTGCTTTCATAATAAAAGCACTCAGAAATCTAGGAATAGAAGGGAGCTTTCCCAACCTGATAAAAGCCACAGATTGAAAACCCATAGCTAGCATTGTACTCAGTGGTAAGAGACTGAGAGCTTTCCCCTAAGATCAGGAACAAGACCAGGATGCCCACTGTTATGGGCTGTATTGTGTTCCCCCAAAATGCACATGCTGAAGCCTTAACCCCTAGTACCTCAGAATGCATTTAGAGATAGGACCTTTAAGGAAATAATTAAGTTAAAATGAGGTCATTAGGGTGGGTACTAATCCAGTCTGTCTGGTGTTATAAAAAGAGGACATTTGGGCACACAAAGAGACACGGGGGGATGCACTCACATAGAGAAAGGACCACGTGAGGACGCAGCCAGAAGGCAGCCATCTGCAAGCCAAGGAGAGAGGCCTCAGAAGAAATCAAACCTGCTGACATCTTGTTCTTGGATGTCTTGCCTCTGGAACTGTGAGAGAATAAAATTTCTGTTGTTTCAACCACCCAACTGTGGTACTTTGTTACAGCAGCCCTAGCAAACTAATACATCTGCTTTCACAACTACTACTCACTGTTGTACAGCAAATACTGGCCAGAGAAATTAGGCAAGAAAACAAATAAAAGACCACCAAATTGGAAAAGAAGAACTATCCCTAATTGCAGACGGTATGTTTCTATATATAGAAAATCCCAAAGAATCCACATTACTACTACTAGAGCTAATAAATTCAGCAAAATTGCAGGGTACCAGATTAACACACAAAAATCAGGTGTGTTTCTGTACATGGGCAATGAACAAGCTGTAGAAGAAATTAGGAAGACAATTCTATTTATAGTAGCACCCCAAGTAATAAAATATGTAGGAATAAATTTAACCAAGGAGGTGAAAGACTTGTATACTGAAAATATTAAACATGCTGACAAAAATCAAAGATCTAAAAAAATGGCAAAACATCCTGTGCATATGGATTGGAAGATTTAATATTGTTAAGATGTCATTACTACTCAAAATGATTTATAGATGCAATGCAATCCTTATGAAAATTCTAATGGCCTTTTTTGCAGAAATAAAAAAGCTAATCCTCAAGTTTATATGAAATTGCAGGGGATCCCAAACAGCCAAAACAGTATTGAAAAAGAAGAACAAAGTTGTAGCACTCACACTTCCTGATTTTAATACTTTCTACAAAGCTATAGTAATGAAAACAACATGGCAGTTCCATGAGGACAGAAATATAGACCAATAAAATAGAGTTGAGTGTCTTCTCCAAAAAAGATATGCAGATGGCCAACAAGCACATGAAAAGATGCTCAACATCATTAGTCCTTGGGGAATGGTGAATCAAAACCACAATGAGATACCATTTGAGACTCACTAGGATGACTATGATAATAATAATAATTTTTAAAAAACAGGAAATAACAAGTGTTGGCAGAGGTGTGGAGAAATTGGAACCCTTGTACATAGATGATAGGAATGTAAAATGGTGCACCTGCTATGGAAAATAGTTTGGCTGCTCCTCAAAAAGCAAAACATATAATTACCATATGATCCAGCAATTCCACTGCTAGATATGTACATAAAATAATTTTAAAAAGGTACTCTTACAAATACATGTACACACATGTTCATATCAGTACTATTCACAGTAACCAAAAGGTGCACACAACCTAAATCTCCATCAGCAGGTGAGTAGATGAACAAATGCTCGTACATACAATGGAATGAGTCAGCCATAAAAAGAATGAAGTACCGACACATGCTACAACATGGATAAACCTTGAGAACATTAGGCTAAGTGAAAAGAAGCCAGACACAAAAGGCCACATATTGTATGATAACATTTATATGAAATATCCATAGAGACAGAAAGCGGACTTGTAGTTGCCGGGGGTGAGGAGGACGGGACTGGAGAATAATTGCTAACGGGTGCCTTTGGAGTGATGAATTGTTTTGGAAGTAGATAGAGGCAGTGGTTGTGTAACATTGTAAATGTACTAAATGCCACTGAATTTTTCACTTTAAAACAGTTAATTTTATGTTATGTGAATTTTACCTCAATTAAATATATCTGTGTAAGTATATATTAGAATATCTCCAATACATATCCATCCCTCTGCACTCAGGAAACGTTACTATAGGGAATACTTGACAAGCAAAACCTAATAGTTTATATAACATAATTATACATTATTTGAGTGATCTTGAGAAAATTCTATCTCTGTGTGTTAATCCTTAGTTGTCCCCAATGAGAGCAATGAAAACTACGGTAGGATTGAGAAGAAATCAAAAGACTAATTCCCCTGCTTTCTGCTTCCATTTATTTTAAACTTTTCATTTTCTTAAAAGGCTAATAAAATTCAATTTCATTAAGCTATGTTTTCATTTAAGTGACTGACATGCCAAAACTATATTATGTCAAAAGTTAGAAAAATATAAGGAAAATGCATTTTAGAATGAAATACACATTTTAATTATATTTTTCTTTATGTTTATGACATGTTAGACCCCTAAGCTTCATTTTTTATGCCAATTACATATTTTTCCTGAGGGATTTCATGGGCTCCTCTGCCCTCGGTCCGTGCGAGCAGCACACACTGAGGGTTTTGAGTCAACATTAGAAACACAAAGATATCCTGGGCTCAGAGCCTGCAGAGAGTTGGTGTCGCAGCAGTAATTACCATGGCGATGGACTGGGGTGGTTAACACAGTCCTTGAAAAGAGTTAGAAATGAGTGTGTCGTTTGTCGTGATATGGCTTGGTTTGATAGCTAGCTATTGCACACATTTTAATGGAAACTTCCCTTGGGCTACTGAGAAATCACTCTCTCCAGTATGGGTTTGTTGAATGTGTACCTGAGAGACATTCAATTTATGGTATCTCAATATTTTAGGTGAACTTTTCAGTTTTCTTTCCTGACATCAGATTAGTAATCAAGTCATTTAGAGTATGTAAAGCAATCTTCTTACCGGTAAAGTTGGATTTTATGTTAAAATGAGATAATGTAACTTCTGGTTAGATCTTAAAAATCAGAGTGTGTGTTTACACATGTGCATTTGAATATAAAATCATACATATATCACATACATATCTTGCTTATATATTTATCATTATGTAAATATAAATATAAAATATAAATTCATAAGTTTATCATATATTTATCACATATATATTTGTCATATAAATAAATTTTATTTATATATATAAAATTTTAGAATTTCAAAGGCCTGGGGGCTTGTCTAATTAGTTTCCCAAAGTTGCATGGCTAGTGGCAGACCAAGGACCAGAGTGCTGGTCATCTAGTCCAATATTTATATAGTCCCCCCATCTCTGGGTGAAGAGAGTTGAAAAAATTTACTCTTCAATTCACAGAATATTCACAGAATAGTTTTATTATAGGATTAGCCAAAGAGCTTCTCTTGTTTTATTGATTTACTCTTGTTCATACTCAATTCTCATTCCTATTTTCTACCTTCCCGTATGAAACTACTCAAATATATTTGATACATATGTTAAATGCACATAAACATATATGTCCCTGTCTCTGTTCTTAATTTATTTGAATTATTTTGTGCTATGTGTTTCATCTTGTTTCTCGCTATTTTTAACCAGAGTTTTTAAGAGCCAGTTATGTTGTTCAATGTTCTTCTACCGTAATCCACCTAATGGTGCAAATATTTCAAGATACACATTCACTGCATTGTTACATAGCCATCTTTTCAGTGGTGGGAAATTAGAATATCTCCAATTCTCTGCTACTACAGACCATGATGTGATGAATATCATTGTTGAAGTCCCCATGTAGGCCTGTTGCAAACATTTCTCTGGACTTTATAACTCAGAGTGTGATTACTAAGTCAGAGAATTTCGGCCTTCTTAAGTACTGACCACCAGAAAGGCTCTACCAATTTCACACCATTATGAAAACATTGTTTCCCTTCACAAAAACTCAATGTTTTGAATTTTTATAACTTTTACCAGTATGATAGGTCTAAAATGTTAGCTCATTTCTGTTATAATTTCTCTACTAACGGTTCTAGCTTCTCTGTATAAACATATTGCCCACTCAGGTTTTCCCTTGTAAGATGCTTATTGAGATATTTTGCCCACTTCTGTCTCAGTTGACCTGCCTTCTTTTTTTTTTTTTTGTGAGGAAGACCAGCCCTGAGCTAACATCCCTTGCTAATCTTCCTCTTTTTGCTGAGGAAGACTGGCGCTGGGCTAACATTGGTTGACCTGCCTTCTTTTTGACATGCAGCCGTTCTTTATCTGTTCTAAATATTAATCTCATGTACATCTTAAATGTCCCAACTAATCATCTGTCTATGAATGTTATTCATGGTGGCATTTGTTGAATCTTCACTTTTAATGCAGTCAAATTCATCTTTTTTTTTGCCTTATAGTTTATATTTTTGGGCCTTGTTTTAGAAGGCAATCCTCACAGCAAAGGCACAAAGTTATTATCCAATATTTTCATCTATTAACTTTAGAATTGTATCTTCCACATTTAAATCTTCATTCAGTTAGAGGTCACCTTTGTGTCAGCGATCCAACATTATTTTTGTCTGTATTTATTGAGTCAGTTTTCATGTGCTAGATAGCCTATCCTTTTCCTCCTGACTTGTGGGGTCAAGTTTGACATTTATCAAGTTTATATAAATAAATTGGTTTCTTCCGAGCTCTGTGTGGTATTCCATTTCACTTTTTTTCTCTCCATAAGGAATCTAAGTTTCTGTTTGTTTTGTTTAAACTCATGGGTTTATAGTACATCTTAATGTCTGCTGGGACATACAAACCTCACCCACTGTTGATCTTTCTCAAAACTTCAAATTTGACCTGACAATTCATACACTTCTTTCTTCCAAATATATTTCTAAAATAAGTTTGTCGAATTCCTCAAAAAATCTTTTTATATATATTTTGAAATATATATATACCTTTGTTGAAGATCTGAAAGTTTCCACTGTTATTTTATTTGAAGTTGCATTGAATTTGTAGACTAAATTTGGGGAAAATTGTCATCTTTATCATATTAAGTCATCTCATTTGTGAATGTGGCATATCTTTTCATTTATTCAGGTCTTGTTGTTTGTTTTTCTATTGAGTTTTGTCATTTTGTCCATAAAAATCTTGTGCATTTTTTTGTTAGATACTGTAACCAGTCAAGGTTCAACCTGTAGGAGATTATATATATATATGTATATGTTATATATATCTCTATATGATTTATTACAAACAATTGGCTTACACTATTGATTATGCAAGCTGGCTAGGAGAGTCCAAAACCCATAGGGTAGGCTGTCAGGAAGGTAAGATCATGGTCATAGGCAAGCTGAAATTCATGGGCACAGACTTTCCTCGCTCTTTCTTTCTCCTCCTTCCCTCTCAGCCTGGTTTTCAGGCCTTCTAGCTGATTGAATCAGGCCTGCCCAGATTATCAAGGATAATATCCTTGCTTGAAGTCAGTTGGCAGTGGACTTCAATCACTTCTGTAAACTCACAAAAACATCTAGATTAGTGTTTGATTAAATAACTGAGGACTGTAGCCTAGCCAAACTGCAACACTGGCAAAACCATTACAATATAGTTTGGGTTGCTAATTTAAGTGGTATCTTGTTTTCTATTTGATTATTGCTAATGTAGAGGAGCTATATTGACTTTTGTAAGATGATATTGTGTCTGAATCATTTTCATGTATTTGTTCTAATAGTTGGTCTATGGATTCCGTTTGACATTCTACATTGATGATAATATAATCTGCAAGTAATTCCATTTGATCATGTTACTTGCAAATAATTCTAGTTATTACAACTCTTCATTCTTTTTCTTATCTTATGACATTGGCCAGCACACCCAGTGATATGTTAAGTGGGAAGTGTATCAAGTGTCCTAGATCATTCTCTGACATTAATGGGGCTATGTCTAAAATTCCACCATAAACAGGATGTTTGCTTTAGTCAAGGTATAAATCCTTTATCATATTAAAGGTATTTCCTTCTATTCCTAGTTCTGAGTGTTATTTTCTTTAATCAAAAATAGATTTTGAGCTTTATAAGATGCTTCTTCTGTATCCATTGAGAAAATCATGATATCAGCCCACTACTGTGTGACTTACACTTATAGATTTATTAATAGTAAACCACACTGTTTTTTTGCAATAAACCCTAGTTTATTATGATGTGTTATATTTTTACTATGCTATTTCAGTTGGTTAGCAGTTATCTTTTTTAATAATTTGTGTCTGTGTCCATAAGTAAAACAGGTTTATGATTTTTTTTCTTTTCCAGACTTATTTAATTTTGAAATTAAAGTTACTCTAACTCCATAAAATGTTTTAGGCAACTTTCCTTCTTTTTCTACTCTCTGGAGCCACTCTTATAAAATAGGGATTATCTGTGCCTTCAAAGTTGACAGAACTCCCTTATAACATTTTCTGGGCCGGGGGCTTTTTGTGATTCCATTTTGTGGTAACATATCGTATGATGAATAGGGAAGCATCTTTCTCTTACAATGAATTTTTAATCAATGTTAATGGCATAATTTTACAAAGGTAATAAGACAGCTTTTAGCCTTAGACTAGTAATTAAGAGAGTAATTGTTACACGTCATATACTTTGGAGTCAGTCTACACAGTAGATTATATAGAAACATGTTCCATGTGGAACTGTAGGAAGGTCAGAATGAGCGTGTTTCATCTTAAGTTCTCTCACAGTCTCTGTTCTTTTATCCCCTAGGACATACGGGACGGTTATTAAAGTCTCTGTGCTTCACCAGTCTTTCCTTCCTGTTGCTGCACATCATTTTTCACATCACATTGGCTAGCCTTGAAGCTCAACACCGTATTGCACCTGGTTACAACTGTGAGTATTATGATTTTTTTCATATTAGGTGTGTGCATAATAAAGCTATGTGTCATAACACTCATAGAAATCCATTAATAATTACGTTATAAAATTCATGGCAATTTTTGGTCATCTGGCAGTCCAGCATACTATAAATACATACAAAGGAACTCTGCCATGGAGAATTGGGTAATGCCAGCAACTTAATTAATGAATCTTCAATACATATTAGGTCTCAGGCCCCTATCTGTATGTAAGACATTGTCATTGGGCTTAATCTAAAAAAATCAAGATTTACATACAGTCTTTGGAGCTTACACTACAGCTAGTGAGACAAGACATGTACAATTTCTAACATGACAAATAAGAGTACAGCAGTTGAATAACATTATATGACAGTGACCTCAATCCTATTCTGAAGCATAAAGTAAGATTTCATATGTCTTTATGGGAAAAATGTAATGACATATAGTTTTTTTTTTCAAATTGGGAGTTCTTTATAGCTATTTATAGGGAAATATTATGTCATACACATTATATTTGAAGTTATAATCTGAAAATGTCAACATGTGTGTGCTTTAGTATCATTTTTCCAAAACTAACCTGCCATCGGATAAATTCAACTTCAGTTTTTGTAGGATATATGATTGTCATTTGAAAAAACCGAAGCATTTCAAATAGATAGATTACGATGCACATGTTTTAGATTAAACCTAAAGAAACCCTGAGCTGTTTGAAATAGACCATAATAGCAGTTTTAAATTGTCAGTTTTTCCTTGAGGAACCCATTTGTGGTTTTCAAATTTCCTGATCTTTCATAAGTGCAAGCACAAGTAATATGAAGTAAACCTACCCTCCCTGTAAAATAAAAAGGAGATCAAAATTCTTCATGGATCAAAGAGTATTAACATTAATATAGTGAGAGATTCTTTAGGAGAATCCGTGTTCATAAATTATTCAATATCCCTTACTGCGTAACTTTTAGAGAGCTAAACTTTACAGAGCTAAAGTTAGTATTCATTTTGGCCACTTCATTGAGTTCAGAGTTCCTTGGATAACAAGGCCTATCAAAATGATTTTTGATTTAAGATCTATGATTTAAGATATGGTTATTGTTTTTAAAATTGAGATATAATTCATATACTATAAAATTTGCCCATTTAAGGAATATAATTCAGTGATTTGTAGGTTGTGCAACCATCACCACTATCTAATTCTAGAACATTTTCATCACCCCAAAAAGAAACCCAGTGCCCATGAAGAGTTACTCCCCATTTCCTCTCCACCTATCACTAGCCAACCACTGATTTACTTTCAGCCTGTTCTGGAGATTTCATCTAAACAGAATCATACAATATGTGACCTTTTGTGTTTGGCTTCTTTCACCTAACATAATGTTTTTAAGGTTCATCCATGTCATAGCATGTATCAGTACTTTATTACTTTTCATGGCTGAATAATATTCCATCATTAAGATATGGCTTTAATGTTTGGTAAAAGTCACTTCATTATTAAACACTTGATAAAATACAGTGTTTAAATAATGGTATTTTAGTTATTTTACAGTGATAAAGAGCATTTATTACATCTGGCCAGGTTCAAATCTTTTTGGACTTAGAAATGTTAGCAGCAATATTTTATAGTGCTTCACAATCAAAAACCCTTTGGATATTTTTTAATAAGGCATTTCCAGGACCATAAGGAAGGATTTCTGAGCCATAGTGTTGTCTGAATGAAATGCTATTTTGTGAATAATGAGTTCTCTGTCACTGGAAATATTTAATCACAGGATGTATTACAACTCATCAGATTTTTAAAATTTGAGTTTATACATATATATCATGCCTGTTTCTACAAATAATTTTAGGTGCTGAGTGATATTGTAGAAAGGATTGCACTGGAGGGTGTCTAGATTAGCAAGTGAAATTCATCATTTCTTCTGACCCAGACAGTCCAGGCATTTCTATTTTTATGCAAAATGATGATTTTCCACAGTTCTACAAAAGTCAAAATAAAAATGTAACATGAAGTGTTAAAACAATATTCCCTTTTCCACATTTATAAATGTATGTACTCATGTATGGTCTCCCCTATAAGGTATAGAGAGAGATAGACAGACAGAAAGACATACAAACTTAACATATACACACACAGAAGTTTGTTCATGCTTGTCTCCTCCTTCCCAGGCAAGGATCTAAATTACTTAGATCCTTTGGATGGGTCCTACATTAATATCGTGAAGAAGTGGTGAAGGGTGGAGGCCATCTCAGGTGTAGGCAGAGCTGGCCTCTAGGCATGCCTCTCCTTCCTAAGCATTCCTTGCAACCCAATCTTGGGCGTTAGACCTGCCTCTCCTAACCTCACAGCCTAAATAGTTGGGCATCTAGCAAGATATTTCTGTGTCTGTCTCAGGGATATTTTTATTCATGCACAATTGCCCTCTACTCTTATTCTTCACTGCAGTATAACTGGAACATGTCCAAATCTAATGCATTGTCCTTCCTTCCTTTTTTTTCTTTTGGTGAAGAAGATTGGTTCTGAGCTAACGTCTGTTGCCAGTCTTCCTCTTTTTGCTTGAGGAAGATTGTCACTGAGCCATCATCTGTGCCCATCTTCCTCTATTTTGTATGTGGGATGCTGCTATCCCACATCAAGCTGCCATGGCTTGATGACTGGTGTGTAGGTCCGTGCCCAGGATCCAAACCCACAAACCCCGGGCCGCTGAAGCGGAATGTGTGAACCCAACCACCACACTACGAGGCTGGCCCCCTTCCTTCCTTTTGTGACGTTCCCATGTAAAAGCTCTATTCTGTTCCACAAAGAGCCAATCTAATAAAGTCATATTAGTAAATGTTATTTCTAAGTTAAATTCTAATTTGAAGTTTATTTCTACAAAAGTTAACATTCCAACTTGAAGTTCCAATACTTTTGATGAAGTAACCAACAGAGAAGGGATATGCTAAAGACTGAGTTAGAAAAGAAAATTGAGCTCTTTACTTCCAACCGTAGGTGCCTTGAAATTGAGTTTACAGAAATCATAAATTTCTTGTGAAAAATGAGTGATACGTGCAACAGCATTGGCTCATCGGGTGTTACAGATTTTTTGGGGTCAATTTCATGTGTAGCATTTAAAGTAATACGTTCCTGAAAAGGGATAAAAGAGAAGGGCAAACAGACTTCAGAGCTTTGCAAACTGGTTTAGTCCAAGATTGACACAGACCAGGTTTTTAGCCTAGAGTGTTTTTTAATGATCAAGTTATATAAACTCCAGAAAAGACTGTTAGAGTGGGTAATGGAAACAGCGACTTTTAATTTAGAGTTGGCTTCACCTCACTAATGTTATTGTTTCTCAAGCATTTGGAGTTTCGATTACACCATCAGAGTTGTAAACAAACTCAGCTCTTTTGGTATCCCATATTGAAAGTTTAACCTTTTTTTGGCATCTGCAGATGCAAAGTAACAAGATTTCAAATGAAAAGACAAAAGTGTGTTGGCCAGCAGTGTTGTGCATTTTGAATGTTTTCCCCACATTCAGGACATTGGCAAATTAAAATGGAATGACCCAGACAAGTCAGGTCCCAGCTATCTTCAAGTGGTAGCAAATCCAAGACCTTCTAGGCGCTCACTTCTACATGTTTAGCTTTGTTTTCCTGCCTCCTCCTCTCCCCGTTTACAACTCATGTGCCCACACCCTCATCATGGCAGAAGCTCCCAGGGCCCCTCAGGAACCTGAGACACAGGTTTGGGGGCAACAGTAGCACTTAGAAATATGGAGTCACTGAAAGCTCTTGTTCCCCCAGAGCCCTGTGCATGTTAACTGGCAGTAGTAAAGGCTTTTTCAAACCACCCTGTTTGGTTTTTGACGAGCTGGCAGCTTTGTTAAAGGTGCCATTGTGCAGAACTGAAACTCAACACCCTTCCCCATTTCTCCCTCTCTTTTTTCATTTCCAAAGGGCACTCTTACAGGTAAGTGAGGAAGTCGGTAGGGCAGGGGGGACCTCTGTAAACTTTCCTCAAACATGTGTTGTGCCGCTTACTAAAATATTTTCATTCCATCAAAACTATACTATTTAAATAAATGTGAACCCAGTTTCAATTATGTCATTACCAATTCCACAGAAGTAGTTTGTTTGACTCGGTGGTGGATGTATGGCAGCGTAGTGAAATTTCAAGGCCAGTCTGGATTCTTGGGCTGTGCTAAAGCATGCTATTGATTGAAAGAAACCCTTGAGTTCAAAACTCTGAAAGAAGAATTTGTGGTGATAATAGCTACCGTTTATAGAGCGCCTACTAACTGTTGGACCCCAGGGATCATCATATCCCTTTTCCAATTAATGACTCCTTTTTTCTTGTTACAAATTGGCTCCAAGATTCTTTAAGAAGGGCACTCCATCCACATGATCCCATTCCATTCTCTAAACAAGTCTTTAGGGTGGGTGGGGCTGTGCAGATGGACAGCTGTGCACGGCCTGAGAAGGGGCGTGGGAACTGCACTCCAACCAAGGCTCCTGTCCCCAGGCTAGGCACCCTCTCCGAGGCTGGATCCAGCTGGAGACGGGCATCATCTCGTTCTTACAAAGAGGCTGATCTGCTGGCCAAGCCTTGCCCCTCTAGTGCTGTGCCTTTTCATGATCTCTTTTCTCCAAGGAGGTGCCCTTCTTTTGTATAAAAGCAGTGCCCAGTCTGCATGTCATGTTGAGGTAGGGATGAGGGTTATGATGAGGTAGGGATGAGGGTTATGATGGATGAGGTAGAGATGAGGGTTATGATGGATGAGGTAGAGATGAGGGTTATGATGGATGAGGTAGGGATGAGGGGGATGAGGGTTATGATGGATGAGTAGGGATGAAGGTTATGATGGATGAGTAGGGATGAGGGTTATGATGGATGAGATAGGGATGAGGGCAACACTGAGGGTGATGATGGAGAAACAGGCTCTGGGAGAGCAAGAGAGTTGCCCGAAGTCACCACCCACCTGAGCTGGGATCTGAGCACTGATCTGGCTGACTTTCCACTCTTTGTGGAAGTCCTTATTTATCATCTGTTTAGGATTGTTTCCTCTATTACGCTTCTTAGGACTTTGGATTAGTCTAGTTTCAAAGGGCTGAAGTAAGAGTTTCTAGTATTTGGTCCATGATTTTCTCTTGTTCGGATATTCATCCCTGTACTGAATTGAGTATCTCCTTTGCTTCATTCAGTTGCAGCATCACAGGCTCATCTTCCCCTGAGAGTCAGACCCCTCACATTAGCTGCTTTCTCCCCCTTTGCGGGGAGGGGCATCTAGAGTTCCAGCTTCTCTCACTCTAAGAGCACAGGACACTGGGCCCAGAAGCCCATTGACCGAGAGGCTATTCTAGCCCCTAATCCTCCTTTCCTCCTTTATCCTGATGGCACTCTGACCTCCAAGCCTATGAGGCTCCCGATGCTGAGACCCAAGGTATGAAACATCAGCACTTGACAAGAAGTCGAAGGGACAGACATGGGCCTGGCGGTTTAGCCCTCTGTCCCCATGTCCCCATGACTGTGGGCTGGATGCATGGAGTGAGCCACTCCTGTGGATGCTCTGCTTTCTGGTGCCTCTGCTGACTTGTCCCTTGGCACACGTAGCCAGAATCTTGGTCCCGTGCTTTGCTTATCATGAATCGTGCTAATTGGAGATGGACTCCTAGATTTGCAGAGTCATGGTGGGTCTATCCTCATAAAAATAATTCCATAGCCTAAGGACATCTTTTATTTTTATTTTTTATATTTGACACAGTACTGTGGAGGAGAGAGTTAATATTTATGAAATGAGAGACAAAATATGTAAAGGGAAGCTAGCCCCATGCTTGCCTTAGGAGACGTTTTTTGGAATTACTTTCTGCCGCCTGCTTTCTTATGAAGGGTGGCCTGGAGGCTCCATGAGGGCATCTAGGAGGGTCTTGATTCTTCTCATCCCTCTCTTCCCCTCTCCCCTCCTAGCTTCCTGAAAGCAGGTACTGCCCTTCAATACAACAATTAAAGACAAACAAACAAACCCAGACCACGTTGTAATTCTTCTTCTGGCCATCTGTACCATGATGAAGACACCAGTGTAATTTCCTCTGAACCAAAATAGTCTAAAAGCATCTGGATTGAATATACACCTTCTGATCACATTTACAATAAAAGAAAGTAGGCTTAAGTGTTATTCCCCTCAGCCCCTGGTAACTGAGGCAGATTGCTTTTTCCATCCACTGACACACTTAGGCACGTGCCAGCCTGTGATGGAGCCCAATATTTGGCACTGTGGGCAAGGCTGTTCCAGTCTAGGACTAATTTATGATCAATAGACTCTGGATGGAAAGCATTGTGTGAAACCTGATATATCATGGAGTCGACTTTCTTGGAATAACAAATACATTCACTTTTTACTGCCAAAAGCTGGACACAGCCAAGAGGGAGAATTGAGGGGGTGGCACCATGTGGAAGAGAAACTCCGTCAGGATGAAAATCTCTTAGGCCAGTGCCTTGCAGATATCTCGATTTTCCTTAGAGTGATAGTCATATAGTGATGTTCAGTTTACATAGCATTTCTCAAATAGAATATCTCATTTTATTGTGAGAAATATTTTTCATGAGAATTGTTTATATTATCCAATATATGAGTAAATTTAGGATCTTATATGGCTGTTGGCAATTTACTCATCTCTGTGCTTCAGTTTCCTTGACTGTTAAATGAAGATAATAATAGTCTGCCATCTCAAAGGGTTGTTGTGGGGGTTGAATTAATACAGACCATGCACTTAGAACAGTGCCTGACCCCTAGTAAGTGCTCAATAAGTACAAGCTATTACTATTGTTGTTGTTATTGTTATGAGAGTAGTCGTATTTCTTGCCCAATGTCACATACAACTACAAGGTAGCAGAAGCAACTCAGAACCAAATCCCATCTCCAAATTATACACAGTCACTTGTATATGCATAAGTGGGCAAAACTTGGAAATTATGAAACTTACATGGTACCAAATAATTCTCCATTACAACCCTTGTCTCAGTTTCTTACTAATTGTGATACATTTAGGTTTATACATACTCTACGCTGTGTGGGTGAAATGGTGCTGGTTGGAAGGTGGTGTCAATGAAGTGGATCTTTAGTGACCCTCCACTCTCTTTCCAGTCCTTTTTTTGTCTTCTTCAGTAACTTCCCCACCAGGGAACTCATCCACCTGCTCTGTGGCTGCAGTGTTGGGTCTGGCCTGGACTTGTGAATACATTATGGTCCTCTCCTCCTTCCCTCATCTACCCTAAAGGTTGTTATCCATCCTGTGCCCTCCAACACAGAGGAAAATATTATATATATATATGATTCGCTATTTATTACCCTTTCCATATTATGTATTCTAAAATAATAAAATTTTAGAAGAAGGAGATAAAGGTTGAAAATGTTAGGAAAAGGAGGAGCTAACACATACTTTGTAAAGTAAACTAACAGTTTGCTCATATTACCTCACTTTAATCCTTACTATGTCTCTTAAAAAGGAGTAGCTCTCACTACCATATGTTCACAGGGAAGTGAGGACCAGGGGTAGAAAATGTCTTGCCTTAGGTCATTCAATTAGTGGCAGAGCCAGAATTCAAACTGAGGTCTCCTGGACTCCACAGCCCATATTCTTTCCAATACATCATGCAGCCTCATAAGTTTGCTGGGGAAAACTTTATGGAGAAATAGGGCGTTGGTTAATTAGATGTTGAGGAATAGGTAAGATTAGGATATGCGAATTTTGGAGGATGTGCTAGGTGAGATGATGATTAATCTGATATACTAACTCTAGGTAAAGTATTTATGGTTAGTAAACATTGACCTTTAAGAAGATCTTCCCCCCCAAAGAGGTTCAAGAGGGTGACACAGGAAGAACCTGAATTCACCTCGTCTTACAGACACAACAAATCTACAGCTCACGTGGAACAATTCTCCCTGAAAAGAATCTGAGAACTAGATGAACAGCTACACCACAACAAAGGATAAAAGGGCCACATTGAGAAGCGTAGCAGAGGCAGAGACACAGTCTCACAAAAAACCCCATCCCCAGTGTGGCGATCCATGATTGGCAGGGATCTCGGAAAAAAAAAAAAAAAACACAGAGCTTCTCACTGAGGAGAAAGAGGTTTGTGCCTCACATCAGGCACCCCAACCCTGGGGACCTGCATCAGAGGGATGAGCCTACAAAACATCTGGCTTTAAAAACCAATGAGGCTTACATCCAGGAGAACCATAAGGCTGTAGAGAATGGACACTCTGCTCTTAAAGGGCTCATGTGCAGACTCACTGTCCCAGAACCCAGCTCAAAAGCAGTAGTTTGAAAGAGCCTAGACCATAGGTGAAGGAGATTCATTTGCTAATCTTAAAGCATCTGCCAGAGGGGCAGAAGTCTGTTGGAACTCCCTCTGGGGATGGAGGCACTGGCAGGTGCCATTTTTATGTTCTCTTTCTACCTTGCTAGTGCTGCACGGGTGGGCACCATTTTTGCATTCTCACCCTAACCTGCTAGCTGAGGTGGGTGAGCAGCCTTGACCCCCCAGTACTGCTCCACTAGCACCCCACCCTTCTGTGAGCAGTCCCAACAGAGGAGGCAGGCAAGCATCTCTGCCCCCTCATACTGCTTCCATGAGCAGCCCTGACAGAGGAGATGGACAAGAAGTCCCTACCCCCACTACTCCCGTGACCCCACCAAAGCCATTGGGTACACGCAGCCCACACAGGGGATGCCCCTGGAGTGCCAGGCTCTGGTGGCCAAATGGGATTGCATTTCAAGGCCCCACAGGTCTGAAACAATCAGAGAGATGTTCGAGAGTCAACCAAGAACTAGGGCAAGGTTAAACAATAAGGTTCATCTTCTACACAAGGCCACTCCGTCAAGACTGGGAAAGATAGCTGTTTCTCCTAATACATAGAAACAAAACAGAGTCAAGCAAAATGAAGAAACAAAGGAATATGTTCCAAATGAAAGAAGAAGCTAAAACTCCAGAAAAAAAAAACCTTAATAAAACGGAGATAAGTAATTTACCAGATAAAGAGTTCAAAGTAAGACCCATAAAGATGCTCACTGAACTCAGGAAAAGAATGGATGAACACAGTGAGAACTTCAACAAAGAAATGGAAAATATAAGTACCAAACAGAAGTCACAAAACTGAAGAATACAACAACTGAACTGAAAAACACACTAGAGGGGTTCAACAGCAGACTAGATGAAGGAGAAGAAATAGTGAGCTGGAAGACAGGGCAGTGGAACTCATGCAATCAGAGCAGTAAACATAATTTTAAAAAGTAAAGGTAGCTTAAGAGACATTTTGGACAACATCAAGCAGAATAACATTCACATTTTAGGGGTCCCAGAAGGAGAAGAGAGTGAGAAAGGGGCAAAAAACATATTTGAAGAAATACTGGCTGAAAGCTTCCCTGACCTGGGGAAGGAAACAGACATCCATATCTAGGAAGCCCAGAGAGTTCCAAAAAAGATGAACTCAAAGAGCCCCACACCAAGAAACATTATAATTAAAATGTCAAAAGTTAAAGACAAGGAGAGAATATTAAAAGCAGCAAGAGAAAAACAACTTGCTACATCCAAGGGAACTCCCATAAGACTATCAGTGCGTTTCTCAGCAGAAACCTTGCAGGCCAGAAGGGAGTGACAGGGTATGTTCAAAGTGATGAAAGGAAAAAACTTCTATCCAAGAATCCTCTACCCAGTAAGGTTATCATTCAGAATTGAAGGAGAGATAAAGAGTTTCTCAGACAAGCAAAGGCTAAAGGATTTCATCACCACTAAACCAGCCTGACAAGAAAAGTTAAAAGGACTTCTTCAAGTTGAAAGGGCACTAACTAGTAACAAGAAAACATATGAAAGTAAAAATCTCACTGGTAAAAGTAAATATATAGTACAGGAAGTGGATTAATCACATATAAAGCTAGTGTGAAAGTTAAAAGGAAAAAGTAGTAAGAATATCTATAAATATAATAATTAGTTAAGGAATGCACAAAATAAAAAAGATATAAAATGTAACATCAAAAATATAAAATGGGGGGGAGTAAAATTGCACTTTTAGAATGCATTCAAACATAACATGCTGCCAACTAAAAATAGACTGTTATATATATAGGCTGTTATACATGAGTGTCATGGTAACCACAAAGCAAAAACCTATAATAGATACACAAAAAATAATGAGAAAGGAATCTAAGCATAACATTACAGAAAGCCATCAAAACACAAAGGAAGAAACCAAGAGAAGAAGGAAGGAACGGAGAGGAACTACAAAACATCCAGAAAACAATGAACAAAATGGCAATAAATTCATACCTATCACTAATTACTTTAAATGCAAAAGGACTAAATTCTCTAATCAAATGACAGAGAGTGGCTGAATGGATAATAAAACAAGACCCATCTATATGCTGCCTGCAAGAGGATCACCTCAGATGTAAGGACACACAAAGACTGAAAGTGAGGGATGGAAAAAGATGTTTCATGCAAATGGAAACCAAAAGAAATCTGGAGTAGCTATACTTATATCAGACAAAATAAACTTAAAAACAAAGACTGTGATAATAGACAAAGATGGGCATTACACAATGATACAGGGATATAACATTTGTAAATATTTATGCACCCAATATAGGAGCACCTAATATATAAAGTAAATGTTAATAGATCTAAAGGGAGAAATCGACAGCAACACAATAATAGTAGGGGGCTTTAATACCCCACTTACATCAATGGATAGATCATACAGACAGAAAATCAATAAGGAAAGAGTTGGCCTTAAAAGACACTTTAGATCAGATGGACTTAATAGATATATACAGAACATTCTATCCAGAAGCAGCAGAATACACATTCTTCTCAAGTGCACATGAAACATTCTCCAGGATAGATCATATGCTAGGCCACAAAACAAGTCTCAATAAATTTAAGATTGAAATCGTATCAAGCATCATTTCTGACCACAATGGCATGAAAGAAGAAATCAACTACAAGAAGAAAACTGACAAAATCACAAATATGTGGAGATTAAACAAGATGCTACTGAACAACCAATGAGTTAATGAAATCAAAGGAGAAATCAAAAACTACCTTGAGACAAATGAAAATTGGAAATATGACATACCAAAATCTATGGGATGCAGCAAAAAGCAGTTCTAAGAAGGAAGTTTATAGCAATACAGGCCTACCTCAAGAAAAAAAGAAAAACCTCAAATAAACAATCTAACTTTACACCTAAATGAACTAGAAAAAGAAGAACAAAAGAAGCCCAAAGTTAGTAGAAGGAAGGAAATAATAAAGATCAGAGCAGAAATAAATGAAATAGAGATTAAAAAGACAATAGAAAATATCAATGAAACTAAGAGCTGGTTCTTTCAAAAGATAAATAAAATTGACAAACCATTAGCTAGACTCATTAAGAAAAAAAAGGGGGAGGACTCAAATAAATAAAATCAGATATGAAAGAGACAAATTACAACTGATACCAAAGAAATATAAAGGATCATAAGAGACTCCTGTAAACAATTATACATCAACAAGTCAGACAACCTCAAAGAAATGGATAAATTCCTAGAAATGTACAATCTTCCAGGACTAAATAATGAAGAAATAGAAAATCTGAGTAGACTAATTCCTAGTAAGGAGATTGAACCAATAATCAAACTCTCAACAAACAAAAGTCCAGGACCAGATGGCTGCACTAGTGAATTCTACCAAACATTCAAAAAGATTTAATATCTATCTTGCTCAAACTCTTCCAAAGAATTGAAGAGGAGGGCATGCTTCCAAACTCATTTTACAATGCCAGCCTTACCCTGATACCAAAACCAAAGACAACACAAAAAAAGAAAATTACAGGCCAATATCCCTGATGGACACAGATGCAAACATCCTCAAAAAAATATTAGCAAACCAAATTCAACACACAATACGTTAAAAGGATCATAGACCATGATCAAGTGGGATTTATTCCAGGGTTGCAAGGATGGTTGAACATCTGCAAATCAATCAACATGGTACATCACATTAACAAAATGAGGGATAAAAATCATGTGATCATCTTAATAGATGCAGAAAAAACACTGGACAAAATTCAACATCCATTTATGACAAAAATTCTCGACAAAGTGAGTATAGAGAGAATGTATCTCAACATAATAAAGGCCTACGTGAGAAGTGCATAGCTAACATTGTTCTCAATGCTTTTCGCCTAAGATCAGGAACAAGAGAAGGACGCCCACCTTTGCCACTTTTACTGAACATAGTATTGGAAGTCCTAACCAGAGCAATTAGGCAGGAAAAAGAAATAAAAGTCATCCAAATTGGAAAGAAAAAAGTAAAACTGTCATGATTTGCAGATGACATGATTTTATATAGAGAAAACCCTAAAGACTCTACCAAAAAACTATTAGAACTAATAAATGAACTGAGTAAAGTTGCAGGATACAAAATTATTATACAAAAATCTGTTATATTTTTATACAACTAATAGCAAACTATCAGAAATAGAAATTAAGAAAACAATCCCATTTACAACTGCATCAAAAAGAATAAAATACCTAGGAATAAATTTAACCAAGGAGGTGAAAGACCTGTACACTGAAAACTATATGACTTTGATGAAAGAAATTGAAGAAGACACAAGTAAATGGAAAGATATTCCCATGCCCATGGTTGAAAGAACTAATATTGTTAAAATGTCTCTACTACCCAAAGCAATCTACAGATTCAGTGCAATCCCTGTCATAATTCCAATGGCATTTTTCACAGAACTAGGACAAATAATTCTAAAATTTGTATGGAACACAAAAGATCCAGAATAGTCAAAGCAATCTCGAGAAAGAACAAAGCTGGAGGTATCATGCTTTCTGATTTCAAACTATACTGCAAATCTATAGGAATAAAACTAGTATGGTATTGGCATAAAAAGACACACACATCAATGGGATAGAATAGAGAGCCCATAACTAAACCCACACATATATGGACAATTAATTTATGACAAAGGAGCCAAGAATATGCAAATGAGGAAAGGACAGTCTCTTCAATAAATGATGTTGGGAAAACTGGACAGCCATATGCAAAAGAATGAAACTAAACCACTATATTATACGATACGCAAAAATTAACTCAAAATGAATTAAAGACTTGAATGTAAGACCTGAAACCATAAAATTCCTAGAAGAAAACATCAATGGTAAGCTCCTTGACATTGATCTTAGCTATGTTTTTTGGATCTGACTCCAAAGCAAGGGAAACAAAAGCAAAAATAAACAGAACTACATCAAACTAAAAAGGAAACCATCAACAAAATGAAAAGATAACCTACTAAATGGGAGAAGATATTTGCAAATCATATATCTGATAAGGGGTTAATATCCCAAATATATAAGAAACTCATACAACTCAACAACAAAAAGACAAACAACCCAATTAAAAAATGGGCAAGGGATATGAGCAGACATTTTTCCAAAGAAGACATACAGATGGCCAACAGGCATGTGAAAAGATGTTCAACATCACTAATTATTAGGGAAATGCAAATCAAAACCACCATGAGATATCACCTCATGCCCATCAGAGTGGCTGTTATTAAAAAGACAAGAAATAAGTGCTGGCAAAGATGTGAAGAAAAGGCAACCCTCCTGCACTGTTGGTGGGAACATAATTGGTGCAGCCACTATGAAAAGCAGTATGGAGGTTCCTCAAAAAATTTAAAATAGAACTACCACATGATCCAGATATTCCACTACTGGGTATGCACTCAAAGAGAACAAATACACTAATTTGAAAAGATATATGCACCCCTATGTTCATTGTAGCATTATTTACAATAGCCAAGACATGGAAATGACCTAAGCATCCATCGAGGGATGAATGGGTAAAGATGTGTTATATATATAACAGTGGAATATTATTCAACCATAAAAAGGTGAAATCTTGCCATTTGTGACAACTTGGATGGACCTTGAGGACATTACTGTAAGTCAAATAGGTCAGATGGAGAAAGACAAATTCTGTATGATCTCACTTATATGTGAAATCTAAAAAACAAAACAAATTAACAAACAAAAAAAGACAAACTCATAGATATAGAGAACAGATTGGTGGTTACCAGAGGGGAAGAGGGTTGGGGGTGGGTGAAGTGGGTGAAGGGGTCAATTGTGTGGTGATGGATGGTAACTAGATTCATGATGGTGATCACTTTGTAATGTATACAAATATCAAATCACAGTATTGTATACCTGAAACTCATATAGTGTTGTATACCAATTTTACCTTACTAATAGTAGTAAAAAGAATACCTTCACCCCTAAGAGTGAGCAGTGTGGACACTACAGGAGCTGCATGGCTGCATGCATGGATTCACATTTGTTGTTGGGGATGGGTATTTCCTAGTCCTGCCTGATCCACTTCCCCTGCCTCCCTGCCTTCAGGTGGGTCCTGCCATAGGCCCTGTGTCAACTTGCTAACAACCAAGGCCTTCTGGTCTGTGAGTGATTTTATTCAGTATTTTAAAACCTGAGAAAATTGGAGACTTTTTTCTGAAGATGTCAATCAGTCAATAAATCAACAAGAATATATGGGATGTCTTTTGGTGTGCAGAAATCTACTTTCCTGAAATGGGAACCCCTGAGATCCTGGATTCTGAGGCTGTTTCCAAAACTACACGTATAGCATCTAATCCTTTCTCTACACAACAGTCTTTCCGATATTTGAAGACAGCTGTGACATCACATCCAAGTATCTTTTCAGATACATCTTAAGTCCCTGCCCTCTGCCATCTTCTCAGCTCATCAGTGTCTCATGTGGATAATCAGGTGAGAGAGTGTCAGTGTCTTATCAGCTGGGGTAGCTGTGGTCCCATTAATGCCAAACATCACAGGCATCACCGACTTTCCATTTCTGGTAACTGTCTTTTGTCGCATCAGCTAAGATTGTAGGTCTGTCACATATTGTGTGTTTGTCATGTAGGTATTTTCTTACCTGAAATATCAGATCTGTTTACTCATTTGCAGATAAAGAAACTGAGCAACATCAGCGTTCAATTCTGATTAGATAAAAAGTGGGAACAGTGTCAATAGCACCCAGGATCCCCAGGCGGGGCGTAGGGTATTTGCTGGCCCATGTGCCTGCAGCTCAGGGGGCCCATCCAGAGGGAGAGGTGGAGAGAAGAGGGAAGACGACCTCCCAAGCTTAATTTCTCCCCCTCCATGGCTGTCATTTCTGCCTCCCCCTCCCAACCGCTGCAAGCTTCCTATTCCCAGTCCAGACATTTGCCATTGTTATTCCCCTGGGAGAATGTTCTTACCCACAACCCAGTCTCTCGCTCCTTCGCCAGACCCATCCTTCAGTGCGGACCACCTCCTCCAGGAGCTGCGGGTAGGCTGGCTCAGGTGACTTTGGGATCCTCAAATACTCTAAGCATTGAACTTCTCATGCTGAGTTACGATCAGTGATTTTATATATTCTCCTATTAGAATATGATCAGGTTGACAGTGGCACTATCGTGTCTTATTTATTTTTATTACCAAACACCTACCACAGTGGCCCATGTAGAGTATACTGCCCAATAACTGTTTGAAGAAAGAATAAACGAATTAATAGCAAGAAAAAAGGAAATGAAAGTGTGATGAAGAGGAAATTGGGTGTCTCTCCTGTTTCCTGGCCAGTTTTCAGTGGATCCTCCCCTCTGGTCCATGGCTAAGCCCTCAGTGTGAACTTTGCTCTGTCCTCAGGTGTAAACTGAAACCTTACTTTGACACTTGTCACCATTCCCCTCTTCTCAGTTTGTGAGAAAATATGAGAATGACATGGTCACTGGAGGGCTTCTATTTCTCTTTAAAAAGTATATATCAAATAAAGTGACTTGGTATTGATTTCCTTTGCAAAAGGAAACTTGGATTTCCATTTGATTTGGGGATGTTAGGAGTAGACAAAGCTGGAAGTAGCACGGAGGGCAGAGGAGAGAGGGAGCTGGAGGGTGGGTGCACTGCATTAATAATCGGGGAGGGAAGAGAAGCCTCCAGACAAGAATAGCCTCACCGTTCTCCTCCAGCTCATCTGCTCCCACCCCATGCTCACAGTCCTTGCTGTAGGAGAAATCACAGTGCAGGAAATTTAAAATGATTTGGGATCGATTGTGTTTGCTTAAATAACAGTTTCCCTAACCTCAGTTTCACAATGCAGCATTTCTAGTGTAAATTACTTACCATAAAAGCACTAAGGTAAGTCCGTGTGGTATGGGAGTAAACCTAAGCTCAAAATTATAGACGAACAACACAAAGCTAGAACTGTAGGTTCCAATTCATGGCATAATGGAAGGGTATTTCAAGGGTATAAAGGAAGCAGAAAAATTGGGCCAAGTATAGTCATGACATTCCAGAAAATATTAATTCTATGACACAAGTTTGGAGTTAGAAAATTCCTCGTGATTTCCTGTATTAAAAATATATTTCAGGGATATAGAAGGTTGGAAAAAAAGTTGCTAATATAATTTATCTCTTACATTCATTTTTGGAAACATTTAAACATTTCCTGAGATTCCTATTGCAGGATATGTCTATATATAGAATACTAATATTAAATATATTACTATAAAATATTACATTTATAGACAAATGTTTTGCATATTGCTTTATCATTTATTTTCTGAAAGAGAAAAGTATTTGCTTTGCAAACATGTGTGTCATGTTGATAATTATGGTTTCCAATACTTTCCTTTTATTACCTTGCATTGTTATTTAGGTTATAATCTCTAATTTTTAAATGGGTGATCATTCAGGAAGAGCCCAAAGCCATTGTTAAGAAGCAGTGCAGTGGAATATGATTTGATGGGTGATTTCCAAATATTCTCATGTGGTGGGTGCACCTCCACCACTGCCAGTGAGTAATAACAAAAACCAAAGCATCCATGACACATAAACCACGTTAAACTAATCAGGATAGAGCACACACAGATTTCCTTTTTTTCAGTTTTGAAGAATCAGGAGGCTGATATTTTCACTGCAGTGTCTTGTTTATTTTTCTATGTACTCCTCAAAAAAATATTACTCTGTATTTCCTTAATTGAAAAATTTGCAAAAATGTCATAGTTAAATTATAACAATGATAATTATAGTATCTTGAACTCTTTTTTTTTTTTTTTTTGTGGGGAAGATCAGCCCTGAGCTAACATCTGTTGCCAATCCTCCCCTTTTTGCTGAGGAAGACTGGCCCTGGGCTAACATCCGTGCCCATCTTCCTCCACTTTATATGGGACGCCGCCACGGCATGGCTAACAGGCAGCGCGTCGGCGGGCGCCAGGGATCCGAACTCGCGAACCCCGGGCTGCCAAGCGCGGACTAAACTGCTGCGCCACCGGGCGGCCCCAATAGTATCTTGAACTCTTAATTTTGAAAATGTTTTTCCAGAAAGTAGAGACTACAACAACCACAAAGAAAATGTTTCAAATAATTCAGGTTATTTATAATCCCACAGTCCTGACACATATTCATTTATTTGATAACTATTTATTAAATGCCTGCTGTGTGCATTCACTCTGTTGGGAGCTTAGCATACAGTGAGTGGCCAACAGACGTCACAGGCACTGCCCACAGGCTCTACAGTCTACTGGTGGAAGGCGGAAGCAGACAAATAAATGAACAATAATAGAGTCTGATATAGCGCCATTATTGAGGATGTACAATGAACGAGGCAATATACATCATAGGTACCTACTCTGGTCTAGGGTGGAAAACTCCCTGGAGGAAGTGATATTGAAGCAGAAACCTGAAGGATGAGTATATGTAATCTTGCCAAAGAGAGTGAGAAGACCATTTCCCACAGAAGGCAAAGCAAGTACAAAGACTCAGAAGCGAGAGTGATCACAGCGCAGTTGAAGAATTGGGAGAAGGGCAGTATGGCTGGGGCAGGGAAAGTGAGGCTGGGAGTGACTAAAGATGCTATGGAGAGTTAAGGAGGAGCCAGAGCACAAAGGGCCTTACAAATCCGTGGGCTCTAACCTGGTTGCATAGTAGAATCACCTGCCAGGTTGCTTTTTAAACACGCATGCCTGGGCTTCACCCCAAATCAGTTGAAACTGAGTCTCTGGGATGGGACCTGGGCACTAACATCTTTTAAAAACTCCTCTGGTGATTTACTCTGCAGTCAATATTGAGGGCTTCTAATGCAAACTATATTAAGAACTATGGATTTTTCTTATGGGCAATGAGATGCTTTGACAACTTTTAAGCAGGGGAGAGAATTGTTAGGGTGTGTGCTTTAGAAAAATGTACACTGGCCGTATGTGTGAAGAATGGGTTAAAAGTGGCAGACTGGAGGCAGGAAGCCATTATATAGACTGTAGCAGCAATCCATGCAGAAGACAGTGGCAGCTTCAGCTGGGGTGGTGATGATGGAGCAGAGAAGTGAAGATGGTGGAGGGATAGCAAGGAGGAGAAATCAATGATTTGGTGAATGAATGGCTTAGTTAGGGAATAAGGAAGTGATCCCCAGGTTTCTAGCTTGGGGCACTGGAGAAGGACAGTGCCTTTCCCTGAAACAGGGGATAATGAATTCCAGTGAGAAGGGCAGGATTTGGGTAGAATTCCAGATGTCGATGAGAGACCTGATTGGATATTTTCATTTTTTCATGTTATGTTTCACATGCCATATACATTTCATTTACATTCTGTATTTAGTAATTCATTCGTTCATATCCATAGAGCAAAAATTTATTGAAAACCTGTTATACCTCAGATGCTGTTTTAGATTTGAAATACTTTAGTGAGCAAATCATGGACCTTATATTCCCTTAACTCTGTGTCCCTATGACTGGCATCAAATCTGGGTCATCTGGATGAAAACCAGAACTCTTTATTGCTATATGTTATGATTCTACGTTTCTATATAGTCTTATAAATATTTCATTTCTTGCATAATCTTCCCTCATGTTGATAGGTAAGAATGTTTTAAATTTTTCCTTAGGTGATTTTTTGGTGAGGAAGATTGACCCTGGGCTAACATCCGTGCCCATCTTCCTCTATTTTACACATGGGACATCTGCCACAGCATGGCTTGATATGCGATGCATAGGTCCACACCCGGGATCTGAACCTGCGAACCCCGGGCCGCCGAAATGGAGCACACGAACTTAACCACTATGCCACTGGGCTGGCCCCTTTGCTTAGGTGATTTTAATTTTTGCTGTTCAATATTGTTGTGAGCATTTACACATGCACATCTATTGATTATTTCCTTAGGATAAATTTTCAAAAGTGGATTTACTAGGTCAAAGAATTTGAATATTATTTTCCCTCTTCCTATACTGTACCATATTGGTCATCAACATGTTTGTACTTCTTGGAATGCCACCAGTAAAAATAAATAAATGATTGATGGATGAATGGTAGGATGGATGGATAGATAGATAGATGATAGATAGATAGATAGATGATAGATAGATAGATAGATAGATGATAGATAGGTAGATAGATAAATAGATAGATAGATGATAGGTAGATAGATAAATAGATAGATAGATAGATAGATGATAGATAGATAGATGATAGATAGGTAGAGAGATAGATAGATGATAGATAGGTAGATAGATAGATAGATGATAGATAGATAGATGATAGATAGATGATAGATAGATGATAGATAGATAGATGATAGAGGGATAGATAGATAGATGATAGATAGATAGATAGATAGATGATAGATAGATAGATAAATTTTTAAAGTGATCATAGGCTTCAAAGCCTTGGAGCCCCTTTAGGCCTCAGAGAAATCTTCACTCAGAGCCTTCTTCCAATATATAGATGGCTAATGAGCACAAAAATGCTCAGCATCATTAGTCATTAGGGTCATACAAATCAAAACTGCAGTGAAACACCACCTCACACCCACTAGGATGGCTACAATAAAAAAGAGACAATAGCAAATGTTGGCGAGAATATGGAGAAATTGGAACCCTTGTACACTGCTGATGGGAATGTGAAATGGTGCAGCTGCTATGGCACACAGTTTGGTGGTTCCTCAACATATTAAACATAGTAGCAATTCTACTCGTAGGTATATACTCAAAATAATTGAAAACAGGTGTTCCAACAGATACTTACTCATGAGCATTCATAGCAGTATTATTCACAATAGCCTAAAGGTGGAAACAACCTAAATATCCACAAAGGATGAATGGATAAACAAAAGGTGTTATATACATACAATGGAATATTTTTAAGCCATAAGAAGGAATGAAATTGATGCAGGCTACATCATGGGTTAACCTCAAAAACATTATACTAAGTGAAAAAGCCAGACACAAAAGTTCAAATATTGTATGATTCCATTTATATGAAGTATCCAGAATAGGCAAATCCAGGGAGACAGAAAGCAGATTTGTGGTTGCCAGGGGATGTAAGGAGGGGGCAATGGTTAGTGGTTGTTTAATGAATACGGCATGTTCTTCTGGGGTGATGAAAATGTTTGGGAGCCAGGTAGAGGTGGTGGTTGCATAACACTGTGACTGTACTAACTGCCACTGAATTGCTCATTTTCAAGTGGTTAATTATATGGTGTATGGATTTCATCTCAACAAAGAGAAAAAAAGAGTAAGAAAGTGTACCATAGTCACTGAAATCTCATTAGCATTTGGGTAGCAAAATAGCACTTTTGCTAGTTGAGTCGATTTTAAATAACTCAGTGCTTTTTCTGAAGATACTTGTTAGTGAAAACGTTTTTCCATAGGTTTACTATTTATATTTATTTTTGTGGAAGACTTGTTCATGTTATTGCTCATGTTATCCTCTGTAAATATATTTTACAAGGCTGACTTTTAAAATTGACTTTCATTAATTTTTATTACATTGAGTTTTATTTTTATTATTATAATCCATCATTCTTATTGTTGCTTCAATACTGTAAACTTACAAAGTGGATACATATTGTACTCTATTTTTTGCTGCTTTTTATAATTTAAAACACGTGCAACTCTTTCATTCACCTGAAGTTTATCTTGCATAGAGACTTTGGAGAGGAATTTTTTTTCCAAAAACGGCTACTAAGTTTTCCCATCACCATTGATTAAATAATCCTTCCTTTGGTACCAGTAGGTGAGCTTTACTCGTGCACAGGCGCTCTTCTTTGAGGTCTGGCGGAAAATTGGATTTTTAGCTCCCTTGTAGAGTCTGTTTTGCTAATACATCTATTTCTCCTCCTTCTCTTTCTCCTGCTCTCTGCTCCCCTCTCCCCAATTTTTTTTTTCATTGTGAAATTTGAGGTTCTATTTGGAGAAGATTCTGGTTAAATCTGAAAAACCAAAATGCAAGTAGAAAATGTAGGTCTTGGAGGACTTCACAATGCAGAGGATGACAGCCTGAATCGGCACCTACTGATAGTTCAGTCATCTTCACTTCAGAGTAAGACATAAGCTGTGTGTGTGTCTCAATACCAAACCTTGAAATTGATCAATAGCTTCTGGTAAAGGTAATATTATACCACGTATTTTCAGACTCAGCTTCTCCTTAATTTGTAGGTGTTTTTATCTGTCATTCTTCCATAAATTATGTCAGTACAAACAAGTACTGTCATCTGTTTGGGAGAACAGAAGATAAATGTAGAAAAGAATTACATTTTTTCTTATTGTTATATCTAGTATAACTAACTAATGTGGACAACTATCTTTGACTTTTTCTAGATGTTATGCATCTGGTCAAGATCTTGACTTTAAATTTGATGTGTATTTGGTGAAATTCCTCAATTAGACACAATTAGATACAGAAATGTTGCTTTTAGTCCCTAGAGTAAATGCTCCTATCTTAAGAGCTGTCCAGTATCTCACAGTAAACTGATTCTAAGGATATTTCTATTTAATCTCGATTGAAAGAATGTTTCTGAGTATGTTTTCCTTCCAGAGCAAATTCTAGTCTTTAAAGTTCATAAGATGATAGAGGTGTTTGCATTTCATGATAGAATGGAGCTTTCATGTTACAACAAATATCTCTCAGTTTATAGCTCAGTAAAGTAATCCCTTATATTGCTAAAGTGTGCTCATAGAATGTGACTGCTAGAAGGGCCATTCCATTTAAAGAGGTTCAATGACTGACATATCTTGGGGATGGAATTACTAGTCCAAAAATTGAGATGATACTGCATCTCAGGTGACTACTGGAAGTGTTTCTATGGAGAAAGGAAAGTAGAAGGAGGAGGGGAAATGTAGCACAGCTGTATGAAGCATAAAAGTCTGGTTCCAGAACAACATAAAATACGGCACCTGAGCTGATGGAAAGATCGACAGAGAACCATCGTATCTGCAGAAACTGGATGAAAATTAACTACGAATCCCAAACCAAAGAGCAAGGGGTGAATCCTGTGTGCAGCTCCTAGACTCCCAGTCTTTACATTTCTCCACTCACAGGGTGCTACGGGAAAACTGAGAATGCACGGGAAGAAAATGCCAGTCATCAGTATGAGGCTGTAGGGAGAAGAAGGAGGGCAGTGAGTCCCAAGGAAAAGCTGTGGGCAAGAAGAGAGGAGATGTCTAATAGACAGGCAGGGGGGCAAAAATTGCCCACTTTATCTACTATGGACAGCCTGACATGTCATTCTGTTGCACCCCTTTTGAGACTCTTTCATTGAACAGAGCATCTGGAAAGAATTCTAATTCAGTTGCATTTCAGGGGATCAGTACAAGCCCATAATATAAAGAGTTTCTTGTCCTGCTAATGTAGTTGATTATAGTCTTTGGTTATAGGTTCTTGGACAAACACAGTGTGGCTGTTGTGAGAATCAGGAGTGTGTTTCTGGAAGGCTTTGCACATGGCCTACAGAATGCAGCAGTTCACCTGGATTTATGCACGTCCTCCAGGGAAAGCCAGCATGCTCTCATGCAGATGTTTGGTTGTGAGACGTTTTCATTAACGGATCTCTAGGACAAGTCCTTATGTCTATTTCTTTGCTATTTATTTAAATTTCTTTCCTCTCAGACATAACAGCCATCTAGCCATATTGACTTTTACATTTAAGGCTGGATAAGAGTGGCCTTATGAAAAATCATTTTCTACTGAACTCAAATTTCCTCTGTAGAGTTGGATCCCCAGCGGTGTAAGTAGAGTGCAAAGCTGCTGTATTCATTGTTAATTTAAGAGGATACCTGGAAGCAGCATTCTAAACAGGAATCTGCTGGGAGTTATATTATACATATGCTGACTCATTTTTAAATATCTATATCCACAGAATATGGGCTCTTCTACCAAATGGAATGTTAGCGGTCATCCAGTCCAACCTTTTCATTTCAGGGATAAGGAAACAGACACAGTAGTTATGTGACTTTCCTAAGATCATTGAGAGAGCTGATTGCAAAGATTGCACCAGGACACCTAGCCCAATGCTCATCTAATAATATTTTTGAGAAAATCTAGAATATAATTTTAAAATTAGGGTTAGGGGAGTTTTTCTAATCTGAGTCATCAACTCATGAAAAAAAAAAAGACACACAGTTGACCCATAAAGGTCAATCAAGTAAAAATAGATGCTCACCATGGAGTCAGAAAATTCATTTTTTGTGGCCACGATAGTGTAACTGCTATGACTCTAGTGCTTCTTGTGTCACCGAGGGTGTTACCATATACTGTGTCTGTAAATGAATTTTTTAGGGCTGAAAATGCTACCCTTTATGTTTTTAATTATTTTTTAGAGTTTGAATAAAGATAAGCAGTAGCATAAAAACAATAGCTTTTAGGCTAGAGAATTCCTACTTCTGGTGTAGAGTCTGGCTTTAGTGTTTCTTGAAAAAGATCTTAAACATTGGACATACAGGAAGTTTTGCTTCTTGCTATCATACAGCTAAATCCTTTATATCTATATTTAAAATATTTTAGATGAGTTGTAGAGCATTTGGTTGAATAAAACAATGTCAATGTTTAAAGTACATACTGTATTGGTTTGGCATTTTTAAGATTTTCTAACTTCAATAAACAGATGAAAAGCAGCAACCACATTTCCATAAGATCAAGCTTAGAGCCTTATGATCTCAAATATTCCAAAGCTGATAAAAATCTTGATTTACTTCAATTTGATAATTTTTGAACTTTTACAAATATTAAAAAGTATTTATATATACAATAAATTTAAGATTCTCTGAAACTAGAAATATGATAGCTTTAACCATTATTCAGGAAACAACAGTATTTGTGACATGAGAATCATCTCTTTATTTCTTTATTATTTCTAAGTACCTAGGATATAATAAAGACTCATTACTATAAAGTACTTTGTGATGAGATTAAAATTCATATTATTTACTTTATCAAAGATATATCAAATGAATATTTTTACTTAAAAGAAATGTAGATGCTTGTTATATTAGAGCTGTAATTTAAATCATAGGCTCTTGTCTAAGTCTGAAAATCTGCTGACTCTCTGACCTTGGACAAGTCACTATTCCCAGCAGACTTTGTGATTTCATGGAATAAAAAGGTGTTAATACTAGGGAGCATATGAACTGATTGGATGTCTTAAAGAAGGTGTTGGAATGCACAGGTGGTGTTAAGAAGTTGACAAAGTGAGATGCAGAGTCTTAATAAAAAATTTTAAGAATTCTTTATATCTGCATGGGTGTGTCATAAGATATCTCATGTCAACTGTACCTGCAATGAGTTATCTGTATGTGATCTTCTGACATATTGGTAATGAACTTGAGCGTGTGATAATTTCCCTCAATCCAAACAATTAATTAATCCAAAACTTAAATTATTATTTAAGAATCTTTCTTTAGATAATTGTAAACTAAAAAAAGACAGGATGTGAAGTTTCTGATGAAATCTCTATAAAATCACTTACCTTTCCATTACTTCAGATGCAGGTGAGCATACTATTTTTCTATTAAGACTTTGAAAATAAAATAAAATGCATGTTCCATTTAAAACAGCTCTTTGTTGCATTACTTCATACTTTAAAATTTGAATCAATCAGCTAGTGAAATGCAACAACAGACATCCCACTAATAAGACTGAATAATTAACATATCTTTTCTATTGACAGAATATATTCAGTGTCTTCTCTCTGTGCTTCAGTGATAGAGAGACATTATTGTCAACAGTAACTGACATTTATTTTACTCTTGGAATTATTTATTCTTGGGTTTGAGTCATAGCAATAAACATTCTCAATAATGATGTAATTTTAAAATTTACTATGTTTTAGTAAGTGTACCAGTAAACTTTATACTCAATAATATAAAATTCTCATAAGAGTTGGTATTTTTATTTATGTTTTAAAGTCAGAGTGACCAAATTTATGCCCTAGAATATGTCTACCTTTTTATGGCCTTAACACTTAATTTAAATGATAGGCTGTCTGAAGTCCATGAATGCACTTTGGGGAAAAGTAGGCTTTTTGTTTCTCTTGTGGTGAAACCAAGGGGCATTAGTATAAGGATGTTGGAGTTGGTTGAGAATCATGCAACTGGATCATGATAAGACTCATCAGTTGAAAACTCATTCCCAGGTAGCCCAGTGACTCAAGGCCCCATATATTAATTCCATGAAATAATGGTGGACACGTAATTTAAATAAACAGAGAGAGGATGCACTCTCCCCACCTCCAAGGATGTCAAAGAATCATGGAAAGCACAGCTCATGTCCCTCATTCTTCCAACACATATTTACTAGCCATCTACTATGTGTCAGGCACTGTTCTAGATGCTGGGGATATAGTAGCTTAAAAACAACAATGAAAACTTAAGTCCTTGCTCTTGAGGAGCCGATGTTCTGGAATGTGGAAGATATATAAATAAGTAAGCTTTATAATGTTCTAATGTTAATAATAACTAAGAGAAAAATTAATACAGGAAGGTAGAAATGAATTATTAAAGTCAGCCATACTTGAAATTTTAGGTCGGGAGGCTGTGGAAAAACAAAAAGTGGACACATGAAAAAATATGGCAGCGATCTTTCTCATGCATCTATTGTAGTTTGCTTCCAACGCACGCACTCTATGTAGTTGTTTAAAGAGCTGAAGTGTTACATAGATTGAAGAAAAACACTAAAATACGAGCACTTCTATTCTAGTGATTGGATTGGTGATTGTCCTTCTCACCTCAGGATCCCCAGATAACAGGAAACCAAGAGAGGAAAACAGACGGAATTCAACAACTTGCACCCCGGCCTCCCAGGCAGAGGACTCCGGGCTCCTTCCACCATCTCCTGTCCTACCATAGCCCACCTGGCTCTTCTCCTCCCCCAGGCCCTCTTGTCTGTGAGAATTAAGGCTAATCTTGATCTGAATGTAATTTGGACTCGATTTCTAGAAAATCTTTTCTGTTTAAACCAGCATATTTCCATTCCACCACAAAATGCAATGTCAGGAAACGTGTTCTACAACTTTTAAGGTACAGCAAACTCAGGTCCCTGTCAGTGCCCCTTCGCCTCCTCTCTTCTCTTTTTGCACTTCCTCCTCCTCTCCCTTCTCTTTCTTTCTAGTCTTTCCTCCTTGTCCCTTCTCTCTTTCTATCCTTCTCTTCTGTTAATAGTCACAATGTTTGAAGTACTGTCTAACGCACTAGGAGAATGTTAATGAACCTAGCAAATATCCTTCATGTCGTGAAGTTTGCACTCCTCACGGAGATAAAGGAAACTGTCACCGACAGGGAATCCTAAGGAGAGACAAAGGCAATAGCACCCGGAGGATCTCTGTTCCCTTTGGTATCAGACGCTCCTTGTGTGTTGCTTCAGGTTCTCTTAGCCTCGCCTGTCTCGGTCGGCTATCACCCTGGCAACCAGTTCTGAGTGGGCTGCAGGCAACTACGTGTGGGTGCAGTCACTCGGCTGGGACCTCGCTCTTCTGCCGGAAGGTTTTCTGTTGATGTTGAGGCACGAGATACTGGGAAGCCGCTGGGAAATGAAGCGTGTTCCCCCTAAAAGGTGTGGGAATGGATACCTCATGGGATGAACCGTCCATCCGGGGGAGTCAGAAGCTGGAGGAAAGATTCCTTTCCCTTTCGCCCAAAATGGGTGGTCCTGAGAAGCAGTAACTTGTCGTGGAAGACAGTCCTGTGAGATGGAGCAGTTGGTGGCACCAGGAGGTGGCCAGTTGCTAGCGCATCCCCTTTTCCTGCTTCACTTCCTCTTCACTCTTGCTCCTCGAGATTGCACTCCCAGATAAAGTCCCTCAGGGTCTGCTTTCTGGGGAACGCAGGCTGACACAGCCATGTTGTAGCTTGCTCTTCCTAGTCCTGGAGTCTCTGGTCATGACCTCTTTCCTGTATGTCCCCAGGTTCAGGCACTTACAGCCAAACATCTTTCTCAACAATCAAGCTTATATGCCCATTTATAGATATTAGACATCTCTAGAAATTCTCAAGACAGCGTTCATGCTTGGTTACCTAAGTAAACCAAAGATGTGTTTCTGCCAGCCTATCTGTGCAGAGGATGCAGTGGGAGGGTGAAGCATAACTTTCTGGACTTTTACATATTGCCCTGATCTGCTCTGCCAAATAATCCACGGAGTAGGGGCTTTATCAGACAGTTCAGTAGCTCTCATGACCCACCAACCTGTTCTGCCATGTGGCAGCTGTAGAGAAAAGCTAGTGTCATGAATCCTTGAAAGTTTTTGAAGATTTGGAAAACAGCCATAAGTTATTTTTATTTCTTGAAAGTAAATGAATAAATAGAGAGCAAGATGAAGGCTCCAGTCTCTGCCTTCTGTCATGCCAGTGGTCACTAGTCCCCAGGCTCTGAATACACCACAGGTGTATATGGATGCGGCCAGCAGGCCCACCAAATTCCCATTCTCTCTCCTGCTAATTGGAAGTCAAAACAAAACCTGTCTTCATGTAGCAGTTCAGGAACCTGATGAAAACTCATTTAAGTCACTGCATCCTTCTTTTCCCACTGTTTGTTTTCGTGTCCTGATTAAGCAGCATCGTTGCCATGCAGTACATGGATAAACGCTCCTTATACCCATGTAAACATATACACAGTCAGGGGCCCCATTTATGTAGAAAATTCCGAGATCAAGGTTGCAGGATACAAGGACAATATACAAAAATCAGTTGTATTTCTATATAATAGCAATCAACAATTGGAAAAAAGATTAAAAGAAAAAGTACTATTTACAGTTGCACCAAAACACAGGAAATAGTTTAATGTAACTCAGACAAAACATGTGCAAGATCCTTATGTTGTGGAAATAAACAAAATGTAAACAAATGGAGAGTTATATTTTGTTCATAGATTGGAAAACTCACTATTGTAAGGTTCATTTCTCTCCATATTGATCTATAGGCTCAACACAATTCCAGTCAGAATCCCAGCAGGGCATTTTTGTAAAAATCCAGCTAATTCTAGTATATATGTGGAGAACAAAGGAACGAGAGTAGCCAAAATAATTTTGAAAAAGAAAAAGGAAAGTTTGAATATTTATACTATATGATTTTAAGACTCAACTTCAGTAGTGAAAGGCCTAAAATTTCATGTGCTGCCTTGACATCTCTGAGCCTTAAGGGCCCCCAAGGCAAAACTGTGAGCTCGCCTGCTCTCACCAGATACTCACCCACCAGCTGGAAGGGCTCCCTACCTGGCTGGTTCTCCTGTCAGCTGGACCAACTGTGTTCCATCCGTCTTCAACCTAACAGCCTTTGTTCCCTGCTAGCCCCAAATCATTCAGACATGCCACTTGTATTCTCCCATAGTAACCAGGGGTTACCCTATCATCTTACATTACAAAGCCTGCCTCCCACAGCCCTTCTTCTTCACTCTGTTCCCGAGGGCCACCCCATGTGGCCCTGCAAGGCATGCAGTGTCCTCCTTCCCCGGAGTGGTGAGTGTATGTGACTAAGAGACTGCTGCCAGTCTGCTCTGTCTAGTGTTGCATGCTGTGTGTTCAGTCACCTCGTACTGTTTAGGGCAGGGGATCCCGCCCTCACCAACAGAGTGAATAGGAGGTGACCAGAACACTATAAAACTGCTGTAATCAACCCAGTCTGCTATTGGTGAAAAGACAGACATACACATAAATGGAATAGAATAAGAGAGTCCAGATATAGACCCACATATGCATGGTCAATTGATTTTCAACAGAGATGCAAAAGCAGCTTTGTGGGGAAAGAAAAGAGTTTTCAACAAAAAGGGGCGGAACAATTGGGTATCCACACTTAAAAAACAAAAAAGAAGGACTTCAATCCTTACCTCATACCATATACAAAAATTAGCTCAAAATGGACCATAGACCTACTGTAAAAGTTAAAACCATAAAACTCTTACAAAAATATAGGATCTTTGTGATCTTAGGTTAGATACAGGAAAAGATTTCTTAAATATGACACCAAAAGCATGATTCATAAAGAAAAATTGCTAAATTGGACTTCATCAAAATTAAGAACTTCTCCTCAAAATCCACTAAGACAATAAAAAGGCAAACCACAAATTGGAAGACAATGTTTTCAAATCGTATGTCTGATAAAGGACTTGTAAATAGAATATAGGAAGAACTCTCAAAACTCAATACTAAGAAAACATACATCTCAATAAAAAAAAAGAAAATGGGCAAAAATTTGAGTAGACCCTTCACTAAAGAAGATATACAGATGGCAAATAAACACATGAAAATATACTTAATGTCATTAGTCATTAGAGGAATGCAAATTAAAAACACAAATTACCATTATTCACCTCTTAGAATGGCCAAAACAAAAAAAAGTGAAAGAAACAGATAATTCTAAGTTCTAATGAAGATGTGGAACAACTGGCATTCAAATACATTGCTGTGGGGAATGCAAAATCATACAGCCACTTTGGAAAACAGTTTGGCAGTATAGTATACAGTTAACCATATACTTCCTAGTCTACTCAGTAATCCCACTGTTGGATATTTGCTCAAGTGAAATGAAAATTTATGTTCACACAAAAATCTCGAAGCAAATATTTACAGCACCTTTATTTGTAATTGCCCCAAACTGGAAAAAAACCAAATGTCTTTCAACTGGTGAATGGATAAACACAGTGTGGTCCCTGGATGGAATATTAGTCAGCAACAAAAAGTAACAAACTACTGATAGATGGAGTAACATCAGTGAGTCTCAAATGCATTATACTAAGTAAAAGAAGCCAGTCTCAGAATGCTACATACTATATGATTACATACATGATATTCTGGAAAAGGTCAAAGTCTAAGGACTGAAAATAAGTCAGTGGTGACCAGTGGCTAGGGGATCAGGACAGTAGTTGACTACAAAGGCCACAGGGAACTTGGGGGCTGATGGAACTGCTCTGTATCTTGAAAGAAGTGGTTGCATGACTGTATCCATTTGTCAGAACTTGAAAAATTGTACAGAAAAAAACAGTGAATTTTAATTTATGTAAGTTATACCTTAATAAGAAATATGTTTTTTAAAAAGTCAGTGACCCATAGTGGGAACAAATTGGAATTTTTCCTCACTATTTGTTTTGGGACTTTAATGACGAGTGGAGGGATCAGAGCAGTGGATTCTGGTTCTAACTACAGGTCCTCAAGATCATGATTACTTGTCTCAAGAGCAATTGTGAAAACCAAATTAGATAATGTTTTTGAAACAGTTTCATATCTTATATTTTATTCATTCATTTATTCAACAAATATTATTAAATATATGAGTATACTGTGTCCCAAGAAGTGTGCCAGCCTGAGGGAATCACAAATAAGTAGCTGCAGTCCCCTGCCCTGCGGAGTTCCACATCTAAGATAAGAGGTAGGCATACAAATAAATCCCTGCAGGAACATATGTTGAAGCTGTCCTAGATGTAATTATGAGGTACAATGGTCCCCAAAAGAGGGATTAAAGAACTCCCCTAGCATGGGGCCATGGAAAGTAATCCAGAGAGATCATTTATAGGAGCTTAGAATTTATCCTATAGGTGGCACGAGCCACTGAGGGTTTTAAGTAATGGTAGAAACATGAGTAAATAATGTTTTAGATCATTCTGGCCACAGTGTAAATTTTCGAGCCGGTATGTGTATGTATGTGATGACAAATTGGGGCAATGGAGGCAGAAAGGTCAGTCAGGGGCCTCTTGGGTGAAGTGATAAGGACCTGAACTAAGGAGATTGCAGAGGAATTTTAGAAGAAGAGATGCTTCAAGAATATGATTTATTGTTTAATTCAATGTGGAGGAAAGAGAAAGAGAGGCTGACTCAGTGGAGAGAGGCACCGATGAAACAGTATTGAGGACCCTCTGAGGAAGCTCAGGTTTGACTTAGGGGAGGGAAGATGTGTGTCAGTTTAGTGTTTGAAACCCTGAGATCGATGTGTCTGTGGGACGGTAAGTGGAAATGTCCAATAGGTCATTGTGTAAATGGGTCTATGGTTCAGAAAATACATCTTCTTGGAGACAGAAGTGGATGCTCTCGGGGTACTGGTAATAGATAAAGCCACATTTACAGTAATTTACATTTCCTGCTCCTTAGCTGAAAAAAATAGCTCAAGACGTAAGCAATATTCAGTTGGTGAGATCAGAGATCTCAGTTGAAATGGTGAAATATCATGACAGTTTCTGCAGTGTATATTTCATTCAGTCCTTGTTTTCCATTCTGTTGTTGGAGCACATGTTTTATGTGTCTTTATGTCTGCCTCTTCCTTTAGGTTGTAAACTCCTTCAGAGAAGCTTACTTCTCTCTTACCTTTAGCTTTAAGCAAGATGTCTGGCGCCGAGTAGATAAATTTTTTAAGTGACAAAATGAATGGTATACTATCTATTAAGCTTTCTTCAGTCTCATTATATAGAGCACACTAATTTGCAACAGAAAAAAAAAAGTGGGTTTATCTGTGCTAACCCCCTGGCCTGGCTGTAGTTAAACTGTAACTGGACATTTATTTTCAGTATTAACTCTCATTAAAATATGTAGGATGAAGCCAACATTTTAAAAAACTCTTAACGATATAAACTGAGTTCAATCCCTGGTTCCTCAATTTAAAAAATTAATGTTTATTTTCCTAAGATTTAAGAAAAAACCATTACTCCTGCTTCAATCTTATTCATCCAATATGTTTTTCATGAAACCTTTGAAAATTTACCTCTGTCTTTCCAGAACACTATTGGAAAGCCATTGGGTCCAGAGAAAGCTGCCTCCTTCTGCTTCTTGGCTCCCTTATCATTCATTCATTTTGAAGGATTACGTTGAAGGTAGAAGAGGCAGCACTTAACCCCATTGGTCCCTTGGTCACCTGAATGATTTTTCCCTTTCTGGTTTGAAGTATGTGACGATGGCTTCTTTGAGTCCTGGGGAGAAAAGCCCCTCTCCACATACCTCTCAGGTGCTCTGCGTAAGCTGGCCTTGTTAGCAGCGTGGAGGCAGTAATTCTCCTGCCAACTGGGGCTGGTGTCAGGGCCAGTTTCAACACTTTTCCGGAATCTTTCTTCCAGATGGAATAGAAAAGCTTCGTGCAGGGCTCCTGCATGGGCCCTGGGGGCTGGAATGGCCTACTGTTCTCCCTGAAGCTCCCCCGACCTCCTGGATGCAGGAGGTGGAAAGAGGGGTTCTTGGAGCTCTGCTCTCACCCCTGGGCTGGAGAAGACAGCCCTCGATGAGCTTTAGGAAGAGTATTTGAGAAACTGGACTTCTTAGCCCCATAAAGTTCTTGTTCAGTCTCCTTTCTTTAAACATTATTTGAGCATATTCAAGTTGGTATTGATGTAATTTGTTTGATTTTTCTTATTCTTGGAGGGCTTATTGCATTGCTTAAGTGAAGGGCAAATGTTCGTAGACTCTTCACTCATATCCTGCATTAGTATTGATTTAGGCTGCTACAAAGTGGCAGGAAATGAGAAAAAAATGTTTCCTATTTCTCAGTCATGAGCCAATTAAAAAATTCAAAGCTTAGGTTATTGCTTCCTGGGAAATTTTATCTTAAAATAGATATAACTACCATTTCTACTGACCAATAAATGATTGTCTGTGTGTTAAAACTCAACATTCTATTATCCAGCCTTCTTTTAAGGACTTTTGGCCTTGCATTGAGATGACACATTCCATCTGTTTTCTGGAGCTGATAGTAGTAGGTGTTTCCATAATGTCAACATGGTTACAAGAAGCTGGCTTTTCCAACAGGCCGTAACATCCTCACATACATCGTCCTGGAGTGAATGTGTGCATCCATGTGTATCTATGCAGAACACACCATTTAACTTATTTGTATACTTTGTGCTTCTGTAACACACACACAGGCACACATGTGCAAACACATACATGTTATAAAATAAAGTCTCTAAGGTCAAATTCTCTGTAAGTTAAAGTTGGCAGAGTAGATCCCAGCTTTGTGCATTACTATTATGAAATGAGATGACAGTTTGGAAGAAGAATCAACTGGGCTTTTGAAGCTGCTTCAGATATTTTCCCCCTTTGGGAGTGTCAGTCTTCACACAATCCCCACACACTCTGAGTATTTCTGGTCTGTACCACACTGAATCTTGTCATTTTTCACCCTCTCAGCACCCATTCCAATCAAGAAACAAATGTGTCAATCTTAAAACATCATCAATGCAACAATTTGAGAACCAGGTCAGATCTTATTAGGATTATTTAATATTTGCTGGCATTCAAAGATTGCATTAATCAAAAATAATGCATCAAAGGACTTTTTAAGAATATCTCTTATAGGAAAGTTTTCTAGTTTAACAAAATTAGTTATATCTCATTAATAATCTTTGATAAAGAGCTACTTATCAGAATATAAAAATGGTTCAATTGTATATTCATGAATATTGTTACAGTAATTTTTAGTATGAGATTCTATGAACATTTCTATGTATTTTTTAATTTTCATATATATTGAAATCATGTCTAAGATATAAAGATTAACAATACAACTAAAACATTACCTGTGTCTTAGAAGTCTCAAGTGTGCCCCTCTACAATCTTGATACCATTTACATTTAATGTGATAATTGGTATATTAAAGCTTATGTCTGTCATCCACTATTTTTTTTCTATTTGTATGATCTCTTCTTTTCCTCCGTTTTTGTTTTCTACCTTCTTTTGGATTGAGTATTTTTAAAATTTTATTCCATTTTTGACTTAGTTAAAACTCTGTGTTTCATTCTTTTAATGGTTTTCTTTTTTTCCAGTTCTATTGAGATATAATTGGCATATAACATTGTATTAGTTTTAGGTGTACAACATAATGATTTGATATTTGTATACATTGCAAAATGATCATCATGATAACATCCATCACCACACAGTTAAAAATTTTTCTTGTAAACTTTTAAGATCTACTCTTAGCAACTCTCAAGTATACAATACAGTATTGTTAACTATAGTCAGCATGCTGTAAATTACATGTACATGGTTTTCTCTGGGTTTATAATATTCACCTTTAACTTGTCACAGTCTACCTTCATGTGATATTACACACTTCACTTACTATGAACCTTGCTATAGTGTGCTAGAATTTATTTCCTCCTAGAATTTATGCCGTTCTTGTCATATACTTTACTGATATAGGTTATAAAGCCCACAATACATTGTTATTCTTTTTATTCACAGTCACTTTCAATGAGATTTATATGATACATAAAATGTTTTATATATTTACTCATGTAGTCACCATTGCCAGTGCTCTTCATCTTTGTGATAATCCACATTTTCACCAGATATCATTTCCTTCCACCTGAAGGACTTCCTTTCATGTTTATTGTAGTGAAAGTCTGCTGGTGAATTTTAGCTTTTGTGTATTTGAAGAAGTCTATTTCACCTTCATTTCTGATTGAAGTTTGCATGGCATATCGTTGTTCATCCTTTTATTTTCAATCTCCCTATGTTATACTTGAAGTGAGATGCAGCATGTTGTTGGATCATGTTTTCTTTTATTTTTTTGTTTATTCACTCTGCCAATCTCTTTTAATTGGTGTTTTTAAACCATTTGTATATAAGGTAATTATTTATATACTAGGGCTTAAGTCTACCACCTTGTAATTGTTTTCTGTTTTTTCATGTTTTACCTGATCATGTTGATTTATTTATAGTGTTTTGAGTATATCACTTCATATAATTTTCTTAGTGGTTGCTCTAG
Organism: Tapirus indicus; assembly: GCA_031878705.1. NCBI lineage: Eukaryota > Metazoa > Chordata > Mammalia > Perissodactyla > Tapiridae > Tapirus > Tapirus indicus. Next base: position 57,720,776 of record CM062917.1, read on the forward strand.
GTATTACAATATACATATATAACATATCATAACCTACTGGTGTTGATGTTTTAACATTTAAAATGGAAGATTACTTCCATTTAGTTCTCTTTAATTTCCTCATTTAAAAATATAATTGTCAATTACTTCCTTTACATATATTGAGCACCATATCAAATTGTGTTATTACTTTTGCTTCAATCATCAAATATGATTTAAGAAACTCATTAGAAGGATAGTCTATTCTGTTTTAGCCCTATTTTTACACATTCCATGTTCTTTTCTTTCTGAAGTTCCATGCCTTCCTCTTGTTATCATTTCATTTCTGTTTAAAGAATGTTGTTTAGTCATTCTTAAAAGGTAGATTTGCTAGAAATAAATTCTCTTAGTTTTCCTTCATCTGAGAATGCCTTTATTTCCCCTTCATTCCTGCAACAAATTTTTGCCAGGCATAGAATTCACAATTAACAGTTTTTTTTCTTTTAGTACTTGAAAAATTTTGTGGCACTTCCTTCTGGCCTCTATGGTTTCAGAAGGTATCTGTTCTAATTTGAATTGATCCTTCTCCACAGGTAATGCATCATTTCTCTCTGGCTGTTTTCAGAGGTTTTTCTTTATCTTTAGTTTTCAGAAACTTAATTATGGTGTGTTTTGGCACGGATTTCTTTGGATTGAACCTACTTGGGATTTGCTCAGCTTCTTGAATCTATAAGGTTGTCTTTTGCCAACTTGAGAAAGTTTTCATCCATTATTTCTTTGAATACTTTTTCAGTCTCGCTCTCTCTCCTTTTCATCTGAGACTCCATTATATGAATGTTAGCTCTTTTGTTCTTGACCCAAAAGTCCCTGAGATCTAATTATGCTTTTTTAAAATTCTGTTTTCTCTATTTTTGAGATTAGGTAAATTCTATGGGTTCTTTTCCTCAAATTCATCATATTGGTTCTATACTCTATCATCTCCACTCTTACTACTGAGCCCATCTGGCAAGTTTTTAAATTTTGGATTTGTATTATTTGGTTCTATAATTTCCATTGAGTTGTTCATTATAACTTCCATTTCTTTGTTGAGATTTTCTGTTTTTCAAAATAATTCATAATTGTTTATTAAACCATATTTATGATTGCTGATTTAAAATTCTTGCCAAATGATTCCAAAATCTGATTCATCTTGGTGTTGGTCTGTGTTGATATTTTTTTTCTCATTCAAATTGCTATTTTTCTGGTTCTGACTAGAATGATTGATTTTCAGTTGTATCCTGGACATGTTAGATGTTATAGATGAGATTCTGGATCCTACTTAATCATTTTTTTAAACAAGCAATCCCCTTGTTGAGGTGTACCACAAGAGCCAGGTGAGTGTATATGTTCATATTCCTACTGAGCCCTGCCAAAACTGACCCAGAAAAGTGGAATGCTAACTCACACTGCCTTATTAGAGATGTGTGAGGTTAGAGATGATGATGTCAGAGAGGTGTTAGAGAAGTTCAGCTCCCCACTGACTCCACTGACAGCTTCCTAGTGAAAATGGAGGGTGCCCTCATACCACCTTATTGCCTCCAGGTGTAAACTCAGCTCCTTGCTGAACCTGCTAGTATCAGGGATGGAAAAGTGGAGGCCTGACGCACACTGCTTTGTTGCTGCTGCGTGGGAGTGAAATCACAGTTCCTTACTAGGCATCCCATCATTCTTGAAAGATACTTTGCAGGGCATATAATTATAAGTTGATAGGGTTTTTTCCTCCAGTACTTTAAATATGCTGTGCTACTGTCTTCTCACTTCCCTGCCTCTGATAAGAAATCTTCTGTCCTTCTTATCTTTGTTTCTCTGTATGTAGCATGTCTTTTATCTCTGGCTGCTTTTGAGATTTTCCTTTTTCATTGATTTTCAGAATTTAATTATGATATGCCATAGGGTGATTTTCTTCATCTCTCTTGTTCCTGGAGTTCATTGAGCTTCTTGAATCTATAAGTTTGTGATTTTCATCAAGTTTGGAAAATGTTTGGCCATTATTTCAGGGTCCAGTTATATGTATACTTTGCCACTTGAGACTGCCCATAGCTCAATGATGCTCTTTTCATTTTTGTTGGTTGTTTTTCCTCTCTGTGTTTCATTTTGTTTAGTTTCTGATGCTGTATCCTCAGGCTCACTAACTTTTTCTTTTGCAATGTCTAATCTGCTGTTAATCACATTCAGTGTATTTTTCATCTCAGATATTATAGTTTTCATCTCAAGAAGTACAGTTTTTATCTTTTTATATCTTCTATGTATCTACTTAACTTTTTGAATTATAGAATGCAATTATAATAACTTTTACTTTACTTCTCTGCTAATTTGAGCATCTGTGGCAGTTCTGGGAGCATTTTGATTGAATTTTCTACTCGTTATGGGTCATATTTTTCTGCTTCTTTACATTTCTGGCAATTTTTGTTTGGATGCTTACCTTGCGAATTTTATCTTTGTGGGTGCTGGACATTTTTGTATTCCTATAAATATTCTTAAACTCTGTTCCAGAATGAAGTTAAATTATTTGGAAACATTTTGGTACTATTGGGTCTTGTTTTAATATTTGTTAGGCAGGACCAGAACAATACTCAGTCTATGGCCAATTTTTCCCCATTACTAAGGCAAGACCCTTTTGATTATTCTACTCAATGCTGGCTGGTAGGAACAGGCAGTATTGCTGGCCTTGTGCGTAAGGTAGGTACTGTTCCCTCTAATCGTTTCAGATGATTTCTTCCTTGGGCTCTGGTAGTTTCCTCACATACATGTGCTGACCACTACTTGTCTGAATACTCAAGTAGAACACTCTATGGATATCGAGGGTCCTTCTTCTGTGCTGCTCTCTACTCTCTGGGACTCTTCTCTGTGAACTGTGGTGTCCTTGGAGTCCCTGGACTCTTAGCTCTGTCTCCTCCACTCAGGAAGTCCCCTGGACTCAGCTTGGCTCACCTTTCCCTCCCTGTGCTTCATGTGGACACACTCTTATGGCAATAATCTGGGAGCAATTGTTGGGTTCGCTTAGTTTTTTTCTTTTCCTCAAGCTTCACTGTCTGTTGTTGCCTGAGATTCAGTATCTTAAAAATTGTTGTTTCATAAATTTGCCTTTGGTATATTTTTTGTTTGGTTTGTTTTGTTTTTGGTTGTCTCAGATGGGAGAATAAATCTGGTTCCTGTAACTCCATCTTGGCTGGAAGCAGAAACTCTCTTATCAGTTGGAAGATATTATTTCACCCACTCTTGTCTCTAATTGTTTCTCCTTTGTAGATAATCTGCTTTTGCTCTCAGTCTGATTTTAAGATATTGTCTTTGTCTTTGGTGAGCTGTACTTTCATTAAGATGTTTATCTGTGTAAATTTCTTTAAATTCATTCTTGTTTGTGTTTCATTGGATTGTTATAATATAATTCAAGAATTGATATCTTCAGTCAAATCTAGAAAATTTGTACACATTATCTCTTTGAATATTATTTCTTTCTTGTTCTTTTTATTCTTTCCTTTTAGAAATCTGATTAGGTGGAACTTTGTCCTTTGTGCTGTATTTTGGATAATTTTTTTTTTTACTCTTTCATTCTCTGATCCCCTCTTCACTTGTGCCCAAACTGATGATTACCTCATCCACTGAATATTTGTTTTCAATATTTATATTTCCATTTCTTTTCTAGTTTTTGGTTCTTTTTAAAATCCTCTTGTTTTCATTTTAGTCTTTTCCTCTCTACTTACATTTTCAATCTTTATTTTTGTTTATTTAAATATGTTAAACCAATTTATTTTATATTCTGTGTCTTGTCTTGTAATTCCAATATTTCAACTCTCAGTAGTTACTTTGAGTTTTCACTCAAATCATTCAATGATGATGCTTTGGATTCTTGACTCTTCTGTTACTTTTGTTTTCATCTCTTATTTCTGGGAAATTTTTCTTAGAGGAATACCTAGAGACTTAAGTTTGAAGTGTCTCCCTTCCCAAGAGAATGTGTTTGCTTCTACCAGGCACATAGGGCCCTACCGACCTGGCATCACCTTAATATAAATTCTCAGGTGGTAGCTTTGCAGACCACATAGGTCATGTGAATTCAGGCAGGAACCAACACTTGTGTAGACCAGTGTATGGGTGTGAATTTTCAAGAAAAATGTTTTTCTCTCTGCTTAATAGAGACAGGCAAGTTACCTTGCCATTTCCTTCTGTGCTGGGTTATTTCCAGTTAAAATTCACACTAAGGGTGTAACCATTTAGGGTCTGACTTTATTCCGATGTTTCCATTTGGACCCCCTAGTGTGGGTGGGACCTGGGATTGATAACCTTTCACAGTGCTCTGTATGATTGTCCACCGTTACAATGGTAAGGCAGACACTTCTAGAGTGCAAGCCTACTTTTCACTTATTTTTTGACTTCTGAGGATTCCTTACTTTCTTTTAAGGACAGTGATGCATTTAAATGTTCTTTAAAATGTTTAATTCAATATTTTTGTTTTGTTTTGTTTTTCAGTTGGGAGAATTGTTTAGGGTACTAATAAGTTGGCCACCCTGCCAAAGATGAAAGTCTCTTATGTTTAGATGTTTAAATTTGGAAAGAATTGGTATTTTCAAATCAATGTGTCAATGATGTGAATGGACCCAAGTAAATTTGGTCATGCACAACTAAGTTATTTTTAGTAAATAGCAGTAGTCCCTGATATTAAGAGAAAATTTAGCACCATATGTCTTCTGTCCATAACCTTGCTATTAGATTACAAGTATCTAGATTGAATCTCACAGTATCTTGGACTGAATTCTTTGAGTGATGTAAACATTCATTATCAGCAGGCGCAAAAGCAGTAATATATCCTGTCCTGTTCCACTCTTCACAAAGTCCCAGTTCCTAGTCCTGGAAGGAACTTGGAGCACACCTTGCTTGAAATGTTCACTAGGGGAGAACATGACAATATTCTTCAGGTAGGATTCAGTTATAGTGTTGTTGCATCGGTGCAGCACTAATCCTGTGAAATCGGTGGGTAGACCCAGCACTATTGCACAATCAATTCTTCCAGCTGAAACTGTGCTAGGCCTTGAGGGGGAAGAGGGAAGAGCTCACTAGGTTCATATCACCTGTTCTTGCCAGGGCTTTGCCATGTGCTCGCCAGTCCACAGAGCCTAAACGCCACTGACTTCAGCAATGAACACTCACTAACATTAATTTTAAGAAATAACAAATCCCTGTGTTAATCAGAGATAAAAATGTCCAAAGCACTACTAGCCTCCTCTGGAGACTGGGTTTTTGTAGGAAATGCTGGCTGACAACCCCTAGAGTTTCTGTCTCTGACGAGGGCAACTGACTGTCCCCAGGGTGTAGATGAAAATCAGCTAGCACACACGGACCTCACCTGGCCAACGCCAAAGCGTTTTTAGAGTAAACTACAGAGTCCTTACCAACTACACCCTTTCTGTTACACAGTTATCACTTCTGTGGTGTATGATGAATGTTCTTTCTGGATCCTCACTGTCCGTCTCAGCTCTTCTACTGGCATAAATGTGCCTGTGTCCGTGACCTGAAAAGTGTCTGGGAATGAATTTTTTCGTACAACCTGAAATATAATATTCACTAAGCCTCCCACTTTTAAAGAGTCTCCTCTTGAAATTATGTTAAGAATGTAAATCCAGTTTTGAAATGTGAATAATCATTACCTAGTTATCTCTTTTGTGTGTTGAGAATTTGCTTTTTGGAAAATCATCTTCATTTATAAAATGCATTCATTTATAAAATACATTAAGCATTCTCTTTTCTTCTATCATGAAGAATCTTTCAGTATGTTTTTTTGTCATCTATTAGAACAATATGTTTTATTCATGGCATGTGAAGGCTAAATAATTAATTTTTAGTATTTTTCTGGAGTTGTTCAATGCTAATTAAAGTGAAAGCTAAAAATATTGAAATCTTTGCTGACTTCCTCAGGAGGCTTCTTAAGGAGACTGTTTGATTTATGGACCTTTCCTTCCTCCATCTGGCCCTGGATTTTTGGCACAAGTCAGAGCTTAAAATAGGTGTTTGCCTGTGGTCAGACTTTGCTGCTATTAATACCTATTAGATGCCTGGTATGTTCACTTTTATTCAATATTTTATATTTCTGTAGCACTGAGCTCTTTGCAAAACACTCTTCACACTGCTATTTCAATTTAATGCTAAGAACCACATGAAGCAATATTAGTAACCCCATCTTACAGATGAGAAAGCAGAGGCCAGTAGCCACAGACACATAGTCCATGGGTTGAATTAAGGTTTGACCACAGATCTTCTGATCCCAAGTTTGCTCTGTTACTACGTAGATGCCTTACTTCCCATTTTTGTGAATTATAAGTTACATTAATTATAAAATGAGAACTTGACATGCCCTTTCAGATTCGCTAAGTTATTTGCATATTAAAAGAAAAACATGCCTTACATATGTAAGACTTGATGTTTACCTACATAAATTTTTATTGGAAGGCATTTCTCTCATCTCTGCTTTGCTCTCTGAAATCCACTATTTGTGTCACAACTAACTGAATTAAAGCAGTTTTTTAACAGAACTCTGATGTGACTTAATTTACCATTTTCTTAGGTAACCACAGCCAAGGCAGAGCCTTTAAGACCGTGGAGCATAATTCAGGAAGATGTCAGGGAAGGAGATAAGGAGATAGACATCGTGAAGAACGTAAATTGCACTGGAAGGTTACATCATAAATCACACTTGGATGGAAATGCCCAAAATTTGGGAGGTAGAACACTAGTAAAATGACAGGAATAAAGAAAAAACCCAATTTTGTGGAAATGTGGGTTTTGCTCTAATACAGCGCTATTTTTAAATTGCTTTCATCTATTACATGGAGCATAAAGTCAACATTATAATGCACTAACTCTGTACATAGGAAAGATAACGTACAGACATTTAGGGAAATCTGCCAGAATTCCCCAACTCTGCCCAATCCCAGGCATGGGGTGGATGAGGATTGACCCATTCCTCCCTATATGAAGCTCACCTCCAGCATTATAGGCTCAGAACATGTGCAGATGCTGTCACAGGCACAAGCTGGTCCCAAGAGCATATCTCCAAAAGATCTAGGATGCCTCAGTTGAGATGCCAAACTCAGAATCAGAAAGAAATTAATTAAGCCGTCTTGTGTGTGTTATGAAAGAACTTCAAAATCTGTAAAGGACTAAACAAATGGGAGATTGCCTTTCATCCATTCACACAGTGGCTCCTGGCATCATTGGCTCCATTCAGCTATTTTGAGGAGCTGTGTTTAATTTTGTGCCATCTCCTGGCCATTACATGTAATTTTCCAGCAAATAGTTTACTCTTCATAAACGAAATATTCATTTCTCTTGATGAGAGTGAGCTGGATTGTCTGATTTAGGAGTTGTCATTGTGGAGAAACCAGAATAGATTAAAATGAACATTCTAAACAAGTTTAAAAAACTGCTCAGGTCTCCAGGGGCATAAGGGAGAAGACCTGGGGGCATTTGCAAGAAGGGAGCTGAGAGCAGGCTGTGGCTCTCGAGTTGGCATGCAGAGCTGGAGGGGAGACCTTGTTCATTACAGGATTCATGCCAGAGCGGCTGCAACATGGACAGGAGTGCTGTTGGCCATGTCCATACACTCCTCAGACAGAACCCAGCATAACCCAGCTCGCGACGTTTTTTTTCCTTATCTCTAGCAAAGATGTATTCCATTGGGTTGAGTCTTTGATTGCCTGGCCTGTAGCACCGACATTTCCTTCCTGCCTTCGGGGACTGACGTTCTAGCCCCAGGTATTTTAGTCTTGGCAGAACTTGAACACTTTAGCTGTCAAGCCTTGAGCTTCCTCTGGCCGGAAAGTTGGCCACCCAGCACCTCCAGAAATGAAGGGATGGTGGTGGGCAAGATTTTCCTCTCAGTGGCCCTGCACTCAGGGCTGCTATAGCCTGGTTGCTAATCAAGCTTCCCTTCTATGATCCTAAGACTTTCTTCTTGCTTCCTTGTTTGAAGAGTGTGTTAGAAAGCAATGTCAATGAGTACAGACCCAGGAGACATTCCAAAGCAAGCTCTACCATTATAAATCCAGTGAAGGTTTATGAGCCATAAAGTTTGCGTTACATAAAAGAAAAAAGAAAGAATTGAGACATTGCAATTTCAGAACTCTGATCTTAAAACTCTTCCAACAGAAAGTAAGGCAAAGCCTTAAGGAGAAGCATTCATGCTCCAAGAAAGAAAGCATCATTTTTAGCTCAAGAAAATTGCTGGGAAGGGAAATGCCAGCTTACAGCACTAAAGTCATCTCAGCAGAACCTCACTTTTCTTGCTCTGAAAAGTAACTGGAATTTGGTTCCTGCGCAAAGACTGCCCAGGATGTCTCCAAAGATCCCAACTGAGGATAATGTGTAGAAGAGAAAGTTTTAAAGGGCACCATTTTAAATGAATCACTTCCCATTAGGACACACTGCCAAATCTTTCCTCAAAAGTCATAGAAAAAGGAGAGTCCTGAGAGTTGGTGTCTCCTTCCAAGTATATGCAGGGTGAAAAACTTCACTTTCCACAGATGGCTGTCACTCCAGAGTGCTGTCAGTGGGGGTGTTGCAGCTCTCAAGGTGATGGACAGTGGCTATAGTTGCGTGGGAGATAAGAGATGGCTCAGTAGACAAGGTGGGGGGGTATTTCGCCAGCAATAGTATTGAAAGTCCTGACACTTGAATAATCAACCCCTTCGCTCTTTTTGAACAAAGTTTGCCTTAACTGAAGCCAAGATTTGTGTGTAGTTCTAATTCAGCAGGTTTCTATTATGTGCACTGAATCTCCTTTTCATAAAATCCTAGGTTCTGAAGACTTGAAGGAGTACTGTGCACATTCCATCTATCCTTACAATGGATTTTATCTATGTCACCATTAACAGTCCTTTCTCAAATAATTGAGAATTGTTGTCCTATTACAGGGAGCCAAGTCAACCTCTGTAGTTTTCATCCACGACTTCTAATTCTGCCCTCTGAGTAGCACTAACCAGCCTAACCTCTCTTCTGAATAATGGCATTGGAATATTTGAAAGCAGTTATCAAGCCTTCCTTCCTTTGGGTCCACTACAGGCTAAACAATCCAGGCTTCTTCCAGCCAAGCAAATCTTCTTAGTCACAAGCATGAATGGCATCACGGCGAATGTTTTCTGAGAGCCCCATGATGAACTGTCTCCAAGAAAAGAACCAGGAATTCTACCATGATGTTCTCCTCAGTTATAAAAAAATGACATACTTTTTCTTCATGGTAACAGCTATGTATAGCTTGTTGGAATTGGGTAAGGACCAAAGCATAAACTGCTTGATAAGGGAGGCAGCACCGTTGCAGAGTGGTTAGAGCACAGACCTTAGAGCCAGAGGAATCCTGCCTTGGAATCCTGACTCTTCCACTTTTAAGGGCTGTGTGACCCAGGGCAAGGTAGTTACCCTCTCTGTGGCCTCAGTTCCCACATCTGTAAAATGGATAGAATAATAGTCCCTATCTTGCAGAGTACATATGAGGATTAAATAAAATTAGTTAATATTTGTAAAAGTTTACAATAATGCCTGGTACATGGTAAGTGCTATATAATTACTTATTCGATAAAAAGAAAGAAAGAAGGAAAGGAAGTCATTTAAGAGGAAAGAGTTTTATTTCTTTAGAAGCTGATAGGTAATAGTTAAAGAATGGGCTCATAGGACAGACACAGGGTGAAACTGTTCTATTGGCTCAGGTCTCAAGAGCAGTGAAGAGGTGGGCATTAAATTAAGCCCTTGGTTCTGGTGTTTGGATTTAGGTACTTTTTGCTATGCCCAATGGACCACATATTTTTTTAAAAATTCATCAGTGAAGGCATTGTATGTTTGCCAAAAGTAATATATGTTCTGTAAATATGTATAATATACATTTATATAGATTGACAATTCCTAATGCTCCTAATTTCTAATTCTTTTCATAAGAGTGAAGTTACCCACTGACATCAGAGTTCCTTAGAATATCAGCAAATGCTTTCTGTAATTTAACAGTGAGAATTAAAATGGATTTTCTGCCTGATTTGGGGTGGAAGTGGGATCACAGAAGCCCCTTTTCATACTTTCTCAGTGAAATACATTCACCTGGAGAGCTGCGTGCAGTTTGAAAGCATATGAGAGCCACAATGCTTGACTAATTTTGACCTGAGTCCACTCCCTGGGGGACGCCTCAGTGAGGGGCTGAATCTCTCTCCCTGATGTGGAGGCGTCACAGTGCGTCTGTCCCTCACTCAGGAACTGGGAAATTACGGTAGTTAATCCTGCTGGAGGACTTCCAACGTGACAAGTTTTCAGTGAGCACTCAATAATTTTCTTTATGAAAACACTTTAATGGAACCTTGATGGCAGTGTATAACAGCTAATGAAGTCATGAATGACCTTAATAGGCTGACTTTTTTCAGATTTTGAAAAATACTTACGTCATTCCATCAGTTCACCTTAATGAGAACTCAGGAAAGGATCCTTTACATGACGTGTCTGCATGACAAATGGGGTCCATGCGGGGTTCTCAGATTCCTCCAGGAGTGTGTGAGGTGGATCTAGAGAAGCTACAATGCCATCATCTCAAGTAAATGACAAATGACACATCTGATATGGTTTCTTCCCATGACAGCAGGGGTCCCTGCTGCACAAGGTACACACAAAGTAACTACATGTTGAAAGGCAGATTACAAGTGGAGAAAGAAATTGCAACATAAATGAAAAATTGTTAATGTTCTTAATATGTAATCTTAGAAATGAACAAGAAAACAATTACTCCAATAAGAAAATAGAGGAAAAACAAAAACAGGCAAAACTAAAATGAATTTTAAATGGCCAGTGTAATGTAAAACAGGTTCAGTATCATTAGGATTAAAAAAATGTAAGTTAAAGGAAAAATTAGACACCATTTTTTTACCCGTAAAATCAGTAAAGATGTAAAAAGCTAATCGCCCCTCTCTACTCTCTGACCTTATTGCCTGCAGCCTTGTCCCCTGATTACAACTTCCACCTGTGTTCAGTGGGTTCTCAAGTGTGCTAATAAGCAACTTTGCATCCAGGTCTTCTCCTGCTCTTTCCTCTGCCTGGAAGGTCTTTCCCACACTCTTTGTCCTTTTTGCTTTAGTCCCCCTTTTCCTCCCCATTTAAAGTGTTCTCCCCCTTTCTTTTACTTATTAAAGCTTGCTGCAATTTTTAATCACATAATTGTCTTTATTGCTTCTCTTCTCTAGACTAAACTGCAAACGGGATGGTGCTCACAGATTTATATAGGGCCTAACAGTATAATGCTTAGCATGCAGTAGCTGCTCCATTCATGTTTTCCAAATGGGCAAATAAATTAATGAAGTGGGGTTATTAAGACTCATGAAAAAAAATGTTATGCTTATGGTATGTTGTCATATGAAATTATTGTTATAGGCAAAATGGTCATCTATCACCAATTTCATAAGGTTCAACTTATAAATTAACATGATTTTCAGAGGACATTTTTAGTTATAAGTGTTAAAAGACATAACACGTCCATACTCTTGCTACTTCTTTATCTAAGGATATATGTCTACCTAAAGATATGCAAAGGGGCAGCCACACTCACAGGCTTATTCATAATTTAGTAATAATTTTAAAAGATGGAAACAGTCTAAATGCCCAATTCTGAATAGCTAATTAAATTAGGGTACATCCATGCACTGGAATTCTTTGTCACCATTAAAAATTGTGCCGTTTAAGAATATGCATTGACAGGACACATTTTACCACATGAAGTTTAAGAGAAGAAGTCCATTACGTAACAGTGTGTATGATTTCCCTCCCCCATACACACATGCACGCGCACATGCACACACACAGAACAAAATGAAATCGGAAGGATATATACCAGTGTATTAACAGTGGTTAATTTCTGGATGGTGGAATTAATTACTCATTATTTAAGTGAATATATATTATTTGTGTAATAAGGAAAAATCCTCTGATAATATTAAGATCTAGAGCCTACTAAAATTGTAGATAGGAATATGTTTAGATAGATGACAGATAAACAGGGAAGAGAGAGAGTAGAATGATGATTCCACTGAGATCTACCCCCAGACCAAATCACAAGCAGCTTGTATTTAATGCAGTTACATAAAAGAGTCCCTAATTTTATAATTGAAGTCTAGGGTAGTAAATGTGAAGTTCTACAATTTAAAATAAGCTATTCTTCCGTTATTTTAAACTAAAAGGGCTAAGGAAAATCAAGTGAAACATCCAGATCCCACCCTACGTTGGTTTTGGGAACACAGCGGGAGATGACGTGCAGGGAAGTCTAGTGCCTCTTTCTCTGAACTGGAGGTACATTTTCTCTTTATAACAGAATTATCATAATCTTATCTTTAATAGCTCCCTGGATGTTTGTTTTTGAAAAACATATTTTAGAGTGATAACTTTATTCTCTTCAAAGTATAGAAAGAACCTCAAAAAGCAACTGTGATCAGACAACGTGGGTCCCAGAATGGCAACAGAAGGGGGCTCCATAGAAGAGGGCTCCATAGCGCCCTCCCTCGCCCCAGCTAAGAAACACCAGCACCTTTGTAAACTCAGTATCTCCTGGGGCAAGCATATACACTCTAACTCCATCCATTTACCAAATTGTGTCAAACTCCATTAAACACTATACAAGAGTTTTAAAAAATTATGGGCGAGAACAGCAGCCTGTGTTTGAAGGGCTGGCAGCGAATCCTCTCACAACCTCACAATGAGGTTCTTCCAGCCCCTCAAAGGGGGAAGCGAGTGTGTGGTGAGTTCCCTACTTGCTTCATTTGAAATGGCCCCAAAATGTGAAACTTCTGAATGCAAAATCAGTGTTTACAGTAAGCCATTAGGAAGGGTTTTTTCCTTCTTTTGTTCAACATTCCAATCTTACCTGAAGATACAAGAAAAGGTGTAGAAATCCAATCAAAATAATTCAGCATTTCTTTGCACCTGTGGTGATTCTGCACCATTCTGAATTACTTCAGTGAAGACAGCATCATGTGGGATGTCCCCAAGACCCCATTCACACAACACCAGCAGGTCTTGGCATCATCTGTGAGCGTGCACAGTTTGCATCACCCCTGTCTCTGGTTTCTTCTATATAGCTCCAGGTTTCCGCAGGGCAGTCAGTTGAGATGCTCCAGCCCATCACATAAACAAGCGTATTTTCTATGGCTCTAATTCATGTTGCAGCTGTGGTTAATGCTGCGCGTGTTTACATAAAGACTGATGCATGGATACCTTTTCAACAGCAGCTGGGAGACTGCAGTCAGCCAAAAACTCGGCCGAGTACTGTAAATCTTTTTGAGTCAGCACTAAGACAACCCAAGAACCTTCTTTTCTCTTCCCATTAATGCATCCGAATTAAACCATTAAACAGGGATGAAGGTGAAGTGCTGTAAAAGTTTCACACAAATAGGAAAGGGCAGTGTTTAGCCTTGAGACATTGTGATCAAACTTGTGTTACTCTTCACCTTTCATCCCGAAGGCTTCATAGGCTATTTCCAAATGTTCCTCCACTTTGAATTACAGTCTGGGAAGAGACGTTCGGGCCAGTAAAATGGGGGACAAATGGATGCTCCAAGAAAGGTGGCCACAAATCTCTTTAGGTCACTAATAAATAAGGGGAGCTTTTGGCTATCGTAATGCTGGGTCTAGAAAAAACTTCTGGTTTTCATATGTATCTGTGGACTAGAAGGTGATGGCGTTAAGGTCAGGGACTTGACTTGCTAAATCACTAGTTCCATGTTTATCACATTTATTCATTTAAAATACTCCTTTTTCTTTTATTTACAGCATGTATGTGTCAGGCATTGTTTAAGAACTGGGGATTAAAAAATTAGAATAAAACTCTGTCTCCTTCCCCTCAAAAGGGCAGTCAGGAACGCTTGTGGAGCAGAGAAATCACAATATGGGAAATCGAGCATGTGTATTTATTACATCATTCCACAGAGACTTTAATTGGCAAATGCGTGTGGTGACTGACTACTGGGGCGGCTCCTCTCTGCTTGAAAGTGCTGTGTCTCTGTTCTTCTTTCCTTAAGAAGTTGGGCATGCTTTATGAAAAGCTTTCTTATGTTAAACTGAACCCTGAATCAGAACTCACAGCAAAGCTTTGAAGACTTTTGGTTTGACTTCATAGGCCCCCTTTCCCTTTCTGTAAAATGGAAGCATTGATATTGGTTTCAAAGCCAAAGGCCTGGGAGCTTTTTGTCCTCTTTCCTACTGGTCTGTGTGAGCTTGCCCTTATTACTTCCATGTGAAATCACATCAGAAAGGCTGCTTTAGGAACCGTGGGTCGCCATGCGAAGGTATGGTATTGTTATTAAGTGTATGCTTATGAAATTTTGAATCCTCCCCAGACTAAAAACATTAATCCACGTCTAAGTTCTTTGGGGTTTGGTCTCCTGCCCTCGTCATAAACATTTTATTCCTCTAAAAGTGCAGTTTTTATATCTCCAATTTGACTTGAGCCCAGAGAGTGTACAATAAAATAAAGGAAGCCTGCTATAGTTATCAGCTCCAGAAAAGCTCGTGTCTGCAGCAGGGTTAGTCTGGCTTGATCTGAGCTGGACTACTGGAAAACCACAAAGAGAGAGGAACACTCTGTAGGTTGTCCAAGAAAGCTTTACCCTTCATTTTAGGTACTACTAAATACCTCAAATTTGAAAATACTATATATATATAAACTTTTAAAAAGTCTGATATTTGCTATACTGTTTAATGTGTATTGATTGCTTTTCAACTGGTTCAAATTTAAAACTCAGGGATTCTGCTTTGTGCCAAGAGATTAGTCAGACATTCTTATATGTGGATGTAATGTTCGCAATATTTATCAGTAAAAGGCACGATTCTGAAGAAAAGACTTGGCCCTCCCCGAGCAGTGTTACCTCAGCCTCTCTCCATGTCCCGGGGGAACACGAGGAGCCCGCCCCCGTTTATGGTTTGGAGGCTTCCCATTATCGCCCTGTCTAACCAATTTCAGGTTTCTGTGTGGAAAGCAAAGTCCCCCATGGATGCTTCTTTGGGCCAAGAACTTGAGGTCCAAAAGAGACCTCTGTCATAAAAAGTAAAGAAAGGAAAGGAAATCCTGATGTCTGAGGAAATTGGAAGGCGAAGCAGATAACAACGCTTGGAAAAGTGGCCGCGGTCTCTGGAGAGCACAGAGATGCAAAGGAAGACATTCGGGAAGTGTGCAGCTTGCCTCCTTCTACTAAATGTGACCCCGATGACAAACACACGCACAGCTGCCCCTTGTTCCTTGTGGCTACTAAGTGACACTAGCAATGAGCACAGCATTTTCACTCTTTGTTTCACAGAAGCAGATTGGATGAGGGCTGTGTGGCGTGCGGTGTATGGTTAGCTCTCAGACTGCATAGTTACCTAGTCATTTCCAACCTCAGGAAAAATAAGGACTAGTTCAGTAGGGTGTTTGTGCACTTTCCAGTCAACAGATAGTTAGCTTTGTAGACCCCTGCTGTTGCAAATCTTTGTATCATGCCCTCGCCTTCTTGCTCCAACAAGAGCATCTCAGATTCTTGATGGCTGTTAATCTTTGCACGCTGGTCCTGGAGAGAGGATAGGAGTATTTACTGAATGTGCAGAAAATAGCCTGGACTCGATCCTTTTCATTAAATCTTTCTTTCAGTTTGATTTTCGATTATGCCTTTTTTCCTAAAAGCAGAGTACTAGAGGGAAAAAAATGCCTAACTTAGCATCAGATGGAAGTCTGATTACTGAGACTTCTACCTGGTTGAGTTCACTGTAACCTGCTTTTCCCTCTAGTTGATTTATTGGGCCTGGATTTTCAAAGCCTCCAATTTTAGCCTGTTTCACCTGCTGATTGAGTTGAGGCTTTCTACCTGCTCAGACGGTCATCAGAAAATATATCCCACCCAGTGGTGCACTGGGAAATTTAAAACCAGACAGTCAAGGGAAAATCACCTGGGTTGTAGTATTTACCAATTTCCATGGCATAAATGCCCCAGTTGGGGGTGATTCCAAGCTGTGGATGTGATGCTGCTGACCGTGGAGTTGGGAAGATGTCTTGAGCAGGTGCTTCCATCACACCCCTGCTCCCCAGGCTGTGGCAGCCAGAAATGCCCCTGAGGGTCAAACCCTGACTTTCTGCACCCTCACTCAGGCTGACGTTGGAAGACACGCGTCTTCTCTACCTTTCCCAGTACAGGTCTCCGCCCTGGAGTGCAAACTGAACCAGCGAGGGAAGCCTGGGGAGGCACCTCCTAATGTCTGAAGTGAAAAATTAGTATTTCTCAAGCCAGCCCTGATGGCCTAGTGGTTAAGTTCAGTGCGCTCTGCTTCGCCAGCCCGGGTTCAGTTCCCAGGTGTGGAACCACACTACACGTCTGTCAGTAGCCATGCTGTGGTGGTGGCTCACATGGAGGCACCAGAAGAACATACTACTATACACAACTACGTACTGGGGCTTGGGGGGCGGGAATGGAAGAAAAAAGGAGGAAGATGGGCAACAGATGTTCGCTCAGGCGAATCTTCCCCTGCAGAAAACAAAACAAAAAACCATACATTTAAAAATTAGTATTTCTCTAAGTGACGGCAGCCAGTTGAAGAGGATGTGCTAACTTAGAATGAGTGAAGGACGCCATAAAAGCCAAACCTCAGATTGTAGTTCATCACCCACCTTGAATGTGGCTCAAAAAAACCAAACAAACTTAAAAACATGAAAGTTTCACTTCATTTTAACTATGTCCCTAACCCCACTCTCTTCTTTCTTTTCTCCATAGTATGTATGTATGTGTATTTATATATAGCCTGGTTGTTTTTACTCCTTCTCCCCCAGTAAACCGTAAGACCCATGCTCACTGCTATATTCCCACTGCCTAGAATATACTAGCACTTAATAAATATTTATTGAATAAATTGAATGAATATCTTACTTTTACCTGTTTTCATGGATGTTATTAAATTATGAGTCATTTTATTTTCACAATATTAACCCAAAGATAATATCTGGCATTTAAGAGCAAAAATAATTAAAATAATTATAGAATTAATTATTTAGACATATATGGTATTCTCAGGAATAAAGTAATCTTGGAATCAATTTTAAAGTGTGTGGCAGATGGTGAGATGATATTTTTCTACATACATTTAATATTTTATGATATCACAGTATATATTTTTATCATCAATTATATGAAAAATGACAAACCACCTGGCCCTCTATGTAATAAATAAGTATTGCAGCCTTTTGTCTGAACTTTGTATCTGACCCATGTTCTGGGAAGACAAGAACGAAGCTGCTATTGCAAGTTTAAAGTAAATATGCTTCATGAATTTTTCTTTTTCCTAAAATTTTCCATCTATCAGAATGTCCACTCATGTTTCTTTCTTTAATTTTTACAAGTGAACATCACTATTTGGCACACACTTCTGGCAATAGGGAATTTGTAGTTGGTGTAAAGAAAGCCACAAACCATACAAAGGGACTGTAATGCCATAAAAGATGCCAGAGGAGCATGAAAGTGAAAATCCTCATCCCATGGAACAAAGCATCCTCCACTGAAATAATTGTCAATTTTCTATAGATACTGGCAAAGAAGAAAACCGAAATAACTATTTTCTTCTTCCTTCTCTCAAAAGAATGTAAGTGCATTTTTACTGGAGAAAATATAGTTGTTTTTTTGAGACACCTTGCTGGTCACCTTTGCATTTCATCATTTCATGCTCCTTTTGTGTGGCACACACCTGGGACTGGCAGCGTGGGAACCCTACTCTTTTGGCTTCTGCAGAAATGACAGAATCCCCGACATGCAATTCATGTTCTCATGTGTATTTTTAAAGGGACAACCTCATAAACACCAATCTGAATACTTTTATGAGCTTGGTAAGCTCTTTATGAAGGACTTAAGTTGAAATGAATGAAGTTATTTATGGGTTTAACCTAAGGACACATTCTATGCCTTTCCCCTAAGATAACTTTAGGAGGGTTTTGGCAAACACACACTAAAAGGAAAAGTGTATATACAACATAGATTAACTGAAACAAACCACAAAACATAATGATGTGCAAATTAAAAAGAGAAATGATGCCAAAGCTTATTCTCTGTACATTTTAACACGCACTTTTGTTGAAGTGTGTGTGAGTGTGTGTGTGTGTGTGTGTGTCTGTGTGTGCGTGTTGGGACGGGATGGACAGGAAAATTGGGCTGTGGTTATTCTGCATAGTTAATGTTCTCAGGCCCCCGAGTACTGCCTACATGGCTGCCTTGTTCATTTAAAATGCTAGTTGACAGCCTTATATTAGTAGCAGCTACCAGTTATCTACCACCTACTTCGTGCTACACACTGCAGGAGCCTTGAATACGTGTCCTCATTGTATTTGTGCAAAGGCATTGCTGATCCTCGTTTCAGAGATGCCTTGACTAACTCATCGACCTACAATGAATGTCCACCATCATAGCTGACCACGACAAGGAGTGGAGTAGGGATTCAGGCCAAAGTTATTTTGGTGTGAGAGCTGAGTTACTGCCATCTGCCCTGCTGAAATTTCAGGTACTTCATTTTTGGTTTTGAGAGAAAACTGACACCCTGAAATAAAGGGAAATTAGCATCGTTGGTGTCATCTACTTGAAGTATATGGAATGACAACCTAGTTTAAGAAAGGATAACAGCTGTGTACCGTTGACACTGAAATGTAAAATTTTATATTTGAGGCCTAGGAATAAGTAGACATGAATTAAATATTACCTTATAAAGATGTCAGGACATATAAGGATCAAGATTGCCAGGCTCCTGATGCCTCATTAAGGGGATTCTCTAGCTTGGTATCCTGCTGAAACTCAGGCCTTTCTTCTGACGGGCTGTTCATGAATTACCAGAATGTTTTGTCTGCCTGTATTCCCAAAAGCTGAACACCACCAGAGGTGGATTGCAGACTGAATTTTAACAATTAGCACTTTCAGGTGACTTTCCACTTGTTAAGTGATTTTCCTGTAGATCTTTATCTCATTAAATTTTTATTTCAAGCCATATCATGAAGTTCATATAAGAATGAGCAGGATGGAATCTTATGCAAGCATCTTAGAATTCCAAGTAAACTAGAGCACTGATGCTTTATAGAGGTATAATATTTTAAAAGTCTCAAGTTGAGTTTAAGCAGTTTTCTGGGCAAGTGTAATACTTAAGAGACTGTGCAGGAACAGTCCCATTCATCTGGCTTCTTAACAGCTGAAATTACAGTTCCTGGAAATGTCTTCTGCAGTCAACTTCTACGAGAAGGAGACAGAAAACAAATAAACAAATGGATATCAGGGGTTTATTTTTTAAAGTAGATTTCAGAGCACATCATGCGGTCAATTCAGAGGCAGCCCAAAATTCCAAACTTCTACAATAAAGTTTTATTCTTCATAACGAAGAACATGGCCATTATCCTTAAGTATCTTCTAAATAGTCTAAAACAGATGGCTTTACTTTGTATAATTTTGGTGTCCTATATATTACAATTCCTTGAAAGGAGTAATCTATATCTGGGTTGTGTAGTAACTGCATTTATCCAACTAGGCAATCAACCAGGACGCTTTTTTGTGTACTCATTGCTTACATTCCTCACTTTCCAGCCCTCTTTAAAGAGCACTGCTTGAACTGCCCGACCCCCTGCTGCACATGTGGTCCCATGGCAGCCTCTCTGATCTGTTTCCGCTGGTCTCAGAGTCCTCTGCCTGCTCAGTCTTCTCCTCTCTGAGCTACTAAGGAACCTTGAAATACTCTTCCTTTTGTGTCTTCCGGCTCATGAAGATACCATGTGTCTTAGCCCAAAGAAGCCACACTCACCTTTGGCTGGCCTCATCTTCCAGCTCTCCTCTCAACTCCCACCTCTCTCCTCAGCCCTCCCTGTCTCAATATGGCCTGGGTTTTAAAAAAAGAAGTCTGCTCTCACTGTCTCCACTTCTGACCTTCCATTTAGTTCTCAACTCACTCCCCTTTCATGCTGTCTTTTCTATAATTCCACTGAAACTTTCCTGACACACATTACCAATCTTCTCCCCTCTTATAGAAGTTGGCCTTTCTACTGTGTGTGACTCCCTCATTGTTGAAACTCCTCCTTTCACATTCTTATCCGTCTTTTTTTCCTTTAATTGGATTGTTTTTCTTAATCTGCTCTTTGAATATTGCTAGTTTTCCCCAGATTCTATTCTTGACCATTTTATGTCTTGAAACACTCTTGCTGAAGAAGCCGCAAAAATAATCTGGAGTCATGGAAACCTGGATTTTAATGAGTGTTACACCATGTCAACTATAACTTCAGTTAAGTTATACAAAGGTTCCAAGTCTCTCAGTTATCTTATTACTTTTTATCAAACATCTAACTTTGGGGCCAGTCTGGTGGCATTGTGGTTAAGTTCGCGTGTTTCGCTTCAGTGGCCTGGGGTTTGCAGGTTCAGGTCCTAGGCGGGAACCTACTCATAGCTCATCAAGCCATGCTGAGGTGGTGTCCCATATAGAAGAGCTATAACTCTGCAATTATGATACACAACTATGTACTGGGGCTTTGGGGAGAAAAAAGAAGAAAAGAGGAAGATTGGCAATAGATGTTAGCACAGGACCAATCTTCCTCAAAAAAAAAAATCTAACTTTAGTATCCCATTGTATATAAATAGTGTATAAAAACATTTTATAATCATTGCATATTTAGGCTATTTCCAGTGCTCAGGATGGGTAGCTGCCAGGGATTTTGAGACCCTAACTGTTCCTATAACTTTTCACTGACGAGGACTATGTGTCCCAAGAACACTGGGCCATGGTGAGTTGGTTCCCTTATCTCCTGCCCATCACTCTACATACACACACACATAAATGTGCACACACAGAAGACACAAATACACACACACAAACACAAATACACACACAGGCATAGGCAGATATAAATACATACACACACAAACCTTATTGTCAGTGGTTTCTGAGAGTTGGACTGGATGTGGAAAGATACTGAAGGCAGGGATGGCAGGGGAGGGGAGAGTGATGATGATGATGAGAACAAAAAGTCTGTTCTTCAGAAAGAGGCATCCTGTGCAGAGAAGACACAATTGCCCACTTTCTATTTACTATGGACCTTGTGCTTCTGAACTAGGAGGAGGACAGTGGAAAAAGAATGAAACATACTTTTATCTTCTTTAAGGCTGGCTGTTTGTTTGGTTTCCATGGGAGACAGATGCACAGAACTCTACAAGTTGAGTTTCACAATTCACTTCGATTGACCTACTAGTGAAAGTTCCTCCAAAATTCTTGAAGATAGATTTACTCTATGTGTGTGCATGTGTGTTTCTCTTTTCCAGTGTGTCCATAGCTATTTTAGTGGGAATTTGGTAGAAGAAGCAACACAGACTGCCAATCAGATTCAATCTTAAACAGAAATTTATAGTCAAGGATTGTCTTTAAAAATCCATTATTTGATGAAGAAATTATTTGGGATTTACATTTCATTTTAGAGTAATTTTTCAAAAGAAGATCTTTTAAGATGATGAGCATCCCCCATTCATAGATGAGTGTTGCATATTGTGAATAGACTTGATGAATATTTGTGAATAAGCTTGTCCTAGTCTCTACAAAGGGTGAATAGTGATGATGGGTGTTTTCAGACTGACTAGTCAATTCAGAATGAGAGCATAAAACATGCATTATGCTCATTCAAGACCTCTTGGAGTTGAGATGCTGGATATTAAAGGATTCACGTGGATGAAAGAAACAAATGTAATATTTGTTCCCACATGCTGGGGCAACAAACATGCAAACTGAAAATGATAGAAATTAATTAATAATGTAAACATTCATCAGTTCTATTCAGGAAAATAAAATAATTAGATATTGAAATTTTTAACCTAAAGGAAAAATGTATTTGCTGAGGACATGCCATATTTGGGATTAGTGACCCTGATATATAAAGCGTTCTCACAAATGAGTACAAAAAAAGACAAACCTCTAATAGACAAACGGACAATGAGCATGAATAGGCAAGTCACAAAAGAAAATGTTAACATTGCTTATAAACCTAAGAAACTTGTTCAATTTCATTATTTATGAAAATATAAGTTAAAATAAAATGTATTGTAAAAGATAAAAAGGATTCAGAAAACTAAATTCAATTGAACACATGTATTTGAATAAAATTTTGAGATTAAATTTTGGTAGTATTATTCAAATTTTTACATATGCATATATAATGATGGAGTAATTCTTTTTTTAGGAATTTATCCTAAAGTAATAATTGAACAAATGTTCAAAGATATATGTAAAATGTGTTCAACACATTGTTATGTATAATAGCAAGGTGTAGATATAATTTATATATTAATGAATAAGGACTTGCATTTTGTTAAATTATGGAATACTATATGGGCATTAAAATGATTACATGCTTATATTCATTGACATGGAAAGAGTTACATTATACATTATTAAGTGATTAAAGCAGGTTTCAAAATAGGATGAGCCCTATTTCATATGTGCAGGTATGGATGTGAGAGTCTTAATGTGTGGAAGTATTTATGCAAACATAAAAAATTATAAGTGTTCTCATGTTTTGTAATGATCTATGTTATTTTACAAATAAGGAAAAACATGAAGTTGCTCATTTTGAAAAGCACACTGTGGGATATATGTTCTGTATATTCCTCCATGTTGTTAGTGAGACTGATAAATCTCCGCTTTTATGAAGTGATCACACTTAGATGATGGAAAATTAAGACATATTATGGAAAGAACTGACAATAAGTAGGATGAAATCCAAAGTACGCAACTTAATGCCAGTTATCATGTACATAAAGGGTTGTCATCTAGATGTTAATGATCAGAACAGGAGATAATTGACATTACAAAACCAGAGTATTAGGTAGAGGTGAAATGATGTTTTTAAAAACATATGGGTCATTTAATATGAAAATTATTAATTAAGGGATGGTAAAGAATGTTTTTTATCTTATCTCTATCTTTTTGTGTGTGTGTGTGAGGAAGACTAGCCCTGAGCTAACATCTGTTGCCAATCCTCCTCTTTTTTGCTGAAAAGACTGGCCCTGGGCCAACATCCATGCCCATCTTCCTCTGTTTCATACGGGACACCGCCATGGCATGGCTTGACAAGCAGCGTGTCTGTCCGCGTCCGGGATCCACATCCAGGATCCGAACCTGTGAACCCCGGGCCGCCGAAGCGGAGCGTGTGAACTTAACCACTATGCCACCAGGCTGGCCCTTATCTCTATCTTTTACAGTTACTTTTAACCCTTAATGAGAAATCTCATCCGGGAATTTGGACTCAATTTGAAAAATTTTGTAGATCTCACCATTTAACCCAAAATGCTGAAATTGCTCATTGGCTGTGAAAATTACATTACTTGGGTATATCTCATCCATTAGAGCAGGCATTTCTGGGGTTAAATGGATTTCAGCTACATTTCAACACAGGAGCATCTTAATATTTGCGAAGTAAAATGTCACTACTGGTCAATTGAAAAGAATCTGTTTTTCTCTTAGAATTTCACGTTATGTTCAACATTCAATGTGTGCTAAAATCTTGACTCTTTGGATATGAAAATCTGATCCTTTCAAGAGTTAAAAATAATGTAAAGGGGCATCCACCAGAAAACTTATATATGGTATAATTTCCTGATATTTGAGAGTTTCATCACCAATTCCTGTGCCAGGTCACATGTTCAGCCACTTAGCAGCCCCTATATATGAAAATACTTCCATTTTTTATAGGAATATGCTGGCAAAAATCCACCACTTCTATGAACTATTAGTCCTTTTCTGATAATTGTTTTGAAAAAAGCAGAGGTGCGGGTCCGAGTTCATGTGGCTGTCAACATCTAAGACATACTTGGTGTAAAACTGTTCACTTAGAAGAAAATCTATGCCTCATTTGACCACCAGGCTTACCACTCATTAGGAAACCTATAGGAAAAATCAAGTTACTTTTTTTATATTAGAAATTGAGCAACAAGTTGATTGAAAGAATGATTGATAAAAGTAATCAATGAGGAAAGATAATAATAGAGCGAGTAACCAATTTACAACATAAAGACAGAGATTTTTTTTGCGTTTTCAATAACATTTCTGAAAAAGTAGAATGACAAACTGAAAGGAACCCATTGAAAACCTTTTAACGTGGTGAGGAAAGAGAGACCCATGAACAACTTGTCTAAGGAAATACGATGACTAGAGGCAGAGCCATTCGAGCTCAGATGTCTGGTTTCGAGGAAAGGAAAAGCTGTGGTTTTAAACGACTACTACAGAAAGATGAGAAGAAGTAAGAAATGGTCAGCCCTGTTCCGTCATCTACAGGGTCCATGTTGGCGGATGGCCTTCTGTCTACGTATATTTGTACAGACGGAACTCCTGCTGGGAGTACAGAAAGTTGAACAAAACTGATGCAGGAAAACTCATAGGTCCTCGATGAAAGGCGGTGTAAGGGATTTGGTGACAGATAACTTCTACTGTAGGCACGCCCGTGTGTCTAAAATTAATAATCAGACACACAAAACTTTGGGGAATTAAAAAGAAGTTTGAATTCCATATTATAGCCAGATGGGGGAAGGAGAAGAAGGAAAGAGGACAGGAATACAACCCCACTGTGTGATAGTGCAGTGAGTAAGAAAGTTAAAACCGTTGGCTCTGGAGTCCCGAATCTCAGTTTTCTCACCTGAAAGGGGGCTATGATAATAGTGCTGACTTGAGGGAGTATTTGAGAGGATTAAATTAGCTAATATATACGAAGTTAGCACCTGGTAAAGGTGTAAGTGTAAGCTGTTTTTATCGCTATGTTCATTTTGGGAGAAATGTCCACTCTCTTGATTTAAAATATGGCTAAAAGTGGCTAGAATTTATCTAACATATTTTCTTTCCCACCTAAAATCCGGTTGCTCAAAGCATTGTTAAAATCTTTTTTCATTGTTCATATTCAGCGCTCTTTGAGATGCAAATGTCAGACTTAAAACTAGACGAGACGTAAGACTAAACAACAAGATTATGCTTCGTCTCTTGTAACTGGAGTCGGGGGAAGGCCAGGGCATCAGGAACAACTGGGAGCAGAGACAGGGATGCCATCAGGAGCCCCCTCTCTCTCTGCTGGCTTCCCTCTGCTCATGGTCCCTGTTTCCTCTCGCACAGGCTTCCTCCATGTGGCTAGAAGATGGCCACACTGTGAACGTCGTTGGGGCTGGGCTCACGTGATCCTGGTTCTCTGACAGGCGAGCAAGTGGAGCCAGCCAGGGAAAGGTCCGTGTGGCCTCACCTACCTGATCACATGCCCATCCTGATCACCTATGGCCAAGGAGACAGGGTGCTGGGAGGACTGGCCGGATCTCCCCACCTCCCCGGCCAGGGAGGGAGAGGCAGTGGGACTGGAAGTCCAGCAGAAGCAACTCATTGGCCTGGGGAAAGCTGTTCCCAAAGAAAGGAAGGTTCCATAACTTCTTTCTGTTAAGGAAAGAAGAGGGAATGTGGAACTGGCAGAGGCTGTAGGCAGATGGGGTGCAAGAGGGAGAGAGAGTGAGAATGCATAGATAGAGCTTTGTTTATTTTGTAAAGGAGTGATCACTGATTTATTCCGGGAGGAAATGTCCTACACTTCCATGTGGTAGTTCCCCCTTAGAGTCACAGGAGTGTCAGTGCTGAAGGATAGTAAAGGGTAGTTTGTCACCCTGGACACACAGGGGCTTATGTGCTGAAATTTACCCTGCAGACCAAATGACATTCAGAGGGTTTGTTTCTAGTCTCTGGTCTTTGGGGTCCTCCAGTCTAGGTTTCAGTTCTGTTGTTCGGATGTCTGTGCTATACAGGGCAATTTTTTTAAGTGAAGAAGCACAATTCATTATTTCTAACTACTTCATCTAACTTTGGAAAGGAAAAATCCCTCTTATGAATTGTGTCCATTCCTCTATGCTACTTATTATTCTTTTTACTGTTGTTGCTGTTTGCTTTTCCCTGAAGAATGTAACATGTTTTAGACTTCTCCATATTATAAATCTCATTTAAAAAGTGTTGAAGCAAGGAAGTCTGCCAGCTACTTTTGTTTTCTCTGCTTTTCTCTCCATGTTGGACTGCTCTGGCAAAGGAGAATAATATTACCTTACCATGTAAAATATGGTTAATGGCCTTAAAAGAATTCCCCAACAACTGAATAATGGGCTGCTGAAAATATTCTTGGTGCCAAAGGATCTGAATATGTCTGTTCCATTTATTGTGTGTTTCTCGTTTCATCATGACTAAGTGCTCACAAAAGACATAAAAACCCAAACCTCTAGGGTATGTGGTGTTTGAGGGCAGAAACCATAGTTTAATATGTTCAGTGCTCTACCTAACATTTCAGATGGGGATCAACAGCAAACAATGACGGATGCCTATAGTATGGAAGACACTCGAATTATTAATTAAATTGATTTCTTGTGACCAGAAGAGAGTCAGTTTCATCAGCTCTGTTGTGCGTGGTTGAGTGGCTTAGTCACGTTTACTCTAAGGAGTACTGGGAGTCCTACACCGAAAACTTTTAACTTGTTCTGCCTATTTGAATAAGTTTACTTTTCTCAGAAATAAGATGGAACCTATTTCTTATTTATTTCCTAATTAAAGCTCCATCTTCTAAAAGACTTTCAGTGCAGTTTAGCAAAGTCATTTATTTTAATTTTACTTTGATGATAAGTTGAGTCTGTTAAAAAAGGGGTTATCTTAAAATTTATTTAAAAATCAATTTAGGAATATACTGAGAAGATCTGGGGAAAAAATGCAAAGGTAGAAAAATTTAAAAGATGCTTTGTTTCTCACTGGAAGCAAGAGAAGTCAAGAAAAGTAGCATCTACACCTCCTCAGCACCCACCTCCACTCCCCTGGACCCTGCCCTCCAGGTCTGCCCCAGGCTGTCTGGTTCTCACTTGGCAGGGGACTCTTAACCTCTCCGCTTCTTAGTTTGGGCCAGGCGGTTGCCAGCTGCCCTTGGTTACAATGTGGTTTCTGACTCAGGTTGTATATTCTTTGCCAGAGTTTTAATTGCTAGGATCTCAGGGACAGGATGATTGTCTTCAAAGAATTCCTGAGATAGAGATTCTTAGTTGTTTTGCATGTGACTCACAGCACAGATGGAATTCATATGGGGCCCACTCCCTGGGCCAGGGGCCGTGAGAAATTCCTGGGCTGCTTGACTGAAATTCTGCGTCTTTCACTCCTGCTCAGCAAAGCATATTGGAATTCAGCTGGATCAGAGTGACTTCATCAAGGAGATAAGCCTGAATCTGCTTTAAATTTGTGTTGTGTATTGTGTGTAATTCATATCCGAATTTAGTCCTTCATTATTTATAAAAATTATTTAAAATGCTCCAAGTAGTATGAACCCAAACCCTGTGGTCAAACGCCATGTTTGTGCTCTCTTCAGACTAGTTCAGCCCTCAGAGAGGGCTCAGGAAACCAGTCCTATATAATCTCCTGCCTTTCCAGAAAGTCTATCTAATTTCGAGGAGACACTGAGCGGCCACCTAAAGATTCACCATGTGAGGCAGAGTTCTTAAGAAAGAAACATAAGCACCATCCTAGTTTATTGTGACTTTAGAAAAAGAAGCAGGGTAGCTTTTTAGCTGCCTCTGGAGACCATTGCTGAATCCACTACTTCCTGTTTGCAAAACTAAACTGCAGAAAAGGGCAGTAATTATCTGCTATGATTATCAAGCAACTAGTGCACAACACAACTTATGAATTTAGGACTAGGTGGATGTTTACTTGAAATAGTTACTGAAATCAAAATATTTTGCCACTGACTGGGCATCAGGAAAATGTGAAACTATGGGTTAAGCACAAACCCTTAACTTTTGTATATGCGGAATTTTTATTAGAATGGTCTTTGATAAAAATTACCACTTTCCTTTATATCAAGTAATCGGAAAGTTATTATGTCTATAATGTAGGGAAGAATTATTGCATGGAAAAATTGCAGAAAATCTTTTCTATGCCCAGCTGTTCTTTTGTGGATTTGGATATACTGTTCTTAAAATCATGTCACTTGAAACAGCGTTTTTGCATTCAGGAGACTTCTGATTAAAATGTTTAGCTAAAAAAAAAAGGGAGGGGAAGTGTTAACCCTGTGCTTCCACACTGGTGAGATAAGGACATGGTGTATAATGAGCTGTAACTTCAGTGTGTCGTTTAGCTTTCCATGTGCTACACAAAATTAAAAGTTGAATTTTAGACAGTACAGCTTACAGTATGCTGTTTCATTCTTTTCAGCAGGAGAGTTTTGCTCATAGCATTCTGAACCAGATACATTTGGACTTTTAGAGAATGACTTCGTGGCCTATTGCTTTCCCAGGGGAAATAGGGGTAGAGCTTTGTTGCATTGCAGGGGGTATGCGCTTAAATCCTTATGTGGAGTGTTCTCTAAAAGGACACTTGGGGACCAGAGGTGAGGAATGATCCATTTGCGGAAGAACAAAGTCTTCCACTTAAATGTAAAACCAAATAACTAGCAGGGTGTGCGAAAACAGGACAAAACCATGCGGATACTTGGTGTGCGCTGATGATGTTTCTTCCTTCCCTTACAGGCTCCACGTGGGAGAAGACGTTTCGGCAGATTGGCTTTGAAAGGTAAGCAGGGTTTAGCATATCTCCACTTTTAGCTACAATGTCCTCTTTTATTCTAACTAATTTATTGATGATAAATCAGTGGTCTTGATACCACTACTTCAGTAATGTGTGCCCTTGAATAAGTCATCATTTTGCCCCCTGAGACTCAATTTCTTGGTAAAGTAGAGCTTTACTTTCTTTGTAAAATCCCTGCCTGCACACAGAGTGGACATGAAGATTAAATGGAGCAATTTATTTGAAAACGCTTCTTAAACTGTGAAGCAGTATAAAAGGTAAGTTGTATAATGACTTACGGGAACTGGAGTTTGCGTTCTCCTAGCTGATTCACCTCATGTGTCACGTTCAGTTCTACAGTTTTAGTACAGAGAAATTTATATTTATATTGATATCTTCTCAATTATCAAAATTATTAGGTCTTATTAGCTCTAAATGAAAGGCTGAGATCGTGTCACTCAGCTAAAAGCATTTCTACACCAGCATCTCCTCAAAAGGAAAAAAAATTGACTCATTATAACATCAGAAAATGTAGAGGAAGGGTCAGTAAAGTTACTAAACCACCTGTCCTTGGAACTGAATGGCAGCGTATGGGATCGATCTCTCCCAGTGGCATTTAGCATCTTATATTGAACTTGCAATGTAGATAACAGCTATTGAAAGAGAGAAAAGTAATTTTACTTTTTTTTTACTCTAAAAGTAGATTTTGATTAGTTCTTTCCATCAGATTGGAAATGTGTTTTTATGTTCATTGATCAAGCTAACAGAGTGCTTAGAGCATGTAAAAGAAATTACAAAATACTTTAAAATCCTTTATTTCTCCAATAGCAAGTGAGAATAGCTCATCACCAGGTGACCTGTGATGGCATTTCCTGTACCATTGTTCAGTTGGTTCAAAGATTCCTTTATTTCTCTGCATACACTTCCACTCAGTCAGCGCCATCACTGTTGGGTCCTACAGCAGGTTCTCATGCTTAGTTCTTAAGATTACTGGAGGAGGCTGGCTTGGATGAGCAGATGCCACAGGCCAACTTAAAACAAAGAATGGAAAATCTTTTGTAGTTTCCATGTTTCTAGCACAACTAGATGTACCACACCTATCCATGATTTGACCTGGAGTCAGCCATTCCTCCAGGGAGTCCTTCCTCCTTTGTGGAGAATGGTATTTGGAAACCACAGTCTATAAATCTATGAATACTAGGGATGCTCGGTGATTCTGGAGCGACATTGTTTCTGGGCCTTTTCAATGGATGGAGCTAGGAAATACCTTTTTTTAAGAAAAATAAATCCTAAAGTCATATAATATTTCCAATTCAAATGTAACCTTACAGAATTTTTATCTTCTCTGATATTACATTTGTCTCTCTTTTCTTTTTCGCTGAAAATCTGATCTAAACAGAACTTAGAACTTCTTTCATTTTAATGTATACATAATATTTTCAAAATAATACTAATACTAATGTTACCACTAATAACAAGACTACTGAATGAAGTTTTAAAACTTTGCACTCTTGTCTTAATTTTATATTCCATTAAGGATGTACAATGAAAAGACTGAAAACTAAAGTTACTTGAAATTTTTTTTCTCTGTGTGGTCGTATCCTAAATTTTATATAATTTGGCTCCTTTGTTTCAGAATCTTTTTAATTTCAACGGATTTTTTCCTTTTGATTTCATTTCACTTTTGAATATATAACATTTATATGTCTCCAAGTACAAATTAATGGCAAAGGTTTTTCAGAGAAATGTCGCCTTCATCCCTTTCCCTTGTGCTCAGTTCCTTCTTTCTTCTACAGTTACCATGTTTAGTAGCTTTTGGTTTAACCTTCCGATGTGTATTTCTGCATATGTAATCTAATACTGATGTATATCTGTGGCCTTGCCCTGTTCTTGCATGAAGAGTTGCATATTATATACATTAATCTGCACTTATCTTTCACTGAGAGTATATCCTGGAGATGATTCCACATCAGTTTATGTAAATGTTCGTCACTTCACTAACCTGCAGATGGCGTCCTTTGCGTGGGTGAGCTAACATAAAGAATGAGATTGGTCAAATCCGGGGTCTTGTCCAGTATGGAGCTTTACTAATAATTTCAAGGATCCAAGTGACCAAGGGACACGAATAATGCAGGGAGAAATCCAGAATATCCCATGTGGCTCCCCAGGTCCTTCTTTTTCACCCCAAACCCATGCTCTAGACCATGGGTTTTCTAATGATGTTTGCAGTTTCCTCACATAGCAGGGAGCATTTAATTTTGCAACATCTCCAGTTAATACCTAAGAAACTTGAATAGCTCTTTTTACACTATCCAGGCAGTCATGCCTCATAAATCTATGGGTTGAAGATTTATTTACCATAACATCTTAAACCAGGGATTTCCTGCTCAAAGTACTCCACTCACTGATCAGGACTCTCTCCCAAGCAAAAAAGTTCGTTAATCTATTTGCCCAGTAAT
Source organism: Tapirus indicus (assembly GCA_031878705.1). Lineage (NCBI taxonomy): Eukaryota > Metazoa > Chordata > Mammalia > Perissodactyla > Tapiridae > Tapirus > Tapirus indicus. The sequence goes on from CM062917.1 coordinate 57,751,804, forward strand.
CTAGTTCACATGTTTATAAGAAGCCTAAACCAGGTCACTTACCTTCTTGCTCCCACCCCAGCGTCTCGTTGGTAACCAGGGATGGATCACAGGCTGTTTGCTTTAACTCCTTCTTCCCCAGTACCCTACAGGTGGACATTGAGGCTCTTTCTAGTCTTGTACTCTTATAGAAAAATGTTGTAATGAGTAACCTTGCGCACACTTGTATATTTTCCAGCTATCTTAGGGATAGAATCCCAAGTACAAAGAGTAAATTCTTATGGAACTTTGGTAAATAATGCTAAGGTTCTCTCCCTAGAGTTTCAACAATTTGCACTCCCACTAACAATGCATGAGAGTTACTATTTCCCCAGAGCCTCACCAACAGAATATGTTGTCAAACTTGAGGTTTTGCCAACCTGATAAGTGAGAAATGGTATCTCCGTGTCCTTTTAATTTGCATTTATCTTGGGTCATTTTTCCATAGAGTAAAGAGCGGGTTGAGATTCTTTGCTGTCTCCTAAGTGAAGGAAGCACTTTGGGGAAGAGCTTCTTCTAAGATGATAAAGAATTCATTGATCAACAGGATTTGGTGATTGAAACATTTTATTCCTAGCTTACATGACCTTAACCTTTGCTTCCTTGAATAATGATTTAATGCAAACAGCTACCATGTGCCAAGCACCGTGTTAAATAATTTCTAGTCCATACGACAACCCTGTAGATCAGGGATTGGTAAACTTTTACTGTAAAGGACAGATAGTGAACATTTTAGGTCTTACAGGCTGTACAATTTCTGTTGCAGCTTCTCAATTTTTCCATTATAACAGAAAGCAGCCATAGACAGTGAGCATAGCTGCATTCCAATAAAACTTTATTTACAAAAACAGGCAGCTGGCAGAACTTGGCTGCTGGCTATCATTTGTTGACCCCCACTGTAGACTGTGGTCACCGTCTCACAGGTAAAGAAATTCAAATCAAGTAGTCTAGCCACTCATATTGACCTGCATTCAGTTCCAGGTTTGCCTGGTTCCAAAGACTAAGATTTTTGCACCAAACCACACTGAAGCCCTGAATTATAGGCCTTTTTTTGTGTGTTGTTTTATTTTTCCTATCCCTGTAGCTCTGGGGACATAATCTCAAGTCACAAATATTGTTGACTGTTCTCATTTTATGAATACTTTTGAAAAAAGCCAGATATTACAAACTTCATATTATAAGACCTCCCTATGTGTTATGCTTCCAAATAGATGTACAAATAAAAATATTGTTAAGGAATATATCAAGTGATACACTTTATTTTTGAACAGTAGTCTCAGTTTGATGATCATCCTGATTTTTAGATATCTTAAAACGTCATCCTGTGTTTTCCCATATCATGCCATGTTTTCTCATTTAAGGGCAAGAGAGTATTCTCTGCATTGCATCAAGTGTCTTAAAATATAGAACAGTTATTGATCTTTGGGTTTGTTGTGCATTTACAGTTGCAAAGACTGTGTGAAGCAGTGCTGTTAAATATGGCTTTGCTTTTTTTCTTCTCAAGTTTAACCTCTTCTTTCTCTTAAAGAGAATTCCAATTATATCTTAAATGAATCTATCTAGTTCTTTAGAGCAATTGTAAGAGATATTGATCCTTCTGATGCTATGTCCTTTGAAGTTTGCCAGCCAGTCTGAGAGCAGATTAATTTTAAGTGGTCACATCTAAAAGAAAGGAAGTGACTGAGTCAGCTAAACTTTCAAAGCTTTCTCCAAGAATAAGAAAGGAAAGATGTCCTCTGCTGCACATTTTGTAACTGAAAGACCTGGGGATCTTCTCTGCCTGCCATCCTTGCAGGAACACTTGCCATGAGATGATGCTCAGCCATTTACTTTCTATAAACTTGATTATATACATTGTGTCAGAATAAATACACATTGTCACAGTTTATATGGCTGAACTCGTGATAATATATTATGTTCACCTTGCAAACAATCACCTTGCCCTCTGCAGGGAAGTCAGGAGTTTGTTTTAGGATTTCTCTCTAGGGGTGTGTTGTAACATAGGAGGGATCTAGGTTTATGTATCTTCTCTGCCACCTCCTACACCCCCTTCCCACTCCTGGTTCTACAGTATTGATATCTACAGAACAAAAGAAGACTTAGTTGTGTTGTGTTGTTTTGTTTTGATTATAGAGAAAAAAATATCTGTGCCTAACGTATTTTCATTTCAATCAGAAAGCTCAACTTTCTGTGCAGATTTTTAAGTTTATGATTGTAACAATTTCCAAATCACAGTCATTGATTAACCTAGGTTAAGGTGATGCAGGTGGCATGGTTGTGTAAATTCAATGATCCTCTGCACACTCCAAACAAGTGTATCAGCTAGGGAATGGCCCAAATTCTCAGTGGCTTAATACAACAAATGTTTCTTTCTCACTGGTGCAAAATCTGATGAGGAGGCAAAACCTACAGGGCAGCTTGCCTCTAATGGTGTGTCACCGTTTGGCTTCAATCTGTGACACTTCTGTCTCAACACGATGTTTCCGAGTTTGCTTAAATGTGGAAGGAGCCTTGAAGAATTACACACTGGATCTTAAATGTTTCCACCTGGAAGTAGCATTTGTTACTGCAGCTCACGATTTATGGCCCAAAGGGAGTCATTTGCTAATTTAAGGGGAAGGAGAGGTGTCACTCTGCAGTGTATGCAGGAAGGGGACAAAAAGTGGAAATATCAGAAAGCTCTGGTAATATCTACCACAATAAGCTCTAAGCTAGCTCTGAACATGGTTTTCTCTTTCAAAAGCTACACTTTTCATCTGAGAAAAAATATTTCAGCAAGTAAATAGGTTCATGCATAGTATCCGGCCAACAGAAATAAAAGTCCCTGCTTTCTGGGAAATATTACTGCTGCCTATTTAAAAATAACAATCTTTCACTGATCTCTCACCTCTTTTTACTTGAAAAGCAAAGAAGTTGTTCTTAATAAATCGATATAATCAGCACAGTAACTCAGATTACATTATTATTAACAAAATTGTACATGATTTTATTTCATGCTCTACTTGGATTGTAGAATGAAACATCTTGCCCTTTCAAAAAATATTTTAAAATATAAATCACCCTGAAAACAGCCTACTATGATGAAGCACAAATATTCCTAGGATTTTTTTCCCAGTGTAGACATAATTCAGCAGGCATGGCTTTATCTTGTGGGGGCTCGGTGGCCTCGCACCGCCTGTCTGTTGTCAGCTCCTCCCCCGCATCTGTTCTGTGGGGAGCTTCCACCCATCCTTCAGGTTTTGGACATTATTGCTTTTGTGAAATCTTTCTGGGTGGCTTACTCCCAGGACTCCCACCTCTTCCTGTAAAACTTTTTACATTCTTCTATTACAGATCTGGACATACTGTATTGAAACTTTTTTCCTGTGTTTCTCCTTTGGAATGTGAAGGATGGGGTACCCGGGGCACTGCCTGACGCGTGCTTGCTAATCGGATGTTTGGTGAACATTTGACTGAGTCCTCGATGGGGAAGCACATGGGGATTTGGTTGGCGAGTGCTTGTTAAAGAGTGGGCTCCTGAGAAAGGCAAGAGTCCGGGACCCCAACATCTTTGTGTCACTACATTGCGGCAGCTTGTGGGAGGATAGGGAATCGTGCAGCTAGAGCTGGAGTATAGGGAGAGTATAGGGAGGTGTGTTGGTGTGAACGATTAATTTGCTGACCTTCAAATCAACAATGGAATGTTTCCAAATCTCAAGACTCAAGCCACTGAGTCTAATGTTCTGAGTTGGGCACCGGCTGCTCCCCGTGACGGGATCTCTGTAAGGAGACGGAGAGCTCCACCAGCACAGGGTCCCATTGTGTTAACTGAGGCACCTCACACCTGACCCACTCACAGAGCAAAGTGAGATGACTGGATGAAGAAAGACGTGAGTGAGGCTGAGCAAGTGTCTTCTTACCGTGTTTCACGGCTGCCCCATTCCTGCCTATGGTTCCCTTCAGGACACGTCAGTCATTCCAACCCCCACCTCCTCCCAGAACCACTGCCCCTTGGGGACCCTCTTCTGCCTTCCCATCACCTCCTGTTTTCCTTTATAATAAAGCCACCAGATGCGGTCATATTCTTGTATGTACCTGTTACTGTCTACACTAGACCTGTGCTTCTGTGGGCAGGACGTATGTCTTGCCATCTTACAAACTCTACTGCTGGCCCAGATATTGGCAAATAATAGGCATTTAATAAGTGTTTGATAAATAAATATTAGTGTGTCATTTCTCTGTGGGCCTAGCCCCTACTTTCATGAAACCTGCCTTTGTTGATAAATTTTAGTTTCCATTGGACGTTTCCTTTGGAGAATGAAAAGCTTCTGTGGGAAATTTAAGGATAATTTTTAAATTCTTTTTTATCCTCTAGCTTTATGTATAACTCACTAGCTGTGTAATTGAAATTTATGCTGTTTCTTTAGGTAGTATTGTGTAAAATGTTGAGAAATAATGAAAAGCTAGACTTCAACAATGGTTTTATGATGTGCTTTTCTATAAGAAAACTTACCTCCAAGAAATGAGATGGTTAAGTGAAATCAATTGTGATAGAAACAAAGACATTAGTTTCTATAGTTACTGCTATATTTTTATGAAGTTTTTAAGTTAAGGTCATAAGTCTGTAGGATAAAATGGATAATTTAAATACCTATTCATTTCGATTCAGACAAGTATTTCTTTATATTGCCTCTCTGACAAGCATACAGAAAGGAAAAAACATTACATTCAAATCACAACATTACTATAGTCTGTGGTCTATGGAGTTAAACAAGGGAAATCTTAGTTGGGATGTAGAAATGTGTTGTCAAACTTGTAGTTGTAAGCCGTAAGCCAACAGCACTTTTGCACATAGAGGCACACGATACATGTTTCTTAATTAAATGATTTAACCTGTTGTTGTTCTGGCTTCCTGAAAAATGAGCTTCTAATTTCTCTCATTTTTTCATATTGTATATAAATATTCCTGGAAACTTTAGCAAGCTATTTTGAAATAATGATATAAAATTCTTGTCAAAGTAATTTATATTCAGGAAATGACTAGAGGAAAAGGATGTTTCTGTATTTTGGTGTTTAAAATTAAGCCCAACTTATTTGTTTATTTCAACATTTTCAGATCTCCACTTTGTGCCCCTTCCGGGGCTAGATTTGGGTTTTCACATGAATATGATGGGGGAAGGGAACTTAGATTTGTTAAAAACGTATTGTTTGCTGGCCTCTCTGTTGAGCAGTTTGCTCGTCTGATTTACTGAATTCTCACAACATTCTAGAGTTGGATTCTGCTGACTTCTGCTGGGCTAACTAACAGCCTCATATCTCAGTGACTTACAAGACCAGAGGTCTATCTCCTGCTTATATTAAATGTGAGCTCCAGAGGCTGTGGATCGACTATGGCTCTTCTCCAAGTGCCTTCTTCATTTGGGGATCTAGGCTGAAACAGAGCCTTCATTTGGTGTATGCCTTCCTTGTGGCTGGGGAAAAGTTGCTGTGGAAAGGCAAGCAGTGGCTCTTAAAGCATTTGCTCGGATGGGACATATGCCCCCTCTGCTTACTTTCAGTTGCCTAAGCAGGCAACATGGCCGACTCCAAGTCTATGGGCATAGAAGCACACTCTTCCTATAGGGTGCATTGTAAGTCCCATGGGAAGAGGCAGGGATGTATACTATTGTTACATGGAAGGAGAGTGTCTAGTTGGAAGAAGTAATGTAATCTGCTACAGTATACCATCCCCATTTTACAAATGAGCAAAGTCAAATCAGAGTGGTTAAGTATTTTACTCAACATCACACAGCTAGTGAATGTCAGAGACAAGATGTGAACTCAGTGTTATGTGGCTCTACATTCCCATCATTCACAATCCACCATGCCAGCGGTTATGATGCTCCATGTTGACAAGCATTTGTTGAGAACACATTATTATAACTTGCTGAGGGCTGGGAGTGGAGTGATACTTTTAAAGAAGATACCAATATGTAAACATAAATGTAATACAGTGAGTTACATGCTACCATTTAGTGCAATCATTTGAACATGTTTTTTGAGTAGCTACTATATACCAGGTACCATTATAATGATCTATGTAGTACAGAAGTGGAAGAGAGAAAGGATGGGTCAACATGTGTGTATGTTGCGGGGGACTGAGATGAGGCCTGGCTGCCTAGGTGGGGGGAGAGAGGAGTTATTTGTGAAAGCTTGACTTCAGGGGCTGCCTGGGCAGGGTTTTGAAGGATGATTATATTGGAGTCCATCCGTCTGATGTCAGAGATGGAGCACGAGGGTTCAGATGAGAACGGAAGTGAGACAGAGAACAAGGTGAAAAACATGTCAGCAAGTACCTTACAGACAAGGCCAAGGAGTTTGGATCTTGTCTGATAGTGCTGGGGAACCATTGAAGGTATAAAACCAGAGGAAGATATTGTTAGATGTGCTTCTAGAAATGCCATGAGGGCAGCAATATAGACCAGAGGATGGCTTAGACAGGCAAGGAGACTGGCTGGAAAGCTATTGCAGTAGTTCAGGAGAACGGCTACAAATGTCTGAACCGAGGCAGTGACAGTTGAATATGGTAGAGAGGGTGTATACCAAACGTGTTTTAGGATGTAAAATTTGCAGTTACACCTTGGTGAATAGTTGGATGTGGGTGTGTGGGACAAGGATTCTGGAACGGGCCACAGCCAGTTGGTTGATTCCACCCCGTAACTGCTATCTCCCCGTCTAGTGCCTACAGCTCTCTGCTTCTCTGCCTCAGGGCTTTCTCCAGCGCTTTGGAAACTTGCTCCTCCCGCATGCAGGGGGCATCCTGAGAGGGTCTGAGATGCCCCGGAAGCCTCAGTGAACAACAGAAGTAGTGGATAACTGTTCCAGCTTCCCTGTTCAATCCCTTGGGCAATCCAAGGTGCATTCCATACAGGATTCTGCAAAAGCTTCCTAGGAACCCTACAGCAGTGACCCACTAACAAAACGGCTTAGTGGGCTTCTCTCTCTGCTCCATCCCTCACTGTCACATTCCCTCCTTGTACTTTCCAGGAAGGCTTTCCAAATCAACTGCCTGCATCCACAGCCTCTGCTCAGGGTCCACACTTTGGAGGACCTGAACTAAGATACTAGTACTAAACTACCCTAACTAGTACTAAACCAAAAAAACTTGGATTCCAATTTTATTTTTGGCATGGATTTATTTTATGAAAATACAAAAAGACACTATTACTACTTATAATATTATTATTTTAATCAAAATTGTGAACCTTTAGAAATCTTTGGTTCATAACTTTTTTTTGCGGGGAGGGGTTTGTTGTGTCACAGATCCCTAGAGAATCTGATGAAAGTAATGAACTCACGTTCCAGAAAAATGCACATATGCACATAAACAAAGCATTTTACATGCAGTTTCAGAGGATTCAAAGATCTTCAGAAACACAGCACTGTCCATGAACCTCAGTTCAAAAGCCCTATTTCAGATGAAGACACTATTGTATTTCTTTCTCAGATTATAAAATCTACAAATGTTCATCTCCCTCCCTCAATTACCTGGAAGCAGATGGGCACTAGGAGTTAAACTAGGGTTACAGAATTGTGCAATAGAGCTCCAGAGACCCCAGAGAGAACCTCTCCCTTCTTCTGCATGTGGTTATGCTGAGCCACAGAGAAATTAAGCAGAAGAGCTGGAAATGGGAACTTTTTTATCAGGATTGGTCAAAACCCAGATCTGAATTTGCATTTAATAAATTCAATGAGATGGAATTTTATTACTGATGAATTTGTTTTGCCACTAGAATAATTTGCCACTAAGAATAATTATATCAATAATGACAATAATAATATTCAACTGAGCACTATAGACAAGATTGTGTCTGCATCATCTTTGTTAAACTTCGCAACCCTCTAAAGGGGCTGTAGCACCATCCCAGTTTATGGATATAGAAACCAAGGCTCAGAGCATCTTCACCCAGTGATCACATGGTTTATAAGTTGTAGACAATGGATTTAAACCCTGAACACCACCATTTAACCTGCTTTTTTGCCTTCGGTCAGAGTGAGAGTTGTCAGAAATAACTCTGTTTTCCTTTACTCTTAATGCCCCCTGCTGTGTGTGTGTGCCTGTGTGTGTGCGTGTGTGTGTGTATGCGAGCACACGTGTATTAACAAAAGTAGGGATTTACATTCCCTGCTTCACACCCTTCTGCAGCTCATACACAGTACAGAGTCCTTGCTTATCACAATATTAGAAAGACTAAACAGAACCCCAAGGGTCAAAGAGTCTCCTTCATGGTGGAAACCTTTGCAGCAGTTCTATTGCTATACTCCTCTTATAAAATAGAACCAACACCAAGACTTCTTTTCTCCTGATACCATGAGGCAAGCTTGGACAAACAGCAGACAGTCAGATGAGCTTGATTCTTTCTGCATCCTACCGCCACTCTTTGGCATTTGCTGAGCTTTTATTAAAGTCACAGAAATCATTCTCTCAGACAAGGATAGTGTGCATATATCAAATATTCTTTGGCACTAACAGACTTTTTTTCAGTAAGTCTTTTCTTCCTCTCCCTTTCCTCTTTCCTTTCACACATTTATTGTTACATAAAGAATCAAGCACAGTACTAGTAATAATATTATTTTCCACGAGCATGTACCCAGGGAACTCAATTGGAGCACTCATTTTAAAAGATTTTAGGCAAAAATGAGTGCCGTGGTCAGGCAGGAGAGATCATTATATCCCAGCCTAGCCTAGCGGGCTGTCAGGATTTGGGATCAAGATGTGTACATCACAGATTTGCAAGGACATGGTGACTAGCAGCCCCCTTAGGCATTTAGGCCCCATTAGAGAAAACGGCCATGTTATGACAAAGACTAACTGAATGGTTTTATCTTTAGTCCAAACAAAGTACTGGCTACCAAAGCACACCTGTCAGATGCCCAGAATTCTTCAGATTTTATTTAAACCCATTGTCATGAGAGTGTCACAATTTGTCATAGAGAGTAGACAGAGGTGTCATTCATTCTTTTTTTTTTTTTTGAGGAAGATTGGCCCTGGTCTAACATCTGTTGCCAATCATCCTCCTTTTTTCCTTTTTTTTCTCCCCAAAGCCCCAGTAGATAGTTGTATGTCATAGTTGTACATCCTTCTAGTTGCCCTATGTGGGATGCCGCCTCAGCATGGTTTGATGAGCAATGCATAGGTCCACGCCTGGGATCCAAACCGGTGAACCCTGGGGCAGCTGAAGCAGAGCACATGAACTTAACCGCTACGCCACCAGGTTGGCCCCTCATTCATTCTTGCTATACGCACGTATTAAGTGCTGTCTTAGTCATTCAGCCTGCTGTAACTGAATACCACAGACTGGGTGGCTTAAACAGCAAACATTTCTCATAGTTCTGGAGGCTGGGAAGTCCAGGATCAAGGTGCTGGCAGATTCGGTGTCTGGTGAGGAATTGCTTCCTGGTTCATGGATGGCCATTTTTTCACTGTGTCCTCACATAGTGGAAAGAAAGCAGGAGAACTCTCTGAGGTCTCTGTTATAAGGGCACTTATCCTGTTTATGGGTGCTCCACCCTCAGGACCTAATCATTTCCCAAAGGCCCCACCCCCTAATGCTATTACAATAGGAGTTAGGATTTGCACATATGAATTTTGACGGGACACAAACATTCCGTCCATAACAAGTGCCTGTAACTCCCCCACACTCAGAAGAAAAGCTAGAAGATTTTACATCTGAGGCTTTTACATCTATGTGGGATCATTAAATCAGTTTCATTAAACTTTTCTAATGCAATTGATTGAATTTGCTGTTTTCTTTGATCTGTCAATATCTTATGTATACTTGAAACACAGACTAATATATGTATGTGTGTGTATATCAAAAGGAGGTGATTTACATTTCTTAGGCTGTTGAGAGCTTTACCTAAAGCTTCAGCTTCCAACTTGGAAAGTACTTAGCTTAACCTTTTTTCATTCAAGTATAGTGACATCACTTAATAGGTATTTGGTGAACAGGTCTATGTTTCTTCTAGAAAAAAAAAGGACGTAATCCTTCATTAAAACTTCACTTTCTTTGAAAACATGGCTGGAAGAAAAGATCTTCTGATTTGTAATTTCCATCTTTGCTAAATTGGGTCAGTATGATTAATATAAACGGTGCTTGAATTAGTGAGTGATAAAGACCTGGTCCTACAGAGAATGTGCATTCTTGAACTAAAAACTGAATCCCCCGGTGGTTACCTTGGCACCTGTTCTATACCCAGTTAGAGGTACCAGCAGAAACGTTCACATTTCATTAGTGACATGAACAAATGAACTGTATAATATATCACTTAAAGATTTCAAGTCTTGGTGTAGACAGCATGGTGAATAATAGACAGGAAATTCATGCTGTTTGACATGGAGGTAAAATGTGGATGTTGAGTCTATAAAATGGAATGTTTTGGAGAATCGTGCTAATAGTCAGATACAAGCATAGGGTTCAGATTTCTTATTTGTTCTGCATCTTACTTACAAGTCTGAAATTAGGTGTTTCATAGCTCTAACTGCTATAAAATGTCTTTTCTGTAGCTCAGCCAGTTAAACACCTTAGCTAGGGACCAAGATATTATTGCTTGGATAAAGTGACAGTTTGCATTAGGCTTATCTCATAGGGAATGTTTGAGTTTCCCATCAAGATCCTTGGAAATGCATCATCCTAGAGGAACACAGTGGAAGCAATTCCTCTGGCTCTTCTTTTTCCTGATCTATCTCTATGCATGCACACAGGTGTGCAAACCTCTCTAAACTTACACAAAATATTTGAAGTAGCACACAATCACAGTATTGCACCAGTTCTACAGGTAACATGTAAAGGAAGATTCAAAGAGGTTAAGTAACTGCTTTCCACACAAGCAAGTGACAGGTAGGTCTTTCTGTTTGCAGAGCCTGTGCTCCTTGCCTTTGCTAACCTCTGCGGAGGTCATGAAGGTCTTAGACATCAGGCGCCGTCCTGTTGCCTGAGTGGTGATTCTGTGTAAACGTCACTGGTTGTACTCTTTCCTTCCTTTCATGGCCTCAGTTTATTGCGTCCCTCCTCGTTAAGGGGACCCAGGGAAGCTTCAATCAGGCAGGACTCCCAAGCTTCCTATGCCCCTGTGCTCCCTTCCTCTGGCCCTCCTCTTGGCTCACTGCTGTACCACACTGATTTACACATATGGGAGGAACCATTTGCTGCCCCTGAAAGACTCTGATGTCCGCTCATCCTTGCTACACACTTCTTAGGATCTTTACTTTGGTTTAGGCCCACCTTTCTCTTCCTTGGGAATGGGAAATGGCCTTCCACCTTATCTTACTGTGCTATTCCAATTTTTCCACATTCCCTTGCTGCTAGACAGGAAAACTAAATTGTTTTTTACTAAAACAGAGATATAATGAAATCATTCACTTCCCTACTGAATTAATTTCTAAGTCCTCAACCTAATATTCAAAACTTTCCCAAATTCGCCACCCCCCGCCACATTTCCAGTCAAATTCTGTCTCACTAGTTCCTTCTACACACATCTTAAGTTTCCTGATGATTTGAAGTCTGAATTCTTCCCACACTTTCTAGCCTCTATTTCTGTCTAGAACACCCTTCGCTTCCTGCCTTATTGTCAGAATCTCGCCATCTTATAGGCATCCCCTTATATCACTTCACCCCTTTCTGCCACCTCTCTGTACTGATTTTATATATTATATATAGTTTCTCTTAGATAAAGCTTTTACCTTTCAGGTAGCATCCATGCCAAAACCGAGGACTATATTCATGACTTAGTGCCTAGCACAACGCCTTATGCAGAGCAGATACAAAATAACATTGGTTGCACTGAATTTCGTAGATGGTTTGTAAGCTAGAACTTTATCTGCATAACTAAAAGAAGAACCTGAATAGCACTCTATAGCAGAGAAAGCTTTAAAGACAGAATATTTTATGAAGACTGAGTAATCTCTTCCTGTGGAAATACATACGAGAGTTGTGGCCCTTATTTCAGAAGGATCACATAAAATAATTAACAATTTGTTAGTAACAGATGGTATTTTCCTTTGACCATAAGAGAACATTTTTAGAAGTCATCTATGTACATTGAAACATGTGTTTAAAGTCATTGGAACTGAAAAAAAATCATGAGTATTATGCTAGTCACAAACACATATTGGTAGTCACGGCTATAGGAGAAAGCAGTGATATGTAGTATTTTTAGTTTTTCACAAGAGAATCTTAGGGCTTGGGAATCAATCCTGCATCCTTCCATTGCTGCCATGAATTAGGACGGCTCATCTTATCCTGAGAGGCTGAGAGATTTTTTTCTGCAGAAATTCTGTTGAAGGCCATACCAGAGAAGCAAATAATTCTGGACCCCATCCCCCCACAAGTCTTGGTGGCACAGTAGGTGGTGAGCAGAACAAACCACAGGAACCTGCTCTTCAAACAAGGTGGAGACAGGTGGGGACAACACCCCCAGCAGAGCAATGAACTAGCATCATATAGTTCTCCCCTAGTCTCCTCATTTGTGAGCCATAAAAGACCTGAGAGCATGTCATTCCCAGAGCAAATGGAAAATGCTGATCAATTAACAAGTCAATAGCACAGGGAAGCATAAACATTAAAAGAGAGAAGTCAGAGAAGCCTCAGAGGTAGCTTCAAATGGCTTGTACTGGATGCTGTTCATTGACCTGCTTGCTGTAAACAGAGAGAAAATTGTTCTCATTTGGTCATCATGAGAAATGTTTGGGTTTGAAATCTTTCGCTCTGACCGGCGAAGTATATTTGCTTAGAAATGTACACAGATAATCAAGTTCCACACTGGAATGAATGTAATTTCAGTGAATTTGCTGGTGTTCTGTATTAGCACACTAATGGATGCAGACTGCATTGTGCAAAGGATGAGGAGGCCCTTGTTCTTAGAAATCTGAAACCGAATGCTCAGGCTTTGCCCCCACTTGTTGGGTGGTCATCAGCACTTTCCAGAAAACAGGTATGTATCTTCTTGAAGGAAAATGGTGGAAAGATATGAATGCTGTTCTGTTTGACTCATTCGTTATTGCTAGGATGCCTCAGCTGAGTGGTTGGTGTTTGGCCCCATCACCATCCCCCCAGGAATGCTGATTCCTGGTATGTGGTTTCGTTTTGTTTTTTTGTTTTTTTTTTTGGTAAGGAAGATTGGCCCTGAGCTAACATCTGTTGCCAGTCTTCCTCTATTTTGTATGTGGGATGCTGCCACAGCGTGGCTTGATGAGCAGTGTGTAGGTGTGGGGGATCCAAACCCTCGAACCCCAGGCCACCAAAATGGAGCGAGAGAACTTAACCACTACGCCACTGGGCCGACCCCGTGGTATGTTTTACCAGTCTTCCACATATTGCCCTGAGTTACTTTTAGTGAAGAACCCTCCCCCCAAAAAACAAATGAACAGACAAAAAACAAAAACTCCACTCAATCTGCTGTTGGGAAACATTGGGTAGAGATAAAACCTAGGGGTCAAAGGAGTGGACCCAGTCCAGTGGCTAACACTCAGGTTGTTTCTTCATCTTCCTACCCTAGTCATCTGAGTTAGGCACCCACAGTTGCCAATCCACTCCGGCCCTGACCCTGCACATGCATTTGACCAATAGCACCACCCCCCAGCACCCTGTCAGTAGCTCTGCTGTGGGAACACAGCAACCTCACGAGGATGTTGGCTTTCTCTACCAAACAAGCTGGGAGTAGCCTGGAGCTGGTGGCTTGCAAGTGCCTGGAGGACTCACAACATTCTCTCTGGGTCAACAATGGCTAACTGAGGCTTCAGGGGGAGGAGAAACCAGATAGACGCATGGGCCAAACTCTTTTCTCTATTAGAGAATTTCCTCTCGGTGAGGAGGGGGAGGGATTGTGGAATCTACAGACAGATTAAAACACCTGTGTACCAAGAGGAAGCTCTAGGGCCATGACAGTGCCTTGCACTTCCTGGGCACTCAAAGAATATTTAATTCAAGTGCTTGTTAAGTTGCATGGTAAAATGAGAACTTCATGACAGCATGAACAGTTAGCCCCACCAAATTTATCAACTATGAAAAATGATGATTTCTTGTACAATCCAATGGAGAGATATTTATTAAATAAATGCCTTATATCCAGCTTTGAGGTAGACACGAAGAGGCTGGGAAAGAAGCGTGAGAAATGGTATCCTGAATTGCTCACTCATTCTCAAATAGGCACCCAAAAAGTTCAATGTCAACATGGGTTCATTTGCGTTAATGATCAAGGAACCCAAATGGAGAGACCATGGTTCTAGACTGGAAGGCAGAGACCTCATGTGGGAAGCTGGTTTCATCTTGGTGAATCAAAGGGGGATAGTATTTACACAGGGAGATGGGAGAGTTTGTGAGGGACAGTGACAGGAGTAAGGATGCGAGTGAGTGTGGCCTGCGTGAGCATCCTTGAGAAACCTGGCCTGGCTAGAGCAGAAGGCTCGTATCCTGAAAACAGGAGAGAAACATGCACTGTTCAAATTTGTAGGCATTCAAATCTCAATGGCCACAGAGCACTCTAGGAGTGTTTATTTTATTTGTTTGTTTATAAAAATATGAATCTTTGTTTAGGAGAAAATCTCTCAATAACCTAGCCGTAATCTCATCACTCAGCGATTTTGTAATATGTCTTGAACTGTTAAAACATAATTTCCCAGAATTTCAAGCAGAGGGATTTGCAACAGAAACTGTTTCCTCTGCATCCAGTGATGTTAATTTTATCCTAGCCATAAGTTTTTCTCTTAGGGAAATCCCCTGGGAAGAGAAGCCAACGAGGCAGCTTCTGTGGAAATACCGCAGTGAAATGCTCAAGAGCCTGCAGGACCATCTTTCTTTCTGAATGTTGAGAGTCACACAACAATTTCTACCGTTTAGTACATGTTCTGTGTTATTTTCAACAGTTACGTGTTTACAGATGCAGTTTATTTAAAGCATCACGTTTGTATCAAGTGCTGGCAGGTTTGGTTGCTGTTGTTTCTTTGTTTACATTGCCGCAGATCTGGTTTTCCCTCTAGTCCTGCTCCATCACGCTAGACTGCATTTGTCAGTTCAGGCTGGATTCCTCCAGAGAGCATGCTCTCTCTCTCTCTCTGTCTCTTTCTCTCTCTCTCATCGAGTTTATTGAGGTGTGATTTACATTCAGTAAAATTCTCCACCTTTTAGGGGTGTAGTTCTATGAGTTTGACAGACATATACAGTCATGTAACCACCACCACAATCAAGATATATAATATTTCCATGGTCCCAGAAAGTCTCCTTATGCCCCTTTGTCATCAATCCCCTCCCTCCCCGAGCCCTGGGCAACCACTGGTCTAATTTTTGTTTCTGTGGTTTTATCTTTTTCCAGATTGTCATGTGAATGGACTCATAGAGCATATGGCCTTTTGTATCTGGTCTCATACACTCAGCATAATGCTTTTTAGGTTCATCCTTAGAGTAGAAAGTATCTGTACTTCATGCCCTTTTATTGCTACTAAGATTCCATTGTAGAGATCACCATGATTATCTGTTGCCCAGTTGGTGGATGTTTGGGTTGTGGATGTTTCAGATTTTGGTGATGGTGAATAAAGCTGCTGTAAACATTTTCATGCAATTCTTCGTATGGATGTATACTTTTGTTTCTCTTACTCCGGCAGTCTCTTAATCATCTGTTCCGCCTTCAGTCTGTCTGCCAGTCAGTCATTCCTGCATTACTCAAAATGCTTACTGAACAAACTTGAAAACTAAATCACATTTGAACTGTATGGGGAAGTAGATTTAGAGATCTTCTTTGGCAATTCTATTTGCAGTGTAGACCGTCACATTACAGTTTTTGCTTTACAGATTTATGTCTTCATTTCTTGGATTTACTTAACATAGGGTATATCTTTTGACAGTTAAAAATTC
Organism: Tapirus indicus; assembly: GCA_031878705.1. Classification (NCBI taxonomy): domain Eukaryota; kingdom Metazoa; phylum Chordata; class Mammalia; order Perissodactyla; family Tapiridae; genus Tapirus; species Tapirus indicus. Next base: position 57,767,688 of record CM062917.1, read on the forward strand.
AGAGATGTTTTCCACTCATGTGATTAATATTTTATTCCTGGGACAATTTTGATTTGTTTTACAGCTTAGTACTTCTAGTTTGTTATAATATTCTTGGATACAAATCCACATCCTTCACCTGCAATCTCAAAATTGAAAATGTCTGAAAACTTAACGTTTAGCCTAACTGGTGGGGATTGTCCCTGAGCTAACATCTGTGCCCATCCTCCTCTACTTTATGTGTGGGATGCCTGTCACAGCATGGCGTGATGAGCAGTGTGCAGGTCCACGCCTGGGGTCTGAACCAGCGAACCCCAGGCTGCCGAGACAGAGCACAGGAACTTAACCACTATGTCACTGGGCCGGCCCTGAGCCTAATTTTTGGATGGCAAAACCTAACCCGAGCTGAATTCATCTGGTAGCCGAGGGGAGACCATTGCAGGTTGTGGGAATTGTCCCAGGATGTGCGCCTGGATGGGGCAGCGCCCTGGGCCTGCTGCCAGTAGTACATCATATAGTAGAGGTGCCTTTCTGAAATCTGGAAAAATATGCATTTTGAAATGCATTGGCTCTGAGAGATTTGGTGAAAGGATTTGTGTTATCTTCATCTGTGCCCTACACAGCTGCCTTGCCTGTTTGATAGAACAGAGTTGTGCTAGCGGATGTTTTTCAGACTCTTTTTACTGTGACCACACTAAGAAATACATTTTATGTCATGATCCAGTACAATGCAAATATATCAAATTTCAAAAAATAATAGCTACTCTTACCACAAGCAATGCACACCTATATTTCTCATTCCAATTTGTTCTACTGCTTCATGAAAAAGAAAACTGCTGGTTGATGGCCACTAAACTTTTTTTATAATAAACTAATTAGTTATGACCTGCAGTGGGAAAACACTGAGCTGGAGAGTGACGTCCAGCATGATATACAGTAAGTTCGGAAGCAGATGAGAACTTTCTTCCCGTTTCAGCTGCTTACTGTGAGCCATTTCCTGCAATGATGGCAAATGCTTATGTTTCGTGACATTTGCAGACTGTCCCATTAACAAATGCCAAACTCTGTGCCTCAGAAATGTGTGTGGGGGGGGGTTGGATTCATAATCCTCACATTTCAGATCAAGCACATGGAGACCCCAGGACCGTGTATCCAACAACCTGGCACAAATCACTCACCTCCAGAGTGTGGACTGTAGTTTAGACAGAGTAGGTTTTTCTTGCTTCCCATTTTGTGATCATTTACCAGAGCTTTGCAAGCCAATTAAAGAATTACAATTGGAGAGTGTCAGTCAGGGTTCTGTGGGGGAACAGAGCCCCCTGTTATGAGATAAAAAATGTATTCTAGGAACTAGATTGTACACAGTTGTGGACGGTGCCAGGGAAGTGAAGATCCAGGAGGAAAGATGGAGGTGACCCAGTCATCTACGAAGTCAGGCACATCCAGGAGTTGAAGCGGGGCCCTGCTGGGGCGCTCGCAGACTCTGGAAGGTGCTCAGGAAGCCCTGTCATCTGTGCAGCTGTCGCTTCTCTGGGTCTACAACCAAGCATCTGGTGCTGGGCCTGGTCCACTGGGCCTGGACTCAGCTCTTGGGAAGAAGGGCTGGGCATCGAGTGGAGGAGAACCAGGACAAGTGGAACTTACGCAGTGCCTCTGTGTCAGTCCCTCACTGCTTCCAACTGTGAAAAGACCTTCAGAAAGAATGGTCCTGCTCCACCTACACCTTCCAAATCGTGCACAGGTGTCTCTTTGGACATTTCTAATTCAGAATCATGCAGGGTCAGGATTCTGGAAACAGCCCTCACCTTAACCAAGCTGATACAGTAGAACCCAACACCTAGGAGGTTACTGTAAACTGCAGATTATTCTTCTATATACCTTTAACCGTTGCCTTCAAAAAACATATTGTAAATGCTCATGATTAATTTCTCTAGTCAGCAAAGATATTATAGTCACATAAATAATTCATTATCAAAACAAAAAGATTTCTCAGTCTGACCTCATCAGAATACTCCGACGTCTATTAAATAGGCCGTGGTTCAGGTCAATTTGCTGCTGTTTTCCTTAAACATTTGCTCGGTGGTACTTTATTCACTAGACAAGTCACAGACTGGGGAGAAAAGCCTGGGAGTACTTGGGAGGAACGCAGAGCTGAATTTGGAACCCGGACCACTGCAGTGACAGAAGTGCCCGTGCACATGCAGACTGACTCGAGCGTCTGCTCGTCTTTCCTTACCATCACCTCTTTTTAAATCTCCCTGTTATCAGGAATCAGTGAGGTCCTTTCCCATCTTTCCTTGCCTTCCCTTTCCAATCAAACACGTGGATATTGGTGTCCACAAAGTGCACGTTAGGAGATGAAGCATTTTCTTGAAGTGCTGGCTGCAGCTGCATGCCAGGCATCTGAGGAAGAGGGGTGATGGGGAGCAGTTGCATGGAGCTCTTGGGGGGAGCATCTCCAGCAGGAGAAGGAGACCCTGTACCAGCTGTTGCAGAAGTGGCAGGTAGATGAGGTAGCTGGAGTGATTTAGAAATTAGTTACATTAACCAAAAAATTGATTGGGCATAACTAAATATATAGGAGCCAGATATCTCACTATCTGAGCAAAGATTTATAAATATGGAAAGCAGAGACCAGTAAGAATCGTGAAGTATTAAACTGAAATGGGAAGTATCAAAATGAACTCACGAGTTTTTAAAATATTTAAGCACAGAAAGACATAGAAATAGTTATAAATATGCATTTGTGTGTATTAAAATAAACAAATATCTGTTTCCTACCTCTGTCAAGTGAGAGAACCCAGAAGCAATGATATCCCAGAAGCAATGAGCACGCCAAGCGCCCCAACCTCTGAGCGCCCAGTTCTGAATACCGTCTCCACTACAAGTAACAGGGCTCTTTGGAGAAATGGAGCCCAGAGGGGAGAAGGGCTGGGAGCAGAGGAAATAGAGGATAGGCCTGAAAACCTTCCTGCATTAGAAAGTGGGAGAATGCTTAATGAATGACAGGGGCACATCACAGGGGCCAGCTTCCAGGGACTCTCCCAACTCAGGAGCAAGCTGAGCATCAAGATAAATAATGATGGTTTCAAAGTACAACCCATCCAGTAAAACAGGACTTTATGGATCCACACTGATGCTAGTTAGCTAAATAATTAATTAATTTAAGATAAGGGGAAGTGCTCGCTTGCAGTAGAACACCAATTAATAATGACGGACATAGCTAATCGCCTTTGGCAGCCATCCTAATGGTAGTTGATCCAGACAGGAGTTGTTGGTGACAGCCAAGGGTGGTGGATGGAGGTTTGACAAGGAATAGAGTATTGGTGTAATTTTGGAATATCTCCCCAGAAAATGTGAATCAAATACCAGAGAGGAAATGATGACTGCGGTAGAGAAAGCTGGCACACACAACTGGACCACATGGTTGAGGTGGGACATGTTGGAGTCACGTGCCCCCAAGTGGTGCACTGAGAAGAGCACAGCATCATTTCTGTGGTACTTTTGGCAAGAAGCATGAGCCAGGTTGAGGGTCGTCCTACAGAATGAAAGACTGCACTCATTCAGGCTGTCAAGGGCATGAAAGACTAAGAAAGAAAGACTGAGGCATTGTCCTAGATGGAAGGAGACTGGGGAGCCATGACAGCCACATGCACTGCCTCCTCCTGGGGAGGGTCCTCTCCCCAAAGGAGGATGAGGCATTGTTGGCACATTTGGCAAAATAGGGGTGGGTCTGTATGGGATGGTAGCGTTGTGTCAATGCTGGTTTCCTGATTGGGAAGAATGCATGGCGGTAGTTCAGGAGAGGATCCTTCTTTGGGGGAAGTACACACTTGTGTAGAGAGAAGCGGTGACAAGAAATGGAGCTGTCTTGTCCAGACTCATTGTACAGAAATGCACAAAACATGTCACCGCATACCTCCTGCTCCTGGACTGAGCTCCTGCTTGCTTAACTTAGGCCATTTGCAGTGTGTGTGTGCATGTGTGTGCACATGTGTGTGCACACTTATGCACTATGATCATTTTGTCAGTCTCCAGGCTGCCCGTTCTGTTTACCCTTCCCTGTTGCTTAGAGTTCTTTTCAGATGCTAGATTGATTCTCCACTGGAATCCTTGGACCTGACATTGTATTTTCTCCCTGTTTCTAAACTCACGTATTTGAATAGAAACAAACACTGGTTCTTTTTTCATCCCAGCCTACCCTCCTGTCCACTCCCAAGTCCAGCTTCTGCAAAGCACCCAAAATTTGCCTAGCAGCAGTGGGGGCAGGTATAGGGGCACAATAAACATCTCAGTTTGTTGTCACACCCTTATGGGGGAAGTAATGTTTTCTTCCTTTTATCGCTTAGGAAACTGAGAAGTTAAATAACTTGCCATATGTTCACATAAAAGCAGATGGCTCATAAATATTGACCAATACCTCTCCGAATGCTTTGACATTGACATTTGAGTGTCCAAATGACATTCAAGGTCCTCCCTGGCCTGGACCCTGGTACCTTTCAAATCTACCTCCTACCATTTTTTCTCATCTTTTATATCACAACAAAATCAATTTTCTTATAATTCCCTGGACACCATGCTGTTTCAGACATCCTTCAAAACCCATCTCAGACTTCTCCAACTGAGGGAACTGTCCCTATCACCTCCTTGACAAACAGAGTTAATTATTCCCTCTTTTGTGCTGAGCCTTCAACACATACATAACATACCTTCATCTTCCTGCAGGAATTTACTTGCCTTATATAAGCCTCTCCTGCTATACAAAGACCTCGTTACGAAGGTTCACAGTGTCTCTCTCAGCACTGCTTGCGTAGGACCTGGCAAAATGCCTGTGATCTGACAGATACTCATACATATTTGTTGAATTAAATTAGCAGAAATGGGGTTCAATATGAGGTCTTTAAGTCCAAAGTTCATGCTATTTTCTTTATTCTGTGCTATCTTCCAGTAGTGACACACAATGCCTCGCTCTTTTCTGGTCCAGTGTTTATGAAGAGGATAAATGTGCTACTCCGTTGCAACCACCCATTGCATGTCTTATTTTCTTTGCAACAAAATTAATTTTTATTCATTTTCCCCAAGCTATTCAATGCGGTCATTCGAGCAGGAGGGAACATCTGATATGACACGTTGTGTTTATTGCCAGTATGGATTAAGGATGGAGATTTCTGGTTGTTTTTAATGTTGTCCTTGTAACCCCACTTCCAACAGAACCTGGTAGCTCACCAGCTGGACAGTGTGACCAATGCTTTGTTTTTGACTTGGAAGGCAGACCACTTCAGGATTCGTGCCGGGTGGGGCAGCTGTTTTTATAAATGTTATGACGGAGTTTTCTCTTTTGTTATGAATAAATGACTTGGGGACTCCAAATAATGATCTATAGGAATTAGTGTTGTTGAGGGAGGACAAAATATCCTTTGCAAACTCAGAGAAATTAAGTAGAAGAAAGCCAAATGCAAGAGGCAGGGCACGTGCAGTTCCCTAGCATGGAGCAGAGGACAGCTGGAGAAAGTCCTTGGGTCACCGCATTGGCATTTTTAGCATTATTTTTGACAAGCAATAAGAAAGTTTTTCTGAGGGGGTTTCACCAGAGCCTTTCCTTGGTGATAGCCTTGTTGTGGTTACAAAGTCAATAAAAATGAAGCAAATGTGGAGCCCTCCTATGTCTGGAGAAATTGACAACAGTGAGACTAGTGGATAGAATGTATGACCTTTTACTCAAATGTTACTGTTGATGAGTTCAAAAGAGCACACGCGCTATCTTTGATTGGGACAGTGTAGAAGAGAAGGGTGAAAATTCAGGTGAGAGATACTGCATCTGTAAAGATCCAGAAGTTGGAACGAATGTGTCGTGAGATGGTGAGGAGCCTGGAAGAAAGGGTATAAGTTTAAAAGGAACAGTAACTAAGGTTGAGGATGGGGAGCCTTGAACTCTAAGTGGAGAACTGTGGATTTGATGCTATCAGTTTTAGGGTATTTTTTAGAATCTCGCCCAAGAGTCTCATGGCAAAGGGAGTGAGTTTTATTGTTACTGTTTTGGGGTTTTGTTTTATTTTGTTTTTTATTTGTTTGTTTTGGTGTTTTGGTAGCAGCAGTGATGTGCTGGTACATGTTGAACAACCAGCTCTCTGGGGGAAAAGTACCTAATTTGCAGCTTTTGCCAACTTCCATGACATAAATACTCCCGCTGGGGGTAGATTTCAAGCTAGTAATATATTGTCCTTGAACACAGAGCTGGAACTCGCCAGCTCCGGCACACTCCTCAACAGCGGAGTACACGAGGATGAAGACGAGACAGTCCCCTTAAGCCCTTTCCTCCCTTCTCTTCTTTTCCCTTCTGGGAATGCCCTCCATCAAAGTCAGGATCTTTGGACTCTCTGGACTGATCCTCTACCTCATAAATTACAGAAGTGAAAAGCCAGCAATACACTGATATGGGAATAAAGTGTGTGTTCCAAATGGAAAGTAGCAACTTATCACAATGAGATAGGTGGATTAAAATATTCAAGCAGTGTTTGAGCTTTAAAGTACTCAATGCAAATCCAGCTACTAATGTAAAAAAAGAAATTATCAAGAAAATCCAGCACCAACTCATGCCTTTAGATAATTAGAAATTGGCATTTAATTTCTATTTTAGTGGTAGAAAAGATTTCTAAATTCACAGAAATGAGCTAATTGTTTGGATTCTCTAATGCATCATCAACTGTTGAATCCCTTGATTTGAATTTTGACAATAATTCTCAATAAATGTTGCATTTGTTTCCAGAGTTTCTAATCTAAGCCTTTCTCCATTTACATCAAACATATTAGTCTTGCTATATGTAACTTGCTATATGAAGTCAGATATTAAATAAAAAGATAGCCTTAGTATGTATTTTAAAGACATATATGGGAAGCAGTTGAAATCAGAGTCCTATCTCTTTCATTGTTTTTACTATTAGATATACATTCACTTTATTTGTCTGATCTTAAAGGTATTTATTAAATGTGAGTGACCAATGGACCTGGATCAGATAGAGTCATACTTAAGAAGCTTAAGAAAAACAAAAGGAGACTGACTCAGTGCGTGAACTTCAGAGGCCACCAGAGAACTAGGTGCAACCATTGTACTAGTTTGTATTCATTTAAATAATGCTCATTTGATATTTTAATTATTTTATTGCAATTCAATTGAAATTTACCTTCCTACCAACTCTGAACCAAAGGACTTGCTCCCCAAAAAGAGTAGCCTAAATGGAATTGTTCTTCTTGAGCTTCTGAGGTGACTGTGGTTGAGTTCATACGTGCACGCTCCTCGTTGGCAATGCCTGAAACTCCTTTTTCTTCTTTCCTGGTCTCCTCTCAGTTTCGCTGCATCCTTATTTTGGATGTTCCTAGTCAAAATAAAATTTTAGAGTTCAGAAGACCCTTAGAACTTATTTTGTCAGTGAGATACAGAAACTTAGAAAAATTAAGTGGTTTCCCCATGAATTTACACACCTGTCTCACTTCTTCTCTGCACTTTGACAGGAGGATGGTAACTGAATTTGATCAATGAGTCAGTCAGACCAAATATAATAATGGCCATTATGGCATCAATTGGTCATTATCTTTCCCAGGCAAGGTAATTGACTTAATGTTTTTAAGATATGTTCTACACAAGGAATTCTAAGCGGTATGACTGTTCCAACTTTTAAAAATAATCTGAAATATTAAAGATATACTTTTGTACCTACTAACCAGCTTAAGAACTTGAACGTTACCAACACAGGTGATTATATCCCTCCCCGCTGCCCAGAAATAGGTATTTGTCATTTTCATGTAGTTCTTTATGCACAAATCCTTAGTGATCTATATTCTGCATGTTCGCTACTTTTTTTTTTTGCTCAACATTGTGTTTATGAGATGCGTCCATACTTGTAGATGTAGATCTAGGTCACACGTGTATGCACTAATTTATTAATTTATAGTATTTTTTATTTTATGGATATATCCTGGTTCAATCTATTCATTTTCCTCTTGATGGATGTGTGGGTTATTCTCAGTTTCCAGTTTCCTCAACTCCCTTTCAAGAGGTATAATCACTCTGAACAAATATGATCAATATGACTGTAACAAGATTGGAAAGGAAATGTTTGCCTATTTAAGAGAACATGATGTTTTAAGCAGCTTAGCATATGCTTTTATGTATGAGAAATGTAACTGTCACATGTCTGGAAAGCAGCACTCTCTAGGATAACATTTTATGGAAAAATGTGCACATCAATCTCATTAATTTATTAAGACAGGACTTCTACCCAAAAACCTGGTTAGCCTGATTCCAAATGCAGAATTTACTCAAAATAAAATTTAATTTATTGTTATATGCCCTGTAATGTATGCTTATGGTTAGTTTAGAGAGCCTTCCACATATATTTACTCTATGCCCTGCACTGTGCCTGGATGATGACTTTAGCCAACATATGTGAGAAGAAAACTCTCAAATCTACCCCTTCCGCTGTAACTCCACTCCCAGGCACAAATCCCCTGTGGCTTCCAGTGAGAGCTATTGCCTGTGTACCTGAGTCCTAAGCATACCGCACACTTAGCACGAAAGCACCAGCTCCCCACTTTGCTTCCCGGAACAAAATCATCACCCCTCCTATGGCCCCAGTTTCCTTCGTGATTATGTTCCTCCTTTGTCCCAAATTCTTCAGTAGTTCTGGTTATATGAATTCTTTGCCAAAAGTTCAGGCCCAGTAGGACCTGACTGTAACCTATCTTTCTGACTTTATCCCCCTTGCACACCTTTGTAACCAACGTTCAGTGCCCAGAGACAGTGCCTGGCACATAGTAGATGCTTAATAAATATTTTTTAAATGGATGAATAAAAAATTCTGCCAAATCGAGTCATTTAATGTTCAATATATACACTTCATATCTCTTGATCTTGAAATGTGTTTTTCACTAATGTATGTATTTAAACTGAATATATGTATTTTTAATGATTTATAATTTCTAACTCTGACAATTAAATCTTTGTGTCCAAATAACTGAGACGTTACTCATGAACTCCCCCATTCTCCAGCCCTTCCCCAGACAACAGTAATGTGTCCTCCCATTTGTGTTTGTATTTGATCTTCCCTGAACTAAATTATAGGGCCCTTTGTGGCAGACATCTTGTCTAATTCTTCAATAGTACTTTACACAAACTACTGTCATAAGAAGCAACGAATAAATATTTGGAGATAGCATTCATTCCACCAGCCTTTACTCAGAGTGCACTCTGTACTACATGTATATATATAAATATATACACACACACACACATACAAATATAGTATACATATATACATATGTACATAGTCCTCATGGAGACAGAGAGGAAATAGACAGGAGGCTCTGTCAGGCAGACTCGTAAATACTTGAGTGACATAAAGTGTTCAACATTTTATGATTGAATATGTACAAGGTATGGCCAACATCTAAAGGAGGAAGAGGTCACTTCTGTTACAGAAAGGATGGTGGAAGAGCTTCAGAGTGGAGATGTGGGAGTTGAGTCTTAAGAGATGAGGAGAATATAAAACTTGTGGGAGAAGGGCATCGTTGGCCAAGGGAGAAGATTGCACACTAGCTCAGAGGGAAAAACACTTGCTTATTTTGGGTATACGCCTTCAGGATGGCTGGAATTTGAGGTACATGGAAATCACAGCAAGAGATAAGGCAAACAGGTCTGAACACAGAGGACCTCCTACGCTGTGCTCAAGAAGATGAACCTTGCTTGGAGGCAGTGCTGTTAATACGCTCAACCTTACACTTCTAAAAATTAAACTCTGGCAGTAATGTGCAGCCCTGATTGGCAGAGGGGACAACCCGAGACAAAATAGCAAAGATGCTCTTGCAGTAATCCAGAAACCAGAACTGAGCTGTGGAGATAAAGAGGAGGGCAGGTAAGAAAAATGTTATGGAGACAGACTCTCCAGTTTTTCAGTTAGAAAATGGCAGAGTCAAGATTCTGTCTCAATTGCTAGACTGATGACAGCATCATTTTTCAAGGTTAGAAACCTAGGAGGAAGAGCAGATTTTGGAATAAAGATAGCATTTAGTTTTGAAAAGCTATGGAATACTGAAATGAACGATATCTAGTAGGGAAATCTAGTAGCAGACACATACCTGCTAATGTGTCTCAGGGGACAAACGTGGAAAGGATATGTTTGTAAGTCATCAGATAGATGCTGATTGGAGTCTTGGAGACGGATGTATCACTCAGGTTTACCATGTAGAGTTAGAAGAAAAATAAGTGAAGAGCAGAACCTTGCAGACTCATCAACATTTAAGGAGGAGGTGGAGAAGAGTCTGGTGGGTACAACCCAGCTCAGCATTTCTTAGGGGGATTTCCCAGCAACGTGAATTTTTAGGAATACTCACAGGTAGGGAAAGAACTGGAAGAGAGAGATAAGAAAACCAAGGAGGATAGATTTGAGAGCAGAAGGAGTTGATCTGGCTGGTTATGTGCAGCACAGAGGTGGAGTATGATGACAATTAGAGTGGGTCATTGGGGCCTTGCATTTGGGAGATCACTGGTGACCCCTAAAAGGGCCTTTTCTGACCAGTGTGGGGCGAGGAAGCCTGTTGCCGTAGGTAGAAGATGGGCAAGGTAGGGACCAGTGCAGTGGGTGTTGGCTGTACTCAGAAGACAGCTCTGAACAGAAGGCGCTCTCCCCCTAACTGTGCAGCTGAGCCAACGCTTTCACCTTTCCCCTGGTTGGTTTGCACCATCTGTAAGATGAGGAGATAGACTAGACTATTTCTAGTTCTCTCCATCTCCATAATTGTAGTGACTTACTGAGTCAATGAATGGATAGTTGGGCGATTGGGTGAGGGAATAGAATGAGATTCACTGCCTTCTCAAATCATGAGGGGCTTATTGAAAACCAAATTTATAAGCATTAGCTACACTTTAGTATAGTTTCCAAATTATCCGTTTATTTCCATCAAAATTCTAGACCAATGAGTAGATTGTAACACAGCATTTCCTATAACTGTGCCATGAGCACTAGCTCAGCAGAATGTATTAGGTATTAGATAAAATGCTTAAGAATGGTTTGTGGTCAAATAAATTTGGGAAACAGAAGCTTAAATAAACTCAAATTTATTTATTTTTTTACTACTGAACTTCTCAAGTCCTTTACTATAGTAATATGCATTGTGATTTTCTAACATTTATTTGACCAGAGATTTTTTTCTTTTGTTTTGTTTTAATTCATAGCATTTCTGAAAACTAGCATTCTGATTAATGTACTTTGGTAGACAGTGATCTAAACAATGAAGAAAGAAGCTTTATTGATAAGACGGTCGCTAAGTGAATATCAGTTAGACTATGACGTGTTCATCATACATGCTCTTCATTATATTCTTCAAAAGTCTCATTGTTTCTGCAAGGGCAGTATTATGAATGCACTGCTTTGTTAACTCAGCAAGCCAAGAATAGTAGTTATAGGTTAGCACCTCTGTGGCTGAAGGATTCCATTCTAAATCGGATCGCAGCCCAATCTGGATCCAGTAGCTGAATTCTATTAGGTGGAGTGATTGCTTTTGCAAACTGCGTTCATTTACTCCCTTAATATAGGTATGCTATGAAATGTCTCTTTTGGGACTAAGAAGCACAAAGCTGAGATTGTTGCCTCAAAGCGACTGTTTGCAAATTGGGAGCTTAATGCAGTCCGCAGGTGGGAGAGGCTCTGCTCTGGTTTCCTGAGTCTCTCTTGTGGTGCAAGAAGCAGCTGAGGCCACAGGTGGAGCTCTGGTTACCTTTCCCTTAAGAACTCTTTTCCCCACAACCCTGCTTGGTTAGTGCTTTTCATAAAATGCCACAGTCAATTTGTTTTCCGTGAAAGAGCTATAATAATCTATTCCCCAAAACCCACCCGAGGAGGACCAGCCAGCTCTCCTGACCTCAGCCCCACACAGGAAGCACCCACCAAGCCTGGATCTTGTTTTCTGGTCTCCCTCCTTGACCCCCTTTTGCTTCTCATTCTAACAATATTAATTCTTGTTTGCTCTGTTGGATCACGTTAGCCATACTTAAAAAGTATACAACAAACCTCTACATTTTTCCTATGGTAAAATCAATCATCAGATTTCATTATTATAAATTTGGTTTGTATGAAGTTTTCTTGATTGAATTCTCTTACTCTTACTCCAAATGAATTTGCCATTTTTTAAAACCTCTCACACAGCCGTGTTTGTTTTATTTGTGGAGGTAAGGGGATCTCTCATCACTTCTATGTTTCTCTGTTCAGAAAAGTTTAGAGCTGTATGTGAAAGTGAAGCTTATGCAGGGCATGCCCTCTTCCAGACCATTGTTTTAAAAAGCCAATTAGACTAGTCTGAGGAATTTTTCCTATAAGATCCTAGATTAGAAGACTCTTTACTTAATTAAGATTTAACTTTTACGTATATTAGAGTAACAAACAAATGGAAATATTCTAAGTGTACAATAGTAGTGGACTAGCTAAATAAATACTACTATCTGACCATGAGCATGGTGATGTTTAAAAGTCGTCAGTGGGTTGTGGAAATGTTAGTGATATATTAACTGATCAAATCAGTTTCAAAACAATAGATAAAGAATGAGTTTAGTTTTATTAACTCTAAATACACACATTTCTGCAGAAAAGGAAGATTGAAGGGAAGGCCATGTGATACACCCATGAGAATGCAGTGGTTGAGAGCATAAAATTTGGATTTAACGGGAGCTTGAGTATAATTCTGTTCTTGCTCTATCTGTGTGAATCTAGGGAAGTATGTTTATCTTTTGAAGACTTAGTTTTTCATATGTAAAAGGAGGATAAATAATAATGCCTAACACTATATGGGGCTTGTTGGGTTAAATAATATGTGCCAAGCTCTTAGCACAAAGTAGTTGCTCAGTAAGTGGTAGATATGATTAATAATTTTTTTAATTTACCAAAATCTTAACAATGATTATTTCTAGGTGATGGGGGTCTTCCTATTTATGATATTTTTATGTTTTTACCAAAATGTATAATATATACAATATAAATTATTATAGTATGTCTTTAATCACATAAAATATATATGAAAAAATATATCTTTACATGATATATATTCCTGTCTTTTGCTTCCTATCCGTAGTCAAGTTTTATCTCTGATAAACATTGACTCCCTTTCATTTGACTGAAATGAGATAAAGAAGGCAAATAGTATTATCTCTTTGGCACAGAGGAGGATCATGTGACTCTGAGAAGCCTTCCAGTGGAATGCAGCGAGGCAGTCATACTTGCCCTTGAACCCAAATCTAATTCTAAGTTCACCGTTAATTCTCCAAGATTAAAAGAAGAAACATATGGGCGGGCCTGGTGGTGAAGTGGTTAAGTTCACATGCTCTGCTTCGGCAGCCCAGGGTTCGGTTTTGGATCTCGGGTGTGGACAGGTGCACCGCTTGTCAGCCACACTGTGGTGGCATCCCATATAAAGTTGAGGAAGATCGGCACGGACGTTAGCCCAGGGCCAGTCTTCCTCAGCAAAAAAAAAAAAAGATCTTACTAGATCTACCTTTCTTGAACAGTAGAGAAAACAAAATCAACCAAGTAGTCAAAATAATGACGAGGTCGTGGGTTCAAGGATTCCCTTAACATTGTCTCTGTTTTCCCTTCCAGCTTTGATTTCCATCCTAGCTGCTAGTAAGTCTGGTTTTTAACTGCTTTGCTAGATTGCAGACACCTGTATCTGTACTGGACATGTGATTTATTTAATAACAATATAGTTCATAGCATGTTTTAGGAGTGAGAATTGGTTTAGGATTTTTCATAATATTTCGAAACTCCGGTGAAACCCTGGAACATTCCTCAATCTTAGTAGATTCTGTAAGACTCTGAGGTGAATGCAAAGCTTTCTGGTACCATCTCAGCAGAAACTGAGCATCCCTTACTTTAAATCCTTAAGATTCAAACATACTTTAAGACAGTCTAACCAGAGAAATATAAAAACAACTAAATTTCCTTCCCTTTCTTTTCCCTCATAGCTTAAAGGGAGCCGACGCTGGCAATGGGATCAGAGTGTTTGTACCTGATATCGGGATGTTCATTGCCAGTCTGACCATCTGGATCATCTGTAGGAACATTGTTCAGAAACCAGTGACAGAAGAAGCAGCACAGTGTAACCCGGAGTTTGAAAATGAAGAATTGGTAAATCAGACTTCATGCATCTTCCTTCTTTGATTTCTGAGGTCCTTGACCCTTAATAGCTTGTGGAAGTGTATAGTAATAATTAAGTATGCACAGCGCTTTATGCTTTACCATGCTTGGCTTAAAGGTTAAGAGTTACTTTGCACAGCCCCCTCGTGCTGTCCTGATGGGCAGGCATTCTCATCCACACCTTGGCCCTGAGGACACAAGTTCAGGGAATGTGAGTGCTGCCCTCCGTGAGGCATTCATCCACTAAGGGCCAGGACTTGACCCAGTGTTCTTTCTACTGCTCCAAACTATCATCTAATGTTATCTCAGATGGTTAACCTTTTCAATTCATAGTATTATGGTCCATTGGTCTAGATACCCTAGTTATTGCAAAATATTTAAAGAACAAGTAACACCAGGTAGTTTTAGCAGAAAAACGTTAATTCTATCTTGAAGGGAAGCTTTCTGGTTTGTGCACCTTGCTCTTCAGAGTGGAATTGTGTTAACTCAGCATGCTTTGATCAAGTTATTTTAAAGCACTCCAGAGAAAATAAATATATACATTTGGAAAAGTGTAAGAATTGAAAAAAGGTAAAAATAATGAGTAAAACGTATGTTAATTTTTAGCTACGTTTTCTTTTGGGAAGGGTTTCAGGAGTAGCTGTTGGATCAGGGACCGTGTCGGACTTCACTCCTCGGCGTATGGGAGCCTGTCCCCTGACCTGCCTCAGAACACTGCTTGTTCTAGTAACTTTACTTTCTCATGTGAGTTTAGGTGATATCAATTTAAAAACTAATTGATTTAGTAATTGAAAGATGACATTTACAAAGAAAAAAGTTACTAAAAAGACTTCATTTGGACATTTGACACAAGACACAGCTACCAAATGTTTTCATTCATAAGCTTTGGCAAAAAATTAAACTTTTAAAACTGAAATTAATTGAAATTACTTATGTTAAGAATGTCAACCACAAAGCCATAAAAGGAAGAAAATTCTCAGTTATGGCAAATGACTGTGGGCTTCACAAATAAGCAGCAAATTGCCATGTATACTTATTAAAATCAAATCAGCAAAGAAAGAGAGGATATAATTCAATACTTCTGTACAGACTAGAAGTGATATTATTGCCTAAAATCCTTATGGGTAAAAGATATGCAATCACATTGCATATCAATATTCTGCTAGGATTTTTCATTATTATTATTTATAGAGGCAAGATTCTTTTTCAGTTATCGTCATATTATAGATGAAAATTGAGTGGACTCTGAAGTCAGACTTGGGAGCTACTTAATAGTGGCTGTGTGATGGTGAGAAAATTGTTTATTCTCTTTCTCCTTCTGCAAAGTGAAGATAATAAGAACCCCATGTCACAGAGTTGTTGTCAGAACTAAATGAAATGCCAAGTAAACACCTCAGGCACAGTGCCTGCTCATTTGGGTTGCTTAATAAAACCCTACTAGCTCTCCTCATTTTGTCTTCTCCAATTTGAGAGGCAGTAGAGCGATTTCAAATTGAGGGTCCTCTTGGAATGACAGGAAGTTCAGTTGGGCAGTGTGTTTGAGGCCAACCCACTCAGTAAAAGAATCCCTTCTGTGCCATTCATGACAGACAACCACGAATGAATTACAAAGCTTCTTATAAAAAGAACTTCTGTCTCCAAGGACTAGGAAAACCTACACTGACCGACAGAAGGTAATGGATGTTAGGTTATGGTTTGGGTCACACATCTGGTGAAGAAAGAAAGCCGTTAACGTGGACTAATTCTGAAATCACGTTTTCTTCCTGACTTCACTCAATTTTCAAAGACCGACTTATGGTACCTCTCTGCCACTTGAAATTTGTTTAAATATCTGTGCCCCATATATTATTAATCTCATTATTTAATGATAACAATAAGAGGGGTAGATACTCTAAACATTATTTATTTGGGGCTTTGAAAATACTAAATATCATATTATGAGGTTGATTTTCCTCTCAGTTAAATTTGTCTTGGCCTAATTTAGATATTAATTTCCATTCTCTTAGAACATTCCCGCCCACCAGGTGGCACATTAGGAGCAGGCTGGGGTGTGAATCTTCTGAGATGAATCCACAAGGAAATATTTCTCACATGCGAACAATCTGGCTTGAGTCTGAAAAGAATAGAGAGAGAAGCATGGGAATTTATTTTATTTTTGAAGGCCCGAACATACTTCCTGCTGCTTATAAATCTTGGCGTTTGCTCTCTAGATTGTTTGGTTTCCGAGGATCCTTTGAAAGAAGAGTGTTTGCTGGCATTGTTTCTTCTTTCATTTATCTCAGTGGAGAAATGGCAAGATTAATCCACTGGTGCCTGGGAGAATTCCTTTTCCAGTCCAGCCTGGTTTTAAAGTAGCAACTAATCCCTGGGGAAGACTGAGTCTTCCCCAATCTTCGTCGACTCGATAATGAGGCTCAAGTTTGCTGTTTTAGAGGACAGCACGAATCCAAGGACTGCCCCTAAACAGCCCAGGCCTGGAGACTGCAGGCAGCGGGAGGCTCTGCTGCGCTGTTGCATTTCACGGAGAGGGAGCAACTCCTCGAGAACTATAAAATGTTCTTTTTCAGCTGACACATCTGCAGTCTTGTTTTTTTGTTAATTTTAATTCAGAAGCAGATCTACAAATCATAACTGGGAGAAAGATCCCTATTCTTAAATCTTAAAAAATGTATAACATTAATATGTATACTAACCCAAATTTATGATAAATTAAATGTCTATTCAAATAGGAACTTTAGTCATGATTTGGTCTGCTTAAAGAGGCAGCTTCTAAATAGTCTGACAAATCACATATGAAGGGTAAAAAGAATATTCCAGTATAAGTCATCACTCGTCTGTTAAAAATTTCAGGGATGCAACATTTCGTCCTGCTAATGTTATTTGGAAATTCATTCTGAACCTCAGAACCTGCATCCTCCTTTCTAATCTCTGACGTGGCATCTGCGTTCTGGCACACAATGTGACCACCTGGGCTGTGCTTCAGGTTTCAGCTTTGAGGTTCAAGTTACTATTTTTTTTTAAAAGAGCAAGAAACAAAGAATGGAAGAAATCCTTCTTGTTATTGTCACCTTCTAATTAGGCATCAAGCATTTGCTCAGTTCTCACCCCAGATTTAGTCCACAGTCACCTGCTTTACATTTTCTAGATCCTGTTTTCTCAAGCACACAGACACAATCCTCTGAAACACGGAGCCATTCAAAATGGGAAGAAGCTGGATGGCTGCCCTGCAAACCTTGCCCTTCATAACTTTTGCTGACTCTCAAGGTCACTCTCAGAAATTGGGCAAGAACTTACTGTCGCATGTCCCTCAAAAGGCAGCACACTTGGTCTGCCTTCTCTGGATTAAACACAGTCACAGTTTGAGCACAGCTTTTAATTCAAGTGATTTTGGATGCCATTAGTTTAAATAAAGAAAAATTTTAATTGGAGGAAATCATTAGCCTGTTGTCTTCACGGAAGCTTCAGGTAAGCTTCAGTATTGCACTGGGAGCTTCATTATGAGAAGTTATCACAGAGACTAGTTAACTTTGGATCTGTGACTAACTTTATCCCCCAGTGTCTTCCTGCTCCATCTCACTGGGCACAAGTCGAGAGCACGGACTCCCACTCATCCTTTCCTCTGAGAAAAACACACGTGGGGAGCAGCTACGACAATCCCTCAGAGGCGTCATCCTCACATAGAAGGGCAGTGACGTTGTTATCGACAGTGTTTTAATTGAATGAACTTTGCCTAGACTGGATTTGAATATGTGACTGATAGTAAAAATAACTTAAACAGCAGTTAGGAAGTCAGCTCAAATGTCTTTAAACTATTGAAATTATTACAAATTAAATCTTCATTTCTGTCTCACCTATTTCTTAATTCACTTAACAACATTTCACAGTGTGTATCAATTCTCTGCTTTTTTCAAAGAATCAAAGCTCCGAAGTAGACTTTTACCTTTAGCAATACTTCTAGATCGTGTTTTTAGAAATTCTCAGAACATTTTGTTCTGTCCTTGGAATATCTGATAGGCAATTTCAGGCATTTGAACTGCAAATAACAGCAAAACACCCACGTGGGAAGCTTGCTGGGGGAATCGCAGAGCCCCATGTCCCTTCGGTGGGGGTGGAATAGTCAGGTACGTGCTGAGGTGAGAGGCACAGTGTGCCACCGCTGCCACCTGCTCCAACTCCAGAGGGTCTGCGTCACCCCTTTGAGGGTGGTCACGCTTCCATCCTTCTTTAAACTGTAACTACCCCATGGAATTGTCACCAACTGAATGTCAAGTAGTTCTCCATGTTTCTTTCAAAATATTGGCTATGTGTTTGGGGACAGGAGACACAACTCCCACCTCTACCTCCCCCAGCCTTCCTCCTGACTTCCCATCCAAGTTAAGATAAGCAGTCTCCACCGGTGGTTGGAGCCAGCAACCTGGTTAACGCTTGATCCCTTGGACCCCTTCTGCATTACCGCCAGCAAGCCTTGTGGGTGCTATCTTCAAATTTTGTCTGAAACCAGTCCACTTTTCTCCATCTCCACTGCCACAATCCCCATCCCAGCAACCACCATCTCTCAGCTAGACCCTGAAATAAGTCTGCCCCTTCCAGCTTCCCTTCTTACCCTATCCCACTGATGCCACACACAGAGCCTGGATTATTCTTGTAAAATTATCAATCAAATTATGCCCCTTCCCTAGATAAAACACTTCATTGGATTCCCATTAAAGGAAAATAAAATTCAGGTTCCTAACCCTGATGGCCATGGCTCTGCAGGGTCTGGCCACTTCCTGCCTTTACATCCTCACCCTGTGCTCCTTCCCACTCCCTCTCTGCCCAGAACTGACAGGCTTTTCCTTCTGCCCTGCCATTCACTCCCCGCTCACTGCGTGACTGGCTCCTCCTCCAGCATCGGGCCACATCCTCCCCACAAGGCCTTCACTGACCACCCTCCCAAAGTTAGCCTCCTAGATTCTCTCTCTCATTGTGCCCGCTGTGCCCGCTCTGTGTGTTCACAATGTTTAGCACAACAAGTAATTATTCTGTTCTGTAATTATGCTTCATTTCCTTATTTACTGCCTGTCTCCCTCACTAGACTAGAAGCTCTCTGAGGGAAAGGATCATGTCTGTCTTCTCTGGTGCAGCAAATCTTAAGTTAGCAAAGTAATTTAAGATTGTACACATAATAATACTCAGGTACTTGTCGAGCTAACTGAATGAGCATGATTAATATGGAGACCTGCACAAAGCAGTCCAAAGTATGAAAATAAAGTAAGAAAGCAGGAGTGTCAGCTTTGGGCCAGGCTTGTCAGCAGACCTGCTTCTCCCCAAACTATCAGAGGATTTAGCAGGGCCAGGGCAGCCCACCCGTCTCCCTTGACGGATCTTGCTGCAACTACAGAGGAGGACGTGTGATTGTCTAGGGGCACGCTTATTTATTGAGCACCTACTTTGTGCCAGGATGGTCAAAACTACTCTCTAACAAGGATCGTGTTTTATTTTCTGGCTTTGCTTTCCAAGACCTTTGTGCTTTTTCCCGTCACATCTGCTTTGGGAATAACTGGAATAGGGCATTCCAAATCCCTGTAGTCAGATGCAATCCCTTTTTCCTCTCAATGTTCTTAAGCTCTTATATTCTCACTTTACAAACAGTTATACACACCTGGTTTATTTCCTCTGAGTGACTGCAGACGTCTGGGGTCCTGTGCTGGATGCACATTTGTACTCCACCCTGGACCCGGCTCGGTGCTCGGAGCAGCGCTCAGGCTCCGTAGAGAAGTTCCGACTGGAGGAAGGAGCAGGAATGGATGACGGAAGGGAACACTGTGGATTCCAGAGCGGCTACAGCGCTGCTCAACGTTCAGCTGTTTTAATAACAAAAATATGAGTTTTCTTTGCATCTTAGTCCGACACAAGTACTTATGTGGGTCCTGGATCTTTCAGGAACCTTGGAGCCACAGGAAGGGTTTGTGTGCCCTCAGAATGCTGATTTTGTCGTCGCTCCCTGAATTCTTTGTTTCTAGACAGGGCACCGGGCATGTCGGTTAGAAATGCTAACTTAGCTTCTCTTTTTTACAAGAGAAAATGGATGGTTCAGGGTCAGTAATAATCTCTGTAACAAAGACAAACTGAGTAGATGATACAGGAGTGCGTGTGTGTGTGTGTGTGTGTGTGTGTGTGTGTGTGTTGATGCTCATTTGGTTTTATCGTGTTCTATGAAGTGATTTTTTTAAATAAATCTTAAAGAAAAAAACCTTTAAAATAAATAGTCAATCCAATTTGGTTACTCTCCATTGCTGTTCATTTTTCTTCCAAATGATGTTCAGATAATTCTTAAAGACTGTTGTAATCTCTAAGTTGTTGATTTGACCTAGGAAGTTTTTAAAGGTTCTGAGGCAGGGCCCATCCCAGACCTATTAAATCGGAATCTCTGGCAGGGAGGGGAACGTGTGTGGTGGTCCCAGGACTGTTTTTCCTAAAGCTCCACAGATCTTGCTGTCCTGGCTGAAAACCACTAACCGAACTGCTAGCTGTCTGCCAGTTCAGTTTGTCTTTACCTGTCCTTTATTAAACTTGCGTTACTATGTAGAAGGTCATTGAAAGCAGACATCTATCTATATGCTCACTTTTCCAAGTGAAACAGGGGACTACTATTTAAACTGCTCTTATAATTTTGGTAAAATAATCTTCCTAAAACAAGTATAGCAACAGAATACAACATTTGCTGTGTCTGTACATTGCTATTGCACTAGGTTTGCATAACACATGTTGACTCCATACAAACAAGCACCCCCCGCGCCACCTCCCCCCGACCTGCTGCCTCCCCAGGGAGCACTGTGGATCACATTTGTCTTCAGCCATGACTCACAACACTTGCCTTTTCCTTCCTTGGGCTCTTCTGTTGAGATGAACCCATTCTGTTAAGATAAATTGTTAACCTTTAATAATAAACAATGAATAAACAACTCGTGACACTTTAGAAAAATGCTTCCTCTGCCTCCCAGATCCTTTGGCTCATTATTTGTGACTTTGATACACTCCCATCAAAATGTTTTTAATAGCCTGGTTTTAACCACGAAGAGGAGGAAAATGGATTCAATGCATGCAAAGCTCTGGTCTCACGTCTAAAGGTTGATGAAACCTGAAGGAGGGTCTACAGATGGATTACTTCAATATATTTTCCAATTAAGGGAGTCTGCCTAGGATCTGATTCAAACAAAATATTTCAAATTTTGCCTAGTCAGCTGAATGTAAAATTAGTTGGTCAGTGGTTGCAGATGTCAGCCAATGCGTGGGTTCTAGGCTAACTGCTTCAAAATCACCCAGGGCAGCTCTTTAATCATACAGACTCCCAGGATTCAGTCCTAGAATTTCTGATTTAGGAAGTTTGAGGTGGAGCTTAGTAATCTGTCCTCAAAGATTCCCAGGTGATCCTCAGGATTTATTCCACCCCAGGCTGAATCTTTTAGTGCTTGGGGGTAAAGAAAAATGGATGTTTGGGTTCTACCAAAAGTAATTTGTTGTGTCTTCCCTGTCCAAAATTGAGTGGAAACTGCTAATAGTGTGACTAATGGGGATGGGGCCGAAGAGGGAGAGGCAGATGTGGGGAGAGATGGTGAGGCTGCTTTGCCTTTTGGCCTGACCCAGGTTCACAGAATAGTAGGACCTTGCACACAGATGATTCCAGAGCACTTGGAGCTTCCTCACAGTAGCGAGAGATGCTACTGTAGTACCTGCTGGTGCATTTTGAAGTCAGGAACTTTTAAATAGGCGAGTTAAAGGACTTAACGTTTCTTCAAATAAGTGTTAGATTTTGACATGGACAGTAATGAATGTAATATTTTGTTTGTTTGTTTTTTTAAAAAAAAACCTGTAAAGCATTCTTTGTCTTTAATTTCTGAGATAGCTCAGAAGCCAGGGGAACTCAGTCTTTATTTACAGCTGCTCCTCCTTAGTTTCCAGACCAGAATCAAGTCGCCTTCCAGTGCAGGGACAGATTACAACTCTGGCCACAAGGCTGGTTGTTAGTAAATATGTTAGAGTGCGTCGAGGCTCTTCCAGAGCGTCGGTGTTTATTCTTCACCAGACGAATCATTTGGGGAGAGAGAGCCTGCCTGTTCATATGCCAACCTGACGTGACTCATGGCAGTTCTGGCCCCAGCCTGGACAGAGGGGCTCACAGAGGCGAACCCCGTCTCACTTTCAGCTCTCTCTCAGATTGGCAGGTTTAGAAACGATTTCCAACTGAGGGCCCCAGGGATTCTGGTACAAAAATGCTGAAAACCTCAAGTAGAGTGGAATGTTTATAAAAATCATTGGGGCCCCAGTCCCACCTAAGAGAGGCCAGGGAAATGCGTTTGTCTAACCTCACAAAGCTTCTTGACCAGAGATTTCTATTTGATTTAATCTACATCCGTAGCAATTCTATAATTGAATAATAAGTCATTTATTATGAAAGTTCCACGTGTGTTTCTGACTGTGACCCAGACGGCGCTAGCTGTGTTCTCTCTCTCTATGTCCTTTTTCAAGTATGGTGATTGAAGGTTTTGGCCAAACTTCTTTCCTCAGGAAGGATTATTAATGTGTCGCTCACCCATTGTGAGGGGGTATTAAGCAACAGATGCCCCATGAGCAGATCGTTCATATGGGGACGGCATGTGAGCGCCAAAGCAGCAGCTTCACCGGCTCAGCCACAGTAACTCTGCTGGGGGAGATGAAGCTGCCTGGGAGCCAGGCCTTAGGAGCTGGGCGGGGTCCCATGGGGTGGGAACAGCACGTTCCAATGCAAAGACAGCCTGTGGACTCTGGGTTCTCCACACGCCCGTGATGCTTCTAGGTAAAGAAATGAGGATAAGGTTTGGGAGATGGACTGCTCCCAGGGTGTGGCAGCACCTGAGAGGGGGCAACCTCTGTATTTTCTCCAGGTAGTCTCATTAGACCTCCAATTTTTAAAACCATCCATATGCCCATGAACCTCAGATAGACTTCTCCAGTTCCTACCTCTCTCCAGCACTCTAGATTCCTATACTAGCTGTCCCCATGACACCTACAACGAGAACACCTGAAAGCATCTGAGAACTGATTTTCCCAACTTGCTCCACTCCTGGTTGTCCCCACCTCATCAATAAAAACAAAAACATAGGAACTGTCTTTGGTTCTCCTCTATCCCTCCTCCCTCCACTTCAAATTTACCGAGTAGTGCTGACTTGACCTCCAAGAAATCCTACAAAGACACGCACCTCCTTGAGCTTCACCAGCTCCCCTCTCCTCAACCACAGCAATAAGCTCCTCACTCTGGTCTCCCTGGGAATGACTTTGTGAAAAAGATCACATCATACTCCTCACTAGGTGGAGTGATTGGCGATCAAAGTCCTATTAGGGTGGGTTCAAGAGAAATTAAGTGTAGGGGAAGTGGTGCCATGCATCTAGCCAAGTCTTGGAGAGTTTCTCTTTGAGAGGCAAATGTGGGTTGGAAGGGGTGTGTTTTTCTAAGGTGAGATGGTGAAGCATGTTTGTTTGTTGATGGGGTGATCCAGGAGAAAAGGGAGCATGAGATGATACAAGGGAGAGGGAAGGATGGCTAGGGCCATTCTTCTCCCTGGTGTCCCAGCATGTGCAGCTCATCCACAGTCACGGGAGCGGGGACCCAAGTGCCTGTTCCACAGTTGGGCTTTAGGTAGATGGGCTGATGTACTAGCTAGAGCTCACCCCTCTTCTTTCAATGTAGTAGGAAGAGGGTCATCAGCTGACAAGGAGAAAGGTGACTTGTGGAAGAAGTAGACCTGGGGACACATGCCTTCTTTCTGAACATACCATGAAGACTTTGACCAGCTCTTCTGTCTGCCTGGCATGCTCTTGCCTAGGATTTTCACATGGCTTGTGACTTTGTGACATTCAAGTCTTAGCTTAAATGTCACCTCCACAGAGAGGCTCTCCCTGACCTCAGAATCTAGGATAGCCACCCTGTCACTACAATCATATCACCCTATTTTAATTCTCTGAATAGCATTTATTACTCTGAGATATTAAGCTTGTTAATTTTTTACTTATTTACATGTTTATTGCTGTATCTCTTGCTAGAGACACTACCACACACTAGGCCCTGAATAGATAGAAAAATCTTAATGAGTATGCATGAGACATAGCTTTTCCTTCAAGAAAAGAAACAAATGTGTTGTAATGGGATACAATAGGACCCAATTTGGGTATATAAACTTGAATAGGCCCGGAATTAAATCCCTGAGTGCACGCCCACATGCGTGCATGTGTGTGTGTGTGTGTGTGTGTGTGTGTGTGTAGAGGGTGGGGGTGTATCCTGTAGCCTTGGCTTCATCATTAGCCAACTTAAATCACACGTGGTCTGTACCATCCTGGGCCAAGAGAAGATCTCTTGAGTCCCCAAGGCCACTCAGCGCTTACTCAGACTTTTGTACCAGCCTTCCTCTGCCTGCCTTCCTCCAGTGACCTCAGCATAGTTGGAGGTTCAAATACTAGCAGTGAATATTATGTAAATATCTGAACTAAGTGTATCAAGAAAGAACCTTCAAAGTGGGAAAATGGAGAGGCCATGCTCTTCTCTTTAAGCCTTAAACAGACATCTGAACTGGGACTAAAGATCCTTCTGGCTCTGCAGCCAGCTGCAGGCTTTTTAGTCAGGCTGAAGATACAAAGCCTGGTGGCCTAGGGACAAATGCAAACAAAGTTTCTTGCATCTGAAACAGCCTCCTTTTGTGTTAAGGTGATGGTTTATAATTATAATTCCTTTAAAAAAATCCTAACCCTTCTAGGGAAAGATTGTAATTAGTCCAGAAAAAAATCCTATGCATTCTTTAGAAAAAAAACAAGCAAAAACACATTAGTACCCAGTTTAAAATAATCCATGGAAATATGTGTATGTGTTTCTTCCTGAAATCTCTAAGGATGGTACTGAGGTGCTGAATTGTCTGGATTGAACCAGTATCTCTAAAGGATAAGGCAGAAACGGACTGTATACTTAGCCCAAGACCACTCACCCTCCCATGGTCAGGAAATACTAAGACAGTGAGGAAAGATAAACTTCAGAAAGAGAAGGGATTTCTTAAGCACAGACTTGGCCCGCCCTTTCAGTTAAAGCCATGGATACTTTAATCAAACCTCACATCAGCTTGGTGGGAAACTGTAAGTTTGAGAAACCAAATCCACACTGATGAAAGCTAAGATTGTTAATAGATGTTTCAGACAGTTTCTTCTCCTGCCTGTAAAAAGTGAGCTCTCGCAGGTAAGATGCCATGCTGTTAGGGACCCTATGATTAGAGATGTTTCCTGTTTACTGCTTCAGGAAAGATCAAAGTTACCAAGGCTTCTATAGAGACTGTCAGAGACCTGGAGGGACTTTGGTGGTTGTCTGCATTTTTTTCCTGATTTGTGAAATTCACCTCATTGACTGACCCATAAATTACAAACCATATAATCTGCCAGGTGGATGGGCAGAGTTCTGGACTGCATTGTTTTCTGTTTTTCATTTGTTTAGGCTGGAGGAGAAAAAATAGATCCAGAAGAGGCATTGATCTATGAAGAGGATTTAGATGGAGATGGTGTTGAAGGCGAGTTGGAAGATAGCACAAAATTAAAAATGTTCCGCAGGCTTGCCTTTGTGGCTTCCAAGCTTAAGGAGTTTATTGGCAACATGATAACCACCGCTGGAAAAGTTGTTGTGACGATTTTACTGGGGTCATCAGGTGAGAGTTTCTGCATGGAGGACAAGCAGCACTTTGGTGAATAATGACATCAGAATAATAACTGTAGCTGTCGTAAAACTGGCTACATGTACAAACCACACACACAAAAATATTTTTTCTGTTTAGTTCTAGTTTTTATGTTTTTAGATGGTTTCTGTTAACCTCTGTAAAACAATGTTTCTCCATATCTGTTAAGTGATGTCATTTTCTATGTGTAAATTAGATAAACAGCTATCCTTCTCCCTTAGAGCGCACGAATGGTGATCGGCTACCGTGAACAATTTGAGGGTACCCATCCCGAGCTGCACATGTGCATTCTGAAAGCATGTCTGTTTACACTGAGTCGTTAGCGATCTTATGTTAACTCTCCAGGATATACTATTTTTCTTTCTAAGCTAGATTGTAATCTTCCAGCACAGACACTCACTTCCTTTAAATATTGGCTACAGACTGCTTATTCCATAATAATGTTATCTTGGTCTTCCCCCTCCTTCCATTCCACTCCTGAGCTACTGTGAAGTTTATTCCATGCTGCTTAGATGAAATGTTACAAGATAAAACCACTTAACTGCTTTCTAATAGGAAAATTAACAAGTGGAAAAGAGAGTAGAATTTCTCAAGGAATATAACCCAGTATTTTAATGAGGAGTCATTTCAAAATATCCCCCCCAAAATGTTTCTAATTGACTGTAAGGAATCATCTCATTTTACGTTTCCGTTTTTGGTGATAGTGCAAATCAGGTTTCATCAGTCAGGACAGAGTTTCAGTGGACTTTAACTGCCACAGGATGTAATATTATTATGAATCCTAGTTAACCCAAAAAAATCATTTTTAATGATTTTATAATGCCATATAAAATGTCACATGATATCATTTTATAATGATTTTTATAAGTCATTATAAAATGTGGTATCAGAGAAAGTTGGAATGGACATGCAACTATTCCTGAAAAACTGGGAGGAGAAATA
Organism: Tapirus indicus; assembly: GCA_031878705.1. Lineage (NCBI taxonomy): Eukaryota > Metazoa > Chordata > Mammalia > Perissodactyla > Tapiridae > Tapirus > Tapirus indicus. Next base: position 57,794,509 of record CM062917.1, read on the forward strand.
GAAAGATAGGAACAGGCAAGTAAATACGCTAAGTCCTACTGGTATGAAAAGTGGATATTGACCCGACTCAAACACCATAGGTATAATTTCTTCATCATCTGGTATTTCCCCATCTATACAAATATCTATGTGTGACTTTTTTTCACAATAAAAATAGTATTAATTCTGATTTTATAAATAAAATGTAATTAACATTTTAAAAACCTGATCAATGCCTAAAGCATGTGAAGGGAATTCACATAATCTCCAACAGTTCCATTTTCTGAGTGAGAGGTGATTTTCCAGTCCTGTGCAGATTTTCACGATCGCATTTCTTCTTCCTTAGGTATGATGCTGCCATCTTTGACCTCGTCTGTGTACTTCTTTGTATTTTTGGGTCTGTGCACCTGGTGGTCCTGGTGCCGGACGTTCGACCCCTTGCTGTTCAGCTGTCTCTGCGTTCTGCTGGCTATTTTCACTGCAGGACACTTGATTGGACTTTATTTGTACCAGTTCCAATTCTTTCAAGAAGCAGTTCCACCCAATGACTACTATGCAAGGTAAGAGATAGCTTCGGACGTTTCAGGGGGAAGTGCCCCCTTTATGATCTTGTTTGAATATTCAGGAGTTCCTCTTGATGCCAATTGATGGGTTAAGCAAAGATTTGGTGGGGGTGAGGGAAGTAGTCTAGGGTTTTAAATTTGTTGAATGACACAGTCTAGAAGGAGGTAGATGGTCTCTTCAGATGGAGATGCTGCTGGGACACAGAAAGAGGAGAAGCTGCTGTTTTAGCAAGTGGAACAGACACAGGGCCTCAGCTATGGAAGGAGATCCAGGAAGAACATTTTACATCAGAGAATAATAGCGATGTGTTAAAGCATCTAGCTAGAAGGAACTCTCATATACCACAAAGAGGACAAACTGAGCACCAAAAATAATAACTGATTATAAAAATTTAAAGATAAAAACACGTGAGTCAATGATGTGAAAGAGAGAGAGGAAAAGAAATATCTAATTTGCTTCAATTGGAGATGACCATTACAGCAACTCTTTACTGTGAAAATGGGAATTAAAGGCAAAGAATCCAGCATTTACTTTGATTTTTTGTGGGAACTCTAGACCATTCTCAGTTAACAAGGAAAAACTCTTTCTACAGAATAATGACAGCTAATGAAAGGGAAAGAAATAATAGAATTAGAAAAATTGCTATCTATTAATTCTTAATGAAATGCTTGATTCTAGTCACAAACTGAAACCATTACTTTAAAAGGTTGTTGATGAAGGATGTTTGCAACAATGACAAAGTAAAGCCTCACTGATTATTTGCTAATTGCAAAGGAAAAAAATCAAACCTTTATGATGGTGGTCAACACCTTAACCAATTGATCAAAACTTATGTTACCAAACGTGCCATCAACATGGCACACTTGTAGATGTGATGCAGTATGAGGTTTATGGCATCATACTGTGAAGTCTTTAGACCTAACCTTCCAATTTACAGGAAATATAAAGGATAGAAAAATAATTTAAAAGACTCCACAGGATCACAAAGATCCAGAATGTAGATTCTACAAGGCAAATGATCTGGTCTCTTCAAAAATCAGCATCATGAAAAAGAAGTGTATGTGGAGGAAGTAGAGGCAGGGACTGTTCTCGTTTAAAGGAGAACTACAGAAACCTTGCAAACAAATGTGAAGCATGACTCTAGATTACATTCTGGTTCAATAGCAGATCTCTAAAAGACATTTTGAGGTTAAATGGGAAAATTTCAATATTCATTGGTTATTAGCTGATAGTATAGAATTATTGTTAATTCTTTGGTGCATGAATGTATTGTGGACAGGAAAGTGTCACTATTTTAGGACATAGGTGGTGAATTATTTAGGGATGAAGTGTCATGATGTCGGCAACTTTCTACTGGTTTGGCAGTAAACATGAGAGAGACACACACAGAGAAGAGAGACAAATAAAATTATTTAAGCTAGGTGGTTGGCATTGAGTTATCGATTATCCTATTTTAACTTCTCTTTTTCTGTGGAAGAGTTCATAATTGAAAGTTACAGAAAAAAGAAAGGGAACAGAAATGGAAGGAGAGGATGTGAGGGCGGGGTGAAAACTGGCGGGACGCTGCTCTCTAGTGTGTCTCCGGGAAGTGGTACCAGTGTCTCTCGTCTTCTTGTTGAGAAATGAGGAATTTGTGTGTGAGAAGAATGTGAAGAACATTGTCATGCTGACAATGTAGGTTTGCATCCTTCTTTCAAGAGGTCCCAGTGTTGTTTGTATGTGATAGTAAATATGAAGAAGCAACATGTGTGCACATCCACTCATCTTTTATTGATTTATGTGTAAATTTGGCCATAATAAAAGCTAGTTTGTGACTGTGTCTATACAGTGCTTTAAAAAAAGTGAATCAAGTCCTGAAACCACTTGTATTCAGTTAAAATAAATTAGTACCCAACACCCACACACAACCTATCTAATTCTAAATCCAGTTGACTTAACCTGGATGCTTAACAAGTGTAATTCTGTCTGTGAAGAGAAGAATGTTACATGGACACTTTAAAACTGAGAAGCCAAGATATGGAAACAACTGAAGTATCCACTGATGGATGAATGGATAAAGAAAATGTAGTATATATACACAGTGGAATATTATTCAGCCATAAAAATAGAAGGAAATTCTGCCATTTGTGACAACACATAGGGACCTGGAGGGCATTATGCTAAGTGACGTAAGTCAGACAGAGAAAGACAAATACTGTATGATCTCACTTATATGGGGAATCTAAACAAAAAAGTCAAACTTAGAGAACCAAAGAGTAGAATGGTGGTTGCCAGGGGCTGGCAAGTGGGGGAAATGAGGAGAGGCTGGTGAAAGGGTACAAACTCAGTTATAAGATGAGTAAGTTCTGGGGATCTAATGTACAGCAGGGTCACTATAGCTAATAATGCTGTATTGTATACTTGAAAGTTGCTAAGAGAGTAAATCTTTAGCGTTCTCACTAAAAAAAAAAAAAATTAATTGTGTGAGCTGACTGATGTGTGAATTAACTTGATTGAGGTAATCATTTCAAGATGTATACTTATATCATCACATTGTACACTTTAAATATATTACAATTCCATGTGTCAACTGTACCTCAATAAAGCTGGGGGGGAAACTGAGAAACCCCTTTAATGGTTCAGATTTTTGTAATATTTATTTTAGGCAAGAGTGAATAAATGGTAAATTTCAGTACAGACGTTAGTTCTAGACTAAATGAATCCTTTGGTGTTTTTTAGACATTTGATTTTTGGTTATAGAACACAGGGAGGAAAAAGGTTTTGTACTGTTGGAAGGACTGACTTTCGGGGCATGATTTGATTGGAAATGTGAATAGCTTCTATAGGGCAGTAGCCTCCCTCCACGCCCCCCCACCCCCAGTTTAAGGATCTTTTCTGCCATCTAGAGACTGATGATAGGAAATACAAAGAATATTCAGAACCACCTTGAAAACACTTTTTCTGTGAAGGATCAGTTAGTAATATTTTAAACTTTGCAGGCCTATTCTGTTGCAGTTCTTTCAAGCTGTCATTCTGCAAAAGCAGCCATGGACAAGATTTAAAAGAATGAATGTGGCTGTGTTCCAGTAGAACTTTGTTTGTGGACACCAAAATTTGGATTTCATATTATTTTCGCATTTCATGAAATATTATTTTTCTTTTGATTTTTTTTCCAACCAATTAAAAACGTAAAAACCATACTACTAGCTCACAAGCTGTACCCTAACAGGTGGTGACCCATTATTAGAGTAAGTCATTAGAAGTTAGGTTGCTTATCAGGGTGTAGACAGTTTGAGCTAAACAATGCAATATACATATAAACTTCCTTGTTGTAGATTCCTCCCCCAGTAACTTGGTGATGACAGGACATTGCATTTTAGTCCTAGAAAGCTTGGAAATTTACCTATTTAAAACAATAGCTTTTTCATAAGGCATTTCAATGCATTATTATTAACTCCAAATTCTGAGTCGGAGGAAAACAAACTGGAAACTAGCAAAAAAAAAAAAAATCATCTTGCATGGGCATTTGTCACAAATTTCATAACCGCAGAGACTCCTGCCCATGTTTCCAGCTTCAGATGTGGCTGTCCTCTGAAACAACCCAAGCCGTTTCTGTCTTCATGTAAGCTTTCAGATAGGCTCTCTGGTGAAAATTGTCTTTATTTTTAGAAAAATGACTTGATTTGCTTATCATTAGTATAAAACATGTTTGTTGGTGATTATTTGGGAAAATACAATAAAGAATAAGGAAAAACACTTTTTAAAAATGTAATCCTAACTCCCAGAAATAAATACTATTTATTTTTTTGGTCTATATTCTTCCAGTATTTTTCCTATGCATAAATGTACCTTTCTATAACAAACTTTGAATCATAATGCACATACTGTTTTGTAAGTTGCTTTTCTCAAGTTCTGCATTTTCTTTCCCACATTATGCAATATTCTTCTAAAATATGATTTTCATGGACTGCGAAGTGTTTGTGTAGATATATTATAATTTAGACAACCCCTGGCTTTTGATGATGTAGATTTAGATTGTTCTTCATTTTTGCTCTCTTGAGCAATGCTGTGATGAGCATCCACATTACTTCTAAATTTCGGTAAAACTCAGGACAAGCAAGATGCAACCCCATGTTCCCTCAGTTGTGAAAGAGCCTCTGCAGAGCAGTTTGGTGCTCGCTTCTGCTGGAAGTCTGGAGGTTTCAATGGTCCTGGGCCAACATTATGAAAATTTACCGATTAGTAATCCCCTCACCATGCAAGTGTTGTAAGTTGAAATCCCATACGTAGGTGTGACACAGATCTGCGGGTTTATTTTTCTCTAGGGTGATCTCTTCTCTCAACCCGGTGGCCCCAAGAGATCATGTGCTTCCTTCCAGCTCCATCCAGACCTGTGGTGGAATTTTTCCATTACGTTTAGCTAGGGTAGGGTGTGGAGAAGGCAAGCAGGGACCAGCAAGTACATGGGATGGACAGGAGACCAAGGTTAAGGGGGAGGTGAAGCAGGGGAGTGACATTGCCCAGGGGAGGAGAATTAGTGATTTCCTTCCATTTTTGCATGTAAGTGTCACATGACCATATTTTCCAAAACAAAATTCAGGGCTCATTATTTGATAATTATGAGCGTACTTAATGGGAAGGTTAAGACACTGTGTCTGAAAGTAGGATTATTCTTCCCAAATATGAAATGCTGTAGTATATTATGATCAAAAAAAATTGGTGATCACTCTTCTGAAGCTGATCTAGCAAAATAAAGCTTCAAAAGGAATCCATGTAACTAAACATAAGACAGATAATACATCATTCACCATTGTTTGTTTAATAGAGCAAGCCCTGTTAACAGCTGTTATTCTGGCAGGTCTCCCTAAGGAAAACGGTGAACTATGCAAAATTTGGCTTAGCTAATCCAAAGTGTAGTCTCTTCCAAAGGTTTTGTATTTTCATATGGAATTTCTGTAGACAGCAAACACCTTAAATTTTGAAAGACGTGAAGCAAGACTTAAAGGTGGTGGGCAGGTTCCTTAAGTTACACCTGCTCATACCTTGTTTGTTTCCTCCTCGTGAAGCGTCGAGTTTTGGACAACCTGTGTCCTGTGGGCCTTTTGCAGTAAAAGTACGGAAGGCGCACTGCGCAGAGGAAGGGGACAAAGGCAGTGAACCTGATTTGTTCTTCATTACCATGAATGGGAAATGCCTTGAAGGCTTTCAAATGCATTGGGTTGCTATAAAATTCTACTCATTGGTGACATGAACTAAAAGCCAATTTTAATAGTTTGGCAGCACAGCATTGACTGTGCTTCCTTGTGAAGACACCAAAAGGAATTCTGAGGTGAACTCATCTGAAAGCAATCTTGACAAAAAATGGGTTCTTAATCTTGAGTGATCCAGATAATACAGGTAGAATTCTGACGCAGGCAGCGTGGAGGGCATGGCACGATCCAGAAATGCCTGTTGTTTGCTTAAGCATGACGTGGACCCTTGGAACCATAAATTTGTTTCTCAACCCTGTTAATGAACATTTTGTGAACATTAAGCGTTGAGATGAGTATGTGACAATAAATCTTTAAGTCGTCTCTTCTAATCTTCGACTGGCTTCCATTCCAACTCGTGATCTTTCTCTAGAACACTCGAGGAGTAACTGCAGGGATTGGATTCGTTCGCTCAAATTCAACTTGTTGTTTAGTTGCTTTTTTCACCTTAAATTGTGAAGTTTGAAAATGAAAGGGTGGGAAGGAATGAGAGAGAGTCTCAGACCATTCTCTACGAAAGTAGCATTCTCTATTAAATAATGGACAATGACTTGTCCTCTGTGACCCTTTTTATGTCCTATTTCAGTAAATCATGATGATAAGAAAATGCATTATATTTAGTGAAAGAAAAGCTTATGCTTATTTCAGTGTTAAAACAATGTAAAAAAGGTAAAAGCAAAGCCTAGAACTCCAGCATCACAATTAACTAATCTGTGACAAATGAGAAAAACATTAAAAGAAACAAATAGTAAAAGCACCATATCATTTATTGTATTTATCCTATTTTTATACGAGTCATAACAATGTCAACAAAATGTGAGGGGTAATGGGTCTCAGTGCTCCCTGTCTCTCTTCTGGTTCGGAGAAGCCAGTGGGTCCTTCAGAAAATGAAACAGCGCCATCAGCTCTTCCCTTAGGTCTGCACAGTTAGCCTTGCACGCAGTTGTGTAATCCAGGTTATTGAAATGGATGCACTTTTGCAGCCGCACCTGGCATTGCTGTCTCTGCCTGTCTTGTGAGAGGATGACCTGAGATTTAATAACAGAAACAGTGCAGAAAGACTAAATTGTTTTCAATGGAGACCAATTGGAAAGAACTTTGTTTGAGAGCAGTCCAGTGAGGGGGGAATAAATGTAAAGCAGGTCATTTTAATGCTAAGGAATGTAGATTAACCCAACCAAGTTAACACTCCCTTTACCATTTTGCTAAAAGATGGCACTGGCCATTGTTAATCTATAGAGTTGTCTAATTTGTAGAGTTGGTAGGTGATATAACAATGACCAAACTTTTGATTTCATTTTGAAAAGATTCATGATAATTAAGTTACTTGTAGGTCTCAGACAGAGATCATTTGTACTCATCTGAAAGGTGGAAAAGAGGAGCCAAGAGATAAATTAATTGACTTTTCACAGATAAATGGAAAATCAATAGAACGTGACTATTTGAACCCCTGAGTCCATTTGGGCAATTCACCACAATGTGTGGCTACTTGGGGCCGTAAGTGGGTGTGTTGTGGACCAGGATCCCCGGGCAGTGGGGTGTCCCACCCTGCTGTGACACCTGGCATTGTGTGCAAAGGCAGCTGCTGCTTCCGCCCAGGCCAATGTGCCTTTGCACAGGATATCCATCTAATCCAGAGACCTAAAGCTTCCCAACCCCGCCTTCCAGAATTTCAGCCTTGATTAAAGGTTGTGGACCACATTTCTCATTTTTTGCCTGTTAACGGCATCTCCCAGGTGGCGTCTCCCTTTCAGTTTTCATGGAGAATATGCTCTATCCTCTCTGGGGACCTAGAATGCTCCTGGTTGACGCGAGTTCAGACTCATTCTCGACGGTTCATGTCTACAAGGGCAGCCCACCTGCACACATGTCGCAACAGGTCAGGACCTTTCCGCCAGGCGCTATCCCAGCTGTCAAGGATAAAGTGGAGCCGCTCTCTTGGGATGTGATAATGAGGGAATTATACTAATGCTTGCAAGCTCCTTCTCTGACAGCTCTGGACTGAATCTTGGCCCTGCTACTTTCTAGACTGAGCACCTGGGCGCAGCCTTACCCAACACTGTGCTTGTGTTTCCTGATCTGCAAAATAGGGGTGAAAATAGTGCCTGTCTCAGAGCAGAGTGTGGTATTAAGTAGGAGAGGGCATGTCAAGCGCCTGGCCATGTGGGGTGCTAATTTAAAAGGAACTGATCTTGCTGTTGTAGTCATCATATTAACACACATAAAATGCTTTTCTGATTCAGATGAACTTCCCCACGTCTAACAGTTGTAGCCTCATCTGGCATCACAGGTATAGTTCCCCAACTCATTAAACAGCTCCACCCTTATGCTGTTTCCTTCCCTGGAAATGTCCTTCCTCTGCTTCCTCATCTCTCTCTTCCCTCAAAACCTAGCATGAGCACCTCCTTCTGGAACTTTCCATTTTTCCTTCTGTGAGGAGCAAGAATTATCTTTTGGGCAATTATCGTATGCAAACTCACTTCCTAGCACTTGCTGCACTGGACCATAATGATCTGTTTGTGTGTGTGTCTCTCTTGGCTCTGGTTTGGGGGCCTCAGCTCTCTCAGGGTCTAAAAGTGCTGTGCACACAGTGGGCTTTCAGGAAATCCCTGTCTGTGCTGGTTTTCTCTCTCTGTCTCCTAAAACCTTTGCATTTTATCTCCTGTGTATCAAAATAATGTAAAACTTGTTTAGGTTTTTCCTGAACTCCCAGCCCCAGATGTGGCCACTGGCTATAAGATGTATGGGAACATAACTTCCCAGAAAGGTCACCATCTATTTGAACGCACCCACTGCAGTCCCAAGGCCATGCTCTGTGGTACGCATCCTCCAGTTATTGCATATCAAGTTCAGCAGGAAACTAGGCAGGCTATAGTGTACGTGGGTCCTTAAGTGTGGTGTGGGCAAATATTTAGTTTTTGCTTGAGAAAAATGATGGTTTTAAATTTATTTATATAGAAAACTCAAGAATAGCTTTATCCCCGGTGGTTAAAGTAAACATGGTTAAAGTAGTAAGTAGCTTTCACTTTTGAAGAAATTAGAGATTTCAGTTCATAGTCAGTGTTTCTCGGGGACTGGTTTCCCTCTTCTTGCTGAGAGACCTTAGGTAACGTTTTTTAATTTCTTTGGGCCTTGTCTTAAAGATGAGGCCACTATACCTGCTCCAGCGTGCCATGGTGACTGTTGATGAGATGATGCACACAGGGTCTGCCCGTGCCTGGTAATCAGAAGGCAATTAAGCAATGTTAGTTCTACTTTCCTTCTGTAGTTTTTTTGTGTGTGTAGAAAGCATATACAGTGTGATTTTTTTTTCATCAAATAAACTTTAATGTGGGGGTTAGTGAGTAATAATGTTTTTCTGTATCTGCTGATTTCCAATTTATATGGCATCTAGTAGTTTAGTAAAATCCATTCCAATAAAATAACTCCTCTTTCATCTTTCCTTAAAAGTCTCACCACCATCATTGTGCTACTGGTAAAAAATTCAGTCCTGGCTGTGGGAAAATTTAGTACTATGTATTTCTCCCTATAAAACAAAACATATTCCTTAAGCAAACCTAAATTTGTGTATCTATGTGTGTCTATATATATAAAATGGGGAGAATTATAATAATAATAGTACCTTCCCCACAGGTTTGTCATGAACATTAAATGAATTACTATTTGTAAAAAAAAAAAAAAAAACAGTTCCTAGCACATAGTAAGACCTGTAAAGAGGTGTTTGTTAAATAAATTTGTTAAATAAGTTGTCCTAATAGATAATTAGGTAGTCAAGCCTTTGATTAGAACTTTAATAACAGTATGTAAGTAGTCTTTTATTTGTAAACTTTGAATTCAGACAAGAATTTGGTTTTAGGCAATATAATTGCAGGTCCTTGTTACATGACTTAGAAATAGCTGTCATTTTGGTCAGTTACTTTGTACTTCGTATTTCTTATCTTACTTAATTCTCATAATAACTCTAGCAGGGTAGGTACTGTTATCTTTATGCGATTTTTAAATTAAAAAAAGTGAGACTCACAGAGGTTGAGTAACACTTCGAGGCCACACATTTATTAAATCACAGAACCAGAATTTGAGCCTAATTCGGTCTAACTCCAAACCTGGTGTCCTATTAGCCATACTGAGCACAAGCACCTTCACAAAATAGTGAGCCCGCAGTCATGTTCCCATCGCCTCCCTAGAATATTTATGAATGACCCCTTCATACTACCAGGTTCCAAAATGACTTCTTGGTGACCCAGCCTTGGCCCCTTCTTTCTCTCTTAGACGTCCAGGGGCTTTGTAATTGGAGCCCATAAGGGGGGACATCGGTAGCCATAGCAACGTGAGGCAGCCGTCTGGTCTTGACCTACTGGAGATGCACTGAGCTAGGCCTTTTGGACACACAGCGTTTGGACCTGGCAAAGAGCAGTGTTAGAGGACTGACCAGCAACTCAAAGGCAGGAAGCACGTCTAATTGATCTTCGTGTTCCCTCAGCATCTGGAGCCCTGCCTAGCATGCCGCAGGCTCCAGTGAACACTCTCCAGTGAACAAATGACTCATTTTGCATTTAATCTTTCAAAATATGAAGAGGACTAAAGATTAGGCATAGTGCACAGTTTTATTTTTTCTAAATTTGCTCCAAATGACTGGAATTAATGAACATATTACAAACTATGCCTGGATGGTACATTTAGGTTCTTTCAACTTTAAAAATTAATAGCAAGTTAATGATGGTAGATTTTCTTGTGGTAGAAAGATGGACTGTTCCTTCAAGTTAAGATAACAGCTTATGAAAAATTAAATCTAACGCCATCTTTTGAGAAAGGGCATTTTGGAACAAAACAATTATTTAGCTATCAAACTTTTTATTGGAAAGTGTGACCATCCTGTTTAGTAAAGATTCTCATCCATGGTTTCATCTGGATTTTAATTGATTACAGCAACATCTCGTTAATTTTTTAGCTTGATTGTAGATAAGCTGACTTGGCTGACTGGTGAAGTATTTTGAGAATAAATACACTGAATGATATTGCCTCAGAACGGCTTGGCTTACCGCAGCTCAGAGAGTGGCTTATGCAGTAACTTCTGCTATTGTATCTCCTTTTTAGTTCTGAGCGACTCTGACTCAAGGATGAGAGATCAGCTCTGAAAATGAGAACCAGGATGCTTTGATTTTCTCTTCAGAATTTTTCTAAAGAAGCTTTTTGCTGAGAAAATTTGACAAAGGTTTTCATAAATTTGCTAGTTACTGATTTTTGGTGTGAGTAGTGTAACTGTTTTTCTTAACAGCTTCCTTGAGGTATAAATGCTATGCAATAAACTGCATATATTTAAAGTGTACAATTTGGTAAGTTTTGACATAAACATATTCATGAAACCATCACCACAATCAAGATAATGAACATACCCATCAAACCCAAATGTGTCCTCATACCCTTGCCATCTGTCTCTCCTGCCCTTCATCCTCTTCCCATCACATCCCCAGGTAACCACGGGTGTGCTATCTGTAATTAGATTAGTTTACATTTTCTAGGATTTTATATAAATGGAATCACACAGTAGGTACTCTTTATTATTATTATTATTATTAGCCTGGGGAGTGGGGTCAGGGGACAGATCTGGCTTCTCTCACTACCCTTGTTATTTTGAGATTTCGCCATGCTGTAGTGTGACTTAGTTCTTCCACATGCTCACTAACACTTAGGGTGATGCATCGTCTTAGGCATTCTCAGGGGGTCCACTGGCAGTTCATTGTGGCTTTAATTTAATCTGCATTTCCCTAATGACTGCTGAGCCTGGGAATCTGCTCCTGGCTGGTTTTCATCCATATGTCTTTTTTTTTTTTTTTTTTTTTGTGGGAAGACCAGCCCTGAGCTAACATCTGTTGCCAATCCTCCTCTTTTTGCTGAGGAAGACTGGCCCTGGGCTAACATCGTGCCCATCTTCCTCCACTTTATATGGGACGCCGCCACGGCATGGCTGACAGGCAGTGCGTCGGCGGGCGCCCGGGATCCGAACTCGCGAACCCCGGGCTGCCAAGCGCGGACTAAACCGCTGCGCCACCGGGCGGCCCCTCATATATCTTTTTGATGAAGTATCTGTTAAAATATTTTACCTGTTTTTTAAAAACATCAGGACTTTTTGTTTTCTTGGTATCGAATTTTAAGAGTTGTTTAGAAAATCAGGATACAAGTCATTTATCAGGCACGTTTTCGCAAATATTTCCCCAGTCTGTGAATTATCATTCTCTTAGTCTTTGCAAGAACGGAGTTTTTAATTTTGATGAAGTCCACTTAATAGTCATTCTTTTATGATATACTTTTGGTGTGGTAGTTAAGAAATATTTGCCAAACCCAAATTCATAAAGGTTTATTCTATATTTTCTTCCAGAAGTTTTATAGGGTCTTTTTTTTTGCCTATAATGTCAAACAATTCCAGAATCATTTGTGGAATTGACTATCCTTTCTTCACTGAATTGCCTTTGCATCTTTGTTAAAAATCAGTGTTAAAAACAAGTGTCCATGTATATATGGTTGATTTTATATATGGACTCTATTCTGTACCATTTATCTATTCATCTTTATGCCACTGTCTTGATTACTGTAACTCGATAATAAATCTTGAACTTATGTAGTGTAAGTCCTTCATTTTTTAAAAATTGAAGTTGTTAGGCTATTCTAACTCCTTTACATTTCCATGTGAATTTTAAATCAGTTTGTCAGTTTCTACAACAAAGCCTGCTGGGATTGTGGTTAGGATCACCTTGAATCTGTATAATGGTTTGGGTAGCATTTAGTCCTCTGATGCACGAGTATGGTATATCTCTCCATTTCTTTAGGTCTTTTCAAATTTTTCTCTGCAGTGCTTTTTAGTTTTTAGTGCACAGGTCTTGCACATCTCTTGTCAGAGTTATCCCTTAAGTATTTCATAATTTTAATGCCATTGTAAATGGTAATTTTTATTTCTATTTCTGATTATTCATTGCTAGTACATAAAAATACAATTAATTTTTATATATTGATCTTGTATTCTGCCACCTTACTAAACCTATGTATTGGTTCTACAAGATTTTTTATACATTCCATCAGGTTTTCTACGTAGATGACCCTGTCGTCTATGAGTAAAGATGGTTTACCTTCATCTTTTTTAATCTGGATACATTTTCTTTCTTTTCTTTGTTTTATCACGCTTGCAAAAACTCCAGTCTAATGTTGAACTGAAGTGGTGAGAACAGATGTCTTTGTCTTGTTCTCTCTCTTTGGCGGAAAGCATTCAGTCTTTCATCATTAAGTATGATGTTGATCGTAGGTTTTTCATAGATGCTCTTTATTAGGTTGACAAAAATCCCCATCTATTTTTAGTTTGCTGAGAATTTTTGTCCACAGTGGATATTTTAGATTAGATTAGATTAGGTTTAGTCAAATGCGTTCTCTGCATCATTTTTTATTTTTTTCTAGTCTGTTAATATGGTGAATTGGTTTTTGAATATTAAAAAATCACCCTGGTGGGGGCCAGCCTGGTGGCGCAGCAGTTTAGTTCGCGCTTGGCAGCCAGGGGTTCGCGGGTTCAGATCCTGGGTGCCCGCCGCCAATGTACTGCTTGTCAGCCACGCCATGGCGGCGTCCCATATAAAGTAGAGGAAGATGGGCACGGATGTTAGCCCAGGGCCAGTCTTCCTCAGCAAAAAGAGGAGGATTGGCAATGGATGTTAGCTCAGGGCTGGTCTTCCTCACACACAAAAAAAAATCACCCTGGTATTCCTAGGATAAATCTCACTTGGTATTATCCTTTTTATGTATCGTTGAATTTGAAATGATAAAAGTTTATTTAGAATTTTCACATCCATGTTCATAATAGATAATGGCCAATAGTTTTCTTTTATTGGGTTGTCTTTACTTTTGGTGTGAGATAATGATAGCCTCATAGAATGACTTCGGACACATTTCCTGTTTTTCATTGACCGAAGGGGCTGGTTTAGAATTTGTGTTATTTCTTCTTTAAGTGTTTGGTAGAATTCACCAGTGAAACCATAGGGGCTTGAAGTTTGTTTTTGTTTTTTTTTTTGAGAAAGATTGGCCCTCCTCTAACATCTGTTGCCAATCTTCCTCTTTTTTCTCCCCAAAGCCCCAGTACATAGTTGTGTATCACCGTCGTAGAGCTGTAGCTGTCCTATATGGGACACCGCCTCAGCGTGGCTGACGAGCGGTGAGGAGGCCCACGCCCAGGGTCCGACGGGCGAATCCCGGGCTGCCGCAGCGAATGTGCGAACCTGACTGCTGCATCGCTGGGCTGGCCCCTGAAGTTGTTGTCTTTTTTTTATGGGAAGGTTTTTAACCATAAATTCAATTTCTTTTGTAGTTATGAGACTACTCAGGTTCTTTCATTTTGAATGAGTTTTGGTAGTTTGCGTCTTTCAAGGAATTTGAATGTAAGATGTCAAATTTATTGGCATAAAGTTGTTAGTAATATTTACTTTGAATATCTGTATTCATCTCTGAATATCTGTAGAATCTGTAATGATGTTATTTAATTTATTCCAGAGATTAGTAATATATGCCTTCTTTCTTTTTTTCCTGTTCAATCCAGCTAGAGGTTATCAAGTTATCATTTTCTCAAAGAACTAGCCCTTGTTTTTTCTATTTTCTATTCACTGATTTCAACTCAAATATTTTTAATTTCTTTTCTTCTACTTCCTTTGTGTTTAATTGACTTAATTAAATTAAACTTTGGGTTTAACTTACTCTTCTTTTTATTTCTCCTCTCTGTTGCTGTTCTAAAGGTGGAAATTGAGGTCATTTATTTGAGATCTTCCTAATTTTCTAATATAAATGTTTAGAAACACTTTAATTAAATTTAAATTTAAATTTCCACCTAAAAATTCCATTAATGGCATCCTAGAGATTTTGATATGGTATGTTTTATTTTTCATTCAGTTCAAAATACTTTTTAGTTTCTATTTGAATTTTCTCTTTGATCCATTAGCTATTTATATATGTATTTGGTTTCCAAATATTTGGGGATTTTTCCAGAGATATTTCTCTTTTGATTTTAATTTAATTCCATTGTTCTCATAGAATATAATTTGTTTTGTAGTCCAGAATATGGTCTATTTTGGTAAATGTTCCATGTGGACTTGAAAGAATAATTTTTTTAATGAATTTGTCTTTTAAATCATGTAGAACATTTAAAAAGTGGAGTTACAAACCAAAATTACCATACTACTAGCTTTTATAATTGCAGTATATTTACCTTTACTGCAGAGCTTCATGTCTTCATATGGCTGCCCGCTCCTGGAGCGGTTTCACCCTGCAGGCCCCGTGAGCACTATGTGGGGCGGCTCTAGTGGTGATGAACATCTTCAGCTTTTGTTTATTTCTCCATTTCTCCCTCATTTTTGAAAGATGGTTTTGCCAGATATCAAATTCTTGGTTGACAATTGTTTTTCTTTTGACTATATCAACCCACTGCCTCCCAGTCTCCAAGATTTCTGATGAGAGATTAGCTGATAATCGTACTGAAGTTTGCGTGTATCTGGCGCGTCACTTCTCTCTTGATGTTTTCAAGATTCTTTCTTTGGCTTTTGTCAGTGTGGTTATAATTTATCTCAGCTTGTGTCCTTTAAGTTTATAAGCTTCTTGAAGATTCATGTCTTTCATTGCATTTGGGAAGTTTTCAGGCATTATTTCTTTAAATATTCTCCCTGCCCCTTTCTCTTCTTTTCTCCTTCTGCGACTCCTGTGACACATTTCTTGTTCCACCTAATGGTGTCCCACAGGTCCCTTAGGCTCTGTTCACTTTGCTTCATTCTTTTTTTCTTTTTGTTTCTCAGATTCAATAATTTCAACTGTCTTATTTTTAAGTTCACTGATTCTTCTGCCTCCTCAAATCTGCTTTTGAGCCCTCTAGTGTATTTCTCATTTCAGTTATTTAACTTTTCAGCTCCAGAATTTCTTTTTATAATTTCTATCACTTTATTGATATTCTCATTTTGTTCATACATAATTTTTTTGCCCTTGTCCATGTCTTTGTTTGGTTCTTTGATCAACTTTAAGATAGTTTTTTAGTCTTTGTCTAGTGAGTACAGTGTCTGCGCATCTTCATGTGTGGTTTCTGTCGATTTATTTTGTTCCTTTGAATAGGTCATACTTTCCTGTTTCTTTGTATGCCTTTTTATATTTTGTTGAAAACTGGACATTTGAATCTTATAATGAGTTAACTTTGGAAATCAGATCCAGAGTTTGCTGGGGGTTTTTACATTGTTGTAGAGAGTGTTGGCTGGGGATAGCTGGCGGTGAAAGCTTAAGGTCTTCCTTTCTGAGTCTGCCTCTTTCCCTGAGCATGTATGGTAGCTTTCTCAATTTTTCCACATACATGGTTCTTGAATGTCAAGAAGAAAAAAAAAAAAAAAACACATGTGGTTACTTTAAATGCCCTGGAAGCTGTTTCAGTCAGTGGAGGTTGAAACAATGGTGGCCAGCTTCTGTACCTGCACTTCAGTGACCATAAGTGACAATCTGCGATTCAAATACAAACCCCAATATTTGGAGGACAAAGTCCTTATTGCCCACCCTGGTTCCAGCAAGCCACACCAGGACTGCAGGTTGCCATTTCCACTGCTACCTGCCGTGGGGCTGGAGCATGGGGGATGCATAGCTACTACCACATTAAACACTGACATTGACCAGTATTAATGTAATTTCCAGCCAAGTTTTCCTCTGGAAGATTCAAGCCTTCAAGTAAACTCCAGAGTTCCAAAATAGTTACTTCAGACAGTTTCTGCTGATACAGTTGTTGTCTAGATCAGGAGACAGATTCCTGGTGTTTTCTACTCCATCATTCTCCCTGACATCCAGTCTCTGCCTTTTAATTGGAGGTATTTAGACCCTTTACATTTAAGATGACTATTAATATTTTTAAGTTGAGATCTATCACCTCTCCGTTTTTTTTTTCTATTTTCTTTTATTATTTCTTCCTCTCTTCCTCTTTTTCTATATAAATTAAAATTTCTTACCATTCCATTTTATTTCTTTGGTAACTTATTAGCCAACTCTTTGTCTTGATAAATTGGTAGTTTTTTTAGGGCATCATTAATTCCAATTTAATTGGTATTATACCATTTCTTGTGTAGTATAAGAACTGTTCAATGATAAATTACAGTTTCTCCCTTCCCAACATTTGTGCTGTTGTTGTCATATATTTTACTTTCATATATATTATAAATCCCATACTACACCATTTAAATGGGTCAATTATATTTTAAGGATTTTTAATTAATAAAAACACATATTTACTCATATATTATCATTTCTCGTGTTCTTCATTCCTTTTTGTATGTCTGCATTTTCATCTCTTATTATTTTTGTTCCATATGAAAGGATTTCTTTCACATATTTTGTAGTGTGAGTCTGGTGGTAGTAGATATTTTTACTGGGTATAGAATTCTAGGGTAACAGCTTTTACTTCACTACTTTAAAGATGTTGCCCCACTGTCTTCTCACTTGTATTGTATCTGACAAGAAATCTGCATTTCCTATTATTGTTCCTCTGTATGTAACATGTCTTTTTCCTCTGGCTGCTTTTATGATTTTCTCACTATCACTGGTTTTGTCTGTGGTGTAGTTTTTCTTTATTTATCTTGTCCTTGGGGTTCATTGAGTTTCTTGAAACTGTTTGCATTTAGTTTTCATCAAATCTGGAAATGTTTTTGCCATTATTTATTCAAATATACATCCACTTTTGAGAACTCCAAAAACACATATATTAGGCCAATTGGTATTGCCCCTCAGCTTACTGATATCCTGTTCACTTCTTTGTTATTTTCTTATCTCTTTGTGTTGTATTTTGTATACTTTCTACTCTTGTGTCTTCAGGTTTGCTAATATTTTTCCTGCAATATCTAATCTGTTCTTACTCTCATCCACTGTATTTTTCTTCTCACATGTTATAGTTTTTATCAATAGAAGTTTAGTTTGGGTCTTTTATCTTTATACCTTCTATGTCTCCACTTAACTTTTTGTATATATGGACTATATCTATCTGACTTTGGTTACTGATTTAGCATCTCTATCAAATCGGGTCAGTTTCACTATTAATTTTTCTCTCCTTTATTATGTCATAATTGCTTACATTCTTGTAAGCCTGGTAATTTTTGTTTGGATGCCAGACATTGTTATTTTTACCTTGTTGGGTGCTGAATATTTTTATTCCTAAATAAGGAGTGTTCTGAGAATCAATTAAGTTGCATGGAAATATTTTGAGCCTTTCGGGTCTTATTTTTAAGATTTGTTAGGAGGGACAAAAGCAGTGCTTAGTGTAGATGAATTATTCCTCACTACTGAGGCAAGGTCCTTCTGTCTACTCTACCTAATGCTCCACGATCCTACAGGTTTTTATTCTGGCTGGTGGGACAGGCACTCTTCCCTGCCCTGTATGAACAACAGGTACTGTTACCTCTAGTCCTTTAGGTGGTTCTTTTCCAGTCTGTAATAGTTTCCTCACATACATGCACTGGACTATATTGGGCAGAGTGTTCATGAGTGACCCTCTTTGGTCTCCAGAGTTCTCTCTACATACGGTTCCCTCCTCTCAGGGACTCTGTCCTCTGAAATTTAGCTACTGTGTCCTCCCTAAACACTCCTCAATTACAAGCTACATCTCTTCAACTTACAGAACTTGCCAGACTCTGTCTGGGTTTGCCCTCCCAGCACCAGGGGAGGGAATTTCAATGCTGGAAACTGTCTCACTGCAGTAAGCTTGGGCAGTTTGAGAGATTATCCTGTTTCCTCTCATTCCTCAGAGATTACTATCCTTCATTCCCTGATGTGCAGTGTCTCCCAAATCATTGTTTCATATATTTTTGGTTATTCCAGTCAAGAAGGTAAATCCAATACCTGTCACTCACCTTGACAAGAAACACAGTTCTGTGTAATTATTTGTGCTAATGATAGAAGTTCAGAATGCTGTTTATCTCTTCCCCTGCCATTGTCCCAGATCTTGATGCTGGCAAACACATGAAGGAGCCTTTCTCTATCAGCCACATGAAGGCTTTCCTCATATCCCAAATTTAACTAGCATATGTGTGTCATCACTGATGGGAAGAAGCTGGATAATAATCTGAACATCCAGTGAAAATTCACTGGGCAAGAGAAATGTATGTTTCTCACATTTTCCTCGCTGCTCAGGAGGATCTGATCTTCAGCCCCCATATGTCGCTGTCAGGAAGAATCTGGCAACTGTGACAGTTATGAGCCTGGTTCAGATAGCAGATGTAAACCATTTATGTAGGGTGACTTTTTGTGTCTGTGTGAGGAAGACCAGCCCTGAGCTAACATCTGTTGCCAACCCTCCTCTTTTTGCTGAGGAAGACTGGCCCTGGGCTAACATCCGTGCCCATCTTCCTCCACTTTATATGGGACGCCGCCACGGCATGGCTTGACAAGTGGTGTGTTGGTCTGCGCCTGGGATCCAAACCTGCAGACCCCAGGCCACTGGAGTGCATGAACTTAACCACTACGCCATCAGGCTGGCCCCCTGTAGAGTGACTTTTAAAATGACTTAATGGACTCAATTCCAGTATTTTCCCATCATATCTTTTATGAGAAATGGGCCTTCTATTGTCAAAATCAGATATTTAGGGTGCCTGTTTATACATAGTTTACTTTTATTGAGCTAGATTTTTCCCACCTGTTATTGAAGGGACTGGTTTGACTTAAAGTTGTGGAAGAAATCATACCTGAAGTTAATATTGATGGAAACTTGTTGTAGTCAGTCTCCTTCTTGATCACTGCTATCCTGAATGAAAAAGAAACAGCTCTGACATCCACTCCCATGATTCTTTGGGTTTAGAACTGGTAATGTGACCACTAAGCCAATATTTCACTCTTTCTATCCTTTTAATCCCATCTAACACTAACATATATGACATAAAAAAGTGAATTGCATATTAATTTTATTTCTATGACAGCAAACATAAATAAAAAATTATTTTAGGACAAATCGATAATTTACTCATTAGACATTTATTGATGGAAGAGAATTTTTTCATAAAGATAAACTTTGTCTTTCTTTAAAATTACTTTGAGCTATATTTCCATGATACATGTTGTACATTAAAATATGTTTATATATTCCTAAAACAGAAAATGCCCCAAAATGATCCATTCAGTGTATACTTTTTGTTGTATCATGCTACAAGGATATTTCATTGAAAGTTATGGACATTTCTTATGACAAGTTTCCTTAGAAATTTAGGACTTTATCCCAGAAAACAAACCATTTTACCTGGACTAGCAGTGAGAAAATCAGTTTTTAGTTAGACTTTGGCCAATTCTTTCCTTTTCTAGATATGTTTGTGTCTTCCTTAGTGTAGCTACAACTTTTCGTACAGATATATTGTTTTCCCTTGCCAGAGCATGCCTCCAGAAATGGATTATTCAGTCTTTTTCCTGATATTTCTCTGACTTTTCTGACACTAAGTGGAACTCCTTGGTCATTAATTGATAGGTTTCTTCTTAGTGCTCTTCCTATAAATTAAAACTCAGGAGCAGACAAGCAGCTACTTTCCTGGGGAGAGAGATCCCCTACTGTGGAGTCAGTGAGGAGCCCCTCTGCCCTTCAGAGCTAACTCCTGTTGCTCTGCTGCTCAGAAAGAGGTAGGCTGAGTCACCTCTCCCCAACCACCACCCAGGTAAAGCAGTTCTATGGGAGGAGAAGCTTGACAACCATCTTCCTATGGGGTGAGCAGGTCAGAGCCAATTTCCTAAAAGCATTCCACCATATTTGAGTAACATGCCCTCCAGAGTGTGGTGCTCTTTGATGACAGGAATAGTATCTTATTTAACTGGGTATCCCCAGCACTGGCTATAGCACCTGACACAGAGTTGAGATTCAGCATATAAAAGGATGGGTTAATAAATGAGTCCTCTAATGAAACATCCCTGTGACTATTGCCCTTCCCTTAGGGTCTCATGATACTCTTTGTTTTCTTATGTCACCACTTATTGCATCTGAGAAGTAGAGCGCTGTGATATGAAGCCAGCAGACCTGGATTCCTAAGCCTCACCGCTCACTACCTTCCATCATTTCCACCTCAGATCTCCATGTATAATGGACACAATAGCAGATACCCTGCAGAGCTGGTGTAAGACACTACACAGAGCACCTGATTCATCAGAGGAGCCACTTGGTGTGGGTCTTCTTCTCTCCCACTTCGTAACTTTATTGGTTGTTAACTATGTAGGATAAGACTCTAAAAAGAAGTATTTAAATCCATGTTTATAATATAGCTACTTGGAGAAAGTTATACTTGTGTGTAATAGAAGTGCCTACATTTACTGCTTCTTATCTTGTGCTCCCCAATATGGAAGGCCGCACAGTTTATGTGTCGAGCTTGGTCTTGTTGTCATAAGAAGCAGTACAGGAAGAAGCCTGGACGAGCAACTGGTCCTGGGAGTACTGGTCCTGACTCATTTCTCTCAGAGGTGAAAATGTGTTCAGGCAAGGGAAATAGACCATAAATTTAAAACACTCATAGAATATAAATGTTCTCTTATGAACCCTAGATGTGACGTCAGAGAAGGATAGAGTGCCTTTAATAGTTAAATGGAAAGGAACTTCCAAATAGCCTCAACTTGTCCATCAACAGTCACAGTTCTGAAGACAGCACACCTTCTACCTGGTGCAAAATTGTCCTTGAACAGAATGCTTTTCTTACAAGGCAGTGCTCTGCACATGTAGCATAGAGCCCCATTACAGCAAATTGGCAAACAGTTAAGACACATATGTGCCAGAAAAGACTTCAAAGCCATGATGCAGAGCCCAGGGGACTCAATGCAAAGTTTTTCCAAGCTTACAAAAACAATGTAGTGTGAAACCTGTCAGATTTCAATTTTCCCACACACAAAAGTGTCTATGGGTTTGGCATGGAAGCATGTTTAAAGCCTAAGTAAGAAACTAGTGAAAAAAGATGGTTAAACATTGGCTGTGTTTTTCATATGATGCAATGCAGGGGGGAAGGGGAATTGGAAGCCAAAGGAGCAAAAGCTCGTGTGTGAAAAGCAGCATTATACTCTCAAGGATGGAAGCCATCAGTAAGGGGGAGTCTCTGGAAAAATCACTGCAGGATCGATGCAGGCTTGTTCCAGCAAAGACATTTGTCTGACATTGAAGACGGTTCGTAAAAGGGTTGCAGACACAAGCCTCTCTTTCTGGGGACATCTGATCTCCCTTGCCTTTCTGATCGTGTGTCCTTGCCTTTGTTCTTACATAAAAGTGAATTCCATTTCCCCCTGCCAGCAGTTAGATTTTAGGCCTTTACTTGTACCGATTTCACCACAGAATTTTGGATTGGGAAGAGATTCTGACACCATCTACTGGTGGTTCTCAAGCTTCCTTGCCAGCTCCAACATCAAGGGATAGTCCTCCCTTGATACCCACTCCACCTCCCATCCCAATAATCAGTGTGTGGGAGCATTACTGCAGGTAAATGTGTTTCAATGATGGGGTGGAGGATGGGAGCAGGCAAGGTGGGTGAGATTGAAAAGGTGACCCCAGGAGACTTTGTTTTGTCCCCTTAGAGGGGACTTCTTTTTCTCCTTGAGGATAACTGAATCCACAGATGTTCCCCATTCTAGACTTGGAAAGTCATAAAAAGAAAGTTAGTGAAGACTTGAAATGAAGCCCACCAGAAACCTAGATTCCTGTGCCCTGCTACTGTCCAAAAGAAGACTACACATCACTCTCACCTCGCATTCTTTTTGTCTTGGAAAGTAGTTGTGGGCCATTTCTGTGCAAAGAACATTTCTTTGTTTAATACAAGAAACTAACATACAGACTATGAGTGTGTTAGGTGCACATATGCAAAACAACAGAAGAATGTGTGTTTTGCAAAACCACTCTATAATGGTGAGTATCCTCAGTGGCCCTCTTCTCCTTTCTTTGATCACATTACCAAGATGAAAGAAATAGGTTTTTCTTGGTGAAGAACCTAATATTAATAACACAATGTTGTAAATTTTTCACACCATCTCTACCACCTCACCCACACTCTCCCAACCTGTGCCAATATCAACACCCAAGAGACCCTGTACCCTGAGGTTGATGGTGGTTCTACTCTACCTTAAAGAGGATGTTTATTTCCTCTTCTTTGCTGGCAACAACA
The DNA here is from genome assembly GCA_031878705.1 of Tapirus indicus. NCBI lineage: Eukaryota > Metazoa > Chordata > Mammalia > Perissodactyla > Tapiridae > Tapirus > Tapirus indicus. The sequence continues at coordinate 57,817,424 of CM062917.1, forward strand.
ATATGGTATTATAAGAAAAGCTATGACCCTGGCATAAACCTAGTACATGTTATACTTTCTAGTAAGACCAATAATAGTAGTAGTAGACAGAATTTCTTCAGCAGCTATTTTGTGCCACATTCTGTGATATTGCTTTATATGCATTGTATCATATACCTCAATTACCTCAATCAATGGATTGACAACAGTTTTCAAGAGTTCTCCTTTCTAGTTCTAGCTCTTTTCTAAAATGTAGTAAGTGACCTTAAGCAAGTTATATCTGGGCCAGGGAAAAGGGGGGAGGGTATTGGATGGAGATAGGAATGGAGGAGCCAGCCCTGGTGGTCTAAAGGTTAAGACTTGGCCCTCTCACCACCACGTTTCTAGTCAGGGAACCACACCACCCGTCTGTTGGTTATACTGTGGTGGCTGCGTGTTGCTGTGATGCTGAAAGCTATGGCACCAGTATTTCAAATACCGGCAGGGTCACCCATGGTGAACAGGTTTTAGTGGCGTTTCCAGACTACAACAGACTAGGAAGAAGGGCCTGGTCACCCCCTTCCGAAAAAATTAGCTATGAAAACTCTGTGTACAGCAGCAGAGCATTGTCTGATAGAGCACCAGAAGGTGAGAGGATGGTGCGCAAAGACCGGGCAGGGCTCCACTCTGCTGTACACAGGGTCACTAGGGGTCGGGATCGGCTTGATGGCACTAATGACAGCAAAGGAGTGGAGGGGTAGAGGTCAGTGGTTGCTAAGATCTTTTTCAGCTCAGAAATGTTAATGATTTGAAATAGATCTCCAAGCCCTAAAATAAGTGAGTCAGTGGGCTCCGGATTGTTCACTGACAGGGGACAGTGTTATTACTCACTGAGATTTAGCATTATAAATTCCAGTAATAATCAGTCAGGGGGAGAAAAGGTTAGTATAACTCAGGACTCTTAAATTTGGAGATGACATGAGTGATTGCAAAGACTTATTAAGTCTGGCTGAGAGTTATTTTGTGGGAATTTGTTAATGTAATCTAGTAACCAGGAAAATCTCACAAAGTGTTTATACAACCAAAAGTTTTCTTTTATATTATAATAGGAAGAAAATTGAAGTGTAAGTGACCCTGGTTTATTCTGATTCATTTATATCAGTTTCTGACAATGACATTAATTACACTATCAGAGTAAGCAAATGATTTTTCATGAGGGAAATCCATATAAAAACTTGTGTTGGATCTTTGTAATGGAACACTTGCTAAGGTACTGCTAGTCAGAATTGGGATTTAGTGAGAATTACTAGGAATGTAAATGATCAAAGTACAAGCTTGGTTAGGAGTTTTACTGTGTAGTTAAGTTTTGTCATAGGCGTATTACACATATATATGTATATATGCATACATTATTTACATTTTAAAATAAAATGGTGTGAAAATGCTGGAAAAATATAAAACAGATATCTGGAAAGTTTCTCTGTCTTTATGGAAAGATCTGTTTTATATGTGACAATAAACACTCTGCAGTGGCTTCTTGCTCAATATTCTAAATTTGGAACATCTATTTCTCATCCTGAGTCTTCCGTCTCCGTCCCAAATAGACCGAGGTCATTTGTGCGGCCTTCGGCCCCGGAGAGCCTTCGATAATGTGCTTGTAAAAGTGAAAGAGATGGAGGGGGGCTGGTGTGAGAAAAGAAAACTGGAGGCTTCTCACTCAAGTGAGAGGAAGAGTCTTTCTCGTGCGGCGGTTCCAGGGACTCTGTCTTTCATGGGCAGCTTGGCTGCGTGAGAGGGAAGGACTTCAGAATTCACACAGGCCTGGGTTCCCGTTTTGACCTGTCTCACTCTCGGTGAGACTGTCAGTCATTTAACCTCGTGGAGTTTTGGCTTCTTCATCATGCAATTGGTTGAACAAGGCCCACCTCACGGCCTCAGTGAAGTGTTGAAACAGGTTGTGGACGTAAAGTGCCTGGCATCCAATAGGACTCAGTCACCCTCAGTTGCATTTTCCCAAGAAGGCTCCATGACTCTGTGAAGAAATATGAAAGGAAAACCAGGCCCCTGCTTTATATGGTGGGGCTGGGCTCCTAATTAGAACAGTTAAGTCTTATTGAACACTTACTGTTGTCAAGTTCTAATTGATTCGTTGAATCCTCCCAACTCTTTAAGGTAGGTTCTATTATCCCGTTTTAAAGATAAGGAAATTGAGGGGTAGATAAGTTAAGTGATTTCCCCAAGTCATATGATAGGAATGATGAAGCCAGAGTTTGAACCCAAATCTCACTCTGAAGCCCAGCCTCTGAATAACTCCCCTCCACAGCTTTCCTACTGCACAGCAAGGCAATGAGCTCTGTAGAGAAGCAGTAAAAACACGGATGAGAGAGGAATGTCAGCCAGGGCCAAGGACGTGTTTATGAGGGAACCATTGGTTTAGGGAAGGAGAAATCTAAGGAGTTCTGCAGACACAGCACTTGCAGATACGTTTTTGTAAGTAGAGTCTTGAGGATCCAAACAGAGGAGAGAAAGCATATTTGACCTGAAGCTGAGATGAAGGAAGGAGGGGTCTCTCCAGAGACCTGAGCAGCTTGAGGAGCTTGGTTTAAGCCTGAGGCTGGACATAGACTGAAACAGTAAGCCTGGCTCTCCAAGCCTCTCTGAGGTGATGTCTTCACAACTTGCTTCATTTGTGTGCAACCTGTGCTGTCCTCGGAGTAAACACAGTCATGGATGGGTTATTCTCAATTCTGATTGCAACTAAGAACTCAGAGGGGAGTTTTGTAGATGTTCTGCCACCTTCAGCTCCACCCAAAGAGACTCTTGGTGGCCCGAGGTAGAGCCAGGTATAAGAGCCCCAGATGACTCTAGACTGGAGAAGGGAGAGGCTACAGGTGCCACACTGGGTTCAAAGTACTAGAGGAGAAGAAAGCTCAGGAAAGAGTGACTTCCAGAGTCTCAGCACCCTGTTTCACCCCTGGACCGCCCCTCAAGTACCATGTGATCAGTCCCCTGGACCAGTGTTCTCCCAGCCCTCAGCCATTCACCCAGTGCTGCTCTCACAATTCCTCCATGTCCTCAGGCCCTGCCCCTAGGGTGTGGCCACATCCCAGCCAAGCAGAGCCAAGGTTGCCCATTCTGGGCTAAAATTTCTCTTGGAGGCAAGTCTGCCAATAGTCGCCAGCAAGACAGTTCTAAAGACAATGTCTCCCCCCTCCCTCTGCCTCTCCAGGGTTATGAATTGGGCTCATCAGGCAGGCAATGTGCCGAGTGTACACCCCCACTTGGGGGGGGCGCACGGGGTTGGTGAGCAGGCTCCCAGAAGATGTCAGGTCTTCCAGCTTGGAGAGCTACCTATCAATGGCTTTCACACTTTGGTGTACATAGGGATTACCCAACGTGCTAATCCAAAAAAATACTCTTATCCTTGGGCCCCACCTGACTTAAGCATCCAGAATTTTCAGGATGGGGGCCTGGGAATTGGCATTTTAGCATGTTCTCTGGATGTATGAGAAACCACAGAGAGGAGCATTTTGCATAACATTGCCATGGGCAGGTGAGCCACTCAGGTATCCCATGTTGAGGGAATTAATAGAAATAGCTTAAAGTTCCTCAGGTCCTTCCTTGCTGCTTTTGTTCAGTCATTCAACAAATATTATTATTAAGCATCTACCATCTCTGTTCTTACTGAAGAAAACAAAATACCTCTCTTCGTAGGCCGATTTGGACTGTATTCAAATGTTGCTCAGCCAGTTCCTAGGAGCTGTGCATATTGGGTTCATTACCCTCTCTATGCATGATTATCCTTGTCTCTAAAGTTAGTGCAACAATGGTACCCACCTTGTGGATTGCAGACAGCAGCTCTGTGAGTGCCTCAATAAAATAAAATAAAACATCCAAGTTGCTTCTACCAGCACCTTGTCTGTATGTAGGAGTCCTTTCCTCCACACGTGTTCTCCCTTTCTTTCAACTCTAATGAGAAATTAGAAGTTAGAAATGTCCTATGTCTAATGAGAATATTTCCAGCTCCGTTTAGTTTGTATCTATTCAGCATTGTTCTAAATGAGCATTGAGCGGATCCATGCTTTTCAAACTTTGGTGGCAGAAGAATTACTGGGGTCAGGGACTGGAGGACAGGTGCTTACCCCTGGGCTCCCCTCAACCATAGGAACACAGAAGACCTAGAGCTGGGATATGGGACCTGGCATTTATCAGCTTCTCCGGGTGATCAAAAAACACCCCACTTGGAGAAACATGGAGTTAAGTGCTCTGTGTGATGCAAAGAAACATAAATTTTAAACCCTGTTCTTAGGAGAAGTTCAGGGATCACTGAGAAGCGGAGTTCCATACACAGGCAAGTGTGAAATTAATACCCATCAGATCAGATAAGGCCTGTGAAATAACTTAGGGCGCAAATCATAAATGACCATAAAAATAAGGGAGCACTCAACACTTGAGGCAAATAAGGGGTAAACAGTTGAGAGAAGAGACTGATGTGGATGCCACGTGCTGTGGGAAAGCTTCATGGAGAAGGCGAGCCGCCTGAACCAGGAGTGAGGTTTGTTAGGGACAGAGGAAGAAATTCCAAGGAAGAGGGAAAGGCCTGAGCACAGCTGGGAGAGGGCTCTGAGCTAGAGCTGCTGGGAGCAGTGACGATGCTTCCTGATCAGGACGTGGGTTCGTTTTGGGAAACAGGGAGGAGAGGGCGGGACTCAACCGGGAAGCGCGGAAGGCCGGACGGAAAAGGAGCTCTCAGTGCTCGTGAGAAACAAGTTCACCTGTGCACTCCGGCCTGCCTGCCTCTCTGGGGTTTATTTCAGCATACACTGAACTCATGAAAGTGTCAAGGAGCATCCGCCAGAACACTGAGGGGACAGCGCTGCGGCACTGATAGGGAGGACACGGAACTTCCAGGGTTGGCTATTAAGGGAGGGAACGAACTGTGAGGCTCTGATACCTTTATGGATGCTCAGATGGCAGAAGATGGAATTTCTCTGAACACAGGACCCGACATTGTTACCACGTGGGGATGATACATAAGATGTGTAAGTTGTTGGCAGTGAAAAGAACCTGAGTTTGCAGTTTGCAGTTTACCACGTGAGACCCAGGATCCCGCCTGGGCATCAACGTCTCTCACACTCTGCAGTAATTCTGTGATCCACCTAGAACTCACTCTGTCTGTGTATATAGGGCAGTACTTCAATTTCTCATTTTGATGAATTTTATTGTCCAATATCCAATTTAGTTAGTGGGTATCCAAACTCTAACAACTTTAAATTGTAAAGGCTTGGGAAAGTTTTCCATTATTAGCAAGCTTTTAAGAAGGTGGGAAAAGTTTATATCCAGTAATATTTCAACATCCTGCCTCAGACTATTAAAGTTTGAAGTTCAGTGGCCTAATGACTATCTACAAGATTGGTTTTACTTTAATTACAACCTCTCATGCTATTTGGAGTTTTCCCAGGTTTATTCATTGCTAAGCTTGCCTTTGGGTAGCAATATTTTATGCCTTTATTCTATCTTTTGCTTATAAAATTTGTTACATAATAACCTGTCCATGAGATTTAATTGTTTATTTTTTTCATAGGAGAGATTTTCTTTTTACCAGAAACTAATTTTTCTTTAGACATTGTTAAACAAAAAAGTTAAAATACTCAAATAGAAGTTAAAGGTTTTATTCAATTCATGTGCATGAAGAAGCCCCTCAGAATTTCAGCTCCCTAAGCTGATATAGGTTTAGAGTTTTTATGGAGCAGAGAAAAGAGGGGGGCACATGACTGTGGTCTTGCCCATGGTTGCAGTGGTCTTTGTCTGTAACTGCTGCAGAACTTGTAGTTGAAATTTTTGGAAGTTGGTGCCAGTTTTCCATGTCCTTTTCTCAAAACGATTGACGCAATCCCATTTTGAGAGTTTTCAGAGTAGTTCTTTTGAAAATTAACTTTGTAAGCCTTGTGTGTTTCCTATTAACTGTCCAATGCCAGTTAAGGTTCAAGGGAGGGGGTGATACAGAAGGAAAAAAGCGGAGAAAGAGCAGAGAGAGAAAAAAAGGAAAGGAAGCAAATGTTGGTGTAAGTAAGGAAAACTGGGGTCAGTTTTAAATTTTTTAAACATCAAAACATAGGCAAAGGGCATGATGAAAGAAGTTCTAGGTCTGTTTGTATATATTGTAAAAGTTTTTAATCAAAAATCTTTGTATCAATTATAGAAATGGAAATAGAAATATACAAGGACATGAACAAAGAAGGAAAACAAAGGTAGCAGGAAATGGAATATTTTTTAATAATCTTTAAATTATAGTGGTAATGCAGGCTCGTTGGAAAAAGTCTAAATCATTCAGAATATATATGAGAAAGAATAAGCTTGAAAGCTTCCTCCCTCTGACTTGTTCTTATCCCTAATTTATTCCTTTCCACCAGAGATAGCTGAGGACAATAATAAAGATCCTTCCAAACATTTTTCCTATATATTTGCACACACATAAGAACACATGTATCGGTCAGAGTGAGATTGGCAGAATGAACCTTACATGCATGTTGCTCAGTGAAAAAGCCAGTCTGAAAAGGCTACATACTGTATGATTCCTTTCATATGACATTTTGGAAAAGGCAAAACTATAGAGATGGTAAATATATCAGTGGTTTCCAGAAGTTTGGGAGGAGGGGTGGTAGAAGGTTGAATAGGTGAAGCACAGGAAATATTTTAAGGTAGTAAAATTATTCTGTATGAATAATTCCCTTTGGTTTTCTGTATTTAAATGTTTTAATTGATTTCTGTAGTGATTCTGTAATGATTGAGACTGTAGTGGTGGATACATGGCACTATACATTTGTCAAAACCCATTAAACTTTATAGCATAAAGAGTGAACCTTAGGGTATGCAAATTAAGAAACAATCAATTAGGAGATTGGGAGATCCCAGCATGGAATGCAGACTGTGACAACAGAATCTAACTGTTTCACAAATGTCTGATATAACCTCATTGAGGGGGATAGGGAGAAAGGTGCTGACAAGTAACTTTGAAAATGGGTGGAGATTTTAAGACTAAAGACAAAAGGAACTGTACATAAGCACTATATTCTAGTTGATAAAAGTCGTTTCCCATGGAGGTGTAGGTTAATTCGCAGACCACTGTACCTGACTACTGGGATTAAACAAATAAGTAAATGGATGGCAGATGGGAGCCAGATTTCTCACTGTCTGAGTGGAAGGTTACAGATAAGCAAGGGTGGAAGCCTAGAATCACTTGATAACAGATTAGAGTTGGAGACATAAGTATGAACTTGTGTGTACCTTAATATAGATACAGATGGTTACATATAAATATATGTACAGATATGTGTATATGCATGGATAAGGATGCACACATGTATTTCCTTTCTCTGTCAGCTGAGACGGCGTAGAAGCAGTGACACCCCAGTAGCAATAACCACAGTGAGTGCCCAGATCTTGGTTTCTAATACCATTCTCCAATAAAAGAAACCAGTGCTCTTTGGAGAAGTGGCTGATTCTAAGCTTTGGTTAGAGAATGTATACAATAAGCCTGGAGCATCTTTTAATGCCAGAAAATAACAAAATGATGAGATTTGTCAAAGGAATGCAAGAGCAGACTGAAAGAGCTCCCAATGGTCAAAACTGGAACACTTTGAGCAATGAAATAAATAAAGCAGTATTGGATTAAAACCCAAGGTATAAAATGCACAGCCATGAGTCCATATAGATATAAGTAAATGATTTAAAAAATAAATGGAGGAGAAGAGACTGTTCTCCCATATGGAAGAAATCCAGATAATTCATATTGATACTGACCCCTCAAGGAGGTGGGGCATAACTTCCTACCCCTTGAGTGTGGGCTATGCGTAGTAACTTCCTTCCGAAGTATAAAGAATGGAAGGGAGGAAAAGAGTGACATTATAGTGGAGAAACCTAACAAACACTTTGCCAGGTGATCAAAGTTAATATCATCAGTAATAAATCATGTTGATAGTGTGCATCCTTGATATGATGTGATGAGAATGGCACTTTACTTCTGTGGTCTTCCTCCCAAAAATCCATAACTTCTGTTAACCATGAGTAAACAAATAAGCAAACAAACCAAAATTAAGGGACATTCTACAGAATACCTAATCAGTACTCAAAATTGTCAAGGTCATCAAAAACAAGAAAAGTCTAAGAAGATGTCACAGTCTAGAGGAGATTGAGGTGATATGATGATTAATTGTGATGTTATACTCTGGATGGATTCTAGAACAGAAAAAGGACATTAGGTGAAAACTCAGGAAATCTGAATAAAGGATGGACTTTGGTTAAAAACAATGTATCAGTATTGGTTCATTAGTGGTGACAAATGTACTATATTAATGTAAGATATTAACAATAGAGGAAACTGGGTGTGGGAAATTCTCTGTACAGTCTTTGCAACTTTTCTGTAAATCTATTCTAAGATCTAAAACTTATTGTAAAATATTCCTTGGAGGTTTTCTATGTCAAATATATATAGATATTCTTTATCATTGTTAATGGCTGCATAGTATTCCCTAATATACATGGATATGCCATAACTTATTTAGACATCCTCATCATGGTCATTTAGAATTTTAGCAGCTTTGTACTATAACTGTCCCTGACCAATAAACATCCATAAATATACATGTGCACACATATACAAGAATTTGTCTGTATCTAAAACATAAAACTGAAAGGAGTTTTGACAAGCTCCAGTAAAGGAGGGTACATATAGGAAGCAAAGGCTCTGAAATATCGAGACCTTGAAGGCCTTTATGTCACCTTCATGTTGCCTTTATTTTTAGTACATTTTTTCCCACAAATTGGTGATACTTGTATCTTTCTATTCATACAAATTATTCCCTGTTTCTGAATTTCTAGAGTAGTTGGTTTATCTATGCAATGAAATACTATCCAGAAATTAAAATGAACTCTATTAGGTATGTGCATAAGAATATATACAAATATGACCATTTATATAAAGTCATGTTCATATACCAATAGCATGCGTTGTTTCTGGATGCGCACATAAGTAGCAAAAGTGAGTAAATGTTCATGGACGTGATACACAGTGTCCTCAGGATAGTGTTTGGTGAAGAAGGGGGAGGGGTGAGTCTTTAGCTTTGCCACTAACTTTTTATTTCTTTTTCCTAAGTGTGAGAACAGAAGGAAATGTGGCAGAATGCTGTTATCTTTTTAATCTGAGCAATGGGTATCTGCATGTATGCTTTACAAGTTCTATCTTTACATCCAAGTTTTAAAATTTAAAATCGTTTTACTTGTATGTGGTTCAGTTCAGTCCCTTGTATTGTTGACAAATTATTATGGAGTTCTTTATCCCACTGATACTTCAAAGACAATTTTTATCTTGCTGGATCTGTACCTGTTGATTGCACCCAAATTGATTCCCCTCTCCCTTTCTTTTCTCCAGACACTTTGTTCTTTTCCATTTAAGCACAGCCACATCAGAGAATGAAAACTAACTCAAGGAGAAAGTTTTATTCCCTAGCAGTCACCAAAAGAGCCCCCTGTTCCGGGTCTTTCATTTCCCACATGTCCTGGATAATAGACAGTGCTTTAGTGCCATCGACAGTGTGTGTGAAGAAACAATTCAGGGCTGTATGTAGTGTTTTTGTTTAATACTTTTATTGCCAAGTAGACAATTTAAAAATGTATCATAGTTACAAAAGGGATAAGAAAGAAGCTGCACATAGTTTCTGTTAGATGGAATCTCCAAAATATGCAATAATAATTCAAAGTCACATATATAACAGAAAAATTCCTACTTATTCAAAATTAAATAATCTGAAAGCTCAAGTTAATTATTTTTAATAAGAAAGACTAATATGCTAAGACATAAATTAACAGGAACTTTTCTGTCTAAATAGAGAACTTCTCAGATATTGCAGAGGGCCAGTGCAAATTCTTAACAAGCTCTGTACCTCTACCAATGCAGTACCATGTAATGGAATTGATGTTTCTGACATTGGCTGCAAAGTCATGAAATATCCTAAATTATTTCTGAATCATGAAAAACAGTTATATCATATTCAAAAACATCCTAATATTAAGATGTACTCTATTTATTCAAAAATAATGACCTATATAACATGTAAGAAGTCCACAGATTTAATCTAGCTGAGTTCCAGAAGTTTGCTGAGCCTCTGATTTATTTGGGTTAAATATGAATGTTAGCTTCCAAATTTAATCTATGAAATCTAGTTTAATCCAAAGAATTAAGCTTCTATTTTTTGGGCTGTCTTTTGGTTTATAGTCCCTTCTAGAAACTTGGGAAGTAGACATTAATGAGCAGCTTAGTGTTTTTCAACCTATACACACGAAATGCAAAATTGCAGAGAAATGCTGGTAACACCCAGCAGGAAGGGTGGCAAGCTGGCCTCAGTCAGCATGTTCTTTAGTCAGCGGGTCCTCTCCTTCTCCTTTACTCACGAGAGCTGATTCCATGGGTTGACTGGAGGCCAGCAGATCCTGGCCTGGTTCCTTCCATACTTTCCAGGGTCTGTGACTTAGCAGGAAGTGCTTTTCTGTGCCAGCCAGCATTCCTTTTGAAGTGCCAGATCAGGGAGCTTCTCTTCCAGTTAGCTGTCAGACACCTTTAAGGCATAGAGCACAATAGGAAATATGTATTGCTGTTTCCTCAAAGATATTTTTAAGCATCTCCCCTACATACACACACATAAGGGAATTTTAATCACCATCATTGACTATACTGGTAATTTTAAGAGTATCAATTACATTGGGAAGAAAAGTTTTAAGTGTTTATTTTAAATGAACCAACTGGAGAAAAAGTTTAATTAGAGATGGTCAAGCCATTAGTAAGAAACTATTGACAACATTCTGACAGGGACTTGTGGATACTCCAAGTCACTGCTGTTCAAAGTAGCAGATCAGTGCTAGTCCATGAATTATTTGAAACAGGTTTTCAACAAGTTAAATACAGAAATTGAGAGAAAGCCTTTAAAACCTATACAGTAGTTTGACATTGCTGTGACATTCAGGCATGTGATCCTTTTTCTACTAATTCTTATTGTATTTTACAAATGTATAAGTACACAATGGATAGGTATTTTTTAATGGTCCTCAGAGATAGCTTGATAAACACATTTTAGAAAGTGATGAGATTTTTTATTCAATCTATTTTCATTATCAAATGTGTAACTTTTGATTTTCCCTGACATTCACTCATCACCAGCACTACCACATTTATAATTTATAACTTAAATCACTCTTGGATTTACGAATAACACGAAGAGAGCGTAAAGAGAAAAGAAGAAATTTTCCTGAGATTCTTTGGTAAGAGTCGAAGATGAGAATGTGGAAGGAGATGGAAGAGCATGTGTTTACATGGAGCATATGTTGTAAAGGGTGGGAGACAGGAAAGAAGAAGGAATGTGCTGTAGGTAAATATCTGATGAAGAAGATGGTGGTGGTGATACATGATTAATATCTCCTGGTGATAGCAACCTGGAAAACTTTTGGGTTTTTTTCTGAAATGACTTAAGAAGAGAAAAAATGAGGCAAGATACAATCATTCACTTTGCAAATCAGATACTGACTATTCACATTGTGTTTATATATGGTAAATCTATGATAAAAATTTTCTGTTAACTAGAACACTCAACTTCTAGGTAGATGGGTAGATACCATTTTGCAAGTATATATGCATATTAGTTAGGCAGATATTAAAAGGATATATAAAGTTTACTGGACTAGCTTTCCTCCCATAATCAAGGAGAAGACTAGACAACATATGTTAAACAACTGTTTTCAGATGTTGGAATATTGGAAGTGTAGGATTATGATACTTGAGAGAAGGGAAACAAGCAAGCCAACCTCTGTGGTTACTCCAGCTTTTACCTGGTAGCATTTATTGCATATTGTAGAGGAAAGGGAACCCAAGCAGAGCATGAAGGTCTTGCTGGGCTGTGGAAACAGAGATCAGAGTTTGGAGAGGCTGCGTGGGCTGAAATTTGTCTCACAGACTAATGGAGAGAAGGAAAACCTAGGCAGAGAAAGAGCCCCAGAAATCTGCCTGGGGTCACCCAGATGCTTCAGCTGAATTCTAAACTGTGCATGCAGAGGGTGAGACTCCATGAAGTCAGGCAAAGCAAAACTCCAGGGCAAAGAACAAATATTGAGGAACTATAAACTCAATAACTCTCAAAAGTCACATAGGGTTGGGAAAACATTTTAGTTCTGGCCAATCATAGTGGCCAGAGTAGACTACTCTGCTCAAGCTAAGCTAGTCACACAGTAAAGGCTCCTCTAGACCCACCACAATAAAACTTACAAACAAGGCTGCTAGGAGAAAACTGATCTGCAAGTAACTTAACTGCCTGTCAAAACAAAACTCAACACTCTTTAAAGGAAGACATCAAAATCCAGACACTCAATAATGTAAAAATTACAGTGTCCAGCATCTAGTTGAAAATTGTTAGACATATGCAGAATAAAGAAAAATAAATAAATCAATGAAAATTGACCTAGAAATAACAAACTCTTTGAAACAGCTCTTTTCATTTTTTTCAAGATTAAAGAATATGAACATAATGAAGACGGAAATAGAATCTATAAAAAAGGACTGGTGGACAAAAAGAACAAATGGAACTTGGAGAAGTAAAAAGAAATACCTTAGCTGAAATAAAAAATTCACTGAATGGGCTTAAGAACAAATTAGACACCACAGAAGAAAAGACTGATGAATTTAGAGAGGGTGATACAAGCTATCCAAATAGAAGCACAGAGAGAAAGGAGATTGAAGAGGAAGAAGAAGAAACAGACCACAGTGACCGGTAGAATAATTTCAAGAGGTTTAACATAAGTGTAATTGGAGTCTTAGAAAGGTGTGTGTACAGAAAAAAAATATTTTTTTAGAAATAATGGTCAAATGTTTCCCAAATTTGATGAAAAATATAAATCCAAGAAGTTCAACAAATTCCAATCTAAACAGACACAGAAAACCCCACCAAAGCACAATATAATTAAATGTTTGAATACCAACAGTAGAGGAAAATATTAAAAGCAGCCCAATAAGAAATACATTATATGCAAGAGAATAGTGATAAGAATTATCACAGACTTCTCTCCAGAAATGATGCAAGTCAGAAGGCGATAGGACAACATCGTTAGAGTTCTGCTGAAAGAAAGAAAAAAAAAACTCTCAGGGTATAACTTTATATCCAAGGATGTAGGTAGAACAATAAAGGTCAAATAAAGATATTCTTAGACAAACAAGAACTGAGAGTATTTGGCACCAGCTGACCTGCACTTCACAAAATATTAGAGGATGTTCTTCAGACTAAAGGAAGTGACTCTAGGTAGAAACTTGAAGCAACAAATAAAGAGCTCTTGAAATAAAATTCACTTTTTCTCTACTCTCAATGAAGCTTTGTGAAGATATTATGTCTGAAGTTGCAGCACTTATCTTGTGACCATCAGAGCAAACGTGAAGGTGAGTGTTGACAATGCATTGAAAACAGAAAGGAACGGAAAAAGCACTGGACCCTGTTGTTGGGCTTTCTGTTAAGTGAGGCATGAAACATTGATGGAGCAGTCAAGGTCAAAATATAATCAAACAAACAGGTAGTTTCAAGACCTTCATACCTGAGTCTTTGGAATAAATTTGCAATGCTTATGTCTGCAGCATTATTTTTGAATTGATTATATGGATGAAATCTAAAATCTTTAATTCTTGATTGGTATTTCCAATGAATCTTGAAAAATTAGTATTAAGGCTACTCTAGGGCCACCCTTGTAATAATTCTGAGTATAGGCCACGTTTAGAAAACTATGGTAAGTGCTATAGAAGCTGCTAAGAAGTAAATGATTTTGGCTACTAAGGAGTTAACAGCCTATTTCAGGGCACAGGACACACACATAAGAGAAGACTAGTAATATAAGATATTGTGATCTGTGATTAAATGAGAATGATAGACATTATACCAAAATGTCAACCACACACAACAGTTGAGGTGGTCCTGGGGAATGGATGGGATTCATATTGGCAGAGATCGATGGGTTATGAGGGACAATGGACAGGAAAGTGCCCCCAGCGAGAAGAACCAGGAGCTGCCAGCAAGAGACGTACTGGTCTGCCAGGCAGGAAGTCTCCCCAGTTCCCGTCTAGCAGGATTTGATGATAACTACAGCCTGGTGGTGTGGTGTGTTTCCCATACTCCCTATTTCCAAATGGGAGTTTTTGCTGCAATTATGATGTTACTACTCCACTGAAGCATATGGGATGCAATTTTGTGGAACTCTAAGGAGCTATATCCTGAACTGTAAGAAAGGATCAAGCATCACCTAGGGATCCAGCTGGTGAGTTGGATAACTGTGTGGAATTTTAGAGTGGTTTTTCTTAGGGAGGAAAGAGTATGTTCTATGTGTGAGAAAAAAGTATATGTGAATATTTACATTGAAACCTGAGTGTACCATCAAGAGATATTCTCCTTCATTTGACATCAACACCACCAAATCCAAGTGTTAGTTATATACGCTGCTGTCCAAAAAATAGCTATATCATTCCAGCTTGAACTATCTACATCTATACTGTTATATGACAGGGACTTTAATATCCATCTATTTTGAAAGGAAATTTCGTGACAGCTTGCAATCCCAAACTGTTTTACACAGGACATTTCCAAACCCCATTTCAACATTTCTAAGTAGAACTGGCATAGGAAGGATTTCTAAAGTTTTATGCCTATTATTTCTAATCTTCACAGTATCTCTTCAAAATACATATTTACTAGTCTCATTTTCCAAGTGAGGAAATTGAGGCTTAGAAAAGTTAAATGTCATATGCAAGGTCACATAGCTAATAATACAGGCAGGATCTGAATCCATATCTGGATTCCTGTTATTTCCATTGAGCCCTACAGCCTCTGATTTTTTTCAAGTTTATTATGAGTTCATGCTAAGGCCATTTAATTCAAGTGGCACATTTTAAAATCAAAATATTAAATAGAATATGTGCCACCTAAATCTGTATTATTTTTTAACCTTTAAAAATAAAACTCATGTTTTGTTACCCTTAGATTTATGGCCATTAAGGTAGGGAAAGAGTGGGCAAGGATGGAAGAAAAAGAAAAGGCAGTTATGTTAGGTGGTTGGTGATTTTCCCCCACAGTTAATTCCACAAGCTTCTTCAGGGTACCAATGTCTGCTCAGAGTTAGATCGCAGGACCTTCTGTGGGCACGTGCAGTTATTGACGTGTCTTACACTGTCAAACACAGTCCATCCAAAGGCTCTTTACCTCCCTCTGAACCACGACTTGCTTACAGAAATGAGGCCTCACTGCTCTCCTCTGAAGGCCACTTGCTACTTGTTACTGGGTACTCACCTGAGTCAAACAGGTACATGTAATGGTCGATGATAATGACCACTGATTCATTTGGTTCCTTTTGTTTCATGAACCTCCTGAATACTCAGCACAGGAATTCTCCATAGGGAGCCTGGGGACCCTTGGGGTCTGTCACCACACTCCTTTGCAGGGAAAATGGTAGGAGAATAGAAATGACTAAGCACTCTGCAGGTCTGACAACCTGAGTATCTCCCTTTTGATCGAGCTGTGCCTGGCATCAGCAAGCCTCCTCCCTCTGAGCCTGGGCCCTGACCTGGAGCCTGTGCTTTGCACTGGGACTCTCTGAGAAGCATCTGCCTCTCTATGCTTCTTCCCTTTCCATTTCTTCCCTCCATTCAGTCCCACATTGATTTTAATTAAAGGATCTAAGATTAAAATGAGAAGATTATTAAAAGATGTTTTCCCTAGAGGATTCTTTGCCTCAAAATAATCATTTTACCCTAGTTGGAAAGAATATATTTCCTGGCTTCAGAAGAGGATTTAAAACTTGACTAGATTTTTATCAACCTAACTGCATACTCATCCATTCTAGTTAGTGAATGCTTATCTAGTTAAAGAATGTGCCTCTCTGTATCAATATGAGAGGCCTGGATCATAACTAGCTCTGAGATCTTGAGAAGAAAAGGCTAAATTAAAAGTGTAGTGTCCAACTTTACACCCATTAGAATGGCTACTATCAAAAATAGCAAGTTTTGGTAATGACGTGGAGAAATTGGAATGCTCGTGCACTGTTGGTAGAAATATAAACTGGTGCAGCCACTATGGAAAACAGTATGGTGGTTCCTCAAAAAATTTAAAATAGAATTACTGTATGATCCAACAATTCTTCTGGATGTGTGGCCAAAAGAACTGAAAGCAGGGTCTTGAAGAGATATTTGTACACTCGTGTTTATAGTAGCATTATTCACAATTGTCAAAAGGTGAAAGTGTCCTTCTATGGAGAAATGGATAAACAAAATGTGATATATATACAGGTATATATATATATATATATATATATATATATATATATATATATATATGTATGTATGTATGTATATACACATGTATGTGTGTATGTGTATGTGTATACACATGGTATGTATGTATGTATATACACATACATACATACCATGGAATATTATTCAGCCTTAAAACAGAAGGAAATTCTGACACATGCTACAGCATGGATGAACCCTGAGGACATTATGCTAAGTGAAATAAGCCAGTCACAAAAGGACAAATATTATATGGCTCCACTTATATAAGGTCCCTAGAGTAGTCAAATCCATAGAGATAGGAAGTAGAATGGTGGGCACCACCAGCTGAGGGGAGGGAGGAATGGGGAGTTTAATAGGTAGAGTTTCAGTTTTGCAAAATGAAAAAGTTCTGGAGACCGGTTGCACAACAATGTAAATGTAGTTGATACCAATGCACTGTACACTTAAAAATTTAAGATGATAAATTCTATGTTATGTGTATTTTACCATAATTAAAATTTTTTAAACTGTGGTGTTATTTTCAGTATTACGTATTTCTTGCAAATTGCTGGGTTTACTAGAGACTGAGCAGATGTGGTCTGGAGTGAACCTGAAAACAGGTGGAGGTTTTATAAATCTGCCAACATGTGCAAGTAGCAACAAATACGCTGCCAATTCATAATCACCATATGTTGTCAGGTGTTATGGTGCTTTGGAGGGAGAGAGAAAACACAAGGTGAGTGCTCCATGGGAGGCGAGGGGACATGTATACTGAGCCCCAGCAGAGCTGAGAGGGTCAGCTGTACACCTGGGCCTGCGGAGAAGGAGTGACCAAAGTGATGTGATGGAGGAGATACTGCCTGTAGCTGTGAGGTCCTCTTCTATCAAAAAGCGTGGAATGCACTTTTATACGTAACAACCAGAGTAAAGTGCAGTTGTGGGATCTTGAAGAAGTCATCCAGGTTGCTCCATATTGTGTTCCTCTGGGATATTTGCATCTCTTTTTGTTTCTTAATTATAAACCTGGATTCTCAAGTTAAAAAGAAGTGTTGTTTCTTAACTATATACATTTATTTATTGATCCATCCAAAAGATAAAGTTCAAGACTCTCATTGGCAGCCTTTAGAGAACAGAGCAATTATCTGCTGTCTGTAATCTAAATTGACTGTAGATAAGTTAAAGTGTTCTTGTGATGTCTCTGTTACGTTCTTGCTCTGCATTCTTATTTCCCAGACCAAGAGCACTAAAATCGGGGATGTCAAGATTCAGGCCACAGCGATGTTTCTCTAAAAATTCTCAAATGCTCTTGTGTATCTATAGTTCCTTTCCATCCTTCTTTCCCTGTTCCCTTTTCAAAAGCAGGAAATTTGCCATCCCTTAGTCTCTACTCCTGCTATAACCACGATCACCTACTATAACAATGATATAACTTAGTCTTGGTGCTTTTAATTCAATTAAATAAGCTTACATTTAAAGCCTGCTATACATTAGGCACTGCCATCAAGGCAAGATGACAAGACATATCCTTTTGTGAAGGAATTAGAATCAAACTGGGCAAAGAAACAAGCACATAAACAATAGTAGAATTACAAACTATGACTACAAACATAACTGTTGTGGATGCATAGGGCAGGACAAATTGATTCCTATTAGGAGAAATCATAGGAGGTTTCCCAGAGATGGTGGCAGGGGAGCTAGGCCTTGATGATGTCAAGAAAGTCCAACAACAACAACATAAAGGAATAGGAAGAAGCCTGAATGAAGAGTGTCAGAAATTGGATTTAAGAGTATTGGTTGAGGGCTGGCCTGGTGGCGCAGCGCTTTGGTGGCCCGGGATTCGCGGTTCGGATCCCAGGCCTCCGCCGACGCACTGCTTGTCAGCCATGCTGTGGCGGTGTCCCATATAAAGTAAAGGAAGATGGGCATAGATGTTAGTTAGCCCAGGGCCAGTCTTCCTCAGCAAAAAGAGGAGGATTGGCAGTGGGTGTTAGCTCAGGGCTGGTCTTCCTCACAAAAAAAGAAAAACACACACACAAAAAAGAGCATCAGTTGACATCAACTATAAAGAATATCTGGACTGAAATAAAGAATGAAGAACTGATGCTTACGGCAAACACCAATTGTCATAAGTTAGCACAAGGGTTTGACGATGGGCCATGGTAGTAATATAATTGTGTTCCTGGACCACTGGTGTCCTGGGTGACCCCTACAGTAATTTGGGATGGTTGAGAATTCCTAGGAGGAATCCAGTGATATGTATATATTATGGGATTCAGTTGGGGATGGGGCTGGAGTTGTCTTGCAAGATATCAGAGAGTCTGCAATGCCCTGCCTGGCCTGCTGCCTTGAATTTGCACTGCTAAGGAGTGAGCAAAGCTTACCTGGTGCATACACCCCTAATCCTTGATTTGGCAACTCCAGAAAAGTCACAACTGCCTAGAAAGAACCCTGGTTAACTAGGAGTAGCAAGACCAAAGGGACTGAGATTTTATGGTGAACCCCAGAGACTCCATTGTAGCTCGAGTTTATGGTGCCTGGGAGAAAGAAGAGGAGACCACCTTGCTAAAGGCTTGGGGGATGCTTTGCTGCGACTTGGGGTGATTCTGCAAGCGGTGGAAGAATAGGAAATAGGAAGAGGAAGGTGACATGCTGAACCTGAGTTCTCTGAAGGTGACTCTGGCAACGGTCACAATCTAGGGGCAAGAGAAACTAGAGACTGCCCATTATATTGTAATTGTCCAGGAAGAGAAGTTGTGAACCTGTTCTGTGGACAAGGATGTTGGCCATGAAATAGAGGCCAGGTACCAAAGCAGGAGCATGTGCCCCAAGGGTCTCTACTGGGAACTGACCATCATTTGGGGGCCTGTCTTCAGCCATCCTCTAAGAAATAGAAGAGTTTGTGAGATCTTAAGCATTTATCATAAGATCTTCTGAAAAACGTCCTTTCTTTGTCCACATTCTTACACCCCCTGCCCACTCCCAATTCTGTTAGATTTCATAGGAATTGGACATTCAGAGACAGTGAGCCACCTACCAAATGCACCAGTGTCTATTATCAATAGAACTGGGCCTGGGGTCCAAAATAAACTGAAGGATGTTCCAAATATATAGAAGAGAATTATCTGTCTGCTTCTAAATAAGCACTAAATGGGAATGCACTACTCTGTAGTTGTGTCACCTATACTTCTCAGGCAAACAGACGTTTCAATGGAAAGATCTAAGATAGTCATTTTTAAGTGCCTTTAATAACTCATAAAATTTAACAATATAGAGGGCTGGCCTGGTGGCATAGTGGTTAAGTTCTCATGCTCCTCTTCAACAGCCCAGGATGCAGGATGGGATCCCAGGCATGGACCTACACGCTGCTCATTAAGCCATGCTATGGTGGCGTCCCACATACAAAATGGAGGAAGAGTGGCAGAGATGTTAGCTCAGTGACAATCTTCCTCAAGCAAAAAGAGGAAGATTGGCAACAGATGTTAGCTCAGGGCCAATCTTCCTCACCAAAAAAAAGAAAAAATATTTAACAATATAGATATTTTTATTCAATTAATTTGAAAGCTAGACTAGGACTGCTGTAAAGACACTAGCAGTTATATAGGAACCATTAAAATAGAATGAAGTTTACAAATATCCAATGTTGCATAAATAACAAAATAGAGTTTTTGCTTTCATTGTACCCAGTGTCTGACTCTCTCTTCCCAGCCCAATCTGACAAGCTGGCAACATCTCACCAATCCTTCAGGATTTCTTTTTTCTCTCATTTACTTATCTACCCTTTTTGGACCATGCCAACATCCAGCATTCTTCTTCCTGACTACACTGCCCAGCACGCACCCAAAACACCCACAGACAGAAAGGTTTTCTGTAACACCTCGCTCTCACCAAACTGGCATATCGCGTCACTATAGCTGGATCAAGAGTGAGTTCCTGGAGGCAGGTGCTATGATGTCACCTTTCTGTGTGTTGTCAATATTGAGACACAATCCTGGATTATGGGAATTCCACAATAAAAAGTTAAGTAAGTTAAACAATAGTTGAATATTACATAGCACCCTAGAATTGTAGTGGCAGAAAGGATGTGAAACTTCAAGTACAAACTTTCCACCTTATATAGGAATTTTTTCTATAGTATCCAGCCTCTTAAAAGAAAAGGCGGGGGGGGGGGGGGCGGCCCAATGGCGTAGTGGTTAAGTTCATGCACTCCACTTCTGGTGGCCCAGGGTTCACAGGTTCAGATCCTGGGCATGGACTGACGCATTGCTTGTCAAGCCATGCTGTGGCGGCATCCCATATAAAGTAGAGAAAGATGAGCATGGATGTTAGCCCAGGGCCAGTCTGCCTCAGCAGTTAGAGGAGGATTAGCAACGGATGTTAGCTCAGGGCTAATCTTCCTCACAAAAAAAGAGAGAGAGAGGGCCAGCCCCGGTGGCCTAATGGTTAAGTTTGGCACACTCTGCTTTGGCAGCCGGGATTCAGTTCCTGGGTGTGGGCCTACACCACTCGTCTGTCAGTGGCCATGCTGTGGTGGTGGCTCGCATACAAAAAAAAAAAAAAGAGGAAGATTGGTGGTGGATATTACCTCAAGGCAAATCTTCCTCAGCAAAAAAAAAAAAAAGAGAGAGAGAGAAATCTTACACAATATTTGTGTAAGGTTACCCTACACAATATTTGTGTAGCCCTGTTAGAAAAAAATTCCTTACCAGGTACAACAATCTGCCATTCTATAGCTTCTATCCACGTTTCTTAGTTCCTACACTGGTTAGTACAAAACGTAAGACTGAGTCCTCGGTGTTCTTGTAGAAATGTGCAAAATCAGTCTGGAAGCAGCTATGATATCAAGGGTAAGGTGTGGAGTGTCAATGTGACACCAAGTCTTTTAGGAGGCACATTGTTCAGTTTACAAACAGCTGCAGAAATTACTACTAACCTTCTGATGGGGCAAAACAGGTATTTTTAAACTGACAGTTGATGAGGTTATTTCTAGTGAATGTGCCAGGTGTGGGGCAAGACGAGTGAGGACTTGGTAGCAGAAACTTTCCACTCAGATCAGTCTACCCAGCTCAAAGACTGATCTGACTACAAGTTCATCTGATTCTAAATCTAAAAGATTTCAGTTCCATGTACTTTGTAAAAGAAATTTGTATTTTAGTCTAGGACTGCAAAACAAGGTTCAGAATGTCCCACCCTTCTAAGTGGGACATAACTCTCGTTATCAGCAAATTTTTCTTTCTAATGCTAACTACAAAAAAACTGCAGGGACCTAGAAGGAAAGACCTATACGTAATAAGAGCAAGTTCTAGAATAACATTTTTTTCTGATAAAAATTGAAGAAAGTTTAATTTCTATTTAGCTTACTTTAACATCTGTGTTCAGCAATTCACTAATAGTGTACTTGCCTTGTGATAGAAAATAGTACTAGCCCTGAGAGGTTTACGAGTGAAGGCCTGTCATCTTGGAAGATCTTATAACTGAATGAAGAGTGTAACATACAAATTAAAGGAAGTTCACATGTAAACAATATGAACAATAGGAAGATGTGACTTGTTAACATGTAAAAGTTTTATTCACGTAGTAGATTCCTTTCTTAGAAAAAAATTCATATAAAATGAATTTTTAATGAATCATATTTTACACAACTTCCCATTATGTAATTAGATACATTCTTATTATGTAGTAGAAATCAACATTAAAAAAACCATTTCAGAATTTAACAAGCCTCATAAAATTATATTTCAAAGCAAATAATCATTTATAAAGCTCTGAAAAAATTGAGTTGTCCATAAATAAAATTCAACAGCAATATATCCTATAGAAACCATAGTATACAATGTCTAGCTTTTATGGCTGAATTGTAGAACTGTGTCCAATTTCAATATTTGCCCAATAATACTAACATTAACTGAATATCTAATGCTAAATCCTGCCAAAAACAAAATATGTGCTCACTTAGCTGGACTTGGTAACATGTTACTCCATATCTGATATTTCAATAGTGCAGGGTTTTAATAGGGCTGATTGGCAATTAAAATATACATTTCTAATAGGTGTGCAAAGATTTAGTGTTAGCTAGATTTTTGAGCCAATATAAAGATCATCTGGCTAATGTTGGCATCAATTTTATACACACGCATATATATAATTTAAGGATATATATATTATATGTATATTATATATATACATGCATATATTATTTAAAGATGTGGTTATATATGCAGAAGAGTAATGAAATACCTAAAATAGGATTGATTAACCTAGGACTAGCTCATGAATGTATTAAAAACAAGATGTTTTTATTCTGTGTTAGAGACAGATCTTTGCTGCATCTTTTTAATATTTTTCTTTGTTTTTAAACAGGTTGTTTGGTATCAAATCAGTAATCCAAACAGACTGTTCCAGCACATGGAAGATCATAGCAAACCCAGACCTGTCCTGGTATCACCATGCCAACCCCATCCTCCTGCTGGTGATGTATTACACGCTGGCTACTCTGATCCGCATGTGGCTGCAGGAACCCCTTGTAAGGATAAAAATCTTTTCATGATCTTCTCTGCAAAGTAACCTGGAAACTCTGGGTGAAACTGTTCACTCCTATTGACTGCTGACTAATCAATACTATATTCCAAAATAACTGTAATATTCTGGGTATGGTATTCTGATTCTGCAAAGAGTACTAAGTGAATACAATTAGTATCAGAACAAAGACTAGCTTCCCTTTGATAATATCCCCAGGTGCTGCCAAGAGTGGTAGGGGGTGAGGAGAACAGGAGACTACTTTTGCTGATCACTTACTAAGTGGCAGGCCATATGCTAGGCTGCTGACACACATTATCTCATTGAATCCACTACATAACTCCGAAGAACAGGCATTGTATGCATCTCAGAGATGAGGAAAATGAGGTTAGAGAGGTAAATTGGTCTGAAATCACACCCTTATGGAACGGTAGAAATCAGATTCAAACCCATGTTTGACAACAAAGCCAGGGCCTCAGTAACAACACACCCTCTTATCACAGTGACTGGAGTTTTCCAAAGCTTCTCAGACCCCTGACGATGCAATGGGGATAACCCTGCTGTCAGTGGTGCCTGTAGCCCCCTAAATATCCCACTGTGAGGCAGGGGGTGAGGACGTCTCCTCAGGCACGAGCGAGGACTGGTTTCTTTCCCTTGGGAATATGAACAAGGATGTGGCACTTTTGAGGGCAGGACCAGAGAGGGTGTGTGGCTTCTCTCTTTTCCCTTTCAGTGACAGAAAACCTCAGTCTGCTTTTGTTTCCTCCCCTAAATGACAGTAAGAAGCTCAGTTGTAAGGTAGCTTATTGGCACATGAGGGAGGCAAGGAGTGTAGACAAGGGTTGTCACACCATCCGTCATCCTCCAGGGAAGGAGCCCATGCTAGAAGCCAGCTCTAGTGAGCAGGCTGGGCTGGGGTCTCTGTGATGCAGTCATGCCTCCTCCTGTATCACTTCTAGCTTGGGCCCTGGTGCAATTGTCTGCTTTCCCCTTTTCTGTCTTCACACCCGCACACTATATCCACACATTCAGTCAGTCAGTTGGTCAGTCAACAAACGTTTATTGAAGACCAAATGTCTCAGATACTAACCTGGGTGCCAGGGATAGAGCATCAACACAGTAGGCAAGGGCCCCACTCGGAGGAGTTGTATATTCTCCAGAGAAAAAGCATCCGCAAGACGTAAGTGGAATCTGAATCCGAGTCAGTACAATGAAACTGGGTGAGATGCATGTCTCTGTCCATCCCTGGCAGAAGTGCCACCTGAAGGAAGGGGCTCTGTCTGTCCTTCCTCCAGTGTGAACCCTCCTCCCCATTGCGCAGACAGACCCGGTGATCAGGGCCACAGAGGCCATCCGTATTTGCAGGATTCTCATATATTGCCTGTCTTTTGGGCACACTGATGGCAGTTGCATGAAACAAAAATGCCTTATAAGGTCATAAAGAATCTGAAACATCTTGTGTTACATTTTCTCCAGTTCTCTTCCAAAGTTTGAGTGTGCCAGTAAAATCCTTGCAAGTGTTTATTGTGTTCCCTTCCTCCATAAACATACATACGGATACGTATATATACAGAAATAAAAATGTGTGCAAAAGAAATTAAAATATATTATGAGAACTATTTCTGAACAACGTCTTAACAGTGATGGAAATTACTTTAAGGTGTTCAGGTTAAAAAGAGTTCCGAGTGCCCTTAGCTTTCCCCATGATATCTCGGGTCTCGCAGACCGGAGGAGCTCGTGTACGGATGCTGTCGTGCTGTCATGAGGGTGAAGACTGTTATAGCCCCTCAGGCTCATGTGACATTCCGCTTCCTTAGCCACAGGCCGTGTGGGGACAAAGGGAGGTAGAAAGCTAGGAAGACCATCTAAGTTAGAGGCCACACAGTAGCAGTATTACAGATCACAGCGTCTGGAGGCATGTGTGGAGGACAGGGCCTAATTCATCGACATTTCAGGTGGTCTGTAGTTTAAATGGGCTGGGACACAGGACTTTCTCATTGAGGCAATGATGGAAGACTGCTGGCTGATTATATCATAGTTCCAGATGATCTGGCACATTTCATGAAAAATGCTGGCCAGCAAATGTGAGTTCTGAGGTGAAAGTCTATGATACATGTTTGAGAAAGAGAGAGAGAGAAACAGGTGTCGAGAGTTAAGCATAATATGTGGTCTCCCACCTGGCAAGTGTGAATTCCCACCGAGGGCATCGGGGTGCTCCCCATGGGTACTCTGTGCTGGCACACCAGAACCCAGTAATTGGGCAGTAAGATAAGTCCCCTCCCTCCACTCCAATATCGATGGTGCGTTAATGCCCCTTTTATTGGACCATCTTTGCTGGAAAAACATAGATCACCCAGGTGCCTTCTCTTCGTTATCATCTCTCCCAGACCAGTTGTCTAACTGAAGCCAGCGTCTCATTAGGCAAGGCAACGGTTTTGTGCATGAGGTATGTGCTTGCTTAATATCATGTGTAAGCTCTAAGGATTCTGCCTCTAATAAATTTTTTCTTAATTAAAGATTGCCCATGGCTGGCTTACACAGTTAACTGTGCACTTTTTGGAAAGCTCTTCCTCTGAGAGCCATTTGCACAGCTGCTTTCTAGGGAAGTTTAGAAGACACGTTGAGAAGCTCCGGGCATTTACCATTAGAGCTCATTCCTGTAATTTATGGGGCTTAGTAGAAGTCAGGAAACATTTAATATTGATGTGCTGAGCATTTACAGGCAGCGTTTTTGTCATTTTTAAAGTGTCTTGATAAAAGCCCATATATTTTATACATTAACTT
The DNA here is from genome assembly GCA_031878705.1 of Tapirus indicus. Taxonomy (NCBI): domain Eukaryota; kingdom Metazoa; phylum Chordata; class Mammalia; order Perissodactyla; family Tapiridae; genus Tapirus; species Tapirus indicus. Next base: position 57,843,021 of record CM062917.1, read on the forward strand.
TAAAAAATAATCATATTGAGGCAAAGATGAAAGCTTTCTCTAGGGGTCACCCGGACCCCTGAGGGAATTGCTCTGGGAAGCAGCTGGTCCTGTGGGTTATTCTGTGTCTCAGGTGCAGGATGAGAGGACCAAAGAAGAGGACGGAGCCCTGGCTTGTAGCCCCATCCAGATAACGGCCGAGAGGAGACGGAGCCTGTGGTACGCGACCCATTACCCAACCGACGAGAGAAAAGTAAGCCACCAAGAAAGAAATTTTCCTCTCCTAATTTATTTTGCTATTTTCATATTATATTGCTGAATATGAGTCATGATGTCATATGCAAACTCAGATTGCTCATAGTTTATAGAAATAGTTTGATTTTGAAGTCTTAATACCAGAGAGCTCTATTCAGAGGGGAACCCGGTGCTTCTAAAGGAAATACCATAGTTCCATCATACTCTACCATTTTATATTCAGTGCTTTCTACTGAAATCTTAATCCTAAAAAGAAAGAATGTTCTTAATTTTTAAAAGTAATTTTGTATATAAAACAAAATATACTGAAGCAATCTGTCAGCCCTGGGTGGCGAAGTCTGTGTTGAAATATGTTGTAGAAAATCATTTCCCTCTGTTGGGGAGCCAGCCACACTATTAACTCAAGGAACCCCTCAGAGAGGTCAAAACAGTCCATATGAGTATGATTAAGGATCTCCTACTACTCTGAGCGACAGTATGGGTTGACAAGGAGAAGTGAGTCACGAGTGGGTAATTCATATAACATTTTGATAATTTACTGATCATTTTGGACTCAACTCAGTTAGGCTATATTGACCTGTTTAAGGGGCCTATTTGCAATGTTGTAAAGACAAATACTCTTATGATTCTTGAATGGGGTCAGCATCTTGCCTCCCATCATGTTAGAGAACTGAGGAGTAGACTGATTGATTTGGTGGCAGGTGAGTTTCTCTGGGACACACAGTCTTATTCTAGGCATGACTGTCCTGTGCTGAGAGAGGGTGACACAGTAAATGAGCTGCCTTAGGGAAGACCTCATGTGGAGTATGTGTGGTGCCCTAAGATGTCTAAGGACTCCCCGGGGCCCTTTTCTCTCTCTCATCACACCCGTTTCAGATTATCCTGCCCATTTCACTACATGATGGATATCAACAGAGGATAGCACAGCAGTTTTCAAAATGTGGCCTTGGACCTCTGGGGATTTCTGAGACCCTTACATGGATCCACAAGCTCAAAACTATTTTTGTAATAATACTTAAAATATTTGCCTTTTCTGCTGTGCTGACATTTACTGTGATGGTACAAAAGCACAAAACCCCACAGGCGTGGTCGGGCCCTTCATGGCCATGCACTCACAGAAGACAAAGCAGACAGGCTGGTTCACTGAAGAATATCCTTGATAAACCAGAAAGAGTTATGATTTTCTTAAATCTCAACCTTGGAGCACACGTCTTTTTAATATTCTGTGTGACAAAATGGGAAGTCCACATCAAGTGTTACCTACTAAAGTATGATGACCGTCTCGATGAACAGCACTTGAGCAGTGGTTGGAAGTATGAGCTGAACTGGCTGTTTTCCACCACACACCAGAATTACTTGAAAGGACAGCTGATGGACAAATTATGATTATTTTGGTGTTGCAGATTAATTCGGTGTGTATGATTAATTCGGCAGACAATTACTGGAAAATGAATGAAGTGAGCCCGTCATTTCAGGACAAACAACGGACAGCATTTGTTGCCAATGATAAAATTTGAACTTTTGAGTTAAAATTAGAATATTGGAACACTTGTATCCACCTCTGAGAGCTTGACAAATTCCCAATACTTAAGGACTTTTCTGACGAGATCAGTGATGATATTAACAAATGTACTTTTTAAATATTGTGCAATGAAATATGGCACTATTTGGTAGAGCTGTATAACTCACTGAAGCGAATCACCAACACATGATACTACAATGCATAGGTGAAGGTTCCAGTCGAGGTGCAAGATATATCAGTGGGTTTTACTGTAACAGCGTGAAAAGTTCACTGATGTGGTTTCAGAGTCCACATTGCAGCTAACCTTCAAGTTACTACACTTGCTGAATTTGGTGTAGTATCAAAGAAGACTACCCACAAAATTATCTGGATAAACTATTGAAATACGCCTTCCTTTTCCAACTATATAGCTTGGTGAAGACAGATTTTCTTCACATGCTTCAATCAAAACAGCATATCGTATCAGATTGAATGCAGAAACAGATATGAGAACTGGCTGTCTCCTTTAAAGCCAGACATTAAAAAGATGTACAAAAGTGTAAAACAATGCCATTTTTTTCACTATTTGGTGGGGTTTTTTTAGAAAAATATAGCTATTTGGATAAAATTATGTTAACATGTAATGTTTTTAAATTTTTAATGAATTAATAAATATTTTTTAAATGCTTCAATTTTAATTTCTAGTACGGTAAACATTGATAGGTAGGACTCACATAAATAAAAACTCTTTGGGACTCTCAGTGATTTTTAAGAATGTAAATGAGGGCCTAGCCTGGTGGTGTAGTGGTTAAGTTCACACACTCCCCTTCCATGGCCCAGGGTTCACAGGTTCGAATCCCAGGCACAGACCAACATACCACTCATCAAGCCAAACTGTGGCAGCATCCCACATACAAAATGGAGGAAGATGGGCACGGATGTTAGCTCAGGGCCAGTCTTCCTCACCAAAAAAAAAAAAAAGAATTTAAATGAGTCCTGACCCAAAAAAGTTGGAGAACTGTGGGCACAGCAAATGTTTACTATTTGAGGGGATCCCAAACCACCTGGCACCAATATAGTTAAAAAGCATAGTAAGATAATTATTTTGTTGTAGGCATTATGCAAATCTTAAAATAATCTCAACCCACACTACAAATCAATTTTTCTTTATTATGAAACTTCTACTTCTTGGAAAGTAAATACTTTCGGAATTCTTCAGGTGTCTTGAAGGGTTCTAAGAGTGTAAAACCAAGCAGCTTATTCTATTAGAACAAAACTCTTGAAAAACATAGTCAACTTTTGTAGTGATGTAGTTTATGGCTGCTTTTTTGCTGTTATAATTAAAAGTTAACATGAGAAGCTGGAAAACGATCATAAATAACAGCCACATCCAGTCCAATTATTTGTCCCTCTATATTTTGCATGGCATTTCTAACATACTAGCGTCCAGCTAGTTTAGGAGAATGAGTATGTGTATAGTGAGAATTTATAGATATACATAAACATTACAGTGCTTTCCCCTTACATATTAACATGCTGTCCTGCATTGCTTTTGCAGCTTTTATCCATGACCCAAGATGACTACAAACCATCTGATGTTAGTATATCCTTACAATTATCATTCATGCTCATGTAAGTGATGTAAAAGTGACAGAAATGGAACTAGCTCCTTTGAGCATATTTTAATGATCTATAAAATTGCCGTAAGTTTTTGAATAATTTTTTTGCAGAAATTATATCTCATTTATTGCTGTTAAAACACTGACTCATATAAGCTCAAGTATAATCATAAAAAAAATATTTAAACTTTTAAAAAGCCACGTGAGAGGGTTTTTTGAAAGCACTTTGCTCTGCAGATATGCCTATTACATAATTTGAGTAGGAAGTCTTGCACGTCCATGGGCACACACACGTATATGTGCATGTGTGTATGTTTATATGTATATGCACATCTCAAAAATTGTAAAGCCAAGAGGCAGAGGGAAAAAACAAGAAATCACACTTAGCGTATGAAGTGCTGCAGTAAGGGAATTGCAACCTGGCAGCATCTGGCAGAGATCCTTAGAGGAGATGTCATCTAACCTAAGACTCTGCCTTAGTTCTGTGCAGAGCTGCACTGGGTGTGAGACAGAACAGGGAGGGGCCGGGGCAGCGGTGCTCCCTGCCAGGGTCCCAGGGTCCAGGAAAGGTCTGGAGTTGCCTATAGCTGGAGGGATGGCTGGGAGGAGGACAGCCCTGGGGATGGGGCTGAAGAGGAGATCACACCAGATCGGAAGCCTCAGTCAGCCTTTTACGGGGTTTACATGTCACACTGAGAACGGGGTGCATTGCGTGGTATTTAGCAGAGGTGGGACAAGGTCAGGTTTACGTTTACTGTGATCGCTCTGGGGAAAATAGATTTGGGGAGGGAGTGTACGTGGTTCATCTCGCTCAAGTGGATAGTTGACTGAGTTGTTCACTCAGTTCTTCACTGCTGAGATAAGCTGACCTGGCGTAGGGGAATGAGGCAGGAGGTGCATGTTGAAACCCGAGGCTGCTGTCACAGGTGTTCCTTGCCCCACATTCCCCTGGCAGGGTCTGCTGGTGACTGTGAACGGCAATCCTGTGGATTACCACACCATCCACCCCAGTCTTCCCATGGAGAACGGCCCCGCCAAAGCGGACCTGTACTCCACGCCACAGTACCGGTGGGAGCCCTCGGACGAGTCCTCAGGTAAGGAGCCAGCACGGGGGGCGTGTCATCCCCGGGCTTTATTTCCTCTCCTGGGTTAGCTGGGCATCTCTGTCTTTTGTTCTTTGTTTATTGGATTTGGTCCTTTTTTTTCCCTAACAGAAGTGTTGTTTTCCATGGTCAGTATAATTAAGCTCATTTCCTTAAGTTCTGCCTATATTTTGCCCCAACATATTGTTATGTGTGTTCTATCCTTGCATACAAAACAAGTGGCATAACTGGGGCGAACTTTGAAAAATAAAAGGTAAAAAATTATTTTAAACATGTCAGCATACATGTATGTATAGTATTAAACCTGTGTGTATATATGTGTTTTAGTCTTTCTATAATTTGATGTTGTAATCATGGTCAATAGTTTTACTGGTTAATGGATGAATGTTTTCAGAAAGAGTTCTTTTTGTCTATTAAAAAAAAAGAGAGGGTCAAATGTGTACTAGGCCTTTTGTCCTTTTCTTCCAGTTTCTTATGTTGAAGGAAAGCAGACTGTTACTAGAGATGACAAGTTGGTGGCTTGGGGTGAAGATCTGACCCTCAAACCTGTTTTTTTGGCCTACACAGCATTTTCTGTAAAAAATTAAACAGTAACAACATTTAAAAAGCTGCAGCTCTGACCTAAAAAATGGAAATTTCTGGAATCCCCTGAAGAATGTGAATATCTGGCAACTCTAGTCCCTTGTTTTTGCAAGGCAGCCATTGGCTCAGCCTCTGTTGTCATTGTCCTCTCAGAGACCATGCCAGTCACCACTCCATGAAGACAGAATTCACTAGGTTTACTACTGAGAGAAAAAAAGCAGAATACATGCAGGTAGCAGCAAAGTGGCTACAAAACTCTAGTGGATTTTTCTCTCCATTTATATGGAATTAAGGCTTGTGTTCTTTTACATTATCTTGCGTTTAGGAAACAGCCAGCAGCTATTTAATCTGCATTATTGGTACATTAAGCTTACTCTGATGCCCTTTTTCTCAGAATTCTTTATTGGGCTTATCCTGACATGCTGTTCTTCATAGTTCTTTATCAGTGTGTCCTGCGGTTGCCCCTGACAGTGCATCTACTTAACAATACACGTGCTTTGCCAGGTTATCCAACAATCCTCAGTGAGGTCAGGCCAAGCTGAGCTCCCCCGCTTCCCATACTCCCAACACTCCCATATCCTCCCTCCTGTCCAGATCCTCCCCACACTCCCAGCCCCAGATGGCACCTGTGACCTCCACAGAGCACCAGACTTTACGGAGTAGTTACCTGTTTCTGCTTCCTAAATGCGTGTGTTTCAGTTTGCAACTTGGACTTAAATGAAAGTTTTCTCTTACTGAATATCTCAGAGAAATACAGTACTTTCTAAAGTGTGGTTTCCAGAGCTTCAGCATTGGAATCACAAAGGGCAGCCCCGGGAACCAGTGTTGTGACTTCCAACACTTGAGACCTTCAGGTCCCAGCCAGATATCCTCTGTTTACGCACTGCTGACATGGGAAGAAGTGAATGGAATTGTGACTGCTGACAAAGTGAACCCTAAAGGAAAACAAAAGCTGGAAAATTTCTTTTTATTTGAGTCTATATATGCAAAACTGTCACGACCAGAAAGTAGCATGCCAGTAACTAAAATCCATCAGACTCAGTTTTTTCATCACTGTCTCTGATCCATGGGCTTCCCCATGTGAACCCCAGGCTTATCCGACCCTCTCAATGGAGGAGTGAAGGCTTCTGCATGAGGAATTACCGCAGCCTCACTTAGAGGCCCCTTCCGAGCCTGCGTGGGGTGGCATGCATTGTCGCTGATTTTTCAGTGGTTATTACTTCTTCTTCATGATGCTAAACAACTCCCTAAATGAGATGTAACCCATTTATATGTAGCCCATTTAATTTAAACAAGAAAGGCATTTTACTTAAGTGTGTCACTCTTACTTCATCTGTGAAATCAAGGTAGCTCCCCTGACCACTGCAGGAGAGTCTTGAGGAGGAACCCTTCCTGCACACCCACACCAGCACTTTCCTGTTGCTGGTCTCCTCTTCTCAGCCCTCTGCGCTTTCTCTCTCTTGCTTTTACCTGATCTTTCCAACCTCAATAAGACTTTCCTGCCTCAGCATGACCTAAAGGGAAACTGTGGGACACCAAGCTCACTCTGGCAGAGTGGCTGGTTGGTTGGTTGCTTGCTTTTCTGCACCTTTACTCTATCCATACTCTATTTACTCTTTGCATTAGTTAGCTATTACTGAGTAACAAACTTAGCGGCTTACTCTCAAAGTTAGCTTAAAACAACGTTTAGTGTCACACAGGTTCTGTAGGTCAGGAATCAAGTGTGACAAGGTTGGGTTCCTCTGGCTCAAGGTCTCTCATTAGGTTGCAGTCAAGCTGCTGGCTGGGGCTGTGGTTTCATCTGAGGGCTTGCCGGGGAGAACCTGCTTCCACACCCACTCACATGGCTATTCACTGGCCTCAAGCTCTTGCTAACTGTTGGCCAGAGACATCAGTTCCTTGCCACTTGGGCCCCTCTACAGGGCAGTTTACAGCATGGCAGCTGGCTTCTCTCAGAACAAGTGAGTGAAGGAATGAGAGAAAGCAAATGCTAGTCTTTTTTAAAATTGATCTTGGAAGTGATATTCCATCCCTTCTCAAGTATTCTGTTTGTTAGAAACCCATCAAAGGTCCCCCACAGTCAAGGAGAGAGGGTTTCGTAAAGGCATGAATACCAGAAGGTGGGGATCACTGGGGACCATCTTAGAAGCTTTCTTCCACACCCTCTGAAATTGAAATTTTCTTCCTGAGATTTCCGAGTGCTGGGTTCCGTTACACTTACCAGGCAGAAATTATTGATGCAGTTTGAATTCTAAGGGCTTTATTAATTAGAAATAATCTCTGAAATCTTAAATGAAAGGCTGTGTTAAAACCATGTGCTACACTGCTTGGGACATTTACAGAAAATTCACATATTTGCATAAATAGTTACATAAGGTATTTGTCCATCTAGAAAAGAAAGAGGAGGAAGAAGATGAGAAAGAAGAATTTGAAGAGGAAAGGAGCCATGAGGAGAAAAGAAGTGTTAAAGTTCACGCCATGGTCTCTGTGTTCCAGTTTATTATGAAACAAAGTTACATCTGTGCTCTTATTGCTATGATGGTATGTATGGGAGGCGACAGCATGTGCTGGAGAAATGGTGCATGTAGCCCCTCGGGCTCCAAGCTCCACCTTCCTTTCATGGCCAGCACAGATATCTTAATATTCTCAAGATTTTGGCAGAGAATGATTGGTTATGTTCATTTTTCATGGGATCTTTATGATATAGATTTCAAAATCCTGTCTTCTACTCTACTTAGCCTCCTTTTAAATCTTAATACATTTCTCTCAAATTGGCCTATCAGGTCAGACTGGCCCCTATTCTGCCAATTTAAAAGGACACTTTGGATAGTTTTTCTACGTGGTATTGAAGGTGTTCAAGATTAACATAGACTGCTTTTATTTCTTTTAGATAGTAAGAGTTATCTTAGATTTGAGTGAGACTTCATTCCATCTTAGTTGCAAATAAATTTTTACCAATATGAACATCAAGCAACCAGAGTTCCTAAGAGCTTTTCTGATTGTGAGCGCTCAGTTTATGTATGTTTCTATTCACCTCTAAGTACATCCTCCATTTCTAACATCACAGCTTCAAAAATAGTCCTTGGGCCTCTAGAGAGAAGATAACAGAAGGTCTAATTTCTGCCCTTCCTAAAAACAAATTTTCTTGGGAAATCTGATTTATTTTTGAGAAACCTAACACTTGTTTAATACAAAACTCTTCCAAATTTTGTGGCCAATAGTGACATCCCATGGACACCTTTGATGATAAAAAATGAAAATATTCTCTAACTCTAGGGGAAACAATACCTAAACACGGTTCCCCCAGGTACTCCATCAAGATGTCTCCCAAGTGAACCTGTGTGTAACTCAACTTCAGTTTCTAGTAAGGACCACTGCCATGTCTGAGAGAGGGTTGGGAAAAAGAAGCTCCTCGAAAGTAAAGATGGCTGATTTGGAGATTGCAAACTCTGTTCTCTAAACAATATTAGTTCTGTGTTTTGGGATACTTTTGGACAAATTTTATATATCAACCTCTAATTTAAACTACAGCAAAACTCTGATTTTAAAATACCAAAAGTATTTTAAATGCAATTTATAGTTTTGATTCTGAATTCAAAAGAGTATATACTTTTTTTCTCTCTCTCTCTCTAAAAATAAGCCTGATAAGTTTGGTCTCTTTTTTATAAAGAAGTAGAGCTTTAAGAAAAACTTTGAATACACAATTTTGTTACTTGGAAAAAATATATTGTGAAAATAACATAGGCGAGCAGATCCTTCATTAAAGACGTGCCCTTGTCTGGTGCCACTTCTGTTGTTTTAATGGAGCCACAGTATTAATGTTTTAAAAGTGCCTGCCTTCCGTGGAAGTGCCCTCACTGCAGCAGACTTTTAATCCCAGACAGAAAGAGAAGTCCTGAGGAGCCAAGTCTGGGAGAATGATATATGTATTTATTTGAAAGGACGAAGTGCTAAACCGTTGGACAGTCCGGAAACGGAACTTCGGAAGCAACATAATGCAGAGTCTGCTTCCCAGCCCCGCAACTGAGGGCGTGTGTGATGTAGGCACTAAAAAAGAAAGGTTTTATAAAATCCTCATAACTGGTCTTTCTCCCTCCTCCACCCTCACCCTCCCAAACAGGAATAGTGTGCAGGGAAAAACACTGCTGGAATTGTAACATCTGGGAGGATTCTTTTACTGGGTCACACACACAAAATTGCAGTCCTATCTGCATTTCATACTGGGATAAATGCATTAAATACATTGTTTAATGCAAATACATTAAATGTTACCTCATCTTTGATGAACACTATTTCCAAGAAATATTTTCATGAAAATACTTCAGCTTGATAATAGTTGTCAGTCACTAACTTAATTTTTAATAGAAGCAATTTTAATTTTCAGTTTATGCTTACCATGTGTTAACCAACAATGTTAAATAATTCACCACTTAAAAAGCCAGCAGTGCTAGGGACAAATTTGCAAATTGCTGAGGGTAAATGTTTGTTCCATGTTGACTTCATTTATCTTCTTTCCAGAAGCAAAACAGACTTGTAAAACATTTAGAACTTTATAGCTAATTTTTGATAATTTATGATATTCAGAAATACAATTGATTTCAGTTAGCTCCAAACATAACTAAAAAATATTTTTAAAGATCTTTTCTCAAAAATTTGGTATCAGAGATTATGGTAACAGATGATAGATTTCCTGAAGTTAATAATATTCATGAGCCTGATTTACAGATTGTTCTGGTAGCTGCCCTTTGAGGTACATTTCTGCTTCTTTGGAAGTTTAGTGTGGATGGAAGATGTATTGTCTGTCCAAAGGGTCTGATGGCTCTTTAGTCCTACCCCTTACAGGACAGAAACTGAAGCTGGCCTTTAAATTAGCTTGGCATTATTGTTTGGAGTATGCAGAATCTTAACACAAAACTTCCTCTTGTAAATTTTCTAATTTCTGTCATGTGTATCTTCTGGGATAGTCTACTGAGGGTGATCTCTGAAGCCCAGCTTGTCTGCCTACCCTAGTGCTTCCCACAGCTTCCATTTGTGAGCCCAGCCATGGCCCACACACTCCACACTACACTGCTGACTCCAGGCTAGTTTGGAAAAAGAAGGGAGAAAGCACTTACAGTTGCTTGTAATACTGCAAAGTAGGGTATAGAGGAAGATCTCTGGGGCTGGGGAAAAGGACTTGGAATGAAGACCCCCATGCCTTAGGCTCTGTTCCCCATAGGAGGTTCAAAAGCAATGTTATTCTCAGCAGAATCAATCTTTCTCTTCTCTTCCCTCCCTGTGCCTCAGGCTGGGATCTCTCCACCTGATTTCACCACAACTCTCTCCTCTCCCTAGTTTGAACATTATTGACTTTTTCTTAACTTGCCAGAGCGGGGATGATACACTGTATTGACCATAATTGTTTTCCTCTCCCTCCCTCCCTTGAGGCTTGGAGCATCACCTACCACAGCTGGTTGACTTTCGTGCTGTTGATCTGGTCGTGCACTCTTTGGATGATTCGCAACAGGAGGAAATATGCCATGATCAGCTCTCCTTTCATGGTTGTTTATGGAAATCTACTGCTGATATTGCAGTATATATGGAGTTTTGAACTTCCTGAAATTAAAAAGGTCCCAGGATTTTTAGAAAAGAAAGAGCCAGGAGAACTTGCCTCAAAGGTAAGTAAATAGGAAAACAAGAAAACAAAACATTGAAACAAAACCGCAATAATCATAGTAATCATATCTAAGCAAAAACTTAGCTTAGATATGAACAACATATCTTAGAAAAAACAACAGCTTCCAAATATTCACTGCTTTACCAACATGAATAGATATGAAACTATAAGAAATAATTTATATCACTTGGAGGTCTCTATAATTTAAACATGAACAAATATTATACCATGCTTTTAGATTTTATTTTAAAATGATAATGCTTTGCACTCAAAAAAGTATATAGTCTAAGTTATTTTTTAGCATAAATTACAGTATAGCAGAAATTAGATGGAGAAATAGGAAAATACAGTGTCAAATACATCAAGGGGTGAGAGGACTTTGATAAATATCAGTTTGCAAAACAGGCTGAACACATTGCTGCTGCAGATAATCATTGATTATTAGTGAAAACACTTTTTTCTCCAGTTGTGTCCTAAAAAAAATTTTAGCAGCAAAAATTAAGTGTGTCCCTTGCTTTTGTTTATTCTACTGATTGTATGAAATGCTTTCATCTGAGTTAGAAACTTCCTAATCTTTCACCACTCATTTATTTTCATGTCCATTTTAATAGTTTTTACTTCAGAAGACTAGGTGCCCCAACTTTTCTGTCTGTTTTGTGAACAGAATGGCAGATTCTAAATACACATTCCCTTTGTGTTGATGACTTTGTGTTACGACAGTAAAAGCAATATCACATGTAAATACTGAATGAGTCTTAAAAATCTTTCTTCTCTGGGCAGAGAGGAAAATTAGTGTCTCTGAAAGAGACAGTCATTTATATCACATGAAATCTACCTTTCCTGGGAACAACCAGACACCCTATAGCCAAGAGAATCAGATGTAAGTGATCGTGCTGAATAGACTTTACCACGGATTGGTCCCCATAACAGACTTTTTGGTGAAGGCTATTGGGGTAAAGGAAAAAATCCTAACGGGCAAATGCTAATAGAAATTAGATCATAATCCCCTGTGTTCATAGACCAGAGCAACTTCATTCACTCATTTATTCATTCATTCATACAAAACTCCCGTGACTACCCTACTCCCAAACCTTACTCCATGATGAAAGTCCCACATGATACTTTCACTCACAAGTCACTTTGTCTGACACTTTTCACTTTCATTCTCTCCCTCCTTGTTTTTCCCCTTAAACACACACACAAAACTAGTAAGTTAATCTTGTTTATGAGAGAAAATCAAAATCTTACCTTTACTGATACTGTAAATCCAGTATTAGTGAGACATCTAAACATGCCAGCTAACTAGTTGAATTACCTTTCCTGTCTCATTTAAAATTAACAGCTCTTGGGGGAGAGGGGACATTTTGGAGGAAATAAATTTATTAACTGTAAAAAGAAAAAAACAATGTTATTCTGGGGAAACTAGGGTCTGCACTTGTGTTTTAATGTATCCAAGAGCTCAAAAAAAAAAAAAATGCAAGGCTTTGTCATAGATAATAACACCACAACTCCAGGATCATAAAATCTCTATCACAGTGACATTCATCAAAGTACATGATTAAACACACACTGTTTGCAGAGCACTGGGTGGGTCCCTGTGATAGAAAATGAAAGAAAGGAAGAATATGGCCTGGGTCCTCAAAGGTTGGAACCTGCTGGTGGAGCCAGACTCAGCTACTTTGCTGCATTCTTCAGCTCCTAGAGCATCTCATTCCCGGTTCCATCAGACCAAATGAACTGCCACCTTCAAAACCTGGCTTTTAACTCATTCTTCCCTAGGAAGGATGTCCTCTCTCCCTCCGAGTATTCCTAGGCTCTCTACATATGCATTAGAGAAACAGATTTCTTTCCCAAATTGCAGCTATAGTTCAATTTGTTGTGGCTTCAAGAAGTTTAATGCCAGGTTTTCAGAAGTGTAGGCACTCTGGTTCTTGATTTCATTAGGTCCTGAACATGTTTACCAGGACTTATTGGCACTGGTTTACGTTGAAGGTAGACAATAAGTGAATATTTATGGATAGTTAAATGGGCAGTTATTCAAAGTGAAAATGACCCATTCATTGCCTATTTATTCAATGCCTATTTATTTTTTCATTTTTTTGGCAAATTTTTATCAAAATCCTATTATGATCTACAATGAGATACCACTTTGCACCCACTAAGATAGCTAGAATCAAAAAAACAGACAATAACAAATTTTAATGAGGAAGTGAGAAATTGTAACCATCACATACTGCTGGTGGGAATGTAAAATGGTGCAGTCACTTTCAAAAACAGTCAGTTCCTCAAAATGTTAAGCATAGAATTACTATAAGATCCAGCAATTCTACTCCTAGGTATATATACCCAAGAGAACTGAACACCTGTGTCCACACAAAAACTTGTACATGAATCCCCATAGCAGTGTTCTTCATAATAGCCACAGAAAAAAATAGTAACAACCTAAGTGCCCATCAACTGATGAATGGATACATAGAATGTTGTCTATCCATACAATGAAGTATTATTTGGTAATAAAAAGGAATGAAGTACCAATACATGCTACAACATGGATAAACCTTGAAAACATTATGCTAAGTAAAAGAAGCCACTTACAAAAGAATGCACATTATGTAATTCCATTTCTATGAAATGTCCAGATTAGGCACTGTATAGGGACAGAAAGTGAATCACGGGTTGGCTAGAGCTGAGGTGGGGAGAAAAGGAGGTGACTGCTATGGGGCTTCTTTTTGGCATGATGAAAATATTCTAAAATCAGTTGTGGTGGTACTTACACAACTCTGTAAATATACTAAAATCCATTGAATTGTACACTTCAAATGGGTGGATTGTATGGCATGTGAATTGTATCTCAATAAAGCTGGTACAAAAAACTACTATGTGCCAGATCCTATATTCCCTGAAGAACAGAGCTCCCTGAAATGATAAGTGTTTTCCTAGCCCTCAAGAAAATGTTAATATACAAGCGTCGGCACTTAGCACAACTCTTCCTTCAGCTTTGGGAGATGAATGAGAATATTAAGGGGTCCTGTTTTCTGGAATGAAGTTCTTTTTCCCATCTGTAGAATTCTTCAAAATAAGGAACATTGCAAAGTCAATAAGTTTTATAGAAGAAGTATGTCTTCCTGTTACACTTGTGCTGATGTCACCGTCAGGGCAGGAAATGAAGGACTAGCACTTTGAGGGAGACCAATTGCCAAAGTTGATTTCCGGCCCAGATGGAAGTAGTTTGGCCTGTCCGGTGCCTCTTCCCCAGGGCCTTGCGCAGTGCAGAATGCACCCCACGTTCAAGGTGTATGCTAGCGTCCTCAGGAAAGGGGATGTAAAAGCCTGTGACTTTCAGCTGAAATCAAGTGGGTACATGACTATCTCAAATAGAAAGGCTTATTTATTGTGCTCCCACTGAAATGTGGAAAAAATGTTGTATTTCTTGAAATGTAGTTGTACTTCAAATGGTGGCTTAATTCTTATTTTGCAAATTCTCTGCTTTCAGATACTTTTCACCATTACTTTTTGGCTATTGCTGAGGCAACACCTCACAGAACAAAAAGCTCTTCGGGAAAAGGAAGCTCTTTTATCAGAGGTCAAAATTGGAAGTCAGGAAAATGAAGAAAAAGGTAAATTAGTATGTACAGTGTGTGACTGGAGGCTTTTGTGCTCAGCAAAATTACGGAGAAAAAGCCTCCAAAATACATCAGAAAGTCTCTATGCTTCAGACTAGATGAAAGCCAAACATTAACTTGGAGTGATAAAAACAGTATTGTAGTACACAGGATTTAGAGTACATGTGGGACTTCACAAGGAGCTTTTGAAAATGTTGTGTCATTTGATCATCAGGAAAGTGATTCCCACTTAAGAGAAGAAGAAACTGAAGCTCAAAGAAGTTAAACGATTTTTCTGAGGTCACACTTTTAGAGCCACGAAAAAACTAGAATTGGAAACTGATATGGTAGTTTTGATTTGTGTTATTGCTGCCTGTTTATTTTTCTAGATCCTGCAGTACTTAAAGCAATCATTGGATACTGGAAATGAAATAGGTGTTATAAAAAGATTAGTATAAAATATTACCAAATTCATTTCTTTTAAACTATATTTTAGGAAGGTTATGAAAGTTGACTTTGATTAGTTATAAATGCCACCTTGTTTACTAGAAGAGTCTAAAATCATTTAAATCATATAGTAACACATATATTGCATGCTCTGTGTCCCACATACGACACCTGGTCAGAGAGTAGCTCTGGTCAGGGAACCAGCTCAGTATAACAGCACAGTCTTCTGTTTTGAAGATGACGAACAAGATATACAGGTGGAAGGAGAGGCTGAAGAGAAGGAGGAAGAAGAGGAAGCAAAGGAAAAAAAGCAGGAGAGAAAGAAGGAAGAGGAAGAGGAAGTGGAGGAAGACGACGACCAAGACGTCATGAAGGTGCTAGGCAATCTGGTGGTGGCCATGTTCATTAAGTACTGGATCTATGTCTGTGGAGGAATGTTCTTCTTCGTCAGCTTCGAGGGTAAAATTGTGATGTACAAAATCATCTACATGGTGCTGTTTCTGTTCTGTGTGGCCTTGTATCAGGTAGGTCAACATTTGTCCTCTATTTTTTTATCCTCACACCTGTCCCAGGAATCTATGTGGGCTTCCTTTGATGAAAGGCTAGTTTCTATAATCCCATGAACACACCAGATAGTGATTGATGCAATTCAAACATTACATACTAAGAATCCTAAAACGGGAAATGACTGTCTTCAGTTTGTTCATTACTTTAAATTTTTAGGTTCTTAAAAAGTCAAAAAAAAGTTCATGGGTTTTTCGAAAATTCTTGATTAAAAAAAAGTCTGTAAAATTAGATTAATTTTCAGTAGTAATTTAAGAACAGTGGCTGGATAATCTAAAATACTGGATGACACCCAGTTCCCTTGTATTTCCGAATTTGGAATCAGAAAACTGTGTGTGTGTACATATATGTATAATGCATCAACCGCTTTAGTATTTTGTTAATTAGAATTTATAAGAGATTAAATTAAAGTGAGTTAGCCTCTCCACAGATTCAGTTGTAACTGATGATAGAAGCTTTAACCCACAATAGAAACAAGTGCGACAGTGAAGTATTTGTGCAGCAACCAACAGAACAAATGAAGCGACCCCAGTGAACAAGAGCATGGGGAGATAAAAATGTCTCAACTGAAATCAATACAGTTTTGAAATATTTTTAAAAATTCAGGGTAGATGTTCTCTAATGAATATCCACAGGCTCATGGTAAAGAGAGATGTCTCCTTTGTGGTGTTTTCACATTTCTACTCATATAGCACCACTCTGAATTTCAAACCTGAGCCAGTTTCTCCCGCCAATAACCACAGTGATGGCAGCATCTCCCATACCATTCCTTGAAAGCCTCCTATAGATCAGCTATCATGCCAAAAATCTTATAAACATTATTATTTCATCCTGTTGACAACTCTCAAAGTAGGTACTCATGGACTCCCTTAGTATGGTCCAGCAACTTGCCAAAGACACAGTTAGCAACTTCTGGTAGGACTGGGATTCCAATCCAGATCCTTCCAACTCGGTGAGGAACAGAACCTCAAAAGCTAAAAATGAAATAGACTTTATCTTCAAGTATTTGCAAATATCATCACCTGTCTTAGGTAAAATAAACCAGATATTTTTGAGAGTTTTTCTATAACCAATTTTTCTCTTGTTTGTTTTTCAATGTCTGATTTGCAGGTGCACTATGAATGGTGGAGGCGAATGCTCAAATATTTTTGGATGTCAGTGGTTATTTATACTATGCTGGTGCTTATCTTTATATACACGTATCAGTTTGAAAATTTCCCAGGCCTGTGGCAAAATATGACTGGATTAAAGAAAGAAAAGTAAGCAATGGTGTACCATGGGATGTGAAAGTGACAACCAAGATGGAGATTTGAATGCATGTTGTTCAAAACATTTTAGTGAAACAGGATGTCATCAATGTGTACAAGTCCCTTGAGGAGAGGATGCATGTCTTGGTCATTTTGTGTTCTCTCTACATAGCCCTGAGGTTGGCATAGAGTAGCTACTCGACATATATTGACTGGAAAGTTTTCAGCCCTGTTTCAATGAAATGACTTTTTTTAATGTCAGTTTCATGTGAAACACACCTGCTTAGTATTTTACCATTCACCTTTTCTGCTTTCCAAACTGGAGCTCAGTTCTTCAGTTCATCAGTGGGTTCATGGACTCAGAATACAGCAGCAGCCTCTCCTCATTTATGTCGCTGGTGCTAAGATTCTAAGCAGTAGTTGGTGCTGTAGAAAAAGAAATTCCTGCCAGTGTTAATAGAGTAGTGATGATGAAATAACTTTTCCTGTACATGTAATAGATAATATTCTATTCTTTTCTAATTTGCTTCTGTAAACATCAAAGTTTAATTTAGAAATCCAACCAGAATTGGGCATAGAGCTGAACATACTGAGGTGGCTAAGAGAAAAGCTTAAAAAGAAAGGATCACCATGTACCTGGACCAACATCTTTAATGCTTATTCAGCAAACATTTATCAAGTGCCTTCTGTGTGCCAGACACTGACTGACACTGACTGTGCCTGGGGACACAACAGGAAGCTAGTCAGACAGAGCCTAAGCCTGTGGTGTTTATATTCTAGTAGAGGAGACAAACAAAAATCCTACCTAATGTGCAAATAAATTAATTAGAAATTGTGACAAGTCTGTGAAGGAAAGAAACCACAGGCTGAGGTAGTGAACAGTGGGGGGATACTAACAATAAATGGAGTGGTGAGGGTGGGCTTCACTGAGGAGGTGTCATTTAAATTCCACCTAAAGGATAAGAAGGAGCTTGTCTTTAGAAACGTGTGTGAGTTGGGAGGTGGGATGCAGAAGAGCATCCAAAGCAAAGACAGCAGCAAATCCAAAGGCCATGAGGCAGGGCAGAGTTTGGCACATATGAAGTCCTGAAGGAAGGCTCGTCTGCTGGGAGCAAGGGGCAGAGTGGAGAGAAGAGGTGGGAGTGTTCAGCCAGGCACGTGGGACGTGTGTGGCTTGTAGGTAGTGGTGGTTGGTATTTTATTCTTGGTGAAATTTTTATAAGTCTTTAAAGAACCCTGGACTGGCTGAGAAAAAGTGATGTGTTGGAAGGAAAGAGTAGAAGCAAGACCATTAGCAAGCAATAGCGGTGGTCTTGTGAGAAATGGTGGGGGCTCCACGTAGACTGGGTGGTCATGGGGATGGATAGCAGCAGTGGACAGAGTCGAGGGATGTTTAGGAGGTTGAAGGCAGCATAGGTGAGTGAGACGTGAAGGCAAAGAAAACATCAAGAGAGACTTCCCAGCTTTGGAATGTTGCAAAGGGTCAGCGGTGTACCAGGGAAGACCAGAGTGGGGACAGGGAGATGGAGAACAGCGTGACTAAGGAAAATTGGGAAATCAAGAATACTGTTTTGAGGGGCCAGCCCTGTGGTGTAGTGGTTGAGTTTGGCACGCTCCGCTTCAGCGGCCCAGGTTCGTGGGTTCGGATCCCAGGCACGGACCTACACCACTTGTCAGCCAGGCTGAGATGGCAACCCACATACAAAACAGAGGAAGATTGGCACAGATATTAGCTCTGGGCAAATCTTCCTCACCAAAAAAAAGAATACGGTTTTGAAAACACTAAATATGAAATAACTGTGAAACAACCAATTTCCAGTAGACCTTGGGGTATGAGAGTCCACAGGAGAAGGCTGAGCCGTAAATGCACATTTGAGTTGTTGGCATAAATGTATGTATGTATGAATGTACAGGATGAGGTGAGATGACCTGGGGGGAGAGTAAGCTAGAGAAGAGACTCAGCACAGAGTCCTGGGGGTCTTTCAGCATGTGGAGTCCAATAGACAAGGAAGAAATAGTGACAGAAGAGGAAAACCAGGCCAGTGTGGCGGCCTCCAGACCGGAGTCGTTTCAGGAAGGACTAGAGGCAGAATTGAACAAAGATAGAGAAGCAGCCCCTGAATTTGGCAATATTGAGTTCGTTATTGACCACTGCCAGAGCAGGTTAGTTGGATTGGTGGAAACAAAACCCAAACTGGAGTGTATGGGAGAGAGGAATGCAATAAACGGTGTAACTGATGAGAGTGAAAGACTGTGATGTAATATATAGTGGAGTGTGTCTTCGTTGCCTAAGAAAGGTTCTTGCTTTTCGTTTTGTTTTGTTTTTCAGGCTTGAGGATCTTGGCTTAAAACAGTTTACCGTGGCTGAACTATTCACTCGCATATTCATCCCAACCTCCTTTCTGCTGGTGTGCATTTTACACCTGCACTATTTCCATGATCGGTTCCTGGAACTCACAGACCTCAAGTCCATTCCCAGCAAGGAAGACAGCGCCATCTACAGGTGAGCAAGCGCCGGAAGCACATGCCTATTGCTGTCAGAAGGCAGCCTTGCTTCTCCACCTTCCCCTGGTCTCTTTGTGGTCACCTTCTAATCTCACTTAGAATTTCAACCTTGAAGTTTCAATGAGTATCAACCTGTGAGTGAAAAAAAGATTGAGAAATAACTGTGGGATATTTGATGATACTTTCTGAAACAGCTGGTGGTGACTTATGACTGGTTAATATAAAGTGATCTTGATAGTCCAGTGAGTAGTAGATCCAGAGCAGCTGTGCAGACTACAGTACTTTAGAGCTGGTGATGTGTGTTTTGTGTCTAGGCTGGTTATGTGTTTTTAGAACATTTACAGAATCTGGCTAATTCAGAGGACGAGTTTTCTCTTGTGCTGACAACCAGTAAAGAAGTCACTGTGAGTGAGATCATACCAAAAAATGATGGGCAGAATTTTCCCTTCCATTTTGGAAATGAAGAACGTTAGCTAAAAGGACAGAGTCTGCAATCTGCTAGTACCTAGAATAACATTTAAGAAGAGAAAGTGAAGACATCAGCTCTCCGTTGTTGTCTTCTCATTAATAAACAGAAATTGTTTACAGGTAACAGATGGGGTCTTGCTCGCCCTGCCGTGTGTGCTGAAACCACGGTGGATTATCGCACATCCCTCTGAGTGCTCCATCGCAGGGAAATTACAAGCGTTCTTCCAATGAATGTTAATACTGATTTTCCTCTCTGCTTCATATTTAGCCTATGATTCAGTTCTTGGAAAAACACTTGTTAAGCAACTAAGGGAGCAAAGTACTGTATTAAAAGGAGTACACATGCCACAACTGAAAATTTCCCCTAGCTTTTTTGACTTCCCCTTAACTCTTTTTTCAAGGGAGTAAAATGAGTACATCAAAAGAAGATGAAGCACAGTTTATGAAATATCAACTTTCAGTTTTCTGCTGTAGTAGGGGCTGGGATTATGGATAATTCTAAGACACTTTGATGATGAAAAACATTTTATAATCTTTATCTATTTATTTATGACCACCAGATTTATTTTCCTTATTATGTTTTGTTGAACCTAAGATTACATTTACTTTTCATTCTGAGTATATTCGAGATGCCTGTCAGTGTGTCAGTGGCTCCCAACCAATAGAACAAGAGGTATCAGCCAGTCATTATTTCTTATCCTATCTTGCCACCATAAATAATCAGGCTCAGCTAGAACCTGTGTCCTCCCAACACCCCAGTGGGGAGAAGGGCATGGATGCGGTCAGTGGCTGCCTTCAGTGATAATCAAACATTAGGAAAAATAGTTATTAGAAGTTTGGGGAACCCCTAGGAGAGATGATTCATAGGCAAACTTGTTGGCAGGAGAAATAACCCTAAGATTAAAAGTTACAAAAACAATGCCTGTATGGAAAAGTGATAATTGTCGATAGTTAGAAAAATTATTATTTGATGATTTTTTTGACATTTGTGATACCTGTGGATAAAACTAGTATTTGATATTTAACTCTGACAATGTAACACGCTTTATTTAACTGCAAACCCTCATCAGTTTTTCAAAAAGTCATATTCAACAATCAAAAAAACCTGTTAGTTGGAAGAGTAGATTTACACGTTTGTGAAAGAAATGTATTTACTATTGCTAATGATGCTTTTAAAAAAATTTTTTCTTCTTAGTGCTTTTCTTCCCTTGCATCTTTATTTTCTCCTCATTAAAAATTCCCCCAGTATGTAGGAGCTTTTTCTTGCCATTATTCTTATTATTGTGTGTCTGGGTCTTCTGTCACAATCACATGGAGATATAGGTCACAATTTTTCCAGAAAAAATAGGGATTTTCAGGACCATAGTTTTATAGAAGATAATACAGCTCAGCAACGATGTTACCAGCCTAAAGAATCACAGTTTTTGAGACAGAGGGTACGTGAAACCTGAATTTGTTCCACAGAGTTCCTCTAAGTATATAAAAGATTGTGGATTACATAGGTTCTGGGGAAGGACTGCAGCCTCCTGTCAAGCGTGTTCTCCCTGTGTCCTCAGCCCTCACCTCCCACCAGGGCGAGGGAAGAAACAGCTAAGGGCTCTGTGGTGGTGTGGGGGCGTTGCTTGACTCCCTCACACTGTGGCTTCGTCCTCAGCACTCCCTGAACAGTTAATTTTCCCATAAAACTTAAAGGGTTAGGAGAGAGTATAAGAGTATAAAACTCTCCAGCCATCTGAAGAGTTTAGGTACATGGGATTTCATTTTCAGTTCTGTGAAAAAAGTCTTCTAGAACCTTAAAGAATTTGAAAGACTCACTCCAGTTTAGTATTTTGGGATTTCATGCAAGAGTTTAATGTAAAGTCCCCACATTTTAACTTTGAACATGGGATGTACATCCCATCTTTTCAGCAACTCTTCCCCATTGTCGTATTTTCCTTACTAATGTCCACCTCACAGTATTTTTTGTCTCTGGAGTCCTAATCAATGACTACATTAAACTCAAAACAACGAAGAAAAAGAAATATTTTCTGAGTTGGGATTGACTGCCCTGCTTTGCTTTCTCTGCTCCCACCTTCTTAGTAGATGCTTGACAAAAAATGGCCCATAAAATGGGAATAATCAAGGCATCATATTCCTTCCATTGATTCCAGCTCTGTTGCTTCTGTAGATATCCAGCTGTTCTTCTCCTGTTTTGTCCATTGTTTGTGTGTGTGTTCACATATGCAGTGTAGGGAAATGTCTGTTGTGTTGGAGCAGAATTGATTGTGTTTAGCCTTAAAGAATTTATAAAGTTAGCATTATGAAAAAGTTTTATGATATGCATAAGAAGAAACTATTATTATTTCTAAGTAGGAATTCTCAGGAGTATCATTTCACTTTTATATTGATAAAATATATAATATAACACAATTATTATCATTTAATATATACTTAATAATAATACACTCAATATCCATTTACTTATTTAAATATCCATCACTGCAATTTATCCATAATTTGTTTTAGAAAGTATTGTGATGCATATAGAAATACAATGACTTTTTTTTACCTCAGTTTTAGAAAACCTTAGAGAAAATATGTTGAGTATGGTTATTTAGTAGGATTTTACTTTTTTAACTCTGGGAAAGGAGCAAGAATTCATCTGTTAAATTGTATGTTATTTGATAAATGTACTCTGAAAATTTAAACATTACAGATTTTTAATAAAGTACGTGAGATGGGGAGGGATGAGAGGAATAGAGAGGCCTGTTATCTTCAGGCATTTTTCCTGAATATGTCTAATGTCACGTTGCTGCTGAGTCTTGCTGCCTAGACTCTTCCTCAGTGCATGAACTGTGTCAGTGATGACCCACCTGATGAAGTAAAGCTTACGAGACACATCTACTTCATTTGTCTCTGCCTAACAATCTCTTCTTTCTCTCTCCAACCTGTCTCCCCGTTGCCACTGCATGCAACCTTGTGCTTCCATCTCTCACCTCGTAGCCATGCCAAAGTCAATGGGCGCGTATATCTAATAATAAATAGGTGGGTACTTCAATGTTTTATCTCTTGTTTTTGTTAAAAATGGACTCTTGGTGTGTTAAACACTTTACTGTTTTGTAAATGAAAACTTATGACATCAGATAGTGGACGATGGTCTTCAGGTATGCTCATGGATGTATCTTGCAAACCAAACCATGTGGTATTTATACTGAATGGTGCCGCCAAGTGGATTCGGAGGTTGCCGAGGGTCTTCAGCTGGTGCTCGGCCTTTGGTCTTGGTTCAAACATATGCCCCAT
The DNA here is from genome assembly GCA_031878705.1 of Tapirus indicus. Taxonomy (NCBI): domain Eukaryota; kingdom Metazoa; phylum Chordata; class Mammalia; order Perissodactyla; family Tapiridae; genus Tapirus; species Tapirus indicus. The sequence goes on from CM062917.1 coordinate 57,865,828, forward strand.
TAATTTCATTCTTTGGTAGAATTAGTTCAAGGCTTGCCTGAAAGCTCATCTCCCTCTTGTACACCTCACTGAGAGCTCAGCTCAAGAACCACCTCCTCCACGAGCCTGCCCATAAATGCCAACTTCCCCGCTAACAGTAATCTGCCCTTCCTCTGAGTTCCCATAGCACTTTATCATTGCTACCTCCTGACACTTGCCTTCTGGCCCTCGACCTGCCTGCTTGTCTTATCTCCCTCACCAGAGGCATCAGATCCTCGGGCCTGGAATCCCTGTATAATTCACCGAGGTGTCCCCATGTTACCTACCTCAGGGCCTTACCCACTGGTGGACCCTCAGTAGATATTTCCTGAATGAAGTGATCATAGTCACAACAATATATGGTTAAAAGAAAATTAAAATGTCAATTTCTTCAAATATACCTCTTCTTGAAAAATCAACATATCGAAGAACGGTATTTTAGATCACCAGATTTCACTATATATTTGCTTACTGCAAAAGCTTCAAAGATAGGCACCAAGACTGGCCCTACCTTAGATGCATGTCACCTGGCTGGGGAGATAAAACATGCAAATGACCACACGTAATAAAGAGTAAGCTTTGATAGTGTGTGTAGAGTTATCCTCAAGTGCCCTAGGAGTACAGAGAAAAGATCCTTTGGGATCTAATTTAATAAGACTATTCTTACTTTATTAAGTACATGAATTAAAATACCCACTCCTATAACTTCATGTCTTAGTAATAAAGCCAATAAGTTAGGTAATAGAAACATGTATTTTGCAATAAATCCGATTAACAAAATAACTCTTTGAAAGATTTGTTGGTTTTTCTATTCCATTAGCTTTTCTCTTAAGTAAAATCCTAAGGCTGACAACCAAATAGCAAACCCTAGGGGGCAGAACTTCTGGGAGGAAGTATGAAAAATTAGTGCATCACTGTGCAGATTGCTGAAGAAGGAACTTCTCTCTCTCCCTCTCTCTCTCTCTCTCTCTCTCTCTCTCACTCTCTCTCTCTGTGCTTCTCATAAAGTATTTGCCATTTGCCTTGTGAGGAGATGCCTGGGACACCAAGGAGGGCAGGAGTTGGTTTGATGGGCTCCAATGGTAGAGGCTGATGCAAATTTTGGTCCTGATTGTCCCAGACTTCTCTCTTGAGATAAAGCATATGCCCGTTAACCCAAGTCACAAGTACAGTGAATTCACTCAGGATTTTTTAGAATGATCAAGATTTAAACTCATCCAAAATGATTAAAAACTTGAAGCATTCCACCGTTAGCACTATCTTCTTTCCAGTGGAATCTCTCATTTTTGTCTGAATGTTAACGTGATAAGAAAGGCCAGAGCTAGGCCCCAGGGAAAATGTTACCTAACAAACTCATCCCTCACATGACAACATGTGCTTCTGCAAGGCTGTATGGAAAGTGTGTCCAATTTTGAATAGGGCCTACTATTGATTAGAATGATAGTCTGAATCCTTTTATTAGGTAACTAAGCTTTCTTTCTCCCATAATTTATTTTTTTATGCTCAATGTTGTTTTATAAGGAGAATAATGTGTTTGTAAATGTGAGTTCTGGATGAAACAGAGGACATACCTACATTCAAATTCTGGGTTGATTAAAATTTAGACATGACCTTACAAGGCGTGAGGTCAGGGGGTGTGTTGAGCATAGTGGGTGACTGATAAAATTTTGATTGTGAATAATTGTGGGGAAGTTCCAATTGAATTGGTAAACAGAATAAATTAGAATATTTTAACAGGAGTAATGGTAATTTCTCACACATATACGGAAACCAGAGCCGTCATACCCAATCTCGCCTAGTAGATTTTTTTGGAGGAATTACTACCACATACATTTAAAATGTGATATTCAATTTACAAATCAACTGCTCATCTGAGAATGTAGTTTTCTAAAAGTGCTTATCATTTCTAGAAAATAGTCTTAAACAGTGTAAATATTCTACTTTAAATATTACTTATTAACACTACAAATTTGCAAAACATCCTTTTTTCTAATAGTCTAACGAATGGGTGAGTGCACTTTATATCACCACATATTCCAAATTATGAATAAATGGAATTTAGAGTAAGGAGATTTTACAGTGGTAGAATTTCCATTTTCTTTAATGGAAACTAGCTTAATATGTGGCTTTTCAAAGTCAATTCCTAGTACAGAATTAAACCTCTTCAGCTCTCCATGCAGCATAATTTATTTCTTCTGTTTCAAATAAGAATGCCTCTCCAGTGCACAGAATTAATTCAGCAAACAGGCAGTGAATCGTAGTGTACAGCAAGCACAACGCTACAGTTTGCAAGGAGGGTGAGGAGAGTAAGACTGGATTTCTGCCCTGAAGAGAAGAGTCCCCAGAGCAATAATTACAATAAAATTATGCAGTTGCAAATAGAGAAGTTCACATGCTGAGGACTGTACAAAGCTGTGGAAGAATGAAGAAAAGAGTGGGTGAATAAACAAACAGAAAAATGTCATCTGCTTTGTTAGAATGCAAAAGAAGAGGACTGCTTTGTTTAAGAAATGGTGAGAGGATTAAAGCCAGAGCCTGGGTCATAATAAAGGAAGTTACAGGGATGGTTAGAGAAAATGCAAAGGGGAGAAAATGAACTCCCTCAGGGAAAGGATCTCAAAAGGTGGGATTTCAGGGAGTGGGGGAGGGGTGCTCTGAGCCTCCAGTTGTCCCCACATCTGTTTGGCGTCCCAGAGTACACTCCTTCCTATGATGATTCAATAATCTGCACATGATGATCAGTAAAATTTTATAAGTTTCGTAGCCTGAAGTTTCAGGGGACCTTTTTATTAGAGGGTGGTTTTTCATTTAGTCTTTGTAAAATCTGGAGCCCTTTTCTAAATGTGCCTGGGGAAGACAGCTAAGTTAAGGTGCACAGGCGCTCCCGAGAACGGTCCGGCTGTCTGTTACGCAGCCTGGAGGCTGGTTCTGCCCGTGAAGTGTGCAGCAACCGGGACGCCCTGCGGCCACCGCTCAGAGAGGGCAGTGGTGGGAGGCGATCTGCAGGTGGCGGGGTGCTCAGGACGTTGAGAAAACTGGAGACAGATTCCCGAGGAAGAAACATTTGCTCTTTTTCTTCTGAATGGCCATTTTAATACTCAAGTTCTGTTAAAGAATGTGCTGATGACAGAATTATACTCCACATTTTGCATCTTAGCATTGCATGGTCCCTTACAAAGGCATGTTTCTAATTCCTCCTCTTCATTAGCATGAATTTATGATACTCTGATCCACACAGTATATGGAAATCTATCATTAGCAGATGGCTTCTTACTCTGGGAATATCTCTGTGCACTCAGCACTGTGGGAAGCACTTAACAGAAATCACCTGTATTTTCCCAACATCCTATGAAATAGGCATTGTTATTTCAGTTTACAGATAAGAAAACTGAGACTTAAAAGACAGGGTAAGGAGGTAGTGAGCTGTCTAGTTGAGGCTTCAACCTAAGTCCTTCTGATTCCAAAGAGCATGCCTTCAACGTTATTCTCTATTGCCTCCAAAAAAAATGCTATGATAAAAATGAAAGGATTCACACATGTGCCTTTTTAAAATAGTAAATTCCAATCATGCATTGAAAATGTTCTCATCTACACACATTTTATGCAGGCAGATTTTCTCAGTGAAATTTCTCAGATAGTTAACAAACTCCTAGACTAGTAAATGACAGCCTATACGTGTTTTCCCTTTTTCCTTTTTTGTCATCCATTACAAGCTCGTGAGGTTAGACTGCTCCGAGCGTTACGTGCTCTGCTCCCCCATAAGGATCGTGTCAGAGGGCCATGAGCGGTGTTAGACACAGAAACTCGCTTCTCTCCTCTGCCAGCGTCATCTAGTCCCAGATCTCTTGTAGACTATTACAAGTTACCAGAAGTAAATCTTCTGCACGTACTTCCAAAAGGTTTCCTCTGGTGTTTTTCTTTGATCCCTCATTCCGTAACCTCCCCTCAGTATGCTCAGCTGCAGCCCCTGGCACTTTGGGGCCACCTTGCTTGAGGACTTTTTATTATGTAGCTGTAGTGGCAGCTGCAGAAACAGCCACTTCTCTGTGAGTTTCACTCCATAAATAACAATAATTATTGAAGAGTTGTTTTCTTGTCAATATCAAGTCATGGCAGTGTCAATGTAGACGTTAGAAATGCACTCTGAGACGGTCATACTTCCACACTAAAAACTACCAAATTCCTGTCACAATGAAAAGTTTCTCCTTATTTATAATATGCAATCCCCTGGCAATGCTGAAGAGAACATATAAATACTGACATATAAATACACTGCTGTGTAACACCTGACTGCTTTTACATTCGATGCCATTTAATATATAGCATCCTGACAAAGCAGGAACAGAGATGTAGGTCCTGAGACATGACGTGCAGTGCTGGCATGTAAGATAGGGGATTGCAGTGTCAAGTGTGGGGCACTTCCACAGAGACAGGAGGGTGAGTTGACCAGCTTTAGAAAATAAGAAAGTAGTATGTCAGCATAATTCCTTCCACCAATGTTGAACCATCCTCAGAATGTTCTTTCTTCATTAAATCAACAATTTGTTTCTGGCAGTCTATAATTTACCTGCTTGACACCCTGTTAAAAGGAATTACTTTTGAATGATAATGTCTTTAAAAGTCTAAGGACAATGCAAATTCATTAAACAATCATCCGACCTCATAGGTGTATTTCAAATATAAAGCCAATGACTTGCAAGAAAGGTTAGATTTTTATCTAGCCAAACTTCCTCATTTTATAGAAAATAAATTCAGAAAAGTTAAATGATTTACTCAGAACCCAGGATTATATAGATAGAATAACATGATTAATTGTCCATCCTGTTACAAGCAGGCTGAAATGTATAGATTAATTATTGCAGATGGAGAAGACTACATGTATTTCCAGTAGACCTCTTCCTAATATCTACTTTATTGCCCACATATGTTCCTGACTATGAATAAAAAGATATACTTTTTAAAAATTCAGAAGAAAGATTGTACTTGTTCTTGTCCACTATGAAATAAGCTACAACACTCCAGTTGCTGTCCCCTCCCTCGGACTCGCCCACACCATCCTCTTCTGATGGCTAGTCCATCAGTTCACATCAGTGCCCACGGACAGGGACTGGGGCGGATGCAGACTTCTTTCTCTGAAAATATCCAGCTTCCCCTGCATAGACTTTAGATGACAGCAGAGCGGGATGAGTCTGTGCAAAGATTGACTGAAAGCACACATTAGTTAAGAATTTAAATTAAAACGTATTTAAAATGTGAATGGCTTGGGGCTGGCCTGGTGGCATAGCAGTTAAGTTTGCATGCTCCGCTTGGGCAGCCCAGTTTCATGGGTTTGGAGCCCAGGCACCGCCAACCTACGCCACTTGTCAGCCATGCTGTGGCGGTGACCCACATACAAAATAGAGGTAGATTGGCACTGATGTTAGCTCAGGGACAATCTTCCTCACAAAAAAAAAAAACGTGAATGACTTGATTCTTGTGGGATAGTTTGCTGCGTTACTGAAAAAGCATGACATAATTTGCCTCAGTGGTCTCTATGTCCTCTCCTTTACAACCTGCAACCCTGTCCACTCTCAAATGAACTGCCCAGCATAGGTGCCCAGCAGAAGCACGCTCTTGACGCCCTCCTGGAATGCATTTGGCGTGAGGACTTCCTGCAGCCGGCACGCAGGAATGCACTAGTGGATGATGTGTAGCATGATGTGTGATCTCTGACATTCCTTATGATTCTTCTGTTCTCATCTCCTTTTTTTCCTTTCTATTTCAATTACTTTGAGCAGCATCAAGAAAAAATTACCAATCCACCAAAATGAGTAAGTCCCCCTGTGAAGCCATGAAATGCTTGCTCTACATGGTGCCATTTCATGCTTCTACATCCTAAACTCTGGCCATTTTCTCCTCCGGGAAAAATGTCAAGTTTAGGTGTCGATAGCTCTCATTACTGACTAATCACTAGAACCTGAATTGGAAAAGCTAACAAAACCTGAGTTTACAGTTTGTTTATAGAAAAAGCTTAAAAAAAAAGTGACAAGACGCTAACAACCCCACATTGCAAGGCCTGTGCACATGCACTGATTTTCATTTTTGTTCACCCTCCTTTTACTTGCCCCTCACTCAAGTCTCTCCTGGCACTCTTTCCTCTTCTGACTCGGCTGCTCTCTGCCAACAGACTGGCCCACCCTGAAGGAAGCCTTCCGGACCTCGCCATGATGAATCTGACCGCCAGCCTGGAGAAGCCAGAGATGAAGAAGCTGGCTGAACCTGGTGAGGAGAAACCGGAGGGATGCCCTGAGAAAGCCGAGAAGGGGGAGCTTGGGAAAGAGAGCGAGGAAGATGAGGAGGAGGAAGAGGAGGAGGAAGAGACCTCAGGTAATCTGCTCGCTACCAGAAAATGCTGGCTGACAGACTGAGTGAAGGAAACACTGACTTGCTCTGAAGGGACATCTCTTTGCCCCAGTTTGTGAAATAAAAATTTGGGTGTGTTTTGTTTATTTCAGTTGCTAGAGTTACAATATTCCTGTTTCGATAATTTCCTTTTACTTCTGATTTAGAAGAGAGTAGATCTCTGGTTATCAACTATAGATCCACCAGTGGTGATCCTGCAAGATACCAGAGGGGACTGGCTCTTACCCCCTACTCAGTCAGAAACCTAGGGCAGGGGCGTGTCCTACCAGAGCAGAAACAGGCAGTTGTGTAGAATTTCTGAAAGTTCTGGGCGTATCCTTTTCAAACACATCCTCAAAGAAATCATTCTGAGGCTTTTCGAGGAAACTGATCATTAAGAATATATTTCTAATTCTGTCCTCATGTTTTAGGACACAGGAACCAGAGGAGAAAATGAGTGATTGGATAACGATAGTTTCTAACCAACTCCTCGAGATTTTTAATTGTCATCATTATTTTAGATTTTTCCCTCTTTATTCTTTAGGCTCTTCTTTCCTATTTTTATTCACAGACTTGAAATAATGTTTTAATAGGGCCTGATGAGAATTCGATGGCCTCGGTGGTCAGGACACGTTATCTGACAGAGTGTAAAGGGTGGAGAGCTCGGTCTGTTCAGCAGTTCCCAGAAGGTGGGGGAAGAACCAGAGAGCGTGGCCTCTGGGGGTGATGTTCTGGGGCTGGCACAGTGAGAGACTGCGCTCGTCTTCGCTGCTGCTCTGTGCTTTACGGAGTGGACAGTGAAAATGCAGCATGAGGAGGAAGATCCCTCCCAAAGGCAAGCTCCCCAAAACCTGGTCCCCTTTGCCATCATCTCAGAAGACCTCAGGAGAGGCCCAGAAATGTGCTCTCCATATCTGAGTGAGACGGGAGAACCAAGCTCTGCGGGACCAAGGACTCAGGACGAGGATTTTGTTATGCTCCCTGAAGACAGGCTTGGAGCTTTACTAAGAGGATCTCACTGAAAACTGGACTGCACCTTGTTCTTGCACTCCCTCTTGCACCTGCCACCCACACCTCTAAATTATGCTCAATTATGACCTAAATCTTTGTATTGACTATTATCTGAGTCATTTTGTAATTAAGCATTTTTCACAGTAACTAAAACCTTACTTAAACTTTCAGAACGAAGTCTAGTGACTGTTCCAGCCACCCAGACTTGTAAAGAAGCTACTGAGAGACAATTGGGTCTTATCTGCCTGGGCTTGTGAGATTCTGTCTACAGATATGGTGACGTGCTGATTCCACGAAACAGTCCTGTCATGACTGTCATTCAGATTAACCGGGACAGTCCTTCTAGACAGAAGCATGACCCTGTCTGCAAAATACGACTCCCTACACAAGAGAGAAAGAAGAAAATGACTAATTTGATTAAGAGTTATGATTAAAATGAGTCTGATCACATTTCATGGACTGAGACGTGTCATTCAGATCCTCAGTGTTCATTTTCAGTTGTGACGAAGCGCTGGCTCTTCTTGCCTGGCTGGCTCTTGCAGGGTGACTGGTGAGCTTGATCCACTCCCTAGTTAAGCCTCAGGAAGGAGACTGACACTTCTGAAAGCACTGTTTTGGCAAGAAAAATGCCATTTAGAGGGGAGCTCAGTTACTTAATATTCTCAGGAAATTAGAGCAGTATAGTTCAGCCTTAAGAGTAAATAAGATCAAAATTCTTCTTCACACTAATTTAATTAACAGGTGGGTAAAAGCAGCCTTGCTCCTCAGAGCCTCACTGTGTGATATCTCAGTCCTCATCATGACATGGGATTCTTCAACCATCCTTCCTCCAGACGTTGGTATTCTTAGAATTCATCTACCACTGTTGTTTTGCAGCATCTCATTACAATCTGAATGTTACAAGCTATGCTTTAAATAATAATGCAAAAAAAATATTTTTATGCTTTTCAGTGAATTTCCTATTTTGCAGATTTAAGGAACAAATGGCATCTGGTGATTGACCGCCTTACTGTGCTCTTCTTAAAATTCCTGGAGTATTTTCACAAGCTGCAGGTGTTCATGTGGTGGATTTTGGAGTTGCATATCATCAAAATTGTTTCATCGTACATTATCTGGGTTTCTGTGAAAGAGGCAAGTGCACATTTGTATCGTCAGGCCAAACAAAGCCACAATAGGTCATCATTTTCCTTTTCCCACTGTCTGTGAGTTTTTTTAAAATGCAATTGCCATTCCATTAGAACACCAAGGTTCTAAGATAGGCACATACACTTTGTCATACAGAAAACCAAAGGACAGTTGTCCTGAGAGGAGGGAAGGATAGTGGAGAAGGAGGGTCCCTGGCTGTCTCTAACTGGCTTGTTCATATTGCAACGGTTACGTATTTTTAGCCAGCCTTTGGTTGAAGTGTATGAGAACAGGCCACCTTTCTGACTGCACATGAGAATCTGTCTCCATAAATTCTCTTGAGGAAAGCAGTAACATTCCGGTTTATGTTACCAAGGAAATTCAGGTTCCACAATTTAATAAAATCTCTAGTAGAGCTCACCTTGTTTATTACTGGATTTTTTAAGACAAGACACACAGGCTTTCAACATTGTAATTGACTTCTGCTTTCTCATCTGGAAAGAGGAGAGTCATCATTCAGCCAATAATTATTTGATGTTTACTATGGAGAGATTAGCTTTCTTTCAATTTATTCAACAAATAATTTTCATATACTCTATTGTCCGTGGACTATTTTTGAGTTGGTGACAAGTCAAAGAGTGTTTGCCCTCTAAGAATTAAGTCAGGAAACTACTGCCCATAATTTTTAAAAAGTTAACTAATAATAAAATACTACAGCTATGATACTATAAACCTAAAATGTTTCACAAGTAGGTAACTGAGGGATGAACCATAATTTGAACTCTCCAATCTAAACTAGAACTTTCTCCCATTTCATACAAACCATCTGAAATGGATAGATGATCATTGTCAGGTGGGAACAAAGCAGAAAGCAGTTTCCTGTGAGATTTGTGGCAGAAAATGACATATCCTCCATTGTTAAGGAACCAAGTCCATACATTAATTAGAACTGCAGTCTAGCCTACCATGTATATTAATTGAGAACAAAAGAGCTTAAGCATTTTAGCTGTAGAGGTGAATTGACCAATTTAGACAGAATCTGAGGGTCAGAATATTAACAGCAATGAAAAAGAACAAGAGAAGAGCAAAGGCTGCTTGTGAATTAACCAAATCTGATGTCCAGATGACTTGACAGTATGAGGAGTTGTGTTGCAGAGTTGTGGAGGGTATATTAAGACAGTTTAATGATGAGAGTAGGCGTTAAATGAAAGAGAAATGAGTGCTAGCAGGGTGCAGGAAATCCACTCTCAGCAATCCACCCTAGAGAGTTCAGAAAGAGAAAGAGAGAGAGAGCTAAGTGACACCACTCTCTCACAAATCATTAACAAAAGGCAGAGACGTATTTTTTTAAATCATCCTTAATGAGCCTTAAGAATGTCGAGTCAATAAAGGATCATGATCTGTTCATCCTATTACACCATTAGAAAAATGACCTTTGATGGCATATGAGCAATTCCTTCTCTGTGATTCACACATTGTACAGCCTCCAGAATTTTCATTCCTGATTCCAACTCTCCCCCCTATAACTTTAAAGCATGTAAGAGACTCATGAATCAGAGAGATTCTGCTTCTGCTTATACTAGCATCTGCCAGAGTTCCATTGTTGTAAGATGGTTTCACCCCCAAGTGTATCCCCCGAGTTTCATAAGATGTCATCCCACCCACAGGAGAGGTTTCCTCACTCAACGGTGAGTTACTGCAGGATCCTCGGATCCCATCGTCACTGAGGTCTCTCCCCTCTCTGCACTGACTTTCGACTCTGGGCTCCAGTCGACATGTTCACAGCTGATTCTTATTAATGTCCCTGGAGCACTGAGTGATCAGAACATGTGGGGCGTAATTATAAAAACAACTTTATTTCAGGCGTCTACTGTCCCTTTAAAAATGTATTCTACAGGGAAACTTTTCTCCATGCCCCTGAATGCAAAACACTTTCTGATCATTCCTAGGAAATGGAAAGTCCTCTAGTTACCTTAATAGCAAGCAAAATCCTACTTCATTAATTAAAATTCTCCAGCCACAGAAAAGAATCAAAACTCTGCTCTCTTACCCAGGTAGAAGCGTCTCCTCTTCTTCCTTTCTCCCACTGCTGCTTTCTTTCTCCCACTTACCTCCTTTCCCTGCCTCCCCTGCTCCAGTGAACTAACTTCTGTTTCCGGCCTCCGGGTGGGTGGGCAAGGTGGGGATGGGGGATATTCTGGTTTGACTTGTGCTGTCATAGGATGGCCTCACACTCTGGGCTGGCAGCCGATTAAACCTACCCTTTCTTTCATGGGGTTCCCCTTTGGGGGCCCCCAACAGCAACTCGGGCACTGTGACCCATCAGCCAGCCCCTGGTTTCCCAGCATCCATTCCTCCTGGACCCTTTCTGTTGGAGCCCCGTCACCCTGGGAGGCAATCCCCTTGAGCAATAGTCAGCACAGCTCCTGAAGCTCTCTCCCTCCCACATCAGGTCCAAGGGCAACACTCACACAGTCTCTGACCTGCTCAAGCTCCTGGATCCCAATGAAGCTAGCCCCTGTGCTCTGCCACCTCAGTGGTCTGTCTCTCCTTGCCAGCTGGATTTTCTGGGTAGATGTTGTACATCCGTGCCCAAATTCTGTGCCCAAACTCCAAAGTACACACACTGAGATCTCTGAGTGGTCCTGTTTGAAGCTCCTCACTCGGGATTTTGGGTAGAGAATGTCACATCCCTTCCTCCCCACCCCATCGTCTTGGGGTGGGGACAGGCAAAAGTACCTCTCTCCCAAGAAATGTCTTCACGCTCCCTCCTGTCATCTTCACTATCTTGACCAATTTATATCCTCCTGGAGGGCTTTAAAGACCCGTAAATGGTTTCTGATCAACTGTTCTGAAATTTCCACATGGTTGGCTAGCACCTCGTTGTGGAATGTTATATCTCCATCTCTCCTAACCTGGTGCCTCCTGACACTTCTCTTGTCATGAATACCTTTCTCTGCTAAGTACAGTAGGGGAGGAGAGACAAGCACGGGCTCTTGCGTATGTTCCTTTTGGGAGCCGTGTGCCAGTCCAGTGTGTAATGTGTCTGAATTTGATCTGGTCATAACAAAGGAGAGCGTGTCGCCGTTCACATTGGGGTGGCTGTACTGCACAGTTCTGGGGGCACTGTTCACCTGTGACCAGAGCCCCGAGGTGCTGCCCCTCTGAGGTGTTGATTTATACCTGCAGGGCCTCTTCTGCTTTGAAGGCTTGACTCATCCCCATCTGGAGAAGCCCGTCAGCAATGGCATTTGCTACAGATATTTGTCATTCATAGCTTATTAATTTTGCTTAACACCAGAAATACCTTCCTCAAAAATTGCTGACCAGTAAATGGCAACATGAGAACAAATCCATATCCCCAGTTAAATCTTCAAGAGGTGTGGCCACATGCTTTGGGTTCAGACCATCCCTATGGGAGGCCCTCAGCCAGGCCGCTTGTTTTCACGACTCTCGGGGTCATTTCTCCCACAAACATTAAACCTTTCCCAGGTTATCGTCATGGGCATGGGAGGAAGAAGAGGCTGCTGGGGAAGGATTTGTTACAGAAACCTTTCTCTTACATCAGCATGTCTTACTCAGAGCGACACCACTTTGGAATGACCTAGATTTAAAAATATACATAACGTTCTATTCTCCTTTTTTTATACGCAACTACGTTTGTAATTTCAGAAGGTTCCTAGAGAGCTCTGTGAGATCAAGTTATTCCATGGGTTATTTCTTGTAGTATCCTCAGAAACTCCCAGAGGACTGGCCAATTGTAGAAGCTCAATAAATATTTACTGACTGAAGGAAGGAAGTAAATAAAAGAACTTTGCAAGCTTGAGATTTCTCCTAGAAATCAGTTGATGTTTCCTTATTATTACTGCTGTCACTCTCACGAAGCATTCATCTAGCCTTTATCATGTACTTGCAATAAATCACAATCGACTGAATGCTTATACTGTGCTAGATGCTGATGCAAAAGCATCAAAGACACACTTCCTATCTCAGCTCACAGTCTGATGGTCATGGCTGGTAAAGAAAACACATAAAGTGCCGAGCTAGAGGCATCCCCAGGAAGCTCTGGGTGTACGGGGAGGGGGCTCTCCTGCAGGCGGTTGCACCGTATGGACAGTCATTGAGGCTGTGGGTGTTCCGAGGGAGAGAGGAAGGCCAGGGAGCCACAGTTCTCAGAGAGCCCTCTCTCAAGATGGTAGCCTCAAGCCTCACAAATTTATGTCAGCTAAAATGACAATTTGTGTAAAAGTGTTTTGTCAGGAAGGCTAATAATTACTTCCCGAAATTCCTTGATAGTGAGAATCACCCGGACACTTGTTATATACATGGATGACCAGTTATTTCCCTAGAAATTCCGATGCATCAGGTATTGGTTGGGGCCCAAGAATTTGTCTGGTTTTGTTGATGTACATTCCATGAGATTTCTATCACCAACGAAATGATGAGACCCTCATTTACCACATTTGCATTGAACTAAGTATGACACTTCCTGAGCCCCAGTTTTCCTATTTCTAAAATGATAAAAGTAACAATGCCCACCTCACGGAGGCTTTTCAGTCCTTATCTCACTTGATTCTCTCCGACGCTGGATACTGGCGATCTGAGCGTTTGTTCCAGATCGGCACACACTCCTGGTCCTAGCTTTCCTTTTCATTCCTGGGCTGCTTCTCCTCCCACCAGCTCCTCTCCAGGGTTCTTCAGTTCTATACACAACCCCTTTTCTGACTTGGGGCCCTCCGTGGGTGATCTCATGCTCTCCTGTGGTTTACTTGCCACCCACAGGCCACAGGTCAGAAGTCTGTGTCTTCAGTCCAGTCACCTCTTGGAGCTCCAGACCTGTACAACTGAACAAGACCTCACTTCTTGCGTGTCCCCAAAGCACCTTTACCTGAATATCTCTAACACGGAGCTCCCACCTCTACTTCATTTCCTTTTAGATCACTCTGACAGATTCCCAGCTCTGCTGGAAGGAGAAAATCCTTTCTCCTTCCCATATGTATTCCATCATGCAGCCAGAATCATCTTTCCAGGGTGTAAATATGATCATGGTAATCCTCTACTTGAAAGCTTTCAGCAGCTCTCTCTCATCCTCACAATCCCGCGATATAAGACCCTTTTCATGTGGCCCTGGACCACTTCACCATTTCCATTCCCAGAAACCCTAACAGCCTGGTGGGTTACAGAGTCCTCCAAATCGACTCGGATCACAGTGCTCTCATGTTGAACCCTAGCTGCTCCAACGATGTCCACCCCGTGCTCCTCCCTCCCTGCAAGGCCTTGGACCTGCAGTTCCTCTACCTGGCTCACTCCTGTCTGCACTTCAGGTCCTCTGGGCAATCTTCCCTAGCCCTGGGTTAGATGACCAGCTGTGTGCTCCGTGCAACTGGGCTCACCCCGGGCGGGCAGGGCTCTTCCTCCATTATATCGTCATGGCTCTCTGTGCAGTTCTCACTAGCACTACCTGAGTGTTTCAGGAGGGCAGGGGTCCACTTGGGACATGTTACCCTGAACCTAGTTTAGATTTAATAAAAGATACCTTTTCTTCTCTTTCTCTATCACTCAAAAAAATTGAACATTCTATGTAAGTTTATTGCACTGTTTTTATACTCAATGCCTTAAATACATAATTAAATAACAAAGGGACTTAATTTCAGAATATCTTTAATAGGACTTGCTTTTTAACTTCCCAATTAGCATGATGTTTGCCAATGACTGAGGAGGAGGAGTCACCCAGCTAATCAAAATATTTTGTTAAAATCTAACATTTATATGCTTGTGAGTGCTTTGTAGTTTATGGGATACTCCCATGTACAATATTTCTTTCATCCTCAATTAATTCCATAAGGCAGCTCTTACTGCCCTAATATTTCAGCTCTTAATTCTCAGAGAGGTTCCTTGCCTTGGACAGTGACAAGCAATTAAACAGAAGAGTAGATAGGTAACAAATTGCAGAAGTAAATCCTGTCCTGGTGTCTCCACATTTCGTGTTTTATAGTTTTGTAGGCCAAACAGGTAACCGTGCCTGTTACAGCCCACGATGCGTAGCGCGTAATTCATGTTCAATCTTATCAGTTGAGTGCATGCTGTTATTTTCACCTGATAATATTAAGTGTTCCTAGGATATTATTCTAACAGTATTCACATATTTAACAATATTTAGAATAAATGAGCATTTTCCATGGCTGAATAAGACGGGGGTGCTTCTATACACTCAGTGATCTGTGAGCTATGGAGAACTGTTAGAAATGAGCGGACGTCTCATCAGACTGACAAACACACACAGTCTAAACCTAGTTGAAGTCATTGCCTTTCCTCTTTGCACCTGCCCTGACTCCAGACCCTATCTCAGTAGTGGCATGGCCATCCTCTCAAGACTCTGGCTCCCAAGCCAGAAAGCTGGGAGGCATTCCATACGCTGTCTCCCTTACCACTCCCCACCTCCAAGCCAGTCACCAAATCCTGCTAATTTTACTTCCCGTCTCCAACCCACAGCTCCCCCATCTCTGCCCCTCTGCCCTAGCTTGGGCTCTTGTCATTGTGCTCCTGGGCTATTGCAGCAGCTGGGAGCTGGTCCCCTGACCTCTGGTCTTACCCCATTGATGCAGCTCCATTCTTCAGTGACACTTGTCTAAATAAAATGCCAGTCTTTCTTTAAGATTTCCCAGTGTGAAGCCCGTCAGTGGCTCTCGGTCTTCTGTCGAAGGGGTTTATGGGCCATAGCGTGGTTTAAAAAGGGTCCATCAGCGATGGCTCCCTGCTGCATCTCCAGCCTCACTTACTGCTGCAGTTCACTGCTTTCAACTCCAGAATTTCCAGTTGTTGGGGGTCACCTATTCTCCCCATGCTCCTTCCTGCTTTCCTGGCTTTGTTCATTCATCCTTTGCCTGGAATGCACTTCTCACCCTTCTTGGCCTGGCTAACTTTATGCATCCTTCAAGGCTCAGCTCAGGCAACATCTCTTCCAGAAACTGCTTCCTGAAGCTCCAGATTAGGCCAAGGACCCTTCTGTGTATTCTCACAGGAGCCTGTTCACATCTCTAGTTTAGCCAATGCTACGTTATGTTGACATCATCCCTTTATGTACCTGTCTGCCGCACAAGACCCATCTTAGTGCCCTGCACTAGGGCGATGCCTTGCACATGCTAGGAACTCAGTCAGCCTTTGCCGAACTGAGCTGAACTGAATAAATCAAGTTGCCACGTTTTGTGAATGTTATGCTGTGTTATGTATTTTTGTCCCCATTTCTGATTTTATGTTTTCAGGTGTCTCTGTTCAACTATGTATTTTTGATTTCTTGGGCTTTTGCTCTGCCATACGCCAAGCTACGCCGTCTGGCTTCAAGTGTCTGCACTGTCTGGACGTGTGTGATCATCGTCTGCAAAATGTTGTACCAGCTGCAAACCATTAAGCCTGAGAACTTTTCTGTTAACTGTTCCTTGGTGAGCCTCAGACGGGGGAATCTTCTTGACTGGCCTTTAGTGAAGTGAGGCGGATACTGGGGATCCTACCTCCCCAAGCACATTCTGTCTGGCCTTTAAGTCACTCAAGTCTCTTCTCGTGCTCAGATTCCCCCTCCCTATTCCCCCCACGTCCCTTTGCTCAAAGGTGAAGGAGAATAATCTGAACTCCCCTAATCCGTGGAGCCATTTTTTACTCCCTTTTCTCTTCTTTTCAGCCAAATGAAAACCAAACGAATGTCCCTCTCCAGCAGTTGAACAAGTCACTGCTCTACAATGCTCCTATTGACCCAACAGAGTGGGTCGGCCTGAGGAAGTCCTCCCCTTTGCTGGTCTACCTGAGGGTAAAGGCTTCGTTGAGCTTCGTTTGTGCCTCTCACGGTCACTGTCTGGAATCCTTTCCCTTGAGATCCCTGATATCACACTGGATAAGAACCTCATCTCCTTACATGGCATTTGGAATCACCTTCGAAACAAATGACTAAATATTAAAATCAGCATCGCATTGTGCTGAAAAGAAATTGATTGAGTAGTCTGAGATTAATTGGATAAAGTACAACAGATATATTCACTGAAACATTATAGAACCGTTAAAAAATTGAGGTAGATTGATAATGTCAGACATCAAAAAATGCCCTAAATATATTGTTTTTTTTTAAAAAAAGCAAATTTCAAAACACCATGCACAGTATGATCTCTTTTAGTCACAGAAAAAATATTGAGCAAAATATTTCAAATGGTTAATAGTGATTATTTCTGAGAAGCAAGAAAGTTTTGCTATCTAAATTTTGTTTTTCTACAAATTTTAATAAAGGGCATATATTACATTTAGAGGTAATCAAATAAAAAGAGCATATCTTTGAAAAAGGAACTCTGCAAATAGTTGTAACAAATGTAATGAAAGCAATATACTTCAGATTTTCCACATTTTACTTTGATGGATAATCTGAGCAGTCTTAATATTTTGCTGACAATGCACTTAAAAATAAAACATTTATACTCAACACCAGGAATTTTGAAATGTACTAAAGCATCTCATCTTTCTTTGTGTAGCTTTCTAGTTTTTTCTCATATGGCAGATATCATTTGTAATGTACAAATAGTGTCTACCATCAAGAGCTGTTATACGGATGAAACAAACATATTTGAAAAGGGTGATTAGAATAGTGTCTGGCACATATGGTTCCATAAATGTTAACTGTCTTATTATTATTATTGTCACTATTATTGTTATTATTTTATCATCATCAGTATGCTTCTCCAATCTACTGCTCTCTAGCCAGATTTCGGAGGTGTACCAAAATTTCCCTGCTGGCTCAGATCCCACTCCTCCAGTTTAGTCTGTTTCCCCGGGGGGCCTTGTAGAACACTATAAAAGTGTTTTGTGCTTCTAGTTGCAAATAAGATTTGCCCACCCTCCCAAGGTGACTGGACTCTGCTGCCTGGTACAGGAACAGGAACGTTCATCACCAGTCTTTTGTCTAGAGATTCCAGATCGATTTATCATGGAAATGAGCCTGACTAGCATAATGGAGATAACTCCACCCTTGTTACCATAAAACAAAGGCGAACAATGAATTCAAGGCTATATTTTATAGAGGTGGGGTTTTATAAAGCATTGTCCTTTTAGACATCAAGAATGGAATAAAATGGTTTATTATGGGGATTGCTTAAAATTACCACATCACAAAGCATTTGGCTTCACACAACTGTGTTTTCTTGCTTTGTAGAATAATCTCCTGATGCTGGCCATTCTGGCCTTTGAGGTTACAGTTTATCGCCATCAGGAATACTACCGAGGTCGAAACAGTCTCACGGCCCCTGTGTCCAAAACCATCTTTCACGACATTACAAGACTCCATCTAGATAATGGACTTATTAATTGTGCCAAATATTTCATAAATTACTTCTTCTACAAGTTTGGTCTAGAGGTAAGTTTCCCTGCTGATGTGTTTTCTTTCTCTTTTCTGTGGAAATTCCAATAGCTGCTTTGGGCCAGTTGGCCACTGTCGCTTGGCTGCACATCTCTGTGCTGTGATTTCTGCCTCCTCGGGATCAGCGGGAGATCCCTGAAAAGTTAGCCTAGCCTGGTTGAAAGTTTTCCAAGACCAAGTGCCATTGCCCCTGCTCTGCAGTCGTGGACTTGGCCTCTCTGCATCTCTGTGATCTTACGGATGTGTGGATATTACTTGTCATTTTAACTGGTTTCTTATTAAGAATAAAATGTTATTAATCTTCTTTCTGTTTTATGCATTCTTAAAGTGTAACCTTAGCCAAAATGGACTGTTTGGACATGAAATGGTGTGGTGGAGCCTGTCCCTTAATAGAATGTATTTGGAATAGTGATGTTTCATGAAGAGATCACAGCTGTAGTTCTCATCACCATTGGAAGTGGGCCTTAGTAATGGTGATGTAGACATTTGTACAGAATTTCTGTCTTCACAATGAGACACACCCAAAAGAGGCAAGCCTCAGTGAACATATGCGGAGACCTGCTCTGATACCAGTGATGTCACAGAGCTGATACCACTCCCTTTCCCTGAAACCCAATTTTTGTGCCTCTTTTCCTCCTTCCACAGACCTGTTTCCTAATGTCAGTGAACGTCATTGGGCAGCGAATGGACTTCTATGCCATGATTCACGCCTGCTGGTTGATTGCTGTCTTGTATCGACGCAGAAGAAAAGCCATTGCGGAGATCTGGCCCAAGTACTGCTGCTTCCTGGCCTGCGTTATCACGTTCCAGTACTTCGTCTGCATCGGTATCCCTCCGGCTCCCTGCAGAGGTGAGCGGGGGTTGGGGGGGGGGCCTCCCAGGAGCCAGCAGTTCTTAGAACCACCCCTCCCAGAGTGGGTAGTTGAAAGAAGGGTGGAGGGGAAGGGTATTGATCTTGCTCTCCACCACTTCCTTCCCTGCAGATTACCCGTGGAGATTCAAGGGTGCCAGCTTCAACGACAACATCATTAAGTGGCTGTACTTCCCAGACTTCATTGTGCGGCCCAACCCCATGTTTCTCGTCTGTAAGTGCTGCAGCCCCAGGACCACAGAGCACTGCTGTTTGGTGTTGCGTTTGCTAATTTGTCTTCATGTATTATGCATTAGTGCCTTTGCCTCTTCACTGTACTTGCTAATCATGCGAAGGCTTATCTCAGTGCGTTAGTATCACGAGTCATTAATGGCTTCTTCTTGCCCTATTACATTTGCAAAATTCATAAATAAACATTGGGAATACCACACTCACTTTCAGAATTTCCCCTCCCAACACAGATGCCCACCCACGCACACCTCTACACACCCACCTTCTAGAAGGTAGGCTGGTCAGGCAGGCCTTGTATTTTGTGAAGCAGTTGTTTTTGGTTGTCACCACAGACAGACCAAACCTACAGAGAAGAGTGTGTCGGCGAGGAAGGTGCTGCCCAAATTACAGATGCTCTAGAGCTGGGCTGCAGCCCCCAGCCCTTCCAAGGGCAGGCTGATGATCCAAAGGTTGGAGCAGCCCCACCTAAGATGACAGGGAGTGCTGGGTGTTCTGAAAGCCAAGGAGTGGCTGTGCTGAACATTCAGGTTTAATTTAAAGAAGAACGAAGTCACTTGGTGCTGGAGGCTGCCAGCCCAGCTGGTGGAGGGCCTGGTCTGGGCAGTTGGTCATGTGGACAGCTCCGCCAGACTTCTCCTCCACTCCCACAAATCAGCCCACCATCTTCACCTGCCCTGACCAAGCCTTCACTGCAGTGTCTGCTGTGGAAAGAGGCTTTGGTCACAAATGCAAAGGGCGATGGAGAGGATAAGGAAAAACAGAAATGTCTGCATCTACCACGTGTAAAAAGATACAGATGGGGGAAGTGCTCAAATGGCCCCCTGAGAACTTTGGTGGGAGATAAATGCAAATAAACATGATCATATAAGCGAGTCCTGGAGACTAGTAATTGCACCTGATACTTTCATTCACCACCATGCAGAAAGAATCCAGGCGCTCTCCCACTGGGAGCACCCGGATTTCCATGGTCCCTCCTGCATCACCCATGGTGGGGAAGGTAGACTTGGCCCAGACATTGGAATCCGGAAAATTGTACTATGAACTTTGGGAACATGACTCAGGAGTTGGGGGGCAGCTCAGACCATGTGGGCTCTTTCTTACATTGTGTAAACCCAGAAGATGAGAAGGTGGTTTAATCCTCTTATCTCTGTCTTGCCAGATGACTTCATGTTGCTTCTGTGTGCCTCCTTGCAAAGGCAAATTTTTGAGGATGAAAATAAGGCTGCAGTGCGAATCATGGCGGGAGACAATGTCGAGATTTGCATGAACCTTGACGCGGCCTCCTTCAGCCAACACAACCCTGTACCAGACTTCATTCACTGCAGGTAATGACAGCCGCACAGTTTCAAAGCCACTTTGGTGTGTGCATTTCACTTAGAGTGTAGACCTCTGCTTCCAGTTTCTCTCTGCCGTTCTTGGGAAACTGATCAGCTGCTTGCACACAAGAAGCTAACAAACACAGACAGGTGGGTCAGTATTTTAGAAGCCAAGACTCTGACTTATTACAGTTCTGCTTCTGTTTTTTGCAGCATTAAACCAATTTTTTTTTTGCCTCAGTTTTCCTCCTCTTCTACATACACAAACTGACTTGTGCCCATAATACTGCTTCCTTGCACTCCAACAAAGGTCCCTCATCTCTCTCCTGTCCCCCATCTTTATCCTCTGTCCTTCCTCTCCATCCTCATCCCTCCTCCTCATACCCTCATCCCCTGTCCCTCTTCCTTGTCCCCTGCCCCTCCTCCTCATTCTCTGTCCCTCTTCTCATCCCCTGTCCCTCCTCCTCGTCCCCTGCCCCTCCTTCTCATCCCCATATTCAGTGGACACCAAGAAAAGCCGGTCCCCACAGCCCGCCCTGTGCTGGCACTCTTTCGAGTAGTGTCCTCTCCATGGCCATGTGTGGGCTCCCTTTATTGCACCTTTTCTGCCCTCCACTGCCCTCTGCAGTCTGGTGACAGCTGATCTTGGCAGCCTGATCATCCCCTCCTCAGAGTTCATCTTTAAACGAAACTACATTTCTTGCTGTGCATTACTTCTGTCTTCTCTAGATTCCCAAGTACTCATAGTTTTTTTTTTTGCCTGAAGCCCACTTCGTGAAGGGCAGTCCCATCTGCCTCTGCAGTCAGCTCTTCAGTCCTGTAGTGCCTTTAAGACTCAACTCAACCATCCACAGTAGGAGTCTGACAAACGGGTGTGATTTATTATGCCTCCTTTACTAGCTGTATGTCTTTGGACTAATTACCGAACCTCTCTGATCCTCACTAGTTAGCATCCGTCCTCTAGCACTGCTGTGGGGACGCAGTGAGCAGATGCACATTTGTACACGATGTGGAGATGGCTGTTTTATACAAGCCAGTGCGACTCTCCACACCTGAAATTAGCTCTCCAGCTCTGACCTCCTAGAGTACGGTGTTTGCACAGTGTTATTACTTTAAGAAACTGTCTTGTCCTCCAGTCTAAGGTATAGGCCACTTAGGGCAGAGCCCAATTCTTCCTTATTTTTGAGCTTTTCCCCATTCCCCACCCATATAAATCATTTTGGCCTCCAGTGCACATCACGGTGTTAATAGCTGGCAGTCACTGGGGGCTCACTGTGTGCAGTCTTCAGGTGCTTTATGTGGATGCAGCAGTCACCCCAATGACTGCCCTCTCAGTGGGAATATTATCACCCCGCCTTTGTAGATGAGGAAACTAAGCAAGGGTTTGAACCCAATCACTCCAGCTCCAAAGACTGCACGTGTAAGCACAACGTGCCTCTTGGCAGCGCAAGCAGCTCCATACGTGCTAAGTCAGTCGGTGAATTTACTTTAAAATGCTACGCTGTGTAGACGAAGATTCTCGTTATGAATAAGCACTAATAGACAACAGGACTTCCATTTTACCTCTTCTCTGTGGTGCTAAGAGAAAAATCATCCCAGCTCACCCTTTTCCCTAAAGCAAAGGGAAAAAAAATACGTCCTCAACCCTACACTGTACAAATGGAAAACTAAATATCCACTGGAAGGCTTTTTTGCACCACTGATTTTTAAAGCTGTATCTTTTTTTTTAATTGAATGATTTCAGGTTTGCAGATCAGTTTCTCAGTTAGGACTGCCAGAAAAGTGACCCCTCAGGGGCAACCTGTGATCCAGCGCACGCGCACTCTGCAGCTGCGTAATCCTCAGCAGCTCAGGGAAGCAGCCAGAGGGGCGGCAGTTCAGGGGCCTCTGGACCTGGGGACACACCTCCAGGGCTCACTCGTCTGCTCAGGGGGCCCTGAGGCTCCTCTCCAGAGCAGGTTACTAGTTTTCCATGTTATTCTCACAAGTTTAGGTTTACGGTTTCTGAACCCGACTCACATTAGTGCTGAGGAGTAGGGGCCAGGGCTCCAGAGCAGGAATTAACAACAGCAGGCAAGGAAGGGAAATTTATAGAAAGCACATGGTGCTCGGTGCACTAACACGCACACTGACTTGCACACACACGTACACACACACTCAAAAATGCCGGCAGCTCCATTCCACTGACTTCAAACCATACATGCATCCCAATATTACAGCTGGACTGAATCACTAACTTCACCTGTGATGATCCTGGGATAGTGAGAAATACTGATATTTTATTCACTCTCCTTTGTGTATGAAGTCAAGGAAGGGTGTGATGTATTTTAGAAAAAAATTTTTTTAAACATTTAAAGGTGTTGAGTATTTTACTTTAAAAAGAGTCAAGTTCAAAGGTTCGCTTATCTGACAATGTACCTTTAAGGCACAACTCACTTCCCAATAATGCTGGATAGCGTAGTGCATGTTTTTTCAAGAGATTACTTACTAACTCTTACAAAATAACTCATTAGTCAAATAACTCACCCAGAATTGGTTCTCCTGTACTTCTGCCCAAACCTGGGAAGAGGAACAATCAAAGCAAAATCTCCAAAACAGAGAAGCTCTAATTAAGCAAATACAGATGGGACTTGGCCTGTGGGTACAACTTCCACCAGGTGTCACTGACCCACAAGGGAGACTCCCAGCCCCTACTGTTTATTGACTGAGACCTGAACGATGATCGCCTTCCCTCGGGAAGGTCAAAGGGGAGGAATGGCTCCCAAAAAAGGACTCTTGACTCCACCCAGGGACATGCAAAGACAGGGTGTTGGAAAGAGCCTGTAAAGCCCATTGCCCTCACTGTCCACCCCACTGTGTCTGCATCTGCTTTGTCAGTTACTTCTCATCTCCAGGGAAAGATTTCATCTCTAGTAACCTTTGTGGATTTGCGTTAATCTATTCACTTCTAGTTCATCGAAAGGAATCCATTCTTCACTGTTCTCTTGCTCCAGGAGGCATCTGTATCTTGGAATTCCTTTGCCATACAATTATTCATGCCTTATGTAGAAAGGCAGAGAGGACATTTGAGTACTCAAGTAGTAGGCAGAAAATTTGCTGTTTGTGGGAAATTTGGCCCAAATACGCTGATGATAAACGTGCACACAGTGTTTTCACAAACTTGCCCACTCCTGTCCATGACTGATGAGGTGAGGATGTCCTGTAGACCAGGCAGCATCGAGTGAAAGATGAACACAGAGCTCACAGCACGACTTGCGTAGCTCTTCCATAGAGAATCAAATGGATAGTATGAATTTTTCCATATTCAAAGAGGATCTCCAGACTCAGTATTTTTGTTTGTGTGTGCTTTTGTCCTCTGATGGTTCAGTTTTGTCTTCCAGATCATACTTAGACATGTCCAAAGTAATCATCTTCAGCTACCTCTTCTGGTTCGTGCTCACGATCATCTTCATCACCGGGACCACCAGGATCAGCATCTTTTGCATGGGTTACTTGGTGGCCTGCTTCTATTTTCTGCTCTTTGGGGGCGATTTGCTATTGAAACCCATCAAGAGCATCCTGCGCTATTGGGACTGGCTGATTGCATACAACGTTTTTGTGATTACAATGAAAAACATACTGTCAGTAAGTGGCTCCTACCTTATAACACATTTGTGGTTTCAGTGCGAGAGTAAACAGTCCATTCAGTGGTTATTAAAAGCCCATTGCCCATCACACTGCTCTCTTAAAAGCCCCAAATAAGATGCTGCAAACTCAGAATTCAAATGACCATTTATTACTCTTTGTCTTGCCATATTAAGCAGAATCCTTTTTGCTCATTTCCACCATCTCAAGGTTACATGATGAGAGGATGTGTATTCGTAGGAATAAATTCTAAAATGTAGTTATTTATGAAAATCCTATTCCTTCTGAGGGATAATTTGTCATCATTTATATTTTGTGCTACAAAATTGTCCTTTTACAAGTTGAATCAGTCACTGAATCTCTTCAAAGTCATACCATGTTGGCCAAAAGCAACTCTCTTACCTAGAAAGAGCTGTGGAAGTATAAAATAAAATGAACATGTTCTCTATAACACTGTGTGGGGTGGGGACTGAGATGGGATATGTTATTGAATGCATGGATGTTTTATGTGCCCATGAGATGTGGCAGACACAGAGAGAACAGCTTCCCGGTTGCCTCTGATTGGGCAGACGTAAGACAGCAGAGGGTTGAGGCAAAGCACACCTCCCCCCACTGCAGTTTGGCTGCTCTGCTTTTAGATTTCCATGTTCCAGGGCACAGCTTTTTCCCTGACCTGGTAGGTAACTCAAACTGCCTACTGTAATCCCAGAGTCACATAAAATCTTTTGGGCCACAAGGACACCATATAAGTTATCTATTGTTTCAGGATATTAAACAACTTTTCAGGAGCTGAAGGAGTTAAACTGCCTATAGCTGGCCCTAACTTAAAGTTAGTCCTTGTGCCCGCTACTCACGGGCTATAAGTGATAGTGCATTAGGAGCTGAGAGATGTAATGATTTCCTGCTTCTCCCCTTCCTGACTGCTTACAGATGAGCTCACCAGGCCATTCAACTGTGAAAGCATTTGATTTTTTTTTCTTGGCACATCCATTGCTGTGTTTAGAGGCCTTATAAAGTCAAGTCTATGTAACCATGAATATGTATTTGAATAATTTATTTTGTCTATAGTCCATTGAAATGTTAATTTTCTACTTGATAGTAAAAGTGACTCTTAGTCATCAATTTTACCCCACCAATATTTATTTACATTCGGGATAGTATTGAGAGTTGTTGGAGAGGGTATAAGACAGCACAACAGAGTACCATTTCACTCTAAAGTCAGTCTGATGGTGAAGAATCCATTGCCAGAAGCTGATCCCTATAGCCATTCCTGGAAAATATATGGCTACACAGTCCATTCATTCATTTTGTAAACCTGTATTGCAGAACTGTTCCTTGCCAGGCAGTTTTATATCTTAAAGAGCTGGAGATAAATAGAACCTAGGTTTTACTCTCAAGGAACTCTTCATTCTAAAAGGGAAGGTAGACCTACCTATAAATAATTATAATGTGATCTGTTAATGCTAATTATCCAACATTTTAGGTAAACAAAATAAAAGAGTGCCTAATACCTTGCCTGGTGAGTTAGGAACAGGCCTCTTGGAGGCAATGCATTTGAACCCCTCAGAGACTTGAAAGATAGACTCAAGGGTGTCCGGGGAGACACAGTGGGAGGATATCCCCAACCTAGAGAACCTGAACCAAAGCCTGGCCGTGTAGGGCTGAAATATTAGTTCAGAAATCATGTTCTGATGGGCAGGGGTACCCGTGCTGGCTGACTGCTGATTTAGGAGCAAATCCTAATTACGTTCTCCTACCACACATGTTCCCGGGAAATAAACACAGTCCAACTATCACCTTTATGTGTTGGCCTGCAATGATTAATGTTTAAACTTTTCCCCTCTCACGTTGTGAACTTAACATAACTATGACAGGAAATCATTGTTATGAGACAACCATGTACAAATCAAAAAAGATTCCTTTACCCAGAGAGTTGGAAAAAAAACCCCTCAAAGCACATACTCTGTTCTATATATCATGCAGCTTGTGTTTGTGATGATCTCCTGGCGAGTAGCATAGGTTTAATGTGTCTGACTTGTGAGAAAGTAACCACCAAAATCAGAGTCCTGGGGTTCAGGGTCACCCGTTTGCTTTCACAGAGTTCAGCTTGTTCTTACAATAGTCCAAGATTTCCTCTTTGAAAAAGGGGTGCTCTGAGTGCAGAAAACATCACCCTAAAGCTCTCCCTTTGCTCACTGGGTTTGATTTCTCCCAGGAAATGATGGCACTCCTGAAGCGTTAATTGCACTGCCCCATGGTGACTGAAATTTTAGGTGCCGTTGGCACCTCTAGCAGTCACTGGCACTGAGACTTTATGAATTCTTGCACATATTGGGATCACAAGACATCAACCTGTTTCTCTGGGTGCAGAGTTTCAGGATTTGCCTTTCTCATTTGTTTTTCAGATAGGAGCATGCGGATACATTGAAAAATTGGTTCAAAATAGTTGCTGGTTGATCCAAGCTTTCAGCCTGGCCTGCACAGTCAAAGGCTATAAAATGCGTAAGTACGGCAAGCAAATTTCGGAGTGGACAGACAGAGAAGGAAGGATGGTCGTATTGCTCTAATTTAAAAATTGGGCCAAAGCACATAACGAAAAGAGAAAAAATTGGCATTCAATTCTATCTCTGCACGGAGGCTGTAAGATTGTATTGCATTGTGAATCTGCTGTCCATAACATGAAGTGTCCCTACTCGAGGTATCTGATCATCCTCTAGATACTTCCCAAACCCTGGCAGGCCTGGAGATTGGGTGTGGTCTCTAGTAATTCCCTGAACTTTTTTGAGCTATGATTAGAAAAGGTTAGAGAAACCCAGTCAAGCCTGTGGTTACTGCAGTTAGGATCTTGGGTCATCAAAGTAATTCTGACTTCCAGGCCATTCTCTCCTCAGAAAGCTCAGAGAACTTCAAACTCAGGCCAACAATGGGGAGGAGCACCAGGGTCTCTGCAGTTAGACTCTGCGGGACAGAGGCACAAGTCCCATTCCCATCCCTCTGCCTCTTGCACCAGAAACCAGGGCAACACCATACAGGGTTCTCCACGGTGCCCAGAATGGGGGCAACTTGAACATGACACTTTCCTCACTGTGGCTTCCAATCCAGGCTATGCTTTGCCGAGGATGAAGAGTCACTGGGAATTTGTCTTGACTTAGGATCCGATGTGCTTCTTGTAATAGACCATACTACGTTAACGGCTCAGCTGGTGACCCCTGGGGAGAGCCCGTTCCCAGAATGGATTTCTTTTTCTACCAGAGCATTTCCTCTGGCACGGGGACATACCGACATTATTTCCCCATGGCCCTTGTTGGGGGGAAAGGGCTCCTTTCTCCCTAAGAGAGGGAGATACTCAGGAGGCCCCCCATGCCTTGCATTATCAAGAGTTCACTTTGTGGTTAGCCTTATGAATCAGTGTTGATATTGGATTTGAAGTGTGTGGCCTCAATGGTAAATAAATCCACTTATGAGTGAGTTGATGCATAAGAATGTTGCTCTTGTGATCTCCCAAATCTGATCATACCACAGATTTTCTAAAATAACAATGAAAATGGATATTAATTTAAATTTTTTTTCTACTTTTTTTGCCCCAGCTGATGACGATTCCTCCTGTAAACTACCCAGTGGTGAAGCAGGAATTATCTGGGACAGCATATGTTTTGCCTTCCTCCTACTGCAAAGAAGAGTTTTCATGAGTTACTATTTTCTACATGTCGTGGCAGATATAAAAGCTTCACAGATCCTAGCATCGAGGTGGGTCAGGCCAGGGAATCGAGTGGTTTCTCTTAAGAAACCTGTCTGGAAGTAATACTGCACTTTGCTTTCTGTCTGAGCTCGCTTGTAGAACCCACAAGAAATTAAGAAATTCCTTCCAGGAAAATCAATCCAAGATGCTTTAGCCTACAGCCGTTAAGATCAAAAATAGAAGAGTATCAAGAAAGTCTGTGGAGCCGAGTCACACTTTACAGGAATTGGGACACTCTGGAAGGTCAGAATGCCTGGTGGTCTAGAGCCCTTGGTACAGACTCCTCACAAGGAGGCACTCATTCTGACCTCAGTCAAAATAGCAACATAGGCCACATTGGGCTAGAAACTGGTCCATCTGCCCTCCCTGCCTCTACTTTAAGAAGAAACTCTTGAAAATAGAGAAAACATAATTACCCATTATTCCTCAGGTCTCAGATGAGGAGTGTGTTACTGCAGCCTCATTATAAACTCTTCTTACTTGTCTTTCCTTCCCCTTCCCCTCCTTTCCTTCTCTTTTTCCCCAACAACCTGATTTTCTCTTCTCTGGGACAGTGGCACTACTGGATTACTACCTTTCTCCAGTTTTTGCCCCCGATCTTGTAAGTTTAGGGGAAAAGACAGGGAAGAGGACGAGGTGTTAAAGGGAATGCCATTGAAATGGGGGCGGTCAGTGGCCAGGTGCGTGATCCCCTAGACTGCAGGGCACCTCTCAGCGACACTGACCTTGCCTAGATGCCAGCCTAGATCCCACCACCAGATCCATGGTGCTAATGAACCTGGTAAACAAACATTGGGTTGAATCATATGAAATTGCCAATATCTATCATTTTGATTTGTAGTTTAAACAAATACATCTGTGTTTATACCACCAGTGTTCCTGGAGCCTATTCTCTTTCCCTGCCAGGATGAACAAAATGTTTATTTCAAATGTCCATTGTATGGGGGTAATTCCCAGCCTTCGTAAGTTAACTTAGAGCCAGATAGAAAAAGGGCGACCTATTTTTAATTCGAGGAGATTGTGGCACCCTTGGCCCTCACTATGTGGATGAACAATGACTTCATTTTATGTACAATATTGGCCTTGAAATTTACCATTATAATTGTTTTACCAATATCCAGGACATCATTTTCAGAGCAGAGCACAATGTCTCATCCTGTGCCAATAGTAACCTTATTTACTTATACATATCAGCTGGTATTTTTGCTGGTAAATGCATCTTTTTTGCTTCCCCTAAACATTTGGTACTTAGGGGTCCAGGATGTAATTGGAAGCCAGTATGTTTTTCTCAAAGTTGTCACAATTATTTAGAAAGCATATTCTTCCTGTTATAGAAAGTGATAGCTTTGGTCAGAGTACAGCTCATGCTTGTCAAAGAAAAGCCATGTCTAATAAACACTGAGCTCACAGTGGACTTTCTGAAGAAGAGACAGTCATTCATTCATCCCTTTATTCACAGCCTACTCTGCTAGAGGGACGTGGATGCATGCCCTGCCCTCACAGAGCTTACAGACTGTAGGGAGACAGACACCCCAATAAGCAATCACAATCCAGTGTGGCTAGGTGATGGGAGGAGACGTTTGGGAAGCTGTGGGGTTATATCAAGGGCATACAGCCAACTGCAGGGGCAGGAACCAAGGCAGCCTTCCATTCCGAGCTGCCACCCAAAGAGGTAGAGAAGGAATGTAGAGGAATCAGCCTGAGCACAGTTACCAAGGGAAGTTTTCATTAAGGAATTGTAAGAAGTTCAGAGTGGCTGAAACACAGAAGTTTGAAGATGCAGATTGTGAGTGGTAAGAAATAAGCTGGAGAGGTAAGGAGAGGCCGGATTATCAGGGGCCTCATAAACCAGGTTTATGACTTTAGAAGTAATCCCACAGGCAATAGGAAGGCATTGAAGTGTTCAGACAAGGGAGTGATGTGGCTGTATTTGCATTTCAGAAGCTCGCTCTGCTTGTGGTGTGGAGACTATGTTAGATATAAGCAGGACTGTAGGCAGAGGGACCAGTTAGGTGGCTGCTCTGATGATCCAAGATAGAGATAATGGCTAGGACCAAGGTGGGATAAATTAGAAAGATATTAAGAGATAAAATGGGCACAACTGGAAAGTTGATTGTAAGGAAGGGGGATGGTGATGGAAAGGGAAGAGCAGAGGATTCTGGCTTAAGTGGTGGTGCCAATCCCAAATGGAAAGAACCTACGGAGCTGCGGACTAAGATAGAAGACTGACCGTTGTAGGTCTCGTGGGCATGTGAAGTTCACCCCGCTGGGAGGTGCAGCGGGCAGCTGAGTGGACAGGGGTGGAGATGTGAATAGACTTGAGTGTCATCATTACACACACGGTGTTGGAGCAGGTGAGTGAGTGAAGCTGCCTGGGGAGAATGTGGAGAATGAGAAGAGGACCCTGGGGAGTGTTCACATTGAAGAGATGGGCAGAGAAGACTGGGAACTCTGACCCAGAGAGGAGGAAGGTGCCATCAGAGCCTTGAGGAAGGCTGTTTGAAAGTGGAAGTTCAGCAGACAGGACATATAAAGACAAGACTGAAAGTTGAAGAATGTAGTCAGTGACCTCGACAGGTGGGGTCCGAGCCAAACACCCATGAGCTGAGGTTGAAGTTCAAGGCGTGGAGACATGATGGCAAGATATTTGCCTGTGCAGGGGCGGGAATGTAAGGCCATATATGGAAACTGCAAGGGTACATGGGTTCTTTTTCTAAGATCAGTAAGACCTAAGCATGCTTGCCTCTTGTAAGCAGGATTCAGTAGGAGTGCAAAGGTGGAAATGCAGGAAGAGAGGAATAAAGGAGAGGATGGAGTCCCTCAGGCTGTGTGTGGGGAGGGACCAGATTACGGGCAGGCGTCAGCAGGAGGATGTCACCCTTTCACTGTCACTGCAGGAAAGCGTGTCCAGGGGTTAGGTGGCAGGAAGCTAAGCAAATTATTGCCTCGTGACTTTGATTCTCTGGGAAGTAGGAAGCTGGGTCATTAACTAGAAGTGAAAAGCCCTTGACAGATTTAGAGATTTGAGAAAAGTGTAGGGAGATTGAAATCACACTATAGAAGAATTTCCCATGAGTGTTGGGGGCACAGCTGATAATCTGCCCAGCCTTGCATCTTTTGCACCGCTGCCATGGCCCATCTGAGCACAGAATCCCTACAGGCTTGGGATTTGCCAAGCAGATGTGACCAGATGACAATGGGACAGAGTTGAAGATAATAAGACAGGTTGGTGAGATCTTTGGGGACCCTTACGTTGGCCTGAAAAGTGAGGAAGAACAGAAGGGAGCAGAAAGGTAGGAAGAAGAGGATCCCGCTGATGGGCTTGAACTCCAACTTTGCATATTCCCTTAAGGAAGCCCCAGCTCACTGCATACCCTTTTCTGCTTACTGAGTAGAAAACCAGTCTGAACTCACTCATCCTTGCAAATGTCCCCTCACAAGACAACTATAAAAAGGTCAGGTGAGTGAACTTTGCTGAAGTATAACATTCTACCGTTTGCAGAGACTCATGGCCTTTAGTGTCGTAGAAAACACAGACCATTTTCTTTTTACTGACCTCCCAGGGTCCTGAGCAGCCCACTCCCTCCCAGGGGGAGTCTGTGCCTTGTTCCTCCTCTGGAAGAGGCTTTGAGACAGGGCCTTGTGACACCCACTCCCATCCAGGAAACTCCGTGTTTCCTATCCCTTCATAATCTTGCTCAGGGGAAGGTGACTAACAATGATAGAAATACTAATTTGTTCTGTGTTTCCAATTTTCCTTCAGAGGAGCTGAACTTTTCCAGGCCACAATTGTGAAGGCTGTAAAGGCCAGAATTGAGGAAGAGAAAAAGTCAATGGATCAGCTGAAGAGGCAGTAAGGATGCTTTGTGTTACTCTGCTCCTCCTTTCCTTTTATTTTTGGTTTGTGTAATCGCATTCAGCCATCTCTCAGCTCCCAGGGAGCCTCACCTCCCAGAAAAAGCCATTAGAGTTAACTTTCCCAACTGCCCAGGTATTTGCTCTTGTGTAAGGGCAGTGGCTCATGTCCACTAGGCTAAAAATGGAAGTCGTTGAAAGAAAGATAGCTGCAGTGTGGTGGAAAGGGAGCCAACGTGGATAAGACCAGGTCGAGTTCAGCTGCTTACTTTGGAACCTTGAGCAAGTCATTCAAAT
Organism: Tapirus indicus; assembly: GCA_031878705.1. Lineage (NCBI taxonomy): Eukaryota > Metazoa > Chordata > Mammalia > Perissodactyla > Tapiridae > Tapirus > Tapirus indicus. The sequence goes on from CM062917.1 coordinate 57,897,687, forward strand.
TCTCTAAAATTCAGTTTCCTGTTTTAAATCAGAGTTCACAATTCTATCTAGATTTCTATAAAGATTGAACGAGTTGATGAATGAGACAGGGTCTTGCCCACTGCCAGGCACTTGGGGTGAATGTGGTTAAGGGAATAAATGAAGAATCCTCACTTTGGAAGGATCTTTACAGGTAATATAATCCAGTCTCTTTGGGAAGAAACTGATGACCCATGATATTCAGTGACTTAAAATCCACAACTAACTAGAGGCAACACTAGAAATACCACCCATATTTCCCTGTAATCAGTTCAAAGCCTTTCCCCTGCACAGCATTCTGGAGAAGTCAAGTAATGGACTGACTCTACACAGGACATTTGAGAATTCCTTTTTTTTTTAATTAGCCCATTGAAAAGAATTTTCTTGGAGTAAAATTTCCAGCAGTGAATGGAACTTCTGAGGACTGGTAGCACTGCATATGTTTGGGGCCAGGTTTAACAGCTGATGGCCATAGAACTCAGAACCTAGCTACTTTCCCCAAGAAAATGCAGACACTCTATGAGCTCACCAGGAAAATTCCCCGAGTTTGCAAAGACAGCTTCATTCCTCTCTGACCTCCTTTCCCAGCGTTTTTCCCCATGCAAAAATATTTGCTAGTATAAATTTCATTACCTCATGGCATGGTTATTTTCACAAAGATGTGCGTTACATAAAAATATATATACAATGAAAATACAATGTGGTGTAACTGTTGCTCTTGTTTTTCTAGCTAAATCAGGTCTAGAGAAATAACAAATTTAGACCCATTTACAATGTGCTCCTGATTTCTCATGGGTGAAGGCTGTTACTGTAATTTTCACTGAATTTTTCCATTTGTTTAAGAATGCAAAAGCTGGGAAAATGAAGGACTTATATTTTATAATATGCTGTGTTCAGAATGGCTGTGGTACAAGGTATAACTGGACATAACGTATTGTATATCAAACCTTAGCATAATTATTATTGATCGTATTACTAAGAGTAGCATCTATGTAGGGCAAAATAACACGGGTATGTAAAACATAAAAACCAAGGAGATACTCACTGCTAGTAAGCAACCATTCACTATTCTCAAATATTGATCACTTTGTCCGTGACTTTAGCTTTACACATAAAAGTATAAAGCCAACGTGCTGACCATATAACTGTGGATGTGTTCTTGGCATTGCTGCTGCTGTTTTATTTTACAGGATGGATCGCATCAAGGCCAGACAACAGAAATACAAAAAGGGTAAGGAGAGGATGCTGAGCTTGACCCAGGAGTCAGGGGAAGGCCAAGACATCCAAAAGCTCTCTGAAGAGGATGACGAAAGTATGTCGAGACATTTCCCTCCTATTCGAATACCTTGACATTGAATATCATGATATTGGGTAGGGCTGTAAAATAACATTACTTTTCATTCTGCCAATATTATCAAAGTATTTTTTAACTTAGAAAGTTTTACCTCCCCATTGTGAATGGGATAAGTTTATTTGTTCCGTAAAGTACATATTTAATGAATCCATGACTTTACAAGTATCAAGACGACTTTAATCAGCACATAACCTAGCTTCTGTTTCACAGACGTGTTTCTGAGGAAAATGGGCATGAATTTGCTTAATTTCTTCCTTTAAGGAAGATATTTCAGATATACAGTCTACTGTTGTCTTTGATTTCTAAAATTTTATACAAAAATGAAATATGTAGGCATATTTTATGTGGCATCTAAATATAGTAGTTAAAATATTATTCAATTATTGCCTGTTCCAATGAAACTTAGATGAAATATTTATTTATTATAATTATAGATTTATTATATCCAATTAAGTTCAAAAGTCTTCTTATAGATGTTTACATGCTTTTCTATTTGAAGGGAAAGGAGAATTAGTGCATTATGTTTTCCCAGTATATAGTATCTGTTAATCACCGGTAAATTTATATTTTTCCAAGCATCTGTTAAAATAATCACAAGAAAAATTTCTGGTTATTGGAATGTATGCATTTTAACAACTTATTTGCCACTAAATCGTTCTATAAAATTTGGATGATGCTTCTTTTCTGTTAACTCAGTGGAAAATTCAATGTGAGATACACTTTTGACAGATAATCCCTTCTTTTTTATATTTCTTTATATACCTTAGTTACTAAAAAGAAAGTGAAAATGTGGCATAGTGTTACTAGAACACTTAGTATTTACCTTGTGAAACCGCCTGCTAATACATGTAAACTTTTCAGAGTCAGTGTAATCCCTTTTCCTGACCCCTAATGTACTTTTGCAACTTAGCTAGATTTTGACAATTGAGTTGTTAAAGCATGGTTTTCAAAATTTGTTTTCTCACTTTATAAGAATTAATATTTGGACATATTTTATTTTAGGAGAAGCAGACAAACAGAAAGCCAAGGGCAAAAAAAAGCAGTGGTGGCGGCCTTGGGTCGATCATGCTTCCAGTAGGTTTCCTCGATCCTCTTACAGTTTCATTGATTCTAACCCTTATATCCTTGACCAGAATTCAGGCGTCCCCGTGACCTGTGTGTTCCATGCATGGTTTGATTCTTGTGACTTGATAGGGGGTCAGAGTGTAGGAAAATTGTGATGAAAAGGGTCTCTGAGCCCTGTGAATCAAATCTGCCAGAGAAATCAGCTGATTACCCCGCTGGCTGAAGAAAGTCAGGAGCACCATCTATGGGCTTAGAAAGGGAAGGAGAATTGACTACCGTGTTATCCAATTCTGAGATCTAGAGCTCTGCTGATATGTTCTCGTTTTGTGGCTGCAAACCCTTATTAAAAATGAGTTTGGGCTCCTCCTGGGACTCTGATTTCAGGATAAGCATACATTCAAAGTGTCTGTGACCCTCTTTATAGGGCACTCGGCACGGATGCCAATGAGCCTCCCCTCCACTCATTCCCAGAGTTTGATTTTATTTGCATGTAGGGTTTTTTGGCAATTTATTCAATATAAAGGTGAGGATAACTTAAAATGCATTTACTCTCTCACTCTGCCTCCTCCCCAGTTTCAAAAAGTCTCAAAAACTACACTTCACGTGGCACAGCCTCAGAGCCATTTGCAGCTCAGCCGTGACCAATTAAGAGCAAAATCAAGAAACAGTTTTTGAAAAGCAGAGCTTGATAGCCACATAGAATTAGTGTGTTTCTCTCCTGATCATAAAAAAAAAATGAGGAATTCTGGAACTCCGTGGCTAAATTTGTTCTGCTTAGCAAAGGAAATATCACTCACTATTGGCCAATGGTAGTATAATGGAATGATCTATTTCAGTCCAGCCCCTTAAATTTGTTAGAATATTGACTAATCATCAATTATTTTGCAAATTAATTATAATGTCTTCAGTCTTTTATGTCTTATGCTGTGTCTTGATAACTGTAGCTAATGTCATCAGGCAAGGGTTATCAACAAGGCCCATGATATCACACGATGATGGGAGGGCCCCTACTAATAGGATATTCAGAATCACTAGAAAGTCAAAAAGGTCAGAATCTTTTCTCATGTCTAATTCTTAGTGTCACCTAGATCTGATATTGGCCTCTCTCACCCAGGAAATAATTTTCTAAAATCAGCAAGCCAACTGAATAAAGCAATATTCAAAATTTGCTTGGTACACCTGGATGTAATTAAATTTAATCCCAAATATTGAATTTTAGCATTATGGCAGAAAAAAAATCCATGAATTATGAAGAGTTTCATTCATTTGATGACCAAGTCAAAAGACAAGGATTCAAGTGGAAATTCTGTGTGACTCTAATTTGTTGTCCACTAGTGTGTTTGTCGTGCTGATGATCTAATAATGTAGTGCACTATATGCTTATTTCTATCAAGTCACAAGTAAACTATGCTATCTTTCTGTTTTAAAGGGCCCTTTGCTAGTGTAGAGACCTATCCATTTCAAAATTATGTCGTACTGAACATTTTATGCTTTCATCTGGGGTAAATTCCCATCGCAATCATTGTGGTTGTCTTTCCTTTTCTCATCTGAACATTGCATTTTGGAAGGAATTGGATATGGTCTTTGATAATCATCTTACAAGTTGGTAATAATTTAGAGAACTTCCTATAAAGGTTATTGACTTTAGATTTTCTGATTCATTTCACCCTCATTATATCAAGTTCTTGAAGACTGGTATCAAACTAAATGTGCCTTGTTACAATACCTTTCTGTGCAATAATGCAGGAATGTGTGTAATTCATAGTTTGGAATCAGATTCTGACTGTGATGTTAAAATTTTTCTACAAAATGTATTTCCTTTTGCAATCTTGTGAGGAAAGGAAAGGAATGAGTATGTGGTTTAGTTTTTAGACTATGATGAGTTCCAAAACTTATCTTTAGATATGGAAACACTTTATTAAAAGCCCCTTTTTCTGATCTCTGGGCTTTTAAAGAGGTATTTCTTAGAGGTGCTAAGTGTAAGAATAAGTGTAGCTGGAATACCCTTGTGTAAATCCATTGATGATATAATGATGTTGCTATGTTGCTCATGTTATCGGTGAGCACTCAAGATCTCGTCGTGGTCTGTAGGTGGCAGATCTCCCACATCCATCCCTATGTGTACACATGCGATTGCATTATTGCTGTTCAATGATACCTTCCAGCACTGCCTAAATCAACGCCAGGCCTCACTTTATTGGTAAATATCTGAAATAAAGAGACAAGTTTCTGTGCATACAGGTGGTGAGACTTTAAAAGTTACTTTCATGCTCAGTTGCTCAGCAATAGCATCAATATCCATGATGTATGTATGGACACAGGCTGGAGGCAGGATGTCTGTCTGAACTAACAAACGTGTGTGTATAAGAGCTTCTGTACTTATTATTAGCAGATAGCACTAAAGGAAATATTGTCTATTATCTTCTAGTTTTATTTCAATAACATTTTATAAAGGAATAGGGGACTTTTTTAATCATTTCCTTCTTTATGTAATGTGTTAATTCTACTTCTCACATACAAATTGGTAACATTTTTAAATCAGTGTTATACTACTTGAGATGAAAACCATTTGGGCTCACAGTGTCCACATGAATAAAAGTTACAGAAGGTATGATTGAATACATTTAAGCTATTGTTGATTTTCGAGCCTATAATGAGGGTAAAATGCTCAATCTTGTAATACTCTGTTTTTACCAAATGACCATGTGACGTAGAGTCCACGTGACTTTCCTGCAAATCTCTGAGCTTACGTGAAGGCATTCCTCTAATGGGCTTCCTCACTGTCAAACGTAATGCTGTGACTTTGGTTTGTTCCCGCTTATTCTTACCTTATGTTGTATTGCATTTATTTCCTCAGGCCTGGGCCCAGTGCTCTGAGCCTAGTTCTTTCTTCAAAACAAAAATGACAGATTACAGTGCTTCTGTTCAAGGATATAAGGCCCAGTTCACTCACTCTGCATCTTCATGGATGGAGGCTTCAGATACGTCTGAAATCATGGGCAAAATTACTGACCTTTTGACCAGGTTTAGTGATATTCAAGCAACTAATTTTAAACAAGCCAAGGTTTTCCATTACTTTACAATGTATAAATCCAAACTAATAACTGAAGGCATCCTGTTATGTCATCCAAAAGATACCTCAGCATTTGAAAACTTGATTATAACTTGAAAATATTAGTATGTTTTCCTGCAATGGTGGTACAGTTCTTGTACCATCAGAAATGTATATGCTGGATCTCTTTTCTCTGACTAACTTGAAATAATGATCAAACTGGTAAAGATCTGATTCTCAAACTTCTTCAGATCTCTGGACATTTCAGCCTTCTCTGCTCCCAGCTCTTAACACAGCAGTATGTTCTGCAGGGAAAATGTCAGGCAAGACAGGATGGTCCATACCGTTTGTGCTCTGTGTCTTATGGTCAGGACAGCTCTCCTCCAATTTCAGTAACCACTGGGGAGCTCCTGGTTGACCAGAAGCCCAACAGTGCTGAATAGCATGGACCCTCTCCGCTGTGCCTCAGTCTGTCCCATGCTACGCATAGAAACAGCCAGAGTGGTGGTGGTAGTTTTGTGGTTCTGTGTTTTTTGATGTTACCTGCCCATTTCCCTCTCGTGGAAATGTGTGATTTTTTTAAAAAAAACTCTTTCAAATGTCTTGCCATATATGTTATGTTCCTTGTGTCACATGTGGAGAAGCCAGGTCTGCACAGTAGAAAGTGAAGTAGGAGGTTGGTGACACTGATTCTTGGTCATGAATCATCCAGATTGTCTTTTCTACAACAGTTTGGATCCATTCAGACAACACCAAATTCTCGTCTTCACTTTGGCCTTGTCTAAAGGACCAAAATTTCTGAATTGGGAAACAATAATAATTTTCAGTTATTTTGGCCATCTTGGTAACAAAACTGGTTGCTGCAGAGTTGATCTGATGCATTTGTGTAAAATTTACAACGAAGAAGGAGGAAAATACCAGATAAGCCCAGTAGTAGCCAGTTCTCTTACATGACATGGACAATGCCTCATGCTGTGTAGACCCAGTCATGCCAACACCACATAGCATTAGCCAGAATGAGTTCTCTTCATCTCCTGTTTTTTGCTCCCTACCAACATCTCTTGCTGTGGTCCTTTTATGGACAATTTGTGTATCTTTGGGGGGGAGGGGGCATTTCATTAATAAGCCCCCAATTATTTCATATCTCTTTCAAGAAATAAGAAAATATTTTGTTTTGCTTAGTGGTCAGGAGTGGAGATTATTATTTGTTTGAAACGGATAGTGAAGAGGAGGAAGAGGAAGAATTTAAAAAGGAAGATGAAGAACCTCCAAGAAGGTCAGCTTTCCAGGTAATTATGGGGTTGGGGAAATCATGTCCTTTGCTCGTTGGAAGAGTTTTTCTTTTTGACAAACTTTAATTGCAGGCCTAGACTTCTTCTGCCATGTTCATATGTGTTATAGCTCCTAGAAGCTTCTAATTTACATCCAAAATTTTTTATTTCTCATGAAAGTATAATGCTGCTTGCTCTCAGCACCGTCATAATTAGTGCCATGCAAGAACAGTGGTCCGGTCAGGTCTTCATTCACTGGCATCAAAACATTCTCTGATGCTGTAAACAAAAAATAAAGCTTCCTCGGGTGAACTTTATTTTTCTGTTGCAAGTAGGAGTGAAGAAGACTTCTCTGGCGTTGCTTTGGATTGCTTGAATGGACTTATATTTTGATATGTGAAATTGTTGATCATGAAAAAAAATACTTGCTTCATTTTGAAACAAATGATCATTTAAATATTGCTTCAAATTTTGAAAATCAGTTTCATTTCTATTTCTAAAGATTTGAGAATTTATGGAAATAATGAAAATATCTAGCACAGTTCTGATCTTTTCAGCTTAACTGCCTTTCATTTTCAGAACCTCCCATATCGTTTTCAACTATATAGATCACCTAATATAATGTATCCAGTGAATATTAATTAGTGCTTATTAAAGATGAGGCTTTGTTAGTAGAGTTACATATAGGATGAAAGCTTGGTAAATATTTCTCTTATGAAGGAGCCACATCATAGGACTGGTGTTTCCCATTTGTTGTACTACAAGGCACATAGAATGATATCCCTCAGCTACATGATGTGTCCGTGATAAGCCACTGAGAGTTTGCTGGCCAGGTCTTCTCAAGTTGGCAGGTTACATCCACCCCGACTTCCCAGTGAAATGGAACAACTAAATTATTCATGGAGACACCTCCCTCTGGTGCTTTCTCACTGGCCCTATTGCTACCTGTGTGTGTTTCTTGATGACTGTGTCTATGTGCATGCGTATGGCTGGCTTGTCAAATACTAATGACTTAACTTGTTTACTTTTATTCTGATGAGCTTTTTTCTAACCATCACTCATCATGCAGCAAAGGAGAGAACATGATTATCTTCACCATATGGATTACATGCAATGATTGACAATTTTCTTTATTCCTAACTTACAAGCAGTGCACATTTTATTCTCGCTTCAATAATTGGGCACCTTTTAACCTAGTTGTAATTGTAGAGACAAACTCATACTGACGTCATATATTAAATTATTAGTTTTTGGTTTTTTTCTACTAATTACTCTTGCTTTGTCCTTCTTTGTAGAGAGCTATTGGGAAGTTTGCGTCAGCCATTTTAGCCTTGCCAAAGTCTGTCATTAAACTTCCCAAAACTATTCTTCAGTATTTAATCAGAGCTGCAAAGGTATTTGATGTTTTACTGGTGTGTGGTGTGTGACCCTCCGCTCCATAGAACTTTAGACAAGCAGACCCCTGTTGCCCTACATCTGCATTTTCCCTGTTCTATAGATCGCACAGTGAGGGAATTATAAGAATTTAAAATATTAGGCAAACTTTTCCAAAAAGAGTTCTGAGAAGCCAAATTTCTTTTGATTCTCGTTTTTCAGTCAACACCAGAGCCTATCAAAAAGTAGAAAGAGAAAATGCAGATACACACTACTTTCTGTTCGTCTCATAGTTTTGCCTAAGTCACATCTCATTTTAAAAGGGTCACATCTGGTTGCATGCGTCAGTTATAAGGTATAAAAAGTGTGATAAATTTTCTCAGAAAGCTGGTAAAATTACAAATAAGCTAAAAAAAGACTCATTTTGCTTCATCTCCGTTTTGGCTTCCATTTCCTATTCTGAATTCAGCCCGGCGCCTCCCTAGGCAGTGCTGCGTGTACAGTCTGTGCAGCTCCTCACCCCTCGTCCTCAGTGATAGCGCCGAAGAAACTGGTGAAAAATTATTTGTTGATGAATCTAATGCCCAACAGAAATTATTTAGCTACCTATGCTGTAGTCACTTCATTACTGAAAATCATAAATAATGAATTACTATTCTTGTACTTTACGGAAAGCTGTGTCTCCTGACTTACTCTGGGGCAGACACCGAAGCTCTGAGTTCTTTGTGCTCCTCAAGTGTTAAGCGAATGGTTTGGACAGTGAGGCAGATCGGTGCTTCTCACATTTTACCTGGGACCTTATTTAAATGCAGGTTCTTTAGATTCAGCAGCTCTGGTGGGAGCTGAATCTCTTCTCTCTCTGGCCTCCAGGTGAAGCAGAGCTGCCGGCCGCCTGGAGCAGCAGGGGCCAGCCCTCTAGCTTCCTTCCAGCCCTCTAGCTTCCTCCCACTCTTCAAATGCCAGGACTCTGGCTTTCATGTAATATTCACTGTTGCCACCGCCTCAGAACTCTTTTTCTTTTCTCTTTTATGACTACCATATGAGTCTCTCCATTCATCTTTGATAATTCATGTGAAAGACTGCAATAGAATTATCTCCCATCTCACTTTAAAAAAAAAATCTTCTCACAGACAACATAAAGAAAGTCCTTGATTACAGCTAAATCAACGACAGTTTATGAAACTTAAGCATTTTCAGTTAAGGATCTCCACTTCAGTAAAGTTCTCTTCTGTTTTAAAAATTAAATGCTTTTTGCATAGTAGGTTTTCAGTAAAATGAATCCCATTTTTCCCTAACACATATGATAGCATTTAAGATAAATTTGGCAATACACGATAGTGGCAGTTTGGAGAAGACAAAGATGATTTATGTACATTTTTCTACTTATGGTTAGTGGTGAGTGTGTTTAATTCCCCAGGGAATTAAATGGATGATAGTTAGAGTTGCAATGTAAGAATTCAGAAGTTTCAGTAAGAAACTTCCATTTTCTTGACTCAGGAAGAATGGGATGTTTCCTCATATTCCTTCATTATCAACTTTTTCCTGAAACAGTGGGACTGCCCCTGGAAGTGTAAAATATTTGTATTTCCAAACGTCAACATTAAGATAATTTACCTACAAATAAGGACTTATCATAAGATTCTCTCCCCCACTTCGTTTCCTCTTACTTGCATTATCTAAGTCCTCATCTCCACGTGAGAGCACTGATAGGCTTAATCACGTGGGATCATATGTAGAACCAGGAGCCCCCTTTAAATATGGCAAAATGTCTCTGGCACTCACCTCCTCAGTTCCATCCTAAACATCCTCTTCTCACTCTCCTTCTCACCCTCCCTCCCAGTGATTTCATCTTTCTTCAGAGCAAAAGAATTCCTTCAACTTGCAATCCTACTATATTCACAAATCTTGTTTTACTTTTTCATCTTCTATTTTTGGCATTCTTGCATTATCTAAAAGCAATAGTGTAATACTTTTTTTGAAGGAAGTGTCATCATATGTTGCTCGTAAGCCTGAAAATTTCTTACGTTGAGCAGTTCAGTTTTTTTAAAGAATCACTATTTTGCTGAAGTTAAGTTTGCTTATTAATGTACTAAACCTCAGAAATATTCTTGATAGAATTCCCGATTAACATGCTCAATAGACATCTACCATGAATTCCTTGATTTGGTGCTTCTCCTTCAAATTCCAGTTCATCTTCTCATTTTTCAAAATATATTGTTGGCATAAGATAAGATTTTTTTTTTTGCCTCCCGAGTTTGTTATTCAGAAAGAATACAATGTTACATGGTTAATTGCCCATAGGATTCACATTTCTACCAATGAGAAAAAAAGAAATGTTCTTCATAATCTATGACCTTTACATTTCCATATATGGAAAAGTTGAATTCCTCTTTATTTTTACTGACGTCACAGTGCCAGTGGTTTGCTTATAGTGTGTTTTTCAAAGATTTCATAAATCTGAAAATAATATAGAATCTGGGTTTGCAAGTGTCCCCACAAAACATTCCTTTAACTTTATCATCATAGTAGAAAACCCAGCTTCCCTGAGACGCAGGTGTGTTTGTGGGTGCATGAGGAGCATGCCTGCCTGGCTTCGTGGTTATAGATGGCTGATTTTTTATATCAAGGTTTTCTTTGTGTTCGTTCTGCATGACTTGGGAGACTGTTGGTGGGAGGGCTGTTCAAAATTGCTCTATCATGGTTATTGGTTGTTATATACTAATGCAACTATATTTCAGCTCTTGAATGAAAATGACAAAAGGCAACCAAAAGCACCATAGTTTTCTTTCCATACCATTCTGGAATAACTCCTTAACCTTAATATCACATTATTTTTCCTCTCCAAATCTAATCAGTCTACAAAGCCCTTTCTCAAGTTGCTGGTAATAGCTGTTATTCACAAGGGAGAGTATCAAATACACAAAACTATTTTCCCAAATTAAATGAGTAAAAGATGTTTTGTTTTTGACTCAAAGTTTATTTGCGATGGGAGAAAACTATTCTATTTATACTTAGCAAGGCTTCCAGTTTATTTCTATTGTGTGTAATGAAAAAGAATCAGTAACTAAGACTCACAAATGGTGGTGTGTGGGGACGTGGGAGAAATGGTGGACTGTATATTCGCAGAGTGTCTCATGATGGCCTGTGACAGCACATGGAACATACTCCTACAACATCTGTTTGCATATGTTGTTTCATGATAATGGAAATAGCACAGGTTAGCTCAGAATACTGAGGGATGTGGGAGAGGGATATTTAGTTTGTATTCGGAGAAAATAGTATTTCTGAAGTCAGGAAGCTTGGTGTTGGTTCCTTTTCTTTTAATTAAGATTATTAAAAAGCCAGAAAATAATTGAACTTTCCCCCTTCAGTTTGTTTATCAAGCCTGGATTACTGACCCTAAAACAGCACTCCGCCAGAGGCGCAAAGAGAAAAAAAGGTCTGCAAGAGAAGGTCAGAAACGCAAGAGAAAGGGATCTGGGGAGGGTGAGTGTCGCAGGGTGCAGCAGACTCGCCAGCACCCCCGTTTCGTTTCTGTGGCCCTTGACTACAAAAGAGGAACTGCAAAGACAGAAGTTTTAGAGGAATGAAATTCTTAAATTCTAAAGAGTACAAAGGGTTTTACCTGTACTTAATTGCTTGTGTCTGACACTTGGAATAAATTAAAACCTGAATTTAAGTTAAAATGCATTTCATAAAATGGGAAGAGAGAGGGGCCAAAATAAACCCAAAGAAAATAGAAGGAAAAAATTAATTTTTTAAGTGGATATGAAGTCATAGAAAAGAAATACAAAACAAGACCAGATCATTAAATGAAAAGCTGTTCTTGGAAAAAGCTAGTAAGAAAGATGAACCTTTGACAATTTGATCAAGAAAAAAAAGGGAAGGCACACTTAATAAGTGATCAGGAACCAGAAATGGAACATAACTACCAATGCCACATGCAACATGATACGGAAACATTGGAAAACATACGATAGGGACACATTTCTCAGGGGGAAATCATTTCAAACTACAACAAAACACACCAAAAGCAAAGTTAAAGTGCAAGTGGGACACTCAAGAAAAATATTTTCATTATATATATCAGACTAAAGGTTAGTCTTCTGGATATACCAAGAACTCCTAAAAATTGGTAAAAGAAAAATTCCACCCAATTGATGAATGGATATGAAAGACGATTCGCAGATCAGAAAATATAAATGGCCAAAAGGTGCTCAGCTTCACTAGTAATACAAGAAACACAAACTAAATATTTCGACATATTGATTTTTTACCTATCAGATTGGCAAGAACCTAAACATTTGATAATATCACTGTTTGGAACTAGTAGGAAGATAAGGGTTTGCATACACTGTGAGCGAGCGGTCTTATGAAGGCATGCATCCACTTTGAAGAGTAGTGAGCCAATCTCTATGAACATTTTAAATGTGCATGTCCTACTACAGATCAGTCCCACTTCTCGGTGTGTGGCTTAACCTGAAGCAGTATTCACACGTGCAGACAAGGACACACGTCTTAAGAACATTCACCAAACATTATTTGTCAATAACAAAAATTTGGAAACATCCTAAATGCTCACATAAAGAAGAATCAAGTAAATTACGTTACCAATATATTATAGAATACTACTCAGTAGTTTAAAAAGTAAGATGGGTTGCTTTGAACTGACTTGGAGAACAATTCCTGACGTATTGTTAAATGAAAAGCATTATGTTGCAAAATGGCATGCACATTATGAAACCATTTATGATACAAAGGAGACTGAAGTACCTCAACACGATATTTTGCATCTTTAATAGGTGCATATAGTAGTGTATAAATGCAAGAGAAAGATCAGGAAGAATACTTAGCAAATTAATAACAGGGGTTACTTCTTAGGGGAGCGGTAGAGAGACTGAGATTAAGTGGTATGCTTAAAGGGAATTTTAGGCTTATCTGTTATATTTTGGATTTTTACAAGGGAAACATGTATAGATGCCTTGTGAAATTAAAAATGCATTCAAAAAAGAAAAGAAAAGGAAAATAATTTCTAATGGAGCTCTTATTGCAAAACCTCCCTCCTTTTTGTCCACTCTGCTCTCTGCTACCTCCTGGTAACTTTAATTTTATTTTATTGGTTAAAAGGATAAAATTAAGACACAGCTAATGTAACAAGTCAAGCAGTGAAGACGTAGATGCACAATCTGCCTTGGAAACCCATCCCCTAAGGTGCCAGATCTTCGCAGTGTGTCATGTTCACTTCCATTCCTCACTCATGTGCACACGTACATGTGTGCAGGCAGAGTTTCCTTTGTCTTTCAAAAATGAGTTCATGCTATACGAAGTACTCTTGTAGCTTCATTAGCTGTGTATCGTGAACGTTTCTCCAATTAAGTCTTTATAAAACTATATCATTCATTTTTAATAGCTGCAAAATATTCTATAATATAGATATGCATTATTTATTCCACTATTCCATCACAATGGACGTAAAGTTTGCTTGCAGATTTTTGCCACAATGAACAATGCCAGCATAGATATCCTTGCACAAAAATTCATATATAGTTGCACGTGTGTGTGTATTTAAATGCATAGCAACAGTTCAGGAAGAACATGCACTTTCCACGGAATAGATTATCAAAAGTGGGGTTACTAGGTTAAAGGGTCTGCCTCTTTTTACTTTAATAGATAGTTTTCTACAAAGTTTTAGTAATTTACACTCCAGTGTGTAAGGTACGGGAGTGTCCACTTCCCTGTAACATTATCCCGAAGGGTATTATTGCTCTTTTTATTGTTTGTCTTTCTCAGAGATGATAAATGGCTTTAATTTTCATCTGAATTTTTCCAACTAATGAGACTGAACATTTTTTATTTTCTTGGTAATTTGTACTTCCAAATCTAAGATTTAAACATTTTTATCATTTTCCATAATAGCATTCTGTTGGGTTGTTTGTTCTTATTAATCTAGGGAATATTTATATGTTAGGGATATTATCCTTTTTTCATGTACTACAAATACTTTTTCCAACCCAACACCTATCTTTTGATTTGGTTTATGGAATATGTTATCTAAACAATCCTTAATTTTTTCTCATATCAAATAGGTCTACATTTCTTTTTGCAGTTTCCAGGTTTCCATCTTGCTTAAGGAAGTCTCCTTCCAAATATTATGTTAATGTTTTCCTATGTTTCCTCCTAATTATATTTACATTTTGAATTTTTTATATTTCATGAGGTAGAGATCTAATTTGTTTATGTTCAGATGGATAGACAATTATGCTATCCTTGTTTATTAAATGATTCTTCCTTTATCTATTGCACTTAAATGCTACTTTTGTCAATATGAGGCTCCCTCTTATTCTTAGATATGTTTCTGGACTCTGTATTCTGATCCACTATCCTATTATTGCTCTGCGCCAGTGTCATCTGTTTTTGAGTCCAGTAGCTATAGAGTTAATTTTAATATTTAGTTCCAAACTCCCCTCTCTACTCCCTTTTTTTTTTTTCAAAATTGTGGTTGCTATTCTCAGACATTTATTCTTCCAAAATTATTTGACCAATTTTAAAAATGTGTCCTCTAGTCATCTTGTAAATATTCCTCTGTATCATGAAGATTATTTCATGTGCAGGTGCACCACTGTTTACCTACAAATCAAAGACAGCAATAATTCAATGATATTGGGACTGAAATAAATGTTTATTTAGCCCTTTAATAAATATTTATGCAGCACCTTCTTGGTACAAGGCGTTGTCTCTTCTAGGTTTCTTTCGGACAGATGAAGCACATAGATTCTGTCCTTCCAAGGGGCCAGGTGCTGATCTAAGTGCTTTCTCTATGGTAACTCATTTGACCCTCACAACAGCCCAGGGGCATTTTATTCTCCCTGCCCTACAGGGATGATGAAAGGAGGTTCCCGAGAGGGAAGCAATTGCCTCAGGTCACCATTCACTGAATGGTGGGTCTGGAATTCATACCAGGCATCCTGCCTCTAGACCCTTCTATCTTAACCAGTAGGGAACACAAGTATAAGGGGGAAAAAGTCCCTAGTGAAGTAGAAACTACACAGTTCCATTTAAAAAATAAGATGAAATAGCGTGGGACCAGAGGGAGAAAAGATTACTTGTAGCCAAGAGTGTAAGGGAACGCAATACTTCATGGAAAAGACAGCGTTTGAATAGAGCCCGACATTCTGGCAGAAGAAAGCAAGGCCACCATGTATGAAAAACACAGAGTAGGTCAGCTTAGCTGGTAAAGATGAGCTGTGAGACAGAGTAGTAGAAAATAGCACAGCAGAAAATAAGCTGGGAAAGATTAACTGGAGTCAGATCGTGAATGCTCTTAGATACGGTTACCAGATAAAATTCAAGAAGCCCAGTTAAATTTGACTTTTTTACGTAAACAACAAATAATTTTTTAGCTTAAGTATAATGTGGCCATATTGCATGGAACTTACTTATACTAAAAAAATTATTTGTTGTTTATCTTAAATACAAATTTAATTGGGTGTCCTGTATTTTTATTTGCTAGATATGACAATCTTAGCCTCAAATAAAAGGCTGAAAAATAAAATGAAACCCTATGATGTCTTTTTAGGCAGTGACAAACTAAAATCTGTAACATTATCCCAAAGTATTCAAAATTACAATTTCATAGTTTGTATCAGGAGTTGGCACACTTTTTCTGTAAAGGACCAGATAGTAAATATTTTAAGTTTTGCATGCCATAAGTCTTTGTTGCAACTCAAATCTGCCATTGTGGGGTGAAAGCAGCTGTAGGCAATACATAAACAAATAGTATGGCTCTGCTGCATTAGAATTTGCATTTCATATAATTTTCACAAGTACAACACATCATTCTTTTTTAGATTTTTTTTTACTATTAAAAATATAAAAAGCATTCTGAACTCACAGTCCACTTAACAACAGGAAGGTGACAAGATTTGACCAACGGATTATAGCTTACCACCCTTGTGTACATGATTCCTATTCTGGAATGGAGAAAAGAGAATCTGAAAGCTATGAATTCTTACAACTTTTCCCCAGGAACTCCTAAATAGGCAGAATGCCCTGGATTAATATAAAATCCCTGTTAATCCAGAAGAATAGTGTTGGCATGCAGTTTACCCTAAAAGGATCTAACTCATGTTTATGACACTTGGCAGGTCCTGTGGAGTGGGAAGATCAAGAGGAGGAACCAGTCAAAAAGAAGTCGGATGGACCAGGTAACAAATGAAGACAAATATGAGCTGGGGCTATTTGACAGTGACACTTGTGCAGATGGTACATAGTGGAAGACTGCCTAAGGATAATCAGATACTGTTTCTGGACTAACACTAAATAACCGGTGTCCCTTGAAATCTCATCTCTAGTGAAGTTGCAAGTGACTCCTCAAAGTAGATCTGACCTTCACTGTTAGATTAGAGTTGGTTTGTAAATTCCTTTATCCAAGTACCTGTGAAAGGGGGTTTTAGGGAGAAAATCAGAAATGTCCCATGGAAGCCATCAGAGTAGAGGCACAAAAAATATTGACAATTCATTTTTTAAAACATAGAAAGAAGGAGTTAAATGAGAGGTAAGTACAGTTGGGGAAATGAGAGGTACTTTAGAAGCTTGGGCCAACCTCCTCACTTTATGAGGGGAAACCAAATCCCAGTGAGTTTGCTCAGAATTCCACAGCTAATAAGTGATGGAACCGGGGACAGAATTCATGTCCTCTAACTTCCAGCCCAGTCACAGTGCCTTTTGGGCTTCACTTAGTATGTGATTGGGAAGAAGATTTCTTCATGCAGGGAAAAAAAAAGGCAGAACAAAAGCTTCCAAATGAAATGAACTTAAATGCTTCTCTAGTTCCATAGTCACGCCAGTTCCTCGGTCTCACAGGGTTGAAATACTTGTGAACATCATTTATCAGCAGGCAAGATCTTTAGACTTTTTTACTCTGGACACAATACTTCCAAGGATGCCATCTGCTGGCACAAAATGAGACTTCCCGAAGGCTGTCTAACACCATCTATGGCACAATTCTTAAACCTGGCTTCCATTTCCAGACAATTTGACTCACATGTATGTGGAGCCAGATAGGCTATTATTGCTGCAAAGTTTTATGCAGTAATAGTGGCTAACACTTTAGATTGCACATCTTCTTTGCCAGGTGCTTTTCCAAGAGCTTTAGGCTCACTGACCTGTTTAGCACCCTCAAAAATCCCCTTCCCCATTTAACCGATAAGAAACCGAGGCTGAGGAGTATTAGCTGACTTTTCCTAGTCTACGCAACCACTAAAGGGTAGAGTTGGGATTTGAACCCAAAGAGTCTGAATCCACAGTCTATGCTCTCAACCACTACGCCCTACTGCCTCTATGATTAAAAAAGAAATAAAAATAGAAATCCTAATTTCACATGTGAGTTTGTGATCATCCAAGTTAATAAAGTGCGTGTTATGTGTGTCTCCAACACAGCAATTTTAGCTTTACCATCAAAACCACCATAAGCAAAACTGTGAAATAAGTGTTTATGTACCACCTTTAAGAAAATAATTGTGACTATGAGAAAAAAATAAGTTGTCAAAAATACAAGATGCTGCTAAAGCTTATTAGTAGGTGTAACCCCAAGTCCTCCAGCCTCCAGGGGCCAAACTTTCCTTGTATGTCTGCACAAAACAGCTAGAGGTTCTGTGCAAACTCCTGTGGGAAAAGCATACCTTACTCAAGATTAAAACAAAAACAGGGGCGTGGAAGGGGGGGGGTCGAAAGAGAAATTCAGGTGTTCCTCCCTTGCTCAGAATTGCTCTTCTGTGGAATCTGTAGCTCCTCACTTCATCCAGCTTCATGTAGCAGCTTTTCCCTTCCTGGGCTTCTTTGCTCAACAAAGCATACTCTCTCATGTCCCTGCTTCCTAAAGTATACCTCAGGTGTGACTGTTAAGTGTGACACAGTTTTACGGAGGTGTGGGGGTCAGCGGGGTAGTGACAGCACAGGTGGGAAACAACTTCAAAGGGAAAGTCAGTCATCACTCTTCCGCCTGAGCAGATCTCTCACCAGCTGGTTCCTCCGGGGCCTGGCTTCACTGCCAGGGGGCCCAGGGGCCCTTCTCACTAGATCGTTCCCCCATCTCCTTTTGCAGATTCCCAGCTTTCTTCTCCAGGTACCAGCTGGCAACTCCAAGATTCCTGTTACTTCAGTAGGTAGAACTGTTCAACTCTTCTTTTTCTCTACCTTACCCATCTGGACTCTGTCCGGAGGCCATACCATTCATAGCTAAACTTCCCTTTGATGGTTTTCCTTTTGAAAAGAGCAAACCTTTGACCTGAGAGAGAGTCTGCCTTCCTCCTAGGCCACCCAATTCACAAATAACTTTTTTTCCATTACAAAGTCAAACTCTGATTCACACTGTGGTCTTTAAAGTAGAGAGAGAGGATTAGTGGAGAGCAGGGTGAGTCATTCAATGGTCCCATGGGATTACACTGGATTAGATGTCAGGAGACTCAGTGACCCATGGGCCAAATCCCACCTGCCGCCTGTTTTTTATAAGGCTTGTTATCTAAGGATGACTTTTATATTTTTTAATGGCTGGAAAAAATCAAAAGAAGAAGGGTGTTTCATGACATATGAGAATCATGAAATTCAAATTTCAGCGTCCATAAGTAAAGTTTATTGGAAACCCAGCCATGCCCATTCATAGATAACTCATTCATTGTCTGGGGCTGCTTTCAACCACAACAACAGACATGGGTAGTTGCAACAAAGACAGTACAGCCTGCAAAGCTGAAAATATTTACTGTCTGGCCCTGCACAGGATCATAAACTCTTATGCCAGTGCATTTTGCCATTTTCTTGATGCTATATTAATGAGTTTAAACTACAATTCCAAATGATAATCATTAATCATAAATTCATTAAGATTTTACTATAACATTTGAATCTGGTTCTCTCTTTCTTTTTTGGTGAAGGGAAGAGTGAGGATACAAGCTGTCTTTCTTGGTGGTGGTGGTGGTGATTTGGTTTTTGTTTTCTGGGTTTTTTTTTAATAAACAGTAAGGCAATTCTTCATTCACTGTCATGTTCACTAAGTATTCACTTTATT
Source organism: Tapirus indicus (assembly GCA_031878705.1). NCBI lineage: Eukaryota > Metazoa > Chordata > Mammalia > Perissodactyla > Tapiridae > Tapirus > Tapirus indicus. Next base: position 57,916,883 of record CM062917.1, read on the forward strand.
GCATATAGTTAATAATAACTTATAGTTAATAAGACTGAAATTTTTAAGTCCCAAATAAAAAAATTACACATTGATTGAAATTCGGTGGCACATTTTGAAGGATTCCTTGCATACACTTGAGAAACCATTGGTTACACAAGTGAATGACAGGACAGACAGTTAATATGGGATCTTCCCTCTTTTATTTTGATTCTGACTTAAAATAAGTTAGGTCACAGCTATGGAACTTCTCAAATTTTATCAGTGATCAAGGAGCTCGTCTTGCATTCTCTGTTGGCACTGGGGAGGTCTGTGCCAGATGGAGACAACATTATGGCCGCGGTGGCAGTCTGAGCTGAGCAACTTTCCAGGCTCCCCAAGTCACAGCCACAGATAAGGAAGAGACCCCAGTACATCAGGAATCTCACAGCTTCTGCTGGGGAGGATTGATCCCATGTGTAGAATTTTGTTGTTAGCACAGCTCAGAACAATTAAATAAGAACGATGAAGATGATACAGTGGTTTAGATACACCCTTCATATGTGTACTTTACAAAATAGCTTTAAGGTGATTTAACTGAAACACAGCTGCAGTGGGAAGCATTGAAGCCTTCCTGAGTCAGCAGAAGTGTTTCCAACAATTACTCAAGAAACTTATAGAAAACGCATTCAAGGCCTCAGTTACCTGGATAGATACAGACTGTTTCCATCCCTGTGTCAATACCAGAAATATCTGAGAACGCAATCTCTACTTTTAATCAAACCTATTGTGTGTATATGGACCTGTTCTGACTGATGTTTTGACCAAAGGGTAAAAATTCTACCCTAGTTTGGTTTTGATGCTGCCAGTGCGTGTGTGGAGGGACCAACCCATAGCCTCCTGTCCTGCAGTCCTCCTCTGTGGCCCTGTCTTGCTAAGTGTCACGTGCCCCACCTGTATCAGGTGCACAGGGCCACAGCCACGTCTGCCTTTGGTAAAACATCACTGTGTCACACAGCAGCACAATGGTTGATGGTTCTTTGTTCCTTTGAAATCTTGTTGCTTTTCTTCCTCCTAGATAATATCATCAAGAGGATATTTAATATTTTGAAATTTACCTGGGTCCTGTTTCTGGCAACAGTGGATAGTTTCACAACTTGGCTTAACTCCATTTCAAGGGAGCATATTGATATATCCACGGTTCTGAGAATTGAAAGATGCATGCTGACCAGAGAAATTAAAAAGGTAAATCTGTTGGTGTAATTCTTTTTGCTTCTTTCCACATTATAAAGATTTTAAATGTCAGTATCTAGAACAACTCTAAGTTAGATAAGATAAAATCCTTTCTTTCCAGAGTCTTTGCATAACCCCCTTGCTCTTCTGTACAGTTAAATCTGTTCCATGCTCAGAATTAAAATAATCAGACCTTAAACACACACAGAGTTCTGGAATAATGGCCAGTTTATTCATTCTATCCCCTCCCCTCACCAGAGTTTTCAGGTGCACAGATGGCTGTGTCTTATAAAGGATAATGTTTAGTCTGGGAAGTTGATTTGAAACTTCTCATAGGAAAAATTAAGATATATGGAGAGCAACAAAATATGGTCATATATGGTTTATAGATTGTATCTTAGAATAATAGTTCATTTCTGGAAAAGTTGCTATGACTTAGCAAAATTATCTACATATGAAACAGGATTTCTTGTTTAGCATGACCTATATTATGGGGTACCATTAATTCAATGAGTTGACATCAATCCCCAACTTTGCTAGCTTTGTTTTAATCCTCATTCAAGGCGTGAGTGACGGCTGAGAGCTGTCGGTACTGAGAAATACCAGGTGGCCGCACAGGCGAGTAAGAACTGTGGCACTGTCTCCCTCTCCGCAGGGCAATGTTCCCACTCGAGAGAGCATCCACATGTACTATCAGAACCACATGATGAACCTTTCCCGGGAGTCTGGCCTGGACACAATTGACGACCGTCCCGGTGCTGCTTCAGGTGCACAGACAGCCCACAGGATGGATAGCTTAGATTCACATGACAGTATCTCCAGGTATTTCACGTTCTAAACAGTGGGTTTGCTTTTGACGAAGGTAAAAGAGGTGGACTTCATCCATGTAAGCAATGAATGGAGGAGGTGCAAGTTAATCAAAAACTTACATGGACCCCACCCTCTTCAGGCTATCTCCATGTGTACAACAAAGCAAAAGGAATATTGTCCTCTCCTAGATCCTAAATCAGGAATTAATGGCCAACTATTAGAAATGCCCATATGATCACAGGCACAGGATAGAGATTGCCACGCTGGAGGCAAGTAAGAATGAGCCTTCCCTATCACAGAATTACTGTTTGTATCAGAGTGGCATCTTTAACGCCTTTCAAAAATGCTGCTTCACAAAGTGTCTTCTATACTAGAATCATCCACCCTCTGTTGCTATCTTTGATCTTTTCCTTTCATAATTGTTACTTTACAGTTCATAATAAAAATTTGAGAAGTGATTTTGGCAGCTTCCATCTTCCCTGAGTTGCATGACCACCTGCATTGTTTCACAACATTGATCATTCACCATGGGCCAGCACTAAGCACTATACAAGGGTTACTTCATTTTATCTTATAAAGATAAAGCATACTATGAGAAGCATACTATTATCATCCCCATCTTACAGAAGACAAAGTTCAGTCACAGAGAGGTTAAGTAACTCTCCCAAAGTCACACAGCAAAGAAGTATATAAAAGCAGACCCAGGATTCAAAACCACATGCTTCAGCTCAGTGTCCAAGCTCTCAGCCAGTGTGGTATGTTGCCTCTCATTGCCTCTTCCTGCAGTCCAGGCCAGCTTCAAGAACTGACCCGTCTTTCTTACTGCCTGCCCCAGAAAAGCCTCCAAATTCTTTGCTTCCAGAAAGCTGCTGTCGATTGCACAGAGCTAGCTTCTGAGTAAAGCAGAAGTCCTGTCTTAGAGTGATTAGCTAGACTGAATGAATTACACCTTGTTTCCATCTTTATAGGTAAAGAATTTTCAGTGAGGACATTCTTATTTATCGTTTTCGTTAAACATGTTAAAAAGCACCTACTTGATGCCAGGCCGTGGGCTCAATTCTGTGACGGACACATAAAGATAAGAGTCGTGTCTAAGTGGTTTGAGCCTGGGAAGAACCTCTGGGTTAGCATTCCTGCTGGAGAAAGACAGCACAGATGGGCTGTGTCCTGCCTGCTTGTCTAGAAGCTACTGGATTACTGTCACACTTCATACCTGAGCAAGGGCCCGGGGCCTCTCCCTTCACCAACACTGACCGTTCCCACAGGAAGTAGGGGAGGGAACTGAGACTGCTTTATCAACACCAAGGCCAGAATAGATCACTAGAAGTTGAAATTGCAAGCTGAACGGGGAGAGGTGGGTAAAAAAGTGTTTTACTTTGAAGTGCTGTTTTTTAGCTGTTGGCCAAATTGCTGCATTTGAGCTTCTCCAATTGTGTCTTTCTTTTGCTACTCAATAATTACTTATTGATGCAGATCTATGTTTATTGGTAGGAAAGATATTCATCATATATCGTATATATATATAGGATATACATATTTTTTATAGAATTTTATGTGGCATATATATATATGCTTTTTTAGAAAAATTCAAGTTTTAAAATAGAATGTATGCTAAAACCTCATATTTATTTTTTAAAAATATATGTATTCATGCATACATTGATTTAAATGTCATTTTTGTGTGTGTGTGGGGGGGGAAGACCAGCCCTGAGCTAACATCTGTTGCCACTTCTTCCCTTTTTTTTTGCCGAGGAAGACTGGTCCTGGGCTAACATCCGTGCCCATCTTCCTCTACTTGTTTATATGGGACGCCGCCAAGGCATGGCTGACAAGCAGTGCGTCGGCGGGCGCCCCGGATCCGAACTCGCGAACCCCGGGCTGCCAAGCGCGGACTAAACTGCTGCGCCACCAGGCGGCCCCCTAAATGTCATTTTTGTACAGTTAAAATTTTGCATGGATTCTTCCAGCCCCCAGAAATAGGTGTTGATTTTTTTTAAGTCTTTTGAGGGATAATAAAAGACATTGTATTTTCCCTTAAATTTGGGAATAATCTCTGCTTATTTATAAGTTCTAAAGAAATAGATATATTATAGCTATTATATATTTTTGTGGGCAGATGAAACACGTAGGACACAAACTCTTAAGGATTTCAAGGTCAGAACATTTATTTGCTAATTGAGATCCTGTTCAGGAAGCTTTTAATTCCTAGAATAAAATAATTATTACAACAATGGGCATGGTGATAACACTTTCTTTCTCATTCTCTTTCTGCCCAACATATGCACATTTCTCAATTATTAATTTCTGAAACCATCAGTAATATCAAAGTTACAAAGTGAAAATTGTTTTATGTCCTTTGATTGGCGAGTACCCACAGCGCCCCCTTGTGTGCCTTCCTGAAAAGCCACAATCTGCAGTTCTGAAAGGGGAGCTTCCGTCTCCTCTGACAGACTCCCTTGAGACAAAAAGTCACTATTGTTTGTATTTTATTTTTATTTTTTGCAAACCATAATAACTGTCCTATTTGGAAGCGGCCAACCTTCTTAAATTTGTTCTTGTTGCAACAGTTCCCTCTATATCTATTGATTGATATATTTAAACTGAATTAATTTCTCTTTAATTCATATTCATGCTAAAACTGAAAATCCATTTGTACCCCCATTCTACCCAGGCTCGTACATATTCCAAGTTATTTCTTGGTGGCTGTTCCCTTAACAATAAGTGGAGACCACGTGGGCATGTGTACAGAGGTGCACAGTTGTGTTGGTGGCAGGGGGTAAGGCAAGATTCATCTGAATGTAGGGAGTGTTTAAGATGCTGACTAATGCTGCTTCCTAGTTATAGAGTGAATGACAGTGAACCAGGGATTCTAAAAGTTTCCAGTCCACCCACTTTATAACCTATTCATGACCAAACAACCATTTTTCAAAAAAAGGGAGAATGATAGGATGAGAAAAGTGCTGAGATACTCTAGATGTACATTTTCCAAAATATATTTATTTATTGTAATAAATTTGTTTATTGTTTGTAATAAATTTATTGTAATAAATAAATATATATCTTTTTATAAATAATACCCTTATAAATGTCTTTTATTGGTGCATCTCTTTGTGCACACCATGTACGAACACCCCACTGCTCTCACCTTTGGACACCGCAGCTCTGCATTTATTGAATATGGACGGGGTCTGAGGCTAGCTGCGTTTTCCTCTTTCTGAATTCCAAAACAAAAGGCTTCAGACAGTTCTGGTTAACTTAACTGAAAGTCTTGTTCATATGCAGTTGGAATCATTTCCCCCTGCATAGTGAAGGGATGCAATTATGTACATGCATAGTATATAATTTGATTATCACATGTATGCATCTGTTCTCCAAAAAAATGTGCTACCCCATAATGTCATTTATAATGTTTTTTGAAATGAATTTGTTTTTCCTCCCTTCTTGCCTTGTGTCATAATACAGAGATTTTTTTATTGGCTGGATCCCTCAGCTTGGCAAGTGAAAAGGAGAATGGATGGAATAGCCTTTCTTCATTAATTTGCAATGACACTAACAGTGGTTGGTAACTTTTCTTCATGAACCTCTTTTGAGATTTCATGAAGCTATATACTATCTCCCAAAGGGGAAAAGTGCACATAAATACAGATTTTTCCAATAAATTTTCAAGGGTTTCACAGGCCTCCTGGATATCATCCATGAGTCTGGCTTGAGAACAGCTGCTGCAGATCCAAACTCAGAATCAGATGAATCCAAGAAAATGTGAGAAAGTGAATTGAAAATAAATTTTCCATAAAATAAACTTACATGATTCCTATATTAGTGACTTTTAACTGCATAACAATTGAAAATATGTCCAATTAAGTAATTAACTAAATGTTATAAATCACAGTTTAGGAGGAAAAAAAGAAGAAGAAAGACTAGTTAAAATAAAATCAAGTAACTGCCTTTAAATCTGACCCAAGATGGCAAATATAAAACTGTACCTATGAACAAGAATCGTGAGGTATGAAGTATTTAAATCCATTGATTGCTCTTTAACAAAGACTGTCGAAATTTTTAAATGGTTAATCAGTAAATTTACTAGTAGAAAACCAGTACCTTTAAAATTAGTTTTTAATGTATTTTTACTTTTTGTTTTCAACCTAAAGAAAGTGGGGACACAATAGGGTCCATTACATTGTTAGTAAATGAGTTCACATGTTTGACATTTTCTTAATGGCTGAGCCACATTCCTTTTTTCTTTGCTTTAGGAAACTTTCAAATTGCCAATTATTTGTCTACACTGCAGTCTAAGGAAGCCATGCTGATGGCTGGAAAGGCAGTCCCCCTCCTAGAAGGAATTCCAAATGTGGAAGCTCTCTCTCAGACACCTGTGTCATTGGGCAGAGTCTAGTGTCATCCCCTAGTGGGGACTCACATGTTCAGTGTGGCCCCACCGCCTTTGCAGAGGACCTGCCGTGGGTGGAGCCATCCCATCTGCCACAGCTCCTGCTCTGGCATCCATGTCATCCATTTTCACTTTTGGACATACAATAGACAAGCTTGGGGTGGGAACCTACCGAGTGAATTTGTCTTCCCTTTAATTTATTGGAATAGTCACAATTTCCTTCAAATCCAGATGTAATATAGCACTTATTTTTTTAATAGTTGTTTTATGAAATCAGATATCATCTACCTTCTCAGAAAATAAATTAAATTGCTGAAAGAAACATTAGTGATATTCTAAGGAGCATTCCTACATAAGAAGGGAGTGAGTATCATTTGAGAAATGTCACCTAGAGGTTGCTATGTGCCCGAGGTAGCTCCAAGTGCAGGCCTGATCAGCGAAGTGACGACCACTGTCCATCCCTTTAGGCCTGTCACCTGGGCCTGTTCTTGTAAAGCTCTCTCCTGTCCCTTTCACATTTAAAGCTGTCCTGGCTTGGATGACAAATGGGTCACACTACAAATAACCCAATTATGTGGGACTATGGGGTCTGAAGGTGGGCTGATGTGAAAGGAGAACTCAACCCAAGAATTAAGAAGATCAGTAGGACGTTGGGACTAGAACCATGGTTTCCTCGAGAAAACATGAGCAGCGAGCAGGAGAGAAGGTGCAAGGTGTCTTTCTGCCTGCAAACTCGTAGTCGCACCTCTAAATATGTATGAAATTAATACCGAAACTCAAAGATCCAGTCCCTCATTTCATAGACGATGAAATTGGGACCCCTCCTTGGGTCCCATCCAAAGGAGTTAGGTCCTTCTTAGAAAGTCAGTCTCCATGTCCTTATTAGCAACCGTCTGATTGCTTACGTGCTCGCCTCCCTCGTTGCGCTGCCGGTCTGACATGCACAGCAGGCTGGCCCCACTAGCACACTGGGGGGCGGGGGGGTTGTGCTGAAGCACTTGGAACCTGAAGAGCCCTTTAACCGATTCCATGGGTGAGTGACTCAGAGTCCCTACTCCCCACCCCCAGAGGATGGAACATCCTGCATGGTTTCCCTTCCTGCCGCACAATCACAGACTGAGGGCATCTGGCAGTGCACGTGGGGCACACAGCAGGCCTCCTAGAGAGGTCACTTGATGATGACGTTCAGCCAACAGCATCACTAGGGAATCCCTTCTGTATCACAGGAGCCTGTTCCCCTGGGTCAGCCAGGTCATTAGCACTCAGGTTGGAAGATGAGTATTCCAGTAGCTACCCTCATAGGCTCTTTGGGGTTAAACTAGATGTCTGAACTGAAATCATGCCCATACCATAACTCTCTTTGATTCTTCTCCTTAGTAGCCTCACCCAATGGCATCTCAGTCCTGAACTGGCCATCATTCCCTTCCCAGTTGTTGCTCTATTGGGTAACAGGAGCTGAGGATTTTAGCCAATGGGTTCTCACCCAAATGACATCTGCCAAGACCTAAAACATGATCCAGAAGAAAAACTTCATTAGGCAAAATGAAGAGTTAACAGACAAAATGACCCTGCCATTGCTATACTTCCTTTGTTGTTTTCTTTGTACTGTTTTATTTCTTTTTTTTCATGTTGGTTTCTATCCAGTTGCATTTCACACCAGCATCTCTTCTCTGTGCAAGGCGTCAAGTTTGGCTTCACTACATATCACTCAGAAAACAGGGGGGAAATTCAGTTTGCTGTGGCCATTCCTGAGCTTCCCGCTCTCATTTTGGAGACTGTGTTAAAAAAAAAAAAAAAGGATTGAAATCTCTTATATAAATTTTACATGAGCAGATATTTCTGCTTAAGCAATTTGGTTACAAAATGCTCTCAATGAACTCAGGATTGGAAGCTCCAAATAAGACATACTTTCTTCAATTAAAAGAAAAAAACCTCAGTTGCAAAGTTATTAAAGATGAATTCTTCTCTGTGAGAGAAATGTTGGGACTTGAAATTATTCTATTTCCCTGTCCCACCCAGAGAGTGACATTTCATAATTTATCACTAGCCAATATATTTTTAAAACTCCAGTACTGTTGTGTTTCATTGTCCTGCCAAACAGGTCCTTTGCTGTCCTTGAGCCCCGCTGTGGTGGTCATCGTTGTCAGTGGTCTTGGCGCCACGTGTGGTTTGCTGCATGGCAGTGTGTGGGTCAGTTGATCCACGTGTGAACTGATGTACCACTGGCATTTAACATGTGTCTCTGTAACTGTTTGCGCTGCTAGCTGCTACACTGAAGCAACCATGCTGTTCTCAAGGCAGTCTACCCTTGATGATTTAGATGGACCAGAGACGGTTCCTAAAACAAGTGAGCGAGCTCGACCTAGGCTCCGTAAAATGTTCAGCATGGATATGTCCTCCTCATCAGCTGACAGTGGCAGTTTAGCATCCAGGTGCTTAACTTGTGCATGCTTTGTTCTGTAATTTATCACCTTTTCCCCCTTCCTGTCATTGCAAATATAAGTTCTTGTGATGTGTTGTTTTTGTTTTTTTAAGAATTTGCATGACTAACAAAAGCGTAACCACTGCCCTTTCTGGGACATAAGTGGTCCTTCCCAGGATGGCATTCCATTAAACTAACCGCTCTCTAGTCTTTGTCTGTTAAGAGTTTCTTAAAACTCCTTCCTACAAACATTGTTCTCCATTTTGTAAGTATTTCACATGTTCCGTTTTCAGAGAGATAAGCATGATTCCTCCTTATTGGGAGCTCATGTGGGCGGTCCTCGAAGTGGAAATGGTGTCAGGGAAGGGAGAAACCTTTTTCTCAGGATTTCATCAGAAGATACATGCAGTAGGAAAAATCCAAAAATCTGCCATATGTAGTCATTTTTAGTTGATACAGAATAAATCTGTCCACATTTTATGTGTATAACTGACATAAAATCAGAATATATTTCACCATTGATTTTTTAAAAGACTATTTTTATGCAGTAGAATATATCACCTTTGGAGACAGTAACTTGTTTTGTTTGGAAAAGATTACTTTGGGCTTAAGTTTTCTCATTAAATCCCACCATAAAATAATGATCATTTAGAAATGAAATTATTTGCCTAATATCCAAAAGCTCTTTTTTGAATTGCCTTTGAATAGTCAGCAGGGGGAAAGAGCATCAGCTACATTGTGCTTATCCTGACACCAAAATAACCCAATGCAAAACTGATTTCAATTTTGGCAAATTAGAGAGGTGTTAACTTCTTTTTGCTGGCAGCTATATATCTTAATACAGTGCTGCAGTGCTCTGGAGCCTGGCATTGATGGGAATGCCTTGGCCATTTGAGATGTCCTCTGGCAGGCACATGCTGTCACTCCACTTTGTTGATTCCTGAAGGTACCAGGATTTGCTGAAACCCCGCAGGGCCAGACCAAATCCAGAGCCATAGAGAGCATGCCTGTCACTGGTTACAGTCCAACCGGAAGTAAGACCTGGTATGGGGTTGGCTCCAGGTCTGAAAATTCACTAGGGTGATCAGTCAATTTCGTGGCCTTCCTAGGAGGCTATGTCTAATTGAGGTAAGTCTTGGCAAAGAGCCAGTTTGGCTTGGCATTCCAAGAGCCTTCTCCGCGACGTGCTTACTTAGGGCCAAAGTTCTGGGTATGTTACATACCACAGCGGGACCAAGGGCTCATGCAAATCTGGTTCTTCAGCCTCAGTGCTCAGGCAAGGCCCTTTCATTCATTCATGCATTCATTGACATGTCTGCACCGCTGTCCATGACATGAAAAATGGGTACAATGTGTGTTTGAGAAGCTCAATGTTTATGGACTCTAGCTGCTCACTATATGCCATTCAGATAACAATACAAATTTCAGAGTAACGAATTATGGCCTACATCCACCAGATTCCACATCTCCAAATAATTTTTGCCCCTCTCCCATTCAGGCCTGGATGTGTCTGGGGTAGACAGTAATAACGGGCATGCCATGAATTTCACTAGTGTGGCTGCTGTGTTTTCGCTTCCAACTTTTCCTGCATGGACCTAGCAGGGGAAGTTAGAAGATAAAGGACTAAAAGAAGGAGAGGTGGGATGCAGGAGAAAAGAATAGGACACCCAAAAAAGAGAGTGAAGATAAGTAGAGGAGCTGATGGAAAATCAACGCTAGAAGGGGAACAGTTAGGAGAAAGTAAGTTGAAGGAGGTGGAAGGAGAGAGCACTGGCGCGCACCGTGAGGTGGGGCAAGCAGCCCCAGGAGAGACACGTGGGGAGGAGAAAATGGCAGGTGTTTCCATGTGTAGGGCAAAGAACGCAGTGGGAGATGGTTGGGGGCTGGAGAGATGGTGAAACTTCAGTCACATATCATATCAGCAGTAAGAAAAAGGCAGAGGATGGAAGAACTGGGAGGAAGAACAGATAATAAAGAAGGATGCCATTTCTTCATACAGCATGCAGCTGTTCAGCTTAGCCAATATTCCATTATTCTGGTCCTCCCCTTACGGGTCTGGGCAGGTTCACTGCATAGAGTTGAGAGTAGAATACATCTTGGCCAACACCTACAGACCCAAAGTGGCAAGACTTCTCATTTCCATATGCACCCTTCCTTATACAACGGTAGGTATGCTGTGCTAACTCTGTCTTGATTTGTAAGTAAACCCTGGAACCCATGGCTGGGAATCTTGATACGATTTTCAAAAGCCTTCTGCATAGGTGGGTTTAGCAACTTGTGAGCCGTGTGACTTGCTCTGGTTTTCAACCGGATATGTGCACTGTCAGCTTTTGCATTTAAGAGGCTGCTGTTTGCGGTCTCTGCAGACCAAACATGAATATTCTGAAGGAGCTAAACTGATGGAATGCAGCAGGGTAATGGGGTATTTCATTTTCTCACATGCCTTATGTTTTTATTTGGGAGTGCTGAGAAGGTGTTTGGGGAATCTGGGAGGATTTGAGGAGCTGGACACTAAGACGAGGGTCTGTGCCCGACCCTTTCTCCTGACAGTGAGCCCACCCAGTGCGCCATACTGTCCTCGCGCCAGGGGACCACTGAAACCATCGAGGAGGTGGAGGCCGAGCAGGACGAAGAGGCCGAGAGGGACGAGGAGGCCGGGAGGGGCGAGGAGGCCGAAGAGGCCGAGGAGGCGGGGGTCGGGGACGCAGACGAGGCGGGTGAGGAGGCCCCCGAGGATGGGGAGGATGGTGACGAGGAGGCCCCGCCGTCCTACAGCAAGGCCGTCAGCCTGGAGCGCCTGTCCTTGGACTCGCGGGACAGCTCCGCAGGCCGGAACCACATGGCGGTCAGCCCCGACGACAGCCGCTCCGACCGGCTGGAGTCCAGCATCTTACCGCCGCTGACTCACGAGCTGACGGCCAGCGAGCTGCTGCTGAACAAGTAAGCGCAGGGCCGGGCGGGAGGGTCCAAGGCCGCCGCTGGAGTGACCGCCTCGGTGCGCGCTGTGCTGCTGCGCACGGGAAACTCATACACCAGAAATACGACTAGACGCTTACAGCACACAGACACAATTTTCGGTACTTCTCTACTGCAAGGACAAAATCCATTTCAGTGCTTCTATCACTGAAGGCTAGAACTAGCAAAAACTGTCAGTAAACGCTTGTGCTCACGTTTCTTTCTATATGCATGTGATATTAGGTTGTCTCCACAAGAAATCTGGGGATGTAGGAGAGGGGGCGGGACAGGAAGAATCATGCAAAATGGTTATCAGTCATTTGGAGAAATTAAACATAAAGTTATAATCATGTTGTTTATTCTAACAGGATGTTCCATGATGATGAGCTCGAAGAGTCGGAAAAATTCTACGTTGGCCAGCCCCGATTCTTGCTGCTGTTCTACGCCATGTACAACACCCTGGTGGCCCGCTCAGAAATGGTCTGCTATTTTGTGATCATCCTCAACCACATGGTCTCTGCCTCCATGATCACCCTAGTGCTTCCCATTCTGATCTTCCTCTGGGCCATGCTGTCTGTCCCTAGGCCCAGCAAACGGTTCTGGATGATGGCCATTGTCTACACAGAGGTAAGCCCCGCATGGAACCTTCCTGCAAATCACCTCGGGCAGTAGCTCTAGGTGGGCCTGCCCAACTCCCAGACAGTTTCACACAAAACAGCTGGATGGATACTCTTAGACAAATGATTATAAGTAACAGTTATCTCATGCTGGGAAATGTATATGTCTTTTCACATTTCACACCTCACACAAGATAGGTGCTAATATCATTCCATTTAACAGATGAGGAGACAGCTTTAGTGAGACTAAATAATTGGCCCAAAGTTAGCCAACTGGTGAGTAATAGGGTAGGCTTTTGAAGCCCTATGACACTGACCACTAAGATAATAAGTGTCACACAGAAACAAGCTAGTGCCTGGCACCAGTAGGTGTTCAGTGAATGGACACTGAATTAAACAACACAGTAAGCACTTAGAATACAGTTTGATGCAACACGTGTATTTTCCATTTTTAAATCTAAGAGCCAGTTTCCACACATCAAAACCCAAAGTTATATAAGCACCCACTTAACCTGAATGACAGAAAGGGGGAATTGCCAGCCCATTTTCATCACACGTGAGGGGAGGAAAGACACTCCCCCCAATTGTATGGACCTGCTTTTCTCTCCTGCCCTGTTATTTATATATTTATACAGAAGATCACGAATTCCCATGACAACCATAAACTGGGAGTAAAAGGGAAACCCTGAGACTCTGTGCCACGGGTCATCATGGTTCTTTGTATTCTCAGGTTTATGAAGAAGGTGAATTTTCTTACCTGGCTCATAAGGAAAAATATTCACTTACAGTGGTACTGTAATTGCTTCTTAAAGGATAGTACTCATGATGGAGGTGTAGTAGGAGTCTAGAAATTTTGTAAATAATAAATCTTTATAAATAATTCAACAGTAAAATTAAAATAAAGTTACATATTAAATCATCTTAAAAGTACTCAGTTTAAAGTACTAATATCATGTATCTTATCTGCATAATAAAAATAAAAGATGTAAAGCCAAATACATATCTATTACTTTAATTAGCCTGTCCATCACAATCTTGCCAAAATACTTAATCTTAAATATTACTTCCATTACATCACTTCGTGACCCAAGACATGTGACTCCTATTTAGGCACTGGGTACATTCTCTACCACCTCTGTATGAGGGAGTTTCTTCCTAGGAGTGAAGTAAGAATAAGAAGGTAACAAGAGCTGCTTATATACAGCTTCCATCTTAAAAATACGACCTTCCTGGTAAAGTTAAATTAGGGCTCTCCATTTTCTCTGTCACACTGAGGAGTGAAGAAGTGGGAAATTAAGTTGATGTTAGTTCACTCTATAACTTGGATGATGTGCCAAAACTCAAGAACTATACTAGGCATGAGAATCCAAAGACAAGTTAAAAAAAAAAAGATGTTTCTCTTTCACAATGGCTTACAGACTAATGTGGCAAATAGAAATGATGTAAACAAAGAATTGTCCTACAATACGATACAAAACTGCATCAGAGACTGTATAAGAGTTAGACGGATGCTGTGCCCCACACAGCCTGGGTTGGGTGGAGAGGTTATCACGACTACTCACTGGAAGCACTTAGAACTGAGTCTTGAGGGATGAGTATAAGTTCACCAAAGGATGAAGAGCAGTGACCTCCAGTCATTGCAAAGAAACCACGGCATAAGACAATCTGGCAGGTGCCAAGAATGACAGGTGGCTTATGATGGCTGGAAGGCAGGCTGTGCATGGAGAGTGCAACAGAAGGAGCTTGGGACTGTCCACAGGGTTTATGTCAGGACTTTATCCCCTGATACTGAAAGATCTGAAGAGGGGCGTGACTCCATCAGGTTTGTGTTTTAGCAAGTTTTTATACAGTGTGAAAGTGGAGGCATGGAGACCAGCCAGGAAACTATTTTAACTGTTTGGGTGAGAAATAATAAGGTCTGAACTTGCAGGCAGTGAGGTTGAAGAGGAGTGGGTAGATGAGAAGAGTTTTAGTAATTGACTAAAACCAGCTGGGGTGTGAGGGAGAAGGGGAGAGGCAAGGATGATCAGGTTTCTGCTGTGGCATCCGTACTGTGGGAATACCCTTCACCAAGATAAGAAACACAGGGGCCGGCCTGGTGGTGTAGTGGTTAAATTCACATGCTCCACTTCGGCGGCCCAGGGTTTGCCAGTTTGGATCCTGGGCGCAGACAGACACACCAGTCATCAAGCCATGCTGAGGCGGTGTCCCACATAGAGCAACTAGAAGGATGCACAACTATGACATACAACTATCTACTGGGGCTTTGGGGCGGCGGTGGGGGGGGATATTGGCAACAGATGTTAGCTCAGGGCCAATCTTCCTCAAAAAAAGACAAGAAACACAGGCCCGTTCTTTGCAGAAGCTTGATTATGAAAAAGAGAAGAGAGAGGTGAAGAGCTAAAGGGAGATTCTAGGTCAAGAGAGGACTTTATTTAAAAAGTGTTTTGATTGATGAATTGTGTATATTGCAGTTAACTCCTGATGATCTAGACATCAGAGGTATGCTTTGATGTAACTCGCCGGTTTTCCCCTTTGTCCTTCTGTCTCAGCGTGCCACTTCTCTATAGCATTTGTGCCCTGAACCAGTTACCAGCACTACTGGCCAGTTTGTTTCATTTATGTTTGTTTCTTGAGGAGAACTTCCAGTGAGCAATAAAGTGGTGGAAAGAAAGAGATTAGAGGAAAGTGAAAACTGTGTACATCAAAACTATGTAATGTGCTTATAAACATTACAAATTAAAGCAATGTGGAAATATAAACATCTTCCTGTTCCAGTTTGTCCAAATTATCATTTCTTCATAGCTGAATATTTATATAAATATCTGACTAAATCAGTATAAACTAGCCAACTCTTCAAAACTAGAGGAGATCATTTGAGCAGTGTCCTGAGCGGCCCACTGGCGCTCGTACTGGTGCTCCACCTGCGTGGAAGGCTTCTGTGAGAGCAAGACGTGGCGCCTGTTCTGAAGTCGATGGTCTCTGAGAGCGATGATTATTACTCCACATAATCGCGTGCACTCCTGTCATCAAAACTGTGAAATGATCTTTTTCTTAATTCCTTATATTATTGTTTCTCATACATAACTATTCTTGAAAGGAGTAATTTTCTTTTTAATTTCTATCTTCCCTGTGTAGGTGGCAATTGTGGTCAAGTATTTCTTCCAATTTGGGTTCTTTCCCTGGAACAAGAACGTGGAATTGAACAAAGATAAACCTTACCACCCACCTAATATCATAGGAGTGGAAAAGAAAGAAGGTTATGTCCTTTATGATCTCATTCAGCTCCTGGCTCTGTTCTTCCATCGATCAATTTTGAAGGTACCGCACGTTAGCGCTGAGCAGCACACATTGACCACTGCAGCCCCTGGCCTGTCACTGGAGACCCTGAACACTAGGATTGGTGATGGGCTCCAGGGCCAGTGGGTGGCATCTACTTATGTGCTCTTTCTTTTTGTAACAGTTATGTGGACATTTTCTCCCACACTGTGTGCTCAATAATAAAACTTGCAATAAATATGGGAGAAAATTTCCCCCTGTCTCTACCCTGGGTTGAACATATCACAATTCCTGCACATTTGTGGGACCTGCCTGGATGGTGTGCAGTGTCTTAATGCCTAACACACTAAATTCTACTCCCGGTTTGAGCCAGGGCATCCGAGAGCTGCAGTCTGGGGTGGACTGTATTGCCTTTCATCTCCATTCGACCTTCTGCCCACCTTCTTTTGGTAGAATTGCTTTGACTGGGTATTTCATGCCATGAAACCATTAGCTGAGAGGCCATACATTAAGTGGTCTGGTGAAGCCAGGCTGTGCTTCCTGTGAGCTTACTGTTGAGAAAGCCATTCATTACATGCTCTGGGAAGACCTGTCTCCAGGATGATCCATCTCAGGCTCAGTAACTCTTGTCATCCTCCTGAGCAATGTGTGGGGTTTTTCTTCTCATACATTGTGAATTATAAGCTAAGCTTGTAAATATGCCACTCAACTCTAAAAATGAGAAATCTTTGCACAGAATACATTGTACTGATGTGCCAATTGTCACCACCTTACTTTCCTTCTTTTATTTTAACCTTGCCTCCTTTTATAAGATATTTTCAATTCATTTTATCAAGTAATATCTTTATTAGCTCCTTTTTAGATCAAGCTTGGCCTAAGTTAATGCATACACACACACACACACACACACACGCACACAAACATGCACACATACCTATATAACCGTGTGTTCAACTTCGGTCCAGCTAAGGGGGCTATTTCAAACTGGGTTTCATCTACATATACCTTGGTCAAGATCTTTACTCTGTCTCTTCTATCACCTTGCAAAGTGCCCAAGCCCCTAACCCTCCATTCTGGGGTAGCCTTACCTGGGTCACTGGGGTATGGTAGGTTTGCAAAGGTATGTTATCCAAGGAAACCAGCTGGCCAAAATTGAATTTGCCTACGTTTTCCAGTTCTTCTGATAAATTACCTGAATTTATCCAATTTGCTATTCTTGTTATGAGTATATTAATAAACGTACTAACCTTACTTTTTATTTCAGAAATTAAAGTTTTAAATTTCAGCATTTAAGACATGATAGTATAATGTTATATGTCAATTATACCTCAATAAAAAAAAGAAAAAGGCATGATGGTATAATTTGGCCACTTCAGAATTCTCTCGCAACTTTTGTATCCTTTTGCATGTCATTTGAAAAATTTGCATAAACCTTTAGGCATTTTGCTATTTTTTCATTAATAGTTAAATGGTTTAACAGCTACAGTTTTATATTTAAAGCATACAATAAAAAAAATCTTGGTGTTTCATATTGATATACTTACTCTGATACCTTCTTTGAAAATTTCGTATATATGGCAAATGTATTTGAGGTGCTATTATACTGAAATTTTGGCTAATGATGTGAAAAATACTTTTTGGAATGATAAATCTTTTCATGAGAAGACAAAATCACCCTACATCTTTTGAAAAAATAAACCTATTAAACAATGCAG
Source organism: Tapirus indicus (assembly GCA_031878705.1). Taxonomy (NCBI): domain Eukaryota; kingdom Metazoa; phylum Chordata; class Mammalia; order Perissodactyla; family Tapiridae; genus Tapirus; species Tapirus indicus. The sequence continues at coordinate 57,934,259 of CM062917.1, forward strand.
CTATGAAAACCAAACAATTAAAACAATGGGGAAATTTCAAAAGTGGTTAAAACTTTCCTATTTAGTATGAATTGCTGTGAATTTTATAAATAATCAGAAGTCACAAACAAATAATATGCTACTAAGAAAGTAATAGAAGAATCAAAGTATGTTAAAGTGTTGGCAAAAGAGAAAACTTTTTAAATGATTTGAAAGAAGTCATTATACATTGAAAAATCCCATTATGAAAACCTAAAATGTTTGTTATGTTTATCAGAATATGTTCATTGAATGTTTAAAAAATAATATATCTATAAGTAAATATTTAAGAATAATCTGTAAATTAGGTGACCTTGTCTTTTGATGAATTGATTATTCTACGAGTTGGTTTTTGGCAAATTGGCCTGGAGCCCTAGCCCTCTGAAGTGTGCGTCAGAGGGAGGCCTGGTAAGGTCCTGGGGAGGAAACGCATGGCCTGGCAGTCTGGGCACTCAGGAGGCAGTGAGCTCACTGGGGAGCTTTGTCCAACAACAGCAAGGTCATCATAGAGGTGACTTGTGGCAGGTAGCATCTCGTCCCAGCATGGTCCCTGGTTCTCAGCCTCCTCTTCTGCCATCACTCCTCCCCTCTTTATCAGCCTCTTTTATCCCATTTCCTTGAAGCAAACACAGGCTCTGCAGAATGCTTCATAATCTCTGTCTCACATGTGGGCCAACTTTTTTTGAGTAAAGTATTTGCAGCTCTGTTTCTGAGTCAGCCGTGTTAATGATTTAGGGGTCCACATCTTGCTTACAGGCTGGGGGAGGGACAGCATCATTACTCAAGTAGATATTTGGTGAACATGGGGTGGTGGGGCTAAATTCACCTATTGATACTTCAAGTTGATATTTCAAATGCTGGTTGTAAGAACAGAGAGATGTGTTCTGGAAGGCTGCTTTGACTCAAGGAACAAGTCAAATGACTATCATTTCACCTTTATTCGATCTGCCAAACATATGTCTCCATCTCAATTAATTAGCCAAACTCTTATCATCTACAGCCTCCCATCTCCGCTCTAGTGGGACTATCATAAAATTATGGATAATGAGCTTTCTTATAATCCCTTCACCTGCCCTGGTTTCTAATTTTTTTTTAAATTTCAGCTTTATTGAGGTATAATCAACAAATAAAATTGTAAAATATTTATAGTGTACATCATGATTTGATAAACATATACATTGTGAAAGGATTCCCCCACCTAGTTAATTAACACATCCATCACCTCACCTATGTATCCTTTTCTTTTTTTTTTTTTTTTGCGAGAACATTTAAGTTCTGCTGTCTTAGCAAATTTCACTTATACAATACAGTGTTATCATCTACAGTCACCCTGTTTTACATTTGGTTTCCTAATCTTGGGGGACAGTTCGTTGGATGAGATATTAGGAAGCAGAATACCCGCGCCCTCACCTGAAACGGCAGTCTGAGCTGTCCCTTCCCACTTTCAGTGCCACGGCTTATGGGATGAAGATGACGTCACCGACAGCGGCATGGACAAGGAAGAGTCAGATGATGAGCTCTCCCTCAGTCATGGCCGAAGAGCCTCCTCCGATTCTCTGAAATCCATCAACCTGGCCGCCTCCGCGGAGTCGGTGCACGTGTCCTTCCCTGAGCAGCCAGCAGCCGTCCGCAGGAAGCGCTTCAGCAGCAGCTCCCAAATATCCCATAGATCCAGCTTTTCTTCAAACAGGTCCAAAAGAGGTATCCGTCACATGATCCCCGGGCTGGAATAACCCGCCACGCTATCTCGTTTTGCTGGTGCCAGTGGGTCTGGGGCAGGGGAGTTTGCTGGGTGCTACCAAAGAGACAAATACTGTGATGTGAAAAAAAAGTGCTTTGAAATCAGACCCAAGTTCAAATCCCGGCTCAGCTCTGCATGTGACCTGGGGCAGTCACATCATTGCTCAAAATGTCTGATTCCTTCCCAGGACGAGGATTTTAGATAATTGTGAAAAGTGGCCAGCACACCACCATGTACCTAGTAAGTGCTGGGCATGTGATAGACTTAAAATCATACCCAGAGATCTGCTGGGTGTGTCCAGACTGCTGTAAATCACGATTTGTTTCAAAAATCTATTTAGATTTAATTGATGGGAACGTTTAGCCAAACTATCTAGTCAATTCCTCAGCTAGTTATTAATTTCTTACTAAACAGCTAGTACAATCAGAAAGCAGACCCGCCTTACAGTTTCCACTCGGAGTAATTGGGCTTTTCTATTTATAGCGCTCCTGTCTGAAGCTTTCCAAACACTCTAGTATCCATCTTCAGAGCACACTTCCCGCAGACACTGGCAGGTCATCTCGTATTTGTTTTACAGTTAGAGAAATTAGGACGTGAAAAAAGGCCTGGGTCATGGACCCCATCTGGAAAACCTCAACCTAGGACCCCGTTGAGCACTCTAGAAACTGTTCTTGTAGTGTCTTTCTTCCTGGGACAAAGATTACATGGCAACCCAGGAAAGAGCCAGCATTGCATGCACAAACCCACAGACGGGTTTCACCATGGCGGTAGAGTCGAGAGGACGGATTCCAAATTCTCAGTCCCCATCTTACAGCGTCTGTGCCCGCTCACCCTGTAAAACAGTTTCAAGCCATCCCTCTGCTTTGTGGACTCCCGGGGCTTCTGCGATCTTCATGTCAACAAACCCATAACTCACAGTGCATCTTGGTTTCCTTCTATTTCTAGGCAGCACAAGCACCCGCAATAGCAGTCAAAAAGGAAGCAGTGTTTTGAGCATTAAGCAAAAAAGCAAAAGGGAGCTTTACATGGAAAAGCTTCAAGAACATTTAATCAAAGCAAAAGCATTTACTATAAAGAAGTGAGTGCATGAAAACACGTGGGTCCTGTATTTTATTTTCGGGCTGGGGAACTGGTGTAATTATTTCATGTAAACCAGAGGCGAAGAGGAGAGAAGTGACTCTCCATGTCACAGACTTCATCTGCTTAAGATAGAATAAAATGACCCATTATTATATTGTTTTTAAAAATCATTTTCCAATAAGTATGATTCATTTTTATATCCATTGCATTCATAAACAGTTTTCCTGTTTGACCAAGATAAATAATTTCAAGGGCTCACAGTATGTAATTCTAGCCGTTATTCTGGTAAAGTCTAACTGGACAGAGAGGAATTCAATGTCAAAGTTGGCAGAGCTTTAGAAATAAACTCTCATCCTAGAGAGAGGGGAAATCGAGGCCCACGGCAGGGAAATGGTTTACCCAACGTCACACAGCCAGTCTCCAGAGAAATGCACAGGTTCCCCCAGATGTCAGGGACACAGACAGGCAGCAGACAAGGAGGGGGAATGGAGGAGGTGCAGCATTATCCAGGCTGGTCCTGAATATGGGCTCTGAGACCAGGAGGGCTGTCCACACCTGAACAAGGCCTTGAATTGAAGGCCAGTGAAGATAGGGCAGAGGCTGGACAGACAAGCCAGAGCCAGGAGCTCACGGTAGTGGAGGACAGAGCAAGCTCAGGGCACTGCCTGGGCACAGGAGAGCCATAGGAGCGGAAGAGAAGAGGAGCAGGGGCTTCCTAGTGTTTACCTGGTGCTCGTCAGGACTCCCAATCCAAGCACCATCGTATATTCCCATTTAATTCTCACCCCAGCCCTGTGCCTCAGTTCTTATTACTACCCATGGTTTACAGAAGAGGCAACGAAAATGCAGACTTGAGTAGCGTGCTCAAGGTCTCACAGGTAGAGAGTAATTGAATCAGGTGACAAACCTGGCACCTCATTTCCAGGGTTTTATACCACTGTTATGTTTCAAGCAAGAGAAGGTCTGTGGTCCCATCAGCAAAAAGGGCCGTGGTGCCTACCTTGGCAAAGAACTTGCGTACACTGTCTGTTAGAGCAGGAGCCACCTCCAGCAGGACTGTCCTGAGGCTGAGAGAGGGAGGGCAACTTGATTAGAAAGAGAAATGCAGAGGAACAGAAAGAGTGCAGTGTCTGGTCATTCCTCCCATCCCATCCCACCTGATGCAAGTGAATGGGGGGGGTCTCTGTTTTGCAGGACCCTGCAAATATACGTGCCCATCAGGCAGTTCTTCTATAACCTCATCCACCCAGACTACAGCGCCGTGACCGACGTGTATGTGCTCATGTTCCTGGCTGACACTGTCGACTTCGTCATCATCGTCTTTGGCTTTTGGGCCTTTGGGGTAGGTTGGGGGTGAGGGCCACCACACATCCAAGAGCGATGCTGTCCTGTGAAATGCCACTCGGGCCTGAACGTGTTGTCTCCTTCCCAGAAACACTCAGCAGCAGCAGACATCACCTCCTCGCTGTCCGAGGACCAGGTCCCTGGGCCGTTTTTGGTGATGGTCCTCATTCAGTTTGGAACCATGGTGGTGGACCGAGCACTGTACCTCAGGAAGACTGTGTTGGGAAAGGTCATTTTCCAGGTCATTCTTGTGTTTGGAATTCACTTCTGGATGTTCTTCATCTTGCCTGGCGTGACTGAGAGGTAAGGTCTTCCGAAGCAGGAGGCATGGGCCCACTTGAATGCAAATCTATTTCATAAGGTAATCACGCCATGTGCATTGGCACAACAGAATCACCAGGTACTGGCAGAGGTGTGGCAGAGCAGCACCACAGAAAGGAAAAGTCTGAGGTTTTAATCAATATTAAATTCAATGTGGATCCAAAATGTGAACTGATTCCTCAAAAATATTTTCATTGCATTCTCATGTGCATTTGTAGAAGTAGGGTTTTCAGAATAAAAGAGGTGACAGCCTTGACGATCAGAGCAAACCTAGGTCCTCATGTTGTGACCGTCTCCACACCTTAGTAGATACAGAGATGAATTGAACCATGGTCTTAGGAGCATTATTAGGATGATGAGAGGATGTGAAACTATGTCATATGAGAAGCAGGTGAAAAAAATGGAGACTGTGTAACCAGTAGAAGAAAATATAGAGGGATGGTGGGGAACAGATGATAATAGTGTCTGCCACAGAGGGTAGTTTTGAGGGTTACATTTAACAGTGTTTGGAAAGCTCCTGACCCCGTCTGGGTCTCAGCACACGAGGAGGGAAATGTGCAGACCCCTGACTCCAGGACTCTGTTGCCATTAACTCAACTATTGCTACTGGCTAAAATGGGTTGGGGGATTAAATGAGGGAGGGTTTAAAAAGAGCAGCCTGAAGTTAGGTAGGGAAAGGGCTGGTAAGATCCTAGGAGGTGGCTGCTGTATTTCCCTCCACGACCTTGACCCTCTTCAGTTCCCCAAGGGCGCCATGACCTCCAGCACCTCAAAGCCCGTCTGCTCCTTCCCCTTGTTCCCCCTCCAAACCACAGTGCCTCCTCCTCCTCACTCTTTAGATCTCAGCCCAGACGGCATTTCTTCCCACCCCACGCCTCCACCCAGAACAGTACTTGGGACCAAGTGTTAATGCAGGAGCCAATGAATGGGACAGTCAATAACAGAAAGACAAGGGAGACTGCTAGAATCCAGAGATGGCTGTTAGGTGTCAGTGTAAGGTCTGCAGAAGGAGAGGGTGGAAGTATCCATATAATGTTAGAAGGAATGATCTTTTTAATAAACATATCATTAAAAACTCTTCATGTTTAATATTAATTTGATCCTTTAATCATACCTCAAGAGTCATTCATAGCCAAGATTTATGACTAACATGTCTATCTGGCTGGCTAACACCATTTTTGGAAGTGTGAATAGAAAATAGGGAAAATGGGTTTTACTTATATGGCTCATAAACCAACTCAAAAGTAATTCCTAACAAGGATATCCACATCTCCTCAACAAGGGCTGGAGCTAAATGTCTGTTCTCACCTGTATGTTTAAGAATTAACGTAAGAGGGGGCCGGCCCGGTGGCGCAGCGGTTTAGTCCGCGCTTGGCAGCCCGGGGTTCGCTGGTTTGGATCCCGGGCGCCCGCCGATGCACTGCCTGTCAGCCATGCCGTGGCGGCGTCCCATATAAAGTGGAGGAAGATGGGCACGGATGTTAGCCCAGGGCCAGTCTTCCTCAGCAAAAAGAGGAGGATTAGCAACGGATGTTAGCTCAGGGCTGGTCTTCCTCACCAAAAAAAAAAGAATTAACGTAAGAATTCAGTATAAGGATTATTGCTTTAAAGTAATACATGGTGGCAATGCAAAATACTTTAAAAGGAAAAATTGAATTAGGATAACTTTTCCTGAGTCTAAAGTAGAACTAACTAAAGCGTTGTTACTCAGAAGACACCCAAGAGCCCAGTAAGTCTCCCACTCCACACCATATATTGGGAGAGTAAACATCTCTCAGATGATAAAAATAATTCAAATTAAGACAAGCTGCTTGTAGAAATATTAGAATTTGGTCATGAGAATGTTGTGAATCTTATTTGTTAGTCTTTAAAATAGAATAAATATAATTTTCTTTATAAATATATAATTATAGCTATCTCTCAACTCAGAGAAATAAACCAAATTCAACACCCATGGTAGCCAAATTTCAACACCATGGATGATGAAAGTTGATTATTTAAAAGCATCAAATAGCCATTCTCCACCAGCCCTCATAGAGACTCTTAATTTCAAAGAGGAAGGAGACCTTAAAAACTTTCCAGACCTACTGTCTAATTTTACACATTGAGATAAGTGAAACCCATAAAGAAGAGTGATCTTTCCAAAGTCATTCAGCTAATTATTGGTGAGGCCAGATCCCAATCCCAGGCCTCTTGGCCCTACTGTATACTACACCTGCTGTATACTACCCCACCACCAATGGGAAGTATCTCACACTTGCTTCCAAGCAGATTTTTTTAAGTGACAGAACCTACTATTTCATTGTGCAGTGTGAAAAGGATTTGGTTATTCCAATCCCAGAAGAGAGCTCAGAGCCCCAGAGCATGGATCTTTGCCATGTACTAACAGGGAGCCCCTCGGAGACCAGTGCTCCGAGATTAAATACAGCAATGGCAAAGCCATGGAGAGTCACTTTAGGAAGATCAAATCACCAAATAGCTTTGTGTGTCCTGCTTGTATCAGTTTCCTATTGCTGCTGTAACAAATTACCACAAACCTAGGTTCTAAAACAATGCAAATTTATCACGTTACAATTCGGTAGGTCAGGAGTCTGACAGGTCTCACTGGACTAAAATCAAGGTGCTGAGAGGGCTGTTCCTTTCTGGAGGCTCTAGGGGAGAATCTACTTCCTTGCCTTTTCCAGCTTCTAGAGGTGCCTGCATTCCTTGGCTGGCGGCCCCTTTCTCCATCTTCAAAACCAGCAACAGGGGTTGAGTCCTTTTCTCATTGAGTCTCTCTGACGCTTCTGTTGTCACGTCTCCCTCTGCCCACAGCTGAGAAAGATTCTCTCCCTTTAAGGACTTGTTGATTAGATTGGGCCCACCTGGATAACCCAGGTGATCTTCCCATCTCAAGGTCCTTAACCTTAATCACATCTGTGGAGTCCTCTTTGCCCTGTAAGAATGACATGTTCACAGATTCTAGGGATCAGGATATGCACACCTTTGGGGGGTGCATTTTTCTGTCTACCACAGTGTTCTACCAGGCTTTTGAAGAGATTAACAGCATAACAAAACACCTTCCAAACCAAATAGAGCTGAAAAGTGTGTTATAACGATGGAGTGAATAAAAGCTTCTCCTGTGGTGACTCACATATGCAGATGTCATGCATATTCAGTTCAATTTCACATTTATTGAGCACCTACAGTGTCCAGGGCAGTAGACCAGATGAGAAGCAGCATGACACCAATGTGAATAAAGCATGGACCTGTCCCCATGTGGGAAGGCCCACACAGTGGCTCCCAGGGCTCAAGGCACTATGACAATCACTAAAGCTGTGGTCACAGAGATCATTTCTACCTCTCTGGATCTCACCAATGAGCCTCACCTAATGGCCATTCCTAGTGCAACAGATTATCCTATCTTTATTTTTGGATATTTAGTACAAGATATATTAGGACTGGCAATCCTTTTGTCTTGTTGCCAGCATGTCAGTGGCAACATAATTTACTGACATTTCAAATTAACATCCAAAATTTGTTTTTCTCCTTCAAATATCATTACTGAAAATTTAATTTATTATTGTTCATATTACTGGTCATATTGTCTAAATCCTTTTCAACACAAGAAAAGAAAAAAAGAAGAAATAAATTAGCAGTCTTTTAAGCTCTACAGAAGGAAATTATGACCACCGGTCAGAATACTGAGCATCAAGAAGCCCCAGTATCTTGAATAATTAACCTGATAAATGGCTTTTGCTGTGTTCATGCATATCATTTAGTCCACAAACGTTCAGTTGTTGCCTACAGTCTACAAAGCACTGTGTAAGTAGGTGCTGTGGGAGACCCAGAGATGAGTCAGGTATAACTCCAGGCTGCAGCAATAAAGCAGGTAGAGACCACCAAAGAAAAAGTCTTCCAGGATAGGACACCATAATGTCCCTAATTACATTTAACATGATTACTTCAGGAATTACAGATTAACTGTCACTTATTCCAAGTTGACACACTTTAAGGTTGTAGGAGGGAAAATGTTTATTTTTTTAAATGGGTAAAACATGGGTTGGTCCTTTTGTAAGGAATAGAAGGCAATACAGTTTTATGTCTTTGACTATAATTTTGATAGATATAAAAGAATTCTAACCCATGCAGTTTTCATATCAAATCTCTGTAAAATCATAGCGTGTTTTCCTGGAGAGCTAAAATAATGTTCTTCCTAATGCTCCTAGACAGAGTGGGGGAATGGATAGTTGACGTGGGCTCTCTGTAAGATATCTGATATTTTTGTTGATAACTTGTCAAGTGCTAGGTCGTGGTCAGATATGGTTAAATTAATTCATTAGGTCCTGAAGTAACAAAGCTGGATTTCTCTACAGGGAGACATTCATGAGCAATATTGCTGAGATCTGGTTGTTGAGATCTACTTAAGGTCCCTAGGCTCCCCAGGCACATAGGCCCACATGTTCTTGGCTTGTTCTTAAATCTTGTCAACTAAAGAATAGCTATTTTCAATTTAAAAATAACATATGTTTCCTTCTAACAATGAAATTAAAAGTTAATAAGGCAAATCCAAAATACAACATAAAGAGTAATACACTGCTTATATAAAAAACTTCCAATATCGCTCTTAATTTTAAACACAGGGGAGATTACACTAGGTCTTGCCGAGAATTCCCCAGAACTGACTGAATTGACTTTAAGTGCCAGAGGGGCAATTAGGTTGGTTTTTTTTAATCCTAAATTGGTGTCCTTTTATACCAGAAGAGTATTCCATTCCTTCACTTTTCTGATTTTTCACATTTTAGGAAATTCAGCCAGAACCTGGTGGCTCAGCTGTGGTACTTTGTGAAATGTGTTTACTTCGGGTTGTCTGCCTACCAAATCCGCTGTGGGTACCCAACGCGCGTCCTTGGGAACTTCCTCACAAAGAGCTACAATTACGTCAACCTTTTCTTGTTTCAAGGGTAAGGACACTGCATCGTCATGTCGCTCACAGAGGGGAGTGACAACCGAAGGGCACTCTGTCTCCTCCCCGGGGAGCAGTGGGAAGAGGGAGAACGCTGAGGGCAGCAGTGTAGGTCCTCGCGGACTCCTACAGTGCTTGGCCAAAGAACAGGTCCACCTCTTTAAACACTTTTCCATGTGTAGTTTCACACACCCGGCCAGGAAATTATTCTAGGGTCATCCACGTGGGTTAATTGTCTATTCCTGTATCCTCCATAATTACTGTGATAATATTGTAGGAGGAAAATAAGTATACATGATCCTTAAGTATTAATATACTTCTGGGCACAACAGAGCCGAATATTTGAAATCTGGACTATTCCAAAATACCTTTGGAATTTTAGGTACACAGTAAGTTCATCCATTGAAAAGGGGCATTTATTCCACCTAATAGCAACCTGAGTGCCACACAACTTGCTTGTACCTGCTAGTAAGTTAGCTATTCAAATGAAGCATATTGGCTCTTCCATATGAGGATTTCAGTGGTAGCATCTCTTCTCTGTTCCCTCAGAAGTTATACCATGACATAGAGGGTCAGGCTGCTCATGGCACTGCTGACTCCTTGGTAGCACCAGACCTGGGGACTGGTGACTTAGTCACAAAAGGGTGTTGAAGGTGCTCAGGTGTTGTGAACTGCCATATCTGGAAAGGTGTTTCACTTAGTGCTATCCTGTGTGGGATCCTGATATTTCTTCCAGGGGTTGGGTTAGTGTTCACTCAATAGAGCTGAGTAGCTGGGGCGGGGAGATTTCTGAGTGGTAACTCAGCTGCTACGAGGGCCCAGGGATGAACCCAAGTTCTCCAGCTTGGGAGAAGCTCTGCATCAGTCAGGAAACAAGGAAGAGTCCCCAGACCCAAAAGGAGCCTGGGCCAACCCATTCCCAGCTGAAGTACAAGAGACTAAGCCAGAGTCCCATCAGCCTTAGTCATCTAGTTAGTCCACCAGCTGTGAGCCCTCCCACCCCTGCTCCTGAGGACGTGTGCAGCTCCCTCTTATTTCTCTCATTTGCCCTCTCTTCCACTTACCAGGTGAATAGTCTTTCCTAATTCATTCGACAGCAACATTCCAATAATTCAATAATCCTATGACCAACAGATTCTCATAACATAGGCAAATAAATGTTTAAAAAAGTAAAATTGTGGTTATTTGTAGATAATATGATCCTATATATAGAAAATTCTAAAGACTCACCCAACAAACTGTTGAAACTCATCAACAAATTCAGTAAAGTTGTAGGATATAAGGTGAACATACAGAAATCAGTTGTGTTTCTATATGCTAACAGCAAAACCTGAAAAAAAAATAAAGAAAACTCTCCCATTCACAATAGCACCAAAAACAATAAAATACTTCGAAATAAATTTAACCAAAGAAGTGAAAGATTTATACAATGAAAGCTACAAGACTGACAAAAGAAATTGCAGAAGACACCTTCAAACATCTTTAAAAAGGGGATCCCAATTTGTTAAGACCACCAGCCAACAAAAAAGGAATGGACAATGCCAAACCCTGTTTTGGACTTAAAATGAAAATCAGTTGTATTCCAAGTTGGATTTTACCATAAAAGTCGCCTTGGGAATTTTTTCTGCATCACAAGGGCTAAAGCAATAAGGACCTACAGGAAGCCCCAGGGTTGACCGGGTGATGGGGGCCATCCCACAACTGTCTCTCTAACAAGGCATTGTTTCTGCCAGGTTCCGCCTCGTTCCATTTTTGACTGAGCTGAGGGCCGTGATGGACTGGGTGTGGACAGACACGACCTTGAGCCTCTCCAGCTGGATCTGTGTGGAGGACATCTATGCTCACATATTCATCCTGAAATGTTGGCGGGAGTCAGAAAAAGTAAGCCAATAAAAATGCCTTATCCCTATCTGTTTCTCTTAGACACAGGCTGGTTATAAGATTAATGTGAACTTCTGCAAGTGTTGTGGCCAAATAAATGGAGACGGGGCAAAAACTACCAAGACCTATAAAAGCCCCATTGATTTCCACCCTACTAGAGTTGGGAATTTTGGACTTCCTGCTGCCTTAGTCAGCAATAGAATCCAGATGTGTTCTTCTTTTGGCAACTGTACATTGTAGTTATTTTTAAAAAGAGAAATGATATATTGCAGTGTGACCCAGTGATTCTTACACAGCTCATTTGGGAGCAGGAAGGAATGTGGTATGGTGGAGAACAGTGGGCTCAGGCGGCTTGCACTCGGGCTCACCCTCTGATTCACTCTTTGATGAGGAACAATTTAACCTCTGTGCAAAGGAAATTGAAGTGCAAACATTTGCTTATTCTGCTAGGTTGAATGTTAAGGTTTAAATATGGATATAACTGCTATTATTTATTGAATTTTTGAAAGCTTTAAGATGTGAAACAGGAGCCTGTTTCATAATAGCAATAGAAATACCCAACAAACGCGAGTCGAGGTGGTATGAAATGTCTTTTTTCCTCATCTCGAGAATACCCTCTTTGGAAAAGTCCTCTCTACTCCATATAATTTCTGGTGTGTTCTACAGCTTCTTCTGGGAATTTCAGCTTTAAAATCATGGGGCCCATTGTTCTGTGGTCTCTGTATTTATGGGGTTTGTGGGCGTGAAGAAGATGGGGGCTGGCAATATACTTAAAATCATACTGGTTTGTCCTGATTTTTAAGGAGTGAAAGAGTTGAGGTGACAGAATATGAGAGCCAGTCACTAAAGGGTCATTGAGAGTAGCAATCAAGGTGACAATGGGCCTGGAAATCATGACATATGAGGAAAAGTAGGAAGAACCAAGAGTTATTCAGTCTGAAGTAGAAAAATGTGGGTGGAGGCAAAAATAATAGCTGTTTTTAACTATTTGAAATATTGGAAAATAGATGAAAAATTCTCATTAGTTGGTGAGACTCAAGAAAACAGAATTAAGACAAGTAGGCAAAAGCTCCAGTAAGTTTCAGTGGAACATAAAGAACTTTCTAATAATCAAAGCTTCCCCATCAGACCTCTGGAGCTGGGAGGTCTCCCTCCAGTTCCTAGAGCCATTCATTCAACAGGTATTGTACCAGTTGTCAGTTGCTGCTAACAAATACCTCAAAACTTAGTGGTTTAAAGATAACCATTTTATCTGTTCACAGTTCTGGGGGGGTCAGCATTTTGGGCTGGCCACCACTGGACAGCCTTGCCTGGGGTCACTCCTGTAGCTGCCATTTTGTAGGGACCAAGCATAAGCAAGGGAAAGAAAGGCAAGAGAGAGAGAATCAGTTCAAGAGAGGCAAGTCAAGAGGATGATTTCAGAACAAGAGGGTCTGAACCTCTCTGAGATGGTAAGCAAAAGACCAGCAGAAAAAAAAAAGTAAAAATTCTTAGTATCAGATCCAAAGGAGAAAGATCCAGATGGGGATCTGGCAAGCGTAGAATCAGAGGCATGGAAGAACAAGTCAGCAGTGGCAAAGAGGAACGGCCATCCTACAGAAAGTTGGAGATAGAGAGACTGGCAGTGAACAAACTCATGCCAGATAGCCTGTCTTCTCTGTGAGTAGATGGGTACATCTACTGAGAGCAGGAGTGAGAGATGGCATTCTAAGGCCCAGAGCCTGCCCAAAGGATTACAGAAACGGGGAGACATTGCTTCCCCTGGGTGAACAGGAGGGGGGCTCTTTCCAGGGGGGTTTCTGAATCAGAACTTGTGTAACTCCCACACAGATGCGGGGCCATTTTTCATGTAAGCAGCTGTGGCTGCCCCATTCCTTGGCTCATACATGGTTTTCACTGCCTTTGAGCCAACAGGTGACAATGTTCTTAATACTGTACTTAATGCCTGTTCTCCTTGTAAAGGACAGGATCGTTCTGCCTAGAACATTAGGCATTCCCGCCCAACAAAAAACTTGCAATTATCCTTTTTATTTTATCTTTAAGAAATAAAAAGCTTCATTTTAATGTATCACCTCTTCTTAAATATATACTTCCATCTTAGGCTGGGTTGATGGCTGTTTCAGAATATCTGCCTTTTAAGTCAAACATGATAAAACTTCCTGAGAAATGTGGCAGGTACGTATTAAGGGAGTCTGAACGAGTCTGGCACTACTTTCTACCCCACCCCATCAGAGATGAAACATTACCAGTGAAAATCACTTGTCTGGTACAAAGCAGAAGAGTCAGCTTCTTTTGAAAGTTACTTTCACTTGGGGATTAGTCCATGTCGAATGTCGTGTGCTCCTGGGGCTTCGTGAATATACTTTGTGAAGCAAGAACAACTTCCTGAAAGGCAAACTGTTAGCATGAGTGCACACAATGCAGGCTGCTCACTCTCCATGCAGCCACTTTCCCCAAAACACTGTAGGAAGCTGGCTGGAAGTGTAGCACAACAGGATCACAGGAGAGAGCTGACTTCCCCAGGAAGGGGCACACGGAGCAGCACGGGTGAAGAAGGTGCGGTCCCTTTGGAAAGTGAAGGAAAAAGTGGCCAAAGGTCTTGGCCCTGTTCTCTCCTGGGAAATGCACAGAGGAGTGAGCAGGAGGAGAGAGAAGATGGGTGGGGGTTCTGGGGACTCTCAAAGATGAGGCTTCAGGAAAGGAACTGGTGTGGTCCCACTTCAGGCAGAAGAGACCCAAGCTCTTCTTGGCAGAGAGAAGATAAATCTCCCTTAATTCACACAACTCTTCGTTCTGGAATGCTAGGGTGCTGTCGGAGTGGGAGGAGTGGCCTATTATCTAAACTTGCCTCACTGAGAAAATTATGAAAGAGCAAACCTGTATGTGTGTGTGTGTACACATAGGTGTGTGAGTGTATATGTGTGAATATATATTTAAAATTTTTAAATAGTAGACTCCAATTTTCCTTTCAAAATAGAAAATTATAACCAACAGTATCAAATTCCAGTGCAAAAATATCAAAATACACTGCTGCGGGGGCCGGCCCAGAGGGGTAGAGGTAAAGTTTGCATGCTCGGCTTCAGTGGCCCAGGGTTCACGGATTTGGATCCCAGGCACAGACCTACCCACCACGCATCAAGCCATGCTGTGGCAGAGTCCCACATACACAAAAAAATAGAAGATTGGCACAGATGCTAGCTTGGGGAAATATTTCCTCAACCAATAAGAAAAGAAATCACACTGCTGTGATCTGAACTTCACGCAGCTTTCAGAGAGCAGAGTCATCTAGAAGCATTACCTTCTGTGCTCTGGGTGAGTTCTGCTCTCCGTCCTGGCTCCACTCTGCCCTCTGCTCTGGGCCTGTCCTCCTGTTTCCAGGCCCATCTCTGGCAATCACTAAGTGTCAGGACTTGTAGAGCCTTTGTAGCAGTCCTCGGGGGCATCTGTGCTGACTCACAGGCCTCTCTCCGAGTTTGTAACCTAGAGCTCAGTGTCTACAGGTAGAATGTGGATTATCTTTCCTTACCTTAACCTACTGAAGTGGGCAGACCCCGCTGAGGGGATGTGAGCCCAGGGTAACTCAGGCCGGGTTGGGGAGTGGGGACGGCCGCCACGTAATATATGTAGCCTAACCTCCAAGTAACTCTGGGAGAAAACAGGTCACTGAGAAGCCACATAAAAGTAGGAATGTGCATACAGATCTGAAGCAGCTTTAATACCAGCCAGCAAAGCTAGCGTCTTCCACTTTGTGCACAGCCTCCAAGCTCAGTGCTTAGTGGGTCCTTAATAAAACAATGCAAGTGCTTCCAGTCCTATCGGTGCACTGCTCTTGTGAGAGAGCAAGTCCCTCGTGTGACACATACACCTACGCCCCTCAACACGCACCTGCCCTCCCTCCAACACCGCCCCCGCAGCAAAGCACCCAGCAAGGGCCTGTGCAGAATCACAGTGGCCCAGAGCAGGCTCTCCTGATCCTACAGATCTTATTGGCTGTGAAAAACAAGGTCTTTGACAACCTGTATCCTGAATAAAATTTAAAATGTTTTTCCACCCACCAAGGGCAGGAAGGGGTCAGTTGAAAGGCACAGCTTTTGAATATTCAGAAATTTAAAGTCAAATGCCTCCCCACCCCAACATGATCCCTTCAAAGCAGAAAGAAGCTCTATTCAGCAGAGTATTTGATCTGTGGGTCACCAGCAAAACCCACATGGCCATTTTAAGGAGAAAGGCACTCAGGCCATGGTGGCCCCTCGCAGTACCTCCTGGGGAACAGGCAGTGAGCTCATGACAGCCTCACGTCACTACCTAAGTTCTTCCCGGGTGGGGCCAAGGCTGCTCTCCCTTCTTCAGAGCAAGTGGAGCAGGACCCTGACCGCATCCAGTCGCATCCCCATGGGGAGAGCGCTCGCCCTCCTCCCCTGCTCCTGGGGCAGCGCGAACCTCCGTAAACTCTTCTGTTGCAGAGATACCCTCAGCCGCGGGGGCAGAAGAAGAAGAAGGTGGTGAAGTACGGCATGGGAGGCATGATCATCGTGCTGCTCATCTGCATTGTCTGGTTTCCTCTTCTCTTCATGTCTCTGATCAAATCTGTCGCTGGGGTGATCAACCAGCCCCTGGACGTCTCGGTCACAATCACCCTGGGAGGGTACCAGGTAACGGCTGTGCTCTCCTCCCGGCCCCACCTGCTGGCACCTCCCCTGACACAGGGCTCTTTCCTGACAACCACCTACAGGACATGTGGTTAGTTTTTTGTGGGTCCATATTTCCTGTCTCAACTTTGGTCAGCCAATATGTGATGTTTGAAAGAAGGTGCAGAAGACAGTGAAAGAATAGTTCTGGTCTGGCTTTGAGAGATCTCGGAGGCCAGTTGCTGTGGGTACTCAGTGGGTGAGGTACATGTACATATTTTTCTTTAACCCAGGATGCAGAGAACAGCTTTGGAACATTGACAACACTGTATATCTTTGTTTTCCAGCCTATTTTCACGATGAGTGCCCAGCAAAGCCAGTTGAAAGTTATGGACCAGCTAAAGTTTAATAAATTTGTGAAAGCTTTTTCTAGGGACACTGTAAGTAAATGCATATAATAGATCTCTATGAAGATCTTTCATCTAGGCCAGCTTCCTGGTTGTCATATTAGTCACTATTTGCCATGCCTGTGGTGGTGGGAAGGACTTTTCAGGGATTATCAATTATACACAGCAGATTCCTGGCCACTAGCCACTTTGAAAATCTAAGATGTCATGTCTATATTATTGTACATAGTGTTAACAAACATAATTTTAATTCAGAACATTTTAATATAAGCACAACAGATGTTGATTCTTATTAAATTTTTAAAATTTTTTAAATTATGGTAGATATTGATCCCTTTGACTGGTAGATCTGCTCTGGGAATCTCTCCTAAGGAAGGAATTCAAAATATGGGGAAAGCTCTGTGCAGGTACCTGCTTGTGAGAGCATCCTCTGTAGTAGTGAAAACCGGAAGCAACTTGAGGGTCCAACAAGTAGGAACTGGTTGAATGAATCATGGGAGGTGTATTGAATGGATTTGATTGACACTGGCTTCCGGGGCAGTCAGCGGGGGAGAAGGGGCCACTAACACTTTTTATTTTATTTACTTGCTATGTTGTCTGAATATTTTCCAAGCAACTTCTTTTGTAATAAAAAATCATTACAAAGACTATACATGGTATGAAAATTTCTCAAGATAAAACATAAATGAGAAAGGATACACACTATTATTTTTAAAATGATAAAAAAAATCAGATATACATCCCCTACTGCATAAAACAGTGATAATATTCTAGTGGCAGAGTTGCAGCTGATGTTATCCTTTTCTCTAAATCCCCAGCTTTTAATATGATAACATGATTTTTCATAATTAAAAGTCACTTTGCAAATAATGCTTCTTATTTAGAGAAAGTGATTAGGCAAACAGATGCTTTTCTCTTTTGTAAAATTATCAGCCTGTGATGCACACTGTCAAAACTGATCTTGAGGAGTGAGCAGCTATGGGGACAGGGCCGGGATGTCCTGAGTGGGTTAAATTTGACTCTCTCATGAGAGGGCCATTCCCCAGTAGTTGATAAATTTCTTCCTTAGTGAAGAGGAAAAACGAAATTCAGTCATCTGATTTTTCTTTACTGTTTAACTGGAATGACTCCATAGCTGCACTGCTGTGGCAATACCACCACTGGGTTTAGCAATGTAACTGCCCGTGCCTGTGGGAGCACAGCTGGTACAAGGGAGCACCAAGACAGTCCATTATAGAGATTTTCCTTTCAGAGAAAGAAGTCCTCTCTATACAGTCAGTTACAAGGAAGAGTGATTGCTTTCTTTATCCATCATCATGTATGTGATCTATTTATGCATGTATATTTGTGCGCATACAGGGTGCTATGCAATTTCTGGAAAATTATGAAAAAGAAGACATAACAGTAGCAGAACTGGAAGGAAACTCAAATTCTTTGTGGACCATCAGCCCTCCCAGTAAGCAGAAAATGATACACGAACTCACGGACCCCAATAGTAGCTTCTCTGTTGTTTTTTCCTGGAGTATTCAGAGGTAGTTACTGTGCTTCCATGCATAATTTCCCCTTTCCCCCATCTGAACTCGGGGTGGGGGTGGGGGTAGAAGGATAGAAAAATTCGATTAATAGTTGACATTACATCTTGGGAACATCCATTCGATGCTAAAGCTAACATTTTTGTTTATTAAATAATGATTTGCCTGGAAATCATTGACACAACTAAGAACTTCTTAGTTTTCCTTTTGTTCTACTAACTTCCGTTTTGAAAGAGAGGCTGGCAATGAGTTCTGCAAGCAAGAGAGAGAGAGAAAGAAAAGAAAGAGGGTGATGATTATAAAATGAAGCAGAGTCTGGGTGAATTGTAAGATTTGCCTGAAAGGTTGAAGTTTGGTCTTAGTAAAGAACTTGCAGCCTCTGGAACCTCGGATTCTCACTCCATGCCTCCACCATGGGAGATGCCCTAGCAAACCTTTTCTCCAAGCATGAGGTGTGAGAGCAGCTGGCAGTCCCAGGATGGGGAGAGCCGGAGAGATTCCTTTCCACCTAGCCTAAGCCGACGGCAGCATGCAGCCCTGCTTCACTTGTTTAGACACAATGCGTCTTAGGAAAAGTTCTTGCATCCAAAAGCTGGATGTGTTAGTAGAGCCGTCTGGGGCCCTCGACACAATACAGGAGCTGATGAGCATAGTTTCTCTCATCACAGTCCTGTGACGTGGGGCTCTGGGCAAGCTTATCTGGGCAGACAAGTGATGGGTTCATTTGGGTCCACAATACCAGCTTCTTGGTTGGAATTAAGAGAGAATCGTGATAGATAGAAAAGAAGCCTTCTCCAATCTACAGTGAATTCACAAGGAAACAGTAAAGAATTATTTCAAAGGGGGCTGTTCAGAATTTAAAGAACTTCTTTAATCTTATTTTCTCCTTTTAAATGTGCCAAATTCCTCACATGGAATTCTGTACTGCCAAAAATTTGCTTCCTAGCCTTTTCTTTAAAGAGCTATCAAAAGAATAACAGAAATTAAAAATCAACCTCTGATTGAACATTCTTTTTAAAACACAGATTTTACTAGTCCCCATGGAAACTACCTTCATTGGGTCACTGTAAAGGGTGTTGGGAAACTCATGTCAGAGCGTGGAGATGGTTTCTCTGTGAGTCGGCCAACTCTGCTCCTTGCCCACCTCTGTTTTGAAGGTGTTTGTGGCCTCCCGGGGTTGTACTAACCTGGTTGTCTGAGAGGCTGGATGTACACGTGAGGTGGACACACAGGGCTGGGTTGACACTTGTGAACCCAATGAAGACTTAGTGAGGTTAATAAAATGAAGAGTCACGTGAGTTTTTAAATCTCTCTTCCCAACTTCTGAATAATCACTGACACTGAGCTCTTTTTTTTTCTTCACAGAAACATGAGTCTGGGTGCAAAAGCAGAAATAGCAACAGATAAGCTTTCTTTTCCTCTTAAAAATACTACACGAGAGAATATAGCTAAAATGATAGCTGGCAACAACACAGAAAGTTCCAAAACACCAGTGTAAGTTGATGGTTGCTGTTAATACAGCTTTAATAGGTGTACGTATCTGGTACCAAATCTCCATCTACAAATGCATGTGCGCAAGAGCTTCAGGAACTGAGTGAATTTCTGTTTGGAGGCCTTGTTGTGCTGGATTAAAGCAATTCCATTTCTTCCTTCCCGCTCTCTGTCCACTCGCACAGGGAGGTTGATCAGGTCTCTGGGTGCAGACCTTGCTGTATCTGACCATAACCACCAGGAGCCAGGAAAGACCCTGTGAGACCCTCTACTACTATTACTCCTGCCCTGGGGTCACTGAATGCCCAGCCAGTGAATGGGGGATGTGGAAATACAAGGGGTAAAAAGGAAATTTGGGGGAAAAAAACTACATTTTAACATATTATCCTGCCATATAAGTACTCCACTTCAAAGAAATCCAAACTGTGATGTGTAGATTCTGAGCTGAGAACTAGCAATAGAAAAAAATGCTTTTGGTATAAAACTGCTAAATGCAGTATTCCCGATGTCCCCCAGCCCTTGCCCAGGCTGTCCTCCAGTCTGCTCGGGCCCCGTTTTAATGCAACGATAGGAATCGCCGTGATGCAGTCCTCAGATGTGTCCCTAAGATGGACTTTGTTAATCACTAAGTGGAAGGGCCCTTGAAGGTCGTCAAACCTCTCCATCATTTCCCAGATGAGAACACAGGTCTAGAAAGATACAGTGGCTTTGGGTCACCTCAGCTCATCAGCAGCAGAGGCAGGGTAAGGTCGAGGTCACCAGGTCTCTCCTTGACCCTCACTCTGCATGAGATCAGCTCATGCAGTCCACTTGATTATGGATATTTTTGAAATCCTAAAAATTAAAATTAGAAGAGTGCTCAATGTTATTGATAAGAGTTATAGGATCCTAGCAAGAAAGACAGCCCCTTGCTTCAGTCACAGACACGGAAAATGTCTGTAGCAGGTTTTAAGTCATTAACTAGCTGGTGTACAGAGTTTACATGAGTATCTGGATAGAACCGAGTGAATTTGCTCAACCTCAGAGAATTCTGGTTATAATGGAAACCCATAAATTATGATGACTACATGTTATGTAGATGTATGAAGACTCTCATCATTATTTGTTTGATACGAGGTCAAAATAACCAAAAAAATCAACTTTATGTGGGCAAACCAACTAAAACTTTACCTCTTTTTTTTCTTAATGCCCAGGACTATAGAAAAGATCTACCCATATTATGTGAAAGCACCCAGTGATTCCAACTCAAAACCTATAAAGCAACTTTTGTCTGGTAAGAATGAGAAGGAATTGTTTCAGAACTTTTTTTAGTCCTTCTTTTATTCAACTTCTACAGTTTGCATGTTTCAGCCTTTATCGAGCTCCTTTCCAGTTTCTTTCCCTGTGTGATATGGCTTGCAAATAGCCTAAGACTGCTGGCTGCATTCACCAGCCAGAAGGAATCATTTATTCATCCAGGAGCCATATTCTTCATTTTCTTTTTTTCAGTGATAACAGAATGCAATTGACTTAAATCCACATTTAGTGACTTACGTTACTGATTAATCAGTCTTTTTACTTGTTTCTGTTAGCAACCATATTTTTGGCTGAAAACTGTCTCATACAGTGTTAAGTATGAAGGCCTCCCCAATAAGAACAATCAAAAGATAGCAGGAAATCTACTTGATTCACCCTAAGGGTGATAAGTATCAATAGTACTGCTCTAGGGTCTATATCTTCCCAATATAACAGTGATAGTAGTGAATTGGTATTTTTGGATTATTTTAATTATCAAACATTGTGTGACTTAATCAATTACCTGGACCAGAGTAGATGTACACATCTGGAAAAGGTAGAAGGACAATGCAGTTACCAGTTCATATTCATTCATTGCCAACGTGGATCACTTGCTGTCACCAGGCCATGTGCCAGACCCTGGAGACCAGGCTCTGCATGGCTCACATTTAGCTGGAAAGATAGAGATGTAAGTAAACAGTTAGAATCCCCCATGGAGATTGCCAGAAATAGAGGCAGAAAAGAAGGCTGGAGGACAGCACTGGCTGGACCCCACATCTGTATGCTCTTCTTTCTCAACAGTAAAAATGTATGTCTTGCAAGGTAACTGCAAGATGCATTGAGAACTTGGTACAGTCCTCCCTCAGTATCCATGGGGGATTGGTTCCAGGACCTCCGAGGACACCAAAATCCACAGATGCTCAAGTCCCTTACATAAAATGGTGTAGTGTTTGCATGTAACCTACCCACATCCTCCTGTTTACTTTAAATCATCTCTGGATTACTTATAGAACCCAATACAAGGTAAATGCCATGCAAATAGTTATTATACCGCATTGTTTAGGGAATAATGACAAGAAAAAGTCTGTACCTCTTCAGGACAGACGCAATTGTCATAGGCCTTTCCATTTGCGATTGGTTGACTCCACAGTTGCAGAACCTGGGAATACGGAGGGCCCACTGTATGCTTAGCAAACTCAAACTACGAACGAATTCATAGCCGAACCATAATCTTGGCTCGCGGACTCCAAACTTTCAATCTGGAATAGTTCTAGAAATGTTTAGTCTGACAGTACAGATTGCTCCACAATCAGTCATTCCCCCTGAAATGATTCTGCCCCTCAGCAGGCTCTTCCCTGCTGCTTTATCTCAGCAGAGTATCTCCCACTGCCTTCCTAGCAGATCCCAGCTTGCTAGGAGCCACTCCTTCAGCCTCCTTCCTCTTCTTGGCAAAATGTCTTATATTTCTTCAGGCCCCCTCTTTCTTCCTTTCAGCCTCAAAGAAAGATGTGTCCTCTCTCCCTTGCAAGGTCAACCTCTCCCTGAGCCCTGGGTCCCATCCCTCCCTGCCTTCATCCCCGTAGCATCCTTTATCCTCCTCCTCTTTGACCAGTTCTGTCCTTCTCCCCACACTGGCTTCTCTGCCTGTAAGTGATCTGAATTCCAACCTACGAAGTCCCTGTTCCCCAGTCCACATGGCCTTGGTACTCTCAGATCCTGCCTACAGCTTATCTGATAAGCTTTCCTGAGCTATTTCTGATCCTCACCACAAGGTATATGTAGCATAGGTTGATGGTTATCACCAGTTTATGAGTGAGGAAACTGAGACTCAGGGTGTGAATTACTCAGGTGAGGTTATACAACCAGCATGTGAAAGAACCAGATCCAAATCTGGCCTATCTGGACCCAGGGCCAGATTTCCCCTCAGAACTATCTCTAGACATCCAAACCAAAGTTCTTCCTGTTCCTGAGTGTTCTGAGTGGTTCACATTCTTCCTGGGTAAGGACTTTATCTTTCCCAGTCTCCTGCCTTTCCTCACTCTCTTTCATCCATCCATCCCATCCATCCATCCAACAAACAGACATTTATTACCAGGCACTGCCCTAGATTACTCTGATATGGGAATTTAGCATGAGATAATACTGACCTGGTTCCTGCCCTCACGGAGTTTACAACCCACTGCCATGTTTCCCAGTGGAGGCCCCATTATCATTGGCAGGGGTGGCTCTTCTTAGAAAGACCTTTGAAATGTAGTGCTAAGCTTTTTGTTTGCCTTATCTTTTACTGTTCTTTCACAATCACCCTATGCTTCAACAAAAGCAATAATTGACCATTCATTATGGGTTTTCAGAAATTTGCAGAGCTTCATGCCATCAATCCTTGCTGAAAGGATCTCCTCTCTCCACCCCATCTCTACCTTTTGAAGTTCTCACTCAGCAAAACTCAGCTCAGAAGTCGTCTCTTCTGGGAAGCCCTCAGGGATCATACCAAGCAGAAGCAGTCTCTCCAAGCTAACAGAGCTTGTCAGTGCAAGTCCCTGGGTGGTTGCCACATGCCCTTAAATTGTGCTTGTGTCCATGGTCTTTCCCAGTGAGATAAGGAACCATGCTGTATGCAACTTTGTAACCCCTGGCACCTAGAAGGCACTCAGTAAATCCTGGTAATATCAATGAATCAATCAATTCAATCAAGAGTTGGTGATTTGGGTTTTTAAATGTCTGATTAGTTGTTTGGAATTATCAGCAAAGATGGTCAGGTGATGGGTCTTTCACTCTCCTTTGGTGATTTGGCTGCCGTGCACATGTAGTGACAGTGACTGACCTCTTTAGCAAAACAGAGAAACCCCATACACTCCTAGGGCCACTCTTCCTTTTCCACTTGCATTGTTAGCATGTTCCAATGTCCTCCTCATCCTGGAACTATATGCTATGAATGGTCACCAGGTTTTGCCATCTGAGAACTGTTGATGTACATTGAATCCTAAAATTCTCAAGCTAACTTGATTTTATTCTTCTCCTCTTCCAGAAAATAATTTCATGAATATCACCATCATTTTGTCCAGAGACAATTCAACTAAATCTAACAGTGAGTGGTGGGTTCTCAACCTGACCGGAAACAGAATATACAACCAGCATGCTCAGGCCTTAGAGCTGGTGGTCTTCAATGACAAAGTCAGCCCCCCTAGCCTGGGGTTCCTGGCTGGCTACGGGTAAGGACTCATTTAATGGTTACCAGTTATAGGAGTCTACTTCTGTGGCATATCAAGTTGAGGATGGGAAGCCTTTATCTTCCTAGAGTTCTTGAATTTTATAGTTGAAATATTAAAATTCACTTATCTTTGGCCCTTCATTTTAAAAAATAAGGAACCAGTGTCCCAAAGAAGTCAAAATGCCTTGGGTCAGTCACACCATTAGTGACAATACTAGAAGCCATATTTCCAATTTCTTAACTCTACACCTTCCTATTATGGCATAGTTTGATGCAATTCAGTGTTTAAGCTTAGAAATTGGCATAGGGTTATCTTTTTCTGCTTAGATTTCCTTCTGACCTTAGCAGATATAGGATCAATTAGAAATCACAGTTTTGGATGTGTCCAATGTTACCATTTCACCACGTTCTGAGGCTTAAATCTTAGGACACGCACATCCCCTACAAGACACAAGTAGAAAGTTTTCCATTTCCCAGAATGAGCCTCTTAGGAAATCATTGTGTATCCAGAATTTTATTATAAAAATGAATCTCCATACAGTGACAGATGGCAATTAGACTTTGGGTGGTGAACACAATGTAGTCTTCACAGAAATTGAAATATAATGATGTACACCTGAAATTTACATAATGTTAGAAACCAATGTTACCTCAGTAAAAAAAAAAAAAAAAAAAGAATCTCTGAGCAAGACAGTATTGTTAAAGTGAAAAGTGCTAGGTACAAAAAGTGTGCATAGTGCAGTTGCATTTCTACCACATATACAGTATGTGGTCTATGCATATAATACATGCAGAAAACCACCTGAAGTTCATACATGAAACCATTAGCATTGGTTATTTCCAGAATGTGATATTTCAAAGGACTTTCACTTTTCATGTCTTACACTTCTGGAATGTGTAGATTTTTTTTTATAAAGAACATGAATTACCTTTTTAATCAGAAAAAAGTTTGATAAGTTTATCATATCTTCTATGAAGTTTGAGGGAAAATGTTATTTTTTCCTTTAGACATGTTCTATTAACCATATTTGACTGCTAAGTACAATTTCTACTTAATTTTTTCTTCAGTATCATGGGATTATATGCTTCTGTTGTCCTTGTGATCGGGAAGTTTGTCCGTGAATTCTTCAGTGGGATTTCTCACTCCATCATGTTTGAAGAGCTTCCAAATGTCGATCGAATTTTGAAGTTGTGCACAGATATTTTTTTGGTTCGAGAGACAGGGGAACTGGAACTGGAGGAAGATCTCTATGCCAAATTAATATTCCTGTACCGTTCACCAGAAACCATGATAAAGTGGACCAGGGAAAAGACAAATTGATACCTTCAGGACACAGACTGCAAATCCAGTTAACAATGAATTTTCAGAAAAAAAGCACAATATTCTCATAAGAGCTAAACATTTCTAGTTCGATGGAAATGGTTTCTCTTCTGGCAGGTGGCCAAAAGGAGTCGACTTCCTTTTGCAGTCCAACCTACCTTGCAAGTTAAGGCGCTATTGAAAAAGTTATTTGTAATCCTATGTCTCTGCAGTCAGGGCTACTTGCTTTATGTTTAGTCCACGGTGTCTTGCATTCTGATTGACTGTGTGAAGGACTCATTTATGGGTCTCCTCCCTCAGAGAAACAGAAGAGGAGAAGGAAGAGGAGAGACTCCCGTGTTCTCCCATGCGGCGCCCGCGCCCCTCCTGCAGAGATGCTGTAATGGGGATACCTCACTCTGTCGCCAAAGGGGAGGCTGCTGTGAGGAGAACAGATGGGCCTCAGCACACCCCGAAAGGCAACAGCAGTAGGAGGCTAAAAACTCTTGAACATTTCTGAGGGGAGAGAGAGAGGGGCCGATGGCCATGAAGATGCCAGTGGAAAGATAAGCCTCATTCTAAGCAAAAAGTACCATTAGCAACACTCTTACTGCCTTATCTTAACTGAAGACTCATAAGAAATCTTTCCATTAAACACCAGTGACGTCTCAGGAAAAAAAAGCAGCAAAACAAATATGTGGACACCGGCTTTGCTGAGGCCCAGCTGGTGACGCCCGTCAGTGGTGGTGGCTGTTCTGCCTCAGAGAATGACCACTCCTCTGAAACACAGCCACAAGTAGAAAGATAAATGTGCCCCCCGCTGGGTGTGGAACACTCAGACTTTGTAGCTTTACTCACCGAGGTCACGAGCTCTTTTCTGCCTTTCCCCAGCCCTCAACATGCTTTTTCCCATTTCAATGATTTAAGGCAATGGTTTTTCCAGTATGTGACATTTTTCTCCCTGTTTTTCAGGTATATCAAAGAGTTTACATATTCCAATTCACATTTTTACATCTGAGACGGGTTTTTTAAGTTCATAATTATGAAAGAAATATGTATATTGAGCTTGGGGAAATAAAAAATGGCCTTTTCTTAAATTATTATTGATAATACAACCTCTTCATTAAATAACAATGTAGCATGAAAATTTATGATTGAAATGTAGTTTTCATTCCATATTAAAATACAGTTCCTGAGAAGAATCATTGAATGGACTAGAATACGTCAAAAAATAATCTTATGTAGTTTGGGTTCAGGACTGACTTAAAATAAAGCACATCTTGCAAAGTCATTTTAAGAATACCCCTCCTTCTGCCTTTTTTGCATGAAATAGGAAAAGTGATTGTTTTCAATACTGTGTACAAGGAGTTAAAAAAATTAACTGAGGTAAGAATCCACTTCTTGTTTTTATTTTTTTTCACATGTGGGTGCTCTATATAAATAATATGAACAGGAAACAACCAGTAACAAATTATTTTCCAAAGAGGAAACTATTACAATGAATATGGAGCTTTAAAAAAATATCAGAGTTCAGATGATGCCCTGTGTCTTCCAGAGAATTAGTATTTGTTCTCGACCACGAAAGCCAGCACGCTTCCACCCTCTGAAATAAATGCTTCAGTCATTTTAACAACAAACTCAAACCACTTAGGGGAACTCTCTGGACCACATTCTGATTTCCAGGCAACAAGAATCACTGTCCGTATTTCTGGTTGTGAATTGTTTCTTTTAAAAACGTCAACAGGGAATTTCCGGAAAGCATGTTACAACACATTTAGGAAAGAGGCCAGTAGGAAGATGCTCCTGAGAAGCAATGTGAAGGTCAAAGGACAGCAGAATGGTAATATTCCTCAAGAAAACAATTTCCAGGGTTCAAGAACAAAATCTTCCTGGTGTGTAAGAGGGGAGAATATAGAAGATAGAAATACAGACATGCGGAAGGAAAGCATCGCTCCCAGGGAGGCATGAGCTGGAGTGGAAATCACAGAGAATGAGGCAGCAGCTTCTAGGCCTGCTAGGCCACCATCCATCAGATTGGGAATCCAGGGCCAGCAGGTCACTTCCCGCCCTCAGCCTCATTTATCTGACAACATGAAGGGATTGTCAAGCTGTAACCAGCCACATTCTAAGCCTCAAATGAGTGCCTGCCCTGGCCCAGTAGATGCCCCTGATGAGAGCAGCCTGGCACCTTAGATTGGGTTCTCTGGAGAAAGCCTCCAAGATGGACAGTCACCGGAAGACATTTGGGTGAGTGGCCCTGGGAGTCACACCAGTCAGGGAGGAAGGCAGGATTAGGCAGAGGGACGGGCTGCCTTGCCATGCAGCTAAAGCTGAGCTTCACCCAACCCTGTGGGGTGCTCGGGAGCTGGGGTGGCCCTTCCTTGTCCTGAGTGAAGGCATAATGTCTGGATACAAGTCATTGCCACAGCCACCCCCGAGCGGGGCTTCCCCTTTGACGAGGCAGTTTCCTGCAGCTGGAGCTTACTGCCTTTGAGGGGCACAGTCGTGATGCATGGGCACTGATGTGTGGATGTGCAGAGGGCATCAAAGGAGATCGCAGTATCCATCACCATCTACCCTTGTGCTTCTCAGACCCACTGGCTTCTTATAATAAGAGTAAGGTCTTATTGCCCGTACAGGAGAGGAGTCAGAGGAAGGAGCTACGGTCTCCACCGCTGCTGCTGTTTGAAGTCCATGTGTGATTCTCACCATCCGTTCCTTGCACACCTGTTCTGGATTCCCCTCACCCTTGTTTAGCCCCTCTGCTGATTGCACAGCGAGCCTGGTGGGGTAAGCCAGAACCTCTACTCTAGGGGTCTGGTTACCAACCCTCCTCAAGCCACAGCACTGACCTCTTTATCATTCAGTCTGGCCGTGGAGCACCACCTGGTCGCCCAGGGATCCCCTGAGCACCAGCAGATTCTTCCCACCCAGCTGAATGACCACAACGCTCTTTCCAATGGCCTGGGTCAGTCACCCCGTCCATAAGGTGACCCCATCCCTTGCCGGAACTGTCTTATTGTCCTTCTAGTTTAGTCATCCTTTCTGAAATAATTTTCCTTTTTCACTAGTTTTCAAATTCTGATTTCTATTGTTCTTTAATATTCTCTGTTATTTTCTATTTATTGTAGTTCATTTTGAAATATTGGATCATAGTTTTTGCCCATTTTGTGGGCATATCTCACTGGTAAATTTTACCATGTCTAAGGACCTGATCCTGCCCCTTATTCTCTTTTTTACTGATAAGAATTCAGTATTGGATTGAAGCACAGTCCTTTTCTGTGGCTCCTGTGTGTGACGGTTTTCCTAACTTGGGACTGGGGGCAGGGCTCTGTGGCTCTGGAGCCCGCTCCTGCGGTTCTGAAGTGTTCACAAATGCGCCCTTCCCTTCTGCTCTGCTCTCCTCACCTACCTTTATATGGGCCCCATCTTCCCAACAATAGATCTTCTGCTCCATCTCTATCCCCAGCAGCTCCTCCTTGACACGGAGCCTGGGCCTGGGAGGGAGTGTCAGCCGGTTAGTTCTAAGAGTTCACCCCGTGCTGCTGACACCCTCCCCTCCCCGAGTGGAATGCACCCCAACCTGCCTCGGTGCTATCACAGACTCTCTGGGGTTTCTCCCTGCTGGCCAAGTTAACTTGCCTGGGGTTATGGGAGGTATGGAGGGGATAGAGTGATTGAGGAAGCTGCTGCTGCTTTGACCTGCCCTCGTTCCTCTAAACACCGTGTTCAACAAGGAAGAACACATTTAACTCCACAGTTAGAGATGACAGTCTTAAATTTCACTGGCTAGTTAAATTAGTTCATTATTTGGCGTGACAGTGCTTTGGTATAATCAGTGCACACAAATGACTGGTTCTCAGAGCCTACGTCGTTTGGACTAAAAGGTATTTCTTAAAAATAAAATATTTTTAATTAAAGCATCATTTTAAGTCATAATTATCTGTGGTTATGTTCCCACGTCTTTGTATTGATCAGATTTGCCTGTTATTCATCTATCTTACTAGTATTTTCAAGGAGCGGTTGGTAATCTTCCCTATTGTCTATCTGCTCTCTAGTTTATAAATTTCTGCTCCTACCTTTCTTATTTCTTCTTTTCCTTCTTCGTGTTATTCTTTCTTTTTTTCCTGGCTTCCTGGGTTTTGTCCAGACTTCCTTGTTTTTCTTTTCTAATATGAACATCTGAGGCTATATTCAGAGTGTTCCAAATCAGAAGTGTAACTTCTCCAAACTTACAGAAATCATCATTTGAAGGTTTAATTATTTACATATTGTACACTTATTCAGCTTTGTGAACTCAGAATAGTATATTTGGTTTTTTATTCCACGTGTGTGACAGCATCAAGCTGGCCTCTCCCAGACCGGTGGCTCCATCCAGGGGCCCTCCTAGCTCCCTCCTGCCTCCATCAGACCTATGGCCACGGGATCAGAGCAGACTGTCCCATAGATTCTTGTTCTTGAATGACCTGCAAATGCAATCCTTTCAGTTGCCGTTGCTCAGTTTTTGCAACTTGAAAATTGACTAGAATCACTAGCACTAGACAATGGTTATTTTGAATGCAATGAGAAAGATATTAGTATCTTAAAATATTAAATTGTTATCCTTTAGAGTGTTGCCTTTTCTAAGTTGTAGTATTCGTTCTACTAAAATCGTTCAAGTTTAGATCTGCAGTAAGACTGGAGGAGCTTCTGTTTCTTCTGTGGAAGACTAAGCTCTGTCCTAGGGACTTTCACAGGTGGGTTTTCACAGCATTCCAGAAGAAAGCCATGTGTTGATAACAGAAGTGGGACCAGAGATGGCGAGGAAAGGGAAGGGAGACACTGAGGGTGCCCGTGGGAAGCTGTGGAAAGAGAGGGACTTCCGAGATCATCCTAGGACTCTGGACCCGTTGCTGGCTTTGTTTACAGTGTTCACGAAAGACCAAGGAAATGGTTCCTGGCCTCCCTACACATCCAAGTGAGCCTGAAAAAGATTTCTGGAGACAGGTGTGGGGGCTGCAAGAAAAATAATGATAATAGGTAATACTCAATTAGAACTGGCTCTTATTGTGATGTGCCAAACCCTGTGCCAAAAGCATGAGGACTCAGAGGCATAAAGAAGCCTTAGGTGGAGCCAGGAATTGACTCATTTCCCCCAGGAACCCCATCTGCCCTGTCAGAACCCTAGCCTCCTGCAGGCACAGCCTCCCCACTGAAGTCTCCTTGTCTTCAGCCTCTGTGTCTGCCCAGCCTAGCCCTGGTCAGCCCTCCACTACATCACCAACGTGAGCACTCCCACTTGTCAGACCTTGCTGGACCCCTAGATTCCCAGATACTTTTTTGGTGTATTTAGTGTCAGATTAGGTAGTACTGAGCAATTTTTAATGAAGTCCATCTTTTTGTCTCCCACAATACTATTTTCCCAGGCTACCAAGTTTCTGTCAGGGAACTATAAGATGAGATGCACCCTTTTCCACGTTGAGGTATCACTGAATTTCTCAAGTAATGGGAGAAAGAGGGTGATGGAGGTGGCCCTCCCCTGCACCTCACCCGACTTTCTCTCAAGCCACTTGCTCTGAGGTCAGAAGGCCAAGTGGCTGCAAAACCTCAGGCTTTTCTAATAAGCATAGAGCATGAGAGAACATCCCAGGTCTAAAGTGCCACCCAGGTCAAACGTGGGTAATTGAACAACCCTCCAAGGAGTTTTAGGATCTCTCAGATTTCTTTTTTAACCTAAGAATCTGATTATTGTGCTTGATGAACTGGTCTTCCCATACTTCTCGACAATCTCATAAGTTAGCTCAGATAAACAGAATAATGCTACAGATATGGGCAATATAGAAGAATATTACTGTTACAGGATTGATGACTTAATTTACTATGTTCTGATGTTCTGACTTCTGTTAGGATCAATGATTTAATGGACTACACTCTGATGTGAGGACTTTTCTATCACAATCAAAATGAGCCTGGGGGAGCATGTTTGATGTTGACAGTTGGCTAAATCTTATACTGCCCTTCACCAGTTACCCCATTTCACTGGCACTAACAGTGAACATACATGCTTCAAAGCCAGTACTGTCAAAGGGAACAAAACCTCCACTCCACTCCTCCCCCAGGGGAAGCTCTCATCCTCCACTCACCTGGATAAGCCAAGTCCAGGGTCCCTCCGTGGTTAGGTCACTTGCTCTCAACCACACATAGGAGAAGTGCTTTCCTAAGCCACTGAGATCATTGGCCACCCTTGGGAACATCTACTCCTTGGATCAGCCAAAAGGCAAGGAGAAAAGGGGATCAGTCTCTTTCCAGAATGGAGGTTGTCTCTTTGTTCCTGACTGGGATGGACCTTCCAGAAGAACATTTTTGGTTGAAAGTGAGGGTGGTGTGCTCTCTGACGAGTGGGTCTCCAGTCCCTCCCTCCTTTACTGTCTTCTAGAGAAACAACCGCCACCTGTTGACATCTTCGTGGGGGCAGCCCCTTCACATGGGCTTCATGTGGATTGTCTATTTTAGTGCTTGTAGCAAATCAAGGGGGAGGGATTGTTTTTCTCATTTTATAGATGAGGAAACTGAGGCACAAAGGCTTTAAATACTTTTCCCAGTGTGGCGTGGCCAGTGCTCATAACCACCCATGTTTCCCGCCATACTCAGAACCACCTTACTGGGAACCAAATCCCCCAAACTAATTTCCTAGTTACAGAGAAAATCACCATGAGGCTAGAGAAGGGACAATATCTGAAAGCCTGGAAGAAGATCATTTTCAAGTAACTTTTTGCATGTGGAATAAAGTACTGGCCTTAATCTCATGATAAATTACAAAATGCTCCTCTCATTCTTAATCTATTCTTGTATGCCAGACCTAGTTTTCCTTTTGTGTTTGCATGTTTTTAACAAAGGAGTTAGTTGATCCAGATGGAGATATTAATTTACTTGAGAAATGTGGGTATCTAAAGGTGTCATGGTTTCTACAGGTGTCTTTTATTGAATAAAAGCCACTGGGTGACATAAACAAATGTTGCTCATCTGAATCAAAGCCCTTCCATCCACGTATGGGAGAAAGTAACAGTGTGGCAGATCTGAACCTCCTACCATCAGACGGCCTCATTTCAGAGATAGTGAACCGCTGACTAGAAAAGGGGGTCAGTCCACCTGTCACGATGGACTTAGACATGGTAGCCACAGGCACTGCTTTAGACAGCAGCCTTCCTGGACATGCTCCTTTTCAGCCCACCAAACCTCTGCCACTTCTATTGTGCTTTTATATCAAGGCTTTTTGCCTCACTACCCCTGCAAAAAGACTTAGATCTTTTACAGCTTTAGTCTAGTAATGGACTACAGTCTCCAGTCTAGTAACTAGAACCCCATGAGATCCTACAGGTTGTATGTTCTGGAATTGGTCCTATCAAAGGGTAAAACCACAAGAATTTGTAGGTCAAGATTTTTAGTATCTTTCAAATGATTAGGCTTTTAGTTTCTTTGTATTTTTTCCAATATCAGAGAGTTTGATAATGGATGTGGTAATTGAATAAATAAAAGAGGCATTGTTTTCCTAATAAAGCAGAGATACCGACTGTGATCAGGCTTTTTACCTCTAACATCACACCTCAGCAATTCCTGGAATTACTCCATAGTGCAACAGGCTGATTCTCCACCTTAGCAGCACATCAGAGAATCAAGTGGAGTTTACAAAAAATGCAAATGCCCAGGTTTGCATTCACCTCAGGGTTTGTCAACCCAAATCTACAGATGTGGGGCCTGAGCACAAGGAGTCTTAAAAGCCCGAAGAGTAACTCTAATTTTTCAATAAGGTTGAAATTGGCTCTGGAGAACCCTGCTCTCGTGGAGGTGACATTCTAACGGGAAAAAAAGCAGCAAAAACAATACCACATGTTGAGGATTTAGAAATGCCCGATAAAGAGCCCCTGTTTTGCCTTCTTGGGCTATGAAGCCAACTCTGAACCAGGAGGAAAGGAAGGGAAAGATGAGAGACTAAAATGTCACCTGTCCCCTTCACAAAAATGAACTCAACATGGACCTAAATGTAAAACACAAAACTATAAAACTCCTAGAAGATAACACAGGAGAAAACCTAGATGACCTTGGGTGTGGTGATGACTTTTTCAATACAGCACCAAAGGCACAATCCATGAAAGAAATAATTGATAAGCTGGACTTCAGTAAAGTTAAAAACTGCTCTGTGAAAGACACTGTAAAGGGAATGAAAAGACAAGCCACAGACTGGAAGAAAATATTTGCAAAAGACACATCTGATAAAGGGCTATTTCTAAAATGCACAAAGAACTCTTAAAACTCAACAATAACAAAATAAACAGTTTGATTAAAAAATGTGCCAAAGACCTCAACAGACACCACACTAAAGAAGATATACAGATTGCAAATAAGCACATGGACAGCTGCTCCACATCATATGTCATCAGGGAAATGCAAATCAAAACAGTAATGAGATGCCATCACACGCCTATTAGAATGGCCAATGTCTGGAACACTCACAACACAAATGCTGATGGGGATGTGGAGCAACAGGAACTCTCATTCATTGCTGGTGGGAATGCAAAGCTGTAAAGCCACTTTAGAAGACAGTTGGTGGTTTCTTACAATCTAAACATACTCTTATAATACGATCCATCAATCGAGCTCCTTGGTATTTACCCAAAAGAGTTAAAAACTTACATTAACACAAAAATCTGCACATGAATGTTTATAGCAGCTTTATTCATAATTGCCAAAACCAGGAAGCAACTAAGATGTCTTTCAGTAGATGAATGGATAAATAAACTATGGTACATCTAGCCAATAGAATATTATTCAGCACTAAAAAGAAATGAGCTATCAAGCCATGAAAAAAACATGGAAGAACCTAAATGCCTATTGCTTAGTGAAAGAAAACAGCCTGGAAAGGCTACATATTGTATGATTCCAACTACATGACATTCTGGAAAAGGCAAAACTATAGAGACAGTAAAAAGATCAGTGATTGCCAATGGTTAGAGGAGAGGGAGGGATAAATAAGCAGAACACAGAGGATTTTTAGGGCATTGAAAATACTCTGTATGATACTATAATAGTGGATACATGTCATTATACATTTGTCCAAACCCACAGAATGTACACCACCAAGAGTGAACCGTAATGTAAACTATGGACTCTGGGTGATTATGATGTGTCAATGTAAGTCATCAGCTGTAACAAATGGACCACCCTGGTGGGGGATGTTGATTAATGGGGGAGGCTATGCATGTGTAGAGCAGAGATATATGGGAAATCTCTGTACTTTCTGCTCAATTTTGCTGTGAATCTAAGACTGCTCGAAAAAAATAAAGTCTTAATTTGAAAAATGTCACCCGTAATATCGATAAGGCTCAGCTGGGGGAGTGAATATGAAAGTGAAGAGAGGCCAGGAATGCTATGGTGATGATAATCCTCCCAGTGGAAAAAACCATATAGAGTAGGGGGGATAAAGTCCTCTCAGTTTTTTGTTCTTTAAACCCCTTAGGCCTAGTCATAAGCCTCTGGTGTGGCCATCCCACTAGAGGGAGGAAGCCAGCCTAGTAGCCCCATCAACCCTCCTGTGCCCACATTAGTGAGTCCACCCTTCAACACCAACCACACCGCTCCTTGGGATGTCCTTATGGGACCTCATGGTCAGTCTAGATTTCATCCCCAGAAGGTTCTGAAATAGCTGAGAACACTATTAATTAGTCATTTCTATACCACTCTATGCCTAAGACCAAAATTTCAGTCTCCATTCAATCATCACAAACCATGTCCAGGCACTTTGTCCAACATCACCTACGTGAGGTTCTGCAGTGAAGTGAAATGACAATATTAAGATACTTCAAAAACAAAATGCTAACATGGAAATGTTCCAAATTTAAATATAAACCTCCTCTCATTATTTTTCAGGGATAAACGAAAGTTAAAATATTAAATCAAGTTAATGTCCAAGAACCAAAGAACATTAATTAAATTCTCTTACCTTCATGAGTAAAAAAATCAAAGAGGTTAAAGTCCTCCCCCAATTTATGACTCCGGTCAGTCTGCACCAGAGATGTTCTTGGCACTTTAGAGGAATTGAGGTCACTTCAGGAAAGCAATTTGTGTTGTCTTCACAGAGTCTTTCAGTCCTTCAGATGTTAATTCAATTCAACACCAAGTTTCTGACTGTGCTTCATTTTTCTAAAGAATCAAAAAATCAGTAGGACCCACAGAACTTGCCCATAATGACCGAATTTCAAAAGCATGACAAGTCCTGCCTCCCCGGTTTTCCCAGGCAAAACTATGTGCTCAGAACCATCAGGAGTGTTGCCAAAGCCCAGAGCAGAGGCTCACTGGTGCTTGAGTGAGGAGAAATGAGAAAATCCTCTCAGTTCGAGATTCTCTGGGAAGCCAGTCAGTCCATGCCAAGCGAGCAGAATCCATGACCGGGACCTTAACTCGGTGGAGAGACACACCCCAGTGGGTGGTTAACTTTGGCTTGGTGCATTTGCCATATTGGGGAGAAATCCACATTTGCATCCTGTCCTCTCTCTCAGAGAAACGTGGCTGGCAGGGAACCAGGGCTGCCTTCTTAAGGAATGTAGAGATTTGCAATGATGGCAACTCCAGCCACAAGATCTGATTGGGGATGTTCTTCTTTCCCACCCAATATCTTAGTAACTTCTCAATTTCCACTCCCACTTTGTGCCTCATATTTCTGCATGCTAAAAGGCCATTGGGTATGCTTTCTATTTAATCACAAAACAGCAGCTTTAGTCCTGAGCCACAGTAACTGCTTCCACTATCCCTTGTCATAGAGTTATTTGGACTTCTAATTAGCCTCCTAGGGAAGGAATCTTCTTCATGTGCAATTAATTATCCAGGCTAGGTGGAAGAGGATTGACTCTTAAGTTTGCAGACCAGCTACAAGAATACAAGGTTAGCCTCTACCCAGCCTCTTTCCTGGGTGCAAATGCAGACTGGAATTTGGGGTCAGCTAATGTAGTGCCATCGTTGTATGGCTATGTGTCCCTAGCACTCAGTGGTGCCCACAGAACATAGCTGTCTCACAGTTCTAAAGCAGTGCATACTGTTCCCCGGTGTCTCAAGACCATAAAGACTCTGCCTCTGCAGCACTTGTTGGCTGAAAGTGTCTGGCTAACAGCGTCTACTAAGGCCCTGGGCAGCTCCCCACATGGGCTAAGGCCAGCACCACCAGCCTACCCCGAAGCTGCTACAGTGGCCAAGGCCACCCGCATGGCCCACCCTGTGCTGAGGCCTGCACTCACATCTGCAGGCAGACTCAGATCAGCCCGTGGACAACGGAACCCCTGAGCTTGTAACCCCAGACTGAGCAGCAGCAGCCACATCCTGGGGCCACATGTGCCCATGAACTGGCCCACCTTGCTGAGACTGAAAAGGCCAGCCTCTGCAGGTGCCTGCATGGCCTGCATGTAACCAAGCTCCCCTAGGTCCAAGGCCTTTCTGAGGCCTTCACCCAATCCCATCCCTCTAACTTCTAAGGCAGGCACATGGAGCCCTGCTTCCACAGAAGGACAAAGAAACCGGAGCCGGAGGTTCCTACCAAAGTTAAAACATACACACTCCACTCATGGAGTAAGACGCCGGGCCTCATTGCACAACCATCTGAATCTAGCTGGTGCCGTGGGAGGGCCGCCATGATCAGAGACAGGGCGGTGATGCCAGTGAAGAAGCTGAACTTTCGCAAGAGTCTGAGCCTGCGTTTTGTGATCCTGCTCATTCCTGCAGCTCAGACAGTATGACAGGGGGAGAGAGATGGGCATGGCCCAGAGGTCACCTTAGGGAGCCCAGTCTGACCTGCCCAGGCCCCTCGGTCTCATTGCCCTGACTGGCCTCACCAGGCGCTCGGGAGGATGGACCCCTGGGCTTCTGCTTCCCTGGGTGAGGACGTGGGGTTTTATTTTGTTTGTTCGTTTGTTTTTAAGAAATTTTATTGCTTAGAACCTTCCTTCCTTGGGCAACAGCAAGAGCTTTGGAAACCAGCCCTCGGGGACAGAGCCAGAAGCACGGGGCGGGGAGATCAGAGTGTGGCATGTTCAGTCCATTGTCATGCGTTGAATGTGGCTGAGCCAGGCTGCAGAGTCCTCTAAGGACCCAGATGTGGCCTGCTAGGGCAAGGATCACAGGCCAAAGCAGAGCAGACAAAGTCAGCCTGGCTGGGGTGAGGGCTCAGTGCCCCTTGGCCTTGCCCTACGGTCCCCAGACCTCCAGGAAGCTGAGCACCATCAGGCCCACACGGATGGCACAGGTGGTGATGCAAACAAGGCAGAAATCATAGAGCACGAAGAACAGACCTGGACTAGGCCCCTGCAGGATGCCCGGACAGCCTGTGGAGGAAGCGGGGCTACTGTGGAGAGAGCCTACTCACCCGCGGGCCACGGGCCAGGGGTACTCAGCAAACAGATGGCAGGCTGCCCAGGCCACATTCAGAGACTGGACTGCCTTCCAGAGGGATTGAGGACCACCAGGCCTACCACTCATGCCCTCCCAAAGGTATCGCTGATTGCATCTTCTCAGACGGAGGGCAGGAGGATTTATTCAACTGTAGAGATGAAAGTCTAATCTCTAGTTATCCAAGAAACAAAAGCATGACCCCTCCAGACTCTTCTTCCGAATGCTTGTGTCTTTTTCCAAAAGGTTTAAGTTCCTTTTGAGAATGGCAGTCTGAAGTCAGACAGGGAAGCAGAAGCCCAGGGGTTGGTCCTCCCCAGGGCCTGGTGAGGCCAGTGGGGGTGATGATAACAAGAGAGCAGGCCAGGGCAGGTCAGACTGCACCCCATTGCCTGACTCCTGGGCCATGCTGGCAGCTCTTTGCTCAGAACTGTCCTCAAGAGTTCATTAAATACTCATGAGTGATATGACATGTGCAGGAAGGTGAAGCCACCCAAAGTTATATTGACTGAAATACCCAAGTTGGTGTGTCTTGTGGGGGAAAATTCCATACTTATTTTAATGATCCATTACAAGTCCACAACTCCATCTTAGATTATTAATTAATGTGTTCATAAGATTTTTGATAAGAATTTAAATATTTGAAGACAACAGCAAGAGAGAAATGCAACTTAAAATACCAGTGAGATCATTTGCTTCCTATCGTATTGGCAAGGAACACGGAGAATTCTAATTCCCAGCATTGCAGAGATGTGTAGAGAGAGGGGTGCTCTCTCACGCTGCCTGTGCAGTAAATCAGTACATCCTCTCTGGAGGACCATTTGGCACTGCATATCAGCTCTCATAACCCGCTTCCTCGTAGATTCAACAACTCCACTTCTGAGGATTTCTCCAAAGGAAATACACAACGAGCTTACACACAGACATCCCCAAAGACGGTCACCTCAGTATTGTTCACAATATTCATACACTGGGGAAAAAACATTCCAAAAGAGAGGATTAGAACACAGCACATCCACAAAAATTATGATACACACCTATAATTATTGATGTGAAAAGATGTTCTTCAATATATTGTTAAATACAAAAAATGGGTTATAAAGCAATATTTTTTTTTGTGTGTGTGTGTGTGTGAGGAAGACCAGCCCTGAGCTAACATCCGTTGCCAATCCTCCTCTTTTTGCTGAGGAAGACTGGCCCTGGGCTAACATCGTGCCCATCTTCCTCTACTTTATATGGGACGCCGCCACGGCATGGCTGACAGGCAGTGCGTCAGCGGGCGCCCAGGATCCGAACCTGCGAACCCCGGACTGCCAAGCGCGAACTAAACCGCTGCGCCACTGGGCCGGCCCCAGGTTATAAAGCAATATTGACAGTGTTATCTTTTTTGTCAATACATATAAATAACAATAACACTATTTTTATTAAGCACCTGCTATGTGCCAGCCACTACAGAGCTTTGCAGAAAATTTATTTATTTAAACCTCCCAAAAATTCTATCCTAGATCGAGAAACTGAGGCACGAAGGAGTTAAGTAACTTGCCCAGTGTTGACCCCGCTGGCAAATGACGCAGCCTGGCAGGTTCATCTCAGTGAGCTCAGCAGGCGTGGTGGCTGGAACCCAGCCTCACATCAGCAAACACATGAATTCTGGAGGAGCATTTAGTCAGTTTGCTACATCAAGCAATGAATTGCATAGAGAGAGAGGCCCAGAGAAGTAGAGATTGGAAGAGGTCACCTGTTCCATTCCATGTATCTGCAGGCTCCACGCGTGGGTGTGGTCTCAGACACCTGAACCCACCCGTGGCCTGGCGCATTCACAGTGAGCACCCAGAATCATCTCCTCCACAGGATCTGTCCCCTCCCACAGCCTCTCAGCCCCTCAGCATCTTTACTCCTCACCAGGCCCTGCTTCATGTTCTTCCTGGCCTTCGGCGTGCGTGGCCATCCTCCTCTGCTACATCCAGTTTCAGTTGCTATTTGGGAGAGAGAAGAGTGGGATTGGAAAAAGGCTGAGGAAATGGGCTTCAGTTTTTCAAAATGGAGGAGGAGAGTGAAAAGAGGCCCTTGATGTGATCTGAGCTCTAGGCAGAAACCCTAAGAGGTCATGGGGTTTCCCCCTGTGGGGATTCTCATCTTACTGGCATATCTCCTGTGTCATCATATCTAAAGGAGCTTCTGTCTCCTTCCCAGTTGAGTTATATTTTTAAAAGACATCTTTCCATTACTCAGGGGTATCAGGCTCTAGGCTTATTAATGTCGCCTTGGGCATGAAGAAGATACCACCCAGCCTCCATACCTGACTGAGGAGCCTGTAAGCTCAGAACAGTCCAGGAGCTTCAAGGTCATGGAAGGAATGTAAGGGCCTGGCTCTCAGTGGAGGATCAGCAATGTGAGCTCTTCCTCATGAAACCCAAGTCCCAGGGTGCAGACAAGACAAGGCATCATCCAGCAGAACAGAACTGCTTCTGCAGATTCCCATGCACCTGAGACACCAAGTCAACCTTTGAAAAATACTTTAAATCAGCACTGGAAGCTTCCCTAAGGATCCATTTTACTTCTGATGGTTCGTTCTGTCTCTCGTGCTAAGCTCACTTTGTGGATGATGAATGTCACCATCGGTGACGAATGTCATTCATGCCCATGGATTTAATGCCCCCACCAGACAGGCAGCTCTAGATTTCCAATCTGACTTCTTTCCTTACTGTCACTCCTGATCCTTTCAACTACTCAGAGGGATTCGAGATTAATAATCCACTGACACTTCAAATTCAATATGCCAAAAACCAAAATCATGATTTTCACCTCCAGAGCCCTCTTCATTTTCATGCCTTCAGCTTGTCAATAATACTCACTCCCTCTGGCTGAAGATCGAGAGTCTGAGACTCGCTCAGGCCATGAAGTTGAGCAGCTACCTGTCTGGTCAAGTCCCCTGAACTTCTGCCCCTCTCGTCCCGGGGCCCTGCCCCCACCCTAGTGCAGGCCATTCTTTTTGTTTATGCAGCAGCTCCTATGTGGGCTTTCAGCCTTCTGCTCTCCACTCACTCTATTCCAGGAGTTTCCATACCTGCCTGATCATAAGAGTCAACAGAAGAGCTTTGAAAAACTATTGATTCCAGAACCATACAAGACTCACCTATTGGATCATATAGATCTATAGCCCGGAAATATCTCTTTTTATTAGTGTCCCAGCTGATTCTGTCATTGATCTGTGTACTGGTCATTGATCTGTGTTTTGGAACACTATGTTTAATCCACTGCCTAATCATCAAAATCACCTCTGGCTCTTGTTAAAAACTACAAACTTCTGGACTTCACACTGCCCCTACGACTCTGACATAGAGGGCCAGCATCCAAGAATCTATGCATATTTAAATCCCTCCAGATGATTGTGACATCAGCCAAGTTTAAGGATACTCCCTTCCCATCCTGTTTCTAAGGAGCTTTGCGAGATACCTCTAGATCTGAAGTATCATGACACCGGATGGAAGGTGTTCAGTCAGTGTTGGTTCTGCCCTGCTTCTAGACAAGCTGGCCGCCCACCCTGCCTGGCTCCACCGTTGTGTCCTCACCACCCCCAAGAAAGGAATGTCTCAATTGCAACGGCAATTGAGAAACTAAAGTTCCAGAGAGGGGAGGTAAAATCCACTTCTCTTGCATTCACTTTCTAGTCATTTACACTTTCTCAGGTGTTGGTCAAATGTCTAATGCGAAAATTAGGTCAATTTTACTGAGAAAAGTGAAAAATTTCTGAGGCTTTTAAAAATGATGGCTGACAAGGGAAGTCTCTAGGCTCAGAACCGTGTTGCCAATCATTGCAAATGTCTGGTCAGCCTCAATAAATGATGCATAACCAGCGGCCCCAAGCCTGGTCTCTAAGCTAACTAGAGAAGGCAGTGAGTCACCCACTTGGTATGGCTTTCAGAAACACTAAGAAGGCTCTCATACCTCATGTGAAATCATTCCCCTCCCACTAGATTATACTAGAAATGATTTTGAAAAGAAAAAAGAAATTTGCAATCTTTAGCTAGAGAGAATGCCGAAATGTAAGCACACCAGGGAAGGTGGCACATTGCCACGACTACGAAGTTATGCTAAGGGGTGGGTCTCTAAGAGTTCATTCTGACATACAAAGGGCAGGTGGGTAATAAAAATGAGAGAGTGAGAGGAGGGGAGACTGAAGTCACCCAGGGAAGGACACCACCCAGGGACGAAGCCCAGAGAGCCTGGCCCAGCTCAGAGGGCCTGCATTCAGACTAGTCTACAGGATGCAGTGTTCAACAAACTACACAAAAGTTACAGACTACAACGGCTTTCTACCAAGCTTAAACCAAAGCCAAATCCAAAGTGCGTATACTTCCAAGTGTGGAAATATAGACATATAAATCTCACTAAATAAATTTGGTTTTCATCTACTAGCTCTTTTTCATAATTCATTCATCTGTTGATATTTTTGGTACGATCTCAATCTCAGCAAGATTCATTCTGGGAAAAGTTTATGTCGATGAATGTTGTTCCATCTCCATGAAGGAAGGCTTCATGAAAAACAGAGGCCAATTAAGCCGTGGAAAGTTCTAGGGTAACCTCTCTTGACTCCCGGTGCCTCTGGCTCGCTGACGGCTCAGCTGGGCTGCTCTGTGCAGCCTGCTCTCCCCTCCCCAGCCCAGAGGGCCTGCCCAGAGCCTGACCTCTGAGGCTGCCAGCACATGTGCAGAGTGCTGCACAGGCCAGGCCTTCCTCAAACACTAACGATGCATGAGGGAACTGCACACCGGCAGTATTAAATTATGAATTATGCTGCTTCGTGGCACCCAGACTGATGCAAGCAGTGAAATATTAATGAACCATGCAGATGGCTGCGTCTCACATTGTTCAGCACTGCCCTGAGCCCGCAGCTTTTGTCCTGCATTGCACTTGGGACAAGAAACCCAGAAGTCATTTAAAAAAAAAAATCCAGAAAATATAATAAAGCCAGAAAACAGAAAAAAAAGCCTTCAGTGTCAGTTAATATACTGAAAATAAAGCCCTTCTGCAGAATGGGCAGAGCAGGGGTCCTTGCAGACAGTAGTCACTTTGGGAGCCCACCTAAGCCACCAGGTCACCTCCCCAAGCTGGGGTCTGCCAGACAGGGAATCCCAGAGTTCAGCTGGCTCCACAGAAACACCAAAGGCGAACTGAGCCAAAAGGTTCACGAGGAAGAGGTATGACCATGAATCACCAGACCCTGCTTCATGGGATCCTTCATAAGAATGACCCAGGAAATGAGCTACAGAAAAGGGGATGTGTATTTCAGGGAAGGAATTAGAAAGAGGAAGATTTACTCAACAGCTAAACAGCTGATATTCATTTCCCCCTCTTTGTCCTGGTGTTGCTAAGCTCCACTGTGTGCCAGGTGCTAACGGTGTACAGGGAAACGAAAGACATGTCACCTGCCCTCCAAGTGGTTGCCCTTCAATGTGGAAGAGTAGTAAGGCTTGGAGCTGGAGCAGCAAATTTCTAGTACAAGCATTTGAACCACAGAGATCCACCCAAACGGCTTCTGGGGAGGATGGGTCTTTCAAAGTTGTTTCAGCCTTAAACGTTGGCTTGCCTTTTCTGAGAGCAGCATGGGCTGAGAAAAGAGCCTGGGCTCTGAGGTTCTGGTCTGGGACCCATGTGCTCAGGAGTAAATCAGGAATAACAATACTGCAACGGCCTTATGATGATGCTGTAAGGATAAATAAAATCATGTATGTCTGCTATGAATAACCACCAGTGCCAAGTCCCATCAACTAGTGAAGATGGCAAGTATAGGAAAACTATGTACTCTCTTGGCCAATATTTTTCATCACTTTTGGTAGAGATAGAGATACAGAGAAAAAGTACCTAGTAATAAATCGGACCTAACCATATCACCTTCAAAATATATAAACATCAGGGCCAGCCAGTTAAGTTCACGTGCTCCACTTCGGTGGCCTGGGGTTCGCAGGTTCAGATCCTGGGTGCAGACCTATGCACCACTCATCAAGCCATGCTGTGGCAGCATCACACACACAAAATAGGGGAAGATGGGCACAGATGTTAGCTCAGGGTCAATCTTTCTCAGCAAAAAGAAGAAGATTGGCCACAGCTGTTAGCTCAGGGGTAATCCTCCTCACCAAAAAAATAAATAAATAAACATTATTGCAAGGAGAAAATGACAAAACCAAAGGCACAGCGATAGCGGGAAATTACAATATAGCTCTTGTAAAATCTCATAGATCAAGTGAATAAAAATACAATCTGAACAAATCAGCTAGAAGATTGATGTGTCAGTTATTTATAGAACACAACCCTCTACAAATAGAGAATATATGAACTCTCCAAGAATACATGGAACATTCACCAAACTTGACTAGGTAGGAGGGGCTAGCCCAGCGGTATAGTGGTTAAGTTCTCACACTCCGCTTCAGCAGCCCAGTCTTCATGGGTTCAGATCCCAGACATGGACCTACACACCACTCATCAAGCCATGCTGTGGCAGCATCCCACATACAAAATAGAGGGAAATTGGCATGAATGTTAGCTCAGGGACAATCTTCCTCAAGCGAAAAGAGGAGGATTGGCAACAGATGTTAGGTTAGGGCCAATCTTCATCACCAAAAAAAAAAAAAAAAAGAATTGACCAGGTAGGCAAAAGGTACCAAGAAATTGCTAACAATTGTCATCATATTGTGCTGTTCAGCCAACACAGTTCTCGATTGCATTTCCTACCACCGCCTGGCTTTTTTGAATGGGTGTTGCTCTGCAAGGAGTTCTGGCCAAAGAGTTGTGAGCAGAAGAGAAATGTGTGACTTATGTCCTGGAGCATTCAATTGCCCAGGGGAAATCCTGCAGAGCTTTCTCTCTTTCTCTTCCTGAACCTCTGACACGGCAACTGGCAACACTTGAAATGGTGGCTGCTCCATTAGCCTGGGTGTCTCAGTAACTACAGTGAGCAGATCCTGC
The DNA here is from genome assembly GCA_031878705.1 of Tapirus indicus. Taxonomy (NCBI): domain Eukaryota; kingdom Metazoa; phylum Chordata; class Mammalia; order Perissodactyla; family Tapiridae; genus Tapirus; species Tapirus indicus. Next base: position 57,978,804 of record CM062917.1, read on the forward strand.
CTGCCAAACTCTGACAGTCACATAACCTGGGTAAGAGAAAAATTTTATTTTAAGCCACAGGGATTTGGGGTTATTCATTATGGCATCATGATCAAGCCTATCCTGACTAACACGTTCTTCAACCAATATTAAGTCAAATTGCAAACGACTAACCAAAATAATTCCTAAATTATGGTGGGGAAATATAAATTCCTACATGATTCATGAGTTTAAAAAAATGAAATGCAAAAAATTTAAACTTATCAAAGTAAAACTGCTATATATCAAACCTTGTAGAATGTAAGGTGCACTAATCAATGAGACTAAAGATAGATGAATAAGCATTTTATGAATTAAATGATAATTTATTGAATTAAATGAAATGAAGCATTCTATCCAAGATAGAATACAGAATAGACAGAAAGGAAACAGAATAACTAAAGGAAGTAAAAGGTAAAAAATAATATATGTCAGAGAGAAAATACATGAAAAGAAAAGCAAAAATGCAAGGGAGTAAAATAAAATCAAGTTTTTCTGAAGAAAATAAAATCATAAACAAAGCTTCACCAAGGCTGACAAGGAGAAAAAGGAAAAAAAGAAAGGCAAAGGGTAAATAAAAATAAGTAATCGTAAGGAAATATTATAAGCAATTATGTACTAATATACTTGAAAACTTAGATCAAATAGAAAATTTTCTTAAAATCAATATATAAATTATAAAATTTAACACAATAAGAAATAGAATAAAGCAATAACTATTGACTTAATAGTCAAAGTCACCTTCCACCCTGCAAAAATAAGAAACATGCCAATCTTGTGAAACTTTACAAGTGAGTTTTGCCAAACTTTCAAAGAACAGACAATTCTTACTTTACACAAAATATTTCAATGTCAAGAAAAGAAGGTAAACTGTAAATAATATCATAAGGCTAATATAATCTTGATTTCAAAATAACTACAGAGACAGTTTAAGAAAAGAAAATCATAAATATCATTTATAATAAACATGTAAAATAATAAAAAGAATCAATTTTAGTACTAAGTATGTTTAAAAAAGAGATAGTATATCACGACTAAGTATATTGTGACTAATTAGGGTAAATACCATGAATTCAAGGATGATTCAACATCAGCTAAAATGAGAAGAGCAGTAAAATCATCACAATATATACAGAAAATAAGCATTTGATAAAATTCAGTATTGATTCATCATTTATAAAAATCTCTTAGGGAACTAGGAACAAAAAAGAATTCCTTTAAGAGGATAAAGATCATCTAACAAATGTAATACTAAAACTTTAGGGAGTTCTCATTAAAGTCATGAACAAGAGGGGAATACTCATTGTTAGTGATTCCAATAAATATTGTATTTGATGCCCTGGAGAGAGCAAAGATTATAAAAGAAATGAGGAATAAAAAATGTTCAGGGATTAAAAAACTGTCCTTATTGATACGATTATTTAGGAAATCCAAGAGAACCCACCTGAAAACCAGTGAAACTAATAAGAGAATCTGGCAAGACTACTGAATAACAGATTCACTCACAAAAATCAATAGTATTGCCATGAAACAAATAACCAATCATGAAATGTAACAGGAAAAAAGAATAATACTCAAATCATGCAAAACAGGGGAGAAACCTTGAAGGTACCGAGCAATGCATCTAAGAGATGAGGTGTACTGCTGTGAATACAATTTAAAATGTACTTGAAGGATATGAAAGAAAACTAATAGAGAGGTATATCATGTTTGTAGATAATACCACAGATCAACAACAGAATGAGAAGGTAGAATTTTAAAATGAGTGAATTTGAAGATAGATAAGTAGAAATTATCCAATCCTCCCCCACCTCAAAAAAAGAGGGAAAAAGATTTGAGAAACATGGAGAAAACATAGAAATCTGTGGACAAAAATCAAGCAGCCCATATACATGTAATAGGGATTCCAGAAGAATAAACAGAGAGAAAGGGGTGGAAAAAAATATTTGAAGAAATAGTAGCTGAAAAGTTACCAAATTTGATTTAAAAAAAAAAACATTAACTTATAGATCCAAGAAGATCAAAATCTCTGAAATAAGATAAACACAAAGGAAACTACACCCAGGCACATTATAATGAAACTTCTGGAGCCAAAGATAAAGAGAAAATCATTTAAGGAGCCATTTTAAACAAGGCAATCTATTCAGGGGAACAATGATATGGTTCACAGTTGACTTCATATCAGAAACAAGGGAGGCCAGAAAAAATTGAAATGACAAGTTCAAAAGTGCTGAAAGAAAAACCCGTCAAACAAGAATTTTACATCAAGTAAAACTATACATCCAAAATGAAAAGACATGCTCAGATACAGAAAAATAGAGAATTTGTTGCTGGCAGACCTGTACTACCAAAAATATTTTTTAAAAAGTCCTTCGGGCTGAATTGAAATGATACCAGAAAGTAACCCGGATATACAAGAGGAATCAAGAAATGGAAAGTGTTTAGGATAACCTTAAAAGACTGTAACTTTTCTTTTATTTCCTAAATGTTTAAAGTAAAATTTATAGTACCGTATTGTTGGGTTTTTGTTATAATTTATGCAGGGATAATATGCAATACCATTGCAAGATTCCTATATTTTAACAGAAGTAATTCAGTATTAACTTTTAAAATATTTGGATAAGTTAAAGAAGCTCATTTAATCCCTAGAGAAACCTCCAAAAACAATACAAAGAAATAAAGCTAAAAAGCCAATAAAATAGTTTGCTTTACACACAAAAAAAATGATAGTAAAGACAAAAGGAGGGGCCAGCCCAGTGGCGCGGCAGCTTAGTTCGTGCTTGGCAGCCCAGGGTTCGCGGGTTCAGATCCCAGGCGCCTGCCAACGCACTGCTTGTCAGCCACGCCATGGCGGCGTCCCATATAAAGGAGAGGAAGATGGGAACGGATGTTAGCCCAGGGCCAGTCTTCCTCAGCAAAAAGAGGAGGATTAGCAACAGATGTTAGCTCAGGGCTGGTCTTCCTCACACAAAAAAAAAAAAGACAAAAGGAGCCACACAGAAAATAGATGTGACAAATAGAAAACAAACAACAAAATGGCAGATCTAAATTTATACATATCATGTGATTAACTGTATAATTAAATTAATAGAAAATTACATAAACACACAATCAAATATAAATGAACTAAACATTCAAATCAAAATCCAGAACTTTTGGGCTGGATTAAAAAGCAAGACCCAACTCTATGCTGTCTAGAAGAGATGAGCTTTAAAAATAGAGACACGAAGTGGTTAAAAGTAAAAACATACAAAAATATATAACATGCCAGCAGTTAACATAGCTAACAGTTAACCTAGTCTAAAAACACAGCTTCCAGACACAGGAAACAAACGCTGACAAACTGAAAGGAGAAACAAACAATCAACAAGTTATAAACAAATTTTCGTTGGATATTTCAATACTCCTCTCTCAGTAATTGACAGAATAAGTAGGAAAAAATCAGTAAGGATGTAGAAGTTCTGAACAACACCCCCAACCAACTGAACCTCACTGACCTGTGGAGAACTCCGCCCAACAACAAAATACACGTACGTTCAAGTAGAACATTCATCAAGATGGACACATCAAACCATAAAACAAGACGGAATAAATTTACAAGGAATGAAAGCATGTAGAGTATGTTTTATGATCACAACACGATTAAATAAGAAATCAATAATTGAAATATATCTGAAAATCCCAGAAAAACTAATAGATCAAGGAGGAAATCACAAGATAAATTAGAAAATAACTGAAACTGAACATAAATGAAAACATAACATGTCAAATTGGTGGGATGCAGTTAAGCCAGTACTTAGGGGACAAATTTAACTGTCTCTATTAGAAAATAAGAAAGGTGCAAAATTTACAATCTAAGCTTCTATCTTCAAAAAATGGAAAAAGAAGAGCAACATCAACCAAAATAAAATGTAAGGAAAGAAATAATAATGTTAGGAACAGAAAGCAATGAAATAGAAAACAAATAATTAAAAAAAAAAACAAGACCAAAAGCTGATTTTTTAAAAAGGCCGAAAACTTGATAGTAATAATAAAAAAGAAGATACAGTAACAATATCAGGAAGGAAAGAGGAGCATCAGTCCATATTCTACAGACTATAAAAAAGACAATAAGATTATAAATATTATGAGCAAATGTAGGTCAACAAATTTTAAACTTAAATAAAATGGAAAAATTCCATGAAAGACATATATTGTAAAAGTTGACTCAAATGAATTTTTTAAAAAGTGGAATTGCATATGTACATTAGTTATAATAATAAAACATTGGAAATAAATGAAATAAATGTCCAATAATAGTAAAACGATGCCAATGAAGGAAATTTAATTCATACCTGAAAAATTTCCCACAAAGAAAACTCTAGCCCAGATGAACTCACTGAAGAATTCTGGCAAAAATTTAAAAAGAAATGCCAATTCTTACACATACTCTTTTGGAAAATAGAGGAAAAAGGCATATTTTCCCACTCGTTCGATAAATCAGTATTACCCTGATTCCAAAATCATCAAGGATATCCAAAGGAAACAAAGATATCCCTTATGAGCATAGACACAGAAACTCTTAACAAAATATTAGCAAATAGAATTCAGCAGTATACTAAAAAAGAAAAAGAAAAAATACATCATGATCAAGTGGGTTCTATCCCAAAATGCAAGGTTGGTCTAACATCAGAAAATATATCATTATGATTCATCATGTTAAGAGAGTAAATGATAAAATTTTATGATCATATCAAAAGATACAGAAAAAAATTGAATGTGTTCAACATCTTTTCATGACAAAAACTCTCCACACACTAGGAAGAGAAGGGAATTTCCTCAACTCATGAAGAATACCTACAAAAACAAACCAAAATCCTTCAGCTGACATCCCACTTAGTGGTGAAAGACTGTGTGCTTTGCCCCTGAGATCAGGAACGGGGCAAGGATGCCCACTCTAACCACTTCTATTCGACACTGCACTTGAGTTTCTAGTTATTGTAATGAGGCAAAGGGGAAAAGACACACAGATTAGGAAGGAAGAAGTGCAGTGTCTCTATTTGCAGGCAAAGTCATTTGGGCATGGAAACATTCTAAAGACTTTGAAGTGGATATTCATAGCATCATTCATGATAGTCCCAAACTGGAAACAACCTAACATCCATCAACTGGCAAATGGATAAACAAATTGTGGTATATCCAGGCGATGGAATACTGCTTAACAATTAAAAGGAACACTATTATTTGCATTTGGACCTTCAGCATGGACTTCCTTGCATCAATACTTAATGATTCAGGTGTATGACCTATCCCCTCCACCAGACTGGAAACCTCTAGAATAGGGATTGGCAAACTTTTTCTGTTAAGGGGCATATAGGAAATATTTTTGGCTTTATTGCCCATACTATCTCTGTTGCAACTATTTAACTCTGCCATTGTAGCTCAAAAACAGCCAGAGACAGTACTTACACAAATGACCACAGCTATGCTCCAATAAAACTTTATTTTTAAGAACAGGTGTTAGCCTCACACTCATTAGGATGGCTGCTATCAAACAAAAAACAAAACCAATAGAAAACAAGCGTTAGCCAGAATGTGGAGAAATCGGAACCCTTGTGCACTGACGGTGGGAGGGTAACACAGTGCAGGCCCTATGGAACATAGTATGGAGGGTCCTCAAAAAATTAAAAATAGAATCACCATATGATTCAGCAATCCCACTTCTGGGTATGTACCCAAAAAAATTGAAAGCAGGGACTAAAGCAGATGTTTGCACACCCATGTTCATATTCACAGCAGCATTATTCACAATAGGCAAAAGATGGAAGGAACTCCAGTGTCCATCAATATGACACTTGGATAAACAAAATGGGGTATATACATACAATGGAATCTTATTAAGCTAAAAAAGGAACGAAATTCTGACATATCCTACAACATGATGAACTTTGAGGACATTATGTTAAGTGAAATAAGCCAATCATAAAAGGACAACTAGTATGTGATTCCACTTATATGAGGTACTCAGAGTAATCCAATTCATAGAAACAGAAAGGAGAATGGTGGCTGCCAGGGGCTGACAGGAAGAGGATATGGGGAGTTGTTGTTTAATAGATAAAGAGTTTCAGTTTTACATGATGAGAAAGTTCTGGAGATTGGTTGCATACTAGTGTGAGTATACTTAACACTACTGAACTATGCACTTAAAAATGGTTAAGATGGTAAATTGTAGTTATGTGTCTTTGCCACAATCAAAAAGAAAAAAAATAACAAGTGAGTGTATTGAAATTTTTAGAAAGTTTGGACCAAAAAAAAAGGGAGGGATGCAGTCCATACATATATTTAAATAGTGGTTTCTTTATCTAGAAGGTCAGAATATTAATGCTTTAGAAAAGAAAAGAAAAAAAAGAGCCAATATGAGTCAGCTTTATGAAGAAATCAGTACTTTTATACACTGTTGGTATAAAGATTAAAATTGCATGCATTAATTTCCATAAAAAGAGAATAATTCAAAACAGAATTGCATATGTACGTTAGTTATAATAATAAAACATTGGAAATAAACGAAATAAACATCTAATAATGGTAAAACGATTAACTGTAGCACACATGGCCCACGGCTATAGTTCAGGGACCCCTGCTCTGGAGGACAGGGATGGTGTCGTCTTTGGTCTCCACAGGGCCATAGTACTGGACACACACTGAAGGAGCTCATGAATAACTGCCAGGACGCTAGGACAGAGGCCAGAAACACTAGAAGTGAAATGGCTGGATACACACCCATGACCCCAGCAGATGCCTGAGAGGCTGACAGGAGAACTACAGGATCTTCCTGACTTTTCCACGCTTCCCTCCAGGGAAGACAAAACCCAACTGAAGCCAGTTGACAGTCTGTCAGGGAAGCCGACGGCAGGCTTTTTGCTTTGTTTGTTTCTCATAGTAACTTGTAACTCAGCTACTTACGTCCGTCTGGGAGCCTAATAAGTCAACCCGGCTCCTCCTGCTGCCACAGAGGTGCATTATTGACGAAGTGGGGGTCCCTGGATGAATACCTAGTGCTGGGCGGCAGTGCTGCGGGAAGGGAGATGCTGTGAAACCCCCAGCACGTGGGCAGTGAGAGCCGGAAAGCAGGCAAGAGCAATAACCACTGGAACTTTCCCTCTGCAGGAGGAAGGAGAAAAATTAACTGCTTAGAGATGGGAAAACTTGGCAGGCAGAGACGAGAGGGAAAGGATTTCGTTTTCAATATTTCCATGGCGGTAAGTCCAGAGAGCATTACTTCCAAAACGAAATTCACTAGAAATTTGACTGCCCTGCAGCCATCACAGAGAGCTGTGTGAGAGATTTATCATAACGTTGTTGACAAACTAAGTTTGACTTTTGCAGAAAATACATCACTACTGAGGGTGAATCTCCTTGGTTCATGACCACGCTCTTCTCACAGTCTGAAAGGTATGGGCCAGATGCCCCCAGAAGATGAGTCAGGGCTCTGGGCAGGAACCAGGGAAAGGTCGAGGTGACTTGGTGAGGATTTCTGCAGATCCCATGCCTGCAGCTTGCTCCGTGGCTCCCCTCCAAGGGTAAGGCTGAACTTGGACTTGGTTTTACTTCTCAGTGGCCAAGTTTCTATTGATAAAACAGATGCATCTCTCCAGGATTCTTTAGTCTTTCCAGGGCAATGGAAGTCAGTTCCTCCCATCTCCCCCCACCCTCATGGTGGATCACAAGGCCTGGTTTATGAGGGAACATCTCCCTAAGTGCCCACTGCTTCTCCAAGCCAGAGTCCCTCCCTAAGCCTTGCTGGATCACCACCCACATGATCCTGGTTGCAGCCTGAGCCACAGGAACTGCAGTCCCTCGGGGGGGTTCTGCAGTAGGGGGTTGAGGGATGGGGGTGGCAGCAACATGGGGAGAGCTTCAAACATGGAACCAGCCCCCAACTCCTGTGATGGCCTTTTGGATGTGTCTACTTGGCTAGGATGCAAGCCCCAGTTATTCAAGCAAACCCTCGTGGAGGATCTCGCTGTGGAGGTACTTTGTAGATGTGACTAAAGTCCATAATGAATTAACTTCAAGTAAGAGGAATTAGCCTGAGTCAATCAGCTGGAAGACCTTCAAAGAAGAGCCAAGCTTCCCTGAAGAAGAGGAAATTCTGAGTGTGGACAGCTGCGGTGCCCAGACTTCCAGCTTCCCTTCCTCACGGTCTACCCAAGGAGTCCACACTTGCTGGCCAGCCCTGCAGTCGTGTAAGCCAATCCCTTTCGGTAAACCTCCTCACAGTGTCTCCTGGTTCTGCTTCTCCACTTGAACCCTGCCTGACACACCAGCACTTCCTCCCTTCTCTCCTTAGTACCACGCACAGAAGTCCTTACTGAAGGGCTGGGGAAAATCTCAAAAAATTAGAGCATAATTATGAAAGGAGAAAGGTGAATCCTTACATTTATGTGGTCCAAGGGCAAGTAACACAGAGATCAACCTTTCTCTCATGTCCCCAGACTCTTCCCTTCTCCTCAATAGGACCTTTTTCTTCAAACATCCACCATTTGTACCTCTACCCACTTTTGAAAAATATTAAACACACACGTACACACACACACAAATTCCTAAAGATAAACATTAATTCTCAGTGACAGCACAGCCTAAACTCAGAAAAAGAGAAACAGTATCCTAATTGCCTCATAATTCACAGGGTCAACTCAGCCCACGGTGTAATAGGTAATAATATGCATTTTGGGGTTATTTCTTTCCTTCATCCCCACCACTTCCAGTCACCTTTCAGACTGTGCCCCCTTTCACCTGTAAGGCATGAAATGAGCCATATGCCTCTTATGGGCTATTTCCCGAGCTGCCACAAGACTGGCTGACTTTTCAATCACTGTGATGAAGGTCTCATGAAGTGAGTAGATGGTAGACGTGGGCCAGGCTTTCTCAGATCCCACTTTGGCTGGAGCCTGGGAAGAGGGAGAGCCCATCTCTTTCTTTGACACAATGCTGTACTGGAGACTTCGTTCATAATCATGACGTGCAATTTCAATTTCTTTACTCCCACAATAAAAAACAAATGTGGTCACCTTGAGAGCAATGAACAGTCTCTCCTTTCTCTTGCTATTCCAGTCTGAACTCCTTGCTCTACCACAAAGTCATGCCCAGGCAGCCCTAGGACTCCCAGGAAGGTGTCTTCATGCACTTGTGAATTAGTCCTTTATGTGTCCCCTTGGCCGGGGGACACCAGTGTCCCCTCCTCCGTGAAGGAAGTCTGCGGGGCTCCAGAGTATCCTGCATCCCTTGGAGGCCTTGATGCCCTCAAGGCCCATGGTTTCCCGGTGGATGTGCAGGGAAGCACATGGGCCCAGGGAGTCTTCCTTTTCACGTGGGGACCACTGCAGCGCTGCTTGAGGTGCAGTGTCAGCACAAAAGCCACAGAGCAGACTCCTTGTATCTGTTTTGTTTGCCAGTTTGTTTGGGTTTACCTCCCTAGGACTCAGCTATAAACCCAGGAAAGGCAAGGCCATGAACACACGGGTGAGAGCTACGCTGTTCCACAAGAACTGCCCTCCCGTCTTTTGATACGGCCAGTAGCTCCTGCCAGGAAATCTCTCCCGCAGTGACAGCTATAAACTGTATATACAGAATACGAGGAGGAGGAGGAGGAGGAGGAGGAGGAGGAGGAGGGAAAAGAGAAATCCAACCTGAAGGAGGCACCAGCAAGGGAACAAAAGCCAGCCGGCACCTGGGAGATGGGAAGGCATTGGGTATGCTGCAGTGTTAACGACCTCCAGCCTGAGACCAGAGCGCAGGAAGAGCTGCATGGAGCAGAAACTACGGGGATTCCAAACCTCTGTCCTCTGGCCTGAAGCAACAGAGGCCAAAGTTCAGGGTACTAGTGAGAGGAGTAAGGAAGGGGATCCTGGAAAGAAGAAAACCAGAGAAGGTGAGTCTTGAATTCTCTGGCCACTTGGAACTGAGCATGGCGGAGAGGTGACAAGCAGCCAGTGAGAAAGGAAAGAACTAAACTGAGATTGGAGCTGCTACTGCTCAAGAGACAGGGTTTGAAGTCAGAGATCAACCGAATTAATTTTGATAAAACAAAACATCACACTCGTTGGGGGAATGTGCCAGAATCTACAGTCTCCACAGCAGAACATTCACAATGATCAGGACACGAACTAAGATTATCTGACATATAAAGAAACTAGAAAATCAGACACATTCTCAAGAGAAAAGACAACAATGGAGACCACTCTGATATGACCCAGATGTTATAATGAGCAGACAAGGATTTTAAAACAGCTAAGAGAACTATGCTCAATGAATAGCAAGTTCCTAATGAATAAAAAGATAGGAATCCTCAGCAGAGGAATAGAAAATATTAAAAAAATCCAAGTGGTAATTCTGATACTCAAAATTAAAAAATGGAAATATTGGTCAACTTAAAGGAAATAACAGAGGAAGCAGTCGGTGAACTTGAAGAAAGATTAGGAGAAACTATCCAATCTGAAGAAAAGAGAAAATGAATATGGAAAGACACTGAAAACTTAGATACAATGACCAAATTCCTTGAAAAATAAAACTTGGCAAAACTGGCACAAGATGAAATAGAAAATTTGAATAGCCATATGTATATTAAAGCAATTGAATTTATTATCAAAATTTTTCCACAAAGGAAGATCCAAGCATAGATGATTTGACTGGATAATTCTATCAAACATTTAAGGAAGAAATAACACTAATCTTATACAAATTCTTTCAGAAAATAGAGAAGGAAAAAAATTTTCCCTAAACTTGTTTTATGAGGCCAGCATAACCCTAATGTCAAAATATGACAATAGTCACAAGAAAAGAAAAATATAGATCAATATGCCCCGTGAGAATAGACACAAAATTCCTTAAAAAAATACTAACAAATTGAATCCAGTAATATTTTAAAAGAATAATACATTACAACTAAATAGGGTTTATCCCAGATTGTCGGGTTGAAATTATATTCAAACATCAATTATTGTAATCCAACAATTTAACAAAATAAAGGAGAAAACTGATATTATCATTTCAATAGATGCAGTAAAGTTATTTGACAAAATTCAGCTTGATAAAAACTCTCAGCAAAGCAGGAATAAAAGGGAATCTCCTTGATATAATAAAGGACATCTATGAAAACCATGTAGTATTGCAAACCGAATTGCAAACAACTGAATGCTTTCCACCTAAGCCAGGAACAAAGTAAGGATGTCTATTCTCTGCACTCCTTTTCAACCATACCAGAGGTCTAAACAATGCAATAAGAGAAGAAAAAGAAATAACAGTCATAAAAATAAGAAAGGAAGAAGAAAACTGTCTCCAACAGCCCAGATGATCATCAGTAAGAGGTTAGGTGGATAAGATGTGGTATAATCATACAATGGGTACTGCTCAACAATAAAAAGTGGTGAACTACTGATATACACAGCAGCATAGTGAACCTCAAAAACATCGTGCTGTGTGAAAAAAAACCTTACATAGAACAGCACGCACTGTGTGTTTCCATTTATACAAAATTCTAAAACAGGCAAAACTGATCTATGGAGCCTCTGGGTGGGCAAGAAATGGAATTCAAGCAAAAGGGCCCAGAGGAATTTTCTTGGGTGATGGTAATAATGTTCTACATCTTGATAGCCTTGTGAATTTAGATTTTACATTCAAAAAAACAAAAACAAAACTCTAAACAAATATTGAGTTTTACTTACTAATGTCTGTAATTTACTTTGGAATGCATCCCCAAAAATAAAGATGGATTGATGGAGAGAGAGATGGAGAGATATGTGACAAAGCATGTAAAGTAAATGTTAATGATAGAATCTAGATGGTGTGTGTATAGTCTTCAGTGTAAAATTCTTTCAACTTTGCTACCTGTTTGAAATTTTTCATAATTAAATATTGGAAAATATAAGAATAGTTCCTCCCTTCTGACAGCCTAAGTGTTATTACTGAGACAAGCTTGCCTCCTTCTCTCTCTCTTCCTCGATGTTCATTCATTCAAACGATACTCAGCACCGACTGTGCATCAGGCACTGTGACAGAGGCTGCGTAGGTGAGAGCGAGCAGGACAGCCAAGATCCCTGCCCTCTGAAGTTTACATTCTAGTGGGGCTGACGAGCGTCTCAAAAAGCTGGAAATAACCTTGATATAAACAATGTCATTTTAAAATTATGTTATTATGTTATAGCCAAACAAAGTGCAGGCATTAAATTTTATGTTTTCTAAATATTTTTATGACATGATAAAACGTTCACACATGTAAGATTTTAAAGTTGGTTACAAAGCAAAATGTTGGCAGATTCCCATTTATATACAGGAGAAATGTATTACAAATATACAAACTATATAAATTCCCAACCAACCATGGAAATTATTACCTTAAGTATTGTGTGATTAAACCATGATTGACAAAGTTGGGTTTTCCTCCCCCCAGAGAACTTTCACACACCTTTACAGGCACTTGATACAAGAAAGTTGAAATAGCTTACTCAAGGAAAGACCAAAGCCTGATTTAAGCAGAAGGCCACAGATAAGGGCCAAGCTAGGCGAAACGACTACAACATGAAATACAAGCGGAAAGGACTTGGGTCTCCGTAAGAAACGAAAGCAGAGGCCGGGATGAGGATCTCATGGGAGGCCTTTAGAGCAGGCTGGAACGCAGCGAGGTGTCCTGTGCCTTTCCTGGCAGGAACAGGAAGCACAGCACTGTGTGTGAGTTGGCTTTCAGGACTCAGGCTGGAGCAGACACAAGGGAACTTTCCCTGATTCCTAAGCCAAAATTCCCTTGCCCTCCTCTGGGCTCCTCACCAAATATCCTGGCTCCCCAGCAGCATGTGTAATCTTCTCCCGGCTGCTAGATAGTTCCCCTCCAGTGTTTTCTCTTCCGCTAGTCCAGCAGTGGCGGGGAGGGTGGGAGGGGAGTCGTCGGGGTCGTGTGGGGGGCGTCGGGGGGGAGGGGCCACCTTGGAGCGGCGGGGTCCCCCAGGCGCAGCCCACCACCGAGAAGGCGGGCGGGACCCTGGGCCACAGGGACTGTGCCTTCCCCCAGGCCCCCGGAGACCAATAAATGGGGTGAAATGTTAACGTTTGAGGAACCTGGTTGGAGGTGATACCTGGATTCTATCCTATTCTTGAAGCCCTTTCTAAGTCTGGAATTTTGTCAAAATAAAAAGTTAAAGAAAAAATATATAGATAATAAAATATGTCCCTCTGATTTCTCCAGACTTTTGTGAGGATTCAGTAAGGTGATATGGGTGTCAATGCTCTGTATGCTGTGGTGTCCCAACAAACTCTAGGTGTCCTATTCCATATCAGGACAAGGTCCAGCACAAATACACTATGACCCCCCCACCCCCCAGATGAAGGATGCTAACCCACAGGTACATAGTACTGTGTGTGCAGAGACTGGAAATGTTGAAAATATCCTAGGGAATCTGAGCACTTTGTGGGGACCTTTTCCTCTCTACAACCCCTAAGACCTAGTTTTAGATCTCCCACCCACAGAAAGCCCTATGGTTTGTTGCCATATTTACACTTTCCTGGATTCACCTCGCAACTGCTCCCAGCCTCTTTGCAGTCATTCATTTTGCAAACGTACATGGAACGCTAACTGTATGCCAAGCACCAGGTTAGATGAACTCACAGTAAATATGGAGCCAGGGAGCAGACAGATAAACAGAAGTGTTATAACTGAGGTCGTCTGTGTGCACAGAAGGCTGCTAGGAAAGGACAGGGGGTCAGCGCCCAGGCCATTTCTCCCACTTGAATCCCCTCCTCCTGCTGCCTCACTATCCCCAAAACTTTTTCTGTTCCCGTCCTCTTCATTCTTAAGGCTTAGTCCAAATGATTCTTAAGGCATGTGGCCTTCTTAATCCTGATGTTTTATTTTCTTTTGACCTCTAGGCTTTTTTTCGCTAACTAATGGTGCTCCAAATATTTGTAAGATGGATGAGACATAGGTGAATGGAAACCAACCATCCCTCAACTCAGTGCAAGTTCCAAAATAAAAAACAGAGCCTTCTAGGTACATGACATTAAACTCTCCCTGTAACTCTTCTTTACACCAATTCTGTAGGTTGTGCTGGTAACCCTGTATGTTGTGATGTTAGTAATGCTGTAGGTTGTGATGGTAAAGCACATGAAGGAAAGGGAGACGATGATGACCAAACCTCTCAGTTCATGACTCCACACTTTCTCTTCGGCAGACATGCAAAAATTCCACACTTCTGGGTTCCCACAGCACATTGTTCACCCATGCTCCAAGGAAATGAGCCAGTGAAGACTTGTCCACAGCCTCATGGCTGCCAAATGACACAATGACTCTCTCTTCGCTTCCACAAGGAATGCCAATGAGTTAGCAGATTGACTTAAGATTATCAACTACTCTTTATTCTAAGAGATAGAACTGCATTCCCAGCATTTTGGGACCACATGCTCCTCTCTGATAAAATACAAATGTAGTTAATGCTTTGCTCCTTAGTTTGAGGCTGTACAGGTATATATTCTTCTGTCTCAGTTGGTTGATTTGTTTTTGTTAGTTTGACAGTTTTCCTCCTATAAACAAAAGTGTTAGTTGTGAAAACAAACAGAGAGAGAGAGAGTAAGGGAGAGAACGGGGCAGAAGTGAGAAGAGGGGGAAGAAAGGAAGGAAAGAAGGGAAGACAGGAAAGAAGCGGGGAATAAGGAAGGAAAAAGAAGACACAGACGGAAGGGAAGAGAAGGGAAGGAAAGAAAAGAAAAGGAGCAAGGAAGCATAGAAAGAAAGAAGCAGGAAGGAAGGAGGGAAAGACAGAGAAAAGATAGCAAGCTGGATTGATTTTCATGGTCCCAGGCCTTCTATCCGCTACCTGGCCCGATTCTCATCTGATCTCCACCAGGCAGCTCAGACATCAGCAGTCTGCAGCGGGTTTGATTCCCCACTGGGGAGATGAAAGCTCTGGGCAATAATCTGCAATTTGTTATGGGTAGTGCCTTCTCCTTGTCACCTTCATGTGACTTCCCCATGTGTGAGTCTCTGGGTTCATACATATTTCACAACCCTCTTCCAACTATGCATCATGTTTTTTAAGCCAAACTCAGGATTTGCCATCAAAAAACTTTTTAGACGTGAAAGAAAAATCCATTAACTTGTTCTGGTGTTAGTCCAAACTGCATTTGCCAGACAGCACAATTTGAGTTATTTTGCCTTGAGTTTGAAAAAAGACAATTTGTGTTTTCCCAAATAAACCAAAGGAAATTATCTGTGGTTAAGTAATAGGCTACTGACCTACATCCTGGTCATGGGGTTCGTTTTCCCAAGATATTCAGGTAAGTCCCAAAGTGATGGCCAGAGATGAGAAAGAACTTCAGTAGGAGGGTTCATTGACTTCCAGCATTTATCCAGAGTAAACTACATTAGTCTTCAGTGTTTATATGGCTGATGACATGGGTGGCAGGGGAGTGTTCCAGTCCGAGAGAAAAGTCAAAGGAATCTTTTCATCACTTGCTTTCCCGGTGAGGAGACTCAACCTCAAACCGAAGCCACGAACGTGGTGGGCCACACAGAGCCGTCCTGCGGTGCTGAGGCACCCACGGCCACCTCTGGGTCCCTCCGGGACCGCCACCGCCCCACCCTCTCTACGTCTGCTTTCCCACAAGCCCTCGTCCAGGCTGATGACCTCCTGTGCCCCAGGGCTGGCAAATCAGCCCTGAAGTGAGATCAAAAACACTTACCCCACTGGCCGGCCATCAGGCCAGGCTTTGTACTAAGACTCTGTGAAGGAGGGGATAGGAACTCTCCTGGCTTCTTGGCGCAGTGCTATCGCTTCTCTGCTGAGGGGTCTGAAGCATTACTTAGCCTCAGTTTCCTCATCTGGCAAAATAGAAATTATACTTCTTATTTTGAAAATTGCGTTAGATGAGGCAATGTACGTAAAGTGATGATCACTTCTCCTTTTCCTCTCCCTCCTCTTTGCATCTTCCTAAAAAGTCCCCTGAAGAGTACTGACATGACTACGTAGGATGGTATGTGGGAGTGTGCCTGGCACCCACTAGATGTTCACTGTGACCTTTCCTCTCTCTTAAGCTGACCCAGGAATCAAGGAATAAGAGCTGGACACTGAGCTCCTGCTTGGCTCCTCAGCCAGCCCTGGGAACGCTGCCTCGCAGTTCATCCCATGCATGCCTGCTGACCACACACCCAACTTCCCCATCCCTTCCCACCAGTGCGGCTCCAGTGTGCCAGCCCCTAAGCCCTGAGCCTGCTCGGGTTCCTGAAGCTGGTTTCCACCTTGGTCCCCACTCCAGAGTCCCGTTCCAGGAGGAGATTAGCTCTATTTTCCCCTAGTCCATCCTGGGCAACCATGTGCTTGCCAGTCTCTATCCACAGAGACATCTACTCCCGGGGAAGACCCTCCCAGGGAGGGCAGCAGGTCTTAAGTTAATGAATGTGACACGATGCTCTGCTCACCCATAAAGGAAGAAGAAATAGTTCACCATTGGATTGAGAGACATAGCCAGTGTGAAACTTCTAATCCAGATGTCTCGGGCCAAGCCTCCGAAACAAGTTTGGGAAGATAAGCCTGGAGATGTTTGCCAGTTACACCATTTGTGAAGAGGGGCCTTCTCATGGTTGATTCTGCATTCTCACACTGGCTGATTTCCTTACAGAAAAGGCCCCCGTCAAGCTCAGCATTGCCATCTACTCCCCTGGGTCGGTGCTCTCTAATGGGCAATGAAACTAGAGAAAGAGCAAAAGAACAGGGCAAAGGGCATGTGAAGGGGTCCATGGCAAATCCATGGATTCCTATGTGGACTTCAAACATGGGTGGCTTCTCTCCTCTGGGGCCTGGGGATGCAATGAGAGTCAGAACAGTGCACCTGGAGCTGGGCAGAGAGCAGAGCCCATGCTCCCACCTCAGTCCTAGAGGAGTCAGCCATCACGGGTTCTTCTCTGTGTTCATGGGGCCGGATACTCAAGGATGCATATATTGATCTTGGAGGGCTGAGGGATAATGACCCTTCCCCAGGCTACCCACCTCATTCATGTCTAGCCCAACTCAATTCGGCGGTGCAGTTGCCAGGAGGAAAGCTGGAAGCAGTGGTCTGGCTGTCCTCTCCCTGCGAGAGGGGGACAAAGGAGGTGGTCCTAATCTTAGCTTTTCTCCCTGCCTTCTCACCCCACCCTGTGGCAGTCACATGCTCTTCTGCAAGCTGATCTTGCCATTTCTCTAAAAGTGGAATCTAATTCCCCCCTCCTTCAATCTGAGCCAGCCTCTATAATTGGCTTGGCGGATAGAATGAGGAGGAAATGACATTTTGGGACTTCTGAATTTAGGTCATAACTAGCTTTACAGCTCCCACCTGGGTCCCCTGGAATGTTTGTTCTTGGACACTCCCTCTCGGAACACAGCTGTCATGACGTAAAATGCCCAACCACACAAGGAAGCCATGTGTAGGTGTTCCAGTGGACAACTGTAGCTGAGTCCCAAGCCAACAGCCAGCATCAACAGCCAGCCATGGAGGGAGAGTGCCATCTTTGATATTCAGCCAGCTAAGCCTTTATTTGAATCCAACCTTGGCCTCCTTCTAGCTGCAACCCAGGAGACCCCAAGTGAGACTGTCTCGTTGAATCTAGTCAATCCACAGAATCAAGAAAGATGACAAAGTACTGAATTAAGCCTCTAAATTTTGGGGTGGCTTGTTATGCATAAGTAGATAATCAAAACATATGTTCACCCCCTACTCTGTGGCCTCATTGAGGCTGGCTGGCTCAGAGGGAGCTGATTCTGACCCGCAGAGGTGCTCTTCCTGCCACAATGCCCCCTTTCTGTTGACCTACAGGTAGGAGAGTCTGACTTCTCTCCCAACTCTGTTCTGTAGAATAGAACCAGAACAGGAGCAAAATCCCCCAGGGTCATTTAGGTGCCTAAGGAAGCTTCCTGCAGAGTTCATGCAGTTGCTCTCTCCTGTAATCCTCTCTGGGTTCTTTTTCTTTGGAAAAGGCCCCACCTGAAGAAGGAAGGGGTGAGGCTTCCTGGCTCAGGGCTGCCGGCAGGTCAGCCAATCCACTTCAATCACACTGCCTCCTCTTACTGACATTTGCACATATGGTACTTTGTAGGGTTTTCTCACCAGAATTCAAGGATGATGAGTCAAATCCCTGAGACAGCTCTGGAAATACTGAAGTCAAGTAATACTGAGCCAATGGAATAAATCACCCACAGGGTTCAAGGATGCAGCTGGCAGAACTCAGAGAGCAGAAGCTGGGTGTTTGCACACCTCAGAGACCTAAGAAACACTAGCTTCTCTCCTTCGCACACACAGAAGCCATGTTCAGGGGCAAACAACAGGTCTTGAAGGGCAATACTGCCCTCCCCAAGTAAGTCTTGAGTAATACTTAAAGATGAGTAATAATCAGGAAAGATCCCACATTGGGCCTAACTATTTTTTAAGTAGGACACGTGTACCATAGGAGATACTGCATAAGAAAAAGAGGCGGAATTTAGACAAATAGGTCTCCATAGTCTTAAAGAAATTACAAATACACATGCTATGACATGGAAATAAAAAGATACTAGAATTCAAAGTAATCTTCTCAAGGAAGAAATAGAAGACAACAACAGGTGTTTTTTTTGCTGAGGAAGATAGGCCCTGAGTTAACATCTGTTGCCAGTCTTCCTCTTTTTTTGCTGAGGAAGATTAGCCCTGAGCTAACATCTGTGCCAGTCTTCCTCTATTTTGTATGTGGGTCACTGCCACAGCATGGCTGATGAGTGGTAGAAGTCCGCACCCGGGATCTGAACCCACAAACTCAGGCCACTGAAGAGGAGCGCACCACACTTAACCACTACACCATGGGGCCGGTCCCAAAAACAGATTTTTAAAAGACGAAAATGGCATTGGAAGTAACACACACACAAGCTGTCGAGACGAGGTAGGCAGGACCAAGAGCCTGAGAGGACAGTTATCAGATTATCATATAGACGGTGTTATGGACGGCCTGAAAGGAAAGCCAACATGCTCACATTGTAAGAAATGTAAAATATAACATTGGAATCCAACATGTTCCCAAAGAAGGAAGCAAAGCAAATGGCATAGAAAAGACTCAAAATTATAAAAAAGCAAATGATTAATCGTGGCAGATGCAATGTATGCTTATAGCCATGCTCCCTCGTAGAACTGTACTAAAAAGGAGAGTGGAAGAATAAAGCAGATTAAAATTCCAAACAAATGAGAATGATAAAGAGACCAACTGTGTTGAGTGAGAAATGTTAACAAATTCTGCAGGTTGTAAAGTAAGTAGAAGAGAAGCACAGAGAACACTAAACCTTAAGTGGCTGTGGAAAGTGATGGCAGCAAGAAGAGAGCTGGTTCATCCCCATGGGCCCCAGGAAGTCTATCTGTGCCAGGAATCAGAGAGGCAAGGTAAGAAGTGGAAAACAGGGGAACGGGCCCAAATTCCAGCTAAGGAGCATGCATATTTCCTGGCCTGGTGTGCTCCATTGTGTGAAAATCTCTCCCCTCAACAGGGGCTCAGGATTGGTGGAGGCAGGCATGAAGGGCTGTCTTAGAAGGTCAAGTAAAAGTCCACGGGCTGCGGCAAGACTCAGCCCCTTCTACCTGCTCACAGAACACTGGAGATGTCTCCTCTAGAAAGACTGAGAGACCCAGAGAAAAGAACTTCAGTTCTTGAACATCTAGGGAACCCCCAAAGAAACTTCTGGATGGCTGTCCAAATCACCCTACAACACAGCCAGTTCATCAGTAAGCCCAGCCCACAAATAGCTCTTCTCATTAGCTTTTGGTGCCTCCCTCTTCAATTTAAGGAGTCACAAAGTCTCACCAGACATTTGGGGAGTGCCTTCAACATGAAAGACAGAGGCCAAACACACACAAATTCTGAGGGGCAGAATTTGAAAAGCACAATAATTAACATCTTCCAAAATAGTTGAGAATATTGCATTCAAGAAATAAAGTTTATGTGGGCAGGAAGAAAGAAACAATTAGGAAACTAGGTAAGAAGAAAGGGCTCAATGAAAATTAAAAATATGAGAACTTAAATGAAAAATGCATGAAAGATTGGAAAGATAAAATTGATAAAATCCTCAATTATGTAAACAATAAGATGAAAAATAGGAGAGAACAGGTAATAAAATTAGAGGATTCAATCAGGAAGTGCAACACCCACTAATAGGAAATCTAAGAAGAAAAAGCAAAGTGGAATTTATTTTTAAAAATAAATGAAGAGCGTGATTTTCTCAGCATAATCCATGGAAACAATGCCAAGGCACATCACTGTGAAATTTCAGAACACCGGAGTTGAAGAGAACATCCTAAATAAATTCAGAGAGAGAGAGGAAAAACTATCAGAATGGCTATGGACTCCTCAACAGCAACATGGGAACTGGAAGATAATGGAGCAATGCCTTCAGATTTCTGAGGGAAGAGGATTTCCACCCCAGAATGTTTGTCCCAGCCAGGTCACAAATATTAGAGTGAAAGTTCAGACATGCAATAGTTCAGATAATACCTCTCCCTCCATTTTTCAGGAAATTATGGGCAGATATGCTCCACTAAAATGAGGGTATACACCAAGAAGATGACTGGGCACCAGGAAGGAGGGCCCAGTTAGGGAGGGGCACAGAGACCCTACATAAAGAGGGGGTCCCCCCACAGTGGTTCACAATCCTGGACACCGACACCAGGGAGGCTGTGGGGCAGGGAGAGACCACCAGATGCGTCATTACAACATGGAGAGACAGTATTCAGAGGTGGTTACAATGCTTTTGGAAATTTTGGAAAGGACGGATTGAAATTGCAGAGAAATGTAAGCAAGTAAAAAAGTGAGACAATGATTAATTCCAGGCAATTATCAGTTTGGGGAAAAACAGAAAGATGCACAAGAAAGAATCTATAATCATAGTGGTCTATTTTCTCAGCATTTGCTCACTTAGTTTTACATTTAATGAGTAACAACTTCAAAGCAGGCCTGGTTCTAGGCCCTGGGAATGAAGCAGGAAGAAAATAGAACAAGTCCCTGGATAGCATTCTGGAGGGAAGGAGAGACAGGAGAAAAAACAATGGGAGTCAGGAAGCTGGGGAAAGCCTTCAGGTGTTCAGGGAAAACCTCTGAGTTAGTATGGCCACGTCAGATAGGCAGGAAACATTATTTATATACTTAAAATAATGAAAACACACGGCACTAATCAATCAAAATTGTTAGCTGAGGGGAGGTACAAAGAGTAAGAGGAGAAATCTGAACTTTCACCAAAGGACGTTATTCAATAATTTTAAAATCTAAAAATCAAGAAAAAGCATTATAAGCATGTTATTTAGAAATACGGAAGTACATATATAAAGAAACAGAAAATTTGAATTTGGTCATCTCTGGAAAATAGGATTGGGGCTTGTGGAAGTGTGGGGCCGAGTGTATTTGACTCTTAAGTGTGTGCGTGTATTACTTTGATGGAAATAATAAATTCATTTAGTAGAATTAAATATTCCTGAAATAATGACATACTTGATTCTACAGCTTAAAAGAACACAACCTGCATATAAATTTATTTATTTATTTGATAGATTGTTGTAGAATTATCAACACCAAACTCAGTCCAGACTGGTTACTAAACTCCAAGAGTACTGCAAGATTCATATGTTCATCCAGGCAGAAAAATCCACATTACGTATGTGGGAAAGACTGGTTTGGGCTCAGATTTTGTCGATGCAATATTCAATGCCAGAAGTCAGGGAAGCAATATTTACAAGGTTCTGAGTGGGGAAAGTTTCGCCCAGGAGTTTCCTTCTTAGCCAAGTTATACATAAAATACAAAGACAAAAAGCAGATGCTGTCGAGTAGGCAAGAATTCAAAAAAATCCATGAGCTTTTCTTGGGAAAAGAAAGATGATGAAATTCAGCCAATCAAGGCATGAAACAAAATCATTTTTTAAAAACAGAAAAATGATGGTTAAAAACTGGTGGTGAGTTCTAAACTCATTTAAATATGAAACGGGCTAAAAAACTGAGGAAATTGTGGTTGAAGAACAGAATGTAAATGTCATAAACCTTGAAAATGGAAAATTAATAATATAACTTTAAAAAATAGGACATATTAGGAAAAAAGTTGCAAGGAGCTGAAATTGTGCTAATCTCTCCACATTATTGTGCTAATCTCCCTCGGAGCAAGGAATCAACAGAAAATGTGTAAAGTTGAAATAGGGGTAAAAGCAGAAACAGTCCAATCTATTTTAAATTTGAGAGGAATCTTATGGAAATGGATCTCTCTGGTGAAGAAACATTTATCTGAATTTCAACAATCCTTTAGTTTTTCTTCTCTTTTGATAAATTCCATGAAGATTAAGTGTTACCATTTTATTTTAAAATAGTAAATAGGATCCCATGCTGTCAAATCATTGTGTGTCTATTGGTCCTTTTACCAGTTTGCATAGAGCTGGGATTCAGTGATGGTCACAGAGGAAGGGTTCATTTCTGAATGAGGAGATTTGAGACAATTTTTTTTCTTTGTATTTTTTTGGGTTGTTTGCTATGCTTTGTTTTTTAAATAAACAAAAAATTGTATAATTTCCATAAAACAAAAACCAAAAGGAAATGTTAACTGACTAGTCGTTATTTTGTGTGTGACGTTGTCTGACTGTGCTGGACTCCGTAGCACATACAGAAGTCACCTGTGCGCAGAGTCCTCCTGTGCGGTCTAGGTGGACAGGCAAAATTAGTGGTGGGATGGTGATGGAATTATTATGTAGAGATAAGTACATGATAAATAATATGGATACATGGTGCATAGAAAGATAAAGAGTCAGCCAAATAGACAAAGAAGTACGTAACAGCACGGTAACTCATAACCAGAACACCTGGCAACTGCCTCTGAGTTTACCATTGATTTGTTCAGTAAGCAAAATAAAAGCAGAAAGATTTTCTGGATATTGCGATATTGTCTAACTCAGTTAGGGAGAGACGAAATATCCCTACACAGGGGCTATTATTTATTAAGATATTTCTCTAATTCCTTCATTCATAATAGTATGTCCTATTTGAATAAAATGTCTCGCTAATTTGCATATTGGATATACTGGATAGTTTTGATAAAGATTTTTTAAAGGTTATAATATCTACCAATCAAAGGGGATATGGCGCTGTTCTTTTTAGTTTAGTTACACAGGCATAAAGGAAGCATAGTTTTGCAGACCAACAGGCCATTACAACCAGTCGCCACCATTTACCTGTGACAGGAAGAGGGAGCCCGGGAGAATGGTCGATGTGGCAGGTGCTGAGGAGACAGCCCTCAGCCACACAGCTCTCAACACAGTCCCTCTGCTGTGACAGGCTCAGAAGCCAAAGAAATAAAATCGGCATTTGTATGTTTTACACCTCACCTCATCTGTGTTTGTCTTTATCCCTTGTTCAGAAGCGTCTTCCCTTGTACGCAGGAGAAAACACTCTCCAGGGCACAGGCATGCGCCCACTCATCATATCCCCAGGGGAGAGCTTGAGGCAATAAAGAATTGAAAACTGCCTTCGTGTCTGCTCCCCATGTTTGCTGCTCTAATCAGATAAGTGAAAGGCCACGTGCCGTTGAGAAAGCGCTTTCCTGGGGAGCATGTCATGAAGGCCTCCTGCACACTGGCCATGCTTCATTACTTTATGAACACAAGAGACTATATTAATCTAGTCACAGAGCAGGAAATGTTACCAACCCGAATGGCAAACCAAGTGGATGAATTACTGAAATGCCAGCATGCAGATGGCTCTTTCAGAAATGCTGGTTTGAAAGCACATTTGTCTTCTCTTTCTGAAGGTGATAACCCCCCTGGACACTTTTATGTGGAGTTTTAGAAACGACAAAGTGCTTTCCCAGGAAGTAGAACAACTGTCCATCCAGGGAGTTCTCACTGATTCCTAAAGACTTCGGTCAGATTCCTCCTCCCCTATAAGATCTTCCCTAATGGCCAGGAAGAAGCCCCTTCCTCTTGTCCTATCATAGGAT
This sequence comes from Tapirus indicus, assembly GCA_031878705.1. NCBI lineage: Eukaryota > Metazoa > Chordata > Mammalia > Perissodactyla > Tapiridae > Tapirus > Tapirus indicus. Next base: position 58,002,797 of record CM062917.1, read on the forward strand.
CATGGCACTTTCCATACTATTTTATAAATATTTCTGCAGCAGGACACCTCAGATGAGCCCATGCTAGAACTCAAGCCAGGGTCTCTGTAAGGTGGAAGCAGGCAGTTCCTTGGCAGGTCTACTTGCGTGAATTTTTATTTGGGGCCTAGGGAAGAAGGAAAGGCAGACTTGTCAGAAAGACAAGGCAGTACAAGTTACATTGGTGCCTTAAACAAATCGGTTTGTTTGTCTTGTCCATCTAACAGGAAGTCTGGGCATAGTTGGAATGGATTGATGCAGTAGCTTAAAAATATCACAAAGGGTTCGGGCCCCCTCTACTTTCTGCTCTCACATTCTTAGAGTGTTGACATATTGCCCCATGAGTGCCAGACATGTGCTAGGCCTGCAGAGAGTGCCTCCACGTTCAAGGCTGGAAGAAGGTTGAAAGGGGAGGGAGCAAAAAGTATTCTCCTGGAAGACTTTGTTTTTTTCATTTGGTAAGGGCAGCCTCTTGGGCACACCTGCATAACACACAGCATTGCCTGTAACGAGGTAACATCCTGCCTTGGATGACAAGAGATGAGACAACCACACCTCCCTTAGACCAAGACTCATGTCGTAGGGTTGAGGCAGGGCCTGCTTCCTTGAGATCAAGTGACAGCTACTGCCAACTGGACAAGTGCCCAGAGTCTGGGCAGTGGACAGGATAACGGCCTGGCTTCTGATTCCTCAGGTTTTGTGCCTTAATGTAGACAGTGGGGATAGAGCAAGAGGCAGAAGAAACTGTTTTTACTAGGTAATTTGTGGGAAGCTGAGTCCCAAGTGGTACTTCTTTGAGGCCCCAAATGAGACACGATTGGTGGTAGCAGATTCACTACACAGAATGTGGAGTAGTTATCTAATGCTGTGTAACAAATCACCCCAAAACCTAGTGGCTTACAATAAAATACTTGTTATTTCTCACAGTTTCTATGGGTCAGGAATTTGGGAAGAGCCTGACTGAGTGGTTCTGGCTCAGGATTTCTGATGAGTCTGCAGGTAAAATATGGGCTGGGGGGCCCACCCGGTGGCATAGTGGTTAAGTTCATGCACTCCGCTTTGGTGTCCCGGGTTCACAGGTTCAGATCCTGGGCGTTGACCTACACACTGCTCATCAAGCCATGCTGTGGCGGCGTCCCACATACAAAGTAGAGGAAAACGGGCATGGATGTTAGCTCAGGGACAATCTTCCTCACCAAAAAAAAGGAAAAAATGGGCTGGGGCTGCATGTCTGAAGGTCTGACTGAGGCTGAAGGATGTGCTCTCAAGGTGTCCCACTCACATAACGGGAGAGCTGGTGCTGGCTGTTGGTGGGACGCCTCAGTGCCCCTCCACGTGAACCTCTCCACAAAGCTGCTGGAGTGTCCTCACAACATGGCAGCTGGTTTGCCCCAGAATGAGCGATCCCACAGACCAGTGGGAAGCTGCAGTGCCTTTTATGACCTTGCCTCAGAAGGCAGACACCGTGCTTCTGCAGTCTTTGATTGGTGCCCCAGTTGAGCCCAGATTCACTGTGGGAGAGGACTGTGCAAGGGTGTGAATGCCGAAAGGCCAGGGTCCTTGGGAGATGGCTTGGAGGCCGGCCCCCCACCATGAACTCTGGTTCACTCTGGGAGCTTGGAGAGGGACTGGAGGCTGCACTCTGGGGACTCCCAGAGATAATGGGGGGATACTAGTTGGAGAAAGGCCTAAGATTTTGCAGTTGTGCAGGTGCCATCTAAGAAGTTAGATGTTAGTGTTAAGATGTAAGTGTTAAGGTAGTGGATGTTAGTGTTAATGTGATGTCATTTGGGCCCCAAAGTGGAGAGGGCTGGGCCCATATGTTTGCATTATCTATAAGTGGCTTCCTATGAGAGAGCATGACTTCCTCAAGGCAAAAGCCTGTGTCATTCATCTCCGTTTTCCCTTCACAGAGCACATCGCTGGAACATGCCAAGTGTTTCCCAGGCATTTGTTAAATGAAGGACTGAATGAGTTGATAGGATCATTTGTAGACCACATTTTACAATGACTTGACCAGAGAGCACTAAGGAAGATGGGACTGGCGCCGGGCAGAAGAGGAAGGAGCTTGGCCCCAAATCGTCCACCCTTGGGAGCAGTGCTGGCAAGAGCAGGAATGGCACAACCTCAAGGGCCACCTTTCCCTTGCCCGTGCACTGCCAGCCACCAGTGCCAACAGAGACTTCACCACCACCTCTGGGGGGCCCTCACACTTGCTCCTGAACTTGCCATCCCAGAAAGTGAAGAGACAGGGAGGGAGAGTGTGCCGGAGTAAACTCCACAAACAACAGCACCTACCCCTAGTAATGTGGACGTGTGAGGTCTGACCGTCTCCCTGCTTCAGCTGTATCACTATGCAAGCAACCTGCAGTGAGCGGCAGCCACATGGAGATCACCCTGCTGGAGAGGGCCTGTCAGGCGTTCCTGGTACACGCCACAGCAGGAAGGGAGATGGCCATCAAAGCGAATCTGTGTACCTCTGAGTGAGGATGAGAAAGCTTCATATTATTTTTTAAAGTTACCTAATAGCAAAGGGGATCTAGAAGAGCTACGTCATCGAACACTATGCCTGCATGCTGTCCATTTTCCAGCCCTCTGAGCATCTGGAGCAGCACTATTGGCTTGAAACGTGCAGCCAGCAACACATCCCTTCCACCCCAACCGCGGGACTCTCAGCCCCCGGCCTGCAATCCCACTCCTGGCTACAAACAGCCTCAGACAGAAAATGGGTGCTGCCCATTTGTAGATCCCATCGATTTATAGTAGTGACTTGTTCTGAGGCAGGCATGGGCTGTGTCTCAAATTTATTCAATAAGCAATTCCTTTCGCATCCCAGGTCTGCTGGGTATTTCCACGGGACAGATTCCTCCATCCCTTGCGCCACGGCTTTGGTTTTAGTACGAGGCACCTTAGAGCCAGGAGGGGAAAACGGCTTCTGCCCAGAGAGTCTGAGGGTCTGCAGACCCGGTGAGATGCCCTGGGTCGTTATCATCCCTACTGGTGACGGAGAGTCTACCAGAGGTGGGTCACATGGCTTTGGCGGGGGCAGGGCCAGCAGCGACAGAAGAAAGAACTGTGATGCCACCCTGAACCTGCATAAATTTCCCCTCTATCCACCGAGTGCTAGCTTCCCAGGAGCTCTGTGCAGAGGGCTGAGTGCTCCAAGGCAGGGCACCGCGGGCTCTCTCGCCCCCGGTGGGATGCACATTCTCTGGGATGTGAAGATGTCCACCAGCCCCCTGAATGCCCATGGCCAGTTTCAACAAAAGGCTTACACCCTGTTCTCCAAAACAATTGGGTTTGTCCCAGTGAAACTGAACTCCTAAGCGCAAAGGTGAAATTGGCCCAGATTTTCCTGGTTGTTGAGGGAGCCGGGATGTGCTGGGAACGCAGGTACCTGCCTGCACCACTTATTTTGGCCTCCGCCCAGTTTGGTGGTCACGTGTCTGGCTTTTCCTTCCCTGGTGAAAGGTGTGAAAGATGACATGAGTGGAACCATATTAAAATAGAGCCAGAGCAGCCATTTCAGAGGAATTGACTTGTATGTCTTGTTTTCTTTATCTTCCAAACTGGATCAAACCACCAGCATTCCAAGAAGTCAGTGAGGACAAGACATCCTAACTGTAGGGACTGGTGAAACTGGACTTTGCTGATGACCAGATCACTAACCAATCAATGAAGGACAAGTCTAGACTTCTGCCTGATGATCAAATCTCAAGCCAATCTACAAAGTACAAACCTAGCCTTACCTCAACTAGCATCAGTGACCTCGTCTTTATTACAACACACTTCATCCTCCCTTTTCCCCATAAAAACCCTGAGACCCTCTGTTACAGTCAGAACACATTTTGGGTTTCTACCCGAATCCGTGTCTCCTGAATTGCAATTCTAATTGCCCAAATAAATATCTGCTCTTTAAATTGTAGTGATTTTTCTTCTGTCGACAAAGGGTAGGAACAAAACAGCCCCAAATGGGCCAATAGTCCAGTCCCCTCGGGGAGGTGTGAGCATGCGCACAGGCAAAGCTGCCTTCTCACACCGCCTGTGGGGCCTCATCCCCGCCTCAGAGCTACCCCGTGACATTCCGAGAAGCAGCTTCTCGACTCCCACTTCTTTGGCCTGGATTCTTCCATTTATGGTTATTTAAAACATACTATAAATAGATGATGGATACAACTGAATTTCTCAAGGAAAGTCCCTTTAGAAAGGCTGTCCCCTCCCCTGCTCTTAGCCTTACACGTGAAACCCAAATGCAGCCAAGCCCAGAGGTCCAAGCAGTGCCTCACACTGCCAGAGGGGGCTGGGCAGAGTCCTGGAGGGGACAGCCCCTTAGGTGACCTCAGGGCCATTCCACCTACAGTTCTGCTTGGGGCCACACTCCCAGGATCTGCGCTCAAGCGCCACCTCAGCAACATGGGCCTCTGTGGTCTAGGGTTCCAGGAATCCTGAATTCCCGTGTTTACATCCATTGATTTTTGGGCCCTCCGTCCACACTGGACAGCTGCATGGTCCTGGGTGGGACCTGAAGCTTGTACTATTTGGAAGAGCCCTCTTTAAGAAAAATAGGAATAGAAAATTAGGTACAAAATGCATATTATTCGGAAGGAGAAAGAAATCACAGCACTCTAAAACTTTAAAAAGCTGACAAATATGATAAACATCACAAAATCCAGAAAAAATATTTTTAACTTACTTTTTTATAATTTTCTAATACTTTTTTATAATTTTATAATACTTAGTTTCCCTAATACTCTTGGGTTTCATACTCTTTGATCTTCTCCTTATATGACAATGGCTTTATAATATCATTTTTCCATAAAGTGGATAGTTCAGTCTTTTCTGTAACATGATCGATCAAAATTTGTTTTGTATTATTGATAATTTAGGAAAATTTCTTTTGTGTTGACAGCTCATTATTAGTAATGTTGTGTATCAAATTTTTGTCAAATTTAGGGAACCTCTATCATGTTTCTTTTATATGTTAACTGCAAATCCAGGACATTTCAAGTTTTCATAAATACACTTTAAATTAACAACACTCATCAACCAGTTTGTAACCGATGTTCTCACTGTATGGTATGTTACAAATTTTACCGATGATGTCAGTGTTTAGTAAGTCAGCAAGAAATCCCCATTGTTTCCCAGTGTGTTAATATGCTTCCCTCCTCTTCATTCATGTCGCCTCTCAGTTAACTTCTGCCCCCTTCCCTCATGCCCGTAACCGTGTTGTTGCTGAGAGCCCACCCCATATGCCTCGACACACAAACCTCCACCTCAGGGTCAGTTTCCAGAGAACCAACCTGTGCTGTGTTGAATAGTGTCCCCCCAAAACTCATGTCCACCTGGAGCCTCAGAATGGGACCTTCTTTGGAAATGGGGTCTTTGCAAATGTGATTAGTTAAGACAAGTTTGTAACGCAGTAGATGGGTGCTCATCTAATGACTGGTGTCCTTATAAGAGAGGAGGGGGCACAGAGACAGAGACAAAGGCCCTGTGAGGGTGAGGCCAAGACTGCAGTAATGCGGCCACAAGCCAGGAGCCACCAGGAGGCACCAGGAGCTGGGAGGAGCAAGGAAGGAGTCTTCCCTGGACCCATCAGGGAGACTGCAGCCCTGCCACACCTTGATCTCAGACTTCCGGCCTCCAGAGCTGTGAGAGAATAAAGTTATGTTGCTTGGAGTCACCCAGTTTGTGGTACTTTGTCACAGCAGCCCTAGGAAATTAGGAAAGAGCCCCCTTAGCTGGACTCTGTAATTGTCCTGGCCAGTCACTTCACACGAGGGGGTTTGTGATGGAGAAGGGAGATCAGAATGGAAAGAGACTGTCTTACCCAATTGTATTTAAAATATCTTACATTTAAACATTTTACAAAAACTTCTATGAACACATTGTTGAGGCCCCTCCCACAGTCCTGGAAGGCTGAGAAACATGGGCTCTTTGGGAACCAAGCATAGGAACCTCTGCCTAGGAACCAAGAGCCCTCCTCTTAGGACCATCCATGTAAAGTTCAGATCACAAGTCAGGCATTGGGGTTGTCAGGATTCACATGACCATTCTTCAGATGCAATCCTCCACAAACACAGATGCTCAGAGTGAATGGATGAATGAATGAATGAATGAAAAGATAGTTTGGATGTAAAACATAGTCCCTATTCTTAAGTAGCTGATAGTACAGAAGACTCTGACTGTACCGTGCAGTAGAATTAGATAAAGCCATAAAGTGCACATAAGCAAATGCTCTAGGAGCTCAGGGGAGGAGGGGGCAGGTGTGGGAAGTAGATGCTAGACACTTCATGGAAGAGGTGGCAGAACACCAAGACCTTAAGAGATCAGAAAGTTTTATCCGAAGGTATTGAGACTTTTCCTCTAACCTAATCCAGAGTGTTTCCAACACCCTAGCTGGCCGAGTCACCACTTGGGAGACCTGCCACTCTGCAGAAGGAGCCTGGAGCCCCTTTTTGGGCAATGGACTTTATACCAGGCTTCTTGTAGCCATTGATGTTGAGAAGGTTGGCATGATGCCTAATGCCAGTCTTAATTTCCCTGAGCAGGGTTTGCAGGTGCAGTAAGTGTGTACTCGACCTAAGAAATGGAATTTTTATACCTGTGAAAGGGGAGGAAAAATAAACTACAACCAACCTGAGGAAAGAGGGCATTAGGTAACTTTCCCATAAATCCCAAGCCTTCAACATTTAGGACCTTGAAGTGCATCTGTTCCCACAGAAGAGGAGAATGAAATCCAGGGTCCAGTGGCCTGCCCACAGTCACAGCTGGAGGTCCAGTCACACTGCTCCATGGCCCGGCCACCATTGCTTTCCCACCACACCAGGCTAACCCTGCAGCACTAAATGATTGTTTTCACTGCTATAGAGGAACCAGAGGAGAAATAATACAACGTTTTGAGCCTAATTTACTCCTGTATGAAATAGCTTTGAAGATAACTTCGGAAGCTAGAACTCCACAGTTAAGCAATGTGGCAATTGAATCCACAAAAGAATCTTTTTAAAAAAACAAGGTAGAAAACCAATCAATCACTTTAAACCAGTGTATTTGAAGTATTCTTATTTAGAACAATTATTTTGGCACTCTAAAAACACAGTTTGAATGCTCTATTAATTTCACTGATTGAGCTGAAATCTAAATATCCTCACTAAATTACGTAGTCATTAAACTAAACTAATTGAGTTTGCTTTGTTTTTTGACATCAGGAATGCTTGACTTCACTGCTGGGTCAGGACAAGGGGGTGCTGGGGGGGATAGGGGTAATATCTAAAATTGCACCTGCAGGATGCCAAAACAACTAAGATGGAGAAAATGAGAGAAAGTCTCCATGGCAGTGCGTCTTTATCTACTAAGATCGGCTGCTCTCGCTTTATGTGCCCATCACTGGCATATGTTTGCCTTTTTCTTAAGCAAGTGACACATGGGAAGAGAGAGGTTGATGGAGAGGAAATGTGGACTCATGGTGAGGAGGGGACAGCATCAAGGGTAACGTTTACTCTAGATTTTAGTGGTTCACTTTTCCTGGCCCCTTTTGAGCAACTAAAAAAGCTCTATTTCTAGAAAAACAGCTAATTAAACCGTGTTCATATAGGTTTCATGCATGTGATCAGATCCAAAGTGGAAAATTTACTCTTAAAACTTACCTGGAAGATGAGAAATGCAGAGTTTCTTCCTGAGATAGCCAGATTATAAAGCTTTAAGCCAGGAGAATTGAAAGACATTCTCCCAGTTTGGCTCTACCCATCTGTTTGGTGAGATCTGCCTTCTCATGAAGAGGCCGGACGGGTGAAGAGAAATGGGAAAAAAGTCACACATCAAAAGGCAATCATGTCGAGAGGCTCAAAAATACTTAAGAAGAGATCAAAAAAATGTGTTGCATCTAAAATACAGAGTAGCTGCGTTAACACAAGAGGGAGCAGCAAAGGCCAGGAAAGCTTGCGTACAGCAGGAATCCCATTTCTAATAAACCACCACTCTTCAGTTAACGGTGGGGTCCCAAGTGAGGGCTTAAGGGGCACGTTTCCAGATCACAAGCCCCACTGACGCTGAATTCTAACTCCCTTGCATCCATTGCTGTCAGAAGCCTGATGCCCAAAGGAGGGAGGCCAATTAACCCATTTGCTGTCTGGGTGTTAGAACAGTCCCCGGTCTCAGGTAACTTCTCAGATCCGGGCAAATCCACGTGGTTGGCCACCCTAACTCTTCAGATAGTTTCAACAGTATTTATTGTTGCTCTCTACCTTTATTTTCCTTTGTCAAGTTGATTGTTAAATTATTCTCCAATGATACATAAAACTAAATGTGTAAATCCAATGAAAAGCAATGAGAACAGTCTTAAATTACTCCAGCTGCTGAATCAAAGTGCAATTCGCTTTGTAATGGAGATTACAGTGGTAATGGAACTCTGCCGCAGGCCCTACTGTGTCTTCACCCAGGAAAATGAGTGAGGTGTCTTGACACCAAATCCTGGGGGAGCCCTTAGCCTGCATTACTTACACATGTGGTGTTCCTTTTCATGTCTGGGGGATGTGGATCAAGGCGAGTCAAAGTTTTTTCTAAAACAATAACCAAGCAATAGTAATGAATTGAGTAACAGGAAGTGTCCTGTGCCGTAGTTTCCCTATCTCCAGCAGTAATAGTATCTACTTCATAAAATTGTTCTGAAGGTTAAATGAGGAAGTATCTGTAAAACACTTAAAACAGTGCCCACAGAGGAATGGCTATGTGAGTGTCTGTAGAATAAATAAATCAACTAGAACTGCACTGTTAACGCCTGTTACTGTCGTCTTCAGACATAGGTGATGAGCATATGTACGTATGTACACACACACATGTGCACACACACATACATGCACATAGGTTCCTGTGAGGAAAATGTCTGCAGGGATGAACATAAGGAGATTCGAGCAGGTGTTAATGTAAGGCCAAGATTTAAATCCAAGACAAATGAGGTCATTCTTCTCTTTATCAAAGATTTCTTTAAAAGATGCAGGTTCCTCCATTAACAGAACTTTCAGTTCATAAATATTTGGTGTTCACATGACTGTCAGGAAGAAATGCTGGTATCATTTAAAGAGAGGAGCACCAGAGCATTTCTTCTGAGCTCCGCCCTCCACCACTCCACTGCCCTAAGAGCCTGGGGGAACCTGCACACTTTCCTTTGTTCATCCATGATTGGGTGTTCATGCTCTTTTTATTTAAAAGAGCTTTCTAGGCCACATGGGGGTTTATAATTTAGGAGAGGAGACAATAGGGGCACCTAAAGACGGCACAGGAGAGACAGAAGTCACAGACAGGTGGGTCTGTATTTTAGATGAACACATCTCTTCTTAAGTATTTTTGAGCCTCTCGACATGATTGCCTTTTGATGTGTGACATTTTTTCCATTTCTGTTCACCCGTCCGGCCTCTTCACGAGAAGGCAGATCTCACCAAACAGATGGGTAGAGCCAACCTGGGAGAATGTCTTTCAATTCTCCTGGCTTAAAGCTTTATAATCTGGCTAACTCAGGAAGAAACTCTGCATTTCTCATCTTCCAGGTAAGTTTCAAGAGTAAATTTTTCCACTTTAGATCTGATCACATGCATGAAACCTATATGAACACGGTTTAATTAGCTGTTTTTCTAGAAATAGAGCTTTTTTAGTTGCTCAAAAGGGGCCAGGAAAAGTGAACCACTAAAATCTAGAGTAAGCATTACCCCTGATGCTGTCCCCTCCTCACCATGAGTCCACATTTCCTCTCCGTCAACCTCTCTCTTCCCATGTGTCACTTGCTTAAGAAAAAGGCAAACATATGCCAGTGATGGGCACATAAAGCGAGAGCAGCCGATCTTAGTAGATAAAGACGCACAGCCATGGAGACCGCACCTGGCCCACAGTACATGGAGTGATGGACATGGGCCCAGGGAGGGCGCCTGGGGAGTGTGGGAGGAGGAGGAGCAGGGAGGGGCCCCTGAAGGGAGTGGCATTTGAACCAGACCTTCAGGTCAGGAGGGCTTGAATGTGTGAAGAAGGAGGGAAGTGGGAAGGAGCTGCCTGAGCAGCAGAGGGCAAAAGGATGGGGAGCCAGCAGCGTGATCAGTGCACATGGTGTAGTGTAAAGAGACACGGTGGGAACCAGAGCAAGAGACTAACTCGGGGCCCATGGTGGACAGCCGTGTCCCCAGGAGGCCGGATTTTAGCACCTTGTCTGGTTCCTAAAATGTTCTCAGTACACACTGGCTACCCTGATGGTAACCTGACGAACATGATGATTTTCACAACAGGGGAAGTGACAATGATCAAGAGTTGATAAACGGGACAAGGAAAGATTGGAACAACCACACACGGATGGAGGAAATAAGTAGGTCTGAGAGGAGATAGGAGGAAGTGAGCTTGGCCCTCTGGAGAGTCATGTCAGTGGGATAACAGACGACTGGGGATGAAGTTTTGGAGAAAAGTCACAGCTAAAGGTGAAGATTTTAAAAGTCACCACCTGGAGGTGAAAATTAAAGCCAGGAAACAGGTGACAAGAAGGTGGAGAGAACCAGAGCCCAACGCTAGGAACTCATTGCTGGGAGTCACGCCAGGGCCCCCGGAATTGTGTCCAGATCCCCGAGGACAACCAGGTCAATTCCTGCCCCTCCAGTGCAGGCATGTGGCACCCAGGTGATGAATCTCAAACATCTCTGACCCCATTTCCCATCCTCCCTCGTGCGTACCAGTGGGGGCCGGGTGACAGCAGAGGTCTCCCTAGGGGTTGCCCGGCTGGTGCCTCTGGGCAGAGATGGGCTGGAAGAAGGGCTGCTATTGGTGAAAATACATGAAAGAAGCTGCCACCTAGTGCCCAGCCAGGTCCCCTCCAGGACCACCCCCAGACAGGATAAACCCCCTGCCTGGAAGAGGGTGATGGTGGCGAAGCAAGAGAGCCCGGAACTGGGCTGCATGCGTCTCGCCCATCCCTCTCCAGCTGGGCAAGATGGAAGGTGCACGAGCCCAGTGGACCCTGCACCTGGCCTTGTGCGCCTGTCCTGACCCCTGGCATTGGGAGCTTTGCCACAAAAGCAAGATGGTTGTGAGAAGTTTAGGGGCAGAGCAAGTGCCTGAGGGCAGCCTCCAGTCTCCTGGGATGTGAGAAAGGGCCCAGGAAGGGAAGCAGGCTATCCTGAAGAGGGCCGGAGGTCAGGGCTGGGAACCACACAGAGTGACCTGACTCCAGGGGCTGGGGCGAGATCCTGGAGGGCTTGCTGGAGGCTGCAAGGCAACGGGCAGATACCTGAATCCACGCCAGAACCAGCACCTTGGGAGTTCAGGAGTGAACCAAGGACACACCCTAGGACAGTGGGAACAAGTTACATCTGAAGCAGCATATATTAGGCTAAAGAAAAAATTTTATTAAAATAGATTTCACCTATTTCTTTTTACTTTTAATGTGACTACTATAACATTTGAAATTACATATGTGACTCCCATTGTATTTTTTATCAGACAGTGCTGGTCTAGACTGTTTTCTTCATCAGACTGAATGGGGCAGCAAAGTTAGAAATTACTGCACATTCTATAAACTACAGAAAGCCTCAGCGCTGCGCCTGGAAGTGAGGTCTGTGATTTCATGCTCAACACATGCATTATTCAACTCACCGGGCAAAGCCTGAACTCACCCAAGCCCAGGCGGACTTGACTCCTGAAAGCAATTGGCACGAACTGAGCCAGGAGACATGGACTACCCTTGTAAACCACAGGAAGAAGTTGAATTTTTTCCAAGTGCAAGGAAGGGCTATCAAAAGGCTTTAAGGAAGAGCAGGGTGTGATTTCACTTGTATTTCCAGAAACCTGTTCTTGCTGCTGGGTAGAAAATGGATTGGCACGGAAACAGGGAGGCCATTGCATTTGTAGAGGTAATAGAAGGTAGCTGCCCCAGCAGTGTGGTGGTAAAATGTTTAACATCAGCTCTTTGGGGAAAAGGAAAAAGGAAAAACCCTGCTTGGTAACTTTTGTCAGTCTCCCTGGTGGAAGTACTCCCACTGCGCTGATTTCAAGCCCTCAAGGTGGAGTGGGGAAGGGTGCTCATCAGCAGCTCTTGGAGCGAGGATGAGCTCTCTCCAGCACACCACAGCCCGGACTAGGGTGGGAGCCATGAAAATGGAAGGGAGTGGGCGGATGGATTGTGAAGACAGCTGACAGGACTTGCTAATGGACTGGACCTGGGGAAAGGAGGAATCAAGGAGAATCCCTCGGTTTATGACACTGGTAACAGGACACAGCTATTTGCTAAATGAGGCAGTGGAGGTGGGGACTCCAGATTTCTCTTACAAACATGATGAGTTTGAAGCATCGAAATGAGAGGGATCAAGTGGGATGGAAAAGACTAGAACTCAGAAGAAAGGTCAGGCCTGAGACTGAAATTCAGGAATCATCAGAAAAACAAGGTCTTTTAATCCACAGGAAAAGATGTGCTCGCAATAAGAGAAAAGAAAGAGAGGGAAGGAGGTGGCCCGCCATGGTGGGGGGGGGGCGAGGAGAGGGTGAGGCCTGGCATCCTCCTCTGCACCTATGCCCTCTGGAAGGGACTGCGACACCACCTCCCCCTGAGATGAGACCCTGATCCAGCCCATCCAGCTCCCTCAGGGAAGCTCAGCTCCTCCTTCCTTGCTATGGAAATGCAGTCACTCTCTGGGCCCAGGGCCAGGGTGTGCTGCAGGGCCCTCAGAGTGTGCAGATGCTTGGCCCAAGTGTGGAAGGAGGGCAACATTTCAGCCCAGGGAACGCCAAGCTGGGAGCAGCAGAAAAACTAAGATTCCTGGGCAGAGGACGGGCCTGCAGTCAGCCCAGAGTCAGACCTCAGATCTGCACTCCTGCCACACTCACTTGGGGTCAACACCAGATGTTTCTTCATCATCTCTTCCTTTGAGGGCTAGATGTTTTCCTTTGGAAACAAGGAATTGGAAACGTAAAACTACAAGAGCAGTCTTAGCTGATCCATAAACATTCTGGATGCTGCTGCCCTGTACCTGCCAAACCACCACCCAAGCACTGCCTTGCCAGTAGCTTTGGAGCTGTCACAGTTTGATTTGCAGTCAATGCCCTCCCCAAACTGCCCCCTCATCCCACACTTCAACTCCCTGAAAGATGCCAGGCATCGTTCTAAATGGTTTGCACGTATTACCTCCCTCAGTCCTGCCAACAACTCTTGAATGTGGGGATTCATATGAGCCCTGTTTACAGATGAGGAAACTGAGGCCCAGAGAGGTTGAGTTACATGCCCAATGGAGCTGGGCTCTGACCCCCAGCAGGGGGTCCAGGGTGGTCCGAGGTCTCTTTAGTAACCGCCGTGCTATACTGCCTGTTGAGGGTGTATCTGTCTCATTCCCTTTTGGGCTTCTAAGCTCCTTAAAGTGTGGACTGTATCATGCCCTCTCCCATTTTAGCACATCCTTACCACAACCATCCAAAGTAGGAAGTATCACCAATGAGGAAGTTGAGTCTCAGAAAGGTTTAGTAACTTTTCCAAGATCACACAGCTCTAAGTGACAAATTTTGAATTTAAATCCTCATCTCTTTAATTCCAAAGCCTGTGCTTTTAACCACAGCAACAGAAATAGACTTTTACCTCGTGGATCTAGAGAGCAGAGCTAGGACATATGAGTAGAAGAAACAGGAGAGCAAACGCCATTCCTGTGTAACAGTTTGGCAGAGAGGAGAGTGCCAAGGACCCAGGAGCACAAGAATTGGGTTTGAACTTCTGCTTCACCAGCTCGGTGATCTAGGGCAAATTGCTTAACTTTTTGAAATCCCTTTCCCCTAATTATAAAATGTCCTCCTACCCCTCAGGAACGTTAGACCAAGGAAGCCCTCTGTGATTGTAAGGTGCTGTATTGTTGCTGTTGTGTTTTTCAGTGATAAGGAGAAGCCTTTTCTCCCTAGGGCCGTGAGGTTATAAAGTGGCTCTTTCAGGGGCTGGCTGGTGGCATAGCAGTTAAGTTCAGCCATTCCACTTCAGTGGCCCGGGGTTCGCCAGTTTGGATCCCAGGCACAGACCTACTCACCGCTCATCAAGCCACAATGAGGCGGCATCCCACAGAGAAGAACTAGAAGGACCTACAACTAGGATATACAACTATGTACTGGGGCTTTGGGGAGGAAAGAAAAAAAGAGGACGATTGGCAACAGATGTTAGCTCAGGGCCAATCTTCCTCAAAAAAAGGGGGGGGGGGCGGGTGGAGGGTCAATGCTCATTGTTTTTTTAAAAAAAAGGCTCTTTCACTCTGGTAAAGCTTGTTTCTAGGGGCTTCTCCAAGTGGGCTCCAGCTTGGTGGTGTCCTCCAGAAGAGAAAGCTTGAGCTCAGAAATACAGCAGAATAGCCTTCACGGACTGGGGCCGGGCGGGACAAGGTGGGGACAATCTTGCACATCACAGCTATGTCTTTGGGGTCCCTAGTCTGCAGGATGTGGGGTTCTACAAGAGAAGGTCATTAGGGTCAAATACATCAGGGAAATGCTGAGTTCCACAATACGCAACTATTTTCTTGTCTAGAACTCCTCAGAATGTTTAATGTGCTATACATAGTGCGCTGTGAAGTTCCAGAAAATATTACATCGAGTTTCTTAAACACTTTGAGCTGTTTTCTTGGAACTGTTTTTTCAAGGAGCATCTCATGAGACTAATGGCCTGTGACACACCCTGGGAAATGCTACACACTGGAAAGGTTTAAGAAACAAGTAGTTGAGATGGAAAAAGTATTGGGTGGGCTCTCGATTTCTCAGCAGGCTCCCATTTCCACCAGCACTCTGCTTAGAGCTTCGAGGTCCCTCCTGGAGAGGTTTATCTTACTTGAAGCAGGCCTCTCTCTCTGCTACCAGTCCATGTATCAGTGTGATTCGTTGAAGCAACTTAGAACGCCCCCTGCACAGGCAGTGTGTGGGTGGTGGGTATTCTGAAGCCACTCCCACAGTACCTCACTGAGGAGTGTCCACACTTCCTGGCTCCCCAGGCCCCAAGGCCGGATGCGTTCTGTGCACCTAAGTCCCTGTGTTCTCTGCTGGGGAAGAGGGCATTTCTATCAGAAACCTTTACGTGTCTCTGGGTTGCTAAACTAGGAAACCTGCCTCTAATCCAATAATTCAGTCTGAAAGGAAAAAGAGAAAGTGCCAAGGACTTTGCATTTAGGTAACTTTGTGAATTCTCAGGAGAGAATAAATCCAGTGAGGTAGGACAGAAAACACGACAATTTGTACTCTGCACCAGGCGTACATTAAACTCAAGGGTCAGACGGAGGAAGCCAAATGAAGGGCATCAGTACGAGCTGGCTCCAGAGTTTCAGAAAAGGACGCTCTGAATCTGCTCTCCCTGTACCTGTCCCCACGCAGCTGGCCATGTCATCATCCCACAGGTCACCAGGGCTGATCAGCAGACGTTCCACCTGCACTGGATCCACTAAGGCAGGGTTCTGTGGCATGGGGCCAAAACAGAGCTCAGCTGCACTTCAAAAGGACAACCTGCCCAGCACTGTCCGATAGAACTTTCTGCAGTGATAGAAAGCTCTATGTGTGCACTGCCCAGCATGGTAGCCATGAAACACATGGGGCTATAGAGCATTTGAAATGCGATGCGTGACCAAAGAAATGAATTTTTATTTTATTTCATTTTAATTAATTTAAATTTAAAAAGCTAAAAGTGGCTATTGTGTAGGACAGTGTGGTCCAGAGCCGTGCACTGTTACTCTGACATCACACAGTGTTTAGAGGGTAGGGCAGAGGGACACTGTGTTCTCAAAGCTGTCCTGGTTCCCAACAAGGACAACACCCCAACCCTGGCTGGGGCCTGCGTGCGTGTGTGCACATTGTTGGTTTGTCACAATGCTGGGGGGCACACTAGCATTTACTGGGCAGGAGCCGTGGAGGCTAAATGACCTGCCATGGGACAAGCAGGCTCACACAAAGAATTCCCAAACCCTGCAAGCAGCCCAGGACAGAACCTCAGCAAAGGCCCAGGCCGGTCCTTGTCCACTACATAATCTTACGCTACGGCTGCAGCCAGGAGCGTAAGAACAGGTAAATACAACCAAGTGTTTGCACAGAGTGCATCTGTGTGTGTACGTGCATGATTCCTAGAGAAAGACGTGACTGCAGGTTTTCATCTGATTGGTGAGTTTCAACCCTGCTCACCCATCCTATATCTTGTCCGCAGTCTCCATCAACAGTAACTTTGGAGCTGATCTGTATAAAGCGATGCCTGCCAAGGTCGCAGACCCAGGATCCCCCACCAGCCATCTCCCGCCAAGCAAGCTCTAGGCTTGCTCTGCAGCACCACCTGGTGGTTGGAAAAATTCTGATACTGGAGCCCTGACGAAGCTGCCTCTCCTTGATAAACCTAAATTATTATGCCAAGAAAAGGGAGGAGTGGAATAAACAACAAATAAAGGTTGTTCCATTCTAAAAATGTTTCCTGGTGGAAAACAGCCCAGGTGGTCCTCGGAGCTCTGTTCCAGGCTGAGATCTGGGGAATGTCTCAAACGAGACTCTGTCTCCACGGGAGCACTAACTCAGAGGGCGTCCCCAGCCTCCAGTGGCCCCGGGAAAGTCCGGACAAGGCTGATTCTTCCCCCAGCTTCCTGTCTCCATGTGGGCTGGCGGCTTCCTCGCCTCGCTCTGTGGCCTTCCTCACTCTCTGCCTCTCCATCCACCCTCGGAGCTCCTAATCTCATGTGGCTCCTTCCCGACGGACTTGCAGCGCACTCCCCTGCCTGCCTGGCTCCCTTCATCTCATCTCTAAGGCAGGGCTTTGGCTCCTGTGCGGGTTATTAGATGGTTTGTGTGCACAGACCTAGGTCTGGGGCAGGGCGGGGACATTTCCAGAGGGCACCCTGCAGAGCCCAAGGCATCATCACCAAGCCAGTATGCTGTGCCCTTGAGAAAGCAAAGGAGAAAGGGAACACAAAGGGCCAGGAAGGCCATGGACACAGGCAAGCCAAACTCATAGCTGCTGAAGGAGGGGCTTGGGGGCCTGTTGTCAACAGAGCAGCTCACTTTCAGCAGCCTTTCTGGTGCATTTCTGCTGGGCCCAGGGCTTTGCACTGTAGACTGTGAGAGTCTGGGTTTCCTTAGACCTCCCCTCTGCTCCCCTCGCCCCTAGGGGCGCCTCCTAGCTTAATAATTCAAGGAAGCTGGAATATGAGAAGGGATCAATATTAGCATGAGAAATGCCATTTGCATTTATTTACTCACAGTAAAGAGCCTGAAAGCCCTCTGCCCACTCCTGCTAATGACTGTGAGGGCGTGTGGACCTTAAGGATCCATCTTCACCTCCTAGGACAGAACAGAACTAAGATGCCCGGGGCCCACAGGGAACTCCAGGGAGAATAGCAACCAGGGTAGGGTACCAGGGACTCCCAGCTGCACATCCCCACATGAAAGCTGCATGCCAGGAGGGGAACTACACTTGACCAGAGCCCCTGCTGCCCATTTACCACAGGTCAGGGTGTGGCTCAGATGCCTTTGGCTTTTGGCCTGCGACTAGCAGCTGTGTGGGGCCCACATTCAGAGGGGTCGCGCCTGGGGTCATCCTGAATTTCTCAATCACTTTATCTTTAGATTTGTGTTCTTTAAGCAAAGTCCAATGGGACAGTGGAGGATGTGCCGGGGGCTCAGAGCCTCGGCTTGTGAGGGGCCCATCCCCCCACCTCCCCAGGACGGGCTCTTGGCTGCTGCCCTCTGCCTAGTGGTGACCTGAGCGTGGGGAGGGTCTGTGTCAGGTGTGCATCCCTGTGCCAAGTTGCACGGCAGGGCCCAAGCCCCCGGGAGAGTCTGCTCCTGAAGGACAGACATTGAATAGCAAATGCAAACACCACAACAGGCAGAGAGAGACGCAGAGGAGAGGAACAAGCCTTTTTTTCCAGTTTTTGAACAAAGACCCCTGCATTTTCATTTTGTACTGGGCCCTGAAAATCATGCAGCTGGTCCTGACTGGCGAGCACCTTTGAACTCTGGACTCACTGCTGGCCAGAGCTGGTGATGAGTCCTGAGGACCAGGATGGGATCCCCGGTAGCTGCGGGGAAATGCTTGGCAGTCCTAAAGTTCTAAGTCATTTGAGGAATGGCGTCTGTGTATATCCTGGACCAGGATGCTCAGCAGCTCAGATGACATACAATTTCCTCCAGGTGTCCAGGTCAGTCTGACTTCCAATAGGTCAGTATCTTTTGTCATCCTGTCCCCATCCTCACTTGAATTCGTGGTGACCGTCAGAGCAGTCTGTGCCCGTGAATTTTCTGTCTCTTCTGCAGCTGTCCACAGACTCACAGCTGTTGCGAGAGAACACATGAAATGGGGAGCAGGGCCAGAGTATGCCGGATGACAGTGAGCTCCCACCAGGGCCACAGCTCACCATTCCTTGTAGCCACACAGTGACGTCACAGTCCATGTGACCAGACAAATAAGGAGCGATGGTATAAGGAGTCTTAGTGGCAGTCAGGTCTCGATAAATCATAACACTTCTGTCCCATTTATTTCCTCTCCTTGGGTCTTCTGCACTCCTCTCTGATAACACAGATACATGAACTCGCTGTTTTTGCCAAGAGAATCAGTAGGATTATGGCATTAATTTATTTAAAACAATGTTCAGCTCTGAAAATAAAGTCTGGATACCCTCTTAAACATATCTGCAAGATGACAGGACTATCTGGCTTCCTGTGGGGTGTTCTTCTGTCTGCATGCACACGTGCACCATGGATATGGACCTCGAGCAAAGCAGCTAATGTAGAAGTGGGGGTGGACAGTCAAGGATATGAAAGGGAAAACATTCTGAGACTGAGGAAGCTGGTGAAGATGTCGGAAATGCAACTCAGCTATAAAACCGCTTCCAATATCTAGGAATGTATCAAAACGTTGTGTTGCTAATTCTACAATGTTCTAAACATCACAGTTTAATTGTGAGTTCACTGTACGCTTGACTTTAGGCTTGAAGTTAAAGATATTTCTCAGCATGGTTCTGTGATGGCATCACTCTGCTCGGTGACATTTCTAAAGCATCCTTAATTAAAATCATATTCAATCAAATCCCAAGTAACATTTGCTAAAACCACAGTAAAAAGAAGGAGCTATTGGCAGCAGGATTGAACCTAACCACACTAAACAGGTGAAACACTAGTTTAATTTGCTCAACTTGAGTCAGAAATCTTCCAGAAAGGGAATTCCATAAGCTATTGATGCAATGAGCTACTGCCACGTTGACTGTTCTACTGGTCTTCAGTGTAGAGAATGGAAGCTGTAGAATGTTCCACTTCCTGACCTGGAAAGCCCAAATTCTGGAAAGGGCTTAAGAAGTGCTTTCAGTGAAGAGGAAAGGCAAGTCTTCTGTGTACAAGTTCTAATATTTGAGCAGGGCCAGTCAAACTAATTTTGTTTTAGATTTCTTTTTCTCTCCCCATCACCACCCCTCCGATGTATCACCTCTGTGAAATCACAGCCAAATGGCATCTTAGCTTCAAGCAATAAACAACTTTACAGTTTGGCTCTGAGATTTGGAAAACTTGTAACCCAGGAATCACCCAAGATACAGTCGCTGGGCCCTGGGAGGCAGGCAGCTGAACGCATTTCCATGAGCTCACGTATTTCTCCGAGCGCATCGTTAAATCCTAACTGTGCCTTGGGCTAATATCTAGTAGGGTATGTTCAGTCCCTCCAAATTAGGCATGGAAAGTGGGGGAAAACAAAGAATCCTGTAAGTTAAAGAACATTTTCATGAACTTTGTAATGTTACATCTATTTGATTTGAAAAGTGTTGGATTTGTATTGGTTAACAGAAATTAAGAATGACAATGACCATGACTAGAGACCGGCCCATTCCAGATAATAGACTACTTACACTTCATGTATTTATTAATATTTATTCCATGCCTACTATGTGCCAAGCACTGTTCCAGAAGATTCACTGGTGAGGAAGAGAATCAAGGTCCTCCTCTCATGGAGGTCACATTTTAATTTAATGAAGTTCACGTTTTCTTCACATTTAAGACAATACATACAAAAATACATAGCATAAGTTCAAGTACTGAGAAATGCTAGGAAGTAAAATAAAACAGGATAAAGAAAGAGCAGTCTGGATAGTGAGAGCCAATCCACACTCTCGGAGGGAAGCCTAATTTGCTCAGCTTGACTCAGAAGCCTATTCTGGGATCAAACGACTGTGGCCAGGATGGTGGGGTCACACTGTTTAAATATCACTGCTGGGGCCCAGCAGGGTTGAAAGGCAGTGCAGCTTCCCAAAGCAGGAGGGAGACGTTGGGCCCACAGGTTCAGAGCCTCCGTCCTGGTCTGCAGGCAGGCAGATGTCAGCCTCCAAGAGATCACAGACAGAGAAGGATCTCAACAAAAGTCTGGAATGGGAGGATGGGCAGCAATCCGGCTGCAGATCCTGAGGGCTAAGGCCCATCAGTCACAGGCATCTAACTGGGAGGTGCCACAGGCAAAGGCAGGAAGTTCCTTGGCGGTGACCAGGCCACGAAGAAGACAGCATGAGGTCCTAGATGAAATGACTTACACTCTAGTCTGAAATGCCTAAGTTCTCAAGAAAGTTTGCCTGTCAAATTGGAAGTTAATACTGACTTTTTCTTTCACAAAATTCATGATCTCACTCATCATCCTAACTAGTATTTATTGAGTGTCTACTATTTACCAATTACTCTTTCAAGTGCTTTGCGTCTGTGAACTCATTTAATCCTCAAAACCACTCTACAGTGGGTGCTATCATGCTCATGCTATGAAACAAGGAAATCAGCTTGCCCAAGACGCACGGCAAGGCAGGCGGCATTACCGGGGCAGAAGCCTGGCCCCAGCATGACGCACACTGCTGCAACTGGCCTCAGCGAATCCTAACAGCAAAGTCATACGCCCGTTTTAAAAGACCAATTAAAACAGTTTACAACAGGGGCCAGCCTGGTGGCGCAGCAGTTTAGTTCGCGCTTTAGGCAGCCCGGGGTGCGCGGGTTCGGATCCCGGGCGCCAGCCGACGCACTGCTCGTCAGCCATGCCGTGGCGGCGTCCCATATAAAGTAGAGGAAGATGGGCACGGATGTTAGCCCAGGGCCAGTCTTCCTCAGCAAAAAGAGGAGGATTGGCAACAGATGTTAGTTCAGGGCTGGTCTTCCTCACAAAAAAATAAATAAATAAATAAATTTAAAAAAAACAGTTTGCAACAAAATGTGCCTTACTCTAGATTTATAGTCTGAAACATGGGGAAAGTGAAAAATACCTTCAATAGTTAGTAATAGTCAACTTATGTCCAAACTGTGGGACATTCTTTACATACTAAGATGCACCGGAAACCTTCCTTGAATGATGCCTCTTCTGCAAAGCTACTTCCCAGCCAGCCAAGCACTGCATTCTGATGTTTCAGATGACACGGTCTGTTATTACAGGCGTGCCTCCGAGACAGTGCTGGTTTACTTTCAGACCACCACAATAAATACGCAAGTAATCAAGTCACGAATTTTCTGGCTTCCAAGTACATATAAAAGCTATGTTTACATTATGCTGTCGTCTATTAAGTGTCCAATAGCATTATGTCTTAAAAAACAATGTACATTCCTTAATTAAAAAATACCTTTTTGCTAAAAAAATGCTAACCATCCTCTGAGCCTTCAACAAGTCATAATCTTTTCACTGAAGGGTCTTGCCTGGTGGACAGGTCAGCAGCTGTCACCACACTCCATCTCTAAATCCTATGTCCTGCGATTTCCTCCGGCCCCACACCTGACGGCTCTGAGGGCAGGACATTCCCGTCCTGGGCACGCCTGCATCCCAGTGGTGCTGATGCTGACGGTTCTGCAGCTTCCGCAGGGTCCCCTGCTGGCTCCTGCTCACCACACCCCCATCCCACCTAGTCATCCACATTTTACAGCGGAAGGAACTGGGGACTGGGAAGGGGTGAGCAGCTCTGGGTCACATCCCCAGACTCAAGGCCCCTCCGGCCTCCAGGAGGCTGCGGTGTCCACAGACCTGGGATCCGGGTGAGCCAGGTCTGAGCAGCTGAGCAGAGGAGGTTCCCAGGGCTGAGACCACACAAGTGTCCCCTGTGCCCTCTAACCTCTGCCCCTAAGTCCCCACCCAGTGCAAGAGACCTGGGGTCCCCAGCTGACAGGAACCGAGTGTGAAATGCTGCCTCTGCCTGTGGGAGGACCGGCCGAGAGGTCCAGTTCCCACACAGTGTCCACCCCACCGCAGACCTTCACCGAATGTCCCTCAAACCGCACCTCCTCCTGGTCCTCACCGTCTGACACATTTATCACATTAACACCAGCTCTGAGCCACTTCCCCTCAGCTCCCAGTCACCTGGACTCCACCACCCTCCCCACTGGCCCCTGAAACCAGCAGCCCTGGAACCCGCTCAGACACTGTACCAGGCCCCTCAAGTTCACCTTCCCACCTCCCCGCCCAGCCTTCTGGATGACTCCCCTCCCTTTAGGCCCGGCTGCTATGAGCCCATGCGCCTCCAGCACCGCCCTGGGCCACAGCCCCAGGCTCTCCACCTCCACTCAGCCTGAGCTGCAGGCACCCAGCTCACTGGGGTCCCCGCCTCACCTGAGCTCCAGCCACAGTCCCCAGAGCTGAGGGCCCACGGCCCTGAGGGGTGAGCCTGGAACCTTGGTGCCCTCCTCCCTCCCCACCCCCAGCATCCAATTCATCGCTGATTCTCAGCTCTGCCTCTTGGAGGTGAGCTCCCTCCGTGTCCACGGACACCCTCCCGTCTCCCCGACGCACCTGTGCCCACCTGTCTCCTGCTCCGCTCCGCTCTCCCTCCGCCCCGCCCGAGAGCAGCAGAGCCCATCCCGGTCTCCCCATCTCGCAGGGCTTCCGTGGCTCTGAGCACGCAGCCCCCACCCCGGCCCCTCTCCGGTCTCTCCCCGGCCGCCTCCCCCCCCCACCTCCCCCAGGGACAGGGCCTCTCTCCGCCCGGGCTCCCGTCTGCTCCTCAAAGGCCCGCGCAGACAGGAGCCTGCGGGGGAGAAGCACCTGCTGCGGGGCCGGAGTTCGGAGCCACAACGTGGGGTCCAGACCCACGTTTGCCACAAACCGGCGGGGAGGTCTCGGCCAGGAACGGTCTCCGCAGAGCCAGCCGGGCGTGGACACTCTGCTCTGCTCTCCTTCCTGCCAGGACTGCGCCGCCCCAGCGCCGCTTGAGTTTCAGAGGAGTCGCCCCAGGTGAGAAGTGTTGACGGGGACGGGCAGGCTGTGCTCAGTGTCCCCTCCCTGTGGTTCCCGGACACTTTCTCAGAGCCGTGGGGACCCCTGCCCCCCTCACGGCTCTGCTCTGAGGGTCAAATTAGACACTGGCCCTGTGGGGACCGACCAGCTGGAGAACGTGAGACTCGTGTGGCGGGTGCAGTGACTGTGACCCCGGGCTGGACATCACCGCCACCCGGGACACTTCTGCATTTCAACAGTTATTTAAAACTCACAACCATCGTGAAGCTCACGCCACCTCACTCGAGGAGGGACCCACATTCCGCCCCAGCTCCACGTCCCCTGGGGTGGGCGTGCGGGGACGTCACCCCCTGTACTGTGAAAATGCTGCCTGGAAGGCAAAAGCTTCAGGAATCCCCGCATTTCCCGGGGAAAGCGCTCCAGCTCAGGGACCCGGCCTGCCGCTGACTCCACTGCTTGGCCTGTGACTCCTCTCCACTCAGGGCCTGGGTCTCCTCTGGAATTTGTTCATAATCTTGGTCATAATCTCCATTTTCCTTCAACCCCCTCACCCTCTCCCACCCACCCAAGGGGAAAGCATCATAATCTCCATTGTCCACCAAACCTCCATGTGGTGGCACTGTCATTTTCCATCAACCATTTCACCCTCCCAACCCCCCACAGGGACGAGTCTGTCAGGTTCTCCATCCTCCATCAACCCACTTTACCCTCTACTAACCACGAAGAAGGCCCTGTCAAATAGTACTTCGATGGGGATTAAGAGAAATGTTGATATTTGACAGAAAAATTTGGAATATGAGACATTAAAAAAAGCCAAGGAAGGAAGAAATCCTAAAGATGACAGAAACCCTGGCTTAGATCTCCCCAGTGTTCAGGCACCAGCTAGAGCAGAGCAGCTCAGATCTAAGAGATCACCCTGGATGAAAGTCACAAACACCCAAGCTAGAAAACCAGCCAGTCTGAGCCAGGTCATAATGTTTTTAACAACTGATTGTTCACCTTCCTATTTAAAAATTAAAAGTTCAAACTACACGCCAGCCTACTGAAGTTGTTTTTCTTTTCAAATGAATGACAGAAAACCAAGAAATTAGATCAAGTAACATCTCCATTAGCTATCTTAATACCAAAAACCTCCAGAGTAAATTAATTCTTCTGGGTTTGCTTACTCACCTGAAAATGGGATAACAGAGAATGACTGCCAGGGATAAATGTGACGATGTCTGTGACATCACTTGGTATGTGTAACAAGACAACAGTGACTGCCTTAGGGTTGAACTTGGTGTTTTCTATTAAAATCCTATAATGAGAATTAGGAAACTTAACAAAAAATAACCTACAATGAACTGCAAATGTTTTAAAGGCATAAGTGATTCAGTAGCCCCCAGTGTGGCACATTCTCCTCTCCTTCTAGGCCCGCAAGAGACTGAAGGTTCAGGCCCCCTTGTGATCAGGTGAGTGAAAGTCAAATGCATCACTTCTGGGATGGACCGCTGACTGCTGGGGGACCCTCTCCAGAGTTCCCTTTCCCCTGCCTCTGTGATCCCCGATGCTCCCCTGTCCTGCCCTGAGAGTGGAAGACATGGGGCCAGGCCCTCAACTGACCTGGGATGCCATGGAGCACGAATGATAATGAACCCTTGTTGTTGTAAACTCCCGAGATTCTGGTGTTGCTTGTTACTACAACATAACTTGCCCCTTCCTGACTGATCCACTTTTTAAGAAGTCATGCCTTTCCTCTGATCCAAACATTATCTGGGGTGGTAGTTGTTTATCAAAATAATGCCTACTGAATTATGAGTTTATCAATATAAAGACTACTGAATCATGGCCTAAAATCCATGAAATACGAAAAGATGCAGAAACCAACTGGGCAATAAAGGTAACACTAGAATCCAAATCAAGTAGGGAAAGAAAGAATCTTCAAACAAGTTATAGGTGCAGAATTCTACCTATCCAAATCAGACTACAAAACACTGAGAGAGGTTATTTAAATAAAAAAAAAAAAAACCTACATAGGATGAAGTTTTAAAAATGCCCAGTGTGTGGTCCACTGCATTGTGAAACTAAATCCCAGGCTGAAAGGCACAGGCTTGGTATCCTCCACTGACATACCACAAGAACCAAAGAAAAGGCCAAGTTTGCTCATCTGTGGTACATGCAGAATCATCCTGCAAGTATTTAGCATCCAACACCCACATCCTAGTCTCTGACCTCCAACTGTACTGTGGTCCCAATAGCATTCTGGCACACCCAAGATGGCAAATTTGTGCCCCTTAATTGGGTGAATTACTTACCCTGGATAGGTGTAGAAATAAGTATTTCATATTGATAAAACAAGTCAACCCCATGGTGGTAATACTTTCTTGTTAGGTTAGGAATAAGTTTTATAATCATTTTGATAACCTGTGTATGTTTATATTTAAGGTTTTTGAAACATTTAACAGAATCTGACATATTAACATTTTGATTTTCATTTTAAATGTTTTAGATTTGAGAATTTAAGTTCACAAACAGTATACAGAAATTTAGAAACTCAATTTACTATATTTACAAGTTGGATTTATTAGGTTTACAAGTTAATTGAGTGCTTACAAAGATTTTGAAAGTTAAGTTTTAAGATTGCCCTAATTAGGCCCCTTGAAAGTTTTGGGAGAATCAGATATTAAAAAAAATCTACAGGATTGGTGACGTCAGAATCATGGCGGAGTGAGATACCCTCTTTGAATCTCTGCCCCATAAGACATAACGAAAACATCATTCACATTCCAACAGAGGTCAATCAAACACTACAAAGGACTTTTAAGAAACCCCTGCTGCCATACATCAGACAGTGGAGGCACAGGAAGCCCCAAAGGATGGGGGAGAGGTAAAAAGTTTACTCCCCCTCCCCAATCGATCAGCAAAGACAGACAGCGTGGCTCGCAGACAGAGGGGGGAGGGACGGCCCTCTGCGGGGAAAACTATCGCCCTCCAGGTGCTCTCACAGACTGTCAAGAGATCCCCACCAGGAAGCGACGACGGACTGTTTCAGGGGTGTGGCAAACGCCCCAAGAGAGCCAGAAAGGAAACTCCTGGGTTGAGCAGGAGAGAGAACCCCTCCCCCACACACACCCTGCGTTTCAGCATAATCCCTCTGGGGACTGCAGCAGGCTCAGAGCATACTGCTCGCGATCTCCACCCAGTGGCAGCAGGTGGAAACTGCAGGACCAACTTCAAGATGAGAGGAAAAAGTAAAGCCGTGGGATCCATGCAAAGGTTTATTATGTCTACAGACCAAAAGGAAAATGACAAACACCCAGAAACCAGCCCTGAAAGCACAGAATTCGATAATCCGAATGACAGAGAATTCAAAATAGCTATCATAAACAAACTCAACGAAATACAAGAGAACACACAGAAACAAATCAACGAATTCAGGGATTTCGTCACAAAAGAGATTGAAACCATAAAGAAAAACCAATCAGAATTATTGGAGGTGAAAAACAAAATGAACGAGATAGTGGAAAATAATGGAGTCTTTAAAGAGCAGAACTGACAATATGGAGGAACGAATTAGCACTATTGAGGATAGCCATGCAGAAACGCTCCAGATAGAGGAGGAGAGAGAGCTAAGACTAAAAAGAAATGAAGAAATTCTTCGAGAAATATCAGACTCAATGAGGAAAAGCAACATAAGGATAATAGGTATTCCAGAAGGAGAAGAAAAAGAAAAAGGAGCAGAGAGTTTGTTCAAAGAAATAATAGCTGTGAACTTCCCTAACCTAGTGAAGGAGATGGAAATAACAGCAAATGAAATCAATACATCACCTAAATATATAAACAGGAATAAACAATCATCACGACACATAGTAGCAAAATTGACAAGATTCCACAACAAGGAAATAATATTAAGGACAGCTAAACAAAAAAACAAAATGACATACAAAGGAAACCCCATCAGGCTCTCAGCTGATTTCTCGACAGAAACTCTACAGGCTATGAGAGACTGGAATGATATATTCAAAATCATGAAAGACAAAAACCTTCAGCCAAGAATACTTTATCCAGCAAAAATATCCTTCAAATATGAAGGAGAAATAATAACTCTCCCTGATAAACAAAAGCTAAGAGAGTTCATCACCACAAGACCCCCACTACAAGAAATGCTCAAGAAGGCCCTTAGGCCTGAAAAAAAAAAAAAAAATATGAGAGAGGGGATACAAAGATTTCAGCAAGGAGAAAAGCAAGGAGACTAAACCAGAACAAACTACAGTTGGATAGCATCAAAAATTAATTCAAGCTCATCACTGTAAACACACACTCACGACACAAGATGGAATAAGTAGTGACAACAACAAATAAGGAGGGGAAGAGGAAAGGGATTGAATCAACTCAGCCTAAGGAAACAGGAGGCATCTGAAAATGTACTATCTTATCCAGGAGATCTCTTATATAAACCTCACAGTAACCACTAAACAAATAACCAGAAGAGAACCACACATGACAAATAAAGAGAAAACCAAGAGAATGAGCATGCAGAAATACCAAACTGAATTGGCAGTCCGAAACACATGCGACAAGAAACAAAGGAAATGCAAAAGAACCAGAAAATGAACAATAAAATAGCAACATTAAACCCTCACATATCAATAATCACTCTAAATGTAAATGGATTGAATTCTCCAATCAAAAGACACAGAGTGGCGGGATGGATTAAAAACCAAGATCCAACAATCTGCTGCCTCCAGGAAACACTTCTCAGCTCTAATGACAAACACAGACTCAAAATAAAAGGATGGAAAACGATACTCCAAGCTAATGGCAAACAAAAGCAAGCAGGAGTAGCCATACTTATATCAGACAAAGTAGACTTCAAGATAAAAAAGGTAATGAGAGACAAAGAAAGGGCAATATATAATGATAAAAGGGACACTTCACTAAGAAGACATAACAATTATAAATATCTATGCACCCAACACAGGAGCACCAAAGTACATAAAACAACTGCTAAAAAACCTAAAAGGAGATATTAACAATAACACAATAATAGTAGGGATCTTAACACCCCCCTTACATCAATGGATAGATCATCCAGACAAAAAGTCAATAAGGAAATAATGGACTTAAACGAAAAACTAGACGTGATGGACTTAATAGATATATACAGAGCACTCCACCCAAAAAGAGCAGAGTACACATTCTTCTCAAGTGCACATGGAACATTCTCAAGGATAGACTATATATTAGGAAACAAGGCAAACCTCTATAAATTTAAGAAGATTGAAATCATTACAAGCATCTTTTCTGATCATAATGCTATGAAACTAGAAATCAACTGCAAGGGAAAAACTGGGAAAGGGACAAAGATGTAGAGACTAAACAACATGCTACTGAACAAGCAATGGATCGTTGATGAAATCAAAGGAGAAATCAAAAGCTATCTGGAGACAAATGAAAAAGAAAATACACCATACCAACTTATATGGGACGCAGCAAAAGCGGTCCTGAGAGGGAAATTCATAGCAATACAAGCCCACCTTAACAAACAAGAAAAATCCCAAATAAATAACCTTAAACTGCACCTAACAGAATTAGAAAAAGAAGAACAAACAAAGCCCCAAATCAGCAGAAAGAGGGAAATAATAAAAATCAGAGCAGAAATAAATGAAATTGAAACCAAAAAAACAGTAGAAAGGATCAATGAAACAAAGAGCTGGTTCTTTGAGAAGATAAATAAAATTGACAAACCCTTAGCCAGACTCACTAAGAAAAAAAGGGAGAAGACTCAAATAAATAAAATTAGTAATGAAAGAGGAGAAATTACAACAGATACCACAGAAATACAAGGGATTATTAGGGAATACTATGAAAAACTTTACGCCAACAAATTGGACAACCCAAAATTCTTGGATGTGTACAACCTCCCAAAACTGAATCAAGAAGAAATAGAGAATCTGAACAGACCAATCACAAGTAAAGAGATTGAAACAGTAATCAAAAACCTCCCAAAAATAAAAGCCCAGGAGCAGATGGCTTCTCTGGAGAATTTTACCAAACATTCAAAGATTTAGCACCTATCCTTCTCAAACTATTCCAAAAAATAGAGGAAGATGGAATACTTCCTAACACATTCTATGAGGCCAACATCATCCTGATACCAAAGCCAGACAAAGACAACACAAAGAAGGAAAACTATAGGCCAATATCACTGATGAATATAGACACAAAAATCCTCAACAAAATATTGGCAAACTGAATACAGCAATACATCAAAAAGATCATACACCACGATCAAGTGGGATTTATACCAGGGACACAGGGATGGTTCAACATTTGCAAATCAATCAACATAATACACCACATTAACAAAATGAAGACTAAAAACCACATGATCATCTCAATCGATGCAGAGAACGCATTCGACAAGATCGAATAAAACTCTCAACAAAATGGGTATAGAAGGAAAGACCTCAACATAATAAGGGCCATATATGACAAATCTACAGCTAACATCCTACTCAACAGGGAAAAACTGAAAGCCATTCCTTTCAGGACAGGAACAAGACAAGGGTGCCCACTCTTGCCGCTCTTATTCAACATAGTACTGGAAGTTCTGGCCAGAGCAATTAGGCAAGAAAAAGGAAGAAAAGGACTCCAAATAGGCATGAAGAAGTGAAACTCTCACTATTTGCAGACAACATGATCTTATAACATAGAAAACCCAAAAAATTCCATTGGAAAACTACTAGAAATAATCAACAACTACAGTAAAGTGGCAGGGTATAAAATCAACTTACAAAAATCAGTTGCATTTCTATACACTAACGATGAACTAACAGAAAGAGAACTCAAAAAGACAATCCCATTTACAATTGCAAGAAAAAAGAATAAAATAGCTGGGAATAAATTTAACCAAGGAGGTAAAAGACCTATACAATGAAAACTATAAGACACTATTGAAAGAAATCGAGGAAGACAAAAGAAATGGAAAAATATTCCATGCACATGGATTGGAAGAATAAATATAGTTAAAATGTCCATTCTACCTAAAGCAATCTACAGATTCAATGCAATCCTGATCAGAATCCCAATGTTATTCTTCACAGTAATAGAACAAAAAATACCGAAATTCATAAAAGACCCTGAATAGCTAAAGCAATCCTGAAAAAAAAAAAGAACAAAGCTGGAGGCATCACAAACCCTGATTTCAAAATGTACTATAGAGCTATAGTAATTAAAACAGCATGGTACTGGTACAAAAATTGACACATAGATCAATGGAATAGAATTGAAAGTCCAGAAATAAAACCACAAACCTATGGACAGCTAATCTTCGACAAAGGAGCAAAGAACACACAATGGAGAGAGGGAAGTCTCTTCAATAAATGGTGCCGGGAAAATTGGACAGCCACATGCAAAAGAACGAAAGTAGACCATCTCCTATCGCCATATACAAAAATCAATTCAAAATGGATTAAGGACCTGAAAGTGAGACCTGAAACTATAAAACTCCTGGAAGAAAATATAGGCAGTACACTAAATGACACTGGACATAAAGGGACCCTTTCAGATTCCATGTCTACTCAGACAAGGGAAACAAAAGAAAAAATAAACAAGTGGGACCTCATCAGACTAAACAGCTTCTACAAGGCAAATGAAACCAGGATCAAAATGAATAGACAACCCACCAGCTGGGAGAAAATATTCTCAAATCGTTTATCCAACAAGGGATTAATCTCTGTAATATATAAAGAACTCATACAACTGAGCAACAAAAAAACAAACAACCCCATCAAGAAATGGACAGAGGATATGAACAGACATTTTTCCAAGGAAGAGATACTGATGGCCAATAGACACATGAAAAGATGTTCAACATCACTAATCATCAGGGAAATGCAAATCAAAACTCCACTAAGATATCACCTGACACCCCTTAGAATGGCTATAATCACCAAGACAAAAAACAACAAATGCTGGAGAGGATGTGGAGAAACGGGAACCCTCATTCACTGCTGGTGGGAATGCAAACTGGTGCAGCATCTAGGGAAAACAGTATGGAGAGTCCTCAAAAAATTAAAAATAGAAATATCTTATGATCCAGCAATCCCACTCTTGGGCATCTACCCAATGGACATGAAATCAACCATCACAAGAGGCGTATGCACCCCTATGTTCATTGCAGCATTATTCACTATAGCCAAGAAATGGAAGCAACCCAAGTGTCCCTTGACTGATGATTGGTTAAGAAGATGTGGTATATACATACAATGGAATACTACTCAGCCATAAGAAAAGACAGAATTGTCCCATTTGCAACAACATGGATGGAACTAGAGGGTATTATGTTAAGTGAAATAAGCCAGAGAAAGAAGGACAGACACTGCATGAAATCACTCATATATGGAATATAAATGAACACATGGACAAAAAGAACTGATTGGTGGTTACCAAGGGGAAGGGGGGTGGGGGGTGGGCAAAAGGGGTGAAGGGATACATCCACATGCTGACAAACAATAACGTACAACTAAACCCCACAGTGTTATAAACTATTAAGATATCAATAAAAAAAAATCTATAGGGGCTGGCCTGGTGGCATAGTAAAGTTTGCACACTCTGCTGAGGTGGCCTGGGGTTCTCAGGTTCAGATCCCAGGCATGGACCTACACACTGCTTATCAAGCCATGCTGCAGCAGCGTCCCATATGTAAAGTAGAGGAAGATGGGCACAGATGTTAGCTCAGTGCCAATCTTCCTGAGCAAAAAGAACAAAAAAAACAACAAAAAAAATTCTATAAATGTTAATTTCAAATATTTAAGCCTTAAACTCTAAGGGGATTTAATTAACTTAGTTTGTAATTGGGGCTAATTATTTAGGGGAATTTTATTCAGTGCCCTTGAATGTTAATTAAAAGCTACGTAAGTTCTTTCTACTCACAAAAGTCTCTTGGCTATTTAAAAAGCCACTCAAACAAAAGAGGTTTGCTCTCCTTTTTCAAATTGATGTTTGACTCAGTCCTTTTTTTTCTTTCAAGATATTTTTAATATCCTTAAATTTAACATCAATTTAAAGTCACCTTTCAGCCTTTTATCGGTACAGGCCTAATGAAAACAATAGGGGGAGGGACAGAGGGAGATGGATTTTGCTTATCCTTCCTCATGGTCTCATCTTTATGCCACAGATACCAGGGTGACCACAAAGCACCCTCAGAACACTCCAAGGTGTCCAGAAAGAAATGCAAAATTGCTTTACATCTAAGAGCCACTCTTTCCTCCGCATTATCTCTCTCTTTCTCAAACTTCTACCAAGTCCAGGTATCAAATCACATTATCAATTCCCATTCTACAAAAGACAGGAACAATATTACACAGTAGGAACTCAATAAATGTCTGGTTAATTCTAAGTAAATCCACAGGTGATTAAGATGCTAATGATGTATAAATGCAGAACAATGCCATTTCACATTTGTTTTCTTAGCCTCCTAATTGAATATTTTTACCTAACTTAACTCAACGGAAGAATTATTCTCCTGGAAGATATATTAAAGTCTTCCATCTCACCAAGTAGCAAATGGTATGGTATTAAAGTAACTGGATAATTAGTATCTTAAAAAGCCATATAGTTTACAGTAATTCCCACTTACCTGACTCCCAAAGAGCAGAATATACAACTTAAGAGAACAAAATACTGTTCTTGTATAATATAGCTGGAATCATATAAATAATTGAGAATGTGTCCTTGGAAAAAAGGAAATAAGCATGCAAAGTAAAATGAATAAGAATAATCATACAGAGGTTCAGATTTTATTTTTCATAATTATCTTCCTATAGAAGCAATAATCTACATTTCCATAACAACACATTTAATATTCTACTCATCAAAGAGCTGGAAAAAATAGGAATAACGCCCAGATTCCATACCCAAATATCATACTCTGCATATGTACAAATAAGTTCAATATATTAAATATATTTTGTAGACTGACTTCACTTACAATACAATAGAACATTGACTATTAGATTCTGAGCATATTCATGCAGACTTCCACTTTGGTGAAAGTGATCACATGAGTTCTGGAAAATAATTTTTCCTGTTGTAAACGCCAAGTTTTCCACTTGTGACTATACCTTCAGGATAGACTTATTAAGCAGAAAAATAAAATGCATAAAGGTGGAACAAATACTCTTTACTAGACACCATGAAGAACAACCCTGACACCCCAAGTCCTGCACATCGGTTCATACACATGGGAGGGTGGATATAAAGCCATTTATGTTGTTTAGGGCTAGCTGCATTGCTGCTACAGGATGCACTGAATCATTCCTCATTTTTGTTTAATATGTAAGAAAACAGTAAAAGTAAAAGATTTTTTCCAAGGCTGTCATGGATAACATGATCCACAATGGATGGTCTATAATATGGTCTAAACAAAGGGTCTAAAATATCTTTTCAGTGCTGCCAAATCTGTTTAAACAGATTGTTAATTAACTCCAATGAGCATTAATATAAGACTCCTGAAGTTTCTGACTGGATCTAGAGGGTACAGCGGCAATGACGGGATCTTTAAATATTAACATGTCATTAAATACAAATGCCTAAATACAGCTTTATTCAGACTATTCAAAATTGATCTCCATATAGTTACTGAAAATGAGCTGCTACCCGCAGAACTACGCAAGTAACTCAAGGAATCAAAACATTAAACTGATTAGTGTTTTGAATCAAACCTTCAATAAAGATTTCTATCCTAACATCCACCCCTCCAAGCACACCTGCCAAACAAGGACGGTATTCCGTCTAAGCTCTCCCACGGAGCCAACTATGATTAAAACTGCTGTACTCATCTATCTTCGTGTTTTCAGGAAGCCTAGCAGAACCCAGCATACTGTATCCCACAAAGCAGGAATCGAGATGGAGGGTGGACAAAGAGGAAACCACTCTGGACAGCGCCTGCCTGCAGAATGCTCACCACTGGGCTTTGGAGCCTCTTTCCAATGAACAGACTGGGAGACGGGTCTAAGCCACACAGCGCAAAAAAGGAATGCTTCAAAAATAACCTTTTATAAAGGATTAACACATTGGCAGCACAATACTTTAAATATAAGTACTTCAAAAACCATTCTTCTCTTTCATCTAAATTTCTGTGGTATATTAGCATGTCCCATGTCAAGTTACTGTCCTGTTACAGCTCTAAATGAATTAGAAATTATTCTGGAGGAAAGAAACGCACATATATAGTAGATTGATGGAAACGTTAGCTCTTTGTTAGAATACATAAAAAAGATCCTCATGGGCAGGCCCCGTGGCCGATGAAGTTCTGCGTGCTCCGCTTCAGTGGCCCAGGTTTGTGGGTTCAGATCCCAGGTGCGGACCTACTCAGCTTGTCAGCCATGCTGTGGAGGTGACCCACATACAAAGTAGACGAAGAATGGCACGGATGTTAGCTCAGGGCTAGTCTTCCTCAAGCAAAAAAAAAGGTCCTCACTACTCCCCATTCAGTCAAGAACCAAGTAGGCATGGAGACAGTCACTGTGTGTGTTTTTCAGGTAAGAAAATATCCATATTTCATATAGAACCAAAGACATTTATAGAATGACTTTAATATGCTACCTTCAAAATTTTCAAACCTTATTGGGCTAAACAATATGGTAAGACTCAAAACAGCTTCCTGTCCCAATCTCATCTCTGAAGAGATTTACTAACTTAAATGTATCTAATATCATGGGGGATAAATTTCCTTTTCAAAACAAAACAAACATTTAAAATACTATTTTGTTTAACCAGTAAACTTCACTTTTAGCAGCAATTATTAAATAAAATGCAGAGAAAATTCTTCAACAATAAATTACAAGAGCCCAAGAGAAAAGAATATCTAAGCCTATTGCCTGTTTTGTTTACAATGTAATTTGTCTAGAACTTGGCTTGCAAATTTTAAAATTAATTGTATTAAAATGTCACAGTACATTTTTCTGTTAATTTCTGCTGGTGTCTTACAAAAGCTCTTATCATGGAAAGAAAAAAATAATGCTTCACAGGTAGTGGGTACAATGGGTGATTTGGGGAAATTTTAATGAAAAATTACTCTTTGCTAGCATTCAAAACCATGCCTGCAATGAAGTCTGGATACCCTTAGACAAGTTCCAAGTCCATGAATGGTGCTTCAGGATTTTTCACTTTCTTTCTGCAAAGCAAGCTCCTAGCACAGCCCTCCTGCATACTCGTCCTCCTCTTCTTCAGCGGGGGGAGCAGCGGTGCCTTCAGGCTTGGCCTGTGGTGTTGCTGTAGATTTCTTCTTGATTCCCCCTCCCGGAACCACCAAACTCAGGCCCAGCTTAGCGTACTGTCAATGACAAAGCATATTCTCAAAAGCTAGGTAACAAGAATCTTGATATGCAACGTCTCAACAATAGTTACCTATGCAAGACAGATCCCAGTTCTCTCCCTCCTGAAAACCAGTACTGCCAGGAGACGGAAAAACCACCACAACACAACTCAACATTGCTCTGCCATCAGATGGCTCATGACCACGACATGACAGGTACACAACCAGTAAAAATATCAATTATACTCCACACTTAGGAATTTTAGGTCATCGGGACACACGGACTGAAGTAATATTTGCAATACCTGTGAAATAAAGATCTGTGGGGTAAATGAAGAGTGTGAGCTAGACACGGGTTTCCAAGTCTACTGAATTACAACAGGACATGATGGGCCTCTTTCAGACACTGAGCTTAAAAGAAACAATAGATTAAGCAACTACAGAGGCCAAGAGACGGAAGGAGAAGCCAAAAAATGGGGCTGAATTAAAAAACACACGTGTGCCCAACACAGTTAGATGGATAAATAAATGGTTGCAAACCCATAAGGTTGACATCCAAACAATCTCAAAAGTGAAATTCAGTGCAAATGCCAAGTTTTTTTTTTTCCTTCTGGTGAGGAAGATTGGCCCTGAGCTAACATCTATTGCCAGTCTTCCTCTTTTTGTTTGAGGAAGACTGTCGCTGAGCTAACATCTGTTAGCTTCCTCCATTTGGTATGTGGGACGCCACCACAGCACAGCTTGATGGGTGGTCTGTAGGTCCGTGCCTGGGATCCCAACTCACAAACCCCAGGCCACCAAAGCAGAGCACGCTAACTTAACCACTATGCCACCAGGCTGGCCCCACCAAGTTTCTTTTTGAGAAGCAGCTCAAGGTGAAAAATTGAGCTCAAGGTGAAAATCTCGCAAGTCTAAGGGAGAAAAAATCTCACTAAAAGTCTCTTCCTTTCAAGAAGAAAGAAGAAAGCTAAGCAAAGGCCACTTACGTCATTGTCCATGTACTTGAAAAGTGGCGAGTTGCAGACCTCTGACACTTGATCTTGGTCTTGCTGGTCATATCCTTCAAGAAGCTGTTCCAGTGCAGCACAATCTTCACTCCCATTGAACCCTGGAATGCTACAGCAAGCACAAGTCACACACCTCCACCTGTTCCTAACAGAACACTGCACAACCAGAGATGATTTTGCCCCCCAGCAAATGTTTGGCAACATCTGGAGATATTTTTAATTGTTACAAGTGGGTAGATGCCCAGGATGTGGCTAGACATCCTGTAACACACAGGACAGGCCCAACCACACAGAATTACACAGCCCAGGTCGGCCCAGTGGCGCGGCGGGTTAGTTCGTGCTTGGCAGCCCGGGGTTCGCGGGTTCGGATCCCGGGCGCCGGCAGACGCACTGCTTGTCAAGCCATGCCGTGGCGGCGTCCCATATAAAGTAGAGGAAGATGGGCACGGATGTTAGCCCAGGGCCAGTCTTCCTCAGCAAAAAGAGGAGGATTAGCAATGGATGTTAGCTCAGGGCTGGTCTTCCTCGCAAAAAAAAAAGAATTACACAGCCCCAAAAGTCAATAGTGCCCCGATGGAGACTGCTCATTTTAAGCATCTCTAACAAGAAAACCCCTTATTCTGATCTTCTGTAACACACAATCTGAGAACTTTTCTTTTTTTCTTAGAAGGCAGATATAAAATAATCATTCAAGTCATTCAATCCCATGGAAATCCCCAGGAGAAAAACACAGGAAAGAACTCAACTTGTAAAAATCCTGCTGTAAAAGCTGAAATGGTCGTCAAGGGCTCCTATCACTATAAAACTTATCTTTTTAAAAAAAGTTTCATGGCCAAGAATATTTGTCTAAGCAGTAATCTTAGATTAAGAAATAGAAATGTTAAAATGGCAAGTCAAGTCAATGTCTTACCTGTAGCTCTCCCTGACACATCTTTCTGCAGCCACATAGTCATTTCTGTGGAGATGAACTAAGACTTGAGCAATTGTTTTCTAAAACAAAAGAGGTGTTTATAGTCCAAATTTGTATCTACTTAATAAAATCAATTTCCTGACATCTGGAAGTCCAACTTTCAGAGTCTTGGTTTATAGAGAGATTTAAAAATTCTGTATTAACTTCCACAGGACATCTGAGGGAAAATATCCTAGAACAGTACATCTCAAACTCTAGCGTGCACACAAACCACCCAGGGCTCTTGTTAAGATAAGACTGATTTAGAGGGCCTGAGGCAAGCCTGAGAGTCTGCGGCTCCCACAAGCTCCCAGGTGGTCCTGACACTGTAGTCTGAGGACCCGGCGTTGAGTAACAAAGCAATGACACATTTTAAAGAAAATTTCTTTTAAGTATCTATATAGGTTTAATCTTGAAAAGGAAATAAGAAAGAGGGGAGAACCATAACTCTACAACTATACTTTGGAATTCTTAAAGAGATATGAGGAAAAAGATGAATGAATGAAAACTGTAGATAACAGAAACAAGGATACTATTTATAGACCAACCAAAGCATCAATAAGATCAAAGATAGGACTAATAAGATCATATCGGCAAAACAGCTCTTCATAAAGCATTTTTCAATCTTTTTTATCTCTATTTTTTCAGATAACTTTTATTGATCTATCTTCAAGTTCACTGAATCTTTTGTTATCTCCCTCATCAGATTAATAAGCCCATCCAGTACTTTCTTTTCAGACATTGCTTTTTCAGTTCTGAAATTCTCATTTAGTTCATTTTAACACTTTCTATAAAAAAATCGGTCCTTTTGTCCACTCATTTCTCCCATGTTTACCTTTACCTCAGGGAGCAGTTCTAACAGCTGCTCCAAAGTCTGGTAATGCCAACATTCGGGTCATCTCTGGGTTGGCATGGCTGTCTTTTCTCTTGAAACTGGTCCTATTTTCCTGGTTCTTTCTATGTCGAGTAATTTGGATCGTATCCTGAACATTGTGAAGGTTATGCTACAGAGGCCCTCCTCTAATTCTCAGGAGACCGTGTGGATCACCCAGTTGGGCTCAGACTGCATGTTCCATCTGCTCTGTGGTGGGCAGTGGCTCTAGTCTTAAGTTCAGCCCCTCAACTCTGCCCCACACACGTGCCCTGGACAGTGGTTTACTCTTTTTTCAGTTCTCAAAGTCTAGGCTCTGTTGCTCTGGGTGTCCCACACATGTACAAGATTTGTGCGCCCCAACACACACACTCAGGGGTTCCCTTTGTCCAGCTCTCTTTTCGGGAGTTGCCTCCTTGCTCTCTCAGCTCATCTTCCCAGTTCCTCTGGCCAGAGACTGCGTTCCTTTTGGTGTTTTATCTGCCTGCGCCACCACCACAGCTGTAGCTCGACAACTAGGGCTCACCCTCACAGCTAAGCCAAGAGAGAAAAAAGAGAGGAAAACTGGGGGCCTGTTCCCCCACTTCCTCTGGTTAGAAACAGAGGTAGACGGGTTCTTGGGGAGTTTTAGCTACCAGAGCCTCTGCTGCCCAGCTCCATGACTGGGGATCTCACTCAAGGCAATGCCTCAAGAGGAAACAGGGAAAAATCCTGGACACCCACTCCTGTGCTGGCTGCTTCTCCCTGCGTTACCCTCACCAGTCCTCCTGCTTTCACTGACTTTTCAGAGTCCGTGGGCACCGGCTTTTGTATTTGGTCCAGAAGTTTTAGTTTGGCCAAAAATTAAGGCCCATAAAGTTTACTTAAAAAATACACAAATATCCATAGAATCCAGTCTTAGGTACATAGTTATTCCAACACGAAAAATTAGCTAATGTAAAGCCAAAAATAAGCACTTTCAAAGCATACCTTATAACAAGTTGGATAATTCTCAATTTCCTTATAAATATTTTTTTCTTTCTGAATAGAGAGTGCTGCCTCATCAAACCTAAAGACAAAACAAAGAAATGTGAAACAAGGAAGGTCTAATGGATCTAGAGCAGAGGTCACTCTTGTCATGTGTTTGATATGACAGATTTTAGAGAAATAAAGAGGTCATCAGGTATTTCAGCAACTTCTCAGTAACCCATGTTGCCATGAGCTCTGCTCATCTGGCTTGTCTTTTAAATGCTCAACTCATCCTTTTAGGCATCAAGCAGACAGACAAAGCAAAAGAACTTAAGGACGGGTTACTTCAAATGGAGAGTTGTAAGTCTTGTAAGGCTCATCCATTAATGAGTATCTATCAAATTCAACAAAGTACTTTGTGAACATTTGAGAAAAGAATTAGACAATCCCAATTTAATCATCCTAGATTTCTTTCTTTCCACTGAAAGGCCATCCAGACACCTTGAGTCTGCCTCCTCGCTGAGGAATTACTTCTGCTCCGTCCTCACCATCACATGCCCCCCACTGCTGCCTTAGTGAGCCCTAACAGCTCCCAGTGCTGACAAGGGCCACAGTGGAGGGCATACAGGTAGAGGGCTAGAAAAAGTCCTTCCTGCCACCTTGGATCCTCGACTTTCATCTCTTTTCATCCACTCTCACACATTTTCCTTTTCTTCCATCCCCCTCAGATGGCAGAATGAAGAGGAAAGGCATCACCAAAACTGTGCCCAAATCTTCAAGGCTCTACCCCTTCCTGCCTTCGTAGTCCTGACCCCATCAAACCCCTCAGAGCCCCATCTCCCTGTAAAGCTGCATTATACTTCCGAGCCCAGGACCCCCTTCCTAGCATCTAACTCGCAACTGGATGAACTGTGCAGTCTTCACCCATCTCTCCCATCCCAAGAGCCAAAAAGGGCAAGCAGTCTGCACTGTTAGGATACAGAGGGAGAGAGATGTTTCTGTGACCCAAATCAAAAATATAAAAATGTTATACTGTATTTTCCAGGGGCCGCCAGGTGCCACAGCGGTTTAGTCGGCGCTTGGCAGCGCGGGGTTCGCAGGTTCAGATCCCGGGCGCCCGCCAATGCACCGCTCGTCAGCCACGCCATGGCGGCGTCCCATATAAAGTAAAGGAAGATGGGCACGGATGTTAGCCCAGGGCCAGTCTTCCTCAGCAAAAAGAGGAAGATTAGCAATGGATATTAGCTCAGGGCTGGTCTTCCTCACAAAAAAAAAAAAAATGTTATACTGTATTTTCCTGTAAACAATCATCTTTAAAAAAATGTGCATATATACACACCCACTCACAGTGGCTTGGTTTAACTCACATACGAATTAAATTGACTTTTTGTGGGCTGCACCCTGGCAACTCACCACCTCATAAAAAAAGGCTCACTGGAGAAACACATTCTGAATTTCCAAAGACCAACTTACTAAATTTTGAGAACAAAGTCAGTTTATGAGTTGGGCATGGCAGCAGAAAACTCTTAAGATTGTCCCCCAAGACTCTCACTCCTACTACACTCCCTGCATAATCTCCCCTTGAATGTGGGCCTGACCTCTGAATATGATGGGCTTCACTCCTGTGAGGTAGGATACTAACCAA
The DNA here is from genome assembly GCA_031878705.1 of Tapirus indicus. Lineage (NCBI taxonomy): Eukaryota > Metazoa > Chordata > Mammalia > Perissodactyla > Tapiridae > Tapirus > Tapirus indicus. The sequence goes on from CM062917.1 coordinate 58,043,715, forward strand.
CTGACTTTGAGTGAATCAAAGAGAGACTGTCCAGGTGGGCCTGACCTAATCAGGTGAGCCCTTGAAAGGTCAGAGATTGGAAATCTAGAGACACGCTCTTGTCGACCTTGAAGCAGCAGCAACTACCATGTTGTAAACCACCCAGAGGGCACATGCCAAGGCACTTGCAGGCACCTCCAGAGCTGAGAATGGCCCCTGGCCAACAGTCAACAAAGAAACACAAATGTGTGTCCTCCAGCTGCAAGGAAGAGAATCCCGCCAACAACCAGTGAGCCTGGAGTGAGAATGCAGCCCTCCCCGACACCATGACTGCTGCCTGGTGAGACCGAGCAGATGACCCAGCCACACCGTGCTGGACTCCAGACTTACAGGACTGTGAGACGATGAGCGAGTGTTGCTTTAAGCTGCCAGGTTGCTAGCTGTTTGTTATGCAGAAACAGAAAACTAATGTGGGAGGATTACACGTATCTGTATCATTTGCGATTGTGACCATGGGCTCATCACAGATCCTCTTTTACAAATCAACTACATCAGAACATTCTGTGAACATAATGTCCAGATTATATCATTCTAGTAGGAATCTCAGTATTTTAAGCTTTTCATATATTTTATAAAGGCTACATTCTTCACATGAGTTATTTATTTCCTTGGCATAAAAACAGCATTCCTGTGTGCTAACAGCTACCTAGCACGACAGCCATCCAAGAGAAATACTGTACATTTATATGGGTTTGTAATCAAAAAAATGGATCAACTTTACTAAAAGTCCATGAAATTGACATATAAAGCATCTATTTTCAAATCTATCCAGGAAATTATTCATTACTTGTATAATGAAACACAAAAGTAATTCTTAATACTCCTAACAAAATAGTTTTGCTGAAAAGAGAATTGTCATTATCTTCCTGAATTAAAAAATAAAACAAAAAGTAGGCCCCACAAAAATTATGGGTGTATGACAGGAAACTGTCATAGGACCTCACTCACCCCAGCTTCAATGGGCACCTCCTCACAACACTCAAAACTCCTCCTCAGGCCCCAACTACCTCCTGAACTCCAGACTGTATTTTAACTTCCTACAGAACTTTTCAGCCAATTCATCGCATTGCCACCTAAGCTTATCACCATCCCTGATAAACCTGGCACCTCAATGGACAGGACACAGTTACACAAGAAGAAACCCAGTGATTATCCTCAACTAGTACCTCCCCACATACACACACCCAGCCCTCCCTACGTTCACAATCTAGTAACTGTCTTGGCCAACTGGTGAGCAGGAGTGCTTTGCTTTGCTAAGAGAGTCTGAGAAGTGGAGAGCGGGGCAGGATGGGTGGTTAATTGACGTGGAAGTCGATTTTCCTTGCTGGGAGCCGCAGCAAAGCTCTGGGAAGGCGCTCCAGATTTGGTTCACCGAGAGCCAATCACATAGTCTGCCAGTCTGCTGAGCTGCTCAGACCACTCTGGAAGGCACAGGAATGTAAGTCTCACTGGTAAGTCAGATGAACTTGTGGGAAAGGCCTTTGCAAGGCAGGGAAAAGGGCGCTGGACTAGGACTGATTTCAGGTCTCCTAGAGGCTACCTAAATAAAAGCTGACTCATTTCTGAATTAGGGCTCTCCAGAAATGAAGGAAAAGCACGAGACTAGTATCAATATGTATTAAGTAGGTTATTTAATTTTGCTATACTAAGATATAGACTAAACTAGGATTAAATCTTACAGTCTCATGTTAACGTAAAAATATAAGCATACTAACTAAATATAACAAGCATAAAATTTAAAATCTCACACCACATTCTATTGGTAGATGTTACTGGTATGAAGTATAAAATTACCACCTGTTTTAGTTCTTTTAGGCAATTGATAGCCTCAAATCAGATTATAATCAAGTATTTAATCAAGATACTCATCACATATATCTCAATTATCTTTCCATTAGTAGAGATTCTCCATGTTTTTCTTACCCTGCACTACTTAAATTCTTGATAGAAGTACTGTGCTAGCTGACTTTTAATTATTTCATACTGCACATACCCAGTGATACTTTTCAAAATATCAAATTCCTTAATATTCCTTAATAAATTTAAATCAACTTTCACATTGTTATACAATTTTTTAAAATATTTCCTTGAAGTTAATTTTTGTTCAGACACTGCAAAAAATACTATCATTTTTAAATGCATTTTTACTAAAAAGAAAAAAAAAACAATAGAATACACAAAGTAAATAAAAGACTTCTTGGTTGCCCTAGATTTATAAATGTCCCCTTTCAAACATATCTACATGACACGCCCAATCCTGCTGCTCATTCAATTCGCACTTCTCCCCCTCCATTGACACAGTGATGAAAACTTAGTACTTGCTTTAGAACAATGGTTCTCATTACACCTCATAACCAATCAGTAACTTTTTCGGAATGATGGTGGCTCCCACCCCTAATGGAGCCCTCTAGAGAAACATGTTGATGTAGCTGGAAAACATTCCTCAGCCAACCCCACCAAGGGAAATCCTGGCCGTTCTCCTCCCCTTTGCTACTCCCCTAAAACACAGTTCTAGATAATCTACAGTTTGGGAAACAAAAGGGAAAAGGCTGTGAAAAGTAGAAACAGTCTCGGGAAGCTGGAGCAGAGCACACTCCCACACAGAGCTGTCCTTACCCTCTGCCCCACTCCAACTTTACCTCTTAGGCCTTCAGCGGGACTCCAACCAAGGGGCCTAGGCCTCTGTGAAGGCATTAGGAGCCTCCAGAGAGGATCTTTAAGGTTGGGAATGGATGAGAAAAGGAGGTAAAGCATGCCAGAAGGTGCCTATTGTGTGCCCTGTAATGAGAAGAGTCAAGGACACCACTCCTGTTTCCACAGCACGGGGCCTGCTCACCAGGGTCAGAAGCTAGGTACTACCTTACAGTTCAGCTCCTCTGCAACAGCAGGGACCATCACCACCAACAGCTCTGTTTCTGTGGGAAACCCTTTCAGAGACTAAACGCATTTATTAGACCACCATTTATAAATTGGGAACTGCCAGAGTTAGCATTTAGTCGTTCTGATTTCTAGGCAGCCAAGATTATTAAGACAAATAAAGGTAATGACGCAAAGCTGATTTATAAATTAAATTCTGCCTCATGTTAAACACAAAGCCCTAATTTAAAATCAAAATAAAAATGCTATTCCGCTTAAACCAACAAAAAAAACTAATCAATGAAAGAAGGCTCTATAAAGTAGTATATCTAAATGAGAATGTTTAATAGTTATGAATTCTACATTAATTTATTTTGATGCTACTCTAAATTGAATTGAATTTAGATTTGAATTGTATTGAATTGATTGAATCCCTGATTGAACTGTATTTTAGAATCTGCCGTCTTCATGAAGAAAAAACTTAATTCAGTCTCAGAAAGGGTCAATAGATTCTTCAATCATTTGTTTTTTTGATTCCTTGACAAAATATATCTTGGGTCTTTTCTGTCACTGGAAAGTCAGGGGCAAATTTCAATTAAGATATCTATCTTCAGACTTACAGTTTCCTAAGGGTGTTTATCTTACATATTAGTAAACGAGTTATTGGCAATTTTATTAACAACAGAAATTGAGGTAAAGCTTAAATTGAGGTAAAGTAGAATACAAAAGGAAAATCCAATGGGATTCTAGGTTTCTGGGGTCCAGCTATTTGTGCCTTAGGTCAAACGTTTAAAGGATAAAACAGTAAATATCCTATTTAATGACACTGTTTGGCTGTCAAGAACCTGTCAGCTTTCATGGGTGAGCATTTAGGCATCCTGTTATTTATGCCTATATAGATATTTCTCCTCAAGAGAGAGGCATTATAATCTAACCAAATAACAGATCAAGAAAACTGCTTTCTCTCATGCTACCGACCCAGGTTTTAACCAAAAGCACAACGCATGATACACTTTGCAATTATTACACTTTAGAAAAACAGCAGATCTTTTCATATTTAATTCAATGCACAGTCTTGCAGACATCAATTTTTCTACTGGGTAACCTAGTGTGCCTATGGCTTACACCAAAAAGATTAACAAGCCATTCCCCAAATGACTTAACAGTTGCAAATGTGGACGAAGGTATACATGGACACACACGAACACAGTTCTATAAAACTCACCGGCGTCCTCGGACTAGCAGCCTGGAGGCTTTTCCTAGTAATTCAACTGCCTGTCGTAAACGTTCTTCATTCTGAGGGAATCAAAGAAAAGAGAGTGTTGGCTGCTTCAGTATAGGAATCTTCTTTATCCTGCAACAATTATTTGACAAAAAATAGCACTTGATGGAGGGGGGAGTGTGTGAAACACACCAAAGCTGCTAATCCATTTCATTACTCTCTAACAGAAAAAACAAGAGTTCAGTTGTGAGCACTAAAAGTTTTAAAAAGTAGCCCCTGCATTTCTGTTTTCCTATATACTATGAATCTAAACATTCTAAGTATACTTAAAGAAAAAAGTAAAATTCAAACTTACTTCAAACACATTAGCTGTCTGTTGATATAACTGTACAGCCTTTTCTGGATCTACATTTTCTATAAGCCTAAATTAAACAAGAAAATTTGGCTTATATGAGAAATAGCAAACTTGTTTTTCAAAGGACTTTATTAAAACAAAAAGCCATGACTTCTTGGCAGAGACTTGTGCTCTGCACACTTACTTCCCGGCTCGCTCCAAGGCCATGGCTGCTGTGTCAGGGGTGCCGTTCTCCAGGTACATCATGCTGGCTTTCTCAATCAGCTCAACAGCCTCTGGTAGTTTCTGCATCTCCTTCAGGCAAAGGATATAGCATGGATCAGTAACTGCATCTACTTAAGAGATACAGAGTTAACCTAAAATCCAATTACTTTATCCCTAATTCATGAAAGTAAATGACTCAAAACCTATACAACAATAAACATATTTAAAATAAAATACTTTCACATGATTACTCTCCTCATCAAGCTTCATTCAGCCAAACCAAAAATGCATCAGTTAATTTCCACACAGAGTTCATCATGACTTCACAGAGTTTCAGGAAAGCTACACAAATAGGAGAAATCAAAACACTTGCTCTTTTCTGTTTTCTAACCATTTACAATGCTTGAACATTTACTGAGTCCCTACTATACTGGAGGCCTATGCCAAGGGTTGCACACTGGAACCCTAGGGCTATACCTCATTTTCAAGTGCGTTTTGCTTAATACCATCCAGTATTTTTAAATCAGATACTTTCACAAAAGTTGTTTTATGGCTTCCTATTTTAAAAAAATGTCAAAAGCAGGTGTACATTCCCACATAGCAACAGTGGGCTGAGCTGAGCCACAGCTGTCCCCATTAGACGAGGCCTGCCGCCTCCCGGACGTGCCCGCCTTTCTCCCCACTCCCTACTGCCCTACACCCAGGCATGCCTCCCTCGGTTCAGTAACTCCCCTACGCCCTGAGTTCACCTGAGCTTTCAACCCTCTTCCACGCTGAGTGCCATCAACAGAATAACTGTATCTTGCCATTAAACCACAAGTCTCAGCATCCTGTGGTCCTTATATCTACTATCTCCAAATCAAAACGTTTTTTAAAAACTGGAAAAAAAATCATTTAGAAGCTAGATATAAACTTTATCAGTATCATCTACTTGGGGTTGACATGTTGTATCTTAAAGTAGGCTCCACACTGACACATCATGGGTTGTTTTCAAATCTGCCTATTCAGTCCCTAAGTTGAAAAATTCTTTAGGATACAAAACTGATGGTCTCACTTACCAACTTCAAAATATAACTTTATTATTATTTAGCTATGGAGCTAAGTAACAATAAAACAGACTGAAAGATGCTACACAAAATAAAGTTGCTATCATACTCAAGTGGAATGATATTGATTAATATATCCTCAAATCTCAGTGAAAAACTCTTTTGTTGTTGTAGAAACCAAAGGTCAATGAGAGAATCAAGCACCTAGGGTATATGATGAAGGCTATCTGAAGGGGAGATAAGTCGAACAAAATCCATTTCACCCAATTTAGTCCTGAGGGTAACTTGGGATTTTACAGAGTAGTTCCTCTCCTAATTGACTTATCCATTAATTAAACAAACACACACTAAGCATCTACAATATGCAAAACATTTTGGGTGAATAAAAAGAAATCTGACACAGGTACTATCCTTCCTGAGTTGGACCCTCGTAGGTAAGACACACAGCAATAAGTAGAGGAGAGGGCAGTAGGAAATAAGTACGGTCTAAGTCACACATTCAAAAACTAGTAAGTACAACTCCCCGCTTGTGCATCAAATCAAGTGTGACTGTGACTAGCAGAGGGCCAACCACAATACTGATACCTCCATAAGAAATGATGGGTTACCTACTTAAAAGTCACACTATTTACACCCTTCACCGTGTTCTTCTAGTACGGCAAAATCACTAAGAAGAAAATTAAAATATGCCTATTTCCAGTGGCTTGTGTGCCTAAGTCATCTTATCACTTCTGGGGAGCAAACAGGATATGAAATGATAATAGCTATAAAATGACATAACCAGAGGCTGATCTAACAAGTCCCTGTGTCTTCTCCTGTGCCTCCATCTACAAACCATCACTTCCTGACTGGGGGAAGAATACAAAGGTCTGTTATGACCAGTTGGTGCAAATTTTAGCCCACAGAATTAACTGTGGACTGTGTAACTCAGGACTCTTAATGCTGCCAAGGACTGTCCAAAGGCATTTAATTTAAACACAAGAGCATGCCAGAAGGCATCTTCTTCTGTCTTTTTCCCTATCCATTAGGTTTATCTTCCCTTCATTCAAAGCAGTGCCTTTCAACTCCTCAAATTAAACAGATACTAGAGCAATGGAAATAATGTTTGAATAATAACGTTTGATGAAGACTCAAGTCTTAGCACAGCTGTTAGAATAGAAACTGAGACTGTGAGGATTATATATTATAGTGTTCGAGCATTTCTGTACTAAGATAGTGTATCCTAATAGTCCTAACAAAGTACACCCAGACTCCAAGAGCCACTTGGGAACTTCCTAGTTCTCAGGGGACACTGAGACAGGAGGTGAGGGAAGACACTGCCTCCTTCGGCGATAAGAGAAATTCCAGTTGCTCAGGAATTGCTGCCAATCATCTGACTTGCATCACCAAATATCAATTTGGTTGCATGTTTCAGCCAGAAGAGCTTTATTACAATGGCTATACAACAATTTATCATAAGGAAGCCTCATAATTTATTTTTACATTTTCCTATTACTAAAAATTTAGATAACTGCCATTTTTTCTAACAATGTGGCAATAAATACCCTAATGCATAAATCTTTGCTCTCTATTGCTTTATGATCAAGTCACAGAATTGGAATTTCTGGGTCAGAGGCTATGAAAATTCTTAAAGCATTGATATATATTATGAAAGCATTTTTAAATGACGTTAGAAAATCTGCATGAAAAAGTTAAATGTAAACACTAAGATACAAAACTGTGTGTAGAGCATTATCTCAGTGTTGTGTGTGTGCATGTGTATATATATACGAAAACATATGTGTACGGAAAAAACTAACATTTTTAGTTTTTAATAAAAAACTAGTTATTACTAACATTCTTTAATCTTTCCAGTGTTTCCAAATATTCTACAATTAGCATGTATTCACTTAAAAAAATCAGTAAGAGTATAAAAGTTGTAGAAATTAAAAACCTAAGTTTTACTAAAGTATAAGTTCTTAAAACAAAGCTTTATAATAAATAATTCAAAATGGCTTTTACCACATTAGAGAACATGAAAACATTCTATTTCAATGCCACTTGGCATACTTTGAGAGTCAGTGTCATAAAATAACACGTTCTATCTGTCTCACCACAACAGGATATTAACTCTCAACCTGCATTTAAGAAGCAGAAATATGAAAAGCAGCTTAGGCACATTAGCCAAAATATTCCATTCAAAAAGAATCAGAGTTAAACAGCAATAGCTTAAGTCTAAGGTTCTCTTCAGTGCCAACTGATATTTATAAAACAAGCAAAAATTTCTTCTTTCTAGAACCTATGGGTAGTAAAATTTTTACTACACTAAGACGTCCCAAAGTTCTCAATATTAAGGAACTTCTCACATAGCTCTTTGTTTAGTGATCCACTCTCTCCTGGTTACAAAGCTTACAACCTTGGTGTTCCCAGTTCCCTCCAACAGTCTCTCTTAAATTGCATTTTTAAAACTATCTTACATGCAGAATATACCCTTTGGGTCCAATTAGCATTACTTTGGACAAGAAATCTTAGTATCTCTGACCTTACAGCAAGGAGACTTTTCAACTTCAACACAAATTTACTTAACACCTAATTCATTTTACCTACAGAACAGTTGTGACAGAACATTACTGACCTTCAACATCATGCCAGCTTGCTCATAAGCTCTGCAAAAAGAATATAATTTCTTGGATGAGACCTTAATGAAGTAAGGGGGAAGAGACACTTCCTACCACAGATGTGAGAAGTTATGTCAATTAAAACTGGCCCAGGCACTGTGTAATACTTAAGGCTTTCATTATCACACACATCATTTTTTCTTCTTTTATTTTCAGGGGCACTAATGCCTTGTAAACAATAGAGATCTAAATTACAGGAACTTTATTTTGCAGATGCAAAGTTAAGTAAAGCTCAGAGAGGTTAGATGACTTTCTATTTGACAAACCTAAATCTAAGTTTTGAAACAAGTAAGTACGACCCACAAAAGCAGGAGAAAGCTTCCCCTCCACTCCACAGGCACTATTCATTATCAAGAGAAGAAAGAGATGCTAATTTACTTGTTTTTTCATAGGTTTGTGAACAAAATGATCCTAAAAATAGTACGGTGAATTTAACTTAAAGACTGTATATCTTAGTTACAAGTGACTTAGTTTTTAAGGCTCAAGTGAAGACTGCAATTGATGGAAATGACTATTTAAATCAATACAAAATAACTATTGATGAATTTATAACTTAGGAAAAGTTTACTGACCTACAGAAAAACAGCAACATTTAAAACATAATAATCTGCAAACACCTGAAAACGTGGAGAAAATTTACTTACTTGGCAGCATGAAAAAGACTGAACGGATGTTAACAAAGTGAAAATTAAGGAAAAAAGCAAATCAACAGTTTCTAAAGATCTACTATTTAAAAGACAGTGTTAACTAAATCACTGCCCCAATTGGTTCCAAAAGACAAATCCTACAAACAGGTAAAAAAGAAATAATTTAATACCCGTTGAAGTCTCTTAAAATTACATCACTCACAAAAACACTGATAAAACATCACATAGATTTTCAAGCTATTTCCATTATGCATTATCTGAAGACTTTTACTAAAAATACAGGTTATTATAACCATAATTTCCAAGTGAGATAAAATGTTTTTTAGTCAATCAGTTTTAAAATACCTCAGGAAAATTTATTGTATTACTTAAAAATTTTATTTCAAATATCTACAGAAGACTCTATTTTAAAAATATTTATGAAGCAGTTTATACATTTCTAATACCTATGCTGCTACTTACTTCATCCTTCAGCACCTGTCTATACATTTCCCTCACTTCATCCCAAGTAAAACCATCATCAAAAACATCCAGAAACACTAGAAATAAACTCTCAAATGTAGCCCTGCAAAACAGTGTGGACCTTATGATTAAAAGTCTCTATAAATGCTCCTTCAGAGTTTAAAAATGCAGAACTTTTCTAATAGTTTTCTAATTTAGAAATTTAATTTAATCTAAATTTAATTTAATCTAATTTCAGCACTGTACTCCACATGTAGCAAATTTATAACATGAGAAAATCATGAGTTTCTGTCAAAATCATCAAAGTGCTGAATTCCTTTGTAAAGGCTGAAAAAGATACGCCCTGTTATTCTCATGGGCAACAGCTTCTCTCAGGCAGGCATCTTTTGCTTGCTCAAACTGTTTGGCATTTTTAAAGGCAACAGCTGAAACAGAACAACAAAAAAACAGACTTTCTATTTCCATCATTAAAAAACCTCAAATGAATCATTACCAAAATATGTATCATGTGTGAAGTGTTAGAAAATACACTTATTTTAATTAAATACTTAGGAAGTTTCATAAAACTATAAAATTCTATTTTTCTAAGCAATTTTCTTACAACATTTTTGATTATCAATGACAGAAGTATTTGCAAAAGTTTTTTTTTTTTTTTAGTTGTAGACTACTGGCAATAAATCAGTGCTACCTCCACTCAAAACCAAGTCTGTCTAACACTAACATCTAAGCTTTGAGAAACTAAATTGCATCAGTCAAACCAATACTCCCACAGAACAGGTACTGCCACAAAAGACAGTATCTTACATCACCAGTTTTACATTTAACAAAACAGTGCTTTAGATTTAGCTTATTCCATCTTTTAAATTATTTAGAAACGAAAACCAATAAACACATGAATTATTTTTATAATAAACTCTCCTTTTTGGCACAATCTTTAAATAAATGTCTAAAAAATTAACATTGCATTTTTTTTAAATAAAGCATTTAGACTGTTTAGGGTTCTGTAAAAAGACCCCTCACAGTCCAAAGAGCTAAAATATATTGCTTGTGTTATAAAAGTATCATCGTGAGGGCAAGACAATTAGGAGTGGCCCTAAAATATGATCTTACAGATTTTGGAAAACTATCAAGGTTGCTTACAAATAAGTAAAAAGGATACTGCTTTGAGAAACACTATTTGTTAAAAGCACGCTCTTAAAATTCTCTTTAGTAAAATGTTGAAAATAAACTACTGAAACTTTTTTCATCCTTGCATTTCCACATTCTGTAAAAAATTTATTCTACTGACTAAATGCATTTTGCATACCCCTTAAAGAAAATAAAGAATGCTTTAATATGAAAATCTGACCTAAAATACTTATTTTTGAAAGCAGCTCATGGTCTCAGATGCATAGAAAACAAATTTGTGTTGAATGAGACTTGCAAAATGCTGTACCCTCAGTTACAAAAGTGTTCTTGTATAAGGTGCCCATAGAATCCATAAAAAGTTTGAACTTTTAATAATTTTCCTTTTAAATATGATATATAAATAGTTGGCATAATGCAATGGAGAGAATTTACTCAGGATTTAAATAAAAGTGCTGAAGCCTATTTGTTGTTATTTCTTTTATTATCCAGAAAATAAATCCCATATTATACTGATTAGTTTCAATGCAGCGATGTCTTTTTTCTTTGGTGATATACTAAAACTAAAGTTTGCCAAAAGCACGTTACCTAGGTAATCTCTGTGCTAGGCCAACAAATGTGATTGGGGCTATGGCTGAAACACAACAGCAAAATGTATTCGGGGTACTTCCAAATTGTGCTATGCTTTACATCTAAAATAATAGTGGATATGCTGAAAGGAATCATTCCATAAGTTAAAATGTTACATTTTTAGTAAATTCCCTTTTTGTTGCATATTTCAGATTGTTTTTATCTTACGTGCAGATAAATTTATTAAAATATGTATATAGCTTAACACTTAATGTTTATCAGTGTATCTCAAAATGAGGCTCATAAAAAAACATGTGCCAAACAAAGACATGACTTGCAGATCTGCTCAGAATAAAGCTAAGTTTTTTAAAAAGTCAAACAAAAATCTTTATTCAATAATAGGAAGTTTAATAGAAAAATATGACAAAACTCCCGGAAGTAGTATGCAACTGACTAAAGTTCAAGAATATATGAAAAAGTTAAAAACCTGCAGCTGCACACCACCAAGCCCACCCATCTCTGCTGTCATGGGAGAGGTAGAGGCAGCTGGATCTGCAACTCAGCACACAACACATGTGAAAATAAGTGGAAAAAATGCAATGATTTGGGCAGGGTTTTTTTTAAACAATTAAAATATTATAGGAAGCATTAAGAGTAAGCATTACGCTGAGATGAAGTTATTAGCTACTTTAAGATTATACATTTGGAATGACAGGGCTATGGTCACACGTACCTGCTTTTCCATATTCAGAGGCAGCACTGTCATAATCTGGCTTCCATTTTAAAAAACCAGTTTTCAGGCTAAAATGAAAGGAAGACACATTTAACAGAAGTTACCAACCACATTTACAAGTCAGAAGCCTGCTTGTAATTACCTTGCAGCACATTACATCAGGTACAAAGTCCCCATCTCACCCACCACCATCCAAACTTACTTATAATTAAATATAACCTCACCACTTTCCCTCTCACTGTCACAGATGTGGTTTTTCTGTTTGAAATGTCTGTATAACATCCAATTAGAGCCTAGTTTCTCCATGTGTGGTCCCAGACTAAGTAGGATCAGCATGACCTGAAAGTGTGCTAGAAATGTAAATTGTTGAGCCCCACCCCAGACCTACAGAACCAGAAACTCGGGGCGGGGGGGGGTGTGCAGGCAGCAGTAATCCAAGGTGAAACAAGCTCTGAGGTCCGTTAACACTTGAGACCCAATGAAGCACAGCACAGCATCAAGTGAGACTGAAGCTCAGGAAAGGCTAGAGAGACACTGACTGAGGAGTTATCAGCATTATGCCACACCAAGGGCCCAGTTAAGGAGCCCCAGGGAGACTGTAAAGAGAAGCCAGGAAGACTACAGAATACAAACATTCAGAGGGAGTCCACAAAAAAGGCTGCGAGGGCCTGGCCCGTGGCCAAGTGGTTAAAGTGGTAAAGTGCGCTTTGCTTCGGCAGCCCGGGTTCATGGGGTTGGATCCTGGGTGCAGGCTTACCCCACTCACCAGCCATGCTGTGGCAGTGTCCCACATATAAAGTAGAGGACAATGGCACAGACAGGGCTAATCTTCCTCAAGTTAAAAAAAAAAAAAAAGAGGAAGATTGGCAAGGGCTGTTAGCTCAGGGTGAGTCTTCCTCAGCAAAAAAAAAAAAATGGCTGCAAAATAGCCACCAGTGAAAAAGAAAGATAACCAGAAAGATGAGGACATTATGAAAAGAAGAGGAGCTGCGTTCCAGGATCACTATTAGCTTCTCAGAAGCCAAACCAAAGGACAATCAATTTTGAGTCCCTATCTTACTTGCCCTTTCTGCAATATTTTATTTCTTTTTTTATTTTAAAACAATTTCGTTTAAATTAAGTTTAAACTTAACTCAGTGACTGTCAAACTTGGGTACGCATAAGCACTGCTAAACACCATATTAAACTCTAAATTTCAAATCAGTTAGAGAAAGCCTGCTTACATATAACACTGTAAGCTTCAAAGGAATCCGGGAAGCACCATAACTGAGAGATGCGGAATCCCAAGAGCCCTCCGAAGTACACCCTGCATTGTGTGACAGCTGTATGAACTGCCCAGAGGCCCTAACTTTTAAGGAACATTTTTTTGCCAATTAAATTTAACATTAGTGTTTGTGTATACACTGTTATTAGATTAAAATCTGTAAGCAGTTTTTCAAGCTTACCAAGAATATTACTGCTCAGAAAAATAAAATCCTTAAATTGCAGTCTGTCTACTCTAATGCACAAAATTGAGGAAGCAGGCAATAAAGCAAAATTCTAATCCTCCACCCCTACCCCAAAGGGCTCATTATAGTCTGTATATTAATATAATTTTTAAAATCCCACCAAAACCAAGACACAATTATTCAGTTGTCTAATATGCTACACACGGAAAAAGCTAGAGATTTTAAAATATAGCAAATCATTCCCAGTCGACTAAGCACCTCAAATTAAGAAGAAAGAAGGCAGTCTGGTTAATTTAGGTTTAAAGGCTCTACCTGTTAGTGCTTTTGACTATTTCTGTCAAGACTCAATAAGGAAATTCTGTTTAGGCCAATAGTTTGACCAACTTCCATAGGACCAAAAACCTCAAAAACACATCTGTTTGAGGGAATTAATTATAATTGCAAAACTACTTGGCAATATTGAACCATATTAGCATTAGAAAATAGAGAAAAATCACATTTTCTCTCCTAACCTCCTGGCCCACTTTTCCTGCCACCTACTGACAACTCTGTCTAGAGGCACTTCAAACAACACATTCAAGCCTAAACCCAACACCTCCCTGCCCCAGTCCCACCCACCCACCATGTTTACTCATCTATATCCCCTGCCTCAGCAGAAGGTCTCTCCTCCACTCCATCTCCCAAGTTAGAATCCTGGGAGTCAAGGCTTTCCCTCCACATCCTGTCAGGTCATGAAAGCTTGTCAATTCTATGTGACAAATGTTCCCCAATCCTGCCCCTTGTATTGTCACTTTACTTCAGGCCCTCATCATGACAGCCTACTAACACGTCATGGGAAAGTCACCTTTCCTGCTCTGCTCTCCTTTTCCATCCCTCCATCCCAGGGATATTGACTTTTCCTTACTTTGTATCTCCACTGAAACCACAGTATACTTCTGTTCTAGCCTTTAATACCTTATTTTCACTCATCTGTTTACCTGTGTGCCCTCCTGTGAATTCTAAGCTCTGAGGAAGGGACCACTTTTGGTTACCTCAGTAACCCCAGTGGCTCATACAGACACATGGTGACAACGTCGTAAATATCTGCTTACCGAATACGCCCAAGTTTCCACTCTCCTCTCCCCCCAGTCCATTCTCCACGTTGCCACATTTCTTTAACCAAAAATCAGTCTCACCAGGTCACAGTGGTTGTCTGATCCTTAGCACAGCTGACGCTCAGGGCCATTAGAGGCAGAGACCCTACAGAGCCTGGCCTCAACTCCTCTGCTCTAGCTCATGTGCTGGCACTGCAGCTCCTTTCCATTCACGGTCCCCCAACATTCTGAGGTCTGTGCACACCACATCCTGTGCACAGATTCTCTCTCACAGGATTTTCCCTCCAGCTAAAAAATTTCTTATTTTTCAGGACCTGCTCAGAAATCCCCTCTGTGAAGTCTTCCTAAATTTCGCCAGGCAGAATAAACTCCTCCCTCCGTGTTACCAAAACACAGTTAACACAGCTTTATTATGGTCGTTACTACACACACTATTTTAGCAATACTTTTGTGTTTGCTCCCAACAGAAAGTAAGATTGCTGTGGGGGCCTTCTGCACGGGAAGAGCCCCAGTCCCTTACACACTGACCAGAAGTAATACGGTACGACAGAAAGAGGCTGAGTGTTTGCACTGTTCGAAAACTAGCTCTGCCATCTTTCAACTACGCAGCCTTGGCAAGTCATTATGAGGCTAACCCAAGTATCATTCCTCTTCTGTAAAATGAGAATCTCTACGGGGAAAGTTGCGAAAACCTCAGATTAGGTGTGTGAAGCATTTAATACACAGCACAATGGAGACTTTTCATTATCTATAATTGACAGATAAGAATTCGTTGGAGTAATGAAACTGAGGACGAGAGGAGTGTCCAAAGCATTGATGAGGCAGAATCAGTCAGTTCCGCAAATATTTGTTGGGAGCCTACTGCGTACCATACCAGAAGGTGGCAGAACAAATGCATAAAATGACTAAGGGGGCGCACTTCTGCCCCAAGAACCGTACAATGCGACACAAGGCGTAGCCGAGGAGAGTTCAGGGTAAATCTGTGGCCCCCTCCCCAACACATGGAGTCTTTTAGAGCAGAGGTTCTTGGCAGGGAGCTTTTACCCTCCGGGGACAGTTCTGGCTGTCACACAGGGAGGAGAAGTGCTACCGCTATCCAGGGGGCAGAGGCCGGGGACGCCCTAACCAAGCCACACCGCCCAGGACGGCCCCGCCACAGCGAACCGTGCAGCCCAGAGGGCCGAGGCTGCCAAACCCTCAGCGCGAAAGCGGCGGAGCCGCCCGGCGGGCACGGACGGCCCGGCTCCGGAGGAGCAGAGCCTGCCCCCCACCCCCGGCGCCGAGGAGACAGGGCCAGGGCGCGGCACGGCCCCGCGCCGTACGGAGGCCCGCGCCAGGGTCTTACTCACTACTTCTCGGCTTTGGCGATGTGCTCCAGCCCCTCGTTGATCTTCTGAGCCGCCATCCCTGGTCCGGCCCCGACGGAGGACGCAGGCCGGCGAAGCAGGCGAGGAACGCCGCGGGGGATGCCGGGACCGCGCCAGCCCAGCGGCTACAGAGGCCTGCAGGGCTCAAACCTAACGCGGCAATGCAGGCTCGGGAGCCGGGCAGGGCGCCGCGCAGGAGATGCCACGCAGGCGCAGAGCGCCCGCACTCGCCTGACTCGCGGGCTTCAGGCGCAGGCGCAGTGGGGTACCGAAGGTCGGTCGGTCGTTCGCTCACGCAACAAGTATTGATTGTGTCAGGCACTGTTGTAAGCACTGGAAGATCAGCAGGGAGTACAAAACGCCGCCCTTGTGGAGCCTTGCTTTCCCGTTCATGTGAAAACTCATTCGCGCTGTAATTTACTGCATTTGTTCCATAGCTGGAATAACATTCATTCATTCATTCTGCCTTTTGAGCGCCAACTGTATGTCAGTCAGTAAGCAAACAGAATGTCAGTCCTGACTGCTGTCAAATAATCACTCGACCGACACAAACTGTGATGAGTGCTCTGAACGAAAAGTTTAGGCGTTAGGATCAATAGCCAGCAATACAGTGGACTCAATCCATAATCCATGTGATATCAATGTCCACATCGATGCTTCCTGCAATGCCCATGCAGCCTCCCAGTTTCTAACCCAGCCACGCAGCCACCCATCCCAGGATCACACCCTCGACCTTGCCAATCAATCACCCTGGGGCCCTCCAGGGTGTCAATTTCAAGCAGCCCACTTTACCTCCTCATGTCATCCCAGCTCACCCTTCCTAGTGCCAATCCTTCTTCACCTTCAACAAAACTCCCTCCTTTTTCCTCTCCCTCTGCTCACTCACACTTCTTTCCCTACTCAGCATAGATTCCCTGTTCCATCATTTTAGCTACTCTTTTGCATACTCTCAACTTCTTTGGTCCCCTCTCCCTCCTTTCTCCTTGTCTGGAAAAACCCCAATTCTCCACCTGCTCCGGAACTGCTCTTAAGCAAGTGAATGTAGCTGGAGAAAACAAACCGGCATGCTAACATTACTCGTTTTAATGATCACACACATCACGGAGACCTTTGGTGCTGCTGAGCAACTGTACTACACTTCCCTGGTCAAATCACTCACCCCCTCACTTGGATGGCTGTTCACACCCTCCTTCTCCTCAAAACTCCAACGCATCTCCCTGCCTGCCTGCCTGCCAACTCTTCTTGCTTAATAAAAAATAGCAATTAGCTGGGCCTGGCCAGCTGCCGAGTGGTTCAAGTTCTTCGAGCTCCGCTTCTGCAGCCTGGGTTTACAGGTTCACATCCAGGGTACAGACCTACTCCACTCACCAGCCAACTGTGATGGTGTCCCACACATAAAGTAGAGGAAGACTGGCACAGACGTTAGCTCAGGGTCAATCTTTCTCAAGCAAAAAAAAAAAAAAAGCAATTAGAAGAGATCTTTCATTTTGACCCACCACCCCATCTACCAACCTACCTGCATCTGTTCCCAAATATCTTGCCTTTTCTCTGGTGTCAATAGGTGAACTGCCCTTTGGGTGAACTGGCCTTGGCCCTTTCCCCCGTCTATCCTAATTCCTTATTTAGTCTCTTGGGTCTAAGTGCCACCCACGCAGGAGGCCTCCCATCATCTCATTGTCTAGCCTGAGCTTCCTTACATGAAGGCTGCAGTCTTCCAAGAGGGTAAAAGTAGAAGCTACCAGCCTCATAAGGCCTAGGCTCTCAGGACCAACTCAGCATCATTTCTGCCACATTTTATTGGTCGAGACAAGTCCAGATTCAAGAGGTGGGGAAATAGAGGAATTGTAAAATATTATGGCCATGACTTCCAGTCCACCACAGCTCTGGGATGACTGATTAAGTCTGAGAACTGTTACTGGTGCCTTTATGAGAAAACAGGAAACCCTTACATTTTCAAGTGAAATTAGACTTAATATCCACCCAGTGCCATCAACCTCTAAAACCAGTGAAAGTGCCCAGAAGTTTTCCTAAGGGATCTACACAAAAAGTCTATAGCCTCCTCCTCATTCTCCCTTGTCCACACTCATTTATTAAGTACTTCCTGAGCACCTACCCTGCACAAGGCACAGTGCCTACACACCCAGGACGCAATTGTGAGCATGGGAATGTAGGGGAGAAAAAGTCTCTTCCTCCCCCGTCTTGGGTTCTCCAGTGGGACCCTGTAAATTACACCAGCAAAGACAGAGCAACAGGAAGGAAGCACACATATTTATTTAATGAGAGTTTTACATGACACGAGAGCCTTCCTAAGGAAATGAAGACCCACAAGAGTGGTTAAACCTGAGTGTTTTTATACCAGGTTTGATGAAGGGTAGAAAGTCGTGGGAAAATGTGATAGGACAAAGGGTACAAGCTAAGTAAGCTAGGGAAAACTTAGCAAGGCTTTCATTCAGATTCCCCTCGGCATCCCTCTGTCTTTGGAGATAAGGATGCCCCTTTCCTCCCAGGATAGGGAGGACACCTCTCACATGAGAGTTGATGGAGTTCAGGACATGCTACCCCAAATATGGCACCTTGGCAGGTTGACTGTTTTAAGCTGAAGTTTGAGAATACGGCAGGAGCAAGAAGGTCACTCTGACCTTCTCTCGCCCTCATCCTTCTTCCCTGAAACAGGTCATAAAACCCTCACGTGAGAAGTGCCCTCCGGATACCCAGAAGAAAGGAGCTTCCTTATCTCTGAAGACGGAGGAAAGAGGGGAGGACTCTGAAGAAACAGGCCTTGCTCAGTCTTCCCCAGTGTATTACACTTACCTCATCCTCCTTAACCTATCCTATTCCTCCACGACTGTCCACTCTTCACCAAACCCAGCAGCAAAGGACACAGGTCTGTTTCTTTGGGGTTTTCATTTCCTTATGAAGGTTCCTGTGTCACCTAAAACATATTAAATAAATCTGTCTGCTTTTCCCCTGTTTATCTGTCTTTGTCAGTTTAATTTTCAGACCCAGCCAGGGACCCTGAGAGGGTCGAGGAAAACTTTCTCCTCCGCCACAGGGTCTTATGACCTGCCTCAGGGGAGAAGGGAGAAGTCAGAGAGACCTCCCCGCACCTGCTGTTTCTCAAATTCCTTCAGCTTAAAATCTCCACTATGCCAAGGGGCTGTATTTGGGGATAATGTGTTCTGATCCTCGTCAGGACAATGGCTGCCCTCATGGAATCTGTGACCTATGAGGGGGCACAAATATTAAACCTAATTTTATTTAAGCACCAATACAGAAAGAATGAGAAGGAGAAAGACAGTCATGAAAGTCCCATGGCATTTGAGGACTGGATGTTCCCAAAGACCTTTGACCAGGGACGTGTGTAAGCACATGCTAACCACCCTCACAGGAAAGGGGGAAGAGGAGGGAGAATGGAGACAATAAAGGGGTGACACAAATACCCCACTTTCTCCCTTTCCCCTTCCCTTCCTACCATAAGATTGAGGTAGGGATTGAGCGAGGGGAATTTACATGGGGAAGCCAGCTGGGATGAGCCGAGAATTGAAAGCTTGGACCAAATGAGGAAAGACTGAAAAGTGTAGTTTTTCAGACTAGACCCGAGAGCATGATCCCAGCATTGGCAGCCCATGAAAATAATTCTTGATATTACAGCAGCTGCTATCAGAACCTAAGTGAAGACTGTCTTTATGCCTTCAACCCATCTCCTGCTTCCTCTCCTCCTTCCAGGACAGCTCTCTCCTCCTCTCCTGGGCCCCTTCCCGACATTTAATTCCCCCGCCCCACCCCTGGGCTGGCTGCTGGCCCAAGTGACCCCTTCTGAGCCCACCCTTTCCTCTTATTCTAAAAATTCCTTTTCTTTATCCTGCCTCAATAAAAATGTATGTTGCCAAGTGCTCTAGTGGTTTTGTATCTGACTAAAGCGATTCCCATCCAAGTATGAATGAGGCTTAAAACAGAGCTTGCTACCCCAAATTGCTCTAACGGTGGGCTACAGTCCGTGGGAGTTCTTTGCACGTGAGTCCCCAGGGTCTTTGCGTCCAAACCTGCCCCCCCACCCCCATCGTCTGCTCTGTGGCCAGGAAGCAAGATTCTTGGACTCCCCCCCTTCCTCAGCCAAATGTCCAGGGAAATGAGGGATCTCTGTCATTGCGGGGGGGAAAGGGTTTAGTTGATGAATTCTGACTATTTCAACCCACAAATCATAAACGGGAAAGCACCAGAGTTCCTGTATCTTTAAGTTTTGTGTGTTTATTTAATTACTAATACCTCCGCAGTGTTGCTTTCCTTTGTTTCTTTGTTTGTTGCAAATATGCTGCTGCCAGTACAGATTAGCTACACTTCTGAGACTTGGCCCAAGAGTTTAACCATGAGTCATAAAGTCATCTCTCTGGGAAAATATATGAGTTACAAAAAAAGACAAACCTACAAATAAACTTTTAGAACAAATCCTATTAAAATTTGATGGGTTCCTCCACTTAGAACAGGATTTTAGAAAATTATTCTTGGCTTTTGTTGGGATAAAACTGATAGACACCATTATGATCTGTATTTTTTTAAGCATTAATGAACCCATTGATTAAAAAGTCACCCCCAAATCTCTATGAGATTAATATGGAGAACTCTCTCTCCAGATTCATATGTCCAATGCGTGCCCAAGATCTCCACTGGGAACTCTACAGTCTCAAATATAACCTGTCTGAATCGGAACTCCTGATGTTCCCCAAACCTGCTCTTCCTTCGTCTCACCCACACTGGTTGGTGACAACTTCATCCTGCTTGTTACCCAGATACGTGGGGTCATCCTGGCCTCTCCTCTCTCACTCACGCAACACGTGCAATCTGTCAGGAAGTTCTGCTGACTCCACCTCCAAAAGGTATCCAGAACCCAACCACCTCTCCCTCTCTACGGCCACCATCATGGGCAGAGTCAGCAGCCTCTGTTACTGCAGTAACCTTTGGACCCATGTGCCCGCCTTGTCTGCACAGGCTGTTCACACGTATCAGATCAAACATGTCAGATCACATTACTCCTGGCTCCAAACCCTCCAAGGACTCCCATTTTCTCAGAGGAAAAGCCAAAGGCCGACAATGGCCTGCGAGACTTGCCAGGACCTGAGCGCGTCCACAGGCCCTGCCGTTGTCTTATGTCTTAGACCTCTCCTCTTCCACTCTAGCCACCCCTGGCCCTGCAGTTCTCACACACAGGCACAGCTGCCTCAGGGCCTTTATCCCAGTGTTCCCTCACCCACAGCCCTCTGCCCAGAGAGCTTCAGAGTGCATTCCTCACCTTCAAGTCTGCTCAACCTCACCTGCGCTCAAGGCCTGCTCGCTGATCCTGCAGCCCGCTTCCTCTCCTCTCCACACTTTCAATCCCCCACTTTCCCCCATAGTACCTGTCATCTTCTAACATGGTAGCATTTTCTTGTTTTATTGTTTTGTTTATCATTCTTCTCTCCTTATGGAATTTAAGCTCCATAAGGCCAGGTATCTGTATATTTTGTTTGCTAGTGTTTAGAACAATGCCTCACACTTAGGCACACAATGCATACACATGGGTTCATGGATGACCTGCTCCCAGTACTTACACGTGGATTCATGGATGACCTGCTCCCAGTCGCTACATGTGGGGTTCATGGATGACCTGCTCCCAGCGCATGCACGTGGGTTTATGGATGACCTGCTCCCATTGCGTACTCGTGGGGTTCCTGGATGACCCGCTCCCAGTGCATGCACATGGATTCATGGATGACCTGCTCCCTTGTACCTGCGGCTGCAGTGCCTTTTTATGCCGCTCTGAGGGTGTCTGAGGGTTTGACGAGTCTACCCCCACTAACTCGAGAGCTTGGGGGGTCAGCGTCTGAGTTCTCAGAGCCCAGCCAGCCGGGTGCCGCCCAGAGCCAAGCTCAGGCCTCGCTGTGCTGAAATCTCGCGTTATTCCGGAAGAAGAGAAAGATCTGCAAGGACTTGAGGCGGCCGCTTCCCCCGGAGCCTTGGCTGGCTCTCCTTCCCGGTGACTTCTTTGGCTTGTCGTCTGCTTCTATTGGCTGGGCTTTCCCCACGGTTCCCCCGGCTTCTCCTATTGTAACCTTTCACACAATCGTCATTTTTAATTTCTTCATATTTTCAAAGAATTTCGGAAACAGCAGGAGAGCCGTGCGTGGAGTGGAGCCCGCCGGCGGTCCGCGCGGCGCGCACACGGCGGGTCCTCTCCCCGCACAGGGCGGCGGCCAGGCTGCAGGGCGGGGAGGGCGCGCGCGGGGCCGGAGTCCAGCAGCACCGCCGGCTCCTGACCGGGGCCGCAGCCGGGATCCCGACGGCGGGCGACTGGCTGGGGCAGCCGCACTGGTCGGAAACGCGGCTGTGTGCAGCCCCTCAGAAGGACTGCTGTTATCCCAGCTCACACACGAGGAGACGGGGCTCAGAGAGGCTAAGTCACCGCCTGAGGTCACACAGTCAGCAAATGGGAAGAATCATTTGACTCCAGAATCTAAACTCACTTGAGCCACTATCTTGGACGGAAAAGTGGTCTCCGGTTTGTAGTAATTTATTAAAAACTCGCACAATACCGCCCTGAGTTGCAGGGATCAATGGTAGGTTTTCAAAGAAAAAAATCACAGTGCACTTTACTACATATCTGTTACTATTTTGAAATTTCACAAATAATTGAAAAATCAGAATTGGGAATTTATTAGGTACGACTGAAGTTGCCGAACGACTAAGAAACGTCCCTCACAGACCTAACGAGCCCCTCCCGCGTCTCGTCCTCTGCGCCTGTGGCCTTGTGGTCCCCGTGAGCAAACACACGGTGGCACCAGCTGCACGCGCACACCGCGCATCCAGACAGAAGCGCCGCCTGCTGCGGATGAGAGGCAGACGCTGGGGCCTTTTGCATTCATAACTGAACCTTCCACACCAAAGTGACACCTCTCACCATTTTGTACACAGAGGGAAGCCGTGTTGCCCCAGAGTTCAGAGCACAGGAGAGCTAGAAAGATCTGCAGCATTAATATGTTTAGTAATAGATCTCTTGCATCCACTGTAACCAACACAATTGTTCTGATGACTATTTCTTCTAAGAAGAAAGAGAAGATGTAGAACTTACTCTGCTAGTTATCTTTGAATAAAAGTTGAAACCAGTTTACTGAACTGGCTCAGTGGAGTCCCACTGCGTATTTTATTGGACTCCTTGCAGATAACCTACTTCCATCCTGTTCTCTTTTTAAAACTATATCCCATAGATATGCCAGTGAAGAGGGCTTTAGCCTGAAATTGCAATAATTTAATTTTCTTGAAAGGAGAAATATTCATGTGGTTACATTTTGTGCAAATATAAATTATGCAAGTTTGAAATGATAAAACATAAAATATTAATAATGTCTGACTTTTTCAATGAAAATTTTAAAATAACATGCTTCTTCCAAATTAAAAATTCCTCAAGAATTGCACAGTTTGAGGCTGTCGGGAATAAACAGTTGTGAATTGGGTTTATACTATTCACTCTTTAGGCAGTCATTCAACAAATATTTAGGGAGTGGGTTCTTTGTGCCAGGCACTTTTGCAGGCTCTGGGGATACAGCCATGAACACGACACACCGAAATCCTGCCTGGCACCGTGGAGCTTACATGCTAGGGGAGGGAATGGTTGGTGGGGAAGTGGGAGACAAGCAGGAAAGAAGTCAGCTGAGATGGAATGTTGGGTAGGATCAGCACTTGCGGGAAAATAAAGCAGGAAGAGGGGCTGGGACAGTGCACGTGTGAGGGTGGGGGCAGTTACTTCACTGGGCAGGTGACAACTGAATGAAGACTGCAGGAGTGATGGCCTGAGCCAAGGGCTATGTGGACAAGGAGCATGGCTGATAAAATGATAAAGCGCAGCAGCACGGTGGTGAGGCGGGGTGTGCAGGGCCTATTCCAGGGAGCACAAGGGAACAGCGAGGTGGCAGTAGAGTGACCAAGACCAGCAGCCACCTGGTGCATGAGCCGACACATGCTGTCCTTTGTCAAGATCCATCTAAAACAAGGCAAAGTCTGAATTATGTTTGAAAATCTTCAGGAACACATATATTGCTTAAATACAACTTCCTTTTACTTTATGATTAGAAATTAATACGTTAATAAAGAGGCTAAGGAAGTACTCACCGTCTACAATATAAAGCTTTCTCAAACATGACAATTGCAAGCCCACAATAGCACTTGGATTGCAAAAGCAAATACAGGACACTTTTCCTCTAGACTCCCGTGTAGCTGGGGAGATAGAATAAAAAGCCTATGGTAGGATACTAGAAAAAAGATAGGAAAGATCCGGAGAGGACCCATGATCCCAGTAATCCAGTAGGGCCCTGAAATAAATCCCAGATGAAACACTGCAGTGGCACCCAGCTCCCCTCTGTCTGCTGTCCCTGTCCCCCCACTGCGCGGAGCTCTTGACCCACAGCTCGCGGGAGGGACTCAGAAATGCAGCCTTAGTATGGCTCACATTTGAACAGAGACCTTCCAGATTTGGAAAAAGTTAAAAAAAAAAAAACCTCTTCCCTCAGCCCCGAACAAAATCAGAGATGAAAGAAGACAATTTTAGCCTGGCAAATAAGAAAATAAACAAGTGCTTGAAATGGATAAGTTTTTCCTTTTAAATTTGGTTTTGCAAAGGGTTTTTCTTCCCTGAAAAACAAAATTCTAAAATAGCAAGTTATGTTTTCATTTATAAATCCTTCTCAAGAGGAAATCTAATAATAACAAGGGGTTCCCATTGGATCCCAGCTTATTTCATAATGTAAATATATTTCTATCCTCCGGGGAAAGAAACCTACCCTGAGCCAGGTAGTTCTCATTTAAATTGGTGATTTTATTCAATTATATTTTTGCCTCCTCTTTTACCTTGAACAACCTCCCAAACCGAAGAGAAGTTTTATATTCTACAGCTGTATATTGGACTGGGCCTCTTCAGTTAGTGATGCAAAGTATAGAAACATGGTGGCAAAATGATTTGCGTTGCTTCATTCTAAATCCTGTCAGAAAAGTAGTTAGCCCCTCGCCAAGTTTTATCTTATACAAATGTTCCCGTTTTGAGAGATCAGGGCTGTGTACTGGAGAGAGAACAGGCATAGACTTAGCCTTGCTTTCCAGCCTCAGCTGTGTGTCTCATAAGATAGAAAGCATTTGGCTTCTTTGAGCCTCAGTTCCTCTTCTATAAAATAGGGTTAATGATAATGTGGTGGATTAAAAATGGCAGACAAATCTCAGACACCTGGCCCCCTAAGAGGTGGGGTCTATGTTCCTCCCTTGAACCCGAATGGGTTCTGTGACTGCTATGACCAACAGAATGTGGAGGAAGTGATGTTCCTGGGCCCAGCCTTAGGGCAAGGCAGCTCCCACTTCTGTCATTCTTGGAGCCCTGAACAGTCCGACCCCTCTGAGGCCGCCATGATGTGAGGTAGCCTACCTAAGCTTGCCAGGAGAAGGTCTGTGTGTGGAGGGAGAGATGCCCAGGCAACCCCCAGCCATGAGAGCCATCCCAGTCGAGGTCCCACACATCATGAAGCAGAGATGAGCTCCTCTGATGGTGCCCTATCCAAATTCCTGTCCACACTATCATGAGATACAATAACAACAAATTGTTGTTTTAAGCCACTGAGCTTTGGGAGTTTGTTAAGCAACAGTAGATAAGGGTACTAAGTGCCTATCTTGTGGAGCTGTCATCAATTTTAGCCTAGAACTGACATAGCACTCAGTACATAGCAGCCACCATCATTATTGTCATTTGTATTTTCTCTCCACAGGACAGATTTTTAGAAACACGGGCAGAGAATCCTCTTGAGCTCACAGAGGACGTTGAAATCCCTCGCAGCTGAATCGCATGGGAGTCCATGTGCTGTGGGATCGCAAATCCTCCCTAGCCTAAGCAAGTCAGGTGCAAGGAGAGCCACTAAGTCCAGCCATTGCTGGCACTCCCCTTAAGCACATGCTCTCTCAGCGAGCAAGACGTGCTGGCCCTGCATTCCAGGGACATCACAGAGCCTACAGTGCGCAGCTCCACACTTGTCTTTTATTTTTCTCCTGTAAATCTCCCTGACTACCTAAACTCAGTAGGCAACTACACACAATTGGGTTTAAAGAAGGCATGGTGGCCTAAGAGATCTGTAAATGCAGCTGTTGCGAGCTCGCCAGTCAGGCTGAGAGCCTTTCAAGCACTCACGGTACCCATGTCCCCCAAGTGACCTTATCTTCCAGTCACAGGTATTTGGGGGGCACTTCCAATGATGACACTAGACCTCCTGGGACCATTGAGGCACTGGTAATATTAGGAAATAAAATATTCTTAACGTAGTGAACTTGTAGAACTCAGAATTCCAAGAAACAGTGTGTGCTGATTCCTCAATCTCTCCTGTGTAGGCTGGTTACTCTCCACCCCTGCTGCCATTGGCACCTTCTCTTGCCTGGACTACTGGTCAACCTGCTGGAAGTGAGTAGGCATCTGGCCACACTCTGCCATCTGTAGAATCCATCATCCACTCTGCAGCACAGCCTTCTTAAAGGACAAATGTCGCCATGTGATCACACAGCCCCGTTTCAACGGCTTCAGTAGTTCCCCACTGACAGAAGAAAATGTAGCAGCTCCAGAGGGTTGGGTACCCAACCTTGCTGGCCTAGGCCCTGTGTCTGCCCCACCTGCTCTGACTGATGGCTCAGGGCAATGCTTTGCCCATCCCCAGAGAGGAGAGGAAGTCAGGAGGAGTGGGGGATGAGGGAGAGGATGACGTAGCCCAAAGGTGAGTGAAGCAGATGAACAGCTTGGAGGTCAGGTGAGGTTATTTTGCTTAAGACCTTCTTCCTAGTTCTCACAATCTCCCTGTGGATTCTAACCTGAGACTCTCAAAATCAATTACAGTTACCAAAACTGGGACAAATAACTTTGGTTGATGTGCTTTCTCCAGTGGTTCTTTGGAACTGCTTGGATAAAAGGAGAAATAGCTAAAAGCAAAAAGTGAAAAAGCAAAAACTGGGAGGGGAGACTTCCAGCCCAGACTCTCCTGTATGGCAGCAAAGCTGGGACCTGGCACTTCAGTTCTTGTGCCAATGAGTCCAACCGCCTCCATTCCCTAGGAGCACAGCTCTGTCCCGGGCTTGCATTGTAGCCACTGTGACCTTCTTGTTCCCCACTGAGAAACCAAGCTTCTATTTCCCTGCTCTGCTCTGCATCATTTTCTCGTTTCCCATGGTTCAGGTTTCCCCTGTCACTCGAGCTCCTGTTTTCAGTTCCTCCATCAATTCACAGCACACGTCTCCAATATTCCCACAGGCCTCACCATGGCTTCTTCTGTTGACCCAGCACACAGGCCCCAGCGCACTTCTGTCCTCCCCGCGGGCCTCATTACTTTTGAAGGACACTCCCTGCGAGACTTCTTGTTGGCCCTGGTTGGCTTTCTGCCACCCACTAAGTACTGTTCTGGGGACAGAAAGACAAGAGAGCTGGCAGTTCCCGTCTAGTGGGCTCCGCATGTAACCCTGAGAGCCTACGCAGTCCAACGGGACGACTGTGAGGATGGAGTGTGCTTGCAGACAGTTCTAGGAGAAGTTTCTATGTTAGCAAGAATTTACTCCAACTCTCTGCACTTCCTGGGATCAGTGCTAATCCTACAGAACAGAGAGAGGTCCCATTCCCATGGTGCAGTGGGAAGAGACAGCAGCAATCCACCTGAACAAATGGTCTCCTTGAAGCACTCCTAAAGCCTTGGTTTTAGAGTCGCTCCTTAAAGCTGTGGCAGCTACCATTGTAGAACTTTAATTTTATGGTTTTGACTTTTAAGTCCAAGACTGGACCTACAATTAGGTAAGCATCGACCAGTGGGTGACTTCTAGTTTAAACTACAGGGTATGTCTTTGATATTCAAAATAGACTTTCAAGTCAACCCTCTTACTGAGTTATAATCTTCTATATCTTATACTTATTAAAAATACAAATTTATAAAAATGAAAAAACTTAGCAACTTTCACTTTTCCTTTACCAGTTTATCAAGACTATTCGACTGTGTTAGAAGCTCTGACTGTAAGTGTGGGCTCCGCCGTGGACAGCTCTGTGTCAGATTTGGCTGAGTTGGTGCTCTTGGCTCCCAGAGACCAGCTTTGGCTGCCCTACTCTCCAGGAACTGAACAGAGAAGACATACATCTTTGCAATTGTTGTGGGGACTATCTGTGTGTAATTTTCCCAGACAAGATTCTTTTCTCTGCCTCCTGAGTAAAGGATTCCCTTTCTGTTTCTTAGGCAAGCATTGGATGTCTTTGCGGTAGAGAAGCACTTACAATTTGCTGCTCACAACAGTTTTAAATAGAGAATTAGATTAACATTCATCTTAGGAAAAAAGTCTGTATGTTTTATACAGAACCAAACATTTTGAATTGAATCAAAAGATAGTTTTTTGAAGCTAGAGTTCTGCTGACTTTATTGCCAGAGCTATGATGAAATCTGTTTACTCTAGGTTCAAATTTTGTAATGTTCTGTAACTTTGAATTCTGTCTGGGGCAGTTTTTAATGAAGCCAGGCTTTATGATTGGTGGGGGAAACCAGACAGCACATTCAGTGTTTACTTACTTACCCAGAACATGTTTGCAAAGTACTGAGGTCCACGATGGGCAAGTCAGGCACCGTCCCTTCCCTTGAGGAGCTCACTCTGTAGCAAAAGTGACAGATATCAAGTAACATTTTTTAAAATTACAAATATGGAAATTGCTGCCAAGGGGATGAAACCTGCCAGGGGGTGGGGTGTGGGGTGGGTTAGGGAGGGATGGGCATGGGTATAATCTCAAACAGCTCAGGAAAAAGTTTGGGAGGTGAGATTCTAAGGAAGAGGACACATCGGTTGATAAGTGAGCTCCTGAGACTGGGACCCTGGTGCCCATGGGCTCCACCTACACTGTGGGTGTGGATGTGGACCTATGAGCCACCAGGCACTCAACACTTACCCACTGAATAAATGAGGCTTCATCGGCATGTTACAGGTTACATCCCAAATCCTGAAAAGTTGGCAGAAAATGTGGAGGAATAATAATATAAGAATTAGGGAGAAGGAAACATTCGGGTAACTCCGGTATTTTTCACATTTGAAGGTTGTTCTTTAGAATGATTGGTTTTTGAATGATCAGTGATTTGTATGTGGCTATTGTAATTATAAGAAGATGAACCAAGGAAACACTTTTATTGAGAGAAGAGAACAAAGGAAGGGAGATGACTGGAAGTAGAAAGAGTCTAATTTGTGTTGACTCTTGGATTGTAAGCAATTCCAAGGAAGGGTTGAATGCCTCTTAACACTACAGTAAAAAAAAATAGTGCTCATCTTGCAGTGTCCTACTTCCATCTAGTGAAGAAATCCGTTCCAGCTCATGCCGGACTCATGCTGGAGCAGAAGGTGAACAGAATGTGTAGCATTCTCTTTTTAGCTCACTGAGGGGCCACTGCCTTCTCCTCCTGTTTGGAAGCAGTCTGTGACCCAGCCAAGAAGGAATCTCCATTAAAGCCCAGGACACTAGTTTGTAAGACAAAGGAAAAGCTTTGTGATGCAAAACACACACACATATACACATAGACCCAGACACATATACAGACACAAGACACACACACTCACCTCTTTCAGAGAAAGCAGAGATTTCCCAGAGAAGAAGTTGGCCTGGATTGAGGACTTAAAAAGAAAAAAAAAAAAAAAAACCCTCCAAGAAATACAGGAAAATTGAAGAAAAAGAGAAAAGTTAGGAGAGAGAGCATGCATCTGAGGGACTCAGCTCCAGAAGGTCTGTCACTTACCGAAGTACAAGGGAATGGTTATGACGGAGTGAAATAAAAATTCTACCATTAGTGTTTCTGTTATTATGCCACAGCTCTGAGATCCAGCTGACTCTTCATAAGGAAACATCATCGAGGTCTGACATAACTGATCAGGGGTAGACTGTCTAGGTGGGAGGGATCCTGGAAAAAAAAAGATTCTTCACTGCCAACCATTTTGTGAGAGAGCTGGGATGGAGGAGGGCGATGCTGACATGGATTAACTGCCATGGAGACAGAAGGAGGTCCACAAGGCTGACCACATCAAGACCCTCCAGTGGCGGGGACAGTGAGATGAACTCCCAGATTGCCACCCGACTCCCACTCCTCCTCCACAATAGTTTATCCAAGAACATCCTTGGATATATAAAAAAAGCAGGAACCCTTCCACATAGCTGTTATACAATAAACGGTTTTGCTCTAAATAAGCAGAGTAATTTCGGGTTTTAAACTTGGATAGGCTTAACAAAAACCATCATGTCAAATACTCACAGAATGTACTCTGCATGCAGACTGCATGTTTGGGCATTTATTGACACCTGATAATAGGATAGTATAATTATGGGAACACTCAGGGGACAGATAATTAAGACCCTTTGATGGGAATGCAACCTCTGTGTTTATGACTTGTGTAACTAGGAGGACAATCTGCCTTTCATTAGCACGTAATAACATCTCACTTTTATGGGAAGTTCCTTCAGCTCATTTTCTTAATTAGACTTAACTGAAGGATGAAAGTCAAATTTTGCTACACAAAGTCCTGGAAAGGAAGACCACTGTGTTTTACACGGTAATTGAACATGAAAGCCACATACATCAAAGGTACACACAAATAAGAGAATTATGTTTCTAAAGATCCCTGGACCAGTGAAGGCTAATTTCAGATGGACCCAGGGTTTTAAATTTAAGTGAAAACTTCCATACTGGGACTAAATGTGGGGCAGACCTGGGTGTCCTTACTGCTTCTTCTAAAAAATACACAAAATGGCATCCAGCCCAGTAGGTAGTGTGCAAAGATGATGTAGCTTCCACATTCCTGACTGGAAATAAGTGTGCAAGACTGAGGAATAAATAGGTGGATTCTTCTTTACTGAATAAGTTTCCCAAAGGAAAATCTCTCTGCTTTCAGAAATAGTTGTTCTTTTTCCTGAGCAATTAATTTGTTCAAGTCACATTAAATTTTAAGTCATGTTACCACTTTTGCTTCTAGAAAGCCTGACATTAAATATGGTTCCCCTAGCAAGGAGCTAAGCTTTGCTGGCATCTCCTGAGAATCCCCAGGTCAGGTCTGGATTGTTCTTATTTTTGTAGCAACCCTACATTCTGTTTGCCCAGATGCACTCAGCTATTTTTATATTCTATTTGGTCTTGTTGAATTGTAGGTATTTCCGTTAGCCGCCTTGAATCATTTTTGGAATAAAGTGGGATAAAAATAAGTAAATAAAGAAACACTGAGTGCAAATTAAAGAACTCAAACAATTTAATCATACTAAATTAATGCAGTAAGATGTAAACTAATGCAGGAAGATCGAAGCCAAGACTACAGATCAACCATTCAAAAGCACAAACAATGTAGCACTAAGATAAGCAAAATACAAGTTTATGGCCACCCCTCTGCTCTAAATACAACCACCTGCTATCAAACCACGGTCATATTCCCTATTTTATCTTCCCCTAAAAAGACATCAAAAGACATCTTAAAGCTTTCTGGTCCTTCATGGAAATGAAACCCAGTGGTCCCATCCAGTGATTCTCACACCCCCCCTAATGTCTTGCCTCACAGACTGATCTGGTTCTCCTATTGCAATCAAGTACCTTCTGTGAGGTTTGAAAAGCACTGAACCTGTCAAAGGTAAAAGATTTTAACAAATGTCTTCATGCAGTATCTGTTATTTTGTGGATTATACATGATGCACGCCTTAGATGCCAGACATGAGGGAGGTAAAGTTGATGTTGCACTGGAATAGCTTCTACATAGACACAACAAATACATTCACAAATTATTTCTTTATGAAAAACTTTTAATCTTCTCAGGTTCTTACAGCAATGGTTCACTGAGTCGTTACATTTCTACACTATGCAACATAAAAGAGACAACCTTAGCTTCTAAAACTTTAAAGACACCAATGCCAAAAACGAATGTAAGTCTTATTTTTAAAAGTAGACCAGAATTGGTCTAGAATAAGGGAAGTAGTGGTACTAATATTATTTTCATTGGTTCATTTATATCTATGATATTTTATTCAGTATTTTAAGAGAAATGTTAATTTGTCAAACTGAAGCTAACTAAAAAAGAAAGACTGGAGTAGTAATTTGAAGCACTGTATCCAAGTCATATTAGGAAAGTGTGAAGAAACTCTACCAAAGAACAGAACTGGGAACAATAGTTATTTGGAAGCCTATCAAATAAAGGAAGAGTCTAATTTATTCTGACAGAATTAGGGCCATGGGTGGAAGTAGATCGATTTCAGCCCAATATTAGAAAGAATTTTTGAAGAATTACAAGTGTGCAGAAATAGAATGACATGCCTTGGAGATCTGAGCAATGTCTCTGGAAGTGCTCAGGCTGACACTGGACACCCCATCAGCTACAGCCTTGCAGGGATCACCGCATTGGGAATCGGGTGAGACTAGACTCAAGAGTTCTTTGAGTATACAATCATCTATTTGTTGCAACATATTTGCTATTCCTAAATGGTGGAAGGACATAGCCTAATGATCAGTTTACTTAATGTTGGTCATGTACAAACAGTGAATAACTATCAAAATAAAATTTGAACTTTAGAATAATTGATTTACGTCACACCATCCAGGATTAGCTAAGCTGCATGCACCACTGCGTCAGAGCATGACTCCTAGTAAAACAGTTAGGCTACGGAATTAGCATGAAGGAAGATGCTGGGACCACACAGACCTTACAAGGACAGATTGAATAACTGTTTCTGTACTTATTTGTTAACTGAGATTTGTATGTGTGGCAGAATTTTGCATTAGAGCCACTTTCATTTTACCACAGTGCCTGGTACTAAGATTGTAGAATCACAGGCTGTGGGCAAGACTGTGGAGCAACAGGCCACTCAGATGTGCCAGAAATAACCTGGCAGCTATAAAGAGCCAAGCCCCCATTCCCCACAGTTATTCTTGAGTCTTTTCTGAGAAACAGAACGTGGCAAAACATTATTAGTCTCCAGCTTGTTGTTTGTAAACAACATTATTTTAAAGAACCAGATCCTAAAATTTACTAGAAGCAAGGAAGGCTTGAGTTTTTAAGACATGGTCAATAAATGGATATATTTTATTTTGAGGCAATCAAGGATTTAAAAATATATATATATGGAGTGGACCCTACTTCAGCGCCCATTAAGAAAATATGTAAAGAAAATTTGATTGAGAGGTTTAGCAAGGTCTTGGGCCTTCAGCACAGAGATCTTTTCTGGGATTAGCATAAACTGTGCTATTAAATACAAAACATGAATAAACAGTTCTAGAGAAGTTTAGGTTAAAACATTATTACATGACTGAAGATGGTAGAGAACTCCAAAACTACATCCCTCCACCAAAGCAATGAGTAAGCTAGCAAAACCTGTCAGAATTAACTTTTTTGGATCTCTGGAATCTAATTTAAAAACCTATAGAAAGAAGAAAGAAGTTGCTGAAATTCAGTAAGAGATGATGGTGGCATTTTGACCTACTTGCCCATGATCCCCCACTCCTCAGCACAGCAGCAGCCATGAATGTGGGGACCCGTGTCCATGGTGTGGCTTGCTGGAGCCAGCGGGAGCAGTGTGGACCCTGTTCTCAGAGAACTGTGTTACTGTGTTTGTGGGCATTGACCTGTCTGATGGCTCCCTGAGGGGTTGGCCTCGGGGCTAATCTTTGTTTTCCCACCTTGGAGCTTTCTCAGGGCTGGATGGACTTCTGGGCAGCATTTGCCAAATGTATTTAAAGGCAAATGTACTAGCAGCAGCCACCAAGAGGCAAGCAGCAGACAGACCAAAAAGCCTGGGAAGGAAAAGGCTGGGGAAGGAGATACAGGAGGGAACAAGGGGTTTAAAAAGCTCCCATGTATACCAAGGAATCTAGAGGCCATGCTCATGTCCAGGGCTAGATGTATGTTCAGAAGAGACCTGAGAAGCTGGTCTGACCTTTAGGCTCCGCAAAGGCAGGAAGTGAAGATTAAGACAGAATCGTAAACAGCCTGGTTGAACGTGGAAGGAGTATACCAGTAAAAGCTAATCTGCAAACCCAGGAAAGAACCTTTTTCTTCATCTCCAGGCAAGTAAGGAAATCTCTGTCTAATGATAAAGCTAACAGAACAGAGACATCAATGAGCGTGTGTGACAAAGAATACAGTCTTTACAAAAATTAATTAGAAAAGTCACTAAGCAAGCAACTCCAACCCACAACCAGCAGCAGCAACAAACCCTGGCAGGGGAATGAATCTGTTTTCCAGAGTTGTCACATTATAGAATTCAAAATACCCAATTTGCCACCAAAAATTATGAAGCTTGCAGAGAAACAAGAAAATAGGGTCCATTCATAAGAAAAAAAAAGAAATTAATACAAACTGTCCCTCATAAAACCCAGACATTGGCCTTACTAGACAAAAACTTTGAATCAACTATCTTAAATATGCTCAAAGAACTAAAGGAAACCCTGGACAAAGAACTGAAGGAAATCAGGAGAATTATGTCCCACCAAATAGAGACTATAAATATAGATGTGTAAATTATACAAAGGAACCAAACAAATATTCTGGAGCTAAAAAATATAATAACTAAAGTGAAAAATTCACTAGAGAGTTCAATGGCAGATTTGAAGAGGCAGAAGAAAGAATCAGCAAATTTGAATACATCCGTTGAAATTATCCAGTCTGAGGAGCAGAAAGAAAAAGGAATGAATAAAAATGAACAGAGCTGAAGAGACATGTGGGACACCATAGGGCACACCAACATATGATACTGGGAGTCCTAGAAGAAGAAAGACAAATATACTAGCAGCAGCCAGAATATTTGAAAAGAGGCAGAAAGAATATTTGAAAAATAATGGCCCCAAATTCCCCAACTATGATGAAAGACATGAATCTATACATCCAGCAAGTTCAACGAACTCCAAGTAGAATAAAACTCAGAGATCCAACATGGAGACACATTACAATCAAACTGTCAAAAGCCAGAGACAAAGAAACAATCTTGAAAGTGGCAAGAGAGAAGAGACTCATCACATTCAGAGGATCCTCACTAAAATTACATCTTATTTCTCATTAGAAACCATGAAGGCCAAAACACAGTTGGATGACATAGTTAAAGTGCTGACAGAAAAAAAATCAGGGTTTTCCTGATAGGTGGTGTGAGCCAAACTCCTTATGGACTGGTCTGGGATGAGGGGCATCTG
Organism: Tapirus indicus; assembly: GCA_031878705.1. Lineage (NCBI taxonomy): Eukaryota > Metazoa > Chordata > Mammalia > Perissodactyla > Tapiridae > Tapirus > Tapirus indicus. The sequence continues at coordinate 58,078,745 of CM062917.1, forward strand.
GCACCTGGGGTATCCAGGTTTTTCTCGTTCAGGACTCCCTGCCGGCCCCATACAACTCCCAAGATCCCACAAATTCACGCTTCCTCTGGGAAGAGTGGTGACAGCTGCAGCTCCTTGGACCTGATTTAATCATTCTCTGAGCTGCCCCTGATGCTCAGTGCATCCCTGCCCATCCTCTCCCTGCCTCTCCATCAGAACCTACACTTAATCCCCTCACATACCCAAAGTCACATAGCCCACCCTGCAGGCTCCAACTGGGCTCTGTTTGCCTTCCTGGGAAACCACACACTCCACCCACCCAGACACCCCCTAATTTTTTTTTTTTTGCAAAATGCTAAGATTTATTCATTCTGGATGTTATATAACTGAGCATTTTTATTTTTATATTTTTCTGCATTTCAAATATTTCTACATATTTGAAACATTTCATGATTTAAAAAAGATCAATAATTTAAAAAGAATAAGTGAGTAGACATATAGATGGTAGATAGATAGAAATGATAGACAGACAGATAAATGGATAGTGACATGGGTATAGACTAAATCCTAGTTCTTCCTTCAGCCTTTTACCAGTCCTAAGCACTAGGGACTTCTATAAATCTCATATCATAATAGTAATAACAATTCACAAGTGTACAAGTGTTATAATTCATACAGTGCTTTCTAAATCTATTATTTTATTAGACCTAGACAGCCATCCTGTAAGGTATGAAGAACAATGATTATCATGACTTACATGTTTTTCAGATGAGGAAAATGAGGTTCAATGAGTTTCAATGATTTGCAGAGGGTTCCACAGATAATATGTTGTGAAACCAGGATTCAAATGTAACTGATCCCCTTGCCACCCCACTCGACAAGAAGGAGGATAAATGGTGGGGAAGGCGTGACTGCCTGTCTTGCTGCCACCTAACAGCTTAGGGAAGACAGGGGATAAGAGAAGTGGATACACACACTTAACCTCAGAGTAGGGCTGTTTCATGCAACCAGAAATTCTATATATGGCAAAACTTTCCTTCAAAATGAAGAATAAATTAAGACATTCCCAGATAAACAAAGCTGAGGGAGTTCATCACTAGTATACTTCCCTACAAGAAATGCCAACACAAGTCCTTCGGGCTGAAATGAAAGGACACTGACAGTAACCAGAAGCCATATGAAGCAATAAAGGATGCTATAAACCAACCAGAACTAACAGAAATCTATAGAACACTCCACCCAACAACAGCAGAATACACATTCTTCTCAAGTGCACACAGAACATTCTCCAGGATAGACCATATGTTAAGGCACAAACAACTGTCAATAAATTTTAAAGACTGAAATAATACAAAATATCTTTTCTAATCACAATGGAATAAAACTAGAAATCAATAACAGAAGAAAAACTGTACAATGCACAAATATGTAAAAATTAAACAAAACACTCAACCAACCAATGGATCAAAGAACAAATTGCAAGAGAAAATAAGGAAATACTTTGAGATGAATGAAACAAAAACACAGCATACTGACACATATGGGATGCAGTAAAAGCAACGCTCAGAGGGAAACTGATGACTGAATAGCTACATTGAAAAAGAAGAAAGATCTCAAACTAATAACTTAACTGTACACCTTTAGGAACTAGAAGAAGAGCAAACTAAATCAGAAGGAAGGAAATAAAAAAGATTAGTACAGAGATCAATAAAATAGAGATTAGAAAAACAGATAGAGTGAAAGTTAGTTCTTTGAAAAGATCAACAAAATTGAGAAACTGACAAAGAATAAGAGAGAAGACTCAAATTGATAAAATCAGAATGAAAGTACCAACCTTAAAGAAATAAAAAGGATTAAGACATTGTGAAAATTGTACATCACACATTAGATAATTTGGATGAAATGAAAAAATTCCTAGAAACAGCATACTACCAAAACTATCTGAAGAAGAAACAGAAAATCTCAATAACCTGTAATAGGTTAAGAGATTGAATCAGTAATCAAACACCTGCCAACAAAGAAAAGCCCAGGACCAGATGGCTTCACTGGTGAATTCTACGAAACACTTAAAGAAGAATCAAAACAAAGCCTTCTCAAACTCCTCAAAAAGTGGAAGAGGAAGGAACACTTCTTGATTCATTCTATGAGGGCAGCATTATCCTGATACCAAAGCCAGACAAAGACATTACAAGAAAAGAAAACTATGGACCAACTTCCTTTATGAACACAGATGCAAAAATCCTCAACAAAATACTAGCAAACTGAACCCAGCAGTGTATTAAACACATTGTCCACCATGACCAAGTGGGTTTTATCCCAGAAATGCAAAGGTGGTTTGACATAAGAAAATCAACCAATTCTATACACTACATTAATAGAACAAAGAAGAAAAAAAAAACCATACAATTATCTCAATTGGTGAAGAAAAAGCATTTGACAAAATCCAATACCCTTTCATCATAAAAACACTCAGCAAACTAGGAATAGAAAGGAACTTTCTCAGAATGATAAAGGCATTTATGAAAAATCACACTCAATGGTGAAAAACTGAAAGTTTTCCTCCTAATAACAGGAACACGACGAGGATGCCTACTTTTGCCACTTACACTCAAAATTTTACTGGATGTTCTGCCCAGAATAATTGAGCAAGAAAAATACATAAAAAACGTCTAAATATAAAGAAGGAAATGAAACTATCTTTATTTACAGATGACATGATATTATTTATAGAAATCCTAAAGAATCCTCATAAAAACTATTAGAGTAACAAATGAATTCAGCAAGTTGCAGGACACAAGATTAACAGAGAAAATTTGATTGTATTTCTATACACTAGCAATGAAAAACCTGAAAAACAAATTAAGGAAACAATTTCATATATAACAGCATCAAAAAAGAATAAAATAGTTCAGAACAAACTTAACCAAGAGGGTACATGACTTGTACACTGAAAACTAAAAGACATTGTTGAAAGAAGTTAAGGAAGATCTAAATAAATGCAAAGACATTCTGTGTTCATGGATTGGAAGACTTAATATTGTTACATTGGCAATATTCCCACAAACAATTTACAGATTCAATGCAATCCCTATAAAAATTCCTATAGTCTTATTTGCAGAAATGGAAAAGCCAATTCTGAAATTCATATGGAATTGCAGGGGACCCTAAATAGCCAAAATAATACTAAAAAAAAAAGAGCAAAGTTGCAGGACTTATACGTCCCAATTTCAAAACTTACTACAAAGCTACAGTAATCAAAATAATGTGGTATTGGCAAAGGGATATACCTTAACTAAAGGTATAAATGAAATCATATACATACAGATCACAGAATATAATTGAGACTTTATAAATAAATGTGTACATCTGTTGTCACTTGATTTCAACAAGGGTGCCAAGACCATTCAATGGGGAAAGAATAGTCTCCTCAATAAATCGTGCTGGGACAATGTAAAAGAAGGAAGTTGGACCTTTATCTCATACCACATACAAAAATTAACTCAAAATGGTCCAAAGACCTAAATGTAAGAGCTAAAGCTATAAAACTCTTAGAAGAAAAGATAGGGGTAAATTTTCATGACCTTGGATTTGGCAATGGTTTCTTACATATAATATGAAAAGTGCAAGCAAGAAAAGAGAAAGTAGATAAATTGGACTTCATCAATTTATCAAAATTAAAAACTTCTGTGCATCAAAGGACACAATCAGGAAAAGGAAAAGAAAACCCACAGAATCAGAGAAAACATTTGCAAATCGTATATCTGATAAGGATCTAGGATCCAGAATATATAAAGAACTCTTATTAACTCAACAACTAAGGGAAAACAACCCAATTCAAAATGGGCAAAGGACTTGAATAGACATTTCTCCAAAGAAGACATGCGAATGGCTACTAAGCACATGAAAAGATGCTTAACATTAATAGTCATTAGGGAAATGCAAATCAAAACTACAAAGAGATACCAATTCACAACCACTAGGATGGCTATAATAAAAAAAAATGGAAAATAACAAGTGTTGGCGAGGGTGTAGAGAAATTGAAACCCTCATACACTGCTGGTGGGAATGTAAAATGGTGCAGCTGTTCCTCAATAAGTTAAACATAGAATTATCCTATGACCTAACCACTCCACTAGTAGGTATATACCCAAAAGAATCGAAAACAGGTGTTCAAACAAAAACTTTACATGAATGTTCATAGCAGCACTACTTGCAACAGACAAAAGATGGAAACAACCCAAATGTCCATCAACTGATGAATGAGCAAACTGATGAATGAATAAACTGATGAATATTATTCAGCCATAAAAAGTAATGAAGTACTGACACATGCTACAACATGGATGAACCTAAAAAACATGCTAAGTGAAGAAACCAAACAGAAAATGCGACACATTATATGATTCCATTCAAATGAGATATCCAGTATAGGTAAATCAATAGAGATGAAAAGCAGATTAGTGATTACCTAGGGCTGGGGGAAGGGGCAAGTACCAGTCTCCTTTTGGGGTGATGAAAATGTTCTGGAACCAGAAGGTGGTGATGGTTGCATAACATTGTGAACGTACAAAATGTCACTGAACTGTACACTTTAAAGTGGTTAAAATGGTGAATTTATGTTATGTAACTTTAAACACAATAAAAATAATTATTATTCAAATAGTTATTTACAGACATTGTCTTCATCTACACCTCAGTGTGTGTCAAATTTTTCTGGAAGTGAATAGCTATCAAAATGCACAAATGATCATTGCCTTAAATGATCATTATTTCTGTTACCTTACCAATATTCAATTGTAAACCCTTGGAAGCTGGAGTCAGTGTATTAATCTCTGTGCATTTCTCCCAGTGCCGCTTTCAGTGTCTTACACGTAATAGCTTTTAAAGTAAAATGCCTCAGGGGGAGGAGAGAGGAGTCGAAGCCCCAAGATGCACAGTGACATGCAGCACGACTCCCTCTAATAACTTTCATTTCTGGAGCACCTACCTTGAACCACGCACACTCATCATTTCTAATCTTCACAACAATTCTGCAAGATCAGTACCCAGCATGCCGAGGGAATGACGGCTGGTCTGCTAACACCACCAAGAAAGAGTTAAAGTGAGGATATCATACATGATGATCCAAATGTACCTTGAATATTTCATTTTAATCAAAAACATACAAACATACATTTACTCATCAATCTTTTCATAAGGAACCGGGGACTTTGCCCATTGGTCCACCGATTTCTTGCATAGATCTCTCTTGTAACGCATGGCCCACAGTTCCCGGTTTTGGTTTCCTTAAGGAGAAGGGAAAACTCTTAGAAACACTGTGAAACCACTAGAGCTCAGACTCTTTCTATATATTTTTTTTTCATGTGTGAGGAAGACCAGCCCTGAGCTAACATCCGTTGCCAATCCTCCCCTTTTTGCTGAGGAATACTGGCCCTGGGCTAACATCCGTGCCCATCTTCCTCCACTTTATATGGGACGCCGCCACGGCACGGCTGACAGGCAGTGCGTCGGCAAGCGCCCGGGATCCGAACCTGTGAACCCCAGGCCGCTGAAGCGGAGTGTGCTAACTTAACCTCTATGCCACCGGGCCGGCCCCTCTTTCTATATTTTTATGTCACTACCCCAACCAGTAACTTACGGTTGTCTTACTTATACCTTATTCAGAAGCAACATTTTCATCACTTTTCATATTATCTGTCGAACACATTCAACTTGGATTTGTGGAAACAATTCTCTTTTTAAACTTTTTAAGAATTATTTTAATAATTTTTCTCTTTTCTCTTTAAAAATCACATTTGAAATTATTTATATAATTACAACAAAAAGAACAGCAAGCATAAATAAGTTTGAGAATTAAAACAACTCACTATTCCTGGGCATACAACTGAGCTGGTGGCAGCAGGAATGCTGGAGGTACTAGACAGTCAACTGAAGCCACGCCTCTCAAACTTTTATATGCACATGAATCACCTAGAGAGAGGTCTTAGTGAAATGCAGATTCTGACTCAGCAGGTCTGGAATGGGGCCTGGGACTACGCATTTCCAACAAACTCCCAGGCGACGCAATGCTGTTGGCCCGTGGTCCCCGCCTGAGGAGCAAGGCACTGAAGCAGGCCCTGAGCATCAACCAGTGTATTTTCCTGAGGGGAGTGGACAGTCCACTAGCCTGGGACACGGAAATGCAGGTCTGTTATGAAAGCTTCTGTTCTACTGGGTTCTGATTCTCAATATGTAGGTGAAGAAGCTGAGCACCAAGAAGCCAGATGACTTCCCCGAAGCGGGCGGGCGGGCGGGCAGTGGGTGATAAATTCAAAGCACGTCTGTTTGCTTCCAAAGTGCTTATTCTCTCCACTGCATGTCTAGGAAGGCTTGAGCAGAGAGCATAGAAAGGCGCCTGTGTCGGGGCTGTAGAAAATGATGGCCACTCTGCCCCACCTAAGCAAAAGGAGAAAGCAGTTTCCAGGGCAAGATCTGTGATTTTTGAGCCTTCTTACAAATTAGAAGGGTCAGCTAAAGGTAAGTTCCTTAAATTTATGTATTGTCATAAGAACTTTGGGCTTTCAGAGTTCCTATTAGTTTTTAATTGTTTTTATCACCACCATTTTCTCTAACATCCTGCTGCTCTTCAAGTGAATTGAAACTGAAGTTATTGGCTCTCTGTTGTCTGGAAAATGACCAGAAACAAGGCACAAGTGAACAACTGGGCACAGTACAGGGATGTTATGGTCCACATCATTCCCTGGGAGAAAGGCTGCTTCAGAAATAGAAAGTATTGTTGTTTTTCAATCAGGCTGCTCATTTGAATTCATATTCACTGCTTTATTATGCTGAAAATTGCACATGATTTCTTTGGATCTTTGGTTCAATAATCACTTTAATGTTTTATTTATTGATGCAAAAAAGAACTTGCCTTTCAAGTTTGTTATCTCTCATTTCAATGGAATTTTTCAAAGCACTAAGAAACTAGCTCCATGGTACCGTCTACCCAGTTTGAAATTGGCACAAGATTTTGAAGTATTCTTGGTGCTCCTGGGTGTTTCCTGTCATTTAGTTTCAAGCCAATAAGGAAATGCAGAGGTTGGCTAGAGTTTGCTATGAATACTGTAGATAGACATTTGTGCTGGAACACACTCAAAGAAGGTTCTTTAGAGAATGCATTTTATCCTACCAGGGACTTTATTTTCTTGGCTATTGAAATGATTTGTGTTTGGAAACCAGAACTATTTCTCATCTTTGACCAAGTCTTTTGTGAAGTCTGAACTCCCATGTTCATGTAATCCATCTGTGACATCATTCAGTTGTTTCCATGGCAAAAAAGTAATAGCATGGAAGAGACAACATAAAATGTAACATATATATATTTTTGGAGAAATGCCTATTCAAGTTCTTTGCCCATTTTTAAAATCAAGTCATTTGCTTTTTTTTGCTATTGAGTTGTAGGAGTTCCTTACATATTTTGGATATTAACCCCTTATCAGATATATGGTTTGCAATATTTTCTCCCATTCTGTAGGTTGCTTTTTCACTCTGTTGATGATTCCCTTTGCTGTGCAGAAGCTTTATAGTTTTATGTAGTCCCATTTGTTTATTTTTGCTTTTGTTGCCCATGCTTTTAGAATTATATCCAAGAAATCACTGCCAGGACCAATGTCACAAAGTTTCCCCCTATGTTTTCTTCTTAGGAGTTTTAAAGTTTCAGTTCTTACGTTTAAGCCTTTAACTCATTTTGACTTGACTTTTGCGTATGGTGTAAGGGTCCAGTTTCATTCTCTTGTATGTGGGTAGTCAGTTTCCCCAGCACCATTTGTTGAAGGGACCATCCTTGTGCATTCCTGGCACCCTTATCAAAGAACAGTTGAACGTATAAGTGAGAGTTTATTTCTGGGCTTTCTATTCTGTTCTATTGGTCTATGTGTCTGCCTTTATGCCAGTATCACACTGTTTTGATTACTTTTGCAATACCTCTGAAATTGGGAAGTGTGATGGTTCAACTTTGATCTTCTTTCTCAAAATAGCTTTGGCTATTTGGGGTCTTTTGTTGTTCCATATAAATTTTAGGATTATTTTTTCTCTGTCTGCAAGAAATGCCATTGAGATTTTCATAGGAATTGCATTGAATCAGATCTCTCTGGGTAGTATGGACATTTTAACAATACTAATTCTTCCAATCCATGAACACAGGATGTCTTTCCATTTATTTGTGTCTTCTTTAATTTCTTTCACCAATGTTTTGTAGTTTTCAGTGTACAAGCCTTTCACCTCCTTAGTTAAGTTTATTACTAGTGTGAAAGACAACCTATGGAATTGGAGAAAATATTAGCAAACCATATAACTGATAAGGGGTTAATATTCAAAATATATAAGGAACTCCTACAACCCAACAGCAAAAAACCCCACAAATAACCCAATTAAAAAATGGGCAAAAATAAAAAGAATATTATACCACAACTAAATGAGATTTATTCCAGGTATACAAGTTTGGTTCAGTATTCAAAAATCAATTAATGTAATCCATCACATCAATAAGCTAAAAAAGAAAAATTATATGATTATATTAATAGATGCAGAAAAAAACATTTGACAAAATCCAACATCCATTCATGATAAAATATCTCAGTAAACTAGGAATAGAGGACTTGATAAAGTCCTCAACTTGATAAAGACTATCTACAAAAACCTACAGCTAACACTGTACTTAATGGTGAGAAACTTGAAGCTCTCCCCTAAAATCAAGCATAGGCCAACGATATCCCCTTTCACCATTCCTTTTCAGCATCATACGGGAAGTTCTAGCTAGTGCAACAAGGCACAAAAGGAAATAAAAAGTATATGGATTGGGAAGGAAGAAATAAAACTGTCTGTTCACAGATGACATGATCATCAATGTAGAAAATCTGAAAGAATCAACAGAAAAACACCTGGAACTAATAAGCAATTATAGCAAAGTTGCAAAATACAAGGTTAATATACGAAAGCCAATCACTTTCCTATATACCAGCAATGAACAAGTGGAATTTGAAATTAAAAACACAATACCATTTACATTAGCACCCTAAAAAATTAAATACTTAGCTATAAATCTAACAAAATATGTACAAGATCTATATGAGGAAAACTATAAAACTCTGATGAATGAAATAAAAAATAACTAAATAAATAGAGAGACATTCCATATTCATGGATAGGAAGACACAATACTGTCAAAATGTCAGTTCTTCCTAACTTGATCTATAGATTCAATGCAATCCCAATCAAAATCCAAGGAAGTCATTTTGTAGATACTGACAAACTGATTCTAAAATTTATATGGAGAGGCAAAAGACCCAGAATAGCCAACATAATATTGAAGAAGAACAAAGTTGGAGGACTGACACTACCCAACTTCAAGCTATAGTAATCAAGACAGTTTAGTATTGGTGAAAGAATAGACAAATAGATCAATGGAACAGAATAGAGAGCCCAGAAATAGAGCCATATAAATATACTCAACTGATCTTTGGCAAAGGAGCAAAGGCAATAAAATGGAGCAACAAATGGTGCTGGAACAATTGGACATCCACATGCAAAAAAAAAGAATCTAGACAGACCTTTCATCCTTCATAAAAATTAACTCAAAATGGATCACAGAACTAAATGTAAAATGAAAAACTATAGAATTCCTTAAAGATATCATAGGAAAAAATCTAGATGACCTTGGGTACGGTGATGACTTCGTAGACACGATACTAAATACACAATCTATGAAAGAAATAATTGATAAGCTGGACTTCTAAAATAAAAACTCTGCTCTGTGAAAAACAATGTCAAGAGAATGAGAAGCAAAACCGCAGACTGGGAGAAAATATTTGTAAGAGACACATCTGATAAAGGACTGTTATCCAAAATATACAACGAACTCTCAAAACTCAACAATAATAAACAACCTGATTTTAAAAAATGGGCCAAAGACCTTAACAGACAGCTCACCAAAGAAGATATACAAATGACAAACAAGCATATGAAAAGAGCTCCACATCGCATGTCATCAGGGAAGTGCAAATTAAAACAGCAAAGAGATATGACTACACACTTATTAGAATGGCCGATATCTGGAACAAGTACAACACCAAATGTTGATGAGGATGTGGAGCAACAGGAGCTTCCATTGTTGATGGGAACACATAATGGTACAACCACTTTGCAAGACAGTTTGCTGGTTTCTTATAAAACTGAACAATACTCTTACCATACGATCCAGCAATCAGTCCTTGGTATATATGCAAAGGAGTTGAAAACTTATGTCTACACAAAAACCTGCACCTGGATATTTGTAACAGTTTTATTCATAATTGCCAAAACTTGGAAGCAACCAAGATGTCGTTCAGTAGGTGAGTGGATAAATAAACCGTGGCACATCCAGAGAATGGAATATTATTAATCACTAAAAAGAAATGCTCTATCAAGCCATGAAAAGAGATAGAGGACTCTTCAATGCATATTAGTAAGTGAAAGAAGCCAATCTCAAAAGGCTACAACTGTATAATTCCACCTATATGACATTCTGGAAAAGGCAAATCTATGGAGACAGGAAAAAGATCAGTGGTTGCCAGGAGGTGGCATGGTTTGGGGGATGAGTAGGAGGAGCACAGAGGATTTTCAGGGCAGTGAAAGTGCTCTGTATGAAGTCATAATGATGGATATATATCATTATATATTTGTTCAAACCCATAGAATGTACAGGACCAAGAGTGAACCATAATGTAAATAAAGACTTTGGATGATAATGATGTGTCAATGTAGGTTCATCAGTTGTAACAAATGTACCACTCTGGTGGGGGATGTTGATAATGGAGGAGGCAATGCATGTGTGGGTGCAGGAGGCATATGGAAAATCTCTGTATGGGAAATCCTTCAATTTTGCTGTGAACCGTAAACTACTCTAAAAAAATAAAGTCTTAATGTAAAGAATAGGCAAAGGACTTAAATAGACATTTCTCCAGAGAAGATATAGAAATGGCCAACAGGTATACTAAAATCATTAGGGAAATGCAAATCAAGACCACAATGAGATATCATCTTACACCTGCTAGGATGGCCATTATCAAAAAAACAAATGAAAACAAGGGTTGGAGAGGATGTGGAGAAACTGGAACCCTTGTACACTGTTGATGAGAATGTAAAATGGTGCAGCAAATATGGAAAATAATATGGTGGTTCCTCAAAAAATTAAAAATAGAACTACCATCTGATCCAGCAATACCACTTCTGGGTATTTATCCAAAGGAAACAAAATCACTATCTCAAAAAGGTATCTGCACCCCCATGTTCACTGCAGCATTGTTCACAATAGCCAAGATGTAGAAATGACCTAAATGTTCACTGACAGATGAATGGATAAACAAAATGTGGTACATCTGTATAAAGGAATATTATTCAGCATTAGAAAAGGAGGAAATCCTATAAAATATGACAACACGGATGAATTGGAAGGACAGTATGCTAAGTGAAATAAGCCAGTCATAGAAGGACAAATGCTGTATGATTTCACTTATATGAGGTACCTAAAATAGCCAAACTCATAGAAGCAGAGAGTAAAATGGTGGTTGCCAGGGGCCATGGGGAGAGGGAAATGGAGATTGCTATTCAATAAGTATATCATTTCAGTTATGCAAGATGAGTAAGTTCTGGAGAGTTGCTGTACAACATCATGCCTATAGTTAACAATACTGTATTGTACACTTTAAAATTTGTTAAAAGGGTAGATCTCATGTTAAATGTTCTTACTACAATAAAAAAAAGGTTACACATGCTTATATATATATATATATATATACTTCCATTGTATGTATATACCACATTTTGCTTATCCATTCATCTATTGATGAACATTTGGGTGGCTTCAATGTTTTGGCTATTGTGAAAGATGCTGCTGTGAACATGGATGTGCAAATATCTCTTTGAGACTCTGCTTTCAATTCTTTTCGGTACATACCCAGAAGTGGAAAAAAATGTAATATATATATATATTTTTTAGCATACTGCATGTCTTGGCATTGAACTTTTCATATTGAAAATAAGAGTATCAATCAGTTCAAAGTCATAATGACTACATAAGTGATCTATAGGAATATTAACAGAGAATAGAGACAAATAGAAAATAGCTTGGAGTAAAAACATAAAATCTGATCTGAGTTAAAAGATCAGTTACATCTCTCCCCTGAATGGAAAGCGAAGTTTGTGTAATATGGAAAACATTTTTCATTTAACATGTCCTCATGGGATCTGAGCAGTTCAGCTTCTTGTTTACACCTCTCCTCTTCTCTTTTGTCCATTCCTCCTGTCCAGCAACTAACCCGCCTCCTTGGCAATGGAGTCTGTCATATGTGACGGGTGACCATGTGTGTGGGCACGTGCCAGAAGATCGGGTCTGCTAGAGAAGGACTTTACTGCTTATAAAAGGAAGTACTCCCCCGAAAGGCTGCCACCAAATTTGATCAGATGTCCTAGAAGCACTAAGGCATCATCTGAAAAAATGATTCAAACTCATACTTATGTGTTCCCTCTACTAAGATCAGATGTGCTACAAATAGAGAAAAACAGACTCAAAAGCTGATCCTCAAAAGGAGGAAAAGATTATTTACAAAAGTATGTACCAAAAATTTGGGAAAAGCCATTATACATGCCCTTAGGCCCACGGGGGCATGGGAGGAAGTGGCCACTGTACCCCAGAGACGGCAGCTGTTTGGAGAGGGCTCTCTGGTAGGCGCTGTGGTTCTGGCAGCCAATCCACAGTGACTCAGCAGTTAGAGAGTCAGGGGAATCAACACCCCTACCCCTCTCCTCCCGGCTCAGCTGAGATCGTCTGCCTTTACCCCCGTTAGGTGAATTCAGTCAGAGGGCAGAAAGCAAGGGAGCCCATTGATGCAGTCTGTTGGGGAAGCAGGCAAGGACAGTGAGAGCGGACCTGGAAAGACCAGTGGGAGGTATCCCGCACACTTACCATGGAGCGCTTCTCCTGCATTTTCACCTTAGCCTCTTCTGCTGAGTGTAGCCTCATCTCCTGAGCACTTCATCCCGAAGACGTAGGCAAGCCTGTATATCTGAAATGACCAAGCTGCGGTTTGGCTGATACCACCACCCCACAGATGGGTGCAATGATGAACATTTGACTTGAGTGCAAAAATGGGGATAAATTATGGAGAGCTGAAGTGAGTGATTAACTGGGCAATGGGTTATTTAATAACCACAGGCAGGTGTGATAAGCCAGGGCCAAGATGAAAGTGGCATACTAGGATGACAATTCGCTGAAGTATACTGGTGGCCCGAAGAGCACAGACCCCAGTGCACACACTTCCACCCAGAGGAGCCCTCACACTGCACAACATTCTTCTAAAGAGTTTCACTGAGTGCATTAAACCTCTCTCCAGCCTGACCTGACATGCTCACATATCCATCACTTGAACCAGAATATCAAGTGTGTGCTCGAATGTGTGCAGGAGCCCATGCTGAAAGCACCTTCCCTCACTGGTCTGGAGACCTCGGACCAGGAAAGACCTGGAAGGAATCAATCTTGGGCTGGCTGAGGGACTGAGGGTCACTCAAGCCCAAAAATGTCTGGAAGTTGAAATTGCCCACTAGTTGCAAAGAGGGCACCCTTCGTTCTGCCCAAATGGTTCCCGAAGCCTTCTGGGAGGAAAGAGGCTCCCTCAGCGTTCCTAAGCCTGATGGAGGGAGTAGGGATGGAGGAGTTCCACTCTCAAAGTTAAAAGCAGAGGCTGATGCCTCACTAGTTTCTACTTTATCTCTCCTGAAGTCAGGGACTAGATATATGCTTTGTAAGCTTCGCTCTGTCTCCACATATTCTGGAAGGGTGGGTGATAAAGGCCTTAAAGAAAAAGACATTTGTTTGTAGAGAGTTAGGTCAAGCACACGGCAAACCATAACTAGATTTTTCAGTAAGAATTCAAAACTGTAAAGTACCATGCTAGGTTGTTGTGAAAATTAAACAAGATAATGTATGTAAAGAACCAATTACAATCTACATATTTAGTGTGCATTCAAGAAGTGGCTGCTGTGGCTGCTGTGGTTGAGAAAGTCAGGCAGAAATTCTGGGACATTAAAAGGAGAACAGAGCAATAAGAGCTCTTTGGTTCCCTAACCCTTAACCTCAGGGAGTGTCACTCTCATCATCTGTAATATGATATTAATAATACCTTCTTGGTCTTCCAACTATAGTTGGTTGAAGTTTCCAGGGAATTTAATGCTCTATTCACTAGGCTTATTTTAACAAACATTTAACAACTGGTCAAATTTCTTGGGCAATGTAATCTGGAACATGTGGTGGGGAAGAAGTGATTTGTACATTGACAAAATATACATGTAATTGAAAAACAAAAAGATCTTCACCTTGATAAAGTGCTGGAAAAGTGTTGAAAATTGATAAAAGTCTACACTGGAACTAAATACTGATTGCTGCTTCTTCTACATCAATGGCAGAGAACTCTATACAGAATGTTATTGCTTTTTAATAGACCATAAGTACTTGTATTGTTGTGCCCTACATTTGATATGAGGAAGAGAATTCAGTTCGATAAAGCTTAATACATGCAAAAGACTTTGAAGGCAAAGCAGCTCTGCATGTTGCCAAGGTGCCTTTTATCCCCAGGTAGAGCAAGGCAGCGGTGGTGGAGGAGGGCTACCCTCTTGTTCCACTGTCTCAACAGAACTACCGCCTACTTCAGTTAACCCTCCAAGCCGCTTGCTTCTAATATAATGCAATATACCCTCTTCTGCTTTGTGACCCATCGGAGACTGCAGGCTCGTTTCAGGGACTTTTCTTTAGTGCTCTGCTTGGGAACTATGAGTTAACGATGCTACAAAGGTAATTAACTATTTTCTTTCACATGCTGACACCTAAATATAATATAGCTTCACTTCCCAAATAAGTTGGAGGATAAAACCACAACATTCACCAGTTATCAGTTTTTCAATCTACATAAACTGATCCCAGGGCAGGTGTATTACCCTGGGCCCAGCCTGTGAGAACCTGGAGTACCTTATGTAGGGGCCAGGAAGACATTCTGTAAATGAGCTCTCTTAATAACCAGTGGCCCTCGCTTGTTTAACTATAACCTTGATGTCCTGAAGGTCACTGTGGCCTCTCAATTGTCTTACGTATGTTGCCTTATCAGCTGCAGAAAGGACTGCACCTCAAATACCTAAAGTTTTTGGAAAATACAATTCCCAACCTTCTAAGGACCCACCTCAACCTTTAATGTCAATTGAGAGGAAGCAACTTCATGAGAAATAAAAAGGCTGGAGCAGTTCCCTAGAGGCCGACAGAAATGCCAATTACTCCTCCAGCTCAGGAGGATGAAGATGGAGCCAGCGTGGTGCTAGGCAGAGCTCTGGAGCTCTGTGCAGCTCTCTGTGCTCACAAACTCTCACACCTCTGAATTCTAATGTAATGGCTACATGAGATTGATTAAATGGAGGGGGGATGGAATTGCTCGGATGGTGTTCCAGAGGGCAGAGGGGCCTCGGAGGTGGTTGTACAACAGATGTCAGAAACTAAGAGAGCAAAATGAATCCATGGAAAACACAGGCTTGTTCTTAGAATGGGAGGCCACCGGTCAGATCCTGAGACCTGCTTTCCAGTGTGACGGTGCATTTGAGTAAAGATGTGTGTTCATCAGTCTCACCCCCTTGGTGACATATGTCAGTTAGGTCCCCCTTGTCAACTTCACCCCATCTTGGCCAATGGAGAAGCTGGAGGGCATAACTCCCCCAATATATTTTCCCACGATACTGTTACTTCTGCCTCTTCAAACACCAGGGACACATTGGATTGTGATAAATAGGGACCCCATGTACATTCAGAGATTGTTTACCTTGCAAGCCAGAAACCCTCTTGGGCCATCATAGGGATTTGAAGAATTCAATTAGTATTTTAGGACACGTGATTCTTTTACTGGTAAGAAAAGAATGCTTATGCATTTTCTCATGAATCTAGAAATCAACGGGAAACCTTTATCCAATCTACCTTTATTTGTTCTTGATGCAGATGTATCCTCATGAAAGATGTTGGACTCATGAAAGCTCAGAGGTCTCAAAAAGGCCAGAGAAGTCTACGTGGGTTAGAGAAGTTCTCTGCAACAGGTGGGGCCACTCTCCCTCTATCCCCTCCCACCACCCCTTCTCCTAAATAACCCGCTTTGGGACAGTCAGCATTTTCCTTTGAGGACAGTGTCCTGAAATGCCTACTTAGATGCTCTCTGTTGGTTTCTATGTTCCACTGCCAGGTACCTAGTATGTCTTATAGAGATGGGGCGTACAATTTTAGAATAAAACATTGCAGTGTATGTGTGGGCTACGAACATCATCTTTGTTTCCAAGATATACTTAAAGAGTTGATGGACTAGAGAATGGCTCTTCAATATATTATTGTTAAAGCTTTCCCTTTAACAGACATGACAAGAGTCTTACATTCCAGTTGTTTCCATAAGGTGTGTGAGGCCCTATTCAGGATGTCCTGGACTGCCAGCCTCTCTAACAGGGGTCTTTCGTGTAGGGCACTGCTGAGAATTATCCTAGTGGGCTGCCACAACGTGGAATGCCACGATGGACTGTTTAGGATGGACATGAACTGGAAGTCACAGACGCTGGGCAAGCTGTGTGCTCCACGACACATGACCAGATTGTCATGTCTGAACAAACTACCTTTGTTCTGTACTGGGTAGAAGTGGGATTCCAGGAAGCTCCTTTTTGAGTCCAGGGTCAACTTGGATTTTATAGAGTTTGAAGCCAAGATCACACCCAAATTTTATCATTGCCCCAAAGAACAACCTTCTGACCCTGAACATTATCAGCCTGCTACCACGGAAGAGAAGTCTAGTTCCATTAGGCCAATGAAGTCTGGAAGAGCCATCCTTTATTTACTTGCCATTTTCCCCAAACCTAGTATTTACAAGTGGAACTACCTGCTACTAGCTTAGGGGTAGACTTGCCAGCACCCACTTAAAAATATTCTAGACTCTCTTATTTCTGACTCTCAAATCTGAATGATTTTTTTGTGTGTGTGGGGAAGACCAGCCCTGAGCTAACATCTGTTGCCACTCCTCCCCTTTTTGCTGAGGAAGACTGGCCCTGTGCTAACATCCGTGCCCATCTTCCTCTACTTTATATGGACGCCGCCACGGCATGGCTGACAGGCAGTGCGTCGGCGGGTGCCCGGGATCTGAACTCGCGAACCCCAGGCTGCCAAGCGCGGACTAAACCGCTGCGCCACCGGGTGGCCCCCTGAATGATTCTTAAAGACAGATCAGTATGTTTCTTCAAGGGATAGGAAATCACTTAGAATGAAGATCGTCATGGGATACATGCGGGGCTTACTTTTAAAGACCCTTATTGGTGTTAACATGACATAAGCAAGATAATATGTGAATATGTGCATGATATAGCAAGAAACAGGTATAAATATAATTGTGTCAATAATTAGTGAATAAATTATAATGATCATTCTCTGTAACGACTTATAGTGTATCAGAAAGTGATATGACCACATGAATTTCAGGTCATCCCTAAGACATATACACATATAATACATTGTATACATGTTAATACCTATATATTTGGGTATATATATGTGTGTGTATATATATATATATATGTAGTGTACTTTTTAAAAGCATGAATAGCTAAGTCTAGGTGAGTGGCTATGAATTAAGTGGCTATAAATCTACCACTTTTATAGTAAATCACTGAGGTATTAGCAGTGAACATAGTTTTTCACATAATTTTATTATATCCTTTAAAGATAGAATTAGTATTAATTAAATAGATCCACAGGTAAAATGTATTTTGTGGGACTATTTTTGACATCTTTGTTTATTAAACTTGGCAGACATTAAGTTAGTATTTTCATGTGAATAAACCCCCTCAGTATGCACCACAACTTAAAATATTATCTAAAGATAACGCACTTGGGTACTCCATGCCATCCTTACAACTCAACACATCGAGTGCAATGGCATTTCATGAAGTTAATTCTTAAATACAAGTATGACTCTCGACCTTGATCATGGTTTCTGTGCTATTAGTTACATCCAGGCTTCCGGTTACTCACCATTTCCCTACAGCAGTCTCTACTGGCAATAACACTTGATGTTCAGATAGCACCATTTGGAATAATCCAAAGTAATGGGCAGCCATGACTCACGTACCCTCCCGATGTCTGTGTGAAAGAAGCCCACAGACTGTGGAGGGTGACCCTGAGGCTCTCTGCAGTGACAGAGCCAAGGCAACAGCAGAACAGAGACTGAGTAAAGGTGGTATGTCCAATGATAAGGGGACTTTACACACGCATTGGGGTCTAATGGGGCCCCCAGCTACGACACCCCCCTTGCTTTCTCTTTCAATAGCCAGGCCCTTAAACACCAAGCATGGTATCTTTGAAGGAGCAGAGATGCCAGAGTGAAGTTCTGTCTGCTCAGCCCTAACCTGATACAGCATAAGCCAGGACAAGGGTCCCATGAAGAGGACACTGGAACGAACGGGCCCCTTGTCATTCATGTGGTATTTAATGCCCTGTCACCATCCCGGGCACAGCTGCTCCCGCCTACCTGCTAATAGGACTGCCTTTGGTATTTGCTCGGCGGCCCTTGTCTACCGAGCAGGTGAGAAAGCAGCAGGTGTTCCACAGCCACCCAGGAACCAGCATATAACCAACAGCTCTTTCCCAACAAGCTAAAACAGCGATAGCTTAAATTACTTTGAAACTTTAATTACAGATACTTTTCTACTCAGTATTTGAAAGTTTGGATTCTCTCCTTTTTTGCATAAAGGCTGTCAAGGTGGTTAAGCTGGAGCTTGTGTCTTTTCCTATGTACATATCTACACCCAAGTCTCTTCTTTATTAATAAAAGGTGTCTTGATGGCAGTCCTAAACCAACTCTGCACTGGACTCCATGCTGTAAAACTCAGGGAGTAAAACAGTTTCATGGGAGGACAGGAAGCAGCCACAGGAAAGTGGCAGGAAAAGCTGTAGCTTGATATTGGTTTCTTCCAAGTTCAGCCCTGAAATATAATAACAGAGAGGAAGAAAAGAAAAGGATCTAGCTGTCACCCTGCTCCTTCCACCAAATACACTAGCCCGAAATGCTCTGCCATCTTAAAGTGCAATTACTACTGTGACAGGCTCAGGCCGGGGACCAACGGGGTGGAGTTCAAAGCAGAAACTTCCAACAGCACTGCTCAGGACTTAGGCTGGGAGGGCAGGGGAAGGCAGAGGAGAAAAAGAAGACAGTTCGGGCGCTGAAGGGCCTCAGAAGAAGTGTCCTTTCTTTTTGTAAAGATAATCTGTAAATTGTAAAGAATCCTGGTTTGGAAAAATATAACTTTTTAAAAACTTCTGAAGACATTCCAGTGCGGCAGAGTCAAAAGGCAGGCGAGGGCAGCAAGGAGCAGGGGACAAGCGCTCTTCCCGGGCGCCTGACTCCCATACGGGTGAACCCCGTGGTCTTCAGAGAAGTCCTCTGCCCTAGGCGCAGAGGAGGCACACTGGACTAAGGGCATCTGGTAGGATGTGGCTCTCTTCTCGGGCCTGTCAGGACTGGACCCGTCACTAGGCCTCTGGCCATTGAATAGCAGGTAGCGGCCACGGGCATCCTGCTCCATTTTGAAGATCTCGTATTCCGTGTGAGGTAGTTTGATCCCCAGTGCCACGCAGCCATTGGTGTGGGTCACATCCTGCTGGACCCCCACCTGCCAGGAGCCCTCAGCCCCACACTCGTTCCCGTTGAAGACGTTGAGGAGCGAGGCCGTGGCCGCATCCATGGGGGTGACCTTCATGTGATTCACTGCGGAGAGAGAGGACAGTTCCGTGACCCCCAGGGAGTGAGCAGGTGGAGCAGAAAGCCCAGGAGCAAGTGTGGCAGCACGCCACCCCACAGGCTTTCCTTCTGTTCTACAACCACCACGCATACCCACCCATCTCACTGCAGCCTGTGCAACAGGATTCTCTGGTGGAAGAGGGCAACGTGTTGATCTGCAAGGTGGTGATGCCAAATGTCCTGCAGTTGTGACCAGAAAAAACCTGCACTTGGCCTATAAATGTTGAACCCAGACTGCAGCTGATCGTCTCTGTTACAGTGAGATCAAACTATCACACCAAGTGTCTCCGGGGAGTTGTCTTTGGTGATACTCTTTGGGATTGACAAAATAGTCAACAAAAACTGGAGTTTTGTTTTTATGAAAAGGTTTTGAGATTTTTTTTAATAGTTTTGGTGTCAAACACCTCTACTAGTTAGCACTGCTGCAAATTAATATTGGTCCATAAATCAGGTGTCTAAAATAAATTAGGCTTCAAGCAAGAAAAATATGAGTAAATACAAACCCAGCACTTATAGAGTTCTACTTTTAAAGGCCCTCCCAGAGGACAACATTCTGGGTATACCACAAGAGCTTTGGGGTGGAATCTGACAAAGGCGGTTGTTCTCTCAGACCTTCTTTCTGAGGTCCACGCTTCCTGGAGCAAATCTTCCTTCCTAAGAGGAGGGGTAAGGTGTCCTAGGACTCATCTGGGTTAGCAGAAATATTTTATGTTAAATAGACTGAACCATGGAATCCTGTCCTGGAAGAGGTCACATCAGTATCTAGGCCGTCTCTCTTGGCCATGACAGAGCTGACACCATCCTACAAAGGTGTCCAAGCTTAAAAAAAATCTAGAAATAGAGACCACAAGACCGCCCTTGCTGAAAACAGCCTGGTGAATCTTACCCCTCACCTTTGTGGCTCAGGGGATCATTATAGAGCCCAAACCTCCCACCTTCAAGCACAAGACAACATCTCAAGTGCACAACAAACTCAGGGTTGGAAATGACAACTCGGAGCACCTGAGGTGTAAGTGACCTCTGCTCTTTACCGCCCACTTAAGAAAGCACCCTGCATGCAGCAAGCGTGATGTTATCACAGGTCTGCCCAGCATCTGCCATGAGCTGTGCATAAAAAAGGAAACACGCAGACTTGAGATGTCATTCCCAATGACATACTCCTTGGCCACCCAACACGGTGACAGCAGTGTGGGCTCCTGGCGCTGCGCCGTCCACCCTGGCTAGCCCTGTTCTGAGCTCGGGGGCTGTTGTGAATGACGACTTTGAGGCAGAAAGTACTCCCTTATCTCCTTCCCAACTTCTCTAGCAGAAAAGAAGCCCTTTCCCTCAGGCTCTGCTTCAACAAAAACATCACAAAACTGCTCACTGTCCCTCACCTGCTGGGCACTTATGTTGGGACTTGAGGCAGGAAGCCTACCTTTGAACACGAACTCCGTGCCTCCCATGACCCTGGAGGAGTGCACGCCCCGACTGTAGCGGCCCTTGGCATAGATGGTGAAGGTGGGGTGCTTGCAGACAGGGTCAGAGTAGTGGTAGTAATGCCCTTCCCAGGTGTTGTTGTTGTCGTGGAAGATGAAGTGGCGCGTGAGGAAGAGGACTTCGGGCCGCACCTCACAGCGCTGGCTCACCCACTCGCCATGCAGGCCAACAGTCAGGTCAGCCTTGGGGGGCAGGAGGGGCGGGCGGTGCTCATCTGACCGGTGGATGATGCGACAGGCTATGCAGGTGTGGTCATGGTTCTGAAGCCAAGAAACAAACACAAGGAGAGACCTTTGTCTTCATGAGAGAGCAGTGTACATCTTCTTCCTTCAATCGGCTCATCACAATGGACTGGGCAAGACACCCAGGGCACTGTCTCCTGTCACCTGTGTACCCGAGAAGCACCTGGAGCCACGCTCATGTGCACAGACAGGGGGAGGGTGCATGTGTGTGCACATGTCTGTGTGCTCACAAGTGCACACGTATTTAGCTGACATTAGAGACTTGCCTAAATATTTCAGCTGTGATATAGACTCTCTTTAGAATTCTTTTATGTTTTCAGACCACATGGGCTGGACACGTGATTTCAAAAAGAAAGGCTGACATCACCTCATATCCATTAGGATGGCTACTATCAAAAAACAGAAAATAACAGTGTTGCTGAGGATGTGGAGAAACTGGAACCCTGTGCACTGTTGGTGGGAGTGTAAAATGGGGCAGCTGCTGTGGAAAGGAATTACCATATGATCCAGCAATTCCATTTCAGGTTTAAACCCCCAAAGAATTGTAAACAGGGTCTTGAATAGATATTTGTTCACCCACGTTCACAGCAGCATTATTCATGATAGCCAAAAGGTGGAAACAATCCAATGTCCGTCGACAGCTGAATGGATAAACAAAATGTGGTCTATCCATATAACGGAATAGTATTCAGCCTTAAAAAGAAAGGAAATTCTGATACATGTAAATGTGGATCAACCTTGACAACACCATGCTGATGAAATAAGCCAGATACAAAAGGACAAATACTGTATGATCCCACTTACACGAGGCACCTGGAAGAGTCAAATTCATAGAGACAGAAAGTGGAAAGGTGGCTGTCAGGGGCTGGGGGAGGAGGCATGGGGAGTTAGTGTTTAATCGGTGCAGTTTCAGTTTGGGAAGATGAAAAAATTGTGGAGGTGGATGGAGATGATTGTTGCACAACAATGTGAACGTACTTAACGCCACAGAATCTGTACACCTAAAAATGATTAAGATGGTAAATTTTATGTTATCATTATTTTACCACAGTTAGATTTTTTTCATTAAAAAAACGATGAGACACACGAAAGAAAGAAAGGACAGCATTCCAATTGCTGTGGATGACAAAGGGAGGTGTCTAGTAAAGGCAGGGGTCCTTTCAAAGCAGGGAATGAAGGAGGAAGCCCGACACAAGGCTAGAGCCAGAGGCCTCTGAGCAGTCTGTGCGCACACCCTGTCATCTGTTTGTGTCTGCTGGCCTCCAGGTCTGGGAGGTTTATGGGCTCTTAATTTGCTTCCTGCTCTACAGCTTTAAGCCATTTAATTAATGTAAGATCGCCGCAGCTCTGTCTTTTAGGAGCCTCTCTTGCTGAGTCAGTTTTATAACACTCACATGGACCCCAGAACAAGGGCTGTCTAGGTTAGTGGCTTAGAGAAGGGGTGGCCAGAGATTGTCAGCCACAGAAATGCTGTTTGCCCAGAGGGTGCAGGGCTCACAAACAAAAGCCAAAGTCTGGAAGGCCGAGGAGCTGGGTTCTTGACCATACCTGCCATTGCCTGGCTGGCTGACCTAAGTCACAGGACACCCGTGAGCCAGGGGCTGCCTCCCCCTGGATGTGGGGACCATCTCTCTGCTGGTCTCCCTCCCACGCGGGGTGCCATAAAGCTGCTTGGGCTAACAGATACTGGCCACTGCAGAAGCACGATGAAAATCTGATCAGTGCTATGGCAGGAGGGCGACTTGTAGCTCTGTGTACAGGACAGCTCCCAGACTCCCAGCCTTGTGCATCCCCTGCCTAGAGGGTCCATGGGGTGCAGCGGCTCACTGGTACGGCCTCAGGCCTGTGGACAGGACCGACATGCAGCCACTCGGGACAGGTTCACACATTCTAAAGCTGGAAATTCAAATCTCCAAGACTTTTCATTTCTAGTGCTCACTTGATGTGATGTTGCTGTGGTGGTTGTCTGGATAGACACTCAGCTGTCTCAGAGGGAGCAGGAGAGCAGCGGGAGAAGAGGGCTTCCCAGCTGCCATTCCCCTGCATTCTCCTCCAAGGAGAACTCAGCACTTGTTGCTGCACTCCCTAGGTGAGCCCAGAACTGTAATTTATGGGAGAAGGCTTCCTCTGCTAACAATGTTTGGCTTGTAGACAATGAGAGCAAATGGGCAGCCACAAAGTGAGATGAAGGCAGGGTGCCTGCTGTCTTGGGGTCCTGGTGCATTTGTTGGCCTGTGGTTTCCTACAAAGGGCTCTGGGGGCACGTGGCAGAAATTGCCCTGTAGCCTGTGGTCAGCAGCAAACTGCTCTCTGCAAGCCTCGGTGAGGAAATGGGAAAGGAAGAACACCTGCACACAGCCCATTAGGGCTGTGCCCAACTGCATAAAAGGAGACGGTGCTGGCCAGGCCCAAGGCCAGCCCCTCGCTTCCAGCAGTGACCACCGCTGAGCAGCTGGTGACCTTGGGCAAATTATTAATCTCTCGCTGTTTCAATGTCCTCATGTATAAAATGGGATCATTCTACTCACTTGCATAACTGCTGCAAGAAATGAGCAGCTGAGTAAGGTGGCTCCTACCCAGCACAGGCAGCACCACTGAGGGCGAAGTTCCTCAGAGTGACAGAGCTGGGGCGGGAGCGCACGTGTGCACCACCCTTGGGGGGATGATGAAACAAACAGCATGTCTACCCTATATGTGCAGTCTTCCAAACGCATGTTAGGGTGAATAAGATACAAATTTAGTTGAGAAAGCATCACTGAATTCAGTAATTTTACCATTATGTGTTTTCTTAGCAAACTACTAGGAGGTGAAGTTTCCACATTTTTTACCCTAAAAGGGAGCTCTGATACTCAAAGTCAGGGATGTCTGTAATATGCCCAGCACAAGGCTCCTGCGCCCAGGAAGCAGCCCCCATGACCGCCAGCAACACCGTCACGATCAGCACCTTTATCAGACAGTACCTGCCGTCCCTGCCCCCGCCCCACACTGAGCAAAACCAGCCCAGTGCTTGCATTCAGATCTCTGAGCCCTCTCAGACAGGACAGGGGTATTCTGGTGCCGGTGTCTTTGAGCAAGGATACTGTTGTGCAGGAGACGGCCCTGGAAAGAGAGAAGACCCTCTGGAGCACATGTCAGGTCAACATGAGAAGCGTGGAGCCAGAAGGCTGCCACGTTACCAGGAGGAGCTCCATGTTACTTTTGTTACTCAGCAGCTGGCAGAGAGGCCTGCTAATGACACCACCCGCTCGCCGAGCAGGTCCCAAAGGGCGCACCTGGGCTGGCTGTTTACTCATGCGCCCACCCTGCCCCCACTTCCCTTTCCTCCCATTCCCCACAGCTTCATTTGCTATCTGTTATTTGGAAATTCAAAACAACAACTGTGACCACTTCATTTCTGGCCATTCTAAGAAGGCTTCTCAATCCCTGAAAAGATATCTTTCCTCAAATACAAATATCAATTCAAGAATGTCCCAGAAAGTGTCTTAGATGGGGGGGTGGGGAATAAGGGGTCTTAGTTCTTCTAAGAGCCGCTGCTGGGATAACACCAGGGATCGACTGCTCTCTGGTCAGACAAGGAATAGGCTCAGTGAGGGCAGGCAGGCACACTGTCAGGGCCAGGCTGTTTCAGAAAGGTGCTATGCCCAGCGTGGTAGTATCTGGTGTTCATTCGGTGCTTTTCTTTGAGAACAACGGGGCAGGGGTCCTGAGCTCCCAGAGGAGGACCTGGCTGAAACATGGTTGCTTTAGGCAAATAGTGGTCTTGGGCTGAAGTGTTTCTGTTCGGCAGTAGAGAAAAGCAGGCCAGGTAGTTTCTGGAAGCTTGCTGTCCATCAGTTGGGCCTGTGAGAATTTAGGGAGGGAGTGACAAGAACCTGGCCCTTAGGTACTGGTCTTGTCAAATTCCTAAACTACATTTTTTTATTGTGGTAAAATATATATAATGTAAAACTTACTATCTAAACCATTTTATTAAGTGTACAGTTCAATGGCATTAAGTACATTCACATCCTTGCGCAACCATCACCGCTACCCATCCCAGAACTTTTTCATCTTCCCAAATTGAAACTCTGTACCGGTTAAACACTAATCCCCCATTCCAGTCCCTGACAACCACCCTTCTACTTTTTGTCTCTATGAATTGGACTACTCTAGGTCCCTCACATAAATGGAATCAAATAGTATTTGTTCTTTTGTGACTGGCTTATTTCACTTAGCATAACATCCTCCAGGTTCATTCACATAGTAGTGTGTCAGAATTTCCTTCCTTTTTAAGGCTGAGAAATATTCCACTGTGGGTACAGACCATATTTTGTTTATCCATTCATCCCTCAGTGGGTGCTGGGGTTACTTCCACCTTTTGGCTATTGTGAATAATGCTGCTATGAACATGGATGTAATCTATTTGAGACTCTGCTTTCAATTCTTTTGGGTACATACCCAGAAGTGGAATTGTTGGATCACATGGTAATTCTGTGTTTAACTTTTTGGGGAACTGTCATACTGTTTTCCATAGCAATTGTATCATTTTATATTCCCACCAATAGCATATAAGGGTTCCAATTTCTCTACATCCTCACCAACAATTGTTATTTTCTCTTTTTTTGATAGTAGTCATCCTAATAGGTGTGATGTGGTATCCCACTGGAGTTTTGATTTGCATTTCCCTGATGATTAGTGCTACTGGGCATCTTTTTATGTGCTTATGGGCCATTTGTAAGTCTTCTTAACTTAAATGTCTATTTAAGTCCTTTGCCCATTGCCCATTTTTCAATTGGGTTGTTTTGTTCTGGTTGAGTTGACTAGTTTCTTTTTTTGAGAATGTTTTATTTTTATTTATTTTTTTTGTGAGGAAGACCAGCCCTGAGCTAACATCTGTTGCCAATCCTCCTTTTTTTGCTGAGGAAGATTGGCCCTGGGCTAACATCTGTGCCCATCTTCCTCTACTTTATGTGGACGCTGCCACAGCATGGCTTAACAAGAGGTGCATTGGTCTGCGCCCGGGATCCAAACCTTCAAACCCCAGGCCGCCAGAAGCAGAGCACACGAACTTAACCACTAAGCCACCGGGCTGGCCCCTTGACTAGTTACTTTTTAAAACAACTCTTTAGCTGGCATTAAGAAACCAAATATGTCATAAACAAAGGTGGTATTTTTCACCTTTCTGTGTATATTGTCAACGAGGGGACAGTTTTAGCCACGGTTGGATAAGGGGAACACCTCTCTGTTTTGTGGACAGATTTTTTAAAAATATAATTTGTGCTCTTAATTCCCACCATGCTAGGATGAATAAAAACAAAACACCTATAGGAATAACTACGGTGAGGCAGAAATTAAGGCCTATATATTATATTGGCTATAAAGTTTCTCTTTTCCAAGATGCTTTTCTTGAATAGTAGCCTTTCAAAATTAATAAATGGGAGGAGTTTTCAACACGAAGAGTGAGTTGTCCTGTGAAATATCGTTTGCTTTATGAAGTCCCTCTTTCTTTGGTCCATGCTCTCTCACACAATTCTTATCCGAGGAGTTGTCCTCTCCCAGGCTTCTGACTGGGCTTCTACATCCCTCCCCTCCCCTGCAGCTCAGAAAGGACTGTTCTGGGTTTCTGCATACAAAAGATCTGAAGGTTAAAGCAGAGGGACCAGGACATGTTTCTGTGTTGCTAATCTATGAAAAGCTTCAGTTCTGAAGGGGGAAGGGAAAAGAAAGATCCCTATACAATTAATCTCTTGAAAAAAAAATCAAGCTTATTCTAAAAATGAAAAACCAACTTTAAACTTTATAAGTGAGCAATGTCCTAGGCAAGAGAGGGGTTCTGCCCACTCCGCTTTCGGATTCCCGCCCAGCGCCCTGGTCACACATTAAATAATCACAGCTGGCACAACACAGAACATTTGATTCTGAGGAAGTTCAAGTGCTCAACTCCTTAAGCTTTACAACCTCCCAGAGAGCACAGGAACACTTTACTGAAGCACAGAGAGACAGAATACTGGGGCTCAGATGACTTTACAAGCCAAAGGTAGAATCTGGAACATAATTTGGTCCCGGGGCTTGCTGAGTGCTACCTCCTGGCCCCAGGCTGCCTCTCAGTCTGAGGTCCTGCAAAGAACACATGTGTCCCCATCAAGGACTCTGATCATGGATAAGGTCTTCTCTGGCCAATGACTGATACAGATTCTCCAGGCTTTCTCCCATTCCCCACCAGTATTTATTTCTGGAGAGCTGGATCGTCAACGATATTTGCTGACAGTGTCTTCCTAGAATGGGAGAAATGACTTGATATGATCTTGTTGTGAATAGATCAACTAGAGAAGCAGGCTGAATAAAACATTTCTTGGACTCAAAGTTTTGTTCAAGGAGGAGAAAAAATGGGAATGATGATAGAAACTTCCTTTCATAGAGTTTTGTTCTACGGGGCAAAAAACACATTAAGTTTCTCAGAAAGAAACCTGCCATGGCCAACAACCGATGTGAAAAGCTTTTTTCACAAGTGCAATTCACATGGGTTTGATTACACTTCTACTGCAGGTACTCCTCCACGGCCATCCTTCCTGGGTCTCCTCCATTCCATTGTAAGTTCTCTGAGCCCAAGACCATGCTCTCCCTTTTTCCTGTTTCCCAAGACACCTAGGAGAGTGCAGTGGGTACAAGAAAGGTTACTGACTGACGGACTGATGGACTGATAGAAAGCTGTCATTGGATATTTAAAAATATTAATAGAGTAGGCCAGCATCCATTACAAATGACGACAGCTGGCCCACCTTGTGGGAGAGGACTTTTGGGGTGCTGTTCAGTTCTGGGATGCTAGGAGTTTATAACCTTGGGGCTCATTCTGACCACCTACAGGGATCATGATGATTCCACTTTCAAAAGGAAGCAGTGTGAATAGCCGTGTCAATATATGTTAAGCCTCTTTAACTGTAGCTTTGGGGCCACCATCAGATCAGGAGCTGGCAGTCTGTCTGCCCTGCAGTCCAGCATCTGCTCCCACAGGCAGGGGCAGCCAATGCCACACCCACACGACAGTGCCCTGACCCCCGCCCAGCCTGGCTACTGCCTGCCAGGAGGCAGGCATGCGCTCTGAGGGCAGAAGGATTTGGCCTCAGAGAGACACTGCCCAGCAACCCACAGCCTGATACAATGATCCATAAAGGGGCCTGAGCCAGAAGTATGATGGGAGAAAGCAAGAAAGGTGGATTGACGATTCCTTGGGTTTTGTATTCGACTGCCAAATGCTCAGGGGAACAAACGTCAACAGAACACTCTTCTGCATCCTGGAGCCAAGAAGGGGTACGTGGTGTGTCCTCAGGAGCAACAATACATTTCTCGAAATGGGTTTTCCAAGAAGTTTAGAAACTAAGAAGTTAGCTCACAAAGGCCTTTCCTGTTTCATGAAATACCAGTAAATCACACAAAAGATAATTTTGCCTCTACCTTGCCTATATATACACACTATGCATAGACCCAACAGCTAGATAAAAAGAACCATAATAAGCTGGCTCTTTAATAGAAGCGACTTTAAGGATGGTTTCAGGAGAAAATTTTTATTTTGACTTGTTTGATGGTATCTTCCACTGTTAATTTAAATTCCTCTAAATAGTTAAAGTAGACTCATCGCAATAAATAAATTTGCTGTAAGCACAGGGGACCCCACGGGCTAGCCCATTTCTCCTCCTGTCTGCCCGCAGTGCTGAGCCAGCACTCCCACATAGTAGGGACTCACACAGACCTTCTGAGGGGCTGATTTCCTGCATGCCCAGGCTTCCACTCTGTCGTCTCAGCTTTCTTGCCTTTTAAGGGATGAAATGTTTACCACTCACACTGTCTCTGACAACAAGTATTTCCTGGTCTGCTAACTCCTTAAATAAAGCAACCTCGCATGCCTGTTTATCTGCTGAAATACTCTGGAATCAAGAAACATAATGAACTGTTTCTGCAATAGAAATGTGTGCCAGCAGCTGTGAGGTGCAGCAATGATGTGACATTTCATACACTGGCCCCAATAAAGTGTCTGCACAAGCAAGCCTTTCAGAGTCAAGACCCCGTCATCCGACCCCATTGACAGTTCCATTTCTTCATAAAACATGCAACATTGCTGCCTAATAGGAAACCCTAACCCGGCGAGCAGGGCCACCATTTCCTTTAGGAGTCATTCTTAACATGAGATGGGCTTCTGAAACTGTTTTAGGTCCTGACTCCTTCAACCTCCTGGAGGACCATCTACCACCTCTTCCATCTCCCATCGCCTCTGCAAACTCCTCTCCTTTCCCTCCACTGGAAGAAAGAGAAGGGACACGAATTCTTCTACAAGCACTTGGTTCCTTCTACTGTAACTCCTGTGACACCCACTCGGCCAAGCACATGCCTAAGGAGAGACCCCTTCCTCTGCAGAGCCATCTCCTGGGGCTGGGCTGAAAAGTCCACTGCCCATAGCCACTTGGTGCAAAGTCCCTCTGATGTCACAGATATCAGAATGTCTCACAGTTAATAAGTATTTTCACGTACTCTGAAAAGGCTTGGAAAAGCAAGTTCCCTCAAAAACAAATGCTTAGTCACAGCCTAGAAGTTTCTTCAGAATTCAGGAGAGAAAGCACACGAAGATTGCCTTCTTCATTCGCAGTGCTCAGGCCCTCTGAAAACACTCTGGTGCTTTTCCTCCTCCGATGTGCAGCCCGCTGCTGTGAGCCCGCTGGGCAGAATATTTAAGATACACAGCTGGGGGAAGGTTGTCTGCTGTTCAGAAAACCCCTCTGATTTACAACCCTGTGGCTAAATCAGTGCAGGATTTTGGCTAAAGACCAATTCCATTTGCTTACAAGTCTAGTCCTGAGGCTCTGGCGTTTCCAACGTCCCTGCAGTCATTTGCTTTTAATTACTATTCGATCCTACCGTGGAAAGAACGCACCTCACTAACCCTTCCACTGCACAAGAATCTAGGCAGAGGGTAATGGCTGCCCTGATGTTAGACTCGATTCAGGCAAAGCATCCTCTTTCAGGGTCACTTTAGGCGGTCTTGGTTTTTTTTAACGAAGGGTAGCCAATTTCATCCTGAAGGAATCCTCCCAGCACACCTGATTCTCTTCAAACATACTTATTTGCCAAAGGACTCTGAACCTCACAGCAAAGCTGTATAAAGCTTAGAAAAACAAGTTGATTTAATGTTTCTATTTTTACATGGTGTCCCACTTCCAGAGAGGCTGGGACTAGCGGTTTCAAACTCAATTTAGCATTTAAACTAATTTTCAGCCAGGTCTCTATGGACCGGCAATTAGGGAAGGCTAAGAGTTCACAGTGGGAGGGGCGGGGCACGCAGTCTCTCCGGATGCCCCTGGTCCTCCCTCCCGCCTTCCCGGCCTTCCCGCCAGGCCCCGGGCAGAGAGCACCTGTGTCTGGAAAGGCACCAGTGGCCAAGTCCATTTCTTCCTTCTCCTAGCTATCCTGGGGAAGGACCTAGACACTTCCTGACAACTGTGCTGCACACTGCAGGCCAAGACAGACAAGGCCAGGGACAACACGAGAAGAACGGGCCCTTTCAGCTCCCAGAGCCGCGCGCACCTTGGGGCCCTGCCTTGGAAGGCCCTGACCCCTGCAGTCAGGCCGGCGGGCAGTCCAGGCGGTGGAGAGCACACACGGGGCCCTGGACGCCTGCCTGTGTCCTCCTCCCGGCCCTGCCGCCGTCTTCATCTGTGGCCACAATGGTCCTCTGAGCCTCAGAGTCCTGGCTTTTTAAAATTTAATCTTTTGTGGTGATTGTGTTTAGGTAATATAAGATCAAGATACAAACTGCAAAGGATACAAAAAGCTATACAGCGACAAGTCCCTGTCCGACTGTCCCCAGCTACATATCTCCCTTCCTCAGAGGCAATCATCATTCTGCTTCCTATGCACCCTTCCAGAAATACTGATTCCTTGGTAAACTTTTCTTATCCCTCTTTTATTCTTACACAATGGTATCACACTTTTCACGCTATTCTGTACCTTTCTTTTCTTTTTCACTTAACACTATGTCCTGAATAATATCTAAGATCCAAGGTTCTTTCCACTCTTAATGTTTCTTGAATGAGGGAATTGGGCATAGGGTTTAATCAGTTTACTTCGTAAGAATCTGGGTAAATGTTCCCACAACCACAGAGGAGGGAGAATGTGGGAGGAAACGTTTTACAGCAAGGCCTCATGAAACACTTTGATGCCCCTGGTCCACCGTCATTCTCCCTCCTCCAGGAGCCATCTGCCCAGAAGGGCTACTCACTCCAGGCCAGGGCAGAAGGAGCTGTGATGAGCAGCCCTTTCCAATGCCAGACAGCATTATGTACATTAACCCAATCAACTCAGATATTTTCACTATTTTACAGAAAAGAAAAACTAAGGCTCCAAAAGGTCAGATAACACTATCAAAGCCCCACAGGTGATGAACCCAGAATTGGATTCCAGGATTGGCTACCAACTCCAAAGTCCATATTCTCCCCAATTTATCCCGACTGTGTTATAAAACAAAAAACAACAAAAACTCTTCAACTTTTTTGTTGATAAAAATTCTAAGATCAGCCTCACAGCTGTCATCCTTAATCCCCACGCCAATGTTTAATAACTCACTTTCAAGCATTCTTCTTCCAGGAGCAACAGGTGTGTACCTTTGCTCTCCCAACAGACAGGCTCTGTCTCATAAGGGACACTGACCAGACTGAGGACTCCCTCCTCCACGAAGGACTAGGGGCGTGGGTGAGAGTTGTCTAGAGCTGCAACTCTCAGGAACACTGACTTTACCCTTTAGACCTTCTGAGGAGACACGCCACTAAAGTACACAGTGAGTTGAGGGGGCAGAGGCAGAGGTAAGAAAAGAAAGGTAGTTGTGCTTAATCCTTTTTTTTGCAGTCCTAAAAAGAGCTTAAGAGATTAAAGAGCCCATGTAGGCGTCTGCAGGTAAAGAAATGCAATCTGAACCTCACTCTGTGCAAACAACCAGCCCAAGGTCAGGTACGGAGCAGGAGAGCCAGGTCCTGACTCCAGCCTGGGCCAGGTCCGGGGTACCCCCTGCCTCCTTCTGGAACAATTCAGCCTCCTTCCTCCTTCCTCAGTCCCTTGCCTCACTGCTCCTGCGTTATGGCTGTTTTGCTGCTCATTAGTGTCTCCGCTGGAGGGTGAACAGGGATGAGAGGACTCTGCTTGCTTAGCAAATCTTCACAAAGGTTCAGGGTGGACAGGGGTTGGTGCTGTTGGCTCACATGAGGTTTCTGGATTATCTGTGGACCATTTGTATTCATGACATTCGTACCTCCCATTACCAGAGATAATTTAAAAGTTGGCTAGACTGCACACAGAGGAAGCCAAACGTTCCTATGAATCTCCCCTTCCCTCTGCTGCTGTCTCACACTGGAGAGTTCAAGAGACGAGCTGTTGAGCTGCAGTGCTCACGCTGACTTCGGATGACACTACCAACTGAAAGGCCCCCGATGGACGTGGAAGCCCATTATTCCCATCAGTTTTCCCAGGAGATCCACTAAAGCCGACTCAGAAACCACGCTCACACCCAGGTGCCACCCTGACATTCTCCTTCCCATGCCTTTACATGGACACGAGGAAGGCCACGCTCCGGCTCCCCCATCACTCGTCCTGCGAGAACGTCTGCGCAGACGAGGCTGCCCTCTCCCCCACGGCCCTAACTCACCTTTTCCTCCCCAGCGGGTCTGGAACTTACAGGCAGAACAGTGGACCTGGCTCCCCTTCCCCGCTGAGCTCCCTGGCGGCGTTCTGAGGTGCTGGCAGGCCGCCGAGCTCGGGGAGCGCAGGGTCCGGGCCCTGGGCCCTCAGGCGGCCTCCCCTCACACGTTGGGACGTCCCTGACGAGGCGCATCCCAAGGAAGGAGCCTCCGCCAAGCCCGCTTCCTCAGCAGATTTCCCACAGTTATAATAACGGCGGCTTTCATTGCATGAGCTCACAATTAACACAGATAAAAAGAACACTGCGTGGTCTTTGGCAGGGAAAGTGCTCTGTGATATCTCCACCAGTCATGCATGACCTCAAAGGACTGGGAAGAAAAAAGGTTTTTAAAAAACGAATAAACTGCCAAACAAAAGTCAAACAGGGCCCTGCAATTAGAGAGAGGATTCCAGAAAAGCCAACTTGATGGTGGGGAGCCACTCTAGAGAAAACTGCCCGCCCCCACGACCAGAGCCCGGACCACGCAGAGCCCCGCCCCCGCCCAGCCCCAGCTCCCCAACTTCTGCGGTGGAAACGACCGCGTTCCATGCTGACACGGATTCTGAGCCCGTCGGAAGGAAATGCCTTGTGAATTCCAAATATAATTACTGGATCATCGCTCAAGAAAAGAACATTATACGGTTTTAATTGTTTCCTGCCTCCTCTGTCCGCCCTTCTGATCACAGTGACTTGACATTTCACTGAGTCAAACGGAAAGAGCGTAAGGTCTGCAGGAAGAGGTTTGGGTTCAAGTTCCGGCACTGAAACTCACTAACTGGTGCCCTTGGTCAGGAGATTCACCTCTCCGCTGCCTCTTCCACCCAAGAGAGTGGGAATATCTGCCTCGCAGGGTGGTTGTGAGGGCTGAAAGCAGTAGTGTGGGTGGGAGGTCTTTACGGGGCCCACAGCCCCATGCCAACGGCACTGTTGCTTTCCCCTTCAGTGCCTCCCCACCTCCTCCGGGCTGCGGTCACCGCTGCTGCTGTGTCCTTCCCAAGTGCGGTTAGAACATCTCCATATTTCCTCCACGCTTTCCTCTGAGAATCACGCAAGCAGTTCCTGGAGTGTTAGAGCTGAAAGGAGCCTCACGAACTTTCTAGGACCACGGCCTGAGCCCCTTCCACACCACCAACCCCACTCCCACCACCAGCGTCAAACAGGAAAACCCAGGCCCCCATCGCTGAGCAAGCTGGTGCAACCCAGGTCTCCCAACTCTGCTATGTGTCCCCCACAACGCTCCGTCCCCACTACCTCCCAGCAGCCTCTCCAGGAGGCATGACTCCCCCTCACTGGCCCTTTGACCCCACGGACACGCCTTCACACAGGGTCACTCATCTGACTTAATACGGGGGAGATCGCAGGCCTGTTGGAGGTACCTTGGCATTCTGCAGGGGTGGCTGGTAGCTGGATGGCCGGTAGAACACCCTCTGGGAGGCATCGGTGTGGATGTCACCAAGGAAGAGCTCCTCCACCAGGTGGTCCAGGTCGTGCTGCGGATGCTGCTTCTCCACGCGGATGAGCTGCAGCTCGTGCATGGCGAAGTTCACGGCCCGGGTGCACTCGCAGCCATTCTCCTCCCGCCACAGGTCGTAAGGCACATCCCTTACCCAGGTGCCCCCCGCGGGGACAAAGCCGGGGCACGTGCGGTTCACCAGTTGGCTGAGCTGTTCGGCCACCGCCTCCGTGTGGCAGACGACCTGGACGTGGTGCAGCTGGTAGTCGGCCTCGGTGCCCCCGCGGATGATCCAGGAGGCCTGGCGCAGGCGGATCTTGCCCCGGATGACGAGCGTGTAGGTGGGGCTTGTGCAGCGGTTGCCGCCGTAATAGAACTGATAGGCCTTGAAGGTGCTGTTGTGGTAGAACCGGTACGACCTTGTGATGAACTCCGGGCCCGACCTCACTTCACAGCTGCAGGAGAAAAGGCACAGGAGAGACTTTCGTAAGCCCGAAGGCAGGAGGAAGAGATTCATTAGTGTTAAGAAATTATGGTAATAATAACAAAATGTTTACTCTGGGCCAGACACGGTTCTAAGGCCTTTATAGATACCAATCATTGAATCCTCACAACCGCCCAAGAGTTAGGTAGGTATTATTATTGGCCATATTTAACAGATGGGGAAACTGAGGCACAAGAGATTAGGGAACATGCCCAAGGTCACGTAACCAGCCAGCATCAGAAGCAGACCATGAATCTGGCAGTCTGGCTCCAGAGCCTGGGCACCTAATCACTCCACGCCAGAAAGTCTCTCATTCACTTTATGAACAAGCCAGCAGAGCAGAAACCTGCTGTCCTCAGCCCCCCTGCAGGCTTAACCTACAGAGAAATTTCTCTCTTTCTAGTAGGAAGAAAGAAGAAGCGGATAATACTGGCCTATAAAAGAAGTTCCCTTATACAGTTCAAAATCAGTTGATTTCCTGAACGCTTCCATTTTATGGACCTTGTCTAGAGCAGCCAGGTGCCAGATGCCCCTTGTCCTGAAATGGAATCTAGTCTCAGGAGGCATCACTTAGAGGCAATTGGAAATTCACCCTCCCATCCAGAGAGAAATTAATTTTCCCTCTAGCAGAAAAATAAAGAGGCAATTAGTGAAAGCACAGCTAACATAACAACAGAAATAAGGGTTCCTTTTGTTTGTACTGTTGACAGTGACAAAATGTTTTTGCTGTGGCATTAGATAAATGCTAGATTCCTAGGCCAGAAATACTTGGACTGGTCTACAGAGCACAAATGGCTCAGCAGGTTTCAGCTCAGGCCCGTTCCTCACACTAACTGTAATCAGTTCATATGTGTGCAGCACAGCCCACACCAGGGAGATTGGGGGGGGGGTGTTTTCTTCAATGCACTGGCCAAAGAACTTATCCGTCCACAACCTTTAGCCAGATCCTAGTCTCAGGGGCATCACGACTTTCCCCTCATCAATTTTGGCCTTATTTTTGGCAGAAACCCCAAAGGCCAGTGGTTCTCAAAATTGCTAATATTTCCATTTTCCAGTTAACAAACTAGTGAAAGATAAATATTATTTAGAAGTGGGCACCTTCCACTAGGTAAAGATTGTCAATTGATGTCCAGTAACACTGTGTGGACATCGAGCTCTCAGCAGAACTTTGAGTGCCCGGCCCATCATCTGTGAAAAAGGAATGAGAGGAGATCCTAGAATTCCGCCCCCCAGGGAGAGAGGAGAAGTTCAGGGTGAGCGGAGAATTAATATCTGTGGAGGTGTAGATATGAAGACCACTGAATTTTAGTATGTTATCTAAGCATTGATGATCTGCTGATTCGGCCATAGACCTCAGCAGATCTCAAGTCCATTCACTTCTCCATCAGCCCCACCCCTGTCCTTACCTGAGCCTCTGTCATCTCTAGCCAGACTATTGCAACAGCTTAATTGGTTGTCCCCAAATCACTTTTTCTACCATCCATTTGCCACACAGCAGTCAAAGTGCCTTTTACTGAAGTTGAATTATGTCTTAAGCATGGCCTCTGCTGAAAACTCTTCAGTGACTTTCCTGTTCTCTTAGATTAAAAGCCAAACTGGGAGAGGAGACCTAGGCTGCAGATGCCTGGGCACGAGCCCCACCCTCCTCGCACGCAGCCTCACTGGGGCTGTTCCCCCTGGTTTACCGCACCCAGGCCACAAGAGTTCTGGGTTAGTCTTTTCTCCACTCAAGCATCTGCTAGTGCTTCAGATGGACAGCTCTTCCCTCGGTCTTTGCACAGCCAGGGACATCTCAGCTCCAATGTCCCCTTCTTTGGTAGCTTTTCCTGACCCCACCCCTGTCCTAAAATAGGACCCTTCGTGTTCTCCTTCAGCACCTGTTGTTTTTTTCCTCTTCATAGTACTTCTTTGTGGGTTTATTTGTAAAATTCCTGAAGATAGGGACCATGTTCATTCCATTCACTGCTATAGACACAAAATCTAGAAGAGTGCTTGGCACACAGTAAATATTTGTGCACACAATAAATATTTGTTGAATAAAATGATAAATTATTTAAAAGTACATCACATTAAGATTGTGCAAATAATTATCATGCAGCTATTTTAGGGGAAAAAAAACCCTTCTGGGTCTTCATCATCTTATAAAATTCCTTTTTTCTCTTCTCCATATTCATTTGATCCCTCCCCAAAGTACTCGAGGCTGCTGAGAAGTGATCAGATCCCAGAGTTAGCCTTGTTAATTCTCAACAACTTAATGGGTAGGGGAAAAAACTGCAGGTCTGCCTCTAGGCTATTTTTAAAAGCTCTAATGGAAGATAAGCCAGAGCTCAAACTGGGATAAATCTCAGCTCCGCAGCCTGGAAAAGAATCCAAGAACTATGCCCTGGCTAGTGGAGGTAGTTTGAGTACCTTTTAACTTACTCTTAGAACACTGAAGCCATATATTAAATGACCAGAACAGGGCTAGAATATTCAGACCATCAGAAGCTTGCAAGTCATGTTTCAGGGATGGTGAAACACAGACTCCTAATTTCACTTGCTAATGGCTTCTTTTTATACACTACTGGTCCCACAGAGTTCAGTAAACAAGGTCCCATTCACTCACAGCGGGTGGTTAACAATGGTACCATATCACCTCTGCTTTAGCTAAGATTTCTATGGTACTTAGCTCTGTTTCTTTACCAACCAGAGTTTCAAAGAGTTGGTTGGCTCTTAGTTAGAACTCAGAGCCAAAATCATTGTGGATTATCTAAAGTCTCTATGCAGCTGAGAAACCTTAAGAAGAGCCTTCCATAGAAGTGCTCTCCAGTCACTCCCTGCCCTGGCCATCTTACCCGGTGGACACCCAGTGGCCCTCAATGGCAGGTGGCATCTGCACGGTGATCCTTGCACCATTGTGGAGATGTTTGAGCATGTGATGGCACTGTGACTCCTTGAATGCCCTCCAGGCACTTTTCTCTAAGGACCTAGGATGGGATCTGCTGTCTGGATGAAGGAGGGCAGAACCCTCTCCCAGCCCTGTAAAAGAAGAGTGGAAGTTAGCAGATGGGGAGCCAGCAGCAGACATATATCAGGCTGAAGAACCAACTCTGTGGCAGGGAAATTGCACTCCTACTCCACCAGGTTTTATGGCTATCTCTGCTCTCATAGAATACATATCCCAAAGCGGGGAGTGTCCTGGGACATCATTCCCCAGGTGAGAAAACCGAGGTCCATGGAGATAACGGACATGACTTGCATGAGGTCACTTGGCTAGTTCCTGGCAAAGCCTGAGCTCAAAGGCATGCATTTATGAAACAGCAAATAAGGTCGTGCATCTAAACAAGCAGTTGTGCCATGCAGACAAATGAATGTAACAGGGGCTGCAGAAGATAGAAATGGACATGCTCTAGAGTCACCAAAGAGTCAGAGGTGAGACTGAAGGGAGAGGTAAGAAGGGGTCATCAGGAAGGGTGGACAAGTGCAGTGACACATTTAGGTGAGGAAGGGAAAGAGCGAGGAGACCAGCCTCAGTGAAAAGGGCAAAGATGGAAGGAGAAAGACCCAGGGAACAGCTCGCAAGTCTCCCAACTGTGATCTGTTCTCTGGCTTGGCTCCCATCTACTCACACCAAGTCATGCCTCTTCTGGTTCTCTCTGTCTCCAAATAGATACCCTCTACAGGGCTGCCCATGAGTGGGGTGCAAATCACATACCCTCCCTATAAACGGGAAAGGCTGTGACATTTTTCCCAATTATCTTCCAAGTCCAGCCCTTCACCCCCACAAAGTCGGTAACAAACTAAACATACATTATACAGTTTAAAATTAAGAGTAATTACAAGAAGACTGCACATTTTTATTTTCCAAGGGTGAAGGAATATGAGGACCAAATTTATCTTCAGTATAAATAGTTCAGGTTGGCCGAAATTGACATTTGCAGAACTACCACCAGCCTCCTGTTCAGAGTAAAGCAATGAAAAGAAGGGGTTATAATCTGAAAGCCCACTGGTTCCTCCGAGGTTCACGCCTGAGTCATTAACAAATCCATAGGTCTCTGCTGTGGACCTCCTACATGTACTCAGCACTGTGTGAGGCAAAAAGACACTAGTCAGACAAATACACAAAAATAAAATACGGATGTTAACTCAGCTTACTGTGGTCATCATCTCACAATACATGTAAGTCAAGTCATCACGCTGTACACCTTACACTTATACAGTGTTGTATGTTAATTATATCTCAACAAAACTGAAAGAAAAAAATTCTTTTAAAAATAATAAAATTATTAACTATCTTGGAAAAGTATATAAATATACACAAAAGAACTAAAATGCACCTGTTAGAATGCTACCTATGAGGAGGCAATTATATGTTTTTTAATCAACACCTGAATAACTTCATAGAGAAACCGTGGTTTATTTGAGATCATTTGAAAATGATAAGTTAGACCCAGATATAGTGACTTACAGCAACATGAGAACAATATGCTGGAGAAACTCAGACCCACATGTTGATAACATTCAGATATTTGTAAAATACTCAGATTTTTGCCATGATGCAGAGGGTTGGACTAATCTTATCGAAAGTCTTTGGCATTGAGAAGGCAGTCTCCACATGGAGACATGCCTCCACATGAGGCAAAGACACCTCTGGGTATGGTTCAACTAGATGAGAACTGTGAAAAGAAACTCAAAAACAAAATGATGGTGCTGTGTTCAGATTCAATGCAACTTCACCATCAACTGCGTTTAGCCAAGTCAGTTGATTCAGACCCGAGCTAGAATGAGGGAAATACTAAAGCTGAGAAATCCATGCTCGTGGCTTTGAAATGAGGAGCTCCTTTCTGATGGCCTCATGCTTCCATTAAGGGCAGGCACTCCCACCAGAGTGACACTTGGGGTGTTCTCTCCCCACCCCTTGCTCAACCCCCCTGGAGTGAAGGGCATGCAGGACTGAGAAGGAAGCAAGACTGCTTGACTCACCCATTTTTCTCTTTCTCTTTGCAAAACCAGCCTGTTTTCAATACATGCATTTTGATCAGCTCCCCCTGCCCTGCCCCATGTAGTGAGGACTCTGCCCCTTCAGTTGTTCGCAGTGGCCCTGCGCAGGGTGGAAAGTTGAAAAATCCAGGGATGGACTATCAGCGATCCTACCATGGACATCCGTCTATACAGTGTCTCCTGACTGAATCTTGATCACGATTCTCATGTTTTAATCCCCATTTGTCTGACACCTGTGTTGATCTCTCAGTTTCCTTTAAACTAGAGGAGGGAGAGGGGTACTATTCACCATACTTCCGCCAACCCCAACAGTTGTAATCATCTGGATAATAGGAAGCATTTCCTAAATTCCCCGTTAGGCAGTCAAGGAATGAAACAGTACAACCTGCTGTCTGCTGGGTCAATTGTGTGATCAATTATAATGTGGCTAACTTAAAACAGATTTTAATTCACGTCATGAGGCATTGTGTTGGAGAAGATTCTGCTTTAAATATGACACTAAGCATTCAGTAAAGATGCCATCATCCCACTATCAACCAAGTTATGTTCTAAAAACTGACTTTTAAACCCCTTACACCCTGCAAATATTTTCCCATACAGGTAACAAAGCTGGGAGGGTAGCGGATGTGGGTGAAATCTCCTCTGGAGCTAGGCTACTTGAGTTTGAAACTGGATCTGCCACTTAAAGGATTTCATCAAATCCAAGACTTCAATGATTGCTAAGATGCATCATTATTTTATTACCAGTGACAAAAACGCTTGCATTTACACGATGACACAATGACTTAGCGAGAGTCCTCAGAGACCCAGGAAGCACGCACAGCAGCATCCACTGCTCTGACATTTCTTTTCTCTATTCAGAGATCTGGCGGTGTCTCCCGCCCTCAGTGGTGCTGCTTCACACGTGACAGGTAACCCTGTCACTTTGCAAGTATCTCAATCACAAAGCACAAGCACGGCCTTGTCTTTCTGTGGGTATCTTCCTTTCCCAGTAACTGACTGTTGCCATGTGAGAAAATACATAACTGCAGTTACTCCTCCAGGGATAAATATTTGCCTCACTAATGTCAAACCAACACCCCACTGCTCTGTTATCAGGACTGTCTGATTTTCAGTGATTTCCCTTTTTAGTGAGAGTGTAATTTAAAAGTGAGTTACGGAGAAAAAAAACAAGCACGTTTGGCTCAAATGTTTACTCTGTTTTCAAAACCAGCCTATTTGCAGCTGTGTCCAGGTTCGCAAAGGCAAAGACAGTATCCCTCCTCATGATTGCTGCCTGCAGGCTAACCAGGAATGGAACCCTCATTGACCAGAAGATGCACATCATTGCAAAGATCTTAAAATATGAGAAAAATGTGTATCTTACAATTGATGAAACACACTATTCGCATTGTGACCTTAACCTCTCCAAACTTCGGTCTCATCTGTAGAGAGGGGATAACATTACCCCCTTTTAGGGTTGGTCTCGGGATTAAATGAGACTTCTTTAACATAGTGCCTGGCACATGGTTCTCATTACATGTTAGTGTTATTATTTTAAATAATGATTAGGCTCTTAGACTGCCCTCAAAAAGTCCTTCCTAACTAATCAAACAGTTAAAATAATGGTAAAAGTCACTGAAGCCAGGCTCACTCTGAGCTCTGAGAAGGATAGAGTGCCCCAAATAAAGCAGCGAGCTCGGAGGCGAGGTAAACCGGTGGCCCTGATGTAGAAGAGGGCAGGACCCAAAGTGCCGGACCCTGTGGCTGTTGACAGGTTCCACTCAGTTTAACAAACACCTGTTCACTATTACTTTGTATATTTTAGGGCCTGGAAGCATAAAGAAGAATAAAGATAAGGTTTTCTGACCTTGAGGCTCTTAAGGTCTCACGGGCCTGGATGTCAGAGAACAAGGGTAGAGATGATGAAGGAGGGCTCTGGGAAGGAAGCTGGGGAGTTCAAAGGTAGAGGAAGAGGGAGTGGTGATCAGGATCTGAACGGGTTGTTCGTAAGGATAAGAGTCACACCAGGAGGGAGCCTACAGTTACGCTTTTAACCAGGGGTGGAAGAAATAAAATCCAACAGCCTCCAAGAGGCAAATCATTAGGAAGCAGGAAAAGATTAAACTACTCAGAGTTTCTAGAGTCAAATCTCTATTTCACTATTGCTCTTATTGGACAATGAGCCAAGCTCAGGAACCCGGCAAGGCTGTTGGTGCAGGAGAGCATCAGAGTGAGCAGCCAGACGGAGAACTCCACAGCTGGCAAGGTTCCCTCAGGACATGGTGACTTAGAGTTCACACTCATGGGTGATATTGTATTTTTAGGGTGGAAAAAAAATGGAGTTGGGATTTATTCTCTTATCTTTTCCCTTCCAAGTACCCACCACCTTGATTACTCTTAGGGAGCAAAATTACATGGATCAAGTGAAAGCAGGAGTTGCTATAAGGTAGGGGAATCAGCCTCCTAGGTCTGCAGTCAACTACTGACAGTGGTCTCCAATACTGACCTGGCTCATCTGGTGTGGAAAATGTGGCCGGCCTTCTTGTGAGTGCTACTTCTATTAAATGGCTGGGAATTAAAAGATCATTTGAAGCACCAAGTTCAGCTACAAGAGAGGCCAAGTGTAAGGCCAAGACTCAGCCATGGTGTGCCCTCCGAGGAGACCAGCCTCAGACTTCTGGTCAACCCAGGGACCCTGTGTTCACTGCATTGCCCGGATTATGTCAACTCCAAATTTGGGACTCAGTCTAGCAACTCATTTATCCAAACAATCAGAAAGGCTCTGAAGAGCAGGCACTGTTTAGGCATGGAAGCTATAATCATTGTGCCCCGAAGGAGTCTCAGCTGGGCGAGAAACCCGGCCCCAAATGGGTTTGTGGAAGGACTCATAAAGATAGAGGGAGAAGGCTCTGAATTCATCATCAGGGGATTCATGGAGGGGCATCTATGCCTTGAAGACTGAAGGGAAGTGGTCTAGGTAGAGTACACAGCACATTTAAACATAAAGAGGCATCCCAAGAGATTCGTGTAGGAGGAACCAGAGATGGCTCAGGGAGGGGAGATCACAGGGTGGTCCAGGATAAAGGAGCAGCAAAAGAGAGGCAGGGTCCTGATCAAGAGGCTGCATGTGTCATACTGAGTGTAGATTTGACTGGAAAGGTGAAGAGGAACCACCAAAAAATTTTAAGCAACATGATGGCATAGTAAGTCCATTTTGCAAAGATCACTTTCCCCTTTTTTGGAGAGATGGGAAGCAGATTGGAAGCAGGAAGATCGATTATGAAGTTTCTGCAATGGTTCAGTGCATCATTTTTGCCTGAATAAATGATAAGAAAGATAAGAGAAGGGAGCTGCTTTCAACAAAGAGCAGTAAACCTTTCTTGAGCTCTTGGAGAGGTACTATCTTTTGCATGTTGTTGGGGAGGTATTACCAAGAATATATATTAAAAAGAAAGGAAAGAAGGGAGAGAGGAAGGTAGTAATCTATACTAATTTAGCACTACATCTGAAAAGAAACTTTTGGAAAATATTTATATGTCCTACTTTCATATATCTTAAATTTTATAAATCAATCTTCCTGGTACTTAGCAATGCAGCACTCAAGGATGGCAACTATGAAAATAGTTCCTGTCTGAGTCCACCTATGATTTATAATAATAAATGTGCTTATTACATATAATAACTTTTAAAAACCTCTACTTAATTGGATTATTTGTGTAATTGAAAGTGTTGGCTAATCACAATATTTGGCTGTTGAAAATTCTGCCATTATATGTTGAATGCAATTGACACTATGAACTTTCTCTGATGATTCAGGTTCTTAAAGTGCCTCAAGGTCATTATGAGGTCATCAGTCCCATAGGCTGGTACTCTGGATACAGAGGTATTGGAGTGAACAGGTAACAACCCTGTGCACGCCATGAAAGGGTTTTTCCCCTTATTTTTCTTATAAGACAAGGGTAGGAACGTATATGTATGAGTGCACACAACTGACAACAACATTTTGGTTAATTGAGGATTCTAGATGTTTTAGTTAATTGAGAAGACTAGTTAATTGGGTTCCATTCATTAAGATATTGCTGCAAATGAATCTAAGGAAAAGAGTATCTGAAAGGATCAAACAACAATGGTGCAAGAAGAAAGTGGCTATGAATTTTCATAATTCAAGGTGGCTTTGGGTAAGTCACCTAATATGTGCCTTCTTTTCCCTGTATAAAGTAAAAATTATACTAATGGTAATAATAACTAAAGTTTGTATAACACTTGACAGTTCACTTTATGCATATATTATCTCATTTTCAAATGCTAGTTACTATACAGGTGGAGAAAGGTTAAGTAGAGAACCACTCTTTAGTGTGAGGTGGTCTGTAAACAGCAGTCCACCACACAACTAACCTGGAAGCTCTCCACAGCACGGTCCCCATCCAGTGGAGCTCTGAATACGGAGCTTATCAAAATGACTTCACTATAAAATGGTCTCCAACATCGGGTCCCATGGCCTGCGCCCAGATAAAATTATTATGAAAAAGGTGTCATTTCTTTCAAGTGAGTGTGGAAGAAAAAGGTAGACTCTGGAAGGAAATTGTTCACTTGTTGAAAACAAATGAATTCCTGAGGGCTTTAGGGTACCATTTTACAGATTAGAACTTCTAGAGAACTGAATGAGGTTCTGGAGGTCTGGAAGGCTTATTCACATGCATGCGTGCATATGTGTGTGTGTGTGTGTGTGTGTGTGTGTGTGTGTGTGTCAGTGATTTAC
This sequence comes from Tapirus indicus, assembly GCA_031878705.1. Lineage (NCBI taxonomy): Eukaryota > Metazoa > Chordata > Mammalia > Perissodactyla > Tapiridae > Tapirus > Tapirus indicus. The sequence goes on from CM062917.1 coordinate 58,123,666, forward strand.
TCCCATAGGATAAATCACCCACAACAGTCATCCTAAATGATTGTAGAATGATCTACTACTATCATAACTGCAACAGTCTACTCTTCAGAAAGTGAAAACACCCAATGATGTCAAATGAAAGAATATATTTTCCCAAATGAAAGGAAGCATAGGGTTGACCATTTACATCCTAAATACAAGGCCCATGTGACCAGGTACTGCTCACATCACTGAATTCACCAGATCATGCACACAGAAAGCAGTCCTTAGCATAGTTTTCAAGGGGATAAATACAGAACTTCTGCTACAGTCATCCACAGCAGAGCTTACTCCCGACCCCCGGGCCCTCAGAAAGCCAGCCAGTCCATCGACAGGGACCAACAGAACCATTGAAGTGAGTGGGAGAGGGAGGGGCATGGTGACTGATGCCTTGGAAAGTCAATATTCATTCATTCAACAAATAGTTGAGTGCCTACTCCATCCGAGTTCACCGCTTAGGCATGGACTATGTTGACACACGAAAGGAAAAGTGAAATAGAAGGATGGTACACTCCATGTCCAAGTCCCCAATCTTTCAATAACACTTAAAAATCTGAATTATCTAGATATATTCCACAGTTTTCCACCTGCCGTCTAGATTGAGAATCAAAAGTTCCAAATCATTTTACAAGTCATAAAATGTAAAATTAGCTGGGAAGGAAACAATTTTCAAGCACACTGGGACTGAACTAATCTTTGACCAGGTTAGTCTCTCTCTATATGTACTTTAATGCTAAAAATAAATAAATAAAGGCTAAAGAAGTATAATGTCAAAATATTAACACTAGTTGTCTCTGAGTAGAGGGTTTTGGATGATTCTTTTCTTGTTCATCTTGCATGTTTCTGTACTTTATATAATGTGACATGTATTACTTTAATAATTAGAGTGAGAAAGTAGTCTCAAGTTACAACTGGTATGATGCATAAAAACTCCAAGCAGATAAAACGTGACTGATTAGATTAAATGCAGGTATTACTTGGTCATGAAATTGCCCTGCTCAATTAAATAAGTAGTCATTACTGTAAATGCATGCTTTGAAGTGGATACTGCTAGATAAACTCCAGCACAGCTTTCCATTTTTTGGAATAAAAGCAGGTGTATATCACAGACATACTGAATTTTACTGCCATAAGGGTACTTATGCTTACCTAGCTCCTGTTTTTATTTCCAATTTTTTTTGAGATAAAAGTAAAGAGAGCTGCTTTTGCCAATCTTTAAACCTTCATGTCTAAAAGTATTTTCCCTTTATGAGAAATATAATAAAGTCAACATTTCAAATTCCTGGCTCCATTTAACTTTAGTTGAACACAAGGTAATTTTCTATGTTTTCTTCTAATGCCACAGTCCCCAGGCTTAAATTAAGTTGGAGCAGATTGCTAAATTTGCATGTTGGGTCTGTAGCTGACTGGTGTTGCCACACCCATGTTCTCCAGCACAGTTGTGTATGTCGTGTGTTTGTGTGTCTGTGTGCATGACTGTATGCATGAAGTGTGTGTTTTTGCATGTGTGTGTGGTGTGTGTGCATTGTGTGTGTGCACAGTATGTGTGTGTGCACATGTGGTGTGTGTGCATGGTGTGTTTGGGCAAGTGTGTCTGGTGTGTGTGTGCACGCATGCATGTGTGGTGTATGTGGTGTGTGTTTGGGCATGTATGTGTGGTGTATGTGGTGTGTGTGTGCTGTTGTGTGCATGGTGTGTGTGTTCGTGGTATGGTGTGCGGGGATTCCCAGAAGGGAGAATGCTGCAGTTGACCACAGTGTGCCATCCTCCCAGCTCTGGGGCTCCACAACAAGCATTTCTTCCTCACCCCTAGATATTCTTCAGGAAAGGGGGACCACTCCTCCTCACAACCCCTGTCCCCAGCAAGCAGTCGCACGTGGCACACAGTAGGCCCTCATAAATGAACTTGCTGAATGAATGGTGAGCTGAATGAATGAAACTGGAAAACCTTATAGAACAGAATACCCTTAATAATTTGGGAGTGACACCACATCCTTTCTCTAACCTAGATACCTAACACGTGACTTTCCAGAATAATTTTGTTCTCATATTGGAGAGGACGAAACAACGACCTGGGCACCTAGAATCCTGACATAGTAAGCAGTCGTGTGTGGACGATGCTGGCAGGTTTTTAATGGAAGTTTTCTCTGTCATCACTTCGACTGTATGCAGAGTCTATTGAAGACACGTCCTGCTGTGTAAGCTTTCAGCAGATGAATACAATCACTAGCATGTCCTTTTGTATTCTAGTCTTAAAGGTTTTATGCTTCACTTTGATTATATCAAGTTGTTATTAGTCTGTCCCTAAACAGCATGTAATTACACAGTTATATCATCCACTTGTGGGTAGTTCTTTTCTCATTTAGGGAGAGAAAAGGATGAACATGGCTATTATAGATCTGCTTAGCCACGTGTTTGAAGCAAGTCAATTTATTTCACAAGAGAGTATTTAACATCTGTCTAAGACCCTTGCTCCCTCTTATGTACAGATGAGTCATATTTCTTTTCAAGATTTCATTTTATAACAAAGGGGGAAAAGGTGCAGGAAAAACAATGTTTTCTTGGTTACAAAACTCGCTTCAGTAAAATGGTATTTCCAAGATTCCTATTTTACCCTACTGAAATGTTTCCTCACATTTGGTTGGTTAAGCTATCATTCGGTTATCTACAGAGTTTTTTAAAGTTTGGATAGAATATGCTTGAATGAAAGGAAATAGCTCAAAAGTGTCATCCCCTTTCAGAAAAGTCAATGAATTCTACAAAAGTAAACAGCATTGGGGAACAGAACATCTTTCCCAACGTCGGCTTCAGAACTGAAAATCAAACATTTCCATTATCAGAGGGAATTAGCTGTGCATTAAAGCCCACTTATTCTGGAATACCTCATGCTAATCGAGATTTCTGGAGCCGAACGATTTTTGTGGTTTTTCATGAAAGCAAAGAAAACAGTGATAAAGGACATCTTCCAGCTGCGTACCTTCGTGGCATTCAGTAGGATTTGGATTAAGAAAATGCAACTGTTTTCAGAAGGTGAAGGAGAGGAAAGGAAAACTGACACGTATACTTTTATGTCATCAAATTTTGAACTTGAATCTTGCACTACATTTACAGTTTTAAAAAATAGTGAAAATAAACAACAGGCTTAAGCCCTACCGGGGCCTAACTTACTCACCAACAGGACCTGGAGGTGATTTATGACTTCAATGAGTTGAAATAAAAATCGCCAGAAAACTGCACAAAGATTGGATGGCAGACTTACTAGTAGCAGCGCCCTCACAGAATCTTCATGAAGCCCCATGCACTTTTTAATCTTATAAATGTGACTTGTTAGTGTAACAATCTATAAATGATGTCTGAAACTAAATTTATTAAAGTTTGTCACAAGTACATTCAAAATTGCAGAGAATATGTTTTTACCTACTGATCGCTACCCTAGATAGACAAATCGTGTCCTATGGTTATCAAAATAAAATGCCTATTTATCAGGAAAAAATCATGAAGCCATTCTAAGATTTCAGGTAATCTCCTTCAGACTTATAATTTCTATTAAAATACATGATCAAGCTCCACCTGTTACTTCAGAATCTTAAATGTCTGCAAAACCCTGAACTATCGAGGAGGACACACTCAGCAAGCCCTTCTCCTGGGTTAGGTTGGTTAGTACCCCTTTTCTGTTAAAACGACTGGCATCAAGAAAAGTCAGGCAGAAAGAGGAGAAAGGGTGAATACCTGACTCCTGGAGTTCCGCACGATCCTAACCAAGTACGACAGTCACTCTCAGACCCCAGGATGTCTACACCCAACCACTCTGCCTTCTGTTTGTCTTCTCCACTCGAGTCCACCACTCCCTAGAGGATCTGAGCAGATCTTCGGGGGCCTTCAGTGTTAATAACTTTGTCATTGCAGACTCACTTTGAAAGTGATGACTTTTTGTAGGGTTATCTATGTCATCCAATTAAACTTCGCAAACCTCCTTTTGTATCTATCCTCTTTGCCATACGCACATGTGCACACACGTACCGTCCTCCCATGTACAATGCAGACTGCCCCCTCCTTACTCCCTCCCTCCAGACTGTTCTCCTCCTGGCACTGCACTCCAGGGAAATCCCAGATCCCAAGGAGTTCAGTCCAACCCAAATGCAAATTTGGAGATTTGGGGTTATCCTCGAACCTCACCAAGGTTACCTGCTCGGACTGGTGGGTAGAAGTATACTTATCACCCCACCTCTCAAAGGAGGGAGAAAAATCTCAGTATGAGCTGGCCTGGGCTGCATCTGGGAGGATCCCTTTTGTAGTCAAGAAGCAATGGTTTTATGCAAAAAAAATCTGTTTTTGCAAAATTTTCCTTTTTAAAGTCACTTGCTCATACTATCTTTGTTCTTCCCAGATACTACAACAGACTTTTTTAAGGGGACAATTTTCTCTGTTTCATCTCTCTCGCCCTCTTTTTTCTGGTGTGTGTGGCAGCTGCCGTTTGATCTGTTCATTGGCTCTGATTTGTTTCATGTTTCAGCCAAAGATTAAAACTGCTCTGTAATTCTAAGCAGATGGGCCTAGGAGTGCAACCCTATAATTACACCTTCTCTCTTTGGCCTTCCAACTGGGAGCCTTCCTGACTTTTAAAGTGTGGATCACTGGGGCTCAGAGCACACCTTGGCAATCAGGCCAGTCCGGCCCAGCCGACAGGGTCGCACAGCCCGAACAGCTGAGCCGCCCAGCTGCCCGCCCAGAAGAAGGACCACAAGAAAACAGCCACCTATAGCTCGCGGGTTAGCCTTCCTCAATCTTTTGGGGGGTGACAGCCTGATCTTCAGTGCAGGCTACAGTGCATTCTGAAGCTCCCTCCAGCTGCAGGCCCTGCTCAGAAACTTAGAGCGTGCCCCTTGAGGGTGCTGATCTGATCGGCAGAGGCTTTGGGTGGCCGTGGTAGGTGCTGAGGAAGGACAGCCAGGCTCTGGGTGGAGATGCTTTGCTGAAATGTCAGGTGTCCACCATGAGGGAAAGTTCTCTCAGGACATCTGAATCAGCACAATGAGTTCTGCCACTGCCCATCCTGATGATCAACACCAACCCACCACAGAACCTGCCTTGGCGACCCCCGTGCAATTCTTTCTTATTTTTCTCAGTGCAATTCTTGGAACTCCTTTAAAGCGCTGATGTTCTCTGACTAAGGGTTTACTAGAGCTCCTAGAAAACGTGACACATGAATCACAGAAACAAGACGTTCAAGCTAGAGCATGAGGGAAATAAGGCATCAAGTCCCGAGCACTTGGGAGACTGCTTTTAATTATCACACCTCAGCTTTTAGAAGTCCCCTGCTTCTTCAAAGTGCGTCCAGTCCACTTAGGAGAAACCCCATCATCACCCTTTCAACAAACACTAGTCCTCGGAAGGGCACATAGAAACAACGGCGGGCTATTTTTCCCCTTAAATGATCGCAGTTTCTCTTTACAGTCCCATAAAAGCTTGGACCCCATCAGGAGCCCCTCCTGCCCTCTGACACTTTGGAAACAGGATCGCAAAGCCTGCGATTTCATGACAGTCTACAGTTTGCAAATCGAACAGAGTGGATCAAAGTTTTCCCTAGGTCTTGATGCAATCGATTCAGGAGATAAAAGGTGTCTGTGTATGAGCGCTTTGCACCCTTCCAGAAATACAACTCCAGTCGCCAAACAGCTGTGGGCGCCGCTGGGGGAAGGGGCGCCTAGGAAGCGCCGAGCAGGAGGAGGCAGGAGGAAGCAGGGCTCTGCTCGGGCGAGCGCGGGGACCGGGAGCCTGCTGCGACGGAGACCCGGCTCCGCGGGGGTTTCTGCGGTACCCAGGGCTCCCCTGCTCCGGCCCTGGCGGCGGCAGTCACCCTCCCTCCCGGAACTCACCGTGAAGCAGGAGGGCCGGGAACAGGTATGTGAGCAGGAGGCGGCACAGGCAGGACATCTCCAGTCCTCCTCCGGGATCACCCGCGCGCACCGAACGGCCCGAGCCGCTCGCCGTCCTAGGACTCTGCTCCCGGGGGACCGCCGCCAGCCCAGGAGGACGCGACGAGACGAGCGCTCGGGCGCCGGCACAGCGGGGCGGCTCCGCTCCTCGGCCACAGCCCGCGTGCGGCCGGGCCAGGCCCGCGCTTCAGGCGGCAGCTGAGCGCCCCATGCCCGGGGGGCGCGGCGCGGGGGCTGCGGGGCGCGCGCTCCCTCGGCGCCGTCGGGCCCCGCACGCCCGGCCCGGCCCTCCCCGCGCGCCCGGCCCCTCGGCGCCTGGCCCTCCGCGTCCCGCCCCGGCCGCCGCGTACGCCGCTCCCACTGCCGTGGCCGCCACCGCCACCGCAGCTGCAGCGTCTCTTCATAGTTCAGGGCGCCGCGCTGGGCGGCCGGGCCGCGGGCCGGGGGCGGGGCCGGGGGCGGGGCCCGGGAGGGCCGGGCGCCACCGCCTCCCGGCCGCCGCCGGGGTGGGGCGCCGGGACTTGAAAGGGCGCGTGGGCGCCGCCTCTCCCTCCTCCTTCTCCCCCTCCGGCCTCCTCTCCTCTCTCGCCTCTTCCCCCCCTGTCGCCTCCGCTCCTCTCCCTCCACTGCTCCACTCCCCTCCAGCCCCTTCCCCTCCTCATCTCTAAACTCGTCTCCTCGCCCCGGGTCCGCGCGCGCCCTTCTCTGCCCCCCTCGGCTGCCCTGTCCGAGAGAGATGCCTCCGGCGAGGGGCTTACAGCCCTTGCCACCGCGCCCCGCCGGCAAGGAAAGAAGAGGTGCCTTTCACCCGCCCTGCCTCCACCCCGGGGGCCTCTGGACCCTTGCTCTTCCCTCGACAGGGGTGGGTCCACCCCTTGTGAAAGGTGTTCCAAAAGGATGGGAGGGGGGCGCTGCCAGCCTGGGGGTCTCAAGTGGGATCTGAGAAACGTCGGCTTGCAAAGATTGGTGTGTGTGTGCGCTCGCGCGCGTGTGACACGCGCATCTGAGACAGAAAGGAGAGGAGAAGAGATTCGAAAAAAGAGAAGAGTTGAGTTCTGGAAAATCGCTCAGGGTGGGGATGCAGCAGTGCCGGGCTCCCTCAGGGGACACGCGGGACGTGTCTTAACCGAAAATCCCTACCACGGGTGAGGGCCTGGGCTCCCCGGTGGGCACAGGAGCCCTGTCACAGGCCTCAACCTGTGAAGGGAAGGTGTAGGCATCAGGAGCCCTTTCTCTTTCTCCTCGCCACTTCAGGAGGCAAATGACTTGTTGAAACACGGAGAAATCTCAGAGAAACACTCCCGGTCAGTCCCCCAAGAAAGTGCGCTGACGCCCCTTCTCTGATTCCTTCTCTCACCCAGCCCAATCTTAATAGTGTTAATGTTCTGTGGGTCTTTGGGGGGTGTGTTCAATTTTACATTGGCCTTTAAGACCCAAAGGCAGGAACAGCTCCGCTCTCTTAATCCCCAGAGCGCTGGTGCGGGCTGCCTTCTGTGAATGGCGGCTCCCCTGCTGGGCTGGTGTGCCCAGGGTCCTCTGGTTTCTCTGGAGGTCTCTCTCTGCAAAGGTCCTCCACAGGCCACTCACGGGCTCCCAGGAGGAGGTTAAAACGGTGTCCTAGGCTCAGTGTCACCTCCTCCTCACACTGGCATAAGGAGCAGCCACAGGACCAGATTGAATCCAGAGAACATTTCTTGACTCTGCTGGTGTTTTTCATAAATAAAAGAATGCCTGACTTCCCTAGAGAGTTTTCGGTGCCTTTGAACAATGAAATAATTCAACTCCTTATGCTTTAGACTTTCAACACTAGTCAGACCTTCACAGTGGTGTAAAACTTAGTAAAAAAGATGAGAAATACATTTGACAGTTTCCACTTTTCCATTTTTTTTTCTGAGAAAGCCATAGGTCTTTTGATGTGATGGTGCTGATACTGTTTGATGTGCTTTAAATTTTATCACCATCATTATCATCTTTCCATCTTTAATATGAGGGATCATAACATGTACCACCTGCCTAACTCACAAGGATGTTATGAGGATTACGTGCCAATGTTTGCAAATCTCAAAGATGAAAGACTCCCTCTGTGTGAAAGAAGGGCAGACTGCTGTCACAATGCCTGTGAGCAGGAGATTTATTTTGAGCTGGGCTTGCTCTGCAGCATCTCTCTGGGCCAACTTTGTTCTCGATGGATCGCTTGTCCCTGCTACTAGGTTTGGGTGGCAGATTATGACTTGTGGGATTTGAATGTTGCCCAAGGGTCAGTCGGGTTTAAAGCAGGAACTTGATTTCCTCACGAATGTTGGGCAGTTGGAAATGATGTAAACAGCATACTTGGCTGCTTAAGCAGGACATGAGCCTTGTCACCAAGAACACATACTAGGGGCGTTTAGCTTTTCTATGCCTTTTAGTCATTCGATGCCTTTTTAGTCTATCAGGGAATATTTCAAACAAGCAGACAGCATAAGAGAGTGTTAGGAGTGGTGTGTTTAGTATGAGCAACTGGGCTGATATTAGTTGAAAAATGTTAAGGTCATTCATCACATGTTAGCAGAACAATTAAGTAATACATTTATTTAAATAATTATTTGATTCTGTTACTTTTTTAAAAGAAAAGAAGAAAGCAACAGGCCAGCTATAATTTGGTGTCATCTTGACAGTCAAGTTGATTCAATTTTTGTTTTCCCAACTGGTTTTACTGGTGTGGTATAAACATAGCCAGAATGATGTCATCAGTTTGAAATTTGTTTTGCCAGTTTATTTTCCACATGTAGTGTCGTAGATTTAAATCCTCAACATGACATCCAGCCAGGGTCACGAATCCCAGCAATTCCCTCGTGGCCCTCTGCCTGTTGAGAAGGACTAGTCCCAGCCATAGGGTTCACTTTCTGCATTATTTTTACTTTTGCTGTTAGTGTACTCATTTCTGGAGGAGAATAGAGAAGAAAAAGACCAGTATAAATTTGTCTTAGAGTGATTGTACGTGGATATATGCTTAGAGCGATGGAATTGGGGGAGGGCAATTCCAGGGAGGCAATAAGGTGGTTTGCACTCCAATTCAGAATTGCCCCCTAAGACGGACAAGAGAAATTTCCCCAGACCACTTAGGACCAAGGACTGAGCAGGAGCTGTGTAGCCGGGTCCTGGTGATAGTGGGGGAGTCCCTGGCAGGGGCAGCTGGACAAGATGCCCTTAGCAGCATCATAAGTATGTTAGAATATTCAGAGCTCCCCTTTGTCATGTTGATGGAGAAGAAGAAGCTCAAAGGGGCTGAGTTCTCAGCCATACAGCAAATCAGAGGCACACTTGGGACTCCCAAGATTGTTCAGTCACCAGCTCACGAGGCCTCTCACATGTCTACCAAGTGGTCTTTTCCCATGAACACTGCTGATCCTATCGCAGAGCCTCTATAATTGGCTCAGTCTTTGAGTCAGAACCAGCCTTTTGCTCTTCCCCAGTAATTGAATCATGAACAAATTTTCTTGGATGTAGTATGCTGGGCACAGAGCTTGAGAGCTTGAGTAAACCAACCCCTTGGCTTGGTTTTCTTAGGAGGGTATTTCAGTTTTTGGTGAGCACACAGTAGTAGAGAGCTCAACTGCATCACTGTCCTGGGAGGCGCAAGGACCAGTGTCCTTTACATCCTGTGCTAAAATTTGGTTTCCTAATGTAGCCCTTGTGAAAATTGCTCTAAAGATGTGCACTCATGCAAGTCATTTGGAAGTTCAGAGATTCTAGTCTTTCAGTTCTTGAAGAAAATTATGGTTTTAAGAAGCGTCAGAGGAATGAAAACATTAATTCTGAAATGTATTCAACTATGGATATGGTTGAAAGCATTTTACTACCTCTGCGTCCTCAGAGGAGGGGAAATGTCATCAGGAACAGACTTTTCTTGAAACTTGCTGGATGTCAGTGGCAAGCCTGGGACAGAGTGGTAATTCCTCTAGACTGTGAGAGCCTGGGGGGCAGGAATGCTGCTTCATCGTCTCGCTACCCTTTTCAGCACTTAAGCCAGTGTTTTCAGTATTTTACCCACAACAGCACTTCGATAAATGGTAAAGACATTAAAATTTTAAAACCCTATATGGCTTCCTCAGAGGCAGAGCTGACAAAATTATCCTGAGGAGTCCTTAGAAAGAGACGTACTTCTGAGTTATATTTTTAAAACACATTGATTGGAACAAACTCTATTTTGAAAATAAAATGTAGCTCAGAGTATCTCTGAGCAGCATGCTCTTCTGAGCTTAAGAAGTTAAAGGTTACATTCCATTTTATACTCATGGCAGTTATCAAAGAAAACCACTAAAATGTTTGTGAGCTTGGCATTCATCCATTCACTCATTCATCCATCCAACATGTACTGACCAACTGCCGAGTATCAGATGTGTATGTCCAACAATGAAAATAGGAATAGAGATGTATGAGGATGATTCAGCTAACCATCCACTCACTCTGTGTCACAGTTTATTTGAGGAGCTGATGAGAAGACTGAGGACCCTTACCACGGAAAGAGAAGATGAGCTCATCCAGGGGCAGGAGGCAATAAAGGACCTCAGTAGCATTTCTGTCTCTACTTTCATATGCCTCTTATAATATTCTTTGTTGTAGTGTTGGCTGCCTTATATGTTGAACCACTCTATCTGTTTAACTAGATTATTTGGCTCTTTGAGGGCAGGAAGAAATTGGGTATTATGTTGGCTTCTCCTCCCCCAGCCCCTTCAAAAGCCCTTCCATAATGGGCATTTGTTGGGCTGGTAGATGAGGCAGGATAAGATCAGACCATCAAGAAAGAGTTTATGAGGCCAACACCACCCTAAGCCATGGTAGCTCACAACAACAGAAACAGGAAGACACAAAAACACTGGTGTTCCATCCCAGCATGCCCTGGGTTGCTAGGGCACACTTAGCAACTCACCAACATGTTTGACAAATGAGAGGTGGTATGGCATGCTTGTTAAGGAGCCAGATTCACTAGGCTCAACTCTCCCAGCTGTAGGACCTTGGGCAACAGCCATAAAATAAGGATAATAGTAGTATATGCCTGCACATAGTCAGGTACTATGTAAGTGTACCCTAAAAATAACTCACTGACAATGACTTTAGACTCATTCTCAGTATGGCGAAATTGCCCCCAAGTGGGTGAAAACTAATTCTTGGGGAGAGGGTGTGAAAAAATATGTGGTTATTTCAATGGTTTCTGGCCCTCCAAAGGGACACAGGGCTTAAACAGGTGTAATGTATATCCACGTAACCTACAATTTAATGGGGGGGAGCAATTAGGAATTATGAATAAAACATCTAAAAAGGCTCCTCAGGGGGCAATAAGGAAAAAAAGGTTGAGGAACACTGTACTAGAGCAATAAAGTATAGGAATAGCCCTATTGTAATTAATCACATATCAAACATTTATTGTAACTTCATTTATTTAATTCACCAGCTATGTTTTATTATACGAAACCAAGTGTGTTTTCCTTCAACTGACCATCTGGTGTGGCATTCTACCGTTTGATTACATCATCATAACAGCACATTCAATATTGTTTTTCTTTGGTTTAGATACTTCAGCCATTACTAGTCTATCTTTGCATATGGGAAAACCAAGGCCAAAGAGATGGAGTGGTTTGTCTAAAAATCACACAACTTTGGGCCCGCCCGGTGGCGTAGCGGTTTCGTCCGCGCTTAGCAGCCCGGGGTTCGCCGGTTCGGATCCCAGGCGCCCGCCGACGCACTGCCTGTCAGCCATGCTGTGGCAGCGTCCCATATAAAGTGGAGGAAGATGGGCACAGATGTTAGCCCAGGGCCAGTCTTCCTCAGCAAAAAGAGGAGGATTAGTAACGGATGTTAGCTCAGGGCTGGTCTTCCTCACAAAAAAAAAAAAAAAAAAAAATCACACAACTTTGTAAAAGTATAAGTAGATTTTCTGGCTCCCAGTAAAGTGTTATTTTTTGGCTCTAAGACTATAGCATAAAAAATGCTCTTTACCTCTTAGAAGTAGAAATCCGATTTTGATGTGTTTTGAGACAGTCAAGCTAAAGAATGCTATTTGGCTGTTTGGACGTTTATTGCAGTTGATATCGGGATGCCTGGTGTTACCTTCACCGTTTTATGTGTAAAATATCCAAACAGTCTGGTTTTTAGAATAGATTATTGCCACGTGTACAACGGGGGTGGACCAAATAGTCACTAAAATGCTGCCGTCTACTCCAAGTCTCTGGACTCCGTGCGTATTAGGACTCGACCAGCCCTCTCGGAAGGTACACATCTGTGGTATCGTGTTTTGGGTTGTGCATATTCACAGCGATGAGCTGTGGAGGTATGGCCATGTGCAATCATATTTAATCTACCTGAAGCTTAGATCTCTAAAGCAGGGCTGAGCTTAAATAAAATAGTCCTCTGGGCCACCAAATTCAATATCACAAAGTCCGTAGCCATGCTTAATCTTCATGTTTTTGTAACACTTTGTAATTCTCAAAAGACTTCCAAATATATGGTCTCTTTTGCTCTTCATTCAATTTTGTGAAGGCCAGGGGACAGCCAGGGCTATTCTGAGGTAGAGATGCAAACTTGAGTTTTGGAGAGGTTTATTGTGTCTCCACTAAGATCTCCTCGAGACACACAGCACTTCACCATTCTGCATCTCCAGGCACTGGCCATATGTACTTTGTTCACGTGGGAATATATCAGGTCCTAACAGATTCTAATCTGTTTTATTTTCTTATACAGAATTTGGTATCCTTGCTGCCTCTCTCCCTAGGCAGACAGCAGGGGGGAATCTTTTATAAACAGACATAGCACTCAAGAATCACCTAGTTCAGTGGAAAATGAATTAACCCTATAAATCCAGGAAAATTTTACACAGGTATATGGTTTATTTTCCCACATTTTTGTCTCTAGATTTTTCATGTGCTTTATCCCAGTGCCTAAATTAATAGCTATTGACCGACTCTCAATCAATTAGATGAAACTGAATGTTTTACTGCAGTGGACCCATTGAGTCAAATGAAAAGCAGTAAATAGGCTGGCAAATTGTGCCAGAAAATAGACAAGGAGGTAAGAAACTGGGGCAAGTACACCAACCAAGCTCATAGAACAAGAGGTCAACATGACAGTAAGATCATCCAGAACAAAAAGGCCAGCTTGTCTAGGAAGGATTCTCTGGGCCTAAGAGTCTACCTCTGATCAAGTGGCTGACCCCACATCAGTGGGGATGGCCACATGGCTCTAGGCAGAATAGCACCTGTGAGGATGGCTGCACAGTTGCCATCAAACAGTGGGTCCACAGATGCTCCAGGGATGGAGCAGGCGGTCAAGCCAGATCATTGGGCTGTCAGCATTTAGGCCAGAGCTCACTTCTTTCATCTTGGAATTCAAGAAGGGTTGAGCAACTCCACAACAGTCAGAAGTGAAACAATCGACCATGAAGTCAATGGGAGAGATGCCAGCAGACACTCCTAAGCTCTGGGAGGCGGGCACTGCCTGTGATGGGGGGCAAAGAGCTTGTGTTCACAGCCAGAGGGTTCAGAGCGAGGAGGAAACTGGGGTCTCTCGAAGTCAGACTTTTCCAAAGTCACATAACTGGGGATAGGGACTGGAGCTGGGACCAGACACCAGGTTTCCTGTCTCATTTCAGAGCTTCCCCCACCTCCACAGATCCATATTTTCTCTCTGATAATGATTGAAAGCTTGGAAAGCAGGACTCTGTGAGGCATTATGTTTATTAAATTAATTGTATTTTGGATTTCCTGTTAAATCTATATCCGCATTGGGGCCACCCGCTGGCGCAGCGGTTTAGTCCGCGCTTGGCAGCCCGGGGTTCGCGGGTTCGGATCCTGGGCACCCGCCGACGCACTGCCTGTCAGCCATGCCGAGGCGGCGTCCCATATAAAGTAGAGGAAGATGGGCACGGATGTTAGCCCAGGGCCAGTCTTCCTCAGCAAAAAGGGGAGGATTGGAACAGATGTTAGCTCAGGGCTGGTCTTCCCCACAAAAAAAAAAAAAAAAATCTATATCCGCATCACTAATTCTTTCCTTCATTGCATCAGTGCATCAGGTGCATCCAACTATTGCCGCCTCACAGCAAGCCCCTGCTTTAAAATCACTGGGTAGATTTTTCACATTGTAAACTCCGTGAGTCAACCTCACCTATGGTACTCTCGATTCTTTGTCTCCATCATAGAAGCTGTTTCCTTTGTGCCCCTCTGTGCAGGGTGGCCATCATGATTCCATGACAGTGAGCCACGGGGAGAAGTACTTCTGAAGAATTCATTCATCCTGCAGAGCAGGCCTGGGAAGAGATGACAAACGACAAAAATTAGAGGCTGCATTCTGATATACATTCTGCCATACATCCCAGATCCTCTGACCCATCTTTCCAGTATTTTAATGCAGAATGAAATATGCAGACATTTTCCCTGCCGTTGCTTAGCTGGATAATCTGTGTATGCCAAGACTTAGTAGCTCCCCAAGAACATGTCAGATGGAGAGAGGGGCAGCGGTTGGTTCCATGCTTCGTGGAAGGGAGACATTCCCAGCTCACGCTGAGTTTAACTTGGTGCTACATTGTCACCAATTCCATGGAAGCCACTGTGGCAGACAAACCTCGTGAGACCTGACACTTGTAGAGGTGGGACAGCTTGCCAGAAGGCCATTTGAAGAGGGCTGACCCCACATAGTATACTGAATTCAGTAACTCAGGTTTAAAATCTTGACCCAACCTCCTGCACAAAACTTTGCAAAGAAGTTCCTCCCCTCTTGCCTCCCACACACTTACCCACCACTCTGCCACAGAGTGTCCTTGCCATGGAACCCAAGCGTTTGTGCAGGGCTGAGCCTGGGTGTGGACAGTGGGTGCTGGAGGAGAGGACTTGTAAAGCTCTGTACAGACAGAAGTAGTTATTACAACGACCGCCAGGGGACAAGTCCACATGTGCATTTGTCCAGCTCCAACACTTTTAAAATCCTCACTTTGGATAATAAGTGATGCTGAGGTAGATGCGCCATTGCTGGCCAGGTTAACTCAAAGAGGGAAGTTGGTGGTTGAGCATGTCTATGACCAGAGACTTCTGCACCAGTGATCACTGAAATTATATTGTACCAAAATAATTTGAAAACAAATAGTAGCTCTCTCCAATGAGTCAAAGAACAGGAACAGTCTAAGAATAAGGAAAAGAAACAGTGCAGAGCAATCTTAGAATAAAACTGACACATACAGAGAGCCAAGCAGCAAAGAAAGGAAAACATATAAAACCTATCTTCTTTGTTCAACAAAGATTTATTGAGAACCAAGTCTTATTTCTCCTCTTACACATCCCTCAGATCTTAGTTTAGATGTCACTTCCTCCTGGAAGCCTTCCCAGATCTCAGGCCACACATTCCCTCCATTGCCCCCACAGCAACCCCAATGGCAGTTCACTTGACTGGATGACTGTGGGAAGGCAGGGCCTGAAGCCAGCGTCCAGGACAGGGCATGGCACAATTACACATTAAATAAATGTTTGCTGAAGGACTAAAAGAAGGAATACTATGTTCTAGATATCTAGTTAGGTGCTAGAAATATAAATGTGAATCACATTGAATCCCTGCCCCTGGTCACTCACAAGCAGTGTGAAGAGGGTGTTGAGAATCACAACTCCTGGACACATTCAGTCGGTCACCTGAGACGGGCACCATGAGACCACAGGGAAAGCTGGAAGATGATGAGGAGGGTGGTGGGGGTTTTTATTTTTGTCTCTGCTTCTAGTAGTTAATGGCCTCAGTTTCCCTGTTTGTGAGATGAGGGCTTCATTAGGCCCCTCCTGGCACTGAGTCTTGCTTTGAAGGAGGAACAGAAGAATTTTTATGTCGACTTATTTTGCTGGGAGGAGAAAATGGAGCCAGGAGTTAATTCTAAATTTATCTGCTGATCTCCCAGCACCATGCTATGTACTGTTCCGAAGCCACTGAAGGTGTAACTCTTGGTCTTAAGAAATGTGTTCCCCAAAGGACATTACTTTTGGCGTGAGGGAATGACATTTTTATTCAACGTCGATAAGGTTAGAGTCAAAGATATACATGGCTACAGCATGTATGTGGGATATGGGAAATATACAACCCAACATGACAGTGGCTGGTTGTCTGTTGATACTGTCCTAGCCTCTTGATTTAGTATTAACATCCTTTTATTTGGGGTGGAAATGTGACCGGCTGAAATGCCATCTTTCCCAGTGTCCCTGGCAAAGAGGATTGGCAGTGAGACTTTAGTATTCATCAGGGTAAGGTCTGGGAAACCCCTTTGCTGCTTGTCCTTCATGTTCTTCTGAATGCTGATCTCCAGCTACATCTGAGTGAACTCATCCAGTTCATACACCCAATGAGTGAGGAGCTGTTATTGTCCCTGTCTTACCCACAAAGAAACTCAGTACCATAGATGTTAATTGCCCAGGGTTCTCAGAGTAGAAAAAAAGCCCTGTCCTGGGCTCAGCTGGGCATGGGGTCAAAGCTGGCGATGCAGAGAATAAGGGGTCCAGGTTATCGGAGAGAGACTCCTGAAAGAGTGTGTGTGTAGCTGGGCTGTGGAGGACAAGGAGGATCAGGTGTGTGCTCTTCCCTGGGAGATGGGGTAAGACACACCTGTCTGCAGGGCAGCAAGGAGCAGCAGCAGCACACACAGAGAAGTGGTACCTAGAAACAAGTTGCTACTGTGGGACAAGACAGACAGGAGCCAAAGATTGCCCCAGGAGGACATCCATGCACAAGGCCGATCCCATCCTAGTGCCAGTAATTCCCTGATGTACCTGTAAACGTTTGTTGTAAAAGAGGGACGTCAGAGATTGAGGCACACAGTCCCCAAAGGCACAAGGACCTTTGCTCTCTCCATGTCTGCCTCCCTCTTTTCACACGCATACAACAACACACATGTGCACCACACACACATACATGCACCTACACACTTGCAAATATATGTAGCTTTGAGAATGTTTTTGAAAATTAAAATCTCTGCAGTTACAAGTATAGTCAAATGTGCATGGGAATTACTGTGGGCAGATACGCTCCTGATTGAAAACCATTGGTTTCCTAAAATTTCCCATGAGCATCTACTAAATTATGTCTAGGACTTTTCCAAACACATGTGATAAGAGTAGAAGGAACATGATGATACACATGACAGGATATTTTCACTTTTGCACAACAATGGAGGAAGCACGGTTCTGTTGTTAGCAGTGCCGGCCTTGGGTTCTATCAGACCAGATTAAAATGCTGACTCAACTGTTTACTGTCTGTGAGCCCAACCCAAACCTCAGGCTTCTCATCTGTGAAGTGGTCATACTAGTGAAATTGTTACCTCTTCGAGCTGGTGGGTGGATGAGGGACATGAGTTACGTAAAGCACTCAGCACAGCACCTGGTCCTCATTGATGTTGAGGCACTAGGAACAGGAAGGGTTGGGCCCCAGGGGCTGCAGCTCAGATTTCCTCCTTTTATGGACTCCCACATTCTGGGCTGCCAATTATGAATATTCCTTAGAATGGAACCGACAGGCCAAGGAAGAGCCTTTGTGTCTACTGTAAGTCATTTATTCATTCCATAGCATTTATTTAGCATCCACTGTATTTCAGACACTGTCTACGTAAGGGCATCACTATTTTCACCATAACAATACAGAGGAGCCTCAGGACTATATAAAGGATTCTCAGAAAGATGCATTTCCCTGGTGCTGCCCCAGGTCTCGCTCCGCTCAGCCATGCTCAGCACTCATCTATTAAGCTCAGTCCTTTGCCCCATCCTCCCCAGAGACACCAGTGCCCTCCTGTCCTCTGCCCTTCTTCCTTCACAAAACAAGAATTGGTCTCATCAGCTCACTCATCCTCAAATGTAGATAATTGATGAGTCTAAGGTGTTAGATTTAAACTGTAGAGGAAGCCCTGCACTAGAACTGAAAAGGTGGACTTCAGGATCAGGTGGAAGAACAGAGGGGCATCCACACACTGTCTTGAGTCACCCTGGGGAATCTTGCCTTTGCTGAGCGCTGACACTGCCCACAAGCCTCTGCGCTTGTATTTAAGAGGCTGTTCACTCCCCGTGGGGTGTGAGCGAGGGAGTGGCAGGGGCACTTGGCTTCGTTGTGTTTATTTTGAACTTCAGGGAAGCCAGATTTCTCTTTCATTTACATTATGGCTCTGATTTTTTTATTTATTATTTTTAGCTGGGGGTGGAGAATTTGGTAACACCACTGGAGTGTTGTCTTTTAGTTCTGTTCTAACTTGTAAATGTTATCTAGTTCTGTTTTCTACCTTATGCAATATAATTTCAGTATCTAAATTATCTGAACCATTAATCAGGTTGCAAAACCCTTCCCTTTCCCATGTGAAAACAAAGGGAAGAGTGGGACATCCCTGCAGATAATCACCATATATCTTTAGTTACATTTACAGGATTCTTTACTTCTCATATGTAGTCCCCTCCCCTCCCCTTCTCTCTGCTTCTCTCCCCTCCTCTTAAACTATCCCTTGGTCAGTCACTGTACCTTCTATAAGGTATTCCTGGGGAAAAGACTTGACATAGAGGGCAGTAACCAAAAGCTCAACCTACCGTTCATTCCATGCTTTGCCCTAATAGTTGTATCTTCCATTTCCTGGTGGCAATTTCTCCATCATCAGAAAGTTGAGGATCCAAGCAAGATTTCTGTTCCCTGTTCTCTACTGGCCAGTGGCCTCTCCAATGAGGTCTCCTACAACAGATGGGAAGTTATGCATTTTGAGAGCTGGACCATAATCCCATAATTGAATATGCTGATGGTCCTCTGCAGTGTCCAAGAGCACTTCACGAAATGGGAAAATGCTGAAGACACCTGAAGCAGAACTCTGTGTCATGATGAACTTTGCAGGCTCTAGACGGACTTCAAGATGGGTCAAAGACTCTGAATATGGGCATGGTGGCCTGGGGCTGGGGTACGGCTTGTCCAAGACCCAAGAAAATTACTCTGATGTTTCAATATTAGCTAATGAAAAGATAAGTAGTCTATTTTTTTATGTCTGAGACTTTGGTATGATAAATGTCAGCTATAACAAACTTATTTATAGCTCATTATGAAAATGAGTGTACCTGGCTTCAATAAATAAATAGGACAAACTGTAACAGACACCTTACCATCGCTTCTTTTACTATAGAAAGAGGTTTGTCATTATTGCAGGTGAAAGCAGAGATATTTTCTTACCAGAGTTCCAAAGTAATTTTTCACAATTTCTACTCCTTTTGGATACAAAACTCTTTGAAGTTAAAGTAGACAGAAAACAAACAGTAAAACTACAAATATTGCCCTGGACTGCAGTAAGCCTTCTGACTCTTTCAGAGAGAGGAAATGCAAAAAAAGTTTCTGTTAGTCCTACCAAGAGGTGGGCTATTCATGTTTATTTAAAATTTCCACGTTGTATATTTTCTTCTTTCAAAGTAGAACAGCTTCTTCTAGTAATATGAAGATGTGGCATCTTAAACTTACTACGCTAATTTCATTTCAAGTGGAGACAGAAGTGTTACAAAGAAGAAATGGAATAATTTAGTTTTATTCATTTGCTTTTTGGAGTGCAGTTCTCCTTACAGTCCACAAAATATACAGAATGGCTAAAAACCAGCCTGAAATTACACACACAAAGAAAAATAACGATAGCATTAAACGACATTGTATCTTAGTAGGCAATGAAGCCATCCTCAGGCAGTTGATAAACCATCAAGTTTTGTGTGTTTATGTGTGTGTGTGGTGCCTGCTTCTTACATTCACAGAATACACACGCTAATATGAACACACTGGAGAAAAACAAAACAAAACTGGACAGAGTTAATACTGCCAGCCAGCTGACAATCTCCTGTGAGCATTTTAACACTAACATTCACACCAAGAGGGAAAATGTTACAGCCATATCAAACAGAACCGACTCCTTCTGTGACGTGTATGAAGCTTAAATGATGTCACCAGATTCGACGGCACAGCTTTGTGAAACTCAACCGAACCTTCTGCTCAGCAAGACCAGGGCACGGGGAGGCTTGATGGGGCTGGTATCTGCATTGAGGGAGCGTTCAGTGCATTCTGTTGTCCCAACTCCTGTTGATGGCCTCGCCCAGCCCCCAGACAGGTGACAAAAGAGATGTTTAATTATGTAGCACCAATGTGGTTAGGACTGGCTGGGACAAGGCAGTTGGTCAGAAGCTAGGGAAGAATTCTGGTGGTGTCTCCCGACTGCCAGGTCCATTCCACGCAGAGGAAGAGCTACCAGCTTCAGCTTTCTCCGGGTGTGACTGGCACGTGTTGATTTTCATCTTACAACATGGTTCTTCTTGCCTGTTCTCAGACCCCAGACAGAAGACAGGAGGGTGGAACATACAAACACTGCTGGGAAAGCCACTCAGGCAGCGGTTTCCAGTGATGCGTGTGCACTTCCTGCCTCATGGAGGACAGCATTTCTACTTACTTTTATTTTTACATTAAAAATAAGGGGAAAATTAAGCTTTCCTAATTTTTCATGCAGAGGCTGGCTTTGGTCTTCGGGTCAGAAGGTCTCAAGTCTCATGTCAAACGCACAGCCAGGGGCCCCTTGTCTGTCTCCTGGCTTCTCTTTCAGCCCAGTGGGGCTGTTTACATCCTAAGATGCCTTTGATGTGCTGTTTTCACAAACTGAGAACTTTACATGGGAAATATTCATGATCTTTTGTAAGGAGATTTTGAGTTAACATGAAAATCTTTTGTACCACCCTGAGTTTTTCTGTCATCTTATGGGAAAGTTCTTAGGAGAGTTGCCTAATATAAAATAAGTAGTATATTTTTTCTTATTAGTAAAGGGAAACGTGCTTCAGAAATTCTGACCTTTTCTGTAATAATAAGTCCACGTCTGTGGAAAGCTACCGAGCAGGGTTTTTTTTTTTTTGCTGAGAGGGGTGGGCGGAAAGCAATCTCTTGGACGAGCAAAGCTCAAAAATAAGTAATAGCAGTTATTTATTATATTTCTCTCAAAGCAAAGGTGACATTGAAAAAATAAATGAGGGGAGCCGTCCGGTGGCGTAGTGGTTAAGTTCGCGTGCTCTGCTTCGGCAGCCAGGAGTTTCGCAGGTTTGGATCCCGGTGTGCGCACAGACGCACCGCTTGTCGGCCGTGCTGTGACAGTTTCCCATATAAAGTAGAGGAAGATGGGCACGGATGTTAGCCCAGGGCCAGTCTTCCTCAGCAAAAAAAAAAAAAAAAGAGGAGGATTGGCAACGGATGTTAGCTCAGGGCTGGTCTTCCTCACAGACAAATAAATAAATAAATAAATAAAGGATGAAACTGGTTTTCAAAACACTCTTGCTACTGCAAAAAAGATGTTTGCAATTGTTTCGATCATTATATGATTTTGTGGCTAAAATAATATCAAAGCCCTCACATCTCTACTTGTAAAACACTTGGAAAGAAAACTGTCTAAACTGTCCAGTTTAATGCTCAAACAGTAAACTGCAAAACTTTCTGATTAGCTTGCAAAGAAACAGAACAGAATCAAGAATAAAGTCTTGATTGACATAAAGAAAATGGCAACTTTTTAGTCAATTTCAATGAAACCTTGATGAAATTGGTAGATGGGATTGAAAAATGAGTGCCATGATTTAGAGCATGCAACCAACAGGAAGTTTCTTCCACTTGTTGCTATGTGATTCTGAGGAGTGTCTTCTTCAGCCGTCATAGCTGTTAGAGCCAAGAATGAAGATGACGTTTAATTGTCTTTATCACAAAGTACTAAAGCAAGATTTTCAGAGAAGCATAGTTAATCGTAAAGCAAAATGATACCGTTTAATACCATTAATATTGTTTAAGATATTGTTTAGTTTATCCTTTTAAAAATCATAGTCTTTATGTATGTTTTATTAAAGACATAGTAGAATGATGCTTTTTTTTTCAACCCATAGGGGTATAAATGATCAAAAGTGTTAAAAGACCTCAGCTCTAGATGTTTCATAAAGTTGGAAGAAATTGGATCCTTTCCTACAGGCGAAGCAAATGGAAGATGATCTTCCCTCCATTGGGTAGAACTGCTTTCATGCACCATATAAGGTGAAATTAAAAACCTCCAGGGGATTACTGAACTTTGCTAATTTTGTGTCTCAAATAAAAAGTTAAGGACAAAATTTAGAGTATTAATTTAAGAAAGTGTGCAGAATTTTACTTGAGCTATTTATAACTATATTGACTATTAAAATTTTTTAAACATTACCTGAATAAGCGAGGGTCAAAAGTAGCTGGTAGCAGTAGATTAAAAATTATAATACAGAAATTGTTGACCAACTGAATATTGTAAAAGGAATTCTAGCTTGTTGAATTTAATTTCTATTTATCTCTGAAGGCTTGTTTTCAGCTTCTAATATTGATACATTTTAAATAATGCTTTACCAAATAGTATCAGTTTTGTGTTTTTTTTTAAAGGGGCTTTTACAAATGATATGCTCTAAAGTGGAATTTTGGAGAATGTTTATGCCACATTAACTTTGTCACAAAGATTTATATATTCTGCATGTTCAGTGAAACCAGTTATTTTAATTCAGCTCTTTCTGATTCACATTTGACTTGATTTAATTATAGAATGTCACCGTTTTTAGTCTATTGACCTGATTACTTTTGATCCATCAATATATTGTCACTTCCAAATAGTTTCTCAGTAACCCCCACCTGCATCTATCTATATGCTGTTTTCATGTCATGTCTGTGCATACAGCCAAACTGGGTAACCCAGAAATATTCGGTCGGTTCAGCTCCTAGGCTCAAAGTTAAGTAAAAAAGGCAATATAATGCAACATAAATATCTGTCAGGAATTTATAATAGTTACTGAGCAATTACTAAAATATCCAATCCATTGAGCATCTATAATGTACCAACCACTGTTTCAGTAATGAGCAAATAAATAAATGAATAAGTGAAATTGCTCAACTGATCCATCATAAATATAGAACATTTTCTGCATGAACTATATTGTAGGTAATTTCATGATTGCATATGGGTTTATTTTGTGTCTAGTCAGCAAAATGGGACAGCTAAGCTGTTTCAACAAATATGATCAATGAAGATGGTCAAACTGAACAAATTCCAAACAAAATCCCAAACTTTGTTATTAACGGCCTTCAGATAATTTTAAATGAATTTTCCAAGTTGTTGCCTTATAAACTTTCTACGTCATTTTTGACCCTAAATTTTCTGAGTCTTTCAGAAATCCAAGGCCCTGGCATAGCATTTGCTTCCTATTGAGTGTTGGGAGAGTCTTGCCCCAATTGCTTCCAGATGTCTTTTCCTGACCATTCCAGCAACTCTAGAACATGTGCACTTGTTTGGGGAGGGCATAATCCTTTTGAATCAGAATCTGTTTTTTAAATGTTCAGTTATGAAACTGGACTATTAAAACTTGAACATTTGATGTGGTCCAAATCACATCTCTTCTTCTTACATGTTTGATGAATGTTAATTAGTCATTTTAGGTTTTCTCCTTATGATTTATTTTAAGAAATCTTCCCAAATGTATACTCTTTTAAGACAATACCATATAAAACATACATCTGAAATGTCACATGTGGTTTGCTGAAAACAATTATGTTTCTTCGTTGAAAGACTTTTTTCTTTTTTTTCATAGTTTCACTGACTCAAAATGTCAAAGAAAAATGCTAGGAAAAAAAACCAGTCAAATTACATTCACATGCACATTAGCAAGTTGCCTTAGAAGGCAGAACTGTTTGTTTGACCACAACATGTAAATATCAACATCAATGTAAATACACGCACGCACAGACATATGTGTGTGTGTAGATCTATATCTTCAGACACCAAATGGCAATCATAAACTTTGGAGATTAAGTGTATTTTAAAAAACAAAAAGAGAAAAAACTATAAAGGGGAAGAAAGCTTTGAAACATGCCTGTAAACCATGTGAAATGCATTTAGGTTTTTCAAAGAGAATTGAAGGCTTTCAATTTCAACAGAAGTAAATTGCTGTCATTATTAATAGCAGACATGTGGTAGTGCTTTTAATTGAGACCAAAAGTGTGGGTCTTCCTAGTACAAAGATGGCACAAACTCAGAGGCTATGAAATATTCAAAATCAATTTTTCTTCTCCCAGAGGTTTTTTTTATGCCTCAAAATTCAGTGTGCAGTCTTTGAGCTCAAGTGATAAGATATTTTGAAAAGTAGTGATAATCTTTTGAGCAGGAAAAGAATGTCTATCATTACAATTAAATGAGGGTAGCCAAGACTTGTGGCTTTTAATGAGAATTAGGGCAAAATTCACTCATACAGACGCTTCAAGGCAGTGTGTGAACACCTGCTCCTTTGTCATCCTCTGACGTTCTTTCTCCTAGGATTACACACTTTGCTGCAACATGGTTTGACTTAGGAAACTAAATATAATTTAGTATGTCTGTTCCCTTAATAAAAGAGTTAATAAAACTGCTAATGATTTATAAACATAGACTGATATTACCTAGAAAGCAACAGAAAGTGGCTATGCTGCCTTCAAAGAACTTGTACTCGGATTGGGGAGGTAGATGTGTCAGCAGATAATTGCAATTTAGTGTGAGGAGTATAATAATCAAAATATGAACTGGGCCTCACAGTAATGTGTAGCAGGAAACTGGCAAGGCTGCTTTGGGGAGGGGATGTGCTCAGGAAAGGTTTCCTGGAGCAGTGGTTCTCACACTTCAGGAAGCATCAGAATCCCCTGGAGGACTTGTTAAAACTCGATTTCTGGACCCCACCCCAGGGTTTCTGATTCAGTAGGTCTGGGGTGGGGGCCCAAGGATTTGCATTTCTGACTAGTTCACAGGAGATGCTGAACCTGCTGGTTGGGAGGCCACCTTTTGAGAGCTACTGTCACAGAGGAGAAGATGATTGGTTGGGTTTTGTAGGAGGAGAAAGAGAAAAGGCCATTCCAGACTTACAAAATACCGAGGATGAAGGCCCAGCTAGGGAGCCTTTGGGGAGATATAAATAGCCCTTAGGGCTGTAGAGAAGGGCCCAGGAAGAAGAACCAATCATCCTGGTTTGCCAGGGGCTGGGAGGTTTCCCAGGACACAGGACTAAACCAGGACAGTCCTGGGTGAACCCTGATGGTTGGTCACCTGGGAACAGCAGGAGATGAGGCCAGACAGGTGGGAGTAATCCATACCCTGAGCATCCCTGGGCCAAGTCAAGGGGCTTTAACTCTAACTGGGAATCCAGGGGCAGCCATAAAATGGCCTTGAGCAGAGGAGAATAAGGTTTATGCTTTAGGAAAGTCATTTCGAAAGTCCTGTGGATGATAGTTAGAAGAGAGTGAGATTCGGGCAGAGGGAGGAGGCATTGTGGTGAGTTTGGTGAGAGACGCACGACCTGAGGCAAGGTGTTCGCAGTGTGATGGGTGAGGAGGAAAAGAAGCAAAATATGCCAAACGACAGGATCCCCTAGACCTGTAGACCCACTGAGGAATCTAGGCGCTGAAGACTAGGGTGACTCCCAGGTTCACGGTTTGGGGCTGAGTGGATGGTGGTGATAACCAGTGCTTCATTTCACAGACTGGAAACGGAGACAGAAAGTTCCAGTGACTGGCTGAGGCTGGTACGTTAGCCAGTGGAAGAGCCATAACTAGATGTCTCCTGACAGCACTCGTCTTCTGCCGTGCTACTCTTGTATTCACTAACAGTGTGTATATGGTGGTGTGCCGCCCTCATAGCTGTTAGGGAGGGACAGTGTTTGGTGGTCTTTGTAGGGATCGTGAGGACAGAAGTGGTAATGAGAAGCTATTTTCAGCAGCTGTGCTCAGAACAGCACTTCAGTCCTGGACTTTCTTTCAGGAAGGTATCTTGCCTCTTTTCAGAGGGCGAACACCGTCTGTTATATTTCACAGGTGGCTGTTTACTCCTCATCTGCCCCCACACACGCCTGTTTCTCTAACCTTTGTTCCAAGTTTCACATCAGTGGGCAGTGTGCATACTTGGCCTTTGTCATCTTTGGGTGTTCACTAAAGTGACTAACACTGGTTTTTAAATGAATTTCTATTGCTCAAAGTTAATCCCTTCTCCATTTTTGGCCCACTGTGTAATAGTGCTTCCAAACACAGTCTTTGTGAACCATGTTGACACAGTGGGAGTGTTTCGAGGCTGGATGAGGAGCACCTTCTCTTAACATCACTGCTAATTGGAAATAAATCCCAAGTTTCAGCGTGAGTCAGCTCACTTAATAGGAGCTCAGTGCCATTTCTATACTACTGCCATGCAAACTGGGCCAAGCACGCTTTTTGCCTTTGGCTACGGTTAACCAGTTTAAAATTCATAATCAAGTGAGAGTCTTGGAAATGGCTGAGCATGTGGAGTGACCAGCATGGAGAGATCCCCTTCCCCTGATCAGGAGACCAGCTGCCCACTACCTGAAGAGACCTTTCCTAGCGGCTCTTGGGCATCTTTGCCTTGGCTTATTACAGGGGTGTGTCCTGCCGTTTCAACAGGACAAGACTAGCTGGAGATAGGGCAAGTGTGGAGACTGAAGTTCTGCTGTGGGTTTACTCATTGCCCCTCTCCATACACACCCCTCCTTTCAAGGCTGCGCTGGGTCCCACTCCCAGTGGAGACTCAGATGTCTCCTGCTGCTCCCAGGCTATTTTTGAGACCCACACAAGTTAGCCCATCTCAGACCAGGCCTAATATTCCAGCCTTACCATACACTTCTCAGGGGCCCACATCAGCAAGTTGAGCCTGTAGTGTGAACCAGGGGCCTCCCAAAGAAGGATCCAGCAAATAACTCTTGCCCAAAGGAAATTACTCTTAGTGTCCCCATCTCAACCTTATTCCTGCATCCTATCTGTCCCTTAGTTCTTCATTGACTTTGGTTCCCAGACTGACCTCCCTTCATGCCATATTCAGTCTTTGGGGTCTCTAGTTTGCAAATACCTGTTCCTTGGCCAATTTCGCTTCTGCCCACCATCTCTGCTTTCTCCCATCCTCCTTCTCCAGGGTTCCAGGCCCCCAGGCACGTGCTCACCTTGGATATTGCTTTTCCTAGCTCAGTCCAGGCTGTCAGCATACCTCTGTGTTGCTTTGCATCCCTGTCTTTCAGCCACCAGCAGGTTGAAAGGGGATCTGATAAGTGAATTCACGTGGATGTAACCATAGCTGGTAATTCAAAGGGATGATACTTTTGAATGGGCAGGTGTCTTTTTGTGTCTTCAGATCACACAATGTAGGCAAGTGTCTTCTCTGCTTGTCTTTAAGGTTAGTTTTGTGCCTGTGGGAGCTCTTTTTAAACTGACTGTTTGTGTGCATAGCCCTCTCCCACCTGATCCACCAATTTTTCACCCCCTGAGGCTAATCTATTTTTCTTTAAGAATAACTACTTTATCCTTTTTCTAAAAATCATTCATAATAGTTATAAAAATAAAAGGAAAGCAGAAAAATACAAAGAAGAGGGAAAAATCACCTCAGATCTCAACACAAAGAACTAAGCGTCATTAGCATTAAGTGAACAAATTTCCAGCCATCTTTCTCTGAGCATATACAAATAAAGACGTTGACAGACTTAAGGCATCATCTTATAAACATGAGATCATGCTATGCATTCTGTTTTTTAAAAATAATTAAAGTTTTCTTAAATTAAGCAGAAGATATGTAAAATGAAGGGATTTCAGGAATTCAGATTAATATTTTTTTCTCCATGAAAGATTCTCTCCTTAAGAGATTCTTCTATGATTAATGAAAAAGATGAGGAAAACTAAGTGGTAGGAGTGGTTAGTTGTTTTAAAGTGCATTTCACTTTTAGATAGGGTAGCTTCCTCTCGTTGGGAAGACAGGATGGTTGAGGACACTTACTCTTCCTGCTGCCTCCCCTCTCCTGTTCGACTGTGATCATAAGTTGTATAACATTTATATTCCTCTTTGTAACCACAGGTTGTTTAGCTTTAGTCCTCTTTGTAAATGATTCCTTACTCGTGATTAGTTCTTTATTTGTGGCTATTCTATTCTTTGTTTCTTTATCTTGATTTATCACTTGGTTGTCTGGATTTCATCCTGAGATGCTTGAAAGGAAAACGACTGAATGTCATATTCCTGGATGACTTTCCTTTAGAATCTGTGGGCATTGCTTCACTATCTTCAGGCATTAAATATTAGTCCTCGGTTTCTCCATTTATCCCTTGGCTACAGCAATACATAGTCTTTCCGGAAGGACTCCGGGGTGCTGCATTTCTCAAGGTCTTTCGTGTTTGGGACTTTCATGCTTGGATGACACCATGGACATGGTTAACCACGGTGTAACGTTCTTGGTCATGCTTTCTTTCCTGTATAACATCGCTTCAGGCATTTTGGCTATGAATATTGTTGTGGACAAGTCTGAGGCCAGTCAGATATTTGCTAGAAGCTTCTTTATTTGGATGACTGAAGAATTCTTGATTTTTGCCGGCAAGGTTAATTACAAACAGGACAAGTCTCAATAGTCATAATTTTTATATCTATTTTCTGGAAAATGTTCCCCTATGATGCAGAAGTTCCCTTCTCCCTACATTTCAGGAAAATTCTTTTCTTGATGTATCTTTAAATACTTTTAGTATTTTATTTGCTGACTTTCTTTCTTTAGGAACACTAACTTTTTATATCTATTATATTCTCTTTGTTGTAGGTGATTTGTGTTTTTCCTTTACATTTACTCTGATTATTTGAAGCCATTCTTTTATGTTAGTAATTGATTTCTGACCTTAACTGTTTGGTTTCTTGCTGTTTCTAATCTATTGGTTCTGTAATGGTATTATTTCCATGCTCAATTTATTTCTTCAACTCTACAATTCTATAATCCTTAATCTGTGGTTCTTTTCAAATCCTATTTTGCCTATTGGTTTGTTTTTGTTTTTGTTTTTGGTGAGGAAGAGCTAACATCTGTGCCCATCTTCCTGTATTTTGTCTGTGGGTCACCACCACAGCATGGCTGAAGAGTGGTGTAGGTCCGTGCCCAAGATCCAAACCCATGAACCTAGGCTACCAAAGCTGAGCATGCCAGACTTAACCACTACGCCACAGGGCTGGCCCCTTGCCTATTGTGTTATAGAATTCTTTTTAATGTTAGAACAGTGATTTTATGTGCAGAAAGGATTATTTATGAATTGTTTGGCTTAAAATGAATATTTGACTGATTAAAATTGTGAATGTTAAAATCTAATTTCAAGACTTCAAGTTTAACCCACAAATCTTATTGTTCTATTTATACAGGTAAATTTAACACAAATAATCTTATCAGTTTGAATTACTTTATCTCTATATTTATTTTTAAAAGGCCTGTGTCACATTTTCATATTCGACAAAGAGTAGTAGTTTTGCCTCCTCAGGTGAACGGGGGTTTCCTGGACCAAGAATCCCAGGCGTCAGTACCGTCGCGTATCAAGCAGGGATCTGAGCCCAGGATGCAGGAACTGGGAGCTCCACACCTGCAGGATGAGTCCATCCAGGTGAAGAAGTCAGGCACAGTGTGCAGTTGTGCCCTGCACCAGGGTATCTGCAAGGGGGGGCATTATGGGAACTAAGCTATGGCCCCCACAAGAGTGTGCATCATCCTGGAGGAAGGGCACCTGTACCAATTGTTCTGCTCAGAGGGCTTGCCTTTTTCTAACTGGTACAGCCAGAAGGGCATATTTTTATTCAACAGCTTATTCTCCTAGAGCTGGTGCCTTTTTCTAATTTGTACAAAGGCACTTTACATGATTGAGTGTTAGTGGTGGCCACCGGTGGGTACACTCAACCTTTCCGATGGTCAGGGTTAGGTCAGCAGAGAACCTAAACGCTCAGTTTTAGGTGGTATTTCGTTTTGCAACCAGCTCGTCCTGTGCTTACTGTTCATGTTTTCAGTTCTGCTCTTCTCTAGTGTTAATCCCTGACTTGGATGGATGGAATTCTGCTCTGTGTTCATGTTACTGCCAGTTTATTCTGTGACGTGATAGGTTCAATTAACCTCTCTACTGCCTTGTTGGATTCAGCGTTATTTTACTTTTTTTTTTTTTTTTTTTTGGCTAGATCACAGCCACGTTCTCAAGTCATTTATTAACATGTGTTTTCAAAATTCTATGGTGTAAAGAACTTGGGGAGTTCCTTCTTTCCCTTAAGGTATATTTGAATGTCTTCCATTTCTTAAATTATATGTTCTTCCTAATTGGGTCCTGTCTTGTAATTCTTTCTTTCTTCCTCTCTCTCACTCTCTCTCTCTCTGTTCTTACAATTTTCTTGCAGCAGATTTGTACACTGGCTAAGAGAAGGCTATTTTTTTGCTTAGTTAAAAAACTTTTTTTCTGGCAGTTTTAACTTTACAGAAAAAATTGAGGGAAAAGTACAGAGACTTCCCACAAACCCCCTCACTCCCTGCCCCAATTTCCCCTGTTATTAACATCTTGCATTGGTGTGGGACATTTGTTATAACTGATGAGCCAATATTGAGACATTATTATTAACTCAAGTCCGTAGTTTACGTTAGGGTTTACTCTTTGGGTTTTGTGTTCTATGGGTTTGGACAAATGTATAATGACATGTATCCACCGTTACTGTATCACACAGAATAGTTTCACAGCCTGAAAATGCCCTGTGCTCCACCAACTCATCAGAGGAGGCTTTTCTCACCTGAGTTACTTTTGGTGGCCTGGTTCATTGTTCCAGATGTTCACTGAGCTCCTATCTGTACTACAAATTGTAAAGAGGTCCTGACTCCTGAGGATTAATAATAATCTCCAGATATCAACCATTCTGCACTATGCTGTAGACAAGAGGGCGACCAACTGTACGGATGGAGGGATTGCCCTGGGATGAAAACTGTGGGTTCCGTTACCATGGTCCCCACTTAAATGTAAATGCCCCCCTTAAGTCCTGGTAAAACCAAGTTGACAAAAGTGAAGTTGGTCTGCAATATATTTCTTGGGGAGAATTTTCAGCAAAATATGTTTTAAAATATTTAACTGAAAAGAAATGGTTCACGCATGAGTACAATTTACCCGTCCTTATTTATTGATGTGTTGGGAAGTTTATTAAAATCTACTAGAAATGTCTTAAATGTCTGAGGGGGAGGGAAATCCACCTTTGGAGCCTTTTTTTCCATGATTCTAAAACATAGAAGAATTGAAGATAGCATTTTGACATCATTACTGGTAATACTACTGGCAATATCCTACAAAAACATATGAGAAGCATCAAAAATTTGGAGCTGTGAGAATGGCCTCAACTTTCAAAAGAGGGGGAAAAGGTTGATGGCAAAACTCTACAGCAAATTATTCAAGAGTTAGGCTGTGAGTATTTCTTAAACAAAGGAAGTATTGGTTCCATGGCATGTCACATATGTAGAATGGCAAGCAGTCTTGAGTATCCCCTTTTGGGAGGTTTCTTGGCACTCTGAGCATCTGTGGGAAGGAGGTATATCTTTGCTCTCCAAGCCTTTAAAGGCTCCTCTTGACCTCAAGAGAAAGTTGATGCTTCATTTTATGACATACAAGGTCATAGAGGAAGGACAGCTTATGTTACCTGTTTAATTCTGACCTGTTTAATTCAAAAACAGACAGGTTTTTGAATCCTGGCTGTGCCACTTAGTTGTTGTGTGATCAAGGGCAAGTTAACTAGCATGTCCAACCCTCAGTTTCCTTGTCTATAAAATGGAGATAGTAGTAGTTCCGATCTAGTAAGGTTGCTATGACGACTAACTGAGAGTGCGCTGAAAGCATTTAGCATAATGCATGACACCTAGTGTGCCCTCAAAAAATGGAAGCTACGAATTTTTAAATTAGACTTTATGGTCATGCCTCGGCTACCTCTTCAGCTGGAAAGTCCCTCGTCCTTGCAAAGGTTTTAACACATCCTGCCAGGGATATTTTAGAGGGAATTCCTGGGCTGACTGAATGTTGGGCTAGATGATCTAAAAATCTCTTCCAGCTGTAAGATTCCATGATTCTTTAGCCTTTACCAAACCACAATTTCTAGGCAGAGCTGAAATGGTGTTGGGCCACAAAATGGCTCCTTTTTTTGCTCATTTGAGATAGCTGTGATGCTGTGACTGCCTCTTGTCTAGTTATCATCGCAACTCTTCCACTTCAGCGGGGAATACATTCTCTGGGGGAGAATAATTCTCTGGCACCCCTGACTTCAAAGGGCATCTTGCTGCCTCTGTGGAGATGAAAGGAGAGAACTGGGCAGCCTGTATCTCAATGGCATCACCTGGAGGAGAAAAGACAGGGTCAGAGGGATGAACACTTTCCCCCCAGGAATTTCTGAAAGTAAAAGCTGCTGTAGTTTGCTCTTCTATATGCACTTGGCTTCCTCACCCACTCCTACCTCTGCTGTCTCTGAGTGCACCTAGTGTGTCATGCAACAGTAGATGTTCGTAGAATCTGTCCCCTAGAGGGCAGAGAGTTGCCCATTGCAGCCTACATTCATGTGTTAATTCATCCAACAAAAATGTATATGCAGCTCACTGACTCACCTCCTTGATCACCACAAAGGAAAATCCTCAGAGATGCAGGACAATCGTCATGGCGGGCAAAGATGCCCAGAATGGTGTCTACCGGAGGGGTCCGGCATATGGATATCTGTGGCCCTGATGAGCAGCGCTCAGTGGCAGTTGTGGGTACTGGGGCTGGCAAATGCTGGGAAGGCCTTCTGTCACCATTTCCCAATCTGGAAAATGTGATAGTCTGCATCACCTACATTGGGAAGAAATTGTGTCTAATAAAAGATATTTAATCCTTTAATTCTGAGAAGCTAAGTGTTTCCCAGGGTGTGAGACAAGGGGAGATGAGGTCATCAGAAATGCGGTCAGGCTGCAAAGAGGGATGTGACAGTGGCTCTAGTCGTGTGTTTTGCTACCACATGTATTTATAAATGTTGATTTTTAGACAGAACAACCGTTTCAGCATTTTAAGCTGGTGCTGGTTAGGTCTCTGCTTATAAAAAAGTACTTTGCCCTCAAACCTCATTTTCAACCCAAATTGCAAAAACAAAAGAGATCAGAGAAATTTCAAATGTAATCATTTGGTTAAGTGCCTCGGCTTGGCGTTGTGCTGTGTTCGAGAACATCGTGGCACAGTGTCAGGGGTTCTGCTAGAGGTCACCGCTAAGGAAGCAAAAGTCCCAAAGTAGCAGCCTGAAGTGATCTGAGCATGGAAAGCCTGCCATGGTATATCCTTCCAGTGACACAAAACTGAAACAAATCAGCAAATTTGCTTAGGAATGAAATGTATACTGCTCTTGAAGCGTGCTGTCTTTTCTGGAATGTTTATGAATTCTGCACTGGCGTGTTCATTTGTGGGTTTACCATTCCAGGTGTCTCCCTTCTTAGCTGACGTGGCTGTCCTATGGTTCCCTGCGTGTTTCCTAATCCGAAGTGAAATCGGCCATCCGGTGGAGATGAAAGAGAAGGCTCCCATGTCCCACTGACCCCCATCCTGCCCCCATGCCCTCTGCCTCACCGTGCCATCTCCAAACTCTAGGCTGAGAAACTCACTTTCATCTAAAACTGAACTGCAGTTTGAATTCTGCCTAAAATCTGACCTTCACATTCACCTCCTTCTGGAAGCAAACAGGTAAATTCAACACTTTCATTTCACTGCTTACAATAATTCCCTTTTCACATGTTGCTTTTGAGATAAAAAATAAAACATCAGGGGCATCATCAGTGTCACCAACTCTCTTCCAGAACATATTTTTTTGAGGGCTGTCTGTATGTCGGGCACTGTTCTGTCACTATGGACACAATTTGAAGGAAGCCACCAAGGAAGAAGATTAAAAACAAGATTAGGTGACCATCCTCCTCACCAGGGCTGACTTCAGGGTGTGCAGGGCTCTGGGAAAAATATTTTTTCCTGTCCATACAACTTGATTTAAATATGGGTTACAAAATTCATGGGTCCATGGGAGGCATAGTGATTTAGCAATAAAGATTTAGAATAATGGAGAGAGAAGAGGTATTTACTTAGGGGCTTATTGTCCTGTCAGTAAATGTGCTTCACAGGATCCAGGCATCATCACTTCATGTTCTTTGTCATCAAGTCACCAGTCCTGGCTAATGTCATTACTCCCATTTGAGAAAAAGCAGCCATGCAGAGTGTGAGGGGCGGGGGCAATGCAGTCACAGGCCAGGAGGCATGGGATGGGCTGGGACTGAGCATGTTTTCTTCAGGTCAGTGCACCTAGAAAAGTGCCCTTTGAGGTCCAGGACGTGATGCAGCTAAAAGTACCAAGCAAAGGCCCCTGACCCTTGGGGCTGTGTGGACTGCTGTGCTGGGGAAATGTGGGCCACTTCTTGGGGACAAGCTGTTAGCTGGAACCCATTCAGGGGAACTGCATACCCAAGGAACTTTCCATACACACAGCAGCAGATGACCAAAGCCCTATTTGCTTAACCAAGACCACTGTGGGAGAGAGAATTTTACATCATAACCCAGTATTCATACATATACACACTGAAATGAATGTTTCACAGGACAATCCAAACACTTACTACATATAATATACTCCTACCTACCCTATCCTACCCTACCCTATCTTACCCTATCCTACCCTACCCTACTGTACCCTACCCTACCCTACCCAACCCTACCCTACCCTGTCCTACCCTACCCTATCCTACCCTACCCTCTCCTATCTGACCTTCCCGTACAGTACCCTACATTATCCTATTCTGCCCTAAGTTATCCTGCTCTACCCTACTCTATCCCATCCTATCCTTCAAAAGGCTGGTCTTTGATGTATTCTTATGGCTCAAGGAATTCCTTCAAGTTTTACTACTCAACACTCTTCTGTTCTGTTACCCCAAATCTGGATTCCCCTGTGCCTGGCTTCTTCAGTCTGACTCCACTTGGAAGGGCTGCCTCCCTCCTGGTTTTGGTTTCTACATAAGGTGTTTTCTCTTTGCTGGTTCCGTTGTCTCTAAGCCTCAGAGCCCAGGGGCAAGGCCTACCTGGCTGCCACACCCAGTCTTGGCATGCAGACCCCACCCACCTCGACTCAGGTGCAGCGCCCCAGGTTCTGCTGTGTGGGAGGAAGGCTCCACAGTGAGCGACATAGCTCATAGGCTGAACAACTAGGAGTCAGGGCCAGCAGGTTTTGGGACCCAGCGCATAATGGCTCATCACCTGGTGCCCTAGGGGAGCACATAGCCAAGGATTTAAAGGTGCAAAGACACCTCTGAATGACCCCAGTGAGCTGACCGCCATCCTCGTCTGAGCCACATTCATTCCATTTGTTGGCTGGGATTTACCTGCTGCCTGTCTGTCCTGGTGACTTTCCTTTGAGAGTGTTTCAATTCCCAGCTGTTGTACTTCTTTATTTACTATTCATATACTTGTGTGCAAAGTTGCTACGGATGT
This sequence comes from Tapirus indicus, assembly GCA_031878705.1. Taxonomy (NCBI): domain Eukaryota; kingdom Metazoa; phylum Chordata; class Mammalia; order Perissodactyla; family Tapiridae; genus Tapirus; species Tapirus indicus. Next base: position 58,158,939 of record CM062917.1, read on the forward strand.
AGGTATATCTCTTACTCATACGGCTCAATACAAATTACTAATAAATCAGGGCAAGGTCTGTCTCCCAAGGGCCTGCGTGCTCTTCCCCAAACCACCCACCAAGAGGTCCAGGTAAAGCCTGGTATTTCTTGTTCCTTCCCTTAAACCTAGCAAAATGTCATATGTTATTGGTCCAGATTCCTTCTCTGAAAGTCTAAAACATTCTCTTTGGAGTTATAGAGCTTACCTCGTATTAGGAATTAATGAGTATATTAATCCAGTGTGTGTCTAGCCATTTAACTTTGACTTTGTAATTCTTTTTTGGGATTATTGTCTCATGAAAGCCTTTCCTCTGTGGCTAAAATCTTAGACCTGCAGGTCATTGTCTTTGAAAAAATACATTGTTTTGCAATGTAATCATCCCTTGGGGCACAATGCTGTCTGCATATATATGCACTCTGCCAGCTGAGGGTCTGCCTTTCAGGGGTGTCCTCAACTCTCGGTGGCCTTCTGGCTCAGCAGACAGACAGATCATGTTGGAGAGGAAATAGCATCATAGATGTGGTGTCAGCAGCTGGACGTTGTCTCTGAACTGCTAACTGCCAAGCACTGTTTCAGTTTCAAAGTCTGCAAAAGACAATGCTTGAACCAATGGACTTTGTTCCCCGGTGATCAGAGAGCCACATGGGAAAGGTGAAGCAATTGTTCAGACAGGAACTGCAAGCTGCAACCTGGGCGCTTTCCCAGTTCTGCACTCACTGACGGACCCTGGGCAATTCTCAACCTTCTGGGCAATTCTCAATGCTTCCTACTTTGCAGGAAAAAGGGGCAAGACTAGAATCAGTGTTTTCAAACTGTAGGTTGTAAACCATTGGCGGGTTGTGAAATCAATTTAGTGAGTTGAGGCCAGCCTTTGGAAGAATAGAATAGAACAGAAATTATAGGAGAATATTATATGTAGTAAAGGTATGGATTGTTCTGTGAATCCTTCCTTTTAGTTATGTACGTGTATGAGTACCAGGTTATGATATAACTGTGGATAAGGAAAAAGGGTTGGTTAAGGAGAAAGGGTTTTAAAAACCTCTGAGCTGGATAGACAATCCTGTTTCCTTCCAGTTCTGCTTATATGTTCAGTAATAATTTAAGACCTGAAAATTACTTTTTCCTTAGTTATCAATATATATAGGACCAAAATACCTTCTGGGTCCCCAAAGTTAAGTGACATAAGGAATGGGGTGTATTTTTGTCATGGAGGCATGTTTAGTTTTTTTAATGTCAAAGGAATTGAGTATCCTGTAGGAGATTGTAAGGACTAGAATGTTGGTTCTAAGACGGGAAGGCAGTGGAACATACTTTTTTCCATTTCTGGGCTCACATAGGCGTTTATATCATGCAATTAATTTGAAAGGTAAGTTCCCATGTGTGGCCAGGAAAGCATCACATTCCTACAAGCTTGTGAATAAATAATTGTGCCTGTGTTGAGACGTGCACTGAAGTTTTGGGGGAAATACTCATAGTGTTCTATATATTCATTTATTCTTTAAAAAAGAGTGATTGAGCACCTGCCCCCAGGACCATCCTGGACACTGAGGACCAACTGGCCTGCTTTCATGGAGCTTCTCACGGGAGAGAGATACATAATGAGAACAAAGACAGCAGGCAGCTGGAGCAGCGAGCGCGAGGCAGAGGGTGTGAGCAGCTGCTGTGACTGGGCTGGTTTAGGGCAGATGATCAGGAAGACCTCCCTGATGGGCTGACACACGAGCTGGGATCTGAAACGCAGGAAGAGCAACAACATGAAGGTCAGGGAAGACGAGTTAATATTTGTAAATTGTTGCCACACATCCTTGCTCTATTGGTGTTGATTAGATAAGTTAAAAATAAACAAAATCAGGAGGAAGAGCATTGCAGGCCAAGGGGACGGCGAGGTAAAGCTCCAGGTGGGATGTGCAAGTTCAAAGGAAAGAAAGAAGGCCTGTGTGCAGGGCCTGCTGGGCAAGGGAAAGAGCCCAGGATAGGGAAGATGTGCAGGGGCCCATCGTGCAGGACTCTGTAAATCAGGGCCGAGAGTTTGACTGGTGTTCTGAAGGGACATGAAGCCTGTGCAGGGCAAAGCGAGGGAGGGGCGTGAGGAAACACCGCAAGTGCCGAGAACAATACTCTGGCTGCTGGCTGGAAGAAGGATCGTGGAGAAGCCAACTTGAAGCAAGGAGTCCAGCTAGATCCCACGTCACCACTCAAGCAGCAGTGGACGATGTGCTGGCAGCGGCAGGGAGGGCGATTGCTCTTGACTCTAGGCAGTCAGAAGCCAAACATTGTTTTCTTGGCAGAGTGGCGGAAGTCATGCGTGCCTCCTGCGATCTTCATCTGGATTCTTCTCCTCAGCTTCGTAGTGCTCCATTTTGAAAACGACAGCAAAAGCCTGCTGCCTTAGGAGAATTCAAAGTGTCTGGTCCTATTGGAAGAACAATAGCTTTGAGGGAAACTTGAGAATGTTGAGTATAGCATCTGCTTAACAAAGGGACAGGCCCCATTTCCATACCCCGAGACCTTGGCTTGGAGCGCAAGGCAGCTGCAGCCGGTGGAAGCCCACAGCAGGCCTGTGGCAATTATTCCCCCATGCACGGCTGCCAGCCAGTCCACACAGCTGCCAGCTGAGCCTGCACAGGTAACTCCCGAGATCAAAACAGCCATTTGTACTTAAAATAATTGCTTTGGTGCCATTTCCAAGACGCTTCTGAATGCTGTTAACTTCAAAGAACCCACTTCCCCTATTTGAAAAATGGGTATTTTAATGTCTGCCAAGCCACAATTTCATGAGGCATCACAGTGTACAGAATGTTCTGCAGATTTTCAGATGAAAGATCTCTAAGGACCAGACCTTACCAAAGTCATATAGGCCACCGCTAAAAGAAGCAAGGCTCAAAGATAAATACTAGCATGTAAGAAGTCCTTTGACATGGTATGCCCCATATCATTCAGCTTTGCTCCACCTGGAGTAGTTGTTGGTGACTGAGAGGGAACTAAGCAATTGTTGATATGGTGAAGGCGAGCAGAGCACCGTAGACACGTGGGTGTGATTCCCCCCACAATGGTGGCGATCAGAGGATCGATAGGAAGTTCTGAACTCAGGGGCAACATGAGCTCTCACGGGCGGTCCAGGCCACCTTGCCCTTTTAACTTTTGCAGAAGATTTGGGTGAGGATCTTGTCACTGGCAAAATCTAACGACGCCATCCTAAGATAAAGGCGAAGAAAAGATTTCTCGGCCTTTTTTATAAATCAGAAAGAGAAGTGCAGTGTGGGATTCCCTGGGGTCGGGACTTGACTGAGAGGTTTTCCATCTCATACTTGTGTTTGTTCAGCCACCTTTTACGTTAGCCTGGGGGCAGAGGGGCACCCACACGAACAGGAGATCCTGGATTAAGCCAAGATCGTTAGGCAAGGGTGCCCTTCCCAGACAGTGAGGCCTTGCAGGCACAGGGATGGGAAATTATGTGAGGAACGTGATATCGCCAGGTCTGAACCTAGAGCGGGTGGGACAGGGCACAGGCCTGCTCAGTCTTGACTTCAGCCTGCAGAGGGGCTGGAGGAGGTTGGCAGACTTTCTGCCTTGGAGACAGGATTGCCAGGCTGCCAGCGGCTTTTCTTCTTTCTGCCCACGTAAGCCTGTCTTTGCAGAGGACAGGTTTACACAGCTTACGATTTTGGATCCACCGTGTCAATGGGCAAGATAGAGAAGAGTTGGGCTGACCACTGTTGGGGCATAGATGGGATGGGAGTAGTCATGGGAGGGATAACAGTGAACCCCTTGTGCCAACAACTGCATCCTCCATTTAGCTGCTCTTCTACTTCTGTGCGCCCCTGACGTGAGATCATGCTGCTTCTAAAAGCATCAGGCTTTTAGATGGACAAACTGAAATGCATCCAGGGGAGAGGGAAAAGCTGCTTTGTATGAGGACCTGGAGGTGTATGAGAGGGGACAGTAACTGTTGGCAAACATTGAGGATTGTTAAGGAAAAAAGGGATGAGACATTTTTTTATCACTCAAAGTAATAGCTAGGATGATAAGTGAAAACACTAAAGAAAAGGTTTAATTCAGTATACATGAGTGTTTCCCAATGATCAGCACAGTGAAAGGAAAGAGTATGCGGTTCAAGGTCAGGAGGCCCAGAGTTCAAATCTCAGGTCTGTGATTAACCAGCTCTGCAACCTTGGGAAAGTTAAACAACTACTCTGAGTTTGATTCTCATCCATAAAATAGTTCAACAGCTTCTTATTGAGCACCAATTACATGCCATGTTCTAGGGATTGGAAACCCAAGAGTGAAAAAAAAGGGGGAAAAAAACCCCTGCAGTTCGCACACTAGTGGGGAAGAAACAATAAGGAACTAAGTAAATATACACTGTATGACATCGTGAAAAGTATAAGAGAACCATGAAGCAGAGAAAGGATGGAAAGAATGGGCGTGTGTATGTGTTTGTAGTAAAAATCTCTACCTCCTAAGGCTTTAAGATTGAATGAAAAAACAAGCTTCTAAATCCCTCCACGCACAGTGAACAATAAATAGCCCCTCTCCTGCCCTATGCAGCAATGGGAAGGCTGCAGAGAGAGCCAGGGACTCCCTGCCCATCAACAGCCCATGGCTCTGCCACTTACTGTGTGGCCACGGGCAGGTCATTTCTCTCATCTTTAAAACGTTAAACTGAGGCATAAATGAGCCAACACTAATTAAAGAAGCAAAATTAACCTAGTATGTAGCCAGATTGCAGCAAGTAAAAGTAGATGGCTGGGCATTGATAAAAGTAAGAGTGAAATGGAATTGATGAAAAGAGAGTTCAATGATCATTTGGTCTTAGTTCCTATAATTTACATATGTTCTTCTTAAACACATGTTTGTTTAGAACCTTCACCTTACAGACATGGGTTACAAAATGGTTCCATTATTACTGATTAGCTTCATGGGCTTTTCTTGTTTTCTCTCTTTCTCATATTCCATGGGAATAAGAAATAGGAATTGATGTGTCATTCACAAAATCTCCCTGTTGTTGGGGAACTCAAATCATCCAGAGTATCTGCACCTTTGTGCAGGTAAATTGTCCTTCTGGGAGAGAAAATAGTTAGGTGTGCATCTCATCATGGAGTGTCTTCAGTCACTAGGGCTGTCTACTTTACCCCGTAAGGATAAAACGTTAACATCCCTTTAGGGAACTCAAAGGCCATCTCTGTTTAGGAGGCTGAGGCTTCTTTTCCCCTGTTACGCTACTGCTGCGTAACAAAACCACAAGATTAGTGGCTTAAGACCAACTGATTGTCTCACATTTCCTCAGACCAGCAGTGGGATCCTCTGCTCATGGTCTCTCAAGCCTGCAGTCAGGGTGTCAGCCACACCACCTTCTCATCTGTTGTCCTCCAGGCTCCTTCAGATGGGTAGCAGATCTGGTTCCTCACAGCTTTGGAACCGAGGTTGCTGTTCTGTGGCTAGCTGTTGGCTGGAGACAGCTCCCAGCTCCTAGAGGCTGCCCGCAGCTCCTGGACAGCTGGGGGAGAATTGGAAAAGGTCCAGCTTGTGTACTGTAATTTTGCTTCTTTATCACATAAACATTTTTAAACAAGCACATAACATAAGCTTGGACATTTTTTAGGAGCTTCACAAATATTAACTCATTGCATCCTCAAGAGACCTCAGGTAGGCACTATAATTATTGCTACTTTACAGATGAGAAGGACCGACGCACAAAGAAGCCAGGTCACTGCCCAGAGTCACCCACCTGCAAGTGCAGCTCGAGTTCAGAGCCAGGCGTGCTGGCTCTCAAGTCTGTGCTGCAAGCCTGGACTCTCTTCCCAGCAGGTGAGTCCTTCCGCGTTGGGTGCTGCAGGGTCAGGCATTATTTCCAACAGTCTGAGGGGCCTGGTGGGGGCAGGCACAGCTCCTTTTGCAAAGAGACATTTCCCCTAATTCTGTCATTATTTCATCTGGACACACCAGCATGTAATGGCATCCTCATGCTTGAACCTCCACCCTCCTATTGTTTTGAGAGCTCTAAGACATTTTCTTCGTGCAAGTAGTTTGGAAGGTACTTAAGTTGGTTTTAATTTTCCTCTATTTTTGCACAAGTCATTTAATTTTTTCTTAGGTTATTTCAGGGGGGCGGTATTTGGAATGATGAGGTCTAAGTCTGAGCAGTGAACTTACTCTTACTATATATAGCACCAGAAATGTGAGTCAATTCACATTGCCACAGAAAACTGAATCATTCTTAGGTTATTTTTGTTAGGTTTACAATGACTATAATGATACCTCAGAGCTGCTTAAATTTGCATTTCTTTTATTGTTAGTGTGCACTTGTCGAGGTGATATTTTGACTTTTTGAATTCGTTTCTTTGTTTATATACTTATTTAAATAGCGTAATGGGCCTTTAAGCTGTAAAGATCAGCCTGTATGGCAGAATGTACCTTTTCTCCAAATAGGTTATGTTATCCTGTTCCATAAAACAGAGTTTGGACTTTGGGTTTCAGGAAAGCTAAATCTCGAGAGGTAACACTGGTGTTTTTGTGAACACTTACATATACATGGTTATCGATTGACTTAACAAGTGTCTTCTTGCATCAGTCCAGTGCATAACAACTCCTCCTTGTGCATGTTGAAAATGCACATCATATCACATCACACCCGTGACTGAGAAGGCAGGAAGGGGACGCGGGGCAGGTGGGTATGTTGAAATGGGACCATCTGAGAACTGCTGGAGTTCAGAGGTGCTTGGAAAACTCCTCCTTTCCTCTGAATGTTTAAACTTGGATTCTGAGTTTACTTTACAAACAATGGATCGCAGGCTCGTAAGCATCCTGGCTGAAAGTGCTGACGAGTCAGAAGAAAGCACCCAGCTGGGATATTTCCAAGTAAAGTCCTTGATGTCAGGACCGAGTGGGGAGTTCCTCCCACCCCGGAGTGTGTTTCCGGCGCTGGAGGAGGGGAACTTCCACGATGGGGCTAGGGGGCTGCCCTGAGATAGGAGATTCAGCTGGCTTCCTCCCGCGGAGGGGGTGCACAGACATGCTGGTAAAACAGGCTCAGTTTGATGGGGAACTTCTGCTTGAACAAGGTCGAGGTGATCATGGGGTCATTCTTGCTGCGACAGACATTTACACAGGTGCCAGTGGGCCAGCACCTCTCGGCTCCTTTATCAAGCTCCCAGCCAGCGTTTCCTGGCCACATCAACAGATGGTTCTCTGAAGCTGTCTGGAGAAGAAAGACCTCTTGATAGGAGCTCAGTGCTCTCTCTCGTTCTCTCAGGGAATTTGCATTCCTTGGCATGAAAGGTGGAAGCACTCTTCTCTTGCCCTCCTGACCAGCTGTAGAGGGGAATGTGCTGGTTCCCTCTCCCCACTCCCAGTGCCCACATGTGATCATGTGCACACCTGTCTGTTAACAGGTAGAGGGTCTGAAATCTCGGGGCTAACATGTTCCCATGGATGCACCTTCTACTTCTGCAGGGTGATGTTGGGGCAGGGGTGGTCCTCCCAGCACAGAAACCAGACTTGCTGCCTGGTGTAGGACTACACATTCTGAACACCAATTTCTAAGGCACGGATTTTCAGAAAGTGTGGAAGGTTGGTACCTGTACCAGGTGGTGGGTAGATGCGAGGCCAGGTCCACTCTGTGAACAACAGGGTCTTGGCCCTAAGACCAACGGTTTATAAGGGGGTTGGGTGCCATGGGAAGTCTGTGGGAATAATTTTTCTTGAGAGCTGTATTGGTCTTGGGGTTCCATTCTCAGATAGGTTGGTCTCATTTAAGTTTTCCCTTTGTAGATAACAATTTCCCAAAAACCTGGCTTTGTGGCCATGACACAAACCTTCTGAGAGCCCTTTAAGATATACATCAACTTGGACCTTGGCCTTACTTCGTCTCACAGACAACAGAGCCAAATTTCTTATCCTCTACTGATTTAAGAAGTATGGCAAAAGCCATTGCACTTTAGGGAACGCACAGCCTGTCTCCTTGTCACCATCACCAGGAGAACTCAGCTCTCATTTCAGATCCTGTTCTTCATCATTATTATTTCCTTTTCGTTTTGATTTCAGACATTCTTCACCATCAGTTGATAATCAATAATGAATCTGATGGGACATAACGATCCACGTAAAGGATGAAGCTATTTCCTGGTTTGCAGATGCAGGCAGCTGTCAGGAGCACAAGGCAGGGGTCCTGGAACCCCATTACTCATGTGACCAGGGCCTGGGTCCACGCTCTGATTTCCAGAATCCACATTCAAACCACGGGGTGAGGCTGAAACAAGGCACATGATCAGGAGCGTCTGTGAAGTTCCACCACCATGTTGTCAAGTTTTATTCAAACCTCCCAGTTAAGAAATACCAGGCACTGTTTCCATCACACTGCTGAAAGTTTCACTTTGATCAAAATAGTCACAGACTATAGTCACAGAATTGACAGATGAGAGTATTTTCAGATCAGAATAGAATGGAATAGCACATTAAATGGTAACTACATGGCTATTAATATCACAGTGCAAATTCAGTCATCTTTAGCTTCCAAATTCATTTTTCTTTAATAAATGATAAATCATCTTATAATTAAAATTCATTTCTGAGCTAGAGGATGGTGTGGAATGATCACCAACCCCAGGAATAAGCAGTCTTTCTTTAACTGATTCTTATTTTGCAATATTACATAGTTTAACTTTGTTCCAAGTCATAAAAATGCCCATAAAATTGATGGTACCTACAGATAAAATTATATTTCAAGGTACTTTTGAATCCTGACACGTTCTTAAACCATTTTTCCTAGTTATCACATCTGTGAGCCAAAGGAAAGGGGGTCTCCGGTATCTGTGCACAATTTTAGAACTAGAGTTAAAACTTAGCACCTTTATTTTCCTAATTTGCCCCTGGAATTGGAGATGAAATAAAGTAACAAAAACTTCCAGCCTTCAAAATGTGGGCGTCCCCTGGGCTACCTTCCTCGCTTCAACTCCTGCCACTTGTTTTCAGCATCTCGCCTCACTGGATAGTTAATCCTCTTAGGATCCCATTCTCTCGGGTTGCCCTGAACCTCCGCGAGCAGAGGAAGGAATTGGCTCCGATCAAACCAACTGGCAGGAAGACCAGCCTGGGCTTCTCGTCCTGTCGGGACTTCTGTGCTCAGCGAAAAGGCAGGGGGAAGGGTGGTGGACTGTATGGCATCCAGCTGGGGCAGAGAGATTTGGGGCTGGGCCTTTCCACGCCAGCGTGGAGGACCAGGCTAGCCCCGGGTGACTGAGTTCAGAGCTAAAGCATTTGCGTGGAAGCTGCTCTAAAGGCTAGAATAAGACGATACTCCTAAAGGCTTTATTCAAACCTTCGTTTTGAGGCAATGGGCTTTAGGGGTAAGGATTTCTCTGAGTATCCCTTCTATTTTATTTTATTTCTAGTAAGTCAAAGTGCTTTTGAGTTCCTTGGGTGAACGGCACTCGGAGCGCCCTTACGATTCCGACGGGCAGCATGCAGCCGGCTCCTTCACAGCCGCGGGAAAGGAAACCCGGCGGTAAATCAGCCCCAGACGCAAAGCGCCGGCCCTGTGTCACGTGCTTCAGCTGCTCTTTTCTCTGCCCTCCATGTAATCCCCGAAAAAAAGAGAAGGCTTTTTGTGTGCGGGGGGATGGAGTTGGGGTGGGGCCTGGCCGTACAAATCCCCCTGCACGGATGCAAAGCTGGACCCGAGTTGCCAGGGAGTTTTCTCAGCCTTTGAGGAAATTAAGGCGCTCACGGAAGGAGCTTATTCTCCATTTACGATGAGTTCAAGTGGGACAATGGGTCTGTGTAGCAAAGGATTACCTAGCCAGTCACAAAAGCATCAGGAGATTTTAATCTGAAAATCAAAATTGTGCCCCCAGTGACCCCACCGCTGGAGGAGGCATAATGAGAGAATGAAGGGACCTTTTTTTTTTCTCATGGTGGTAAAACTTTCTCAGTATGGAAATATCACTGTTAAGCTCCTGACACTTCACTGGTCTTTTCAGAATTCACGCTACATGATAACATTCCCTGAGGATGCTGCACAGGGTTAGGTCTCACTGAGAGGAGTGGGGTGCTGCCTTCTGAGGTGCCCCAGTCCTGTGGTGCCAGAGGAGGGGGCACTGAGTTTGTCTTAGAGGGTGGAAGGATGCTGGGTGCTCCAGGTGAGGCCCAGGACCATCCATTTTCTCCAGACACAGCAGTTCCCTCCAAGAATGTGAGGGATTCATTTTATTCACCAGTTCACTTCTGGCCAATTTCTTTTTTTTTCAGCTCAAGGCACTTAACCACTGGGGAGGCCAACATATCAAAAATACAACTAGGAAGAATACAATATATATATGTATCTATGAGACATATTTCCAAAGACAAGTGTAAATTCCTCCTAACTCGTTGGCTAGGATGTAGCCATTCCTACTCCCTTCTGCTTGTATGGATAAAAGTGCAGTTTGGGGTGCCAGGAAGACTTTACACCTTACTGCTGGCACTCCAGAGAGGTTCAGAGACCCTGAACTCCTTTGGAGATAGCCCTGGCTTTAAGGTCTGTGTCCTTTAGTGATCGGGATACAGTGTGCCCTGCCTTACATGCTTTGTCAGCTTTGCAGTCTCAAGACCATCTCCATCGTGTTACAGAAGTAGCGCCAAGTCTGGAAGAAACTCAAGTGCCTGATGGGTGTTTAGATGTTTGGTTTTAAAGCCTGTGGAGAGGCTGCCCCTGCTTTATGAGTAGGTGTCTGCTGAAAGGCCAAGGCTGCTCTAAGCACCACCTCTGAAACCCAGAGAAACACTGCACATGAGTCTCTGTGTGTGAAGTCTACAGGAATGACTTTGGGGAACAGACTTTCCTTCTAAGATGATGGGCTCTGAGCTCCTGGCCCCTGGAATTACTGTAGTCATCAGCCCATTGTTCTGCCTTCGTCTGGAAGACTAGCTGAAAGTTAACAGCAGAGAGCAGGAACAGCGCCCTCTGTTGAGGCCAGGTCTGCCTGTGCACTGCAGGGCTCTGAGGGCCACACCTGAGGTGTCCTGAGGGAGGTGAGGAAGGCACAGGTGACACAGGGGTCACAACATTCTCCCAGCTGACTGTCACATGCTGCTCTGCAGTGAAATCTGACAACGTCCCTGGAGGAAGAGCAAGGCAGATATAGCTGACTCCATTTTTCATAAAAGGAACTAGAAACTCAGATGGTTTTAGTGACTTCCAACATGACAGTGGCTCCCCAGGGTTGTGCTGGAATTCGGATCCAGCGTTCTCACTTCAGGTCTACTGGTCTTGTCGTTAAAATTGTGAGTTAAATGGATTGATGGGTATTTGTTTCTCAAATCACAGAATGCTATGATTAGGTAATACTATTGCGTCCCAAGAAATGGGTCAATTTTATTCAAATACAAGGGAAAACATATGGTAATAAATTTATCTAACTAATTATTACAAGAGCTGTTTCAGCCTAAAAGAAGCCTTTATCACAAAAGCAAATGCTATATCTCCTACCCACCCTTCTCCTCCCCCATCAGTGGGACCCCAAGGGTCTGTCATGATGACATTTCCCAGTGAGCTCAGATGAAGGCTCAGATTCCCAGTAAAACACATCAGGTGGCTGTTTCCAATATTTGGAGTTAGCTCAAAAAATGGCAAATCCACTTTAATATTTGAAAATTATTTGCTTAATTTTTGATTAGATAATACACTAACATGTTTTACAGATCAGAAAATATTAAAAGTTATGGCCAAAATCTTCCTCCCAGTGCATTCCGCATCTACCTAGTTTTCTCCCTTACCAAATTAGAGCAAAACAAGGAGCCATAGTTACTGGCTTCTTGTGTAGCCTGTCAGAGATTTTCTTCACACCTGCATAAGCAAATACAAATATATATATACCCCCTCTTTTAAAATGTTACCTACACTGTCTGCACCTAATGTAACAATATATCTTACAGATTTTTCCCTCTCAGCACATATAGAGCTTCCTTATTCCTTTGCAGCTGCATCATAGAGCAGTGCATGCACCCGCCAGAATATAGTTAGTGTAATTGGTGAATGCACTCCTCCCCGACTAATGGACATTCGAGTTGTTCACATTCTTCTGTGGTTACAATGACGTATTAAGTAACTTTGTACGTATATTATTTCCATGTGCACCAATATATATGTAGGATCCACTCCTGGAAGTGGAATTTCGGTGTCAAAGGAGGGATACATTTATAATTTACTAGATATTTCCAAATAGCCATCCCCAGTCATTTTACATATTTACAAATCTGCCAATTCTATATGAAAATGCCCTTTCCTCCACAGCCTTAACATTGTTTTTTATCAAACTTTTTAAAAATTTCTGTCAAACTGCTAGATTAGAAATTGTATCTTAGTGGGGTTTTATTTGGCATTTGTCTATGAGTGAGATTGAGCATTTCTTATGTTCAAGATGCAATTTATTTCCTTGTTTGCATCATTTCCACTTTTTAAGTCATTAATGAATGATGGGTAAAGTACGGCTAAGGAGAACTAGGGTGTTTTGGGGTCACACCCTACTTGTCTCCGAGTCTGACATTAGGAGCACATGGCTCCCTCGTGTCATTACCAGGACTAGAGTACTTGGTAGTGTGGGTCGTGAGTGAGCACAAGACCCATGGACAGCAGGGAGGGAATGGTGTTCTCAGCTGAAGGAATGGCCAAGCAAAGATGCAGGGCTTTGCTGGCCCATGGCTTGTTTGGAAATGGATTGTGTCTGTATGACAGGACCACAGGTCCCATGAGGTGGCAGTTGGGAGTAGACAGCTAGGGTTACAGAGGACAGCTAGATTATGCAGGGCCTTGAATGCCAGGGCAAGGACTTTGGACCTTCTTCTGCTGGTCGTGGGCAACAACGGTACATTGCTGAGTAGAAAATCAGTATCTTGATTGCCTCAGGGCCAGTGCTGTGTGCACCGCTGTGTCCTGGACATAATGGATGCGTTCATATTAACACGCAGAACATGTTAACAGTCAGTCACTGAAAAGAGCATTAGTTGCAGAGAATCCCGGAGAGCCACAGACCGTCTGTGATCCACAGTAGTCTGGAGTCTTGTGGTCCTATTTCTGGCATCTCAGCCGTCCTCTCAGGCACCAGCTCCGCTCCCCAACTTGCTCTGAAAGATGATGCGTTCTGGGTAGAGATGGGGGGGAAATAGAAACTGCTGTCACCCCCAGCCTGGGAGCAGAGGGCAGAGAGGCTGACTCTAAGGCAGATTTCTTCCTAAAACTGATTCACTAGATTCGTAGAAAAAGGAAAGAGGAGAAAGAGAAATTAGGCCAGCTGAAGCCTGGAAAAGTTAGAGGTCTCCAGATCTCAAGATTTTCGTTTCCTGCTCGTTCTTACATAGATGAAGTCCAAAATTCAATGGTATTTCCTATTTTCATAGATATGCGGAGCATGCCACTAAGAAATGGAATGGGTGTCCTTTAATATGTTCCAAGCCCACATATAAATGGTTTTTGAATTGGCTGTTGCTTTGAGTGATTTCTGTGTCACGTGCCCCTTGTTTTGTTAGCGTGAGCAGCCCAAGTGGAGAAATGGGCATTGACTTCTTACTGTGACCAGGGCGTGGGGCCGGGAGGAGGTCCTTTCACCTCTTCTGACACCCGCACGTTCACTCATTGTGCCTCTGACAGAGGGGGAAGAAACTTCTGGTCCTTGTTTCAGAGGATTACATGTGAAAATATTTTATGAGCTTGACTTTTTCATGTAAAATACAAGCTTTGTGACATTTAAATCAGTCAAAATGAACAGGTTTCATTTATTAAGAGCCTAGGATCATAGAAGTTGATTTTATTTAACCAAATTATGAGAATAAATGTGCAGAGACACACAAGGCAATTTGGATAATTTTGCTTTACACGTGAACATTCTGATGTGTGTGTGTGTGTGTGTCTGTGTGTCTGAAGAAGCACAGAGCTGAAGCTGGCCATTCAGTTGCCCTCCCATCCCAGGGCTGCCTCTTCACTTGGCATTCCTCATTATCCTCTTTTGTCCTAAGGAGACAGATGGCCACACTCACATGTTGCCAGAAACAATTACGTTGACTCCCAGTGATCCTCAGAGCTCCAAGCCCTCCCGGCTCTCACAACCGATGGTGAGGACTCCGGTGGGTGAGTCTGTGAGAAGTTGGCCTTCAATATCAAAATAATGAAGAGGCTTTAATGTGATTCTAAAGAATCACTCAACCAGGAAAAGTTGGCTCAGATACGGGAAACGGTTTTCAGTGAGTTCTCATTTACATATAGTTTTCCAACTGCATTTTTTTAGGAACACAGAAATACTGGTGGCTTGCCCAATAATTGAATTAAAAGCTATTCCCTTATTAATTTTAGCACTCTGTATCAACCAAACAAATACCGGTCTTCCTATGCTTTATAACTTTCTTCGAGGCCATAATCTCAAATTGTCAGATGAAGTCCGATTTGGCTGTTCCATCACTGTGTGTTCTGAACTCTCAGTGATCACAGTCAAAGTAACCTACACGTAAGTTAGTTTATGGAATATGGAAGACTCTGCAAATATGTCACCTGGTCCTCATGTAACCTTACAAACTGTCAATAATACTGTTTTTCAGATGACAAAACCATTTGGGATGGTAATTTTAGTTTCCCCAGGTTCTGCAGTGGCGAGTACCTTTCATCTGACTTGCACACCTTTACCGTAGTGTGCTGTACCTTGGGATGAAATTTTCAAGTAGACAAGGCCTTGACTCTATGCTTTTCTTGCATACGTTTTATTCCTCATGAGCACAATATTCTTTTGTACACTGTACCCTGTTCTATTAATGTCCAGAGCAACAAAAGGGCAAATTTCTGTCCATTTTTGGTGAGAATCTAAAAGACCATCTTCCCAACTCCCACTGTTACTGGGATCACCTTCTCACTGACCTTGCACCCCCTACTCCAGCTGCTTTTATTCTAAAGATCTTCTCCCTTCCTTGTTTAGTTTTTAAAGCAGAAACATATGCAAACACCCAAAAATATATAAAATATATTTATGTATATATAAAATAATAAAAAATGTATAAAATACAAAAAAATTAACATTTAATCATTTTTTGTTCTGGATTTTATCAAAATGAAACATGTAGAAGATGATAAAGTTGCATCCAGCTTTGACACCTGAGTTCAACTCACTCTCCTCCTCTTGAGAGAACCACTGCCACAAATTTGGTGAGTTTCCCTCTAGTTTATATTTTTTATGTTTTAATTACACATGTATTCATCAACAATATATAGTACTGTTCTCTGTGTTTTAGAGTTATGTATAAATGGTATCGTCCTAGAAAACACCTTCATTTTTTTAAACTCACCATCATATTTTCAAAATCTATTTATTTCCACTCATATAATCAGCATGTAGCTGAACTTTAAAATTCAACCTCTATCTTTTAACATGTGAGTTAAATTAATTTATAGTTAATGTGGTTACTGGGTATATTGGTACTTATTTCTGCAATTGTGTATATGTTTTCCATTTACTGTGCTTTTTTGAGACACATTCTAACTTTTTATTCATTATATTTGTTTAAAAGCTGTAAATTCATTAAAAGTGCATCCCTGCACAAATTTTCATTTCATCCTTAAAGCAACTATTCTAGACACATTTTTATCACCATCATCTTGAGACCCTGACTCCTGTGTGATCTCAGACAAGTTTCTCCCTCCCTACCTATTTTCCTCATCCAGTTGTTCTAGCTACAGGTCTAGCAGGTTTTTCCACATGCTGGTCATCTTTAATAACAGCATTAACCATAAAGTAACAGCATTAACCATAAAGTAACAGTTAATGACATTAATGTAATGCAATGACAGCTGTCATTGTTGAGAGACTGCTATATTTTAGACAGCATTCCTGAAAAATAATAGGCTCTTGGTAAATACCAGGTTCTGAACCAATTTGCAAAATAGACCCAAAAGTCAGAGATGATTGCCCTCTCAGCTGGACTAAGAATGTGTTGTGACTACCATCTTAAATGAGACTTCTCATACCTTCCTTTTAAGTTTAGAGAGGAAATAAAAGCAAATACACAATCACACAAGCACCTCTGGCCTATGAGATTGTGAATACCCTTGAAATTGTCACTCCTCAGACAGAGGATAGAGACATTGTGATAAAGATGTCTCACTCTCAATTCATGCTCATCCTGTTACCCTGGTGAGTTCTTCTTGAATTAATCACTTTCACACTGTTATCACTGGCAAGGTTCAGGGGTGGATATGATATTCTGAACTAATAACACATTAAATGTCTAAACAAATCACCAAGTAGAAACTAAATCATAGTCAATCTTTCCATCTTTGCTTTTGATCCAGAACACTCTGGAAAAAACAAGCTATTGCTTGATCAGCTATGATAAACTCTAAGAGAAAAAACTTCCTAAGAAATGATTGAGCAGGATCATTTGACAGAATAATATCTCTTGGATATGTGGGCCTTGAAAGAATGAGAAATGTCCAAGTTGGAAATACCAACTTGTGCTCATTTTTGGAAAATTTTCCAAGAAATATTGGTGAATTGTTATTTTCTAATGTAAACATTAAGTGCTAAAAATTATCCTCTCAGCACTGCTTAAGCTGTGTCCCCTACATTTTGGTATGTTGTATTTTCATTTTCATTCAGTTCAATGTATTTTTTGAAAATATTTCCTTGAAGACCAGATTGGTGGTTACCAGAGGAGAAACGGATGGGGGTAGGGTGAAAGGTGTAAAGGAGCACATATGTATGGTGATGGATGGAGACTAGACTTTTGGTGGTGAACACAATGCAGTCTATACAGAAGTTGAAGTATAATAATGTACACCTGAAATTTAGGGAAAAAAAGGAAGGAAAAAAATTTCCTTGAGACCTCCTCTTTGACCCATGCATTATTTAGATGTGTGTTGTTTAGTTCCCAAGTATTTGAAGATTTTCCTATCATTTTTCTGTTATTGATTTCTAATTTTATCTCATTGTGGTTAGAGAGCACACTCTATGTGATTTCAGTTCTTTAGTATTTATTGAAGTTTGTTTTATGGCCCAGGATTTGGTCTAGCTTGGAAAATGTTTTGTGAGCACTTGAAAAGAATATGTCTTCTGCTGTTGTTCACTGACGTGTTCTATAAATGTTGATTATAACCTGTTGATTAATGGTACTGCTGAGCTGTTCTATATCCTTTCTGATTTTCTGTCTGGCTGTTTCTAACAGTTTTTGAGAGAGAGCTGTTGAAGCTTCCAAATATAATTATGGAGTTGACTGTTTCTCCTTTCAGTTCTATCAGTTTTTGCTTTATATATCTTGTGGCTCTGTTGTTTGGTACATGAGCATTTAGGATTGCTGTGTCTTCTTGGTGAATTGAACTTTTCATCATCCTCTCTGTACCTTGTCATTTTCTTTTCTCTGAAGTATACCATAACTGATTTATAAGAAGAACTCCTGCTTTATTTTGATTAAAGTTTACATGGCATATCTTTTTCCTTACTTTTATTTTCAACCTGCCTATATTGTTATATTTGGAGAGAGCATATCGTTGGGACATGTTTCTTGTTTTTTTTAAATCCACTCTGCCAATCTCTGTCTTTTAATTGTTATATTTAAACCATTTACATTTAATGAAATTATTGACATGTTAAGGTTTATGTCTGCCATCTTATTTTTGTTTTCTCTACTTTTTGATTCTCTTTTTCTTGTCTTCCTGTGTGTTACTTGGACTTTTTTAGAAATACATTTTGATTTCTCTATAGTTTTTTGGTATATCTCTTTGAATAGATTTTCAGTGATTCCTCCAAGTGTTATGTTATATGTATACAACTTATCACATATATCAATGTTGACAATTTACCAATGTGAGTGAAATTTAGAAATCTTACTCCCTTTAAGTTCTTTTACTCTCTTCCATTTATAATAGAATCGACTTAAATATTTCCTCTGCATACATTGAGAACCATGTCAGAAAATGTTATAATTTTTGCTTCGAAATCAAATACAATTTAGATTACTCTGACCCTGTGGTGTAGTGGTTAAGTTCGTGTGCTCCACTTTGGCACCCTGGGGTTCGCAGGTTCGGATGCCAGGCATGGACCTGTGCACTGATTATCAAGTTATGCTGTGGAAGCATCCCATATAAAGTAGAGGAAGATGAGCATGGATGTTAGCCTAGGGCCAGTCTTCCTCAGCAAAAAGAGGAGGATTGGCAACAGATGTTAGCTCAGGGCTAACCGTCCTCACCAGGAAAAAAAAAAAAAAAAGCATTTAGAATACTGAAGAGGAGAAGGAAAAGCTATTTACCTGTAAGTTTGCTTTTTCTATGTTCTTTATCCTTTGTAATGTTCCCAGGGTTCTTTCTTTTAACATTTCCTTTTAGTTCCAAGAACTTCCATTAACCATTCTTTTAGGATAGATCTACTAGTGACAAATTCTCTTAGTTTTCTTTCATCTGAGAATGTGTTGGTTTCTCCTTCATTCCTGAAGGACATTTTTGCTGGATATAGGATTCTGGGTTGACAGTTCTTTTCTTTTAGCACTTGAAAAATCTTATGATACTTCCTTGTGGCTTCCATGGTTTCTAATGAGAAATCCATTGTCATTCAAATTGTTTCCCTTACAGGTAAGGGGTTATTTCTCTATTCTGCTTTCAAGATATTTTCTTTGTTTTTAGTTTTCAGAAGTTTGATTATGTTGTGTCTTGGCATGAATTTCTTTAGGATTTTATTGTTTGGAGTTCACTCAGCTTCTTGAATCTTTAGGTTTATGTCTGTTGCCAAATTTGGGAAATTTTAGTCACTACTTCTTTGAATGTCTTTTCAGCCCCATTCTTTGTTCTCTTCTTCTGGGACTTCATGACACAGTATTAGATATTTTGGTACAGTACCACAAATCCCTGAGGATCTGTCATTTTGTTTTTTCAAAATAAAGTTTTTTCTCCATTGTTAGAATTGGGTAATTTGTATTTTTCTCTCTTCAAATTCACTGATTTCTTCTTTGTTCTCTCTATTCTTCTGCTGAACCCATCCATAGAGTTTTTAATTTCAGTTATTATATATTTAAGTTCTAAAATTTTCATTTTTTCTTATTTCTTTGTATTTCTTCTTTTTCTTTGCTGAGACTTTGTAGTTTTTATTTGTTTCAAACCTGTTCATACTTGCCTGTTGAAGCATTTTTATGATGACTGCTGTAAAATCCTTGTTAGATAATTTCAACATCTCTGCCATCTCAGTGTTGGCCTCTGTTAATTGTCTTTTCTCATTCAAGTTGAGATTTCCCTGGATCATGGTATGATGAATGATTTTCAGTTGTATCCTGGACATTTGGGGTATTACATTATAAGATTCTGAATCTTATTTAAGTCTTCTGTTACAGCAAACGTGCGCATGTGTGTGTATAATGCTATTGTCATTCAGTTTATTTCCACACATGTTATAAGTCCCACATTAAAAAATATTAACATTAGATATTTTTGCTTTAGATATTCGATTATCTTTTAAAGATATTAAAAATAAGATATATGTCTATTATATTTAACATTATTTTTATTATCTTCATCATCCTTCTTTTCTCTGTGTACATCCAAATTTCCATCTGCTATCCTACTCTTTCCTCCTGAAAAACTTTCTTCACTATTTTTTGGCAATGAATTCTTTCAGCTTTTGTTTGTCTAAAAAGTCTTTGTTCTGCCTTCATTTCTGTAATGTATTTTCACTGTATATAGAATGCTGGGTTGATTGACTTTTCTTTCAATACTTTAAAGATGTCTCTCAAGTTTTGTTAGGCTTGATTAATTTCTGATGAGAAGTTGGTTATAATCCTTATCTTTTTTCCTCTGTGTAAGTTTTCTTTATTCTCTGATTGCCCTCCAAATTTTCTCTTTTATCTTTGGTTTTCTTCAGTTTGATTATCATGTACCTACATAAGTTTTTCTTTTTATTCATCCTGCTTTAGTTTCCCTGAGCTTGTTGAATCTGTAGTTTGTTGACTCTCATTAATTAAAAAAAATTTTCTCAGCATTGTCTCTTCAAATATTTCTTCTATACATTCTCTCTCTCTATCCACTCCAATTATATGTATTTGATATTGTCCTACAAGTCTTATATGTTTTGCTCTACTGTTTTTTTCTCTTTGTTCTTTGTGTTTCACTTTGTTAAATTTCTATTTACCTGTCTGTTTTCACTGATTTTTTTATTCTTATGTGTCCAGTTTGCTGATAAGCCTATTGAAAGAGTTCTTCATCTCTGATATCATGTTTTTATCACTAGCGTTTCTATTTGACTATTTTTATAGTTTATGTCTCTCTGCCAAAATTCCCCATCTGTTCGTGCACTTTGTCTACTTGTTGTACTAGATTCTTTAACATATTTAACATCTTTATTTAAATATTTATTTAATTAAATATTTATTTATTTAAATATTTAACATCTCTCTGATATTTCTAATATCTGGGTCAAGTTCTGTTGACTGCTTATTATTATTGCTACAGCTTAACCTGGTACTATAGGTGCTGGCCATGATTATCAAGAAAGAAAGAAAAAAGCAGTATGACGACTGAAAGGGAAGAGATAAACCTATCATTTTTTTTCAGACACTATGTTCGTAAAAAATTTAATAAATCCCAACAGAAATAATAAGAGAGTTCAGCAAGGTCAAATTTCAAAAATTGATAGCATTTTTAAAGCTAATCAGCAATCAACTAGAAAAATATGTTTTAAAAAATGAGATGCCATTCAAAATTCTCACAATATTTGTAAAGCCTTGGGAATTAACAAATCATGATTAAAAGTTCCTCAGAAAATGTTAAATTTAATTAAACTTTGTAAACTAGAATCTGAATAAATGGAAAATTAATCATGCTCTAGACAGAATGACTAATTTTTTGAGGATATTAATTCTCCCAACATGTTTCTATAATGTCAAAACAGATATATATTTTAAGGTACTTGGTAAACTTATTCTAAAATGTACATGTCATAATGTTCTAATATTTAATGGTCTATGAAGAGTTAAGTCAACTTTGAAATAGAGGAGCACAGAGTGGGATCTTGCTCTACAAACTATTAAGATATGCTTCAAAGACACAGTAATAAAAAACAGTATAGCACTGGTCAAGAACAAACAACTAGGCCAATGAAATGGCATTGAGGGCTCAGACACAGATCCCTATATATTTGGGAACTTAATATATGATAAAGTACCAGTACAAATCAATAGAGAAAAAATGATTAAGTAGATCACTGCAGTGGTATACTGGTAAGCCAGTTCTTTCTCAGCAAAAAGGGATTTGCTGATTTTCATGGTATAAATACTCCCACCACAGCCTATTTCAAACTACCAACAATTTAACAACCAGCTTGCAAAATTCCTCAATATTTAACGATCGTCTCTTGCCACCTGGTACAAGCCGGTTCCAGTGCGTCACTGGTTGGCTTTATGGAGAGAATAAAACTGGGTTATTATCCCATGCCATTTACAAAGATGTACTACAGATGGGTAAAAGACCTGAAAAAATGTAGGTATGAGCTACAAAATAATCAAAGACTGTAGAAGAATACCTTATTGATCTTTGCACGGGGAAGGGCTTATCAAACATAACCTTAAAAGCAAAAATCGCAAGGCACAAGCAATGATGAATGTGATTATATTAAAACTACAGTTTTATGTTCAGTGAAGGACACCATGGACAAGGGTAGCAGTGTGACAGGATGAGAGAAGATGTTTGCAATGAGTAAACTAAAAAGAGGCTGATATCTACAATAACTAGAAATCTATCAAAAATAAGTAAAATATTGGACCCAATGGAAAAATAGACAAACTATATATGTAAACAAGTAATTTGTGGAAGAATAGACCAAAAGGCTGACAAACACATGAACAGATATTCAAAATCATTAAGTGATTAGGAAAACAGGAATTGAAATGATAATGAGACATCACTTTGCTCTTAAGTGAGAAACATAAGTAAAAAAAGTGGGAAAATGCCATTTATTCATGGAGATGTGGGAGTATAGAAATCTCATGTGAAAATGTCTCCCAGGTGCTTGACAGACTATAAGTGCTCAACAAATGATAGCTAAATCTTATTCTAAATATTTTTTTAAATATGAGGGAGAGGGAGTAGATAACGTGTATACGACCTTGTGCTGTGAGTGTTGGAAGAAAGAAAGAAGTGTGCAGAGACCTGGAGACGGATCATCAGGCTCAGATTCAGAGGGAGCCTCAGTTGGACCTTATAGATGGTTACCTGGGGAGAACTGTAGATGCAAACGCCTTGAACGTCATACGGAGGTTGTTTATGCCATGGTTCATCTGTTACGGATTAAAGAGTGTGTCTGAATGTTTGAACATTTAGCAATGAGCTAATTATGATTTGCTTTGGAAGAGTTTGTTGGTTGAAACCTACTGGCTAGAATTTCTAGTCATGCCATTAAAAAGGACAGTGCTTCTGATGCCTGAT
Source organism: Tapirus indicus (assembly GCA_031878705.1). Lineage (NCBI taxonomy): Eukaryota > Metazoa > Chordata > Mammalia > Perissodactyla > Tapiridae > Tapirus > Tapirus indicus. The sequence continues at coordinate 58,181,371 of CM062917.1, forward strand.
GAATAGCTCAGGAGTAAAATGGTTGCTGGGAATGAGATGATTGCAAAATTGTTTTCAGATTATTGAACTCAGACAACATAGATAAATGGAGGCTAATAATTTGGATACTTCAAGAAAGTGGTGATTATGGATGGAGGATTCCCTGGAGAAAAAAGAGGAAACAAGTCTAAAGTGATGTAATTACTGAAAAAGAGCGTCCAAGAATATGAGATGTGCATCAGGGAAGGTGGGTCTGTGTATGTCACCACCAGCCTTGTCTTCTGAAGCAAGTGGTTCTGGGGAAAATGGTGACACCTCCAAGGGGTGTTGGGTGACCTGACTTTCTGTGTAGCAGTGGCTTTCTCCACAGCTCTCTCATTCTTCAGTCGTCAAGTCCTCCTGGGTTCTGGTCACCTTCTGTCCTTCCTTCCCTCTCCTACTCCTCCCCAGCCCCAAGTCACCCACACACACATTTTAAAAACTGTTTAAATGTGTTCCTGTTCCCAAGTGATTTTGCATATATTTGACCTCTTCTAACATGTTAGATTGTATTTGTCAGACTCAGAGTTTGGGAGACTTTTCAGAATAAAAGTGTTATCTCTTCTATGTGTCTTTGCTCTTTTGAGAGCAAAGGAGGGAGGTCTCTGCTCTCTAATTATAAGCAATTTACATTCTGGGGATTTCAGACCTCTGAAAGCACTGAGGGATTACAGACCCCTGCCAGTGCCTGAAGGGTCGAAGGTGGCCTGCTCCTCCTTCTCTCCAGTGCCTAGCAGAACGCTTGGATACGCTTATTTGGACCTGGCTCTATGGAAAGGCATATTTTGCAGAATTTGGTATCTGTTATGGACGCATGTTTGTGTCCCTCAAAATTTCTGTGTTCAAACCCTAACCCCCGATAAGATGGTGTTAGGAGCAGGAGCCTTTGGGAGGTGATCAGGTCACAAGTGGGGAGCCCTCATGATGGGATTGGGGTCCTTAGAAGAGACGAGAGAGCTCACCTCTCTCTCTCTCTCTCTGTCTCGCTCTCTCTGCCACATGAGCACACAACAAGAAGACGGCCATCTGAAAAACAGGACGAGAGCTCTCACCTACACCAGATCTGCTGGCACCTTGACCCTGGACCTCCAGCTTCCAGAACTGTGAGAAATAAATATCTGAGGTTTAGACCCCCGGTCTATGGTAATTTGTTGTAGCAACTCGAATGGACTAAGAGTATCTTTATGAGAAATTAGGGCTATGCTAATGAGCTGTTGGTTTCCTCAATAGTCAGAGCAGAGAAAACACTTTCAACAAGACAAGGAAGGTCTACTCGAAGAACTTGGGTTGCCATCCACGTTTATAAAAATATACAGGAACGCTTTATAGGGCTGTGATTAACAATCTGTTCATGTCCATTTAACAATCTGTTAAATATTCTGTGCATTTAAAGTAAAACAAAAAGAAAACCAGTAAATAAAAGAAAAAGGCATGATTACCCTCTTAAATATTAAAATTAGCAATATTAAATCACCTATACTAAAATTGGCTATCGAAAGTGAGCAGTATTAACATATTCATTTAGGTTACGGCTGGCTCATTTAATTTATATTTACATGCATATTTATGGAAGGCAAGAGAGAGTTTAAAGAGGGATCCAGCTCGCTGGACAATTCCCATGAGGGCTGGATGCCTAAGGTGGGCGTACAGAAGACACTTAGGAAATGACTTGGGCAAAAATGCCCAGCCTAGTGGCCTTTGCTTCATTTGCCCATAATTTTCCCGACTGTCCAGGACCACAGGATTGGGGCCAGGAGGTGGCCTTGGGTAGGGAGAGGCTGAGGCCCGGTCATGACCTGGGAAGAAGGCCTCGGTGGACTATAGCACGTCCATAATGCCAGGGGCTCACTGACACCAGCAGAGACAAGGTCACCAGGCTGGGCCAGGCTCTGCAGGGTGGAAGGTGGTGGCTGACAGCCGCTGAGTCCCCCACCCACAGCCTCCTCCAGTAATGATCACAGCCAATACGAGAGTGGTATTGGCCATATTTGTGACAAATATTGCTTAAAGTATGATGAATTAGGACTATGATGAATTGTTACTTCCTTCCCCTCCTTCTGTACCTGTATTTTATACTTCCCCTCCCTCGAAGATTCTGGAAGATCCTAAAGTGGCTGCCATGAAAAAAAAAAGGAGTTGGTCTGGAGGCAGATTCCGATAAAGGCTACCCTGGGTCCTTGTCATTCTCTGGGTGGTGAAAGCCATCCCATAGAGCCTGCTGACAGTGGCCCTCTGGGTAGGTGAAACTTTGATTTGTTGTAGTTAACATTTACCGCGTGCTGCTCCATGCCAGATACTGGTATAATTGTCTGTGAGCAGTAACCCAAAAGTCCTTCGGGGTGAGCATTTTTGTTGTCCCCATATGAGGAAGCTGAGGTGGAAGGCGTAACTCGTCCGAGGTCGTGCTTCTATAATAAAAGGTTAGTTGTGGTTTGAACCCAGAGAGACTGACCTGAGAGCTGTATTGACCCCACCGCCCACCGCCACCTCTCGCGCATGTGCTTTAGGGTGACAGTGCTCCAGGCTTTCTTGTGACCTGAGCCAGTCACTTGCTCCTTCTGTGTCTTCGTTTCCTCATCCGTAGAAGAAGTGGACATGACAGAAGAGAGGGCAGCGTGCTGGGGAAAGGGCATGGGCTATTATTCAGAAGAATTGCCATTCACTAGCCGGAAGGCCTAGAAAATTTACTTTGCCTCTCTGAGCAATGAATCTACACAGACTCTGTGCTATGTGCCATCGGCATCTCAATTTTTTTTAACAAAAATAGTAAATCTCAGAGACGGGAGGGAGGTCAAGCAAGACGAGGAACCCACAGTTATCTGAATAATTCCAAACCCAACTCAGACACTAAACCACTTGGCCGTTCCTAATATTCTGTGATCCTGATGTCTGTTAAATCTACTTTTCAGAGTTGGTAGGAGGATCACACGAGGCAATACTATCAAAAGAGCTTTGTAAACAAAAAAACCCCATGTGAAGAGGAGGTGTAGCTGGGGTAGAAAAGGTGTATCCTAGCTCTCCAGAGTGGGATGAATTTGCACATATCCTGGGGGCTGGAAGCGCTCGGCTCTGGGTAGGAGAAGTAAAAGAAAACAAATAATCTGCTCAGATTCCACTCCAAATTTGGGAGATCTTCTAAAGGAGAAGAATACGAATTTGTGAATACCAACTTGCTAGGGCTCTTCCTCAGGCCTTGGAACGGGCTTACTTTGGGTCTGCAATTTAGAGGCTGTGTGACCTAGGGTGTTCATTTACCCTCCCTGAGACTCAAATCTCTAGCTGGGAAATGAAGATAATTATACCTACCCTTAGGGATGAGTTTCTTTAAAGCTAAATGTTTGACTTCACTTGGAATCATGGTGAGGTGGTCAATGTCATTTAAAATGGAAATGATAAGAAGTTGACAGTGGGAAATAGATGAAACAAATAAGAAATGGTGTTGTAAGGGGGCATAAGTATATGGACACAAATTCTGAAATTAAAGATGACTGAGAACAGATGCCCTGAAGGGTAACACGGACAGCATATAACAGGAGTGTGAGCAAAAGCTACCGAGTGATGACATGTGTTAGGGAAGTGCTGCAGCCCCCCCCAAACATCCATGTGGCTCCCAGAAAAAGCTTCATGTCAGGATGTGAAATGACTTGTGCCAAGAGCCACAATGGAAGAGGAGACAAGACGCTTAGTGCAGAGGAGGAGCCACTGAGAGTGTCGCGGAGAGAAAATAGGAATCCCCAGTGCTGAGGAATGTCATGTGTGATTTTAAGAGAACAAATCAGATTTTTGGAACCAAAATAAACTCCAGAAGACTTATGCTTATTCCAGCCATGCTACCATTGCTCAAAACTTCCTTTGTGGAGAAACCTTTAGACCCTAAAGTAGATTCTGTCAAATGCCTAACATGGTGGCAAGTCTTTCTTAATGGTGTCTAGATTTGTGGTATAAAATAAAAGTATTCTGAGCTGAGTCTAGTGATAAAGGTAGGTGAGTAATCTGGGTAATAACATTTTGGGCAAAAAAATGAGAAGTAAGTATAAAGTAACAAGACAGATTTTCTTTTGTGGTTAGTATACTAGCTCCAAGGATATTTCTCAAAAAAAAAAAGACAGAGGCAAGCTGTCAGAAGACGCTGACTAGCTCCTCAACTAGCTATCCTCAATTGAATGAAGAATTTCTCACGTGTTTCCTTAAAAAGGGAAATGACAGTGTGATGTCTAGTGAGTTACAAAACGAATACTTGATGTCCTTCTATATGATGTGGGGTTAATAATGTTACCTACTCACAAGGTTGTCACGAAGATTCGATGACAGGATGTATGTAAAGCTCTCAGCCCAGAGCCTGGAACATGTTAAATGCTTAATTAATGTGAGCTAATGTGTTGTTGGTTTTCAGCACCCTCCATTTTCAAGTCACCTTGCTGGGAGCATCTAAAAATTATCATATTTAATGCTCATAACTACCCTAAGAGTTAGGGATTATAATCTTCATTTTTCAAACTGAAAAACCTAAGTCTCATTGAGAAGTATCAGGAAGGAGTAAGCGGCGAACAGCAGGATTCCAGCCCAGGTCACTGCGGTTCCATGCCCAGCACTCTTTCTCTGCACCATAAAGTCTCATGTGTGCTTTCGAGTTACACACAGTATGGATTCACGCAACTCTGCAACTGTGGACACGCTAGATGCTGCTCTCTCACTTAACAGATGAAGAATTTGACTAGGTTCCCCGGGCCCAATAAATTTGGGAACCTAAATTTGAACCCACATTTACTGCCTTCCAGCCAAGAGTTCTTTCTAAACTGGTGTGCACACCCCCTCTCACACCAAGTCAACAAGCAAGGTCAATTTGTACATTTCCACTCTGAAAATCATAACTTGCAAACCTCACTTATTTCCTGACATGTGACTCCCAAACATCATGCAATAAAAGAAGACGCATAGAACTACTATTTACTGGAAAACCTTTGTGATGAGCAGGGAAGGACTTGGCAAGATCATTTATCATCAGGATTTGTTGCAAAACGTGTGGAAAATGATTGAACTTTTTGTTAGAAAAGCTCTGCCAGTACCATTGTCTCACTGTTACTACAGCCTCCCCCTTCAGATTTCTGTATTTCTGTATGAATCTGGAGTCTCTTCAGCTCAGTAGGAGAGGATCGTTGTTGAAGGAAATGCATGAAATTCTCACCACATAAAGCGATCTTTGATGGGGTCACTGTGGATCTGTTATGATGCCCCTCACCAAGTCTCCATTACTGTACTGAGACGGAGATACCAGGGAGTCATCGACCGGTCATTTGCCACCTACAGATTATGCCATCACCATGGGCCACACACTGCAGCATGCTATTCTTCCATTTTTATGGTGGTGCAAGTTTTAAATTCGCCGCTTATTTTTAAATCCCCGTAGAATTGTTCTAGTGTGTGGACACTTCTGGTGTTTAGACTATTGGGCAAACGGTCTTTCACACTATTTTCTTTTGGAGTCTGAGGTGTCATTTGGTAAAAATGACCCTTGTAACCAGCCTTGGCTCCCTGGTGACTGGTGTGCCTTTTGAGCATTCTGCTGCTTCTTAGAGTGACGAGTGATGAGTCTTCCACGTTTATGCTGTGGGATTGTGCCACATGGGAGTTTTCCATTAAATGCTGGGCTCCATTTGTACTGTGTGCTCATGAGACACCATTACGTTTCTGACTACCTCCACCTCCCTGCTTACCTGGAAGGTGCTATGGCTTTGGATTTGTTATCAGTAATTTCTGTAGTTAGGAACTAAGACAAATGTGGACCCTATTTTTTTCAGTTGGTTAATGCTTACAACAACTGGGCTCAGATACTTGGGTTGAAAAAAGAGGTCTGTTTGGTTAGTCAGTGCTTGGGTGAGTGCATTCATTAGTGAGCACATATTTACATTAGTTTCAGTAAAAACACATTTGTTTGTACAAATATGGAACAGAGTAGGAAAATGTTTACAGCATCCCCACTTGCCAACTCACAAAGAACTCCCCCTGTAGACAAACTGATGAATCCCCCCCCCTCCCCCGAGGAGCGGCACAGCATGCAAAGCAGCCCGGAGCCGTGACTCTTCATGGCTAATTTCTAAACGTGGAGTTTGCCTCTTACAAGGAGCCCAGGTGGCCATCTGGTTCACCCATCCCAAATCGGAAGTGTCCCCTCCAGCATCCCTGACAGGTGCTTCTCCAGCTCTTCCTGAACAAGTTCAAAGACGGATCCCTCCCTCTTTGGAGAATGATGATTACTTTTCTAAACAACTCTGTTAAAATGTTCTTTTCATACTGATGCAAAGTCTGGTTCCTTATAACTTCTTCCTATCTGTTCTAAGTCTATCCTCTGGAGCCAAACAAAACAAAGCTTTTTCCTCCTCCAAACAATAGTGCTTCAAACATGTGAAGGAAACTCTGTCATCTACCCTTTGTTTTTTTTTGCCTCCAGGAGACATCTAGTTCTTTAAGCATTTCTTTTAAGATACAGTTTCTAGTTCTTTCACCATCCTCGGTGCCCTGCCCTGCCTTTGGGTTTGGCCTGTTACAGAGGTGAGGACCACCCCCCCCCCCACCTTGCAATCTCTTTCATATTCCCACCCTGTTTTTGGATTTTCTCTGATAGATTGTAAGTACCCAGCCACCAATTAAAGTCAGAAAGCAATTCTTTTTGAAAATCATATTTTTACTGTAAGGTTATGAAAATGCATCTGATCTTCTGGTTATGATCAATCAGTCTTTGGGTAGATACATGTGTTCTGAAGTTTTACGTTCTTTAGTCACTGTCACTTCTTCTCCTGCAAAGGTGGTGTAGAGGGCCCTGGCTGGAGTCTCCCTGGGGCAAAGGGTCTTAGTGAAGTGAGGGAGCAGGCCAGAAAGCCTGTCTCGTCAGAGGGGGAGAGAAGAGGAGAAGTTCACAAAAGGCCTCCAGGTGACTTTGATAGGCACATGTCTCTTTCCCGGACTGAGAACCCTTGCCCCAGGGACTGTCCCACCCTTGAGGAAAGACACCTGATTTGCCCCTCCTGGGTTCCACAGAGGAATTCCTACTCACTGGCCCGAGTGAACCCCTTATGTCCGCTGCTCCACTGTCTCAGAATCTCAGAGAAAAAAAAGTCTTCTATGGGTTTTGAAGCTGATTCTGGACTCTGATGTCCACACACAAACTATCTGTTGGGAACGTTGCATCCCCTGGGGAAGCCAAGTGCCCAACTGCTTCTCCTCCCACCCGGCACGGCCTGTGTGTGCTCCCTCCCAGGACCCCCTGACAACCTCTCCCTTGATGTTTTTGGGGGGCCCAAATGATGTCCAGACCCAAGAACAGAAGGGATTGCAGTCAGATTATTTTGAAGTTTAATGTCTTGGAACATTTTTTTTTTGAATTTGTTATTTTAAGCACACATTGTGATTTAATGACTCTTTTTGGGAGTTCAGTTTGTGGTTGAGGTCTGAGCACTGAGGAATGCATGTTTAATTTTTTTCATCCTATAACCAGCATTTCATCTTAGACTAAATAGATGCACATTTTAGAAATCCCACAGAATCACTGAGAGAAATACTGATGTTTATATAAATGCTTGCATGTTTGAGTGAATTTAACTAAAGGAAACAATCAGAGCTGGTTCCAAAGGCTTTGTGGAACTTCTCTAAGTCCTGAAGTCTCCATCAGCATCAACTCCTCCCTCATCTCTGTTCTTACGGGACTTGATGCATATGTGGAGCGCTGCAACTTACTTGTGGACACTGGGTCTCCCCCACCAATTCTGGTCTTTGCGGCAATGAAGACATGTCTGACGCACCTGGACTGAGCACCTAGCACAGGGAACGTTCACTCGTGGAACTAAGGCTGAACTCTGGCTGAGTTTGGATGCGTGGGTGGAATTTTCGTCCTCTCTGAAGAAGCAGTGAAGGGAACTGGATGAATAAGCAGAGAGAGAGAGCACTTTATGGTGGGACTGGGACAAGCAAAAGGCTCCATCTCCCCCAGGAAGAGAGGAGAAGGAATGCATCACCTTCTCAGTCTCCTCACAGTCTGCACGGAGGCAAGGCTGTGGTTTCACTTGGAAAAATGTCTCTGGACACCAGAAAGGTGGAGAACTGTTAGCCACATAGGAAAGAATTATCTGAAAGCTTCTCTTTTGTTGGCTGTGCTCAGTGGACTGCGTTTCTAGAGAACAAATCCACACCTTATTCATCTCTGGATCAATAGCACAGAACATGCCAACCATGCCGGTTGCACAATAAAAGTGCACTGAACTTTAATGACCAAAAAGCAAATGGCTGAATACCCAGGGTCGGATAGAAAACACACAAGAATAATTCCAGGGGACCTCTCCGCCACAAGAGCAAAAAAAAGGATTTAGCAATATGTGCATGATTTCCCAGTCATATGCACAGAATTCCTTGAACAAATTATTGCTGTTTCCACTACTGGACATGAATATGCAAAAAGTGGCAATATTACACAAATAGATGCAGAACATACACAGAAAATGAGACATTCCAGTTAAACAGATATTAGCTTGAACACTGGTTCCCAAAGCAGAATACAGCCACACAAAGAGATTGTTTTTAAAAGAGTCGGTGAAATGAATGTCTGCAGAGTTTTCTAAGTTCAGTGAATTCTATGACAGTTGGAGAACAAATGTATTCTTTGGCAGAATTCTGAAGTGGGAATAGGTGGGGAAAGAGGGTCACTCCCAGGCCCACCAGCTGGCAAGGGAGCTCCAGCCGTTTTAATGGCAGTGAGTGAAGCGCTGTCAGGGTCTCCAAGGGATTTTAATAGTCATGCGGTCAGAGCTCCCTGAGTAAATAGCTTCCATTCCCATTCCGGTGGCCAGCTGGCCAAGTGGGGGACCACCTAAGTTGCATGCCCCAAAAGAAATGGGAAGACAGGTTATCCTCTCCCAGAATTCTCCTACCAACTACTTCCTCTCACTGCCTGAAATGCCACCATTAGAGTGACGTGCCTTTAACTCAAAATTTGTTCCCAGTTAAAATTTAAATATTACTAACAGAGATAATCTTTCAAACATTTGTTGCTCCTTTCAAACCCATTTCTACTTATGAGTGAGCTCTAGAACCTGTTTTGAAATTGGTTGGTGGAAGGGGAAGAGAGCAGAAAAGCTTTGGTCAAGGAGCCTCCGTGAGTAGTGGGTCCGTAGAATGGATCTTCATGTTCTTCGCCCCTCCCTCTATTCACACCCTCTCCCATGTGACTTTAACCTTCTTCCATCAAGAGGTACAATATATTTGCCATCCCCGGGATTCTGAGCTTGGCCTTGTGTCTTGTCTTGGCCAATGGGACAGATGAAATGCTTGAAAGGCACTTGGGTGATTGGGTTTGATTGCTCTTGCATTTTTGCAATTGTCATGAGATCGTGCCCGCTCTAGCCTGCTAGAGGCTGAAAGACACATGGATCAAAGCTGCATAGCACCAGCTGGCCCAGGACAGCCAGAAGCCAGCCAAGTCCCACAAATATGAGAGACCCACCCAGATCAGTTGAATGGCTCAGGCTCATGAGCTAAATAATTGTGTGTTGTTATGTGCCACTCACATGCAGGGGTTGTTTGTTGTGTGGCATTATTATGGTGATAGGTAGCTGATACATTGGAGAAAAAAGGCCTAGGATGGAGAACTATCAAGACCAGGTTTGCTTCCCTCACAATTATGAACACAGTCTCTGTCACAACCACTCAGCTCTGCTGTGTAGCAGGAAAGGAGCTGTAGATGATATGTAAATGCACAGGTGTGCACCAATAAACAGGTATTGTGAACATGAAATTTTATAATATAAATTTCATATCATTTTCATGTGTCACAAAATAATTTTCTTTTGATTTTTTTCCCCAACCATTAAAAATGCAAAAACCATTCTCAGCTCACAGGTTGTACAAAAAGAGGCAGCGGGCCTGAACTCGCCAACCCCTGATGTCAATGGCAGGGCTTTGATTCAAACCTATAAAACTTTGCACTGACTGGAAGGCCAAAAAATCCTTGTAGAATTTGGATGTTTGTTAGGTCCTGTTACTTTCCTTACTGCCACTTAATGCTCTCCTGTATGAAAACAGATAAACATCAAGAAAATGTCCCACTCACTCTTGGAATGATAGTATTAAACACAGCTTATGAAACCACTGATACTGTATTTGCAGTTCCCTTGGAATCAACTAGATAGACTCAGAGTGTGCATGCATGCGTGTGTGTGCATTAATGTCTGTATGTGCTGTGTGTGAATGTGTGCATATGTACATGTGTGTGCCTGCATATGTGTGCATTCTTGTGAGTGCTGCATGTTCGTGTGCTTACATGTGTATATGTATGTTCTAAAGATAGACTTCAGTGAAATAATGACACATCATGAAAGATAATATGTAAGAGATAGGTACACGGTACTACCATTGCATCCACTTCGCAGAAAAGAAAACTGAGGCTTAGAGATTAAGCAACTTGTCCAAACTTACTTCCTCCATAAGTATAAACAAAATTAAAACACCAGTTTGCCTGGCTCCAGAACCAGCACCGTAACCACCCACTTGTACTGCTCACTGTCCTGAGAAAAGACAATCCCTGTGGCCCTGACTGTCCAGTGAAGCCCTTGCCTACCACCAGCTCCCTCTGAGTCACATTCAGCCTTAGGCTCTCCTGCCAGAACAAAACAGGAAAATAAATAGTCATGACAAGATAAAAAGGACGAGCATGGACTGTTTAAAATCATGAGTGGAGAGAAAACACATCTCCTCGTGGGCCTCTGTGCTGTGTTGATGACGTTCTGATGCTTGGTGGGGTCTAGCGTCATTCCCTGATAATTTGATTATTGTAAGAGAAGCTGATCCCACACAATTTTTTCACATGCTGTTGTGCCCCATACCTGGAGTTTCACCCACAAGACAAGCCAGGTGCCCTTTCTGACCCTGGGTGACATGTCCCCAGCCTTCTCCTCAGAACAAAAGCATGGGCTTCTCCTACCTGGCTTGTCCAAAGTGTTTTCCACCCAGAAAGAGTCTGGATCTCCTCCAGGCATTTCTGCTCTGACCGTCCCTGTGCCACCAGGGCCAGAACCAGCTGACTCGGGGGTGGTCATCTCCCCTTGGCCCTTGACTTCCCATCAACAAAGCATAAAGCACACATTGAATTGTTCATTTTCTAGGTTCTTCTTTCCCATGTGTTATGTTAAATTGGACATCTGCATGTGTTATAAAGTAGGATTCAGAAACCTGAGTCTGTATCCCCCTGTGCATCCATGTGTCAACCTGGTGAATTTGGACAAGACATTTCAATTTCTGAGACTTGGTTTCCTTCTCTGTAGAATGAGTGGTTGTAATCGTGTCTGTGAAAGTATTTTAAAAACTCTAAAGGCCCATGTGTCAGTAAGCAAAAAGTATATTAAACCCACAAAGGGTCAGTAGCTCAAATTGCAACAGCACTGACCAGTCAGGGAGGCAATTACCAGACTGCACCTGCTCCGAGTAAACTCATAAGACCCCTGGGCCGGCTGTCCGCTTCCAGGAATAGCTGTCCACCAGCCCAGCAACAGCCCACTATGGCCCCACCGCCACTGCTGCAGGCACTCTCCTGCTTGCATTGCTTCCACTCTCCAGATGCTTCCAATGCCAACACAAGTAATTCCTTCAAAACTGCAGCCTCTACCTCTTTCCAATCAGATTCTGCAGTGTTACTGACTCTTCCTAACCTACTGAAAACAAGACATTGAGGGAGTTATAAAGTATAATATGCAATCAACACATGAGGTTTAAGAGGTCATGCGTTGTTGCTCTTTGTCTTTCAAGAATGTTTGGTTACTTGTAAAGAAGATATGGTTTTATCTCAACAAATGAAGTAATAATGAAATACGTATTTATCTTTTCTTTTGGGTCCTCTTTTCTCTTCAGATTCTGGCAGCCACACTGTTGACCAATGCACTCTACCCGTACTACACACCCTCTGCCATTCAGCACTAGCCGTACAAGACAGAAACATTGCAGTTTCCATGAAACAGCTCTGGTCCACGGAGTGCACCTGATGGGATGTTCTCAACATGCTGGCCCAGTTGTCAAGATTGGGCAGGTGGGATGGGGCCAGATAATGAGTCAGCTTACCCTCAGAAATGATCTTAAAAGTCATGGAGGGTTATTGAAAGGCTTAATGCACTGGGTTAATGTGGGCTTGTTTGCATCTTAGAAAGATTACTCAGGCAGTAGAGTAGATGATGGCTTGAGGGAAATAACAAAGTCAGGAAGATCAGTTAGAAAGCTACTTAAGTAATCCAGCAGAAGAAAGAAGACTGTGGCTGGAGGAGGGGGAGTAGATTTGATGGCTACTGAGGGAAAAACAGCTGATGGGACTTGCAGATCAGTTGGATGAAAAGGGCAATGAAGAGAGAAACTCCCAGGTTTCTGGATTAGGTAAGTGGGGGATGCAGTGGTGTTACCTACAAGAGGGAAAACGAACAGGAAGTCGGTTTGTGGAAGAGGAGGAAGTGTTCAATTTTTAACATGGTAGGTTTGAAGTGCTTTGGAGACATCCAAGAAGAGGTATCTAGCAAGCAGTGGATAATGCATGTCAAGGCCAGAAGAGAGTAACCAGCTTCAGGTAGCAGAAGGCATGGAGTTGAATGAAATCACCTAGCAAGATCAGACAGTGTGAGAAAATAAGGCTGCGGATGGAGCCAGAAGGAAATCCAATCTCTGTGACGCGGACACAGGAAGGGGAGACTATGACATGGGCTGGGGAGCTTTGAGCAGGAAAGGAACAGGACTCCAAGAGAGGGCCTTCCATGGGAGTTAGGGGAAGTGAGAATGCCCCGTTTGGGATGTCCCAGAGTGTCAAATATGGTGGAAGATGTTAAAAAGTAAAGACCAAAAACTGCCTGTTGGAGCTTGCCATCCATAAGGTAACTAAAACTTGGTGATAGTAGTTTCACCTGAGAATAAATTACCTCTAAGTTCTTGTTCACACTAAGATTCTGTGAGTCTGTGATGGATGGTGGCCAAGTCATAAGGCTTATCTTTGAAAGAAGTTTAAGATTGGAGTTCTGTATATTTCTGTTTCATAAAAAAATATATATTTTTTTTAATTCCTAATCACCATCTTCCTTTTCTAGCCAAGTTATGGTCCAGTTTAATATTATTGAGAGTTAATTTCTTTTTTATTTTCTGCCAAATTGAATGGTGGTTAAAATTGGTGTAGTGTCTGTGGAACTGGGGTGAATCACGTCTAGGAGCTAGACTCAGCACTTAATCACTGCTCATGTTTGTTGAAATCTTGATGTCAGTTCTGATTTTCCGGTCAGAGAAATGGCAGTGAACTTGATTTCCTCTTTAACTGTGTGGTCCAGTGCCCATCCCCTCAAGCAATCCAGCAGTTTTCCCACTGCTGGATTAAATGCCCCGTGTCCTGGTATTTTGGGGGAGGCAGGAAATAATAGGCAGGGATTTCATTTGTTCCTACAAGTTACAGAAAATGGGCTGTGTCCTTTCGGGAGGGTCTTGTGTCAAGAGGTTGGGACCCAGCTGGGCCCTGTGAAGCAGCTCTCCTTCAACTGCCGTTGGTGATCAGTGTAACATGTAGAATGAACAATATCCCCAAAATGTTTACATGCCGTGTTGAGGAGTCTTAACAGGTCAAAAATTAAAATCTATGTTTGTTCCTTCAAAGCACAGCTCAAAATGGCCTCTAAAGAATGAGTGGGAATTAGCTAAAGTGCTGAACTCAACATGCACAGCCAGCAGAGACAGGACCATTAATTAATGTTTCAAGCACTGTGGAGACTTGAGTTTCATAAGCTGGGATAAGTAATGTGTTATGATGATATTCCTATTGCAAATTTCTCACTGGCTACTAAAATCTTTCCTGCTGCAGAAATTTTTTCTCAAACAACTTCACTTTATATTGTTCCAAAAAGAAAGAAAAGTTATCTATTCAAAGATAGTTTAAAGTGCATTTATTTATTTCTGACACAAACTGAGGAGAGGGGCCGGTGTTTTTATCTCAGGTGCATTTGCAGACAGACTTGCACAGGCTGCAATTATCTTAAATCCATGAACGGTATCTTAAGTCGTAAATGTTTGAGGACAAATTTGTAACTTGAATTAAAAGTCACACAACATTCCTTAAAAAATTTTTTTAAGCTCCAGAAAAGTTGGTTTCAAAAATCAGTTATGTAGGGGCCGGCTCGGTGGCGCAGCGGTTTCGTCCGCGCTTGGCAGCCCGGGGTTCGCGGGTTCGGATCCCGGGCGCCCGCGGACGCACTACCTGTCAGCCATGCCGTGGCGGCGTCCCATATAAAGTAGAGGAAGATAGGCACGATGTTAGCCCAGGGCCAGTCTTCCTCAGCAAAAAGAGGAGGATTAGCAACAGATGTTAGCTCAGGGCTGGTCTTCCTCACCAAAAAAAAAAAAAAAATCAGTTATGCAACTTTTATTCTTAAAATATGAGATCGCAGAATTTTAAAAAAAAGAAAAGACAAGAAAAAAAGGGGGCTCGGAACTCAGTGCTCCGAGCCTCCAGCCGTCCTAACGCGGGCGGACGTGCTCCCGGGCTCCACCGGCTGCATCCCCACGGCTGAACCAGAGAATTCTAAGGTTTAACTGACAGTCTGGTGTATTTTATCCCAGTCGATTTTCATTTGTTGGCAGAGGAACAATTCCTTTCTATCTCTATCTTTTCTTGACAAATTCAATGAGACCAGCCCTCAAATACATCACGGGAGTAGTGCCCGCGCGTAGACTTTATTCTTGAATGACATAGATCTAACTTTCTAATTTCTAAGATGCCTTTTCTTTTTTTATTAAAGCCTGTCTTTTGTCTTTCTGATCATTTAAAGGACAATTTCAAATACCATTAGCCATAGTAATTCACACCGAGCTTCAAGGACTCGTTCAGAAAGAAAACCCCCGCTGTAAACGATATGATGCGGCCTGAGCAACCCTCGCCAGAACCAGGCTCAGAAAAGTCGGACCAGCCGTCGGGATCTTAACCTTGAAGACAGATACGGAAGTGGGCTTTATCTTTTGCCTCCTGAGGTGCTTGTGTTCTAAAGCCAGAGTTGTCGAGATTTTGAGGGGTCTCAGGTTGGGCGCGAGGCGGCTCCGGGTGAGGCGCGGCCAGACCCTACCTTCCCGCCGGGACAGCCTCCGCCGCCGCCTCCCAGGTCCCAAGACGATGTGACCATCGTGGGGGGCCATTCGGACATGCGGCTAACAGACACGTGTGTAGGTGAGAGCAGAGGACTGTAGAATGAGCAAGCTTGGTCCCCAGAGCTCTGCCAGACACGGGGCGGCGGAGCTGGATCGGGCTGCGCTGCGAGGCCTGGAGGCAGCTGACCGAGGCCGCGGGCCCCAAACCGGCCGGAGCTTGCCGCAGGAAACGGGAGCACACTGCGCAGAGCTGGAGGGGCACAGGCTGGGGACACGAAGGCGAGAAGTGACGAAAATAGGCCCGTGAGCGGGCTGGGATCCCACATCACAAAGGAGTCTGAGAGGTTTCTGGAATAGCTCATGCCTCACTTCCCATCAAATTTGGATTAGCCGTGGCAAAGGAGGAAAGAGAACAAATAAAGGAAATCCACAGATAATCCCCAAACCTCCATTTGAGCTAATAATTTAAATTCCTTCTATGCCAAGTCAAGCCTTCTTTTTTGTTTATTTAACAGAGTTGATAATGAGAGACAAAATAAACCAATCTGACTTTAACCTCCTTCCTGCGCATGCAGACGGAGAAAGGAAAGGGCTGAGATAATCCGTGATTTGGACAAATCTGCGTGAGCCGACTTGGGAGTGCGGAGAGAGGACTGCCGCCCACCGAGGGGGCACTGACTGGGGGTCGGGAGCTGCAGAGGGGCTGCTGGCAGCCCACAGAGCAGAGGTGGATGTGGACGTGCCCCGGGGGAAGTGGGGGCAGCACAGGGTGGGGGGTGGAGGGAATAGTGTGAGATGGGATCTGGCCATGATACCCAACCCAGTCAGGAGCCCCTAAACATGGCCTGAATGAGAGGCAAAGAAGCGGGGATGAGCTGAGAAAGGGAGCGATTGGGGAGCCATGTCATGTTGAAGCAGGGATGTCTCTTGCTCTTTCTCCCTTGGACACCCACTAGAATAAAACCACAGGACTGGGCATGTCAAAACCAGCCCCTAACTAAAAGTCAGCTCAGGGTCACTGCAGTCCCGGTGGTCTGAAGCCACGAGCCCTAACACCAATCAATGCACAGTAGCGAAAGGCTTTCTTCCCGTTTCCAGATGTGGAGCCTCTCAGGGCCGGGACCCCCAGATGCCTTCCTCGGGGAGCCCCCTGCTGAGATGACCTGCTTTTTCTAACCCTCTCAGGTCATTTTGCCTGTGGGCACTTCCTGAGAAAGTAGAAGCAGCTCCAGATTGGCAGGTCTGGGCCTGAGTCCAGCTGTGTCACTAAGGAACTGGGTCAGCTCAGGTAAGTCACTTTCTGCTCTTTGCCTCATCTGTAAAATGGTAATAAAATGAGCTCAGCTCACTTTAGCTCATGGGGCTGATGCCCACGGGGGCGATTGATCCTTTCTAATCAACAAAGTCAGAGAACCCATCTTAGGGACTTTTCTTTCTCTCTATACATTTTTCCTTTTCTTTTTCTTTTCAGAATTACCTCTGGCCATATGAACACTGAACCTTCCAGCATTCTCCCTATTGATATTCTGATGCTTTTCAACTCTTTTCCATTTGGCAATAATTTTATAAATGTGTTCTGGAAAAAAAAATTTAAAAGATGAAATGATGTAAACACAAAGAAACGGTGAACAAGAAAGTCTTTCAGACACTAAGAATAGTCTATCAGTATAAAGTGGTGAGTTGTTATTAAAGAAGTGGTATCTTCTGGGGGCACAGGAGGTACAAAGGTCAGATTCGGCCTCCAATTCCAAGTAGTTTCAATAGGAATAATTTCCATACAAATTCCTTCTAGAAAGTGGAAGTCCTGAACAGCCCTGAAAGGACATTTATAACCACCTGAAGTTCTTTTCCTTTTGATATCTGAAATGCTTTAGCCTTAAAAGGAGCCCAATGGGCCTCTTGCCAGCTGTCAATAATTTCAGGCTCTTAAGTCAGTATTGCCTCTGTCTTTCTTCTGAAAGGAGAAAAATTCAGCCTTCTAGTTAACTACTAAGCCCTTAAAGAGTTCCTAGTTCAAAGGGTCAACTCATCCTACTCTGTGATCCTCACTCTGAGGACAGAAAATGGGCCAGGCCCTTCCTGTCTTCCAGATGATCCTCTCCCTCCTCCAATCGTCCCCTGCCCCTCCCCTGTCAGTCCAGGAGCCTGGAGAGAGGCAGGAGGAAGAGGAAGACAGCACGGCCAACTCCCCACGGCTCCTGAGGCAGAGAACTAGCTCATCCTTGGATAAAGAAAGGGGCTTTGTTACCGACCAAAATTGGGGTTCCCTGCCTGATGTGCATAAACAAGCCAATTAATTATGGCACCAGCCTTTGAGGGGAAATCAGCTTTATTCTGCAAGATCAATCTCCAGGGAGCCAGGGGGCGTGTGCCCTCAGATCTGTCTCCCCAATTCAGGATTTGGGACAAAATTTAAGAGGTTGGGGAGAACAGGTTGGCACACAGAAACGCCGGTGGGACAGTTTCTTGACTGGTGGGCTTCAGGTATTTATGGTAAGATTTTATACATTTATGATGAGATTCTAAACATTTATGATGGGGTTCTAAACATTTTTGTATGAGGTAAGGGAGGAATTTTAACACCAGATCTTCCTGGATGAGGGACCCCTCGCTTCTGATAAGAGTCCAGCTTTCAAGTTACGGCCATGTCCCAGTCCTTGGATTCCGTGGGGAAGAGGGTCTTTGGTTCCTAGGTTGTTTCAGGTCACGATTTCTTCTTTTGCACATGCCCTGGCTGCGTGACTCTGCAGTTTTTCAGAAAGACAATCCTTAATCACTTCGTTGATAAGAGATGGGGTCTGTTTGAACTGGCTCTAAATGGGCCCATGGTTACAGCTTTTTCCCCAGGTCCTAGGCCCACGATGGTGTGCTAGGAGCATGTCCCTTGAGTGTCACAGGACCTCCGTTAGTGTGAGGACACCTCCTCAGCTTGGTGTCTACCACTTCCCAGTACCCTCTCAGAGACCCGCTCCAGGGCACGAGTGCACATGGCCTGAGGCCTGGAATCCCCCTGCTTGGGCTTCTCCTAAGAGACAGGCAAATGCCCCAGCAGACACGGACGTCAGGGCCTCCTGAGTGAGCACAGTGTCACTGAGAGTCAACCGGACGTGCACATCAAAGGACATCAGCACATAAAAGTGGTCGTTGGACGCAGCAATCCCGCCAGGAGAGTTCAGGCAGTGCTTCAGGGAAACAAAGCAGGGGAGCTGCTCAGTTTGCATCTATTTTGTTCTCTTCTCTTCCCTTCCTCCCCTCCCCTTCCCCTCCTCATCTTCTCTTCTCCTTTTTATGTTAGGGCCTTAGGTGCAGCATACCCACAGAATTAAAATGAAACTGTCGTTAGGATGATTACTCAGTTGTTTTGGAGAAACGCAGTGACGAGCCCCAGCCTGAGGACCTCGCTAGCGTGTTTACTGTTCTTCCCTGTCACCAGGAGACTCGTGTGAGCAGTCACACAAACAGCGCTTCACAAGGGTGGAACCACTCTGGTCACGGAGAGAGGATCTCCTGGTTTTAAAATAGATCTTTGTGATCTTTGAGGTGTTTGCCTGGCCTTGGCAGTTTGGTGTCCCTTGAAGGACTTTTTATAAAACATAACACTTCATCCACGTTAGGCATTTGAAATCCAACCGTTTTTTTCAGTTGCAAAAGAGATATTCTTTTGCAGACCATCTGTTATTTAGTAATGTGCAAATTACCAATAAATAATTCCAGATTCTTTTTTGCAAGCCCAGCTATAGACAAATGCTCCACATGCCGAAATGGAATTCATTTTCTCTTTGAAAACTCATGAAGTTCTGCATGATTGGAAGAGATTGGGGCAGAAGCTTCCTAGCAGATTCTAGACAGCATTATTGCTGCACACAAATCCTCACATGAAGCCAGACATGGACAGGTTTTCGGGAATCTTCTGCTCGCTGCTTATGGACCCTCTCTTCCTGCTGCACGTTGCTCCACTACGTCACCACAGTGCGCATGTGCGCCTACAAACCCCTTAGGGCCGAGTTCTGTGGACTGGGCTTATTTGTTCTTTGAGCCACCAAAACGTTGGCAAACTCTGATTACTTTCCTATGAAACAATAGAATATCACAAATAAAAATTACATTTGACTTGTTTATTCCTAAGAAGTTGTTGGGAAACCAAATTTCCTAAGCACCTCTTTCAAGAAGCCGCTGCCATTTCATAGGACACTGATTTGTGTCCCTACCGAACTGGTTCTCCAGGGAGAGTTTATGGGAAGCAGGAGAAATGCAGTAAGGAGGGAAGTCTTAGCTGAGCGATTGCCACTCTCGCCAAAGTTAACTGTTTATTCTCCTGCAGCAAAATCAGACTCCTAGGGTCAGCATCCAGGCAGAGTAGGACTTGGGTCAAGTTCTCCCGGACGGTTCCTCTGCTCCTTTCTGAGGGCGCCTGTTGGAACTCCAATTCTCTTACACTCTGACGGTCAGTAAGACTAAAAACAAATCCTTAGTTTTCCCTTCTTCCCAGTAAGGACTTTTTTTAATTGAAAAAGACGTTCATTCTAGATAGCCCAGGTAAATATGAACTCACTGAAAGTTCGAGAATTTTGTCTTCTAGTAACAACTAGAAGTTTGGCCAGATGAACACTCCTAACAGATAACATTTACAAAATCTGCACAAAACGCTGGCGAAGAAACTTACAATTAGAAGCCACTGGAGAGCTACCAAAAGCAGGCAGAAATGGAAGGAAAGTTGACCTTTGAATGATGAGAACTGAACTGGATAAACGTGTTAGCTTTCTATTGCTGCATAATAAATCACCACAAATTTAGTGGCTTAAAACAATAAAAATTTATCATCTCATAGTTTCTGTAGGTGAGACATTTGGGGACATGTTAGCTGGGCCCTCTGTTCAGGGTCTCACCAGGCTGCAATCAAGGTGACAGCCAGGGCTGCAATCTCGTCTAAGGCCCAGCCTTCTCTTCCAACTCCCAGATTGTTAGCAGAAATCAGTTGCTGTGGCTGTACAACCGAAGTGCTCAGGTCCTAGGGGCTGCCCACTGTGCCCTGCCCTGTGGCCATCCACACAACAGGGAGGCTGCTTCTTCAAGGCCAATAGGAGAGCATCTGCTGCTTCTTATCTCTCTGACTTCTTAAGGTATCATCTAATTAGGTCAGACCTACTAGGATAATCTCCCCTTTGATTAGTTCAGTGTCAACTGATTAGGAATCTTAATTACATCCAAAAACTCCTTTCATCTTTCCCACATAATTAACCTAATCATGAGAGTGAAATCCCATCATATTCACAACTCTCCCACACACTCAAGGGGAGGAGATTATCCAGGGCATGTGCACTGGGGGTGAGAATCTTGGGGACCATCTTAGAATTCTGCCTACCACAGTCAGATTTAAATGTTTGGGTCTTTTTCCTGATGGCACTCCCCAGTTTGCATTGCAAGGACAGAAAGTCTTATATAAGCTTAAGGAGTTGAAGTCAGAGTTCAGGTCTGACAAGATAGCTTGTAAAATTAGGAGGAAAATTCTGCAGAGAGAGTGAGTCCGTGAGTCTGCATATAAACTCTTCCTAAATAATAAACTCTTCTAACCTGTTGAACCATTCTTGTGCATGGGAAACTTCAAGAGGTCTAGCAAACAAAGGAGCAGGAAGCTAAAAGAACTGAGAGATTTTGACTGCTGGACACCACAGGAGATACAGCTCGGAGACCTGCTAGAACAAATCTTGGTACTTCTCAGAGGAACATAACTAAATCTGGAATCTCTGCATGTATTATTCACAATATTCAATATACAATAAAAATTCACTAGACATACAAAGAAACAAAAAAATATAACCCATAACCAAGAAAGAAAGTCCGCAAATATTGACTCCAGAATGACCTACATGTGAAATTAGCAAACAGGGACTTGAAAACAGTTCTTATAGTTGGTCAAGAACTTTAAAGGAATAGTGCCACTCCTGCTCTCTTTTTCTTTGTATTTGCATATCTCCTTGCTTATCCCTTTATTTTAAATTCCTCCTTGTTACTTTATTTTAAGTGATTTCTAATTTTCAGCATCTAGCTGGATTTTGTTGTCTAAATACAATTTGGAAATAACTGGTTTGTAACAGGAAAATTTAGTCTTTTTATGTATAATAATTTCTATTCCTTACATATTAATTTGTAAATATTATTTCTCCTATCCTAATTACTACCTAATTACTTCTTTTTTCTCTTATTTTTGTTCATATGATCAAGTTTCATGTATTGCCCCCTTTTCCTCCTGTTAATGGTTGTTTTCTCTTCCCTGGTGTTCATGAGCTCAGCAATATCTTCCCTGCCGCTCTCTTCTCTCTCCTCAACTCCTCACTCATCCTCAGATGAGACATTTGGTCTTCTTTTTTTGCTTCCTTCTTTATCCTCCCCCAACATCTAGGTTTTGCTGAGATATATATTCTAGTCAATTTATCAAGCCCTCCTCCCTCACAGTTGTCCTCTATTTTAAGTATTCTTATGTTGAATTTCTATCGCATATTCTTAGAAAGTTTATCTTTAACTATTAGATTATCTATCTGGTTATTTATTTCAAGTTTCATTGCTCATTACTCTATTTCTTTTTCACCTCTCCCTTCACCTTTTTTTTTTTTGTGAGGAACACTAGCCCTGAGCTAACATCTGTTGCCAATCCTCCTCTTTTTGCTGAGGAAGACTGGCCCTGGGCTAACATCCTGCCCATCTTCCTCTACTTTATGTGGGATGCTGCCTCAGCATGGCTTGAGAAGCGGTCCGTTGGTCCATGCCCGGGATCCAAACCTGCAAACCCCAGGCCACCAGAAGCAGAGCATGCAAACTTAACCACTAGACCACCAGGTTGGCCCCTCCCTTCACTTTTTGATTCATTTGTTCTTTGATTAGAGCTCTTTAAAAAGTATTTTCCTAATGGGTATACACAGGTCATATGTTCTCTAAGTCCTTGAATATTTGCAAATATTTTTCCTTTAGCCTGACCAATGAATGAGATATTTGGAATACAGAATTCTTCAACTGCAGTGCTTAACTCTAGCCTGTAGATATTATTCTACATTGTCTAACATCCCAGTGCTATATTAGAAAATCTCTATTGCCATTCTGATTCTTTTTAATTTATAAAAAAAAACCAATTCTTTCTTTCTGGAAATTTGTTATATTCTCTATTCCTCCTCAGAGTAAGATATGCCTTGGTGAGTGCATTTTCTCCTTCAATCTGCCTGGAACTCAGTGAGTATGTACAATTTGAACTGTTAAATTATAATACTTTATTTGTGATTATTGCACCCAGGTTTGTAAATAAAGTTAGCCTACAATTTTCTATTATTTTGTGGTCCTTATTAGGTTGTGGCATCAAGATGCTAACCTTGTGAAATCAATTTTCTATCTTAGGGAGCAACATCTTTTAGGTTTACATGGGAATTATCAATTCCTTGAATGTTTGATAGGCTTTATTTGTAAAACCAAGATCAGGTACTTGTTGAATTTTGTTTATCCATTTAAGGTTACGGTTTGTTTTTCTTTTTACAATTTCAATTAATTTAATGGTTGTTAACCTACTTTTTCTATTTCTTCTCTTGCATTTTTTCAGAAATATATTAATTTTATCTGGGTTTTCAATTTTATTGGAGTATATTTGTTTGTAATATTTTTTCATAATTTTTAAAAATCTTTGTTATATCTAAGGTTATTTCCCCACAGTCATTTTGAATTTGGTTTACCTGCATCTTCTCTCTTTTCTTCTTGATCATTTTTGCCAGGAATCTAACTTATTAGCTTTTCAAAAAAGCAGCTATGATTTTTTTGTTCTTGATTTTACAGATTTCTGCTTTCATATTTCTTCATTAAGGTTTCTTTGGGTGTACCCTTTTATTCTTTTCTAGTTTCTTGAGTTGAATCCTTAGCTCATTTGTTTTCAATTTTTCTTGATTTCGGATTTGTGTGTTCATAATGATCAATTTCTCTCTAAGCTTATTGCACAGATTTTGAATATTTTATAACTCTTATAATTTCCTCTTTAACCTGGATTATCTAGTATTTTTAAATTTAGTTTTTAGTCATACAGGGTTACATTAGCCATCTTATTATCGCTGATTTCTGTTTTCATTACACTATTTTCAGAAAACATAATATGGATAGAGTATTGTGGCCTATATTATGAATTATTTTGGTAAATGTCCCATGTGTGCTCAAAAATAATGTGTATTTTGTTGATTGGGATCGAGTTTGATACAATCTATTAGGTTGAGATGATTAATTGCATTATTCAGATCCTCTGTACCTTTTTTGTGCTCACTCCACATGGTCTAATAGATCTACATGGATGCATCAGAAACTCCGGCAGGAAGTGCTGAGTGACGTGTTTCTCACTTGTTAGTTGTCACTCTATAGACTTTGAAGTCATATAGTTAACTAGTATTTTCAGGATCAGTACAACCCATAGACCTTTCTAGAACTCCTCTACCCTAGATCCCCACTCTTTTGAGGCTCCTGCATGTCATAAATGCACAAAAGTGAAATGACTAATCCCAGCATTCATTCTCATGATTAACACTGTCCAGTCACCAGGAGAATACTTGTCCATATCTCTTGCCCTATGCCATTGACATAAAAGGCAACTATTTCAAAATGCCATGAAGTTTTCCGGGTTGTGCTGACCTTGGAGAAGATCATTGCTTTGGAGTGTTGGGGAGGATTTTAGGAATGGAAGAACTCAGGTAAGAGAAAATCAAAATGAATTCTTTTGTTGAATCCTTCTTCGCGAAGAGCACAAAGGCAATAGATTTTTACATGAAGTATTGTTACCCAGTGGTACTAAGCATCATTTTTTTTGTTTGATTCTCTTAGCTTTCTAATTTGTAGTTCCAGAAATCATCAAAAATTAGTGTATATTTGTAAAAATTGGGCATAAAAATCAGGGAAAATTTTGCAAATAAAAAATATTTATGTTACTCTTAAATTTGTAAATATGTTGATCTAAACAAAAGACTAGCAAATATATAACATTAAATGCTAGAATTGTAAAAATATTTTAAAATATTTATTTAACGTTTATAAAATAAAAACAATGCATTTTGATTTAGAATATTAATATTTATTAATTATAATTTGCATTTTGCTTTTGGATTTTAATGGACAATTTTGAATATTTCAGAAAAAATACTTTCTGTAAGACATATCAAATAATTTTAAGTGTTTTGTTCTTTCCTTTATTTTAATTTAGGTATATACATATTGATGAAAATATACTCATATTTGAAAATGACTACATCTTTTATCCTTTAGATTAGATAAGTGAAAATGAGTACAATTAAAGGTCATAATGGAAATAAAAATGCAGAAGTAGAGCTCAGAAAGAAAAAAAATAAGAAAAGAGTAAAGAACATCTTCAAAAGATGGTCTGCTTAAATGTTTAATAACTGGAAAAATTAAAAATTAGCAGATTCCTGTTGAACCTGACTCATAAAATATGAACAAAGCATTAGACATTTTTATTTATGAATATTTAATTCTTTATTAAAACAATGAATATGAACAATAAAATTATTCTTATCAAATTCACAAGTTGATAAGGTCATATGAAATCCCTGCAACTGCATAATCTTTATCAAATGAAGATTTATTTACTGGTTTTGAAAATGACCAAAAAAATCAACCTGAAGGCAATAATTACAACTCTGATCTGTCCATCTGAGACAGAAATTGACATATAGAATGAAAAGATGAAACCTGAAGAGCTTTACCATATTTATTGAATGATGATCCTGGAAAACGGCCTTTATATCCATCTGACGGGTGAGAATATTTCCAACAAAATGTAATCCACTGAAATTAATTATGATTTTCCATTGGTTGAACATGGCAGAAATTGTAGAATTTTGTTTTATACCAAAATCTTTTAAATGGAGGGAAAAAATGTAGCTTTTATATGCTAGATTCAAAGAAAGCATTTTGTTGTCATAGTCAACATGCTTTACAACCAGGGGGTGCAGGGTGGGTGAAACAGGTGAAGGGGGTCAAAAAGTACAAACTTTCAGTTATAAAATAAATAAGTCATGAGAATGTCATGTACAGTATGGTGACTATAGTTAATAACACTGTATTGCATATGTATTGGAAAGTTGCTAAGAGAGTAGATCTTCAAAGTTCTCATCACAAGAAAAATAATATTTTTGTAACTATATGTGGTGATGGATGTTAACTAGACTTGTGGTGATCATTTCACAATATATATAAATATTGAATCATTATGTTGTACACCTGAAACTAATATAGTGTTATGTCAGTTATACCTCAATGAAAAAAAATGTTTTCAACCAATCTTCAGGATTATCTTTGGTTAATGATTGTAACTGGAAAAACTTAGATTCTTGATTAAAATAGCATGAAATGTCATTTGCATAACAAAAATTGCACCTGCAGTAAGTAGAATTTTCTTTAATAAAACTGATTAAAGAGTAAACAATAGATAGTATTCAACAATGACAAGTAAACACCAACAGAGAACATCGATGTGATATTCTTATGAAATAATGTGTCCAGTATCTATCTAGGCATGGAGTTGCTTTTTAAGGCATTAACAGCACAATATTTACAGAATATAATGGGGCATTCATAGATTTAGTAGAAGTAATTTCAGAATTTGATTCTAAAATGATAAACATGAAAGACAAATAAAATAATAAACAAGGTACTAATCTCTAGGATGGAATATTCAAAATAAGATCAATAATTTAAGGAATGATAAAGTGAAAGAAAAAAATTATGCATAACATTGAAAAATTAAGTATTGCTCATTTCAACTAGGTTGTACTAGAGAAGAAAGTCATGTTGAACAACTAATATTTATTGCACATGTTGACCTACCAGCGGAAGGGAGGAAATTGGGATTCGTGAGCAGCTCACTGGTTATATACCTGTTATAAAAAGTGCAGGTTTGACTTAAATGAAGAACTGAAAAAATAACTTTCAACGTTAAGCCCTGATTTGAAGGACTTTCTAGGGGAGCCTATAAGGGTATAGAGCCACATGTTGGTAAAGGAAAATGTGTCACCAGAATTTTGACCAGAAATCCAAAAGGATTCTTGTGCCAGTATAAGGTGTCTAGTGTGAGTTTGTTACCAAGGAGCATGGTCTTAACTGTAAGGGTGTTGATGACATTCTTCAGAACCACTCAGTGATTATGATAGTTTTTTTTTGCATCTGCCCAAAAGAAACATCTCTATGAAACATATAAAATATGACCTTATGGCCACTTTTGGATACATGATGGGAATGCCAACAAAGTACTTTAAAAATTAGATTTAATTTAGAAAAGATATGACATGCACTAGAAGAGTTAAGAAAAGCAATAGAATATCATCAAACAAAAAGCTCATTGTGGTCTTTGGATAAAATGAATTTAATTTTAAATTGTGCTAGTCACAGTTATAATTAGCACGAACTGTTGCTTACTGTTAATATAATGTCTTAATAGCTTTAGCTTTATCTATTTCACTTTCAAAAGTATTACAACTAAATTTTTGGAGAAAATGTCTTCTTAAAATCAAAGGAAATTTCATGTGATTAAGTATTTAGGAGAATTGTTTTGATATGTGTAATTTATTTTATAATGCATCAAAATAAGATGAATTGATGGATGTATAAGGGTATGACTAGATGGGTAGATATGTGATAAAGCAATGATAGTAAAATGTTAAAGGTAGAGGTAGGTGCTGGGTATATAGGTGTCTACTGAAAAGTCTTCCAATTTTCTCTCTCTGAAGATATTCATGAGATAATGTTGGGGAAAAGAGAATGCATGTGAAATTTGCAACAAGATTGGGATTCCAATAAACTAGAAGAGAATTTTTTAAATGAAAATGTTCACATGACTAAAAAGGAAAAGATTCACATTCAAAGAATCTCAAAACCAATTTCTATGCTGGCCATTAAAGATCAAGCTACAATATAATCTTAATTAAAGATATTTAATTAAATCGAGCAATATAACTGCTATTTTCAACTTTCTTCATAATAATCCAAAATTTAAAAATTTGGAAGAAGAAAAACTAAAATACTCTATGGATATAGATGGTGAAAATCATAATATAAATGATAGCAATTTATATATTAAAATTAAAATATTTCAAAAGATTTCCTGTGATAAAGACAATTGATTACAATAACCCATTATGCTGTATGCGTCACAATAAGTCAAATTTATAGTTCACTTCTGAATTTAAGCATTTCTTTAACATTCTTATTGACATTTCAGTTGCTATTCTCTTAGCAGAATAGTTTCTCCAAACTGAAATTAATGAAAGTCGATGTAATAACTACGACTCAAGAAGGTTTGCTTCATTTGGCATTAGTGACCACAGAACATAAATTATGTAAAAATTTCAATTATAAAGGCATAACCAGTGACTCCATTGAAAGGAAGGCAAGAAAATTAATTTCCCAAATTAAATATATAATAATTTATTAATTACACAGGTCTTTATTTTTTTACTCTCACAAACATCATGAGCCCATCTACAGATCACTCAGACATATGCAATAATAATTAAATTCAGTTATCTTTGATATTTTGCCAACCTTCACTTTACACATATTTTTCAATTTAGATAAAATTACTTGAAAAATACAACTTGCCAAAAGCAAATTCTAGAAGAAGTAGAAAACCAGAATAGTACTATTTTTAGTAAAGAACTTGAATTTGTAATTAAACACATTCTCAAATCTCTAGTCCCAGAAGGATTTACTGGCAGATTCTTCTTACCAATCTTACATAAACTTTTCCAGAAAATAGAAAAGAAGGGCCTGTTCCTAGCTCATTTTATGAGTCCAGAATAACTAATAACAAGACCTGACAAGGACACTAGAAAGAAAGAAAATTTCAGGCCAGTCACCGTCATAAGCAAAGATGTTAAAGCCGTAAATAAAATGTTAGTGAGTGCTTTAAATCATTTACACTTTATGGTATAGAGAACACTTTGAAGTATGTAGTGAATGTCAGCAAAATATAAAAATGCTAATCCATCAGAAACAAGTTGGTTTTATTCTAGGAAGCAGGGTTCGTTTAACATTTGAAAATGAATCAGTGTGATGCACTACCTCAACAGAATAAAGGAGAAAAAAACATGATCCCATCTATAGATGTAGCAAATACATTTAATAAAGTTCATTGCCATTCACCAAAAAAAAAAAAAAAACCTCAGCAAATGAGAAATGCAAAGGTAATGCCCATATTTGAACTGTGACTCTCTTTCTCGTGGGCTTTTTCCTACCCTGGGAGGAGGGAAAATCAGAAAAGCAGGAGGGTTGATGTTTAAGAAGCAGCCCTCAGCCACTGGTGGATGAGGAGACAGAGAATAAACCCTCTGGATTCCTCATGCTCTGCCCAGGGTGGCTCTGAAGTGTGCTCTACACTGCCTCCCACTGTTCCCCTGGTCACTGAGTTCCATTGCCCACAGTGCTCACTGGCTGGTCCTGCCCCTCGATCGGTCTCTCTGCAGCTCTCTCTTCTCCAAGATTCTGCTCCATCAACTCCAGCCAGCCTGTGCTCCCCAGACTCTCACTCTGTCTGCCCCACTCTGGAGCCCTCCATGCTGTGGCCTGGAAATTCTCTGTGGGCAGTGAGCTGGGGCAGTCATGGGGCTCACCTCACCATTCTTCATTGTGGAAATAAATGAAGACCACTCAAATGAGAACAAGCAACGCCCTGCTTGGAGACTGTTGACATGGAGAAGCTACAGGCAGGCTAACTGGAGTTGGGGCTCCTGTCTGATTGGTTAGGGGTACCTAATTTGGCTTTCTCTGGTTGGTCTTAAGTTGAGATGGGGATAAAAATTAGGGAAGCTGTCAGTTATTAATCAAGTCCTGAACATTTGGGGCCAATTGTTACAGGGATTATTGTTTGGCTTCCTGGACTGGTTGCCAGAAATAGTGGTCTCCCTTTCTGGGCTGGTTACTGCAGAGAGTAGGTTGGCCTCCTGGGCTTGTTATTGCAGACAGTAAGTTGGCCTCCTGGGCTGGTTGCTGCAGATTGTGGGTCAGAGTTCGATTTTCGCATGTTGTCTGGCCATGGTCTGTTGGTATAGTCAGTCTCTTACCTCTCAGTGCTATCTCTTGGGTAATGTCTGAAAACTGTTGTTTCAAATGTTTTGCTCAGTGTTTTAGGTTTTTATGTGTGGAAGCGTAAATCCCAGCCCTGCTACTCTTTCTTGGCTGGAAGCAGAAGTCTCAACCTCCCAGAGTGAGCTTTTGGTTAATCATCACTCTGTAATCTACCTGTTTGCTTTGTCTCCATTCTTTTCTCTCACTTAGGACCAGGGACCTCAGCTTTTACCCCCGTCCCCTGACTTAGATCTTTGTAGCCCCCTTTGCTCTTCTCTGTCACTGGTCCATGGCAGCCAGACACTCCTCCTTGCCATGCCTTCTCTGGCTGGCATCCTGTCGTAAATAGGAAGAGCTCCTGAAAGCAACACTGCAGCACCCATTTCACCAGCCACCCCGGGAACTTCTCACCTCTCAGTTCTGGCCGTCGCCTGAGCCCTGGGGCTCTGATCCTTCCCTGAACCATGGCAGGATGCCCGGAGTTTTGCTTAGACTCACTGGCCATCTGTCCAGGCCAGCTTCTGTACCAGATAAGATGCCCCCACCCTTCATCTCTGTGAGCAGAGCTCTGCCCATGTTGGACACCCCCTCCGGATTCTGTACTCCTGACAGTCGAGAAGACCTTGCCTTCAGACACACTCCTTTTAAGACCGTGTGATTGACTAGGATCTCTGAAACAGCCCAAAACATCACATAGGAAATCCCTGCCTTTATGTTTGTCCACACTCACTGATATAATAGATGGTCATTTTAGTTGCACGTGAAGCTCTTCATCTTGTGCATTTTCTCTTCTCTGTGCTCGTTCAGCATGCCTTGAATGGAAGACGGGTTGTTTTGGGGGAATGATCTTCAGAGCCTGGAAAAATGTCTGTTTCCCTTGTAGGCAATTGTGTGTTGGATTTAGTCATTAGATTTTAAGTGTTTTTAGCTTTTTGATTAAGATACTCGTGTGTGTGTGTGTAGACATATATGTCTACACACACACACATAACACGTACACATATGTATACAGAGAGAGCTAAGTGTACAATTCACTGAATTTCCACTAATCAAACACACTTGTGTAGCCGACACCCAAATCAAGAAACAGAACACTGAAAGTGCATTTTTATGTATATTTTACTTGGCCTCTGCTATTAAACTGACAGTAAGATCCATGAGGAGGGGACTGCATCTCTGTTGCTCACTTTGTGTCTTCAGGGTTATATCAGAGTGCCTGACCCACATGCGGGGCCTAATATGTTGAATAACTTTGTTGACTGATGTTGAGTAGATGGAGCCATGCTCTCATTGGAAGTAAATTGAACTACATCTATAAAAAAATGAAATTCCTTCCTCCTTGGCTGTTACTAATGTATTTCTCCCATGTATGTTAATACATGGAGCTTCAGTAAAAGTACTGTTATTGAAAGTAAATTCAAATAACAATTACAAAAACAAAACAAACTCTTTTTCTCTGTTGTACCTATGAACACAGCTGTCATGGCCCCTCCCACTCTGGCAAATGTTGGCAGTTGGAATGGCTTATAGTCAGGATGGCATGAATAGCTGTGTGTGTTTGTGAGGTCAAATGTGTTTGGAGAAGTAAATGCATGGAGGTTGGCAAAATCCATTGTTGTCTGGCTAGCCAAGTGAGGACAAGAATCTTATTCCACTCCTCTTGGATGAGAAGGTGAGTCTTGCTGTTCAAGGAAGGAGCAGGGGACTGTTTGAGCCCAAGTTCCAAAGGCTGAGTCCAAAACTTTATCCCTGGTGAAAATGGCTCATCCTCACCAAGCCAGGTGCTCCTTATCTTGTATTTATCTTTGAGAACCATAAAGGTGGAGAAACTTGCGGCCTCGGTTTGCTCATCTGCAAACTTGGGAAGATGTGTTGAGTGACTATATTATCCCCAGTGCTGGACACTCACCAGGAAAGTCAGGGCTGGAAGCAGGGGAGTGTCCTCTTTCCTTCAGGGAAGAAGGATGAAAACAGGCACCCTGAGGAGGAGAAGGGACACCAGGAGTAACCCAGTGTTCCCACCACCGTCTTGTCGCTGGGGGGGTCACAGGCATTTTATACTTCCAAGAAGGCTGTCTTTGTTCATGCTCTTGGGAGGAAGAACCGAGTTAGACCTTGTTCTTCTTGTGAGGAAATGTGGAAAGCCTGCTACAGGTGAGAAAAAGACATGGCAGAGGGTTCCACAGGCCACCCCACTAGACCTGGGGGTGGTGAGAGGGGCTGAGTGGGTGGGAGAAAACACACTGTGGTGTGAGCAGGAGTTGTGCTATGTGTGAATTGTTCCAAATCCTTCGAGCTTCCTGCCAGAGCATTGAAATCCTTTGGCTCATTGTGGAATTTGGATCTGGGACAATTTGCTCTAAAGAGGGTTTGGCATACATAAGTCATTATTATTAATAAACACTTGGTGAATGCCAACCATATGCCCAATGCTGAAATAAAGCTTTTTTTTTTTTCTTTTTTCTTTTTCTCTTAGGTTAAGTTACCAAGTAAAGGAGAATGGTACTCAGCTCCTTGTTATCCCAGAAAGGCAATTTCACAGGACTCCGGACCCCACACTTATGTCTTGGAACCCCTGGGTACATGCTCCAAGGGTCTTTTCTATTTTAAGAGAACATTCCAGAACACCATAAGCAGTGACTTTAAACTCTTCACCCCTTTCATAATCAAAAGAATGGATTTCAGAGAGGAATGTAAGTGTCTTCTGACGTAGCCTTCAGTCTAACCTGCTTTTTTAGGATCACTCACTTCATAGTGACTGGGTTTTAATACTATGTGGCATTGAGAAGGCTGCTTCTAAATGACTGATCTTGAATTACGGATGGATCTTTAAAAATATGTTTGTAGAACAGGCCATATTTATTTTTAGTGGGTTTCTCCCCATAATGTTATCTGCATGTTTCCCTGTCTGTATGCTTGGTCACCGATGGGAAGCAAGGAAAAGTGTGATATCTAAGGAGGACATGCAAAAGAGTGTTTGAAAATTTTCCCTTCCTTTATTTTCTGGCAGTGACTTGTGTTTAGGAGAATTGGCATTAAAACAAGATAGTTCAACTCTTTTTATTTTTTAAGCCATCAATGGTTCTTCTGAATGACAGTGATCCCCATTAAGGGAGATTGGGTAAGGGGTGGAGAGAGAATCAAGGAGCACGTCAAAGAGGAGGAGAAGCAACGGCTTCCAGTATTTTCACCATGGTTTTCATCTCAGAATCTATAGGCACCATATAAACAAATGTTCAAAGGAGAATTAACTGACAATTTACAAAATAGAGACACTAGAGGAAAGCAGAAATGTTCTGAAAAGTTCACATACTTTTGGGTAGAGTTCTGGGGACTCTGGCCACAAGATAACCCATTTCTCTTACTGTCTCTGACACGCTGGGTCTTTCTCTAACCATAGGATGCATAAATTGCCCCTTATTGATATAATTTGGGAAGTCGTGCTCACAGACACCGCCCACCCCCCGCCAAATTCCTGCCTGGCAAGCCCACCAAAGTGCTTGAAAGTTTACCACTAAAGAATCATTTATCTCCTCAACAAATTCTTACTCTGTGCCGATTGTGTGCTAGAGCAGAATAACACGGCCTTGGCACAAATTGCCAGTACTTCCCATGTCCCAAGATCATGGCCAAAATCACTAGTAGATCATTCTGCTGTTTCTTGAAGAACCAAGATGCCATCCCAGATACTATCAATTTGTTTGTATCACTCCCCTACTTAGAATCCCTCAAGGGCTTCCCTCTTTGTATGACAAAGATCGAAGTCTTTACTATGGCCCCAAAGCCCCATGTGACCTGGCCCTGCCTCCTCTCCAGTGTCCCCTTAGACCCACCTCATCTTTGCTCTCTGTCCCCCAGCTACATTATCTTTCTTCTAGCTCCCCCAAAGGTCCACATTCCTTCCGGCTTTAGGATCTTCAAACTTGCTGTCCCTATGACTAGAATAGTCCCTGCTTATCCCAGCACATTGTCTTTACCTAGTTAACTCCTATTTATTCTTGAGATCTCAGCTCAGATGTCAGCCCTGCCCCTAGTCTAGGTCAGATCTCCCTCCTCCTCACCTTCATGGCGCGTGGTCCTGTTCTTCCCAGCGCCGATTACGGTTCACAATTACAGATTCGTCTGTGCGGTTAACATCTGTCTCCCCCACACACCTTCATATCTTGTTGCCTCCTCACACTATCCTGGAGCCGAGCTCCATACCTGGCGCTCAGCAGGTACTCAGTTAAAATGTATTGAATCAATGAGTATGAGCAGACACGTGAAATGAAATCTCTTCCTGATTGTTTTCCAGGCTGAGTGTTAGGGACAAAAAGTGAAATAATAGTAGAAAGAGCTAGAACTTTGGAGTCAGACCCAGAAAGGGACAATGCCATTTCTTTACCTACTACCTGTGTGACCCTGGCAAGGTGCTTAGCAGCTATCATTTATAGAGCGAGTGCTATGTGCCAGGAACTAGGCAGGTATTTTATATATATGCTCTCATTTAACCCTCACGACAACGTTATAGTTTGATACTGTTGTTTCTGTTTTACAGATAAGCAAATTGAGAGATTAAGAGGTCACACAGCTAACTAAATAAGTGACAGAGAGAGGAGTCAAATTCATGTCTGCTAGGGCCAGCACCCACTCTCTTAAACACTGTCTATATTATTTAACATCAGCGAAGTTCAGTTTGCTCATTTTGAAATGAGACAGTAATTTTGTAGGTAACTCTACTAGGAAAACTTCTGTCTTACCATCTCCTCACCCATTCGCCACTCTCAGATAAATCCCTGTGCTCAGTGGACTGCTAGAAGCGAGTGCTTCTTAGGGTTTGGTAGAGAAGGACTGTAAATTTGTTGAATTTACAGTTTTCCCATTAGTTTCAGTTAGCCTTTGCCATACCACAAGCCACCCCAAAACATGGTCACTTAAAATAACAGCTATTCACTATTTCTTCCACTTCTGTGGGTCGGCTGGGTGGCTTCTCAGCCTGTGTCACCTGCATTCACTCATGTGGCTCTCCTCACTGGAAGGTCCTGGGCACCTGGTGGTCAGTGGTGGCTGCAGGCTGGGTGCCTTGGCTCTCATCCTCACGAGGCTCGGCGGCTTCCTGGCACAGCTCCAGGCACGCAGGGGGCAGTGGAAGCTGCAGGGCGTCTTAAGGCCCCGCCCAGCCCCGCCCAGCCCCGGAAGTCTCGCACTGGCACTTCCACCACATTCTGTTGGCCTGGGCCAGTCACAAGGCAGCCCAGATTCGAGGTTTGGGGAAATAGATGTCCCCTGTAGAAGTGGGGAGAGCCAAAGAATCATTGCAAAGGAGCATGAGAAAAATTATTGTGACATCTTTGAAAAGACCACACACAACATATTATGGAATATGATGCAGTTACCAAAAATAATATTCACAAAACATTTGCCATCAGTATAAGAAAAGCCTTATGAAAATGGGAGAACAACGATATACATTGATATCATAGCAGAGCCTAGAAGCAAACAAACCATGCAGAGATGAAAGTGCAAAATGAAGGAATAAAAACACACAAATGAGAGAAGAAAAGGTGGAGCGTGACCTTCCAGGCGCTTCCCGGATTCACAGCACCAGGCAGTTGATAGAGAGGAGCTTTGACACCTGCTCTTGGAGGCTGCCTGGGGGCTGACACACACACAGATGTGGGGGCCCTTTCCTCCTCTTCCCGGGGATGTTTGCCCTGGGGCTGGAGGGCTGGACCTGCTCTCTTGCCTTTCCTTAATTCCCGGCTTCCTTCCAGATCCACTCTCATCTTCCCAGTTTTCCCCACCCTCCTCCCTAAGACAGTGGTCAGCTCTGAGGTCTGGGGTTGCTGTGGTTGCAATGTTTGCTCTCCTCTCTGATATAACACCCTATGTACTCACTTCAGCAACCCGTGGCTGGCTGTCCATGCAGCTTGAGCTGAGAGGCCAAGGG
Organism: Tapirus indicus; assembly: GCA_031878705.1. Lineage (NCBI taxonomy): Eukaryota > Metazoa > Chordata > Mammalia > Perissodactyla > Tapiridae > Tapirus > Tapirus indicus. Next base: position 58,216,544 of record CM062917.1, read on the forward strand.
CCCAGAACTGGAGGACTCCCCAGTGCAGGAATGCCCACGGAGGCCCCAGGCCTCTCTTGAGCAGTCTGAACTGCCAACTCTGCCCAGAGCATTCTGCCCGAGGCTGTGAGGAGGCACAGCTGGAAGAGGAGACCCCATGAGTCCAAGTATCAGGACCAGAGAGAAGTGAGCCTGGGAGCAAGAGGACCTGCTGCCCTCAGCTGGGAGGGTGTCTCCCTTGGATGGAAACCCACATCTCGGTTTAATAAAAGGGCTATGAATGCCTTTAAGGCTCCCTGGGGGCGACTGTGCTTTAAAGAAATGAAGACTTCTTTAGGGCCTCTTTAGGAGGTTTATCCTTTCTTTGTAGACTCTTCAGACTTTAAAGCTGAAAAGAACGCTAGCCACCACTGTGCACTCCCAGCAGCCCCCCAGGGCCCTGCGCCCCAGGAGCCTCTGCATTTAACCAGACATTTTTGCTGAATGTAGGACATTTTTTTGAAAGCTCATATTTTAGCTTTAATACTTTTGTAAATTTGATATTCTACTCTTTTAAAAATCTGATTGATTTAATGAAACAATAATGCTTTCAGTGTCTATCAAATAATGATTTTCCAGGAAGAATATTCCATGTGTTCCTTTTTGTCTTCACATGCCCGCAAGCTTGAGTATCAGGACTGAGAAATACAGACACAGCAGACGGGGGAGGGACCGAGGCCCGGCGGTTGGGTGATGGCCCTCACTCATGGAGTGACTGGCGAGTCTGGACTGGCCACCTCCCTGTGCTGACCCCTGCCTGAACAGCCTCCCCTCACAGACATCAGCTTTGGAGTCCTACTCAGCCTCGGATTGGGGTTTGGTTGGAGAGAAAGGAGACGAGTGGTAATATCTTCCAGATGTCAAAAAGATGACGTTACTTCTGCAATTTAATTGCTTGTAATAATGAAGGGGTTGAGAGAAGCAGGGAGTAATTAAAGATTTTGAGTAAAGCAGAAGTTCAGGTTTAGCAAGTTAATGATATTGGCAGGCGCAGAGGACAGGGAACTCCAAAGCCACAACCACCTACTCTTTTTGAGAGGAATGTGGCTATGGTGACTATGTTTTATAAACCAAAAATATGGCCTGATAAAGGAATTGAAAACATGCTTTAAAAAAAAAAACTTCACTTTTGACTTAGGAATTTATTTTTTGTAAGCCTTAACAAAGGAATACAAATAAATCTATATACTTATACATTTTAAATGGCCTTTTGGAAAAGAATGAAAGTACCTATAATTGGGACTCCCCCAGAAAGTCCGCCTTATAAATCTGCCTTGAGAGAGAAAAAGGATGTTTTTGCTGTGTTGTATACGTGAGTTTGTGGGGTTTAGAAGATTTCCGTTTGCTCTGTACTCACCCCCTAGATCAAGTCACTGAACTCCCAAGGGTCAATTCCTGCATCGGTAAAATGATAAAATTACAAAATTGCTACGGACCTTTAAAGTTTTGAAATTCTATGAATCTACGCCTGTCTCAAGCACTTCCTTTCAAACGTGCCTTTCATATTTTATTTAACAAATGACTTGATTGGTTGGTAGAGGAAAGAAGCTCGAGTGTCTGGCACTGCACTACCCCGTGTGCTGGCCCTGAGAGAAAGCTCTCGTGAAGGCAAGCCCGAGCCTCCGCCTCAGTGGGACCCTCAGTGGCTGGACAGGGCTGGTGAATGACAGGACTCCATGGTTATCGAATGAAGGAAGGAAGGAAGGAATGTGACCGTATCTATTGTTACCATGTATGTTAATTCAGGAAATGCCTTTTTTTTCTGGGAGGACATATATCATTTCATTAAAATACTTTGTAAGGTTTTCAAACTGGAGCAAAGTGATCGCTTTTATAAGCTAACAATTTATATAACAAATTAGCATAAACTAATATTCATTTTAATAGAAGGTGATGGAATAAAACTGCAAAGAAAATACGGAATTTATTTTGTGAAACCTTGGTATGTAGCTAACTGAAATGTTTTTAATAGCTTTATTGATATATAATTCACACACTGTAAAGTTCACCCAATTAAAATGTACAATTCTATGGTTTTTAATAAATTTACAGAGTTGTTCAATTGTCACAATAATTTAGACCATTTTCATCACCCTGACAAGAAACTGTTTACCCATTAGCAGTCAATTCCCATCCCCTCTCACTGCGTCTCCTCACTCCCCAGTCCCAGGCAACCACTAATCTACTTTCTTCCTCTATAAATTTGCCTATTCTGGACATTTCATATGAAGCTGAATTAAAAAAAACTTATTGTAGCATAATCCTAATTATGATATGTCCAATCCATCCTTGTGGATACAAACATGCATATTCATACGAATTCATATACCCAAATCGAAGGAGGCACACTTCGATATTCAAGTGGATTGTCTTCCATCGTTTATACTTATCTTTATTTCCAACTTTCTGCATTGATAATGTGTCAGTTCTCTATCAAGTGTTGTTCTGAATGTTGACAGTTTTTAGAACACAACGTCATATCGATGATGCTATGAAGTGATTGTAGAGGGTACATAGGATCTTCATTTTTATGAAGTAATGAAGAGTTAAACTAATGTTGAAATACTTCTATTTCATGATGAACATCTCTTTTCAAGTTTAGCAGCTTTACCTTTTAGTCTGCATTTTCCCAATCTTTTATTACAAATTGTATTTCTGCTTATATATGATATAATTTGTATCATATAGCTTTTAAATCCTTTCTGGAATGAGGCCCAATATAAACAAACATGTAGGTAAATCATATAAAAGATTGATCAATTTAATACAGATGTGAGCTAGAAATGAATGAGATAGGAAGATCATTAGGAATTGAAACCTGTAGTTGAGGACTGCAGCTCACCTTTCCAGATTTGGAGAAATGTGACTGATTTGGATTCTCTACTTTCTGTTCTTGTTCCCTTGAGCTGTTCCTTAAGTGTAAGGAAACATGTCAAATTTGGGAACAAGACAAACTATATCAGAATTGTGTGTGGTGCTTATTAAAAACGTGAGACTCACTGAGTCAGGAACTCTAGAAGCAACATCTGGGAATTTGCCTTTAATGACACGCTCAGTGCCTCCGGTGTCCGCACGAGTTCAGAATCTCAGAATGGAAGCAGAGGCGACAGACCGGGGCGTCATACACTGACAGACACATGGCCCCGCCGACCACCTCCCACAGGACCCTCCTTTTCTGAGGAAGACACCGACTGACTAAATGATTGCAATTTGGCAATCCTGAGTTTCTAGACTGTTGCCAGAAAGACTACCCTGTCCCTCAGCCAGGTCCCCACCCCTATAATCCTGCCTTCCCCTGACCCCCACCATGAGCTCAAATCCCAAAGATTTTGGGGGCCCCAGGAACTGGGATTTTATCAACATGGATAAACAGTGTTTGTGTGTAAAAACCTAGTGGCCTCCCCAGAAAACTACAGACCTCCTTTATGGTGTTTCTCCTAAGCGTGGCTGTTCTGATGCCAGATCCATGTTCTCTCTGAGCCTTACTCTTCCAGGACAGCCTTCCTCGGTTCCAGCTTGGTCTAACCCCGGCCACTCTGGGGCCCTTCTGCACACAGATGAGGCAAACCAGGAACCTAGTTCCAAGGGCTTAACTTGCCTCAGGCTTCGTCTTGGAGAGAAATATTTTATTCGTAGGTGCAAAAGCGGAAACCACGTAAACATAAGTTGTTTGCTAAAGTGAAAAATGTGAGCATGGACATTCCTAAAATATGCTTTATGTTTCAGTGTAAGTTTTCTTGTAATATTAGGGTTAAAGAGGAAAATCACTTGAACTGGAATTGATAATTTGGTGACTTCCATCCTGCTTTTAGGTTTGTGCATCCAGAAAGACAGTTGCTTCTTTATCAAGAAATCTGAAGGCAGTCTCAGATTGCAAATTCGTGAGTGACTTGTGTGTATGTGTTCGTGTGTGGGGTGTGTGTGAAGTGTGTAATTCCAAAGATTCTTTCTAGCTCTCATATTTTCCACAACCCATCAACCTATCAACAAAGTTTTCCTTCTTTTTTCATAGAAAATAAGTTTTCTGCAAAGCAGATATCATTCCTTCTCCTTGAGTTATGGAAACAGAGGCTTCAGGACCCTTCTTTCCTTTGCTGACACCCTCCCATCTTCAGATGTCAGAAACACCTTTCTCCTTTTCAAACAGACCATTTTGTTCTAGTGTTAGTGACAGTGTGAGTTGTGTGTGTCTGTGTATGCTTTGTGTGTGTGGCAGGGTGTGTGTAAGTATATGTATGAGAGTGTGGGTGAATATGTGTGCATCTACGAGTGTGTGGTGTGTGTGTCTGTAAACATCCTAAAGTTAATAAGGTCTAGAAAGCACAGAAGTTCTGGAGTCTTCTACTTTCTGGTGCGTGACTCAAATAGTGCCTGAGTTTAGTCAGTCATCGTAAGCTGCTATTCAGTGTCGGCAGCTAAGGGGTTGGAAGAAATGGACTGTGGTCCAGTCACATGCCCAGGGCCTGGAGATAGCATCCCCCTGCCCTGCCCACCAGAGCTGGTGCTAAGACACCCCTGATGGACCGGGCACTCTTGAGCCCCAAGCCCTGCGTCACCTCTGAATGTCTTGACCTCACTGCCATGCACACTTCCGGTTGCACCCTGCAACCAGACTGTTCATTCCCAGAAGCTCTCGTGTCCCCTGCAGTTGTGCTCCCACCGCGACTGTCAAAACTTAATAGAAGGAGAAGTTCTCACAGTCTCAGTAGAATTTATTGAAGGACATGTTCTTAATTTAAGTGTTTTATACATTTTCAAAACTTTCATGACTGCCACTACTATTGCAGGTAACATAAGATGGTATCTAACTGAGCCAAAGTGATACAGCATACTTCTTTCATTCTTAAATACACTTCCCCTCCAACATTTTGACATCCTTGAATTCAGGATGCACTTCCTGTCAACGGCAGATTACAGTTTAATTGGCAGTATATTTTCATTCTTTTCAAAACATAAAATATTGGTCTGTCTTTCACCCTATGAAAAATAATAGTGTCTTAGCTTTGATAAAATAATGCCACATTAATAATTCCAAGAGCGTGCTTCCAAAGGAGCTCTCACTCTTTTGGAAGTGAGATTCTCTGCTCCTGGTCAGAAGTACTCAGGACCCTGCAGAGGTCAGGCTTGGGGGGTGGAATGAGAAAGCCCTTAGCTGTCCACGAGAGGGGTGCCACCACAACCCCGCTCCTCTGTCCGTGTTCTCAGATTCCAGGGTGCAGGGTGCAGGGTCCAGCCTGCAGCCCGGAAGTCCACCCCGAGGGCTGGGGTCTTCCGGCCAGTCTCACAGGCAACCATGCAGGAGTTCGTGAGCCCCCGCACCTGCCCCAGGGCTTCCCTAGTGTTCTGCAGGCATCGTTCCTGGGTCTCAAAGGAGCCCTTTGAGAAAGGCCCTGGTCCGAGAGCGGAGGCTCTCGGAGCTCCCAGATCTCCCGGGTGTCATCGCTGTGCGAGGGACGGAGCTGGGCTGTCAGTGTCGCCCCGGAGCCCCCACGGCTGTCCCACATCTGGGGGACCATGGATACCAACACTGGCCTGGGGCCTCCGCGCAGCGCACCTCGCCTTCAAGACTGCTGCTAGGGCCCAGCGGCCCTCGCCGCATGGAAATTGCCCTTCTCATGGCGGTAAAATTCCCACTGCCACAGGGCAGGGCAGCCTGAGAAAAGACTCTGATTAAGCGAATTCACAGGAAACGGTGGGGACCGATGGGCTTCGGGGAGTCTTCCTGAGTGTCGGGCAGTTACGAGCATTTGAAGAGTTATGAGTGGGCATCAAGGAGCAGAGAGTGAGCAGGGGTAAAAGGGTGGGCTTGCTGTAGACGAGATGGGGCAGCGCTCCTGGGTGGGCTGCTCTCAGCGGCCAGGCCCCCGGCCGGGCGCCCGTCATCTCTGTCCACTGACCCGCTGTTTCCCACCACGTGCGCCGTGGCGGGCCTCGGTGCCCAGCCAGCCCGAGCCGGTGCACCCGGACAGCGGACGCTGCTCTTCTCCCCACTGAGAGGTCCGCGGCCCGTGTGTCCACGGGGCAGAGGCGAGGCGGCCGGGCCGAGCCGTGCTGCTCCCCGCTCCCTCCGCACACGCACCACTTCAGCCACTTCTTCCTCCTACTGGAAGTAATCTCCCTCCTCCCTCGGAGTTTCTCCGCCGCAGCGGGGCTAGTGGCCAGCTCCCTCTCTAAGGCCCCTTGTCCGGCCGCTGCGGACGCACACAGACGGCGATTGAGCGCGAGCCCCGCCGGCTGCGCCCGGCCGCCAGCCCGGTTTGAAGGGCAGGCCAGGCTCCCCGAAATCCCTAGTGATGTGACCGCCGAGCGGGGACCCCCGCCGCAGCGGTAACGAGGGTGAGAGGAGGGGGAAGCGCGGCTCCCCAGTGGTCACCCCGGGAGCTCCTGTCACCCCGTCCATTCCTCACTGCTCCCTCCCCCATCCCAAACGTTTCCTGGCTCCGAGAACCAGGTCGAATGGGCTCATTCTGCACTCATTTCCCCTGGGGCACTGCAAGCCTCCGTGTCGACAGCCTGCTGCTGCGGAGCGCACGGGGCGCAGGCCCTCAGGTCTCCCTGCGCTCCTCGCCTGGAACGTGCCCCCCCCAGTCTTTACTCAGACGTCACCCCTGAGGCCACCCCAGCTAAAATCACCGTCTCATATCCCTCTTCTGGGCTTTATTTTCCCCATAGCACTTGTTATTTGACACAGTCTACACTTTATTTTGTCACTAAAATGTAAGTTCTGCCAGGACCAGGATTCTTGTTAGTCACTGGATCCGCAGCATCTGGAGGAGCGCCCCACAGAATCTAAGGCTCGAAAATGCTCCTGATGAAGAAGAAACTGTAAAACTCCTAATTATAAAATCACCGTGATGTGCTAGCTCTAATGCTCATTTTCATGCCCTGCGCCTACCTCTTCAAAAGTCGCCCCTTCACTCCTTCATCCGGTCCCACGTCAACAAACTGCGTAATTGAGCGCCGGCTGCACGCCTGCGGGGTTGGAGAGCAGGACGCGACCCTGGCTCCGGAAAAGTCCCTCTGCTCCCTCTGATCGGGCGAGATGGCCGGTGAGCAGATCATCACCGCCCCGGGTTTTCAAGGTCTAGTCCAGGAGGGGGCACGTGAGGCCAGCGTGGGGTTTGGAGACCTCAAATTAGGCCTCCGGAGATGACGAAGGGGAATCTATCCTGTGCTCAGAGGATAGAAGGCAGGCCATTGCGGCAGAGGCAAAAGCCCGCGTCACCACAAGCATGCCATTGGAATAATTCAGGCAGGAGAAGGTGAGAGAAGGACTCAGAGGGGGACCAGCTACGCATGAGAGGCCCAGAGAGCAAAACCCGTGGAGGTGAGGGGGCAGGTGGGGAAGGAAAAGCATGAGAGGACATGACCCACAGACACTGGCTCATTAGGACAACTGAGAGGTGATAGCGGTGTCTGGACACAGGAGGAGAGGCGGCTTGGGTGGAGAGAAGGTCAGCTCCGCATGGACATGCTGCACTGGCGATGCCTGTGGGTCCTGAGGCGGGATGGCAGTGGGTCATTGGAAATGGAGAGCTCCTTCAAGAGAAGGGTTTGGGCTGGGAAAGGGTTTAGGACTGGAACTTAGAAATGGCCGCTGATGCTGGGAGTTAGTGGGAGCCACAGTGGGGATGCTGGGCCCTGGTTCTGAGGGTACCTGGGTGGTGGGAGAGCTGCAGAGGAGAAGCGTGGCGTGTGGAGGGGAGGGTGTGGGACTGACAAAGCGGGGAGCACAGAGGGAAGAGGGGCAGCCTGGAGGTGGCAACTGGTGAGGGCCAGACTATAGTCCTGGAAATGCAGAGAAAGGAGAGAATATTTAGGGACAACAGATGGGACGGGAGGGGAATGGGTGCCAAGCACCTTTGTGGCTGTAACTCGCACCCAAGAACCCTCTGCAGCCCCTGTCAAGTCCCTCTGGTTTGGGGCAACTCCTGTACATTGCGTCTCTGGGGCTGTCCCCCGATTGCTGTTGGGAATTGCCCCTGGCTCCAACACCAGCGATCACTGGTGAGGCCCTTTGTCAGAGCGTGGGGCCCCCAGAGCCTCTGGGCAGGTGTGGAGAGTGGTCCTGGGTAGCCATGGGGGCCTGCGCCCAAGAGCTCCCTGGTCTCTCTGTACCCAAGACGCAGACAGAGGAGATCCTGAGAAATCCCGGGACTGGGGGCAACGGCTTCTCAGTGGCTTGAGGCCCCCGCCCTGCCTCTCTTGGGGCTTTAGGGGAGCCTTGTTGACCGGTCTTTCTCAATACCTGGCACTGTCTGTCGTGGCCTGTGGGGCTGAGCAAAGGCCCCAGGCTTCCTGGCTGACTGGGCTGATTTTCTTGGCATTTTCTTTATTATTTCTTCCTCCTCCTTCCCATCGGAAGGCTGGGAATTGGGCTGGGCTTCCTCATAAGCGCTGGCTGGGTGTCCTCCAGCACGCCAGTTCACCCAAGTTGCTGCCTCCTCCACAACAGAAGAAAGGGAAGGAGGAGTTTAGCTCCAGGGCCCTGAATAGATGGCGATTCCCCAGGATGCTGGGCTAGAAGGAAACCTCCTTTATGAAAACGAAGACTTTTCCCCCTTGTGCTTCTGTCACATTATCTATAAAATGAGGGTGTGGCGAGGCCATCTCTAAAGGTTCCTCCACCAGTGGGCGGGGCAGAGACTTAAGCAGGACACTGCTTAGAGAAGGATCCCTCTGATATCTACTCCTACAGATGTGAATACGGTCGTGCGCCACACACCCATGTTTTGGTCAACGACAGACCACATATACGCCAGTGGTCCTGAAAGATTGGTAGCAGATAGCCTAGGTGTGGAGTAGGCTATACCATCGGGATTTGTGTAAGCATGCTCTGTGATAGTCGCATGACGACAAAATCACCTAACAACTGACTCAGATCATAGCCCTGTCGTCAAGTGATGCGTGACGGTTGGTCCTAAAAAGGTCACGGGGAAAATGGCTTCCCCGGCTGCTTAGTTTAGCCCCTAAGTCTTCTCTCAAGAGCCTTGTGGGGAGACATGGGAAGGGAGAGGGCAACTAGAAACTCAGAAAAGCAAGACACTTTCAAAATAAGGAAGGGAGATGAGATTGTCTCTGGTGCCAAGAGACAGGGCCTGAACAGCAGAATTTCAAATTCCCCGTCTGCCACCTTCTGGGGTGACCTTGGCGCTTTACTGAACTCTTGAATATCCACATCTGAGAAACCTTTCAAGGGTGTCGTGAGGGCCAGTGACCACGTGTGCAGTGCTTGACCCTTCCTATGCGCCGAGTACACTTTCCTTCCTTGGACACGCATCATCACCGTTGGAGTCCAAACACGCCCCCTAACACATGGGCGTGGGAACATCCAAGTGGGATGACAGGCATCTGGGCTAACGGGGCCCTTCGCGCTTGCCCTGTCCTTCTCGCTCATCCACACACTCTCTCCCGGCCTGCTCCTTGCTGCCTGGCCCTTCCTGGTGGGTGCCACCCTGTTGCACCCATTTATTCCAGTGTGAACTAATGTGGGGGCCTGGCTCTGGGCTCCCGCTGGTCTGGTCCCATCAATACTCTCCCTACAGTGGTCCTGGGCACATGAGATGTGACAGTACTATTGACCACCTAGAGTGTGGAATGGCAAGGATTTGGAATAGGAGTTCTTTCTAAACATCCTTTTAATGGCCTGAACATTCCTAATTATCAAACAGAAAAAAATTAATTCTGGGAGTTGAAAATGGCGTTTATCAAGAGGCTGCTGCATGCCGGGAACCTGTGGCACTTCCCCGCAGCATCATGAGATACGTCCTGTTAGCTCCACTCTACACATGTGGAAATGGAAGGCATGAGAGAGTTCGTGTTTCGCCTGAGAGGCGAAGTCAGGATCTGGACCCTGCTCAGTCTCACAGTTGGTGATTTCTTGTACCCCATGTGACTTGTGAGGAATCACCGCACACAACCAGGGGGAAGCCTGTCCCTGGACGTTATCAGTACAGAGTCCTGCATTCCATTACCTCCCCATTTCCTGCGGCTGCCATCTGTCACACGGCCACCTGCTGGGGAAAGACTCTGAGTGGGGGGATGGGAGAAGGAAGCAGGAATTTCCTATGTGGGCGGGAGCAACAGAGGACTTGAACTCTGTTATTTTGGTGGCTCTACCTTGTTCAAGCTTAGGACCAGGTATGAACAGTGGGTAATAGGCCTAGGAAAAGTTAGCTTACAATTTATCTGGTGATGATTTTAGAAGAACACACATTTCCATGGACTGCGCACTTCAGAGGGAAGCCTCAGAGTAGAAAGTCAAGGACTCCCGTCTCACTGAGTCCGCTGTTGCAAGTGCACATCAGCTTCCTTTTTCACACTCTCGGTGCTCCTTACTGAATCCAGGCCTCAGTGAAATCCCACCTGGTCACCCAGCACTGAGGCCTCCACCTGCTGCTCTCCCTACACTCTGTGCCAGACTCCACACGCCCGTGGGGCCCTGCCGAGCTTGTGTGCAGTGGCTGGAGCAGCTGCGACCTCTCTGTGGATGGCAGCCTGCTCTCCAGGGGCTCCCTGTCAGCTTTGTGACCCTAACAGGGAGAACCAAACTGAAATATCTGATTTGGGGGCACTGGCAGTAAAGGAAATATTTTCGAGTGGGGAGATCCTTTCTGACGCCTCTCAGATTCTATTGATTATAATTACATTCTCCACCAACATGTAAGGTCAATTCTTCCCCTAAAAGAAGGGAATCTTTGCCTTCAAAATACTGTCCTCAAAAAGGCTGTTTTGAGCTCTCTGCCATTACAACACCCCATTCGCCCTTCACGCTTTGCACTCACCTGTGTGCTGATTTGTTTACTGTTTTGCTTGTCTCCTCTTTCAACTGTCTGCTTCATTCTGTTCCATTCTCCACCCTAGAGTCAGCCTAGTACTTACAGACAGAATGTCTTCAGTTAGGGGGTCCAGTTTAACAGTAACAGGGGGCTTCTTTAGGGCTTTGGGGTGATTAATAGAGATGGCAAAAGGGAACACAAAAGAAATGAACATGGGTTAGGAAAGACCTGGGTTACATTTTTCAAACTTTTGTCTCCAAATTCATGCTCTTTTTTGGGGGGAGGGGTTGAGGAAGATTCTCCCTGAGCTAACATCTGTGCCAACTTCCTCTACTTTACATGTGGGTTGCTGCCACAGCATGGCTGACGAGTATAAGTTTAGGTCTGCACCCGGGATCCAAACCCGCAAACCTGGGCTGTCAAAGCAGAGGGTGCTGAACTTAACCACTATGCCACAGGGCTGGCCCCAATTCATGCTTTTTCTGTTGGTCTACATAGTAACAAAACAAAATGAGCTCCTCACCCGGGGAGGATGGAGATGCACGAGTCTGGCAGCAGCTGTGCCTCTCCTGAGGTTCCCCAAGTCGCAGCCCTGCAGGCCCAGGGTGGGATCCCCTGGAAGTAGGTCGTGTGCGTCTTCCCTGTGGGCACCACCAGGCCTGTCAGAGGGAGGGCGTTCAGCCCTGCACACATTCTCTCACTCAAGATTCTTCAAACCCAGATTCACTGAGGTGGCCCCGAGGGGCAGATCGTCCTGTGCCCTCCCCTTGGAAGGCTCTGTCCCTCACTTGTCATATGCAGACTTCAGATTTTTTCTAAAAACTCTCTGATACAAGTAATTTTTCTAGATTAACACTGAAGTAAAAATATACTTTTAAAAAAATTATCACAGGAACAGAAATATTGTGCCTGAGAATTAGCTGAAGAAACCTAGAGAATTTAGGTAGATGAGTTATTTCCACCATGGGTGTTTTCCTTCTCTCTCTGGATAAAATTGCTTTAATTTCCTCCAAAGCAGCACTTCCTAACAAATGATACTCATACCCCCCTCCCTGGTCTCTGAAATGATTTTAAATTTTAAAGATTGTATATATATATATATATATATATATTTAAATGCATTGTAACAGGTACATTTTTCAGAATCACATAAACTCAGTACTAAAATGCAACCTTATATCTCCAAAACTGTGCTTACCTTTTATCTTGAGCCCCCATTCTGCCTAATGCTAGCAACCTTAATCTTGTCACCTCCAGGGTTTAGCATTGATTAAGAGTGTAGGGACTCTATCCGTAATCTAGTGTTTGTAGATATTTAAGTGACACTACAACAAAATAAGTTTAAATCAACTCTAGAGATGAAAAGGAATGTTTTTCCTCCAAAGGGGGTCCATACATCATTCACATGTAAGCACTGGGCTAGCCGCATTAGCAAGACTGGAGAGAACTGGGAACAAAAATTCTCAGGCCTGTTTTTGTTGAATATTTAGAGGACACTTAACGATTCTCCCCTTGGAGTTGGGGCTGGGGAGTCTTGCAAAGTCACCAGGCCCTCTCTACACACCCACGTTCTTACCCTCCTGGCATGTGATGTTTGCGCCTGTGCATGTGCGTATTGGTATGGTGTTTGCCAAGAAGACAGCACTGGGCGGGTCCCTTGGGTGCACAGCACAGAAACCAGCACCCAGGGCGTGGTGGCTAGAGTGGGGACCTTTTATTAGGTCACAGGAGAGGACACTCAAGGACAGAGTCCTCTCTCTAATTGGTTCTGCACCACATCTGGCTTTTCTTTGTGCCAGATTAGAAGGGCTGATTCGCTCAAACTCATGCGTTCTGGGGGTTGGGCGAGGTTTCCAGTTGTTCACATCCCTTGAGAAAACCTCTTAGCACTTGGGTATCCGTCTCTGTCCGCTGTGACATGTAGGTCTTTGCACGTTTGCTGTCATTGTGTTTTTATACATTTTATTTGTGTTTACACCATCTTTCTCCTTTTGAGAGAGTAAGTTCCTTAAAGACCTGCTTTTTTTTTTTTTTTTTTTTGGTGAGGAAGACCAGCCCTGAGCTAACATCCGTTGCTAATCCTCCTCTTTTTGCTGAGGAAGACTGGCCCTGGGCTAACATCCGTGCCCATCTTCCTCCACTTTATATGGGACGCCGCCACAGCATGGCTGACAGGCAGTGCGTCGGCGGGCGCCAGGGATCCGAACCAGCGAACCCCAGGCTGCCAAGCGCGGACTAAACTGCTGCGCCACCGGGCCGGCCCCAAGACCTGCTTTTTTTTTTATTGTTAATAAACCGCGTGCAGTGAAAGTTAAAAGATGGCCCGATGTACCATTAGATGAACACAAACAACTCATTTCTTAGGAGGACAAATCATTAAAACCTTCAAAGTATTAGAAGTTTGGACCTTCAAAAACTCTGCAGAAATGACAATTTGATCAAACAAATGGTTCAAGGGGTAGGGTGGGTCTGTTCCCATAAGACAGATACTTGGATGACCACCCACTGCTCGGGGTCGGTCGTCACCACCATTCTGCTCACCACCCCCATCAACCCAGGCCCAGGGCTTGGATCAGTTTTCCAGTGGGAACAGCAGACCCTTCAGTCCTGGGTCCTACCAAGGGAATATCAAGGATTTCTCGGGGAATTCTGTACGATATAAATGTAGCTTTTCTTTTTTTCAGATTTAGGTTCTCCCAGGTTGACATCTCACCAAACAAATTATAACCAGCTTTAATGTTTGATAAGGTGACACCAAGACTAGAGAAACCCGGGGGAGCTGCATCCATGAGGCAGCATCATTCTTTTAAAAAATATGTATTGATATGTCAATTATATTTCAAAAAACTGGGAAAGAATGAATGGCATCTATCTCCTATCTCCATCCCTTAGGACATACAGTATAATTTTCAAACTACAGACGGTGTACATTTGTTTCTGCTTTTCTTTCTCTGATTTAGACACATTGCTACTGGGTATTTAAAATAGGTCCCTGCAACTGCTCTACTTCATCACCACCATGCTGAATTTAAAAATTAACATGGATTGAGTAAAGCCCATTACAGCTTTCAGGAACTATCAAGAAAATAAACAGGTGGTATATTATCTTTATTCCATGAACAGATAATGCCCTTCATGCTTTTCTTTTCTAAACCAGTTCTGGTCATGAAAAGGGAGACATATGCAAAATGTTTTCACTGTGTCAAAAAGCATCTCAGCTCCTGGTACATTGTACAAACTTTATAAGCAAGAGAAATATTCCATGTAAATGATATCACACCCTATGTTTTAGGCAGTTATGCCTGAATCCTTTGTTGCCTTTTTTGACTACAGGGCATATAATTCCAGACAGACCAAACATATATATATATATGTTATATATAATATAATATATATATTACATATATTTGCATATATATTTTGTATGTATTGAGCTCTCAATGTGTGCCTGTGTTTTTGTATAGGGCATTTCTAAGATGGAATATAACATGGACCTTATCAAGAAACTGATAATCTAAGGGAGCTAGGGGTATATATGAAGAAACTACTTACAAAGCAACAAAGAACAAAATAAGTTCTGCAAAAGAAGTCATATCAGGATGTTTTAGGAACATAAAAAAGGAGGAAAGATATCTAAGGGAGACCTGTGGGTGTCACACTGGTGACAACTACAGCCCCGCCCGGAGCATAGTGGACCTAGACACGCCCTGGGAAAGTTATTACTCAGGGATTTGCCTGGGTGAGGTCCAGAAGCAAGACCATCTGGAAGGTCCTCTGAAAACATTAAAAAACAGCAACTCTCCTGTATCTCTATATCGTGAATTTTTGAGCTCCTGGTTTATGAAGGGCACTGTGCTACACACTTTACGGGAAATACAAAGAAACTAAACCAGGTCTCGATTCCCCAAGTGCTGTGACTAAAGTCTAAGAAGCACCCCCAGAAAGGGGATGGCATCAGCCGAAGATCTCTCACTTGTGGCATCACTATGGTGAACTGCAACCATCTGAGTTCTGGTCTTCAGTCTGGCAGGCAAAGAAACCAGCAGCTACCAGCACCCCCGAACAAAGATCAAACTCTCCGTGGTGGACTCATGCTGACCCATCTTGAGAGAGACTGCCATGCAGCCCAGACTAGCAAAGCATTAATCTACCATGAGGAAGAACTCTCCACAGATTGGGCTATCATCCTGGGTGCACCTTCCAAGGTGCCTGGGAGAGGGAATGAGTGGTCAGAAGGTTGCTTGGTGATGGTGGGTTTAAAGAAAGGAGAGTTCAATTATTTCACCGAAGCATAATGCAACCAAGCAATGGTAGAGCTGGATGAAACATTGCTGCTGCTGGTCAGAGCTGTCCTCCAGAGGCTGCATCTCCCTTGCTGGAGAGGGGGCCTCTCATGCCAACCTGCCTCTCCATCTTTCCCATTTCTCCGCCCCATTGGCTTGTCTGATAAGAGAGTCTTTCTTTAGTTTGGTTCGTATGTTGTTTAATTAAACTAGAATCCAGCTGCTAATTACATTGGCCTTGGACATATTCTTTCCCCCACTTATGTGTTGGTATGATCATTGTCAGGTTCTTGGCAAGGCCGGGGGTAGGGGACACCTCACTAACATCCTAATAATTCACATACTTCTACATCCTAGTTGAGTAAACAATGCCCGTGCAAGCATCACTTCTTCTCTCCTCTGAGAAAGCAGGCTTCTCCTACACACGTGTATCACACGGATCCTTGAGGAACCTTCATAGACTGTGGAAGCTAACGTGTTATGTTTCACTCCTGTGTATCACTCTCTTCTGCTGCTTTATGTTTTCCATCTGATCTAGTCCTTGCTCAGTCCTGCAATGTCAATGTGATCTTCCTAGTTCACAGTGGAGAAGACTAAGGCCTGGGGGTGCCATAGCTGAGCTAAAGCAGACAGGTGGTGGGAGCCCGAGTCACAGTCAGCTAAGACACCCAACACTCCCAACGCCAAGTTCAGAGGTTTCCAGCTACTCTCTTGAAAACAGAATTAATAAATCTGGACAACATGTGAACAGGTCCGCTAGTGTCATCTGTAACAGGAGAGAGTGCAGAGAGCAGAGCCGGGAGGGCCAGGGCTGCGCACAAAGGAGTACCACCATAGCACCAAGTTCAGCAAAAAGACTTTGATGGTGAAAATTCTGAATGCAACGACTGGTCTGTGAATGGTCCTGTGACACCCCTTTCTAAACAAGCATGTGCAAGGAATGGAAACGGAAGTGGAAAAGCCATGTGGGCTTGCCCATTGGCTCCCTTTAACTCGTGACACTGTCTTCATTACCATGCTTTTTCTTCAAACTCAAAACTCATCTTCATTTAAGTTAGACAAAAACAAAATTCATTTAGCATGAATCGGCCCTTCTGTGTTTCCTCTGAACCCAGTTTCACTTTGTTGTTGGCCTGCGGTTGCGGGTTTCAAAGGTCAGAACGCAGCCTTTCTTCCCCAGAGGAGAGCAGCTGGCTTTGTGGTGGCAGAGCCGAGCAACGGCCTCTCGCCCGTGCAGTGGGCGCTGCCGGCAGGGCCTCCCCAGTGTGCCCCTTGGCGGGTGTTGCCTAGTAAGCCTGGAATCTACCCAGAATCAGGGAGACTGGGGAGCTTTTCAACTCTATCCAGGGTTTGCAAGGACTGCTGATAGGATGCGAGGGTGACCCTGTGGACAGTTAAAGAGATGAAAGGAAGCTTTTCGGATTAAATAAGATTTAGGAAATAAAAGGATTAGCAGGACACAAAAGCTAGATTTACGGGTTTATTTAGCCAGTGCAGTGTGGCATGCTGGGACGTGGGACATCCAGAAAGAGATAAAAGAGATGAACTCAGGAGGTCGCAGGGCAGCAAAGACGAGCAGGGTCCCCCCGAAAGCCTGCTCAATCTTATGATAATTGAAAACGGGCTAGAATGGGATACTTCCCCGTGACTAATTCTGACTCCTCCACCAAGTAATAAGAAGACATACAATAATGAGCTATCTCATGGATTTGGGGTCAGGGCTCAAATAAGCTTAGGAAGTAGAACGCTCATTTTATGACAAAATCTTATTCACAGATTGTTTGTATCTTGAGCAACAAAGCAAAGTGTAAAATTGGGGAGTGGTGGATTTAATATCATTTATGGGTAGCAAAAAATCCCAGAGATAGCCTTTTAAGTTGGTTATCTTTGCTCGCTATTTCTCTTCTCCCAAATTGTCAAGCCAGAAATCCCAAAGCTCGAAGGGGCGAAAGCATGTCTGGTCTAATGAGCAATGTGAGTGAGGCGTCCTTTCCAGCGCCCTGACAGGTGGCCCTCTGACACAGGCACAACCCCTCCTGGTCGTGGGGAGAACCGTGTGCTTTAGAGGCAAGTTACCACACTGTAAGACGGAGGAGTTTTTCAATAGTTTTTCCTTACATTATACCCACATCTTCATCACCACTGGTCCTTGTTCTGCAAGATGGAGAAACCTAGAACAAATCTACCCTCTCGCTTACACGATTGCCAGTCAAACATCTGAAAACAGCTAGGACAATGCCCTTATATATTTCGTTTCCCTGGTTGAACTTCTCACCCCCTCGGTAATTCCTGTGATTTGATGTCTGTTTCCTTTGCTGGGACACTGAAAGGAGAGAGGGTGTTGCTTTGCGCCTCCTTCCACACCACTCTCCGTGCTGTGCCTAGAACCACTAAAGAGATTTCCCTCCCTAGTCAGGTGTCTTCTAATCCCTGGGTCTCTATGCTTGATAAACATATCCCATGAAGCTATCCTCGTCAAAGTCTTCTTCTTGGTGTGAGACTACAAAAACTGACACTAGAAACCTACTTTAAGAGCCATAATTAATTCACGTTATCACATCTCTTCATTAGGTATTCATCAGATGTTTATTGAGTGTCTGCTAAATATCTCGTGTCCACTTAGTGCAAGGAATAGGTGAGTGAGACACGGTCATGGCCCTGGAGGGGCTCACAGTTTAGGAGAGGAAGTAGACACTCAAGATAATTAAATGTGACAGAAGCTATAAGGGAGGTAGTTTCCAGAGATTAGTTCCAAAATATCTGATTGTCCAACAGGTCAACAATGAGGAAAGAGCTTTCTCAGGAGGAGGGAATGTGCATGCAGTTAGGAAGGCAGGTGGGGATTTGGCATATTCAGAAAACCACTGGAAAAGTTGAGAGGTTTTCAATCTAGAGTGAGTTGGTGTGGTGAGAGGGAGAGGGAGAGGGAAAGGAAGAGAAAGGGAGGGAGGGAGGGGGAGAGGGAGAGGAAGAGGAAGAAAAGTAAAAGTGCCTTCCAGCCCTGGCCAGGGAGATCTGAGGGAAGAGGACATGTTTACCTGAAACTAGAGCATCAGCACTGGATGAAGAACAGGTCTAGAACAGATGCAGGAGGGAAGAGAATATCCGTGTATGTACCTGTTATTGCTCACAATGACAAAAGTCACCCTCGGTTTCACTACTTTATTACTTCACTACTCCACTACTTCATTATCTCTAGGTTGAACTCATTTCCCTCTGACCATATTTTAGAAGTTATAAAAAATGGATATAAACTTTCAAGATAGGAGTGGGCTGAATCAAAGTACATCCAAGCCAAAAGACACCATGGCAATTATTTGGTGAAATGATTTTCAAAAACATTTAGCAGTGGCCCCTTTTCTTCCGATGAGGAAGCCCCATGTGTACAGCAGGTGTGGGGGAGCAGCTCTGCGTGGGGGGCGGGTGAGGGTTCCAAGCATGGACACTCCCATCCTTCCCCTTTGTCCTTCTTCCCTTCTCCCAGCCCTGCCCATCCTCAAGAACACAGCCAGCACTTTCCTTCCACAGATAAGGAAACTGAACTGAAGGGCAGAAGCCAAGTGAAGAGAAGAGCTGGAAAGACCAATCTGTGGTACAGATAGGGCCAGAAACACAGACTATGTTCAGATACAGGTGAAGGCACCCCTGCCATGTTTCCGGTAAGAATGGAATCAGTGGATGGCCTGTAAGGAGTTTGCCTAGTGAAGAAGCAATTGATGAGAGTATAGGCCACAGGTTGCTCTGTGTCTTTAAAATTGAGCAATAAATCTAAATTCCATAGATTTAAGGAGAATGGTATGCATGGAGTCCTGGACCCTCTCTGTGGCTCTGTGAGCAAAACCGGGGGGCAAGTACAGAAATAGAGGGGTCCTAATGAGGAAACATAGAAACGATAGCTTTCACTTTGGGCTGTAAACCGTGAAATATGAAAGACCTTGTTTTTAAAATTAAAACCCAGGTGTTTTTAAAGGAAGGAAGATTCGCCCTGAGCTAACATCTGTTGCCAATCTTCCTTTTCTTTTTTTTTGCTTGAAGAAGATTCACCCTGAGCTAACATCTGTGACAATCTTCCTCTATTTTATATGTGAGTTGCCACCACAGCATGGCTGACGAGTGGTGTAGGTCCATGACCGGGATCCGAACCTGCGAACCCAGGTGGCCGAAGCAGACCGCACCAAACTTAACCAGTATGCCACGGGGCTGGCCCCCTAGAACCCAGATTTTTAACAAGCATTTATCATATGTTTTCTGTTGTAGCACTGTGCAAGCACCAAGCATACAGTGGAGAATCAAACAGACGTGGTGTCCATGCTCAAGGTGCATAATTCAGCAGGAAAACAGAAAATTAATAAACTAACAATTTACACTTTCTATGCGCTAGATATAAGTTCGTTTAACCCTCACAACAATTCAGCAAAGTCACTCCTCTTACTAAGGGAGAGATGGGGTCACATAAAGGTTGCAGTCAGCTCCAGGATGCTTGAGCACCACATGGATTGGCCTACAATTGTGACAAGTGCCATGAAGGCCACAGACAGGAGCAGAGGTGATCACCTTCCATCTCACCACCTCAACTACAAATATTTTCGTTTTTCCTTATTTATTTTAGTAGTCCCCCCCCCCGAGGGGGGCCCCTTCTGAGGTTGACTTAGTAGCAAAAATAGCATACACATACTGGCCTTCACGATTCACAAGTCTATTAACCAAACCCTTGTGAGGTACATGTGACAGGCCCTACTAATCCCCACAAACTCACCCTAAAATATCCAGGGCAGCTTGTCAGTATGGGCTTCCAAAGGTCCCCATCAGCTCCATGATTCATACCAGCCGCAGACTCAGCCTCTCAGTGTCATAAGGTAACGGTGTCCTCTCCTGGACTGGAGGTCTGATTTCTGAAGACCCCTGTGACGGAACCAGAGGCTTATGGCGGGAAATAGAGGTTGGAGGATCAGATTTGGGAGTAAATCTATAAAATTATGTGGTAAAACTAAGCAATATAGACAGCACGCTGCAAGTCTCAAGTGGTAACAAGTAATGGCCATTTAAATTTTTTCACCAACCCTTCGCAGTCACCTCATCTACAAAGCTGTTCCAAGCTGTCGCCCATGGTGGGACACCCCGTGCCTGCCTCTACATTCCCACGTGTGTGCCCTGCCCATACTTCTGTCACAGGACCCCAGGCACTCCTAGCTAGAGTTGTTTGCCTCTTCCAGCTGGAAGCCCCTCAAGGTCAGGAAACAGTCCCTTGTACCTGTCAAGACCACCAGTGTGTATGGTGGCAGGGGGCACACCCTAAGTGCTTCAAGAATGTTCCCAAGTGAATGTTTGATTTTCCTCATCAGGGTTTCAATTAATCTTCTGCTGTGAAAGACATACTCTTTATAAGTGACTTGGGGTTTTAACTTTTATTCTATTCTTTATTTCTGGCCCCTTTGTACAGCAGCTGGTTTTTCCGTTAGGCACACATTGTAGCTTAATTTGCCATTTTTCTTCACTAAATGATAAAATATTTTTGACAGTCAATTGTCTCTGTAAGATTATATGATTTCCATTAGAGTTTATTTCTAAGAAGATTGTGAATGTAGCTGTAAAAACCTTGCTTCTAGCCACAAGACAGGGTTCTTAAGGTGAAAACAATAAGTCATCCCCACTCCTAATATGCACTAAAAATTCTTGGAAAAAAATTGAGAATAATTTAAACCCAAATGAATAGAGCTAATACTGATTAAAGCCAGAAAATCTGAATTCCAGCCTTGTCTGTGGTCCTGGAGAAAGTATTTCCACAGCCTGAGCCTGGCCTGGCTTTCCCTATAAGAGCAATGGAAACAACCCTCCAGCTCTGACCCCTGTACAGAAAGTGCAGGTGACAGACTCACGGTGAAGGTGGGGGGTGTGTCTTTATGGCAAAACACAAATCGATTCAGAGGATCCTTTGAATTTAATAGCTTTTCATAAAATCATAGAATTTGACTCTCCCATTTTATAGATGAATAGACTTGAGGCCCACAAAGTCAAAGATGCTTGCCCAAACCACACAGCTAGTTTGCAGCAGAGCCAACAAGATTTGTTGGACCAATACTATTTTAACTGCACTGTATGACTGTCTTTTCACACCAGAGAACTTGCAAAAACTATCTGGGCCTAGATGGTCCACAAGTTAATAGATCATTAGGACACAAAAATTAGTTGAAACTACATGAGCAGAAATTTTCGTCGAATTAACTTTTTTATTCAAGAAAAATTAAAATACTTTCAAAGTTGACAAGCAATAAATGCTTTCAATAGATTTGAAGAAAAATACAATGCAAAAAAAGTTAATTAAAATAACTGTTAATTATTTGATGCTTTAAATTTTTCTGAAAGGAGACCAGACTTTTAAAGCCTAAATTCTTAGTTCAAACACAAATTAATATGTAGTTGGACTAAATGCTTTACCTCTCAGGTCTCAGCTTGACCATCTGTAAAGTGGGGTGTTGAATCAGATCAACAGTTTTCTGTGACCACATCACAGGCCAATCTATGAAACTTTATTATTGACCACTGTTATGAGCTGAATTTTGCTTCCCCTCCACTCCCCACCCTCACAAAATTCATAGGTTGAAGTCCTAACCCTCAGTACCTCAGAATGTGACTGTATTGGGAAATAGAGTCTTTCAAGAGGTAATTAATGTAAAATAAAGTCATATAGGTGGACTCTAATCCGATAGGACTAGTGTCCTTACAAGAAGAGGAGATTAGAACACAAAAGATGCATAAAGGAAAGACCACGTGAAGATCCAGCGAGAAGGCAGCCATCTACAAGCCGAGGAGAGAGGCCTCAGAAGAAACCACTCTGCTCACACCTTGATCTTGGACTTCCAGCTGCCAGAACAGCAAGAAAATTAATTTCTGTTGTTTAAGCCACCCCATCTGTGGAACTTTGTCATAGAAGCCCCAGGAAATGATACAACCATGAACCAAAAATGACTACTATTCACTATACACTAACTATGATGAGCATGCTACACATGTGATTTCATCTCATGCTCTCAACATCTTTCTGAAGTAGATACCATTATTGCCCTCACTTTACATATTAGGAAATGGAGGCTTATCAATCAGAATTCAAAACCAAGGCCTTTTGCCTTTTATTCACCACTATTTCATATTGCTTCAAAAATACTAAAATATACAAATGGTTTGTCTTTTAGAAGATAAGCTATACCAGATGATATACTGGTATCTTAAGTATAACCTTTAAATTCTATTGTTGCTTTATTGACTTTTATAATATGAAAGTGGAATTAATGTGAGGCTTTTAAATCACTTCCCAAATATCTGTTTTGAAATATTTAATCTATAATTGCATATAGCTATTGTAAAAATATATGGAGTAGAAAATATATTAGACTGTTTCAAAGTGGTCCAATGCGACTGGTAGATAATCTCATATAAGAAATAAAATTAAAGAAACTGACAAAGGCAGACCGATATGCTCACATTAGTTTTGCATTAGTAACAGTTTTCAGCACCAGCCCCCACCTCCCCACCCTCACCCCCAGTACCCTGCAAGTACTTTCATGCTTAATTGAAGTTCTTGTATAATCTATGCAGATTGTATATTAAGGTCAATGCAGGACATCACAAATGTAACACTGTTTTTTGAAAAAAGAGAATGAGAATGCATTTATTATTTAATGTCAAATAAAGTAGGTTTACTTGGTAGAAAGAATTTTCAAAAGATTATTAAATTATAGCCTTAAATTGAGAATTCTTTGAAATAAAAGTTTGGCTAAATATTCTTAGAAGAATGGGTTGCAAAGCTTATGTAGCCGTATTTTTACTTAGAAATGAGCTGAGTCTTCAAATGCACTGTGACTTGCCTTCAATTTTTGTAATAAAAATTTAAGAATTTAATTTTAAATTAAAAAATTTAACTCTGCAATATCTCTTTCATTTTTCAAATTGCCAATCTCATTGCACTTGAATAAAAATACAGTAAAAGAATTTTTTTCTGAATGCCTCAAAGTAATTTTTCAATAACTGTCTTATAAGAAGGCCTCTGTTTTGGAAATCTGAAAATTATTAATCCATTTGTGGATCATAAAACAATAACGGCATAATGATTGAAGGAAAACACTTTAAGAATTATCAACAGATGTAGTATTACACTAATTTTTAATTTATTTAAAGTAATATAACTTTCCTTGAAAATTAAAGCCAAAAAATTAATGCTACCTAATTGGGCAGTGCATGCCACAGTCACAGAGTTAGCAAGAAAAATTATGAGCCAGAATGAACATTACTCATCTAAATCTTGTTTTGACAATGCTCAGTATTACACACACTTTGTATAACATTTATGTAAGCTTACATATACACTATTAATGTATATTTACTTTTATTTTGAGGATAAAATTAATTAAAACTTTTAAATTTTCTATTTTTGAAAATTTTGTTTATATAAAGCATAATTTATATATATAATAATTTATTTTCTTCTCTTTTTGATGTTTATTATAACAATGAAATAAGTAAAAGTGAATGGCAGAGAATTTAGATATTTTGCTTGTTTGTAGTTGAATTTGTGCTGATACACACCATACTAAATACTAAGATTTATTTCATCACCAACATTTTACAATAGGTCCAAAATTCAAATACAATTAAACATAAATTTTGTGCATTTGAGTTAGGCTTAAACACAGATGAAACTAAACAGCAAAGCAATTTTTACACTATAAAGAAATTAATTTTCATATCCTGATAGTAGAAACCCTCAACATAATACCAAAAAGTTGAGTAAATGTTTTAAAAAGCACATTTTTGGATATTGCTCACATCAATTTTGTATGCTTTACTCTTACAAATTTACTACTGGTAAAACAATTATGTTATCACACATCCATTCAAGAAGAGATTAGATGGAATGACTAGCAAAATGATGCTACACAGTTCCCTGAGACTGAAGGGGTAGGAAAAAATGAACTTCTGGGACACAACAGGTAAAGATGTTAACAAAACTGTTTTGGGGCGACAAACACTATCCCAGCTGGTATGAAATGGATTGACTTTCCTTCATGTCCTCAGCTACAGAATGTCATGCTGACTGCATGTGATCGTCGTCTGGATTGGCTGTGGGACAAGCACTGGGAGACATGTCTGACTCTGACTCTAAATGAGTGTGGTTGTGCTGGTGTTTGTGTTTCTCCAATAGCCATTACCTCTCTTTGCAGTCCATCCTTTATTACTTGATCCAAACAGTATGCAATGCTACAGGTAATGCATCTGCAGTGAATTAAAGACTTGCCTTTTGCAAGTGTGTGAAATTCAGTAATTTAGGACTAAAACATTAATTTCAAATTAGAACCAAAAAGTAAATACTCCCTAAGCACTCCCTAAATTCAGAACCGCTCAATAACACCTACTGTGTGTGAGCAAGTAAGGGCCCGCCATGCCTGTTCACAGGCACTGTTTCATTTTATTCTTCACGAACCCTACGCAGCAGGCGGTATTAGCCTGTGTAGAAAGGCGGAAGAGTTTACTGATGTTTCAGTCACAGGCCAATAATGACAGACCTGAGGCTCCCGCTTGGGTCCCGTGACTGGAGTCTTGACCTCTCCACCACACTGAGAGCACACGTGGTGCCTCAGCCCTTCCAGAACATGGGTCTCCCCACAGTAGTGGAATGGACGTCCCTGGCAGACGGCAGGTTCCACTGCACGCTGTAGGGTAGCAACCATCAGCTCTCCAAGCTTTTCATTCAACTCTTCTTCACACTCACATTTATTTGCTATCAGGAAACAAAAGGAAAGAAAAACTACATTCAAAATTGTTTGTTGCTATCATTATTGTTGTTATTATACTAGTTCACTTTAGAAGGAAAATAGTTTGGGATTGAGGTAAATTGTGAGAATTTATAGTGTAGTTTTGGGATTCAAATGATGAAGAAACCAGTACCCATAAAAAAATTAAGAACTTGGTTGATTTGTTACAGCATCCAGTGACATAAAAACACCCAGAAACTTATGGTCAGCCAGTACACATTAACTAAGTCATGATTGGAGACTAGTGGCCTGTGGGCTGTGGAACCAGGTAGACCTGAGTTTGGTCCCTGACTCCGTCACATACAGCTAATGACCTTTGGCAGATTGCTTAACCTTTGGTCTTCATTTTCCTTATCTGTAAAATGGGGATAATAACAGGACCTACCTGACAGGGTGGTTGTAATGATTGAATGAATTAATGCCCGAAAGAACTTAGCACAGTACTGGGAGGTAGCAAGTGCTCAGTAAACGTCAGCTACTATCAAACCTTCTAGGATCAGACAAGAAAGGTTATACGTAACACATGGAGTTATACAAAACTCATGGAGTTTTGTAGGCTAGAGACAATTCTCACCCTGTGCCAGGAGTTTCCATCTGCTGTCTTATTGTATCCTCACATTATGCTGTGCAGTCTATCGTCACAGAACAGATGAGACCCTGAGACTCTGAGAGGTAGACACTCCACATAGGGCACAATTCACACCCCAATCGGCTAACTCCAAGTCTGCACTACTTCCACTGCACCACAGTGACCCACATAAGTCAGCAATGAAAAAGGCAAGACAGAATAAGAAATGAAGCCAATGGTGATGGCGTGTGCAAAGAGGTTCAGAGAAAGGAGAGCACACTGTGAGATGATGTGGTCAGCAAAGGCTGCTAGGCCCTAAGTTAGGCAGAAAAGGATGGAAGGATTTGTTTAAACTAAGGGAAAGGGTGGGCACTCTGAAAAGGTCAGTTCCAAGCCCTAAACCTTAGTCAGACGAGCCCCTTGTGTTCGCTTGGAAGCCAAGTCGTTTTTGTCAGTTGATCTGCCGGCTGTCGTCTGCTGTGAGCTGGCTGCAGCCTCAGTCAGTACCGACTGAGCAGCGGGACTGAGTCAGGACAGAGAGTTACCACCTTTCCCCGAGGGGCCATCCACCACTGCTGCCTGCCCAGGCTGGGGAAGCCCAGGCCAACCTCTGAGCCCGGACCCTTGCAGCTGGGCTGTGACAGGACGTTCAACAGAAGCCTGTGGGACAGCTTGGTCCCCGCAGCCCTGACACCCCTGCTGGGAAGGGCAGGTACTGGCAGTGGAGAAGGAGGGGACAAGATGCCTTCTGGAGGGTCTGCTGGCTTAGAAATGGTGTTGGGTTGATGAGGTGGCTGAGTCTTTTCTTCAAAGGAATAACCAAGGGGTAACGGTAAGATAGCTGATCAGTATACCAGGCAGGACGCAAATATTCATGAACTGTTAGAGCCGGAAGGAGACTCAGTGAGCCCCTCACTCATTTGCCTTCTTTCATCACAGGAGAAACAGAGGCTCGAGGAGACGAAAACGACATGCCCGAGGTCATGTAGTGAATAGTGAGGCTCCCTCGAGACTCCAACTTCAGTTTTTCGGTTCTTAATCCAGCTCAGTAGCTAACTCAGGTTGACTGTGTATCAAAATAATCTGGAGACCTTGTTCAAAATGCAGATGTTCCAGGCCTCACCCCAAATATTTTAATTTAGTGTCACTGAGGTGGGATTCCAGAATCTTCATTCACTTTGATAAAAACAACCCAAGCTCATGCTGCCAAGCTCAAACTTTGAAAAAACTCTTCTCCTCCACGTGAAAGAAGACGGTGCCTTTCTAAGTGGCAAGAAAACATCATACAGGATGCATGGAAGGACTAGGGAGACCTTTTAACCTAAGATTGAAGAAGCGCCAAATGGTTCTCTTGTGTATAGTGACTCTGCTCCAAGTCCCCTGTGGCCACCGCATGTGGGTACATGTCTCAGTGCCGAAATAAGGTACATAGGCCAAGTTCAGCTGTCGTCCTCTCCTTTCAGGGTGGTCAGAAAACACACTGACCTTTGTCAAGAACTCTTTGGAGTAACTGATTCCATGGTTGCACAGTAAAACATTCTTCCCCAATAGCAGCTCCCCGAAGGGCCTCCAATATTTTGTGCCTCACACTAAAACATGACACAGGTAGATGGTAAGAGGATGTGCAAAGAAAAAGTTTGGAAGTGATCCCTTTTCCTTTGCAAATGACAAAAGGAAACAGTCCTTTAGATCCTCTGTAATTCAGAAGCCACTTGGGTGGCTTACGTGCTTTGAGAGAGAATGAAGAGAGACATCTGGCACTGGTTTTTCTTGGTTACTTTGTTCTATCTAAATCTCTTGCTTTCCATTCTGTTTCTAATGCTCTCTGTAAGGAGCAGGGTCACCAGGAGTGATTGGAAAGTCAGTAAAATTTACAGAGGAGGGTTTTTACTCCAAACCTTCAGTAAAGTCAGTCTTACCTACAACACCTGCAAAGTCCTGCAGAGTTTGCTCCATCCCTCGCCCTCATGACTGTCCTCATCTCCTACCTCTTTCCCTCTTGCTTGCTCCTTGGGGCAACTTACCCTTCCTCTAACATACCGACAGGCTTCTACCTCAGGCCATTTGCATTTCCTCTTCCTTCTGCCTGGGTCACTTTCCCTTGAGATACCAGCATAGTTCATTCTCTCACCTTCTCAGTGAGGAATTCCCTGCAACCCTACTTAAAATTGCATCCCCACCCAACACTCTCTACTCTCTTTCCTCACATTTTTCTTTTTAACAGAGCAGTTATCACCACTCTTCATACCATACATTTTACATGTTTGTCTTGTTGGCTCTCTGTTTTCTATCACATGATGGTAAACCTGGCATGTAAATATTTGTTGAAGGAATAAATAACCTAGAATTATTAATTTAATTTCAACATGTTAGATAAGTGAGCAACAGACAATGTGGAATCCTTTCAGTGAGAAGGATTTTGGAGAAGTGCTTATCGTCTGTAAGTTGTTTTATGGTGTGTTAGGACTCACTACTTTATGATTCTTTCCTCATTGATTAACAGGAGCAGAGGGCCGCGACTGCACAAAGTGATCTGGCGATGGCCTTTCTTGCTTTTCTCATCTGTTCCCATCAGGCCGTGTGTGTTATTCAGGAGATACTCGGTTATATCGCAACAACAAATGAACCGTGAACTTTCACTGACATCACACTGTAGGTTTATTTCTCACTCATGTTATGTCCAACTTGGCGTGGGAGGTGTTCTGCTCCCATGGGCACCCCGGGATCAAGGCTGGCAGAGACTCGCCCATCTGGGACATCTCTGACTCTGAAGGAGAAGAAAAAAGAGCCTGCAGTCTCGTGCTGGGGTGTTCTCTCCGCCTCAGCCCAGAAGCGATGCAGGTCTTGTGTGCTCCCACTTAATTGGTCAAATCTAGACATGTGGCTCCATCTAACTGCAAGGATGCTGTGACACATGGGCTCCTGCATGCCCAGAGAAGAAAGGAAAACCAGTGCTGGGGAGCCCTAGGACTGCCCAGCACTCTTTTAATGTCAAAATTGTTTAGATGCTGCATCTAGAATAGAGATGCAATTACACTTTTTGATCCATTTGCTAGCACCAAAGTAAAATATTATCAGAAAAGAATCTTATAAAGAAATTTAGCAAAAAATAAAAATTATCATAGTTATACAAAACTCCAACATCCTTATTCAGTCTAAAATTGTGTTTTCCAAGTATCCCTTTACAGGTATCATTAATCAAACTTAGAATATTTTAAATTGTTTTTCTTCTTCATCATCCATTTGGCTTTACTAAATGTTCTGCTTTTGTAAAATACCAACTACAAAGAATTGTCCCTAATGTGTAGGGCCTGGGCAAAAGCAGGAGGGCCTGGGTTAGCACTGAGAATATTCCAGGCCCTGCTCGAGGAACCCTCACAGGCTGTGTCCAACTTACCCCTCATCGTGACTCTGGGGAGACGATGTGATCTTCCTCAGTAACTTGCTCAATGGCTGCTGAATGAGAAGTAACAGCAGGACTAGAAATCAGGTCTCTTGAACCCAAGAGCTGTGTCCTCTCTAGAACAACACACTAGCGTAGAATACTCACTCTCATAAATCAGGTGAGGGTCAGCTACAACAGGAAATGACAGCTTTAACACCGGAGTGTTGGAGCTGGAAGGGACCTGGAAAGAACCATCTTAGTCGAATTCCTTTTTTACATAGATTAAATGGAGCTTTATAATTAATAATATCATTAAATGCCAGAGAGGACCTGGATATTTTTATATGCAGGTCTATTTCTTTAAGAAAAAACAAGGACTCTTGCTTTATAACTAGTCTGGTCTGCAAGTTGTCTCAAACCTACTAATCATTGCCACTGAGGACAATATAAGCAAGCAGTGCATCTCTGATTTTGCACAGAAGAGAAACAGGTGGAAAGGGGCAGAGGATCTATGTTGAATCTTGGAACTGTCTCTTTTCATTCATTCAACAAAATTACATTGAGCACTTAGCTCAGAGCCCACTCCCTCCACCCCATCCACTCCAGTAGCCCAGAGAGATGGCACATGGCAACAGAAAGGAGAAAGAGAGATTTTCTAGACTCTGGAAAGCTCTGTGGCTTTCTGGTCCCATTCTTGGATTCACCAAAGAATCAGATATTTCTTCACATTCAGCACTGGGCAGGGCCTCAAGATATTCCTCCAAGTCCCTGGAATTCATATCAAAGCATTGGATGTGAGTTAAACCACAAAGTGTGGCCTTTTTTACCATGCGGAGAGCATGTCATAGGTCCCTCCTTTGAGGCTGTCTACTTCCTGAGCCGAGGCATGTGGGAATTCAGCTTTGTCTGACCATCCCCACCCACAGCCTTGCCTGGCCCTCTGCACCACACCACAGAGCTCTGCTGGGAACCGACTCCACGATGCAAGAGTGAGCTCCAGGCATGTGGTGGGGAGAAGGCATCACCTCATTGTACATGGACCAGAAGAATCAGAGTAGTAGCTGTGGGGTCTGCTGTTATCCCCTGCTCCATAACACAGGGTGTTATGTTGCGAGGAGGTGCCAGCAGGGAGGAGAGAAACAAAGTTCACAGAATAAGCCCCAAGGTCTGCTGATGCGCACAGCTCCATCACATGGCATGCCGTGCTGGAAGGAGGTCCTGGGAGGAAGAATGAGAACTACATTAGCAGCGTCGGACATGGAGTTTTCAGTAATCCCTTCATTTAACAACTCAGCAATGGTGAAAATGCTGAAGCCTGAAAGACAAACCTACAACTCTGAGAGTGGGCTGGAATCATTGATGTGTGCACCAGAGAAGAAGGAGAAATCTCACATGTGGAATTCTTGAGGGTAATTCACTTCTATTTTGGTAGATGCTGTAACTGAGAACTTCTGTTCTCCCTCTTCCTTTCAGTCCAAGTCCCAGCCCCAAACTACCCAACACAGCGTACACAGTTGACATGACTCGTGACAAAAAGAGCAGCTGGAGAGATCCTGAAACTGGCACCTCTGTTTTCTTAACAGGACCCTCTTAGCCAAGAAGACAGAAATGTGGAGGCAGTTTTTGAGACGCATGCAGGCATCGATACCTATGTACACCTCTGTGGGCACGGAGAGGTGGGAGGGTCAGCAGCTGGCTGTCCCTTTGCCAGATACCAGTAAGGAAGACAGGACAGCAGGCTAGAGTCCCACTGGGGTCGCAGCAGGATGGGAGCTTGGGGAGGCCAGGAGTCCTTCGGGGAGTCCTGCGGGCCCCCTACAGTGGGGCCGTGAGCGTGAGTTTGCCTGCCCCCTGCCCTAGAGGTTTGCAGCCCAGGAAGCTACCTGGGTATGGAGAGAGGGCTGTGAGCACGGTCCGGCTGTCACTCCTGGGACCTTGTGCCCCGTGTTTCTGTTTCTGCCTGTTGTTCTGTGTGTGCTGTTTCTGTTTTGTTAAAGTGTGTGTGTTTGGTTGCTTAAGACTGTTCAAGTGTTGGGAGCATCAGGAAGGGGTCTGTGAGCGGAACTGTGAGTCTCAGCCAACGCCTGGCTCATGGGGCCCGAGACGCCAGCCACCTTCGATGCACCTCCACAAAAACCCAAAACCAAAGAACCGTATTATGAACTCATTTTAGACTTACAGAAAATGTATAAAAATAGGTCAAAGAGTGTGCTTATAATTCCTCACCCCCTTCCCTAATGTTCAGATCTTACCTAACCATAGTAGAATTATCAAGAACTGCCCTTAACAGTGGCACAGTGTATTAACCAAAGCCCAGGCCTCATTGGATATTTAACCATTTGCTCTCGTGATCTCCTTCAGTTCTTTGCATGCACTTGTGATGGCTCCTTAGTCCCCTCCATGTTCCTCTCTCAGATAAGAGATAACCTGTCTCTGAGAAAGCTGACTCTTGGAAAGAAGACATTCTCTCCCAATTCACCAGGATGGAATTCTTCATCATCATTTCAGTTACCTTTTGCATATTGATACAGACTTATTTCTCACTGGATGGACACCATTATCAGGTGCTTCTCGGTTTCCAAACAAAACAAACTTTTGTTTCTGAGTGATTTATGTACAAAGAGATGCATCGTCCCTGGATACTCACAACCTTTAAGTCAGGTTGCTTAGTGATTTCTTCTGCAAAATGATGATTTTCTTTTTCACTCTTGAGTGATATCGTATTCCACTTGAGCCGTTTGCTTTCCCCTGCCAGCATTTTCCCTCCGGCCTCCCTCTCGCCGCTGCTGCTCCTCTGGAAGCCCCCTGTTCTTCTTGATGAGCTTCGGAGACTTTGCCTCTGGCCTTCAGCAGATGTCTCCGGTGGTCCCTGTTACGGTTTCCTTTCTCATGAGCCTATGTGTTTTTGTGAAGCACAACAGGGCCCAACATGACCCGCAATTTCGTTGATAGGAAACAACTCTCTTTTCCAAGACTTGCCTAAAATGCACATGTCATGGGAATGCAAACCCCTTACTGTGGATTTCACACAGATGTGAAAAAGATCACTATCCAGTTCCCCTCAGAGAAGGGATTTTAATGGGGAAGAAAAGAGAGGTTCAGAGGGGTCAACATTTACTGGAGCTGCTTGATCCAGCTGAAGGGAAGACCCAGGTCAAAGGCAGTAGGAGGTAGCTGGTGGCTGGGACATCTGACTCTGGGGAGTCTGGGGGCGCTGACATCCAGCCCTGCTCCCAGCACACGTGGGCTCCTCACTCTCCTTGCAGCAGGTTATGAATTGGCTTAAACAGCGATGGGCTGAGTGTCAGCGGGGACTCGCCCCACAGGTGTATATGCGCTGAACTCTGGGGCTAAGCCTCTTCTCCAGAGGACTGCAAGGGCCAGGAGGGGGACTGAATCATAAATCCGGGGCTCTCCCTCAGTAAGCAGGGTGTGCAGAGGGCACAGCTAGAACAAATTGGAGTACAGGCTGGACTGGCAGCGGGGAGAGAATGCATTTTGCTATCATTCCTGGGAACCAAGGAGAGCAGAAAGCAGGAGACGGTGAGGGAAGTTGGTGGGGTGGGCGGGTGGCTGGGTGTTTCCCGGAGGTGGGGATCTGACCCTCGGGCCACACTGAGGATGTCCAGTGCTCAGAGAGGCGGCTCCCTGCTGGGATGCTGGCAGGTCAGTCAGGGGAGGCCACCCATAGGGCCTCTAAAGAAGGGACACCAAAAAAAAGGAAAACATGGCTTTTGAAAGACTTTACTGTTTATCATCAAAGCACAGTGAAAAAGTTGTCCTGGGAAAAATCAGAATTTTGCTGTTTCCTTATAGTTTGTTATTGTTTTTGCTTTGATCCCGGGGTGAGGGAGGAGGGTACCACAGTCTTTTCAGAACCTCGGGCCTCACAGAGCCTTTCTCCAGTCCTGCATCGAGCTGGCCGCTACAGTAGCAACAGCTGTTTTCAGTTCTTGCTTCCAAAGCCCTGTCCCACCGCTGTCTTGGGTTGGCAGGAACACATACACCCCTGTCCTTGTTCCCAATAGGAGCAGCCATGTCCCCCAGGTGGGAGCCGGACTGGAGACCTGGGAGCAGCAGGAGGGACAGCGAGGGTGGGGCCATCAGTGCAAAACAGACCCACCCATTGGCTAAGGATGCATGAGAGGTAGTGTCCAATAAAAACCCACCCATCCACCTAATTACAACTGATCTTTTGTTAATTGAGTCAGTTAACGGAGAGAAATAATAAAAAAATAATACACATATCCCTTAAATATTTGTTTAACCTAAAACACATGACTGTGTGCTCGTGGCCAACATTCTGATGTAGAGCTGAGGCCTCCTCTTTGGCTGTGCGCCCACTGTCTGGAGCTCCGTGCCCATTTCTGCATGAACTCCCCTCATTCTTCATTTATGATTTCCTATTTTGATTTCCGTAAAGTGAAGTGAGAGAATGGAGTCGCTGAGGACCCCTCGGAGCACCGGCCCTCGTGGGTTGTAGGGTAGTTCCTGTCTTCTACAGTGGTCCCCCCAACCCACAGCACCGTGTTAGTGGTCAGCCTATAGCACATCTTTTCAAAGCATTTGACTTAGTTTTAGTAGGAACAAC
Organism: Tapirus indicus; assembly: GCA_031878705.1. Taxonomy (NCBI): domain Eukaryota; kingdom Metazoa; phylum Chordata; class Mammalia; order Perissodactyla; family Tapiridae; genus Tapirus; species Tapirus indicus. The sequence continues at coordinate 58,249,973 of CM062917.1, forward strand.
AAATATCTTTCTTTTTGTATTTGTATTTCATTGGTTCATACTATTTAGTTAAATTATGTAACTGCAGTGACATGCACAACTGGAATAAACAGGTTGGAAAAACCGTGCCTAATTAGCGGCAAGCACACGTCTCTTTTCTGGGGGCTGCAGAAGAACACGGCTGCCAGAGAGCTGCTGTGAGCATTAGCTGCTGTGCTCCGAGCAAGTAACACAGCACACAGGTGAGCACAGCGAGGGGGTCTGTGTGGGAGGGTCACCTCTCACTAGGTTAGGCTGTGCTAACAGGCGGCGCCCAAGCCCCTGGCTTACAAGAACAAAGATGCGCGGCTTCCTGCGCTGTGTCCTCGCGCGTGGGCTGGAGCGCCACTTCCACGCTGTTTGTTTCGGATCCAGGTGAGAGTGTCCGTCTCCGTCTGAGATATGCCAGTGTCAAGGTAGAGGGAAAAGAGAGATGTGCTCATTTACGATGCAATGGCCCTTAAAGCTTCTATGTGAGACTGGCACCTGTCGCTTACATTTCAGGGGCCAGCATGAGTTATGTGGTCAAGGAAGTAGAAATATTAGCTCACAGGGAGGGCACTGCAACTCCTGGACAAGCTGGACCTCAGAGAGAGGCTGTATGACCCTCTTCCCGGGGAGGAGTGAATATCCGGAACAAGGGCCTCTCTGCCGCGGAGGCCTAGGAGAGGCCAGTTAGCAGAGGTTCTATTGTATGTGATAGGACCGGATACAGATCAGTGAACAAAACGGTGTATTACAGGATAGCTGTGGTTTACAAGAACCTGCCCTCTCTGAAATTCCTGTAGCTCAGCCTCTCTCTGAAACCATTATTGCTAGAAATCTGAAACTTCATCTATCACAGACACTTCAAAGGCTATGCCTAGGTGTGGTACACAGCACATGTTCAAGAAAAGCTTATTAAATGAGTGAGTGAGTTTGCCCTTGTTCATCTGAGAGATGGGCCTAGCAATGAATGAAAGCTGAAAAGTTCTCATTGGAATGAAAGAGAGAACTTTAGGGAAGTGTCAGCAAAATGCTGTGGATCAGGTCATGTCTTTGGAAGAACGCAGCCTTGGGTCTGATTTCCAGATGAACAACTTGACTCAATTAGATGAGAGGAGAGGATATTGGCAATCTATGCTAGGGCCCAATCCCAGAAGAGTCCAGACCTTGGGAGGAGCTGGAGAGAAAGGGATGGAGGGACAGGTCAAGGGGAGGCCTCTGATGGACAGGTGGTGGTCAGCACAGCTTCCCAGGGTCTAGGACAGAGGCTCTGTGTGCCTGAACAGAGTGTGAAGAGAAGGGGGCAGAACGAAGCAGCTGCCCGAGAATCTCTGCCACCCTGTGGAATTTGTGTGAGTTGTATCTCATTATTCGAACTATAAATAAAGAACTGATCGAATATTTTGGGGGATTCTTTCTGCATTCTTGACATTTTGAACCAAAGGGCACGGTTAGAGTCCAGAGTGAAACTCCAACGGCTTCTGCTCAAGGAAAGCTTTGTTTTGATTAAAGGATTTTTAAAATCACAGGACTGCTTTTTAGAAAAGAAGACAAAAGAAGTAATGGCAGGATGGGGTGATATTCACTCTTCCGTGACTGCCTTGACTTCACAGTCCCTCCTTCCCCACAGGGAACAGAATCGGGGATTTGGCCCTTGCAACCCCAACAGGTTCCTTAGGCTGCAATCTCTTTTCTTTCTAATGGAGAAAGATGCCCTACACTCGGAAGTATAGGAAATCCTCTGTAGTTGGTAATGTTCTCCTTCCAAGTGGTGACACGAGGATTACTGGGGAGCTTTAATAAGCATCCAAAGGGCAGCTGAGGTGAGGATTTGGGGTTGGTTTGGGGGAGTGCATTGATCATGGAGCTGATCTGGAAGCTGCCCGGCCTCCCTTCGCCATCACGCAGTGCCTGGGACGGTCCTCCTCCGTGAGACGAAGCTCTAGCAGCCTGGGCTTCAGCTACACCCGAGGAACAAATTTCGCCATTTTCACTACACAGAAACAATTTATTCCAATCCTTTTAACTCTTCAGAATTCATCATGGTCCACCCCTCTCAGCTTCTCAAACTCTTTCAACATCATTCTGTTCAGAGAAAAAGAGAGAAGATATCAATTTCAAGGGGAAAAAAATAAAAAGACTAAAAAGAATAGAGGCGGAGTTTACAGTAAAAACATTAATTCATAAATTTAGCTTGAGAATGTATTCCAGGCAGAAAAGACCATAAAATGTATTTTTGTTTGAAATTTTTTGCATTTCAGATAGATTTTCAGTTGTTCACTCAGAATGTGGCACCTCTAGACTTCACTTATTTTTACCCATAGTGGATGGTTTTGGAATGTGGACCCATATCTACAGAAGTGCTGAGAAATGCAGTTACCAGGGGACTTCTTTGCAAATGTAGGAAACTTGTATTACCCTTGGAAGCAAGGGGAGGCCTCCTTATGTGATTTACCTCTCTTCCCCAGCAAACCAGTGTCTCTCCCCTTCAACATGATGCCAGGGACAGGACATGCCACAGATCTAGAGGGGCAGATGTAATGGGCATTAAATTTAGGTCTGCCACATTAGCTGTGTGATCTTGACTAAGGACCTTAAATTAACCACTCAAGTTCCTCAGCTTAAAATGAGTCTATTAGGCCAATCAGAAGATAGAATTCCTATGAAGGTAAAGTGACATGAGGAGTAAAAGATCTGATGCGTAGAAGGTGCTTGTCACTGTGTGCTCCTTGCCTTTCATTGCAGCTTCTAGCACTGACAACCATCCTGTCTTAGCCCAGGTTGCCTAGAAAACAGAGCCTGATGAAAAAGTACTGATAAATAAAATGGCAAGCAATAGGATATATTGGAGTATATGAGGAAGCCATTTGGTGTAAAACTAATTTGGCCTGACCTTGTTTTTTCAAAAGGGCCTGATGGGCATTTGAACATGCATTGTATATCTGCTTTGAGCATTTACCATGTCCCAGAGACAAGAACAAATGCCCTTAAGATAAGGATGCAACTTCCCCCACATTGGCATTTCCTGAAGGATAAGCATTTCTTCCTAGGTGAGGATTTGATTGTTGTGCTCATCCTGTGACCATCCTGCTGGAGACAGCAGACTTGCTACCTGCGGTGTCCGTCAAAGGCTGTGCCGACAGGGCAATCTTGTGACTATTGTAAAAAGGACATTACATTCATATGTGATATATGCTCTTTGACGGTATATAACCCCACTTCGTTGGTGCCCTTCCTTCCTTGGGGTCCATATATGGTCCTCAAAATTTGGCTCATAATAAACTCACCCCAATTTTGATTTATAGATTGGCTATGGATTATTTGCATCAACAGTACTGATGCCTTATTGGAGGATCCAAGCCCGGGGAGCAAGAGTGAGAGGGGGAAGGAGGAGACAAAGAAGGAGGAGGCTGAAAGGAAGGAGCGTGTGTTACCAAGCTGGCCACAGCCTCGCTACAAATGTGGCACATCTCCAGAGGTTCAGAAGGAACCACTGAATCCTGGTTCAGAACATCGTGTAGGGAAGGCCAGGTGACAGGCGAATTCTTGCTGGCTCTTGTCTCTCATTGGCTAGTTCTCCCTCGTGTTTTATTTGGACCCTGGCAGCCTCCAGGAAAGCCAGAGACTCCCCAGATTTACCTGATAGCAACGTCTTTGAGGACACCAGGGTCCTCTGTACAGGCAGTGGCAACAGTGGCAGGCCTCATGACCACAGAAGTGAGGTAAACCGTTACTAGGGCTACTTGGACCAGGAGGCGAGGCAGGTGGCTGAGGCCATTGGGGATGGTGGAGAGCAGGTCTGGGTTGGAGTGTAAACTGAGTTGGTGAATATCCATTACAAAATCCCTGTTTTGGGGGTCCTATTATAGGGTAGTGGATGATACCTAGAGGAGGGGGCTGTTACGAAGATTGAGTGAATCATGAATGTGACATCCTCAGCAAAGACCCAGGCACATGGTGAGTGTTTAGTACATTTCAGCACACGCCAGCTGCATTGGGCCAGAAGTCTAAGAAACGATCATCACCACGCTTGGGTGTGTGCATGCATACACATGTGTGTGTTGCATGTGTGTGTGTGTTTGTGAAAAGGGTGGCCAAGACAAGAAAAGAATTAGGCAATGTCTCAGAACAATAAATCAATGGCTCTATTGTTTATTCAAAATTTGTATCAAATTGGACTGTCACAATCCACTAAATTGAACATTCACCAAATTTTCAATATTTTTCATGGTCTAATGAAAGTTGTCTAGTGGATCATCTTTGTAGTTTTGAAATGATAATGTTGTGTTCTCTAACACATAGAAAATAGCCTCACCCTAACTCTCTTATTCTAGAGTATAGGGCTGTAGACTGCAGGAACCCTTCTTATTAAGTTGGTGTAGACTGCCTGAGGGATGGGGACCTTCACGAGGAAACTCAGTTTTCAAAGAGGAGACCACTGAAATGGGATGTAGACAAATAGGATTTGATAGTTCTGTGAAGAAATTCATTAATGATGCTTTTCATGATATGGCCTTGCCATAAACACCAAGGTGCGGTTTAGCTAAAAGCCCTCTGGCAAGGGTGTGAGGTTCCTCCTCAGATGCCTTGGGGCATGCAGTGAGGCCTGGGGCAGTAAGTGCCAAGCGTGTGTGGGGCTGACCCCTCAGCAGCTGCTCTTGAAGGACAGCCACTTCTGTGGGTAGAGAAGTGGGCTTTTACGCCCCCAGTTCCCCAGGTTACCAGGGAGGAAAACAATGGAATTTACCCGGGTCCTCAGTAGTCTTCTTAGTGAGTTCCTTTCTGTCTAAAGTCTTCAAAATGCACATTTCATTCATCCTCACAACTCTTTCATCTCAATATTTCTGTGACATTAAGAATAGAAAAGAGTTCTCTAGAAACACAGCAGTGCATGTATATGACGTTCTGTTCCTAGAATTCAGTGTGGAAAATCTCCATTCCAGCCACACGTATTATGTGGTCATCTTTAAACACCATGCTTCAAATTAAATTATGAAAAGAGCCAAGATAACAGGCGGAGATGGCCAAACCCTGGGAGTAAATATCTTTGTTCCCTGGAGTGCTCTCAGACAGGAAGGAGCCTTGGGGCCACATTCTCTAAAGGATCATCCTGGCCAGGTTTATTCTCCATTGATTAGGATCTTGCCTTGAAGAGTCATTAGGATGGACCCAATTCATTTCAAGGTAGAACAGTCTGTGAGAACGCCAAGAGCAAAGCACATGTGGTTGAGCACATGGACTGTGAGCCTGGGTCCAAATCCTGATGCCTTTAGTAACTTCTGGTCCTAATTGACCTCTCTGGGCCTGAATCTCATCAGCTGTTAAAAAATCGAGATAAGGATAACAACAGCACCTGCCTCCCAGGGTTGTTACAGGGATTAAATGAGTTAAAATTTGTGTTTGTTATAAAGAAGGGTCATATGACTTGGGACTGTCTAAACAGAATGCAAGAATTTATTGAGACTGACTATATCCATCTTTTACAAGGAGAAATATATACCATTTCTATATCTACTAAGTATAAAGGCTACACAGTGGATTCAAATACACATCTCCAGCTGCTTCTCATTGAGAGAATGTTGATAACCCTTACCAATCATGGCCAAGAGAATAATTTCTTGTCCATCTTTTCTTCCAGGTTCAGAGGACTTTTTCTTATGTGTCCGTATCTCATTAATCAATTCTTGCTCCATACAAAATGCTAAGATATCTGCTTCCTGCTCCAGGATCCCTACTATTAACCATAGAAAGGTAGTAGCCAGGTATGAACTTGCAAAGAGCACCATCTTTAGGAACTGAATGCTTGTTAATGAATTTTCACAAAAGGAATTATTTCCCTCCAATTGTGTCTGTGTCTTGTTTACCGTTGTGTCTCCACCTAAGCATGAATAAATAGAGTAAGTGAATGGATAAGTGAATGAAAATGGTGGTCCCCTGACTGCTGGTTATGGGAACAGTTGCATGCTGCTGCAGCTTCCTAACTTACTTTTTTTTTTTGGTGAGGAAGATTGCCCTGAGCTAACATCTGTGCCCATCTTCCTCTATTCTGTATGTGGGATGCCACCACAGCATGACTTGATGAGTGGTGCATAGGTGTGCACTGGGGATCCAAACCTGTGAACCCCAGGCCACCAAACCAGAGTGTGCAGACCTAACCACTATGCCACTGTGCAGGCCCCAGCTTCCTAACTTTTTAACCAGAGTGTTTTGTGTTCATTCTCTTGGCCTAATACTCATCCTACCACAATTAGCATACTCTGTATGCCGTTAAGGTAAAAGGTCACTTGAAGTTCTAGAATCCAGGAAGCCCTCCCCCTACCCCAAATTACACCACGTGAGACCCTTCCTTTGTAATGTTATGAAATATATCCCCCCTCGCTGTAAATGTACCTAAGAGAATTTCTACTTTGTCCACTCATGCTCAGTATTCACTTCTGAGCTATCCCTACATCAACAGCTACATGGAAATATTTGAACTTTTTACAAAGCTTATACATTGCTTTTATAATTTAAGAAAAAAACCCATTAAATCAAAACTGCAATGACATATCACCTTATACCGGTCAGAATGGCTATAATTAACAAGACAAAAAATAATAAATATTGGAGAGGTTGTGGAGAAACGGGAACCCTCATTCACTGCTGGTGGGAATGCAAATTGGTGCAGCCACTATGGAAAACAGTATGGAGATCTCTCAAAAGATTAAAAATAGAAATACCATACAATTCAGCTATCCCACTACTGGGTATTTACCAAAGAACTGGAAATGAACAATTCAAAGAGACTTATGCACCCCTGTGTTTATTACAGCATTATTCACAATAGCCAAGACATGGAGGCAACCCAAGTGCCCATCAACTGATGAATGGATAAAGAAGATGTGGTATATATACACAAGGGAATACTACTCAGCCATAAAAAAGACAAACTCATCCCATTTGCAACATGAATGGACCTTCAGGGTATGATGTTAAGTGAAATAAGCCAGACAGAGAAAGACAAACACCACATGATTTCACTCATACATGGCAGATAAACAAACTCATGGATAAAGAGAACAGATTAGTGATAACTAAAGGGAAAGGGGGTTGGGGGTGGGCAAAAGTGGTAAAGGGGCATGTATGTATGATAATGGATAAAAATTAGACCTTTGGTGGTGAACACGATGCAGTCTCTACAGAAACTGATAAATAATAAAGTACACCTGAAATTGCACAATGTTATAAACTGATATGACCGCAATAAAATAACTGAAACAAACAAAAAATAAAGAAAAATGTCATAAAGTTGGAATCATAAAAAAAAAAGCATTAAGGGGAAAAAGTGGAGAGAAATGTGATCTTGGAGCCATGTCATTATTGTTATTAAGTCATCTTAGTCATCCGGTCAGCAAATGAATAAAAGAGCCCAAATCTACTATGTCTTTGGTGTCAGTGACATGGCCTTCAATGCCATGGCATAATATTAACTGAATTTCAAGGTGGCAGCCTGGTTATCTAACTATGTCCAAACTCCTCCAGGTCAACAATCTTCAGAAATAGGTCAAATTCTTCAATAATTTTGACATTAGTATGATTTATGCCTTATGTTTGATTTTTTTATAGACAGAAAATATAGTGTCTATTAATATAAACTTTATCATGAGTCTGGTAGTCTCAGTCATTAGAATTTGACTGTTTTCTTAGAGAATATTTTTTAGATGCTATTGCAGCAAAGTATTACCTTTTATCCCAGTTTTACAAGAGATATTCAGCCAAACATACCCATACATATCACCCATACCCATAGATACAACTGCTTCCTCAAAAGATTGTGATTGTGATTTTTAATAGTACTATATTTCAACCCAAAGTTAGAGGAGGCAATTTCTTATATACCCAAAGAATTATCAAACATGGATTAAAACATACATATTAAAATTTCTTAGTGTAGAGAGTGAACTCAAGAGCTCTAACATCAGAACATTAATCTTAGCTAAATCTTGGCTGCATTGCTGGATTAAATCTTGGCTGCATTACTGTTATTAATTAGGATCAAGTTTAGCCACCTATAATAGAAAAGCTCAAAAAGATAAAGACATAAACAGGATAGGAGTTTATTTTTGTTTCAGAGAGAAACACAGAGGAAGGTAGTCGAGGGCTCCACAAAGTCATTAGCAACCCTGGCCCCTTGCCAATCTCCACATCACCCTCTGTAGGACCTGATCTTCATCCTAAAAGCATAATATGGGTGCTAGAGCTCCAGCTGCAGTATGCATATTCCCGGCAACACAATGGAAGAAACAGCAAAAAAAAAGGCTAAAACCTCCTTTAAAAAGACTTCCTGGAAGTCCCACACAATACTTCCTCTTACAGGTCATTGTCCAAATCTTAGTTATATGGCTACATCTAGCTGTGAGGGAGGCTGGGACATGCATGAGTTTAGCAGAAAACAATATAATTTATTACCTTGGGCAGAAAAATCACCTATCTACTAGTAATGGTATATGGTAGGACTTCAGGAAGATGTCTGATTACTTAGACTGAACATTTCAACTACAGATTGATTTGGAAAAGATGATATTGGCTACACAGAAGTCCCGGGATCGGTGTGTATCTGTGAGTGAACTTACTGTTGAGCATCTTCTCTGGAAAGCAGCCAGTTTCTTCTGTCTCATCTGTCACTCTGTGCTCCAGCCACACTGAACTATTCTGATGTCTTCTCAGTACACAGTATAATCTCATTCCTCTTCCTTTCTTTGTTTACTTCTTCTGTTGAAGATGGACTTCTCCACCCCTAACCTCAGCTCTACTTGTTTAAATTCAACTCATTCATTCAGAAGCAGTTCAAATGCCTCCACTTCCATAAAGACTTTTTTTGCCACATCAATATAAATAAATCTCTCACTCTTTTGCCCTCAGTTTGCATTGTGTCTATAGTTGTACCCCTCATATCACAGTTTTATGTACATGTCTTTTGCTTTTATTAGATGTTATATCCCTGAGAGCAAATACCATCTTACTTATCTTTGTGTCCTTCTCAGGACCTGGTGTGAAGCATCAGTGCATAGAAGATGCTCATTAAAAATGCACTGAGGGGCCAGCCTGGTGGCATAGTGGTTAAATTTGTGCATTCTGCTTCAGCGGCCTGGGATTCACAGGTTCAGATCCCTGGCAAGGACCCGTGCACCGCTTGTCAAGGTACGCTGTGGCGGCGTCCCATATAAAGTAGAGGAAGATGGGCACGGATGTTAGCCCAGGGCCGATCTTCGTCAGCAAAAAGAGGAAGGTTGGCAACGGATATTAGCTCGGGGCTAATCTTCCTCACAAAAGTAAAAAATAAAAATGCAGTGAATGAACTAGTGTACATAAAGTAATGAGGAGAGTGCATTTATTCACACAGCTAGGATAATTTTTAAATTCCATAAGATGAACTCTCAGAAACTGTATGTTAATGTAATTCTCTGACATTTAATGCTGCATTTCTACATATTGAATTTTGGTGCGGTTAGATATTACTTTCAAGCACACAATTAGAGTTTTGGCAAATGGATTATCATATGAACAACTATGTCACCAACAAGGCTGCAGCAAAATAGGGTCTGAGCTTCATAACCATGTTTACAGCTTGCCATCTTGTCCACTAAGTTAAGTGCCAGCCTTCTAAATAACAGGCTGATGCAGTAAGTGTAGCTTTGGCATTTCAGGTACCTGTGACAATGGCAGTTACTCTCTCACTAATATTGACTGTGGGACCAGGACACACTCAGAAAATGCCCTGTTCAAATACAGAGGAGGGTATTAAAGATTTGAAACCGCAAAGCCTACTTAAATAAAGACAGAAAACAGTGCCCAGGTTTAACTTGTGACTCCAGACACTGCAAAGGAAAACCTGGGAGCCTGAGGAAGATACTTAAGAAGGCAGGCTAAAATAGTTAAGGATAAGCATAACAAAAGAAGTATAAGATTTGTACACCAAAAAGTACAAAAGAGCATTGAAAGAAATTAAAGAAGACCTAAATAGGCGGGACAACACCCCACGACGTTCAGGGTTAGAACTATTAATGTTGTCAAGACGGCAGTGCTTACCAAAGTGAACTACACATTCAAAACAATCTCGATCAAAACATCAACTGCCTTTTGTGCGAAATTGGCAAACAAATCCTAAAATTTGTATGAAAATGCAGAGGACCCAAAATAGCCAAGATAATCTTGGAAAAATGAAAAAGAACAAAGTTGGAGGACTTGCACTTCCTGATTTCAGAACTTATTCCAAAGCTACAGTAATCAAGACTTGTGATATTGGTATAAGGAAAGACATATTGATCAATGGGACTGAATTGAGAGTCTAGAAATGTCCCCTTACATTTATGGTCAACTGATTTTTGACAAGAGTGCCAAGAAGATTCAATGGGAAAAGAGTCATCTTCATTTCAACCGGTGCTGGAACAACTGGATGTCCACATACAGAAGAATGAAATTGGACCCTACCTCACATCATAGACAATCAACTCAAGATGAATCAGACACCTAAACTGAAGATCTAAAATATAAAACTCCTAGAAGAAAACATAGGAGTAAATTTTAGTGTCCTTCAATTAGGCAGTGGTTTCTTAGATGTGACACCAAAAGCCAAAGCAACAAAAGAAAAATTAAATTGAATTTCATCAAAATTAAAAACATTTGTACTTCAAAAGACCAAATCAAGAAAGTGAAAAGACTCCTAAAGAATGGGAGAAAATATTTGCAAATCATATATCTCATTAGGGTCTACTATCCATAATATATAAAGAACTCCTACAACTTAAAAATTAAAAGACAAATAACCCATTAAAATGGGCAATCTGAATACACATTTCTTTATATATCATGTAGAAGATGTATAAATGGCCAATAAGCACATGAAAAGATGTTTAGAATCATTAGTCCTTAAGGAAATGCAAGTTAAAACCACTATGAGATACCACTTCATACCACTAGGATGGCTAAAATAAAAAAGACAGATAATAACAAACCTTAGTGAAATGTGGAAAAATTGGAACACATTGCTGGTTGGATTGTAAAATGATGCAGGCACTTTTGAAAACAGTTTGGCAGATCCTCAAAATGTTAGACATAAAATTATGATATGATCCATTAGTTCCACTCCTAGGTCTGCACCCAAGAGAAGTGAAAACATATATCCACACAAAAACTTGTACGTGAGTGTTCAAAACAGCATTATTCATAATATCCAAAACATGGAAACAATCCAAATGTCCACCAACTGATAAATAAATTGATAAACAAAATATGGTATATCCATACAATGAAATATTATCCAGCCATAAAAAGGAATGAAGTACTGACACATGCCACAACATGGATGATCTTGAGAACTGCATACTAAGTGAAAGAAGCCAGACACAAAAAGCCACACATTGTATTATTCCATTTACATGAAATGACCAGAATAGGCAAATCCATAGAGACCGAAAGTAGATTAGTGGGTGCCAGGGAGTGGGGAAGGCGGGAATGTGAATTGACTGCTAACGAATACAGGCTTTCTTTCTGGGGAGATAAAAATGTCCTAAAATTAGATAGTGGTGATGGTTGCAGAACTCTGTAAATACACTAAAAACCACTGAAATATATACTTTAAAAGGGTGAATTTTATGGTATGAGAATTATATCTCAATACAGCTGTTAGTAAAATGAAAGAAAGAAGGGAAGGAGGGAAGAAGGGAGGAAGGAAGGAAAGAAGGAAGAAAAGGAGGGAGAGAGGGAGGGAGGGTAGGGAGGGAGGGAAGGAAGTTGTAAACCTTAGCTGAACTACAGCCTGCTGACGGCCTGAGCTGAGGTCAGCTCTCTCTATTAAAGAGAGCCTGAAAGTGTTAAAGTTATTGTAGAGACATCCTAGCGTGTCCTAGTGTAAAAGGGAATTGAAAAGGCAATATTCTAAGGAGAACATGTTAGTGATGGGAAGGGGTTCTGGAAAATTCTGTGTCTTAGTCTGGTGTCAGTTACATGGGTGTTTTCATGTGTGAAAACTCCTCAGTTTGTACATTTGTGATTTGTTCACTTTTCTTTGTTATCCCTCAAAATTTACTTTAAAAGACCAAAGAAGGCAGCCTATTACCTTGGATTTTCCAAGGACATTACTTTCCAGCAAGTGAGTGGAAGCGCAATGTGCACAAGCTCAAGAGAAATGCCAGTACAACAGTCACTTGGAAAATCAAGACTCAAGAGGCTGCAGGGCCCCCAACTCTCAGGCAAGGAGGCAGGAGGAGGCCAAGGTCTCAGCACAGCCTCCAGGGACTGAGAGCTCTGACCGTGAGGCCTGGGGTTGCACATGCTCAGAACACAGCCAGAATCAGGCTTTTCGTAGTCTCCCTGCAAAAAATCACACGTGCCAAGAAGGCAGGGCCCTTGTTCACCACTGTGTCTGCAGTGCCCATTCCCCATGGCTGCAACAGAACGCACACTTGTGAAAATGAGCAGATGAATGCATGTTCAATGTCCTCCAAGCTCACAGTGAGGTCCTTCCCCCTTTCTAGTACAACCTCATGGGGGGGGGAGTGTGTCGTTCCTGACACGTTCATTGCATGCCCCATTAGCCGTCTCAGTGCACGGCAGGATGGGGCCCCAGCAAGACCCAGGGGCCACCTTGCCTCCTGTGTGGAAAAGTGAGTGTGTGTGCCCAGCCAAGTGTGGCTTATGTCACACGCTCACATGAAGTGAAGTAGCAAACCGTACGAAAGACTCTGGACAGAGAGGACGTCAAGGGTTGCAAAATTAGCCCTTTTTATGTGCTTTGCCAAATTTGTTGTGGATCACTTGTCACAGAAATTAATCATGAGCAGCAGCTCTCATGAGCAAAGGCCCTCTGCCCTCTTTCTGCTGGCGTCTGAGATTCCACACACAAGGATTTCAAATGTGGGGGCCTGGGCCCAGGGAGCCTGGTGGCTCCTACCTGCTGGCTTTCCCTGGAACATGCCCTGTTGTGGAGAGCTGCCTGGAGACAGACAGCACGCTGTGCCTCGGTCAAGTTCACATTTAGAAATATTACACAAGGTCACAGACACTGCACACGTGGGCCTTTCCTGTGGATTTTTGTGTGTGTGTGTGTGAGGAAGACCAGTCCTGAGCTAACATCCACTGCCGATCCTCCTCTTTTTGCTGAGGAAGACTGGCCCTGAGCTAACATCGTGCCCATCTTCCTCCCCTTTATATGGGACGCCGCCACGGCATGGCTGACAAGCAGTGTGTCGGCGGGCGCCCGGGATCCGAACCCACGAACCCCGGGCTGCCAAGCGCGGACTTAACTGCTGCACCACCGGGCGGCCCCTTCTGTGGATTTGAAGACCTGGAGAAACTGGGGACTTGGACTTCCTTCCATGGCTTCTGTCTCTTTACAGAGACTAGTCTTCATTTCCCCTCTGAAGCTATCTGCACTCCTAACTGAGCCACAAGACTCCTGAAAACTGGACTTTCTCTTTTCAATTAATTTCCCCAAGAGTCAGGCCAGCAGTCTGAGCAGAGCAGAGGGTGGGGAGTCTCAAGTTTTGATCATGACTGCTTGGCAGGTTCTCTTGTGACCTGCGCCGAGTCTCTTCCCTTCTCTGTAGCACAGATCCTCAACCTGATGATGAGCAAGCCCTGATCCTATTCTAGGTGGATATGACCTTGAACTGCCTTACAACCTGCTGGAATCCAAGTTATCAGACTCTAAATCTGAAGGGTTCAAAGACATGGGCTGTGCTCAAATACATGTAACAAAATGTGGAGTTATGCTATTCCCCAGGGGAAAGAGCCAGAACCATTTGGTAGAAGTTACTCAGAGAAAGATTTGGCCAAATAAGAAAAATCTTTCTCTAAAAAGAGATGTGTAAATTGGCCAGCTTGACCTAGGAAGTCATGCACACTCATTAGAGCAGACCTATGAAGAGACAGACGCAGCCCTGGGTGTCAGAGAAGAGTGAGAGTCTGGAAGAAGACCCACCTGGGTTTGAATCTTGACTCTGACCCTTACAGAAGCATGTGACCTTGAACAAATTGTTCAACCTCTCTGAGACTCCAGTCTCTAGGACATAAAGGAGAAATGATGATGACATTTGTCCAGGAATTCTAGAAAGGGTTATGTGAGGTAAGGCACATGGACTGCTCAGTACAGCAGAGGAAACAGAGTGAGCACCCCATCAATACCACTTGGCCGTGCTGCCGTAACCAAGAACTGGAAGGGGAGTTGACATGGCTGACCTGCTCCTCAAGATCCTTTCTGCAGCTAAGAGATCAGGGAGCTCTGCCAGTTTGCTTGGAAAGCTGAGAACGGCCTGGAGTCGGTGTAAGATGATGGTGCAGAGTTAGGCAGGGGTCTGCAAGCACATTAAGAACTTGGGCTATTCCTAGAAGTAGCCCGGAAGACTAAACTAGGGAGGGACACGATCAGATTTGTCTTTTGAAAGCTTACTCTGACTGCTTTGTGGAGAAAAAATTAGAAGAAGCAAGATAGGTGCAGAGGGAGGAGTATTAGTGCTCACTTCAGTGGTTTAGGTAGGAAACAATAATGGGGGGCAGTGGAGATGGGCAGAAGTAGGCAGATCTAAAAGATATTAAGAAGGAAAAATTGGGAAACTACAGGCTTGTGCAACTGGACTGTGATGTGAATTCAACAGCAAACACTGGAAGAGATCCAGGTTGGCCGTCAGGGAGAGGGGAGAGAACCATGAATTCAATTTTGGTTGTATTTGGGACTGCTGAGGTGACATTGAGGCATCCAAGTGGAGATGTCAGATTGGATATATGTGTCTAGAACTCAAGTAAGAGGACTGGGGTGGAGACACAGCTCCGAGGGTTGTGAAGCAGCACATGGACTGAGTTGTCTAAGGGACATAATATAGACTAAGAAGAGAAGGCGGCCCAGGACTGCTCAAGAGGACATTGATGTTTGAGAAGGAGGTTCCAGTTAGCCAAGAAGAAGAGCAGACAGAGCTATGAAAAGACCCAAGAGAGTGTGGACTCCAGAAACCTAGAGAAGAGGGTGTTCGGAACCTTTAGTCAATAACTGTGTCAATTGCTGCCGAGAGGGCAGACAAAACAGAGGTTGAAAAATGTCCATGGAATTTTGCACTTGTATCCTTAACCAGAGCACAGCCAGTGGGATAATGGGGGTGGGAGTAAGACTAGAGTGGGCTGAGGGGAAGTGGGAGGGGAGGAGAGGGAGGCAGCGGGCAGCGGGAACTCTTCCGAGAAGCTGGCTCTGGGGCAGGAGATCTGCCTTCAGCTTGGAGGGAAAGTCTCATCAGTAAAGCATGTTTGTTTTAAGAAGGGACCTGCTTCCCCGGCCCGCACCCCCCCATGTCTTCCCTCTCCCTGTGTCTCCAACCGAGAAGAGAATTGTACAACTGACGGAGCGTTGCGGCTTCTGAGGATCTCGTGTGCTTTTATAAAACAAGAGCTATATTATTTTCCATGAAATGTCATTTTTGTGCTACATAATATGCTCATCTCATGGTCACAAAGCTGAATAAAGCCAGAAGCTCTCGGAGCCTCAGTTCATCTTCACCAAGCAGTCGGTGGTCTCTGTCCTGACCGCCCTCAGCGAGGACCAATTAAGCTGGCAGCATTTCACCCCAGAAAGCACTGCACAAGTGACAGTTATCCTTACCTTTTCAAATGTTCTCCAAGATCTGACTTTGTCCCCAAGAAGCCTATAGTCAAGTTGGGAAGATAAGATGTACATATATTAAAAAATTAACAAACAAATAAGGCAAGTCATGGCAAGTACAACATGAGTGGAGACTTTCGGGGCCACAGAAACTCCAGAAAATGAAGGGAGACCACCATGGTCTGGAGACGGTGGAGAAAAATTCCAGGAGAGTGTCACCAAGGTCTCAGAGCAGGATGAGGGGAAAAGAGGGCAGGGAAGGAACTCAGAGAAAGGAAAAAGTTGAAGGCAAGACCGTGAATATGGAAAAGGGTAATATTTCTAGTATCCAAAATTGGCAGTCATATTCCAATGTTTGGCCCATTTCTAACTTCTGAACAGTCCTTGAAGCCATCTCAGCCATTTATAACCATTGACATGGGCTTTTTATCTCACCTGAATGAACCCAGCAGTCGTTCTGCTCATTGTGGCCACCTGTTTCCTGGCCACAACAACCTGGAGAACCACAAGAACCTACAATGCTGACAGTGTCTCCAAACCAGACATAGTTATTGTTCCATTTCAAAGACACATATTAGGTTTTACGATCATAAGTCTTGAGAAGGGGCTTAGGAGTAAGAACATCTTGATTCCAGTTAAAAATCTGCCATGTAGCAGTGTGTAAACTGGGTAGTCACCGCTCTCTGAGCTTCCCCCTCCTCCCTTGTGAAATGGAGATAACAACACTGGCCAAGCCACCTACCACTCGGGGTCCCTGTGAACATGGGATGGCATAGCACAAGAGCTGAATGCTATGCAGGTGTAATTATGAGCTAGTTCATGGATCCTCAAACTCTTCTGAACCCTTGGGTACCTCATGGGCCATCTTGGGGGTAAAAACTGTCAAACAGATTGAGCCCTGTGTACAGCCCGCAATCCCAGCAACCTTGTTTTGGTTTGCTATATACATAAAGGCTTTATATTTATGCTTCCACTTTAAGGAAGAAGTCCATTGATTAGGGAAAAAAAGTTTTAAAAAGGTACTGATCAAAAGTTTAATTTTTAATCTTCTCATTTTACGGAAAGGAAAACTGAGGCCCAGAGAAGGTGATCAATCTGCCCAGGGACACACAGTGACCGAGGTAAGACCAGAGGCTGTTTCTAAAACTCTTGCTTCAGTGCTTTGTCCACTACCTTGTTGTTGGTGAAACAGAGGCTGGAGTGTTCTATGAACAAACAAGAGAAAACAACTCCAAAGCCCCTGCCCCCTGGTGTAGGTATATCCCTACAAAGGAACAGCAGTGTGGTTTATAAACCACAGCTCACCCCCAGGACAATGGAGCGAGCCTGGGAAGCGCGGAGGCAGCTGCAGAGCTCACTGGGGACGCGCGGGCCAAGCTCTGAAAGGTGGGGAGTACTCACTCTGCAGCATGTTCTGCTCCCGTCTCCTTGGCACACACAGCAACCGCCTAGCAAGCCCACAGCACAACAGCCCCCTCCCCACTCCATCGCCTGCATGCTTCAGACCATTCAAGTGGATGTGTTCCTCTCTTAAAAAGAAAAGTGGCATTAATTCTCACCAGCATTCTCCCTCCCCAACCCCACCTCGAAAGGAGTCAAGTTCCTCCTTCCAGTAAGCTCAGCTCCATTGAGTTCAAGACTAAAGTTCAAACTCCAGATTACCATTTGGTAGGATATTTGGAAAATCACCTCACTCAGAAACAATTAAGGTTTCATGAGATCATGTGTGTTGTTGAAAACGTGCTACTATTTTTAAGTAAAAAAATTCCAGAAATTTTATTTTTTCCTCACTCTTATCTGATATTTCTTGTTTTCTATGGGAAGTAAAGGTCTTCTCCTTGAAATATTTAAGAGGAAATATGCATAAGAAATATGTCGAGTCATGGCATGAATATCTACCAGTGTGTGAGAAATGGTCCTTGATCTCAAGTCATTTCTGAGTTTATTGGAGAGGTATGATACAGTAGAAAGGTATATATTTCTATAAGTCTTTCATGCATATACACTATATGTGTGTGGGTCTGTGTGTATATGTATGTGTGTGTGTATGTCGATGCATGTTATATGTCTCTGTATGTGTGTGTGTGTGAGCATGTGCGTGTACCATTGGCTCTGATTGCTGTAGAGGATCCGAGGCCATCACTGGCTGGAACAGAAAGAACAGCATAACCCTTCGAAGCGGCAGGGCCTGCACAGGGGCCTGGGGGTAGATTGGGAAGGACAGACAAGGGTGTTCTGAGCCAAAGAAATAAGTGAACCAAGGCACAAAGACTGGATCCAGAGGATGCAGTGTCTAGGGGAGACTTCATATATGAATTAATCTTCTAGAACCGATTCCAGGATCAGATCCAGAACTGGGGCTTTGGCTAACATTACCCATAAGCAGAAAATCAAAAACTAATTTAGAATCAAGCCAGTAGGAACCCTCTTGATGTTATGGGTGAGCCTTAGTTCACTGCCTAGTGAAAAGCATACAATTTACCCCCAGGGTTGGGGGGCCCATAGGAAGCATCCAAAGTCTCCATTAAGAGCCTCACCTGGCAGTGAGAAGGTGGACGTGCCCGTACCCAGGGCTTCACAGCAGCGTAGGCACAGGCTTATCTCATTTTATCTTCAGTCAAAGAAACCAAGGACGCAGTCTGACTACAATCCCCATTCTGCAGGGGATGAAAGTCAGGCAGAGAGAGGTGAAGTAACTGGGGCCCAGGTCATGCAGCTCTGAAAGGTGGAGTTCAATGTCAAATGCAAGCATCTGCCTCCAAGTCCCACCCTGCCCATGCTGGTGGCACACGCGCTGTGTGCTCACCTGCCCTGGGTGAGTGAGTCAGCAGCTACCAAGCACTTGGGGCAGCTTGGCACACAGGTGTCATTGTTACAAGTGTCTCATGGCCAAGTGAGTCACCAGTGGTATGCTGTGAATGTGTCATTTTCACAGATGCTATCAATATCTTCTCAACTGGCTCAGTACGTGGATGTGTTTGAAAGGTCTTAATTTGAAAACTACATTTTGCATTCTTTGGAAAACTGTTTGGGCATTTCTTCACAGTATAATATTTTAGAGCTCGAGAGAACAGATGTAGGCCAGGCCTCTGTGTCTCTGCCCTGCACATCATAAAGCAAGTCGCAGAACTGATTCTGTTTCCTTCTCCTTTAGTGGGTGGTTGTGCTAATGGGCTGAAGATACCGATGGCGGAAGTAGACTGGTGGATACCCCGAGGGTGTGAGGAATCCCCTGATGGAAAGAATACAGGCCCAGCATAGACACCCCTATTGTTCACCTCAGGGTCCTGCAGGCCAAAGCAGCATGGTGGTTGCTGCAGTGAGTCCAGTGGAGGGAGGCCCACACATCTTTATTAGGCAAGAGCAGACCGTGGAGCCATAAGTTGTCTCATAGGAACTGGCCCTGGAATGGAGAGCCCTTTGCTTTGCAGGGCCTTGCTCCCTGACAAGTGTATTGCTGTAAATGAACATTTACTAGAAACGATGGTGAAATCTAACCTAGGAGCATAAGGGACTGCTTTCCCAAGCAAGAGTCTGTGGCAATCATGGAAATTAAAAGTCTGGAGATTAGCCACTCCCGAAGGTGATTAAATGGGACCAGAATCAGCTCCTGAATCAGCTTCTGGAGAAGGATAAGGAGGCAGGGGGGATGGGGCATCCCAGCCAGACTGCCAGACCTTTCCTTTTCCTTACCTTCTTATCCTCCTGAAAGAGATTTTTCATTTTGTCCTCACTCCCGCAAACCTGGAATGACTGCCTGAAACCATTTAAATTTAAAAAAAATTTTTTTGGTTAGAAGACTACTCAGTCAGGAGTGGGACCCCATGTCAGGTGCCTGCCAGCTCAGCTCAGTAGCCTCTTTGTTCTGGAAGGAGGTGCCCAGTGGTTATAATGACCCCACGTCCCTGTAGCCCTGGGCTGAGTCTGGGGATGGATGCCCTCACACACCATGGAGATGGCTTTCCATAGCTGCCTTCCTTTGATCACAGGTGTGTGCTCTGACTGCCATGCCACTGGTGACCGCACAGATCACCTCCAGGAATGGGACTCACTCAGGAGCTGTGACAAAGGATCAAGCACCAAAGCCAGCTGTATGGCATGATGCTGAAGGGATCCTTTTTCCTATTGGGGAGATTGTTTTCCTTTGCCATTCAGATGGATGATAGAAACATGAATGGTTGAGGGGATGTACATGTGGCTCTGAGATGGGACTCATGATTGGCGCAGGAGGTGGAAACCAACAGCAGCCGTGAGCCCGTTGGCTGGTGCTAAGATGGTGGAGAGCTCAGGAACCTTTTGATGCCCTTCAGCTGGGGGCATTATGACTTCTGCAACTTTGCCAGAAAGAAAGGAGGGCCAATTTTGGTCCAAATGGTCTGTTCATTAATTAGAATTAGATCTGGAGCAAATAACAGAAAATCCCCAAATAACAGTGGCTTAAAGTAGAGAGAGGTGAATGTCTCTCACCCAAGTCCAGAGATGGGCATGACAGGGCTCTGCAAGTCCCTGGAAACCCAGGTGCCTTTCAGGTCACACATCACCATCCCTGGGGGTTCCCATCCTCACAGGTCAAGATGGTGTCTTCCAGGGTGTAAGCAGAAGAAGGAAGGAGAGCACAGAAAATGGGGCCAAGGACATGGGCCTGCTGTCTCTTAAAACACCCAGAAGCTGCCCATAACTCCTCTGCTTAAATTCTATTGGCTGGAACTTGGTCTGATGGCTTCACCTACCTTCAAGGGAGACTGCAAAATGCAGTCTTTATTTTAAGAACTCATGACTCTGGCTAAAATGTCTAGAACCGTGGAAGAAGTGGAGAGCAGCTACAGGGAAATCAGCAGCCTGCTATAACCCAGCCTCCTTCACAAGAGGTTCATTCTTTCCCCACACACGGACATCCTGCACGGTGTCTTACCTCCTCCAGAAGAGTCTTCCTAAAGCAGACTGACTCATGTTCCTCCGGGGCTTTGAAACCTCCTAGGACTCCCCCCCTTTGGATAGAAAGACTTGCAGATTCCCATCCTGCCTCACAACTGCGCACAAGACTCAGAGCATTTGTTGCTTCCTGCGGAAGCTGCTGCCCCCACCCCCAAGTTACCTGTTTCCTTCCTCGTACGACTCTAGCATTTCGTATCTACCACTATGGCTCTAATGATATTATACCAAATTGTTAAATTGTGTGAACAAGCGACAAACAAACAAAATACAGACTCACAAATGAGAAAGCCAGCTGGATGTCTTGGTTAGAAGACTACTCAGTCAGGAGCGGGATTGTCACAGCCGAACTTGGAGAGGGAGCAGGGCTGATGATGTCCTGCTGCCCTCAAATTGTCTTGCTCTATTGAGGATGAGGTGGATAAATTACACAGGTGGGTGAGTCGTGTTTGCACAGTGGTTAATGGATCTGGCATGTTTACACAGTGTGTGCCATCACAGCCCGGAGACCATAAGAAAAAGGAGTTCGCACACTGATAGTATAGGAAACTGTGGTGGTGCTGACGAGACAAGAGAGAGTGGTCCATGTTGCCAGGAAAGGGACACATTCTGGCATTTGTGTAGCTTTGCTTCTGCATAAACAATTGTTCTAAAAGCAGATCCTGTTCTTGAAGTGGTAAAAGAATATGGGAGAAAGGACCACGTCGGGTAGACCAGATTGCTCAGACAGGGTATAGCTCCTATAACTACTGCAAATCAATAATAGAACTTTCTCTTCTGATTATCAAGGGGACTGTGTCACCCATGCCCCACTGTTATCCTCAGAACAAATCCTTTCATTGAAGTTGAGCTCCCTGGCACCTGATTTGTGTCGCCGCAGATTCTTCAGGAAGTGTCCACTCTGCTGTAGTAGGGCTTTGCCTTTAAAGCGCATAGAGATGGACTTCTTTGGACTTGCTTGGAAGCATGAAGGTGCAATTCTGAGTAAAGAGCAAAACTGTGTGTAGGCAAAGAGTGAAAACACTAAATCTTCTCAAAACTCGTAGTCATTTCCTCTCATCTTCTGAGACTTTGATACTCAAGTAACAGTTCAGTTTTGGTCACCATTCAGCAAGTGTCCATTTACAAGCTTATTTATGTTAGGAACTCTTCTAGGCACTGAGGATGAAGTGGGGAACAGATTCTGAGAGCTTCTCACATGGAGATCACCATCTAGGAGCCCATCAGCAGAGCAAATTCAATGTCCATGTAGCCTCTGGCAAATTCTAGAGACAGAAAGTAGATCAGTGGTTGCCTGGAGCTGGGGTGGGAGAAAAAGGGGAGTGACTGATAATGGGTATGGGTTTCTTTTGAGGGTGATTAAAATGTTCTAGAATTAGATTGTGGTGATGGTTGCACAACTCTATGAATTTACTAAAAAGCATTGAATTGTACACTTTAAATGTGAGAATTGCATGGTGTGTGAATAAAGCTGTTTTATAAAAAAGCCTAGTCCCACAGTTTCTTGACCATCTCGACCCCTACAATTGCCCTTCATACTCCCTTTGTGTGTACCTCAGACATTGTCAGAGCCCCAAACTGCTCAGCTTCTAATCCTGACATCACAGCCTCTGGAGATGTCCTATTTGCTCATTACGGCAGCTCATCCAGATCACTAGGTTCAGACTCCCGGTTCAGTCCTCAAGGTTCGCTTCCTATTTCACCCAGACAGAAACCCAGAGTGTATCTTTTCAGCCCTTTCTTGCCAATAGCCACATCCTTCTACCACTGTTCTTCCACCCAACCGCCCTGCAAACACACTTCTGAATCCATCTGGTCATTTTCCTTCTATACTTCTAAAGAAAAATCACAAACCACAAATTGTACAAATTGGTTCTCAAGCTGAGCTCCGAGATTACCAAGACCCCACTTTGAGTTTCCATGGATTCCTCTCTCAAATTCCATGCAAACTTTCAAGTCCTCAGCCCACAACCTTTCTTCTCTCGATAGCTGACTTGCCTCTGACTTGTGAGAGAACATTGAAGCAATCAGGTGTGAAGTCCCTGCCCCACAGATGTAAAGTTGTCTGTATGTGGATCCACTCCCACTGTCCCACAAAGTCCCCCGGGAAGTCCTGTCCTTCCTCCAGTCAAGGTCATCCCTCCTCCCATGTCCTTGACAACACTCTCTTTGAGTTTCCTCAGAAATTTGCTCTATCAGTTGACCCTTCTCCTCCCTGCATTTTTCATTGTTTGCGAAGTTTCAACTTTTCCATCTATATGGGCTCCTTTCACACCACTTACAAACACAATCACATCTCTCTCAGCTTATAAACCATCTTGACATCCTCTCCCCAAAGCTCTCTCTCTCCACTTTCTCCTTCCTTTCATAGTCAAGTTCCTTGAAAGACTCTTTCTGCTTATTAATGTCATGTTCTCATAGCCCATTAACTAACTGTAATCTAGCTCTTCCCCATCCCGCTTCTGAAACTGGCACTGCCAAAGCTGGCTGTCTCTCTTCCATCATTTCCTTCCTTGGCATTCTGTAGCTGGCTCTGGGGAGCACTTCTTGATTCCAGAAGCACTTTCATCCCTTGGCTTGGGTGACTCCTCTCTCCTGGCTCTCTCCCAGCCCTGCCAGGTCCTCTTCAGTCTGCCCTGTGCTCCTTGATATCTGCACACCTTCCAGACGGACCTTCCTGTTGGCTCGTGCTGGGCAACTTTTCTCACTTCACATGACCCCCTGTGAAATTCCAGCCATTCACATGCTTTTAATATCAAGAATAATCCCTAGCCAGAACCATTTTCCTGACCTCCACATTCAGTTATCCAAACACATCCTGAATAGTTCTGTCTGGAATTTCAACAGTCACCTAAAAATTAATTTACTCCAAGTGGAGGTCATATCCCTTTCTCCCCACTCCCTAAACCTGCTCTTCCTCCAGGATCCCCATCACCGTCAGGGGCAGCAACCATTCATAGGGTCAGCCTGGTCAGCAACATTGGATTCACCCCAAAACACATCCTCTGCTCCAACTGTCACCAACTAATTGCCACCAGGAACTCAAGGGAAGTTTCAGAAGCATTTAACTGCTTCTCCAAATTGTTCTTTTTCTTTTATGTTATGTTAAGAGATACAATCACCAACCACCCTGAACCAGACCAAGCCCCACCCCAAGAGCAGCGCCTGTACAGATGAGCTGAGAGATGACCTAAAGTTGCCCTGCACTTATGTACGTGGAAGCATGCTTTCCAACTGAGTCTGCCCACCTCTCCCTTTTGAACATTCATTCTTCATCTGAAATAAAAGGCCCCTGCTGTGCCCATGTTCGGGGACAGCCATGACCTTGGAAATGATTCCACGTGGTCTCAACTTTGCTGCCAATAAACTCTACTTTGTGTGACAGCTACTTCTGGTGGAGAGTCTGATTTAACTCTCTAGGAGGTGAACCCACTTTGGTTGGGTAACACCACCTCCAACATATATTTAAGTGTAGATCCCCCAAATTCTTCTTCCTTGCTTTCTTCTATATCTTCTCTTCCTTTCCATCCCTGTAACAGTTTCTAAATTAAGCCTCATCTTCTCTCACCTGGCCTCCGTCTCCAACATCCTCCCTTTTGATCCAACCCCACGCTGCCATTCAAGCAATCTCAGAGAAGAGCAAATCTGATCAGGCTCTTTCTGTGTAAAATTCTTCAATATTTCTCTCAACTTGACAGCACAAGGTACCTTGACTGCAGTGAGCAGGCCCTTGCCCCTCGGTCCCCCTTCCCTTCCCCACTTCCCTCTTAGAATTCTGTTTGCATGAAACTGATCTCCTGCAATTTCCTGAGAGTGCCACGCCCTTCATGTCTCTGTGACTTTAATCACTAAGGTCCCTCTGCCGGGATGACCTTATCCCACACCCCTTTGTCTGAACTGTGAATTCTAAGTTTGTTCAAGTTCCACCATTTCTCTAAAGAATTCCCATTGTCTCAGAATGCTGCCTCTCCCCATAACAATGATGAGCCTAGAGCCCTCTTGGGAATTCATGACCTCTAGCAAATCCCTAGGTGACTTCTCCTCTGCTGGCCTGAACACTGGCTTGTGAGCAGCTCCCAGAGGAGCGTGAGATGAGTTCTGTCCCCTGGTGGGAGGGGAAAAGTTTGGGGTCTTCTGCTCCATATTGTGGTTTGTTTCCTCCCAGAGTATCTAGAATCAAACACGTCTGTTACATCAAAAACTAATTTCTTCCTGAAACCCCCATCTAGTCCAGGCATTCCTGTTCCCTCTATCAAACTAGTTTGATTTTACTTCTTGTGATCTAATAATCTTGCCTTATCCTGCTCCATGCCTGGATTTCATTACAAAGCTCTCTTAGATCAACTAACAATGACGTTTTTCCTGATCATTCATCCCTAATCTCTAGGATTCTTCTCTGGCTGTAGGAAGGGATGGTGGCAGTATCAATTTCCTCCATCACAGAAGGAAAGAAGAAAAGAAGGAAGGAAAGAAGGGAAGAAAGGAGTGAAGGAGGAGAAGAAGGGAGGAAAATTCCTCACCATTATGTTCACACTTGCTTCTCAGGCCTGCATTTCCTGGTGTTCTTATTCGTATACAAATTCACCATACCCATTCCTTTTCAATTCTGTGGGTGAACAGACAGCTTGAAATCTCAGGTTAGTCTCCATGGATGATTATTGCACTTCTAATTTTTCCTTCCAGATAAAATTTGCATTTTAGTAAAGGCCTGCAATGACTCAACTCGAAGAAATAACTAATATGAACATTTCTGGAATTACAGCAGGACATTGGAGAGGAGGTGGGTATATCTTGCGGCAGAAGGCATCCATCTCAAATCACAGGAATTAAGAAAACACATGAAAAGCATGAACCATAATGCCTGGCACATGGATGTTCTCAAGGAAGCATAGTTTCCTTGGTTGTATGGTATCTTCCCTATGAATGAAGCCTTTCCTAGTAAGAAAATCCATAGTGACATTGTCTGCTTCATGCAATTGGAAATAGGTCTTGGAGATTCCTGAGAGGTTGGGAAGGTCAAAGGAAAGGCCCCTCTTGCTTTGAGATGCTCACGGCCCATCCGTTGGTCTGTGTAGAGCCTGGTCTTTGGTGGCCGCTGCCCATGTGATGGCAATGGGATCCGTGTGCCATCTTGCATGAAACCCCTGCTGAGTTCCCCCAAACACCTGAAGAGCACCAACTCCAGGGCTGGTATGATTCCACTAAGAGGCCCCCAGAGGTCAGTTCCTTCAAGATAAAACAGTAATAGTTGAAACTGAGGGCTGCCATAGCACATGCAGGTGCTGGACTAAGAGATTAGTTTAGATTAGGTCATTTGGGCAGGTACTTTATTATCCCTATTTTGCAAGTGAGGGAATTGAACTTAGGGAAATGGAATACCTTTCCCAAAGTCACCAGGCTTGTATGTGTCAGGTGACTGACTGGGGCTTCCCCGCTCCGCCCCCCCGTTCCCCACAGGAAAGGCATGGGGGACCAAGGTAAGGGGAGCTTCAGAGAAGTTCCTAGAAGGCCCACACCTGACCACAGATGAGGACAGTGGGAAACACCTAATGACAAACACACTAGGCAATGGTTTGGGGGTTAGAGGGCAAATTTGTATTCAGTCTGTTCCTCTGAGAGAATTCCTATAAAAAATCACACAAGAGAAGAATCTGGCTTGGGGACCCTGTGCAGGCTATATCTAAAGGAGGCAAGCTGTGCCGTTCCAACAAACAGCCGTGCTGGCTTGTCTGTCCTCCTCAGCAGGGTGGAGTTCAGAAGCTGTCTCTAGGGCAACCTGAGCCGCTCCTGGAGCACCGCGGGCACGACACACGCAGCCGGGCTCTCCTTGGCTGAATGTTTAAACATACATTTTCGTTTCCAGGAAGAGTTGAGTTGGGTCTGCGCTGATTCACTCATGCATGAAGTCAGCCGGGCATTGTTCTGCAAAGCCGGCGAGGGACTCTATGTGTCTTTCAAAGCTGGCCCTCTCCCATGAGCCAGGAAGCGGCCCTTTCCTCACAGCAGACAGAATCCAAGGTCAGCCCTGCCTTGCAGAATGTGGCCGGGTGGGTGGGCCCGGACTCAGGCTAGGTCTGGTTCCACTAGGGTCTGTTCTTTAGCCTTTTTGGGGAAAGCTGAGCCTGATGCCACCAGGAGATGGAGGGTCCCCTGCAGTGTCACTAATGCCATAATCCGCAACGTCTCCACAGGCTTTACCTTAAGGCAAACAAGACTCTTAAAATCCTGAAATTACACAGGAAACAAGGAATTTATGAACAAAATATAAATCTTTTCCAGCATCTCTAAATATTGCCCAAAGATGTTTCCCACCTGGGATCATGATATTTACAAAATGACTTTGATGATGGGAAGGATGCCAGCCCCTCCTTCAGATCAGTACTCGCTGCACGAACTGTGCTTTCCCAGGACGTCTTCAGACTGACGTGAAGATTAGGGAGATTCAGACCTCCCAGTGGAGTGGAGTGTGTGGCTTGGCAGCCCTGGGAAGCCAGTTGGGGGAAGCTGTTCTTTTCGAAGGAGCCGGTAGAGTGCGGACCGTTGGTTCAGTCAGCTGGCTGCCTGTCCCCAGAGGCTCACAGGCTTCCCGATGAAAGCCCCCCACACCAAGGTCACCGACTTGAAGCTGAAAGAAGAACCAGGTTCCACTTCTCTCCTCCATGTGCAGGGGCTGTCCCATTGAGTGCCCAGAGCTCCACAGGATGATACAATGTAATTTAGCCAATGACATGGTCTTGGAAATGTGAAGTCATTGGTCGGTGAGGTTAATGTACGAGAAACAGCCAGGTTAACTCATTGCATCACATCCACCAACTAAGATATCACTTCGTAGCTAAAAGATGTGGGTGACGGCTACATGTGGGCCTGGCCCAGAACTGTCCCCTGGGAAGTCTTACACCAGAGGGGTCCTGGCCGTGGTCTGTTCCATTCCAGTCAGGGGGCCTGAGCTGCTGAGAGCCGGCAGGCGAGGGCAAGGATGTGGGGCTGCCCACTGATGTCAGAGGGGAGCTAGTGCTCCCATACACGGAACTGGTTACAGAATGGGGGGAAGAGAGAGGCTCGCTGCTTGGCAGAGATACGGCTTCACTCCATCTAGCAGCCTTCCCCAGGCAACCCTCCTTCCCTTGTCCTTGCACGTTCTGCGCGTTCATTCTTAGCAGACTTTGCCTCATGGGAATGTTAGGGAGCTCACACAGAATGCTCGCCCACTGACCAGTATCAGTTTCCTTGAAGAGAATAATTTGGACTCTCTTGCTTAACTAAATGATTAATTAATCTAACAAACATTTGTGAACAGCCTGCTCTGTGCCGGGCAGCAGGTGCTGGGGCTGCCGAGCACTCGGCTTCCCAGTTAGGGATGCTCCAGTAAAGGCGCCAGGGGGAAGAGGGTCTGAAAACACCTCAGGGGCTTATGAGACACAGAGCTGGTGAGTGGAAGCACTGCCATCCCTGGTCTCTGTCTTTCTGGGGCCAAGGCTCCCCTTCACATTCCACCTGGGCTAGTGGCACAAGGTCCTGACCCAGGAGGGGGCCTGATGAGAGCAGAGTGACCTGTCCCCAGCCTGGCCCTGGATGTCCAATCTACCCAGCAGGGCAGGATAGGACGTGCAAACAGACGAGCCCCATGAACTCATAAACCAAATGTACCAAGCAAATGGGATTCCAGGAGCCAGGAACCTTCGTACCCTCTTTGGAAGGGTGTATATGTCTCTTCCTTTGTCAGTTCAATTCATTAAACATTGTAGGACTTGGCTCTTACAGTGAGTCAGGCTCTGAACTATGCTCTGGGCACGTCAAAAATAAATGACACGTTTCTTGCCTGCAAGAAGTTTACAGAGGAAACAGACATAAATACATTTAATTTTATAGCAAGTAAAAAAATTCTGGGGGCCAGCCTGGTGGTGTAGTGGTTAAGTTCGTGTGCTCTGCTTCAGTGGCCCAGGGTTTGCAGGTTCGGATCCTGGGCACAGACCCATGCACCCCTTATCAAGCCATGCTGTGGCAGGCATCCCACATATAAAGTAGAGGAAGATGGGCATGGATGTTAGCCCAGGGCCAATCTTCCTCAGCAAAAAGAGGAGGATTGGCAGCAGATGTTAGCTCAGGGTTAGTATTCCTCACCAAAAAGAAAAGAAAAAATTCTGTTTGTAGTTTTAGATGTGCAAGAAACATTATTTCTTAATTTTTTCTATAACACAATTTAATTTGTATTTTAAGTCCCTGTTTTTCCAGAGTGGCGGAAAATGAATCCTAGTAAATTAGTTGTGCCCCCTTTTTCTCCTGGGGTCAGGGAAAAGTGCTGGGGGCTATGCATAGTGCCAAGAAATTGGGCACAGAGTCTTCTGTGTCCACAGACATCTTCTAAGACAACCATTGCCCACTTGGCCTTTGGCATTGGCTCAGCTGGGTCACCACTATGTGTCCCTAGTCCCACATGAGGTCCCTTCCAGGCTATTGGATGGCTTCATTCCTTCTCTGTCTCTTCCTGGACATCCAGGTGTCACTGGGCTTCTCCCATCCCCAACTGGGGCATGGGAAATTCCAAGAAGTCTAAGGCTCTGTCCGCTTGCATTTTTTTTACTGGAGCTGTTGGCATCTTTCCACCAATTACAACACTACCCTATTGTGGCAACTGGCACATCCATATGAAATGTCAGAAAACATCTTGGAACTTCCCAGAGGGAAAAACAAAACATGCCTCAGATAAAAGCTCAGAGAACAGAACGTCATCCAGCTTCTTAGTTGCTGTATCATGAAGGAACACCTTCAACACTGAGGCAGGATAACTTCCAACCTAGAATTCTACACCTAGCTATCCTCTCAATGAAGTGTGGGAGTAGAGGACACGTACCTGCAGGCATGAAAGGTCTCAGGAACTTTTCTTCCCAGGCATTCTTCCTCAGGAAGCTTTTAGAAGGTGTGCAGTCGAAAGCAGTCATGAGCCAGGAGGTAGAAGACATAAGATTGGAGAGCACAGCCTCTCTCCAGGACAGGAGGAAGATGAAGGGAGTTCACAGGACAGGAGTGGAGGGAAGCCTCAAATGAGTGCTGAGCAGCAGGCCTCAAGAATAGCTTGGACCCGACTGAAGGAGCCAGCAGAAGCCTGCAGCAGACACATCACCAGAATATCAGTAATGATAATAATAATAATAATACATTATATAAAACTGATAAAACACACAATGGGCCTGGAAGTATTCAAAGGAAATTTTAATTTCTGTTGAAGATTTGGGGAATGAATGAGTGCTAGGTATTTAGAAAGCTAAACAAACAAAAAATAAGATGAGACAATCATTAATTCAAAGAAGAAAAACTGGCACAAAAGGAAAAGTGATCATACTATGTTCTATGACTCAACTATGAATAAAAGTAATACAGCCCAAATAATGTAGTTAAGGAATGTTGATTTAACCCCCAATGGCGACATTGTGGCCTTGAGAGAACAGAGGGAGGGCACACAGGTGAGGAGGGAGGGGAGGTGGGGAGTTGTAAGAAAGCACATTCTCCCTCAATGATTCCACCCAAAATGGAAAATCAAGATGTGGCCACAGAGGCCTGCTGACGTTCGGATGCATGGAGTGAAATGCCAAAGAAGAGACAACACAGATGGCAGAGGTTGTGCAGGAGAGCAGGAGCTGGTGTGGAAGGGGCAGAGCGAGGAACAGTTATTTTTCATGAAAAGACTCATTGTGCTATTGGCTTCTTAGAGTCTGTATATCAAACCTTTGATTTTTTTAAAAAAAGCAACCATATTGTGCCAGAGGAGGAGACAAGGCCCAGTGGGAATATTTTGTTGCAAGAGGGTTTCTAGCAGAGGTTCTGGAGCTCGTCAACACTGACAAGACACATCATGTAACCTTTCACTCACGTTGGGATTGGTGTCTTCTAGACCCTGGCCCGGGGTGGGGGTGGGGGAGCGGTGTTTCTTTAATTTCCCCCTGCCCGAGCAGGTTCCATGGACAAACACACCTACAATCAGGACGCTCAGGGCCAGGGGGCTGGAGCCTTTCAACACCCACATGGTGTCACGTGAGAGATCCTGGGACAGCTCTTCTGAGCCCTGGCAGGTCCCTCCTGCCCCACATGATGTCCCCAATCTCACCATTAAAGGCCAGTGCCTCCCAAAATACAGGAGTGGCCTCCTGCAGACAAACAGCCAAATGCCTAGGGCATTAAATCCAGTCAGCCCCCAAACTTGGACTCTGGGCCCCAGACACACATGCACAAGCACACATGTGCACACACACCCACACGTGCACACACACCATCGTGCTTCCCAATTGGGAACGCTGATGGGGCAATATTTGCTGCCAACTTGCCGCATCCTACAACTACAAACCCAGACTTGCTCCCTAGCCCTCACCTGCTCCCGGGGAGGAGGAGCCGCTGCCCCCTGATCATGCTGTGTAAAAGCCCGGCAGCCCAAGGACCTGACCTCTCACCCAGCTGGACCTCTGTGTGCTGCCTCAGAATGAATGGGCAACGGGGACAGGCACACCTTCCATGATGCTGCCTCTGATTCTCCACTCCCAGCTACTCCAGCCGGCCCAGCACACGGGCCGTCTGCCATCGGACTTTGTTCGCATGTCAGAGCTCAACGTTCATGTATCCTTTGCAGTACCCCAAGCTCGCCTACTAAACAAATTTTGCAATAATTTGGGAATGGTCCCCACCTTAACCCCATGTTCTGTGAAACGGAAACCCTGCCCCGGTTTAGTGTGATATGGAGGGAAGAGGCCATCTTACTCCCTAGGAGCCCATTGGCCAGGGAAAGCCATCTGGGGTGTTCTTTGCGGTGGCAGTGGCTGCAGTGGTGGCTCCCGTCAGGAGAAGGACAAGCCTCACCTCAGAGTGGGGTCTACGTACCTACTGGGAACCCATCACTGTGACGGTGAGTCACGGCAGGACTACTCCATGGACACATGTGTGAAACCTCCTGAGTGGCTTCTAAAATATTTGGAAAAGGGAAAATTTCGCAGTATTGGATTCCTTGAGAGCAAGTTTGAGTGCAGGCTGGGTATTAATGCTAACAACAAGACCACATGGATCCATACTGGCTGAAGAAATCCTGGGACAGTTGGTTCTAGAATTTGAGATTGAGGCCCATAGTAAAGGCTCAGAAAAACAAAAGTTGTTTGGAGTTACTTTTGTGGAAGAGTGTAGAGTAGAGCATTAGTGGAGATGCTTAGTTTGCTGCAGGGCAGGGTCTTGTTCTGAAAATTCAGGACAAAACCAGTGATGAAGCTGAAACCGGGGCTTCTGAGAAACGCAGAATCTCAGCCCCAACCCACAACTTAGAATTTTCATTTTTACAAGATCTCCAGGTGCCTCAGGCACATGCAAGCTTGAGAAGCACTGACCAGATCACCCTCCTTTCCTAGGCACTCATTTAAATAGTGAAATGCAAGGGGCAGCCCTGCCACTGGCCAGCCGGGGGCCCTTGCAAACACACTTCAGTGCTCTGAGTCTCGGTCTCCTCCTCTGTAAAACCCTGGTGGTAACGCCTGCGCCTTCAGACTCTTGTGAGGAGTACATGAGATAACGCGGGTGAAAGCACTTCACAAAAACCAAAGGGCCCCACAAATGGTATTGATTTACTTTTAAATCTCAGCCCTCTGGACAGGCATTGGCTGGTCTGTAGTTTGGGCTCTTCAGCCACCTGGTAACGTCAGCGCAATGACAGAGGGGCGCACCTGAGCCTCAGGGCTCCGACCACTCTGAGTCCTTTAAGCTCAGGTACTGTCTGCTTCCAGTGTCTCCTCAGTCTGTGTTGAACCAGGAGGTTCTTATGCTCATGACTCAAGTCATGGAGCCCTACTGCTGGTTCGTTGTCACGGTTTTGTTGTGGTGGTTGTAGTGGTTGTTGAATTCTTCCAACAACAGCCTCCATGTTCATAGTTTTCAATTCCTGGTGCCATCTCCCTCCTTGTGTCTTCTGGGTAATTAACACAGTATCCAATCCCCCACAGATGTGGTGAAAAAAACACGGCAGCTGGGTTAAAATAATCCCAATGCAAACTTTACATCTGGGGGAACGTTGTTAATGAATTTATGCTTGGAGAGCATTTACAGTAAACTGTAAGTTTCACATTAGGACTGGTCTATGCTACAAACCCAAATCCGCAGGCATTTGGGAATGTCAACCCAGCGATGTTCAATAGAAATAGCACATTGTCATAAATTCTTCAAACAGGTTAACACAAAGCTGGGAGAACAATAAACGCAACCCTAAATTTTATTTTTAGAAAGTGACATAGCTGATTTTTAAGAGAATATGAAAGAAGGAATCTAAATCTTGAGAACCGATAGGGCTAAGTTATTTACCATTTTTACTGTTCAATTTCCGCTGATAGAAACAGGAAGGAAGCCGTAAAGGGCCTGTCCATTGAAAAGGGACCAAAGTAAGAATGCAAGTAAATACTGGAGCCCAGTGGTTATGGTAACTGACAGGCTAAGAGATTTCTCACATCCTCTCCAGGGAAAAGAATATTTTATGCTGATTTTTGAATGGTAATTGATGGTATTTAACCCAACATGTAGATCCCAGTGAAAAAATAATAATTTCTATGAAGAAAATTTTTTTTGCTCAATGCCAGTTCTAAGGCCTCAGAATCTTAAAAAGGTAGAAGTGTGTTTGTTCCAGTCAAACTTGACTGAGTCTTAAATCAGTATAATTAAATTTTCAGCAGGAACAGTATGTCCTCTGCTTCTATCTTCCTTGCATCTGAGGCTTCCAAGCAAGGCTGGTGGTGTGGAGAACGTGGCCATGATATTCCCTCGGAGGCAGACACTAAGATGCCCTAGGGTCTTGGGGTTTGTCTTTCAGGTCCTTGGTTAATCAGGGGTTGAGTGTCCATGGGACACCAGCAGAAGCCCCGGTGGACAGGAAAGGCTATTCACCCTGCCACAGGGACAGTGCGTGGAGGGGTCTGTCACGTCCAGCCAGTGTATGTGGCACCAATCACGACAGCTGTTCCTGTTTGGCCTCCACCTGCACAGCCTCCTGCTTTCCTGGACATGCATTCCAAGCTTTATTTTCCAGTGCCACAAACCATGCAGTTCCCTGAGCTCTGAAGGTCAAGCTTTCATCCCAGGCCGAAAGGAATATGCACTTGGATCCTTTCCTTTTTTGTTTTCCTTTGGGGAAGTCATAAAAACAGCTTTGATAATTAGTAAACAGCCAGCATTTTCCTAACACTCATAAAACATAAGGCCATGTGAAAACCCAGCTTTGCTTTCAAGTCTCTTGGAGGCTCATGTTCCACACTCTTCTCATGAGTGCGAGCGAACTGTTCAAGCTGCTTCGCTAAGTCTGTCCGTATTGCCTGGTTCACGCTGCAAGGAGTGAGACTGGGTTCAAGTTTCTGTCCTGGTGTGGCAGGTAAATTCACTAAAGTAAAGGTGAACCAAGCTGATGTGTGACAGATTCGAGACCAGAGTCAGATCCTGAAGACTGGGAACGTTACTTAACTTTTCATCAGATACAGAAGCTCTGTATTTTTTGTACATTTTTCTACCTTCCTGATAAACCCAGTAAAATCACTGAAAGTACATAGAAGCATTTTTAATCTGTTTTGAATTACTTTGAAATTCTCAACCCAGCCTCTTCGTTAACTCAAGGAAATGAAAATATTAGTGGCCAAATTTGAGTCTATCATATGCGGTTGCCCGATGCCACATCACAAGAATTGGCAAACTGATCACCTGCCCATCACCTGCCCTAACGGCTCTGCAAAGAACAGACAAGGTGCAAATGTGCTCCGGCCACCTCTGAAGGACACACCTGTCTCAGCCAAGAAGGCCTTGGCTGTGCAGAAGGGACCACGAACGGGGAGCAGAGCGCCTCCAGGGTCCTCCAGTGCACAAGGTTGAGCTCTGGGGGCCATAAACGTAGTTTATCTTGAAACACAGACAGTTTCTGATAGTATTTGATTGCAAATAGAAGATTAATACACCAATGAAGAAAAAAAATGTTGGCGCCATAGTTTGTAAAAGAAGCAGCATCTTTAATTCATGGGAAGTGTGCAGAGGAATAAGAGAAAAGCTATATAATTTAATTAATTAATTTAATTAGACAATGCCTAACCAGATGTGTTCATTGTAAGTACAGAAATCCATTGGCTAATACGAGCAGCAAATGCATTTACTGACACCTATAATCACACCCCCGGTGAGGCTGGTGAGGACACACAGCCCTCACTGCCGGGCACTGCCAGCTGGGGCCTGCCCCACCGGCGACCTGGCGCTGACCCTGAGTTCACGTTCAGCAGTGTTTGGGCAGTTCTGGAATTGTCAGGCTGTTTCTCATTATCAGAAGGAGGGTTGGAAAGCAGGACTTTTATTCCTCTCAGGGCGCCGGCAGCTCATACCGAGTAGAAGCCTATGTCACCCACCACCCCAAAGAGACTTTGAAAAGTATAGAATTGTGATGATACTAATTAACACACTGATAATCTAAAATACATCCATGAGTGACAGAGAGTGGACGCTATGACCGCCGAGACTCCAGCAGCAGCAGGGAACCCTATAAGAAAACAAAGGACTAGGATTCTCTTGACAAAAATGACTGTCTAGCAATTTCTCTTTAGAGTAAGCAAAGAGGGAGGGAGAAGGTAAGTGAGGAAAAGCTTGATGCCCACAGCAGCAGGATTTACAGTTGACTAGGTTCACACGTTACCATCAGGAAGAGGTCAAGCAAGTTATTTCAACAATATTTCTGGGCCTCAAATAAAACTTGACTACTACGGAGTTTTGATGGTAAGATCCAGAGAACACAAACAGATTCTCATCTGGTGTAAGATTTGATCTTTCAGAAATCAAGAGCATTCCAAAATGCCAGCTGCTAATGGATGCAAACTCTCCACCAGGGTAACTCTGCTCATATGCCAATAGCATGTGAAATGGCAGAATCACGTCTTAAAATCTAATGATTTAATATTTATTTGGTGATGACAGATGGGCAGAGCTGTTAGTTCTGCTGGGCAGGGCTCAAGGACCCAAGCTGAACCCTCTGGAAGCTGCCCCTGAAAACTTTGGCTTAAAAATAATCTCCCAGGTGTCTAGTGGTCCAGATTATTTTCATCTCTCTGGAAACAGGTACAGTTCCAGAATTTTTACCTAAGCATTTTGTGGGGGAGGAAAAAAAAATCCAAGTTTCATTATCACTAGCTTCTCGAGGATTCTAAGACCCCTACTGAAAAACAGGGATAGCAGGCAAATGGGCCTGCCCTGGAAGAGGTGGGAACTCAGAGGAGCTCAGAGCACAGAGCGCTCTGCATTTCCCCAGGCGCTTCAGCAGCGGTACACCAGATGAACCAGCTGCCTCCCGGCCTCCTGAGGGGACCCAGCCACAGCAGGTCTGCAGCCCCGGGCTGTGTGACAGCCTCACACACTCTTTCTAAGGCGCGTTTTATACATTGCAACGCTCTCCACGTTTTGAGCATTCTTTCTCTCACATGGTGTTAGGAGTAATGGACTCAATTAACTCAAGATCCAACACAGAATGTGGGAAAAGCCTTTTTTGTTTTTGTAAGTCTTCTAAAACTCTTCCAAGCTCCATCTGTGTTTATCAGAGTCGGTACCACCCAACTGTGCTTCTGAGACTGGCCTTGAGACCTAGAGTTCAGGCCTCCAACCAAGCAGAGCTTACGAGCCACATGGATTCCCACGGAAGTGCACTGTGAAACTGAGACAGAGTGGCCCGGAAGTGTGGAAATTACACTGGGCTCACCCCATAATTTACTTTAGATCCTCTTGTTGAGGGCAGGACTCACTGTTACAGGCTGATGGGAGGTGTTAACAAACATTACTTCTCTCTTCCTCAAGGGAGACGGCTGAGTTTTCATAGGCCTCTGCCTTTGCTCAAACTGGTCCTGTCACCTGCAACTCACAGGCTTCCCCCTCCATCTCCACTGCGGGTTTAGCTCGAATTGAGAAGAGCTAAGACAGAGAAGAGCAGCGAGGGGAGGGGCGGGGGGCTGACCCTCTGGGCCGCTGGGCTTTGTAAATGTGTTGCAGTTGGAGCTGAGAGCCTCATGTTGCTGGAGTATATCTAATACCTGAAAAAGCTAGACAGGAAAATCACTACGGATGCGCCAATGCAATGGTTTATCACTTTCTGGTTTTTTTTTTTTTTTCTTTTTTTAATTAAAAACAAGCAAAATAAAAACCTTTTTTTCAAGTGAAATTATGGAAAGATCCAAACAGGGGTTTCTTCAAGCAGTTTAAATCTTCAGTGTTTGGAACACCTTGAACCACTTCTCCAAGCCCTAGGTTTTATCAGAGGTGGCTGAGAACCCACTGACAGTCCAGCCTCCACATCAGCCAGAGGAGGCAACTGCGGTCCCCAGAGGAGCTAAGAGTCTTCCCCAGGGTCACACAGCAAGTCCAGGCAGAGCCTGGTGGAAAAGCGGGACCTTCCAGCCCTTCCTCTGCACCACACAGCCTCCCTTCCTCCCTCCAGTGGCAGACTCCCTGCCTAATTGTGGCTGGACACGTAGGTTATTTCCATGTCTTGGCTTTTGTAAATAATGTTGCAGTGAACATGCGGGTGCAGATAGATTTTCAAGACAGTGATTTTGTTTCCTTCAGATAAATACCCAGGAGTGGAATTGCTAAATCATATAGTAGTTCTAATTTTAATTTTTTGAGGAACCTCCCTACTGTTTTCCACTGTGGCTGCACAATTTGTATGAAAACACGAAATTTAATTTTTAAAATGAGATGGTAGGCCCTGAATCAGAGGACCAAGTTTACCTGCAAAATGTAGAAATTGGACAACACCTAAAGCCATTAACATTTTCCAAGGGAAGCAAAGAATATTTTAATAATCAATATTTTAATATCAAATAATCCATGGAATATACAGCTACTGCTCACCCAAACCTACGTGCTCACATACGTTTTCCTGTCTCCTTTGCAGTCAGGTTGGCCACTTGACTAAATACGGCCTAGGGAATGTGACTAGCACTGAGGTGTCACTTCCAGCCTGGGGTGATTAGGTATGTAGCTTGATTTCCCTGTGGTTTCTTTCCCCATCCACACTGCTGGGAGTGAAGGGGTACAAGATTGCAATGTACAGATGGAAGGAACAAGGATCTCTGAGCTGCTAAGTGGGGTAGAGCTGCCCAGAAGAGCTGCTGGATCCCCTCAGACTCTGTGTGAGTGAGAACTAAACTCTGACTATGTTAAGCCACTGAGAGCTCTAGGGTTGTTACAACAGCTAGCATTTATTACCCTCCTACATCATAACATGCTCCATAATATGTATCTGTAGAGTCTTCCCACTTACTCTGTTTGATTAGAGCTCTGTTTTCATAAAGGATTGAACCCTGTGTCCCTTTGGAAGACACCAATCATATTTCCCAATCTCAATTATTGTGTTCAGAGTGGAAAGAGAAACCATATGATTTTCCAAAATGTAGAAAAGAAAACATGGCCTAATACACTTGTACTGCCAACTTGATGTTGCCTATGAAGATTCAAAGAGCTCTAACCAAATTCCAAATGGTTTCTTCGTTTGGATTTTTGTTTTCCCCTCGTGTTATTCCCTTTGCCAGAAATGCCTTTCACCCTCTTCGCTGCCTGGCACAATCCCACTGTGCTTCATGGTCCAATTCAAATGTCAGCTCTTCTTTGAAGCCTTTCTCTAGCCTGCCCCAGGCAGAATTAATCACTCCTTTTCTCTGTCCCTGCAAGGGTCATTGATGACTTCCTAACTGGCAGATCCAAATGTCTTCTTTTCAGTCTACATTCCATTTGACTTCTTCAGCATTTGTTAGGTACTGAAAATTCCCTCTTTATTATAAAAGAAAACTCTCTTCTTCTCTTAGTTTTTGAGAACCTACTTCCTATGGATTCTCCACCTACCTTCTTTACCATTCTTCTCAACTCCTTTCCTGGCTCCATCAATGCTTTCTCCTTAGATGTTAATGTCTCCAGGTTACACCCTGGGCTCTCTTCTCACTTCACCAACTCACTGAAGACTCTCCTCCTCTCTCTTTGTTTCTGTGACCGGCGATAAAGCAATGACTTCAAAGATTCTGTCTCTAACTGAACTCTTTCCTGGGCTCCAGCCCCTGATTTCCAACTATCCACTAGAATTTACCTAGATGACTTCCAGTCACTGCACAAAATGAACTCATTTCCTTCCTCCCCAAGCATCCTTTGCCTCCTGTATCCCTTCTATTACTAGCATCCCCAATTGATAGCTATACAAGCTAGTAACCTACAGTCCTTCCCTACTCTTCCTTCTTCCTCATCTTCCACATGCAAGTTATCACTGATTCCTATTAAAAGGTCCTTTACGTAAAGAAAAGAACATGGATGGGCTTTGGTGTTAAAGACCTAAGTTCAAATTTTGAACTTAGTAAGCTCAACCACTTACTAGTTATATGACTTAGATCAAATTACTTAATCTCTCTGAGCTTCTAATTTCTTATCTGTAAAATAGGGATAATAATTAAATTTAGAACTCTCAAGAGTGTTGCAAAGCAAATGAGAAAACACATGGAGAATGTCTAGTGTGGGCAGGTCAGATACTCACAAATTTTAACCTCTTTTTTTCCTAAAAACCCACATTCCCACTGCCTTAGTTCAGCACTTCATCATCTCTCACCTGGGTTATTGCCCTGGCCATATGAAGAGTCTTTCTGCCTTTCTTCTCTTCCCTGCCCCCAACGCAAGCAGTTGTTTTTTTCAAAGCACTGCATGCTGTGCCTTTCTGACACACAAATCAGTCATATCGCTTCCCAGCTTAAAAGTTTTGCTAGACTCCAGAGATAAAACCGCTTATCATCTGCCCTCTAGGATCTCATCTTTCCCTGACCACATCATGCCTGTTCTAGTTAGAGTTCTTTTGATGGCAAGATACAGATACTCAAACTAGCTCAAGAGAAGGGCAAGTTTAGTGCAGGGATGCCAAGAGCTCTTGGAAAGGCTATGACATTGGACCACATGCAGACCTAAGCACACTTCCAAGCCCACTACTCCGCCTCTGGCCCCAAAATATGGACTGTGGTAAAATGTAATAACTTTTTTGGTCTCTATACATGTTTAAAACTAAGAGAGAAATTCCTAGGTGCCAGAAATAAGGAACTCAGATTAGTAGGAGATGAAACCCAGGGGGAGTTCAGACCAGACAGGCCTGAGGGCTCTGCTACCTACAGGATGGTGTGGGATGGGGAGGAGTAGGCCAGCACAGGGGAAGCTAGACCCTATCTACCTGCATAAAGCTCCCTGCTTAAGGTCATGAAGGGCTGAGGGAAGAAAGACAAAAATTCTGCCATTGGCCTGGATAAGCACCAGAGAAGCTTGCCATTTACCAAGGTTATGGTTGGAAAAGGGATTATCTGGTAGAAGTCAGAGGCCAGGATCATGCCATGCATATGCACAGAGCCCAGACTTTGACTGTCCACGTGACGGGGGAGCCCAAGAACAGAAGCTAAGTAGTGGAACCGCCAGGCCAGAGGGAAGCAAACACAACGCCTTTCTGTGGGGCCGCTTTTGAATCCGGATCATCCATGTGCCCCACGGAAAGCAGACCTGCCGGAGAAGCATTCTCAGGAAGGATGATGACATGGGGGATGAGTCTCAGAGGCCACACATGAGACTGCTGGCACCCCTAGAACTAGGGGAAAAACTGAATAATCCAAAGGTGCTTTAAATGAATATTATCATTAAAACTTTTTCTGATGTGTATGTAACTTTATTGATCACCTCAGATTTCTCTTTCTGTTTATGATCTGTGCCACCCACCAGCGTGTGAGAGTTCTGAGGGCAGTTCACTGCTGTCATGCAGCAAGTGGCAGGCACTGAATTATTGTTTGCCTGAGGAATGAAAGGGGCCTTAAATATATCTGCTCTTACACCAGAGATCAGGCCCATACCAGGCAAATGGCATCATCAGTAAACTTTGAAAAATAATGTTCTTATTTGCTCATAACCATCGATTAATCATTAAAACTTTTTGATGGAAAATTTCAAACATATGCAGTAGAGCAAATAAAGAAGTTCCATGTGCCCATCACACAGTCCCAACAATTATAAATTCATCATCAATCTTCCTTCATAAAAGGAATTGTTTTTCAAGTTCAAAGAGACAGAGGAAGGAAAGATGTCATAAGGCAAGAATGAAACTCTGTGGAAAAAGAGAAATCAAATGAAAAGACAACCATAGTGAAAGTGCAGAAATATAAACTATAATCATTAAGATTTTAAAAACCTCAACTTGATGGATAATTGAACAGAAAATTAGACACAATTCAACAGATAATTAAACTAGAAAATATCTCTGAAGAAATCACTCAGAATGTAGTACAAGGGGCAAAAAGATGGAAAACACAGAACAGAAATGAAAGAGGCCCGGAGGCTAGAACACGATGTTTCAGAAGAAGCAAGTAGCGGTAGCGGAGAGGGCAGTGGGTTTTCCAAAATTGGAGACAGAAGTTCTGACAAGTGAAAGAACACTCTGGACCTTTAGCAGAAGCCATACAAATACATTTACTCACAGGCTGGTAACCCTAAAGACAAAGAGAAAATCATAAACTGTGCCAGAGCCAAAACTACAAATTGATAAACATGTATCACGGGCAGACCCAGCTCGCTGACACCCAACATACATTCTCTCTTTCCATCTTAAAAAAATCATTTTTTGTTCCAAGCAATATGGCAGAAGAAACAACCAACCAAACAAACAGCAACAAAAACACACTCTTTTCAACCCCCCTCACAACTTGGAGTGGCCACGTGACAAGATTCTAGTCAGTGGGACATATGTGGAAGCTGTGACTTCCGGAAATTCTTTTTCTTTCCTGACACAGGCATTGCCCCTCCATATAGTACTCATGGATTCATGCTAAGTTTCTAACTGCTTGCTCCTGTGAAGAGAATGAAAGACCAGGGAAGGGAAAAAAGGAAGATTCAACTTTAAACTTTAATCGTAATTTCTGTGTCTTTTGTAATGTATGTATCTAGAGGAAACATGACAAATTTCTAACATATGCTAACAATTCTGGGTGATAGCTATGTGAGTGTTTGCTAAAATTTTATCTATACAATTATGATGTTTTTTTTTACCTTTTTGAGATTAAAATCAAAGGAGAGAAAAGAATCCCAATAAAATAACAGGGCCCCTGAGAGCAGGAATGGGGAAGTTGTTGGGACTAGAAGCAGGTCCCCTCTTGGGGTCTCATGGGGTGAGGGGTGAAGAAGATACATGATCTCCGCTTCCCTTCCTCATCTCTCTCCCTCCACTCCCCCGGGGCTCGTTCTCCCTCATGACTTTGCACACCCAGGTTCAATCTCGACACTGCCGCAGCCCCCCATTGGTGCAAACTCACCCTCAGGCCCCCCAGATAACCGGCACAGTCTCTGTTTCCCAACTGTAAAGTCCTGAGCAACGACT
This sequence comes from Tapirus indicus, assembly GCA_031878705.1. Taxonomy (NCBI): domain Eukaryota; kingdom Metazoa; phylum Chordata; class Mammalia; order Perissodactyla; family Tapiridae; genus Tapirus; species Tapirus indicus. The sequence goes on from CM062917.1 coordinate 58,291,936, forward strand.
CTGACTTGGCTAGCTCATCTTCTCCATCCACAAGTTACAGAGTCACGGCCTTCTCTAGGCCACAAGTCACAGCACCCTGGACAGGCCATAAACTGGCCACTTTGAAATCACCTATTTGGTCCTGGTCCACTCAGCCATGACTGGGGCTGGCTCCCGTGGCACAGATGTGGGGAGTGGTACCTGCCGGTGGGTGGGGACATTATGGTCATTCTCCAAGTACAAGCCTCATGCTCACGCTGTTCCCTCTTCCTGGAACATACTTCCTGCTGCTTCTCTTGGCACGTTCTCTGTGGGGCAACGTGTTCTTCTTCAAGAGGGAGATGAAATGCCTCTAGAGCACCTCCCCAGCTCTCCAGGCAGCAGGAGCACCCCTCTCACGCTTCGACAAGCGCTTCCCACTTACCTCCACATTGTCTGCCACGTACACATTGACTGTGATTATGTTTACTCATGTCTCCTTTACCAGACTGTGAGCTTCTCAAGGACACAGACTGTATCTTAGCGGTCTTGTATTCCCGTGCCTAGCGCTGGCCCTACATCGGGGGAGTGACTCAGTACATGGCCATCCCTTGATGTATGAGCCAAGCCCTCTGCACCAGCTCTGTCACCGTCTAGTAAGCTCTCCACAGAATCCCCATAACAGGCGTCATTCACAGAGTGTTGGGCCTTGAGTCCAGCTTCCTCAATTTACAGGGAGGGAAACTGAGACCCTGGCAGGCGAGGGAACTTGATACGGTCACGTGCCTGGTAAGTGGGGGCACCAGGGTGGGAAGATCTCCCGCCTCTTCATCAGTCAGGTTGGAGTCTGTTCCCAACACTGCCACCTCCAAAGGGCAGTGCTGGAGACGACCCCGCCACCTCCCTCAGGTTCCAGTGAGCTGTAAGGACGGGCGTCCCTCCGTGTTTCCTCCTGCTCAAGGCAGCTCCGGGAGTGCAGACGGCCCTAAGATTCCCCCTGCTCCACAGTATCAGGCCTCTTGTTCTTTAGGGAGCCGCCCTCAAAGCACACTGGGTCCTCCCTACAACGGTCCAGTCTCCAGGGCTTTGAAGTTTATATCTGAGGCCCTCTCTGGCCATCGGTGACACGGGCAGAGAAAGGACAGATGTGTCTCCACAGCCCTGGCACAATGACTGCGGTTGACGACTCGGGTCTGCCCTGCAGCCTGCTCTGCCGTGTTGGAGCGGGGCCACGCCTGCACAGGAAGTTCTGTGTATCACTCTGCGCCGCGGCAGGAACCCTGCAAAGCCCTTCCTATGACTGATAAACAGTGTTTGGTTTGGATCAAGAGGAAAAATAAGGCGCTCAGGATAATAGAGGCGGATGGGGAAAACACAGGGCACTCCAAAATGAGAGCAGCAGCAGATGATTGCTTTGAACCACTGATGTGGCAACTCCTCCAGGAACAATGCGCACTGGAGCGGAAACGGTGACATTGGGAGAGCAAGCTTCCTTCCACACAGCTGCGGTCAAAGCGGAGGGCCACCGGGCGGGCAGGGACTGGCAGGCTCTGTGTTATGGCTGCAGGAGGACAAAGAGTGCATGTCAAGAGAGTCAGGCCCCGTCAAAGGACAAGATCTCAGGGCGCAGATGACCTCAGCCGGGGTTGCCCACAGGGAAAGGTGTTCCCTCATGTCTACTGATGCCACGAGACCGTCTGAAAAGAAGACAGCGGCAGATAATTGGGCTGCGGCTCACAACCGTTACATCCCCCTTTGACCAGAGAGGCATGGATTCTTTGTCTTTGTTAAACTGCTTCCGGCGGGTGGGGGGAGGTGAGCCCCTTCACCAGGGACGTGTGTGAGGAGACGTCGATGTTTGACTAACCCCGGGAGATTTTGTTTCGCTGAGTGAGGGATTCAGGTGGAGGGAGAAAGCAAAATCGTTCAGGCTGCTAGGAGAGATTTTTTAGAGGTAGGTTGAGGGACGAGTAAGAGAAGACATGGCTGGTGAGAGAAAGTCTGGGGGGAATAGAAGAAACGTTTGGTGGGAAATATAATCTGCTCTGAGGTATGAGCTGTGATTTTTCTTCTCCGTCTCTCCAAGAAATTTCACTGAAGTTTTCAGTAAAACCCACGTTTCTTCCTAAGGCGCTATGGATGGGATTTGTTTTCTGGGATGCTGATTTTGGGCTCAGGTGGGTGAGGGGTGAGAGCTGAGTTCACTGTGGCTGCCCCAGCTGGGCTACAATTTTAAATAAACTGTTTCTGTGGAACTTCCCATGCCAGGATCTCAGACTTGCACAAAAGTGCCAACTTGGCATGAATAAAGGAAAATTATTTCTTCCCTTATCTCCACTCCCAGAGCTCTGCAATTGTGGTTAAAGTTAGATGATTTATTAATAATTTAATGCAGCATAGTACTTATTGAGAAATGCTGTACTTTGTTTTTGACTCTGGTAGACTCATTAGGGAAGAATGGAGCTGAAAAAAGAGAAGTTGCTAGGCAGGGCGCAGCGTGAAAAAACCAAAATAGACTTTGTACACCCCGAAGTCTAGGCCCACTGAGGATAATTAATTAACCCAGGTTGTCCCAGAGTAGATGTGGGTAAAGTCTGGGTAGTTCAAGGGCTGGAGAGAGGAGGGGCTGACTAATGAAGCGGTAGGAAAGGAACTGGGCAGGGTGCAGATGTGGGCTCCTGAGAGCAGGGATTAGAGCTGGCTGGATGGCTGGGCTGGAGCTGATGTGGATGGGATGAAGTGTGGCACCTGTGAGGCCTCGAGAGCTGTCATAGTCAGGTTAGGTCAGGTTATGCTGCATTAACAAGTACACCCTGAAACTCTGAGGCTTCACACAACATGTAAAGTGAGTCAGGCTGCTGTAGCTTAGCAGCTTCCTTGGGCACTTAGCCCCCATATGGTGACCGAAGGACCCAGGCTGTTTCTATCTTGTAGCTATGCCTTCTAGAACACATGACTTCCAAGGTCACTGCAGAAGGGGAAAGAGAGGATAGATCTGAACTGCCCAGTATGGTAGCCACTAGCCACATGTGGCTATTTAGGTTTAAATTAATTAAAATTAAATAAAATTTAAAATTCAGGTCTGCAGGGGGCCAACCCTGTGGCGTAGCAGTTAAGTTTGCATGCTCTGCTTCGGCGGCCCGGGATTTTGCAAGTTTGGATCCCAGGCGCGGACAGACACACTGCTTGTCAAGCCATGCCGTGGCAGCATCCCATATAAAGTAGAGGAGGATGGGTACAGATGTTAGCCCAGGGCCAGTCTTCCTCAGGAAAGAAAAATAATAGAATAAAATTCAGGTCTGCAGTCCCATGGGGCTAGTAGCTATCATAGTGGATGGTGCAGATATGGGACATTTCCACCATGGCAGAAAGTTCTATTGGAAGAGCTGGTGTAGAGGATCCACAGGGGCTTTGTGACCACTCTGGGAGGTGATACACGTCACTTCTGCCACATCCCATTGGCTGGAAGCAGTCCGTTAACCCCCACCTCACTGCTACACAAGCTGGGATGTACTTGTGCTGGGAGGAGAAAGTGAGACTAGTGAGTGTCTAGTCCCCCAGAGGGGCCGGCTAGAACTGCCCGCCCCTTGTGGATTAATGAGCTTGGGCAGAGGGCCATGGCAGAGCAGGGGCCGAAGGATGAGTCCTCTCCAGTTTCTTGTATAATCCAAAGGTGCAGTAGAAGCAGGGGAGAGGGGGATAGAGAGGGACAGAGCCCTGAAAATGACTGATACTGAATTTTTCACTAAGCTTGCTGAGTAGGAAATTGTCAGATTTTATTTGATTTAGAAAAATAAAGAAATTGAGCAGTTTTTCCACTTCATCTCCTCTTGGGCAACTTTTATCTGTCACGTGGTCTCACGTGTGAAAGAGAATAAGGAACAGCAAACACATTCCTAAGGGTTAGTGCGGGAGGCCCTGTCCCAGGCCACACACCATGCACTCCTCCGCCGCCTGAAACTCCCTGTCATTTCTTCCTTGCGGGTGATGTGGACTGAGGGCCAAAGCACAGACTTTAAAATCCAGTAGGTCCAAGCTCCACTCCTGGAGCTAAAGTCAGGGTCCCACAAGCAGGGCTGGGACGAGTGGGGCCTGGGCAGCCACACATGGAGCCCACACTGTGACGGGGAAGGAGCATAGAGGGTGCACACTGGAAGTGCAGAATCACGCTTCGGGTCACAGGGGCAGCAAGACCATAAGAGGGAAAGCAATTCAGGATGTCAGAAGTGGAAAGATGAGGGAAAATCCAGGAAGCACACTGTGAGACAGGTCAGGGCAAAAGGTTCATGCTGAATTCTGCACTCCTTGGAGGACAGGCTCCCCACTGTTGGCCGAAAGGCACGGAGCAGACCAGGCCTGGGCAGACCTCGACCTACCCCAGGCTGTTTTCCCATCTTCACCTGCAGAAGTGGTCATTCCCACCTCGGATGGCTGCAATGAAGATTAGATGACATCGTCCAGATTTTCTTTGTTTAATCTTCCTTACTGTCGGTCTATATTCTACCATATCTTTTAAGACCTAGTTAAAACCCTGCCTCCTCATGAAGCTCATGCCATTTTCTTCTCAGACGTTTTTCAGATTATTTTGACTTTCATAAAATTACAGTCTGGTTTTCTAATCCTCGCACAGTTATGTCACTATGTGGACCTTTATTATTGTTTTGCACACTACTTTTTTCTCAAGTATGTGTGTGTGTGTGTGTGTGTGTGTACATATAGTTTCTCTAACTAGAATATGGAAATAAGTAGGGAGCTCCCTTAGAGTAGATTTACAACAGGTCCTCAGTGAGCTAACCTGCTAATTTGGATAGACTCCCTCGCTGATACGGTGTGAGCTCTATTTTGGTCTGCGTATAATTCTCAATGGAGTTTTATTGATAACCCAGCCATCACTCTGGGTCATTATGTTAAAGAAACCCAGTTCAAAAAGCACAGGAAGTTATTCTTCTGAAAGAGTGAATCTCAACAAAATTACGGTTTGACTCTAGAATGTTGTGGATAATTCTACCTACAAGTGTCCAGAAGAACATTTACCAAAAACTCCAGAGAGGGACAAGTAAGTAAATGATCTTACAGTCCCACGGAGGAAGCAGCTTCTGCCACGGGGATGGACTCCTCTTCCTGGAAAGCAGAGGCTGTGAGACAACAGGATGAAGATGACAGGAAAGAGCCTGGCTCAGTCACAAAATTTCAGAACACTAAGCTGAGGGAAAGAGACCCTTAGAGTTTGAAGGAGGTCATCTTGGTGACAGAAGGAAATACTGTTTAATACACTAGGTTGTGAACATATGGAGCAAATCATTCTGAGGACGTCAGGGGAAATAATAAATAGATTCAGAATGGATTCAGATAAATTCATGCATAATAGACCTTACTAATAGGGTCTTAAGGGAAAGTTGGGAATATTCTGTAGGCGTCGCTAGTCCTTTGAGACCAATGTCATATAGGAAAACTATGACAGTCCCCCATCACACATCTTCCAGCACCTTGTCAGATCACTAGTCTACCATTCTATGGCATTCATTGGATCCTTATCTCTTTCTATCTCAGAGTCAAGAGCCTTGGGGCTTGTCTACACTAAATGGGATTAAGTGAGTTTAGAGGCAACGGAGAGTTGGTTGAAAAAAAATGGTTTATGTTTCTGGGAGAAAAGATACTTTATCAATACTAAATAATTTGTAAACACAGACAACCTTCCCCATTCCAAATCACCCAGTTAAATGAATCCCGGCATTTATTCAACCCCCAAAGCAGTACATATGGCCTCGATGTGTGCCAATTAGATGTGTATTACTACCAGCCCTCAGAAACTGATCTTGCCCCAGAGACAGGACTCAACCTCTGTTTTAAACCATGTTCAAGTGGAAAATGCAAGAGAGAAAGGAAGCAGATGAGGCCTGCTGTCCTAAACATAAAGAGAAGAATTAACCTGACCCGAGACAAGAAGTGTTGCAACTGAGAGGGACTTTAGGTGGTCCAGAGTAGACCCCTGCCCTCAGTTTGTGGCTCAAGACAGAGGTCCGAGGAGGGAAGATGACTGGCAGAGGGCACACAGGGAGGGGTGTGGAGTTGGGGGCAATGGGCCCGCCTCTTGCCTCCCATCCAGGGCTCCCTGAAACTAAGTTATTTTCATGTTGTGATGATTTGCTCTTTTGAGTCTGGGGTGAAAGATTGTGTATATTGATGTCTGGAATTGAGGCTGAAATGACTCCAGGATTTTGTTGGAAATACCCACATTGAATAAAAAGGTGTAGGTTTAAAGACAGTTTGAAGAAAGTTTGGTCATTCCGGCATTTGGAGCAATGCATTCAAGGAGATCTTGGAAAGCAGGTGATCGATCAAGATGATGGATAATAGTACTTGCCTTAAGAAAACAAAAGATTCTTTCTGCTCCCCTCCCCACAAAGGAAGGCTTTTCCCCATAAGGAGAGCTCTGAGGCACTAGCACACGTCCCACTCTGAATTGTTAGCCTCTTCTATTTTCATGGACAGCAGAGTTCTGACTGTCATAATCTTTCTCCCTTTTTTGCTCAAGGAGGATATGGAGGAGCGTTGCACAAGATTAGCAGATCATTTGTCTCATCTTTTTTAAAATCTGACACTCATGATTAATATGGGATAAGGACCATTCCAACCACCTCCACTAGGGACCCCTTCGCCAATACAGTGCCATTTCAGTCTTGTTTGACCTTAACCTATAGTAAGAACTACATTTTCTGTCATGACCCAGGACACACCCATACACCCATACATACTGAAAATACAGATTTCATAAAATAGTTCTTAGCCTCAACACATGAGAGCCACTCAGATATTTTCTATTCTATTTATTCATCTCTGCAAATGCTAGTCACCACACTCTCAATGTTTTTATTACCCACCAACGGTTCATGACCTGCAGTGTGAAAATCCCTAGTAGGAGAAGAATGCACACCGTTCAGCTCACTCTTCACAGATGTCGTATTCTCGTGGGCTGCTCAGAGCCCCCAGGCTCACCCAGACCTGAGTAGCCAGTTGGAGCTGATAGATAATGGTAGCCCATTTTTCTCCACTGCAGCTGCCAACAAGGCTTCCCACTGGGCTCGCTCTTCTTAGAGGAACCCCAGAAGAAGGCACTTTCGCATCCCATGTGTGCTCCTGGTTGGAATGATGAAATAGATCAAGGAACCCTCCCAGGACTGTGACCACTTCCAGACCTGAGGTCAGGAGAAGAGAGCTCAGCCTGACTCAGCAGACGCTGATGTAGAGAACGAGGAAACATTCACTCTTTGTTTCTCTATGGATTTTAAATCTTTCTGTTTTGTAAGTGATGTACAAATCAAGTTTGCAAATGTCATGAAATAATTTACAGACACATGGACATAATCAAATTGTACCCAAAGCACAGCCTCATACTAGATAGATTTAGAAGCATGATAGATGCATAAAAATATTAGACAGAGAGGCAGACAATGAGATGAATATATATGACAAAACCTCAATTAACTTACACTCGACTAATAAAAACTCTTAAATAATTATGTTTTTACTTATGCACTGGCTTTTTTAGAAAAATAAATAAATGAGAACAAAAACTGGCAACAGAATTTTAAATATCTCCAGTACCTTACAGTTTGTATCCACCCCAATTTCCCATATCTCCTACACTCCCAGTACTGCGCAATAAGAACGAATATTCATAATAGAGGAATGAAAGATGCTGAATCTTTGAGTGAATTAGTGACAACCAGAAGGAATAAACTGATACTTTTCAGAAAGATTTTTAAATAAGGACTGAACCAAAGGAGATTTGATCTAGTTAAGCAGAAAACTGAATTTAAAACTGTTCCATTCATTGAAAGAAGAGGCAGAAGGGAAGTAGCATTTATTAAGAAACTGCTAAGTGATGGTTTTACAGTTAACACCCAAGGCTGCCTAGTGGGTTGTGTATAATTTTCCATCCTAAAGACAGCAAACAAAGACTCAGCTCGGTTCTCACCATCAGTTGGGGCAGGAATAAAACCCAATGATTCCTGGGCTCAAAGCCCACACTTCAAAAACAAATTTAACTATATCACAGGACCTCCCCAAGAATAGTTTATTTAGGCTTTGCTAATTTTTTTAGTCTCCATGTGTTGATGAATTTTACTCCATAAATTAAAACTTCTGCTCCTTTCACAGTGATGATATAAAATAAATCCAAATTCTGCATCCCCAACCAAAACATTATCAAGGGCCCTCATGTCCTCACCCTCTGTTGATAACAACCTGTGGGTCCCATGTGGTGAGGCCCCTCCTGGTGCTGGCCTCTCTGCCTTGCTTTTCCTAGGTCCATGGGCCGCTCCAGCCTCCAGTGTCCCTGGAGCCCACCCTCCCCATGCAGGCTTATGTGCTCAGAGTTTCCCAGTGGCCTGCACCTGGGCCAGGTAGACCAGGCGATCAGTTACCTCCTTCAGTTCCCATATCTGAAATCAGCCTCTCTTTCCCACTAATGGATCTCTGGGGGAAGGAGGTTTCTAACAACTAAAAGTAGATGAGGGTGGGTGCACATTTATGATGCAAATAACAAGGATCATGATAATTCTGGACCAAATAACACCTGTTTGGCCACTAGTCATTTCTCTCCAACTCACTGTGCTGCACCGAAAGTTGGCCCTAACCTCTACACAACGTTGAGCTAGGATTCCACTGGACTGGGTACAGGCCTGGCTCCTCCCTGGAAAACTCAGGACATATCTCCCCACATGTATGGTCAACTCTCTAGAAAGACATTTTATTTAAAATACCTATTGGTGTGCTGGTTCTGTGAAATTCTGCTTGTTTTAAATGCTGGACAAAGTTCTTTGGCATGACACAGCTGGGCCTTTGGGCCATGTTCGAAATGCAAAGCTCCCTGCGCTCTCCTTGGAGAAAGTCCGAGAGACCAGGTGAACCTGAAAAGCTTTGGCATTGGCCAGCTTCCTGCAGATGTTTCTAAACCCCTGCCTTTCCCTTCAGGACTGTTGAAAAAAGACAAGGCTCTCCAGAAGGGCGCAGAAAGTGGTGTAGGCAGGGGCTCCCAGAGAACCAGGGGAGGTTCTGAGTATAACGAGCCTCTGGGGCCCAGTCCTCGCACATGAGGGCAGGGCGGGGCAACGCAGTTTGGGATTCTGTTCCTTTAATTATTCCAGTTGACTGAGGCTTTCATATCTTTTCATTTTCATCCTGAAACGATTAGTTTTGAATGCTGAGGTTACATGTTGAAAATATAATGAGAACCTTCCTGAGTTTGGAATGAAATGCAGAAAATCACATTGGTGGATTTTCTCTCTGGCAACCGAGAGATGGAAAGCCTGCAGGCAGGGAGTGGATTTGGCACCTTCCAAGACCTTCAGGTCACCGTGTGGCACTTTGGATTCTAATTTTCCAGCTCTTTTCTGAGAAATGCCACTTGCCTCCTTGTCTCATAATCACAGAGAAGGGGAGACACGCTGTGGGAAAGAGTAGCATCCAGTGCTCCTGAGCAATTACTCAGAATGAAAGGCTTGCCCTCAGATAAGTAGCACTGGGGGAAAAGGGAGGTCAAGAGGAGGACAAAAAGAGAAAAACCTCAATTTCTCTAGACGCTACCAAAAGAAAACCAGACAAGTGTTTGGTTTGGGCATTATGGGTGCCCAAACCACCAGGTAAAGCATTTAAAATCCAGCTAAAATAACTATTTTGAATTTGTGATGCTGAACAACTAGTCTGTTGGGTTTTTTCCCCCCAGAAACCTCACAATAAATGAAGGTCTATCTCTGTGCCATAGAGACACGTTGGAGATTTCTTTGACAACGTCTTTTTGGAGACTGTCATGGTGGAAATTAAACTGTGGCCCATTGCTTCAAAAATGCTGATTTCAAAAGTCCCCCCTTTCTGGCCCAGTGGGGCAGCAGTTTAGTTCGCGCTTGGCAGCCCGGGGTTCACGGGTTCGGATCCCGGGCGCCCGCCGACGCCCTGCTTGTCAGCCATGCCGTGGTGGCGTCCCATGTAAAGTGGAGGAAGATGGGCACAGATGTTAGCCCAGGGCCAGTCTTCCTCACACACACACACAAAATTCCCCCTTTTTTGGTATAACTTCTAGATACAACTTCACATATTCCCTGTTCTTAAAGAAATTCCTGAATTCACAGTACAGCCAGCTGAAATTTGTGGTCTTCATTCACGGATGATTTTGGCCAAAAGGAAACTAGCCCTGTGGAAAAGGCCCGGGTCGGGCTCCCCTGTGGGGAAGGAGTTCCCAGGGGCCTCCACAGCACCGTTGTCTGATTACAGGGCAACAAATGGCCCTGCTCACTGGCTTTCTAAGTCTCTCCACACACTTATTTGACTTGCCCTGTGTCATTCCTGAGAGAGAGGACAATTCCTTCTCAGTAAGAGCAAGAGGAGAGAGAGGGAACCTCTCCTCTTCCTGGGAATAAAGTTGTCACTATTCTTGCAGGAGTGAAGTCTGTAACCTTGAAGACAAGTAAATCATTAAGAGTTCACTCATTTTCAACCTCTTAATGCCACCTTCACAAGTGGCAGAAGTGGTCAGAAACAAAATGTTGGTGTCATTAATATGTTAGAAAAAGATTGGAAAATAATCAGTTATTTGCAAATATAGTACACATTTACTGTCCCCAAATTCATTTGATAGATACCGCAATTCCTGGTTCACTTGACCGAGATACCCTTCAGAGGGCATTACCAAGTAAGCAGATCATCGTTGGCCCTTGCCCTCGAAGAACGCTCTTTATCTGAGTGGCTGTGTGAAGTCGGTGCGGTTATGAGGCGCCCTCTGTGAACTCTGGAGCAGGAAAGGGGTCTTGCTGTCAAGGTCACCAGGCTTCCACCTCCAGGCAATTCTGCATCTGACTCAGGGAACCCGTGCAAGCCCCTGGGCAGCCCTAAACTGTTGGAAGGGGTTACCTCTGACCGGCAGGACAGCTCCTTCCTGCCCTGAAAACACAGCGCTCCCCCTTTATCTCCCATTCCTCCACAAGAATCTCCCTTGGCGAGGCCAACTCACTTCCGCTGCTTGGAGGAGAAAGAAGTGAACCACCTTTTCTATAGGGCATGAGGGAGAAGGGCAGAAATATTTTGCCACTTATATGCTGTATACCACTTGAATCAAATCTTGAAGTTTCCTTGGCATCAAAGAACAGAATCTTAGCTCCTCCAACTACCGTAGTTTTTGAAAATGTATCAGAGATGTAGCCAATGTTTTATCACTTTGCTAAATTCCTAAGCTATAGTTCTCAGTTATGGGAGATGGTTTTAAAATTGGTGCAGGAGAGAGTTTCACAATTTTATTTCTATGATATATAAAAATATGTTTATTTATATTAATAAATACATGCTCTGAATATAGATTATTTGCATTTGCAATACACTCCAGTCTCTGAAAATCCAGAGCAGTTCTACACTGGCAAAGCTGGAAATGTTCTGCGAGCACAAAAGTATAACAGGGAAGGTGAGCTGGCCTGAGAATCCTGTTGCTCTAGGGGCAGGAGGAACCTGCAGGCGCTGGGCAGGGAGGGATGAACTGCCGGGCTCCAAGGCAGCTGCTTCATGATTCCACATGGGCTTGTTGTGACATGCCACACAATGGAAACCCTGTTTGCAGCTTTGTGGCCATGCAGGAAGCACTGCTTGCTAGGAAAAAGACTGAATGGCCCTCTATGGATAAGGAAAAGAAGACAGAAGCTGGTCACAGATGCTGCAAAGAGGACACAGCTGAAAAAGGATGAACAGATCCACGACCCGGAAAACTTCAATCTGAGGGACAAGCTGAAGCCGCACTCCCAGGGGCTCTGCTTTCATTGGTCTTTGTGGGGCCCAGGCCCCCGTATTTGTGAAAAGCTCCCCAGGTGACTCCAATGTGGAGCCAGGATGAGAAGCTCTGGTTTAGAGCATAAGTAGTAAATCAAATACAGTTCCCACCGTGGTATGAGTCGTTCTTGACAAATCCTTCTGCCTTCAAAGTGCCCTGAATTCCCCATTCTTAATAAGAGAAAGTAAAATACAAACTATCCTGAGTTACCATTCCTCACTTATCAGATTGGCGAAAGTCCAAAGGTTTGACAACCCATCTCGTGGGGAGGTTGTGGAAAATGGGGCTCTCACATACCGAGGGTGGAAACGTAAAAATGATACAAGCCCACGGAGGGCTATTGGCAATATCAGGTAAAACTCCAAGTGCAATTACTCTCTGACCTGGCAGTTCCGCTTCTGGGAATTTGTCCCACGGGAGGAACTGCATACATACAAACCAACATATTTACAAAGCGACTCACTGCAGCATTGTTTATAATAACAAAAGATTGGAAACAACCCAGGTGTCCATCTACAGGAGCTGAGTTGAATGAATTATGATACCTCTACACGATGGAATACTATGCAGCTATGAAAAAGCACTGGTCTAAGGAGAGGTATGGAAAGATGTCAGACAAGTGAAAAAGGGAAGGTGTGGGAGGGTGGGAGGTGGGTGAAATGGGTGAAGGCAGTCAAAAGGTACAAACTTCCAGTTATATAATAAATAAGTCCTAGGGATGTAATGTACAGCAGGGTAACTATAGCTAACAATACTGTATTGTATAATTAAAAGTTGCCAAGAGAGTAGATCTTAAAAGTTCTCATTATAAGAAAAAGAATTTGTGGTGACAGATGTTAACTAGACTTCTGGCAATCATTTCACAATATATACAAATATCGAATCATTATGTTGCACACCTAAAGCTAATGTAATGTTTTAAGTCAATTATATCTCAATAAAAAAGGTAAAAATAAATTTTAAAAAGGAAAGGTGCAGACAATATAATGAGAATTGGGGAAGGACAAGAACATATTTGCTTATATTTGCATAAAGAAATACTGGAACAATATACAAGAAGCACATAGAAGAGGTTACTTACAGGGAGGAAGCAATGAGGTGGTAGAGAGCAGGGCAAGCGGGGTGAGGAGTGGAGTCAGACTTCTCAATCTACACCTTTTTATACTTGACTTTTGAATCACATGACTATATTGCCCCTTTCAAAAAATTAAATTAAAAAAAGGTCCTGAGTTAAACACACACACACACACACGTGAGGTGACCAGATATAGACATCTGAACTGGACGAGTCTTACTTCATGACTAGAGTCATGATTCTGGCCCCCAGAAAGTACAAAACCAAGTCCTCGTCAGAACTTCACTTTAACAGATTTTTTTTCTTTTTTGGGTTTGTGAGCTCTAAGTCAATTTAAAAAATATTGGAATAGAATTATTAGGATTCATAAGAAGCTTAAGAGTTAAGAAATTTAGAAATAAATTATCCTACTCATTTTTCTTTTAGATAAGGACACTCAAGTTCAGAAAGATCCAGTCACTTGCCCAAGGACCCACAATTTGAGGCAGAGGCAGCTCCTGCCCTCGGTCCCTACTCTGTGTTCAATCCTAGGTCCCCTGGCAAAACGGAGGACGGACTGTAAGACCGTCCTCAAAATGCTGTTAGCTCTAGACTAGAGACCGTATAAGGAGAGATGAGGCAAGGAACTGAAATTGTTTTAGCCTGGAGAGGGAAAAAAAGGAGAAATTTAATAAAAGTGAATCTTATATCGTGTCTAATAAGTTGGAAAGGGAGCAGCTGTTCTCAATCTTTATGAAGAGGGAACTAAAATTTATGCCACTACATGAAGCATGAGATAAAAAGAGGAAATTCCTGATCTGATTATAGACAAAGATTTCATCAAAGAAGCCTGTGATGCTGCCTTCACTGGAGGTCTTTAGGGAGAGATTTTTCTTTCTCTTCGGTAGTTCTTCCTAAATTATGTCTCACTTAACATATCTCCACAATTTGAGAAGCTCACCCGAGGCAGCAGCACCCCCCTCATTGACCAAATACTGATTGCAGAGGCTGTGCCCACACTTCCAGCTCTTTGGTGGAGAGGGGTAGTGTGCTGTGCTCAGAGCAGCTCCCCACTGAGTTTTTGATGTGGGGGCGTGTGGTTGGAGGGCAGAATGTATCGGACTGTGTGGTGGTGAAGAGTGTGTGCTCTGAAGTCGCGCTGCCTAGTTCCACTCTCAGTTCTGCCACCTGTTAGCTGTTGCCCTGATAAGTGACTAAAACTCTTTGTAGAGTGTGGATACCATTCAAACCTGCTCCACTTAGCACAGTGCTTGGCACATTGTAAGCTTTCAAGAAATGTATTTTGTGGCAGAGCTGGATGTATTCCTCTTCCTTGTTGGCACACCACTAGACTGTGCCAGCATCTCTGGGGGCTTGGCAGGTCAAGCTGACTGAGTTCAGACCAGTAGGAAGTGGCAGGAAGTGATGTGTGATGGTAGGCCTGGCCCTTTAAGACTTCCTATGCATCTTCCTTCATGCTCTTCTCCCTTCCATCTTGATGCAGATGAGCATGGACACCTTGAAAGCCAGGAGTTGAAAACAATGGTGCCATAAGAGGAAAAGAGCTGGGGTTTGAATCATTGCTTGAAGAAGAGCTATTCGCTGACCAGGAAAACCTGTTCAGGACTTTCACATGAGAGACAAGTAAACTTCATTCTGTTGAGCCACTGGCATCTCAGCTTTGAGGGATACAGAGACTAGCATCATCATAACTTATCTAGAGAACCATTTAGGACTGTGGACTTAGGGGTGACTTCTTTGGTCTAGCATGAATTGATGTTTCTTTCCATGCTCCAGCTGGACACTGAAACCACTGGCCATTTTCCCCATGACATCAGCCTTGATGAAGTGGTGTGAGGTACCCTGTGCAGCACAGAAAAAATTCCCCTGCTTATAAGTAGATATTTGCTGAATGAATGAATGACCTTCATGCCAACTCTTAGAGACATGAAAGGCTATGATTCATTATCTTATGAATAATATACCTTGTTTGCTACACACTTTACTTGTATTAATACGAACTTGAATCAGATAGTATTTCCTTCTGTGTGTGCCATTTCTTATAAAATCTTTTGGCACTGGATATTATTTAATTAACATGAAACAATATATGTCAGCATTGGCAAAGAAGTTGGTATATTAAGCTGAAAAGTTCCCCTTTCCCTAGCTGCCAAATCCCTGATCATTTGAGTGTCCTCCATCTCTGAAGCAATGGCTGAAGATGAGAGCATGACTTCCATTTGATTCCTCTGCCACATGCCTTCTTGATGATCATATGTCAGTCCCATGGGAAACCACAGTTGGTCACTCTCTTTGATGCTCTTCTGGGGTGCTCAAGCAGCTTACACATCATGAGCCTTTTTCAGCTTCATGCCAGCTTTTGTATAATGTTCAGCATATGAATCACATGCTGTGCAGTCCTGCTGGGTTGGGGAATCTTTGTCCTAATCCCTTGAAGTCCATCTCTTTCATGAATGTGTCATGAATGAGTCTATTTCCTGTCAGTAAGAGAATCACTTCTAACTTCTTGTGGAACATATTTTTCTAAGACAAACTCAAAGACTTCCCTCAACACCCTCTCTTGATGAATACATAAATAATTGGATGTTGAGATGGACGGATGCTGGTCTTCAGTAGCATCTACACCTACTCATCAGAACCCTAGAAACCTCAGAATCTTTGAGAGCCTCTGGAGACAATGCCTCAGCAGTTTAGAATTTAGACCAGGTGGCCTTCCAAATGGTCAGCTGTGCTCCCCGACCAACATTCCAAGGAGCCATATTGAGAAATTTATATTATGCAAGCAAAAGCTAAATTACTAGAGACCATTTTCTCATAAATATGAAATTGTTAGAAAAACTCAAATAATGGAAGATCTATGCAACATTTGCCTTTCCATTTAGAAAATCTGAAAAGTCTAATTTAAAACTTAGTTCAGTTAGGTTTTATCAACATCTTGAGTTTGACAAAATATTTTCACGGAAAGTGCAATTTTTCTTCCCTCTGACATGATCAGGGACATTTTGCCTGACTTTACCAGCCTATAAACATTGCCTGCTTTACACCATTTATGATGGGTCTGTGATTGGTTTAGTGAGTATGTGCATGGGCTTTCTTAAAAGCAGCAGCATTTGAGGTCAGAATGACAGCATTTGTTCAGTCAAGCAGCAAGCCCGGCCAATTGGCAATGACCCTTTGACAATAAAACATTAATACAAAGAAACAGTCTTTTTATCATCTAAGGTACTTGTAGCAGATTCACTGAGGAACTTTCTTCACTCCCTTATTCATTCATACTATGTGGAATACATTGGATTCCATCTGCTTATAACCCTGTAGGGAGAAATCATGGTGGCTTTTATCCAGCGAGTCTTGGCAAGCTCCAGCTATACATTATTATTTGATTAAGGATTTGGCATATGAGCTAAGGTAAGCCTTTTTATGGCGTTATCCAGAATGGGCTTCCTAGTAAATGACATAGTACTCAAAGAATGTTTCCAAAGAGGCTGTCATAAAGCTTTTCTGTGGGGAGAAATTTTACATGTAGCCTGCTTACTTTATTTTGTAGACCTAGTAGAAAAACCACTAACCACTCTAGCATTTCTTAAACCTGGACCTCCTGGATGCGGGGGGGGCGGAAATCCACAGAGGTTCTCGAAGAGCCAGGGAGCTATTCGGTGGTAGTTGGTGCCGGTAGCAATAGATTTAGAAGAATGAATAGGAAGAAGCAGAAATTCTATATCTTCTGGGCCCTCCTCCTTCATCCCCATTCTGCCTAGATTTTAGAATCAGCTATAATGATGAGAGGAAGACTAGAGGAAAAATGACCCGAACAGCTGTTGGCTGCGGCAAGGCTGCTAGAAAAGCTAAGGAGCCTTTTGGGAAGTGGAGGGCTGTCGAGTGATGAGGGATGTGAGAAGTCATAGGGTTCTGCCTAAAAGGGCACAGAGAATTGTAAGGACTCTGCCTGTTCAAGAGGCCATCAAGTCATTCAAGGAGACTGAGTCAGCCCCACACGGTCAGGCTCTCTCCCGCAGGATTCTTACTGCAGGAAACCAGCGCACTTTTCCTGAGCAAGTCACTTGAAGAAGTGGAGACAGAAGACGGACCGCAATCTTGGCCTGAGACTCAAATCAACTGGCCCCGTTTCCTTTCCAAATCTCCTTTCACTGCATATTGCCCAAAATATTTCCTCCAGTTCAGCAAGACAAGAGCTCCCACAAGTTAGACACTAGAGAGATTTGAAACTACCTTTAGGGCCAGGGATTAATTTCCCTTCTGCAAATGAAGTCTTAGTGGGACTGCCAGTGAAGTTTCACCTGGGACAGCAAAGCGCTCACAAGCATTTCAGACCTCACCATTCAGAGTAGAGGAGCCACCCTTCCCAGACTATAAGAGCTTTCCAGGCGGAGTTTTGCAAAGTCCCATATCCCTTTCCAGCTCCCCGGTCAGTGTGGTCAGAAACACCCTCATCTACCAAGGGAAGGAGGTGCCCTCCCCCTGGCTCTGGAGTCCCCCAAGGCTCCCTACAGTCCAGCCTGCAGGCAGGGACCCACCAAAAGGGTCTCTGACCTGCTGGGCAGGTGGCTGCTGGTCTTGCTTCTCACTCCATAGGAGCGGAAGACATAAAATGGACACTGCATTTGAAATGCTCTAGTAACATCTTTTATTAGTTTTTGAAATTATTTTTTCTCTTTTAGCTCCATCTCCCTTAGCTCCACTTACCCTACGCATTGGGAAAGGAGAAGTGAGAGAGGGAAAGTTCATTTTCTGAAATTGTGTTTATGAATTTCTATCCTCGAACTATGACGTTTTCAAAGTTTGGGCAAATGATTCAAGCTTCCAAAATCTCTACGCTCACGTTGACTCTATTTGTAGAGCCACATTGGACTATCCAGCAGTGAGAAAGAAGATTTGAAATCAGGGACATCCCAGAAACCAGGCTGTGTGGTCTAACACGTCTCTTCTTCTTGCTGCAGGAGCGCCGCATCGGTCAGCCCGGGCGCAGGGACCGGGGACTTTGTCTGCACCTGTCTGAAGGGCTCCTACATGTTTTCCTCGGACTGTCTGTGCGTCTCCCCCAGCTTCCTGCCTTCACCGTCCCTGGACCCTCTTCCCTGGAGTGCTTGAAAACACGGTCCTGGGGGTCGTTCAGGCTCTACCACTAACCAGCCAGTGACTTGGTGCACTTTACCTAAATTCTCTAACCTTTGCTTTCATGGTTCATAGTAAATGCTTGGTAAATCTTAGCCATTATTAATTTCAGTCTTTCTGCCAATTCTGAACCAAGTGAAAAGTAGGCACAGGAATCAAATACAGATCCAAACATCAGATGATTGTAAGCAAAGCTGAAATAGAGATCAAGGCTAAGTTTCCAACTCCTTTTTCTTAAGCTGAGCCTTGGGGGTGCACCCAAGGGGAGAGGCAGGGCTGCAGAGCAGTCACTGTACAACAGCCTCATGGACACCTGTGGCCTGCCACTTACCTTGTTGAGGAGAGAGTGCCCAGGAGCCCGAGAGAGGGCAATGGGTCTGGTGACCCCTGGTTTGTTCACCACCTGGAAGCAGGGGTGATGGGGGAAGGCTTGTAGCTAGAAGGCAGGCTCAAGGTGAGACACAGAGACAGAGAGCCAGACTTGGCATGATAGAACTCTCATCTGGTGGGTTGCAGGGAGGAGAGGATGTTCCTTCCTCTGCGGGAGGCTGTGTGTTTATTACTGTTCTCCTCTTTGGCTGAGGACGACTACACAATGAGCCTTCTTAGCAAAGAGAGTCTTTAGCTGCCTTCAGATAGTTACAAGACCCCCAGGGACGAGTGCTCAGGAAGGGAGTGGACAGTGGAAACTGTCATTAAGATGTCATCCTCTCATACACATGTGGCATTTGTCGGCCTGGGCTTCTTTCCTCCCCACCCTTTCCATCTTTCTCCACATCCCCGTTTCCAAAGGGCTCTTTTTTCTCATTTGGCATCTCTGAGCCCCTAAATTTCGCTCTGAAAAACTTGCTCTTTTTTCCTTGGTTATTTTTTTCCCTTTCAAAACAAAAGGTCCTTCAAGTGACTGCACTCCCACCAGGAGAAATATTCCCAAGTGCTCTCAGCTCTGAAAAACAGAAAATGCTTTAAAATAACACGCATTGTGAGGCTGCTGAGAGCTTCTGCCTGGGGTGGGAAGCAGGGAAGTGAGGGCAGGCAGGGGCCACGGGACTCCTTCAAAGGACACTCCATCTGGACAGGACAGTGCGTGGGGTGTTTTGAAAACCCTGGGCACAGGAAATGTGAATTCTTAAAAAACAAACAAACAAACAACAAAAGAAAACAGCGTTGTGATCCAGAAGTGATCTGGATGGAACCACACGTGTCTCCGGGGGACAGGGCCCTGGGCCTGTTCTTTGTGCTCTGGCTGGGCGCCCCCACCCTGAACTCGGAGCAGGCAGCTCTGTGCAGACTCCCGCTGCAGACTTCCCCCATAGCCCTGGGCCCTCTGCCAGCTTTGTCCCTCTCCCCAGGCCTCCCTCCCTCTCTGTGAAACCCCTCACAACATGACCTGTCAGAGGAGCTCCTTCACCAATCTGCCCATGAGTGACGAGCCTCTTGGGCGAGGCTGCAATCTCACCCAGGAAAGCTTTCAGGCAGAAGCAGGATTTGGGCCAAGAGGAGAAGGAGCCAAATTATGGGACTCAGCCACCAGGCTGTATCCAGGGAGCCCTGAGATATCCTCTGCAAAGCCAGTCTCCTTACGAGTGTGGCATGAGCCTGAAGGGGCTTTTGTCTGAGGACCTGCTTTCTGCAGTGTTCTCCATTTCCCCATCCTAGCTGCCTCTGTGATGACTTGTATTTGAGGGGAAAAAAAGTAAAAAGTTAACTTTTAACTTTGGTGCCTGGGCCTGAGGGTCCTGGCTTATCACTGCCTTTTACCACTGGAATGTTAGCATTATAGACCCTTAAAGCTAGAAGGGACTGTGGACTCACGCAGGCCAGCCTGTCCTTTTTTCAGGCAAGGAAGCACAGTCTGACTCTCAGGGACAAGTGGCCCTGGCACCCTGACCTTCCCAAACCTCTCTCTCCCCGGGCCACGCCTCTCATTGCAGCTGTCCTTGGTTGTGTTACATTCAGGTTTGTCGGTAATGTTCACAGCAGTATGATGGTGCCTGTGGGTCTCTCCTGGTGTGAGGTCACCCATGGGTGCTTAATAAACGTGGTTCGACTGACAGGCACTACAACCTGCAGCAAACTCACCCGATGTCCCCACCAGGCCAGATGTGCCCTTCTTGGATAACCTTCTCTCCAAACCCTTAAAAGCGTCCTGTGATGCTCTCCAGATGTTCCACGGAAGGAGCCAGGAGAGCCGAGCCCCAGAGGGGGAGCAGAAGCTGGAAGGCGCCAGCCTTGCAAGCCTGAGGCCTCAGAGCTATCTTTGCACAGAGTTGCCCCTAGCCAAATGAGAGTTTCTGGAATTTGGACACATGACACAGACCCAACATTGTTGACTGGAGGGGGTGTCAGCGTAGTTCATGGAAAAAATATTTCAAGGAAAAGAGCCTTTGCCAATTTCCCTGAGCGGTAAACAAGCCAACAGAAATGAAACAGGGGACCCGGGGGGCACTTGCCAGTAACCTGGACTCAGGTCAGCCTTCCCTCCCCAGCATGCTCTCTTCCTCTGTGCCGGACGGATGGGTACATCCAGAGGGAGGGATGACCACGTGAGGACTACAGGAAAAGGTTCCAGAGAGCAGCATGGAGGTTAACCATTTTAGTGACCTTTTGAAAAATTCAGGCTACTCACAGCTCATAAGGAATTGTGAGCTATAAAAAGCACGGACTGCACTGCCCTTAACGATGCCTGTCCTAGCTGGGTGGTTGCTTCTGATCAGAAAGCTTCCAATTGGCCCGTTCTCAGAACTGGCTGGAGAAGGCCTGTTCTAAAGAGCCAAAAACCTAGGTCTGGTCAAAAGTTGTCCACCTCTCTGTCACTTGAGGGTGACTCACCTGTGAGTGCCATGTTTTCTCATCTGTGAAATAAAATATGCCCTGCCCGTCGCACAGGGCTACTGTGAAGATCGAACAAGACGGCTCACATGAACATGTTCAAAAATGATGAAGCATGGGCTGGCCTGCTGGCGTAGTGGTTAAGTTCATGCATTCTGCTTCAGGAGCCCAGGGTTCACGGGTTTGGATCCCAGGTGCAGACATACGCACTGCTCATCAAGCCATGCTGTGGCAGGCGTCCCACATATAAAGTACAGGAAGGTGGGCCCAGATGTTAGCCCAGGGCCAATCTTCCTCGGCAGAAAGAGGAGGATTGGCAACAGATGTTAGCTCAGAGCTAATCTTCCTCACCAAAAAAAAATAACAAATGATGAAGCATAATAAAAATGTCAGGCAATATGATTATATATAACTGGGCCTCTGATTGAAAAAAAAAAATGAAAGTAATGCTCTCCTTAGATGAAAAAGTACTAAACTCTTTACGGGTCAGGCTCTGTGAGACATGCATATGCACACTTCACCCAACCCCACTCCACCCCACCCCACTCCACCTCACCCCCAACACAGAAGCCACTCCAGGTATTTTAAGCAAGGACTTAATATAGGAAATTGGGTGCTTACAAAACTGTTGGAAAGGCTGAGTGTTCTGAGCTGGGGATCCAGGAGAGATCTGGAACACTGCCAAAATGACGCAGGAAAGAAGAACTTCTACGTCTGAGTGCACCCCTGGAGCTCTGCTGCCCCCACCACAGCAGGCTCTGGACATCCAGGATGCCGGAGTGGAAATGGAGCAGGCTGCTCAACTGACAAGCACATGAAATCTATCCACACATTGCTTGCTGTTACACAGTTCAAATGGGGGCAGAAAAAGGCTTCTGCCTCACTTTTGCCCTCCGAATCTCCCACCAATGTGACAATTTGGTAGAGCATAGTTCACATCCAATACCTCAGCTGCAGGATGTAGTGGGAGATGTGGTCTGTAACTTTCCAAGCTCTCCAGCTAGGAGGAGGACGAATGGTGGTGGAGCAAACCCATCTCCAGGATCCACTCTTTGGCTTCTCAATACTCACACAGACCTCCTTCTAGTTGGAGAAGTTTGAAAGCTAAAAACAACATTTCCCAGACTTCCTTAAGCTAATATTAACTTCTGAATTATCAGGGCATAGGCTAAGAAACTCCCTCCAAATAGTAGTTTTTTACTCTTTCCTTGATTAGTCCTCTAACTAGATAGACCAGGAAGCCCCCACAGCCCAGACTCCTCTTCTGAGTTCTCCTCTAACTCCCAGGCGAGGGGTGTGTGTGTAAGTGTGTGCATGCTTGTGAGTACACCATGGATCCCTGAGCAGTCTGAGAGAGGCCATGGATTCTGTTTCGGAGCAATGTTTTTAAGTGTGTAAAATTAAACTCATAAGATTACAAAGGAAACCAATTATAATGATAACTGTATTTCAATGGAATTGATTTCCTTTGTAATCTCAGGTGTTTAATTTTATGTGCTTCTTTACTACCACATTAAATAACAAGGTACCACAGCGGACCTCACAACTGTAATTTTGAGGATATGATGAGTGTAAACATTTCAGGATATCTGCAAAAACTGAATTGTGATATGAAATTATCTTAATTCTATTGGTGGTAAAAATCACAGGTTCTGTTGCCAAGGATGAAGGACATGCTAAATTTCAGATAGGGATTAGAGAAAGTCAAGATGTATTTCTGCCACTCAAGTTCATGAATCCCCAAAGGGTTGTGAACCCAGGTTACGAGCCCCTGACTTGTGTGTCATACCCTCTGCATGGACAAGGCTGACTAACCACCACTATTCGTGCTCCATCCCTCCAGAAGGGAGGGAAAGAAGCAGGGATCACTAGTTTCCTTTTAGGGGATGACCGAGTGTTGCAGATATCACTTTCACTCCCATCCTATTAGGCAGAACTTAGAATTGTGGCCGCACAAAGCTCCATGAGATGCTGGGAAATATAGTCGCTATCTAGGCAGTCATATGCCCAGAACAAAACTCGAGATGTTCTATTACTCAGAAAAGAAAGGGGAGAATGAATATTGCAGGCCAATTGGCAGTGTCTGCCATACTCTCTCATGTCACAAAGGTAGCAGTGATGAAAAGCTCAATAGTTAAACTCCTTTGCATGGACTTAAGGCAATTCGCTGCCTTTGTTTGGAAAATACTTGCTGCTAGTATGTCTCAATCATTCTTCAAACTTACTAATTATAGAAATAGATCTCCATGACTCTAAAAACCAAAGAAGAAAGCTCTATTGTGGATTCATGAGAATCTAGCAGTGGCCTAATTCAGTTTTCCAGTCCATTGACCTGCCTCTCTGAGGGAGCTGGGATAATGCTGCTCACTATTGCTTTGTCACCAGAATCCCAATCATTTTTACACTGTAGCTGGTGGCAGGATCTTCAAACTCTTTTTTTCAATTCCTCCAGGGGAGGAATGACCTTTATGTGGACTGATAAACCTCCCAGAGCAAAGTCATGAAGCTCCTGAGGAAATTACCCATCTCCCTCTACCCTTTCCATGTATTGTTCGGGCATAGACACGTGTGGATTACTATATGTGTTGGACAACTCCATACATTTGGGGCTGCTCTGTCTTGATGTGGTTGCCCTTCAGGGGCTCTAAGTTAAGGCTGCCCGCCCCCTTGATTGGATGGAAGATCTTCCTGAAGGGACCGTGCTGACCTTTCCAGAACCAGTTGTGTGTTATTTTCTACATTTTGAATCTCTTCTTTGATCCCTCAACTTTCAATGAATTCTTATTAAACATTACACTCTGTTCTGCATCACACAATTGGAAATTAAGGAGAATGTCTGTGTCCATATTCCTGAGGAAGAGATCAAGGAGAGGGTAACATCCCTAAGGCCATGATGCACATGTCAAAGCAACGAGGAGAGAGATGCTCAAGAGCAGATGAATCTTAGAGACTTGATCTCTGAGCTACAGCTGCCCCC
Organism: Tapirus indicus; assembly: GCA_031878705.1. Taxonomy (NCBI): domain Eukaryota; kingdom Metazoa; phylum Chordata; class Mammalia; order Perissodactyla; family Tapiridae; genus Tapirus; species Tapirus indicus. The sequence goes on from CM062917.1 coordinate 58,315,723, forward strand.
CACTCACAATCATCTTGGAGGATCTGGGAGAAGCTCTAAGATAACTTGAACGTTTTCATGTAAACTTCAATCATAATTTTAGCATCATCTCAAAAATCAGTGGGTTTAGAAGGAATATACATTCATTTCTACTGTCTCTTCTCACACTGGAGATTGGAATGACTCAACCTGATCTCTTGGCTGTGTACATCTTTCATCATAAGCTCTAAAACTCTAGGAACAACACTGCATCACACTGTAAATTTTTGCAGAGATTTCATTGAGCAGAATTCCTCTAATTTAATTGGAATGCCAAGCAACCATCCAGTTCAGTTTCTGGTCTAGCCCTTTGCTTCTTCTCCTCATTTCCACATCTCCATGGTGAATTGTCTTAAAGGAAATTCTCTCCATGTTTTGCAAAGGATTCCTGCCAAAGACCCAGTTTTAATGTTGTGAGGTCCGACTCCATCTCCACAGTTTAATTTCTGAATTTACTGGTAATGTTTGTTTAAAAGTGCCCTCAACTAAATGTCCTTTGTGCTTTATCTGGAAGTTGCTACTGAAATGCTAAACTGTGGCTTTCCAACACAACTTCCCAGGTGTACTCTGCCATCGGGCCCCCTTAGAGCAGGTCAAGCACACTTTCAACATACTGAATGTCAGAATCAAGATCTATGATTGTGGCTTAGAGAAACCAAGAATTTGGATGACTAATTGGATTCATTTTTAATTTTTTAAGGACCATATTGGGAAAAGCTATTCATTCATGGCTCAAACCACCTAATAATGTTTCCTGGGGAAATAATATTAACAACGTAACATTACCACTGTTTATTAAGTATTGACTATTGGCCAAGGATTGTGCTAAACATTTCACGTGCTTTGTAGCTAGCCTGTAAGTGTTACTATGTCCATTTTATAGATAAAAACACTAAGATTTATGGAGTGTAAGTGATTTACCTGGGGTTTCATAGGTAATAAATGGCAGATCCAGGACTCCAGCCCAGTTCTAGCTCATTCCATGGCCCTCCTCTAATCACTTTGCTATACTACTATGCACTTGCTCCAACCCATCTATAGGTTGATAGTTTGCAAATACAGAGGATGGCCCAGATCAGTCCTGGCTAAACACTTCTCTTCTTCTTAGTTGAGAGAGATATCTAAGAAGATGTCTCTGGAGGTAGGAGGCAAACAAGACAAATGTGCTTTGCCTAAACCAGTATCCAGTTTAAATAAGCACCCAACGAAGAGAGTTTATGCATTTTTTTATTATTCATATTATTATTTCATCCCCCACCGCATCCCCAATCCCAACCAGTACCATTTGCAAGGAAGCCTGGCCCATAGCAAACAGCACTTGCCTAGCTGTACTCTTCATGGACCTTTGCAGATTGTCTCGTAGCTTTTCTGTAGCCAAGACTCCAAGATTCCTGGGTGTGAGACTGAACTGAAATGTGTTGTGAAAAGATTTCCATAATCCAGAGTCACAGGAGAAGGGAGAAATGGGCAGTTTTATATAAAACACCTTTTGCATTCCTGCACCCTGCTTTCTGCCCAGGTGACGTCTGTCAGACTGAGGCTCTCTGAAGAGTCCGTCTCTGAGATGGGCTGGCTGTGGGTTCACCAATGCTGGGCTGGAGGCTGGGGTGAGAGCTCGTACTGGGCCATTGGATGGTCCCTGTAGGGGTAAGCCTATTGAGTTAAAGCTTAAGTCAAATTCCAAAACTACTTTTTATAGGAAATAGAAACTGCAGGAGAGGAAAACTACTGAGGATGTCTTTTAACATAGTAGCTAAGTCATTCAGCTTGGAAGTATGAGATTAGCAGTGAAAATCAGCGTTGAATAGGTATACCCTTAACTCCCTTCTCTCTCTCTTTTATCCGTCTTTCCTCCCCTGTGGAAAGAAGAAAATGGCAGAGCTAGCCAGACTTTGTGAAATGCAGTATGCACGCGGCAATGTCATAAAGGATCCCGCAAGAGCTCAATATCTGAGAAGCAATTCAAATGCTATCAACTTAACAGGAACCAACTGTGTTGTTTTTAAGAACAAACCTAAATCATACCAGACAGTTCGGGGCTGGCTTTGAAAAGAAGCCCCGGAACCTTTTTCCCTTACAGAGCCCTGTGCTGCTCCATGTGCACACTCGGCCTGCAGTGGGCGAGTTCCTGTCTGTGGCTGTCTGTCTCTCCCAGAGAGCCCAGCTAGACTAGGGGCTTGCATTAAATGGTTCCCCAAGCGCTCAACTGACACATTGTCTTCTCTTGTTCCTCTCGGCAAAGAATGCACACCTTAATTTCTGCATTTACCTCAGCTGGTTTGGTAGGTCCACACAGCAGAGACTGAGACAGGTCAGTACTTGTTTGTGAGATGCACTGCCCCACATACAAAACCCACGTGGTGCACATGGCTGTGCTCCCAGATCCCAGGATCGGGGACTCCATGAGCCCTGGCATGGTCCATGCCTAACAGCAGCACACAGAAGATAGTTGACACCTGGGCCACCTCGGTAGTGTGGCTTTCTGGAATGACCGATTGCATCCGGGGAAGGAGGAGCAAAGGGAATGCAGGGAAGGGGTCTACTCAGAAAGACTAAGGTTGCAGACCCAGGAAAGGGTCTATTTCCTCCGAGAACCTTAGGAAATCCTGGAGAAAATCGGATTTCAAAGTCCAATATCAGAGCAGAGGTCTGGTTTTCAATTCACGCAGGAATGAGCTTGGGGTTGAAACAATCCTGATGAAGTCCTAACGGGGAGGACATCACTCTTCTCACCTGGCTGCACTAGGAGATCCAATGACCAGAAATGCTCCCCTTGTTCCTGGGGGTCCGTCTGGCAGCCGGCCCGTGAGTTCTTCACAGACTCCTCCTTTTTTCCAGAGTGGACCCAGCTCTGTGTGCTGTGTGGAGGCTGCCTGCTTACAAAACAATCTGACCATTGCCAGATGTGGGCCCCTGGCCAGCTTTTCCATAATTCAGGCTTTTCTTTGCTCAAGATGGTACAATTTAAAGGAGCTTAGAAGTTGTGTTTTAGTCTCCCTTCCTCCTCCTCCCACCTCCCTTCATACTTTTCTTCATCTTAGCAGCAAACTCAATCACCCAAACACATGGTGGCACTTTGTTGTGTGCGCTGTACCCCAGGACATGTGGCTGGAAGGAACAAGACGGTGCATTTCCCTTACACTTGCTCAAAAGTAAAATAAAAATAACTGAGAATCTGTTGTCTGCCTCCCGTTGCCCAGGTCTTGTTTTCCATACATCTCCCCCCCTGAGCTGTCGGCTCTGGAATACCCGGTTGGGAAGCTCAGTGCTCAGGAATGCGAGCAGGGAGGATACAGAGCCAGGCATGGGGGAAGCAGATCAGTTTTATTCCTGTCTTCAGAAATAATCTTCTCTGATTTAAAGTCACTCTTCTCATGTAAGAAGATCAAAGCACTGCACAGAGTCCTGTTAAATGAGCACGGACAAATTTATATTTTAAATTCTGGGTTGAGTTGGGACTTTCCTACGCAGGGTCATAAGTTCTGAGAATTTTAATTCCCATTTCATTTCTTCTTTCTAGTGAGTTGGTCACATTGCTTTCCATGAGGGTTCAAATCCTGCTAGCTTTTGTCATCTGGGTCTCATCTGAAAGACTGTAGGGCAATGGAAGCCACAACTTGGCTCTGAGACAGTCACATGTGCTTGAGCCCATATGTTGAGGAATCTTTGGGGATGGCAGAATCAATGTCTACCCTCTCTCTTTCCATCTCTCTGTCTCTGTCTCTCTGTCTCTCTCTCTCTCTCTCACACACACACACACACTGCAGTTGGCTCAGCCTTTCCCAGTTAGAATAGAATGTCAAAAACCCAACTGACGTGTCAACTTTCCCTTCTTGTTGACTTCCTTCAACTGAAAGTGGCCAGCAGAATCTGCAGCCACACAGGGGATACAGAATGTGCAGAGTTCCCTGCGCCACATCGTGTTGGGGAAGAGAGGCTTCAAAATGTGATTACAAAGTCGACATTTACCTAGCAATCTCCAGGCGCCTTACGTCGACCGTGAATCTGATAAATAACTGGGCTGGTAAGTTACCATGATGGTTCTCTCAGTTTAGCCAAGATTAAAGGCACTTTTACCTTCTTTCAAAACCCACACATGTTTCGGGGACTGAAAAATGTTCAGGAGGATTTTCTTCTGGTCTGCATTTTGGAGCACGTGTGTCTGAACATCTGTTTCTCTAACAGGCCTAGAAGCAGGACAGACAGGGCTTCTCTCCAGGGTTTCTGGACTGACCAGCAGCAGAAAGGCCAAGAAAGATCCTCAAGATGTGTGTACAGCTTGATTTTGCAGACCACTTTCAGACCGTGCGCAGTGGGATATGTTTAAATCTAGTATCATTCTATCACTGGTGTCAATCCAGCCCAGAAAACAAAAGAAAAGAGGGAAGAAATGATCTTGTCCAGAAACGTGTCTGCAGACCAACCTTGATTAGGGCTTTGAATGCCCGTACTGAAAAACCAAATGGCTGTTCCATGATAGGAAAAACATTTTCTTGGTCAAATTTAAACTGTTTACAGATTCAGACTGACCTAATATAGGGCTGGTGACCTTGAGTAGACACTAAGATAAGCCATTTCACACGCTATGTCATTTACCCCTAGGGGAAGTGGGTGTGGTTATTTCCTATCCACAGGTAGATGAAAGAACATTCGGCTGGAGACTGCCTCTTAAACCTAGCAGCCTTCTCTAGCAGGCAAGTGTACGTGTCACCTTCCTGTGCCCAGCCCCCAGGATTAGGGGCCCGCTTCCTAACTCCACCTCTTGTCTCTCCAAAATCATTTTTCAGGGAAGTATTAGGGAAATTCCAACCATCTGCAAATGTGGTGACTATTTCTCCAGGATTTCTCCTCAAATCCACCAAAGAAAGAGTTCCACCTTAATTCCTCAGATGGGGCCTGATTTCATCCTGGGTTCACCTGAAATACAGCCACCTTGGAAGGATAGTTGGACTCCCTTTTCCGACAGAAGCAGATTTTGAATGAAGAAACTGAAGCCCCTGTAAAAACATCTTGGGAGAAGCTGCATGGTGTGGGGGAAAGCCTTGAGGCTGGATCCCCACATGTTGGATCCCCATCTGAGCCTCAGTTCCATCTACTCAATAGAGTGACGTCAGCCCTTGAAAGTGACTGGACTGTAGGCTTAATGACAATAGACATGAAGTTCCTGGCTCATAGTAAGCAATCAGTAAATGCTGTCTTTTATCATCTTTTTTTGTTTGTTTTTTCAAATATTAGAGGCAGCTGTATGTTACAGTTACTTGAATTTGGGGGGTTAAGTTTGTTTTAACCAGAAAATTCTAGTTGTTTCCATCCTCCATGTGGAAGAGGTTTCTAAATCGTATGCATGTACTTATTTTCCTGCCACAGAGCTGAACACAGTTGAATTTTTCTGTGATGAATAAGGATCTTGCTGTGCCCTGGGCAATCGTTCTGAGAGCGCAGGCTTCTCATTGTTCAGCACTTCCAAGCAGATGTGGAAAGTCGTGCAGCCCGAGGATGGGCATCAGCCCTACAAGTTACCCGTCACTTGTTTTAAATAAACCTCTGGTCTCAGAGCAGTTTCTTAGGGTTTGCCTTTTACTTACCAAAGCAGATTGGGAACAGTGTGCAGGGTTTGGCTGTGTTCCCAGGGGAAGGTTGGCTTCTAATTAATCCAAATTTTGTTTATTCTTCTTTTATGATGCACATTAGTCTTCCCCAAGTAGAGGGAAAGTCGCGTCAATGGCAGGAGCCCAATTTCAGCTGAACCCAAGACCAGCCTGGACCTTTGTAATCAGACTGAAGTCAGAACTCCTTAAAGTCATCTGTCTCCCCATATTTATTTGTAACACTGAGCACTTTCTAAGGAAAAGGGAAGTGGAGAGGTGGGAGGTGGGAAATCAGCCCATGTTTTTCTTATTAAGTCCTTATGTGGGTTTAGAGGAGATCAGTCACAAATTCTAGGAAAGGAGAGATGCATTTAGTGCGGCCTAAGACGATTAGGTTCTGAGTTTAAACACTGAGGGGAGGAGTCTTGGTGTGACTCAGGATGAGACGACCACTGTGTGTCCCATTCCCCAGGAAGCTCTGTGACGGCTTCCTCGGGAGCCTGGAACACCAATCGCCTTTACCAGACAGCAGTCTGGTGGGTTAAGTGTAAATGAGTCAGAAACATACGGATTGCATTTGCCTGAGAAAATAGATCACTTTAAAAACGAAGGAGCAAAGTGCTTGGGAAAATGCACTATGGATGCTGTCAAGGCCAAAAACGATGTCAATGACTTGAGAGATCCTCTAAATGCCAAATGTGAACATGCAGACTGGGGTGTGTAGATGATAGAGTAAACCTCTCAGCTTGCGAACCTCACCAAGATGGTGGAGATCCGTGCATCATCAAAGGTCTAGAAAGTGATTTTTGCAAACAGTCAAAAGAATATTCACAGAGAAGATAATAATACTGATGATTATCTAACAGGGGAAACTGGAATTTAGCTCTGTCTTCCGTGAGAGGGCCATTCCTACTCCTTTTTTTTTTTTAACATTCCCAGATTTGCTATGTAATTTTGGCAGGCAAACAAACAAGCAAACAAAAATGCTAAAATTGTATGTCTATAAATGGATTCTGCTTTCATCAGGCCAAGTTTTAACAATCTTTCTAAAGATTATTGTCGAGATGGACGAAAGAGAACCCCAAAGAAGTGCTCTTCCCAGCCAGGTTGCTGAGTGATGGAGCGATGGTGAAAGCACAGGAGGCCCGCTGCTCCCCTTCCCTGGTCGATCGCCTCCTCCCAGACCAGGGCTCCAAGAAGCAAGCCAAGGCTTACTCCTAACCTGCAGGGCCATCTGGGACAGGCCCTTCACTACCTTCTGAGCAATGAAGTACCCATAGTATCATACATAGAGTTGGAGAGAGCGCTACAGGGTGAAGAATCTTGGAGGACAAACCAAGTTTGCAAGCCAACCAGAAACACCTTCAGCCTACCTGGCAGCCACCCTAAGTCCTCCCAATCCAGCCAGGATAGGTTTATTTGTAGTTCTTGCCTTGGTTCCCCAGAAAGCCTTCTCTCTCTCCCTGTGCTTCTCATCTCTCTCCCTGTTTCTCTCCCTCTCCCTGTCTCAATTGTCTCTTTGGGTGTTTTCTTTTCCTGAGTATTTCTTCCTCTTTCTCCCAAATTCTTCTTATCTCTGTCTTTATCTGCTTCTGTGTCTCACCTTCTCTGTCTCAGCTACGCCACATCCTTGAGAAAACGAGGCCTGTGCCCACCGCTGCGTGTAGGCAGAACTGCCTCCATAGGAGCTGGCTGCTGCTTCTCCAAGTCTCAGCTGGGGAGAAGGGTTGCTTCTTGTTTCTTCCTGATGTTTTCTTCCAATTGGGGGGGAGGTCTCCATTAGCATAACAGACTTGCCTCTCCCAACTTCCACACCTGCTCCTCCCCATGGGACAAGAATGGCCTAACAGGGTGAAGATGTGTAGCAGCCCTTCTTCCTCTCTCTTGCTCTCAGGGAGCATGCTCTGTCACTTCTCCACACAGTGTTGCCCAAGGCAAGTGGGTCAGTCTGCCTCCTGCATGGGCTCAGTACAAGGACACCCCATATAAGGCAGTCCTCAGAATCAGCTTTGTCAGAAACAAAAGAGATCTTTCAGTTCTCCATCAGCAGACTCTCATGTCTCACTTCTCAACTGGATCAGAAATTGGGTGGGAAGAGGGTGACATTCATTAGGCTCCCTAAACGCCCCCCACCCCGAGTCCTCATACCTGAAAGTCTCGATGCTGCACCCCAAAGTGCTCCTGAGCACCTCCACTCAGGTCTGCAGCCTATCCTCACTTCCCAAGTCCCCTCCTCTTTCTGTTCTGTGGCGGCCATTACTTTCGTTCACTGAGACCCGCCTCTCTCACTTCCCACACACAAGAAGAGTGTACCTCCCCACACAGTTGAAATCACGCCTTGGTCCTGTGTTTTCTGATAAAATGTGACGCAGAGGATGACTGCTCTAGAGGTCACCCAGACCACAGGAAATAAACCTTTATGTTTCAAAGGCCCTGAGATCGGTGGGCTGTTTGTTGTCACAGCATAGTCTACGCTGTCCTGACTGATGCATATCCCTTGTCTCGTCTTACTCAATCCCAAACTTCTGTGTCTCAACCCCAGTGTCACTTTTGTATGCACATATCTCCGTTTACTATCGTTTTCTTCCCCTGCCCCTCTAGCTCACCTGGGTTCCTTTTATATTTTTTTCCTTTATTATAGACATGGGTTTGTATTTATAGCTAACATAAATAGATTGGCTTTTATTTTCAGCAAAGATGAGAGAAAATAATCTGAAGAAGGGAATATTCAATGCAGATATAAAAGAAATACTTTAAGCCCAATGGTCTGAAATGCTTTAAATCTAGGAAAAAATACAGAGAAAAGAATGTGTATTTATTCTTCTCAGGAATCAGAAGGCAAGGGGTGTTTCCAAGGCTTTAATAAATCTGAAATATAAGTCCATGTACGAGAAGAATGGACAGACTTCTTTGACAAATTGGAAAGAAACTACCAAACTACCTGTAGTGTTGAAATCTTGACTCCCTCAGTGTGCAAGCAAAGAAACAGAAGCAGAGCAGAGTGGCAGCTCAGAAGTTATTTTGAAAGTCAGTTCTTCCTACTGAAAACAGTACAGCTCAGAAGCAAGTGAGAAATTTCAGGAGAAAAAAAAGCACCCTCACACACACACACACAATGCAATAACCTTAAATTCCCAGCAGGACACAAACCACATGTTGGTGTTGTGGATAAATTCTGAAAAGCATTTGAGGGTAAGTGTTTAATTATACTTGGCATGGCTATACCTTTTTACTCTAAAGACAGGAAATCCCCCGACTATTAACTGCTCTTGACCTCAACAGACCAAATGAGCGCCTTTCTGGCTGCCCTTTCCAGGATGGGGCGGGGGGGAGGGGGGCTACTTCTTTTCATTCATTTCAGAGGCAACAGTGGCACCTGAATCCAAAGACCTCATTATGCAGTTCCCTGCAGTTAAAGGCCAGGTGGACACTCCGCCGACTTCCTCAAAGGCACTAAATAAAAGAATTAAACCTGCTGTAGGCCAAGTCCCCCAGAGTCTGCCTGGGAGAGTTTAAGGCAGCTTGGTAAATGACATGGACTGATCCAAGTTTTCTCCTGGATGTTCTGAAGTTCTTATCTGGGATAACACTGTGGTCTCTGAGTGAGAGGTAGAGGCTAGCAATTATGGGGTCAGCCCCAAGCAGAGTTGAAGTAGCTAGAACACCTTGTCCCAACTTCTTTTTTTTTTGGTGAGGAAGACCAGCCCCGAGCTAACATCCGTTGCTAATCCTCCTCTTTTTGCTGAGGAAGACTGGCCCTGGGCTGACATCCGTGCCCATCTTCCTCCACTTTATATGGGACGCCGCCACGGCATGGCTGACAGGCAGTGCGTCGGCGGGTGCCCGGGATCCGAACCAGCGAACGCCGGGCTGCCAAGCGCGGACTAAACCGCTGCGCCACCGGGCCGGCCCCCCCCAACTTCTTTTTAACACACACTTCTGTGGATGGCTCAAAACTTCATATACTCCTTTAAGGTTTATTAAATGTCAAAACAAATATTGTGACTAAAAACCCATGTGAGTTGTTAGACACTATCTGACTACTCCTCCTTGAGAATCGCTGAGCTAGAATTTCTAGCCCTTTTTTTATTAATGGTTTTCACTTCATTTATCCACCTGTTTTCAACATCTATCCATCTATGCCATATCCATTTATTCATTCAGCAAATATTTATCAAGTTCCTATTGCCTGCTAAGCTGGGTACGAGGTGCTAGACAAAGTAGAATAAATCATGATCCTTACTCTAGAGGAATGTAAAGAGAGACAATTTTTATAGACTGTAGCAAATTCTATGGTGAAGGTGCATGCTGGGTAAGAGTTAGGGTCCACACTTATCCCAAAGGTGGTGGGGTGAGGGATCAGGGAAGATTCCCCCAAAAGAATGAAAGCCTTGTCCCTCTCTCCACCTCCTATCCAAACCTACTTACCAACCCTCATTCAGATGAAAATAAAAATCATACAGTTTCACAAAATCATTGACTCTTGATTGTTTAGTCCAGTTTTACCTAAATTTGCAATGCAGAAAATTGAGGTTTGTAAAGATCAGCCACTTGTCCATGGTCACATCGCTGCTTAGTGGCAGAAAAGGGACAATGGACAGCTTACACTGAACAACTACCAACTTTGAGTGCTCCCCCTTCCAGCTACCCATTTCTGCATAACAAAGCACCCCAAAACAACATCAATCATTTATTTGGCTCGTGAATCTGCCCTTGGGCTGGGCCTGGCAGGGACAGCTCACTCTGTTCTACGAGGCATCAGCTAGGGTGACTCGCTGGACCTGGAAGACCCCCTCATAAGATGGGTGGTTCCCATTGCCCAGCCTCGGCTCCTCTCCATGTGGGCTCTCCACAAGGCTTCTTAGACTTCCTCATGGCATGGCGGCTGAGTTCCAAAAGCAAGTCTTCCAAGAGACAGCAAGTGGAAGCTGCCAATTTCTTAAGGCCTGGTCCTAGAAACTGGCACAGCATTGTTTCTGCTATGTTCTATTCTTCCAAAATTCAAGGCAGAGAGGACAGAGACCTCATCTCTCAGTGAAATGAATGGCAAAGAACTTTGGGCCGTCTCTAATTCACTACATCTGCCTAAGTGATTTTGCATTTGATGGACTTCAAAGACTTAGTTAAAAGAAATAAAGACCAAGTTCAAGAGTCACGGGAGCAGCCTGTTGGCAGCCCTTGGCACTTGCACTGCAGGCTGCTGTAAGCTCCTCTGAGGGGCTTTCAGGCATCAGCCAGCTGATGAAGGCAAAAGGGAGAAGGGCAGAAAAAGATGGGTTCTTCCAGTTGGTGAAGTTACCCTCAGAGCCATGGTGTCCACACTTTGCTGCATTTGAGAATAAGCTGAGACCCTTCATAAAAGTATAGATTCCCAGCCCCACCTCAGATGGATTAAACCACAATTCCCAGAGGTGGCCAGGAAGCTGTTTTTAAGAAAGTCCCCAGGTGATGATGAGGCAGCTCTGCAGCCAGCCCTGCTGCACATCCAGACTTGGGACCTGCTCTCGGGATAGCTGGCACTGGCTGCATTAGAGCCCTGCGTCCTCTCTCCCTTCCTCCACTTACAAATTCCACCTTGGCTGTGAAAAATAGTCTCAACATAAAGAACTGAGGAAAATGCATGGCTGTTTCTGGTCTAAGAGTTCTGTGCTGGGAAATAGTGAGACAACTGAGGCCAAAATGAAAGCCAGAGGACCAGGATGGAGAAAACTGGCTCGCTTATGGGCTCCAGCGTAGTCATTTTGAAATCCATTCATGCTGTTGCATGAATCGGTAATTCATTCTTTTCTATGGCTGAGTGGTTTTCTATGGTATGAATAGACAACAATTTGCTTATCCATTCACCTGTGGGTGGTGGGGAAATAAAGCAATCAGGCCAAGTAAAAGACCCCGCTGCACCAAGAGAAGACTAGAGAAAACACTTCATCACTGAGGAAGCATTCATAAATTTATGTGCATGTAAGGCACCCCCAAAATGACTACAAAGTTAGGGGAAAATGTAACACATTTTATGCAGCAAAGGAGAAGAAAGAACAATAATTTCCCTTATCTTCCGGAGACTAAACTCCTTGCCACATTTCCGGTGAGACAACCTGGGGCTAATTCCCGAGATCTGTCTATTTGTTGGGGCCGGAGAAATACCTTTACGTTGTAACACTGGAGACTGGGCTCACTTCCCCCAGAGACATGTACCTCTGCTCCAGACAGAGCAAGGACTCAGATTCGCTATGTCTCCAAGAGAACACTTTAAGATGAGGAGAAAGGGGGAATGGTCTCTTTGCTCTTTATTAATGGAGAAAATAATTTTCATTTACCCTTATAATGAACATTTGAGTTGTTTCCTGTTTTGGGCCATTTCAAGCAAAGCTGCTATGAACATTCACGTACTGGATATATGTTTCTGTTTCTCTCATTTTTTTTTTTTAGCTGAGGAAGATTCGCCCTGAGCTAACATCTGTGCCATCTTCCTCTATTTTGTATGTGGGTTGCCGCCACAGCATGGCCATGGACAAGTGGTGTAGGTCTGTGCCCAGGAACCGAACCCAGGCCTCCAATGTGGAGCACACCGAAATTAACCGCTAGGCCATGGGGCTGGCCCTGTTTCTGTTCCTCTTGAGTAAAGACTTAGGAGTGGAAAGGCTGGGCTGGGCCATAGAGTAGGTGTATGTTTAACTTTTAAAGAAACTGCCAAAATGTTTTCCAAAGCAGCTGTACCATTTTCCATCCCCACCAGCAGAGTATAGAAGTTCCAGTTGTCCCACATCCTCGCCAGCACTCGGCGTGCTCGGGTTTTGTAATTGTAGCCAATCTACTGAGTGATAGTAGTATTTTGTTGTGCATTTCATTTGCCTTTCCCTGATGCAAAATTATGTTGAGCATCACTTCATGTGCTTACCAAATATTTGTGTATCTTCTTTCATAAGTGTCCAAATCTTTTGCCGATTTGTTTGCTGGGTTGTTTGTAATTCAGTTGTGAGAGTTCTTAATAGATTCTCTTTGCAAACTCTTTGATATTTTCTCCCAGTCCGATCCTTGCTTTTTCATGTTCTTAATGGTATCTTCAGACGTGAAATAAAATTTTAGTTTTGATGAAATCTAATTAATAGGGAGTAAAACTGGTCTCAGACTTGTGGCCTCCAGAACTGTGACAGAATAAATTTCTGTTGTTCTAAGCCACCAGGTTTGTGGCAATTTTTCCAGCCCCAGGAAACTCATATACCCATGATGCTGGTTTGGGTTGATTCTTTGCCTGGATAGTCCAGGGTCAGCCTGTAGCTTGCATCAATCTATACATAGAATTAGGGGATTCTCTTCCTTGGTTTTCCCCTCTGGGATTATCTGCATCCTTTTTCGTCTGCAGAGGCCCCTTTCCTACTTCCTCTGGTAAGAAAGATGGAGTTTCTATTAATGCCAGGCATTCCATGGCTGGGACCTGCTGTTGTTGGGGACATTTCTCCTGGTCTGATTCCTCCAGAATCTGTCTGTGCTGGTTTACCTTTCAGAGTCCTCCAGTAGTTGTTTTTGTGAGTTGCCCAGAGTTTTTAGTTGTGATTAGGGAGTGGGAAGGGGTGTAGTGAGCTTCTCTGCACAGTGGAAGAGGAACCTGCATCGTACCGTGGCCAGCCAAGGCCGAGCGTCTGGCTGGGAGGCATATGGGAGACACTGCCCAGGACAGCCTTGCATAGGGTACTCAGCTTTGTGGCCTGACTTGAAATTCTTAGGAGAGGTACAAAGCAACAGGGCAAAATGTCAGATTCACCTCACATATCTCAGGGGTAATTATAAGCCCTTTGATGTTTGCATCAATACTCAGTATACAAAACTAATTCTGCTTATAAGTAACCAATCAAGAAAATAACAGGCCATTCTGGTGTGAGGAATGACTAACCTGTAAGGACAACTCATCCCACTCACCGGCCGTGTACCAGGCAGAGTACTTGGTGCTGACAACTGAAAGGAAGATACGCCTGGTCTCCATCCAAGATAGACTTACGATGGAGAACAAACAAATTCACAGGGAGTTCCCATGATAAGAAGATATGCAGGAAAGGGCCTGGAACACGGAGGAGGGAGAGAGGAACTCTTATGGCATTTGGAGGGAAATCCATAGTGAGGTGACACTGGAGCTGAATTTTAAAGGAAGTGCAGATTACAACAAATGGAGGATCAGCCTGGGTGTTCCAGGTGGAGAGAACAGTGTGAGCCGGGCTCGGAGGGTGAGCGTCCAGGCACAAGGCCAGATGGATGGCAGTCTGGTGTGAGGGAGCCCAGGTGAGGCAGAAGGCCCACACAGACCCACAATATGCCCGGCTGCAAGAAGGCTGGCACACAGAGGTTCAGCTGCCACAACCTGTGACCTGATGGGACCCCAGAGTGGCAGCAAGTTTCCCCTTGCGATGTGGTTCCTCTGATGACACCTACTCTTCTTTTCCTTTCACACTGGGATGGGAAATGGCACCAGCAAGCCTGGTTTTATGGTGACAGAAGTAAAGAGAGGTCTACATAGGCTGAGCTCTGGGTAGATCCCAGTCCTCCCTTCTCCCCTCTCTCACTTCCTACTTCCCAAGTCTTTCAGCCAAATAAGCTGGGGCAGCGGTCCTGACAAGTGGCCATTCATCCCTGGGGGAACGTGTTTTTCTGTGACAAAGAGAAAATGGCACGCAAGGTGCCCAACTGCCAGCTGATGTTTCAAAATGACAGTAAAAACTGTTTGCTGGCAAACACCCAGGGCCAAGATAAGCTTGGACCCAGGCTTACACAGCTCACAGGGTCCTTGGGCCTGGGTGTCAGGCAGCTGTCTCAGCCACAGGATGGGGTCACCAGGATGTCTTCAAACATAATGATAGCTCTCAACGTGCTGCCATATGTTCTGAAAAAGAGGGAGAAAGTGAATTAAATGTTCTAGAACTTTAATCTTTTGGTTTTTCTCACCAGCCCAAAAGAAAATGTCATTGTTTTGAGTGTAATCCTAACTTTGGTGGTTTCCAACAGGAATGAGCAGTTCAAGACCGCAGGGACTGTAGGCTTAAAGCCATTGCAATCCAATGTGCAAGAAAATTAAAGAGTGAAGGGTTATTGTCAAGTTGTTTCTAGCAGACTGTGGGTCTATATCTCGCTTGCAACCCACTGTAGTAAACCATAACAAAACAAGAGAGGCTTCAGGGACACAGATGTACAATTAAAATTGAAACTAGGCACTTCGGAGAAACCAAGATTGATGTTTCCTGTAGAAGTCTACTTCTAAGGTAAAAATTGGGTGGGAAACGCTCAGTGGATTATCATCTAATGGCATGGCTGGCTAGAGGGAAGTTCCATCTTAAACAGGAAACATTAGTGCCATCATGCCTAGACTCCTCTTAGGGACAGAATGTTTGTGTCCCCCCAAAATTCATATTCCAAAACCCTACTCCTCAGTGTGATGGATTTAGGAGGTGGGGCCTTTGGGACGTGATTAGCCTTAGACGAGGTCATGAGGGTGGGGACCTCATGATGAGATTAGTGCCCTTAGGGGAGTCACAGGAGGGTTTGCTTCCTGTCTGCTCCCCACAGCATGAGGACACAATGAGAAGTCAGTGGTTTGAAACCAGGAAGGGAGCCCTCTCCAGAACCCACCATGCTGGCACCCTGCTCTCAGACTCTCAGCCTCCAGACTGTGAGAAATAAATCTCTGTGGTGTATAAGCCACCCCATCCACCGCAGTCTGTTAGAGCAGCCCGAGCTGACTAGGAAACGCCTTCAGGGCATCTCTTCCAACTTTAGGGCCCTCAGAGGGCCCAAGACATATTCTACAGGAATCGCCTTTGCAAGTCCTTCTTTCTCTTCTTTTCTACCCACAAATGACCCCACCCTTAGGGCGATCTTTCCATCAGGTCCTAAGGACACCTGGAGCAGCCTGACTTTCATCGTACCTACTCTACCCTCACACTTTCCTTCCTGCTCCCTTCCCACCCAGCCCCCTAGCTTGACCCCGCCTCCACCACCACACATAACCTGGTCCGTGAAGGAAGGGGGCAGCCCACAGTCCACCTGCTCAATCAAGGCCTGCCCGCCAGGGCCTGACTTCCCTTCTTTCCGTTCCACCAACTCTCTCGAGCTCTGGCTCATGTGGAAGATGCACAGAAGGATAAGATCATGGCCCCATCCTTAGAGACCTCGTGGTCAGACGAGGAGAAAGCCACCTATCTCTCCACCTGTGATACAGCTCAACAACTTCTGTGAACAAAGTATGGCACAAGAAATCTGAGCTGAGCAGTCAGGTGGTGGGAGCAGGGAGATACTGGAAGGTGGGCTGTGAGTGCATTGTGTACAATGAGTAGTATTTTACCAGGGAAGAGGAAGGAAAAGGACTTTCTAGAAACTTTTCATGGCAGATCATAATACACCTTCTACATGAGTTTTTGGTTTTTTGGTTTTTTGGTGAGGAAGATTAGCCCTGAGCTAATATCTGTGCCCATCTTCCTCTATTTCATGTGGGACTCCGCCACGGCACAGCGTGATGAGCAGTTCATAGGTCCGCGCCCGGGATCCAAACCTGCAAACCCTGGGCTGCCGAAGCAGAGCACGTGAACTTAACCACTATGCCACCAGGCCAGCCCCTACATGAGTATTTTGTTTGATGAAAATGATTATAAAAGGCATTCTATGTCTAAAATAAAGCCTCTCAGCTATTATAAGTGCAAAATTACAGGAAAATATTGTAGACCTTTAAAAAATGCCTACTGATGTTCATGCAGGAAAATCATAAAGCAGGAAAACTATACAAAATTAGTATGAAAACCATTTACATATTTATGTAGAGCCATTAAAAATTGTTTCATTGTATCTCAGATTTTGAAAGATTCCATTTCAGTGGAAGACAACTGATTCTACTGAATATATGATGACTCCTCATTTAATTAATGAGTGCTAATAGCCACTGATCTATTTTTCTTGGAAAAGAGAGAAGAAAGATGTCTATAGGTTCTGTGTACATGTAAGAGTACACACAATTTTCTAGATCCAACCTTAGCTCAAGGTTTCTGAGATTATTTTAATTATTATTTTAATTTTCTACAGCTCCTTTTTGAGAAGGGGAAGAGATGAAATTTTGCAAGATAGTTTTTATCTCCATTCCTGAGATGATGGCACTTTTCTGTTGCTTCCCATGTGTTGAGGGCAAACTCCAGTTGAAGGCACTCCACAGAGTAACCACATAGTTTTGTTTTTCTCTAAGGTCCCTTTCATAGGCTGTGATTCTCTCACTGTATTATAATGATCGCTCTGACAGAATCACCTGCCACGTTCTCAATCAATAGGAGTTAGATATAGGAAGTAAAAAGTAAGACTTTAAACCCTCCAGTGGAAAGATGGAAGAACCAAACAGAGTCACCTCTCTAAATGTCAGGATTATTTCACATTTGTTTTATGTTTTATAAGTGGCTTTAGAGCTGATATGTGTTTTCTAATGGGTAATATGTGGGGTTGACTGATATATCTGAGAATTTGATGAGTAGTTTTACTTTAGAGCAAACATACACACACAAAATACTTAACTTAGTTCAGTGCCTTTCTTGGTTTTATCAGTCATCCTTTGATAAATGCACATAATCTTAAATTATTTTTGAATGACTACTGAACACATAGAAACTGAGAAAGCTGAATTATTCATTGTAAGGAACAAAATTATTCATTATTAGCATTCCTGGGGGATACAAGAAAATAACCCATAGAAACCTTTGATGAGTTAGTATCCACTGCAATAAGATTTTACATGCATTAATACTCTACAGAATTCTAAAACATCATTGGCCACTCAGTCTTCAAAGCTCTTCATTGAAAGATAAAAACAGAAATCTCACTTAAAAAGTTCAGTTCTGAAGAACTGGATCTAAAAAATTACTATAAGTGAATTGCATTTTGCCTCTGTAAATATGGACAATGGTCACCAGTCTAGTATATTTTGTTTAATCAAGATCCTCATAAATAATTTGAATACACCTGGAGACTACTAAACTCTAATTTGGAAAATATTTTTAAAGTCATAAGGGGGCCCACCTGGTGGCATGGTGGTGAAGTTCACACGCTCCATGTTGGCAGCCCAGGGTTCACAGGTTCAGATCCCAGGCACAGACATAGCACATCAAGCCATGCTGAGGCAGAGTCCCACATACAAAATAGAGGAAGATCGGCACAGATGTTAGCTCAGGAACAATCTTCCTCAAGCAAAAAGAGGAGGATTGGCAAGAGGTGTTAGTCAGGGCAAATCTACCTCAGCGAAAAGAAAAAAGTCATAAGAGCAATCTGAAAATAATGGTTTTCTTTTTCTTTTTTTTTTTTTTTTTTTTGTGAGGAAGACCAGCCCTGAGCTAACATCCATTGCTAATCCTCCTCTTTTTTGCTGAGGAAGACTGGCCCTGGGCTAACATCCGTGCCCATCTTCCTCTGCTTTATGTGGGACGCCACCACAGCATGGCTGACAAGCAGTGTATAGGCAGGCACCCAGGATCCGAACCCGCGAACCCCGGGCTGCCAAGCGTGAACTAAACTGCTGCGCCACGAGGCGGCCCCTGAAAATAATGGTTTTCTATTATCCAAAAGAAGACATACACACATATTCATAATGAATAAACACACATGTATATTATATATATATACACATACATATAAAGAATGTCTGAATTAATGTTTCCTCTGTTAATTAGTAAACGTTCTTATTAGTGATGGCAAAAGGCATTTTCAATTCCAAACTAAATGTATATATTTCTTGGAAAACTTTTAGGGGATTTGACATGAGTCTGCTGCTGGTGATGCATTTTGTTCTGGGTTAGCTTCAGTCATGAACTCATTCATTCATTCACTTCAACTGTTCATGAATAACAAATGTCTTGGCTTTCTTAATTAAGTCTTAGTTTAATAAAGCCCGTCTAGGTGGTTTTAATGCAGACGCCTGAATAAAGAAGACCTTATCTGACCTTGAAAACGCAAATCCTGGGATCTGAATAGGCATATCCAATAGGAAGGCACTACCCCATCACTGCTTTGCCCAAAGAGGGTTGTTTTGCACTCTGGGCTGCTACTTGTTAGGGACAGAGGTGAAAGGATAGACTTCAGGTAACTCTGAAACAGGGTCTAGAAAAAAGTCATTCTGAGAGAGGAGGAAGGAGAAACCATTTCAACAAGACGGAAGAAAATGTGCAAAGGGATTCAATAGGAGAGAATGGCGTTGGATAAAGCCAGCATGCAGAGTTGCCTGGTGCTGTGTTGGGAGTGAGGTCTGCCGACGAGGAGGGCTGGGCTCAGTTCTGCAGTCCCTGAGACTGAGAAAGCACCTGTCCCTGTGCCAGCAGCAACACGTGGAGGGCAGACTCAAGGAGGACAAGACCGAGGCAGGGACACTTTTGCAGTCAGGACGGTAAATAGAAAGACGGTAGAAAGAGCCCTCTTCAGGCTGCCTCTTCCCAGTTGGAAAGTTGTTTTCAATATTTCAGGTTTTCTCATTTTATTTTCTGTCTGTCTTTCATTTTTCAAGGTAGTGGGATGGGGAAAAGAGGTTGAAGTTGAGGGCCTGGCCCAAGATGAAAATCATATTTTCATCTGTGAGTCTGGGAACGTTAGACACACACAGAGATCCCAACTCCTTCCTCTCCGCACAGCCGTTGTTTAATTGTGTCTAGAAGTCTGGAAAGTGCTAGACTCCGGTTTTACTCTGTTAAGAAAGAAGCACCACGTGTAAAAGATGATGATATCTGGACTTCAGAATAAACTGTGGATCTGAAGATATTTGGAAACTTTTTATTGGTTCCATACAGAGAGTCATTAGGGCTACACCAGATGAATAATTAGGGAGGACAGACATATTATGCAAAGAAAAGTGCAGTACAATGTGGTCTGATTCTCTAACGTCACCTTTCTCCCTCTGTGGTATTTTCTTCCTTGTGGCTTAATTAATCAAACTAAAATAATATGTGTTTTGTTTCTCTGCTAAACCAAATGAAATGATTCCTGACATGATTATAGTTCCCAAAGGATTTCTCAGACTGGATCTTTCTAAACATGTTGGAAAGGAAATCTGATTTGTTTTTTTGTTTTTAAAATTTTTTATTGAAGTATAATTGACAGACAATATTATATTAGTTTCAGGTGTACAACATAGTGATTCAATATTTATATACATTACAAAATGATAAGCATGATAAGCCTAGTTACCTTCTGTCACCATACAAAGTTATTACAATATTATTGACTATATTCCCTGTGCTGTACATTACATCCCCGTGACATATTTATTTCATAACTGGAAGTTTGTACCTCTTAATCCCCTTCACCTATTTCACCCAAACCCCCACTGCCCTCTCCATTGGTAACCACCAGTTTGTTCTCTGTATCTATGAGTCTGTTCCTGTTTTGTTTTGTTTTTTAGATTCCACATATAAGTGAAATCATACAGCATTTGTCTTTCCCTGTCTGACTTAGTTCACTTGGCATAATATCCTCTAGGTCCACCCATGTTGTCGTAAATGGCAAGATTTCATTCTTTTTATGGCTGTGTAGTATTCCATTGTATGTATATACACCACATCTTCTTTATCTATTCATCTATCGATGGACACTTAAATTGCTTCCATATATTGGCTATTGTAAATAATGCTGCAATGAACATATGGGTGCATAGTCTTTTTGAATTAGTGTTCCATTTTATTTAGATAAATACCCAGAATGGAATTGCTGGATCATATAGTATTCTATTTTTAATTTTTTGAGGAACCTCCATACTGTTTTCCATAGTGGCTCTACCAATTTACATTCCCACCAAGAGTGCATAAGGGTTCCCTTTTCTCCACATCCTCACCAACAGTTGTTGTTTCACGCCTTTTTGATAATAGCCATTCTAACAGGTGTGAGATGATATCTCATTGTGGTTTTGATTTGCATTTTCCTGATAATTAGTGATGTTGAGCATCCTTTCATATGTCTATTGGCCATTTGTATGTCTTCTTTGGAAAAATGTCTATTCAGGTCCTCTGCCCATTTTCTGGGTTTTTTTGCTAAGGAAGATTAGCCCTGAGCTAACATCTGGGCCAATCTTCCTCTCTTTATATGTGGTTTGCTGCCACATTGTGGCTGACGAATGATGTAGGTCCACACCTGGGATCCAAATTTGTGAACCTGGGCTGCCAATGTGGAATGCACTGAACTTAACCCCTACGCCATGGGGCTGGCTCCAGTGCCAATTTTTAATTGGATGTTTTTATATTGAGTTGTTTGAGCTCTTTATATATTTTGGGTATTTACTCCTTATTGGATATATCATTTGCAAATATCTTCTCTCATTCTTTTTTTTTTGTTTTGCATTTTCATTTTGCTGATGATTTTCTTTGCTATGCAAAAACTGTTTAGTTTGATGTAGTCCCATTTGTTATTTTTGCTTTTGTTACCCTTTCCTGAGGAAACAGATCCAAAAAAATATCACTAAGACTGATGTCAAGGAGCATACTGCCTATGTTTTCTTCTAGCAGTTTTATGGTTTTAGGTCTTACCTTTAAGTTTTCAATCCACTTTGAGTTTATTTTTGTATATGGTATGAGAAAGTGGTCCATTTTCATTCTTTTGCATGTGGCTGTCCAGTTTTCCCAACAACATTTATTGAAGAGACTGTCTTTTCCCCATTGTATATTCTTGCCTCCTTTGTTATAGATTAGTTGACCATGTATGCATAGGTTTATTTCTGGGCTCTCTACTCTGTTCCATTGATCTATGTGTCTGTTTTTGTGCTAGTACCATACTGTTTACTGTGGCTATATAGTATAATTTGAAATTAAGGAGTGTGATACCTCCAGCTTTATTCTTCTTTCTCAAGATTGCTTTGGCTATTCAGCATCTTTTACTGTTCCATACAAATTTTGGGATTCTTTGTTCTAGTTCTGTGAAAAATGCTATTGGTATTTTGATAGAGATTGCATTGAATCTATAGATTGCTTTTGGTAGAATGGACATTTTAACAATATTAATTCTTCCAATCCATGAGCACAGTAGATCTTTCCATTTATTTGTGTTGTCTTCAATTTCTTTCATCAATGTCTTGCAGTTTTCAGAGTACAGGTCTTTCACCTCTTTGGTTAAATTTATTCCCACATATTTTATTCTTTTTGGTGTAATTGTAAATGAAATTGTTTTCTTAATATCTCTTTTTGATATTTGATTATTAGTATATAGAAATTCAACAGATTTCTGTATATTAATTTTACATCCTGCAACTTTAATGAATTCATTTTTTAATTCTAGCAATTTTTGGTGGAGTCTTTAGGGATTTCTATATATCATGTCATCTACAAATAATGACAATTTTACTTCTTCCTTTCCAATTGGGATGCCTTTTATTTCTTTTTCTTGCCTAATTGCTGTGGCTAGGACTTCCAATAATGTTAAGTAAAAGTAGCTAGAGTGGGCATCCTTATCTTGTTCCTGATCTTACAGGAAAAGCTATCAGCTTTTCACTATTGAGTATGATGTTAACTGTGGGTTTGCTATATAGGGCCTTTATTATGTTGAGGTACATTCCCTCTATACCCACTTTGTTGAGAATTCTTATCATAAATGGATGTTGAATTTTGTCAGATGCTTTTTCTACATCTGTTGAGATGATCGTATAATTTTATCCTTTGTTTTGTTGATGTAGTGTATCCGTTGATTGATTTGTGGATGTTAAACTATCCTTGCATCCCTGGAATAAATCCCACTTGATCATGGTATATGATCCTTTTAATGTATTGTTGAATTCAGTTTGTTAATATTTTGTTGAGGATTTTTACATCTATGTGCATCAGAGATATTGGCTGGTAATTTTCTTTTTTTGTAGTGCCTTTGTCTGGTTTTGGTATCAGGGTAATGCTGGCCTTGTAAAATGAGTTTGGAAGTATTCCTTCCTCTCAATATTTTGGAATAATTTGAGAAGGATATGTATTAACTCTTATTTAAATGTTTGGTAGAATTTACCTGTGAAGCCATCTGGTCCTGGACTTTTGTTTGTCAGTTTTTTGATTACTGATTCAATTTCATTGCTAGTAATCAGTCTATTCAGATTTTCTATTTCTTCATGATTCAGTCTCAGAAGATTGTATGTTTTTAGGAATTTATCCATTTCTTCTAGGTTGTCCAATTTGTTGGCATATAATTGTTCATAGTATTCTTTTATGATCCTTTGTATTTCTGTGGTTTCAGTTGTAAATTTTCCTCTTTCACTTCTAATTTTATTTATTTGGGCCCCCTCTCTTTTCTTTTTTTCTTAATGAGACTGAATAAAGGTTTATCGGTTTGTTTGTCTTTTGAAGAACCAGCTCTTAGTTTCTTTGATCTTTTCTTTTCTGTTTTTTTCAGTTTCTATTTCATTTATTTCCACTTTGATCTTTATTATTTCCTTCCTTTTACTAACTTTGGGCTTTGTTTCTTCTTCTTTTTCTAGTTCCTTTAGGTGTAAAGTTAGATTGCTTATTTGAGATTTTTCTCATTTCTTGAGGTAGGCTTGTATCTCTATGAACTTCCCTCTTAGAATTGCTTGTGCTGCATCCCATAGATTT
Organism: Tapirus indicus; assembly: GCA_031878705.1. NCBI lineage: Eukaryota > Metazoa > Chordata > Mammalia > Perissodactyla > Tapiridae > Tapirus > Tapirus indicus. The sequence goes on from CM062917.1 coordinate 58,338,881, forward strand.
TGGAATGTTGTGTTTCCATTTTCATTTGTCTCAAGGTACTTTTTTATTTCCTCTTTGATTTCTTCATTGATTCATTGGCTGTTTAGTAGCATGTTGTTTAGTCTCCATGTGTTTGTGTTTTTTCCAGTTTTCTTCTTGTAACTGACTTCTAGTTTTATACTATTGTGGTCAGAAAAGATGCTTGATATGATTTCAATCTTTTTAAATTTATTGATACTTGTTTTGTAGCCTAACATATAATCTATCCTGGAGAATTTTCTAAGTGCACTTGAAAAGAATGTGTACTCTGCTGTTTTGTCTTTAAATTTTGTATGTGCCCTTACTGAATGCTGCTTACTTTATTATAGTTTGTTTCCAAAGAATGCTTAGAGCCCTGAATAGAGACAGACAAAAGAATCAGAGCAGAAAACCAACAGTATGGCCTTTTGGGCTCACAACATGGTGATTACCTCTTAATGAAGCCTGCTCACAGACTGAGATATTGGTCAGATGGGTGGAAGTCTTCTTAATGGGCCTGTCAATAGCTTTTGACAGTTTGAAATAATAGGAAGGCACCTTGCAATTCTAATTCACTGGTTTAGCAAACTAGTCCCCACTATTTTGTTTGCCACTGTTGGAATCCATCTTACCCTCCTCCCACCTAGGCTACATCTCCCCTGCAAAGACATAAGACTGATAACTAACAGCATCAAATATGCTGACCCCTAAGACTTCCAGATGTCTACATTGCCCTTCATTTAGCAAAAAGAAAATGTGAGCAGGGGCAGAAGGTGAGAGAAAGAACTCCTACTCCAGGGGATTCCTGTTTTCTAGAATGGCTCCATACTGGCATTCAGTCATGCAAACAGCAAAAGTGTAAGAAACATCTACTGTGTGCCTTGTACCTAGGTGCTGGGAAGGCAAAGATGAATGAAGCACAAGTCCATGCTTTAGGCAGTAGCTGTGTAGACAGACACAAAGGAATCCAGCCATCATGGAGGCATGAAATAAGGGTAGGGGTTTCCTAGGGAAGACAGGGACTAGTTCTGCCAGGAGAGTATTGAACCATAACCAATCAGGCAATGGATTTTTTTTTAATCCTCTAAATTCAAGACTGTATGAGCACCTGGCTGGAAAACTCAGGCTGAGCCTTCTGCTATCCACCTGGGCAGAATTAATCCAAGGGTCTTCTCTGTGAGCACTTTGTTCCTCTCATAAAGTAGAACCCTATCACACTGTATAATAGGAAGCAGGTTATCTGCCTGTCTACCCCCATTCCTGCCTCACAAGGCCAAACCCCATGCTTCATCTTTAATGCCTATTGGTATAAAATGAATGAGCAAATGAAGGAAGCTGCTGCTACCTGTTCCCTCTGTGTTTCTCTCCATATTTTAGTATAGAGGATCTTGAAACTGTTTTCATATATTTAAATCTGTCTCTCTCCTCCATCCCCACCCTCACTCCCAATGTAGAAGCTCAGAAACTATGTCTGAGTCTTGTGTTTCTTCTTTATTGCCTAATAATAATTTATGACAATAGAGCAAGGCACCATGATGTTATTTAATAAATTTGACAATTTGATTGACAGATGGACAGGTAAGGATGCTACTCTGTTACCCATTGACAGAAAATGTTTATCAAATAGAAGCTTGAAATAAGTATTTGAGGTCTATAAATATACATTTCTCTAAAACTGTTTATAGTATGCAAGATGAGCTAAATGGAGTCCTTTGAGGAATTAGTTTTTTGAGTTTTTTCCAACCACTTCTATGCTCCCTTTTCTTTTCATCAAGGCATTAGTTTCCCACCTTTGGTACAAGATTAAAAGGCCCTGGTGGTTCTGCTTCTTTCTGTATGTATGTACAGAACAAACAGTGACTCATTATGTGGCCAACATGTCCAGACAAAATTTGAAGAGAGATCATGTGTGTGTGTGTGTGCGCCCAATCTGTATATATTTGTGGGCCAATTCGGACAATTAACATTCTTTCTCTTGCTGTAGAAAATGAATATTACTTATATCTTTAAACATTTGATTCCCAAAAAGTCTCAAGAAAAAGAAAGTAAACCCTTTGCTCAAGACACTGTTGGTGGGGTGGTGTGGAAGATGCAAATTATCTTTCTTCACTTCATCTTTTGGAGAATATAATTAAGAAAAATTGAGATTATTGTAATAAAGGATTTATCCTTACAATTTATCCTGCTATTTGAACTACACAAAATAATTCATTGTTTGGGGCTTTGTAGTTGTTTTCAATGCATTTGTCTTTATTTCTTAATAAGAATATCATTTTGCTAATATTTTGACATATTTGTCTTTACAGACACTGGTTTGTCCTCATTTACTGGTTCGTATAATCTATTTAAATGACATGGATGATGACATGGGTCATGTTGATAATAGTAAGAGTCAGGCAAGGTGCTAAGGGCCTTTTACATGGTATTATACGTGTAGATGTAATTCTATGACACAGGGTTAATTATCCTCCATTTTACATATGCAGAACTAAAGTTCAGAGGAGTTAAATGACTTGCTCAAAGTCACCTAGAAAGCTGGGCTCCATCCTGGGCTACCACTTCTCTCATGCCATCTAGTGTGCCTGAGAAAATTCATCCACATTCTATGGTTTCAACTTCTGCAAAAATAGACTGATGATGTCAGCCTGGGTATCTCTGCAAACTTCCGACTATATCCACCTGCCAACTGAATACCTCGCCATGCATATTGCAAAGATCACAAGTCCAGATCTGGTTCATTATCAACACAACCTCGAAGTTTTCCCTACTCCTGTATTCTCTATTTAGTCTATGTGTCCACCTTAAGCCCAGGGACTGAGATGGTTAGATTTAGGGGAAAAAAATTGATTTTTTATAAGTTTGTTTCAAATATTGCATGGGGTATACATATACTAAAACAATATTCATTGTTTATCTAAAATGCAAACTTCACTGGGTGTCTTCTCTGTGATCTCGCAATCCTACCCGAGAGCCCAGCAGTAAGTGTAGGAATTGTCTTCAAACTCTCCCTCCTCCTCACCGCTACAATATCCATCAACTCTCGCTGATATCACCTCCTGACTGTTTCCCCGAAATGCCTCCTCCTCTCTGTCTTCATTCCTGCAACTGCTGCCCCAGTTCAGGCTTTCATCATCTCTAGTGCGGACGATCGTTTCCGAAATGTTTTCCCTGTTTCTTATGTTTCTGGTTCCTCCAGAATTCTATCACAGAGGCCCTTCTCTGTGACACAGCTCACTTTGCCATGCCTTTATTGAAGTCTCTTCAGTGGCTCCGACCCCTACAACAGCAGTTCTCAACCCTGAGTGCACAGCAGTCACCCAGCTTAACAAACAAACCATAACAACACACCCAGGACCCACTCCAACTAAAGCAGGACCTTTTGTAGTGAGGCCTGCACATTAATACTTTTGTAAAGCTCCCTAGGGTGATTCTAAACTGCGGCCAGAGTGGAACACAGAGTTCACGCTACACAGATCCTTCTGTCACTGGCCCTGAAGATGTCCTCAACCTCATTTATTCTCTTCCCTGCTCACATTTCACAATCCAGACTTGTTTCTAGTTCCTCCTACACATGGGGCTGTTCCTCACCTCCACTCCTCTTTCCTCCACCTGGAACACTCTCTCCTCTCCTCTTGTCCCCCTCTCCTCTGACCTCCTAACTTCCATTCAGGTTTAAAACTCAGATCAGAGGTCATTTCCTCTAAGAAGACCTCCCTTATCATTGACTCCACAACCTGCCCTCACAGAGACTCAAGAAAAGCCCTTGTTCTGTACCCTTCTCTATATTGCTCTACTTCTGCACTTACCATGTCTTTAAGAGCAACTACTATGTCTTTGCTCATTTTGCACGTCCAGGATCAAGCATATGCCTGACGATGTATTTGAATGAATAAATAAATGAACGAATGAATGGTGCAGCAGAGCCAAGATTCTAACCCAGTCTTTTTAAATCCAAAGCCTGTGCATTCTAACACCATACAGTAAAATTTGTTTTATCTTATAATAAATTGGAATTCTACACTCTACATGTACAGTAGATAGCAGTGATCGTTTGTGTTCAGAATGATGGTCTGGAAGCCAGTTTCCAAACACATCAGGTCCCTTCTTCTTTCACATTTTTGCATATGTTGCTCTCTCAGCCTGAAATTCCCTTCTCCCTTCACTCTGCCTACTTCATGTCCCAGTCATCCTTCAGCATTCAGCTAAAATGATGCAGTCTTAGAAAAGACTTTCAGATCTTCCCCACTGCCCCAAAGAGAGCCGTCCATCCCTCCTCTCTGTTTCTAAAGCATTTTGTGCACACTTCAACTGTAGTCCTAATTGTCAGGGGCTGGGATTGTTCAAATGTCCATCTCCTCACTGGACTAGAGCTTTCTGGTATCTTGTGCAACTTTATGCAAAGCACAGTGTGGGTGCTCACTAGATTTTTGTTTCTGAATTATTATTTTCCATAGAATTTTGTAGAAGGATATCTTCTATATAAGATAGGAGGATATTTTATACTATTCTAATTCTCTGAAAAATTGGTCAGATATTCCCATTCCATGACAACTGCTGAATAACTAAGAATTTATACTACTTTGATCTCTGCTTTTTTATTTTAAGCAGTTTTAACAGCTCGGACTCCTTCACTTCCCAGTAAAAGTCATAAGAACTTAGTACAAAGAAGCCTCTGAAGCTTTTGTCCCCATCCACTACCTGCCCACCTATCACCAGTGGTAATTGGATTGGACACAGCTGGGAAAACAGCTTTTGTCCTCCACGACAGGATTCCCCCAGTCCTTTTGCCATGGTTAATTTCATACAGCCCAAAAAGCATGCAATTGAGGCCAGAGCCAGGAAGAAGTGGTGCACACTTCCCTGCTAGCCTTTGATGTGCGATCTTGGCTCCGCTCCATCTCTACCCCGGGTGGGAGCCACAGCTGGCTGCCATGTGCAAAGGCAAGTGTGGGGGAGGGAGCTGGTCTACCCTGAGCCAAACATGGATTCCACAACTGAAGTGGAAAATCCACATCCTCAGTCTCCTAAGTGCACAGTGTGGGCATCACAGCAGCAGTCAGTCCTGAGTAAACTCTGAAACTTCTGGGTTCGAATCCTTGCTCTGTTACCATTAGCAGTGATCCTAAGCGTGTTTCCTGAGCTGTCTCAACTGGGATCTGCACAATGGCATCAACTTTACCTCCAGTGTTGCTATGAGGACATTTGACTGAACTACATGGGAAATCTCTACAGGACGCAAGTCATAGTAGGCACTCAATGAATCTTAGCACCCTTTCCATTTCTCACCCTTCCAGCAGGGATTATGAAAACCATATACAATTTCAAAGGCCTCTTGTTCATCGGGATGTCTAGCAAGCAGCTTCCATCTTGGTGAATAACATCTGGCCTCTTGGCATCTGAGAGCAATAGTGTGCCCAATCCCTGAGCAGAAAAGAGTCCCCTTCCTTCCTCTTCTGGGTTTTCCCAGGACAGGGAGATCCCGAGGAAGTCTAGGAAGTCTCCCTCTCAGAGTGCCCTGGCTGCCATCTTCCCCTCCTCTTCATCCTGCTCATCAAGACTGGAGTGATCAACGGCAGCCTGTGCATCATGGGATCTTGTACAACTTCATATGTTGTTATGACCCCTAATGTCAAACAAATTCCTCCAACCATTTTACCAAGTGAATTTAGGAGCCCTGGAAATTTCCTGAAGAAGAAGCTTCTGACACCTCAATACCAATAGTGAATAGGTCCTTTTTCAGTATTTTGATTTGCCTAGTCAATGTCTAGGAAATGCACAAACCCCAAGGTGGGGGTCGAGCTTTGATTCAGTCGTGAGGTGTGGTGTTGAGTCTCTTCCCACTTGCTCACCTGGGGCATAAGGATGGGTCAGGTCTGGGAGAGAGCAAAGTGAGTGGACAAACCAGAGTGAAAGGATGGTGTCTTACTCCTCCTTCCTGTCTCTCAACAACGGGGTCGCCTGCGTGGCAGCTGCTGTGAAAGTATTGGAAATACGGGTCCTTTGCAAATCCTCAGGGTCTCAGGAGAGAGTGAAATCCAGCCCTTTCAACAAAGGATACTCAAGTTAATCTCTAGGGGTAATCCACTTAGGGCATTGCTTTTAAATCCCATTTGAAGTGACACAGAGGCCAGGACTAAGGCAGATAAGCCCTTCCCACTTGGCCGGGCTCAGCCGCTCTAGCACCCCGGGGCCAACCTTTCCAAGGCTTGTCCAGTGCATTATTGTCATGTTGGGATTTATATATTAGCGCTGGGGGCACAGCCCAAGGAACTGGTCTCTGTGAAGTAGGGTCCCCAGCTCTCTTTCTGTCACCAGGAACTAGGTAGCAATAAATTCCTAGCAGCCGCCATCACTCTATCAGGAGCAGCTCAGAGGCCCCACGAGCAATAGAAGAAAACGCTATTGGGGGCACTCTGGATCATTTTCTACCGATGAGAGGCCAAAGTCTCTCAGGCTGATGGGGCTGCATTGTCAGAAAAATAGTGATCACACTCTAAAAACAAATAGATGACTCCGGGCTGTGAGTTTTTGGCAGATGTTCATTCAGATGCAGAAAGCAAACACTCTCCCCACAGCCCTTCCGGCCAGGCCCAGTCCTGAGTTCCCGCTGTGAACGCAGGCCACGGGCGGCCAGACAGGGCAGCCAAAAAATAAATTGATAAATAAATAAAATGAAAATAAACCTCCAGAGTTATTATTTCCAAAGACATAATAGAACACGGACAACAGAGACATTAACTCATAGGGAGGCGAAATAGATATTTAAGTCATTTCCTCTTCTGTCCCACCTGACTTTTAAATTGATCTCCACTTTATTTTAAGAACTTGAGTAATTTTAAGAAAACAAAATTAATATTTCAGATACTTTAAGTCAGTGTAGTACTTGCCCTCCCTTCTAAGGATGTGAAAGCTGGAGTTAACACTTCTTTTCCCAATTTCCCTTTCGAATGTGCACATGCGTGTGTGTGTGTGTATGTGTGTATCTTTTCTCCTACCATGAAGTTTGTAAACTGCTCACCGTACTTTGGCCCTTAAAATGATGCAGAGAGTCCAACATGTAATCACAATGCACGATGGGTCTACAGGCGAACATATCTGGCTTTAAACACATCCTGGACCTGACTACACTGCTGCAGGACGTAGAGGAAGCCTTATCCTATCTGGGCCCCAGTTTCCTCATCCATAAAACAAGCTCATTGCAGGAGACAGTCTTGAAATCTACTCTCCTATTAAGTTCTGTGAGGCTGGAAAAGTCCTGATTTACCAAAGAGATATGGTAAGGGCTCATTTCTTCTCCAAAGGATTCTCAGTCAGAGCGCTTTATGCAGGAAAACCTTGAGCCGTTCATATTTCAGGAGACAGGTCCATCCCAGCGATCAGAGTGACTGACGATTCAATCTGCCAAAACTCCCTTCGCACTGATATCTTTAGGAACGTGCAGATTGCGGTAGTCTTATAAGGAACTTGCTGAGAATCATTTAGACTCACCAGAAGAAGAAAGTTAGATATTAAAATTTTAAAATTGAGGTTTGTTTATGAGATCGTGGGCTCTTTGCAGTCCCAGACCACTCCTGCTCATCTTGGTTTCCTCTAGTGCAGCATCTGGACCCAAGAGGTGTTCAGGAGATGCTTATGATTGAATTTAGGCCACGGCCGAGTCACAGGTGAGAAACAGACACGCAAACATCATCTCACCCAAGTCTAGAATGGCTGGTGCCCTTTCACGAGAGTTCATTGGTCTTTGGGGGGATTAAAGCATTTCATATAAATCCTGTTTATGTTTTCCCAAGAGTGTGTTTAAAGTATTCAGACACAAGTGAATGTGCTTGGCCTCCTAATCTATCACAGAAGATAAAAGAAACTTTTTCTTTTGAAGTGACTAGGTAGCAGCTCCACTGATTCTTCTAAGTTTCCCTGGAAAGGGCCAACTGAGTTGAAGGTGTTGGAATGTGGAAGAAGAAAGCAGAGAAGGCAAAACCGCCCCCCAACACACACCAAGCACCTCTCTGTTTTAACTGCTATGGGGTCTGCCACCCTCTTTGGGTGGGTTTATGCCTTGCTGTTCTCAGCTGGCAAGACTGCGGACACCCTGTCTACTCTGCCAGAGGTCCAGAGCCACCTTGGAAACATGAATCCAACAGGATGAGTCTAGGGGTCCACAGCCAGCCTGAGTCAAGGCTGGACCCCGCTCTGTGGAAGGGTGAGTTCTATGGGGCTCTTGGCCAGGCAAGGACCTATGAAGGTGAACCCAGGCTCCTCAGACAGGCTGGACTCATCCTGAAAACCTGCCCAAGCAAGTCTCTCCTTGGTCTCTGAGACTTCCGATGCCCTGAAACACTGTCCCTCTCCAGCACCCCCCACACACAAACACCCTGCCCGTGCCCCAAAGGCCTAAATGCCCGGTGCTGGGAACCCACTAATTTATATTTGCGACAGGTGTAAATTATGGCTGAGGGCTGTTTTAAGAATCATTTTGATAGAAGAACTAGAGAAGAGGTGATGATATCAACTCCCAAAGTGGAGGAAGCAACATTGCAGAGGGACAGACTGAATGTGACAATCACAGACACCACTCACCTTCCAACTTTGCTCCCCCTCGAATGGTTGTCCAGGGACGCCCTGTAGCCCAGGGCCCCCTGGACCATGTTCTTTCAGCTCACTGGAGCCCAGTGCCGAGGATCAAGAAAGGCCACAAGATGGGGCCAGCCTGCTGGTGTAGTGGTTAAGTTCACAAGCTTACGTTTGTGCTTCGGCAGCAGGTTCGAATCCTGGGAGTGGACCAAAGCACCACTCATCAAGCCATGCTGTGGCAGCATCCCACATACAAAAACTAGAGAAAGATGGGTACAGATGTTAGCTCAGAGCCAGTCTTCCCCAGTAAAAAGAGGAAGAATGGCAACAGATTATCTCAGGGCCAATCTTCCTCACCAAAAAAAAAAAAAAAAGCCACAAGTCTCCAACCTCATAAAAACGAGGGAGACTTTCCCCAGAAGTGTGAGGACATGGCCCTGCCTCCCCTTGGAACACCGCAGTCTTGCAAGACCCCTTGCTCAGCATCCAGGCTGGCAAGGAATCCAAGATACCTGAAGTTAGAGTTTGTTCAATGCACATTGCTCAAATAGAGCAAAACGGTTCCTTGTTTGTTCCCCTGACTGAGCTAAAACAAAACGATTTATTCATATTTGCTGCTTTTTCTCCCCTAAAGGAGTATCCATCACCAGTGGCCCCTTTAGACAGTATTATTTGAAACAAATCACCTGGTTGATTTTTCAAGAATGAACAACAAATTCTCAATATCTGTGAACTTTAGCTTACTTGCCCTGCTCATGGCCCAAGAAAATATATCCAGACTTGAACAAGCCATCTTCTTTTGAGCTCCTTTCCTAGCCGGGGGTACAATTTTCATTTGTGTTCTCTAGGAAGAATGTTTTTCCATAGGAATCTTGAGTTCTCTGCATAAATATAATACTGAAATAGAGGAAATAAGCTTTTCCCCATTATTGAAAATGGTGGTCTAAGACCCCACACCCATCCTGGTCACCTGGGCAGGTCACACTTTCACCACCAAGCAGGGAAGTGGGCTCCGCGCCGCGGCTCTCCCACATTCGGGAGGAGTCACTATCAACTCCTCTCGCTGGGTTCAGAGTTCACTCTGCCCTCCTTTGTTCTCCGTGGTTCCAAGTCATTTTCTTTGAAGCTTCATAACGACTCTGAATATTTGGGAACGTGATCTCAGATTCTTTCTTCAGGGCCTCAATTCCATCACTCTTTAGAATAGATTGCCTAATAAGCTCCAAATCATTTTGATGTTATTAATATCTATTGACAGATAAAATATCTTTCTGGAGATATTTAAAAACCATGTACAATTAATCAATGTAAAATTAGAACATCCTGGAATATACATGGAACATGTTTTGCTTCTTCAAAAGCCAAAATAGAAAACGCTGCCTGGGAACATGACATGAATGACGGTGTATAACAGGAGGTTGTTCCATTAGAAATTATTAGAAATAAAAACGTATCTGGAATTACGGCTGGAGTTTACTGCTTCATGGACAAAGAGACGATGGTTGCTCCTGAGGGAAATTTGGGAATTTAGCCTTTCCACTGATTTGCTGAAGTCAAAGATCTCAGCCACCACTTCCTTCATATTACAGGTGCCTAAGATATTTGTCTTACTCTGTATATCTTGCCCCTCCACCTCTGTCTGGAAAAATATAAGATAACTGATGTGGTGTTTTATAGTTTTTCTTCTTGCCAATAGATTGCTTCACAGACTTGGGAATTCAACAAAGCCCATCTCTCAGCAAAGAATATTGTCCTTGAGATACTCAAGAAGAAGTCAGGAAATGATGTTCAGGAAGTTTCCTTCATCCTATTGTAGAAACAAAAGTAAACTTAAAACGAAAATGGCCTCAGAGCCTGAATGTGTGACACTGTGAAGGCCACGTGTGAGGATCCATTTGCGATCTATAAGAATGCTCAAGAGCAGCCCAGGAAAAAGGGCTCACATCTGAAATTAGCCAACTGCCTACTTGCGTGAGGTTCTCCCATCTGTGAAGAGGCCTTGGTGGAGTGTGTACTAACTCTGTCCACACCTCCCACCCACATTCCAGCTGACTCCAAGGCCAAAGGAGGGGAAGGAAATGGATCTAATTCTGCACAGGGCGTGGGCCCCTGGAAACACCCTTCCACTTCTCCCAGGAGGCCCAAGATGGCAGCCCAGAAGGGGCTGGGAAGACAGCCCGTGGCTGTTTTATTTTGGATCTGTTCTTCAAGTGCCTGTCAGATGGAAGGGAGGCTTGGTCAAGAGCCTTAGCACAGAGTGCAGGGAATATTTGCTCACCAAATATAGTCACCCTGTGGGCTGCCAGGAGAGGCTGTTCCTGGGCAAGGGCAGCCAGGGAAATGGCTACTATTGATTTGTCCCACCAAAATATTGGAACAAAATGACTGGACGGAGGACTATTCAGTGAGACAACAATGACTTGCTCGTTTGAAGGATATGAGAGTTAAATGAGATAAAGCAGCAGTTCCCAATCTTTCTAAGTTTGAAGGTCCCACTTAAACAACAAATATGTTTGTGCATTCTACGTGGTGGTGGTTATATCTCCAAGATACATTGATTGGAAAAATACATGATGACAGTCATGACAAAAAGCTGTCATGAATTCAGTAATTTTTAAATGGATTTGTATTTATCAATTACAACAGTATTGATAACCATTTGAGATATAGTGTGAGAAATGTCATTTTTTTCAGTCTCCAAATGAAGGAAGTATATGCAAGGATCCATCCCCCTGCACCCACCGTTCACACATGGGCGGACATGCCTGGGTCATTTGGCTATTTCACAGAATTGAATGTGGTATTCAAACTTTCTTTAAACTACATATACATATATATATATGCACATATGTATATACACACACACACATATATACATATATACACACATACACGCACACACAAATATACATACATATATTAGACAAGAGCTAAGCTACCCTGATTAAAGGGAGGGCAGGGAGGTGGAGGGCCAAAAGCACCCTGTCCCCTATCCTCTCCTCAGGACTCATTTGAACCCCTCCGACAGCCCCCAGCAACGCTTGGACATGTCTGTATTTGCAGAAGAAAAGTCACTTCTTCTGGGTCCACAAGCTCTACTGCTTTCACCTGACAAGGAAAATCTGCTCTCACCCTATTACACTCGGGTGCTTGTGTCAAGAGAGTTGCCCTCCACCTGTTGCAACAGATTTTAAGATTTCCCTGGTTGTGATACAAATTAGACAGGCAAGAAATCCCTGAATTCGGGTGCAGCCATGATCCCTCCCACCCTCCCAGTCAAGATCACCGAAATTGCAGGGTCTCCCTGGGCCAGGCTACTAGCTGCAATCGTTGATTATGTTACTGCTTACATTACTGGTATTCCACTGGAGCTGTTCCTGACTCAGTCATCGGGAGTGAACTTAGTTTTACACCATTATGGAATGGTATTTGGCTGTGTTTGGCAAAATCTGCCATCACTTTCTGTGTATATGCCAGCTTGGCTTTGGTGCCATTATGGTTTTGTGCTCTTCCCCACTGACTAATGTTCATCTTTGCAGGAGGAGTCATGGTAACCCCATGGTCACCTAACCTGGCTAGTGGTCAATAATTATTGGAAATATAGTAGGAGTGTCCTTTTGTATTTGAAAAAGCAAATGTTGGCTTTCTCACATTAATCTCTAAAGGGACAAAAATTCATCTTTGAAGGAACAAAGCACTCAAAACAGTCTCTAAAATATAACAATATAAAATATAAGTCTACATGACTTCTGAAGATCTTGAATTACATTTCCAGCAATAGTAGTAGCTAACATTTAGTGTACATTTACTGTAGTCAGACCCAGTACTAAATGCTTTGTATCTTTATCCTGGGAACAGCTTATGGGGTAACACTTCACCTATGATTATCTCTGTTTTACAGATAAGGAAACTGAGTTGCTCAAGGTCATGCAGTTCGTGAGAGGCAGACTAAACTTTGACTACAGGATCTTCAGTCACCAGATCCTTCATCACTAGAATATACCAATACAACAGTCCTGCCTTATCCACGGGGGATACAGTCCAGGACCCCCAGTGGATGCCTGAAGTCAAGGATAGTACCCCACCCTATAGATACTCTTTTTTCCTATACAGACATATCTATGATAAAGTTTAATTTATAAATTAGGCACAGTAAGAGATTAACAACAATAGCTAATAATAAAATGGAACAATTATAACAATATACTGTAATAAAAGTTACCATAGATCTTAGCAACCTCAGCATACGATTTTTTTCCTTTCCTTACTAAGCGGAGAACTTTCACTTTTTCACATAAAGGAAGCACTTCACATCTTTTCTTTGGCATATCCGAATTGCGGGCATCACTAGTCTTACACTTTGAGGCTAAGTAAAACAAGTGTTACTTGAACACAAGTACTGTGATACCGAAACAGTGGATCTGATAACCGAGACGACTACTAAGTGACTAACGGGCAGATGGCATCTACAGCGTGGATCCGCTGGACAAAGGGATGAATCACATCTCAGGCAGGACAGAGTGGGACAGCTCAAGATTTCATTACACTACTCAGCATGACATGCAATTTAAAACTTATCAGTTGTTTAATTCTGGAATTTTCCATTTAATATTTTTGGACCGAGCTTGACCATGGATCACTGAAACCATGGAAAGCAAAACCATGGATAAGAGGGACTTCTATAATTATGTAATTCTTATTCAGATTTGGACGTAGCACCAGGCTGGAACTTCAGTTAAGATCACCTAAAATTCTAAATATAGTTCCAAGTCTTCTGGAAGTGAAGAAGCAATTAGCAAGTCAAAAGGAGTTTTGAGGCATACATGAAAACAATTAAAAAGCTGTGATAGGGCAACATCAGAGGGACACAAATTAGCAATTTTTAGAATCTCATTTTGGGAGGATTTAACTATCACGGAAGAATGAAAAGGGATTGTCAGCTAATGACACAGAACCACAAGAAAATTCATGGGAATAGGAAAAGTTTTTCCTAGTCAGGAAAGCCTGTAGGTTTGTGGACTCTTTTCCAAAGGCAGGTTATGGAAAGCTCATTAGCTGAATCATTCAGAATGGAACCAGATAAAATGTCCACAAACATCCAGGAGCAATCTCCCTCACACTGGACAAAATGACCTAATTGATCTTTTCATCTCCCATTGTAAAGAATCTCTTCATTTTTCCAAACAGAACACCCCAATAAGTTTATCATCCTTTTCTCTCTTTGGGGTTCATAGAAAATACAAAGCTAGAAAATTATGACACCCTAGAAAATTCAAACAATTGCTATGCTGAATTATCCTAAAATCTTTCTATTTTCTGGCAATACAGTAAGAAACAATTTTTAAAAATTCAAACACATGTAAAAACAATCTCATGGAAATATCCTTAATCATATATAGCAAACTGAAAAATAAGTGCTCTATGCCAATTTTGAAGATACTATTTGGCATTGTGGAATAAAACCTGATGGGCACAATGAAAGCATTAAAAGCCAAAATTCCATTATTTCAGAAATACAGTTTCTCTTTTGCTTCCCAGTTCCATTAAGTTGATTATTCAGATTTTGGGGAGTGACAGCTATGTGTAGAAACACCCTACTTAGGATTATGAGGGGCTTTTCTGCATTGACCATCAACTATACCACACTAGGCCAAGAACCTGGGGATGCACATGGACCCACGGACGCAGGACCTCACACCTGCTGGCTCTCCTTTTTTTTCACTTCGTCTTCTCCTCCTCCTTTCTCTCTCCCTCTTGCCCTCCTCCTCTTTTTCCTCTTTCTCCCCTTCCTTCTCCCTAATGGCAAGAATATTCGCAATTGCTCTCCAAAGAATGCTGCTATTTGTAATGTCACTGGTCACCTTGCCCAGGCGCAATGTCCAACCTAAACCTCTTTGGGGGTTTCAGGGCTAGGAGCCAGAGAAGGACTCCAACACTGGCTCCCTCACTTCTGTTGAGTACTCACCTCTGTCATTTTCTGTCTCTCCTCCCCTGTCTGGCATGAGTTCTTCAGACACCACATGACTTGGACCAGCGGCAAAGCCTACGCATTGAGATCCATTCCACGGCCAGAGCGGACAGCATCTTTTAAGTCCCCTAACAAATGAGCTAGGCAGTCCAGCAGACCTGATCTGTGGGATTTTGCCTCCAGGGAGTTTGAATGTGGAGAAGGGGGAGGCGCTGAGCCTGGGAGTTGTTCTGCCCACATCTCCAAGCTGTTCAAACAGGGGTCCTGTGAGATGTCTGGGGTCCTCAGCCCGTTCTGCACTCACCTTTGTCGTGGGCTGGAGGTCAGTTTCTGTTGCTCCCCACCACAGCCTGGATGCCCTATTTCACTGATCTGCCTCCGTTTCCTCTCACCCTTTATCTTCTGCCTTCACCTTTAGTGTAACTTGGGCTCAGGCCTGACCCTCCTCAGTTGTTTGGGATTTCTTTAAATCCAGAGAAATATGAAAAACAAATTTTTTTAATGGGCCATATTTTCTCTACCTGAAGGATCTCTGTTGATAGATATTTTTAATATAAAAGCAATATATACACATGATCAGGAAAATCAAGCAGTATAGAAAGACATTAAATAAAAACTGAAAACTCTCTTCCCCAGATAATCATTGCTAACAGTTTCTCATGCTTCTTTCCAGAAAAGAAATTATTTATATTTCAGCATATATATTCTTTTATTTTCAAAAAAACTATTCATAGTAGCCTTTTCTATGGACAGCATCCATGTGTATATTTTTTAACTTTTTATTTTGAAATAATTCAAACTTACAAAAAAGTTGCAAAAATAGTTCGAAGGTTCCTGTATACTCTTTGCCCAGATTTCCCAAATGCCACGTTAACATTTGACCACACTTGCTCTGTCATCGTCTCTCCATTTCCCTATTGTTATTTCCCTAAACTGGTGGAGACTAGATGGCAGACATAGTGTCTCTTTACCCCTGAATACTCCAGTAGGGATTTTCTAAAATCAAGCACATTTTCTCACGTACGCACAGCACAATTAGACACTCGGGAGTCCACACTGGTGGTGGTGCTCACATGTACACAGCACTGACAGAGAAAGTTTGAGAGGCTGAGCTGGGAAGGGACAGTCTGCTCCAACTGAACTGCCAGGGGAGCCAGCCACAGGAGAGGAGCCCTTCCCGCGGGCGGTGACCCTGTGGTGCACTGGAGGCCCGAGCGAAGGGGTGTTAGTGTTTAATGGGGACAGAATTTCTGCTTGAGACAATGGAAAAGTTCTAGAAATGCACAGTGATGATGGTCGCACAAAAATGTGAATGTACTTAATGCTACTAAGTTGTACACTTAAAAATAATTAAAATGATAAATTTTCCTATGTATATCTTACCACAATAAAAAAATTTTAATTAAAATTAAAAAATAATAAACCCTGTACAGACCAAATAAGCCTGACTCCAGGCCAGACTGGACCACCTGTTTTGACTGCTGGTCTGATTAAAGCTTCATTATTACACAGGTGAGGACCTCAGCCCAGAGAGGCACTGACGTGTCTGAGACCACAGGGACATTTCACGGCAGAGCTGGACGCAGCACCCAGAGTTCGGGGCACCCGGTGGGCATGCTCCCCTCATCCACTTTGTCCTTGCAATATCTAAGTTGTCTCGGCCTCTCAGGCACGACCTCGCAGACATCTTCCCTAACCATACAGAGTATGTGAATGAGCGAGTGCAACCTCCCCCAGGAGGGCAGGCTGTGGGCTCTTACCCATCACAACAGACTGAGCAGATGCCCAGAGGACCATGGCCACACCTACCCACAGACGTAGGATGCTGGCACCTGCCAGCCCACTGCAGGCCTTCAGAGCCACGTGGCTCTGCTCTGGGGCAAGCCAATTGCCGCTGGGCTGGGCCAGCTGGTGCACAATGCTCCCGTCTTCAGAGTTCCTTCACCTAGATGGCCAGTCTTCCCAAGCTACCTGAGCTACCTCTAGGCCCAGCAAGCTGCTGGCTTTGAGCCATGGGTGACATGGCCTTTGTCTACCCCTTAAGAACCCACCACCCAGTGGGTAACCCACCACTCACTGGCCAAGTAACCCATCAGTACCCACTGGCTACCAAGAACTACCAGGGGCAGCTCCTGTCCATCACACAGAATTTCAGGCAGCGTAAGAGCTAAAATATATAGAGGTCCGGGGGCATAAATAGATAAAAACTAGCAATGTCATAGTGTTTGAGAATTTATAAGGCTTCCATATACATTAGCTCAATTGATCCTAACAAGAACACTGTAGGATAAGGTCTTACAAGCATGCCCCATCCATCTGGTGGGAAAACTAAGGCTCTATATGGGGTGATGGCAAATTACAACCTGCAGGCCAAACCTGGCCCACTGCCTGGTTTTCTAAATAAAGTTTTATTGGCACGCAGCCACACCTATTTGTTTACATGTCGTCTCTGCCTGCTTTTGCACTACAACAGCAGGGTTGAATAGTCGGGACAGAGACTGCGTGGCCTGCAAAGCAGGAAATATTTACTTTCTGGCCCTTTACAAAGAAAGTTTGCCAACCCCTGGCAACCAACCTCTATAATTAAAAAGCTGAGGTTCAAATAAAAAACTTCAGACCCCAAACCCTGTGCTCTTCCCATCACTCCATGCTGCCGTTCTCCTAGGCAGGCTGAGTTGTGCTGAGCTTCTATTTAGTTGATCATGTAACAGCTCCTAGCTATCCAACATTCTCCGTTCTGACATGAAGAGTGTTTATGTACTCATTTACACTCTGCCACTCTTCCGGAAGGATTTGATGCAGCTCATAGCAAGGCACATGATACACATGGAAAAGAATCGAAAAGGTCAGAGTAAAAGAGAAATAATAGAGATGTGTCAGATAAGATGAGTTATATTTCAGCCGTGTGATGCAAGCCCATCTTCCTCTTAGGGATTGCTTTCTCTCACTTGTCTGGAGAACTTTGAACGCTTGTAGATTTCCCGTATTTGGACAGTGCCACCGACCTGTGCTTCTGCTCCGCTCAGCGCCCACCCAATGGTTTGGATGCTAGTCCATGCGGCCCTGCCAGGATCTCACCCCAGCACCTCAGGAAAACCTCCCGCCAGCCTCAGTCTGCTCCTGCTGCCCGCCAGCTCCCCAATGCTGAGGCCCCATCAGGCCTCCAATCCTCCAGAGGCTGCAAGGACAACACTCACCATTCAGGGCTCTGTGCCAACGTTGCCTCCTCGGAGAGGGACCCCTGGCCAGCCCAGCTAGTGTGCTCCCCCCACCTGATCCCTTGCCCCTCTACTCACACCCAAAGTCACTCTCAACAATAGGACCTTCTCAGAGCACTAATCGCTATTTGAAATTACTCAATTTAGGTTTTTCCCTTGCTCTTCAAGGATGGACTCATCTGTCCTGTTCAGGTCTAGAACCCCAGGGTGGTAGCAAGCACTACCTCTCAGACACCAGCACATCTGGTGGAGAAGCTCACTCTCGACTGGTCAGGAGCCTGGCTGACCGTGTGAGAGCCACCACTGGCTGTGGAACAGGAATGGGCCTGACGAGGACAGACGGGGATGGGTCTGTGTGGCACAGGGACTCAGGCCACCAGGCCCACAGAGAGACCTGTGTACTAGAGTCTGAGGACCTCAGGATTGTCTGCTCTCAGCGAGAGCTGTGTGAAGGGAGACCCGGCCGAGGACCAAGCTGTCAGAGGAGCCTCTTGCGCTGCAATTCTCCCTCTTTCATCCTCCTCCTTTTCTTCCCTCCAAGCGCCTCTCACCTTCTCCCTTTGCATAATGAAACTTCTCCATCCAGATTTGTTTAATTAGCTAAATCGCAGAATCATGCACTTGCCAAATAATCGGAATCTCTTTCCTACTGAGATGTCTCTGGGATGGAATATGCTGGGCTCAAGGCTGGCCAACGGGGACATTACCTGGTTGGTGCTCCCCCTAGAGGAACAGGTGTGGGGGGGAGGGACAGGGAGAGGGAGGCTTCATGTCTGGGTGACAGCTCAGTGGGTCAAAATTCCCATTTTCTCCCAAAGATTGTGGCTCATTCCCTCAGTGGATTTAATTGTCTGGAGTGGATTACCTCATGGCTGCAGTTCAGAAAGAATACCCGAGTCCAAGATTTTATTGCACACTTCCCCTGTATCCCTCCCCCTTTTCCACCCATCCCTGCCCCTCCCCCATGTAAAAAAAAAAAAAGCCTTCTCTAAGCTTGTTGAAGGTCCTAGGCTGCCCACCCACAGCTGGACTGTGCAGTCCACAAGGGGACAGGGACAGTCTGCTCACAGCAGCCTGGAACACACACCCCACACCCCACGTTAGCCAAACTGTCCTGAGAAGTCATCCTGTGCATGACCAAACCTAGCTCAAAACCTAAAAGTGATTGGGGCTCCTGCTTCCTCCCTACAAAACGTTTGGCAAAATAACACACGATGAGATTTGCTAAGTTACCTAGGAAACAGCACCCACAGCTGCAGCCTAAAGACACTGTTCCTTCCTGCCTGGGGGAAGCCACATGGGGCTGAAAACCTTCGTGAAGAGGATCCATGAACCTTGTAGCAGCCATCCTTAGAAGCCGGACTGGAGAAGCGCCTGAGCACCTACCACCTGGACCTGAGGGGACCATGAAGCTGCCGTTCCCTTGGGAATCAGAATAAAGCCAGCGTCGGCTGAGATAATACAGGTCTGCGTGACTGCTGGGGACAGGTGCCTGACCCCCAACTGCTGTCCCCGTCTTCCAGGTACCACCCCTCGGCACTGCTGCAGTGCCCAAAACACTGAATGGGAGAGGAAGAAAGTTCCCTAAGTTAGAGGAATCCACCCATTAGTGACCCAAACACAAAACAGAAAACCCTCAGAAACCAACTTGTGGCCAATTCCTTTTTATTCCTGAGCATTACTGAAAAGGCTGAATTGTCAGATTTTCCCCCAGCCTAAATCTCTGCTGGGTGCAAGGTCAGGAGCTTAGGAACATGTCACCACCATGCACCATTGTGCCCTAGGAGGCTGAAGGTGTTAACAGCTTCCCCAAGCCCCCGGGTTTTTGTCAGGAGGGCTAAGGGGGCCACAAGACTCACTCCACCATCTAGTAGGGTGGCCTGGCCGAGAATTTCAGGTGTCTGCAGATTGGGGCTCCCGTGGAACATACGATTCTGTCTACACCCCTTACCTACAGTTTCCCTCCTCCACCTCTGGCACTATTCTTTGTAACTCCATTTCCTCACCCTTTTCCTCCACCACTCCCTCATCCTCTTTACTGATTACCTCACCCCAATTCTTTCTCCAGGCTCCCCAAAACCTGTCTTCTCTCTGTCTTCAATGGTCTGAGGAGAAAATAATTAGTCACAGAAAAAAAAAAAATCCCTGGCCCCTCGGCCTCTGCAGTTGTATGGACTTCATCTAAGCTCAAGGGGACATTGGCTGAGGGTCTGGGAGCATCGACAGCGCTCCCTGCCTGCAAACTACAGCCCATGGCTTGTGCTGGCCTGACAGGTGGCCTAACTGCCTTCTCCACCCTCCTGGGTTTCCGCCTTGGGGCTTGGGTTGTGGAATTCAGGCACATAGCATGAGGCACGGCTGTCCTCTCAGCCAGGTGGGTGCAAATTAGCCGCCTCTGGGCCCAGGCACACGAGACACAGAGAGGATGAGCCTGGCCCGCAGAGGGGCAGAGCCCCCCTCCTCTCCCAGCTCTCCTTCAAGGTCTCAGCTCCTTGGAATCCCTTCCCTCAGTGGCCTCTGCAGCCCTTCCTCTGGGGCTGGTCTGAATAAATTCCATCAGCCCCAAAGACTCCCCCTGGCCCTGGGATAATAAGCCTGAGTCCAA
Organism: Tapirus indicus; assembly: GCA_031878705.1. Lineage (NCBI taxonomy): Eukaryota > Metazoa > Chordata > Mammalia > Perissodactyla > Tapiridae > Tapirus > Tapirus indicus. Next base: position 58,359,240 of record CM062917.1, read on the forward strand.
GACACAGCGCGCCCCTCAGCACTCCCTGGCCTGGGCCAGCGCCCGCCCAGCGCGCTACAGCAGCTCAGAAGACAGCCTTGGCTCCTCCCTTTTAAGGCTCTTCTATGGCGGGCTTCTCTCGTGTCTCTTTGACAGACACTGGTGGGCCCAAGGGGAGTTCAGAAATGATCAGTTCCTGGGAAAATGATACACATTTTTAAAGTTTTACCTACAAACACATTTCCAGAAACACACCTCTTGCATGAAGAGAAGCACACCGTCTCATTTACCCACATGAATGGTGGCAGGAACTTCTAATTATAAAGCCTTTGATCATATAAGCGCCTTGGCAAAATGTTTCTTGAGGGTACCATGATAGCTATAAGGATTGTGAGGAAGAAAACAGAAGGAGGGTCATTATAGAGGCCACTATGCTACGGCTCGGCATCCTGTTCCCATGCTAGTTGGGCAGCAGACTCTATTAAAAGATGGATGGAGGACCTCTCACCACTCTGGGTTGAGGACCCCATTTTAAAGTACCACAGGTGTTTGGAGAAATGATGCATCTGAGGCAGCACCAATGACGGAAAGGCATTCTCCCAAGAACATCAAGAGTATCTGCATGTAAATCACGCTGTGATCTCACCACTCTCACAGGACTATCCAGGACAGAAGGAAAATTCTAGAAGGACATGAGGCTTGTGCCCCAGTAGGACTCTGGAGAGGAAAGACTATGCCTTACACCTCTAACCAAGGGCCCTCTGGAGACCCTGTTAAATGTGGACCTAGCAGAGACAGCTGTTGGGAGGGGCTGGTCACCAAGACCTGGCATTGCCCCGCACTGTGCACTGCGAATAAAACCATAAGCAAGTCAGACTGTGCCCTCATGAAGCTCACATTCTAGAGGGAAATAGAGCAAGCAACCAGGGGGATAAGTCCTACAACGAGGGCAGCTGGAGGTGCTTCATTTGTCACAGGTGATGTCCCTAACTCAGACTCAGAGGATCAGAGACAGCTACTTCCTACAGAGGACACCCACGTTTGCAGTATGCTTCCTCACCTATAAATGCAGCAGCTTTTATTAGTATCCTGAGGGATTGGACTTATAGGTAAAAAGGAAGCTTGTGGGTTTTTCATTTTTAGGATGGCACGCATCTGACATTCAGTGCTTTAATGACTTCAAGACCTGACTGCGACTAGTGTAGAGTCTCAGAGCCTGGGGGCTTGTGGTTTGGTAGAAAGAAAATGCAGTATAAATCAAGAGTCTTGGCTTTGAGTATTTGCCATCTCCTCATCTTGGGGCAGTCACTTAATGGCTGCGTCCTCATCTGTGAAACGAGCACCATGTCACCTGCGCTGTGTACCTGGCTGGGCAGTAGCAAGGACCCAATAAGTTAATGCACATTAAAGCCCATTCCTGAACCTCAAGATGCTGCACACATACCGGGGAGTGCTCTTAGCAGCAGTGGGACTGGCTGAATACGAGGTTACTGTTCTTGTTCAAGGAGATCTGGTAGGGTCTGGGTTTAACACTGAAGGTCTCGCATCCTGGGAAGCCCCTAAGTCCAGGCAAGCAGGGCTTGTTGATGACCCCACAATAGCGACGGCAAATCAGACCTTAAGTTTTGATCCTTCATCTGCCCCAGACTTACCCTTCAAACCTGGGTTAGTCCATCAACTCTTTAACACGTCAAACCTGTACTTCACTTTGTCGGACAAGCAAATAAGAGAATCAAGAACGGGTTTTCTACTTTAGTGGTATATTAGAACTATCCGGAAAGTGTTCCTAGTTTCTCATTTGGGGAACCCACCCCACGCCAATTAGTTATTAAATCGCAGTATAATTATTAATTCACAATTATTTCTTATTAAATGACAACCTCTGGAGGGCGGGAGCCAGTCATCAGTGTTTTGTTTGATGTTTTGTTGTTGCTGTTGTTTGTCTTCCACGTGATAACATTATGCAGCCAGCACCCGAGTTAGAATTCTGTGCCCCCGCCTCCCTGGAGGTCCCTGTTGGGCCATGACACTGTATCATTCAGAACATGGGAATCTGCGGATGAATGTGCCCCGGCTGCCTGAGCTCTCTTCTTGCACACTTGCTGTAAGTGTTGGCGAGAGGTTAAGTGCGCCCAGGTACTATGGTTGTTATTAGTATGAGAGGAATGAATGCTAATGGCTTTTATCAGCAGCCCATGTGTTTGCATTACTAGCCCTGTTGCTAATGAGAAGCAGCGTATGCATTTTTTGAAATGCCAAGTAACCAAATAAGATGATAGAGCTGGAGACTAAACTGTACTGTTGCCAAAACGCACCATCCACTGGATCTGACTAGCACTCCCCCGCCCCGCACCTTCCAGGTGCGTGTGCCGCACAGGCAGAGGCCCTGGGTCTCTCGCATGCCCCCTCACGGGCCTCATGAGATCCCTGGCGGCCCAGCCAGACTTGTGTGGACATAAAAGCAAGCTGTTCTTTAGAACTTTCTGCTAGAATTAGATATGAAAATACACATAAAGACAATTTGGTAATAAAGCATAACTTAAGTCCAAACAAAAAGATTGACTTTAATTCATATTTTCATATTTCAAAATGATGTATCCCCTAACAACTAAAACTCGTATTCAGAGTGTTTGCCTTGTGACTGAAGAAAAGTCGGTTCTGGGCATTCATAAAACTCAGCAGACGCAGTGGCGTCAGCCTCCAAGGGAGGGAGGGTCTGAGCGTTGGCAGGACCAGGCTTTCCCAGGGCTGTCACTGGCAGCACCATCTGCGGCCTCGTCGAGTCTTGCCGGTGAGTGACTTCACTCTCTGCCCAAGTCCTCTGATGTAGACCAGAAGGTTCCAACCCCCCTGTGAATTAACCAAACGTTGAATGGGCAAGGGAGGCTCTGAGATGCTGGCTCTGAAGAGCAACCTGTCTCTTACACAGCAGGTGCCTCCCAGCAGGGCCCAGCTGTGCCAAATGTTTATACTTCCCCGAGTAACCCTGGTTACCCAAGACAATGCACCTTCTGGTGGGCCGGCCTGGTCCCCAGCACATGGCTCTTCCCAACGAGCACTGCCTTGCCTCTGCCCTCTGCTCCTCCAAGCCCCCAGAATGTCCTCTGACCCCGCCCCCATTATCTGGGGCCCCAGCTGACGTCCCTTCACCTCCCTGCGGCCGCCCTGCCTCAGCCATCGCAGCTCACGGTGATGATAACAGAACACGCACAGAGTGCTTTCGCCACTAAACTGAAATCCACAAAGCGCAGAAACACAAAAGGTTTTCAGACTTCATTTAGCAGCAAAACCTGACCTGAATGGCCAGGAGGCTATTATACAGTCTTGATGTGTCCTGCTTCCTATGAGTATCTATGCATTTCTCTGTAAAAATATTAACATGCTTGATTTTGGAGTGCAGCCCCAGACTCTGTTGTAGGTTTTATGTAATATGTCATAGGTACAATATTCCGTTTCTAAAATCTGAAAAATTCTGAATTCTGAAACATACCTGGCCCCAGGGGTTTCAAATAAGGGATTGTGGACCTGTGCTAACCAACACTTATATGGCTGTTACTCAGGCCAGGCAATGTTCTACATGCTTTAGACCTCCATTATTCTGCAGCAAAATATTTGGCACCAAATTAATTACAACAAAACTTTACAAAGAGGAAAAGTTACATTGAAATCAGATTGTTGAAGGCCTGTTTGATTTACTGGACTTGGGTTTTATTTGGTTGACTAGGGGAAGACACTGAAGATTTCTGAGCTGGGGAAAGGCAGGATCACAATGTCTAGGTTTGTTCCGCTCTAAAATACCTTCTTGATATAAGTCTACAATCCGAGGTGTGTTTTACGAAGAGTTGTTGGTCAGTGGGGTGTCACCATTGATAGACTGGGGAGCAGAAATCTGGGAGGTGGAACAACCAGTCAGGGTGAATTGTCTTGGAAAAAGGGCCAAGGGGAACCCAGAAAAAACAGAGCAGGATGTTAGTCCAAGGGCACTGGGCTCAGGCAGGTTCCTTGGGCCCAGGAAGCCACAGAAAGCTCCAGCGACCAGTGCTGGGAGTGGCGTAGGAGAGAGCTAGGGAGGAGGTGGAAGTCTGGCCATGGAGACAGGGCCCCAAGGCAAGGCCAGCTGCAGCAGGGGAGGCTTGGACGTGAGGAAATGTGGGCGTCATCAGTCTGCCCGCTGGCCTCGTGCTCACTCGGTGACATTGGGGTGCCCTCCCCCCATGCTTCTGTGGCTCCCTGTGCTGTGTTGAAGCAGACAACTTCCCAGGAAGGAAGACACAATGCAAGGGCTTATGAGGAGTGCACTTCGCGAAGACCCGGGAGGCTGGCCTGGTGTTGAGGCTCAGAACGCAGCACCCGAGCTCCCGGAGTCAGGACTGCCCTTGGGCTTTGTCCCAACTTGAAGTTGACACTGAGAAAAAAACAGGGAATCACCACAGAAGGCAGATTGTGAAAGCCATCAGGAATTCAGGGGACAAGAAATCAGAGTGAGAGGTGACGACAACGAGATCAAAAGCTCCTCCAAATGTTTCAGAAATGTGGAGGAGACAAGCCTTACTTTGTTGTTAAGGATCCAGAAGTGGCTGGAGATACACAGGGTGGGGGCTGCTTTGAAGACATTTCTGATTCAGCTCTTGCTAAACCTTTTCAAATTGAATTTTCTACTTGGAAAAGCCAGGGAAGGTTATTCAGGCCAGGGGTTTTGCACATGTATTTTTTTCTGCCTCAGAGTGATTATTCAAACTGTGTCATACCCTAAAGCCTGTGAATAAAACAGGTGCAAGGGGCACTGCCATGGTCAGAAGGAGCAAGAAGGGGTGGCCCCGGGCACACACAGCTCCTTCCCGCAAGCCCTGAGACAGGTCCACCCTTTCCAGGGCTGGGCCTGGGGCAAGACTACAATGGAGGCCTGTCCTCATCTCTTCGTCAGCCTCCCCACCAGTGTGCACAAGCCATGGACGCACCAGCCTGCACAGCCAAGCACCTCCCTCCCCTCCCCTCCACACAGCACCTTCCCATAGGTCACCTTTCAGGCCTGCGGGTGGCACGGTGGAGAACAAGCAGGATCGGAGACTTGTGAGCAGGGTCTTCCAGGGCCTGGGGACCAGGAGTAGGTCTAGTGGAGGGGGTGCAGGCTCCGGGTGGACACAACTCCCTGCTGTTGGGAACCCTCACCTTACGGGAAGGGCCCAGCCAGAGGACGGCCAGAGTGGGGCGGTCTAAACTGCGGGGTTTGGGCTAGAGCACCAATTGTTAGGCCTAAGTGCACCCTCGCTCCAAGGAGCACGTTTTGGCCAGCTTCCACGGCAGCCAGGGCTGGAGAGATCGGAGCACCAGCCACCCACGTGTCCCAAGCACTACCAGTGATGACCCTGACTGCACGGGACTGTCCTGCCTCTCTAACTCCTAGGCTGCATGCTGCAACCCTAAATAATCCTGGTCGCCTGTAAATCTGACCGCCTCCAACCCCTCAACATTCCCATGGCCCACAAGGCTTGGCCGGGTCCCTGAACGCGGATCCACGCCGGCCCCAGCCCACCCCTGACCCCTGTGTGCCCTCTAGGTGACTGACGGGCACACGGTTCCCCCCGGCACGTCCCCTGCGGCCCTGCCTCGGCGCCTTTGCTCACGCCTTTCCGCCGCTAAAAGGCCAGACCCGCCGTCTTTATCGCCTTGGCTTCCCTACTCAGCCCGGGGATCCACCGCACTTGCGCCTGGGCCCCGCTCAGCGCTGCGCATTCTCAGCGGAAACTGCCTGTGTATCGGCCTGTGCTCGGCCCTCATCCCCCGGCCACGGCCTGCGGCACATTCTTCCTTCCGCGGCCTCGCGTCGGGGGGCACGCGGCTTGTGTGGATAGGTGCTCGATGACATGCTGGGCAGAATTAAACCGATCTGGCCTGTACCACCCGGGGTGCGGAAACCAGCCCTTAGAGAAACAGTTCTTTAGAGAAGAAAAGAGATCTCAGAACAACGGACCGACTGCTCCACGTGGAAACAATCTTCGGGAGCATGCTGCGCCCGTCACAGAGCACCCCCGCAGATCTCCTGAGCCTGGGCCTGTGATCCCCAGCGCAGAGAGCCCTCGGGACCCTCCCCCTGCGCTCAGCCCACCTCTGGCTGCCTTCCAAGGTCAGGTCCCTGCTTCTCGGTGCCCAAGGGCTTCGTTCTGGGGCTGAGATGACTTGCGTGTCAGGCCCCAGGTGCACAATTAACACTCCAGGAGCCTCCCTCCACAGGCCGCTCCCAGTCCAAAGTCTCCTCCCCGCATATATTGAAAACTACAAGACATTAATGAAATAAATTGAAGAAGACACAAGTAAATGGCAAGATTTCATACCGTTGCCCAGATTTTCTCCGTTTTCCTGGGGTTGGGCTCCAGGTACCCACAGTGGTAACCGGCTTACTAGTATATCCTCTGTTGGCTGCCTCCCCTCCTTGGAATCACATCCCCGCTCCCAACCACTCCTACCTGCACAAATAAACCTTTGGGACCTAAACCCTCCTCTCAGTGTCTGCTCTTAGGAGAACCCAAACCGAAACAGCGTGATAACAAAATCACGGACACTCAGGAACTATCTGCTTTAACACCTTTTTTTTTTTTTTGGCCTGAGGTCAATATATCTCATAAAAAAATAGTTTATATTTTTGTTTGCCTTCAAGAAAAATAAAACTATTATTTCACTTGAAAATGCTCCATCTGCAGCACGATGGGTCATGTCCTTGTGTCCATCAGAACAACTTTTCCAAGATGCTTGCTGAGCAGAGGTAGATGAGTCAAGAGAGGTTTCATGGGTGTATAATGGAAGTAATGAATCCTGGGCCATTCCCCATGGGCTCATGGATATGCGTTACAGAGCTCCTGCCGGGCCTCCTCCCTCAGCCCCTGCTCTAGCAAAACAGCAGCCAGTGCCAAACCAGATCCTCTCCAGTGGGCTTGCTTATGAAAGTCTCTAGGGGACAGGCTTAGGAAATGGATCTCATCAGCTCCTAGGAAACTGATCCACACTTCAAAAGGCAAAGCGTCAAAATAGGAGCACTGGCTGGAAGGATTAGCAAGGAAAACCAAACTTAATGTTTTCTGGCTGCACCAACAGCAATTGTGAGCAGCAGCCAAGCCCTAGGCGGGATCCTGGAAGGGCATGGGGTCCCTGGCTGTTTAAGGTTTGATTTGTTTCAGAAAACTGTTGGAGGGGGCCGGCCCGGTGGCGCAGCGGTTTAGTCCGCGCTTGGCAGCCGGGGGTTCGCTGGTTCGGATCCCCGGCGCTCGCCGACGCACTGCCTGTCAGCCATGCCGTGGCGGCGTCCCATATAAAGTAGAGGAAGATGGGCATGGATGTTAGCCCAGGGCCAGTCTCCCTCCGCAAAAAGGGGAGGAGTGGCCACAGATGTTAGCTCAGGGCTGGTCTTCCCCACAAAAAAAAAAAAGAAAACTGTTGGAGCCTGTGCATTTATAGTAAGATATTTATGCGTTTGGAGAGTGAAGTCGCTCAGTGACAGCACCTGCCACAAACTCTGCTGCCTATAATGTCTGGGAAAGCATCTATCCAACCCAGCATGGCCTGAAGCAAGTGTGCTCCTTCTCCCAGCGTTTGCCACCATATGTGTCTGCTGAACACTATGAATAAATGGGGTTGACTTTTTCATTTGGGGACTGAGACAGCACTGAAATTAACATGTAATGTTTGAAAGAGAAATCATTTCTGACCATGACACCATATCTCTAAAGTATAAAGTATGATCCATCAAAAAGATATGGCAGTCATGAACCAACATGGTTGCCCTCCCCAAAAGCAAAGTGTTCAGAATTATGAAGAGAAATTGACAAGTCTGTAACATAGTGGGAGATTTGACATGCCTCTCTGAGAAATTAATAGATAAATCAACAAAAGTCAAGTAGGCTATAAATGCCTTAAGCAATGAAACTTAAGAGCTTGATCTAGTATTATAAGTAAATATAAATATCATTTACCCAAGGAAGAAAAATACATTCTTTTCAAGTACACACCAAAGATTTGCAAAAAGAAAAAAAAATTACCACACACATTAAGTACAAGAGAAACATTAATAAATGTCAGAGAATTTTCTCTGACAAACTTGCAGTTATGTTAGAAATCCACATTTAAAGGTTGGTTAAATAAATATATTTGAAAACACAAAAATTGCACTCCTATGCAATTCTAGATTAAGAGAAATCTGTAATAGAAATTACAAAATATTTAGAATGGAAATGAAAGTACTTCAATACCTATTAAAAGTGGTACATAAAGGAAAATTATCACTTCCAAGTTTGTACTAAAAAACAAAAAGAACGAATCCATGTCAACAGACTAATTGCCCAATTCAAAAGCTTTAAAAAAGAACAATAAAGTAAACCTAAAGAAGGTATAGAATGTAAATAAAAAGGTCAGAACAGGTATTGATGAAAAAGGAAACAAATATATAATAGAGATTGACAAAAACAAAGCTGATCTTTTGAAATAACTAAGATAAACGTCTAGCCAGACTCATCTAGATACAGAGAAAAAAACAACACAATAACTAATGTTAGTAACATGAAAGTGGGTACCAGGAAGATTTAGAAAATCACAAGGTACTATGAATAATTTCCTGCCAACAAATTTGAAAACTTGGAAGAGACCAACAATTCTCTAGAAAAATATAAAGTTACACAAATTTAAATTAAATGCAAATATTAATATAAATTTTATTCAAGAAGAAATAAAAAACCCAAATCAACACACAAGCATTTCAGAAACTGATCTAGAAGTCAAAAGTCTCGCACCCAAAATCAGACTCTAGTGGCTTTACAGGGGAGTAAAATACAAAAAATTACAGCCCAATCACATTTTTGAAAATATTTGCAAAAGTCTCAAATAAAATATTGGCAAATTAAGTTCACAGTATAAAAAAACAGACTAAATCATAAAACATGTTGTACTTGATGCAGGAATGCAAGGGTGGCTTGAAATTAGTCTTGAAAGACAGTGAAAGTTGTTGCCTACCTATCCTTGGCTGGAGAGAGCAGTGAGAGATCCAGATTCCCTTCATTTTTTTCAAATGTGGGAGAAGTCTATGTTGAACATGTTCTCATCAATTAAAATATCTTAGAATATAAATAAATCTTGAAATGTAATCAAAATGCGTTGTTGGTTTTGAAATGCATGGTTTGTGGCTGCTGCTGTTGCTTCTGTTATCTAAATGATTCACAGAGCATAAAAGGTTCCATCTGAGCCTGGGAAAAGCCCGTGAGTTGGAGCAAACAGCATCACTGCCGCATTTGGCCTCCTTTGATGCACCAGCCAATCCAGACCTTGGAAGGAAGCTTCTACTCATTTCCCCAAGGCACCCCACCCTCCCTGAGTGCCCCACGGTCCCTCCAGCTCACAGTCACAGCATGCAGGCCCGGGCCAGCAACCAGGGGCTTCTCTTGTCCACTGCTGCTTGTCAGCACCTCCACCAGGAGAGGAGGCTTCTAGATGCTTCTGTCCCCATGGGAAACCATTGGGAGGCTTTTCCAGGAGGCCTGAGGCAATAGAGGAGAAAAAGTGCCTGTTCGTTGCTGTTCTTTTTTTTTTGTCCTAAAAGCTCATAAAACAAATGAAGGAAAGAGAAACAGACAGACAAGAAATCTACACAGTGATTGTTAGCTGTCTTTCAAGTAATACCTCAAATGTTGATAATGTTTTAAATATCTTTGTGTTGCTGCAATAAACTATGAAAATAGTTACTATTCCACTGGTCGTTGTGGTATTTCATGCTGGATTTATCCAACACTTGACAAAGTTTTCCCATCATTGTATTCTCGTTTGTATTATAAATAGTGAGGAAAATGGAAAAATTAATAAACACTATAAATGGCTTCCGGGTTAGCTCATATTTTTCCACTGAAACAAGTTGAGCTCATTCATACCAGTGTCCCCCCTGGGGTAGGATTCTGAAGTGGGCCTGGGACATGCCTGGGGCTGCTGGGCCTCAGGTGGAGCTCCGAGGTGTGGAAGGAAGGGAAGAAAGGAGAGACCACCACCATGCTCTTCTTGCTGCTCAAAGAAAAGCGCAAAGTGCAGATGGCCTTGTCTGTCTGAATAAGCTAACAGTGCCTTCCATCACTTTCCTTCCCAGTCCTGAGACACAAATCGGGTCAGATCATTTCCTCGAGGAGCAGATAAGCACATTCATTCTCCGGTCTTTTTGTGAAGAGACTAAATCTACTACCTCACCAACAGCTAAAACAAGTGAAAGTGAACTTTTGCTGTTGGAGGGCAGTGAGATTTGGGGAATATTTGTTAGCACAGCCTTGCCTCATGGACACTGACTAATATAGGCCTTTAGCTCAAATCAGTACACTAAGGCTATTGTCACGAGCAAGACCGAGGAAAACAAACATAGGAACAATCAGCTTTGATGGGAGACAGTGGTCAGGTGCACCCCGGAGTATCACGGCAGTTTATGTGGATAAGTCAATATATGGGGCCTCCATGGGGAGGTGAGCTCAGAAGATGTTACAGTTTAGTCATCTATGAGATGTTTATTGAGGTTTCCTATTCTAGCACAACATTGGAGACAACCTAAATGCCCACCATGGTCAAGTAAATTGTGGTAAATATGCTTTATTACTATTACTTAACCATCAAAAAATTATAATTATAAAGATTATGTAAAATTGGGGAATCTTTGTGATAAATGTCAAGAAAGAATACAAATTTTTTGTGCAACCAATCTAATAATAAGTTTACATATGAACAAATACTAGAAAGGAACATGAAAACATGCTTAAAATCTTAAATAATTTTTGCTGTTCTGAATATTTAAAATATTATTTTCAAAACAATTAAAAAACAGAAAAGAATAAATTCACCACATGAAATGATTCCAACACAAAAATAAAATGTATGGAGTTAAAAATTATTGGCAAATTATTTGCAATTATTTTTAGACATTCTATAATTTTCTTCCTAGCACATGAGTTACTGTGAGGGACTCTGCCATTTTCTCGGTTCCATTTTAAGAAATGCAACAGTTACCCTTGTGGCAATGGTCATGAAGCCACCATGACTTCCTGTCGACTGGCTATGCTGATGTACCTAACAAGATCAGAAGTGAAGATTCCTCAGATGGGGAACCATACTTTCTCGAAAAGGACCCCGTAAACAAACCTTGTGTTTGCTCCAAGGTTTCTTTAGTCTTCCCTCACTTAGGAACATCCTACTCAACTTCTTGCTTCATAAAAGCAACGAAAGTTTCTACATTTTCATTTGACCACTACATCAATCACATATCTCTAGTGGCATCATGGATTTGTGTTTATAAATGATTGAACTCGGGTTTGTATCTTATACAAGTTCTGCACCAGCATCATCAGTGTGGAGACCTAACAGCATTTGTTTCATATCAAGAATGGCCAGACTTCTTTACTCCACTCAGAAGCAACAGGGGCAGTACCCCCACACCTGCCCCTGTTCTTTGACGAGTACCCAATGGCCACATTCTCCTTTGGAAGGAGATGTAGTAAGGAAATGGAGTAACTTCAAATTTTACAAGAGATTCCAAGTAGAATTTCTTTCTTTTTTTATTTTCCAGTTTTATTGAGATATAATTCACATACAGCACTGTGTAAGTTTAAGGTGTACAGCACTATGCTTTGACTTACATATATTGTGAAATTATTACCACAATAAGTTTAGTTAACATCCATCACCTCATATACATATGAAAAAAAATAAAAAGAAAAAACAATATTTTTCTCCCTGTGATGAGAGCTTTTAGGATCTACTCTCTTAACAACTTTCATATATATTATACAGCAATGTTAACTATAGCCACCATGCTGTACATTACATGTTGTATTTATTTATCTTATAATTGGAAGTTTGTGCCTTTTCACTACCAAGCAAAATTTCTGAATGGGAGGGAAGAGACAAAGCAAAATCCATTAGGAAGATTATAATAGATTTGTCCTACTTCAAAATTGACCTCAAATAATTACAGAAATTGACACCTTCATGGAAAGCCAGTTTTATCTCTTAGTCCAGAGGTGCCAACACTATTTCCAAAGAAAGACACTCCTAGACATTCTGATTCTCTTAGCATTTTTCACACTACCTATAAACTTCTTACCTGGGGGTCACATGTTAGAATATATCCCACTCAGTTCTGTGATTTTTTTGCACCCTATTAATGTCCAAGAATAAGACAAGATGGACTTAAATTGAATTATTTTATTTTTATTAGACAAAAATACTCTCACTTTTTTTTAACCTTTTCCATGGATTTCTAATTCCCAGCCAAGCAATTTCTCCTAACATATCACACATTATCAAAAATCTACTTTTTTAAACCTGCTTTTTCAAAATTTTCTTTGTGTCTACATGCAGAGAGTAAAACAGAAAAAACAAATCAAGCTGATCATTTAAATTTGTTAATCAGAAAACACATTTATTAACCAGGAGAGGTTGGGTTATGCTGTTCCAACAAACAACAAAATCAACAATAAACAAACAACAAAATCTCAATGGCTTAACACACCAATGATTTACTTTTCACTCATGAGAATTCTACTCGAGATCTAGGCAACTCTTCAGAGCATCCACCTCCATGCAGTAACTCAGGACTCCAGCCTGAGAAGCTGCCCCTCTGGGGTCAACTCAGCAGAGGATGCAAGAGTGGTGGAAAGTCTCACAATTAATTAAATGCTAAGGCATAGAATTGTAGTCTTTCTGTGTGTCTGGAATAAGAAAAGAAACAGTTCTTGTAAGGGCACTAGAAATCTCTGCCACACATACATAGTAACAGTGTGTATGGATGAGATAATGACACCCTCACTCAAAAAGCATCCTAAAGCCAGCTTAGATTTCTAGTCATCTAGAACAGCTCTATCCAGTAGAAAGATAATGCAAGCCATTAATGTGAATCATGTACATAATTCTAAACTTTTTAAATACCCATACAAAACATGTAAAAAGCAACTAGTTAAATTAATTTTAATAATATATTGTATTTACCCCATATATACAAAATAGTATTCTTTTATCATGCAATCAATATTTTAAAGTTAAATATGTTGCATTCTTTTTTTTTGCACAGTCTTCAAAATCCAGTATGTATTCTACCCTGATAGCACATTTTAATTCAGACTAGTCACATTTCAAATGCTCAGTAGCCACATGTGACTGGTGGACAGCACAGAGCTAGAAGCTACTTGAATCATGGAGGAAACTATGTTCACTGACCACTGGTTTGCCAGACACTTGCATATGTTAGCATATTTAATCCTCACAACACTGCTTTGATGTAAATAATATTATTTCCATTTTTAAAACCAGGGCACAAAGGTCTGGAGTAGTCAAATAAAATACGCAGGGTCACCCGGCTCTTAAGTAATTGACAGTAATCAAAACTACGTCTAACTCCAAAGTCCATGCTTTCTGAATTTCTTCCCACACCAAACATTAGAGTTAAAAGAACAAATCAGAAATTGAAGCACTCTTTAGTGAGCAACGGTATCCTGCCCTGTAACCTTATGGTAATTTCCTCTAGAACATGTTTAATTTCATCTCCTCTATAATAAAGACTCAATAGAACCAATATTTCATTCAGTATTTTAAGAAGTAAATCATTTCTCTAGCTTCTTAACTATGTTCCTTCTCAGGGCTAGATGTGGCAAGAGAGGAGCAGGAGGAAAGAGAAACAGAATGGGTGAGACAGAAGGTAAGACCAGCCCTCGGGGGTAGGCGAGGCACTGAGGTCGCTTCTCTAAAACTTAGAGTGAAGTTTTAAATGGCTCGAAACAACCATTTCATTATATCTCGTAATTTTGTGGGTCATGAAATCAAACAGGACTTGGTTGATCTTTTCTGTTCCACACGGCATCAACAGAAGTCACTCAGGGGTGGATGAGCTGGTCTGGATAGTCCAAGAAGGGTTTGGGCGGGATGAGTGGAAGGCTGGCTCAGTTGTGACTGTCCACTAGAGCTCCCATGTGCACCCCCCTCCCAGCACACATGGTAGTCTCAGGATGATTGGAATTCCTTCATGACGGCTCAGGGATCCAAGAGAAAGTCCCAAGATGCTGTAGAAGCTGCAAGCCTTCTTAAGGCCTACCCTCAGAAGCCACAGAACATCACTCCCACATATTCTATTGGTCAAACAAGTCATTTAGGCAGATGCAGGGGGAGGGGAAATTTGACTCCACTTCTCAATGGGAGGAACAGCAAAGAATTTGGAACCATCTTTAATCTACCACAAACAGAGAATAGAAAGAGTAGCTTAAGAAGATAGACATTTATTTCTCTTTCATAAAAGTCTAGGTGGAAGCAATCCAGAGTGGATACGGGACTTCAAGGTGTCAGGGACCTGAACCCCTTCTATCTTGTCATTCTGCCTTGCCTGGAGTATTTGTCTAGGGTAGAGATTGGCAAAACACAAGCCCATGAGCCAAATCTGGCCCACAGCTTGTTCTTGTGAGTAAAGTTTTATTGGCACACAACCACGTTCATTCATTTGGGTATTACCTATGACTGCTTTCGCACCACAGTGGCAGAGATGAGTAGCTGTAAGAGACTGTGTGGCCTGCAAATTTTAAAATATTTACAATCTAGCCCCTTACAATAAAAGTTTGCCAGTCCCTGGTCTGAAGGGACTGTCCGTATTTCTTCTGCACACATGGGAGCTACAAAGGAGGCTGAGAAATATCTTTATTCTAGGCAGCCATGTCCCATCAAAAACTGGGAATTTTCTATAACTTTAGAAAATGGGGAATGTATAAAGCAGAGCCAACCCATAGACTCTGCCACCTAGGCCCAACTGCAGGAGCTGAGAGGTTGGAAATCCAGCCACAGGCAACAGGGGCTAATCCAGGTGTTCATTGTGGTCCTGACACCGTCCTGTCAGGGGACTGGAGCAGAGCAAGCAGAAGGCCAGGCCAGGTGGAGTGACGTCAGCATGGGAGTCTGTCTGCAGGCAACTGGACCTTGCTCTGGACTCATGGGATGGAAGCTTGGGTAAACTTATTACTGCAATAAAAAGGACAGGGTCTCTGTGCTAGAGAGGCTGGAATAAATGTTAGGTTTCAAGAGCAACCGGAAGACAGAGGGAAAGATGGAGACATGTGATCCAACAGTGCTGAAAAGTGGAGGCTGGTTCCAGCCTCAGGGAGACACCGGGTTATGAGGAGCGGAGTCAGAGACGCACACGGCCACAGTTCGAGGCTGACGTTTCTTAAGATCTCCACAAGGTCTGTGTGGATCCTTCAAAACCGGGCAGGACGGAGCCAGCAGAGGCCACATGTTCCCCATCTTGAGGGAAGGAGGTGGCGGAGTCCAGGAGCAAAGCAGGACCCCACAGTTTGTCCTCATCATTCCATTTTCCACATTTATACTTTTCAACCACTTCAGGAAAAAAAAATGGTGCCAAGTTTAGAACCAGGTAGTCATTAGCATGAGTGAAATCGACATTGATCACAGACCCGTCCTTTTTGGGTTTCTTTTACATCTTCAAAAGCCCAATCTTCCTGTCCCATCTAGGACAGTAAAAAAAAAAAAAAAAAAAAAATACACCCAAAGAATATTCTTTCAAGTGTATTGCCACTGCAGCTAGATGATTATTATCCTGACTATTAATTACTATTATGGTTACTATTGGCATGGTTTCTACGTTTTTCTGTGTTCCTGTCCAATCCCACATCCAGCACTGCAGCCGGTGCTGTGTTTTGCCTGAGAAACAGATGTCCACACACTGATCTGAGCAGCACAGACGCTAAAGGCAGCAGCCATGCAGATCTAAGCAGAGCTGAATGTGCTGGAGACAGGTGACCAGATCAAAGGCAGGCTGGCAGGTTTACATCCCAGGAGGATTAGAAGGCACAGGCCTGGGAGCTGCTGAGGAAGCATAGTTTCATGAAAGCATTTCCCCCAGTGACGCTTAAGAAAGCTCAGCCTGGGAGTAAAGAGAAACGTGAAGAGTGCATTAAAGAGCAAGGGCAGACCATCCTGAAGGAAAAGAAACCAAGCTGTCCACCATGATCCAAGAGAGCGATAAGATAGTCCTCAAAAGGAATTCAGCCAAAAACCAGAAAGTGCACCTAGATGCTATCAGGCACACCTAACACTAACTGTGCTTTTTCCTATGGCGTTGGCTTTATATTTTTGTGCTAAATTTTTTACAATCCACATTACATTAGGGTCCCTGTTGCACAGGTCTCCTTCTCTCCTACTAGGTGGTGAGCTCCTCAAAGACAGGGCCTAGGTCTTTTTCATCTAGTTTCTCACACACTGAGCATAACACAACAAGGTTTAGCAAAAAAAACAATTTAATTCAATTAAGGACCAAAAGGAAACATTTTTAAAGAGTTATATTGAATCTGGGGTGTAATGAAAGCGGTAGTTCACAGCGGACCAAGAAGGAGACAGCCCAGGAGGGAGGGTGGCTGCGAAGGCCCTCAGCAGCCATCTGTGCACCCTCAAAGCACACCTCCACACAGGCACAAACACACTCAGAGATACTTCCGCACAGGTGCAAACATACTCAGAGATACCTCCGCACAGGCGCAAACACACTCAGAGATGCCTCCGCACAGGCGCAAACACACTCAGAGACGCCTCCACACGGACCCAAACACACTCAGAGATACTTCCGCACAGGCACAAACACACTCAGAGATGCCTCCACATGGACACAAACACACTCAGAGCACACTTTCACAGAGACACAAACACACTGAGATGTCTCCACGTGGACACAAACACATTAGAGTTGTCTCCATGTGGACACAAACACACTCAGAGATGTCTCACATTGACAAAAACACTCAGAGCACACCTCCACACGAACAAAAACACTCAGAGATGCCTCCACACAGGTGCACACACACTCAGAGATTCCTCCACATGGATACAAACACACCTAGAGCACAGGTGCACATAAGTGCAAGCACATTCAGAGACGCCTCCACACTGTGCCAAAGCTTCCATGCAGAGAAGTTCACCCTTCCAGAGAAGTCTACTCCCTGCCTAACAGAGCTCAGATGCCCCCTGAGAGGGGTAACCATTGATCTCTGGGAGTTGTCGCACATAACAGGACCTTTATGGAAGGTAGGTGTTAAGGAAGTGGATATAACCATGACAGTGCTGGGACTGCCTGGGCAGAGAATGAGCTGGAACTTGGGGAGTTCACCTCAGGCCCACGGCAGACTGATGTCAGGGCTCTAAGGAGGCCAGCAGATGGGAGGCACCCAAGAACCCCAAACAGTGCAACTGGAGAGGCATGCAGGCAGCCTGGAGCCACAGCCAATCTTCGGAACAGGAGGGGAAACAGGAGGGGAAGCTCTGGATTAGGGGAATAGTGTTGGAATCTACATGTGTGTTGCCAATGCAAACGGTATAAAATTTTTTTAAAAAGATGTGGGGGAGGGAGAGATCTCACCTATGGGCACTGAAGGAATGGGTCAACACCGATGTGGAACCCGAGCTGCCATGCTCAGAGCACGGAGCTCCCTCAGCGTCTGGGAACCCCAGAGAAGCTAATCCAGGGCCTGCAGGTGAGAAAGGACATCAGTGGCTTCAGGTGACTTTGGGGCATGATGGGGCGTGAATCACTGTAGACTAATTATTGTAACAAACCACCACCAGACCTTGGGGCTTGGCCCAACAAAAGTTTATATTTTGCCCATGTGGATCAACAGAGGAGGCAGGGATGGTTTGGGGTGGTTCGACTCAGTCATCCAGGAACCCAGGACCCTCCCTCCTCCATCTTTCATCTCCATCTTCACCTCTTAGAGTCTTCCCCTGGGTTCTCTGCATCTGGTCAAAGAGAGAAGGAGAGAGCATAGAGATCACATTTGGTAAGTTTTTTAGTGTCTAGGCCTGCCAGGCCTCACTTTTGCGCACATTGGCCAGATGTGGTGACATGACCAAGGAGGAAGTCTCGGAGGAAAGGGAAGTGGGGGTGGGTGAACATCAGCAGGAGGCAGGTCAGAGCAGCGGCTCCTGGAGAGCAAACGTGACCAGAACACGAGAGAACTGAGGCCCTGGAGCGGGAAGAGGCCCCATGAAACAGGAAAAGGTCAAAGTACAGGGAGCAGGAGGGCACTGGGCATAGTGGCCCACAGTCGTGATGCGTTGGGCCACTCACCCAAGCATCTGTGTGTACCAGGACTGGACAGGACGTGCTGCGGATGGTGTTGGAAGAGCAAGGGGCAAACAGTCTTTGGAGGACCCAGGGGGGGATGCATGAAAATCAGGAAAGACAACAACAAGCACCAGAGACAAGGTGCAGTCCCATCCCTCCAGGCTCCTGTGCTGTGCATCTGGCAGAGCGACTCAGACGAGACACAGCCACTGAGAAAAGGGAAGAGCTGATGGCTCAATAGAGCCAGGGAGGCAGAGAAGAGAGACCAGGGAACAAAATTCCCTGCCCCTTCCGAAACTCAACCTTTGTAATCAAGACTATAAAGAAACTGGGAGGCAGCACAGAGAGGTCTGCACAGCCCCGGGTCCCACATGTGTGTTCACTGTGGCCGTGAGGAGGTGGGGTCTGCAGACTCAGGTACCCATTGCCCTGGTGGGGCGGGGGGGGGGTCTCCATGTAACAGTCCACACATGCGCTGAGTGGTGCCTTCCTATCCATAAACTCTGCATGTGACTTTGTATTTCTCATGCTTCTAGAAATGTCTGGAAAACAGCAGGGACCATGCTTAAAACTCATAACCTGATGGAAGTTATGAAATATTGCCATTGCTATGTCCGTTTTTGGGGAAAGCTCAATTAGAAATAGACACATCATCCTTTTCTTGGAAGGTCAGTTGATTCAAACCACCTCAAATGGAAATGATTTCTCATGATACGTCTATGGAATATTTTCTGTCTTCAGCGTCTCAAAAGTCCCAGGTAATTTAAGGGCAATTAACCAGAAACTTCCCTGTGATTTTAGTCCAAATTTCAAAGCTTTTCTCATCCAAGCTTGTCTAAAAAAGAGCTTCTCTGAAATCCATGTCAGAATTTTCCATGTGAGTAACAATGGCCAAATCAGACAATGTTTTTGAAACTTTGAGAAGAAACCGGGTCATTAACGATACCAAGCTTTGTTTCTCTGCCAGCCAGCGTGGCAATGCACTTGGGGAAGAAGGAGCTGAAGGACCAGTGTGGACCACGAGGCTCTGTCCCTTGAAAGTGGCGTGGGGTTCTAAAGGCGCTCACTGAGAGCAGTGCCTGTGTCTTGTTCTGTTGTGGTTGCCGTTCTCGTCACAGGCATTTCTTCTTCAGCTACCTTCAGGCTATCAGAATGCCACCAAATGAGATTGCAGAAGTGGTCGAGTGAGGGCCAATTCCCAGAATGAATCCCCCGTTCATTCATTCCCAATCTGCAGAACTCATATAAGCTAAACACCATGAAACTGGAGACACACTCCTGGTCTGCACCCCAGTGGTTCTCAACAGTGGATCTCAGTTTTGCCCCTCAGGGGACATCTGGCAATGTCCAGAGACATTTTTAACTGTGTCTAGGGGGGGATGCTACTGGCATCTAGAAGGTGGAAACCAGAGACGTTGCCAAACATCCTACAATGCACATGTGTTAGCTCATGCTGCCACCATAAATAACGACTGCAGGGCTTAAACAACAGAAATTTATTTTCTCACAGTTCTAGGGGCTGGAAAGTCCAAGATCAAGGTCCTGCTGTGTTTGGTTTTTGGTGAGAGCTCTCTTCCTGGCTTGCAGACAGCCACTCTCTTGCTGTGTCTTCACATGGCAGAGAGAGAGAGAGACAGTAACATCTTTAGTGTCTCTTCTTATAAGGGCACTAATGCCATCAGGAGGACCCCATCCTCATTATCTCGTGTAGCCCGAATCCCCTCCTAAATGCCCCATTTCCAAATGCCATCACATTGGAGTAAGGACTCCAATATACGAATTTTGGGGGGACAAAAACATTCAGTCCATAACAGCACACAGCAAAGAATTATCCAGCCCAAAATGTCAATAGTCTTGAGGTTGAGAATCCCTCCTGCACCCCAGAGTGCACCACTGCTGATGCCACAAACCAGCCAGAGAGAGTTACTCCTCCTAAAGCCAAAGCTACACAGACAGCCTCTCATCAGTTGAACCATCTTGTAAAGGAAAGTAATCTTGTTGTTTATAATCTCATGGAAACCACTGAATGTCACAAATATATCCAGTGGGGATGCCATATAGGAGAGCTCCCTCATTGGTTTTCTAGAGCAGAAAGACTGCTGCTGTGTGAACTTATACTCACTTAACTGGGAACTTCTTCTATCACCTTAGAGAAACAAGGGACACTTATGCTTCACCTAGGTATACTAATGTCTCTGATTTTATTTCTCTTTCATGAGATGCATGGTGGCATGGCCATAAGAGTACTGAGTGGTGGGTGAGTGGATATATGAGAGTGGGCAGTGAATGTGAAGATCTTCGTGTCATGAGTGTCATATGACCTGCAAAGAGCATGCACCATAGACGAGGCACTAAACAACCCAGTAGACACAGTGACTCTGTCATCAGCCATTCCAGCGCTGGCATGACGGAGGCCACTCATGGCCCAACATCAGGGACCCCACTCACCCAAGCTTGTCTAGCTGCTGCCACTGCTGAACATCCAATCTGCTGGCAAGAGAGACTAACACTGATCTCTAACCCACTAACACAATGTGACCCATCTCTTGCATCTTCTTTTTAGTGGCAAGTTGACTACATCAGGTGTCTTCCATCCTGGAAGAGCCAGTGGTTCCTTCTCATAGGAATAGACCTGCATTCTGGGTTTAGCTTTGCCTGTCCTGCCTGCAGAACCTCAGCCAGCACCACTATCCAAGGGTTTATGCAGCATTTGATCTGGCATGGGGTCCCACATGGTATGGCTTCAGGCCAAGGGACCCACATTGCAGCAAAGAAGGTGTGGGACTGGGCCCATGGCCATGAGATACACAGTCTATCTCACCTCCCAGATGGAAGCATTGGAACAGCCTCTGAAGGCACACCTGGAAGCCCAGCTCAGAAGTAACACTCTGCAAAGATAGGGTTGCTCTCCAGGGACACAGGATACACACTGAATCAAAAATCTTTATGTGACGCTGCACCTCCAAAAGGAAGAATCTATGGGTCCAAGAATCAAGGGGTAGAAGCAAAAGTGGCCCCACTTGCTGTCACCTCCATTGACCCACTGGGGGAATTTTTATTTCCCACGCCTGCAAAGCTGGGCTCTGCAGGGCAACAGGGCTTGGTCCCCAAGGAGGCACACTTTCATTAGGGGACCATCACCGGAGTCTCACTGAATCATAAGGTCAACAGCCACATGGGCAATCAAGCAGAGGAGTCACCACCCTGGCCTGGTCATCAGGGAGAGGCTGGGCGCATGGTGTTCCAGGTGACCCACTGAGGCCTCCCTGTGTGCATTCTTACCTCCAGGTGACTGTACGTGGACAGGTACAGCAAACCCAGCTGGAGAAGAGCACAGTGACAGGGACCTTGGGCCCCTCAGGAATGAAGGTCTGAGTCATGCCACCAGGTGAGACACCAAGACTGCAGAGGTTGTGGCTGAGGGCAAGGGGACCCCAGACCGAGTGTGGAGGAGATAGACCCTGAGCCCAGCACAGCAGTGGGCGCTGTAATGTCTCCTGCAAATCTCCCTGCTCTAAACTTCTCCTGAGGAAGAGAGGCACACCATACCACGGAGGAGCTGCTCCCTGAGAATGTGGGGAAGTCTGTCAAGTGCTACAAGAGGTAGACAGCGGGAAGCATGGCCCAGATGGCCCTCCAGGAAGGACTTCCTGCCACTCGCAGGGAGCACTATCAGCACACAGCTGAAGATCAGCGTGGGCAGCAGAGAGTGGCCCACCTCCGGGACCGACAAGGCCGGAGTGGAAATGAGCCCCTGAGGGTGACTCTGACTCCAGCGTTCCCCTCCAGGTGGGCCGAGGCTTCATCAGGCCTACACTGAGGTCCAACTTTTCCTTCTGCGCAGTCCTGCTTCTTCACCTTTCTTTCTGGAGGAGCTCCTCTTGCACCCCAAACTCAATCGCAGTATCTGCCTCTGGATAACCCACCCGCAGCACAAGGCACTGGATCATGTTCCTCCAATAGCCACCTATCCAGGAGTGTGGGAAGTGGGGAGGGGAGATCTGTCTGCAATGCCCCCCATTGGCCCGAAAATTGTTATTCAAGGGTAACTGATCACCAAGGACGGAATGGAAGAAGTGCGGCGAAAGGGCAGCCTGCAGCCCGAGAGACGTTTGTGAAAGGGCTAAGCAGAATTTCGAGGCAGACATCCTGAGACATTGATGGGGGTCGGCAAACTTTTCCTGTAAAGGGCCAGATAGTAAGTATTTTTGGCTTTGCATGGACTCTGCTGCAACTATTCAGCACTGCAGTTGTAGCATAAAAGCAGCCCCAGACACTAAGTAAAACGGCTTGGCTGTGTTCCAATAAACTTTACACACCAAAACAGGCAGCAGGCAGATTCCACCCATGGACCACAGCTGCCGACCCCTTTATCTCCTTCAGTGATCATCTGGATGGAGAAGATGTAGATCCACCGCAGGAGTGTGAGCTCTCATCTTTTTAAATACTTGCTGGTGTGAGTCCTTCCTCCCGCTCTGCCTCGAGCCTCCTCCGGGTAACTTCACCGTCTGGAAGAGGATCAGGGCTCCTAACCCTGAAGACGTGGTTGTCAACTGTTTTTTGAACACAATGCACAGTAAGAAATACATTTTACTTTGCAACCCAGTACGTACATACACTACCCAACAGAAGAGAAGAGAAAATATCACAGTGCGTACTGGGTAGGAAGGGCAAATATTGTTACATGAAATTCTCATTGAAGTTGTATGTGTTTAAAAGAGAGAGAGAAAGTGTGTTTCCAGGACAGGGTGTAAAAGTATTTCTTAGGGTAAGTCATAGTCAAAAAAGTTTGAGAATCACTAGCCTATAGCCATCACTCCAACTTGCTCTCTCCAGGGATAAGAGGAACCACGAGCAGATTTGCTTACAACCTGCATTTGAATGATACATACAGCCAACTAGATTATCCCTTATCCGGCAATCCTTGTCAAGGCTCCTTTTCAAAAAACTCCTCCTCTTCACATTTTCCTATTCCTCTTAGGTTTTTAACACTCTCTTTTGGCCCCTCTTCAATGTACTTTTCATGACTTCAGTTTCCAGGGGAGAGCTCAGGTATCAATTGTGAGACCTGCTGTGATTTCATTCAAGTGTGATGAATTCAAGCTGCCCTTTCAAATGTCAGCATGCTGGCAGGGCATCCCTGGAGCTCAGGCCCCAGGGCTGGGGAGAGCCTTTTGGATCAGACTTCAAATGGAGAGTCTCACTTTGACTTGAGAGCCTTCCTGCTGAAGTGTCCTTCCCCCACCCCTGCCCCAGTGAGGCCAGGCCTGTGTCTGAGCAGATGACCAATAGCTACAACAGTGGCCAGCACAGCCGGACTCAAGAGGTGCGTCTGTATGACCACCGGCTGTGCACAGTTGGGGTGTTCCTCCTTCCTGTTCACGGCTGACGGGTGTTCACACCGGATTGGGTGTCTGCACATGTTCCAGGTGCCCAGAACCAAGCCCCAGAGTGTCACTACAGCAGGGCTCAGGGCTTCCACCTCCTGGGAACACCGGCCTCCCGCTGCTTCATCTCTGTCCCTCACTCCATTTCTAAGCAGTACCTTGCAAATAAGTGCTCAGTTCATCTGTGCATGTGGCTGGAATTAGGTGCCTCAGGGTATCAGAAGTTAATTATGAAAATGTATATGAGCTAAAAGAGCTTTCAGTCCCCACCTAAATACCAGAGAAGGGCTTTTCCTAATCAAATGGAGCTTATAAATTGCTTTCCAAAAGATTAGCTGACAGAATGGGTCAGAAACTACTGGGACTATCTGTGGCCTGGGGTATATCTAATCACGCTTTACTTGCATGTGGTTGGTGTCATGCATGGCAGTGGCTCCTTGTGATGTTAACAAGCATGAAAGTAGCTAAAATCCTGACCTTACCAATCTGAGTACATTTCAATTCCTACCGAGATACAGAAAATCAAACATTTTTGTCTTTCTCCCTTCCCTTCTTGTTCACCTCCCTTATTTTGATAAGACCTCATTTCAAAATTCCCTGAACAGACATATTTAATCTCATCTTTCATTTCAAGAAGTGGGATTCAAGGGGCCGGCCGGGTGGCGCAGCGGTTTAGTTCGCGCTTGGCAGCCCCGGGTTCGCAAGTTTGGATCCTGAGCACCTGCTGACACACCGCTTGTCAGCCATGCTGAGGCAGCGTCCCATATAAAGTAGAGGAAGATGGGCACGGATGTTAGCCCAGGGCCAGTCTTCCTCAGCAAAAAGAGGAGGATTGGCAACAGATGTTAGCTCAGGGCTGGTCTTCCCCACAAAAACAAAAAAAGAAGTGGGATTCAAGAAGAGACTATCTGTGCCTCACCAGCAAAGCAGGTGGTCCTGTAACCTGAAAGTTACTAATGGAAGTCTCCAACATTCCCCCAATTACTTTTAGCTTTCCTCAAACTCATTGCTTAAGCCTGAGCTTTTAATCCAAATACAACTCACCATTAAAAGTTCGCACAAAATGAAGTAAACAATTATTTTTCAAGCAGGATGAATTTTAAGATGCACAGACACAACTTCTTCGTCTTCTGTTTCTGAAACCAGATAAAAACAACCTGTCTGGCAAAGGACAGCAGTGATAGAAATCTTTCTTGCCCTCACGAGGATGTCAATACACAGAACAGCGCCCCCTCCTGAGTTAAGGGCAAAGATGCTTTTTCCATGAAAATGCAGCCTGTCCAGAGGGAAGCTCAGGCCAGCCTCTGTACTCAGACCTAGACTACAAGGAGAGAGACAGCTCGAAACTGATACCTCGGGATCCATTCTGGACTTGACACTGGCAATCAACGGTCCAGCAAATGCGCTCAGTTTGGGCAGGTTGCCATCTTGGATTTGTACATTTTTAGGTTCTGTAGTGAATATTAGGGCTCATTCTTGAAAGCCAATAAATATTTGGCATCTGATGGTTTTTCCTCTTTGTTTTACAGAGGTGAATGATGATATTAACATCATGAACCTTAGGAAAGCTAATGGCCCTCCCCTCCTGCACTACTGAAAATACTGTGAGGGCTCACCATGGAGGGATATCAGAGGAGAAGGACACTGGTTGACTGTGCGGAGCAGGGCCTGGGCTCCATGAGGCCCGCCCAGGGCCAGACGCTGCAGGGAGCCTTGGCTCTCAGGATCAAGCTGAAGAGGACAGGCAGAAAAAGGATCTGGAGGCCACCTCTGCATCATGATATTAAGACTGCGCACCTTGGAGGGCCAAAGGACGGCTGGCTCCTTGTGTAAACATTTGTCCGTAGTTTATCTCTTCAAAGTACTGTCAATCCCTTGCTGGTAGATTCCCACAGCAGTCCCAGGGGGGCTGCTCAGGGCTTCAATTACATCAGCTGTAGATGGGGAGGGATTTGACGTCCCTCCTCACATGCCGGGAGAGGAAAGACACCTGAGCCTGGTGCACACGAAATATGCAATAGACGTGAGATCCTCCCAGGAAGGAGACAAAACTGCCATTAGTATTTCAGCGTGAATTTGCTCATCAGATGACTTTCTTCTTTCACAGGAGGGTCTGTGCGGAGTGAGAACACTGGCCCAGGGCTTGGAAGAGAGGCTGGAGGGGACAGGAACATATAAAGAGAGATGAAAGGATGTGGAAGATGAACTTGGCTCCTCTAAGTGTTTTCCCTTGTGTGGGCAGGGCGGGGAAGCGGAGGGAGCAGGCTCTGGAAGGAGGGGCAACGGGAATGTAGTGTGGGGTGACTGGGCCTTAGCCAGGAACTTGGACTCAGGAGAAGGCACCAAGCTGTGTGACGGCGCAGAGACCAAGGAGGGACAGCCAAGCAGAGTACAGCCCTAAAGCCTGGGCCAGCACGGGTGAGGCCAGGGGAGCAGGAAGGCCCATGAGTCGGATATGTTTGAGAATCACAGAACTGGGGGAAGAGAGCTGGGAAGCACCTTAAAAATCACATAGCTGAATTTTCATGTTACATTTCGCAAGGAAAAGTTAGAACTAAAATTCAATTGTTTCAATTTAAATCTAGTGGCCCAGAGCTTGTTCACAAATAATAAACAAATAAAATATAAATGATACCAAAAATTTTAAGTCACAATTTATTTTCAAATTTCTCAATAATGCAGTCAAGAGCAAAGTGAGTTTGAATTTGAACACAAGGTTTCAATAGTGGGCATTGACATAATGGCCTTCACAACTTCAGCGTCTGTCAGGGAAAGCAGGAAGACTTGGCTATTTGCACCCATTCCATTATCTGAAAAAGATCAGCATGTAAGTCACATGGGGTTCTGAGGGTTTATTTCAGTCGACAATGCTTGTGAACTGTCAGAAAGTGGGACTTCTTTGGGCTTCCTAAACATGATGACTGCTGGTAAGTTAAATTTATTTATCAGGCCATGGTGACAAAAATGATGAATCAAGAACTAAAGAAAGTAAACAATAGAGAAGAGAAACAATCTTGTCATAAAATCAGTTTGTGTCCTTTAGACAATTTATGAGAAAAAAGTGGAATTTTTCACATGCGCAATACACAGACTTAAAATGTTGATCTCTCTTGCTATGCCATGAGGTGGGAGAGTTGGAGCGTGTGAATGTTGGTGGTCCCCCAGGGACTGAGTAGAACAAAACCCCAAGAAGGAGAGCCAAGTGTGGGGAGACTCCAGGAACATGCAAAGGATTCCTTTGCATGACTTTCTTTGATAAGCCCACCTCTGTGAAATCAAAATGACCTACTGGTTTCCCAGGAGCATGGTTGGCCCCCACACTAACAGTGGCTATAGTGATGCTGTGTCCCCCAGTAAGAATTCCTTCTGCAATATGGCTTCTGTTGTCTTACAGGAAGTGAAATCTCTCCCTTGATTCAAACATCAGCCAAACAGCCTGAGCTCTCCCACAGAGCAAGCGCTCTGGGTGTGAGTAGCAGCACCAGCTAGATTAATTGAGTTAGGAAGAGAGTTTGGCCATTTCAGAAATTAACTCCTCTGCATCTTTCAGTTTGCTTGACAAAAACAGACCAGAGTGAGTCTTGCAATGTATTCTCCTGTTTGGCCACTTTAATCTGTGGGACTCAGACCCGTCAACCCATCTACACATGTGAAAACAGTTCCCATTTAGGAAACCTCCATTTCTCTTTTATAATCTTCCAAAAGTCAATATAGACTTTCGAGGCTAGATACAACCCAGCTTGAGCATTCACTACATTACTCATCAGATGTGAAAGGGGTCCAGATCAATATCTAGTTAATGTTTACCCTGCTGAGTCTGTCCTATGACTGATCTTTTCATGCACTTTCTTCTTCAGAGCTGAAAACTAAACAGAAACTATTTGCAAAACGAAGGGGCCTAAGTGGGCAGGTCTCTCTGCAGAGGATGGGGGCCCCCACCAAGCTGGAATAGTGTTTCCAACTTGGCCAATCCAGATTTCTCTGACCTCCGCTGTCAGCCCTTCTCCAGCTTTAGTGAAAATCCTGTATTCAACTGACAGAATCAGTCAAAGGCAAAGGATCTCCCAGTCTCAAGTCACTTCAGGAAGTTCTATGTTAAGACTTGTTCTGACCTGTCTTTGCTGTTATTTCCCCATAAAAAATGAAAAAAAAAAATTTTTTTGTCTGTGTCTGGATTTATAAAGTGACCTTTGAGTAAATCCTTGAAGTCACTCAGAGTTATTCAGAGCCAAGGCATATTGCAAACACAGCATTTCACAATGGATTTTATGACAAACCCCAACTCTATGTCTTCAGGGCTGATTTCTCACCTGAGACTAAGATCAGTTGCCTCCTGGGCACCTACATTTCAATTCAACAAACCCAAAGCCAAATTAATCATCTTTTCCGTCCTTCTTTCCATACTCCTCTTGCTCCTTCCCTTTGCTCTCTATTTCATAAATGGAACCGCCCTTGGCCCAATGATTAAAGCCAAACATCTGGCAGTCATCCTGCCTCCTCCTCCATTCAGTCACCAAATTTTGCCAAGTGAGGCTCCCTAACACTTCTCACACCTATCCACTTTTTCTCTCCCTCCACTGCCACTGGCTTAGATGGGGCTGGCATCATGTTCCATCTGTGTTAGCATAACAATCCCCTAACAGGTTTCCCTTCTTCCAGTCTTGACTCCTCCAATCTTTTATCTACAGTGTAATCGAAAGTGAGCTTTCTAAAGCAAAAACTCTTACAAACTCATTCCCTCTTTTACAAAATTGGTGGTTCCTCAGTGCCCTCAAGATAACATCCAAACTCTTAAGATAGCTCTGGGACATTCACTCAGCAAGTATTTACTGACATGTTCTCTATGCCAGGCCCTGAGAATAAATGTAAGCAGAGCACACATGGTCTTCGCCCTTATGAAACTAGACTAGTGGGGGAGACAGCACCGCACATGTAACCACACCAATCAATATCTAATTACAAGCTGTGACTGGCACTGTGAGAAGAAATATGACACAGGATGAGAATGGGTCAGGGGTATGTGGTGGTGGTTGAAAGGCTTCCCCAAGGAAGTGATGAGGTGGTAGGGGAAGCTTTCTAGGAAGAGGGAACACCATTTGTAAAATCTATCTGATAGGAGGGAGCACGTGTTTGAGAAACTGAAAAGAAGGTGAACATAGCTGGAGTGGAGAGGGCAAGATAAAGCATGGTGTGAGACGAGAGTGCAGAGACAAAAAGAGACAAAGTCACACTGGGCCATCAGGCCATGCAGAGAATGAGGCCCAGTTCTCTAGTATGTGCAACTGAACCATGGGACTGGGGCTCTGGAGGGGGCTGAGATTTGGGATATATCGGCCAGATCCTTGGACAACAGAGTTTGAGGTGGTTTGAATCATCCCAGGAAAGATGTCATACAGAAAGTAAATATCTGTCTAAAGCAAAAAAGACACTGCAACTGGAGCTGGGCATTTGACCAACAAGGCTTATCTCTGGCCACTCTCCTTCACAGCTCTCATACTCTCACCCAGCGCTGCAGACACACTGACCTACTCGCAGTTCCACAAGCCCTTCATATGCAGGGAGTCACATGAAGGGCTTTGGGTGTCATGCATATGCAGACCCTACATTCAGACACCTCTCCCAGCTTCCACTCCTGCTTTCCCTGCTGATCCCCTACTTGTCCTTCAGGATCAGCTTAGACAACAACCCCAGCAGAATGTGCTCCCAAAGCACATGTGCTTATCCCAGAGTCACAGTGACCCTCCATATTGAGATTGCCTACTTTCCTGTCTTTTCTCACCACTAGACTCCAAGCTCTGGGGCATGTGCTCAGTAAATATCTAAGTAAAAGAATGATGAATTATTTAATTATTTATCCACAGAATCCAGAAGTTCTACAAACCCCAAGCAAGGTAAATATAAAGAAATGCACACCTGGACATATGACAATAAAACTGCAGGAAATCCAAAAGACAATATAAGTCTTATGAGCAGCCAGAGAAAAAAGACGAAGTAACTTCAAATGGGCAATAATTAGACTGACAACTGATTTTCAACAGAAAAGCAATGGAATGCAGAAAACAATAGAATGATATCTACAAAAGAGAGAAGGAAATTAGCTGACAACCTAGAACACCATATGCGGTGGAAATACTCTTCAAGAGTGAAAGTTAAATAAAGACACTTATACCAACAAAAGCCAAAGTATGCAAGTAGCAAGCAGACCCATACTAAATGAAATACTTTCTTCTGGCAGAAGGCAATATTCCCAGAGGGAAGGCCAGAGATAGTAAATGGTAAATATATGAGTACGTGCAAATAAGTCCTGACTGTGTAAAACAGCACTTGTGTATGTGTGAGCAGAAGGGAAGAGAGGCAATTCTCTGAGATCAGAATAGAGAGGCATTAGTTGTGAAGCTTGGAAAAGGAAGAAGAAAAGAAAAACACATTTATTGAGAATCTATCTTCCAGATTTTTATACCACATGACTACCATTCCTAGGGATAAGGACTTCAGCATCCAAGGATTCTTAATACACTGTAACCTCACAAGACAAACTCTTATGAATCCCATTGCTTCTACACAGAGAGAAAAATAACCCAATGAGGCAGGCCAGCTCTGAGTCCTCAGTCGAGTCTTCTTCTCCCCTTCCCCCACCTTGAGGAGGAGGAGGACAATCCCCGCCCCCCCCCCCCCCCCCCGCCCAGGGGTAACTGGAACCTGAGAGGAGTCTGACCACTAGATCTCCTGCTTCTCCTTGGATCTGTCCATATACTCTACTCCACAGTTCTTCATTTTTCATTTCTTCCCCATTGCCAATATTCACAGATTTATTTATCCACAAGGTCTTAGTACTAGAAGGGTCTCTAATGGTCCTCTCTTCTAACTTCTTTTATAGAATAGAAAATTGAGACTCAGGTAGCTAGTTGAGGGATCCAAGCCAGCAGTAAAGTTAGTGCCAGGATCAGGACTAATACAGACAACAGTGGCCTCTTGTTGACTGTATGTGCCGGGCATTATCAAAGGTGTTCTGTATACATTGTCTCATTCTTCTCTCACTACTATAGAGTCAGAATAGGCTAGGTTATGCTGGAAACAGACAACCCCCAAATCTCAATGGCTCAACACAACAAAAGCTATTTCTCATTCATGCAAAGTCCTCTGCAGAGCTGAGTGACTCTCCATGGCAGCTGTCCTCCACGTGTTGGCTCAGTAACTCAATCTTAGGGCACCTCCATATTTTCTTGATTCCCATCACTCCCGTGGTAGGAGAAAGAGAAAGATGCAGACATGAGCACTAACAATAAAATGCTTTTTTGTTAGCCTAAGGAAGTCACATGGCCATGTATATTTCAAAGGGGTAGGAAAATGGCTCCCCTAAGAACTAGGAACTCAGTTGCTGAAAAGTAGTTCTCAAGTCAAGGATGATCAGATCTTAATGCCTGCTTTAATCATCCTGTTTTTCAGCATTCTGAAAGTTCTCTGCCTCTGAATTATTCTCAACACCATCAAAAAATAAAATTAAATTAAAAATTTAAGAATTCACTAATATCTACAACTCTACAAACCTGAAATTTATCCTTGATTCCTCTCTCTCTCTCCTTTACTACCCCCCTCTTACTCACTAAAACCCTACCTAGAAATATCTCTTGAATTTGCCCCATTCCCCTAATACAGCTGCCTTTATCAGGCCAAGCTGCCTTCTCTCCTGGACTCATTGCTCTCTCTGCTGCCAGCCTCATCTCCTTCCCCATTCTCCACACCGACTCCAAATCCAAACCTTGAGCATGCTGGGTTTCCTCTTAATGCCCTCAGTTACGTCCCATTGCCACAATACAAAGTCCAAACTCCACATGGCATAAAGATCCTCCTTGAGCTGCCACTTGTCTTTCTCCACCCTCATCATCACCTGCCCCACCCACTCCATGCTTGGACCATAACAAACAATTGTTGTTCCCAATCTACTGGGAAACACCCACCATTGTTTTCACTACTTTTCCCTCAGCCCTACCTGCCTAATTAACACTTGCTCATTGAGTAAGCACCAACTCTACCCTCTCTCTCCATCTCCTGTGTTATTTGAAGGCCTGAGTCCTATTCACCTCTGTATTCCACAGTCTAACAGAGTGTCTGACACAGCAAGTTTTTTGTTTTTTGCTTTTTGGGTTTTTTTGCTGAAGAAGATTAGCCCTGAGCTAACATCTGTGTCAGTCTTCCTCTATTTTATATGTGGGTTGCTGCCACAGCATGGCCACTGACAGTGGTGTAGGTCCACACCTGGGAACTGAACCTGGGCCACCAAAGTGGAGAGCGCCGAACATAACCACTAGGCCATGGGGCTGGCCCAAAAGTATTTTTAAATGTTAAATTTTTAAATAATAAATGAATACTAACTCTTCTGCTTGGCGTGCAGAGGCTGTGTCCCCAAGAACCTGGATCCCTATTCACGGCTGATAAAACTAGTAGTAGAGATAGCCCTCATTCATATGGTGCTTACAATATACCAGGTACTATTGTAAGTGTTTTACATGTACTAACTCACTCAATCCCCTCACAGCCCTGGGAGGGAAGCACTATTTATTATTCCTATTTTCCCAGTGAGGAACCTGGAGCACTGACTGGTAAAGTGACTTGCCCCAGATTATACAGCTAGTAGGTGGCAGAGCTGAGACACAGACTCATGCTCCTCACCTTACTGGGTCCAGGGGGAGCTAAGGGCTACGTCCTCATCCACACATAGACCCTCTGGTGGAGGCACCCCCTATTCCATACTGGCCCAGTGTGCAATGCACCTGTCTCCTGAAAGCAGGGGAGGGTGATCACCTCTCCAGTTCAAATCATTCCCTCCAAATCCAGAAGGGACAATGGTGGGTGTTTGGCTGATTACGGTAGAAGACTGCTTTTACCCTATTGACTCTCAGATTGACCAAAGGGCAGGCCAAGGAGATAGGTAAAGTTCACAAGAAAAGGATTCAGCCTCCATCTAGTAACAATGACTAACACATAATGATACCTATGCAGCAGAAAGTCTTCTAAGGACATGCATGCATTAATTCGTTTAATCCTCACAACAACCACTATGGAGTGGATGCTATCTCTAGCCCCATTTTATCAGAAAGGGAGATAACTCACTCTGATGAGGAATGTCCTTGCCCAAGGTCACCTGACACCTAAGTGGCAGGGCAGAGATTCCCACCCAGACTTTTGGCTGCAGAGGGTGCAGGTGGAACCTAGTCTCTCCAAGACACTGGCTGGGTCATTGCAGGCCACCTGCCAGGTCACTTCTGATCCACGAAGGCAGCTTGCTTAGCTCACCTCCTGAGCCTAATGTTTTCATTCTCTTTCCCCTTGGAAGCTCAGAGCTGTGCTGCCTTATGCCTTCTCCAGTCGGCCCTGCCCCAGCCCCTCTCCATATACACCTACACTTGCGATCTCTTCTCTTTGTTATGGAGGAAACCAAGTGTGCTTTTCCCCCCATTTACATTGGCCCATTAAGATGGACTTTCCAGAGATTTCCTGTCAAAGTGACGGATTGTCTCCCTATAGTCACCAGGAATGAAGGCTGAAGATGGGGAGCTGCCCCAGCCTCGTGTCCAAGGAGCTTTCTGCCACCTCTAGTCCATCTATGCCAAACTGCCATGATTTGAAAGGATCTGTCAAAATGCACATGTGTATTTTCATTAACTTGCTCCCTATAATGGAAGAGTGAGTCAGGGAGAAGTCCTTCACTGCGTACATACTCTGCAGTTGGAGCCTCCAGCTTTCTTAGCTGGGAAGAGAGGCGTCTGGAAGCAGTCCACTGCCACGTTTAATTAGAACATTCAAATCACCTCATGAAAGACCCCAGAGAGACTTAGAAAGCAGACAACGGTTATCAGGCCTGTCAATATTGATGCCGGGCCATCTATCCATCTTAATTTGTCATCCTGGCCCCCCACGTTGCTGATGACTAAACACTTCAAATGAGTTTTAACACTCTTTCCTAGGATTTATGGATGATACGAATCTTAATCTTATTTTCCCATTGTTGGCTCTGAGTGACTGGACAGATATGAAACCAAACTCATGTCAAATAGTCAAATAGTCCCAAAACTTTCATGATGTTTTGGGAAACATGAAACACAGCAGTTAAGACAAGTTTTGCTGTGTGCTTTTCTCTCACATGGCAAGAGGTGATCAGGAGATGAAGAGATGTCCTCTAGCCCCATCCTCAAGTCATGTGCAAAAATCCTCTGGAGGAAATGTCTCTTCTCAGAGGTTTAGGGACAGAGCCTCTGCTTGGGAGTCCCCTCTCCTTGACCTTACCGTGTGTCATGCCTTCCTGCTGAATCAGGGAGGGTGATGTGTAAGAGAATATTGGCAGGCTTTGGGCAAACACAATTATAATATTTATGTTAAACTCACAACAGGCATGGTTAGTTAACCCACGTCTGGATTCAGAGTCACACAAATACAAAGCATATCAGATGCATCTTTTATCATTTTTTTTTTGAAGGCACTTTTGACTTCATTCTAACAATTATAGGAAGATGTTCCAGAATCACTGATCGACTGTAGATGTTGTAGTACAATCTCCATTTCTCTAGCTTATGACCTCTTGACTTCATGCACATTTTGAAAAAGACATGTTTATTTCCTATTGAGCTTTTGAATTGGGGGTTGCTGTATTCTCTTCTCTTTATTCCTATAAGTGGTTGTTCTTCTCTGATTTTTGTTGTTTAAGGCATGAAGTTACCTACTGTTTCTTGAATTTGGTGAAATAAATTACTCACAGGATATAGCCAAGCTGTAAACAGTATCATCTTAATCTGGGGAAGCATGGCAGAGATTCCTGGCATTATGAGCTTAATTCATTGGAGATAACAGAATGTGTCTTCTGATATTTGGACAAATGTGGCCTCGGCTATTCCCCTATTCCACATCATTCTGGAAAGAATTCAGCAAAGAGAAACTCAACCTTCTGATAGTTTATTGAATCCAAGAGATACTTTTATTTCCTATGAAGGTTATTCTCTCCATCTTAAGGAACAGTGTAGGATAGAAGAAAAAGGTACAGACAGGGACCTGGGGTCAAATCTTGGCATCGCCACTTACTGTGTGTGCGACCTTGTTAAAATGACCTCTCTAAGCCTTAGTTTGCTCATTGGTAAAATGGCAACAATGTTACCTGCCTCACAAACTTATTGTTAGGATTATGTGGGCTAAAAGATGGAAGGAATTTACTCAGTACAGAGCCTGGAATATGTGAGTGTTAAGAAATGCTAGTAGTAGAAGGATGCATTTTAATGTTCTGGAATAGATTATTTAGCTTTGGTCTATAAGACATGGAGTGTCATGATGTCACACACACACACACACACACACACACACACACACCCTTCCCAGTGCTACTGCTGCCATCTGCCGTTGGTTTCTCTTCTTCATGGTGCATTCTAGGGTTCCCTGACCTGGTGGTGAGGCTTCTCTTTTAGGCTTCCAGGCAAGGGTATACCAGAGTTTGTGGTTCCTAAAAAGGCTCTTCCTTCAAGTGACAACATCTGCATTGGAACATGCTGACACCTTTGAGATCCTTCTTGGTGAAATGTCTCCCAGGGAAACCCAGACACCACTCTTCAGTAGAAGCGTGGCAAGAGCAGGTGAAAGCAGACTCCTTCAAGCAGAGCCTGGGCAGCAGGCAGGTGGTGATGAGAAGCATCACTTGGCGAGAGGGAGACCAGACAGGGGACCCAGCTGACCATCAGCAAGCCTGCATTTTCAGCCCCAGATCAACAGCTCAACATCTATTTGCTTCGTGTTAGATTGTACCCTTTAATGCAGCACGTGGTCACTAGAAAGAATTTCTTTTCTCTGCCCATTTCCCCTTCTAGGCATGAATTCCCCCTTTATGTAGAACAGCTCTACGGTCGTGACTGGGTCCACCCTGAGTCAAAACAACCAGGCCTTTCATCTGAGAAAAAAATCCATTCCAATCTAGTCTATGAAAATTGTATAGATCTCAAATTGCTTTTTTAATTGAATTCTGTACTTTTTGACCAGTTTGTTTACACTTCTACATCTTTCCTAAATCGTTTGGAGGGTTTTTTAATATATATATTTTAAAAAATAGTCCCAAAATTGAATTTTAAAAATAAAGATGAGAGAAAATAAGAAAAACTAGTAACAGCAAGGCCTGCCTTGGAATTTGTCCACCAGAAAATCCTGCAGATAAGTTTTGAGATCAAAACTTGGCTCTGCTCAGCCTATGTCCAAGGCAAAGCTCATGCCAAACAGTAGGAAGAGAGTCCTATAGACAGTCAGTTTGCAGCATTCTTTTATATTCACGTAAAAACTGGCCAGCTTTGCCTGGTGAATGCGTTCCTCTCAGGCAATCAGCCTGGGTTACATAGGGACCTCTAAATACGCTTTAGTATAATGTTCCTGCCCCAGAGGGAACGAAAGGCCCAGAGGGTGGCGTGGCCCCTGCCAAGCAGCGGAAGTGTCCGGTCAAGCTCGCGGGAAAGGATGAGACCCTGCCTGGAGCCAGCCGCCAGCAGGTGACCTCACCGAGCGTGGCTCTGGCCTTTCAACTTGTTCATTAAACGAGGCTATTTTTCACCGAGACATCCAGTAGGCCCGTTCTTTCAGGGGGGCGGGGCGGGGCGGGGCCGGCGCTCACACCTTCAGCCGGGCGCCGCCGCGAGGCGCAGGTGTGCGGCCTGGGCCTCTGTGCGCTTGCGCAGGGTCAGGGCCCTTTGGAATCCGCCGGGACCAGCCGCTGTCACTGGGAACAGCGTGGGGGCGTTAGGGCGACAGGTGCACCCCAGACAGCGCTTCACCCCGCAGTAAATTCCATAATTACAGGTCACCGAGTGGGCGCCCCTTTGAAGTGAAGGACTTTCTTCTTGTTCCTGCTGCGGATACGATTTGGCTAAGATATCAAATGTGGATAGTAAAAATTTAATTAACAAATCAAAGCCTTTATCTGGAGTTTTTAGAACTGTGGCCAACAGTTTTCTTCGATCTTAAGAACTCCAGTCAGAGCCGAAGAGAAGAAAGCAGCGCCTTTGTAGTACGTAGAACGTACTTTTCCTGGTGATTGCTCTCATAGATAAGGCTCCTCTTAAGCGCCTGCCCTGGGAAGAGGCTTTGAGGCCCCTCTGCAAAGGGGCTGCATTTTTGAAAGCCTCTGACACTTTACTCTGGTTAACCCTTTGTCTTCAGGGCCCAGGGTGATTCTCCCAACTAGCCAGGCTGTGAAAGATGCTGAGTCTTTCATATGGGGTTATATGGACAGGCAACAGGCCCAGAACCGAAAGCGGAACCAACCCAGACCTTCGTATTAGGAGCCTATTGTGGACTCAGTCTTAGGAGACACGTAGAGATAAAGTAATATTAATTACTCCCAGGTAACAATTTACTTCCCTATCAGCCTTTCAGCACATTCACAAGAGAAACCACTGAGGGTGCCAAACACCGCAGCTGCAGATGAGGAAGCCGGGACTCAGAAAGGAAAAGAATATGTTCTGCCTCCTAGTCCAGACAGAACTCTTATGAATAAAAAGCAAGAGGAAATGATGCACAGCAACGTGTAATTAACATGTAATTAAAACATCAGAATACAAATTTGTGGGTATATATACATACCTACATTTATTTAAAATTATCAAGGTGTAATCTCTGAATGTGATTAAAAGTGATTTTTATTTCCATTTTTTGTGTTCTCTAGCTTTCAGGTTTTCTAAAATTAACATGTGTTAAATTTATAATAACAAATTACTACAGCAGTTAATTGAGCTCTTGGAGGCAGAGACCAAGTGGCCCCAGTAGCTAGCTCCCAGTGCTCACTGCATGTAGTTTGCGATTAGTTGGACTACATGAGGTTGAACTGGGTGGAATGGGGGAGGAATAGAGTTCGCTCCAGATTGCACACACAGGATGTGAAGTGGGTCTGAAAGAGGAATGCAGAGGAGAAGCAAGCACCCATCCATAGGAAACATCTACAAGCACACAAAGGCAGGACACCAATTGACCAGAGGAAATTTGGGAAGTTCCCCCTCGTATCTCTCCCTTTTCCAGTGTCCAGGGAATGAGCAAAACCTGGAGGACTCTAGCTATTCTCCTCTAGCCCATCAGCTGTTACATTGCTCACATTGGCCCTGTGATTCGGAGAAGAGAGGAAATGATGAGGAAGCCTGAAGAGGGAGAGAGGAAGCCCCTGAGAAGCATAGGAGCAGAGCACATCTACTCATCTGATTTGGTGGCAAGTATATCTCACAGGTTATGTCCAAATCAGGCTAAAACTGGGGTTGGTTTAGTCAATTTGGGAGCACTAATATATATGGGGGAGGAGATACAGGCAGGCTGTGGAGGAAGGAGTGGGGTTAGTCAAAGTTAAAATGGCCGATTCAGAAGCAGCATGGCTTAGTGATCTTTATTACTGCATGGGAGCAGACGTCTCCCCTCACCACTGTGTTCCAAGTCTGGGAACGTTTCAGTGCTGCCAAGCCATCTTAGGCAGCTTGTCCCTTGAAGTCATGCGCCTAACTATTTGAGACCATTGTGCCTGAGGCTGCCAGAGGAACCTCACTTGGAAAAGGTCAGAAGCAGTGGGCCAAAGAAATCCTCCCGACTCCATGCTGCCACTCCAACTCATGTCCACCATCCATCCCCCCAGGAGGTTTCCATTCCAATAGCTAGAATGTTCCATTTCTAAGCATAAATATGATCTAAGATGCATTTGACAGTTAAAGATGTTTAATACTGTCATGATTTCTCTTTTAGGTGACTACCTTGTTCGAAAAACAAAAGAAAATGCCAGTGACATGATCAGGATGGGGGCAAGTCATCAGAAAAACTATGAGAAGATGCCATCATGTTTAAAGTATCACATAGTTTTTTGTGTGGTTTTTTTCAATTTTTAAAAATTTTTATTTGTGCTTCACAATTTAAACCCAAGATACATTGACTTCACAAGAAAAGCATCACATAATTTTAAAACATATTTCCTCACCCCATGGTTAAAAGAGAAAAAAAAATTTTAAGAGCTTCAAAAAACAATAGCATTGCAGGCTTTCATTTATTTTTACAATTCACTGGGTCTGCAATGTATTAAACATGAGAGGCTCCTCTTGGCTGGTCTGGTTTTCATAAGTGTGCCTTGCTAATTCATTTGCTCTTGCTTCATGACTGGGAGAGCTGCACAGCAAGACCAGGTCTGTGGAGTTCTTCTTGAACAGCACGCAGCTCAGAACACGCTCACTTAGGCCTTTGACAGACAGGATCTGGTAGAAGGGAAACTGGCATTTAGGCTACCAATCCTGAAGGCAGATATCCAAAATCTGAGGTATCCCAATTAGTTTGTTAATGCAATTAATTAATCTATCAACACATTAGCTATAGTTACTGTTTATTACTGGGCAGTTACTATGTGCCCAGCACTGTAAGCTATTGTTTAATCCTCACAGTGTCCCTGAGAAGTAGGAACCATTATCCCCACTTTTCCAAGACACAATAATTAACAGAGAAGGATTTGACTCCAGGTCCATTTTACCACAAAAGCCCCTCTTCCGAGCGAGTCCCATCCTGCCACCATTCTACAGGCAAATCTGTTGAGGATATAAAACCATATATACATGGTCCCCACCTGCCTGCTATGAGTTTATGGTATCTTTGTGCAATAAGCTATCCACATAAACTGTCAGCTCCCTCTGATAGAATAGAAAGTAAGGCTGTAGTACTCAAGGAGGAGTGTGATCCTGTCTGCTGAAAGTACCAAGTAAGTTTCCAAGGAGAAGTTTGAACTGGCTCTTCAGTGGTGATAATGGGAGAAGAAACTGGAAGGTGACCCAGGTTAATATTTTCCTACATTCTGAGTAGGTTAGAAGGTGAGAGGCCAATCTTAAAACACCTTTACATGTTCCTGCAAAACTTAGGGAGAAAAGATTCACTTCCACGGCTACAATAGTATCTGAGTTTAAATCTCTGGTAACAATCACAAGATAAAGCTAACACCACCACACCAGCACCAGTAGCTGCTATTTATTGTTTGCTCTGTGCCAGACACTGTAGTAAGTCTTTTGCAATTATTATCTCATTAGATCTTCCAGTAATCCTAAATTCCTATCATATCCCCATTTAAGAGATGACAAAACTGAGGCCTACCGAGGTAGGTAAGTTGCTCTTGTTCACACAGCCACTATAGGGTAGACCTGGAGTAGAACTGGGTCTGTCTGATGTGAGAACATGTGCTTCAGAGCTTGGCCATCCTGCCTCTCTCGGTGCAGTAATGTATGGAAGACATGGGGAAGGACTCAAATGGACTCCAAAAGGAGGTTCTTGGAAGATGCACTGTGGAAGCAAAGAAGTTTGCACTAGGGATCGAAGTGACTCTCTGAGAGTCAAAGCAAACCCACAGGGTTGGAGAGAAAGTGAAAAGAAAGATGGCAACACTCAGAGGTGAAGAGTCATCATTTCCCTTTTTTCCTCCAAGAGAAGTCCATCCAGCAAATAGTCCAAGTCGAAGTACATGTGCCTGGTCCAGGATGACAGCAGGTGATGCACACAACAAGTATTCGTTGAGTATTTGTCCCCCGAGGAGGCCCAGATCCTCAGCCTGAGAAAAATGAACATCCACAGAATGGGATCTGGCTGGCCTGGGAAATTTGGGATTCCAAGTGAAAATACTGACTTGATGTTTGTTACATGTTATTTCCCCTCTGGGAGGTATATTTGTAGTACTAGAGTGCCTGTCCCATAGTTTGATATTCCCCTGGTCAATACACTCATTAGTAGAAAGCTGATGTAAGAATGTCACATTGGTCTGTGATTGGCTTTTCGTTTGACCAACACTGAAAGGCTGAGCCGACTGCTGGCCAAGCAGCCTGGGGTTATGACTCCAGGAAAGGGTCAGGTCACACAGCACAGAGCTACCAAGAGTCCTCCTCTTCTCCAGTTCCTTCTCCTGCTGACCCCATATCTAGTCCTCCACCCCATTGAGGGTCTGTCCCCTCCTTCCTCCAAGCCTCCAAAGAAAGCATCAGAAGGGATGTAAAAATAATGGCCTCAGGGAAGAGGTTGGGACCAAGAGTCAGGGGTCCCGGAGTTCAGCCTGGGCTCAGCCTGGAACCAGCTATGTGATCTTGGGCAAATCAAGTGTACATAAAAACCCTGCTTGAAGGACACTGTGAGCTACCAGAACAATGAGAAGTTGCATGTGCAGAAGAGAGGGAAGCCACCAGGGAGGAGCTCTGGGTTTGGGGGCCACTCTTCCTCATGGGGCAGATGCCAATTCCAAAAGCAAAGGCAGTGGCTGAGAAGCTGAGCAGAGCTTTTTACAAACTCGTGGTACTGGGGGATTCAAAACTTATGCCTCAGCAAAGAGAAGAGGCCCTGGGAAGCAACCCAGGTTCTCCATCCGAATCCTGGGAGGCTGCACCCAAGGAGCAAGAGGGAACCAGAAAGGGACCAGCTGTCACAAAGACTGAAGCCCAGCTTGGTGCCTGAATCATCTCAGTCCTGACTGGATGAAGATGCTCAGCAGCCTCTCAGAAGCAAAAGTAAATTCTTTAGGCAGAAACAGTCCCAGATAGGAACCCAGGGATGCAGAAGGCACAAAGAGCAGGGAGGATGTGGGTAAATAGAAATGAATACTAACTACAGAATACAACAATTCTGCCCTGAAGGGTTTTAAATATGTGTAAAATTAAAACACACACAACAATAGCACAAAAGGAGGGAGACAGGTAAATGGATGTAGCGTAAGTGTCTGACATTAAGCTTCTTGATTACAACCTAAGTGCCTGACATTAAGCTTTTGATTGCCAAGGCATCCATTTCCAAGATATCCATCTCGAATAAACATATTGCCAGCTGTATAACACACTACCAGATAAAGAACCAGGCTGCCCCAACCCATGAATTTCCCCTTTCAGAAAGGCCTGGGTGACCCCGCTTTCCCCTTCCCACACTCTAAAATTCCCACTCTTATGCTTTAAATTTGCCAATAAACAGTGAACTCACCAATCCCTAAGCACCCCACCTTCGACCCTAATAAAGGCAGAGCCTCAGGGCCACGCTCCCTCCCTCCCTCTCTACCTGTGACCTCGCTGTGTGGTCCTGGTGTGCCTCCAGGACTTGTGAGTAATAAATCCTTTTTTTTCAAAGTTCCCCAATGTTGTTGTTGAGGTGCATCTTGCAATCTTAATATGAACCACAAGGCCCAGTACAGACACATCGCTCCAGTTGGGGGAAATGTCTGTGGAGGTGCCTCAAGTTGTCTGGGCCCAGGTGAGGCCCCCGGGCATTCCTAGCCAACAGCATCACTGTCAATAGGCTGAGACCCACACAACAATGGAGTTAAAGTGTTCTAAGTTCCCTTTATTCAGAAAGTGGTAAAAGAATTAGTTTATATTAGACTTTAGTGAGTCAAAGAAGGATATTATAATTTCTATGATAACCACTAAAAGAACAGTAAAACAATATGTA
The DNA here is from genome assembly GCA_031878705.1 of Tapirus indicus. Classification (NCBI taxonomy): domain Eukaryota; kingdom Metazoa; phylum Chordata; class Mammalia; order Perissodactyla; family Tapiridae; genus Tapirus; species Tapirus indicus. The sequence goes on from CM062917.1 coordinate 58,401,162, forward strand.
ACTAACAAACTAATAGGAGAGAAAGAAGAATAAAAAATGACGAATAAAGGGCAATAAAAGAAAGAGAAAAGAACATAGAGAAAGGGACAATTAGAAAACAAATAGTACAAGGGTAGACTTTACCCAAATATATCAGTAATTACATTAAATGTAAATGCATGTTTCAATTAAAAGACAAAGATTATCAGACTGGAATGGGGAAAAAAAAAACTGATGCTCACAAGACCACACTTTAAATATAAGAATAAAGTAATATTGAAAGGATGGGAAAAGATGTAGCATGCAAACAATAACTAAAGGAAAGCTGCTGTAGCTGTCCTAATATTACACACTTTAAGTCAAGAAGCATTCCTAGAGATAGAGAAGAATTTCATAATGATTTGCCTAATAGAAAGCAATAATTTTACCAATGTTTCAATAAGGAAGGAGTCAAGCCATAGAGTAGGAGAAACTATTTTTCATGTATCTATCTGACAAAGATTCTCAAATTCAGAATACAGTCATGCACTGCATAATGGTGTTTCAGTCAACGGCAGCACATATACGATGGTGGTCCCACAAGATTAGTACCATAGAGACTAGGTGTGTAGTAGGCTGTACCATCTAGATTTGTGTAAGTACACTCTGTGATGTTCACATCACAAAATCGCCAGACACATTTCTCAGAACGTATCCCCATTGTTAAGCAATGCATGACTGTGTAGAAAAAACTCCTACAAGTAGTAAGAAAAAGGAAGACAGTACAATTTTTTTTTAAATGGGCAAAATGTTAAACAGACACTTCACAAAAAAAGGATATCCAAATGGTCAACAGACCTATGAAAAGCTGTTCAATTTTATTAGTCATCAGGGAAATGCAAAGTAAACCACAATGGGATACCGGTACACACCCCCAACTTAATGGCTAAAATTAAAAGGACAGACAATACTAAGTGTTGACAAGGAGGTAGAGCAAATGAAGCTCTCATACCCTGCTGAGGGAGTGTATATATTGGTACAAACCCTTGAAAAGCTATGTGACAATATGCACCAAAGTTGAACAGACATGCCCTATGACCAAGCAATCGCACCCCTAGGTATACAGCCAGCAGAAATATGTGCACGTGTCCACCATGGACATGTTCAAAGCAACTTTGTTCATGATACTCCAAAATAGGAAGCAGTCAAAATGCCTGTTAATTATAGACTGGATAAATATGGTGTCTGTAGTATATCCACACAATGGAATTCTGTTTAGAAATGAAATGAAATGAGAGCAAGTGAACTTCTACACATGCAGCCACATAGGTGAAACTCCACAGCATGGATGAATCACAAAAGCATGGTGCTGAGAGAAGGAAGCTGGGTGCAAAAGAACACACACTGTATGGTTCCATTTATATAAAGTTTAAAACCAGAGAAAAGAAATCAATGGTGGTAGAAGCCAGGATACTGGTCACCTTGGGGGAAGGCTGTCATGACTGAAAGGGGTCAGTAGGAGGTTTCTGGGATGTTCTGCTTCTTGACCTGGAAGCAGTTTACACAGGTAAGTTCAGTTGGTAAACCTCATTGGGCTGTACACATAATAGGCATGCACTTTTCTGTGTGGATGTCATTCTTCAGTTTAAACAAAAAGTTTATTTCAGTAGGTCTAACATATCCTGCAAGAGGAAGACTCTCTGAAAGTTTGTGTCTTTCTTAGACTCTGTGTGAGCAGCAGGGCGGCTGAGATGGGCCTTTCATCCCAGGGCAATGGATGTTCAGAAATCTCACACTCTCAGGCACCTCCCAGACCCACATTTTCAGTCTGGGTTCAAGATGAGCCAGTTTCTCTGTCACTAACACCAGGTCAGGGCAGGTTCTGGGGCAGCAAATCAGAGCTGGGCTGAGAAGAGTGCGAGTTAACCAGCAGGCAGTGGCCAAAGGCCCGGGACTCTTTGGGGTGGCCCTACCGTGTCTGTGTTGCAAAATCACATTCTCTAGTAAATGAAGCATTAATTTGATTGAACTGCAACAGGTGTAGGTTAGAAAACAATAACAACAATAATTGCACCTGCTGGCGTGGCAAATGTCAGTATTGGTCTCCTTATATCACTTCTGGCATTTGCTTCATAAATGAGCAGCCGAGTTAATGACCTCAGTTCACTGAGGTGTGAACTTTGCTGTGACTTTGTTTTAGATCTTCGGCTGGCCAGGCCTGGTGTGGAGCTGACAATGGAAGTAAAACCGGGCTCTCTGGAATAGAACTGGCTGTCATCCAGGTTGGAGACTGAGGGTCCGGGGCCATAAGTGTCCTGCATCCCTCCTCAGCAGCCTGCTGAGCCCCGCCTCGGGGGCTGGGTGTGGAAGCTGTCTCTGGCACACAGTGAAAAGTGTCCTCCAGGAAGCCGATTTGATGGGAAGCAGGAGCCAGCAGACCCCAGGCACCTGGCGGAGCAGAAGGAATGCAGGTCTTCAGTTCTGTGGATCTATGCTCCAGTTTTATGGGTAGGGGCTAGTGAGAGCAGATGACTCTCCATAACAAGGGAGGGAAGACTGGGGTAGGGAACCGATAAGGAGGCAGCAAAAGGTAAAAGAGAGAGAGTTGAGCCAAGCGTGAGAGGCTAGACTTTCGTTAGCAAAAGCAGCAGCAGCAGCAGGAGGTTTTAAGAGCGGGGTAGTCTCCTGTCTAATTAGGTAACCTACTGGGTGAGGATGCAGCGTCGCTGCCTGCTGCATTATCTGCAAATGGGTGATAAAAGCCTGCCATGCCCAGAGCCCTGTGTCAGCGCTGCCTGGGAAGAGGGAGCTCCAGTTCCAGTTTGGGGTGAGCCAGGGAGAAGATAAAGACACAGCCTCACAGTGCAGGGCAGAGAAAGAGAACCCAGTCACAGCAGGACAGTGGAGCAAGAGTGGCAGGAGGGGAGCTGGGACACCTGCACCAGGGAGGCAGGTCACTAAGGCTCTCCGAGCCTGCCAGGCCATCCTCTACAGCAAAGGAAAAAAGCAGCGACTGGGATTCGGTGAGAAAATACAGAAAGCGTGCTGGCATGGTAGCTGAGACCTAGTCAAGAAAATAGAGTGATTATTGTCTTGCTCCTTGAAATATCCTCCTCTTGTTTCTCCCTCTTTATGAAGTCCAATCTGGCTAAGGAACCATCTTCCTTCACCCTAACCCTAATCCACTGGCAGGGCTTACCTCCTCTGATCCTGTCCCATCCTCACTTCCCTGGGAGAGTTCAGCTTTAATCTCTAGGTTCTGCATTCAGATCCAGCGGATTCCCAGGCTTGGTCTCAGGCCTCTACAACCCCAGGAGAGTTTGGCTATGAGGTTTTGGTATGGAACTAAATCATTCCAGGACATTGGAGCCATAAGAGCAGCTTCGTCACGCAGTGTGGTTGCAAATTAAGACGAGTAATCAGGTGCCCTCTGGAAAGGGTTTTCCTGCTCAGTAAAGCATCCTCACACCTTGGAGAGTTTCATCTCTTTTATTCTGTCACCGCTTTCTATTTCAGCATCACTCAACAAACCCTCAATCGCATTCCAAACATCCGAAGGCAGGCAAACACCCCTTCTCCCTGGTCAACCTGGTTTTATACTTTTCAAGAATGTGACATTGAAACAAGTTCTGTTCCCTAGATCAATACTTTATTATGTGGAAATCTGCAGATGAAAGAGGTTGGCTACGTTGTGCTGTTGCCTGCCAGAAAATCTGTGAAAACTATTTTCATCTTTGCTAAGAGGTAAAATATTTATGTCTTTAATAAGCACAGTGACTGAGACATAAGTGTGCTTATAAATAGCCACAGCAAAAATGTGCACACACACACTACTTAAGTCAAAGGAATGGAAGGCCCTCCAAGTACCACTCTGACTCCTCCTGGCCCGCGGCCCTCAGGGTGAAAGATAGCTGCCACCAGAAACTTCAAAACAACTCTGCCTCTTCCACAGCCACTAGGCCTCACAAGGCGACCTCCCTAACTCTTGTTTCTCATGGACACTCTTCTTCCAAGTTCCCTGTGATAGCTACAGCTGTTTCAGACAAGATAGAGGCAGCGGCTCACAAAGGCGTGGCTGTCGGTCTCCTGCCGCCGGTAAACTGAACCCTCAGTCTCAGGTTGGTGGGGCAGGGGTGACCTGTGGGCCTGGGCATCAAGTGGTGCTGAAGGTGTGGCAGGCAGAGTTTCTGGATGCATTGCCTATCCATGGGGAGGCATCTTCCAGGACCTTTGTGAGCCCCCCCGACCAATTATAGTGCTGTGTAAACACACGCCCCCAAATAGGATTGTCCAGCTGACAGGTTAAGATAAAGCATCTGACCATAACCACTAAACCACTGGGTTTAGGGAGCTCAGGTTACAGGGACTATGAAACCTGAGTAAAACTTGAAGGACACAGGACACTTTCAGCAGCCAATCCCCCTTCCTTACTGCAGAGTTAATAGCGATGTGAAAGAAAATGTGTGTTGGCACCAGAAACAGTTATGTGACTCGGGTACTATGGGCTCAACTTTGTAGACCGCAGCCAGGGTGACACGAAAAGCTCACAGGACAGAGGGTGCTGAGGCCATTAAGGGCATTGAAAGAGAGATTTCACTGCCATGGGGCAGTGAATAAACACAGTTCACCAAAGAATACCTAGATGTCTAGAATTCTTTGGGAGATGGCAAAGTCCCCAAGCACTTCTGGAAGTATTTTTGGCATTCAGCATCTGCTCCATATGCATGAACACATCATCTCTCCGGGAGAGGTTTGGGGAGATCTAACAAAGCCCTCCAGGTCCCTGATTTATAGGTGGAGTGGCCTTTGAGTTGGCCTTCATCTAATTTATAGGTGGAGTGAGCAGGTGATATAAAATAAACCCCAAGCAAAACGCACACATACTCACTTACTGAGAGTATACTGACACAGACTCTTCCCTAAACCAACCTTCACTTGACACATGCAGAGCATCAGTGTTTATGTTTAGTCACGGACCCAGAAAATTTCATGTGCAAGGTTTTGATTGAAATGTTCAGTGAAAATTTTCATCACATAAAGAATTATTAAAATATTCTCAAATGAAATATAAGTCCTAAACCAAAAGTTGATTATATTAAGAGTTTAACCATCTTATATTTTAAACATTATAAGATATGATTATTCCTACAGATGGCTACAGACATTCTAGGATCGTCCCAACATGCTCATAGGGTCACCAGGGTAAGGACTCTGGCTCTGCCTATATAAGCAATGAGATGGGCCACTTCTGATGGATGGCACCTGAGGCGAGCAGGGGTGTGCTTTCCTCCAACCTCTCAGGCACGAAAAGCATGGATAGTAATTGTCAGGAATGGGATAGAACTATCAAAAACACATAAGATAGTTACCAAAATTGTAAAATGTTAAGTCTCAGTTCTATTGTTCTGTGACAGTGAAAACCTGAGTCTCCATCAGCATGGCAAATGGAAGCTGGAAGCATGCCAGGGCAAGACAACCATCAGTACTGCCTTGGGCCACCTGGCGGAGCCTGCCCGCCACCCAGACACCACCCAGACGCGCCCACGCAGGGCAACTCTTGCACGGCTTTGTTTCACTCCAAAGATAAACATTCCACCTCTTTTAGTAGTGGGATATTTCCATCATGGTCAATGGTAGTTTCTTCCCGGATAAATTGATATTACGTAAAACATTGTCCATATTTCTTTGTAGCAATGGTTTCTTTGCAGCACCCACCGCCCTCTCATGCTCTCACTCTCCTCCCTTTCTAGCTGCTTCTTTCCTCTCTCCTACTGCCTCCCCCCCCTCCAGATTCAAGTCTGGATTTCTGAGAAAGGCTGGACACAAGGCACCTGTGAACCATGGTTACGAAAAACAACAGTGCCGCAAAATACAAAAGTGGTTCAGAACCACAGACAACAGGACTCAAGTCGGGGTGGTGAGTGATATTCGTGTGAGTGTTTAATTTGCCCATAGGCAAGTTAAATACTCACATGGGCATATGATAGATAGATAGATAGATAGATAGATAGATAGATAGATAGATAGATAGATAGAAGATAGATATAGATGTACATATAGATATGAAATATAAAGGCAAGTTAAACATATATATGTAAATTTTCTAACTTACGTTATTCTTGTGTCAATGTTTGAGTATTCAGCAACTCAAAACAATGGATATTTGATTTCTGTTCGCTGAGATGACTGAATATAAACTTTATCATTTGTAATTTTAGTTAAAACTTACAGTCTGTTCTTTCCTTAACAGAGGAACATCATTAGAATTTTTCTTACACTTGACCACAAATTTGAGTCAGAAGGAAATTCCACTACGATAGGTAACTGTGAAAGAATTGGAAGGGATCAAAGAAAAGGAGAATTTTTGTATGCATATTAGAAAAAAGATTTCTGAACATAAAAAGCATTGATCTGTGAGAGATGAAAGTTGGGGAAAAGTCAGCAGCGTGATTAAGTGTATAATATTCACAAAGAGAAGAAAAAAAAATGGTGGTCAAGACCTTGGTCAAAGAGTTCCTCACATCAGCCACTAGGTGGTTCATCTGCCCGGGAGGACTTGGGCAAAAATAACAACAATGACAATAATAAATAATGTTTATTGAGCACTTACCCTTTGCCAGGCACTCTACGGAGAACTTTTCCTATGGTAACTCATGTAGAGAAAAATGGTGGAAGATTCTGAAATGGGCAGAAGAGATTACCGGACATCTTTTCAAGGGAATGCTGGACACTGCCCTGAGGATTTGTCTTTGGTAGACTATTTCACAACTCTGTAGAGATAAAGGTTAGCATATAGAAAACTGAGAGTAATGCAACTCATTCCCATCCACAGAAATGCAAGTTGTATCCAGTGGAATGCAATTGATTATCGCCCTGTGGATATTGACCATTTTGCCAGCTTTGCATCCATGTGTAAATTCATTTCATCACTCCTAATCTGACTCTAAATGCATGGTAACCGAACCAGCTGTAACATCTAGTAAATCCCTCATTAATTGATGAGTTAAGGAAAATCATTGACACGTGTTCATTTTGAAATTGTATGAGTCATGATTTTATTCTCTTTTAAAATTTAGCCTTTAACACTCATCTTCATAATAATACCATGAATAATGGGAGTAGGTTTGACAGGGGCCTTCTAGCAAATGGAGAAGGGAAGGTAGTGGACAACCGATCCATCCCTAGATTCAAAGAAAGGGGCTTAGCATCGTTTATCTAAACTCCCTCTTAATAAATGAATATCCTCTCCCACATCCCTACAAACCTAAGTATCCAGTGCACAGGACCTCACTACCTAGGAGGCCGTCCACTCCAGAGCTGGAAAGCTGTATTCTTAAATATTTCTTATATTGAAAAGAATTTTCTCTCTCTGAAATTTTAGCCATTCCCCCATGGAAAAAGCCTACCCTCTTCTCTACAAAACAGTCTTTTAACTGTTTGAAGGCAAATATCTCATATCCCCTCAGTCTTCAGAATAAAATACATTAACCATCCTTATTTGAGATGGTTTCCAGACCCCCCTACCTTCTTGTCCCTTCTCATTACTCTTGAGCTCATAACGTCCCTCTAGAAATGTGACACCTAGAATTGGAAACAATATTCTGACCCACCCAGAACGTTTTTCCTGTGGTCTGAGCACTAGAAATATGTAGGATGTTAGTAAGGCCCGTGTTTATAATTTGGGGTGTGCCTGTGATTTGCTAAAATTCCTTGTATCAATGAAGCTGACACCAGTTCTTTTTGCCTTTTATGTGTATTTGCTATGTAGAATGAGAGATCCTTTTTAATATGTATACTTAACTTATTCCTAGTTAGATTCATTAAAATCTTTATTTCTACAGCTATCAGTAATCCTTTTCATTCCATTTTTTATGGAAAAACATCCTGCTGTCTTCTATGTTAACAGATTATTTTTATATTAACAAATTAACTCTAATGATTAAAAATCTTTTAAATTATTTGATTTAATACCCTGTAGTCAGATACATGGGACTTATTAACATCCTACACATTTCAAGCACGTGATAAAGAATTCATTCTGACACTAAACTAACAATCAATCAATATTTATGGCTACTCTTCATACTTTTGTTTAGGAATTCATGCTGATGGATTCCACATTTCTGACAGTGCTTCATTGAGAAAGCTAGCCAGTTGTGAGAACCCAGCATGGTGATGACAAGAATCCACGTATCTTCCCCAAGATGCGAACAAAGCTATAGAAAATTATTCCAAAGGAAGAAATACCCAACGACCCCTGGGCTGTAGTTAAAGTGATCAACTATCCCCCTCCTGTAACTCTCCATCTTCCAGCCCCTGGCTGACCAGGGCAGCCAGTGGAAGCCTAACCTGTAATCAGAATGGGGGAAAAAATAACAAAGCAGAGGACAGGAAATTGTGGCTATCTCCTCTACCAGATGTCCCTCCGCTCACTGAAGTTTCAACAACACAGGAGCTTTAAATCTGACTTCTTTCCTTCAGAGCTCAGCGCACCCTCCCTGCTGAGCTCATTCGTGGGCAAACACACAGAGCCTCCCTGAAGGTTACTGTACAATGTTTTCCTTGCTTTTCAGACCATTGTTAATTATGCACATAGAGAGCTCAAGCTCTAGCATATGTTGCCAAAATAACTGTCGGGAAAAGGAAAAATACAGTCAGCTCACTAGTTCATTGATCTTCACGATATCCAAACACTGATTTTTTTTTTAACCACATTGATTTTAAAAAAGGGCATTTTGACATCCCGTATAGAAGGTCTATATAGACTGAATTCTTCAGTGCTCTTCAATGTCAACATATTGCTTATCACATAAATTCTTCATGACATGTAAATGCCCCTTTGATATTGTATAACCATCATAATCATGGGGAAACAGATATTGAAAGAGTAGGCAATAGGCCAAAGGTCACAAACAAGGTCAAGGATGAAATCAGATTTAAGAGTGAAAGTTTCCACTTCATTACTCGTTCGTTATTCCCCAGTGAGACTCCAGTACATCCTGTTAGATCTTGTTATGTCTACATTCAAATCTACACTCAAAGTGAATTTCTATCATTAGCAAGTAAGAAAATCATTTGAGTAACATCACAGAATTCAATTATCCAATTTGATTATTTGGGTATAGAAATGTGGGTAACTTTTTCAATGTCAAGTAACACCTTCAATGTTTCCCTTTAGTTAAATCTGGCTAACCTCTTAACCCTAAGTTGAGCTCCTAGTTCACTGTTAATTTCATTCCTTTAGGAGAGACTGAGGTAGGAAATATTGGCAGAATTCCTTGATCATCTGTTCTGCACACCAAAGCCTTCACTTTCTGAGTGAGCAGCATTCATATTAACTGGTGTACCACCTCAGCTGGTGTCCGGAAAACCCCTTCATGCATACCAGGGAGCCTTGGATAGGCAATGAAGATTTCATTTGAACAGAGAACCAAACTTGCACCACTTAGTGCACTGATTTAGCAATAAGGTTAGAGCAATCCCTTGGCTATTCCAATTTGTTAGAAACGGAAACATGAGGAAGCTGTGCATGTGACTTCCGTGGGGGAGATAATCCCACAGCTCACAGACAGTGCTCAAAAATGTGGGGAGAGCTCCCTGGCGACAAAGCTGTCTTCAGAGCAGGGCTGGTCCAGGAGCTCATAAGAGCCAAAGACCAGGCCGTCCAACACCAGCCCTGGCCAACAGAACAAATGAACAATTGAGACCCTTGGGGAAGGAGTTCCAGGGCACCAATGCACAGAGAGCAAGCCGCTCAGAGCCAATTGTGTCTAGGTTTCTCAGATCAAAGATCAGTTTGGGGAAAAAGGAAGTTTTGAATTTGACAGGATTTTCCTGGACACACTCAAACAGGAATAACGTGACAGGCCAGGAGCAATACAGTCAACTGCAGGCAACTCTGTGGGCAGTGTGGTTGGCTGCCCGGGGCAGATTTCTCGGGCCGAGGTGGTGCTGGTTTAAAGAAACCTCGCAAGGAAGAAAACTAGCCCTCAACGCAGTAATCCACAAAGCTCGTGGGAGAGTCAGAAGTAAAAGGAGGGAGGGGGGGAGACAGATTAAAGTCAGCAAAGGAATTCCTTGACATATGCCCAATGAGTTTTGACACTTTGATAGGAAGAATCTGTTACAGTGCTTGAAAGTTCCAAGCCTCACCCCGCAGGGTACGGAGGAAAGGAGCAAAGAGTTCAAAGTGAATAATTACCTGTTATTGATGTATTATATTTAAAGACCCTGGCTAAGGATTAAAGACACGCTCAAGGCCGTTAACAGCCTACAGTAAACAAGCCATGTTTCAGAGGGCAGGAGGGAAAAAGAATTTCAGAAGGATTTCCTCCATCATTCTGGAACCCTCTGTAGGTGAGGCAAAGTGTGCATATGCGCACTACACAGAAGGACGTATTTAAGACCAGAAAAAAAATCATCAAACACTGCTGGTCCCTGGGGTGTCCTCTTGTGAGCTTTACTCTCTTTCAAGGACTTTGTCTTATTAACCATTATATTCCTGGCACCACAGAAGGATGGACTTGGATGATTGATTGGTTGGTTGGCTAGTTGAACCCAATTTCTTTCTTCTTTACACTTTCAATAAAAAAAGATTTTATCACTGAAGTAACTGGTAGCCCACCAGACCCAGCGCCATTTCCCTGAAGACCAGCCTAGAGAAGGGATAGTTTCTCCCCAGCAAATTTCCCCCAAAGTAATCACTGGGTATCTCTCTGGAGGATGAGTTTGACGATGCCCTGTCTCGGCTTCTGTTTCCCCTTCTGTGGAATCCGATTCTCTGATCTCTCAGCTGAGGACTATTATTCTAATGAAAAACACTTCCAGGAAATCAGTCCAAGACAGATTTAATTTGATGTGGAAAAGAATTTCAAACACACATTATATCCCTTGGAAATTATGATCAGCTTTAGCTTTCAAGTACAGATCTGAAGATGCCAGAGTGCTTTGAAGGAAATGGGGAGGAGTACTTTTTGTTTTTGTTTTTATTTCTTTTAGGAAAAAGTGAAGAAGAAAAAGAATACTCATCCTTCCTCTGAGGAAAAGACAGTACTGATCAACGTAATTACAATCTGTGGATGGGCAGCACCTGGAGACACACTGAAGCCGTGAGGCCACGTGTGCCTCCTAGAGGCTGCCTGGAAGATTCCAGCCTGCACAGGAAGAGCACTTCCTGTGCACTGGTTCCTGGGAGGCCATCTCCCTCAATCCACACTCTCCCATGGCACCGCCCTACTCAGGAAACTTCAGCCTCTCTGGCTCAAAGCACATTCTCAGAGCTGAGAACCAAGGTCTCCTCAACCCATTTCACTTGCTTTTCCAAGTCCAGCTCCCACATGTGCCCTCAGTAAACTGCCCTGCATCCACACTGGTCCAAAGCTTGTCACCAGAAAAGTCTTCACCCAGCCCGTGGCCAGCCTTGCTCTCTGTGCCTGCCACACCAGAAAGTGATAAAATCTCACATTTATAGAGCAAAAAGGGACTAACCAACTCTCCACCTGAGTTCCAGAATAATAAAATAAAAAGATCTCTTTTACATAATAAGAGGCCATTGCCTCTCATCTCCCAGCTTTTCAAGACCCTGCTCCACACCCTCCTTATTTGTCCTTCTTCTGTAGACTTCTGGGACACACAGCTAAATGAGGCTTGGCTCCTGCCCTAGAAACTCCGCTCATATAGGTCTACAAATACACTAAGAACCATCACAGGAAATGTTGTTCCTCCATTTATATGTTTTTTTTTTTTTTACTGCAGTGAAACATATACAACATAAAATTTGCCATTTTAACCACTTTTAAGTGTATGATTCAGTGGCATTAATTACATTCACAATGTTGTGCAACCATCACCACTATGTGTTTCCAAAACTTTTCATCATCCCAAACAGAAACTCTGTCCACATTAAGCAATAACGCCCCTCTCCCCTCCCTCAGCCCCTGGTAACCTCTAATCTACTTTCCATCTCTGTGAATCTGCCTATTCTAGATATTTCATGTAAGTGGAATCACACAATATTTGTCCTTTTGTGTCTGGTTTATTTCACTTAGCATAATGTTTTCAAGGTTTATCCATGCTGTACATGTATCAGACTTTCATTCTTTTTTTAAGGCTGAATTATATTCCACTGCATATATGTCCTACATTTTGTTTATCCATTCATTCATCAGTGGGCACTTGAGTTGCTTCCATCTTTTGGCTAGTGTGAATAATGCTGCTATGAACACTGGTGTATAAATATCTATTCGAGTCTCTGCTTTCAATTCTTTCCGGCATATACCTAGGAGTGGAATTGTTGGGTCTTCCCTTCACTTATATTTGAAGGATGAATGAATGAACAAATGAGCATTTCCATCAGAGACATAAATTTGTGCAAAAGCACCAAGGCATAGCACAGCCTGTGTAACTCTGTGCCGCTGGAAGCTGTTTGGAGTGGCTTCATTGGGGAACCCAGAGATGAGGCCACGGGGACAGGAACTCTCCTGAAACTCCACCCTTTCCATCTTCTGAATGCACTTAATCTGAGCCTGACAAACTCCCAGGAATAGGCCAAAATGAGACTGGTTCCCAAACTTTCCTCTTCCTTGATACCCACAACAGAGGTCACTCAAAGAAGCAAAATGCCTCATGCATGTCAACAAAGTAGCCTTAACCCCATCCTTTTTTCTGTCACTCTAGAAAGATCTCAAGCTGAGGAGATTTATATTTTTCAGGAAAAGTCATTCTAATGTATAAGACCAACTTTCAATGTTTTATTTTGAACACCTCTGTTACCTACCTCCCAATCAATAGTGACCCAAGTTACTGAGGTGGAAAAGGTTTCTGTAGCATCTGTCTCATGGATGAACCCTGTGATGGATCAGCTGACTTTGGTGACAAGTACCATTACTCAGGACAGAAAATATGGGAAGAGAGAGGGTTTGGTGAAGATGATGACTTCATTTTCAGATAGAGACTGAGAAGCAGCCCTCAAGGGTAGGGTGGGGGCAGAGGTCAGATCTCCAGGGGAGGGTCATCCTTGAGAGAAAGATGTGGGAGTCATCAGCATGTAGGATAAGATTGCTCAACAAAACTAGAGCTTCAGAAGAAAAGAGGATCAAGACCAGAATTGTGAAGAATTCCAATGTATAAGAAATAGTCATCAGAGGTTAGAAGAACAACAAAATCTCATAGTAATCAAGGGAAGCAGTTCAAGGAGAGGGTGATCAATGGTACCCAACACCACCAAGTCATGGTGCAAGTTAAGGATTCCATTGGGTCTGACAACTGGTTGGACCAAGAGGTCTTAGAGTAGGCTCAGGGGAGCCATGGTCAAGATATCCATGTTTGAAGAGTGAAGGGAAGTAATGAAGTGGATTAGGAGTGATTGCCATATTTGGTAACAGATGCAATACAGAGTGGACACTCAAATGCTTATTGCATGAGTAAATGCAAAAATAAATATTTGGAAAGCAGCAATTAGAACTATCTATCACTGGTGAATATATGACTGTCTACATGAAGACTGGGAGATGGGCATCTTTACAATTGCTAAACAGTTACGGAAAAGCCTTGAGCTGTTTTAAATTGGATGAACACTATTTAATGATGTAACTGGAAATTTGCCCTCGTTTGTAATGAATGCAATAAATCAAATCATTAAATGCACTGGAAGGTGATTACAAGATACTCAGGCTTTAAAAATCTGATAATCTGGAAAACAAACTTGTTCTGACTCGGGCAGAGATTTATTTTTCTCACATAACTACTTTTGGATTATCTTAAATGTTTAAGAATATGGATAATAACAAACAGAAAAGACAATAATGACAATAAAGAGATCAACTAGGAAACCATCTGAATTATGGGCTGGTTTACTATAGAAGATTGCACTCAGAACCCTCCCTCAACCTCTCGGTTGCCAGGAGCTGAGGACTGTGAGGAATCAACTCTGCGCACCTGAGGTGGGGAGAAGTGAAATAAAATGAAAAGAAATCTCCTGTGTAAGAAGATGCAAATCCTCACATCCTACTTTAGTCCAAAGGGCGGCTCTTACTGATAACCTGGGTGTACGACTGGAAACACTGGAGTTAAGTCAGATGGAACCGTCACTCCACTGTGGGGTCCTGTGCTTCTTTGTCATTCAAAAGGGGTGAAGGGAGGAGGTAACAGACCCTCCAAACTGGCCCTTCTCTCTCCAACCTCAGTGTCTTGGTTCCATAATTCTGTCAATTTACTCTTTCTAAAATGCCATTTTCATCCTGTTATTCTATAGCTCAAAACTCTGCAGTGAATTTTTATTTGCATTTGAAAAAAATTTCACACTCCTTGGGCTGGAATTCAAGATTCCCTAGCTTCTGGCCTTGTCTTTCATACATGAATGCTCCAACCCAGCTGATCTGCCCGTCGTCCCCCAGAAACTCTACACATGGTCCTGCCTCAGTGCCTTGTCTCACGTGGCCCCCTCACTGAAGGGCCTTCCCTAGTGGGGGAAGCGTCTTCACTAGTGGCTTTATCCCTGATCTTCCTGCTCGTAGGAAGATACATATCTATCTAATTTGAATTTCTTGACGATATAGGCTGAGAAATAAATTCCTTGTACTTCCCACAGTATAGTGCTAATCACATAGGGGCTCAGAAAAAAAAATTGAAATGAATGAATAAATGAATAAAATAAAATAAAACCCAAAGTTGCAATGATTTTGGGAAACATAGATGTATTTGTTGAGATACTTTTAACCTGGACTCAAAACTGCCTTACAAATAAAGAGATTTGTTATTTCTTATTATCACACGTAACCCAAAGCCCAGCAGGAGGATGAGCATCAGGGCTGGTTAAGTGACTTAGCACTGCCATCAGAAATGCAACCATTTTCTATCTCTTTGCTTCACTTCCACCTTGCTGGCTTCATCCCAAGCAGGTCACACTATGGCTGTGAGATGGCTACCAGAAGCAACTGGGGCCAAATGTGTTCTTGTTCACATCTAGTGGGAGATAGCACACCTCCCTATGCACAACCAGCTCGGATCACCCAGGGGAGGGCCATGTGCCAACTGGCTTGGGCCAAAGTTAGCAATGGAAGCAGCACCATTTGCAGCATGATAAATGGCGGACTACATGGAGTCCATGGTACAGCATGGACGGCACTGGATAGTTTTCCAACAAGACTCGATAGTCTTCCTAACTACTTTTGTTAGCAGGAGGAAAGGTGGTGGGAATTGACTCTCAGTAGGCAATCAACAACGTCCACTATAACAGGACTAGAAACTAAGTCACAATGCTATTGCATACATTATCTCATTGAATCACAATGCTGTAAGGTGGGCATGATCATTCCCATTTCACTGAAGAGGAAACTGAGGCACAGCAATGTCTAGCAACTTGCTCTAGCTCACACAGGTTTTAAACAATAGAGCCAAGTTTCAAAACTTGGGTTCCTAATAACTTCATGGCTAACAAAATGACCTAACTGGAAGGCTGCAGGAAAATGGCACCCCAAACAGAGCTCTCCTGCTTTTCAACCACAAAAGCCAAGAACTCCTGCCATTAGACCTTCCTTAAAGGGGAAATTGCCACCACCATCCATCTCCCTCTCGCCACAACAAGTGAAAATATAGAAGTGTTATTTAGTAAGCATTGACAAATTATCAGTTGACGTTCCTGAAATTAGGTAATCAGATTAGTAATTTATTACAAAAAGTGAATAAATGGGGATTCCAATGAAAGCTCAATAATTCCCAGGCACAATCGCAAGCACATTTCATGTATTTTATTATTAAACATTCACAAAAATTCAGTGGGGTACTATTATCCCCAATTTACAGATCGAGAAACTGAAGCCCAGGGAGGTTAAGTAACTTGCCTAAGATTACCCAGCCAACATTCAGCAGAACTAAGATTTAACCCTTGCTCTTAAAACCTATCCCATATCACCTCTACACATTAATAATTCTTGAATCTGTTTTCTTTATCAGAAACTGGGAAACTCACTTCTAACTTGCTTGTAATCCCTGGGAACAATGGGGCCAAATCCTCTCTTCTCTCCACCCCTCCAACGTCCCCACTATCCCGTCTGTTCCAGCAAAAGAGGAAAGGCCAGGTACCTCCGCTCTGAATGAGGTCAACTCATTGGAAACTTTACTCGGATCTAAAGCATGCATTCTCTGTGGGGAGATATCAACCCCAAGGGAGCAAAAATTGATTCTTGGGGGCCAGAAAAATCTCAGATATTATCACAGTTTGTTGTCCTCCAAAGCTCAATGCTATTCAACAAAATCTTATTTCTCAGTGTTTCTTTTCTCTCATTAGGGAGAATTTAAATTTAATCTAATTTTTCTCCTTAGGGAGGTGAGGATGAAAAAAAAAAGTTGAGAAATGCTACAGTGAGAATCCACCCGGAATTGAAACTCGGTTGAGAATACCATGGGTCCCCCCTCCACACGCACTCCTTCCGTGAGTCAGCACTGACTGCTAACCTGCTCTAGGATCTTTCCCAACACTGCTGATCACTGCCAGAGTTTTCCAAATATGTTCTTCACATACACATAGGTCTATACATAAGTGTTCCAAAAAAACGAAACATTGGGGAGTCAATCAGTTTGAGAATTCTTAGTTCAATGCAGTTAAGTCATTCTCTTTGCTGCAGGATCCCTTCAGCCCACCACTGGGCACAGCGACTCTCCGAGAAGTGACCCCAGGCCCGGCCCAGAGCTTTGTTGTCCTGGAGCATCTCCTGGGATGAGGGCACACTCTTGGAAGATGCTGCTTCAGACAGCAGCACCCACACCAGGCCCAAGCCAGCCCTCAGGACATGGTGGAAGCAGCAGAAATCCTTGTTGATGCCATTCACTTCATTTCTTTCCGAATTCAGAATGTTCTGATCCTCAACTCTGCTCCAGGCTGAACCTCAGAAAACGCTACATGGTAGAAAAAAGCTGTCTACGTGGGTTTTGTTCCTGTCACGATCTATACATGCAGCAGCATTGCCATCCACCTGCTCCTCAAAACACACACCCTGCCTGCGATCACTACATTGGGAAGGGATGTGGGAAAGTGTTAATGAGCAAATGCAAACCGATTTATCCAGCAGTGGTGACAAGCAAGAATGAAGGAAGAGGGGAGAGAACAGAGCTCTGCTAAGAACTGCTCTTGCAAAGGGAATCTGCTGAAGAAGGAGATGCGGAGAAATGGAGACCTGGGAGATGGAGGGAACCACCAGGGCCACACAGGAAATTAGCAGTAAGGCCAAGAACACAGCCCCAGAGCTGAGCCAGGGCACTTTCTGCTGACCCACACTACCTCTTACAGCCAGGGGTTATTTTAGTGAAAGAAAACACTCCAGAACGTGAAATTGCCTGATCACCAGCACCCTGTTTAAGGATTTCTGTGCAGCATATTTTCATTTCCTCCACATGGCAGGACCGCCTTCTTTGTTCAAATTTCACCTACACGATCCTAACTCATGCTGCTAAGACTGGTCCTGCCTTCAAAGACTCACTTGGCAAAGCTGAGGAACTCAGACACTTGCCAGTGACAAAGTGTTTCCAACCTGGAATTTTGGAGGAAGCTTGCAGCTATCTTTGACCACCCTGCCTTTCCCCTTCTAAGCCCAGGGGCTATTTTCTGAATTGCAAGCATTTGGTTTGGCCCTTGACTGATGGAACAGATATGTCTCCTGAAGGATTTTTTTTCCTTGTGACCTTAAGATACCTGTACTGCACTCTATGGCCAGGGATTTTAATCTTTCTTGTTTCGGAAATTGCACCCAAGGCTGCAAGAGATACTAACCGCAGTGTCATGCTTAATGTGGCACTTTCCACTGACATTTGTAGAACTCAAATCCAAAATTTAGTTTCCATCTTTGGGACCATTGAGCATTTCCAGAGATTTTTTTTCTTTACTTCATGTTTTAAAAAAAAAAATTTTTTTTTAATGTGTGCTCATGTGCAAGGGCACGGGGTTTGAATGATATTTCTTGTGATTATCTCACTTAATTAACAACCTCAAATGTCACCCCAGAGCATCTTATGCATTGATAAGCCATGTGTTTGCAATCAGCAGTTGCTCTCTGAGTCCAGCCGGCACATGTTTTCAGCTTTTGAATTCCATTTCAGCAACCTTGAGAAGGCACAACATAGCGGTTAGGAATTTGAATGGTATTAGCTTAATGTGGATTCTGTAGAAGCCAGATAACCATCCAGCCATCTGTCTGCTCCAGAATGTCCATTTGCACGTGCTCACCAATTGCTTATTTAATTCTGGGCTCCTGAGGCATGTGCATATAAAGTGGAGGGAATGAAAAAGTCCACTGTTTGTTTGACTGAAGGCCTGTCATTCAGGGTGTGTCTGCGTGAAAAACCTGGTCATTTACACACGAGGAGCGTAATGAATCCAGTGAGGGCTCTGCTGAGCTCTGGCTTTTAATTGGTCAGTGAAGCTTGATAAATCGCTCACTCCTTGGGCTGTATCTTCATGTCCTCAAACATCTGGAGGGAAACTGGAAGGGAAATGTTCCACTGGCCCCAAAGAGCCAGATGTGTGCCATCACACAGAAAGAATGTCCAGATGCCGGACGTCTCCCCTGCATTCCTCCACGTGAGGCTTTCCTGCCGTCTTTCTGAAAGTCAGATGAAGAACTTCTAACTGAGGCTTACTCAATGTCGTGTGGAGCCCTTTCTGCCACTTCCAGTCCTTTAGACGAGGTAGGGGTACAAATAAATAAATTTTATTGTGAGACTAAGGAATTCTTCCTTTTTCAAATTATGATTCTATTTTTAAATAGACTTCATTACATAGATGTGAGTGTGTGTGTTTACCTAAGTATGTAAGTGTGTGAGTGTGTGTTGGCTGGAGCAGGGACTTCAAAACAAGGCTACCAGTCATTGTTACCTGAAAAACTTTCTTGAAATACAGATCTCTGTTCCAAAACTGGACATACTGAACCAAAATCTCCAGTTTTGGAATCTAGGAACCAGCATATCTAAGATGCACCCAGTTGGTTCTGCCTTCAAAGCACAGAGTGGTGTTTGGGAACCAGGGAGTAGGGAATATATAACACTAATACTAACGCTAATACTGATACTAATACTGATACCAATGATTAACTTTCTTTGAACTCCTACCATGTGCAGGCACCTCATTTAGCCTTTACAAGCACCATATCATGTGGGCACTACAGTATTGCCATTTTAAAATTGAGGAATTTGAAGTTCAGTCACAAAGCTGGTAAGTGGTGAAGCTGAACATCCACGGTCCTGGTCTAAAGAGCAGATTCTGGTTAAACGACAAGCTCCCACTGGGCTATGGAGACATCATTCCCAGCACTCTTCTTCCCAGCCCTAAAAGTCTCCAGTTGATTAGAGCTGACTTGGGAGATTAATCTTTCCTCTGATCTAGCCCAAACTGTTTGTTTCACAGATGAAGAAATTTTGATCTAAAGAGAAAAAGTGACTCTTCTGGGAACATCCAGATAAGAACTAAGATTTCCTGATTTTGTGCGAGTTCTTACAAAAGCACCATGCTCCTGGCCTAGTAACTAAGCTCTCTCTGTGACTTAAACATTAAAAATCCCCTTGCCCTGCAAAGATAGCCAAATTTAATGATGCTCAATTAATTTTCTATAAGTTCCAGGTTTAAGGATCTCTAGAGCTAAGACCTTCTAGAATCCTGTAGTGCACCCTAATAGGGTCCTGGGTTGGTTCGTTCGTTTGTTTTTGGTCCAGATAAGAAATATTTCCAAATTCATCTTACAGGTCTGCTTTTACGATCCCAGCTCCACGCACATATATTTAGGGGGTAAAAAGTAAATAAAAACGGTCCCCTCCTGGCATTTGGAGACACCAGATAACAGGTTTCAACAGTTTTCCCTGAGGCTCCCAACTCACATGTTGCTTACTGCTAAATTTTCAGTTAATATGGGCTGCTTGAGATTTAGACCTCAACAATCCACCCACTGACATACTCTGGAAGCTTTCTCTCTCCAACCCACACACAAGATTTTACTGTTGACATAATTACATAACTATAATCTTAGATTGCCAAGACTGGCGCGTAGGGCTCCTTCTGTCTGCTGAAGTGTAGCCTCCTCTCTCACAATGGCCTAAAAGTGCACGTTGAAGGTTCAGGTCACAACCTGAGATGACAACTTTACAGTTAAAACTTCTACTGAGGTGTGGGCCGATCCGTGCCTACAGGGTGCAGAGGCGGAAAAGGCAGACAGTCAGCTACCTCGTTCCTGCTGTACTCCCAGGAGAATGGCCAGATTTGCTGTCCTTTCTTCAAGGATTTGGTGACTCTCCTTCCCTCCCAAGTTCAGGGTATCAATAATTCATATTTATTATAGAAATGAATCCTCATACAATTGTAGGAAAAGCTAGGAAATAAGGATCTGAAGGAAAGAGTCACTAACTAGACCTCCTGAAGCACTGCACAAGTGGACAAGGCAGCATCTGCCAGAGTTGCTGGGAAACCAGGCACATCTGTCTACCAAGGTGGGACAACAGAGAAGAGCCAGTGGAGAAGCCTATGGAAGGCGGGCCTGGGTCACTGCTGGCCAGCAGGGCCAGCAGTTGGGAAAATGAGCTGGACATAGAGCATGGCAGAACAAGGACAAGGTGGACCCCACCAGCACCTCTCTGACCGACTCTCCTGGAAACCACTTGTATCTCTGCATCTGTCTCTCACCACATCTAATCACAACCATCTGCAGAAAGTGATGACTGCTGTTTTCTTTCCACCTTTCAAATATCATGCAACTTTCTCCTTGTATGAGTCTAACTCAGACCCATGCAAGTATTCTGGAAAACATAGCTCCAGCTTAGCCGAGCTGACACAGTACAACCACTGTGGTGGTTACCACAGTCCACCCGTTTTCAACTAGATATTCATATACACCTTTTTAACCATTTTTAATTCCCAAATAATGACAATAGTAAAATTATGTTTTCACGTAACATGATGCAACTATCTCACACAACCAAAGACATACTAAGTCTCTCCCCGAAGTAGCATACAAAGTCCCATGTGTTACTTCATCCATCTTTGGGTGACCATGTCATACAAAACCACTTGTAAACTAAGACTGAAGTTTTCCCTCTCAGTAAACTGGTCATAGGGAGTCCCCAGTGACTCCATAAAAGGGGTTTGAGAGAGAAGAAGCAACATAGCAGAACTAGGAGCCATGAGAACCTGAACCACTGCTTCTATAACTTACATGTGCCTTCAGGACCTGCTCAAGCCCAGTAGTGTCTAGTTCACTTCCACCTGACGACGGAATGCTGTCCATGCCCAGCTTTATGGCTTGGTTGATCAGAAAACACTCGGTTCATGATGGGCAGCATGGATTGCATGGTGGTCCATGGTCAAGTGTTAAGTCTCTACTCCACGTGGGCTTAGAGAGTCCATCTCTATGGCCCTGTAACAAGCCAGAATAGTTATCTACAGAATGGCATGGCTGTGCTCCAAAATCCTAAACATCTGCTCTCTGATTCATTTATAGGGGACTGCCAAAGTCTCAGTATAGCATCTTATATGTCAGAGACACATCACGCATCATGGTACTCTATCACAAGGCCAAAGTGGCAACACAGCTTGCACAGCCATCTACTGCAGAGTCCTCTTTTGCTATGAGACCCACTCAAAGCTGGCAGCCTTTTGGGTCACTCAACAAATGTGTCAGAGTGATGTGACCAAATGAAGTATATGTTGTCTTCAAAATCTATAAAAGTCCATTAGGCTTCGTGTTTCCCTCTTAGTGGAGGAAGTGCTGGATGCAAAACTATCTCTCAACAAGTTTTGGAGCACTAGAAATTTTTACTGAGATAAAAGGCTCCTGAATTTTTGTGGGATCTGTTTCTGCCCTCTGTTACACACAGGTCTTACCAAAGTGTCTAGGTCAGTTTCTCTCCAACTCACTTCCTGCTCACTGGGTCAAACAGCGTGATATCATCAACCGTCATCAATGTAGTAGACCAATGTGATGTCCTGTGGAATGGGATTAGATTATGATGGAGGTCTAGAGAGCTGTTGTAACCCTGAGTTACTTCAGCAAAGGCACAGCGCTAGCCCTGCCAGCTGAAGGCAAACTGCTTCAGGTGACCTTTACTAACAGGCTGAGGGGGAAAAGCATCTGCCAGCGTGCTAGCTGCATACCAGATGCCCGAAGATGTGAGAAGAACACACATCTAGGCTAGCAACCATACAGCTGGGGTTACCACCTGACTGAGTTTACAAGAATCCACTATTGTTCCCAAAATCCATCAGTCTTCTGCACAGGCCAAACAGGCAAGTTAAATAGAAATATGGTAGGGTTCACTACCTCTGACTTCCAAGTCTTTGATAATCTCTACTCTATGTAGGCTTAGAGAGTCAGTCTCTAATCTCTACAGTCCCTCCAGGAACACCATAATGCTTTTGAGGCAGTTCCAGAATCTTCTACTTGGCCTTTCCCATCATAATAGCCCTTGGGTCATTCCATATGTCAGAGAAACAATGTGGGGATTCTGCCAATTGCTGAGTTTGTCTATTCCAATTATGTATGCCAGAACTGGGGATATCAGCATAGGATGGCTTCAGAAACACACTTGGCCCACAGTGAAATGGACCTGAGTCAAAACCCCATTAATCACCTGACCCCAACAATCCCCTACTCTGGCTGATGGACCATAGTAGCATTTTGAGTCCCTAGGAAACAGTGTCATTTCACAATCAGCATCTAATAATCCTCCAAAGTTACCATTTCCCCTTTCCCAGTGCACAGTCACCTAAAAAAATGGCTGCACATCCCTTTGGAGACAGCCAAGAGGAAGATCTACAGTATACTTGTAGCTGTGCTTTAGGGTCGGCCTCACTGCAGGCAAACAGTTACAGCTGTGCCTGCGTTTGCTCTGAGAGACCAAAGGGGCTCACACTCCTCACACTGCCGGACTCTTCTCCAGACGTCTCCCTCTGCCCACTGAGGGCATCTTCCACAAGGCACCTGTGAAGACTTACAACCCTGAATGTCCCTTATTCGGGGACTCTACGTCTCTGCAGCTGCCCAGAGAGGAAAAGCCTACCTGGACTTTGCCTCTCCTGTGAGAACACGGGCCCCGATGAGGTTCTTTGGATATAAATCTGCTTGCACCTTAGAAAAAAGGCCATATAAGTCAGATATTATAAATCCCCTCTGTGTTCATTTCCTAGAGCTGCTGGAAAACATTACTACAAACCGGGTGGCTTAAAACAACAGAAATTTATTCTCTCACAGTCCTAGAAGCTAGAAGTTAGAAATCAAAGAGTCAGCAGGGCCATGCTCCCTCAGAATGTTCTAGAAGAGAATCTTTCCTTGCCTCTTCCAGCCTACGGTGACCCCAGGCATCCCTTGGCTTGTGGTGGCATCACTCCAGTGTCTCCCTCCATCTTTGCATGGTCTTCTTCTCCATGTGCATCTCTGCATGTCCTCTCCTCTTCTTATAAGGACACCAGCCATTGGACTTAGGGCCCACCCTACTCCAGTATGAACTCAACTAATTTCATCTGCAAGGACCCTGATTCCAAATAAGGTCACATCCTCCAGTTCTGGGTGAACATGAAGTTTGGGGAGACGCTCTTCAATCCCCAGAGCCCTCTAACAGTATTTCTCAACCCTAACTCCCTTGTAAGCACTTGGTGGCTCCCTTTAGACCCGTGTTGCCTGGGTCCCACTCCCACCTCCTGAGATTCTGCTTTAGTCTTGCTGGGATGGAATTCAGGCATCAGTGCTTTTTAAAGCTCCTCGGGTAATTTTTCCTGGCTGTAGCCCAGTGGTCTACATGGTGTATGACACTTTCCACCCAGCCTAGATCCAAGGAGAATTGAGTGCTCTGCCCTCCTAAACTCTGGCTCCCAATCATTGCTGACATCCACCTGTCCAGCTGACAGGGATTTTGCAAGATCTACAGTCACTACCCAAACTTTTTGCCTTAAAAAACACAGGACATTGCATCCACATGGTCAAAGTTAGGTCCTGCACACAGTTAGTGCTGCTCAGCCTGGATCTACTCCATTCTGGCACCATTTTTACTTTGGGCATCTATTCTATATTGTCCCTAAAATGTGCCAGGCAGGGTACTTCTGGGAGGTGACTGCACTCTTCTCAGGTGAATGACATCTCTCAGCCTTTGTCATCTCACTTCCCTATGCACCCAATGTACACAGTAACCTCAGAAAACACCACTTGAGGACCTCGAGGGCATTATGCTAAGTGAAACAAGTCAGACAGAGAAAGACAAATACTGTATGATCTCACTTATATGTGGAATCTTAAAAAAAACAACCAAGCTCATCGATACAGAGACCAGATTGGTGGTTGCCAGAGGTGGGGAGTGGGGGGTGGGTGAAATGGGTGAAGGGGGTCAAAAGGTAGAAACTTCCAGTTATAAGATAAAGTCCTGGGGTGTAATGTACAGCAGAGTGACTGTAGTTAACAATACTATATTGTATATTTGAAAGTTGCTAAAACAGTAGATCTTAAAAATTCTCATCACAAGAAAAAAGTATTTATAACTATGTGAGGTGGCTGATGTTAATTAGACTTATCATGGTGATCATTTCACAATATATGCAAATATTGAATCATCACTTTGTATACTTGAAACTAATATGTTATATGTCAATTCTATTTCAATTTTAAAGAAAGAAAACCCAGCCCCTCTTCCTCCTACTGCTCCCTGGGCAGAGTATTTCTTGTAGGTTTGGGTGCCCCCTGGAGGGTAGGACAGGCCCACTGCATTCTTTCCCATCCCCGTCCCCCAGCCACAGATCTGCCTTCCTCTCTCCCAACAGGCACACATGTGCCTGAGGCTCCTTGGGCACAGCCCTATCCATTGGCCCATTTTCCTGCCTCCCCCACTGTTCACACATCTCACAGCTGGAAGTAGAGAACTCTCAGGTGGCAGCACGGACGTTGGAAGTATTGTGGGCTCTGATCCCAGTTGGAGAAGGGTCACTGAAAGAGATGCCTGATCACCTCGGACTGTGGTGTGAGCAAGAAATGTTTGTTTGTGTTGAGTCACTGAGATGTCAGGGTTTGTTACTGCAGCAGAGCCTGCCCTATGCTAATGCTTCAACAGGCCACACAAGAAGGCCCAGGGAATGTGTTCCAAAGACCGAGGCAGCCACTGCCCCGCCCAGGGCCTTAGCTCTGGGAGTTTTTCTCGCTCCGTTGGCAAAGTCTTCCATGAGGCAGCAATTGAGAAGGTAATTTGGCCGACTAGTTTAATTACCTGAAACCACTAAGTCATCAGTCCACCTAGTGCCCCTTGTTCTTCTTCAGTGCTCACCAAAAAACCTCTGACTACGATTTGCATCCAGTATAGCTTTGTTGACAAGGAAAGGATATCAGATCAGAAGAACTCTGAGTTAAAACATTCTTGTGACAGTGTTTCACTGGACATAGTAAACTGTGGCTTCCAGCACACTTACACAACCTTGCAGGGGAAATTTTCCTCCCAAGGACCAAGCTGAGGGGAGGACTTGGATGCCATGTTCTGAAACACTGGTCCCCAGACCAGGGTCTAGCTGATGACTCATTCATTCACTCATCACTCACTCAACAAATTGGTACTGAGCATCTGTGTGCCTGGTGTGGGCACTGGGGATGCTGCAGTGAGAAAAGCTAGCTCCCTGTTTGCATGAATATTGTATTCTGGAGGGTAGAAGGCAGCTGATAAATCAGAAAATAGGGAAGTAGATTACATATTAGATGGAGATAAGTATTCAGTAGGAAAGTAAAGCAGGGTAGGGGGTAAGGAGTGGGGGGGCCTGGGGGGGCAGATTGCTATTTTCCATGTCTTACACGAAAGGTTTCTCTGGTAAGAGGACATTTGAGCAGGTAACTGAAGACATTAGGGAGACAGCTGAGTGGATACTCCCCTGAACAAGGGAAGTGTGGTCCGGGGAGAGGAACCATGGTCACGAAGACCTTGAGGAGGAGCAAGCTTGTTCAGTCAAGAAACTACAGGAAGCTAGGGGGCCCAGTGAAGTGAATGGAGGTGATAACAGGAACGAAGGTCAGTGGGGAGCAGGGTCCCAGAACACGCAGGGTCTTGTAGGCCGTGGCAGGGACTCTGGCTTTACCCAGAGTGGAATGGGAAGTCATTTAAAGATTTGGAGTAGAGGAGCGGCATGACCTGACTTAGAGGGTTTTTTGTTTTTGTGTGTGTTTGCGTGAGGAACACTGGCCCTGGGCTAACATCCGTGCCCATCTTCCTCTACTTTATATGGGACGCATGGCTTGACAAGCAGTGTGTTGGTCCACACCCCAGATCCGAACCTGGGAACTCCAGGCCACCGAAGCAGAGCACATGAACTTAACCACTACGCCACCAATGGCCCCCTGACTTAGATTTTAAAAGGATAAATCTGGCTGCTCTGTTAAGAATAGACAGTAGGAGGAATGTGCAGAAGCAAGGGGAGCTATCAGGGAAATCATTGCAATAATTCAGATGAGAGACCACGGTGGCTCCCGTGATCTATGGCATAGTTAATCAGATTCCCTTAGGGATCTGAACAAGTAATACCAGGAGAATGAGGCAGGGAGCTTCAGGGGTGGCTGCAGGGAATTCATGAGGCAGGGAGCCTAACGGCCACAGTGCACAGCCAGCCTCATCCTGGGACCATAACTCTTGACCTCAGACTGCTAGCCTGACTTCCTGGTGCCAACAGCCTGACCTCTGGGGTACTACTGAACCTTGTCTGCCTAGATATTCAAAACCTGCCTCAATCAACTGTGTCAGTCAGCTATTGCTGCACAAGAAACCATCCCAGAACTCAGCGGCAAACAACTATGCATTCATTCTCAGGCTCAAAGATCTGCAGGTCAGCTAGGGAAGGTCTGCTTTAGGCTATAGGTCTACAGGTCAGCCGGGGGGCTTTGCTCCACGTGGTCATCCTGGGGCCCAGGCTGAAGAGGCAGCAGCTACCTAGTGGCATTTTTTTTTTCATGCACAAGTTGGAAGCTCCCAGAGGGGCAAGCAGAAACACGCAATGCCTCTTAAGGCTTAGGCTCAAAACTGGCACACTGTCACTTCCTGCCACGTTCCTTTGCCAAGGACTGTCACTGGCCAATCCAACATCATCAGGGCAGGAGAATATACTCCTACTCTAGTGGGGAGAACTGCAGAGTCCCATGACAAGGGGTATGGATACAGAGAGGGTGAAAAACTGGGAAGAGCAATGCAACCTACCACATCAACCCATCAGCAGTGAATCATTGACCTCCAGAGGGGCTTCTAGAACCTGAGCATGCATGTGAGTCACCTCAAGAGCTCGTCAAATACAGATTGCTGGGCCCACCCCCAGAGATTCCAACTCAGTCGATCTGAGGTGGGGCCTGAGCATTTCCATTCTAACAAGCTCCCAAGTGACACCGACACTGCTGGTCTATGGGCCACACTTAGTAGCAATGACCCACAGTGCACTCCTAGGGACTGAGTATCAGATCCAGGTGGCAGGAAGTAGAAATATTTTAATTCTCAAAATAATATTTAATATCTCAGAATGTGATGGCAGGACATCTCCTTAGCTGTGGGGGGCCTATTTAGACACATCTGAGGAGGGATCCTGGGGGAACGTATACCAGGTCACTCCTTGAGCTCAGGTACCTGAGAGCTCACAGTCCTGTCCAAACCCCTCAACTTTTCTCGCTGTCAAATAAGGACAAGAACTTCTAAAAAGCACTCCTGCCCCCAAGACGTGTATGTTGAGTTAGCCCTTCCTTCCACTGAGCTGATACATAGTCCTTGTTACATTATGCTCTGCTTCCCCCGAGAGCCCACCCATAAGCTCTTTGAGAGCCGCCTCTGTGTCTCCTCCATGGATCTCCCTAATACCTGACACTTGTTAGGGTCTCACCTTATGTTTGCTGAGTGAATAAACGAGTCAGGAAGCAAGATTTCCATCTACTGGAGAAACAAGACTCACGTGAAACCATTCGAGAACACTGCAGATCAAAGGGATTGGAAGGCCCACTCCTGCTTCAGGCCCTCCACTCTTCTCTGGCTCCTGCCTTTCCTAATTTCACATTGTCGGAGCAGTGGTTTTCTTCATGGCTTCACTTGAGAAGCACCAGGAGAAATTTTTAAAACACTGATGCCCAGCCCACCATCCAAACCATTTAAATCAGAATTCTTGGGGGTGGGGCCAGCCATCGGTAATTTTTTAAGCTCCTGCTGACTCCAACATGCAGCCAGGACTTAGGACAGCTGAGTTTTGGAGGTGGGCAGGCTCTGCGGGCCACAGTGACACCCGTGAGACAAACACAGGGGTACCGATGAGTCACGGGTGGAGTTTAACCCCCACTGCTACGGGCATTGCAGCTATTTTAAATCAACAAACAATGCAGAGCAACAAAAAACAGACTCTCCCAACAGTACCATGAAAACAAGGGATTTTGTTGTGTCAAAATTGACCATAGAGGAGCCATTTTAAAATGGAGTCAGAGCTGCCTTTCCAGAGAAACTGCCTTGCTGTCTCAAACTTTGGAATGGGCCAAAATGGCAATAGTTTTACATGCAATTGTTTGAGAAGTCAGCAGGAGAACGGAAATCCTGATCACAAAGACTGAGGACTGTGGACTTTCTGAAGTTAGAATCAATAGTCAATCAATGTTTAGCCAAGACTAGCTCTCTGCCTCCAACTCCAATGAAAATTCTTTGCCTCTAAAAGCCCCTGATTTTACTCTCTAGCAGGACATTATTTGGGTTTCTACCTGAATCTGCACTCCTCAAATTGCAGTTCTTTGATCCCAAATAAACACCTTGCCTCTAAAACTGGTTTCTGTTTTTGCAGGTTGACAGTTGTTGCATAAAAGCTGGGTGCCTCACTAACCCTCGCAGAACCTGTTTCTTCATGAGTTACAAAGAAGTGATCGGTCCTTGGAAGGACTTCTCAGCTAATGAATGACCTGTCCACAGCGAGAAGAGGGTGGTTGGCAGTGGGGCCGGTCTGGTGGCCCCTTGAGGACAGGAGCCATGTAGGACAGGTCCAGTCCATCGCAGGGGATGGCATATCACAAGTTGTGCTGGGAGGAAGGAAGAAGAATACGTGGCAATCATATGCCAAGGAGGTGGAAGAAAACACAGAACAGGAGGAAGGAAAGAGAGACACAGGTGAGCAGGAAGAGAGAGGGAATGGGCAGGGAGGAGAGGGGTGGAAGGAGAGGCTGGCCCCTGGAAAGTGAATTTGCTTCTTCTCATTTGGCCACATATCTTCTTGCCCCCTAGGGCCCCTCTCCAGCAGCCACTCAATAAGATAAGATCGCAGGCAGGGAACACAGTGCCCTGTGCTTTCTCACTGTCCCCAAGTGCTCTACGAACCTCTTCACCAGAGCTCCTCCCCCAGGGATGGGAGGTCACATCCCCAAACAGGGAACACGTGGAATCTCAACTGTGGCCCAAAGTCCTATGTCATAAGCACCCAGTGGTTTAGGTGGAGGGGAGACCAATGCTGGCGGCTCTGGGCCATTCCTACCGAGATGATCTTGTTAGTTTCTTATCGCTCAAAGGGATAGCTTTGACTTTGTAAAATAGTAAAAACCCTGCACCAAATCAGCATCAGTTAGGCAGCAGAGCATCCTGACTTTGTGAGAGGCCTCTAGCTGAACACCGCGGAGGCTCCCCACGGTCAGCAATTGGGAGCGGCCACCCACGTAACCAGCAGGAGGTCAGTTTCGGAACCCCCGCCTTTGGAGACCCCTGATCTGGCTAATGAGTTTCACATGAAGTGTCTCAGAGGCGGTGATGGGTCGTGGATGGTGTCATACCGTCGGGAAAATACTACATGACCATTCCCAGCTGTTTCTTTCACGGCAGGTACTGCCAGCTGTCGCAGCCAATCACATCACATAGTGGGACTAAAGAAAGAACTTACCCTCCCTCCCAGCCTGGAAAAAAGGAATAAGGAGGCTGAAGATCTGGGGATTTCTGTTCTGGCCAGAGCAGAGGGAGCATGCTGATTCATCCTCTGATAATATTTTTACCCTCCCAGGAATCTGGTGGCACAGCCAGTTCAAAGTGAGCCACCCCCTCTGCAACTGCCGCTCTACCGTCAGCTGTGTTAGGACAGAGGTGGGATTTTTCTCAGGGCTTCACTCAGCATACAGCTTGACAGTGCGTGCAGCCCTGTAGTAGCTGTTCTCCTTGTTTGTGACATCATCTTGTCACTTCACCCCACGTACCTCAAACGCTACAGGCCTCAGGCAGGTTAAAGCCTCCCACCTCAGCCCCTGTGCAGTCACAGTGTCCAATCGGCCACCAGGAAGGTCCAAAGCAGGCTGCATACCAGTCTCAGCCCCATTTGGACTCAACATGCAGCAGCAGGCACAGCAAGAGAAGGGGGACAGGAACCACCTGCTCTGTGGGCTTACGGTGAGAATCCAATTAGATAAAATATAAGAAGCATTTGCGACCCTGCCAGGCACGCGCCCTGTAACCGTGAGCGAATCCGTTTCTGCTCACTCTGTTACTCAACAGCCAGTCTATGGTCTGGTCACCAGTCCCAGTGGTCACCAGTCACAGAACCCAATTCTGTTTTAAAAAGCAGCCTGAGAAGGAAGCCGGTTCTGGGCAGAATGTCCAACTCCGATGCAAAGAGGCAGGATCAGAACTTTCCTCCCCTCTCCCACCACCCTGTGAGTCCTGGGAGAGCCTGAGGCACTCAAGAAAGGAGCCGACAGCCTCCCAGCCCAGAGTCCTTCTCCTGCCCCACCTTCCCTAGCCACAGGCAACTCCGTACTGTATCTGGAAGTACATATAAGGAGCCTGGCTAAAGGGATGTCATGCTTTTGTCTGCTGTGTGTTCATATTGATTGTTTTTGGAGAAAAAAAGTTTCATGGTGCACTAAACTTTTTTTCAGAGCTGAAAACATTTAGGTACATGCCCTGTAGCCTCCCACGCTCGCCCATGTTTGCCCCCTCTCTCCACCGGTTTTCCCATCCCTCTGTGTCCCGTCTATTTCTTCTCCTCTTCTTCCTGATTTGCCTCTTTCCCCTTCCTTCCTTCGTTTTCCCCTCCTCCCCCAGGACGGGGTACAGACAGGACAGAGTGGGACAACTCTGGGTAGAGGGCAGGGGTTGACGGTCAGCAGTGGGGGTCGGGTGGAAAAAGAGCAAGACTCTAGCTCCTTTTTCTCCACCTCAGACCTGTGTTCAGATACCTCTGTGACAGGCTGCACAATTTCACTTCATTATAGCGTGCATCTTTGGGCGAGAGCCCTCTCAAACTGAAGTTGTGAACTTATTTTTTAAATTATAAAGTGAAAAGTTTCTTGCGTGACTGAAAAAAATTAAGGAGTGCAGGGACCATCTGCATTTCTGTTAAAAGAAGTAAACAAACCAGATCGGCAAATATTTACTAAGACCCTATTACAAGGAAAGTATAGGGGTCTTCAGAGTTTCTCCTCAGGCTAGTCTGGATTTAGAAGTCCCTGAAGAACTCAGCAGGCTAGTTCTAGAGAGAAAGGAAAAATGGTGCATCCTCTGGGGCCACGTCCCCAGCCCCCACTCCCTGCCGCCGCCCCGGGCATCAGTCCACCTGTCTGGCCCTACACCACCCCAGGCCTGGACCAGTCAGAACTCCTCCCCTAACGGGAAGAGCAGCCGCATCGCATCTGGGCCCCACTGTGGGCCCACAGGCTCTGCAGTTCTGGGAGTCGGGGAGGCCAGCCTGCACCCATGGAAGTGGTCCCAGCCAGCAGCTTCCCTCACCTCGTGACCTCCTCCTCCAGGGAGTGTCCCACAGGGCCCCAGCCCCTCGCTCCTCTCCCAGAACCTTTGAAGCCACTGCCCTCACCCTGTGCTGCCTCTCCCTTTTGCCCTCTCCCCTGCTCTCGGCATTTTGCAAACCAGCTCATCCTGTGATTGTCATGCCAGCTGGGATATCACCATGCCTGCCCTCAAAGGCAGAAGTGCTCCCACCCCAGACAGAGGGGTCTCTAAGAATATGAGTGATTTCTACTGGACCATGTCTGCAAATACAGTCACCAGAAAAATCCCATGTTCTGGGGCGCTGACCTCAAGTCTTCCAATCACAACTCTCCCAGTTAAATGCCAAACTTCTCCCAGAACACCTCTGAGATGAAGCGAGTTCACACTGCACAGTAGATGTTTATGAATTCAGCTATTTTGAAATGAGAATGAGTCTTTGAGAAATATACCGTGGTAGCAATTTCCATGCAGGATCCTAGTTGAGTTGGTTTTTAAATCTTTTAAGAGATGTTAAAATAACGAAACCCATCATTTCTGCCATGGGAGTGGGACAGACTATGAGAAAGTAGTTTCTTTAACTTTGAGGGGGAGAAGCTCCCCCACTTACACGAGGATCTAGTTCTTTTCGTCCCTCCCTACTGACTTCTGCAGGTTCTTGTTGGTACACAGTCTAGCTGATACCAGGGCCTGGCCTGACTGGGAAGGGGACAGAGGCACACCTCACAGTGTCCCAGATGCCTAATCACCAGATGACAGTATTGCTTTTATGAGATGTTTTGAGAGTGGGTTGACTTTCAACTCATCGATCGCTTTCCTTCCAAACCATTGTTGGAGATAGAGAAGTGTAAATCCCCACTATAAAATTTTACTCTTTCAGTGGACACATCAATAAAAATAACATTTGTGTAACCCTTTGTGGATTGCATGGCACTTAAACAAAAATCATGTGCTTACACATCCAAACAGCCAATGACATAGGAACTGCTGTTTCCCCAGTATTTCAATCCTTCACTGCACGTAGAGAGGTTAAGCAAGTTGTCAAAGCAACCACTACACTGCTTTCAGTGGCAGGTGGGCCTGGGGCTTCACCTGGGGTCTTCTGCCTCATTCATCACTGATCCTTGACCACAGCAATCTCCCATCAGGAGCTGCTAAGAAGTTGTTTTCATTCCTCTGCCTCACAGCAACACCACACTTGCAGAAAGAGGAGAGCCTGCCTGTTTCCAAAATTCTCCAAAGCAGACATCCCCAAAGGCTTCCAGTTACTGCAGTCCAAGGCCCAACGCCCATCCCGGCCATTTCCTACTATACCCCCATCCCAGAGCTGCACTCCTGCCTCCTGGTCAGTCATCTCTGGGACAGAGAAGAGCAGGCTGCCTTCTTCCTCGGAGTCCTTCTCTTCTCAGAACCAGCTAACATATGTTTCAGCCAGGGTGCAACCGGAGCAGCAGACCGGGCGGAGTGATGTGGATTGCGGGGTTTATTGCAGAGAACAGCCCTGCCTCCATCATGAGAGCTAGACGATGCATCTGTGCAAGTTGGCTACCTCTGGGCCTCGTGCTCAGCTGGAAGTCAGCAGGGGCCCCAGCAAGGGAAGAGGGATGTGGAGTGGGGGAGACCAGTGACAGAGGTCTCTCACTGGTCTCCAGTGAGTGATGATGTGGGTGACCAGCAGGCTGAACTGAAGACAAAAGAGGAGATGCGTGGGGAGCCAGAGCTCCTGCAGGTCTGACTCCTGCTCCACCTAACGAGGCCAGCCAGCAAGTTGGGGCTGTGGGTTTGATCTGCAACAGGCCTGCCCGACTCCAATTCGCAGAGCATGAGAACAGCCATGACTTCACGCCGTCCTTCTAAGTCACACACATACTTCTCCTGTGGTGAAGTATATGTATATTCACCCCATCCATCCTATGAGTGGTTGGACTTGACAGTGGACATTTGCTAGTCCCTCTGCAGCAGTTCACAGGACACAGACAGAGCCTAAAGGAAAACCCGAGCAGGACCGACCCCAGACTCGGGTTAAGCTCCAAGTCAGTACACCAAAGCCTATTTTGTAAGACTTCTTTAACATTTTCTACCGTGTCCTATTTCACACCAACTTTCATGAAACTTTTTAGAGACATGCATACACAAATAAAATAATCCTTATTTCTTGCCCATTCAGCAAATCTTGTCCCAAAACACACAACATTGACAACCAAAGTTCACATCTTGTCACTGAACCAGCGAACTGTGCACAGGCATTCAAAGCAAATGGTCTTTCACTAAAGTGTGGCTTTAAATTATTAAACCAAAGTAGCTGCTGACTGGTCCAGGCTCAGTGAGGTCATCAGGGAATCTGAACGGGGCCCCACCCCACTCGGCCCTGACACAGGGCCGTCTCCCGCCAGATCAAAGGCGGCACATACCCGGGCTTCTCCTGAAAAGAAAACAAGACCACGCACGTGCTCCTTACAGATTCTGGTGGATGAACCCTGGCAAGTCTATCTTCTGTGCATGTGTGACACACACTTACAGATGAATAAAATCTGTCCAGATGGGTGGAAACTTTCTGATCTCTGTCATGAACAGCAAAGGGACCCAGAAATCCATAGCTCGCCTGAGGGGCTGCCGGGTGCCATTGTCATCAGCCGACGGAGACGTCCAGGCACCATCCCTGATAGAGCGGAAGCTTGGCTGTGAGGGGAGGGGAATGTGCCATGTTATCCTAGGAAATGCCTGCAGAATTCCATGTCTGCTTAACTGGGCTTTCCTATAAGTTCAATATTCACCATTAATTTTACTGTCACTGTTGAAAATTTCAATGTAATATTCCAGTCCATTTTCCTGCTTTACTCTATAGCACAGGCCTAGCACATGCTAAGTAAAAAGTAGTCATGAATTAACTAATGAATTAAGTCTTTCATTGTTGATTTAAGATCTTAAGGGCTTCAAATTCACATTCTGTATGCACTAATTCCTTGTCAATATCATAAAAACAGAAGCTAGGTATAAATTATTGGCTGAATCTCTAGCAACCTAAGAATATGTTTCACAAGATTATTTTAAATAAATTCCTACTATGAATTTATCTTCTTACCATTTGATTTTTTGACAGAGGATTTCCTGCCAAAGGATATTCTGGTAAATTGAAGAAATCCACTGATTTATTAATTTAATAACTTTTTAATACCTCCTCTATTGTAGACCCTGTGCTAGGCCCTAAAAAGAAAACAAATATAAAATCCAGCCTCTACTCTAAAAAAGTATGGTCTAACAGATGATGTAGAGAAATAACCAGAAATTACAAGATAGTGAGAAAGTTGCTATGACAGATGTTTTCAGTAGGGGAGGGGCTACATGGGAGAGGGCTACCCTGGCAGGAAGGCGTATTCTATTTCTGCCATTGTTTAGAGTTACCAGTGCAGGGTGATAATAAAAAGCAGACTGATCTCTGGTGGGTTTTATCATTGTTTTAAAACTTGCTGCAGACCATGCACCCCTTATTGCTGAAACCACTCCCAGGCCACCCCCCTCCTAGGTGGCCCCTGACTGGCAGGAGGCCAGGTGAGTCACCTCACAGAGCAGTGGAGGAGAACATCCTGGGCAAACCTAAGCCCCAGCTCATCAGAGACCACCACCTGGAGAACTAACGAGGACTCCGGGGGCTACTGAGTTTCTGGATCAGAGCCATTGCAATCTGGCCACACTTTGGGCATTGATCTTAATGTGAGGTCATTTGTGGCCAGGCTGGTAGGTTGTGGTGACAGTAAGGTTACGCAGATAACATGAGGGAACATGGTTCAGAGGGGACCAGAGAGAGAATGCTCTATCCTACGGTGGGTGACCATCAGTAGAGACGCTGTAGAAGAGCAGGGTCTGTGTTACCAGGTAGATGGGTGGGGGGAGGGGCTCTCTGGGCAGAGGAAGCCAGTCGGGCGAAGCATGGAACAGCCTGGTACACTATACCTGTTGGCACAGAGGGAGCTTGGAGTGAGGATGAGAGGGTCTGGCAGATATGAATGGAGAGGTAGACTAAGGGCTTTTGTACTGTCCTGAGGAATTGGGATGAAAATTTGGTGTACCTTGCGCTTCTCTGTCCTCCTGTCTCCCTCTTCAGATTTCATGCTAGGTACCTAACACATCAGAAAGCATTTTGGGTGAAGATGGTCAAAAGGTACAAACTTCCAGTTATAAAATAAATAAGTGCTGGGGATCTAATATACAGCGTGGTGACTATAGTTAATAATACTGTATTGTAGACTCGAAAGTTGCTAAGGGAGTAAATCTTAAAAGTTCTCATCACAAGAAAAAGAAAATTTGTAACTATGTGTGGTGAAGGATGTTAACTAGACTTGTGATCATTTCACAGTATATACATATATCGAATCATTATGTTGTATACCTGAAAGTAATATACTGTTACATGTCAATTATACCTCATAAAAAAATGAATTGGGGGGCCAGCCGGGTGGCGTGGCAGTTAAGTTAGCATGTTCCGCTTTGGCAGCCCAGGGTTCACCGGTTCAGATCCTGGGTGCGGACCTACTCTCCTCTCATCAAGCCACGCTGAGGCAGTGTCCCATATAGAAGACCTACAACTCTACAACTATGATATACAACTATGTTCTGGGCTTTGGGGAGAAAAAAGGAAAAGAGGAAGATTGGCAATAGATGTAAGCTCAGGGCCAATCTTCCTCAACAAAAAAATATTGAGAGATTTTACTGGGTCTTTTTCAGATCTCAGAAACATGGTGTGTGTTTCACACTTACGGCACATCTCAATTCAGACACTAAATTTTCATCAGAAATGCTTGATCTGTATTTAGAGTTCGTAAAATTTACAGTTGAAAAACTAGATTCACAGACCCAAGTTGTTCTAATCATACTTAAAAGTTTTTCAGTAACTGAATCAAGTATCTACTTTTAAATTTAAGTTTAAAATAATTAAAGTTAAATGAACAACTCAGTTGCTTGGTGCACTGCCACATTTCAGGAGCTAAGTAACCCTCTGCCCAGTTGATCACCCTTCTGAACAGCTCAGTGGGCAGCACAGACCCACAGAATCAAATGACACAGAGGAGCCATAGAGACAAAGGGCTGAGGCCACTGGACACGGCAGTGGGAGGAGCGATGCTTTCAGTGGCTCTTGGTGGCATAGTCGACAGTGGAGGGTCAAAGGTTGAAGGAAAAGTCAACAGACAGTAAATTCCTTGGATATTGACTTTGTAAGGAAGGAGAGATAATATAGTAGCCACCGTGGATGCAGAACACAGAGTTTCGAACTTTTTTGTGTGACAGGAGAGTGCGAGGATTATTGACAGGCTCAGGGAAAGAAACAGCACTGAGAGAGATGCAGTATAGGGGAAGAAGTGAAGCAATCGTTGAGGCTTTATTTCTCTGAAGTCCCTGTTTAAAGCAACATGTGATAACGATAGTCATAATAAAGTTTATTGAGTGCTTACTATGTGTCGGTTACACTTACTTCATGTAGGATCACATTTAATCAACATGTAATTACGGAATCATAGATTTTGCTTTGAGAGGAAAAGCAGAGACTGGAAGGATCGTTGTTAAATCCCAATCGGAACTGACTCATAATCATGATCAGAACGTGCCCCCGAGGATATGCTGACATTTGGGTCTCGGAGCTGACAGGAAAGTCGTTCCAGTTACATTTGCATGCTCTTTGCTTTCTCGTCTGTATAACTGATACGCTTTGGCTTCTGACACAGAAGCGATGTGGAAACAAACAGGAAGAAGGGCGGATCCCGAGCCTGCGGTCCCAGTGCCATGGCACCCCCGGTGAAAAAGGCCTCGCAGAAGTGCTGCCTGCCAGGAGCAGTTGAAGACTGCCACTCTCAGTAGGCAGGGGTCCCACCTCTGAAATCCCCTTATTTGTCTACTGTGACCAAATCCTGTGCGAAGTCCCATGTGAGACCCCTCTATCGATGACTGGAGATCATAAGGAAAAACAGTTGATCTGAACCAGCCCTGCAGAGAGGCAAACAGCTGCTCACACATGCAGAAAACATGTCTAGCCCACTTCAAAGACACTGTGCGTGTCTTAACCACCAAAGGAAAGAATTCTGAAAAGAAGCCATAAAGAAGTTTTCGGGGTGGGGGGGAGACGTGTTCAGATTTTTGACTGCTCTGTTGAAAGGCAGAGCTTTTTTCCCCCTTTCTTCTTTCGTTGATCTTGAGCCAATTAAGCTATTGACATAATTTTTTAAAACTGAGTTCTAGACATGTATATAAAAAGTTTATCCAACTGGAATAGGAGGCCTGGTGCGTGAGAAAGTACCGACCTCACCTGGTGTGGAGAATTCCACTGCCACCAGGTTCCCACAATTCTGAGAGAGAGACTGGAGGAGGCTGGGCCAGGCAGCAGGTACCAGAGGGAGGGCCTTGGTGAGAAGGTTGATATCAGGGTTCACCCCCTCGCGAGTCAGAGTCACGCTGGTTTCTTCAAATGGAGAGGACCGGGCTCAGGGGATCCGCAATGTCTGGTGCTTACAAAGACCATGTTAGCAAGGGCAATTAAAGCTGATGCTTAGATAATACATTTTGCCTGGGGCCAAGCAAAGTTCTGTCTGCTTTACATATGCACATATTTAAATTCCTTTCATCTTCATAGCAGCCCTTACAGATGAGGAAACTGAGGCACAGAAAGATTAAGTAACTTGCCCAAAGTCACACATCTGTCAGGTGCAGAGCCAGAATTTGACTGGGCTGCTTGGCCCCAAGTCTGGAAAGTGCCTACTCATCCCATGTATTTCACTTCAACTCGACTGTTCTCTGGACCGTTCGAGCATTTAAATCCCAATGGGCCCAGTGAATGGACATGAACGGAGATGATTAGAGAAAAGTCCCTCAGATATTCTGAGCTAAAATTCCAACCTATTAACTAGTAGATATGTAGATGCCACTTAAGGGTCAGATTCTCTGAATAAGGGCTAGATATTTCCCCAATTTACAGTTAAATAAAGTGCTTCTTGCTACCATTTCCAAAGATGGGCCTACCTGGAGGGACAGCTGGTGGTGTTTGTTGGTCATTGGTCACATCTGTCCCAGAGTGTGAGGAAATAATGTGGGTTTCTTCATTAATCAGGTCCTGATGAAGGTTCCAGCTGCTTCCAGAAGGAGCCAGGGAACCAAGACAAACATCAGTGATCTTGGCTGAGAGGCCCAAGACTGGTGGAAACAAGAGCCCTGTGAGGAGCTCTCGTGTTTTCCATCCCTGTGCTCAGGCTCCTATCACCCTTGAAGAAGTGACTGACCTAATAGGACCTTAGCACCAGCTCCCAGGGTGGGGCGGGGGTGTCACGAAGACAGATAAAAGGAACTGAACTCCAACTTTAGAAAATCGAAGAGCCCCCTGAAAAATGCCTCTCACTGGAACAGTCAGCTTTCTGAATTTGAGATGGCAAGTCCCAGGAGATACACACACCAGAGAGCCTGGAAAGTTCTAGAACTACACCAAATGTCAGAAGAAGTGACCCCAACCTCCTAAGTGAAGCCAACAGTGGCCATGGAACTGAGCCTACTGAACTCCTGGTAGCACGAAAGGAAAGAGATGGCCCCCTGGCCCCAGCGCCCTGCACTGTGGGCTGCCCTCACTGGTGGGCAAGCTGGCGGGGGCTGGACCTAAAAAGGAAGTGCAAGTGTGGCTGCTTCTGGCAGCTCTGTGGGCTGGTCAGGTTCCTCATGACCATAACGAGTCCTGGTCATTATCTTGTCCCTGAGTTCTGGCCCAGGTCTCAGCCACAAGGAGAAACCTTGAAAGTGGCTGAGATGCCTCCTTGCATTTCTGTGGTCAACCCAATTTGCAATGGCAGGACATTAAAATGAGGTAGGGAAGGGCAGTGATATTTATCAAGCACACACTATGAGCCAGGTTTGTCCACACATTATCCCATTGAATCCCTAAAACCTTGTAAAACCGGTGTTGTTTATAGAAAAGGAACTAAAACCCAGAAAGGTGGCACAGTTTCAAGTTGTCAAGCAGCTCTCTGGACCCAGTCTGGTTGACTCCAAAGCCTTATTTCAAAAAATATTGGTATTTTTTCAACTTAATAAAATTTTGATAATGAATCCTAGGACTTGAGAGCTGAGAGAAGCGTCAGAGATCGTCCAGTCCCACTCCTTCAATCTGCCACGGAGGCAGCAGGGCCAAGAGCTGAAGGCAGTGTCCAAAGTCACGGTGACATTCACGCCTGTCTATATTAGCACACTAATGAACGCATTACTAAGTCCCACAAACCTGATGCCCTAAATGGGCGTCCATTAATTGTTCGGTTTCCCAGGTCAGAAGTCAGGGCAAGCTGTGGCTCAGCTTGTTTTTACTTACGGTCTGCCAAGGCCAAAATCAAGGTGTCAGCAGCTGCACCCCCTTCTAGAGGCTCTAGGGAGATTCCACTTCCAAGCTCATTTAGGTCGTTGGCACAATTCAGGTCCTTGTGGTTATAGGGCCAAAGTCCCCATTTCCTCGCAGGTTGTCATGCAGGGGCCACTCAGTTCCTTAGGGCTCCCTGCATTCCTCCCTCTTTAAACCAGCAAGGACACATGGAGTCCTTCTCCCGATTTGAATCGTTCCGACTCCTCCTTCCTCCCTGTCTCTCTGACTCTAGCTGGAGGAAGTCCTCTGCTTTTGAGGGCTCATAAAATTCAATTGGGCACACCCAGGCAATTCAGGATAATCTCCCTATTGTAAGGTCCATAACCTTAATTACATATGTAAAGTCCTTTTGCCATGTAACACGACAGGGTCACAGGCGCCAGGAATCAGGGCGTGAACATCTTTGGGGGGCCATGCAGCCTATCACACTCTAGTTCTGACCACAGCCAGAGGAGACAGAAACCCAGAATAAGTGTTTCACCACTCTAAACAAGCACGGTTCTCCACCGTGCTTCACAGCTCTCCACCGATGGGCTTCAGGCTGGCGGTGACACCCCCCGTTCCGCGCCACCCAGCGAAGAGCAGGGGAGCCACGGCACGCTCTGGTTTTCCTGGTCCCTGTTTTGGCAGCATGCCTTCACCATTTTGTGAGGGCTGCTGCAAATCCTCAGAACATTCGACAGACAGATGTGCAAATATAAATACCAAAACCTATTGCAAAATACTCATTTGTATGTTAATGTATTCAGTCATTCACTAAACATTTATGGAGAACTTGCTGCAAGTAGCCAGTGTGAAAAGATTTGTGGATTTGTGGCAACTTTGAATTATTTATAAGGCAGCTCCCTTGATTAATATGAATAACTGAATCAACCACATTCAGGCCTTTCCACAGGTGGGCATTCACACAGCCTGTGTCCACTGAAAAGCCCCGAGGGGCTGGGGCTGGTGGTGAAGTGACCACCCCCACTCCACAGGTGGACGGAGGTTGGGACTGAAGGCTAACGACCTCCACACACAGGTGAGGACCTGTGATTGCTGCCACTGTTCATTCAGACCCCAGCACCACATCTTTCCACCTGGGCCCCCAGCATGGAGGGGCAGGTGGGGGGACAGTTGTCCAGCAGGACACGTGCCAGGCTTTTTGACAGGGCCAGCAAGGATGTCCTGCTGGGGGCAAATGTGGTGGACCTCCATTCATATTCTGCCAGAGCCCTTTGCATCTGCAGTTCAAAGCTGGGCTTCTCAGAGCACCAGCTAATCTCCTGGACTGACGTGTGAACATCTGAAACTATCAAAACAAGAACTTACAGAGTAACTATGCACTTTTCAAAAAACCCGGCATTCATTATGAAATATCTTTAAATAGCAAGGTTTCTTTAAATGTGGTTTGATTTAGTCACAGATTCAGATTTGTAAAGCTGGAAGGGGCCTTGAAATCCAAACTTTTTATTTTAAAACAAGAAAAATGGGACCAGAGAAGCAGAGTGACCTGCCCAGGAGCACAGCCAGTCGGTGCAGGCAGGAGCAGAACTCAGAACCCCTGAGCATTCACCCTCTCTCCATCGAACCACTCTGCCTCCTACAGCAACGCTTACAAATTGACGTTGATAAATTGACAAATTGTGTGCATGGATATATCACACGCCAAGTTAGATTCGAGATGCACATCCCTTCATACAGAAGCACAGAGAAGTGTGGGGGTGCTGGCTGAGAGCCAGGAGAGCTGGGTGCTTGTCCCAGTCCTACACGTAACAAACTGTTGTGACCACGGGCAAGTTGGTCAACTTCTCTGGACCTCTTTGCTCTTGTATGCAAACTGACTGAAGTTTAAAGCCTTCAAATCTCCAATACCCATGACTAACTGCAAAGAGCCTTGCAGGGTTAGTGACATGTCATGTGCAAAACAGAAATATGGAAGGGTGTGGGCTGAAAACTGATTTAGTTTATTCTGTGCAAGGAGGACAGCTGAAGCAGAGGTCTGCAGAGCTGGAGTAAAGGAACATCAGTCTATGAGAGGTCCCCTTCCCGACCCCAGGAGGCATGGCATGAGAGGCTGCCGCTGGGCGGGCCGTGCTGGAGGAAGCATGGGTCCACCCACTGCAGAGATCACATCCCTGTGGCCGCTGCAAACAGGACGATGGGAGGCCTCTCAAACCACCACGATGGGCTGTCAGCACACTTTCCAGTGCCCTCCAGTCCTGGTCAAGGGTGGAGAGGGATGGTGGCTGTGTTCTGGGCTGCAACACGTTTTACCTGAGCCTGCGTTCTGAGACAGGAGGCCAGGAGGGCAGAGGGACACCCCAGAGTCCGAGCCCATCTCTGCTCTCTGGTGAACCCCACCCTCGCTGGTTGAGAGAGCTCCCAGTGCGCCGGGACGCTCTCCACGTGACCTTCACTTTAACCCCAGGAGACAGATATTATTCCTATTTTACAAATGAGAAAACAGAGGCTCTGCCCAGTGACCCGCAGTCCTGCTCACATCCACAGCCTCTCCACGGAGCAGCGTC
Source organism: Tapirus indicus (assembly GCA_031878705.1). Taxonomy (NCBI): domain Eukaryota; kingdom Metazoa; phylum Chordata; class Mammalia; order Perissodactyla; family Tapiridae; genus Tapirus; species Tapirus indicus. The sequence continues at coordinate 58,443,705 of CM062917.1, forward strand.
GGAGTCAGCGGACATTCCCCATCAGGATGCAGCATTAGGTGCAAAGAGGCCTTCCACCAACATCAGGAGACTCAAACAAGAAGGATTGTGAGAAGACATCTGTGCCCAGCATTTGTCACTGTACATAATGAGAGAGGCCAAAAATGCACAGAAGCTGACGATCTAGTGAGAAAAGCACGTCCAAGATACTCAAAACCAACCGAGGAGGGTAACCGGGCCCTGGTCGGCCCACATTGTACAGCCTCAGGGTCACGGGAAGTTCAAAGAAGGGAGAAGGGAGGGAGGACTCTGTGACCTGACCTGTTATCTGCTCACAGTCGTCACACCATTTCCATGGCAAAAATAGGCACACTGAATCCCAGAACAGTAATAAATGCTGTCCGAAGACAGAAAAAGGAGCCAAACCCCAGCTGTTTTTATTACTCGGGGCGATATTATGGTTTCCACTATAACATTTGCCCTCTGTTTATAAAAACACAGCAGAAAAAGGGGGCAGACAGGGCTTTTCACCATGATTTTCCAGCTACTATTGTGGCTTTTATTATCAGTGGTGGACTGGAAATTCCACCAGCACAGGTGGTTACTCTGATCTTTCCCAGCAAAAGAGTTAAGCAAATAAAAAGGAAACCACCTTATTAAACACAGAAAAACTCTCAAAAGTTAAGAACCAAAATATTTAGAAAGGCAACCCCTTAAAAAAAGATTTAAGGGTATTCAACAATGGAAATTCCCCATCAAAAGAACAAAGGTGCTCAACCCAATGGGTCAGAATTTAAGATTAGTAGGAATGGGAAAAGAGCCTGTGTTTACTAGTGAACCCATCTCACAGCACCACTCCCGTGCCCTCCATAAACAACACTTGTGGGGTCGCAGGGGCACACGGCCTCCTTGCACTTTTGTCACAGCCAAACTACATCCAGATCAAGGCTTCCCTGTATGGTTATAACTGTGCAGCCATAAGCATTCACGTCCTTGCAGATCACATTTTGGAGGAAACGAAGGAATGCTTCTCATCAGGAGGCCTGGGTAAGGATGCGATGCACAGAATTGCAGAAGCCTTGCAGCTTATCTGGCCTGTCCCACCATTTCCAGGGAAGGAGCCCAAACCCCGGCGGAGTGAGGTGATTAGCCCGAGACCACCCTGGGGCTTAGTGACAGAGCTGGGACCAGGACTCAGATCTTTAGACTCCTGGTCCACTGAGGTCGTGGTATCTTCACCGTCAACTGAAAAGCCAGTGCAGGCAAATGTGCTGCCCAGTCCTACTCCAGCCCGTAGGCTTTCCTCCACATCCCTGTCATTCCTCTGCTGGTGCATAATGCCTCCCTCTCTTCTCCCCTCTCTGCCCTCTCTCCTTCATGCACTTGGCTTAAGGACATCTGCTTCTGTCACTAGGCTGCTCCAGAGTACCCCAAGTGGTACCTCCCTCTCACTGGAAAGGCCTACACAAGAGAAGGGACATATGATGGGGGCAGGAGGAGGAGGGGTGCAGGAAGGGAGGTGGAGGAGGAGGAGGGGTGGAGGAGGAGGAGGGGTGCAGGAAGATGGGTGCAAGAGGAGGGGTGCAGGAGGAGGGGTGCAAGAGGAGGGGTGCAGGAGGAGGGGTGCAGGAGGAAGAGGGGTACATGAGGAGAGATGGAAGAGGAGGAGGGGTTCAGGAGGAGGGATGCAGGAGGAGGGGTCCAGGAGGAAGAGGTGTGCAGGAGGAGGAAGGGTACAGGAGGAGGGGTACATGAGGAGGGTGCAGGAGGAGGAGGGGTGCAGGAGGAGAAGGGGTACAGGAGGAGGAGGGGTACAGAAGGAGGGGTGGAGGAGGAGGGTGCAGGAGGAGGGGTGCAGGGAGGCACGTAGGAGGTATGTAGGGAGCTTTAAAGGAAAAGCAGGGTTGTGACACTTGAGGTCTGGTTGACTTCACAGGAAAGATCAGTGAATGATAAGTTGGGACAGGAGCTTGTAGTCTTGTTCCTCACATAAAGCTCTTCCCTGGGGCCCAACCCAAGGCCAAAAACACTGTGTGTCCCTCCCAGGCCATCAGCTGAGAGGGGCCGCAGTGCCCGTGCTGCAGGTGTCCCCCATCCCTTTGTTCCCACTGCAGCGGGGAGGTCTGTATTTCAGGGACCTCGGGCTGAGGGCTGAGGGCGAGGGAAGATTTATAGCCTGCTGCCCGAGCTGCGGGCTGCGTCACTCTCCCTCCAGTGAAACAGATTTTCTGACTCAGTAGCTCAAGAAGGCAGGACTCTTTTTTATAATACTCACTAGATTCTAAGAAAAATAGGGAGGAATGACAGTTTTATCAGCACGCACCCGGAATGTCCGATTGTTCGTTTTAAAAGCCTACATCTATTTATGAGGTGAGGTTTAACCTCCATGGAATTTGTAGGGTGCTTGGATATGTATTTCTTCATCCTCAGAAAATATGAATGTCTGTGTGATTTTGGACTAAATGGACAGATGCTAATCAGTCTTTTTGATCATCTGGAAGTCCCTTCAGAGCAACCTGAGGGAGTAGGGAGTGAGTCATGAACTTTCAGTTCTGATTTGTTTTTTTTAATCCAACCTAACTATAGTTTTTTAAGGGGCGTTATATAAAATCAACTCAAATAATTTCAAAATGAAATTAACTTTCAATCTAATTTTAGAATAAATATCAGTTATAGGACATTTTTATTGGTAGCAATGAGAAAAAATTATTTTAACATGAGGCATCTTCATGTCTAACTGCATGTACTCACTTTTGAGTCTGTCTCCTCAACTGAAATCTGTGATCACGTGTTTACTCATGATGGAAAACTACTCAGCGGTACGGAAGAGGAGAGTGAGGTGCCGCCAGACTGAGTGAACTTCTTCAAGCACCAGCTGTGTGAGCTGGGGTTTCCCAAAGCCCACGCAATGAAGCTTCCATCTACACGTTACTTCCAGCGCCTTTTGGGGCAATAGGGATCTTTCCTTAGCAGCCTGGCTCTGAGGACAGAATCCCATGGACTGTTAATACATTTTATATTAAGAAGAAAAGAAAAAAAAGTTCTTTGGACTAATAAATCTAAAGAACACTGGGTCAAAGAGAACTTGCTTGCCATAAAACACCTGGTCGCCTCCTGTCCCTCAACCGTCAGTGACAAGAACCTCAGGTAAATTGAGCTGGAGTTCATTTAGCTACACGACTGGCCGAGATCAGAGCCCCAGATTATCCAAACCCACCGGTCTCGGGTCAAGGGTGAGACTGACTCTGGGATGCCACCTGAGATGCTCACGTGGACTGAACCCTCTGTGGCACTGCCATCCTGCCGCCTCCGTCTTCTCGCCCCAGTCACTAATCCCACAGCTTAGCCTCTCTCTTAGCGACCAAACATCTAATTAACAGTGTTTTGTGGCATCTGCAGATAAACCAAAAAATAGACACTCTGCACACAGAAGAGAGAGTCTTTTTTCCTCTTTTTCAAATGGAACATGGGCCATAGATTGAAACTTGGTTGTAGAGGTTAGGAAATCAAAAGAAAGCTAATTTGTTCACATCTACTTTTAGGCAAGAATTGTTGCTCCATTTTGTGTGTGTGCATGTGTGTTTTACGTACACAAACTGCATCAAGAGGACCCCAAGCATTCTAATAAAAACTGACAAGGTCAACCAGCTAGTGAGGTGTCTTTATCTCCTTATTTCCCACTGCCTGGCATTCTTTCAAGCACCTATGTCCATTGGAGGCTAAATTATCCAGCCATCATTGGATTAATTCCACAAGGGGTTGTATGGGCCACATGCCGGGCAAAGAGCCAGGCAGCAGTGCCCACAGGTGTAGAAGACACAGCTCCTGCCCTCGGCGTGTTTGCCCTCTGGCTGGTGTTACATGCTCTGTCCACAAACAGCCGAGCAGGGGAGGAATCTGAGGTAGAAGGGCAGAGACCATGTTTTGCTCTTCATTCTGAAATCAGTCTACCGCTGGGTTTCTCTCTAGCACACAAGGTTGAAAGTCTGAAGTATCAGATACTCCTTTGGACACAATGGATACAATTTTTCCATTTGCCCATATGCTGTCATTTCCATACCTACCATTTCATTGCCTGCCTATGCCGTGTAGGATGGGCTTTCCTTAAAGAGTTTTCTCCCTCTCTATAGCTGGCCTCACTGGCTCCACCCCAGGCCCCTTTGCTTAGTAGCAGGCGCCATAGTAAGACCCAGCAGGGCTTACGTGAGAACTGGTTAGCACCTTAATACCAGGACTTTAACAATTTCTGCATGCTTTGGAAAACAGCCGCAGAAGGTGAAAACCAAGAAATGATGGATGACAGCTTGGGATAGGGCCTTGCTGAAGCCCACACAGCTTTAGGGCAGGGTACCTGCTGAAGCCCACACAGCTTTACGGCAGGGATACTTGCTTTAGCTGGCTTCCTTATTTTCTGCCGACGTGGGCGTGAGCAAGAGCTGCTAGGAGAAATGCCTTGCATTTTCCTCAGGTCACATCTCTCATTTATTCATTTAGGCAACACAAAACATACTGTGGATATTTCCATGCAGCAGAGCACACAGTTAAAGAGATGAGTGGGTGAGAAGGAAGGTGGGATGAAGCTGGAGAAATACTAAACGTTCTAGAACAGGACAAAAAAATGAATGCAGGTCCACTCCCACAAAGAAATGATGAAGCGCTGTAGAACTGTTACTGAACCAAGCTGGCTGGCCTCCTGGTGGGTTCAATAAGACTCTACACCAGTGGAAGTTGTCTCACAAAGTAAAGTGTGTTTGCAGCAAATAGGAGGCCATGAGGAATCATTTCCAAAGTCATGGTGTTCCTGAACAAAGGGAAGCAGGAAGTTTTATGTTGGCTGGGAAATGAATATTCAAAAGGGAGAGGCGGGTATTCGCCTGCACAGGCTCAGCTGGAGAACATGCTTCCACATAATGAGGCCTAAGGTCCTCCTGGAGAGATGTTTGTGTTAAAAATAAGGCAAAGAGGGGCCGCCTGGTGGCGCAGTGGTTTAGTCCGCGCTTGGCAGCCCGGGGTTCGCGAGTTCGGATCCCAGGCGCCCGCGGACGCGCACTGCCTGTCAGCCATGCCGTGGCGGCGTCCCATATAAAGTGGAGGAAGATGGGCACGGATGTTAGCTCAGGGCCAGTCTTCCTCAGCAAAAAGGGGAGGATTGGCAACAGATGTTAGCTCAGGGCTGGTCTTCCCCACAAAAAAAAAATAAATAAATAAAAAATAAAAAAATAAGGCAAAGATCTGGGGCTGGCCCGGTGGCACAGCGGTTTAGTTCGCGCTTGGCCACCCAGGGTTCACGGGTTCGGATCCCGGGCGCCTGCAGATGCACCGGTTCTCAGCCATGCCGTGGCAGCGTCCCATATAAAGTGGAGGAAGATGGGCGCAGATGTTAGCCCAGGGCCAGTCTTCCTCAGCAAAGAGAGGATTAGCAACTGATGTTAACTCAGGGCTGGTCTTCCTCAGGAAAAAATAAAAACAAGGCAAAGATCACGAGTGCTGCTCTTGTGGTGAGGCTTGGTCAGTGTCAGGATGGTTGGTGGTTACAACTCCCTTGAGTTTCTCACTTGGTCAGTTTCAGGATGGTGGTGGTTACATCTCCTTAACATACAAAAGGAAAAGAAACAACTTGGAAAAACAGTTAATTGCTTCCAAACCCACCTTTGAGTTTCTTGAGGCGCCTAGTCCGTGACAGAACCATACTACATAAAGATATACCAACAAGAATATTGCTACAACAAAGCAAATCTCAGTCTCCACCAGTAGTGGATTAGTTGAATGAGACATAGTAAACGTGTGCGATGGAGCCGTTAGGAAGAACAGGCTCTCAGCACAGATGTGCAAAGATCCCTAAAAGAGCAGTGTGAAGAAAAAAGACAAGATGAGGGCTGAAATCAGCTCACTTTTGTTAAACAAAAAAGTGTATAGATTCTTGGGGCCAGCTGGGTGGTATAGTGGCCAAGTTCACATGCTCCACTTCTGCAGCCCAGGGTTCACGGTTTGGATCCTGGCCCCGACCTCCGCACCACTCATCAAGCCACGCTGTGGCAGAGTCCCATATATAAATAAAGGAAGATTGGCATGGATGTTAGCTCAGGGCCGATCTTCCTCACCAAAAAAAAAAAAAAAGTATATAGATTCCAATCTATGCTTTCAAATGCAGAGAAAATTTCTGGAAGGATACACAAGAAACTGTTCACAATGGTTATTTTGGGGGACTGGGACTTCCATTTGCTTCGCATTTTTTACCATGAGAAAATATTATTTTTGCTTTTAAAAAATATTTAAATTTTTTAAATGAAAAAATTATACCAAGGACCAGAGAGCTCAAATACCACTTTCATGGTGCCCGTGGGCCTCCTAGTCATGGCAGGCATGGTAGAATTCCTCTAAAATTCAGGGGCCTGATTTCAAATTCTAATAAGGCCATACTGCTTTGCTGTTTGGCTTTACACCACACACCCTTTCTGTGAATCAGCTACACCTTCAAGAAAGTAAGGATTCTCAAGACACTCTGTCAGAATAAAGGACGGACAAATACAATAATCAATCAGAGAATAATCACAGATTAATTAAGAGAACTAGGAGGCTCTACATGAAGTTTACTGAGTTGTCCTTAAAAGTGGTTCTCTAAAGCAAGAGCTGGCACAGGACCAACCCAGACCCTGCTACACACTCCTCTCACACTGCTCCATGCTTGTCATGACTCGAAGGTATGTTCTAGCCCCTGACTATCCCTTTGACCTCAGCTTTGACCACTCACCCACCCACCCACTTCCATAGTTCCAGACACGTTGGCCACCTCTCTGTTCCTAAAATAGACTAAGTACATTTCTCCTCAGGACCTTTACACCTGCTCTTCTCTGCCTGAAAGCTTCTCCCCCTGGCCAGTGACCTCACTTAATTCATGTCTCCAATTTCCACTTCCACAGAGATGCTATCATTTGTCACCCTATCTAAAATAGCAATATCCACCAACCCCATCATCACCATATCCCCCCATCTTTCTTCATAGCACATTACATTTAGCATCTGTTTGCCTTCTCCTCCCACTAGAATGTAGGAACCTAGAACGGCATGTCGCACATAGTAAAGAACCAAGCAAGTTTGTTGAATGAATGAATAAATATATGAAAATACCTTTGCATTTCTATGTTATAAGCTCCATATGAGCAGAAGCTAATTGGATCTTAGTGACTTCTGTATTCCAGTGGCTAAAAGAATGCTTGTCCTGCCACAATGGAGTAACAAGGACCAGATTTACCTTCTCATCTTAAAAAACTAAAACACTGGACAACAAATAGAAGACAATGGTTTCTAGACTTTGGACAACAGACAGCGCAGGATAACGATCCCTGAGAGGAGGGAGAGAAACAAAATGAGCGCTATGATTGCCTAGAGAGAGTGTCTAGGCTGCAAGGCAGGAGCGACACCCACATCAAGGCAAGTGGTCTCACTGAGTTGAGGAGACAGAGGTGACAATTCAGGGAGGTCAGGGCTGCTGGAGTTCACAGAGTAGAGTAGCAGAGAGCAACCTGGGATGACTTCACATACCCACCAGCCGGGGTAGGCAATGTCACAATACACAGACCACCAGGTGTCGTTATCTCAGAAGCAGGGAAAAATAAGTCCTAGACTGGGAGCTACTCTGGCCCCACCTAACAAGGTTCAGAAGCAATCCTCATACGGAGCAAATGGCTTCCAAGCAGCTTAACTGCATTCCAGAACAAAGCCCCAAATTACTTAAGGGAATACCAAAAACCCAGTGCCCTACAAGGTCTAGCATTCAATCAAAAATTACCAGCCATGCAAATAAACAGGAAAATAAAACCCATAATGAAAAGAAAAATTGATCAATATATACAGACTTAGAAATGACCTAAAGGACAGAATTAGTAGGAAGGGACATTAAAACAATTATTGTAACTATATTCCATGTGTTCAAAAAGGTAGAGGAAGGCATAAACATGTTAAGGAGAGACATGGAAGATATAATAAAGACTCAAATCAAACTCCTGGAGATGAAAAATATAATATCTGAAGTGAAAAATACATTGGATGAAATTAACAGCAGAACTGCAGAAAAATTGAACCCTAGCAATAAAATCTAATATGAAACATTGAATGAAAAAAAGACTTAAAAAATAATGACTAGAATATCATTGAGTTGTGAAACTCAGAAATTTAATATATATGTAATTGGAATCCCCAATGGTAGGGGCCAGAAAAAATATTGAAGAAATAATAACCACATTTTTCCAAATTTGATGAATTTGGAAATCCACAGATTCTCTAAATCCACAGATCCAAGAAATTCAAAAAACTCTAAACACAAGAAATATGAAGAAAAGTACACCAAGGCACATCATAATCAAATTGCTTAAAACCAGTGGTAAAGAGAAAAATCTTAAAAGCAGTCAGAGAAAATTGACACATTACATACAGAGTAAAAAAGATAAAAATGGCAGCAATTTTCTCTTCAGAAACAATGCAAGTCAGAAAACAGAGGTTCAACATCTTTAAAGTACTGAAAAAAAAACAAACCGTTGACCTGGAATTCTATATCCAGAAAAAAAACTTCAAAAATAAAGACAAAATGGACTTTTTCAGACATATAAAAGCTGGATGAATTCATCCCTAGCAGATCTGCACCACAAGAAATGTTAAAGGAAATTCTTTAGGCAGAAGAAAAACGATACCAGATGGAAATCTAGATCTACACAAAGGAATGAAGAGCACCCAAAATTAAGAAACAGTCATGACAACATTGTGTAAAAATTTTCCCAACAGAAGCTGACATTTTGCTCTCCGTGTCTCTTCCCATAAGTAAGATGGTGCACACAGAACTTTAAGAAATTTCATGAAAATACTAATCAATTAATGTTATTGAATATCCAAAAAAGTATTTGGTGAGCCATCACTGATATCTCATAGGCGATACTTATAAAGGAAGCAGGAAAGGAAGGGAGAGGGGGAGGGAGAGAGGAGAAGGAAGGAGCAGCATCATAGCACACTGGAGCCAACTGTCATGTATCTCATGAGCTGACTGCTGCTGTAACATTTCCCCTTCACTGGCAAGAACTATTGTATCCCTCAAGCGTCAGCAGAAAGGCTGGCCTCCCTTCTGAGGCTCATTCACCAGCCCCTCATCTCCTGGGTTCAACAGGAGAAAATTAGAATGAGCCTTAGCACTCTCACTTTCAAAGGTGGTGGCCTCCATTCAAGGACTTACAGGATATTGGACCAACACCCCCCAGGGAGCCCTTCACTGAATAACTGCCAGACCAACAGAATGTTTGTAATGCCCTCAGAACATTTCACACCCTGTGCTAGGCTGACATCCGGGGACAGGCTCAGTACATTTCCTGATGGCTGCATTTAAATTAAATCATGCATAGCATATTTATATTTTTGCCCCACATTTTACTCCAAGCCAAGGAAACCTGATCTGGCTTGAATATAATGAGCCATCACGCCCTGTCCTCAGTGGGAGCCCGGGGCCCAAGGAACCACCACAGCCCTCCAAGCAGCGCCTCTCTTTGGGCTCTGCCACGCGCATCAGGACAGCCTTGCAATTGCGTGACAAATTAGTCCAACAGTTATCTAGTCGTCTGTAAACAACAGAAATTTTTCTGGCATTTTCACTTGTTACTAGTGAATATGCCTTGTGGATCTCAGGTTTTCTTTTCATAATGCAAAGAGCACCCAGTCGAGACTACAGTCAGCTCAGTCAATCAGTCAAACAATTGCCAATTGTTATACAGACTAAAAGTAATAATTGTCTGAATTTTTCACATTTGACGTCTCTATGGTGAATAAATACTGACAAGGAGCGTGTCTCAATTGTTCTGAAGAACCGTCCTCAGTCCCTGCTGGAGTGAGTCCTATCCCCATTGGTGAACGTGGACCCACCCTCACATTTCCCGGAGCAGATTATTCGGAGCTGAGTGGATGTGGGCTATGTGAGCCTGCGGGGCGGCAGGGAGACCCTCAGCAGGACAGAAAAGGGGCTGGCTGAGCTGACCTTCCTGCTGCCAAAATAAGCAGGCACCTTGTGGTCATTATTTCAATTAGATAATTGAAGCAGCCTTGACATGCTTTCTATACGCAGACAAGAGCACACCCCAACTGCCAGCATTGGTGATCTTGGAAAGGTCTGAATTTTCCACTCACTCCTGGATATAGAAATACAGGAAAACTAGGACGAGTTTTGATTCTTTTCTCCTTCACACAGGACCACTGAATTTTTTCCAGAAATCCAGAGAAGAAAACAATCCTTAGAATTAATTTTTTTAAAGGAAGTTATTTATTTTCTTAATCGTCATAAAATAGGGTGATTGCAGAAGAGCCCCTGAGACAGTGGCTGGTTAAAGCAGCTCAGCCTGTGTGAGCCTTCTGGAGGGAGGGGCGCGGAGGGAGGGGAGAGGGTGGAGAGAGCGGAGGGGAAACACAGGCAAAGCAATGATGCTTTTGTTTTTAGAAAAGCACAATTAATAGGAAAAACAATACGTATTTTAACAAGTTTCTTCTTTCTTTTCAGAAGCAACATAATACTCTTATAGGCAAAGAGATCAACAAAATACAGAGTCCCAAGTCCACATTCTTTTCCAGGAAGACCTACTGTTCCTACTCATTCAAAACTTCCTTCTTACTGGAAGGGTGGTGTCAACATTTGGCCTCCCTCAGAGGCTGTTTCAGGATATCTTCAATGGCCTGGCCACCCCCCTCCTAGGCCACTCCCAGCTGCTGTTCAGAAGAAGACATATAGTTACCCACTCCCATACTTCCCTCTTCCCAGAGCTTGATCCACTCTTCACGTTTCTTTACCCAACAACCATGGCCCTGAACTTTCACTTGCTTTCCTGCTACTGTAAACTCTGAAGTGCCTCTTAGGAAATAAGTTCTGTGTCGACAATCTCCTCTTAATTCTTCTCCCTTAGGGCAGCTCCCACCAGATGAACCCCTGTTCCATGGACACAACAGACTATCCCCTTAAAAAAGTTCAGACCCAATAGTTGTTACATATTCTGGACACTAATCATTCGTGACTTCAATGTATTAACAATTATTTTCTTCCAGTTTGTGACTTGATTTTCACTTTTTTTTTAGTGTCTTTTAAGGAACCAAATTTCTAATTTTAATAGGAGTCAAATTTATCACTATTTTTTATTCATTGCTTATGCTTTTTTGTGTCTTAATTTAAAAAAAAAGCTTCTCCCTCAAAAGGGCATACTAATATGTTTTCTAGTGTTTTAATGTTTCTTAATTTCATATTTAAGTTTTTAATACAATTGGAATTAGTTTTTGTTATGGTACAAGGGAGGCCATCATTTTTATTCGTTTTCATATGGATAACCATTTGTCCCAGTCCCTTTTATTGACTAGTCCATTCTTTTCTCACTTGTGTGTAATGAAATTGATGTCATTTATCAAGTTTCTATATGTGTGTATCTGTCTACGTGTGTATACGTTAAAGACACGAGTTCGTTCTGAGTCCTCCAATTCCAATCCAACACCCTAGGGTTTGTTCTAGCCTGCCCCCTTAGCTGACCTATAACTCTTTCCTCCAACAGTGAGAAACATGTTTCTCATTATCTATAATATATTTACTTTTTTGCTGTATCCTAGAATAAACACAAAGTTTCAATTGTTAAAAAAAAAAAAGTCAGACCTGAGCAAAACAGAGGAGGTTATGTGCAACCCCAAAGAAATAGGTCTGGAAGAGAAAGAAGCAAGTGCCTGTCTCCTTCTCCTAGGTTAAGAGCAGAGACCTGGGCTCACAGCCAACCCAGCTGTGGACACAACCATGCAACAGTTCAGAGCGGCACCGCCACCCCGTGGGTGGAGTCTGATGCAGGGATCAGAATAAAGAATGATGCGGGCAGTATGGGATGGTGGTCCCGCCCCTCAGGATTGTTGGTTCCACGCTCCTTCACTCTTCTCAACTAAGAGAAGTGCATGAAATCCTCCTCCTGTCTCATTTTCCTGCCAAAAGGGAACCCATACAGAATCAGAACAAACAGGATATTGTTTCTGTGCTTAGTGCTCTCTAGGATTTGGGTTGGAGATATAAAATCAATGTATTAACATCTTTGCCGTTTTTTAATCTATTCTAAAAATCACTTTGGGTAACTCTGAGGTGCCATCAGCCCCCACGAAAGGAGGAAACCAGGACAGTGTGGCTTCTGCCCTGGCATGCGGCTGGAGCAGACAGTGAGGGTCCTGGATGAAAACTTTAGAACTTTGCTTTCCGCTGAACCCTCATGCTTTCCCGAGAAGCTGAAGTATCTAGAGGGAAACATCTGGGGACGAGTATGGGGGAGGGGAGGACAGCGGGAAGAGCACCACAGCGGGAAGAGCGGAGCTGCGTCACTTCAAAGCCAAATTTCCAGGCCTGCAATGAAGGAAGTTCCATTCTTTCCCACAGTCTCTGCCTGGCTAAATATAAATCCATCTTGGTTTATGTTATACTGCCTCTAAGTGCAAGAGCACTTTGGGGGTTCAGATGTAAAGATATGAGGGTGGGCCAATTTTAGGAAATGAATTAACATAATTCACTACTTCAAGGAGTCCAAGAGAAAACATAATACCCACTAAACGCCGAAGAGGCGTCAACCTTTCGTTCTTGACTTTAACCAAAAAGTCCTAAGTAAAATCGGCACAGATGGCACTTCCTTGCTGTGACAAAATATCTACCTCAAAGCAGAAGTCAACATTAGCTCAGCTCCAGTGGTGGAGCATTCGGGACACCTCGTGAAAGGGCAGGAGCAGGACAAGTGTGTCACTATCACCCGGCTCTCTAGATTTATGCTGGAAGATGTCAAAAGAGAAAGAAGGGGGAGACAAAGCAAAACAGTCGTTATTTGTGGGTGATATGATTATAAACCAGAAAATGCAAGAGAATCCATTAAAAACTAATGGAATTTAGAAAAAAGCTGGTCATAAATCAGTATCTGAAATGTCACTAACTGTGAGGTCTTGGTTTATGGTTCAGCACAAGCAGTTTTCTTTCATTCATTTGGCAACTACTGAGCACCTACTGTGTGCCAGTGGTGTCCAGGTGTACTGAGCACCTACAATGTGCCAGTTGGGTTCAGGTGCTCGAGATTCAGCAGAGAACAGAGCAGAGTCCCTCCTCTCTCATGCAGGTTACCTCTTGGGAGGACGGACAGTAAACAAGGGGATCAATAGATATGTAATGTCCAGGAGGTGAGATGTCTGTGGTGAAAAATAAGGCCAAGTGAGGGATCCAGTGACAGCGTGAGGGACTGCTGTTTTTGTAGGAAAAACAGGGAAGTCCTCTCTGCAGAGCTGACCCTGGCTGAAGTCCTGGAAGAAGCAGGGGCACCAAGAGACACTCACCCAGAGGACATCAGGGCCTTTCAGTGGGTCTCAGACACAGTGGGGGTGGGGAGGCCTCAGAGAGTGAGGCCAAAGGTCGCTGGGGGACCCTGCAGGGCCCATGAGGACTGTGGCTTTTACTGTCTCGAGGGCTTTCAGCAGAGAAGCAGCATGATCTGACTCTCTGTCAAAAGAGCATAGGACACAAGAGATACCATTTCACACCCATTAGGATGATTACTATCAAAAAGCCCAGAAAATAACAAGTGTTGGTGAGGATGTGGAGAAATTGGAACCCTTGTGCACTGTTGGTGGGAATGTAAAATGGTGCAGCCACTATGCAAAATAGTATGGCAGTGCCTCAAAAAATTAAAAATAGAACTACCATCCAATCCAGCAATCCCACTTCTGGGTACATATCTAAAAGAAGTGAAAGCAGGCACTCACAGATGTTTGTACATTCATATTCATAGCAGCATTATTCACAATTAGCCAAAGGGTAGAGCAACCCAAGTGTCCATCAATAGATGAATGGATAAACAACATGCAGTCTATACATACAATGGGATATTATTCAGCCTTAAAAAGGAAGCAAATTCTGACACCTGCTACAACGTGGATGAACCTGGAGGACATTATGCTAAGTGAAATAAGTCAGTTACAAAAGGACAAATACATGATTCCACTTATATGAGGGACCTTGAGTAATCAGAGTCATGGAGACAGAAAGCAGAATGGTGGTTACCAAGGGGCCAGGAGAGGGGGAATGAGGAGTCATTGTTTAATAGGTACAGAGTTTCAGCCTTGCAAGATGAAAGAGTTCTGGAGATGGATGGTTGTGATGGTTGCACAACAATGTGAACGTAATTAATGCCGCTGAGCTGTACACTTAAAAATGGTTAAGAGGGTAAATTTTGTGTTCTGTGTATTTTACCACAATGAGAGAGAGAGAAGATGAAACAGGCCTGGGTTAGTCTTTATTAAAATATTTTTTATGTATTATATGGCTCAAGTGGCCTCAACCGATAGTCGTTCGTTAATGCTCAAGTGTCTACATCAGGTGACCCAGGTAAGCAGCCCTTGCAGATTGCCGCAACGAGGCACGATTCCTTATGGAAATGCTGCACACCGCACAGGCCACTGCTGAAGGGCAAACTGCACAGCGGCACCTCCTCGCCCTCCTGGAGCCAGACACAGCTTGCGTCCCATTCAGACGAAACACCAGGCTGACAACCAAAAGTACTTGAATGGCAGTTTAAATCTTTATGGCAATCTCTGGGAAGATGGCAAAGGGAGGTCTCATTCATGACTCATACCAAAGCTTGTTACGATTCTCTAGCCCATCCCTCTCTCAGTTTCCCCCTCTCCCCCATGAGGAGGCAGCCACCCTCATCCCCTCCCCCGCTTCAGATGCCAAAGAATATTCTGTCCCTCCAGCCTGCTCTGGCTGTGCCTCCCTCCTTCCTCTCTCAGTGATCTGGATCTTACACGCCCCCCTCTACCCCGGACAGCCTGGGCTAGGTCAATTTCCCTCAACCCAACAGAGCAGAACTGAGCAAGCAAAGCAGCCTTCTCCTTCCCACGCAGAGGTTGAGAGGCTGGGAATGCTCAGACATCCTCCCCTGTGTAAAGCACTGTTGGCTACGCTGTTTTATTTTCCTCACGGCGATCAGAGTTTGGGAGCCTGCAAGCAAAACATTTCAGAGATCACACAGGCTAAGTGATGAGCAAGTCTGTTGATGACCATCCCCTTGGACGGTGGAGAAATAGCCCCCAGGGCCACTCCATTTATACTAGGATATCATCAACATTTAAAGTCACCCCACAGGTCTCTCTTACTGAACATCGCACTGGATAGAACCCCTTGATGTCCTCTGTCTCGAGGTCCCTCGTCTTGACCTTTCAGACTCCAGAGAGCCCACTTCCTTCCCAAAGCCCCCTTGTGGTGAGGCAAGCCCTCGGCAAACTGGGTTTTACCATTGGACTGTAGAAGTGGTCTGTCCCTCCAGAACCGTGTGTGCTTCTGACAAATCACGCAACAAGAGCAAACAAGAGGAGGCTCTCTCTTAAATCCCCCTGGTGCTGGTAGAAGGGTTCTGAGCTGCTTTAGTTGCTGTGAATCACTCCAGTCTGTAAGTTTTCTGTCCCATGTTTGTACTATTAGACCTTCCAAAGAGGTACATGTGAGAACCTTCTAAGTTTGAGGGATCTGTGAGCTGGGCCCAACCCTTTGCTATCAGGACATCTACCCTCTGGGCTAAAAGTGGAAGCTCAGGTGAGAGCAGATCCCTTCTGGGAACCTCCTGGTGGGTCACTTTTGGTTCACATCATTGCTACATCTTCCAGTGCAAGGCCAAGCCCAGAGTTTCTGTGGTTCTGGGTTTTCCATTTGATGTGGTTTTTGAAAACACAACTAATCCTTAAAGAGCATCTCTTACTTCAAACCACAGCTCCAGGCTATTTTCCAGGAAGAAGGGTAAACTCTGCTCTGAACTTCCTCCTCTCACTTTCATCTGAACAATCAGTGACCTTAATTTACCACCCATCAGAGCCTTGGTGGCAGAGCAGAGAAGACAGAAGGCACTCTGGGAAAGAACTGCACATACAGAACTGTCCCTGTCACCCACTTCCCCTCTCCAAGGCCAAGTCACACCCCACCACGTGCGGGGCTGCTGGAGCCACAGCTGTGAGCTGTCACACAGGTGCCTCTCAGGCCAGCTCAGGCCTCAATGCACCAGCTATGGGTGTTCTTTCCCCTTCTAGCTCTGGGCTTCCACATTCTCTAAAGGGGGAGTAGCCATCTCCACCCAAAGGAGGAAATGAAAAGCAGTATTGGCTGATGGCCGAGCAACAGCTGAAAGTTATCACTTTGAATCTTCACATTTCTCTGTCTTTGGATATTTGTTCTAAAAAGGCACGTTTTCCCTGTGAAGTGGTTCCATGCCGTTTCTCACAGCAAATGTGATGATTAAACAGACAACAATTCTCAATTTAAAGTTTGCGTTTTCACACAGTCACAGGAAGTGACTTTTTCAAATGTCATATTTGTGTGCAGTGTATCTTACCATCCAACGATCCAAAGTTCTCACTGGCCTAGTCGAAGCGACCTCCAGCCCTCCTGTCCCAGTGGACTGTGAGCTCTGCAGCCTCTTTATCAAGGTGCAGTGACATTAGCAGAGCCTGCAAGGTGGCAGGAGGTGTGGTGTTTGGGTGCTGCTCACAACGCAGGAAGCTCCACCTCCATCCTGCCAAAGCTGTATCCGCAGTGGGCACTGTGTGAGCAGACAGCTGCCGTGGATCCAGCGTTCGCTGGGCACACTGCATGGCTTTAGGCCCTGGGCATCAGCTCATTTCATCCTCACCACAATTCTGTGATATAGACCCTTCTGTTTCTCAGATAATCTCTAAATTCTGCTTGCAGATTGCTGTTTATGACACCCTGGAGTGGCAGGCATCCCACCTGGCCGCCTGAATTGTGTTATTCCTGAGATCTGGGCATCTTTGGTCCCATAGTAAGGATGGGCTGATGGGGTGGGCCCATTGGGGCTGAAATTGCAGGGGAAACCAAGAAAAAACTCATTCTAAGGGATGAGTGAGCTGAGGTCAGCATCTACAGCTAACGAGGAACGAGTCAGACTCACAAGGAAGGGTGACTGAGTACACTGCCAAGTGCTGGCCACACACACTGTCCCTGGCTCAGATCATGTGGACACACTCCTGGGGGGAGGGGACCAACAACTGAAAAGCCATTCTAAGATGTCCATGGGCCACAAACACTGGAGCAGTAGTGCCCGTGGGATTGGCTGTGGTGACGGCAGGAGCAGCCCTGAGGGGCCTGCACATGAATGGTTTGCTGAGAGCCCCAGTGGCCTTGAAGAAATATCAGCACATCCATGGCCCTTAGCATCAGGCACTGTCAGACATGGATGGTGTGTCCTAGACACCAGCACCAGCCCGGGAAGCACTCCAGAACAAAACTGAACAGAAGCAGCTCAGAATTCGTGCAAAAGCTTTGGGCAAAGGGCTGTGCCATCTATTTTAGTCACCCAAGTGCTTTTCTGCATGTCTCCCTGTACTG
The DNA here is from genome assembly GCA_031878705.1 of Tapirus indicus. NCBI lineage: Eukaryota > Metazoa > Chordata > Mammalia > Perissodactyla > Tapiridae > Tapirus > Tapirus indicus. The sequence goes on from CM062917.1 coordinate 58,461,091, forward strand.
ACCAGGTTTGTCAAGGCAAGGCTGCTGGCCGCTGGTGTACTGCAAACACGCTGGACACACGTCTTGGGAGCCTGGGGTCAGCATACCTCCTGGAGGCCTCCTGCTGGAGGTGGCCCCTGCTCACTCAGGCCAGTCCTGCCACAGCCCTTCTGGAGCTCTCAAGAAGTTTCTACTTTTTTCTATTGTACATGTTACTTTCACTCCCAACCAGACTCAGGTAGGCTGAGCTCTCCCGGCAGTCTGCACGCTCGGCCGCTCTGGACCCCAGGCTTCCCCAGGCTCAGTGCTGGCAGCTTCACTTCTCCTCTAGGCTCAGTCTTCTAGGTGAGCTTTCAACATGACCAGAATCACTCACAGGTCTCTTTAGATAAGGCCTTCCAAATTCTCCCCAAAATGTAGCTTTGTTTTTCATACAATTATGAAGATAACATGCATTCAAACAAGACAGAAGAGAGAAAGTAAAGATCACCTGAAATCCCATTTGCTCATGGTGAAATGAACAAATTTTGCAATGCCAAGCCAGTATTTCTAGTCTCTGGCGTGTGCACCAGCCCGAGGGAACTGGTCCGGCTCTGCTAGCACGTCTCTGTGGAGCATACACAGGTAGGCAGCCCCACAGGACACAGACGGGGCCACTGTGGGCAGCTGTGCCATCCCTGCTACTGGCAGCCACGCTGCTCACATCCACTCGGCCTGAGGATTGAGGCTTGTGCCTGTGAAGCTTGTGTGACCACATCAAATAAACACATTGTCAGTGTCAGGTGTGGTTGTTGTCTGGTCTCACCTACCTAAGTTGTGGAGCCTGTGTCCTCCTTGGGGTCATTTGCCATTCTCCCCTGGCTACCTCTCCCCTGGCATAATTTACCTTTTGACACAGATAATTCAACTCTTTGACAAACTTTCACTAAGACAGCATCTTCTCAGTCTCTCCTAAACCCGAGGGACTTTGCAAAAACAACAGGGTGTGAACTGTAAGTGCTAATCCCAGAGGGGGAAATTCAGTGCCCTGAAATCGCACAGCGAGCAGACCAGTGGGAAACCGCCTCCCACAGCGATGAACAGCACCAGGGGCAGGTGCGCCCGAAGCAATGAAGTTCAGCCGAGCTTTTGTCCGACTGTGAACTGTGGGTGCTTTCCTCGCAAGTGTGCTTTTGCAGGCGTGACTTGGTCCAAAGTCCCCACCATGGCTGGTATCTGGAGGAATGGAAGCAGGCGATGGCTGTGCTAGTGGTTGGGGGCAGGGGGCATCTTGAAGCTTGGGAAGAGGAAGAGTCCCACCCAATGGTAAGATGGGAGTGCTCTAGACCTGTCCCTCCTCCCCATGTGCTGTGACCCTCTCAGAACGAGTGGGGAGATCACTGAGCTCTCGACTGAAATGCACGTATTCCTGCAGGAGAGCTGCACACATGCGCTCGGCCATCACGGTTTAGCGCGAATCACTTCTCAAGAGATTGATGTTCAGGAGCGGCAGGGAATTGATGCCAGGGGAGAGCAGCTGGCCAGAGGAAGGACAAGTCTGAGGCCGCCTGGCTTGGGAGGAGGGAGCTTGGGTCAGGTAGCCCCAGAGGAGCAGGGAAGGATTCCTGGAATCCTTGGCATCTTGTCTTACCTTCTACGTCTAATCAGTAGCCACATCTTTTCAATTGTACCTTCTTGGAGAATTTGAATCCACCTCTAGGGCCAGTCCCTCTGCTCAGGCCACCATCACCCACATCCGGGTCAGAGCTGCTGGCCTCAGATTTCCAGTCTTGCCCTCAAATCCATTCTCCACGCTGCAGCCAAAACCACTTTGATTGTTTTGAGATTTATACATCTGCTGTCATCTACCCGCTCAAAGCCACCCAAGTGGCTCCCCATTGCGCTCCGGGTAAGGTGAAATTCACTCACCCTTGCTTCTCGAGCTGACGCAGCCCGCCTCCCCGGCACCTTCAGCCTCAAGTCTCGCTTCTTCCCAACGCCCACACAGTGCTCCTGCCAAACTCACCAGGAGTCAGCAGGAGTCTCTGATGACTCAGCAGGAGTCCTCCTGCTCCTCAGAGAAGGCTTCTGCATCCCACCCCTCAGCCCCGTGCCCGCTGTTCCTGTTCCTTTTCCTAGACCATCTTCCCCTCTTTTCACCTTGCTCACTCTTCAAGTCACTTAAAAGTCACTGACTTGTACATTCCTTCCTCATCCCACCAGACTGGGTGATTTTCTCAGGGAGAGAGGCTCTTAACTCTGGCTGCACATGAAAATTTCTGGGAGAATTTAAACAGAAACTGTACCAATGCCCAGGCCCTACCCTAGCCTGGAAAAATTAAATCAGCCTCCCTGGGGGGTGTGCCTGGGCCAGGGGAGTCTACTAGAGAGCCAGGTTTGAATGCTACTGACCTAGTCTATGCTTCCCAAGTACCAGGTACTTCTGCTATCACAGCACTTATAAAAGAGTTACATCACATCCTCCTCACCATCCCTCCTATCACACTGATCCTTGACATGCTGTTCTAATACCCAAACTTCTCTCTGATTTTCACAGTTCAAATTTGAAGGCAAGACCCACCCATCTTCATCGTCAGGCAACCTTCCCCAGGGTGCTTAACGTACTAGGGACAGCACCTGTTTGCTGCTTGGCTGCTTAAGACACCAGGTGCTGCATCTCCACTCAATTCTGCTGTTTTGACTCAGGAAACGAAGCCAACAAGTGAGGCCACGTATTGGAATGGAGTTTGCTGGATGCTCTCGGGCTGTGGTTGCAGGTGCCAAAGCATGTCTGCCCAGAAAGGCCCTCAGTCCTGGTTTGGACAAAGAGCTGTTCTCGTCATTGCTTATGATGAGGTGCCTGCAGAGGCTCCTGTGGCTTACTCAGCGGTGCCGGCAACTGGGGCCTCTGTGGACAGCTGATGATACCGTGTCACTGTTTTTAGAGCATGGCTCATAACGTCGGCCAGAATCACTCAGGGCCAGTTAATCAGAAGGAAGAGGCGATAACGGCATCTTTATGATATACAGTTATGTGATAAGATGAAGACGTAATGAGAACTCCTTTCTTCTGGAAAAGATTAAAGACATAAAATCGTGGCTTAGGAAGAAAAGACTCTTTGTCCTGCTGAAACACAGTGACCGGATGTCTTGATTTAGGCGGAATGGGGCCCGATGCTTTAGGAATGGACCCCCATCTGTGGGGTGTTTTGGTTTATTTCCCTGTTTCCTGGGTTTGTGAAACACCACTCAGAAGAATCTGGACTCTTCTGGGGCTGGCCTTCCTGCCCTGGGAAGCAGCGGCCCCACTCAGAGGCAGGCGCTGGGTCTTCCCAAGCACAGAGAGAGGCCAGGGGAGTGCGTGCTGAGATGCTTTCCTCACACCCATTTTTTGGGGGGTGCAGCATCCGCAGCTTGCCAAGACCAGCACCTGAGATCCAGAACTAGCTCCCTGCTGGTCCCTCTCCATGGAGGCTGTTCTGACTTTCTTCTCACAAGGATCCGTCAAGTGGACACCATCAATCACATCAAAGGAACAGGAAGAAAACTCCGGAGCTTTGGAATCGCTACCAGGAGGAGAGTGTTTGTTCTTCTTCCACTCGGACACAGACAAAAGGGTTGTGTTGCGTGACTTCTCTCTTCTAAGTTGGTAGCTATGGTGGGCGTAGGGTGAAGTTGGGAGTTAGAAGCCTGAGAACCTGCCAGTAACTAACCAGCCATGTGGCCTGGGGCGAAGTAATTTCCCTTCTCTCAGCCAATTTCTTCACCTATGAATTTGGAGTCCTGGAGGAAAGACTGACCCGCATCCCTGAAGTCAAGGACTGTACAGTCAACACTGGGGCTCCAGCACCCTGTGCGTGCCTGGTGCATGGCAGGACCTCAACAAACATTGCTGAGTGAAATAGTGAATGCCTGCGGGGATGAAACCACCTCTAAAGGTCCCCTTTGGCTCTCAATTCTGTGACTTTTGCCAGATTTTTAAAAAGTAACTCAGTCTGCCAAATTTGCACTGAGCCCAACCCCCAGTAACTTTGTTCACCGCACAATGAGTTCACAAGATCTGCCTAAATGCTTACATCTCTGCTGGGATTCCCAAGAAAACCAAGCAAAACTAAGCCAAAGGGAGAGATGGACCACATTCCACAACCTCTGAATTCGAGACCCTGTGTGACCGTGGCGTGGTCTAGATTTGGAGATAGAAAATATGATCTGAAACTCACTTTTGCCAAATATCAGTTTTTTGCCTTTGGATAGGTTGTTTGACCACTCTGAGACTCAGTTTACCTATCTGCAAAGCTGGACAATGATGTGGTAATCACGCAGACCCTACGATATACTCGCACACTCACACAAGGCTGTTTCAACTATTAATGAGAAAATATTTTATAACAAAAAATGCAATCATAGTCTTTGCTATTATATAGGCCAGAGGTTATCTTCAACACTGGTCTAAGTGGACGGGACACAAACAGCAATTACTGATGAGGCTTTGAAATCTGACTGGATGGGACATCTTAGAAGCACGCCAGGCACTCTCCCAGTGCTGCCACTTTAGGATTTTTGAACATCAAACAAATCTTCTGGAATAACGTTTTGATGTTTTTAGTATACACAAATGAGGAACGTGTGGATTCACTTTCACCACATACACACAAGAACTGCAGGGAACATCCTGTGGAAGGAATTGAGATTCGGGAGAACCCTAAGTTTTAAAAAAAATACAATAATTCAAAAAAAGGAAAACTGGTGTTTAATGGGTACACAGTATTGGACAGATGCTTTAACTACATCATCTCCCCTAATCCTCACAGCACCCCATAGAATGTGGACTGTTATGCCTGGTTTATAGACAAGGCAATGGGAGTTCAGAGAGGATGAGTTATTTATAGGAAGTCACAGAGTGTGCCAAAGCTGAGACTTGAACCCAAGTCTGACTGAGGCTAACACCTCGCATTCTCCTCTACCCTACCCTGCTTTGCAAAAATGCTCAGCACAGAATGGGTCCCCACTGCCTCTCTGCACATAAAATGTCACCTTCCCTCAGAAAATGTGGTCTGTCCCCCTGGACTCTGTGGACCTTAAAATATTTGGATGTTGCTACGTTTCCTTCGTGCCAACCAGGAATAATCCATAAAATGGTCTCACTCTGCGAATTAATGCCAACGACCACTGCACTAATGCTGAGGCAGAAAATATTTCCAAGTTCATTTGCTTATTTAGTAAATATTTCTATGTCTCAGGCCCTCAGCAACATTCCAGCCAGGCTCATGAAAATATCGTATTTGGGAACTTTACATTGGAGCAGAGAAACTTTGATAAACAGCATGGAAATGATGGTGAAATTAACTAGGACTTCTTGGCTTTACTAGAAGAAGTGGCTAATTCTCCCACTCCATTTCCAGGAGGGCCCTAGCTTGCTGCCTTCCCACAGGAGAAAGAGAGACTGATCCCTTCTCCAGCCTTGTCAGAGTCTTTCCAGCAAAACAGGGAGACACTGCTGTCAAGGCAGTGGCCTGGCCGAGCCTTCCATCACACAAGGGAACGCCTTGCTGCTGTCTATTCCCAGGCCACCAGACTGCTCAGATCCACAACCAGAGCTGGACACACAATCCGTGCACAGGTGTGGGGGAGGAGGAAAGTGAGAGGACACTCCACGTGATATGTGCATCCCGTACCGATGGCCTGCTTACACACCCTCTATAGACAAGGAGGAGAGGGCCTTGCTGAACATCGAGGCTGGTGGACACAGCTTCGCTTGACAGCGAGTGCCAGGGCTGACGTACATACTGGGCTTGGCCGTCCTGAGGCTTTTCTATCCTCTCTATTAGGAAATAGTATCACACACACACACGCCTCAGAGACGCTTGGTTACAAGAACTCGCTATTAAACAGACCAAAGAGGAGTTTCCAAACTCATGGGTAATAAAAAAACCTCCCGGGGGAAAGGTTTCTCAATGCTGACACTTCACTATCTCATTTTGCATAACAGCTTTAGAAAATAATTTCTATTTTCATAGAATTTTATAGTCTATAAAGTGCTTTCATTTTCATTATCCTCATATAACCATTATCATAACTCTTGAGGTAAAAATTGTATTGTGACTGATATTATTCTCATTTTAAAGGTATGAAAACTGGCCCTAGGAGAAGTTAAGGTATTTGCCACTGCCCCTGACTTTGATACTATCATTGGAATTCAAACACAAATCTGGCCAAAAACCCTCTGATTTTCCTATGGATCCCTCTTGACATTTCTCTCGTCACTTGGCCAACAGCTTTTTACAGAAAGAAATCATATTTTCTGTATCTTTGTTACAGAGCCGGTATCAATACAACACACAAACTGTGAGACGATTTAACAGCATTTGACAGCGCCATCTTCGTGGTGGGTGGAAGGGTAGTATAAAATTAGTATTAAAATAAATTATCATTTATAATTTGTATTAGTATAAATTTTATACTATTTAATGCTTATATTCTAAATAGTATAATGTGGAAGCTCAGGAAATCAGATTCTCTCCACTCCCCAAAATTTTTGTTTTTGCTGTTCATTGCTATTGTTGTGGTCTGTTTAGTGACTTTTCTGAGCTAATTCTGTATTTTTTGTTGTGTGTGGCCAAGGAAGTCTCTGCCTGGTTAGTAGTAGTCAGCTAATGATTAGAAAGGGATTTCTTCAAGTGCTTGGGGCCAATAGTCTCCCAAGTGTTTGCCCAGGGGCTCTGTGTGCCTCAGTCAGGCAGGTTACAACTCTGCCTTATCCTTCACTTCCCACTTGTGCAGAGCCTCAAAGTTAGTCAAGGATGGGAGCTTATGGTCTTATCAAGTCTTTCCTGAGAATGTGCACAGACCTGGGCATGCTTGCAGCCCTACGCATGCACATGGCCTTCTAGAGTCCCAGGAATATGTTGGAGCTTTCCAAACCCCTCTGTGGACACCTCATTCTTCAAATTTACCTTTTAAGATTGTCAGTTAGCCTTTCATTTGCTCCAGCTGTTATCCAGAGCCTCCAGTAGCCGAGATGTTCAACAATTGCCTCCCACTGTTTTTGACAAACACCCTGGGAAAAGGCTGTTCATACTTGGCAAGCTCCAAGTCAGGTCAGATAAAGGCAGCCTTGAGAACGGGGTCTTCCAAGGGAACCGGCAGACCGGTCAAATAATGACAATTCTCTGGAAATGGGGCTTTGAAGGAGATCCAAACTTATTTTCCCCCCTCCAGTGGCTGCCAGGCTACTGGTTTTCACCATAATCATAGGCTATTTGTTTTCAAGACTAGTATGGAGCCTCGAAGGAGGGGGCGTTGTTGGAATAGGGCAAGCTAAAACATTGCAAACCTCACTGTTCTAGTATGGAGAGTCCTCAAAAAATTAAAAATAGAAATACCGTATGATCCAGCAATCCCACTCTTGGGCATCTACCCAATGGACGTGAAATCAACCATCACAAGAGGCATATGCACCCCTATGTTCATTGCAGCATTATTCACTATAGCCAAGAAGTGGAAGCAACCCAAGTGTCCCTCAACTGAAGATTGGTTAAAGAAGATGTGGTATATACATACAATGGAATACTACTCAGCCATAAGAAAAGACACAATTGTCCCATTTGCAACAACATGGAAGGACCTAGAGGGTATTATGTTAAGTGAAATAAGCCAGAGAGAGAAGGACAGACACTGCATGAACTCACTCATATATGGAATATAAGTGAACACACGGACAGAGAGAACTGATTGGTGGTTACCAAGGGGAAGGGGGGTGGGGGGGCACAAGGGGTGAAGGGTTACATCCACAAGGTGACGGACAAAAATGTACAACTAAAACCCCACAGTGTTATAAACTAAGACATCAATAAAAAAAAAAAAAAAAAAAAGAGTGACTAAGAGACCACTACGTCAGCCCAATAAAAGACAACTCTTAACAGTCAAAAAAAAAAAAAAAACCTCACTGTTCTTATGGAGAGTCATCTTTTTTGTTGAACTAACATTCCCTGGATTGTTGCAAGGCTTTGGTTCATTTCTAGAGTTCTGAAAAAGTTGACTCTGACAGTTTTTGCCAGTGTTCCCATTACTCTTATGGGTGAGAGAATTTTCAGAGGTCCTTACTCCACAATTTTCACTGATGTCCATCTATTTTATTTAAATTTAACTAATTTAAATTTAAATAGCCTCATGGGACTAGTAGCTACTGTGTTGGGTAGTGCAAGTCCATAAAATACAATGTAAAGTCAATTAGTCAATTGGAAATCAACTCAATTTTTATAGATATATACAAATATAGTCAACAAAATCAAAAAAACAAAATGAATAAGTTGTTTTAAATGAAACTCAAATTTTTATAACTTTTATAAAACCCTTCCAAATTTTTCAGAAATGTAATGAAGAATATCAGTATCTTTCCATATATATGTATGATATGAAATGGGGCCTCCAAAAGAAGGCAGACCTAAGGGCTCCCATGTCCTAAAATAGCACTGCTTCCCATTGATCTATAGAGATTATTTTAAAAATAGAGGCTAGACCATTTTACATATTTAGTTATTTATCCAACTTGCAGCTTTCTAAGCTAAGTGTAGTATAAACACAATAATAAGAATTACAGTTATTGAGGAACAACTTGCACTGTGTTTTGCAAGCTTTGTCCTTTGATCTTCCCAAGGGCCCAATGATGTCAATGGTCATTATGTCCATTTTGCAGATGAGGAGATTTGAATGGGTGAGGCAGCTCACCCAAGGCCACACACTCAAGGAGTGCCTAGACCCATCCTCTTAACTTGTAAAGAGATGCGCCATATTGTGCGTCATTTGTGCTTCTCCAGGGGTGTTTCATTTGGATTTATTTTAAAGTCACTTTGTTCATTTTGGACATATCTCCATTTTGCCCTCTGAGACCACACCCAAGGGGCAGGGAGCTGGTGGGCCAGAGAGTAGCAACTGTGTCTCGCCAAATGCATTGACATTTCTTTCATGAAAACTTGGACAGGATCAGGGAACAGCAGAACTATTCAGACACCTTGTGTTTTCCCACCTTGGAAGACAGGATCCTCCTGCCCCCATGACTCTGTGAGTAGGTTTAATGGGGACTTTCCTAGTTGGGCACAAAGTCCCACATCCTAGGAAACCTGTAATTCCCAGGCAGACATGATAGTCACCCTGCCTGTAAGTGACGTGAGGGAATAGGAGACAATGCTCTGAATTCAGCTGAGGGTAAAGCAGCAGCCTCCACTAGGTTGTCAGTTGCAGATTGCCCATTTTGACCTCCTTTTTCGCTGAAAAAAAATCCTTTTCTGTCGAGAAAAACACATCCCTTTTATCTGACAGGGCTTGGAACAAGAATTTCAGGGTCTTGTCCCAGGAGCCAGAACAATGGCTATGACCAGAAAGGAGGGTCTTTCCATTTGTCTACAAATGAACAGCACATGCACGAGCCTTCCGTGTGGACAGCATCAGCATTCCTCCTGCAGCACTCGGAGTCCCACCCCAGGTGTAGACAGACATCCATTTCACCCTGGGAGTGTCCCCACTTAGGGCCGTAAGGTGACCAAGTACAATCTGCCTCGCACTCAGACGTCTATATGCTAATCTCTGGGGTGGCTCCTGCAGTTGTGTATACTGAAAGCTAAGTGTCAGCATTGAAAAGAAAAACACAGATAAAAACTCAGAGTCACCAAACATCTAAATGGTTGGCATTGCGTTGACAAAACATCCAGATGGTTTTACTGAGATCCTCGATGATGTCCTATCCCTCTTCCTTCATCGGGTTAACTCCTGTATCTGCTTTAGATCCCAGAGTACACTTCACTTCTTCTGAGGAGACTCCCCAGACCTGCCATCGCTCGCCCCACACACTCGTGTGGCACCAGGCACTCTCCTTTTACAGCCTCTTCGTTCTATCTTCCAGTTAGTTACTTGGTCACTTGTCCTGATAGCTTCTGGGGGATGAGGACTGTGTCTGCCTTGTTCACAGCTCTACATCCAGCGCCTGGCACGCACAGTCCTGGCACCTGATGGGTGCACATTAAACAGTGAAATGAACGGTCGGTGGCCTGTATTCAATTACCAGGCATCCTTGACCTGAAACTTACAAGTATCTGTCTGTTAACTTTTCAAGAACCCAGATGTCATCTTTATTCTTACTGGGATGTTTGTCTCTGTGCTTCTGGAAAACAAACAATGGGAGAACAAATAATTAACATGATCCCAGTTGACTCTCATAAGAGCTCTGCGAAGTGTACAGGCCATGCATTATTATTATTATTATTTTTTTGTATTTTATTTAACATTAGTGCCCTTAGCTTTTTTTTTTTTTTTACCATTTTTTTATTGATGTCTTAGTAGTTTATAACACTGTGGGGTTTTAGTTGTACATTTTTGTTTGTCCATCACCTTGTGGATGTAACCCTTCACCCCTTGTGCCCACCCCCACCCCCCTTCCCCTTGGTAACCACCAATCAGTTCTCTCTGTCCGTGTGTTCACTTATATTCCATATATGAGTGAGTTCATGCAGTGTCTGTCCTTCTCTCCCTGGCTTATTTCACTTAACATAATACCCTCTAGGTCCTTCCATGTTGTTGCAAATGGGACAATTGTGTCTTTTCTTATGGCTGAGTAGTATTCCATTGTATGTCTATACCACATCTTCTTTAACCAATCATCAGTCAAGGGACACTTGGGTTGCTTCCACTTCTTGGCTATAGTGAATAATGCTGCAATGAACATAGGGGTGCATACGCCTCTTGTGATGGTTGATTTCATGTCCATTGGGTAGATGCCCAAGAGTGGGATTGCTGGATCATACGGTATTTCTATTTTTAATTTTTTGAGGACTCTCCATACTGTTTTCCATAGAGGCTGCACCAGTTTGCATTCCCACCAGCAGTGAATGAGGGTCCCCATTTCTCCACAACCTCTCCAGCATTTGTTGTTATTTGTCTTTGTGATTATAGCCATTCTAACCGGTGTAAGGTGATATCTTAGTGTAGTTTTGATTTGCATTTCCCTGATGATTAGTGATGTTGAACATCTTTTCATGTGTCTATTGGCCATCTGTATCTCTTCCTTGGAAAAATGTCTGTTCATATCCTCTGCCCATTTTTTGATCGGGTTGTTTGTTTTTTTGTTGCTCAGTTGTATGAGATCTTTGTATATTACTGAGATTAATCCCTTGTCAGACAAACGATTTGCAAATATTTTCTCCCAGCTAGTGGGTTGTTTATTCATTTTGATCCTGGTTTCATTTGCCTTGTAGAAGCTCTTTAGTCTGATGAGGTCCCACTTGTTTATTTTTTCTTTTGTTTCCCTTGTCTGGGTAGACATGGAATCTGAAAGGATCCCTTTATGTCCAATCTCAATTAGTGTACTGCCTATATCTTCTTTCAGGAGTTTTATAGTTTCAGGTCTCACTTTCAGGTCTTTGATCCATTTTGAATTGATTTTTGTATATGGCGATAGGAGATGGTCTACTTTCATTCTTTTGTATGTTGCTGTCCAATTTTTCCAGCACCATTTATTGAAGAGACTTCCCTCTCTCCATTGTATGTTCTTTGCTCCTTTGTCGAAGATTAGCTGTCCATAGGTGTGTGGTTTTATTTCTGGGCCTTCAATTCTGTTCCATTGATCTGTGTGTCTATTCTTGTACAAGTACCATGCTGTTTTGATTACTATAGCTTTATAGTATGTTTTGAAATCAGGGATTGTGATGCCTCCAGCTTTGTTCTTTTTTTTCAGAATTGCTTTAGCTATTCAGGCTCTTTTGTTGCCCCATACGAATTTCAGTAGTTTTTGTTCTATTACCGTGAAGAATGACATTGGGATTCTGATTGGGATTGCATTGAATCTGTAGATTGCTTTAGGTAGAATGGACATTTTAACTCTATTTATTCTTCCAATCCATGTGCATGGAATATTTTTCCATTTCTTTATGTCCTCCTTGATTTCTTTCAATAGTGTCTTATAGTTTTCATTGTATAGGTCTTTTACCTCCTTGGTTAAATTTATTCCCAGATATTTTATTCTCTTTGTTGCAATTGTAAATGGGATTGTCTTTTTGAGTTCTCTTTCTGGTGTTTCATCATTAGTATATAGAAATGCAATTGATTTTTGTAAGTTGATTTTATACCCTGCCACTTTACTTAGTTGTTGATTGTTTCTAGTAGTTTTCTGATGGAATTTTTTGGGTTTTCTATGTATAAGATCATGTCGTCTGCAAATAGTGACAGTTTCACTTCTTCATTGCCTATTTGGAGTCCTTTTATTCCTTTTTCTTGCCTAATTGCTCTGGCCAGAACTTCCAGTACTATGTTGAATAAGAGCGGTGAGAGTGGGCACCCTTGTCTTGTTCCTGTCCTCAAAGGAATGGCTTTCAGTTTTTCCCCATTTAGTAGGATGTTTGCTGTAGGTTTGTCATATATGGCCCTTATTATGTTGAGGTACTTTCCTTCTATACCCATTTTGTTGAGAGTTTTTATCATAAATGGATGCTGGATCTTGTCGAATGCCTTCTCTGCATCGATTGAGATGATCATGTGGTTTTTGGTCTTCATTTTGTTAATGTGGTGTATCACGTTGATTGATTTGCAGATGTTGAACCATCCCTGTGTCTCAGGTATAAATCCCACTTGATCGTGGTGTATGATCTTTTTGATGTATTGCTGTATTCGGTTTGCCAATATTTTGTTGAGGATTTTTGCGTCTCTGTTCATCAGTGATATTGGCCTGTAGTTTTCCTTCTTTGTATTGTCCTTGTCTGGCTTTGGTATCAGCATGATGTCGGCCTCATAGAATGTGTTGGGAAGTATTCCATCTTCCTCTATTTTTTGGAATAGTTTGAGAAGGATAGATGCTAAATCTTTTTTGAACGTTTGATAAAATTCTCCAGGGAAGCCATCTGGTCCTGGGCTTTTATTTTTTGGGAGGTTTTTGATTACTGTTTCAATCTCTTTACTTGTGATTGGTCTGTTCAGATTCTCTATTTCTTCTTGATTCAGTTTTGGGAAGTTGTACGCTTCCAAGAATTTGTCCATTTCCTTTAGGTTGTCCAATTTGTTGGTGTAAAGTTTTTCATAGTATTCCCTAATAATCCCTTGTATTTCTGTGGTGTCTGTTGTAATTTCTCCTCTTTCATTTCTAATTTTATTTATTTGAGTCTTCTCCCTTTTTTTCTTAGTGAGTCTGGCTAAGGGTTTGTCAATTTTATTTATCTTCTCAAAGAACCAGCTCTTTGTTTCATTGATCCTTTCTACTGTTTTTTTTTTGTTTGTTTCAATTTTATTTATTTCTGCTCTGATTTTTATTATTTCCCTCCTTCTGCTGATTCAGGGCTTTGTCTGTTCTTCTTTTTCCAATTCTGTTAGGTGCAATTTAAGGTTATTTATTTGGGATTTTTCTTGTTTGTTAAGGTGAGCTTGTATTGCTATGAATTTCCCTCTCAGGACTGCTTTTGCTGCATCCCATATGAGTTGGTATGGTGTATTTTCCTTTTCATTTGTCTCCAGATAGCTTTTGATTTCTCCTTTAATTTCATCAACGACCCATTGGTTGTTCAGTAGCATGTTGTTTAGTCTCCACATCTTTGTCCCTTTCCTAGTTTTTTCCTTGCAGTTGATTTCTAGTTTCACAGCATTATGATCAGAAAAGATGCTTGTAATGATTTTAATCTTCTTAAATTTATAGAGGTTTGCCTTGTTTCCTAATATATGGTCTATCCTTGAGAATGTTCCATGTGCACTTGAGAAGAATGTGTACTCTGCTCTTTTTGGGTGAAGTGCTCTGTATATATCTATTAAGTCCATTGCATCTAGTTTTTCATTTAAGTCCATTATTTCCTTATTGACTTTTTGTCTGGATGATCTATCTATTGATGTAAGGGGGGTGTTAAGATCCCCTACTATTATTGTGTTATTGTTAATATCTCCTTTAAGGTTTTTTAGCAGTTGTTTTATGTACTTTGGTGCTCCTGTGTTGGGTGCATAGATATTTATAAGTGTTATGTCTTCTTGGTGAAGTGTCCCTTTTATCATTATATATTGCCCTTCTTTGTCTCTCATTACCTTTTTTATCTTGAAGTCTACTTTGTCTGATATAAGTACGGCTACTCCTGCTTTCTTTTGTTTGCCATTAGCTTGGAGTATTGTTTTCCATCCTTTTATTTTGAGTCTGTGTTTGTCTTTAGAGCTGAGATGTGTTTCCTGGAGGCAGCAGATTGGTGGATCTTGGTTTTTAATCCATCCTGCCACTCTGTGTCTTTTGATTGGAGAATTCAATCCATTTACATTTAGAGTGATTATTGATATATGAGGGTTTAATGTTGCTATTTTATTGTTCATCTTCTGGTTCTTTTGCATTTCCTTCGTTTCTTGTCCCTTGTGTTTCGGACTGCAAATTCAATTTGGTATTTCTGCATGCTCATTCTCTTGGTTTTCTCTTTATTTGTCATCTGTGGTTCTCTTCTGGTTATTTGTTTAGTGGTTACCGTGAGGTTTATATAAGCGATCTCCTGGATAAGAAAGTACATTTTCGGATGCCTCCTTTTTCCTGAGGCTGGGTCGATTCAATCCCTTACCTCTTCCCCTCCTTATTTGTTATCTCTTTATTCCAGATTGTGTCATGAATGTGTGTTTCCAGTGATGAGCTTGAATTAATTTTTGATGTTTTCCAACTGTATTTTGTTCTGGTTTAGTCTCCTTGCTTTTCTCCTTGCTGAAATCTTTGTATCCCCTTTCTCATTTGTTTTTTTTCAGGCCTAAGGGCCTTCTTGAGCATTTCTTGTAGTGGGGGGTCTTGTGGTGATGAACTCTCTTAGCTTTTGTTTATCAGGGAGAGTTATTATTTCTCCATCGTATTTGAAGGATATTTTTGCTGGATAAAGTATTCTCGGCTGAAGGTTTTTGTGTTTCATGATTTTGAATGTATCATTCCAGTCTCTCCTAGCCTGTAGAGTTTCTGTCGAGAAATCAGCTGAGAGCCTGATGGGGTTTCCTTTGTATGTTATTTTGGTTTTTTGTTTAGCTGCCTTCAATATTATTTCCTTGTCATGGGTATTTTTCAAGTTTGCTACTATGTGGTGAGATGATTTTTTATTCCTGTTTATATATTTAGGTGATCTATTGATTTCATTGACTGTTATTTCCCTCTCGTTCACTAGGTTGGGGAAGTTCTCAGCTATTATTTCTTTGAACAAACTCTCTGCTCCTTTTTCTCTTCTTCTCCTTCTGGAATACCTATTATCCTTATGTTGCTTTTCCTCATTGAGTCTGATATTTCTCGAAGAATTTCTTCATTTCTTTTTAGTCTTAGCTCTCTCTCCTCCTCTACCAGGAGCATTTCTGCGTGGCTATCCTCAATAGTGCTAATTCGTTCCTCCATATTGTCAGTTCTGCTCTTTAAAGACTCCATTTTTTCCACTATCTCATTCATTTTGTTTTTCACCTCCAATAATTCTGATTGGTTTTTCTTTATGGTTTCAATCTCTTTTGTGACAAAATCCCTGAATTCGTTGATTTGTTTCTGTGTGTTCTCTTGTATTTCGTTGAGTTTGTTTATGATAGCTATTTTGAATTCTCTCTCATTCAGGTTATCAAATTCTGTGCCTTCAGGGTTGGTTTCTGGGTGTTTGTCATTTTCCTTTTGGTCTGTAGCCATAACAAATTGTCGCAAGGACCCGACGGGGATGGCTTTATTTTTACCCCTCATGATAAAGTTGGTCCTGCAGTTTCCCCCTGCTGCCACTGGATGGAGATTGTGAGCAGTTTGCTCTGAGGCGGCTGCAGCCTCTGGAGGGATTATGCTGAAATGCTGGGTGTGTGGGGGGAGGGGTCCTCTCTTTCTTCTGCTTGACCCAGGGGTTTCCTTTCTGGCTCTCTTAGGGTGTTTGCTACACCCCCTAAACAGTCCGTCGTCGCTTCCCAGTGGGGATCTCGCGACAGTCTGTGAGAGCACCTGGATGGCGATAGTTTTCCCCGCTGTGGGCCGCCCCTCCCCCTTCTGTCTGCGAACCGCGCTGTCTTTGCCGATCGATTGGGGAGGGGGAGTACAACTTCTTACCTCTCCTCCCGTCCTTTTGGGCTTCCTGCGCCTCCACTGTCCGATGTACGGCAGCAGGGCTTTCTTAGAAGTCCTTCGTAGCGTTTGATTGAGCTCTGTTGGAATGTGAATGATGTTTTCGTTGTGTCGTAGGGGGTAGAGATTCAAAGAGGGAATCTTACTCCGCCATGATGCTGACATCACTCTTCCCAGGCCATGCATTATTATTTCCATCTTATAGATGAGGAAACTGAAATGAGAGCCAAAATGTGAAGAAAGGGGAGGCGAGGATAACCTCCGCCTGCCATCAGAAGGCCGGGGCACAGCTGCTTATGGAACATGGTGCTCTCCACTTCTGGCACCGCCTGACACGCGGGGGCACACAACACGTGGAATCTCTAGCAGACAGCAGAAGTCAGGCTGGGTCTCATAGCCAGCATTGTAGAGATATTCTTCTATTTTGCCTATTGCTCACTTACTACTTATCCTCTGGGCTGCCAAGAAGCCAAACAAAATGGAGAGCAGCTGAATTTAAAATATTTTGATGCCTTTATCTAGCTCAATAAATTAAAAATATGTAGGTTTGGTTTCAAACTGATACACTGGGGTTTAGGATTAGAGATTTTGTTCTCCTCCTTGGTTGGATTTTTTGGGGGGGGGGTGGGTTTTGTTTTTTTTTTTAGGAAGACTCGCCCTGAGCTAACATCTGCTGCTAATCTTCCTCCTTTTGCTTAAGGAAAATTCACCCTAAGCTAACATCCATGCCAATCTTCCTTTATTTTGTATATGGGACACCGCCACAACATGGCTGATGACTGATGTAGGTCCATGCCCAGGATCCGAACCCGAGAACCCTGGGCCACCAAAACAGAGCACATGGAACTTTAACCACTATGCCACCGGGCCAGCCCTGGATGGACTTTTTTTTAATGACATTAGTTCCATCCTTGCTTGAGTAAACAATGAATATTTGATTCCAGCTAAGTGTTCAGCAAATTAGCACAGCTTACTCCAGGTATCAGCTCACAGTTCACTTCATTTCTCACCCCTGAGAGAAACCGCATTCCCTGCCCAACACCCACGTCACCTCTGCCCCAGGCTGGGGCACCTTGGAGTGTTAACACACAGGGAAGCACCTGCCCACTGGCAAGAAGAGCCACATGGAGAACTTCACATGGATCCAGCTCGGGCTGTAGGGGCTCCCAGATTTCCCAAATGCTGGCTGGTGGCAAATCACACTGAGTAGCACTTGTTTCAGGACGATAAATTGAAGCAGGGTGAGTGGAAGGTAGGAAGCTTGTCCCAAGGTATCCACTACCTTAGACAATCCAGAAAAACATTGGCTTACTACTCTAGGTTTCAACCTGCCAAACCAGCCCTGGCACAGACCACCAAAGCTCCCTTATCTTTTCAGAGGCTCGATACAAAGGAAATAAATGACAATATGCTGAGACAGAGAAACACTGTCCTAGTAATCCCCTAGGTCCTGCCTCCCCTGGGAGCTTTCCCTGACTACCAAGGCAGAGCTCAGTGTCCCTCATCCATGCTTCCATGTCCCTGTGCATAAAGAGCAGGCACCTCGCTCTTCGTTTTATAAATTGCATGTTACCACGTGGGCCTCCCCACCTGGACTATGAGCTTCTTAGCAGAAGAGGATTCGTCTTAGTTCCCTTTCTGCCCCGGCACCAGCTCCTAGCACAGGGCCTTATGCACACCCTGGGTTCAGTGACCCGTGTTTACATGCTGCCTACGTACAAACGTCCTGCGCTCAATAATCACTTACTGAACTCAACCCAGGATGGCCATGCCCAGGACAGCAGTTTTTCAGGGATCCTAACAACCAAATAATTTGAAAACAAATCTTCATCCTTGACTTTGTAGGGGAGGAAGAGAATTCCTTTACCCATCTAGGTCCTTCTGGCTGGTCTACGAATTAAATTGACATGAGACAGAATAACAGGAGAAAAGCAAGCAAAGTTTTACAACATGTATATGTGGGAGAAACCCAGAAAAACTGAGCAACTCAGCCAAAATGGTCAAAGCTGCCATCTTAAATATAATCTTCAGCTAAAGACAAAGGAGGGTGTTGGGGGCAGTGGTTTGGGACTTCAAAGGAGAGGAAGGCAATTTACATGGAAATGGAAAGGCAAATGTTTGGTAAAGCAGAACTTTGATAAGAATGGGCTTAGCAAGGACCCTCATGGTCTACCATACCCAGAGTTATCTATGGTGATGACCTGTCCTGGGGACAGGTCTTTTATCTTAAATTTCTTTAGGCAGTTGCAGGTGAGGTCAAAGTTTCTTTTAGAGTCTTTTGCTTTTAAAAATAATCAAGCAGAGAGACACATTTTGGGGTGGCCAATTCTGATCCCCCACAACTTAATCATGGAGTTTCTATCATATTTTTCATTTTTTCAAGTCTTTCTTCTTCCTTTTACTACTGATCACATCATTGCCCTGCAGCATCCTAGGCACAGGTGTTTGCTGGGCTTGTGTTGATTAATACAGCTACACTCAGAAATGACGTACCCTTTCTGATGTCACTGCTAAGGAGAAGCCAAATGGCAGGGCCTCGACTATCAACAGCCTACATGGGACCTCCCTACTTTATTTCCTTCTCCCAAGGAAAGAGTTGTAATCTTAAAGAAAGTGCATGAACTCAATTGATACTTGCATTGCATGCTTTGTCAGGCCTGGGTATGGTTATCCAGGGAGCGACTTGTCAGCCTGGGGAAGGGTGGGGGAAGGTAGCTGTCCCTGCTCACAGCACCTTCAGGTAAAACCACCAGCCAAAATAAAGCTCACATCATTGGCGAACTTCATTTTTATGCAACATTTACCTATCATTTATTTATGTATTTAACAAATGTTTTTGAGTCCCAGCTTTGTTCCAGGCACTATGCTAAGTGCCACTGGGTTACAAAGGTGAAACAAAATGTGGGTCCTCCCCAACATACCGGCAAGAGGAATGCGCATAAAGGAAACTATCAAAATCACAGGATTGACATGAGAAAAAAATTTTTTTAAATAATAAGGGCAAGGACAGGTCCTTGAGAAAGACCTGTGTGCAAAGGGTAAGAGGAGGAAGAAGAATCTGAGAAGGAAACATGGGAGAGACAGAGGAAGAGGACACCGTGAACAGCCCACTGGCGCCTGCCTTCGTTCATTCCACAACATGACAGGCCTCAACGAGACTCAAGAACACGAGTGAGACAGAGCAGGGCTGGCCTGGATTCCAAGAGCCGGTGCCCAGCAAGGAGCCTGAGAGTCAGTGTGAGAAAGAGGTACAGGCCAGCTGGGAAGCAGCCACCCAGGACCAGCTCCACACGTGAACTAACAAGGGCTGATGGTTACTGAGGAGAGCAAAATCTGCCCAATGTCAGGTGGCTTGTGCGGGGTCCTTCAAGATTGCTTGTAGAAATTATGATGAAGTTAGTTACTCAGTAAAATGGTTTACCGTCCATTGGCTGAGGCCCAGGTTGTATTTGACAGGTGTCTAATTTAGATGTTTGTTACCCAGGACTCTAAGGTGTGGACCAAAACAGTCAAAAATCTCAGCACCCCCAAACATACTTCCCACACTGTCCCTCTATTCCTCTCCAACACCACATCTCCAAAAACAAGTCCAGCTCTCCCATCCAAATTAAAAGCACATGTCTACATTGACCACCTTCCCCACACGGGTGATTTGTCTCTTATTACCCAGACCAGGGCAGCAGCACTGTTGCTTACGGCCACTCCCGTCCCAGGAGCTGGCGGCTGGCTGTCCTGCCCCCATGGCCTCTCACATCCCACACTGGCAGTACTGCTTCCATCCTGCCCACTGCGGAGTTCCCTGCCTGGGTGATGCAGTTCGCTTAAAAGAGAGAGAACCAGTGAGACCAGCGAGATCCACCCGAGGAGGACCAGGACAAGCAACAGCATCTGAGGGAGGGAAGGTGGAAGAAACAACTTTCGTAAAACTTCACCAAAATGGTTTTGATCCTTTCATTTAGCAACTGCGGACACTTTGTACCAAGTTTTTGCTCATTTCTAAACCAGGGTCAGAGTTTCAGATAGGACCCTCTAGCCCATTTAACCCCCTTTGATGGAAAAAATTGAAAGTGCAGTCTTGTTTCTTCCTCCTGGGTTTCAAGCGTCTAAAACACACCACGTGTGTTCATGCTCACACAGGAATTCTTAGTCGAGTTTTCTTCCTTTATATCATGTTGAAATTTAAACATTAAAAGAAAAGAAAAACTTGTGTAAGACAAGCAATGCTAGCAATGCCAGGAGATCAGGAGACCGTGGGACGGGACTCTGGGTCTGCCTTGTGATCTAAGGAGAAAGTCACGTCGCACGTGCACTGATGGCTCCTCGGCAGGTCACTGGGCCCTGGGGGCTCCAGCCAAGAAAACTGTGAATCATGATGAAACCCTTCAGTTTCTGGGGCTCTCGCCGGGCAGGATTCTAGAAGCGTGCGAACAAAGAGCTGTTCTTCCACATGTTTTTGTTGGATGCCCAAGTGTCTCCGAAAAAGGACAAGTATCTGCTGGTAGATTAACATTAAGGAAAAGTCAGGATTAGGGAGAGGAAAAAAATCAGAGAGGCTGTGTAACAGTTCTGCAGCAAATCAAAAACTCAGCCTAACTCTTGGCCACCAAGTGACTCATGCTCCCTCCAGACAACGCTAATGGTCGCAGAGCCCACGGAGGGAGCGGAGGGGGAGACACAGTGCACCGTGACAGCCCCCAAAGCTGCAGAAGCAGCACAGACCTGTGAACGCACACCCCCGCTTGGCCCCAGAGTGCCAGCCCACCCCAGCCCCTTCCAGCGTCATTCAAGCCAGTCAAGCCTGTTCAACAATTTTTCTGAAACAGTCTCTTTGATGCAGCCTCATTTTGTGTTCAGTGACATGAAAGAGATACTGATGCTGATTATCAAAGGCATGTGCTCCAAACCCCAAGCGGCTAATGCCTGAGGGATGTAACTTTATCTCTTCCTCTGACTTCTACATCCTCCCACTGTGCAGGGCTCAGTGGTTAAGTAGCACATCTTTTTTCCCCTACTAATTTCACATCAGATATTAATCTGGTGGCGGGTGGGGGCAGGGGGGCGGACATGAATTAATACCGTAAGCTTGTAGGTCACACTCAGGTGAACAAGCTCCATGGAGCTAAACACCAGGGACACTGAGAGAAAGCTGACACCAGGGGCTCCCAAGGGAGCAGGTGGCTACAGAATTCTCTTGGCAGCAGCCCCTCGGCTTCAAGGCCTCTTTCTCCACAGGCCCCGTCTGTGGAGAATGCCCATTACAAAGTCCCACGGAAATCTGGGTCAGTAATTTCCTCAGAATAAGAGATCTGGCACCTTTCTACTCTGGGCTACTTGTTCTCTGTTCTAGACATTCGAGAAATTAAATGTCTGAGAACAGGGGTGCTAAGTCAGTCCACACGTTTATAGTGGACTAGCATACAACCATCAAAAATTACATTTAGAGGAATATTTCATGACAGGCAAAAATGCTCTTCATATATCACTAAAGGAGAAAAATGGAGTACCAAACAGTATGTGCAGAATGATTTTAGTTTCGTAAAAATAAAATAAACTGAATTGAGGGTGTGTGTTCGTGTATGCACAGAGGGACGTCTGGAAGGAGTTCGACCAAACCAGCAACAGGAGTCGTGGCAGAGTAACGGGACTGCACTGGACATGCTTCCCTTTTAGTCTTTCTTTGCTTATATATATTTTCTAGTTTGTCCACAAAGTGCACTATTTCCTTCAGTTATAATAGTTTAGGATTTGACTGACTGACGCATAGTAAAGAAAAGAAAATCACCCTTTTAAAGAAACTGTCCGTGCGTGTGAATAGAACATAGCTATATCCAAAGGGATAATTTTTAATTATTCTTAATGTACTTTTTTTTCAAAGAGCCAATACATAACAATCTTCTTTACCCCTGCTAATTAGACCTGCTGATTCACCCACCTCTCAGCACCAGCAGCAGGATAGACGTCTCAAATCAGTCGTGAAAATGAGGTGGCCAACACTGTTCTCTCTGTCTACTCAGAGTGATTTTCTATCAGGTTCCTCATGGAAGAATGTGTTAGGACCACACGCCTTTGCTGCTGAGGTTCTGGGAGTCAGTGAAGTAATGGAGGGAAACTGTAAATCGTAACTCACCGTACAAATGTGGGTTCTTCGTTCTGTCATCAGCTGTGCGGTATCTGGGAGCAGTCCTCACCCCCACCTCACAGCCTAACTCTGTCCACATTAGCCTTTTATGTTTGAAGGGGCATGAGTTTCAAACCTGCAGTAGAAGGAATGAGGGGTGAGACGCCCCTTCTCCAGGGTCCAACTGAGGACTGCTGGGCCGTGGAACAGTCTGAGAACCCAGCCCAACCTCAGAAGGGCACAGGCAGGGAGAGACCCAGAGAAGACCAAGAGCAAAGAGAGTAAACAGAGGAGGCTCCTCGGTATCTGACCGCTGAAGTCATCACTGTAGGGACAGGAGGAAGAAGAATATATGTGCTGCATAGTATGAGAGTCAACATTCTACTGGAATGTTTTGCCATCTAGAAACAGACTACATATATCCCCTCACATGTACACATTCCTGGTCCCCCACACTGTTCTCATTCAGAAACTGGTTGGAAAGGCAGTGTCAGCGTTAGTCATGAGTCTCCCTGGGCTTCCCAGCCTTGAATGTATCAGCAGGCCCACAAACAGGCCCAAACAGGCAGGGGCTCTGGGGGTCTGAGCCCCCACAGTCACGCACTAACAGATTTACAGCCATGGGAATGAACAGCGCCGAGAGCGCTTTTCTCACGCTGGCCAAACTGAGATTCGGTCTCAGGCCCCGGAAGAAAACAGCCTCGGCGGCCGGAGGGCGCCTGTGCATAACGGAACAGTCAAGTGTGGAACAGGAGCCGAACAAAGAAGGAAGGAGACTAAGTTCATTTCTTTTTTCTTCAGCTTTAAAAATAACTCTTTGCCTTCCTAACCCCTCCCAACCGTGGCCGGAGCCCAGAGCCTCTCCTCCCCTCACCAACAGGGGCCCCGCCACCCGCATTCCTTACACAGACCTGGCTGAGGGCCACCCCTCGGGTTTCCCCACATAGGCCCGCCAGGCTGCCCACAGCTCCCCTGAGCACCGGCTCGACATTCAGTGTTCCTGAGACACCAGGCTAGCATTGCCATGGCTCCTTTGTTCTGGAAACCCCCCTTGTGGACCCAAGGCTCTGCATCCTTTCACTAAACTCCAGTAAGTGACTCCCCGGCCGCTCCGCTCCGAGGCCGGCCAAGCACAGGGCTCAGGCCAGGCCCTCCCGACCACACGCCTGCCCTTTTCCCTGGAGCCGTCCTGGGGCCCGCAGGCCCCCACCTCCCTCCGCCCAGAGGCCCCAGGTGGGCGTCTGCTGCCCCCAAGTGGCCGACAGCAGAGGCCCTGGAGGGGCTGGGAAGGGCTTCCAAGTGGGGATGCTCCCAGGCCTGCCCCCTCAGCAGCATGGTAAACCTGATGCCCACCATTTGTATTCCCTTCAGGAGGTCAGTAATCCCGGAATGGATGTGAGGCTGTCACACAACTGTGTGCCATTCGGCCGAGGGCTCAGCTTCTATGATCATTTTCCCTCATGAAGTTCAGCGTAATGCAGAGGAGAGCACAAAACTACAAAGCAAGGGAACCAAGTTCTAGTCCCGGCCCCTCCCATCCTGCTAACCACCCAGGCCGGGCAGCTTAGCTCCCCCGAATGTTTCTTTGTGAGTAAAACAGATGTTAACACTTTACCTATTCAGAGGGATGATGTGAGAAATGTGCCCTGGAGGATGGGGACGCCCTTGACAAAAATAAAGCTCTCCCCAAATAAGGTTACCGGATGAAACACAAGATGCCCACGTAGACTGGAATTCACAAACAATGAATAATTTTTTAGTATAAGTACATCTCAAATGTTTCATGGAACATACTGAAAACTTTTTCATCATTTACCTGAAATTCAAATGTAACTGGGCATTTGGTTTGGGGGAGTTTTGTTTGGTTTTTCTTTTCCTTTGTTTGGGGGGTTTGTTTGTTTCTAAACCTGGCAGCCCAATCCCCAAGTCTCCAGCATCTCTCCCTCAGCAGGACCGGCTCAAGTTAACACCTTCCTCACAGTTTGATCCCAGCAATACCATCATGGGACTGACACACGACTGGCATTTTCTTACTGGAGGGAATAAAAGTGAGCTCGGAACTCCCAGCTGGGGGAAGCCTGCACGTGGGAGGTCTGCGGACCCCCGCACTGCCTTCTGCTGTTGCTGGGTATCTTAGGACAAGGGCACCAGCTGGCCTTGGAGTTGCCTCTTATCTGATCCCAGCTAATATTTTTTTCAAAGTCAGAGATGAAAAACATTTTTAAGGTCCCAACATCTCCCAGACATCTGTTACTCATTTTCTTTGGTCTTGACTTTGTGTTATCTGCTGTAAGGGCTCAGGCATGCGTTTGACTATCAGATTTGGGTTCTAAGCTGATGGCGTTCTGGGGTTGGTATTTCTCTCCAGATAGGAGAGAGAATGCCTACATGTGTTTCCAAAGCCGTTTGACACCCATTGCCTCATTTCATCTTTGTACACTGGGAGACAGCAAGGTACAGAGCAATAGACCTCAACCCTGGCTGCACACTGGAATTACCTGGGAGTTTTTAAAAACCCTGATGCCCACACCAAACCCCAGACCAATTACACCAGAATCTTATGGGGGGAGACCCTGGCATCCGTGTTTCCACGGTCTCCAGGTGACTCCCAGGAGACACAAGACTGAGCACACTGGTCCAGAGCAGTGGTTCTCAAAATGTGATCCCCAGAACAGCAGAACAAGCACCCCAGGAACTTGTTAGAGACACACATTCTTGGGGCCCACCACTACCTACTGAATCAGAACCTCTGGGACGGGCTCTCCAGGTGATTCTGACACGTGCTGACGTCCGAGGACCACTGGTGCAGAAGAAAGCATAAGCATTTGTTTGGAAATTGAAACAATCTGGCCCCAGTTCTAACCCCAGAGCTACCACCAATTACCTCTCAAAACTCAGCTTTCACACCTGCAAAATGAGGTGATCCTCTCTGTCTCATACACGGAGCTGGGGGAGAGAGGGAATGAAATGAGGTGCATGGCTGCCTAGTAAAGAACTTGACAAGAGCTCAGTAAATGCAGTGACCAGCCACCCAGTTTGCTCAGGACAGAGAGAATCCCTGGGACACAGGGGTTTTGGTGCTAAAACCAGAGAACCCAGCCCATGGGCGTGGGACAGTCTTCCTATCCGCACATGCCTTGTTCCCTCATAACAACTCTGTGAGGGATGTAGGGCAAGCATCATAATCTCCATGTCGCAAGTGGAAACACTAGAGGCTTGAAGAGACTTCCTTGAGACTCCACAAATCTGGGCTGACTGGTTCTAGTAAAGGGCTCTTTCTTCTAACCTGCCCGTTGTACCCCGGAGTAATACTAACACCCACTCTAAACTCTCCATTAGTAATTGAGTCTATACAACAACCTAGTAGGGTGTTATCATCAGTATCCTCACCTACATGAGGAAATGAAGACCAGGACCAGCTTCATGGGTGTGCAGCCTGTGCAGTCACATGGGCCCCATGTTTGGTCAGATGCTCTCCCAATAATTTTTAGGAAGGGGCTTGCATTTTCATTTGCACTGAGCCCTGCAAATTGTACAGCTGATCCTTTTAAAGGCAGAGAGAGACTTAGTAAATTGCACAAGGCCACCCACTGGGAAGTGGCAGATCCTGAATTAAAACCCAGGGCACTGGCTCCAAGCCCGTGCTCCTGCTGATGACACTCTTGTTGTGAGAGGGAGCACTTCTTTCACACACTGACACTGAACAGAAAAGGCATTTCACATGTCGTTGGGCTGATTGGAGGAATGTAAAGCAGGTGCTCACCTTATTGTGAAGAGTGTGAGCCGTTCATAGTTATGACATCACTTGCAACATTTCTTAAAACCTTACCTTTAAAGTGCCGAAGGGGCCGCCCGGTGGTCCGGCGGTTTCGCCCGCGCTTGGCAGCCCGGGGTTCACGAGTTCGGATCCCGGGCGCCCGCCGACGAACTGCCTGTCAGCCATCAGCCATGCCGTGGCGGCGTCCCATATAAAGTAGAGGAAGATGGGCACGGATGTTAGCCCAGGGCCAGTCTTCCTCAGCAAAAAGGGGAGGATTGGCGACGGATGTTAGCTCAGGGCTGGTCTTCCTCACAAAAAAAAACAAAACAAAGTGCTGGAGATGCAGCTCCTTTCTGCTTATCGGTAACGTAAAACCAAACCCAGTCATTTTTCTCCTCCCACTTCAACTCAGTGAAAGCTACTTAGAACATTCCCCAAACTTGAGGACTCCTAATAAATCATGGTACCTGCCTCAGTCAGTCTGGGCTGCTATAACAAAGTACCAAAGACTCAGGGCTTAGACAACAGAAATGTATTTGTCACAGTTCTGGAGGCTGGGAGTCCGAGATCAGGGCTCCAGCATATACAAGTTCTAGTGAGGGCTCTCTTCCATGTTGCAGACTACTCGTTGTATCCTCACATGGCAAAAGAAAAGGGAGAGAGAGCTCTTTGGGGTCCCTTTCATGAGGGCATCTATCCCATTCAGGAGGCTCCACCCTCATGATGTATTCACCTCCCAGACCCCACCTCCTAGCATCACAGTGGGGTTAGGGTTTCAACATATAAACATTGGGAGGCACAAACATTCAGACCATTGCAGTGCCTATGCTAAGAATTGTCATGACCTGGCCTCTTTCCTAATGTAGGCAACCTCCCCCAGAATTTCATGGTATGGCTAGTGCCCTGTGACTGTCTCCACGTGTGCCCTAATTGTACAGACCTGCAATATGGATGCAGAATCAGCAACACCCTGGACCCCTCGCCCCATATCTTCTTTTCCCCTCCATGACCCAACCCTAAGGTTCTCTCTTCTTCCCTTCTGGCCCTATCATACCCTATAGGATTTGCACAGGTATGTTTACACCTTAGCATGGCTATAGTCAATATGTAGTTGGTAAACACTTCTCCCCAGTGTTTATGACCAGTGTTTATGACCAGTGGAATGAAAAGCTTTATCCTCATTAAAACAATTTCAGGTATGTGTCAGAAGCCCCCTGGGGGTCTGGAGGAACAGAGAAATACAGGCATACATTGGAGATATTGCAGGTTCCGTTCCAGACCACCACAATAAAGCAAATATCACAATAAATCAAGTCACACGAAGTTTTTTGTTTCCCAGTGCATATGAAAGTTATGTTTATACTCTACTGTAGTCTACTAAGTGTGCAATAGCATTATGTCTAAAAAAACAATGTACATACCTTAGCTAAAAAATAGTTTATCACGAAAAAACACTAACCATCATCTGAGCCTTCAGCAAGTCATAATCTTTTTGCTGGTAGAGCGTCTTGTAAAAAACACAATATCTGAGAAGTGCAATAAAGTAAAGCGCAATACAATGACATATGCCTGTATCCTACACAGGTGCCATCAACCTTGTGTGAGTGAGAACCAGCCATAAATCTGCGAGGGAAATCTGTGGGTATAAATGAGCCACCTTCCTTGTTTAATTCTCTTCCCTGTCCTCCTCACCCAGTCCACCTGCCCTTCCTCTCATAGATGAATCAGGTTTATAGTCTTGAAGGCTCAGTTACGTCTCAGTGGCAAGCACATCAAACAGGAGGGAAGAGGGAGTGGGTAGGGAAACAACTAGTTATGAGGTCAGAAGTGTCCCAAGAGGATTTGGGACTCAAAGTTCAAGTCAAATGTAAGCCAATGGGAGGTGTTGAGTATCTAGCATCTTACATTCTAGTCACAGCTTTTTCTGGCTGAGTTCTATCCAAACCATTTGAAGTTTAGAGAGCTACCTTTGAAGAAGACCATGAAAAAGAAATTGCAGCTGGAGGCAGGAAGTGATTTTCTAATCACTAATGGATAAGAAATTCAAAAAAAGAAGGAAAGAGATTAAGATAAATTTCAGGCAAGTGTCTGCACTGGTAATGAACAGACTCCAAGACAACTGTTTGGTGAGAAAAGGGCCCTGGGTGGATGGAGACAAGTCCCAGACTCTCCAGTGAGGAAGATACAATCCGAGTCAACTGTAAGGTTGATGATGTTCGAGTCAGGATCAAATGGACTATTTGTGAAGGAAATGCATCTGTTCAAATTTCAGTATCCAGAGGTGAATGGACAGCTAATAACCCCCAGGGAAAAAGATGGGAAGGGAGAAGATAATGCTGGATGTCATCAACTCAAAGCCTGGACAGTATATTGTTATACATCACACAGTGCCCTTGTAGATTGTCATGTAACACATTTTTATAATAATCATATATTTCTGAATATAGATCTGAAAAGATAGACATCACTGTGAGCGATGCCCTTTGAGAGGGGTTAGGAAAATGGACTCCAAGGACATGGTTACTGAGACTAAAAGTAGGAGATAATGAGAAAAGAAAAGTTTAAAGGAGTAATTTAGAAAGTCTGGGATGAAGCAGAAACATTTTAGCAAGGATTTGCTTCAATCAAGTATTCGAGCCGCACAGCCAATCTCACGATCAGGCCCCTACAGTTTCCGTGCCGGGTCAAGCACTGAATGGGGTGAGGGAGATGTTCTGCTCCAATAAGGAAGGTGTCAGAATTTTACCCTTCTGGGAGGTTTCAGGACCCCTGAGGACAATTACATAGCTTCCCTTCCTCCCAAGGTGGGAGGACAGCTCTCTTATCCGTTCAGATTTAGGAGCTGAAAGAGACAACCTTTCAAACCCACAAGGAAAGATGAGGTGTTAGGGGAGAATTCAGTTGGGGTCTAGGTTCCAACGGTGGCAGATACCTGAGGCCATCCCACCCACATCCCAGAGCCAGCTTTCATCCTGGGAGAGAGAGTGACGTCAGCAAGAGGACTGTTGCCCCCAGGAAGTCTGTCAGTACCCCAGGGAGAACAGATTAGAAAACCCCACCAGGACCTTCTCTCTGAGCCCCTGCACTCATCTCATGGCCTCGAAGGAGATACCACTCATTGTGTCCATGGGTCTCTGAATGTAGCAGGGGGCTCAAGACCTCCCTATCCTGGGAACCAACTGCTCAAGGCCCCTGCTGAGTGAGGCTGGAAGAAATGGAGTGCAGTGCCCTGTGACATAGGGCACAGACGGGGTGAGGTCTGCGCTGTCGAATCCCTCGCCTGGGGTCAATCTCAGGCCTACCTCTTTCTCAGCTGGTTGCTTTGAGCAAATTACTTCTTTAAGTTTCTGTTTCCTCCTCTGTAATACGGGATGATGACGATCATTATAGCCCCTTCCTCTTTGGAGTGTGCCAATGTGCTCTTTCAGCAGGAAGAAGGAAAGACCTGCGTCACTGTGCGACTTCCAAACATCTAAGAGATGCTGAAGCCATGAGGACAGGATTAAAGTCAAAAATCAGGGGGAATCAAAACAACCCGATGTAAAGACAGACAGAGCTCCTAACACTCAGAAATGTTCCTACTTTAGGTTAACAATTCATTTAGAGTCAACAAAGCAGTGGAGGTTGACACTCCAGTCAGAGGACCAAGGCTGCAAGCCTTGCCATCATGCTTTGTTTCCATAATGCCCCTCCGCCTGTGCTCTGGATTAATGAATCCATTATTCATTTCCTTTTAACCTGGATTAATTTTGTCATTTCCTTCCTTTAATTCAACTAAATACCTATGGGTTAATGCTGATCAGGGAAAGACGGTTTTTCTTGAAATATGGACTAAATTATGTTTCCTATCATCATGACTTTGCCAGGAGTCTTAACTGCCCCGGCTGCTCTTTTCTGGGCAGGAATTTTGCATTCAAAGCAACGCAGGGTCCTCCAGTGTGGGAGAAAGTAAGTGCTCTCACTGAACAGCCTTCCCACCACACAGACATCTGTCAACGTGGGCTGGTGATGTGGGCGACGGTTACCTGGACCGGAGCAGGCCAATATCCAGCTGTCACATTCACCCCAGTGAGGCTCAGAGGACATCTTGGGTCAATATGGCCATGGTCTCGCTTCAGAATCACCAATTTTTACAAATGAAACGTTTGGAGACATAACCTCACTCAGAGATGATTCTGGCTGAAACAAAGCCTTTCTTGAATGACGAAAGACAAACTATCCTTGACCTTAGAAAATCTTCCTCACACATGTGCACAGTGGAAAACTGCAAATGCTTCAGAATGTGAAAAGAATCCCAAACAGGGCAGGAGGCAGGTCCTGTTTACTTCAACCACCTTCCAGCTCCTCAGACAAGAGGCCTTGGTGTCAGAAAGAAGAGCAAGAGTGAGACAAGACTTACTTGTTTCAATCATGTTAGACCCTGTCCATCTGGGCTGTGGAGGGCTGGGGAGAGAGAGCTGTGTGGACTGCTAGGTCCTGTGAGTCTAGTCCCAAGGGGGCCAGGGCTGCCTGAAACGAATGACCCAAACAGCAAAGTTGATGAGTTTCTTCCTTAACTGGTGATCTTTTTTTTAACAGCATTTTTCATTATTTTTTTTAATTGTGGTAAAACAAACAGAACATAAAATTTACAATCCTAACCATTTTTAATGCAGTTCTGTGGCATTAATTACATTCACGTTGTTGGGCAACCATCACCACCATCCATCTTCAGAACTCTTTTCATCTTCCCAAACTGAAACTCTGTCCCCATTAAACACTAACTCCCTGATCACTCCCACCCACCCACCCCTGCAAATCCCTAGCAACCACCATTCTTCTTTCTGTCTCTATGAATCTGACTACCCTAGGGACCTCATATAAGTGATTTCATACAATATTTGTCCTTTTGTGACTGCCTTATTTCACTTAGCATAATGTCTTCAAGATTCTTCCATGTTGTAGCATGTGTCAGAATTCTCTTCCTTTTTAAGGCTGAATAATATTCCATTATATGTATAGACCACATTTTGTTTATCTATTCATCCATCGACGGACATTTAGGTTGTTGCCACCTTTTGGTCTTTGTGAATAATGCTGCAATGAACATGAATGTAGAGATTTTGTCACTCAGAGAAGTCCCTAAAACATTTTTCATATCTGATGCTTTGTTTTTAAGTTGTGCCTGATTCTAGGAACCAAAGCAGAACATTGCCAGATGGTCAAACTGCAGAACTGGTCCAAACCAGAAAAGTCCAAGATAGCGATGGGGTACCATGTGCAAGAAGGGAAATTTGTGCATGCCCCAAATGCCCCGCCCCCAGGGATGACACAGAGACCCCTCCCCATCACATCCCATAAGACGCCTGCTCACCTTCCCTTCAGGAGAAGGTGTTTTAGAGCATGAGCTCTCCTCCATATTCCTGGATCCATGAATAAAGTTTTTGCTCTGCTATTCCAAACCCGATCTCATTCTATTGGCACAAGCAGCTGCGGGCAAAAGGATTCACTTGCGGGTCACCCGTCCCCTAGGGCTCGGTGACAATGTCTCTTCAAGACCCTGCTTCCGTTTCTTTTGGATATATACCCAGAAGTGTCTTCCCTAACAGTGATCTTTTATAATGGCTGAAAAATTAATAAGCATTGATATGATTTCCTTTTGCACAAGAAAACATGCAATGACCTTTAGTGAAATGTAAAGAAGTGTATTCAAATTCTGTATGTGTGTGTGTTCGTGTTATATACGTACCTCCATAGATTGAACACATGTTCAGCTAACTGCTACTTATCAATAGCCTGGGAGTTCTCTAAAATTCAATGAAAAAGAAGTCTTTTTCTTTCCAGTCTTTGCTTCTTCCCACAGGATGAACATTTTAATTTAAATCAACCAGGGAAGTTAAAACTATAAGTCAGCATTGTGTTCACTCTCTACATGGATGTCCTCTGCAATTTTTTTGAATTGTGGTAAAAAACACATAACATAAAGTAATCTTAAGTATATTCACATTGTTGTGCAACACATCTCCAGAACTTTCTCCTCCTGCAAAACTGAAACTCTGTACTCACTAAACAATTCACCATTCCCATTCCCCCAGCCCCCGCCCACCCCCATTCTACTTTCTGTCTCTACAATTTTGACTACTTTAGATATCTCATATAAATCGTACAACTTTTTTAAATTAAATATTAAATAGAATCTCTAGACAATAAAGAAAATTATTTACTGACTATTAACCACTGTGTACACACACACAGAGTGCTTTGGCAAATTTTTTACAAATCTCTCATTTGCTAGTGATTTAAGAAAGCTAACTCCCCTCGAAAGAAAACTACTCAATTTTAGTCAATATTTGATGAGCAATCAAAGGTTTTGTGACAGAGGCCTATCTACTTCAATCAATAAAGAGAAAGTTAATTTGAGAAACACCTGTTATTTTTTCAGATTTCTCTAGTGGTTGATATGTCTTGGCCAGAGTTGGCCTCACTTTCTGTGGACCGTATGTGTGAGGAGATTCGTCTGGCTTAAAGAGCCTGAAACCCTCACTTTAGGATTCTTTCAAGGAACTGGTCAGCAAAGTGGAAATCTCATGGGTAAGGTCGTGACATTAACCTGGCCTTGTTTCCCTCTCCTGCCCTGGCCCACACAGAATGACCTTTCCAGCGTTAACTCTTCTTCCAGCAGCCCTTCTCTCTCACAGGCTCCATCCCCACCCCCACAAGCCCTGCTTCCCTCCCCCATTTCATAGATCCTTAAGGATGCAGTGGCCTTAGCAAAACAACTTCCCCACCCTTTTCCTTTTTGTCTTGACATTGTGGATACATAAAATGGTAAAGAAGTGTTAAAAGTCTTTGCAAAATCGTCCTCCTTTTCCCTTTCTGGTCTCTCTCTTCCTCCTTGCTCCCTCCCTCTCACTTCCACTGGCTGGATTGCACTAGCCTCACTGGCTTCAAAGGATCTCTGCTTACCAACAAACCAATCAACTGCACACTACTGATATCTGCTGAAGGCCTGCAAATAGCAGCCCAGACTTAGACAATCAAAAAAGGGAACTTGGAACAGATCTAGTTATGTCACCAGATGAGCTTTGTGACCATCACTCTTTCCCCTTGGGTTGAGTTATCTAAAACTCAACTCAACTCAACTTTTATTTTGGGAGAAGCCCCGGCCAGGACTCAGGAAGCTGGGCATCAGGTCTAAGATGTGACTTTACTCTACTTACAAGCTAACAAGTTAGCCTGATTCTATTTCGTGGATGCTGGCAGGAGCCGCGACACTCCTGGATCAGAAATAAAGATGGTGTTACTCACAACACAGCAAGCAGCATGAGCATCGGCACATTTGCATCAGTTCCTCTTGCCCTCAAGTTCCACAGAAGTGACCAGTGGGCCCAGGTCAACCCTACACATGAAGTGGGTTTGTGTCACAGTCCAGAAACACTGAGCTTGGGAATCCACTGCTGCTACAGCAAATAATAAGTAAGCCTGCTCTTTAGTGGGTTGGGGGGTAGGGAGATGTTACCTCATTTCTCAAGGGCATCAACTGCAAGAACAATTCTAAAGATGGCCTGGGGAAAAGAGCAGCCAGTCTTGGCACACTCTGTAGTAGCACATGAGGCCTGAGGAGGACTCTGTCCCGACAATGGCTCCCAGGTCCCGCCCTGCTGTTAACTAGTTGTGTGACTTTCAACAAGTCACATAACCTTTCTGGCTCCTCGTTTTCCTCATCAATAAAATGGTAGTGGTAACATGTACCCCATTCGTCTCACAAGGCCAAAGAAACAAACCCATATTTGTCTCACAAACCTGTGGGAGGTGGGAGGTCAGTGGAATTTTCAGAAAGCAGTGAAGGGACTGGCTTCCTGCTTGGGAATTCCACATGGAATCCATAAGTCACTCCTGAGTCTCCTCCAAGCCACGCAAAGAAAGTAATACTTTGCAAATGAGTTTGAGGCCCAAGTTCCACAGGGTCAGGTTCAGCCTGTGCTTATGCTGGAAGCTCAATTTCTCACCAGCTTCCCCCATTCTTTACGGAGAAAGCTCGCCTCAGGCCTGACACTGAATACTAAGTGCTCCAGAAACTTCCCTCCCCCAACCCTCTCTTCCCACCCACTCTCCACTACAGCATTTATCCTACACCCTCTCTCCTCAGACCTCAGTTCCCTACTACGTGACCACATGTCCTGAAGCATCGAAAGGAGACTGAATCTGCTGATATGGATCAGTGAACTGTAGACCACAAGGTACAATCATAGAAGATAAACTCAAGAAAACTTTTGCCTGTGACGTTATATTTCAAAAAGTCATTCTAACTTACAAACTGAATCTAAGCTAGTAGTAGTCTGAACTTAATAAAAAGTAATTCATTTTCTTCAAAAGTTGTAACAAAAATGTGAAAGGGGTAGATTGAAATAGAAATCTAACTTCACTGGGTCAATAACCCATGAAATATACAAGTTTCCTGCAGGATCCTGAAGAATGGATCTAAAGGTGAAAATGTTAGGCTTACTGGAGGGAAACACTTAGGAGAAGACCTTCAAATTCTTCTAAATATACTCTGAGGATGCCAACTGACCTGCCCAGGCTGCTGGCCAAAGACTTTGCGCTAATAGACACTTTATCTCCAACCTTATAGATATTAACACACCAAAACACATGTGTCCTCACTCCGACTCTACGAGATAGCTGAAGTAGACACAACTGTTCCTATTTGAAAGATGACCAAACTGAAACACCTAGAGGCTAAATGACTTGTCCAGGATTAGACAGATAGCAGAAGGCAACACTGGAATCAGACCTAGGTCTCAAGTGCCATTACACATCTGTCTCTGAATCCTCCAGATTTTTTTTCAGAAATGCCTGAATAATCTGGTCAAAGGTAAAGAAAAACAACTCAGTTTACTTTAAAGAAGCCCAGGTTGATGGAGATATGTATCATATACATAGCTAGTAAGATAGGTAGGTAGGTAGGTAAGTAGATATATGGGTTAGTAGATAGGTAGGTAGATAGATAGATAAGTAAATAGGTAAGTATATAGGTAGGTAGATGGGTAGGTAGGTAAGTAGATGAGTAGTTAGGTAAGTAGGTAGATGGGTAGGTAAATAAGAAGAAAACACATGCACACATATCCATAAACATTTGAGGCAACTTAGAAAATTAACCACAACATACAATAGAAAAATAATTAATAAAAACAATCAAAAGAAGTTGAAAGGATCAAATAAATGGGTGACGCCAGGCACCAGAATATGATAAATGATGCCATTGGGGGCAAAATTCAGTCTTGAGTCCCCTGTGACAGTGTGGGAAATACTTGTCACTGTTAGGTCAACAGAAAGTTCATTTGGAGAAACAAACTTTTTCCCACCCTACAGGTTCTAATAAAAAGGACATCGAGTAACAAGATAGATAACATCCTTCACTGTGCTTCTATAAGATACCCAGATCTGTTCTTCAAAAGCAATTCTGTGTCAGCTGCCATCTATAAAAGCTGAAGACATAACATTAAATCTTAATTAGTTGCATGCTTTTCTGCGGAGAGCTGAGATAATGAAGTCCAGGTACATAGCTTTCGAATGATCTAACTCAGAGCTAAGGAGTGTGTGCTCTTGGGCCCTGTTTTCTCTCTCTTAACATCTAATTCACAGAGACAGGAAGAGCTCTCATTGTGTAGGCATCTGACACCCCATAAACATCCAGCTGAGAAGGTGCAGATGTGCCAGAGTCAGATACTCAGAAGTTAGGAGGCCAGGCAGGAAAGAAAAGGTGGAAATAAATGGAGGAAATAACAAGGGCTGTAAATGGAAGATAAGATCACGTTATCATAGTCCTTGTGAATTAATACAAACATATTCTAAGTGCCAATTACATCAGCTTCTTGAAGGCTTTGATTCTGGAGTGCATTTGGAAGTTTCTGCATTAACAGCACATTAAATTTCTGTACATTTGTTTAGTTGGTTTATCTTCTAAAACCTCTGACAGTCATTGTCTGTTTGATGGTAGTCTCTCGAGCTCGTTTCCATGCTTCAGCTTCCACCTGCCTGCTCACTCTGACACGTCTTCATTCAGTGGAAATAAATTTCCTTTCCAATTCCAGCTGCAATCCAGACCAGGTGTAGCCTCCGAAAGAATAAATGGGGAAAGGAATTGTGAATTGACTTGTGCTTGAATAAATGTATATTTGGTCCAACAAATATCTATCAAGGTCTGCATATGCCAGGATCTGTGCTGGGTGTCAAGATTTCAAAGATGAATAAAGCATGTCCTACCCCCTCAGTGAGTTCACAATTTAACAGAGAGGCGTGTGTTGTTGGTATCCAGTCCTTAATAGGAACTCAAGCTCTTGAGCAAACACATTATCACCCTCTCCCCTGTGAGTGGTCTGACAGAAGAATGAACAGGTGCCATGACTGGAGAGGCCCATTCTGATTCGGAGGATGGGTAAATGTTCAGATGGACAGTGACTACAGACTCAACATCTATTCCACCATCCCAGTTCCTTGCTAATGGAACAGTGATTTGTTCAGGTATCCATCCATAAGAGAAGGACCCCACAGGAGTGAATCCTGTCTGGTCTAAGCCAGTCGTGGTAATCCCATCCCCCGTGCCAGGATTGGTTTAGGTACGGACATGTGCTGAAATTCTGGCCAAGGAGAGAAGAGAGGAAGCAGGCTGGGGGGACTTCCAGGAAAGGTTTCCTTGTTCTTAAGAAGAAATGCCCATTTTCCTCAGGATCTGATGACTGGAACTGTCAGCGATCTTGTGACAGTGAGGCATACTTGCCTAACGGCATTAGGCAGTTGGTTACCTCTGACTTATCTACAAAGTGGTGAGCTCTCAAGAACATGGACTAGGTCTCACACATCATTTTTCCCTCCCATAGGCTCTAGCACAGTGTCTGATTCATAGAAGACACTACCTAAATGTCTTTGAATAAATCAATACATAGAAAGTCTACTTACATTTATAATAATCATATTTTACTGTATAATATACAATTTTACTAAAATTTTAACAAACACATGTTTCCAGTAAGTGCAATGTTTTCCGTTTTTATAATTTTTCAAAACACAACCCATGACTAATCTAGAAGTGTTCTGTTTGATATGGTAGCCACTGGACACATGTGGCTATTTAAATTGAAATTAATTAAAAAGTCAGTTCTTCAGTCACACTAGCCATATGAGGCTAATAACTCGTATTATCTTAGCACAGATAATAGAACATTTCATCATCATAGAATATTCTACTGGAAGCGCTGATCTAGAGCTGGCACTGCCAACCTTGGAATCTAGCCCAGTGCTTGGCACATAGGACACACAATAAATATTTACTGAATGGATGAATTAATTAATTAATGCATTCTATTGATCATTACAGATATTAGCAGAACAGCCAAGATAAAATGTGGCAAGCCCTATCCTATCAATGAAAGCAATAGAACTAAATATTTAGCAATATGCTGAGATATTGAGAAAGTCCCACAGGTCTCCTAGCTGGGAGACTGTCCTAAACACAAGTGTTCACCAGCCACAAAGTCAAGCCCAAGCTGAGCTGATGAGCCCAGACTGAGCGTCCATCACATCATGGCCTTTGATGGACAGGTCTGTGGTTCAAAATACTATATTCTTTCATTTGTTTCCATGGACTGACTCTCCTGAAGGCGGCTGAGCCAATGCACTTTTCAGAGCTTATGCCCAATCTCCATTCTCTCAAATTTCATCATGAAATTTCACTATGAATTGGAGATTTGAGATTATCCTCCAAGCCCCAATAGAGTAAAACGCCTTTTTCTGGTCCTGGGGCAGCAGGTAACCCTCAGGCATGAAAGCCAGACTGACCCGGGCTGGAAAGCCAGTTCAGCTCGTCCTAGCTTTGTGACTACAAGCAAGTTGTTCAACTTCTCCTGGCCTGTGTTTTTTAGCTGTACAACGGGGAAAAGAAAAGCTCCACCTGACAAGCCTTTGATGTGTCAGTGTGTGTGAGCACGCTTGGCTCCTCCACTGTACACAATGTGCCCTGGATAAGTGGCCCGGTCAACCTGAGCAGGCCCACAGTTCCCTGGTACAGAGTCTGCCTGAAGTCCTTCAATATCTCCACCCCTGTTTTGGGGGGTTGTTATTTTTTTTAATGATAAGTTATAAGCTTGAATCCAGCAACAGAATAATTTTTAAAACCCCGAGTCTAAAGAGAAATCGGCCCCTGAAAATCAAGTCTACCCCTAGTACAGGCGCCTGACCCTCAGTGACCAGTGGCTGTCGGCTGTGGCTGCCAGCTCATCCTCACACCTCCGCCTTCATGCGGGACCTGGCCCGCCCTCAGGTCTGAACCTAGTCAAGAGAAAGCAAAGCTGCTCCCAGCCAGCAGTGCTTGGACAGCACTGAAAGACACCAGGTCCCTGCAGTCTGGGGGCCTCTGTACCCAGGCTCCAGAAACTGGGTCTCACCCTGTCCCTTGAGACTGCCCCTCCTTGAGATCAGCAGTCCTTTCTCACCCTCCAGACACCACTCTGCTGGCTGCTTTGTCTCCTTCCATCATTCCCCCACTGACCTGTCTCATTTCTGTTCTCTCTGGCATACCTCTTTCTTCCCTCCAGCACTAGCCTCTCCTCCACAGGATTCCTGAAAATTCTCACTGAAACAGTAATGTGTGCTCATAAGGATATGTGCATCTAATAGGGATGAATTCAAAGGGCAAATGATATTAGAACATGAGTCCTTCCTTAATTCCATGCTTCTCATCTTCACGAGTTTCAGATTTAAAACGAGGGTCCGTACTTATACAACAATGGCCAATAAAAAGGAGTTTTTTATCTCCTAATAATACATTTCAATACATATGCCTTTCTCTGGGGTGATACAGGAACCTGAGTGAATTGCATTCACTCTTAAGAAGTGCCACGCAGCTATAGAACTAGTGGTTCATCCAGCACAATATTCTGTCACTTGTCACAAAATACAGTAATGTCACCCAGACATAACTTAGCATAGTCCATTTAGCCTTCTTGTATGTGCTTAGAGTAATCGATTCTATAAAATACTATTTTACTCTATACATTTAAACATTTTTATTATCCCTGAAACTACCTTCTGGACTCCAGATTGAGCATTTATCAAATTGGTAATATCTCCTTTTTCCACTTTTGTCATCCACACTGAAAAGTCTTAATGGTTTTATTTGCTCATCTTTGGGTCTTTGCCTGTCAAAAAGTCCAAAATACATCATAAGTCTTTTAAGACATCTTAAACATTTTAGGTCATCTTAAATACTTTTGAGATGAATCAGCCTTTTGATACCTTTTTTTAGGGATTTATTTCACCGTTGACCACATCCTCTCCCCAAGTTACTGTAGCAAATCTTTAACTATAGTGTATTTGCCTCATATGGGGCAAGCTTTAAAGAAACAGAAATATTAATCATTCACATGAAGTTCTTAGTTTTTCCTTCACATACCTGTCTACTGATGCTTAACTTAACTGAGCCCCAGTGTTTTCCCAGCTTAAGGAGATCTTGCTTTGAGTGGTCTCCCGGAACACACCGGTTTCAAGTGCCCCTGGGATGGTGCAGAAGTGAGGACAGCTGCGCATTAAATCAGTCGCAGGCAAACTTTGTAACACAGTCGGGCAAAGGACTTGAACTGCTATCTTTTGGAGCAGAGCATCGGTTTTCTGCAGCTCTTCCCTGAGGTCAGAAACAAAAAAGCACCATGCTTTGCCTTTGATTACTATCTCCTCTGTAGGAGTTCTTTGTTTTTTTCCTGCAGACATTCCTGTCCCACCAGGGTGAGAAGGTCCGGTGCTGCTCCTCTTCCCACGACTGAGCCTGAGCGCATGCATCTTCACATTTCAGTGACAGTGACTCTTTTCCTGACAATCAGGAAGGAGTTCCCCTGATCTACTCCCGCATTCATCGACAAGCGTTTACGGAGTACTTCTGATGTACTAAGCACTGTGCTGGATCCTGGTCTATGTATTTCGTCAAAGCAAGCTCTAGAATAAGACATAGAAACAAAGGATGAGGGGTCCAAAGGAGGTGTCAGGGATGGGGACACAGGAGAGAGCAACGACTCTGTCCTAACCACTTGTTGAGGGTGGCAGAGAGATGGTGATCTTTGAGAAGGACTTAAAAGATCAATAGTACTTCCCCAGCCAGAAAAGAGTGTGGGGGATTCCAGACAGAAAATGTCATCCACCAACTTAGAAAACAGAGATACAGAAACACAACTCAGATCTGTTTGACTGTAATAAGTATGAGATGTTTGCAGGGCATGAAGGTGGAAATTCTAGCAAGAAGTTTGAAATTGGGGTCCAGAGCTCAGGAAAGATGGCAGAACAGGAGTCTTAGATTCACCAGTGTTGGTTGAAGCCATGGCGTGGCTGGTCTCAGCTCGGGAGTACCTATGACAGAAGGGAAAAGGACCAAGGACCGCGGAGCAGAACTTGGAGAAATGGAGGCAACTCAAGGCAGCAGTTGCAGAGGCAGGAGTATTTCTTTCTTTTCTGAAAAAACCGTATAGGCAAATGCAGAGAGATGTTCAAGAGGTCTCCTCACCACATGAGCCAAGGACAGAATCTCCTCTTCCTGCTAACGCAGAGGAGGTCTGCTGCTGGTGCTTTTTTGTCTGGAAGGGAGACACTTATCCTGTCCCGGTTTCTGTATCCTGAATTTTATCCTTTATTTTATGTTCACTCTAACTCCCTCCGCTGATTTCTCTTTTGCATTGTAAGATAACTTTGTAAATAGACTCAAAATAACTTGTGGAATAAGAAAGTTTGTAACTAAAAATAAAGACCCAAAATATTATTCAATGTAGCTATTTCATTTACCAGAGAAGACACCATCTAGTTTTAAATGAATTCATTTTTAAACATTTTTGGATTTTAGGCATTTGTTTCACCACTAACTGCACCCTCTCCAATATAAGTGGCCCAGGGATCCCAGACTATCTGAAAACACAGCTGCCAGTCCCAGGGCACAAAGCCCTTCTCTCTGAGCTACTGTCTTCTTCATCCAAGTTTCTGGAATGCTGCTAACAGAGACGATTATCCAGGATATGGGCCAACACAGAATTTTCTGGAATCCTGGGAATTTTACCCAGAGTGACAGGAGAGTGGTGGACAGTTAAATTTCCCTTTGTCTCACCCCTCCACA
Source organism: Tapirus indicus (assembly GCA_031878705.1). Lineage (NCBI taxonomy): Eukaryota > Metazoa > Chordata > Mammalia > Perissodactyla > Tapiridae > Tapirus > Tapirus indicus. The sequence goes on from CM062917.1 coordinate 58,502,108, forward strand.
CACAACCCTTGTGTTCATTGTGACCTGTCATCAAAAAGGAAAAGCAAGGCTGGGAGCCCCAGGGACACGGTTGAGGAGGAGGGTTAAGAAGTGATGCCAGCCCCTCAGAGAAGAGAGGCAGAGCAAGGAGAATAGTGCAGAGCCCAAGGGACATCAGCACTAAGTCAGGAGGAGTCTGCAGGACATGTGTCCCTTTGGTTCTGCTACCCGGACATCCCCTAATGCCCGAATAACGATAGTCCAGCCACCATCCCACCAAACTGACGGAAGTCCCATCTTTCACCAAGTTTCCTCCCAAAGGGCTTCCCGGAAGCCCTGGGAAGGTTGACACAATCCACGAGTCCGGGCTGGCCATCGTTAGCCAGCTGTCTCGTCACTAGGGAGACTCACGGACCACCTGCTGCCAGATCACAATGCGCTGCCCAACCCGTACCCCTCCCCAGCATGGACACAAGCCCCTCCCTCAGTTTCCCCAACACTAAGATCAGGCTGTAACTTCCACAAAAATGAATTGAGGAATTGGGGATAAGAGGTGAGAATTACAAAACAGAGAAGAAAAATCTTAAAAGTGAGTGACAGACACAAGTGCATACAGTGTCCAGAAGCCCAGGCCCTCCACAGCTCTCAGCTTGCCTGAGAGGGGCAGTCCAGTCATCACCGATGTGTCCTAGACTAATCATTACTAGCTCCCCTTTTGCTTTCTGAGTGTCCCAAACAGAAAGATGAACTACGGATTTCCCTCCCGCCACTCCATTCAGAAGTGCTTTATCATGATGCCTCTTCCCAGAGGCCTGAGCCTCTACCTCCTCAAGGATCAGCAGGAGGGAAAAGATACACCCTGTGCCAAACCAGCTTTACAGTCAGTACAATAGTGTGCAGAATGCAATTCTCTCAGTATATGCTGTCAGGCTAGCAAGTTCAAAAGCTTCTTTTTTTAAGAACTGGGTCACAAACGCACATTTTTTCTTCCCTTAATAAGGCTCTAACATTATCTAATTATCAGTGAATCAGATTAACCATTCTCCACTCCCTGGGCAGAGTCACGAGCGGTTCACCTGACATCCCAAGCCAGCAGCCAAGAGAGCCACTCCACTGGATCTGCTCCCCCAACACTGGGCCAGAAAGAAAGAAGGGAGTCAGCCAGGACCTCTCCCCAGAGTCCAGGCCTTTGAGATGCCAGCTGGCAGGTACCGCACAACTCCATGAGTCTTGTCACCACACTTGAAGGCCAATCCATGGGAGCAGGGTGTGTGGAAGCCAAAGGTGTTTGGGGGTGGGGCAGTAAATGTAGCCTGGTCCTGCCCAGATCTGACATGGCTCAGTTTGGTCACAGGCAGGAGCCGAATAGAACACGAGGAAAGGGCTCTTTTGCCTCTACGTGGCTGTGGGATGCTCCCTGGTGAACTCTAGGACAGACCTAGGAGTCTTTCCCCCTTTGTACCTTTGAAGTCTTTTTCTCCCAAACAAAGATGTAATTGCAAATAATCCAAACTTCCATCTAGAAAGACAGAAAAGCTGCTGGCAGTTTAAACACAGCAGTCCCCTGAATCCCCCAGATTGCAGCCGTCAAGGCTTCCACAGCACTGAAGTTCCATTCAGAAGCCCCCCCACACTCCCCTGGCCCTCAGAGCTCTCTCGGCTGGCTGTGGGTCAGCACTGCTCTCTCGTTCGCCTTCCAGGAGAGGGATGTGCTCAGTGAGGAGCCACGCTGACCGTGCACTCATCTGGAACACAGCACGTGCACCTGAAATGAAGTGGTTCAGACTGAATCCAGTGCCTCTGGAATCAGGAAAAGTGGAGCTGGTTCTCTGGGCTCTTGACTGATTTATCACATGACTTCAGGCCTCTGTCTTCTCTTCCTACTCCAGAACCTTAAAATTAAAGGGAGCTCTGAAAGGCGCTGGACATTGAGCTGTGTCATTTTCATGTCCATTCTCCATCAAAGAAGAGCCTGTCAGCAGAGGAGTACCCTAACGCTCCCTCTGCACAGTCACCCACCCATTCACCTCAGCAAAAGCAAGGCACTGACTTCAAAACTTCTTTTCGGAAGTTAAGTGCTTGTCCCAGTGATTTCCGTTCAACGGCAGCAAAAGGAATTTTAGATCTTGAGCCAAAGACCGCCTTTGTCCTTGTAAATTTCCATTGGTATAACTTACAAGGGATCCACTGACCCCAAACAAAACTGCCTTCTCCTGTCAGTGGTTTGCTGTTTGCACCATAAAAACCAAAGTCAGCAGAAGTCACCAGCCCGAGGAGCCTTGCAGATGAGTGGGAAGGGGACAGGGACACTGGGATTGAAGCTGTGTGACAAAGAAAATGTGCTGAGGACAAGTTGAGGAGGAAACAGGTTAACAGTTACACTGATGGAATGAGGGTGATTATTCTCGAAGTGGTCTTTGCTGTTCTCATATTATTTTTACAATAAAATCAGAGATGGGAAAAAAAAGTCCATTGGACTTCCATCAGACAGCTCAGATTATAACCCTGGCTTCGCTTCTGTGGTTCTCTGGATAAATCACTGAACTTCCTGGAGCCTTGATTTCCTCAACTGCGAAATGGGGACAGTGGTACACACTGTTATTTTTGATCCACCAAACTCTTTAACCCCTCTCTGCTATGAGCACTTAAATTCATTTTGGGGAATAACCTTCCTCCACTTCTGCCCCCACTGCACCCTCCCCAGCTGATCATCTTGACAGGCCTCTGTCAGTAAAGGCCTGCCTATACAAGGGCAGGGTGCTGGCCTGACCTGGGCCTGTTAGACTCTCTCCCAGATCCTCGACTCTTAACCATAGGGTCCCAAGGATGGACACTATGAGCCAATTCATCTCAGCCCAGTTCTTTAGCTGTTCCTCCAATTATGTGAGCCCTTCTTATCCTCCCAATAAATTCACTTTTTGCTGAAGTTAGCCAAAATTGGTTTCTGTTGCTTACCACCAAAGAACTCTAATTATACTGCATTTGATAATTGCCCTGGCCACCTCACAGATTATTCTGAGAATCAAATAAACCATGGGTGCGAAAGCAGTTTACTGACCATAAAGCTCTGTATGGATTTTGGCATTTTTACCATGTAGAGTCAAACTCTCAGGGTGTACATGCAGGGCTACCCAAGTCCTGGATGCCGTGAAATTTCCATCGCGTTGGTCTAGTGGAATTTAGGACACATTGTGCCAAGGAATCTCCCCCAGGATGAGAGCAGGGTGCACAATGTGTTGCCCTCACCCAGTCTGCATGATATATTCCACCTGGACCCGAGCACATGTCCAGGCAGGGTCGGTGGGGTGCCCACTCCAAGCAAGCACAGCTGCAGGCCTCCTGAGCTGGATTTATGGCACACAGATTAGTTGGGATAAATTCTCCCTGCCCTCAGAGACCGACTACGTAAACAAGGAGAGAATGTAATGTCAGAGTGAGCTTTACAGCCTGAGGGCCTAGCGATGGGCAGAATGACATGGGAGCTAGAATTACCTTCATTGAGATGCTTTCTAAAATGCTCAGCAGTCCTGATGCTGATCACTGAGCCTGCTGTTTTCTTGCTTTTCCTTTGTGGCTCTTTCCAGCCGTGACATATGTGCCAAAAGCTAGGTTTGTTCTTTTAAGACAAAGGGCTTACAGTGGGATCTTGGGGTGGACTCAGAGTTTGCTTACCCAGCTGAAGGACTTCTAAATATCATTGCAAAATGTAAGTGCTTGTCCCAGTGGTTTCTGCTGGGCAGCATAAAGAGGAATTTCAAATTTTAAGTGATGGGCTGCCTTGAAGTGGACAGAAACGATTATATAAATGAGCCATCTTTGCCTCTTTGTTTTAAGTTATCCTTGCATAGGAGAGTTTTACAGAGAAGGCATTGCATTCCTCGCTTTGGTGTCGGGTATGTGCAAGGTACTATGCATGATGCAAAATGCCTCCTTCACTGTTCCTGCTGACCAGGGGAACACAGGCTGGAGGGAGAGATGAGACCTGTACAGAAACAGCTTTAATCGAAGGTAGAAAAGTGAAAAGCGCTGTAAGAGAAACCAAGACAGTTTTCTGCATGTTCCAAAGAGAATGCTGGGACAACGGGAGCACTTGTACGTGGAGTCACCTCTTTGAGCAGGGCCCTGTGGGACCAGATGATAGGAGTTGGATACGTGGAGGAGGTGGGGGATGGGAGAGGAGTTCCAACTGAGAGGAAGGTCAGATACAAGGGTGTGGCGGCTAAAACACAGGAGACAAGAGTGTAAGTGGGGTAACTTGGGTGAAGCCACTGTTAATAAATGACAAAAACCAAGTTTTGAGTCCAGACCTGTGTCACACTTCCACAAACCAGAGAGAAATCAACAGATACTTCATTTTTGAAAGCCTGCCATGTAGATGCAGCATTGCAAAGTCTACATAGGACTGGGGCACCTCAGAGATGGCCGCTGACATCACGACCCCCAGGATCTAGCTGAGGACACAGGGGGTCTATGGTGTGTGCGAATCAGGCTCCCCCGGCCCGCACCTTCTCCTCTACATGCACTGGCAGGATCTTCGGCAGCCCCATCCCCCAGAGTACTTCTGAGACTTGCCCAAGGAAATGTCCTGTGCTTGGAAGACAGACTTTCAGCTGTATCTACCATTTCCTTCCTCTCCTCTCAGGCCTCTCATGGACATGCCCATGACCCTGAAGACTGCGGAGGGTATCCCCCTTGGCACTGCTTACTGTGCGCACGTGAGCACACAGATGTCCTCATCCTAGTGCAGTCTCCTGATACCCAAAGCCACCAGCCCTTAGGGTGTCAGAGGAGTGTAGGAATCTGACAGAAATGGAAGAGCCATTGTCACAAGAGCCCTGTGCCCCACATCTCACAAAATCTCCCGTGTAAAGAGCTCCCTTAGCTTCTGGCCTCAAAGGCATCCTAAGAGAGCCAGCCCAGTCCAGAGGGCAGATGGGAACAGATGCCATGACCTCCATTACTCTCATCTCTCATCCTCACTCCTGGCCCCAGCACCAAAACCAAAACAAATATCACACCTCCTTCAGCCAAACTCAAAAGCACATCCTCATAGTAATAAATGCCCAGAGAGGCCACTGCATCATTAAACCTTCAAATAGCCGAGTTTAGATTTCCACTCAAGCAACCATACTATGTCTATGTATATAACAGTATATATAGGAGGAGATGACGCACATGAAAGGATAACGAAATATACAAAGCTGACTATAACCAATGTCAAAAGAATAATGTCTTTGGTGCAAAATCAATCTTAGTAGAATGCCTTTCAGAGAAAGTGGAATTTAAGCAAGGATTTAAAGACAGAGAAGCAAAAGGCTCATTTATGCAAGCTTGCATAACTCCCAAAACTCCCCCTATCAGAGCACTTCTCACACAAAATTGTACTTGTCTATTTACTTCTCTATAGCCTCCAATAAACTTTAAGATACATGAAGGAAGGTGCTGTGTAGATTTTGTTTAATATTGTAACCCAGAGGCCTTTCAGAGTGCCTGACCCATAGTAGGTATGCAATCAATATTGGATGGATGGATGGATGGTGGATGGATGCATGCATGCATGCTTGCTTGGGTGGATGCATGAGAGGATGGGAGAATGGACATGAGAACTGCATGGACAAAAGATCTTCTTTGTATGCATCAAGATGAAGCCTTGCTTACTTTCCTTGATGCCTTCCAAAACTGCTTATCTATTTAATGTTTCTTGGAGAGTACAGGTGTAACAAAGCACAGAAAATTGTAATCATCAAAATTCCTTTTCAGTGAAGCACCATGTAATAGAGAAATATGAATGAGGTACGAGGGGCAGACAAGGTAAGGAGCAAGAACTGGGGAGACTACATGCAGAGAGATTACTTGAACAAGAATGATGGAAAATGCCCAGTGGGCCATCCTCATTTTGAAGAAAGTTGTGGACAGATTCAGTGTAGAATTTCTTGGGCAACAATGTGGCATAGGGGGAAAGCCCAGGATTTAGAGTCAAAACAGGAGGTTCAGGGTCTGGCTCAGTGGCTTAGTGGTTAAGTTTGTGCACTCCACTTCAGTGACCCAGGGTTCATGGGTTCGGATCCCTGGCACGGACCTACACACTGCTCATCAAGCTATGCTGTGACAGGTGTCCCACATATAGAGTAAGATGGGCACAGATGTTAGCCCAGGGCCAATCTTCCTCAGCAAAAGGGGGGGATGGGCAACAGATGTTAGCTCAGGGCTGGTCTTCCTCACACAAAAAAACATCTGGGTTCAAGTCTGCCACTTACTTGCTCTAATATAATGGGCAACTCATTCAATCTCTCTGTGCCTTAGCTACAGCACCTGTAAAAGGGCAATGATAATAACATGTAGTTAGTCTTCCTGGTGGGTAAGAGGATCACAAGAGATCATGAAAGGGAAAGCTCTCTATCGACCAGCAGGCCCCGTATAAACGCTGATATTCATAGTCAAATCATCGACCAATCTGTGGACACAGAAATGTCACAAAGAGCATCCTCCTTACCCATTTCCAAATGAAACTGAGACACACGGCACCCACCTAAGTTACCTCATGTATTGACACCAGATAAAGCTGTGAAGGGCTGGTCATCTCCCAGCCTGACCATCAGACTCTGCCTCCAGGGCTGCCTGCTGGGGCTCCACACAGCAGGATATGGCCAGCCAGGACCTTCAAAAAACACCAGGATGTCCAGCTCTGGGAGACACGTGCAGCCTTACGACTTGCTCTATCAAGTGGAAATGTTGGATAAAAACACAACAGCCTTCCATTGTGTTCCTGGTATTCCTTGCCCGTCTGGGCAGAAGGTGGGAGACTGTGTGTCACCTATCCCAGTGTTGACACCTTCAGCCTTTGAAAGTGCTCATTGGATCTCAGGATTCTCTAAAATGATCTGGATTTTGTCCTGAAAGGGACCTTGAGGATCACCTAGTTCAACCCTGTCATTATAGAAATGAGAAAACTGGTGCTAAAGTGGTATGACTTACTGAACATTCACAATCTGTTGGCTCTGGGGATTTCAAAGTACACATTGCATTTGGCAATAAAGAAATACAAATGAACATGAAATCCTAATTTATGAATTCTTTTGAGGACACAGATGGGAGGAAAAGGCAAGAGTGCTGTTTATCAAGTGCTGCGGCCCATGGGCTAATGAGGACTTTGGGGGAAGTTATCCATTTCATCTAACACACAGGTCATGTTCTGCCTTTAGTCTTCAGGCACAATTCTCTTTTGATTTTGCCACAAGGCCAGATGGCAGGATGTGGCTGTAGAAAGATTAAAATACATTTCTTACTCAAGGACAAAGAAATTGTGAGCATCTCAAAGCCCTCTCATTAGGCCATTCTCTCTGCCTCACCCCCATCATAAGTTACTGCAGAGACTATTCCAGCATGTTTAATATGCACTGCCCAAAGTGCCAACAAACCCTGGGACAACCACCTCGGGCACAGCTTCTGACCTGGAGCTAACGAGGTGGAATACAAGGACCACCGCAGATTGAAATACAATATTGGGAGGGTAGCTCTCCCCCCTCCCCAGAGGCTTCTAAAAATCAAGCTGGGGCTTGGGACAGCACAAAGACCCTGCTGAGGGAGCGGAGGGGTCTGGGGCACGGCCTGGCCTCCGAGTTAGGCGGAGTCCATAACCAGCAAGGTACAGTGGGGCGGCACCAGCCACACATGCGACCAACTCTCCCTTGGAGCATTTCAGGAGATAGTGAGGAAATGGAACATCAAAAAGGTTCCATGTGCAAAAATGAGGGTTCAAAATGTGACATCTGGAGGCCTGACCCTCTCCAATCTTTGCTTTTTCCTCTGTGTTATGAGCAATATTGTCATCTACATCTTCAAAATTATCATTTTCTACCTCGTTATCAGCATTAGATTTACCTCCGCCCCACAACAGAACAGAGTGTATTTTCTTATGCTCACAAAAATAAGTTGAAAGATTTGAGAACGTAAAGAGAAATGAAATTGAATTAAAATCAATGCACAATTAACCTCCCCTTACAATATGTCACGCACTCTGCTGGGTATTGTGTATACAAAGGTGATATGAAAGCTGTATAGTCTTGAGCAAGATCCTTGCCATCTCAGTAACTCAGTTGTCTTGTGTGTAAAGTGTAGTCAATAGAAATTAATACTTACCTTGCATAGTTTACAAGGATAATAGATGGCAAATACAAAGAAGTTGGTTCTCAACAACTGGAAGCTGCTAAGGCACAGCCTTGCCCTTGAGAACGTCACAAACGGAGCCACTACTCTCTGGGTCCTTGTGCAGACTCCTTCCCATGCACACCTTGGGAAAGGGCATGGCACACAGGGCATCCTGGGACAGCAAGGGCAGATCTGCTAAAGGACAGTCAGCATCTGCACAGGACGCAGATGGAGGAACTGACCAGGTCTGCTCTGCACGTGCCAGTCTGATGCTGTGGCAGAGGTGAACATCCCCAGGACGTACCGAGCCATCTGAGCAATGGTGCGCCTGGATCAGGTAGGTGTTGCCTGAGCTGAGCTGGTGAGCAGCACAAAGTGGACCCCCGTGTCTCACAGACCTGCCATCCTCATCAGGGTCAGCAGGCCCATTCTCATTATGTAGCTGAGCCTTGTTTTAATCTCTCCAGCATTACAGCTTCCAGTTAATTAGTCAGATGCAATCGTACATCTTAGAATATCACACAGGCAAGATTCCAGAGCCTCTTCCCTCATTAGTCTGGACAAGAAAACGTTACACCCTAACAAATGATCACTGATGTATAAACTCAAGTCAATTTCACAGCAACCTGAGCCAGACCCAGAGAAGGCACCGAGTTACACTCTGTACAGGCCAAGAAGTCACAGTTTGCACTCAAGGAAAGCTACAAATGCACAAGATAGCTGCAATATCAAGTAAGTGTCATAAGAAAAATACAAAACAATACTGAAAAAGACTTTGTGCAAGCAAGGACTTTCATGTCAACTCGAAGGACCAGAGCAAGTCCAGATGTACCAAGATTTGATTTTTCATTCATTATATCAGCCACAATTTCCGACCACAGGGGGAGTCCCCCCTAGTGTGTTAGAGCCATGGATATTCTTGCAGATGGGATCACCAAGAGAGAACCCAGGTCTGCACTGGTCATGTGGACACCCCGTTTCTGGAAAAGGATCACCTTCTATTGATGCTCCAATCCTGGACTCATCCTCAGATCCAAAATTCTCTTTAATTTCCTTTTTAGCCCAGAGTTCAAGGCCATGAGGCCACCACAAAACATCTTTTAAAATTCTGCTCTTTAAAATTCCATCTTGGAAGGACTAGAAGTGAGTGCCTAAGCCATCCCAGCTCCCTGCAGTGCTGGGCCCCAGTCCTAGGAGCCCTTGGGGCAACAAAATCATCAGTTGTGGTTTCAAACCACATTTGTACAAACCATCATTTTCCCCTCTAGGATTTCTAGGTTCCGTTCTCACACACATGCCAGGCTTATGAAGTTGTGCAAAGCTCAGGAAGTAAATTTCTCTGTAAGAAAGTGATTTATAATATTACAATTGTAGGCCCCCACACTGTCAGAATAAATCTAGTTCAATTTTTCTCCAAATTCTCCTTCACCATTTATCTCTCCTTTATTCCCTCTCCCTGCCTTGTCCAATCCACCCCAACGCATACACACACGTGTGCACACACAACACACACATGTGAGGCCCACAGCCCCTTTGCTTCATTCTCATGTCTCAAGGCTGCAGTGCGATCCCCCTCTGGGGCCTGCACTCCCATTTCTGTGGTCTCACTTACTGGCTGGCCAAACCCGGGGCCTGTGACCCAGCTGGAAAGCCTGGCCCAAAATGTCAGCCTTGAGAGGACCCCACAGCGAGAGTCCTCACATGGACGTGGTTCACACTTTGGTGGCTTGGCCACACTGACTGAAGTCAGCAGAGCCCTTCTGGAAGTTTCTGACTGTCCAAACAGTATTGTAAATAATCAAGAAAGACAGCTAATAAGCAAGCATGATGTCTTGCTTTCATATGGCAGAAGTAGGACCAGGTATCTCATGAGCATCCCAACAACTGCCAAGAGCCCCAGCAGTTCACAGTGGAGAGAGATGACTGTCTGTCCTAGGAGGGGTGTCTGTGCCTCAGCACGAGGAGAAGCCAGGGGTTGATGTGAGGAACGGTGATCTGTTTGGGTCTTAGCTTTCCTCCCACCATGCAATTCTGCCTGCCCATTTTAAACAGGGGAAAGGTAAATGGTTATTCCCAAGATAATTTTCCTCCTGTCCCCTCTTTTTCTTGTAGCCTTAAGAAAGCATTTACACTGCCTCCAGAGATGTCCCTAAACTGGTTGCCTTGGTCCTTGCCAGGGCAACCAGCACCAATCCTCAGTTTCTCTTGCAAAATACAAAAACAGGAGCATTTGCCTCCAGAGTCTAAACAGCTTGCATTGTGGCCCCAGATCAGAAACTTGGAATGCCTGGGTTTTCAATTCTATTCCGTCTGTTAGATTTCTTGAAGACTGCTTGGATTTCTCTCCATGGTGTCAGCCAGGAAAGAAGCACTGGCACACTGTTCTCCCAAAACATTCGTCGGCTCAGATGATCTCCCATCTCTGGCCTTAGATAATAAAGTCAAAGGAGAGAAATGTATTGAATTCTGTGCTACATGTTCCCTACCAACTTTTTGATGTTCAACAAATGTTGTGAATAATTAATCATCTGCTCCCAGCAAGTAACTTCTCCTCAGAAATACATTGGACATGCTGAAAGAGGCCCTAGTAAATGGCAGGTTCCTTGGCAGGCAGGCCTCATGCTCATCAAGAGATCGCGAGGGTATATCAAGAGTCAAATCGGGGAGCAGTCCCTGAGGCTGGGAGAGTGGAAATCCCACCACGGTTGGTCCAAGCAGCTCTTTCAAATTACCCAGGAGCTTGATTCCTCCCAACCTACTTATCAAATTTCACCTAAACCTATTAAAAATATAGATTTGTCCATCTGAAAATCATAAAACCTTATGTTTAAACAAGACTTTAAACAAGACCTATTTCAGCCTTCTTTCCAATGCTTACAAATAGGGTAGTTATGCAGGATTCCCCTAACGGGGTCCTCACTACTACTCACACTGCACCCCCCTTGAAGGGCTCTGTTGGAAGGTTCTCTCACATTGAGGTGCACCCCTAGGTGTCCTGGCCCACCCACGTGGGAACAGGACCCAAACAGTCCGGAGTCCTCCTCAGATCCAATAGCCCTTCAACTCCCTCAGCCAAGACACTGTCCCCCACTCCCCTCCCCAATTTCGCCTGCAGTGTGGTGGGGTGCCCACGCACTCCCACTCACTTATACCCCCTGAAAAGAGAGGTGCCCCTCATGGAACCCCCGACCCGCTCCCCAGGTGGTCCGACTACGCCAGGACAAGACCATCACTCCTTTCCTTCTAAATCGACACTTTCTATTAACACAGCCACGGCACAACACCCCGGTGCTGAATATTAACTTTATTCTCAACCAGAATTTAGCCTGTTTTACTCCTCTTCCCGCTAAATCCCATCGCTCCACCCTGGATTTCTGCAATTTGTTTCCTGGACCCAAGAGCTGGGCCTTTTGTTTGCCAGGCATTTTAATTTAAAAGTAGACACCTAAACCACAAATCAAACTTGGGTACACTCATCCATGTCCTTTTAAAGTTGCCTCAGAACAGACAACAGAAATTCAACAGGAGAACAAGAACCATCAAGTTGAAATGAAGCTCAGACCACATTTCATTTAGACAATTACTGCCCTATTAATTTTAGTTAATTATTCATTCAAGCCCCTTGGTATCTGGGCAGCCTGAAAGAACGAAGGCGTCTATGAAAGCAACTACCCGGTGACAGTGATGATGGGGCTACTGTCTTGCTCCGTGGAGCACAGCCAGACCTGGGTAAGAGCCCACCGCTGACCAGCCTCCTCTCGGTGCGGCTGGCAGAGAGCCAGCATGTCAGTGGTCTCCAGAGCTCCCAACTCGCCTGCAGGCTCCTGGGCGTGAGCGGGCTTCCCACTGGATTCCAGCACCACAAAGTACTCACATTACCACTGGGTTTTCCCGCCCCAAGTTTAAGAATTGCAAGCTTCCTTCTCTGTCCCCTTGATTCTCAGTCTCTAAACTGCGATGGTAAGAAGAGGAGTGAGGGGAAGATGAGAAAGGAAAAGAAGAGGAAGAGGCTAATTGCAAATATGAGTTCTGCCCCTCTTTTAAAACATGGGTAGAACTCAGCACGCTCCAATGTTTTGTAGGAAAGCAAACGTGGAAGAGGGATAATGTCCACTGACCCCCCAGCTGGGGAGAGGGAATAAATTCTCCCCTTCCAGCAGGCACTGGTGGAAGGGGGCTGCCCCTAGGACATCCGAGCCACCAATCCGGGGCATCCGATGCCCTGGACACAGAAAGTCAAATAAAAGAGTTATCAAGTATGCTTGCTTGAGCCACCCTGAGCTCAGCCCTTCCCGCAGCAGCGCTGGTCCTCATTCACCACGGGGTGAACCAGAGTTCTCGCCTGCTGACTGGGGCTTATAAATTGATCACCAAAGATTGCTCTTCCTGATGATCCGCTTTTCTCCCCGTCAGTTCATAAATCACTTTTAATTACCAACCCACAAGTCGTCCTTTGGACTCACTTCTTTGACATGGCTTTTGGTTAAAAGGAAAATCAAGGGCAGTTTGAGCTTTTTCCTGAACATTTCCATTACTTTGTTGCTGTTATTGCTCTGGTGTGGGGGCTGTGTTGGCCAGAGGCACCAACTCCACTTACACACAGCTGGCAAGTGAAAACACTATCAGAACATCTCCATTACACAGCAGGCTTTTATATGGCAATGTGTCATATTTTACTACAGTTTCCTTTGGAAATGCTCAAAGCAACAACATCTGTTTCCTTTCATTGGGATTTTTATGTTCTTCCAGCCAAAAAAGGAGAGGATAGAGTTCATTAATTCAGCATAGTAATAATTACAATGTCCACATAAATTTTGTTGGGTTTGGTGCTTTTAAATATTGAAGCATCCGCCACCCTCTTTCCCTCCTGCTGTCTTAGTTCAGAAGTGAAGAGGATGAGGGGGGCTGCCTGGTGGCGCAGCGGTTTAGTCCGCGCTTGGCAGCCCGGGGTTTGTGAGTTCGGATCCCAGGCGCCCACGGACGCGCACTGCCTGTCAGCCATGCCGTGGTGGCGTGCCATATAAAGTGGAGGAAGATGGGCACGGATGTTAGCCCAGTGCCAGTCTTCCTCAGCAAAAAGGGGAGGATTGGCAACAGATGTTAGCTCAGGGCTGGTCTTCCCCACAAAAAAAAAAAAAAAAAAGAAGTGAAGAGGATGAGGAAACTGGGGAAACTCAGGGGGAGAGTCCAGAGGTCTTGCCGCCTATAGAGGACTCGCCACGGGCTCTCCAAGAGGAAGGTGACATTCCCAGCCCGCTACCTGGAGCTGTGAAAGCCCTCGGGACTGCATGATGAGGTGGTCACTCTACCTGCTGTTGGCAAATTGCCATGGACAGACGGAGATTTAGACTGCCTCACATTTTATTTCATGAAGAAGATAAAAATCTGTCACAGATAAGCAGGGGCAAGAGATGGGGAGTAGAAAGAGGCAGGGCCAAGACATGAAAATCCACATCAAGTAAAAGGTTTGAACTTCTTCCTGAAAGTACGGAATCCACTGACAGAGGAATGACTTGATAACATGCTTTTAGTGTGTGTGTGTGAGGAAGACTAGCCCTGAGCTAATATCTGTTGCCAATCCTCCTCTTTTTTTTTTTTTTTTTGCTGAGGAAGACTGGCCCTGGGCTAACATCCATGTTCATCTTCTTCTACTTTATATGGGACGCCACCACAGCATGGCTGACAAGTGGTGCGTCTGTCCGTGCCCGGGATCCGAACCTGTGAACCCCGGGCTGCCGAAGTGGAGCGTGCAAACCCAACCACTGCTCCACTGGGCCGGCCCCAACGTGTGCATTTTTAAAAGATTGTTCTAGCTGCAGTTTGGAGAATAGATTGAGAAATAACAATACTTGAGACAGAGTGACCTAGGAGGCAGGCACAGTGACCTGGTTGAGAGCTGACGGTAGCCTGGATGTGGAGCCACATTGGGCAAGGGGAGACATGCACAGATTCGAGAAGCACTTGGGACAAAGAATTCACAGGATATGGTGATTGATTGGATGATGGAGAGGCAAGAAAGATACAGAAGCCAAGGGTGACTCCCAGGATTCTGGATCGGGCCACTGGGTGGAGAGTTGTCCCCTTCACTTGCGACTGGAGATAGGCAAGGAGGAGTGGATTACAGCTGAAGGATAAAGGGCTCAGTTTTGAACAAGCTGAGTTTGAGGCATCCATAAACACCCAAGCAGAGATGAACATTCATGGTGAACTGTGCATACCTGGAGCTCAGGAGAAACAGCTAGGCTGGATATTTAGATTTGAGTTGTCAGTGGACACAGATAACAGTTCAAGCCATGGGAAGAGATGCAATCAATCAGCAGAGCACGTAGAATGAGAAGGAGGAGAAACCAAGACATAACCCCAAAGAAGCTCAACATAAAGGGGAGAGCTGAGGACGATACCTGCAAAATATCTGGAGAGGAAGAAGGAGAAACCACCAGAGGGTTGACAGTATCATAAAAGCTGAGAGAATGTTTCAAGAATGAGGAGATGATCTGCAGGGTCAAATGCTGCCAAGACTCATTGACTTTGTAGTCACAAGACGGTCATTGGTGGCCACTGGTGGTCAAGATAGTCATTGAGAGCTGTGTTGGTGGCAACAGAATCTGGGAATGAATGAGAAGTGGGAAAGAGGAGACAAACACTAATGAACATGCCAGTAGTAGCCAGAGGGAGATGGAATGAAGGTCAGGAGGAATTTTTTTTTAACTTATGAAGGAGACCTGAGTATGTCTGGATGCTGATGGGAAGGAGCCCATAGAAAGATCCAGAAGACACAGTTGGGGAAGGAATAATCTCAAAGAGAAGTCCCTGTGGAGGCACGAGGGAAGAGGACTTGAGCACAGGGAGGAGAGTTGGGCTGTGACGGAGAAGCCGCCTCACCTTCTTCACAGCAACGGGCTCTGAGGAGAGCAGGTGAGGAATGAAGGTTGCAGTTTAGGCGGAAGGTTCACAGAATTTCTGTTTTCTCTGTGACAGTGAGAAGGGAAGAAGGAGGGTCAGAGATTTGGGAAGAATGCAGAAATTTTAACATAACTTGAAGGAATTTCTACAGTCAAAGGAGCTCCCCTCCTGGCCTGAGGATACCAGGAAAGTGAGGAAGGAAAGAAGCTAGTACCCAAGGGCCACGTGGGCTTCCCGTCTGCAGTCCACCATGGGCTGGATGCCAGTGAAGAGCCCCTACAGACTTGATATATTTAGTTCACTCCCTCATTTATTCTTCAGTTATACATATTTATGGAGCTCCTACCAAGAACCAGGCCTATTCTGAGCTGCCTTGGGCAAACAACGAGACTGAATAAGGCAGTGCTGCCCCGCCAGCGTCCCCTCCCCCCAACACCACCCCAAATTCTCTTCAGTCATCGGCTCAGCTGTCCTTTAACATCTTCAGGATCGTCCTTCAGTCAGAAACTGAAGACTTTGTTTTTAATTTGCTTATTTGGGCTTTGAATATATATTTCTCCAAAGACATTAGCTTGGTGGTTATTCCAGATTTTGAAGCAGCTGAATGACAATGGGGTGACTGATTTTTTTGTTTCCTAAGATCTCAGGATATTTGAGGAATTTGAGGCATGTAAACTTAGCAGACATAAAATGAGGCCGATCTTATGGTGACCTCCAGACTCACCTTCCCTGGAGCTGAATGAACGCTTTAGAATAAATGACCTTCTGCTTGAATGGGTCAAGTCACCTCGCAGGGCAGCCCTCTCCGTGCAGTCCCCTGTAATGGATTCTGTTTTGAAGGAAAAGACACAACCTTGGGATGAAATGAAGCAGCTGACCTAAATGAGTCCAAAATGTAAAATATGCAAGCTAATCCAGGAAACCCAGACAGGCTGAGGCTGCTGTGTGAACTTACGGAGGCCGGACATGGCCAACTTAGTGGGAACCTGGCTTAGAATGTGGCCATAAAGAGATCTGTATCGCAATGGTCTTGTCCCGCACTTGTATCACTAAGCAAGTTACACAACCTCCCTGTGCCTTAGTTTCCTCATTTGTAAAATCAGGATAAAAACAGAACACCTTCCATGTGTTTGTCATGCAGATTAAATGTCACTACCTCTGTGAAGTGTTTAGAATAGTGTCTGGCACTCAGTAAATATGAAATAAGTAGTATTCTTATTTTTCAATCCTCACCAAAGAGGAAGTTGGTTAGAGACAGGAGATTGTGACGTGAAAGAGCCGCTCTCTCCTCTCTCAGAGGGCTGCATATGGGGGATGCAGGAGGTGCCTGTGAGACTGATGCCTTCCCTCAGCCCCTACACAAAACTGTCTTGTTCGCTCATGTCAGGAATTCCACGTCAGGGCCCACACATCTGAGGAGAGCCTGCGCCGCCTCTCCACCCCTAGGCTGTCCTCCACACTGTGCAGACAACGCAGGGAGCCTCCGGCACTTCAGTGTGAGCTTTTCTGACAGAAAAGCTGCGGTAACAGGAGTGCCCTGGACACTGGGAAAAGAGTACTGAAATCAAGGGAAGTTGTCGAAAGGCAGCTTTCCAAACCACACTGAGGGAATGGGGTCTAAATACAGGAAACCTGAAATGGAGGCCACCACCGCAGTCACACCTGGAGTTCAGGGTCTGTTCTGCCTTACTCTTCCAGAGGAGAGGCCAAAGTTCTCTGACATTCCCCTGACGCTCACCCCACAACTCCTTAGCTTCAAAAGGCCTGTAAATTAATTCGGGGTTACAAAATCACAAACTCCCATTTAAAAGTCATGTTTAGGAAATACAGAGCCACTCACAATGCATGCTTAGACCTGGGAATGCTCCAGATGGATTTCCAGGGACAGTTTCCCTCTTTCTCCCTCAGTGCCTCCATCTCTGACTGCAATTTGTCTCCCAAACTGCCTGGGGAGGGAGAGTGGGGGGGTTACGTTTCCTTGACTGGCCTACCCAGGGTCATCGGCTGCAATATTTTGAACCTTAAAAGAGAAATGGACACTCTATGGTATCCACATTCTCTGATCACATGGTTTAGAAGTCAGTTCTGCATTTCCAGTGCATCAGACCCTGAACATTGGGCTTAGGTGCAATTGCAAGAGACCCTTCAAAGAATCCCTTTTATATTCTACACATACGTGAAGTTGGGGCAAAAGCAGGCAAATAAGACTTTCCTTGGATTAAATAAGCAGCAGGATTGGGGCAGGAATGAAGAAAGCGCTGACAGAGGACCAAGCACGTCTGCACGATATGAAAGCTGGGCTCCAGTGAGGGTCAGCGCACATTCTTATCTCCTAGCACCTGCTCCTGCAGGCTCAAAACTGCTCCACATGAACTGACTTCCCGCCAATTAAAAGGCAAGAAAGTCTGTAAGAGGGAATTTCTTCAAAGTTGTGATGACCTTTGCCTTTGACTATTCTCAATAATTTTCATGTAGGAAAAAACACATCCTATGTGTGAGTGTTGGGGGGGTCATGCTTACTTACCTTGGCCGAGTGGGCTCAGAGACACACCCGTCAAGGGGACCCTGTCCCTAGGGAATGGAGCCCACTGACGTCTCCTCTGGATGGCCTGAAGCCACAGAGGCCAAGGGGGATGTGAAGAGTGGAAAGCACATTGGCCATGGGTGGAGGCCAAGCCACACCTGGCAGAAGGTAGTAAGGGAAGGAGCCACATGCCTCTCCTGCCTGGAGTCAACACATCAACTCGTCTGAGGACGGGCAGAGCCGTCCCTCCAGTGAAACAGCCCTGGGTTGGAACAGTTGAAGGGAACAAAAGGCCTGTGTTTGCACTCCAAGGTGTTGTTTGCTCAGAGAAAAGGCCCAAGTGGACCCTAAGGATGTGTCTGTCCCTGCTCCTATGGCTCTAAACACCCTGCACCCTCAGAGACAGACAGCGAGTTAAGGATGAAATTGGGTTTATTTTTCCTCCCTGTGTCTAACAAGCTGTGTGGTACATAAAAAGTGGCAGAAATAACACTTACGACAAAAGGAAGCTTGAATGTAATTAACTAGGTCAACAAAATGATGGCGTCACTGGTCTGGATGATCCTAGGTGGAATAAAGGAAACATTCCCATGTTGGAGTTCTTTTTATACAAAACATACTTGGCAGAGATGGCGGGTGGTGCCAGCTCTGTGTGGTGGAGGGTACTCGCTAGGGGATCCTAGGTGTGCTGGACTGTCCTCGAAGCCACTTCAGCAGGTTCCTCTCAGGCTCCTCAGCCGGGAGCCCAGCCTGGTGGTGACTCTGCACAGCCAGTCCTCAGCAGGGCTCACAGGTCACACCCGGCCAGCCTCGGCCCACTATTGGTGGAGGTCTGAATTCACCAAGAACAAGCACGAGCGAAGACTCTTGTCAAAGAAACAAGGCGGGGAGTCTGTGGTCAGGGCCGGAGGCAATACAGCAGAGGTCTGTTTAAATCCTGCCAGGCCTGCAAGCAGCACGGTGCGGAGCACAGGCGAGGGACTGGAGGTGGGAGGCCCTGCGGCCTCGCACTGCTCCTGACTACGTGGGGGTTGAGGACAGCAGCTCCACTCCTGTGGCCTCGGCCAACTCATCCCCGAAGAGAGAGTGTCCAGCTGAGATGAAGTGAGGGTGGTGCACCCAACTCTGGACACACTACACGGGGGGCTGCCTTTCAGCCCTCGTCCACTTGTGCTCCCCAAGCAGAGGCTGCATAGGAAAACAAACCACAGACAAGCCATGAGTTTTGGGATCATTACAAATGTATTTGATAATTTTTATAAATAATTATAAATACAAATATAGTTTTATAGATATAAATCGCATTATAAATTATATAATTTATAAAATATGCAGTTTTATGTAAATATATTATCATTATAAACTATATAATATAATAATGTTATATATTATAATATATAGATTATATTATATATAAATTTATTTCATATTTTTGTAAATATATTTATATATTATAACAGTATATAAAGTTATATTTCATTATATAATTTAATTTATACATTGATTATATTATACTTAAATACAAATATATACATTTAATGTCTATCATATATGTATATATACACACACTGAATGAACACTTGTGTCAGGCAATGTACTAAGTACTTATACTCCCACAACCTGTCATTGTCCCCATTGTATAGATGAGGAAACTGAGGCAGGAGGTCAGGAACTTGCCCCAAATCATTCAGACTCTTTGCCCAACCCCCTCGCAAGGAGAACTGCAGAGAGAGAGGCCTTGGTGTCAGCTGTCACTCCTCCCAGCTCTGAGCTGTCCATCCTAGTCCCCCGTCCCCGGGCCGCCCCCCCCCCCCGCCCCCGACAACAAGATCAAGTGCGACGAGTGATCTTCCACCCACACCCTGGGCTCTTGTCCCATCTGGAGGTCCCATGACACTCCCACAGCTCACCACCACCCCCTCCCTCCTTCTTCTTCCTCCTCCCTCCTCCTCCCTCCTCACAGTGCAGACAGGAGCTGGTCTTCCACACTCACCAAAGCGTGCCCTCTGATGGACCTGATGGACCTAGAATCCTCAACTTACACCAAGCTGAACCCCACCTCCTGCCCTTTCCCACACAACAGACGCCCCCCCCAGTGCCCTCCCTCCTTCCTTCCACCTATGTAAATCCTACCGCTCCTCTCAGACCAGGGTCCATCTCACCTCCTCCATAAAAACCTCCAAGCCTCCTCCAGCCCACAGATCTCTTCCTTTTCAGACCCTGCTGTTCTTGGTTCAGCCCTGCACAGCTTGATTTCTCCAACAGCTCTGCCCTGAATACTCACTTCGCTGCTCCCAAACAGACTGTCAATTCCTGGAAGGTAATGACTGTGTCGTATATATTTTCTGTTGTCGAATGACTCTAAACCTGGTGTGGAGCACACAGTCAAAGCTCATCAGATTCTGATGCATTGATTGATGGGTTTTAATTAAGCAGTACTACCAAAGAAAGAATGAAAAACAACTGATGGCATTTGATAATGACCCTGGGAATCTGGTTATTTGGAACCTCAGAAGTTTCATTAACTTTCAACCCACGCTTCTTTTGTACTGAACAAACTAGTTAGTTTTCTCGTGAACGCATCTGGGTGCACATTCTGGTGCTCATCAGCGGAGCAGCCACAGACTCAATACAAGGTGAGTTCATTCACCATCATTATTAGCCAGTGGCAGCTGCAGCCTGAGCCTCCAGGGCAGAAGGCAGCCGCGTTGCCCCCCCACAGTCACAGCGGGGCTGGGGGAGCCCTCCTTCCTATTTATGTTCCAGTCATTCATAAAGCAGAGATCCTGCTATATGCAACCTGTCATGGCCTAACAAGCCGTGCAACAGAGGGCAGGTGAACTCTCCACCTCTCTGCTCTCTCTGTTAACTAACTAAAAAGATTCCTCTGTGCTCATTTAAAATGCTAGAACAATAAAAGCAAAATATAAACAAGTGGGACTACATCAAACAAAAAATCTTCTGCACTACAAAGGAAACCATCAACAAAATGAAAAGTCAACTTATGGAATGAGAGAAAATATTTGCAAATCATATATTTGATAAGGGGTTAATATCCAAATATACAAAGAACTCATACAACTCAAAAAAAACAGATAACTCAATTAAAAAACGGTCAAACGTCCTAAATAGATTTTTTCCAAAGAAGACATACAGATAGCCAACAGGTGCATGAAAAGGTACTCAGCATCACTAATCATCAGGGAAATGCAAACCAAAACCACAATGAGATATCACCTCACACCTGTTAGAATGGCTACCAACAAAAAGACAATAAAACAAGTGTTGGTGGGGATGTAGAGAAAAGGGAACCCTTGTGCACTATTGATGGGAATGTAAATTGGTGCAGCCACCATGGAAAACGGTATAGAGACTCCTCAAAAAAATTAAAAATAGAACTATCATATGATCCAGCAATCCCACTTCTGGGTATGTATCCAAAGGAAATGAAATCAGGATATCAAAGAGACATCTGTACTCCCATATTCATAGCAGCATTATTCACAATAGCCCAGATATGGAACGAACCTAAGTGTCCATCAGTGGACGAATGGATAAGGAAGATGTGGTAGATATATAACAGTGGAATATTATTCAGCCATGAGAAAGAAGGACATCCTGCCACTTGATGGCATTATGCTAAGTGAAATAATTCTGACAGAGAAAGACAAATACTGTATGATATGACTTAACATGTGGAATCTAAAAAAGCCAAACTTATAGAAACAGAGAGTAGAGTGGCAGTTACCAGGGGCTGGGGGGTAGGAGAAATGGGGGGATGGTCAAAAAATACAAACTTCCAGTTATAAGATAAGTAAATTCTGGGGAGCTAATGTACAGCGTAGTGATTATACTTAATAATACTGTATTATATACTTGAAAGTTGCAGGGAGAATAGATCTTAAACGTCCTCATCATGAAAAGAAATGATTACGCGACACAATGCAGGTGTTAGCTAACACCATAATGGTCATCATTTTGCAACATATAAGTGTATATGTTTTACACCTTAAACTTACACAATGTTATGTCAATTATATCTCAATAAAGCTGGAAAAAAATTTAAAAATAAAATGCTAGAACCCAAGAATTGACCTTTGTCACTTCTCCCACTCTTTGATGTGTTTGAATATCCCTACACAGTCTACTCCCTTAAGTGGTTTTACTCTATGAAATCTTGACAGTGATGTTTCGCTTCCATTCAGCAACTACTACCATCACAACACACGATGAGACACAAGACTGGTAATGCCAGCCGTGTTTACTAACGGGGCCTCTGAAACTCAGGAACCCTATGTGGTAGACAATTGCAAAGTGATCCCAATTCTCCACTCCTCCTGCATTCACACCCTTCGCAATGTGGCTACATGGTTTCTCCCATCAAGAAATGGAGTCTGTCTTCCACCTTTTGAATCTGGACTGGCTGCATGAGTTGCTTTAACCAATAACATGCAGGAGAAATGATATCGGCCAGTTCAGAACCAAGGCCTCAGGAGACCTTGACCAGCCTTCAGCCAGCCAACCCTCACACGGGGAATCCAGTCAGACCTACCTGACCCACAGCTGACTCTGGATGCAGGTGCGAACCCAGCCAAGACCAGAAGAACACCTGGCTGACCCAGAAACTCCTCAGCAATGATAAGCGCATATTGTCTCAAGCCTCTGAGTTTTGCAGTGATTTGTAATACAGCAATAGGAAAGTGCTCACCACTTCAATCAGTGACTGGCAGGCAAGAGATGGCCTTTGTCGTCCAACTCCTCAATAACAAAACTTTTCTCTTTATTGGTTGGGGAGAAGGTGCTATAGACAGAGAAGCAGAGTGGTGTGTGTATACATAACTCCTAAAGAGGAAAATACTGTGGGAATGCCACAGAGCACGCGGCCCTGGGAGAAAATCCAGCTCTTTCAGTTATTTGCTGTAAACCCGCTGAGTCTCAGTCTTCTCAAATATAAAACTGGAATGGTGACACGCCTCTCACAGGGCTGCTGTAAAGATCAACAAGATGATGTGTGTGCATAGGTATGTGCATTGTAGGTGCTTGTGGGACACTGCTGGCAACCCAACACCTGATCTCCAGTCGCCTCTCCCTTGCTTTTACGATAATGTCTATATGAGCGGAGTCTTTGTTTCCCAGCCCCTGTCGCCCACAGGAGCTGGGAGTGGCCATGTGACATAGATCTGGCCAATAAAACCTACAAGTCTGCCGCACCGCCCATTTCCCCTCCCCTGCCTGCTGCCTTTACCACACAGTTGGGTGGAGCTGCAGCACCATCTTACCCCCACGAGGGAAATGTGGCCTCTGACATCATTGAGTTGCTAAGCTATACCAGCACTTGCCTACCTTGAGACTTCTTGTTATAGGAAAGAGTCATAGGCTCCTATTTTTTTTAAGCAACTGTTATTTCATTTTTGTCACTTACAGCCAAAAGCACTCCTAACTGCTCAGTGAACATTATCATTAAGCTATTCAAATATCAAACTGAAAAGAGGCTTAACTGCTAGTTCTTGGTAGTACTCACTTATTCTTGCCCTCATCATGAGTTAAGTTGTACAGTTATTGTGCTAGTTCAGAAAGTATAGTCTGACTCTATAGGAAACTATTTTTTTCTCAAGCTCTAAGAAAAGCAGTCTTTGAGCCTTGTGAATAATGGTCAAATCCCACATTCCGCTCAGGGTATAGCACAGATCAGAGGGCACTGAAGAGTCAGAGGACCTAATCAACTTCTGACTCTGCTGACCTCCAAGTCTATGCCTGGGACATTCAGCATGGTCCCAGGAAGCGGGTCATAAACCGTATAACATGATTTTGACAGTTCAGGGAAAATCTCCTCTGAAAGCAGCTGGGGCAGATGAACATCCTATAGAAATCAGCAAATGTGGAGCCTAAACATTCACACAGCAGCTGCCCAGGTCATCAGTGACCCGTGGGAGGAAAAGCCTGTTTCCATGGGATTCCATAGTGCACAATAGGGTGCCTGTCCACCAGCCCAAAGGGGCAAGAAGTGTGTATGGTGATGGCCATCAAGACTTAATCTGTTGGGGATCTGTTAAGGACCTATTAAGGAAATCTATCATATTTTACAGATCTGCTGTATATTTCCAGACAAAGCTGTGCACCAGGAAGTCAGGGTGGTCTTCACGCTTGTTGTGGAGCAGTTATGAAAATCCTGGACCACATCAGGACAAAGCCCTCCGTGCCCTGGGAGGCTTTACTCATCCTTCAAGAGCTGGTACTCAGCCCTGGGCTTCACTCACACCTGGGTACTAAAGACCAATCGATTGCACTCCGAAAGCCTGCCACGCCCACAGCCCCACTCTGAGGGAAGTGCCATGTTCCCGTCCTCCTCCCACAGTGAGTGCAGAGAGCTGGACCTCAGGACCCCACTGCCATGACCATAGCTGGTTAAACCACAGAGGTTAGGGGACCTCGTCCCAAAACAGCCGACCTATTAACTAGCAGAGGCTCAAGAGCTCTGGCTAAGAGAGATGTCTCTACTGGATGAAGACTGGCTGAACTAGTCAGGTCTCCTCTTTGGAGACGCTGGCCCTTAAGACACAGGGAGAGAGGCTGTTGTGGACTGCAGTCAGCCATGGCAGGGACAGAGTGAGTGAGCAAAAGGTGAAGCTCTGAAGCGTGGTCTAAGGGCCTGGCACCACTGTGACCGAGAACCCAGAGTGGGAACTAGATGACCTCAGTGCAAAGTCTGGCACTGCCACCAATGGCTGTGTGACCTTGGGCAACTTACTTCACTGTGCCTCAGTTTTTCCCATCTGTAAAATGGACAAATAATGGGACCTACTTCATAGGGTTGTTATAAAAATTAAATGAGTTAATGTTTATGAAATGCTTAGGGCAGTTACTGGCATGTAATAAGCACTATATAAGTGTTTCTTAAGTAGATAAAATATAACGGCCATGCAATTCCTAAGCTGTGTTGCAGTCTCCACGAGGCCCACTTGTATGGCTTACCTGTTTGTCCATGAGACCTGGCTGTATAATCACAATTCCCATCATCCTTACTTCCTTGGGTGTCCTCACTATAAATCCCTGTAGCTTTAAGATCCTGTGTGCATCCCAGCACCTTGCAACCTGAACTCTAATCCTGGCTCTGCCCTTACTGGCTGTGTGACTTGGGCAAGTCACTTAACCCTTCTGAACCTTCATATCACCAGACTATTAGGAAATAATAGTGCCTAACTCACAGTGAAAATCTATGTAAGGCTTTAGATAAACTCCAGATAGATTAAAGAGCCAAAGGTGAAAAACAAAATCTTTAGAAAAATATATTTTCATGACTTCAGAATAAGAGGATTTCTTAAACAAAACTCACAAGGAAAAAAATAACTTTGACTTCATCAAATTTAAAATGTCTGTCAAAAGACGTCCAGTTGGAGAAAAGAAATTGGCAATACTTATTAAGAGACAAAGCATTTGTATGTATTCAAAACATATAGAGACCCGATCAGTAAGGAAAACGTCAACTTAGTAGAAAAATTCCACAAGCATATGAAAAAGTTCTCAACCTCACTGATAATCAGGATTATGCAAATGAAAACAATGAGAGGCTGTTTTACACCCTCAGGTGGACAAAAGCCTTAAGTCTGCCCGGTGCCACAGCCGTTAGGGCCACTTCAGAAAAGGTCTCACTCTGGCCTTCCTCCAGCCACACCAGGAGGAAAGTCTTCAGGACCAACGGGTGTGCTCACTGGGTGCAACGACCCCACCGTGGGGTCCCCAAAGCCCTGTACCACCCTACCCAGAGGAGAAGTCTGCTTCTATGACCCGCACAGACCTCTTCCTTGGGGTTGTCCTCCTGAGGGCAGACCACACATACCCTGGGCCTGGTGTACCCTAGGGGTGTGGATGGAGCTGGGAACTACACATGTGCATGCAAGGCCTCTAGCAGTACGGGGTGGAGCTGGTGGTGGGAGAAGAGGGCAGGAAGAGGCCAAGGACATGGCCCACTCTCCATGCTGTCACACGGTAACACGGGATGCCAAGGAATCTGAGAATTCCAAATTCAGAGTTTTCCAAGTGAACATGAAGGCATATCCATCAGAGGAAGAGTAGATGTTCATATTTTACTTAGACGCTTATCATCCTGATTAATAACTTTGAAGTATGTAGATATTTAGTATATGGGGATTTGTACTCTTGCCCCGGGTAGGCCTGATCCGAGAGGACCAAGCATTGGCAAGGATGTAGAGAAACGGGAGCCATAGGCGTGTATCTTGACATAAGATCTTGGAAAAGAAATTCAGCAATTCCTCACTCATACCATAATAACACCTAAAGATAACTGTAATCCTTAGAAAATCTCTTGCAAAGATGATGCATTGGAAGTCACTTAGAATTACCAAGTGTGTTAACCAAGCGTCAGGCTCTGAGTTAAGTGCTTTACCAACAGCATGTCTAATCCTTCTAGCTACCCAGTGAAGTAGTTACGAATGGAGCCTCATTTTACAGATGAGAAAACTGAGGTTTACGGAGGCTGGGAATATTGCTCAGGGTCACACAAAAAGTGCTAGATTTGAGCCCAAGCCCACTGCCCGAAAGCCTTGCCCTCTCTCATTGTGCTATATGCCAAAATAGAAGAATCGCTGTGGAAAGGCACAGAAACAAGAATAAGCATAAACTTCTGAGCATGGGAAACAATAAAGTCTGACTAAAACAGAAAATTCCCACTGAGGAATAAAATTGTGCAGATAATGGGTGCTTGGGTATGTAAAGCATTAGAAAGCAGAGAGAAAAAGTTGGATTTAATGTCATAAGAGGAAAGAGTGAAAGTTTTTCATAGAGGGAGTGACATAATTAACGGAAGTAGAAATTTTAAAACATTAGCTTTTTAATACATGCTTACTGAATTGAATTGTATGTCAAGAGCAGGATTCAACGTGCTTTATCCATGAGAAAAAAAAATCTGGACAAACTTAAATCTCTAACTTTTTAACGTTTGAATTTAAAAATTTTGAAGTTTCAGAGAAAAAGAAATGGGAGGAGTCAACAAGTTCCTCTCTTCTAGTTTTGGAGAATTGGCTGCAACTCCACCACCACCCACCACCCACACTACCACCGCCAGCCTCACACACACCCCTGCCTAGCAAGGTGACCCTGGCATTGGTGAGACTCTCCCACAAGTGAGCAGTCAGCAGTTTTCTCTCTCGAAGACTTACCGGGGTCAGGCCTTGAACTGCCCCATTCCCACAAAGAATCAGCAATTCTGTGGTCCTGGTGAACTCAAATACCAGAGGTTTTTGCATTAACTACTTTCCTAGTCATCCCAGATTCTTCCAGCTGCTCCGTACGAGTCCTCAGGTTGTTTCACTACTGAAATCACCTAACCCAGAAGGGCAGACAGCTCAACTGACTGATGAGCACGGCTCGCACGACGAGGGCTTTTCAGGACAGCGCAGTGGGCCCCAGCGATCCCTGCCATCAGTGTGTAACAGTGTGTAAGGGGAGAAGAAGGCACGATTGCCATAAATGTGGCATCTTTATGGCTTCACGTCTTTTGTTGTTATTTTTTTGTTCATAATTTTAAAACCTTTATATTTTTCTGATTAGATGAATAATACACCATCAACACATTAATAACACCTAAGAATACGTGGAAAAAAGATAAATTCACTAGAAAGTCCCCTATCCTGAGATAAACACCTACAATTTGGCAATTATTCTTTCATACAAACCTTTATGCAGACACACATGCACACGTGTATGCACACACACGTGATGTGACCTGATTGGATCATATCATACACAATGGTAAAAGCAGGGAAATTTCTTTATATAACTCTGTGTTTCGTTTGTTTGTTGGGTTTTGGTTTTTTTTGCTTTTTCTCCCTGCCCCCTCCTTCCTATCCTCAATACCATAATTTCTTATTTTGTTGATTTTATAATGCATTCTAATATTTGGTTAGTCAAGTCACACATACTCCCATTTTATTTTTCAAAATTTTCTTGGCTATTCTTTGTTTTCTAAATATAATTTTGGAAAAACCGATATTCTTATGATATTGAATCTTTCCATCACGGATCTTTCCACTTGTTCAGATTCTGTTATTCATCACACAGATACTATATCTTTTTTATTAAGTTTACTCATAATCATTTCATTGTGTAATTTTTATTGCTAGAGTGAATAAACCCCATTTAATTATCAGGTAGGGTTTTGCTACTCGGGGGAGATAGATATATATATACATATATATATATATATATATATATATATATACACACAAGATAAATTGACTTTTGTGTAACTATTTTTTTCAGTCATCTTACAAAATTGTCCTATAAATCCCAATCATTTTTACTAGTGTTCCTCGGATTTTCTGAATATACAATTATGTTATCAGCCAAAAAAATTTATTTTCCAATATTTATACCAATTACTTCAATTTTAAATCATATTGCATTAACTACACCCTCTAAAATAGTGTTATTAAGTGGCAATAGTAGACAACTCTGCTTGTTTATGTTTGTAATTGAAATGGTTTAGGATTTTATTATTTAGAATTTTTTATTTGTAATAAGATATGAGTAGGCAAAATTAATCATTAATCAAGAACAGAGGTCAGCAAACTATGGTCCATAGGCCAAATCTACCACCCATTTTTGTAAATAAAGTTTTGCTGGAACACAGCCACACTTGTTCATTTACGTATTATCTGTGGTTGCTTTTTGCTAATGGAAGTGTGGAGTAGTTGTGACAGAGACCATATGACCTGTACCGCCTAAAATATTTACTATCCAGCCGTTTGCAGGAAAAGTTTTTCAACAACCTCTGGTCAAGAGAGGTTATGCTGTGGTAACAAACAACTCCAAAATCTCAGTGGTTTAACACATCTATTTCTCACTCCCACAAAGCCAGCTGTGGGTCTGGACAACTGCCAGGGGTGTTGTTCTCCATGAAGTGACACAAAGGAGGCTGTTTCAATCCTGTGGCTCTGCCATGACAACACAAAGCCTCCCGGGTCACCATGGTGGATGAAGAGAGCACACAGTGTTCTCACGCCCACTCTCCCATGCTGCAGCACAGCCCATCAGCCAAAACCAGTCACACAACCCCACCAAGTGAGCTGCGAGGGGACTGGGAATTATAACCATCTGTATGCCTGGAAGGACACAGGAAGCAGATATAGGTAAGCATTATTAATATCTACCAAACAGACTTTATTACAGCCTAGTAATTTCTTTCCATACCTATTAAAAGTTTTTATTTGGTTGTTAAAATTTCAACATCTATTGATATGTTCCTATGAGTTTTCTCCATAGGAAAGGTAATACATTATGCTCATCAATTTTCTGGGAGGGAATCATTCATGTGTTGCTGCAACAAAGTCTATTTAGTCAAAGTTCATTATTTTGATAACAGTTGAATTCTATATATTAATATTATTGTAGCTATATTCATAAGTGAGATTAGGTGATTAAGCTGCTATTTTCCCTTTTTGTACTATATGTATCATATTTTATTTTGGGGCAAGTCTCAATCCTGGTACTTATTAGAATCACTCAGGAAGCTTTTGCACAATACTGATGTCCAGGCCCATTTCCAAACCAACTGAGTCATAATATTTGAGTATGGAGTCCAAGCAGCAGTAGTTCTTAAAACTCTGTGGTAATTATAATTGTGCAGAAGGTACTAAGGTTATATTGATTTATAACCTCTTTGTAAGATGACAAAATCATTCTAGGTTTAAAATTATTTAACCTTTTTCATATACAATGTCTGGCATTAAAATTAAAACAACCAACCATACTAGAAAACCAACAAAATGGAAACTCACCCTTTGGATTCCAGATCATTGAGGTATAAGGCACAGGATTTAAAATATCTATCCTTAATATGTACGAAGAGATAAAAGATAAAATCTTAAACTTTATCAGATAACTAGAAACTATTTTTAAAAGGAAATTCTAGAACTAAAAAATTAAGCAATCAAAATTAAGAACTCAGTATGTAGGTTTAACCCAGAATAGACATAGCTGAAGAGAGAAAGGGTAAAGTAAAAGGCAGATCAGAAGAAAATATCCAGGAGTAAAGTACAGAAAGACAAAAGAGAGGATAAGATACATAAGGGATACAATAAGAAGTTTAACATATAAATAATTGGAAACTCATTCGGGGAGAAGAAAGAATTTAGGTAGAAGCCATGTTAGAAGAGATAAAGGTGGAAAATTTTCCAGAAACTGATGAAAAAGATCAAGTCCCAAAGTCAAGAAGTCTTTCAAGCCCCAAACAGAATAAACAAACAACAACAAAACCCACACCTCATTACATCATCATAAAACTGCTACAAACCAAAGACAACAAGAATAGCCTAAAGAAGCCTGAAGAGACAAGCTCCTTTAAAGGAGCAATAAATAAACTGATGGCTGACTTCTTACAGAAAGAGCAGAAGCCAAAGACAATGGAATGATATTTTTAAAGGACTGAAAGAAAATTACTGCAAACCTAGAATTGTATA
Source organism: Tapirus indicus (assembly GCA_031878705.1). NCBI lineage: Eukaryota > Metazoa > Chordata > Mammalia > Perissodactyla > Tapiridae > Tapirus > Tapirus indicus. The sequence continues at coordinate 58,532,138 of CM062917.1, forward strand.
CTTAGCAAAAATATCTTTCAAGAACGTAAGTGAAATAATGACATTTTCAGATAAATTTCTTAAAAGAAAAGGCTGCAGTAAAGGCCGATTATGAAGGGTTGGACTGCTCAGGAACACTTTCCCACAGCAGTACCATGTGGTGAGCAGTAGACTCTGCTGGTGGCAATCAGGTTTTCCAGTTCTCCCTCTGCTTGTCTTTGGAAGCAGGATGAATACCTTTGGTCAATTGTGAGGGGTGGGGAGAGTGACAGAGAGAAGACCTGAAGAAGAAGAGACTAGACTTCCTACAAATATGGACACGTGGCAGCTGAAGTGTTTTAATAAGAAAGATAAAAGAAGCATAATTATATTTATATTGGTGAAATGTGTAAATGAGAAATGCAGAAAATTTGACCACAAGTCACTTAAATAAATTAGGGTTGTTATTTTTCTTCTCATGCCACATGGAGTCCAGGAGTAGGTCAATTGGCATTTGTTCAGCAGCTCAAATATGTCGGGGCTGAGAGTTCCGTGACTCTCTTAGTCTCTACTTCATGGTCTCAAGATGGCTACTAGAGGTAAAGCCAACCAAGTTCACATTTCAATCTGAAAAAAAAGGAAAGTAACACGAGGAAAAAGCAGTGGAAGCCAAAATAAGAAAGTAAAACACCCCAGAAATTTCTGGCAGTCTTCCACTCACTTCTGATTGTTCAGGACAGTATCACATGACCCTCCACCCACTACAAAGGAGGCCAAGAAATGTCATTTTTTTAGTGGGGCATATGCCACTCCAAACAAAAGCAGGTTTCAGTCAGTAAAGAAGGGGGAATGGATGTTGGGTGGGCGAGTTGTCATGCTCCAGCCGTACCAATCACATGTGAAATCCATCATCCTAACTTTGTAAAAATTCACTGTAAAGCCTGCATGGATTTCCAAAGTACCTTTATTCTCAGCAGTAAACGTCTTCCTAAAAGTGATGTTGTATTCTCTAAAAGTCTGTGTGGTGTTTTTTGGTTTGTTGGTTTGCTTTTTACAGATGCTTCCAGGCTGAATTTGTGGAACACGGTCTGGACGCCACAAAGATTGTTTTATTCTTTATGGTCAATGAAAAATGTTCTCTTAGAAGTCAAAGAACACAATTAGAAATGGTATGTTAAGGAGTAAACATAAAACTACTCCCCCAAAATTTGAAATCAGATTTTTTTAATTGAAAATGTCCTGAGGCTTTATTCCTTTCTGTTGAGGTAGGTCAAGGAAATGTGTTTATTCATTCTTAGGATAAACTATCTAATGATGCTAATGAACTCCACCCAGCTCCTCTCTCCCCCACACAACCTAACGAGAAGCAGACATCCCCAGTGGCACCCCTGCCCCCGCCTTTGCTCTCCCTTCTAACGCAGACAGCTTTCGGCAGAATGAGCCACTTCTGGAGAACTCTGGTAATTCCCTTCCTCCTGGTAAACCACACCAGGCAAAGGGAGGGAGACACTGTTCTTCCCCTCCAAATGCTGGCCACAGAACCAGACATCCTCACCCGAGACCTTCCAGCCTCTGTCCACCTGCCTAGGCATCATAGGGTGTGAGGAGCCCGCTCCTTAAGGGCAGAGACCCAGGCTCCGATCCCAGCTCAGCCTCTGTGTAGGGTAAGTGCCTAACAATTAGCTTCTGATTAAAAGCCATCCACCTCGAATAAACACACTGCCAGCTACACAACTAGATAAAGAGCAAGGCCACCTCACCCATGAAGTCCCCCTTTAGGAAAGCCCTGAGTGATCTAGATAACTGACCACTTGAGTGACCCCACTTTTCCCTTCCAGCACTTTAATTCCTGCCTTTATGTTTTAAATTCACCAATAAAGAATGAACCCGAGAAATCCTAGGCGCCCCACCCTCAACCCCAATAAAGGCAGAACCCCAGGTCCGCACTCTCTCTCTCTCTCTCTCTCTCCCCGCCCCACCGCCCCCCCACCACGACCTCACTGTGTGGCCCAGACATGCCATATCCCCTCCAGGACCTGTGAGTAATAAACTTGTTTCTCAAATTTCCCTGATGGCTGTTGCTGAGGTGCGTCTTGCGATCACAATAAGAACCACAGGGGCCCGTCCAGCCACAACATTGGCTCTGGTCAGGGAAATGTCTGTGGGGGCCGCCTCAAGTATTCTGGGCCCAAGTGAGGGCCCTGGGCATTCCTAGCTGATAGCATCGCTATCGATAGGCTGAGATGACACAAAACACTTTGCGACAGAGACATTTATGGCAAATTCTAAAGCGTGCATTGAACAGCTCCTTTAAAGCATGCTCCTCTGTGGTCACCAGATTGATTACCCTGGGGCAAGAGAAGGTGAGCACTTGGCCCTTCAGCAGGACTAGAGGCCTGAAAAACAGGCTTACCTGTTGAAGGGTATTACAACTTCCTTTAGTTTTTACAGGACCAAAGTTGGAGATCTCAAATCGGTTTCACCCCTGCCCGTCACTCTGACGAGACCAGGAGTTGGGAGGCAGAGGGGACATGGAGGGTCAGTGGGCCCTGGGAACCTCCAAAAGGCCACTTGATGGGCCCAGGCCAACTTGGGAGAGCCCGCAGTCAGAGGGCAGGGCTTTCCCAGGTCACAGGTGCTGTGGACCTAGCTGCGGCAGCATCTGTGGAGGGTGGGCTGATCCTGGAGGAGAAGCGTCTGCAGAGCTGGGAAGAGACCGAGCGTGCAGGTCCTCCGTGTAGGCATAGACCAGGCCTGCCTGCATGTGACTGAGGCAGAGCAGAGCAGCAGGCCCACCACAGCCCCGCTGCCACCAAGTCACCTCACACACATTCCGTCAGAATAGAGTAGGTGACCAAGGAGAAAAGAAAAAGTGAACAACCACAAAAAACAAAAACAGCATTGCCTGAAGGGATTTTTTAAATTATTGGAGTAAGACTAGATTTCAAAGGGAACAGAACTAAAAGCATATTTCCCTTTGTCATCCACCTAGCAGGCGGAGGACGGGGAGAACTATCACTTTGCCCATGAAACAAAAACTTGTGTTTCCTCAGTCCTGAGCATCGACACAGCTGGAATCCTCCCACTGCCCGCAGAGCCTGCACTAAGTACACCCAAGTATTCCTTTCCTGTGGCTGCTGGAACGAGTTCCCACAAATTTAGCAGCTTGAAACATCACAGATTTATTGTCTTACAAGTCTGGAGGGCAGAAGCCCACAACAGTCTCCCTGGGCTAACCTGTGATGTCAGCAGGGCACCCCTTCCGGAGGCTCTAGAGAACGTTACTCTGCCCTCTCCAGATTCTAGATGCCGCCACATCCCTCAGATCATGGCCCTTCCCCCTTCTCCAAAGTCAGCAGCCTCAGCTGAGGCCTTCTCACGCTGCCATCACAGGCTCTCCGTCTTCCGATTTGTAAGGACCCTGTAAGGACCTTGGGCCCACCTGGACAGGCTGGATAACTCCCATCTCAGAGTCAGCTAGTTAGCAGCCTTAATTCCATCTGCTACCTTAACCCCCTGCCATTTACCATAACATATCCACAGTTGCCAGGGATTAGGATGTGGACATCTTTGCGGGTCATTATTCTGCCTACCACACCTGGTAAACCTGTTTTCTCCTCCGTAAAAGGGGGAGGATATGGAAGGATTGCGTAAGCTAATGTAAGAGAACTGACAGCCACAGAGTAGACGCTCCTTCCATATGTGGGGGATTCCACCCTCGACCCACTCACATTATTGCTAACCTACGCACTCACCCCTTCCTCTACCCCCATGGCTGTCACCTGGCCCCGACTGGGCGGCCTTTCTACCAAGTGCAGTTCAGACCCTCAAGAATGAGGATTCTCGTCAAAGCTAACCATTTTCTTAGTTCTTGGCGCATCGCTAGGGTAGTATGTTGAAGCACAGGCACAGTGGGTATTAAGTAAGATCCATTCCAAACAGGTGTGCACAAAACCAGCTGCATCTACAACGCCTGCCAGAGAGCAGAGAGCTAGAGCTGAACCGAGTTTCAAAAGTGATGAATGAGATGACTCATTAGAGTTCCAAAACAGTAAACTCAAAGACAATTATGTATTAATGTTTTTAACAACAAAAAAACTTAGGGGTTTTTGCTTTTTAAATTGCTGTTATTTTTAAGCCCTTTTCAAGCTTTGCTCTCCCCTTGGCCAGAGGTTTCAGTTGACAATTAGTGGATAGGACAGGCCAATTATATGTTAACTTGGGGGGATGGGGGTATACATGGAACCAAGAAATTAACCATTTCAATCACTAAATCAAAAAGTTATTCCACATTTGAGTGAAGGGCCAGACACAAATACATAACACCTTATGCAATTATAAGGCATTATAAGAAATTAATGCTTGCAACAAAATAAGTCACACAGATGAAGGTTAGTAATGAAATTAAAGGTATTATTCTATAGCATCTTTTCATCAAAGATACCACAAGGTTTACCCACATTATCGCTTTAATTATCCCAATTTTATAATAGAAAAACAAACTTTATATCAACTATCTGACATATTCTAAGAGAGGGAGGAGAAGTTTTATGTCTATCCTTAGAATCAAAACAAATGCTTCCTTCAGGTGGTAATTACAGTTTAAATAAAAAACATAACAGTTTGATTTTGTTTGAGATTGGATTTTTCAAAGGAATTCATATATCGGTAGAGGTGGGATAAACCAACTCAGGTTTTCCGTGGTCCAGACAGACATCACACATATGACATAAGACCACATTGCCACCTGGTGGCAGAACCAAATTTTGCAACAATTCATTTTGAGAGCTCACCAGTCTTAGATTTACATTTAAAAAGTGAAAAGTATGTTTCAGGTGGTTATCAGAACTTTAAGAAGGGTGAAATGGTCTGAGGGACAGGGTGTTGGAGGTGCCAAATTAAAACAAAACGTTCTTTGAGTGCCAAATCTTCTTAGAAAAGCCATTAGCCCAATTCCTTCTATGGAACGAAGCCCCACCCCCACGCACAACCTAGACCTCCCTGCGAGGTCACTTCCAGGGCCGCTGGTGCCGAGTGACACATCAGTACTGCCGGAACCCTGCTCTCTGTACCTTAAAATCCAGCAGGGCCACTTTGCCAAAATAAAATCGGTAAGGCTTTGGAGCTTAGGAAACCAAATACAGATATTTACCTAGTTTTAGAAAGCCTAAAAGAAGCTCCAAGCACAGGTGTTACTTGAACTAATAAATGCTTGTGATTCCCTTCTCAGATACATCACAGCAGTCAAAATATTGGGGTGGAGATAGCAAAGAAATTTCCATGAGAAAAAGCGATTTAGCCCAACAGCCAACATTTCAAGGACGAAGAGAGAAGACCGACGAGCTGCATCTTCAGTGTGCCGGTGGAGAAGACATGCACTTCTCTGACATCTCCTGAAAGGTTGACCTTGAGGGTCACAAGGACACATGGGAGTGGTTTCACTGGCCGGTACCCAATCCCCCCTGATTTCACCTGTTGCCACCTCCCGGGAGAGCAAGTCACACAAGGAGTCCCTCTGGCTCTTCCTGCTTGCTGGTCTCTGGGCTCCAGCCCTGCTCCACTGCCCTTCCCAAGCAGAGGTCTGAGATTCACACAGCAACTCCTCACAGGATGAAGCAAGAAGTCTGAAGGTTTCCCTCAGGAAAACTGTCAGCTCTTCATGATCGGCTCTTCAAATTCGCACACTGGCACCATTTTCCCTCAGGGCTTGCCCACAAACTCTGTTGGCTGAGTCGAGAGGTTCTCACCCAGCCACCGCCCCCAGGGCAGGGAAGAGGCCCTGCTCCCCTCACATTCCTCTCATTGCTGGAGAGTGGGCCAGAGCACAGGCACGCCCCCTTAGGCTTCAAGGACCCTCCAGGGCTCTGCCACCACCATCTCCTGGGTGGAAGAAACCACCTTCCACAAGAGCACAGGCAAATCCTCCACCACCCAAGCTGTCCGGCCTCCCTGTTCTTGGATCTGGGCCCACAGAGCAAAAGTCCCTCCTCTCCCAAGGCCCAGGTTTGCCTCATTTCCAAATAACCACTACCCAGAATAGCTAATAACGGGCACACCAATATCTTACCAAAAAATTCTCCACCCAGTCCCTGAGGTCCCAACAATCACGAAGAGGCCAGCACGGGTTCATTTCCTAAAGTCGGGGTTGTTTGGTCTTATACTCATGTGATCATCTTGAATGCAATACTGAAAGGGCCCCAAACTAAAATGAAGGGGAATGCTCCAGCCACCTAAAGACCTCTGTGTTTTCTAGAACTTCCTTAGGGTTAGAACATTTCCTGTGAACCCAGAGAGGGTTGGTGCTTGCTAGATGGAGATGGTGAGTGGAAGCAATACAGTTAAGAGTATTGTCTAAGCAGGGATTATAATCATGGACAGCAGAAACAAATCTGAATGAGGGAACCAGAAAAAAAAAGAAAGGCTATTCTTAGTGAGAAAGTGGTTGACTTTGTGGTTGGAAGAATTAGGGTCAAAAATTATGGCAATAAAGAATATTTCTGCAACCAAGATGAAAAGATAGAAATCTGTGATTGCAAAGTGGTGTATGTTCAGTCAAGAGTCCTGGATATTTCCATCTTGGTGGTGACAACCTTCAGGAAGAGACTGGGAGAGTGGGGGCAGGGCTGGTGAGGAGGACAATGCCACTGGAGAGGGGCGGTCAGGAGCTAGATGCCACTGGTGAAGTCACTGGGCATGACAGGAGCAGGGTGGAGAGGAGGCCGGGAGCCAGGGGCAGCTGGGGCACGTGAATGGGAAGCCAGGCGGTCGTGACTGGAGCACAGCCATGCAGCAAGGAGGCAGGTGAGCCAGAGAGAGCACTGGAAACAAGCGGTCGCCTCTGCAGGAAGAAGAGGACAGACTAATTCAGAACAGGCATAAAAATAAGGAAGGAAACCAGCCCCTTCTCCTGGCCCTGGACTTTCTTCTCCATTGGGCATCTCGGCTTTTGTCAGAGCATAGTGGCCAAAGGTCATCCCCAGAAGGTGAAGACAGGAAGTCTGTTGATCACACACTGTGAATTCTGGGGCTCTGTATAGAGGTTAGGGAAAGGAGAAGGGTGAGGGATAAGGTCAAATTGACGCAGGGCTGTCAGAGTTTTCTTTTAACTAAAACCCATAGTAAGAACACATTTTATAAAGTGTTCTTTATAGTCTCCCTCTCCCTCTCCCTCCCCCCTCCCTGCCCCTCCCCCTCCCTCTCTCTCCACAAAGATTTATCGAGCACCTACTATATGACAGTCGGTTCCAGGCTCTGGGGATATAGCGGTGACCAAAACATATAAAATCCCTGCTCTTATGGAATTTTCATTCTGCTGGAGGAGCAGATAATGAACAGATAGATAAAGTATATAGCATATTCGATGGAAGTGAGGGACGTACGGGAAACAGAGCATGGAAGGAGGCGGGAGTGAGGAGGGGAGGGTGCACAGTTTTAGCTGGAGAGCCCCAGGAGCGAAGGCATGAGAGAGGGGAGGGGTGAGCCACATGGACACAGAGGGAAGAGCACTCGGGCAGAAGTAACGCCAAGTGCAGTCTCTGAGACTGGAATGTGCCGGAGTGTTCCACAAATATCCAAAGGCCAGCAAGATGGAGTGAGGGAAGGAGCAAGAAGTGAGTCTAGAGAGGTAAGTAGGAGTGGGGAAGACTGTGGAGCCTTGTAGGACGTTGTATGGTCTCATCTTTTACTCAGAATGAAATAGGAAGGTTCTGGAGTCTTGAGCATAGGAAAGAGGTGATCTGACTTAACAGGTGCACCCCAATTCCTGTTCTAAGAACAGATTGAAGGGGCATGGGGTGAAGTCAGGGACACCTGCTAAAAGTCTACTAAGAACAGGAGGGATGTGAAGGGGACTCAGACCAGAGCGGCAGCGGTGGGTGGCAAAGTTACTGGATTCCAGATGTATTCTCAAAGTAGCACCAGCAGAAGTTTCTGGTAAGATTGGCTGTGGCATGTGAAAGAACAGAAAGAATCAAGGACAACCCAGGGTTTGTGGCCTCATCAACCAGAAGAATGTCAATGTGGAAGACTTGGATGAAGCAAGCGAGCAAGTGAGGACACATCTAGTTTGAGGTGTCGGATGTCTGAGGTAGTTGAGTATATAAGCCTGGAATTCAGGGGAGATGATACCTGGGCTGGGGAGAGCAGGGGAGAAAAAGGGAGAGGAACACAAGGATGACCGTTTCTAGGCAGAGGAAGAGGAGAGCCAGAGCTCTGCTTCCTGTGGAGACTTCGAGGCCTCCTCGCAATGTGCCCCTTTCCAACAGGCGGCAGCCCCAGGAGAAGAGAAAAGAGAGTAGTGTGGCGTGAGGAGGAAGGAGAGCCAGAGAGGGTGAGCGATCCCCTCCACCAGTCTGCTCTATGGAAGGATCCACAAGTTCCCACTGGAGACTCAGAAGCTAGCCCTGACTTGAGAGCCAGCAGCCCTGCCTCAGGGGGCACATAGAGGGAGGGTAAGGAGATACCAAGCAGACACACAATGCAGAATGTTGCTGAGACCCAGGGACCAGCAGCACTGTGAAATCCAAATCTTTAAGATGAGAGTCATGTTGATAATGACTTGAATCTTGAGTTGAATATGAGAGAGACAGAACTAATCTGAAAGGACTGATTAAACCAGAAGAAACTGAGATCCATTTAAGGAGTAAAGTTTTATTTTGTTTCGTCAGATCTGACTGGGTCACATTACTCTCTGAACTAGTGGGATGTACCAATAGGCTTGGATCTAGATCTTCTACTTTCCCCTCTACTGGAGGTGGAGTCCAGCCCGAAGAACTCAGACTGAGTGGGGAAATGATGGTGCCTGTGGTCAGCAGAATAATGCCCCCCCCAAAGATGTCCACATCCTCATCCCCGGAACTTGTGAGTATGTTACCTCACATGAAAGATGATTGAGTGAAGGGTCTTGAGATGGGGAGATGATCCTGGATTACCCAGGGGGGCCCAATGTCATCACAGAGTCTTTATAAGAGGAAGGCAGGAGGGTCATAGTGAGAGAAGATGTGATGCTGGAAGCAGAGGTCAGAGAGATGCAATCGCTGGCTGGGGGCCACCAGCCCAGGAAAGCAGGCAGCCTCTCGACACTGGAAAAGCAAGAAACAGATTCTCCCCTGGAGCCTCCAGAAGGAACAAGCCCTGCTCATACTCTGAGCCCATACTTTGAGTCATACAGTGACTGATTTTGGATTTTTAACCTCCTTCAGAACTATAATAAATTTGTGTTGTTTTTAGTCACTAAATTTGTGGTCATCTGTTACAGCAGCAATAGGAAACTAATTCTCCAATAGGAACTTGGAGTTTAACTACAAAAAGAGGAGGGAATGAAGTCTGGTTGCAAAAACAAATGACCTATATCCATATTTCCTTGTTCAGTTCTTCCACTTGATTAGCACAGCTTGTTGCTCTCCTTTTCTTTCTCTCCACCCTCCCTGTTCTAACCCACTAATGACTCGAGAGAGAGGAGTCAAGGCAGAGAGGAAATGGTGGTGTTCTAGTAGCCTGTTGAGGAAAACATTCATGAGCAGGGAGTCCCCCCATAATTCCGCACATTACCCCGTGCGGACTGTCACCTGTAAGAGGCTTGGTTCTGCTTGTATGTCTACTTCACCTTTTGGAATAGAGTTTCCGGATTGCTAGGTTTCCCCCTACAAAGTCAATGGAATCGATTCCTTTCCCAAAATAAGAAGGTTGACATTGCTAGAGATCTAGATCAGTCTTAAGTTTAAGTGAACATCTAAGCAAATGAGGGAAGAGAGGAACCAGATCGCTTCTGACGCTTTCTCTGCCTGTTCTAATGCACAGAGAGGAAGCCTAGCCCAAAGATGAGGAAAGAGAAAGGACCATAGGTCCCACATTATCACAGTTCTTGCAAACACACTTGTAAAGTCCCATAAAGTGAAACTTCCAAATTCATCACAATGCCTGAGGGTCAATTTGGAAATTGGAACCACTTTTACACTAAAAAGCTCCAAATATTTTCCACAAATGTTCAAAGATTTATCAAAATGAAATGAGTCTCTGTTTTATCTGGTGATACCCCTTCAGCAGCGACCATTAGATTCTGCACAAACAAGCTCCGCTCCATCTCTCACAGGCTGGGCCACAGCAACAGCAGAGATTTATCCAGGCAGACCGAGGGGGGAACCACTCTAACCTTCTCTCCTAGAGGCTCTGCAGCTATGTGCCACAAGAATATACTCTCCCGATGTCTTTCAAATCCATGCAGTAGAAATTAGGTGCTTGCAACAGATCTTGTAAAAATCAAATAGAGCTGTCATGAATAAGGAGCCCTCAGAGTTAGCTTCCCGAGCCTTCAAATCCCACCTGCATGAACTGAAACAATGCACAGAGCATTTCAGCTCTTCTGAGACCTTATTTTCTTACTTTTCAAAATAATGATAGTAATTGTATCGTTAGGAGAGTCAGTATCGATAATGATGGTTAGTGCTCAACAGCTGTGAACTATGACAGTCACTCTTCTCAGCGCTCATGGATTAACTCATCTGATTCCAAGAACACCCTTATGAGGTGGGTATCAGTACACTTTTTTTGAAAATCCCCTTTTTACAGATGAGAAACTTAAGACACAACAATGTTGAAAGCTTGCCCAAGGTTACATGGCGAAGCCAGCACTCAAACCCAGGCAGAGTGGAGAGCCTTAACCACCAAGTGTGGAAGCCCCTCCCTCACTCAGTGTGTCTTGACTCACGAAGCACGCAGAACTTCACGTGTCTTGGGCGTGGCACCCGGAGGACATACTACCTCTCCCACAGTAATCCAGCTAAGAATCCATTATTTGAATCTAATCATAAGGAAATGACAAAGAAAGCGTAGTGAGAAATAGTCTATTTTAAAAGGTGGAGGCGAGGGATGACTGGATTCTTCAAAAACATCAATGTAATAAAAGACAAAGGCTGAGGAACTATTTCAGATAAAAGGAAACTAAAGAGACATGACAACCAGCTGAAACGTGCCCCCGCCTGGATCTTGTGCTGGAGGGGAAATGCTAGAAATGACAGTAGTCAATTTGAATGTGGACAATGGATTTGGAAAAAACGTATTATATCAATTTTCAATTTACTGAAGTTGATAACTGTGCTATGATTATGTAAGAAAACAGCCTTACTCTTAGGAAATACACACTGAAGTGGTTAGGGATAATATCTACATGCTATATGCTATACGCAACTTACTCTTGAATGATTTAAAGAGAAAACATGGATATATATGTGCACGTGTGAATGTGTGTGTACATGTGCGCTACGCATTAGGAATGCATGCATGTGCATATATGTATGTATGCATATAAAATGCATATGTATGCACGTGTGGCAAGAGAGAGTGCAAATGATACAGTAAATGGGCTGAAATGTTAACAATTGAATGTGCCTAAGCATGGGTGTTTTTTGTACTATTCTAACAATTTCAAAAATTGTTTCCAGATAAAAAGCGGATTATTTTAATAATTTTAATTGGTTTACAAAAGCATACCTATTGACTTTGATACTAATATATATTTAAACTAAGTGTATTTATGATAGGTATTATAGATATTTGATACTCAACTAGGCATTAAAAAGCTGTTAATACATTGTCTCTGGGGAGTGGGATTTTGGTTTTTTCTACTCTATACTTTTCTATAACTTCCAAGCTTCTATAATCAATTAATGTTACATTCATATTCAGAAAAAATAAATCAAACAACGTGCATCGAGCTTAACTCCCACAGGCTGCTCACCCGCGAGGACAGCCTCGTTCTTCACACTGCAAAGGTTTTACGTCTCTGACTCAAGATCATCCATTACCATTAAGCAGCTATTAAAACTTTTAAATTCTTGCCCCATCTCTCTGACATGTGATTAAAGGACAGAGTGAAATGCCACTTCAGTGTGTTTATCGTGTACCAGAAACTATGCTGGGTTCTTTAAAATATGTCCTACAGTCCTCACCACAAACCACAAGGTTACACGAGGAGTGTGGAAATCAGACAGCGTCACTGGCGCAGAAGCCACGCCCCGGAGAGGCTCCATCACTTGTTGGAGGGCACGTATCTAGTCCACGGCAGAGCTGAGATCCGAATCCAAATGTGTCCCCGCTCCAAAACCTGCTGCTTTTCCTGTGGCCTCAACAGGTGCTCGAAGGTTATTGCATATGGCCAGGCAATGCCTTCAGCTGCAGAACTAGTTAGTAACTTCAAAAATAAAATTTCAAGCCACTGTCTGGATACTTCGTTTTAATTTTCAACCCAAATAATCAGATGACTGCCCTATTTTCCACTGGTCGTAGATAAACAGTAACTGCTAACATTTGCTGAGCATCTGCTCCGTGCCACGCTTGCTCCAAGAGCTGTACCTCTTCAGTCCCCTTCACACCCAGTGAAGTTGGCATGGTTAGTATCCCATCTTACAGAGGAGAAAGCTGGGGCACAGAGAAATGAAATGCCTCTCATACCTAGTAAAGTGACCAAGCCAAAATTACAACCTGTGCAGTGTCATTCCAGACCCTGGGCTCATAACCACTTTGATGTGCTTTCTTCCCAAGCTACTCATGCTTAATATTTGAAACTACAATGCTAAATACCATTTATATAGCTACTAATCTAGGTTAACTGGTGGAAAGGCCAGCTATAAACAGCCTGAATTTCAAAATACCTTAAATTCTGAAACCATATTGCAGCCACACCCCGACTGCCAGCCACTAGTGCAGGGTGTAATAAGTTTTAGGTATATTATTCCTAACGCCAAGATTTTCAAAAGCAGAAACAATTTTTTCTTTTATACTCCCAGTAGAGCAACTCAAATCAAAGTAAGCTCTTGTTTTCATTGAACGGAACCATTAAGTCAATTTCACAGTATCATTCCTTTTTTCTTTCAAGGGCTGCATGGCCCAGAGAAGGTCCCAAGCCTGGGACCAAGGCTTTGGCTCTACTACGGTAAGTCTGGACAAGTTCATTTCTCCAACAACTTCTCCTGTTAAAAAGTTTGAAAGGTTGTTCTGAAAAGGTAGTGTGTATAAAGTACCTGACATGCAATTTTTACTCCATAAAAGTGTTTTTCATTGCTCAACCTTTATGCCTGTGTTTCAATTGACCACATTTTGGACATTCTGGGCCCAATCATCTGTTGACTAGGTACGAGTGCCTTTAAGTAATTTTTGCCTTTTGATAATAAGATCCCCCTAGATCCCATTGTCCAGAACGAAATTCCAACCTGGTATAATCTTACCCCACCTTCCACCCCACCCCCACTCCCACCCATGTTCAGCACAGGGGAAGTACTCAATCTTAGTAATGTGATGACTATAAACCAGGGGTCACAAATTCAGATGAATACAGGGATTGTGCAGGTAACTAATAAGTAATACAGAGCATAAAACAAGTGATGGGAATTGTAGGTAAAACTGTTACTCAGTTCCAGCAAATTGTTGCACGTGGGAATGCAAGTCCTATGATCCAAATCTTGAATTTTTCAAAAGTAGGAATTCCAGATTTTTGTAACATTTCTCCATTTTCAAAATATGCACAAAAAACCACCTCCATACCAATACACATACACACACTCAGTCTGCAGCACATGCATAAACACAAACAGCAACAATGCACAGTAAACGTGATCTCACACACGTACTTGCACACCTCTCTTCCCTTAGCCTTGTTTTACTTACGTCTAAAATCATGTGTGTATATGTACATATATACATTTACACTCACACAGAGCAGGTGGCTTTTAGGGCAACATTTGTCCGACCAATCGTCCTCCGGCCAGCCTTCATATCTGTCCTAGAACCACGAGACTCAGCTTCAGCAGCAGTGGCACGGCCCTCGGGAGGTATTGGTGTCATAATTTCAATTCTAGCATTGGCAGCAACAGAACATATGGCCACGATGGATCCAAGGTGGTAGAGCAGAGGAGAAAATGGTGCACTAGCTCATGGAACACGTGTATACGTATATACAAGGGACACACTGTGAAGCGTGGGGGCTTCCAAGTAAGAACTTTGGCAAGGGGAGAGCTAGAGAAATAATATTCTGAGTAAAGCACATTTATGTCGTATTTTAAAACATGCAAAATACACTATCTACTGATTATTACATACATGTAATTCTTGATGCATGGACAAGAATGACACACATCAACATCAGGTTAATGCTTCGACATTGGGAAATGTGATCAGGGAAGGGTATAAAGTTCGGTTATCTTCCATGAATTGCTCCTTAAAAGAAACCAAAAGATCAAAAGCAAATACGGAAAAATAAAATCTGGGGGAAAATTCATAATGAAAAAAATGAAGTCAAAGCAAAGGGGAAAGGAAACCGCATTCTCCGGCCACCACAGCTCATCTCACCCCACATGCTGGGGATGGGGACACAGGACACAAATGTAAAACTCCATTTTCTATTGGCATCTGCAGTGTGCTCTTTAGGAGTTAAAGAGATCCAAGTATTGGAAGAAAACAACTGTTCACATATTTACATAAACACTATTTACTAGGAATATTTACTTATACCATTTACCATCTCAACCAAATGCACAGATGTTACAAGATTTGTTAAATACAGTAGCTGACACCTCACATTACATGGCTATGCAAACATCATAAGGATGAACACATTTTTAGCACTTGAAAGTTCGTGTTGAGAAACTTTCAGTATATATACCAAAATACTTATCTCCCTGAAATTCCCACTTCACCCACCACTCATCTTACAAAGAAACCACTTTACCCAACTAAAAACTAAGATTCTTAGGGCATTACCTCATTGCAGAAGATAAAATCTTGGTAAGAAACCATGATTTCTTAAAACATATAAGGAAATTCCCTGGTTGACAAACTTCATGAGGGGGTCTCAAATTGCAAGAGCATTTTTCCCTTGTGGAGATGAAAATTCACTTATTTGATAAATTAAACATGATCATTACACTTTTAAGAGAAAATCTGAATTTTATTTTAATAATTTCATAAAACCTGCTTGATGGCAAAGTACACAAAAGCATCCAAAGAAGTACTCTGCAACAAAACTTTGATTCCCTAAAGTTTATCTTTAAGTTGGATTTTTCAAATGACTTATTGCCCTAAATTTGAGTAGTTTGATACACACCCTCATATATTTACCTAAATATTTACATTTAAGGATACACACTTTGGATTAAAATAGCACACAAAGAAAAAGCAACTTTGCCCCTAAAACTATATTAAAACTCTTTACGTAACTCCCAACAAACCTCTACTTTAAACAAGGAATGTACTAAAATAAGACATTCTTATTGCTCAGGTATGTAAAGTAGATTTCAATTACTTACAATTTCAACTCTCCATAATTTTTTAGAACTAGGGGTCAATAACTTTTCCCCCACACAAAAAATGTTTTCTCCTCAAGGTTCTTAAGTATCTATATTACTTGACATCTTTTGTTCTTCGTAGAAGCCTAAATAGTACCAAGAATTTAGAACACAAATTATCAAAATTCACTGTTTAAATAATCATTAAATCTTAAAGAACCATATAGAAAAGTGTGAGGTCACACTCTGTTCTCCAATCCTGAAAGTTACCTAAGCCATTTCTATAAATTCTGTAGCCTCCTTACTACATTAACAAATTGTTTAGAACGTTCATGTTGGTTTTGTTCAAGAGCTGAGATCGTTAATGGGCAGTAGTTTATTTCTTCTCTCTTCTTTGGGAGATAAAGACGAGGAAAACAGTCTGAAGGGCCGGCCCCATGGCCTGGTGGTTAAGTTCAGCACGCTCCGCCTTCAGTGGCCCACATTCTGTTCCCGGGCGCGGACCTACAGCACTTAGCAGCAGCCATGCTGTGGTGGCACCCTACATACAAAATAGAGGACTGGCACAGACGTTAGCTCGAGGTGAATCTTCCTCAGCAAAAAAAAAAAAAAAAAAAAAACTGAAAATTTAAGACCGAGTTTTCAGAGAGAAATATCAGTGTGTACTGCCTTTAACGTGGGATCACCGGCATCACAAAATGACCACGCTATTCTTCTGTGGAGACACTATCTGCCTTGGACAGGGTGCGAGTCATTCCTCACGCAGTAGACCACAGCTCAGGACCAAAACCTGGAGACCCAAGCCCTGCCCTGTTAGGACAGCTCTGCAAACCTGAGCATACCTAACCTCCACACCTGTCTGCCCCTCCCAGAAAACAGAGAAAAGAACAGGACCTATTTCACTGGATCTGGGTGAGGATTAAATGAGTTGACATAAAACTAATACTTGGCATGTTGTGATAAGCAGCTTGAAAACCATCTCACACCTTGAGAAATATTTGGCCAAATAAATTTCTTAGGTGGGTAAAGATAATCATTTTGGGTGTCAGCAAAGTGGCAGTTAAAACTGAACCCATAAAATTTCTCAGTGTTTCTTTTTGCACAGACAGCTCACATTTATTACAAAAGCCTTTACTGGTGTTCTAACAATCCTAACTTCACAGACACAGTTCTTGCATTAAGCAATACCTAACAGCGACTCCTGCAACTTAGTTTTTTTCCCTTAAAGATTAATATATAAAGAATTCTGAAAATGCAGTTTCCCTATATTATAGGACGTAAGTCTTACTTAAACATATTTTGTATCTGACTTTGGCATTTAAAAGACTATAAAGCAGTTGTCTGGCTGCAGATTAAAATGACTGGATCTTAAAAGCCAACCATGCCAGATCTATCTCCACTCCAGACCAGCTCAGACCAGCTAATTCAGTGTTTCTGGAGGTACTGTTCAAGTATCAGTATCCCTACTTTTTTAAGTTCATCACAAGTTAATGTACTGCTGTAGTTGAATACCACTTAACAAAAAACAAACAAAATGACGTTATCTTAATAGTTCCCTGCACCTTCTTTCAAGATGAGTGTTTATATATAGGGACAACTGGAAAACAAATGAAATGTGGTGATAGGACGGTATGAATAACTAGAAAGGGAATTACCTGGCCAATCAAGCTTTACATTGTACCTAAAATGTTCATACCCTTACAGTCAAGAAAGTGATCGTAAATATAAAGCAAAGTATTTTGCAGTCATTTACACTTGGTTTTCAATAAACTACAGAGAAATGATTAAGTGAAAAAAAAATAGGATACAAAGTTGTATGTAATTTACGATTATGCTCAAAGGGCATTAATATTATAGGGAAATAAATCAAATGTTCATAGAAATTGATGCTGCTGGATGGCAGGGTTTAGCGCTTATTTTCCCAATTCCCTAAAATGCACATATTATTTCTACAACCAGAAATGTAGAAAGATAAAATTTTCTAAGGATGGATGTTCAAATTTCTTTGCACCAACCACCCCATCAGTCTGGGCATGCCCAAGAGGCCACTGTTCCTGCATAGAACTCTCCAGAAGCATGGCTTCTCACAACAGTGGGCTATCAAATGTGGAACTGAAAAACCAGCTGTTCCTATTTCGTACTAAAAAGCACTTTACCTCTAGAGGTCACTAAGCAAAAGACTCTGTCATCAGAACCCAAGTCCCAGTCAATGACTGGCTGTTACTACTTGCAAACCATCATAATCTGTTGAAATCAAATTCCTTTTTTTCGTTTTTTTTGGAAAGGAAATTGACACATCACATTTTTAAACAGTTTATTTATTCACGCAACAGTTTTAATTTCCTTTGAAAGCTAGAAAATAAAGATCATTTATCTTGTTTTTCCGTAAGAGTAAACATTGATCTTTCCCCAAGTCTCATAAAAGTCAAGTTTTTAAAATCTATGCACACACCAAAATCACTCAGCAGGAATGTGCAAAACTCTAGGAAAATTACTTGAATGTTTTTAAAGTGGCAGATCACAGTTTGGGGATATACCCTAAAAGGACTGTCTTCTTTTTTATCTTATTGATAAAACTTGTTTTCAAAGTGGTATATTTTGAATGATTACAATCCCAAGTAATCCCCAGAGCAGATAATATCAATTTTAGAAGAATCTCTGAGCTAAGATACTTGAAAGAGAAATTAAGGATATTATTTTTCTTTGACCAGAATTTTTGAATTTGATACAAATTTTTTTCCAAGTGTCATTTCTTTTTTTTTTTTTTTTTAAGGTAACATACCACACACTCAGCATACAATTCTTAAGTCTGTTTCTTGTAAATACAAGAATGGGCAAAGTTAACAAACATTAGCTGTAGAAAGAATGAAGAAAGGTGGTGCATTTAGCGTCACATACGACCATAAGGCCTCAGTTACTTGACTGGGATTTCAGTATTAGCAAGTGTATTTCCCTCATGCTTACATACATAACTAAGCGGGCAGACAAAACAAAAACTTCTAAACATCTGAGGAATGAAGACAAACAATTTAATCTATATATTCTCAATTAATACAGTTGGACTCTTTTAAAAGTAACCATCGGTAGTAAAATAATCTAATCACATTTCATACAGCAATTAAAAAGAACAGAAATTAAAAGTCCCCTATACAAAGCATCTCCCGACATGTAAAGCAGTCAAGAAGCTCATGTGTACTTGATTCTGCAGATGCTACCCAGACTACGATCTACCTCAAAACCAACACTGCATGATGCACTTTTTAAAATGCCTATCTAAAAATACGTTGCATTTTATAATATTTATTACCAATGTGGAGGGGAGAGATTTCTAGTCTAAACACTTAAACATATACATGAGACTATTCAACGGAGCCCATAATACAATCTCATGATAGGAGATTTCACATACACTTATTGAACAGCATCTTATGTGCATTCTTCAGTCATGTCAAATTAAGACAAATTTTTTTTCTACAAAGTTACCCGAAAAGACACTGACCTCAATTTAGGAGAGCAGATTTCTAGCTCCAGCTCTGCCTCTACCTACCTGGGAAACACGGGGAAAGTTCTCAAGGGCCTCAGATTCCTCAACTATAAAACAAAGGGTTGAAATAAATTCTAAGGAGCATCCCCATAAAA
The DNA here is from genome assembly GCA_031878705.1 of Tapirus indicus. Lineage (NCBI taxonomy): Eukaryota > Metazoa > Chordata > Mammalia > Perissodactyla > Tapiridae > Tapirus > Tapirus indicus. Next base: position 58,551,010 of record CM062917.1, read on the forward strand.
CGGGATTTTGTTCAAGTTTTTTGAGAACTTTAATTTTTTTAAAAATGATAGCTATGAAATATCAAGCTTGATACTTATCACCAATAATACTGATTACTATATAGAGCTTTAAGCCAAGGAATTACTGATTCTGCATTTATGGGACAAAAATGCAAGACAAGTTTTTTAGCATGCTTTTCCAGTTATCAGAAAGGGAGGGAAATTTTACAATGACCGTAAAGTATACAATGGAAACATTACCTGCAGTAGCATGCTAGTAATGGATAGGCATTACTTGTGTTTCAGTAACTTTTGCACACAAGCAAGAGGTTTTGTAAAAGATACCCTAGAGCACAATGATATAATACATGTGATCTGACAACTTCAAAACACACTTGAAATGAAAAGGCTACCAAAGGACTTTAGAATGTTTCACTCATTTAGAAAATGTGTACACAGACCTGGGCCTAGCATACTTCACTGCACCCCATAAAGACCCCAAGTCCAGTTTCCTTTCATATAGAAGCACGTCATCTTTGACAAAACCAACACCTATTTTCAGGAATCAAAATTCACTTGTATTAGATTGTACTCAGTAGAAAATAAATTTTCTCTGGTTCCAAAATTTTGTATGCTAGTACAAGTGAAATAAATGAAGATATAAGACTAAGTACAGGAAAGTATCAGACCCTCCAATGCATATTTATACTGAAAATGTGTTTCACACAGTTAACATACAGATTTACAAAGGATAAAGTCATTTTTCACAAAGAAAATTCCTAAGGCTTGCTCAGTAATACCAAATTTCCATAATGGAAATTTACTTCGAATGTCAAATTCGGCAGGAAAAAACACCTACTACTTTTTAACTATTATTATGAAATGTTATAAAATAAAAAGAATTATTAGGCTGGTTAAAAAGCACTTGACTAGAACCAAGGAGAATTAGTCTTGAGAAGATACTAAAAGAACCTTCTAAGAATGGGGTAAATTAAATGCAGTAGAGCCACAAGGTATACATAAATTGACTCAAGTTACAGCACTTTTATTCTCATGGTATTTGCTCATTTTATATTATCTTGAAGACACACTGATTATGATCTTCCAAAGTCCCAAAAGTAGCTTAAAATTTTATCAATTCCTTTCCTTAAGAGAATGATGACTTTTAACTACAAATACTGTAACATCCACAAAGGGTTTCAATGTGAGATAAAACGAGGCATTATAAATTTCCAATTACCACACCGTGGACTCCCTGGTATCCCCGTCTCATGACACGACAGACACAAACAAGCTATCGAGCAAGAATCTGTTAACAGTTTTATTTTTTTTTTTATGTTAAATACCATGGGACAGGACTGTAAGGATGAAAAACAGTCAACAACTGCCTCACAAGGGATAAGAAAAATTCTGCCATGATATTAGCAAAGGTAAAGGAGAAAATTTACACTGTAAGAGGCACCATTTCCCCCACAGAATACCTCTTGGCATTTCCTGAATGAGTGGGATTAGCAATCTAAATAAATCATATTTCAAGAGGTAACAGCAACAGATAAAATTTAAAGGGATTATTAAAATAACATTTACAAGACTTTGAACAATTCTTGAACTCTTATTAAAACCACAAAGAAAGAACAAATTTTTATTTATGAATTTCATAAAGGACTGAATGTGCAACTGACATCTGCTAGTGATGATCTGGTAATATACAATTTGTCCAGTAGCCGAACAGTTTCTTTTTATTGTGTTTTCTAACCGTAAGAGATCATTAAAGGCAAAGCCTATATGACGCTGTACACACAAAAAAAATGGTCACCGTGGGCCATACTACCAATGAAATGGTAGGTAAACAGATCTTTTTCTGGTCAAGAGAAAAAAAAAAAGAAATAGCACTCTGCATGCTTCACTCTACAAGATGAATTTCCCTAGAAAGAATCCAATGAAAATGGCTGCAATTACAACAAGAAGTGAAGGAAGAGGACTGGTGACATTATCTCTGAAGGATGCAGCTGAGGTGGATCCAGGTTTATCCGAATGTGCTACCTTTCTGAGCCGTAAGCCTTCATCCTAGAAAAAAAACATACACACAAAAAGAGGTTTTAAAAACAGATATGCATATAACTAAGACTACCTAGCTAGAAATCTATAGACAGAAAGCAGATCAATACGCATATGGCTGGGGATGGGAACAGGGATTAACTGCTACCCAGCATAAGAGAACTTTCTAGGGTGATAGAAACATGCCAAAACTGGATTCTAGTGATGGCTGCACAATTCGATAAATTTACTAAAATTACTGAATTGTACACTCACAATGAGTGTCTTTATGGAACATAAATCATACCTCAACAATGCTGACTTTAACAACAGGAGCTGAAAAATATACTCCAAAAAAACTGAAAAATAGATATGACTATATTCACATAGAAAGAAAACCCTGCTAAAATTAACACAATTAAAGAAGAGCTCTGTGCACATATTTATTTCCAAGGAGGCCCACAGGAGTTTTTTTCATGGGATACACTTGTCCTAGTGACATGCAAGGCGAAGCAGGAGGGCTGTGTGTAAAAGGGTCAGCACTGGGTCTGGACTGCTAAGTAGACACACAAGCTTGTTTCTTCAGAAACTACAAATTACACCAGCTGTGGAATGTACACAGAAACCTCCATCTGAAGCGCTGCACCTGGACTGGAAAGGGAGGTTGCTTCTCCGCGCCAAAGTGACTTAGATCCTCCCAATGAGAGCAGGCTCTGCTTCATTCTTATCCACACGGTTTCACACAACAAAGTTTCTGACAGTCTACAATTTTAGGGGACAAGGTTCTCAGTAAGAAAGCAGTAGTCACTCAAAGTAGGAGGTTGTTATGACAGTTATGAGCCCAGTGTGACCTTGGGAAAAATACTGATACCTGTTTCCTAGGCAGCTGGTTTATCTGAATCCATCAACCCATCAGACAATGGCAGGGCAGATTTTTAATTCCTCAGCACAAGCCGATTTTTATTTTCTCACACCAATTCCTCTAGTTGCTTACTAATACAACTCAAAGAGCCCACCTGATGTCACACTGTTTTATTTGCATTACTAGATCTTCTGAGGGTTTGTGGACTTTTTTGGTCTTATGCTAATTAAGTTCTATGTGGAGAGAGCAATGATTCCCAATCCTAGCAAGAACTTTAAGAAACACTCCTAGTGTTTCTGATTCACTAGGTCTGAGGAGGACCTAGACACATCTATTTTTAAAAAGCTCATTAAGAGATTCAAATGCACAGTATGGATTAAGAACCACAGGGCTAGGGGAATAGGAAGGGGTAGTGATCAGACATGCTTGACATGGCAATGATGGTGGGCCTTATTTATGAAATGTTAAGGGCCTGAAATTGATTCATATAAGCCAGTAATCTTCAAGGTTCTTTTGTTTTGCCTTATCTTTTAAAGAGCAGAATGCTTTTTCAAAAAACATCTCCTACAAAACAGCCTATAAAGAACAGAGAACAGGAAACAAGTCGCATCCACCTGTTCACTATTTTCCAGCCCTACCTATGCCACCCCTACTGTTTCCACTTCTGCCCTCCCTGCCAAGAGATGACAAGCCCACTGAGCATGCTAAGGAGCATATCTTTTATCAAAGAACAGAACTGTGAAAGTCATGGTAGATAAAAAAGTAACAAAGAACAGGGTCTGGGTGTGAACTGGACATAATATTTCCACTATCCAGACAGGTGCTGGGTGCAGGGGCCCTAAGGGGGTACTATGGAACATGAAGAGAGCCAGGAAAATCATTTCAGCACAGATCAACTCAAGATATAGTATTTCTGATTCATATTCATTTAATAGATAGAAAAATCAAATGTAGATTAAGTCTCATAATTAAAGCTTATTACACATTTTTGTATCATCTCCTTTGATATGAAAAGCTTTAAACAAGTCTAAAAAAGCAATTTAAAGGTATTCAGGTCTTGAAATAAGTAATTACTTGTCAAAGGCAAATTACTAATAAACTCCACACATATGCAAATTAGTCCTCACATTCACCAGTCCATCAATTTATTCATTCAAATATGAGTGGCTACTATATGCATGTGCTATGAATGCAAAGATGAACACAGTCCTTGCCCCAAAGAAACTACTGCCCACTAGAGAAAAAAAGACCTCCAGCAAATAGAAGCACTAAGATGTAAGAGGTATCGTGGAAACAAAGCAAACAGCATTCCAAAACCATTTTTCTTTTCTTTGGGGGAGACAGAGTCCTAGAAAAGGCTATACTGAAAAGATGACAAGAACCGAGTACGAAGAGACAAATGTGTGTATGTATGTGCTGTGAGGGTAGGGAGAGGATTTCAGGCCTTTCCAGTCAGAGAGAAGAACTTAAGTTAAAGCAAAAGAGGAGTAATAAAACCGAGAGGCTTCTTCAGGATACTCTAGCCCAACAGTGTCCAATACAAACACAATGTGAGCTCAAAGGTGAGCCACGTATGTAATTTGAAATTTCCTAATAGCACAATAAAAAGGTGAAAAAGAACAAAATTAATTTTAATACCATATTTTATTCAATATAACCAAAATATTATTTCAATATGTAACAACACAAAAAAATAGATATTTTACTTTTTTTGTACTAAATCTATAATATCAGTGTGTATTTTACATTCACAGCACATTGTATTCACACTAACCACATTCCAGTGCTCAATGGCCCCAAAGGGCTAGTGGCTACTAAATGGGACAGCACCATTCCAGGCCGTTCATATGACTTGGACAAAGAATGTGAAGGATGGTACAAACAAAAGGAAGCCCAGCAATGCCACAGGCCAGATCACAAATAACCAGGACATCCACTAGTAAAGGAACTTGCAGGCACTGAGAAGCCATGGTAAAACAGTAGGGAGCAAAGGCCAGGACATAATCAAATTGCGAGAAAGGAGAAACAATTAACCAAAGATCAATTTTAAAACTGATGGAAAAAATGGCCTAATAATATTCACACATCCTATGCCTTTATTTAAACCAACTTATTTTCAAACTCACTCTCAGGTGTCGATTTTCCTCTGACAGCTTCATCATTTCTCCCTGAAGTCTTTTACACTCTTCCATGAGCTTCCTTGTTTCAGTATCGTTGAGTGAGACACTATGTGGTTTTGGCATGGGTCCATCTTGTTTAGACACGTTCACTGGAACAGCTTTGCTAGGTTCCATATCATTCTGTGTTAACGAAATAGTAGGAATTTTTTAACTAACAAATCTCCTTACAGGTTTTAAACAAAAATTTAAACTCTACATCATTCTTTTCCAAAAAATTATTTAAATGAAAAGTTTTGACAATTTTCAATTTCATTAATAAGAATTTTTCTGAATACCAAACACTAAATCAGTAAATGTCAGCAGTTAGATATAAGCAGCCCTCCCTCCTCTACTCCCATATCCCTCCGCACTTACCTCCACCACAGCACTTATCATATATCATAATAATGTATGTTTGATATTCTTTCCTACAATACTTCAAAGGTTGGGAGAGCAAGAGTCATTTCTCTCCTTATTTACCCCTAAACCCAGCAGTCTGGCCAACGTAGTTATTCAATCAAAGTACATGTGCTGAATGACTGATGCCAACCAAAATCCAACTATGAAGGTCATTTTCAGTGCTCCGATTCTGCAATTCAAATGAGGTTCTGGGGAGGTGGGGGGATATTATCGTAATAATTCCAATAAAATTAGGAGACTACCTAAGAAAAACATTTAAAAGACAACCTAACTTCTATTAATGAGAAAAAATAACTGAAGGGTATTAACATTGAAGGAAAGATAATGAACACAAACATATCATGGCAAAAATAAGAGGTGGTAAGGGAATTAATTCCATGATCTTCAACTCAAACATAAATGATTCTTTCAAATTATCAGTAACACTGTTTGCCTTAATTCATGAAATTCAATATGGAATCACAGCAGTATTTACACTTTTAAAACTACAAGCCCCCATATTTTAATTCTTACCAACACTTACCCATTTGAAACTGGTGACAAAGGCATGGAGATAAATACCAAGGACAGTGCCTAAGTATTCCTGAGCCCATGGTCTAAACTGCTTCAGCATCCCTCATCCTAACATCATTTACACCATCACACACACCGTAACAGTATTAGAGCAAGAAGTCATCTTTTTAATTAAAGTTTTACTGGCTAAAAATTTAACTTTCTAGGGGCCGGCCCGGTGGCATAGCAGTTAAGTTTGCGCACTCCAATTCTGGCAGCCCAGGGTTCGCAGGTTCGGATCCCGGGCTCGGACCAACGCACCTCTTGTCAAGCCACGCTGTGGCAAGAGGAAGATGGGCACAGATGTTAGCCCAGGGCCAAGCTTCCTCAACAAAAAGAGGACTGGCAACAGATGTTAGCTCAGGGCTAATCTTCCTCAAACACACACACAAAAAATTTAACTTTTTAGATAAAAACTGCTTTATTCAGATATAAACTTCTAACAAAAACATTTCCATAATCAACTTTATGGCATTCCACAGTACTCATTAATAAAATGTAATTATAGATTACACACATACCACACCATCTCAGCTACCAAATTTATATTAAGTGTAAACAAATTTTTCAAAGGGCAGAACTAGTCTTTCTTATGAAGGGGGTGTGATTTGATCACTATGCCTAAATCTATGTAAAAATTAATAACATTACAATGAGGTTATAATGTACAACACTACATATTAGACCTGTCAACATTCAGACTTTTCCATTTTCCTTCAGAAGCTTCCCAGTTATGAAGCGTTTCTAAGAAGCCTACTTCAATTTCCTTCTGAGTTTTTCTCTTGCTTGCTTTCTGGTTCTTCACCTTATCCTCCCCTGTCCCCAACCAATCCCAACTCTATTACTAAAATTCTGTTTCAGATATATTTTACTCTCTGCCAATATTCTTTCCTATTCTTTTCCTTAATAATAATTAGAATTCATTTCAAAATGACTTCTCAAGTGTGCTCAAACTCCAACCTAGAACAAGCCCACATTCTGAAAACGAGGGCGGCAAACTGCCTTCCTCTGTAAAGATGAAGGCAACAGTCAACAATATGGCAACTGAGGTATATTTAAGTTTTTGTTAACAATTGGAAAAAAATATCATACTCATACCAGAAAGTTAACTAAGACATTAAGAGAAGATACATGAGGCCAACAAGTGAAGAGAAAAAAATTAAAATGAGGAATCATCAAACTCTTCACAATTGGCTTATTTTTAAATAAATTCTCAAAATTCCACAAAATTCAGAATTATGAAAGGGGAGGGAGAGGAAATTATCCCCCATTACCTCATCAACCCAATACAACTATTATTTATACATTATCTTCCAATATGATTTCATATGCACATTTCAGCATACATGTAACATTTTTATCTTTCTTTATTCATTTACATGTACATCTTTTGATTATCGTTTTAGATTACAGAGTATGTCATTAAATCTTCTATTCTGTGCCTTACCAAAATTACTTAAACATTTCACTCTTGTCAGACATTTGATGGGTAGCTTTCCCACTCTTTGGGATTTTAAATAACATGTCAACGAGGATCTTCTTATGGTGACAGAATTAGATTTTTCTTTCTTATTAAAATTTTTCTTAATGTTGTTATACTGTTTTCATAACAAAAAGAAGAAATGTCGTAACCAATCTGTGGAGCATAAACTAAGACTAGAATGCAAAAGACACTGTGAAGCTTAAACACAATTCAAAAGTGAGCCAAATAAGTGTGAAACAAGTTACTCGGAGTACAGTTATACCATGTATTATTTAGGCACCCTACAAACCAGTCAACATACATAGCAGATGCAAAGAAATCTAATTTATTTATGTATATTTAAAGTATAAGCATATATAACCTAACTTAGTTGGGGACTAAAAGGGTGGGAGGGGGTGCTGAGTCATTCGTGTAGTAACAATCTGAAGAGCCTGATGGGAACACTAAGGCTGTTGTGACTTTAGTCTATGCTTGGATTCAGGAGCTCCGTGAGTGAGGTCTGGCTCCAGGAAAACAGCTCGTTCCTTGAGAATTGCTTCAGAACCGTCCAGAAAGAGGAGACTGGTTGTTCTGAGAACCATGAAACAAGCAAACTAGAGTGTGACTGGTAGAAAACTGAGAAAGAGTAACATTACATTAACATTGTATTTCACAATGCAACTCAGAATAAATGAAAGGTCAAGGCCATGATATCAATTAAGACAAGAAAATATGCCATATCTTGTACATTTTCCACTGTTTTATATCATCCAGCCTATTGGCAGTAATCTCTCTCCATCTACAAGTTGAATTTACTTCTGTATTCCTTTTTAACAATCTTCAGAATGTCAATTCCAATATTCTAAGTTAATCTTATTGGGGATAATTAGAAAAAGAGAGAGCTAGGGACTGGAAATAGAAGGGGAAAAGGTAAAATATAAGGCAAAGTAGGTCTTTGCAATAAAGCCTTGGGAAGGACAAAGGAGCTCACGAATGTAAAAATGGAGCTACCGGAAGTAAACGCATGTAAAGTGAGTTAAAAGGCTAAAGCTAGGAGCTATGGCACGAAATTATCAGAGGCATAATTGAAGGCTTAACCTGGGAAGTAAGAGAGTGTATCTGAATAACAAGTTTACCGAAGATTTATTTTTTTCTCTGAACAACCAATTTACTCTGTTTCTCTAGGATCATGATTGCCAGAAGTAGTTAACTAAAATCACAAAATCAAGAAAGTACCAGACATGTAGATAAAGGATCAGATTTTAAGCCTTAGTACACATTATTCTCTGCAAAGCCAAATCAAAGTATAAGCAACCTGTTCAAACTGTGGGGTTCCTGAAGTTTCCAGTAAGCAAGAAATGGTAAAGGGAATCACAAAGCAATCACTACACCACCAGAAAGTCACCAGTATCTTATTCATGTGCTGTCATTTTACTTGAGTGAATGTTAAGTATATACACACATACACGCACACACTAATAAGTTCAACTATGACTCAAGATCTTCAGAGCTTTAACCACAAATTCTCCTACCCTGGGGCATTGTAAATAACTAACAATGATAGTTAAAGAGGGTTACTATTATTTGTATTTGAGAACAGAACATAAAATAGCAATTTCATTTACCTTTTTTTTTTTTTAATATAAACACAAATACTGGCCTGGAGAACAAAGTCTGCCGGCTCCTACCTTACTGCTATGCCCGCTTATATATTCATATAAGCTCCTAACTCCGTTTTTAGAGTATGCTCCCCAAATCTCAGTGACAGGAAAAAAATCACACCAACTTCATAATAATGTTCACACTTGTATTTGTCCTACTCACTGGTGAGATTTTAAGTGTACAATGTTTTTTAGAACAGAGAATAGTTTGTGTACATGATTTTTAAGTGATGTGTGGTTCTACTGTAATTTTAAACATAGTTGAAAATTTCAACTCTAGGTACTTCACATAACACACTCACAGTACCACGTATGTGCTAGGTAACTACATTAACATAACCAGTAACACTCGTAGACTCCTATGGCTGTTAGCTCCCTAAAACAAACCTTCTGTTTGTCCTGTTTGAACACAGTGAGTCCCCTGGGGTCATTCTTCGTTTTATAACTGGCAGGTGTTACAACTGTGCTGTTGATGCTGCTCACTGAAGTGACAACCGGAGCAGTCTCTGGTGGAGTTATACCCTGAGGTGGCAGGGGAAACACAGTCTCAGATTCGCACCAAACTCTGATCTCTCCTGCATGGTAGTAGGAAATGACTAACACAAAAATCATTAGGCTCTAAACATTCACATTTTATTCTATAAAAATGTGTTATGCATAAGATATAATACTAATAAATAGCTATGTTACAGCAAAAAGTACAAGTTCCTGAACTAGCTTTCTATACTATTTCCCAAACAAAATTAGCTATGATCAATTTGCATTATGTCCACTAATTTAACGTATAAACCTTATTAAATTTATGCTAGCCTCATGTTGTCCTAAAATGAATACCTTCTAACTTTGTAGCTCTTAAATTTTTGTTACTAATCAACACGTGTCAATATCTAAAAACACGCACTTCATATTTTCTTACCTTTGATAACACTCAATCTGAACAATTTTTAAGTTAAATGAATTTTTTTCCCCTCGAAGTTCAAAAAATGCCATGATTCATAAACCTCTCCTGTACTTAACACCACCCCACCCCCAAACACACAGACACAAACACACACATCTCCCAGGACCAATAAACAAACTTAAAGATGCATATAACATTCTAATACACCATTACTTCCATAGTTCTCTTCCTATCTTCTCAAATTCCTTTAATACAGATAAAAATATTATACAAAAAGGTTAGAACAGACTCTGAAATAATACTTATTGATATCCAGGTCACTGTATATAACTAAGAGAACTCCAACCCAATGTGTGTTCTTTGTCTCAACAGAAAATAATGTATTCTTTACCATAATACATCTTTATACATAAGACTCTTGAAATCCCCTGTTCTTGACAGCCCATGAGTCATCATTAAGACAAATCAGTATTATTTCCTAGAAAATATGTCATTAGCAGATGTCAGATGGAGGGCAGAAATGAAATGCAATACATTTAAGAAGTGTGGAAAACGTCAAGTAGAGAGTTAGAGGCCTCAAAAGAAACCAAAAAAAGTTCTTAATTGAACAAGAATTGACTAGGTGATAAAACATAAATAAGTTTTAAATAAGTTAATTAAAACCACATTCAATCCTGAAAAAAACACTACCACTAACTGGACATTAGATTTCTTAATACAGTGTTGACGATAACTAAAAAGAGCTAACAATTCATTTTTATATTGGTAAAATATAAAATAGTTAACGCTTTAGCATCATCTGCCTCCAGCTATCAACAACCCAAGGAACACGCTGAATGGCTCTCAGTACCAGCACAGAACACAACCCGACTAAAGGCTCTATTGGCCATTAACTTATTGAAATATATCCAGTCAAAGACCTGCTGTACCCTAGGACTAGGGTGACCACACATTTTACTGTGCTTAAAGGACATTATTAGTTAATGCCCGTTGTCCAGGAATAATTATTAGTAATACTTCCTTTATTCTAAAATAAAAGGGTTCCTGGATTCCTAGGTCACTCTATCTAGGATCCAAATCAGAGAGCTATTTCCCCAAAAGAAGCCCACACTCTAATGATGGTTCAAATAAATTAGAACTGTTTTGTCACAAAAAATGACGTCTTTAAACTATAAAAGTAAAAAAACATGGACTCAACCACTATACATCTAAAGCTGGCACGTTTCTTACCCTACAGATGACCACAAAACTTCAATCATTTTCTTAATTTATATATTCAGCATCAAGGTCCTAAAAAACCTAGAGAAATCAACAAAATAATAACATATCCTTTTCCACTGTTTTTACAACAATGTAAATTCCCAAGAACTAATAGCTTACCTAAAAAGGTACAGATCCTCAAACAGGTGGCGTATACTTACATACCATACTTAAATGCCTTTCTACTTTTTTGGGGGGGTACAGGAAGGTGGGTGAGGAGCTGGGAGCAGGGGTGAGAGTGGCATGGGGTGGTTAATGTAAGAAACACTGAATCAACATCATCAAGTCCAAGACCTGCTACCTACTCCAACTTTGAGAAGAAAGTATCAACAACGGGGCCGCCCGGTGGCGCAGCAGTTTAGTTCACACTTGGCAGCCTGGGGTTCCCCGGTTCGGATCCCAGGCGCCTACCAACGCACTGCTTGTCAGCCATGTCGCAGCGGCGTCCCATATAAAGTAGAGGAAGATGGGCACGGATGTTAGCCCAGGGCCAGTCTTCCTCAGCAAAAAGGGGAAGATTGGCAATAGATGTTTAGCTCAGGGCTGGTCTTCCCCACAAAAAAAAAAAAAAAAAAAAGAATCATAATGGCAAAGTTAGCAAGCCATGTGAGTTGCTATATCGTAACGGCACTTCAGCTGGTTCAAAGTACCTGCCCATTCTTCTCAAGGTCACTGTTGGATTTCACACCTTTTGATTTATTCAAGATCTTCAAGAATACATCCCAACCATAAAATGCAATCACTCTGATAAGAAATAAAAGGATGCACATCACCCTATGTGCTGTTGGACATGATTTTACCATTAAAACTTTACCATTTGAAGAAGTACCTTCAATTGACAATCAGGTCTCCATTCTAATCTTGGCCAATAGCATGGTTTGACAGAAATTCTGACAAAACTAAAAATCACTGTCTTACCCTGCAGTGTCCAGGTTGTGGCTTGAAATACCATCTCCCACTGAAAGGACCCAGAGCTTCTTGAAGAAATGGCTGATTCCAGGACCGGGCCTGGAAATATCTTGCCATATTAGACATCAAGAAAATGACCAAAGACTATTAAAATAAAAGGACTCGGAAACCACCATGAAAAGGCTCCAACCTGCCAATCAGAGCACCAATAATCATAATAACTGCAAGGAGTTGAAACTCAAATATGTTTCAGTCCATGAGTTTACAACATGCAGAAGATAGAGAGGGAGGAGAGGAAAGAGGAAGGGAGGTTGACTGATTCTACATTATACCAGAGGGACACTTGTGACCAACTCCTTTTTTGAAAGCCTATAACTAAAGAGAAAGACAAGCATTTATCCTGCCTTTATAAACACTACCATTGAATGAACAACCAAATATTACATGAGCCCACGTTTCTCTCTACACAGGTATTCTAACTAATATAAATCAAGTGGGAATGACAGAGTATCACCATAATGCAACCCTAAATGAATTAATGGACCTAAACCATATTTTCTCAATTTCAACTTCATTGACATTTTGGGCTAGATTAATGTTGTAGAGGCTATCCTACGCATTGTAGGAAGTTGAGTAGCACCCCTGGCCTCTACTCCCTAGACGCCTGCAGCCCGCCCCCAGTTCTGACAACCAAAAATGTCTCCAGACACTGACAAATGTCCCCTGGGGAGAATAACTGCTCCCGACTAAAAACCACTTATCTACACATTGCACACCAATGGTTGCTAACTTCACCAAAAAAACCACCAGACATTGTATTATATGCCTCCTTGAGAGAATATCTCACCACCTACAAAAGCAGTCTTGCCTCTCCCCCATCAGCAAAAATAAATAAAAATTTAATCAAGCCCCTAGATCCAATTATAGTATATACCAAAGACAGCAGTTAAATGACACCACAAGGATGCAATCAGTAAAATCTAGTCATTGGGGGGAAGTCTATAGGACAAACACAGTTTCTTTAATAAATAATTTGTGAGGAAATTGATAAGATTAAAAGATTTAATAAACAATAGCAGCATGTGGACTTTATTTATCTCAATTCAAACTGAAAAAAAAGTTGTTTTTATTTTTGGTGAGGAAGATTTGCCCTGAGCTAACATCTGCTGCCAATCTTCCTCCTTTTTTTCTTTTGCTTGAGGAAGATTAGCCCTGAGCTAACATCTGTGTCAATCTTCCTCTATTCTTATGTGGGTCACTGCCACAGCACGGCCAATGTGTGGTGTAGGTCCACGCCTGGGATCCAAACCTGCAAACCCAGGTTGCCAAAGCGGAGTGTGCCAAACTTAACCACTAAACCGCAGGGCCAGCCACCCCAAAAATTTTCAAACAATATTTGTGAGACAAATTTGAATGCTGCCTGGATAGTTTGATATATTAAGCCTTTAAAGGCTTAATGACAGTACTGTCATTAAACTCTTTTTCCCCCTTTTCAAAGTCCTTATCTCTGGATGATATATACTAAAATATTTACAGATGAAACTGTATTATGTCTGGGATTTGCCTTAAAACAAGATGTGAGATGGGAAGTGGTGGGTGCAGATGAAGAAAGATAATCATAAACTGGTCATTGGTAAAGCTGGTCATGGGTTCACAGGGATTCACTGTACTGTCTACTTTTCTAAGTGTTTAAAGTTTTACAAAATAAAATGTCAAAAAAAACATTGTCTTTAGCAAATATTCCCTACAACTTAATTGGTCGATAATAAACACACTGCAAGTCAAGTGGTTCAATTAGTGGAAATACATTCTGCAGCTAGGTCATCTAGGCTCAGAATCAGGTCTTCTCTGGAGTACTTTGAAATTACTGTATAGACTCTGGGTTACTAATAATACCTGCTCTGAAAAGCTTCCAGGGCCAAACTACTTCTGCTCGTGCTCCATGGTGTGGGACTCTGGGAACTCCATTCAGTATCTGTTCAAGCCCTTTAGGAGATCCAAAACCATCTTCTTGGATTACTACAGGCTATACCAACATGTAGGACCTGCTACTCTCCTCGATAAGGTGCTAAAATGGCTAGGCTCGACTGTCACAGCCATATCATTTCCATCAACTCCTGATCTGGTTTCCAAAGAAGTAAGAGCTACTCATAATCAGCAATATCAAATACTTGAGTTCAGTGCTTTTCAGACTATAATTTCAAATTGTCTGCTAACCAGAGCATAACAGAAGCCCAAATGAAAGACAGCTCTATGTTTATTAAATAATTATAAAAAAATGACATAAAACTCTAAGTGAGAAAATATCCAAATGTGTTTTTAAAATAAGTCAACCCTTATCCATTCAATTCTACTTCTGGGAATATACCCAAAGGAAACAAAAACACTATGTTGAAAACACATGCACCCCCATGTTCACTATACCATTATTTACAATAGCCAAGACACAGAAACAACCTGCCTGTCCATCTACAGATAAATGGATAAAGAAGTTATGGTAGATATATACATTGGAATGTTATTCAGCCAAAAAAAAAAAGGATATCTTGCCATTTATGACAACATAGATGGACCTTGAGGGCACTATGCTAAACTAAGTAAGGCAGACACAGAAAGACAAATACCGTATGATCTCAATTATATGTGGAATCTAAAGAAAAAAAAAACTCAAAGAAAAAGAGATCAGATTTATGGTAACCAGAGGTGGAGGGTGGGTGAAATGGATGAAGGTAGTCAAAAAGAAGAAACTCCCAGTAATCAGACAAATAAGTACTGGGGATGTAATGTACACTATGATGACTATCATGTTAATACTGCTGTATGGTATATATGAAAAGTTATTAAGACAGTAAATCCTAAAACTTCTCATCATAAGGATAAAAAACATTGTTTTTCCTGTTTTTGTATCTACATGACATAACAGATGTTAACTAAACTTACTGTGGTAATCATTTCACTATATATTTAAGTCATTATGCTGTACACCTTAAACTTACACAGTGCTGTATGTCAATTATATCTCAACAAAACTGGAAAAAAATAAGTAAAATTAGTCAACCTAGACAATGTGCTGTCGTGTTTTCTTGGTTCCAATAATAAGAGCTATCTATGCAAGCTATTAGCTTCCTGGCAGCCTAGGCAAAAGAGAAAGAAAATTCCAAAGGGGGAGCATAAACATGCCATCGAACCCTCACTTTCCAGTAAAAACATAGGCATTCACATTTTTTGTTTTTGGCAAATATCTCGCCATCTCTTTAAAAACGCATTAAAAAACACAATGAATAATTTGGCCCACACCCAATTACTATTCAAGGACTTTTTCATTTCAGCTTATCCTGAAAGAGTAACACAGTAATTGAGCTCATGTATTTAATCTGCAAGTTTACTTTTCAAAAGGGCAAGTGGCCTCCAGATCAAGGCAATAGTCATGTCAGATGGTAACCTAATTGTGCCAAACAGTTCTATTTTATCCCTATTATTTTATATATTAAGTCAGCAAAAAAAAAAAAAAAAAACTACTTACCTTTCAAGTCCCTCCTACAAACCACAGAAAAAGATCCACATTTGCATTTCAGCAGAGAAATGGAGAAGGTAACCACAACCCATTCTACACATCATAGACTACTTTTTAAACTACACACATATATCCCTCAGTCCCCTAAATTGTATTCAATGCACACTAATCAAAAAGCAACATAAAAATCATTAAGCGATAAAATCAAATGGATTTTGACCAAAATTAAGAGCAAGCAAAATACCCGGGAATAGCCAAACTTGGAAGGAACTGCTTGTCCATGTAAATTAAATCTTTTATCCCCAGACTGCTGGTATACAGTTGCCAAAAAGCGGTTTATGTCTGTTATTTAATTATATTTATGCATACACACGTCTCATTCTAAAAAAAACGAAGTGTTTTAAGTGGCAAAAATTTGGTTGAATTAAATGATTCTTCTCCATCATGCAGCTTATATCTAAAAGTATTTTTCTTCTTGAACGAACAAAATGTTATAAAAAGAAAAGAGAGTTCAAGTTTTTTTTAAATGTAAATAAGCACTGAGTCTAATCAAGTGGAACAGCCATATCACACACCCCACAAAGGCCAAAAACAGAATCTCAAAGTAACTGAGAGCTCAAACAGCTACTAGTTTTCTTACATTTTCCAACTTACCAATTTATCATTTTCATTGGGCATTTCAAATACACATCTCAATTTAGAATCCATTAATTCATCGGGTTTTGCCTCTTTCCACTAAAAACAAACAAAACCAAACATAAGACACAGGAGGTATGATCGTGACAAATAGGTCTCACCTCAAGGGACAACTAAGGATTAGTGTGGCTGCTTGGAGCAGGAGCGCAGTCTTTGACTCAGCCAGGACGCATGGCTGCACTCTGTGCTGATCACCCTGCCTCATTACCTGGCAATGAACAGAATTTTTAATACAATCCTAAAAGCTACTATCACTACCTACTAAACTCTCACTAACATCTCTAGAGATTACAGAACTTTCTTCCTAGTACAGTCAGGCACCTCATACCCACCCGCATTTGCGTCAACAACAGACCACATATACGACGACGAAATCGCCTAATGATATACATGTCCCAGTCAATAAGCGACACATAACGGTAGTAGCATTTCTAAACTGTTTCTAAGAAATACTACTTCAAAATTCTTTCATTCTTAAAACCGTCAAGATTATCTGTAATGAACAGATTTACAGATTTTTTTTTTTTTTAATTTTAAAAAGTAGGTTTCTCAATTAAGAACTACAAAAAACCCACAGTTTAAACAACATTCCCCAAAATAATTCTGTTCAACTTCTATACTTACCACAGCTTCCATATCTGAAGTGTTTGGTGGAGCAAAAATTGTCTGTACCATAAACTTGTGTTTACTCTTTTCATTAGGATCATAATCAAAAGGCTGTAGCATTACTAAATAAGAAGAAAGGACACATTACTTGGTCTTCTGCATTTGTTTGCTTGTTATCATTCTTATGATATCTCATTCACTAATATGTAAATTTAAAGAAAACTGGGAAACCTAACATTGGGTTATTTACATTAAGGATCCAGAATCAACTTTATGGTTTCCAATTATTTTTAAATTGTCTACTTTTCTGATTTGCTAAGTCTTTAACAACCCACAAAATAAACAAATGGCTATTTAAAAAATAAATAAGAATCGATTGTCCCCTTTCAACTTAAGTTTGGGAAAATTTAAAAAACTTTGCCAACATTAACTATTATAATGCCTGTAAGCGTGAATTAAATCAAGTAAATTGTCTATTAAAACTAGTTATAAATTTAACCTTCATTTTAGTATTTAGTGATGGTATCTCTTAAAATTAGAAAACAGGGATATTTAAAGGAGAAATTCTGAGTAACTTAAAAATTCACTACCATATATTAGTGTTCTAAATATAACTAATTTTTCAAAAACAGATTTTAAATAAACAGCTATTCAAGAAGAGTTTATCACTTTGTTAAAATCTGATTTTAAGAAAAAAGTATGAAAGGAATCCATATAGCCTCATGATTTCTAGAATTTTTCTAGCATCCTAATAATTACATTCAAATTTTTTTCTAAGCATCTATAATTTTCAGTAGCCTGTAAGAGGGTTTTTAGAGGCTCCATGTGTCCTAAGTCATGCTAAATTATGTACCACAATCTAATAAGACTACAAAGAATGAATCAGCAACTTACAAAATATGTATATGGTATTGTGGAAATTATTCCCATTAATATTTAGATTATTTCTAAGATATGTATGTCTGTGTGTGTGTGTGTGTGTGTGTGTATATATGCATCAACACTTTCAAAAAGACAAATGCAATTAAGCAAATGTGAAAAATATCAATTACACAAGAAAATCTTATTTCTAAGGTATGTCTGAGAAGTCCATCAATTCCCATCATGATTAAAAAAAAATTTTTTAAGGGTCAAATACACAGTAGCAGAAAATGCACAGGATAAATGCCTCAGAGTCCAGATAAAGCAGAATAAATTTCCATTAATGTCTTTCACTGAGCCATCACTGCAGGCTAATCACTAAAAACTGGACAAAATACTTAAAACATGGTTGTGACTTTACAACAGTTATACCCTAAGGCTGCAGACTATATAAACAAGAGAAAGACAATCTTAATAAATATATATATAAATATGTACAAATTAAAAGAGCAAATTCACAAAACTAAGTGCTAAAGGGAGAGAGGAAAAAAAGAAATGAGTATGCAGCACCGTCAATCAGAGAAAGGTGCTGGAGGAGGGCAGTCTGCATGACTCCTTATATGGAAGGAAGGTACCACACTAAAAACTGAAGAGCTAAGTTCTAATTGGAGGAGAGGAATCTGAGGGCGTGATATGTAAACAGTAACTAGTGTGTCTGAAATTTTTAGTTAAGTGAGGTGCTCAATGCAAAGAGTTCATGTGAGGAAAAGAGTGCTTTGAAAAGTATACATTTTCTTAAGAAATATTAATACAGTATAACTTCAGCAATCTAGAACCCTCAAAGAAAAAGTTATTCTGAATAGTTTTATGGATTCCTAGGGATATAACTGTTTGCATCAAAAACTATTTTTAACCATGTGGATAGAAATAATTCTTCTTCCAATCTAGCTAAAGACTTAAGGATTCAGAGAACTTTCAGAATGCATGTTCTCATTGCTTAATCTTCTTATTTCCCATCCATCCATGAAGTGACAATTTGGACCAACACACACGAGAGCACTCCTCCCAGGCCACCATACCACAAAACTCACTAAAAACATCTTTTCTAGGGCCTTCTAGCTCTGAGTTTTTTGGCTAAACTTACTAAGGGAGGATTTAGTGTCACCAATAACTCTATGGTCTGTCCTTTTTATTGCCTTTGCAGTCAGGTTCCACTTCTAAACACTTTCAACGGGCCTATTCAAGGCTCTCACTCCATATAATCTGCTATTTTTAATCTGCTGTGGACTTAAAAACCAGAAAACTGATACAGAAGTATTATTATAATATCTTAGGAATACTTACCAGGATCACTCAGGCACGTTTTGTCTTGTTTTTTTAAGTATACATGTCTAGGCCACACCCCTAGAGACTCTGATCTGGGAAAGAGACTCTGATCCATGTGTGTTCCTGCTCTCCATGTTACTATGACACATTGGGAGGTGAGAACTACTGCTAGAAAGCAAGGGTAAATGGTCTCTGTGTGAGCCTGAGAAGTTCTCCCATAAGTAAGATACATTCTCATACTTGCTTCCTATTTCTCAGTTCTGTTAGACGACATCGGTAAGGAGTACTGTCTTGAGAAGTGTGAGGGAAGAAAGGAACAGTTTATAGAAGGCATTAACTATGGCACCAGCACAGACTCCAGAGCAGGAGTAAGCAATCCATATATGGAAGGAACAAGCATACTCCTTGGACCATAAGTAAACACAAAAGGGAGTAATGAAACTAAAGTTTTCAAGTGCAGGATGCTGCTGGCATGTACAATAAAAGGCAGACAGACTCATCTAACTTGATACAACAGGCAAAAAAGAGGCATTGTACATTTTTAAGCAAAAGATTTAGATTAATACTTCTATAGCTGCATGCAATACATAACAATAGCTAGAGATCTGAATCAGAATGATCAATCAATAAAATGATGTAATATTTCAAAGACAAAATAATAAGGGCAGAAAATGTAGTAGTGAGCTGTAGTAATAAAGAATAGACATAAAATTTTAAACTGACAGTGACTGCTTTTAAATTGACCACATTCACCTCCACCACAAGATAAAGGTTAGAAATTTTCTGCAACAGCTTGCATATAGTAAGATAACAGAAAGACATCATTAAAGGCAAAGCCAGAATAACTTAAAAACTATTTCTCTCCTTCCTCCACATGAAACTCTATTAAAACCAAATTAAACATAATCATAAAAATTCAAAATTATGTAAATTCAGGACATGATCTGTTACCTGAAACAGTCACAGTCAACCCTGGGTCAATAATTCCACTGTTGGGCCTCACACAGTACCGGCGAGGTGCTGTAGTCTTCACTTTGAAACACACTTTTCTATCCGATGGATTTCGCAACTTAAGATTTGTAGTGACTACATCTGTGAAGGGGCCTGTAAGGTTTAAAACCCAAAAACAGAAAAAAAAAAATTTAATTGGATTCAGCCATACATTAAAAGAAGCAGAATTCAAAACTGAACGTACGTAACCTCAATTGTATTTGAAGTATGTACTGAAGTCTGTGTACATAACTATACCAGATGACTGACAGTACTTTTCTCTAGGTGGTAGACTTACAATGAGTTTTGTTTTCTTTTTTCACTCCTTAGCATATTTTACAAAATTTCTACATGAACGTGTATTATTCCTATCACATAAAAAGTAACTTGAAAGTTTCAATTCATGAAATAAGTCCACAGTTATATTCTGATGGTATGCTCTTACCACATTACTAAAAAGGTTAGGATTTTCCAGTGGTCTGCAAACCAGTGCCAATCTTCAAATTCATTTTACTAAGCCAAGTGTAAAAATCTGTACATCTGAAGACACTACACCCAATGACAACAGTGCTCTTGCTTCACCTGAATCAGGTTTGATTCATTCACTCACTCAATTCATCCACTCACATATTTGTTAAGTGTTTATTATGAGCATTGTGTCAAATGCTCTAGATACAGTTCTCAACTTTTGGTTCTACACCCAAACAACATAAAATTGTGAAACAAAGAACCCAGAAAGGTGATCCACTCCTGCCTGAATTAAATAAGTCCTAAACCAGTATAACCTCATTTTTTTAAAAAGGGAAGAAAAGAAAGATTATAGCCATTTCTGCTCTTGACTTAAGAAAAGCCCAGAAGACATTATGCAGATTAATTTAGACAATAAAATGAATACCTGTTAATTTGGAGACAGAAGACAAACTTAAAAATATGTCCCAATGGGAAGCAGTAACTGCACACTTCTAACTAACCCAAAAGCAACTTTTAAATGGTTTTTAAAACAGTTTTAAGTCATACTAAAAAAAAACAAGGGAAAAGGCTAAAATCAAAGACAACTATTATAAAGGCTATCTTTTATTTAAACAAACAAGAATAAGCATGTCTTTTAAAACTTTTAAATATTTATAGTATGGAGCCCAGATTGAGAAAATTCTCCAACTCTGTCAGATAGTTTCCCCTTCTGTTGAATACTGGAAAATTATCTAAGACAAAGGCTCGAAGGGGAACAGCAAACATCGGCAAAGGAACAACTGTATCTTAAGTCCTAAGAAGTGAAATGATTTTATCCTATGCTTCAAGTTTGTGAGCCGTAAAATATTTTCTAACAAATAAAGATTTGAAACTGGGATGAAGAGGAGGAGATAGAAATGAGAGAACATTAGAAGAAAACATATAAAGGCAGAGAACCAGTTTCAGAAAAGAAAAAATTTTATGTAAAATGGCCATTAAAATCAACAGGTACGCATGATTTTTGGGGAAAAAAGTATATATACAGTACAATCTTTTGAACATCTTGCTTTAATTATATGGTCAAGTTAATCATCCAAATTGTATATTATTTTATACTCTTTGCTTCTACAATCCCAGTTGCTTGTATTTTTTGACAAGCAGCTGATTAACAACTCCACCATACATTGGCATATGGGAGTAAAGGAGAAAACTCCAACCAATCCATTCTACAACATGAATCCACCAAATGGTTGACTAGAAATGCATTTTAAACTACTAAAAAGACTAGGAGTCTTACAAGACATAGATTCCATTTCTTAACATTCTTAAAGTCCATAAACTACTACAGATAATTGAGAATGTGTAAATTTTTATAGGACTATTTCAACTGGGACGTCAACATTAGCAGCAAACGTATTTTTTTTTAAAGTTGCTTAGTAACACTACAAAAGAAACACTTCACAAACTTTACTTTTAAACAATCCTACATTTTCATAACATAATTATGTGAGATTTTTAATTTTTGCATTTTAAATTCAATTTTTTAAGCTCCCCTCAATTTTAGAGGAAAATATCAATTATCTGAAATAGGTAAAATAACTCATTTTTAAAACTGATTTAGAAAATGTCCATGTGTCAATTTTCATCAACATATGAATTCTGAAATAGTACTTAAATTTTATACTGCCCAGCAGGGCACTATAAAGATGAAGAAAGTATGTCAAAAGAAAAAAATCCACCAATTTAAAACAAAATTCTTAACCGGTATGTTAACCTTATCAGTAAAATTACCTATAATAAACCCACCTAACAAATGAATTCGAGATTTTCTGCTCCACTGTGTCCCTCGAACCAAGACTCTCAATAAGGGTTGCTCCCAGCGGACAGTTCAGACTCTGAGCCCGTTTTCACGGTTAAAACAGAAAAATTAGCAAGTACTGATGACCAACCATTAGATTAGGAAAAACCAGATTTAATAGTTATAAGAGGTCTTGGGAAGAAACATCTAGTCCATTTTTGTGCGTCACAGAACCCTTCAAGAATCTGATGAAAGCTATACACTACTCCAGAAAAACATACACGGCAAGTATTCACAAAAATTTTACAATGAATCTTTTGGGGGGTAAGAGTAACATAGAAAGATTGGGGGGGGGGGGAGGTGTATCATGGATCCCTGAAGCCTGCAGGTTAAAAAGACCTGATGAAATCTATATTTACAGACCCCCAAAAATAGAAAAAAAGGAAAGTTATGTCACTTATTGAAAGCACTATAACACAATCCTAAATCCCAGGATGATACTCCCTCTGGCAGGTATTTTTGTATGACATCAACTGGGTGGTGCTATTGTTGGGGGGAAAAGAGGAACAAGGATGTTCCTCCTGCAACGCCAGGGCAGACCCATACAATGAAGTATTACACCCCTATGCCACCAAATTTTCAAATACCCCTCCAGAAATTCATAGTGGTGAAAAATTTCTTTTCCAGAAATACATCTATTGTGTAAAACAGAAAATATTTGTTCTCCTTCCTTCAAAACTTTGAAAGGTGTTTACCATTACAGAAAACTATTCTACTAACAGTAATGCCCCTCATGATACCTGAATCACCACTACAACACATCTATATCAGTCAGCAAATATTTGTAGGTGATGCATTCACATGACTCTACCTGTATGCATAAATATTCTCATTCTGCCCTTATTTCAAAAGGGTAAAGAAAACCGGTCAGCCCTATTCAGATAACTCTTGTCTTATCTTAAATCCAAACTTGTTCGTTATAAAGAGGTTACAAGCACCTGGTTACTTCATTACCTCTTGTAGTCTAGTCGTGCCCAAACATTTACACGTTGAAATGCATATTTCATTATAAATTCACTTTCTCTTTATTTCTCCTTTATAAGTAAGGTATCATATTAAAAATTTTATTATATGTGTTGGTAGACAATTTTATATATGAGTTTCATTTCAGGATGGTAAAGGGGTCACTACAAAATTTAAAAATGGAGTATTGTGTTGCATAGGGTTAAAAAACACTGCATTATATCAATAATCTCCTGCTTCACTAATTGAAAATGTATGCTTTGCAATGCTTAGGTGGCTAAACCATCAAGAAAAAGAAGTAAATGTTTACCATAAGAGTCAGGATAGGGGTTAACTTTGCAAGGAAAGGAAGCAGGAACTGGGAGAGGGTACAAGGAGAGCTTCTGGAACGCTGGCCAGGTTCTATTCCTTGCCCTGAGCAACGATTACATGAGTATTTACTTTTTGATAATTCTTTGAACTGTACATATTTTTCCTTCATGCAAAACAATTTTTTTTTAAAAAAGCTGATCCTTAAAGTAACCTAAAAAAAAAAAACAAACCTGAAAAACAATGGTGAAAAGCAGTTTTGATAAGAAAGTGAACATGTGAAGTAATTTATGTAGAAAACAAATATTCATGTTTTGAGGATTTCTAAAACAATCCCTCTAATTGAGGAAAATCCTGTCATCTGTCCAACATAAATGTACAGTTTAACATTTAGAAGCAATTACTAAAATAGTCTACCTAAGATTACCTGATAGTAAAGTGTACTAGTCACCAATCACAGGTACCATCTGATACATACTTCCTATG
The DNA here is from genome assembly GCA_031878705.1 of Tapirus indicus. Taxonomy (NCBI): domain Eukaryota; kingdom Metazoa; phylum Chordata; class Mammalia; order Perissodactyla; family Tapiridae; genus Tapirus; species Tapirus indicus. The sequence goes on from CM062917.1 coordinate 58,575,271, forward strand.
TTAAGAGATGAAATTACACTGTTTATACGTAACAACATTCCATGTAAAACAAGAAAATTCCACACAAGTTACATTTCCTTGCACTCTTTTATTGGAGAAAAAAAAAAAAACTACAATCAAAATAACTCTACCTTTTAATTACATCGGTCTTCCTTTAGTCTCCCTGTTAAATAGCCATAACATTTCCTGTCACCAAGTATTCTGTCCTAATGCCACTACAACTGTCATTGCCAGTGAGCAAAAATCCTATTCCCAGCCCCAAATTCTAACAATCAGAAATGTAACATACACAAGTATGGCCTCTGTGTAAAAAAGGCTGGACATAAGTTTGAAAAACCTTGGAACCTGAAATTTCAAAAATGTAGGAAAAGTTTGGGGCAGCTCACCTAGGATATCCCTCAAGTGGGACTGGCCTGCCTCCTTTGCCTAAAAATATTTTTTCAGCATGAAGCCCTTTATATGCAGGGTGTATACATAAAATTTTAGCATTCAGGGTAATAATTTCCTTTTAAATAGTGGGACCTTTATTCTCCAAACTCCCCAATATTAAAAGGAACCCCATTAAGCTAAAAACAGCTAAAAGTAGAACCACTCTGACTAAACGATTTTTAAAAACGGTTATCATCCATTCATATTTTGAAGTGAACTGCTGTTAAAGTATTCTTGAAATGCCAAGCTAAGTTGAAAAGAAAACAGACTTGGGGGAGAGAGCAATTGGCTTTTCCCCAACATTCTATTTTGAAAAATTTCATACAGAGAAATTGAAATAATTATATAGTGAACAATCATATACCCATTACCTAGATTCTACAATTAACGTTTTCTATATTCATTTTGAGACATATCAATCTATTTATCCATCTCTCTGTCCATTCATCCATTTTCGATGCATTCCAAAGTAAGTTAAAGACATCGTATACTTGCTCCTAAGCACATCAGCATGCATATCAACTTGAGTTCAATATTTGCTTACTGTAGAGAGAACCAAATTTTAACTCAGGATAAGCAGTAGTATATAGCATGGAGCATTTCAGAAACAGAAAAGGCCTCTGAGATGCAGCTTAAGAATGAACAGGCAATGTACATGAACATTAATGCATGAACTCTGTGACATTCATTTAGGCTAGCTACTCAGAGGCCTGTTGGGAGATAATTCTCCATGGGTCTCCAGTATTTTTGCATGTTGTGCAAGTGGAGGTACTGGGGGCTTTTATGCAGACTATCTTTTCAAAGATGTATTAGATAGTGAGCAGTCTTAGAATATGACTGATGTCTCCCTCCTGAGAAGAGAGCAGTTTTGTTTACCGACCAGTATAATAAAAGATAAGGTATTCCTCTGGAAATAAGGTCAGGCAGGTTTCCATGCAGCCCATTATGAAAGATTCAAGTCCCCTAACACTCAAGGTGTCTCAGCTACGATGAAAACCCACTATGTGAGTAACAGCCACCTGACCTGAACCCCTTTGTGTTACCCCCATGGAACTTGAGGGGGCAAAGGAAATCAAAACACAAATATGAAGTTCACGCTGCTTGCAATGCCATGAATAATAAAGTCCTTTGGTTCTAAACCCAGGAGTCTCATGTCTTCTACCATAAAACACCCATAAAAGTGTAGCAGGCTAAATTTTCAAACCCTTCAGTTCTTGAAAGGATCTTTCTGAGTTCTTGGCTATGATGTACAGACTGAGTGAGTAACCACTGGAGGACTAACACCAGAAAGCACAATGAACCAAAGCGTGAATCTTGGAAGAGAAACACGGCTGACTATACAGTTTGCACGGCACATAATCTATACCTCTTCATTTACTGCCCTAATTAAAGAACACCTTCTACTCCATGGTAAGATGACAGATAACTTAATCCTGGTGCTTTGTATAAAGCTACCGTAAACATTTTAGGAGTGCTTTGTCAGATCTTCTGATGCACAGGCTGCTCACTCTGCCCTAAACAATCCCAGTGACACAGTCTTGAAAACAAGGAGGACAAAATAACAATAAATTGTCTTCACACAGAAATGGAGCATTAAATTACGTCCTTCCACCATGTAACCTTCTGAAGAAAAATAAGATGTACACATAATAAAAAATTATTTGAAATAGTACAATGTTTGTGTTCAAGATTAAACATTAAATGTCCTGCTACTTAATTTAACATCTTTATTAAAATAGAAATAAGTGCTCTGCATCCGAAGAGTTTACTTTTTAAAATCTAGAGTAGGATGGGAGGAAATAAAAGAAAAATGGATATTCAGGAAAACTTGAAATAAACATTTTTAGCACCATTTATAGATCTAAAGCTCATTAGATCAGAAGTAAAATATAACATGAGAAAATGATCACAATATTAACTAAAAAATACAAAATACAAATGTACAGAGTTGTACACAGAAAACATAAAAAAAAGAAATATATCAAATGTTAACAGTGGTTATTTCTAGGTGGGAGGATTGAGTAATTTTTATTGCTTTACACCGTTCTATACTTTTTCAACTTCCCACATTAAGCACTGATTTTAAAGTCAGAAGAGACTTTTAAATGTGTATACATATTAGCTTCATTTGTTCATAAAACCTTTTTTTGTAAAGTCTTGGGGGAAAAAACTGAAAAGATTCAGAGAAAAACATATATTCTGGGTATTTTGTTGTTATTGAAGTTTCCGGCAGTGTGAAAAGTACTCAGAAAACAAGACCAAGCAACGTGTCTTCCTCCTAATTTATAAGAGTTAAGTAAAATGTTTTCACAGAGTAAACAAATGAAACAGGAAACACACACTGTGATGTAAAGGTACCCTATATCTTTAAAGGTATGCCAGTCACTCCAATTTATGTCAGATTATCCAAGTACTAAAATAAAAATAAATACACACACTCAATCATGCACTGCATACTGACATTTTGGTCAATGATGAACCACACATATCACAGTGGTCCCATGAGATTAGTACCATAGAACCTAGTGTGTAGTAGACTACCCTATCTAGGTTTGTGTAAGTACACTCTGTGATGTTCACAGGACGAGGAAACTGCCCAACAACGCATTTCTCAGAACATGTCCCCGTCGTTAAACGACGCATGACTGTATATGAAAGTATACAGCTACAGTACAAAAGGCTGTCAAGGGGCCAGCCCTGTGGCATAGTGGTTAAGTTCACGCACTCTGCTTCAGCGGCCTGGGGCTCACAGGTTTAGATCCCAGGTGCGGACCTATGCACCACTTATCAAGCCATGCCGTGGCAGGCATCCCACATATAAAGTAGAGGAAGATGGGCACGGATGTTAGCCCAGGGACAAGCTTCCTCAGCAAAAAAAAAAAAAAAAGACTGTCAAAATGTAGGCCCATAAGAAACCTATCAAATTATATTGCAAACTAGCATAAAGACCTCTCATGTTAACAATTATTTTTAAATTAACATCTCCATTTTTAAAATTGATAACTGAATCTAATCATATCCTTAAAAAGATAAAATACACATAACTAAACCTCTCATTCCTTTAAAACTGAATTTTGAAAACAGTACAAACATTCATGATTACTCTAGTTATAGAGAACATCCCAAATACCAGAGAAAGGCAGTTAAGCAAACTACGGTATATTAATGAACATAAATTATCAAAAATGATACCTATGTGGATGTCTCTTCTATAAACATTTAAAACATTGGTCTAGATTATTTTTATGAAGTGAAATATGTGCCATAATCATTAAGTTGAACATACTTTCACAAATTATGAAGTCCAATCTTGTTTAGGCAAGGAATTTTTTTTATTATGAACAAAATCATACTTAAGAGTTCATTATAAAGATATAAGCAATCTCAATGACAGAAGAAATGAAGTATAACTGGCCTAATAGGAAGAGGCTGCATTCAAGAGAAACTGATTCCTGGGACCACAAGATCTCTTGCCAGCTTTTCTCTCCCTCTTCTCTCTCAACTAGTTGCTTCTACTTGCACATCACCCAAATCAGCCACTGTCTCCAAGTCTACGTGACCTTAAAGGTCTAAAGCCTATCATCATCTAACTAACTTATAGCTGTGTTTAAGGGGAGGCAACAAAATTTTGACTGGTTGGTTATCAGCATATATATTGGCTGGCCTGGGGTTAGGTGCCCACCACTGAACCAATCAGCACTGTTTAGGGGAAGAGAGATCCTATAAACTTGTCTGCTGCTTAGACCTACCTGCCTCCTTAATATAGTCAATGGGCAGGGGCCACTCTCAGAGAAATAAATACCCCCAAACAAATCTACCATACTTCTCACAAGAGACCATCAACTGTCGCCAACAATAAGAGCTCAATGAAACAACACATTTACGTAGTTACAACTTGTGAACTGTTACAGGACAGCTATCAACTGGATTTACTTTTTTTTTTTTTGGTGAGGAAGACCAGCCCTGAGCTAACATCCGTTGCTAATCCTCCTCTTTTTGCTGAGGAAGACTGGCCCTGGGCTAACATCCGTGCCCATCTTCCTCCACTTTATATGGGACGCCGCCACGGCATGGCTGACAGGCAGTGCGTCGGCGGGCGCCCGGGATCCGAACCAGCGAACCCCGGGCTGCCAAGCGCGGACTAAACCGCTGCGCCACCGGGCGGCCCCTGGATTTACTTTTGAGTAATCATGGTTTTCTACTTGTCTTTATATGTCTTGATTTGTGAACTGTTACTGGGTGGTTACAAACATCAGACTTGTTTTCTATTTACCTTTATATAACTTACCTTATTACAAGAAAACCACTTCAGACTGTATAAAATGCTTATGTTATTAATGAAAAATAATACAAAGTAATACAGGAAAGACAAATGAAATCTTTGACTACTTTCCCAAAGGTATGAAGTCTAACAGCAAAGCAATTTTAAGTTTTTCTCTCTTATTATAAAAAGCACTGCATGTTCATTGTAGAAATCTTGGAAAACAAGAAAAAGTAAAAATATAAAAACAAAAGACACCCTAATCCTAAAGTAGACCTAATGATTACTAACGTTTTCTTTCTAATCCTTTTTCTCACATGTTACCATAAATGGGCTCATATTTATGCAGTTTTTCAATGGTGGGATAAGGCTGTCACCACCAATCAACTTAACATCACTAAAATTGGGACAATCAGACATTATCTACACCTGATGTGACACAATTCCATCTATGAAGAATTTTTACCAAAAAATACTGAAACCTGAATCTAATCAAGCCCTTAAATCTAACTCCTAATTTACAGAAAATACAAATCAGATATATCTAGAATATAAAACAGTTTACTGAACAACAACATGGTCTTTTCAACCAGTAAATGGCATGATTTAAAAAAGTACAGGTGGGGCAGGCTCTGTTTAAGATTAAGATGACTTGGATACATGACAACCAAATGCAATACATAGACTGAACAAACCAACTAAAAAACAGGAGTACAACAGGGGAAATTTCAATAGATTAAATATTAGATGATATTAAAGAATTATTTTTGGTTTTATTAAGTGATAATGCAAAGAAAACATCCTTTTTATTTATTAGAAATGCAAGCTCAAGTATTTAGGTTTGAAATGTTATGATATCCAGAATCTATTTTAACATACTGCAGCAAACAACAAAAAAAAAAGCAAATATGGTAAAAGGCAAATTATTATTAAACTTAAGTATATGAAGTTATTAAATTGAAGTGTATAGAGGTTCATTATAATGTTTGTATGAATACCTGAAACTTTTCATAATAAGTTTTAAACTTTTTATCAAGTAACTGAGTCACATTTCAGTTATAATAAACCCAGTAAACAAGCATTTGCAAATAACAGTCCTCCTCTTACATTTAATTTTCTTATAAAACAACTTTTAATGTTTGAAAGCAGGGAAGATCCATTTGACATTAACTAGTCTCTCCTATGAAAGGCAGATAAGACTTCACTGAATGGTCAGTCAAGGTAAACACTGGAGCAACAAGAACAAGGCCAGGGAGAGCCTCTGAGAAATTAAAGGGTGCTGGCTCACCAACTCTCTTCACAGACCATCTCTGCACGGTTAGGGAGTCTTACTTATAGCAAATTTAAAAGGTAACTAATACAGTAAACCAACAACAAAATTACCACACTAACAACCACCACATATGAAACTTTCAAGAACTTAAATCAATCAACTTTTCCCAATTCTTCATATATATATTTTTCCACTTCATAGAAAAATCTTGTTTCCTTTTCGTACTCAACTGTCATATATATATATATATATATATATATATATATATATATATATATATATATATTCACAAACCTTTAGGGCCAGAATAACACCCAAGAAATCACCTAGTCCTGCCTCTCACTTCACAGATGAAAAAGGTGAGGCACAGAGAATGAACAATTTGTCTATGGTTAGTCAGCTCTGAACAAAAGACCCTACTAACCCTTTTCTGGAACCATGAAATTTTGAAAACACAACCACCTGCAAAGGCAGATGGAAAACCCCACTGAAAACAGAATCAAGACTAAAAACGTAGGAATTACAGGAGAAATCATCTGAGTCTTGTTAATGCAATCAGAGTTTACTGGGCAATCATCCCATGCCAGACCTTGTTACTATGGATATAAAAATAAAAGAAACGGCTGTATTCTCAAGTAGTTCACAGTACAGTTTGGGAGAGAAAAACATGTAACCATAAATACTATGTAATGTGGTAAGTGCTGTTATTACAGGTAAGTACAAGCTTCAACAGTGGCATGAAGAAGGCAGTGACCAACTTGGACTGGGAGAATCAAAAACTTCACAAGAGGAAGTGATTCTTGAACTGGAGACTGCCTGACAGATATGAGGGAGAACAATATTCTGAACAGAGCATGTGCAAAGTCTTGCAACAGCTTCAAGTATTTGGGAAAAGGGTTTCATAGAACCAAAGCTATGGGTAGAAGAGAAATGGAGAGGTAGGCAGTCAATTTTGTACTCTTTCAAGTACATAATGGAAAAATATTGTGGGTTCTTTAACCAAGGGAGCAACAATGTCAAGTTTGCATTTTTCAAAGGATAGTTCTAGCAGCAGTGTAGAAGACAGGCTGAAGAGAGAGGGACACTAGAGAAAAGGAGACCAGACTGCTGGCTAGTAGAGAAAAGATAAAAGATAATCGCTCTAAGTAAAGAAATTATCCAAAGCCTGGACCTCTCCCTGAGTAACACATCCATATAACCAAATGCCTACTAGTCACCTCCTCATTAATATCTTGAAAGGACCTAAACATATCAACCGTATCTAATGTAATCATGATCTTCCTCCTACCACTCTCCCACACACCCCCAAATAAAACAAATTTGGTCCTCATCCAGACATCTCGTGTTTCTTAGCTCAGTGCATACCACCACCATTCCTCCGGTTACGTAAGCCAGACATCTTAGAGACATGCAATATACTTCTACTCTCTCTCAATGCACATATCTAATAGATCACCAAGTCTCATTGGTTTGACCCTCTAACTTTTCACCATCTCCAACACCATTCCCTCAGTCCAAGTTGTTACCTCTTGACTGGACTGCAGGAACTGCCTAATTCATCTCTATCTTCCCTCTAATATTACTTCACATTGCTACCAGAATTATATTTTTTTAAATACAAATGTGATGTCACTCTATTCCCTCTATCTCTACCATTCCCCTCACTTAAAATCCCTCAGTGGGTGAGGGTAAAACAAAACTCCTGACTTGACCATCACCACACTCATGTTGGCTGTTTCCGCTACTATCATACTGACTTTCAGCCTGTAAATAACGAGACATTATTTAACATGTTAAATAACAGTAAATGTTTCATGTTCCCTCCTGCCACAGGATCTTTCTTCACGCTGCTCCTACTGCATTTTCCTTTCTTCTTCATCTAGATAACTTCTACTGCTTCTTGGAACATCTCAGTCCAATTGTCACAGTCTTTCCTGACCAGATCAAAGTCCCCTTATTTTACATTCTCACAGCACTACATACGTCTTCACAGCTACATTTCCTTCTTCTGATTACCTGATTAGTTGTCCATCTCTCCCATTAGAACTGCCTCATGAAAACAAAGATTGTCTTTTACTCAAAACGACAGTTCCAACACTTATTCACCACGTATTACATACAGCAGAAACTCAAATCTCTATTGTATAACTGAAAGAATTAAAACAAATGAATTTAACAGTAGAGACGCATTCAAGGGGACAGATTCAAGAGTTATCTCTGGGATACAGAAATACAGATTTTAATTATTAGATGTACAGAGTATTTTTGGTATGAGTAATCATGATGCCACTAAAAAAAATATGGGAAGAAGAGTAGGTAGGCTTGGATAGTAAAAAACAAGTTTGGGTATGTTGAGCTTGAGATGTCTGGGTAACATTCAAATCCAGATAGTAAGTAATTAGTATGTATTCTAAAACTAACTGTGAAGTCTGAATTAAAACACAGATGAGTGTGTACCAACGTGTGCAAAAAGAGCAAGAAAGAGAAAGAGAAGCCCTCAAAACAAAGAGACTGAACAAGGGAAGTTCAGAGTGAGATAAAATTGAAACAAAATCAGAATCTCAGAAACATTAGAGAAGTTTAAGGCATTTAATAAAAAGGCCACAAATGAGACAATAAAGGGAGCAAAGAAGAAAATTAGAAGACAACTGTATCACAGAAGTCAAAAGAATTGAGTTTTTAAAAAGAACTGTCAATAATGTCAAATGCCAAAGAGTGATCAAGTGAGATAAAAAAATGATCAATGATCAATCACTTGCCAATCAGTAAGTCATGAGGACAGAGATGGTACTACAGTGGACAAGAAGTGAGGAATTAGAAAGACAGTGAACATGGACTATTTTTCCACGAAGTCTGCAAAGGAAATGAAGGACAGGGAGGGACACTTACCAGGAGTTGGGGGTCAAGGAAGTATTTTGTTTGCTTATTTGTTTTTAAAATGAAAGACTTGAGTGTATTTATATGTTTAAAGGAAGAAGCCAGAGGTTGAAAACATGAGATGGAAAATATCTGATGGAACACGGTATGAGTCATGAGGGATTTTACCTTAACCAACAAAAGCAGCAGAACAAACAAGCTATGATATGAGAAGGGTTTTTCTTTCTCAGGGAACAAAGTATGGATGTGTGCAGATGAACAGGTGTTCTAACAGGAGACAGCATATCATGGAGGGGGTTGTGTTCCATACTAAAAAAATTAGATTTTTATCTATGGGCAACCAAGAGCTAGTTGAAAGCTTTTAAGGAATAGAGTAATAAGATGACACCTATATCCTGGGGGCTGGGGGCAGGATCACCTTAGGGGTTATGATGTAGCCACTGGGAAACAGAAGCTGATCTGAAACACCTAAACATGTTCCAAATACGCGCCAAGAGCAGGAGTATTCTATATCCTCACTTGTGCTTCTTCTCAGTGATGTGCTATTCAAAGATGCTCTGGCTGACACATCACAGGTCCCTTGGTCCCTGAGAGAGCTTAATTTTCTTTACTGATTTGATATTGTTATAGGCCACCTTCAACACAATGGTTTTGGTCTATTTTCCTCTCTCTGATCATTAGGAGGAAGAATATAGTCACATTTTAGCATTTTCACAACTTTCTTCTTCACATTTTCCTCCAAAACTACTAATAGGTAGGAAAAACAAAATGTATAATACAAAGAAATTTACAATAGTAAAAATTTTAAGGACAAAAAATAGTCTCTCACATGTAATACCAAATTTAAATCAGAATTCTAGGTCAAATTACTGCCAGGGTTTAAACAACAGAATATGAATCTACCTCTTTTCCTATACTAATGCAACAAAAGAGCTACTCTGGAATTCATCACGTCATTTATGTGAAAGTGTAAGATTAACAATTGTATAAAACAATAGATTTTTTGAATAAAATATTGAGGTATATAGAAAACATATTAAACTGGTATCTGCTTCTCCACAATTGGGCACAGTGCTGATAATTCATATCAAGATGATTATGTTAAGCATTTAACAGAAAAATTCACCATTCTCAGAATGATTAAATGAGTCACTCTTGGAGAAACCATCTTAGCCAATGGCAGACTCAAAATAACTCAAATAAATCTACTAGAAAATGACAAAGAATTTTGCAAAACTATCCTTTAACAGACTTTTACTTAAACTAAAAATTACAGGTGATTTAGGGCAAGTCAGAATTATGTGACTTTTTATATCATCATCAAACTAAGCATAAGGAGACTGTTGATTCTGTACAAGTCTCCTCATTTAGTGTTGAACTCTGTGCTGGAATACAGAGGTTTCCATCAAAGCGAACTATCTTTGACTAAAAGAATAACATTAAGGAGTAAGGAATCAAATGACACCAAATGCCACTGCCTAATTCATCCTACCCTTCCTCTCTCCCAGTCCTCCCCACTACCCACCTTTAAATAGAAGTACACAGCAAACCACTGGGTATTTAAGTATAAACCATACATACTCTCACATCAGTGGTTGAGTAAACAACCACTCCCTGGCCAAACCCTCTCCCCTTCCCAGTTGAAAAACGAGCCTCTTCCTGGAAATCTTGCTAAAATAAAGGGGAGTAAAAGGAGTGGGGAGGAAAGGGCTTCTTTCCTTATACTTGTTTTGCCTCTGTTATAGCATCCATATGCCTTTTGTGTCTCCCTCATTAGCCTCGGAGTTCTTCAAGGACAGAGATAAAACCTAACGCATTTTACTGTTGTTTAATTGTATGCTTTCCCCATTAAACCACAAACTGAATCTTTTCTCCACCATGTTTAGCATTGAATTCCCAAATATTATAAGCTGATACCTGTTGAATGAATTTACTCATTGTTGAATATTCTTAAAGGCTTTCAATAAGTATTCGCTAAATAAATGGCCCAGTTGAATGTGTCCCCTTATAAACTTTTCAAATACTTTTTTTAAAAGTCAATTTAAAAAGGTGGTAATTGAATTCCAAACTTTTAAAAATGGGCCTTGTGAATTACTTTCATCCATAATGCAAAAACAATCTATTCTATAATCATAGTTAATTTTTCAATACCTAAAATAAGTGAAATACATGAATACGTCATTGGGTAGGGTTTTTGGTTGTTTTTTTAACCTGCTTTTCCGCTAATATTAGTCTTTTACTATAGCAACATTACAACTTCTCTGGGGAGAAAACTTCAAACTCTGTGGACATTTCCTAGCCTAAAACTGGTTTTAAAGGCTTCTAAGTCCCTAATGGCAATACACATATGGTTATTCAATAGGGGAAATTTCCTCTGTAAAACTCAGCCTGTGAAAAAGTAAAAGCAAAATACTTCAATTCTCGAAAGAAGACGCATACCACAAACGTTTACATTCAATTCCTCCAACCTAAAATAATGGCTATTTAAGTTAGGTAATTTCATGATTCCCCAAAGGTGTTTTTTTTTCTTTCAGCTAAAATTATGTAAAATTATGCCACACACATAAACTTGCCACACTAAAAGGCTCTTAGTGCCTCTCAAAATATTTCTTTGGGTTGTCTTAAAACTAAATCCTTACCTAACAAGGAGCTCATTTACATTCCCATTCAAAGAAATTTGTAAATGCAGTAAAAAGCTTTCAAAATAAAGGAGTTATACAATATACTCTCATAACACCAGAAAACATTATTTTAAAAAATGTCCAAAACTATTACCGTTTCCTATGGAAAACAATCTAAGTGTTGTTCTTTTGAACTCAATCTTGTACAATAAAGGATTTAATTTATTTTAAGCACTGGAATGGCTACACATTTCACAGAGAGTTCTCATCATAGCTACTAAAATTGAAATACAAGATAGTGAATCTTCCGAAAGGCGATTCACGTTATGCTTAACTGAAGACAAGAAGAAATCGGGTTTCTATTTAAGATCTTCACGCACTTAAGTATTCCTCAACAGAAACCTATTCAGTTTAACTCTCCTCCCTAAACTACCCTACATACTGAAAACAAACAGGCCAAACAGTCCCTTGGACTCCTCAAGGCTCACCAAGTCAGACTAATAATTTGTCACAGGCATTGCTACAAAATAAACCAACGGCACTCCAGAGCTGAGTGACACCCATTAGCCTTCTCGGGGGCTTGTTGGGAAACCCCTAACGTAAAGGCAGAAATCACAAACAGTGAAGATTCCGCAGCAAAGGAACCAAGTAAAGAGGCTAAACAAGGGCAGACGCACAGCAGGTCTGACCTACGCGGAAAGTGAGCCCCGGAAGCCGTCTACTAGTGACCTACTACCACCCCCGGGCTGCCGCGAGCCGCCCCGCCGCACGCGGGTCTCTGCCCGCACGCCCGGCTCCCCGCCTCCCGCGCTCACGGACCCGACAGCCGAGCTAGGAACCGGAGAGGAGGTGGGAGCAGCCCCCTGCGCCGGAGGGCGGAGGCGGGGGCCCGAGGGCCCTCTCTCGGAACCGAGTCCCGGACCGCCGCCCCGCCAGCGACCCACGCACTAGCGCGCCCCCGGAGCCCCTCCCCGCCGAGCAGAGCGCACGGCCTCGGTCACCGCCCACCACGCCCGCCCGGACGCCGCCCGCCACCCCGGCCAAGGACAAGCGCCGGCGCGAGCAGAGCGGCAGCACCGGGAGGCGCCCGCGGGCCCGCAAGATGGCGGCGGGCCGGGCCCCCGGGCACCGGGCGGCACCGGGCAAGGAGGGGGAAGCGGGCCGGGCCCGGGAGCGCCGCCGAGAGCGGAGGTGCGGGCGTGGGGAGGGGCCGCGGCCCGGCGCCGACCTCCCGCACGCCCCCCGCCCGGGGCTGTCCTCCGCTTGCTTACCTTTGAATTTGAGGTCTGTGGGCGGGTCGAGGACCAGGATCTGCTCGTGCTTCGCCATGGCCCCGGAGGCGGACGCCATCGGAGACAGCGTAGAGCGGGGACGCGCCCGCGGCGGCGGTTTGGGCTAGGGGCGGGGGACAGTGGCGCCGGCTCGGCCGGGCTCTACGAGGGGCCAGCTCACGGCTTCCGAACCCCGACGCCCGCCGCTCTGTCAGGGGCCGCCGGGCCGCCCGCTTGGTCAGCAGCTCGGGTCTCACAACTGACTCAACCCCAAACCAGCCGCCGCGGCCGCGCGCACTGCGATCCTTGGCGCCCCACGTGACGGCGCCTGCGTGCCGACGTGCGCGCACCGGCGCCGGGGCGCCTCTCGCTCCGCCCGCCCTCGAGGCCCTCCCAGGGCGGCGCGGACTGATGCGCCTGCGCGCTCCCGGCCCGGCCGCCGCTCCGAGCGCAGCGCGGCTGGCAGGGGACGAGGTGGGGACAGGCGTAGGGCTGAGTTCCGTGGGACCCACGCGGTGCGCACCTCTTGGCAGCAGGGCGCAATCCTCGGTCACGTTTAGCTTGAATTAGAAAACTGGAGAACCCGCTATGGCAGCGCCTCACCATCTTCCGAGCGGGAATGCCTGATGGAAGGAAGGCGTAGCCAGGCTCCTTCACTACAACTCCCAGCATGCTCCTTGCGGGCCCGGCCCCTGTGCGGCCCTGCGTGGTGGCTGCCGGGAGCGGTGGTAGTGGCTGGCTGTGGGCGGGAAGGAGGACGGGTCCGTCGGGGAGAAGGGGGTCCGTGGGGGGAAGGGGGTGGGCACACCGACACTCGCTTGGGCGCTCAGTGCGTCTCTTTTGCGCTAAAAAAGAAAAGCAAACACTTTTGGAGACTGACCCGAGGTCCCTGGTTGGAAATATAAAATATACCCTGTGGAAAACATGCCGGGATTTGTCAGTTTGTTCTCCAATTCTACCCATCCCTCTGTTGGAGCTAAATTCTCCGTCGTATTCCAATCCAACCTCTCCTGCTTCCTGAATCCTCCCCAGTGATGCAAAAGCACATGAGGAAACACACCTCGTTTAAGAAGCAGACGCGTCGTTGGGGAAATCTGACAAGACACGCATATCAAACTAGAAATAAAAATCAATATCTACAGCGTTCAGTTGCTGGGGTCTGTTCTTCAGTTTTGATTAGGAATAGACCCAAACCGAAATAGTTGTCACGTTCACATGTTAGGAAATGAATTCCATCTGCATCATTTGCGGTAGCTGTAGTAAACTGAACCAAATGAGAAAAATCCTATGAGCAAAATTGCTGACAAATCTGTAACCGATTGCCAGGGTAATCGGACAGGAACATCAAATGATACAAGTGAATGTGCTGTAAATAAACCTTTATAGTACTTGAATTTAAATCCCAAGGAAGCACCATGAAACAAAGGACGTGTTGACGCTGCTGCCATGAAGGAGCAGCCCAGTCTGTCTAGAAAATACATGAAACAAATAGAACAGTAGTCTAGGTTTAGACACAAAGTCCAAGTTTTCATGCGCAATCCAGGTCTCAGAGCCCTTCAGAATAGCTAACCTAGCATTCACAGAAGATCGTGCTACACAAGAGCAGTGTATCTTCAGCCATGAAAACCTCAGAGGGTGGGAGTGCTTAGTCTTGTCACCTGGTAACAGTCTGAAAAGTGTGTTCTAACTTTACCGTTCTTTTGATTTCTTTTCACAAAATTTATTTTGAAATTTCAATGATCAATAAAAGGAGACTGCAAAAATTGCATGTCTGTCAAAAGTGGGCTTAAGGTTAAAAAAATTTTTTTTGAGGGGCCAGCCGGGTGGTCTAGTGGTTAAGCTCTGCACTCTCTGCTTCAGCACCTGAGTTTGCAGATTCGGATCCCTGGCATGGACCTACTCCACTCCTCGGCCATGCTGTGGCAGCGCCCACATACAAAATAAAGGAAGATTGGCACAGATGTTAGCTCAGAGCCAATCTTCCTCCCCTGCCAAAAAAAAAAAAAATTTTGAGGTTGACAATCACTCCACAGGATGCTGTCCCACATATGTTTAGTTGTGAACTGACAACCCTAAAGCTGTCACAAACTCCAGGTTTTTTGCTTGCCTAAGGACTCTTATCCACGGGCAAGTTCACCTTGGCTGAACTGTCTCCTCCACAGCTAGATGGACACTTCTCTTACCAGAAAGCATTTGGGAATCCCCAGTGTGCAAACAGCCAATTGGTGGGTATAGCATGCTGAGGAAGTTCCTAGTCACTCTTCTATGGGACAATGGCTACCCATTCACCATGAGTTCAATGGGAAGCCTGAATTGGATGTAGTAGTCCAGTTTCCCAGTCTATATCATTAAGAAACCTCTGCCCATTTAAGTCATCACTTTTGGAATCAACTTTTGTCTTCTCAATATTGCTTTGAAAATTATACAGATATAGTCTTAAAATCTGTAAGATTTTAAATATCTGGTGGTCTAAGAATACACAAAACATCTTTCAAATAATTCCCCTATTACAATTTTAAAGCATTGCCTTAATAATGACTCAGAGTCCTCTTGAATCATCTACTCCCCATTAAATAGTGTCCTATTTAAGTGGTTTGTGCTTTGGTAGTTATTAATATCTTTCTTGTAGCAGTTCAAAGAACTTTACAAACATTGTCACATGCTACTCAGAACAACCTTATAACAGCAAGTGTTACTTTTGTTGTGAAATATGGAAATGAAAACAGGTAAAAGCATGTCATGTCAGCAATAGAGCTAAACCTAGTGGAGGGGAGTTGCCCAATTTTCCATTCTGTGCATTTTTGCTCTTCCCAAAACTACAGTAAAATGATAACTGAAAGTGATTAAGGCAGCAATTTTAAATGTAATTGACTTATCTATGTTTAACATTTAAGCTAGGAATGGAGAAACATGGGACCTAATGTTCATTATTTACTCTTTTTGCATTGATTAATGCAGCACATAAAGGTCTCAAGTTATTAGCAAAATATATATATTTAAGTATATTTCTCTAGCTTCCAAGTTTTCATGAGTCTAAGAGATATGAAGGCCTTAAATATTACTTTAACCTACTTGAATCACCTTTGGACAGGTTATCTCTAATGGGTTTGGCAAAGATCAAAAAAAACGTTCCCAGTACTGGATAACAAAGTATAACCATCTTCCCCATAGGTAAACATACTAAACTTTACTATAAGGTGCTCTGTATGTAATTACGAATTTGTTTAGGATCAATTCTCTGCATAATTCAATTCAGTAAACATTTAAATGGTCATACTTTTATTAAATATTGAGACAATAAAGCGTATTGAGTAAGAGTATAGGCTTCAGATCTGAACTGTTGGATTCAAGTCCTGTTTTCCACTGTGTTGTCTTAGCATCTTACTTTACCTCTCCATGTCTGTTATATCTGTAAATTGGGGAGAATAATAATACGTACATCCTAGGTATAAGTTAAGTGTTTATTGTAGCACATTTGTCAGACTCTGTAAGAAATATAGATTCCAAGAGAAGGCAGAGAGAAGCTTCACCAGATAAAGTCAAGGCTAGAAGAAGAAGAGTGAGAAAAAAGCCTTATCCTGGGGATTTTTCTCTGTATGACCATTTAAAGCAGTTAAAACTATAAGATTAATAATCTTTGTTTATGAAAAATAATTTGAAGAATATGGGCTTTCTCTATTAAACTTTTATATCGTAAAAGCAATATGTTCTTATTGTAGCAAGTGACACAATCCAAAGACATATGAATAAAAAGTTTCCTCCTATGCCTCACAATTTCCACTCCACTTTGAGTAACCAATGTTCACTGCCTGGGTTGTGTATCACTCCCCAACTTTATCCATACTTGTAAAAACATAGGTAGTTGGTTTTGGGGTTTTTTTTTTTTTTACAAGAATTCTAACATATTGCGTACTGTGCAATTACTTTATTCATCTAACAGTATATTATCCATATCTGACCAAGTCAATTGGCATAGATTTAACTCCGTCTTTTAATAGCTGAATCCATAGACTAGATTACCGTACTATGGTACCATTCGTTTCCTTATTGATGAACATGTAAATTGATCTAGGCTTTTGTGTGTGTGTGTGTGTGTGAGGAAGATTAGCCCTGAGCTAGCATCTTTGCCAATCCTCCTCTTTTTGCTGAGGAAGATTGGCCCTGGGCTAACATCTGTGCCCATCTTCCTCTGTTTTATGTGGCACACCTGCCACAGCATGGCTTGAAAAGTGGTGAGTAGGTCCAAGGCTGGGATCTGAACCTGCAAACCGGAGCAGCTGAAGCAGAGTGCGTGAACTTAACCACTACACCACTGGGCTGGCCCCCTTGATCTAGGCTTTTATACAACAAATAGCTCTGCAGTAAACATCCTTATACACATATCTTTAACATAGGATGCACTTTTTTCCACAGGGAGATTTCCAGTGGTGGGTCAAAGATATTTCCTATTTCAATACATACTGCATACTGTTTATCGGAAGGGTTGTAGTAGTTCACACTTCTATCAGGAACATATGAGGGTGTCCATCTTCCCCATCCGCACCAAGTGCTAGATCCCACTCCACACCAGCAGCTGAAGAAGGGGCATATATAAGTATACTTGGATTGTTTGCATCAATAGTTTTGGCCCCCAAAATTGTACATTTTCATTGAAGACATCCTTGTACATTGAATCCATTTTCTCCTGTTGCTACTTGCATTTTCCTTCTCTAGATTGCAAAGACTAGAGTACCTGTAAGCAACCAGAGATTCTCCACAGCTGCTAATGTGTTTTCTCCCACAAATACAGTTATTGTTAAAGGAAACCAAACAAGAAGAAATCAAAAGATGCCTATGAGCATTAAAGCCACACTTGACACCTTGCCTGACTTCTCACAGTCTCCGAACACAGGCTCCTTTGCACAGCCCTCAAACCTGGAGCAGAAGTGAGTGAAGAGCACAGGTTGCACAGCAGGCACACTGCATCCAGGCTCCAGAGCTTGGTGCCCGGAGTTGTTGTACAATGAAACTCCATGGCTTTCTCTATAAAATGGCAACAATATAACACATATTTCATATTGCTTGTGAGCACTAAATGATATAGTGTGTATAAAGTGCTTAGCATAGTGCTTGGCAAATAGTAAGCTTTTAATAAATGATTGTGGTATGATAGCTCACAAAATTTGATATCTCCTTTGAAATATAAGCTGTATACATGTAAGTTGTCAGATATTTAAATCCACAACCAAATGTTAGCTTCTTAATAAGATACTTCAAAAATAGAAGATAATTTTCCAGAGTTTTCTGAAAAGAATGAGGATTGGGTTTTCTGTATTCATTTATTCCAGTTGTTGGTTGATGACCTGTTTGGAGCCAAGCCCTATGGTACAGGCTGGGGCAGACACAAATAAGTCTAATACCTAATGGCTTTAGCCATTGCCAACTGCTAATATGTTTGAATGAAGTTGAAGCCAAGTATGTAGATCTAATTTTATTTCAATGCAATTACATGGCCAGGTCATGGAAACTTGTTGAAGAAATTCATAGAGCTGCTTCCTCAGATTGAGGACTTTCTTTGGAATTAAAAGGCTCCGGGAAATTTAATTTATCATAGCCTCAGTGGTTCACAAGATTTCACTTTCTTACTGATGTGATAAAAATACTCAAACCCTCGAAAAAACATACATGTTGCCTACTTTCTTCATATTCTGTTTATCTCCTCTCAGCTCCCTTTAAATGACTGATCTGCCAATGCAAGAGCATGCTGCCAAAGAGTAAAAGTCTCTCCAACACCAGGACTCCACCTCCAGAATTATAGCATTGATCCCCTCCTCTGGCTGGATTTCACCTTCCAGAGTAACTTCAATATGCCCACAACTGCACGCTCTGTGGACAGGGACAAGAGTCAGCACTGGGACTGACCTGCCAGGCTGCCACTTGCCCAGTTTCCCTGCCATGGGAGGGTGATTTGACACAGCTCAGACAAATGAATCGAGCACATGGCAACTGGGATATAATTATTCCTATTTTTAATCTGGTCAAAGATCAATAGAATTACAGATTTTGAAGAATTGCAAAGCTAAAGAATGGAAATGAAATCACAATTCAGATGCAAGCTATGGGTTTTAATGTGTATGAATTGTTCTTTAAGTTTCTATAGTTACATATAAAGTGCAATCCAGATAATGTGTGGTTTATCACACATCAATCTTACCAGCATGGTTCAATATCAGAAGAAATACATTAAGCTGAAACTAGACTATGCCCACCAAGAAGATTTAGTAACAATGCAATTTTGGGAATGAGTATATAAATCTTAGAACTGTTTGGCGATGTAGTAAAGGATGCTTGGTCCCTGATTGTACACTCCTTTTATGAAACTATTGAGATGGAAGCTGAATATCACTATAAATTTTGTAAACCTTGAGTCAGAATAATTCAATCTCTAAAGAATGGCATTCTTATTGTCTTTATTTAAAATGGTCAATGATTAATATGAGGCCTATAACTTAATGTAAACCCCCTGAAAGCAGGGACTTCATGTTGTTCACTGCTATATCTCCAACATCTAGAACAGGCCTGGGATACAGAAGGTACTCAATATATATTTATCATTTTCAAATTTTTATTTTGAAATAATTTTAGACGTACAGAAAATTTCTAAAAAGAGTTCAGAGAATTCCCCTATACCTTCCCCCCAGCTTCCCCTAAAGTTAATATTTTACATAACCATAGAACAATTATTGAAGACAAAAATATATTGATTCAATATTATTAACTAACACATAGACCTTCTTAGAATTTCTCCAGTTTTCCCATTAATGTCCTTTGACTTGTCCAGGATGCAATGCAGGACCCCACCTTGCATTTAGTTGCCATGTCTCCTTGGTCTCCTCCAATCTGTGACAGCTCCTCAGTCTTTTTTGTCTTCTATGACCTTGATATTTTTGAAGAGTATTGGCCATTTATTGTGTACAATGCCCCACATTTGGGGTTTGTCTGATGTTTTCTCCTGACTGGGTGGAGATTATGCATTTTTAGCAAGGATACCACAAGAGTGATGTCCGGCCTTCCCCGATGCATCCTGTGATATGTGCAGGATGCCAGTTTTGCTCATGTGGTTAAGGTGTAGTCCTCCAGTAAAGTTACTATAAAAAAAGTTACTATAAAAGTTACTGTTTTCCCCTTTGTAATAAGTATCTTGTGACGAGATACTTCAAGACTGCAAATACTGTGTTTCTAATCAACTTTCACTCACCAATTTTAGCACCCATCAATGATTCTTGCCTGCAATAATTGTTATGAGGTGTTTGCTTAATAGTGATTGTCTATATCCATCATTCCTTCTACATTTATTCATTGGGATCTACTGTAAGGAACAGCTGTCCTTTCTCCCCCATTTATTTATTTATTCGTCTTTTTATTTATATAAGTATTGACTTGTGGGAATTTATTTCATTATCATCCACTACTATCGTTATTTATGTTGTTGCCCATTTTCTCCCACGTGTGGCCTCTGGGAGCTCCTTCAGGTTGGCTCCAGTGTTCTTTCAACGTGCCTCCATCATTTCTTGAGCACTTCCTTACTTTACAGTACCACATCTTTCAGGATCATCCTGTATTTTCCCTGCTACATCCCTGAGGGCCCTGGTTCCTTTTATTGGATAATGGTATTTAGAAACCAAGATTGGCCACTAGATGTGCTCATGCTACTGGAATGTCATCACCTTTAGGCCCCTTCAGAGAGCAAAGCTAGGAAATACATATACTAAAATATACCCACATGTATATTGAGCTCTGTATCCATCTATATTTATATTAAAAACCATGGGTTCATACTGATACCTTCCGCTCCAATCCAACATCACAGATTTCATGCTAGCCTTCTCCCCCTTTCCTTACTTGTAGCTCTCATTACCCACAATAAAAGTACTTATTTGCTCAATTCTAGAATGCATATAGAGTAATCTCAGAATTGCTAACCCACACCCCTGTGAAAACAGATTTACCAACTAGAGCACGATTTTTGTGTACAGTCATTTTGTCTTTTACTTTACAGTGCACAGTCAAAATACTGTTTTCCAAAGTTACTTAGGTAAGTGCTTTTCTTTCCCACCCCTTTCGCTGCAGTTATATTATTCACTTGTAATTCAATTAAATTCATTTTTACCATTTGTATTCCGTTTTGCCCCTCCCTTTTGTTTTAACTGTTTATTTTGGGGATATGTGAAGCATTAACACAGTTCTTAGAATCAAAAATATACTTTTTTTCCCCTTTGGTACAAATGAGCAGATACATGTTTATTTTCTTACATAACTCTCATTTTCACTTGAAGGGTAGAATATTATATTCTTTTTTGCACTTTGCTTTTTTAACTTAATATATCCTGGAAATTACTCCATATCAGTTCCTAGAGGGCTTGCTTGTTCTTTTTTCTTTTTGATGGGAAAGATTGGCCCTGAGCTTACATCTGTGCCCATCTTCCTCTACTTTATATACAGGACATGTGCCACAGCATGGCTTTGATAAGCAGTGCGTAGGTCCACTCCTGGGATCTGAACCCGCGAACCTGGCCACCAAGGCAGAGCATGTGAACTTAACCACCACACCACCAGGCCAGCCCCTCCTCATTCTTTTTTACAGCTGCATATACTCCATTGTGTGGATGTTATTCATCTACTTTCCTATGTATGAGCATTTGGGCATTTCCAACATTTTGCAATAAGCAAATAAGGCTTCAGTGAATAACCTTGTACATGTGTCTTTTCATTTGTTTTTGTTCATTTGATCACTTAGCCATCTCTTCAGTCAGGTCTATGTGCAGGGTACAGTCCTAGAAGTGGGATTTTTAGATCAAAAGGTAAGTGTATATGTAGTTTTAGGTATCAATAAATTCCCTTCCTTTTTTCTTTTTTTGTTTTTGCTGAGGAAGATTAGCCCTGAACTAACATCTGTGCCAATCTTCCTCTACTTTATATGTGGGTCGCCATCACAGCGTGGCTGATGAGTGGTGTAGGTCCACGCTGGGATCCGAACCCACGAACCCAGGCCACCAAAGCAGAACACGCCAAACTTAACCACTACACCCGAGACTGGCCCCATTGCTTGTTGTTTTTTCTCTTCCAGAAGCTATGTGTTTCAGAGTCCTTCAAAAAAAGCATAATTTTGATTCCTTTGTTGGTAGACCATGCTCTGAACTCTCAGACCCTGTTTTACTAGGTTCAGACTTAGGGTGGACCTAGTCTTTTTGGCAGTGGGTTTAGATCAGCCTTAGACCCCGTGCTAGCTGCCTTCATTTCCTTTCTCTGCAGTTTTTCTCACCTGTCTTTGCCCACCACAAAGCCTCGCAGTGGGACAGTTGTAGGACAGGAACATGAGAGGTGCACCCTGGGATTACCACCTCCACTGTTTTTTATTATCCACCCCTAAATGTGGCTATAATGCAACACCTGTCCATTTTCACCGTGCACCCAGAGCTATGCTGACCAACCTATAAACCAAGCTTGAGCTCCTTTCTCCTCTTTCAGCTGCTTGCACAGCCATGGTGGTGAGCTGGGGGAGGGCGCTGGGGCAACCCCCATGCATGACGTGGGGTTTGGGCTACCTGCTCATGCTGTTAAATTGTGCTCTCTTTTCTGCTTGCGCTCAATCCCAAATGTATCACGTCCATTTTGTAATGGACTGCTGCAAGACCTGTCGGACTTCACGACTTGGTAGATCTGACGGAAACCCTTACAAGAGTTCACCAGGAGCAGTCCCAGATGCATAGCCACTTGGTGCCCCAGTAACACCAGGATCTGTTTTTCAAAAGGTGTTGGATTCTCTGCTGCAGAAGATACGATCATGCTCCAGAACACTAGGGCTTGCCATCAATTGTGCTACTGTATTTTTTCCCACCACTGACACCTCCAATACCATGGACTGACTCAAAACTGGCTGCCTGCCTTCCGTGTCATCTGAACCAAAACAATATTCCCAATGTGGAATGTGTTGCATCCAGAAACCAGAGACCTGCCAGGCACTGTGCTTCCTTCTTGTGGTAGTGGATGCAAGAACAAGCATTTATTTTTTAATTTGGAGAAAGTATCTCAGCACACCTCTGACCACTGGACTCCTAAAGACTCTCTTAATGTGGCAGGTCCCTGAATCTCCACCATCCTCCCAAGCCTCCAGGACACTAGCCCCTCTTGCTGTCCTGCTGGATGGGCACAATGTCATCAATATAGTGGACCACTGTGACGGTACACAGGATGTCCGGACAGTCCTGGTTTCTTCACACCATATTATAACAGAGAATGGAAAAGCTTGCAATGCCCTAGAGCAAAATAGTAAATATACTGTTGTCCATTCCACATGAATACACGTTATTTCTCTTCAGAATAGAAAAGAACACATTTGCCAAGCCATTGGCCACATCACATGTACCTGAGGACTTATTAATTTTAACAACAATGCTGTTCTGTGCAGCAGCTGCAATGAAACTACAGTTTGGTTTAGTTTGTGGTATTCTACCATCTGTTTTCTGCAGGCACCAGACTGGCTAATCAAACGGAGGCGTGATAGGAGGGACCACCAGCCTGTGTCCTTTCAGGCTGTCATAGCGGCACTAATCCCCGTGATGCAGCATTGCGTTGATTCACCTTTCCGACCTGGGCAGAGGGTAGTTTAAGGCTTACGTCTAGCCTTCCCCACTGTGACTGCTCTCTCCCCACAGGCCAAGGACCCAGAGCTGCCAATTATACACTCAGGGCCCAAGAAAGTGACCACCAGGTGAATGTGTGGTGATAAGGGGGCCAACTGTAAGCCAGACGTTAGGCAGGACTCTAAGGTTGGGACAGAGGGAGGGACACGCGAAGGTGACATTTCAGATCTCCAGGCATCCATGTTAACTATGACTCTGTGCCCAACAATCTTTGAAAAGTCTGGGTATTTCCTTTTCCCCAGCGTATAGTGATCCAAGCAAATGGCCAGAGGTCCCTTTGGCGCAGACCTGAGGGAATCAACACAGTATTTATTTGCTATGGAATTGCTGCATCTGTCCTCCTGAGGACTTAGCCGTCTCTTCAGTCAGTGGCTTCTGAACACGAAAATCGGTTTGGTCCGATTTTCCAAAATGGGGAACATGCCTTTTTCTGGGGCAACTGCCCTCGGCTCACTGCTCCTCTCTTCCTGCATTCCTGCACATATTCTTTCACCCAGCCAAGGAGAAATTCCAGACTATTTCACTTTGATCCTCAAAAATACCTTCTGTTCAAACACCATCTTGCAATCTCTTATTTTCCTTAAGCTTTTGTTTCCCTTCCAATGAATTTGTTAATCAATATTCGGAGGCCAATCTTTCATATGTGTCATATTGACCAGTCTCTCTGTTCAGAACACCAGTGTAGGAGCTAAAGAAAGAGAAGTACAATAAAACCTACAATTGCTTTTTGCATGCAGTGGGTCATAGATCTGCACTCACTGCATAGGCTGTGCTGGAGAATCTGTTCTTTGCTTCTTTCAACTTCTGGTGGCTGCCAGCAGCCCTTGACTTGTGGCTGCATCACTCTAACTTCTGCCTCTGTCCTCACATTGCCTTCTCCTCTGTGTGTGTGTTGAGTCTCCTTCTGCCTTTCTTGGATAATGACACTTGTGATAACATTTAGGGTTAACCCAGATAATCTTCATTTCAACATCTTTAACTTAATCATGTCTGCAAAGACCTTTTTCCAAACAAGGTAACACTTACAGGTTCCTGGGGTTAGGACCTAATACCTTAGGGGCCACAATTCAGTACACTATAGTTGGTGCTAATAAATTTCACATCAACTTAAAAATTTAGTTAAAGTTATCTCTGACAAATAATCCACCATAGAGAAATGTAGTGCCCACATGATATGACTACTACTAGTTGAAAATATAAAAAGTATTCAGTCAACAGATTGTTTTATATGAAGTGAAAATTGTTTCCCTATTTTTAATTCTCTTATAAAAATGACTGAGGCATTGTGAGAAATAATAGTCTACCTAAATTATGTGTAAATTTGCCAGATTACTATACAAACCTAAGTATCTCTTTTTTTTTTTGTGAGGAAGACCAGCCCTGAGCTCACATCCATTGCCAATCCTCCTGTTTTTGCTGAGGAAGACTGGCCCTGGGCTAACATCCGTGCCCATCTTCCTCTACTTTATATGGGACGCCGCCAGGGCACGGCTGACAAGCAGTGCATCGGCGGGCACCCAGGATCTGATCCGGAACCCCAGGCTGCCAAAGCGTGAACTAAACCGCTGCCCCACCGGGCTGGCCTCTCTTTTTTTTTAATAATAAGATTGAAGATTATCAGAAGTTGAAGTGCAAAGGATGCCACAGGCAGATTCAGATCTGCATGCTCAATTTTTTTTCTCACACATTAGTAAATTTTGTTTTGTCTTTTATCAAGGGACAGCAAACCCTATTATGGGATTAAATATCCTATATTTCAGATGGACTTTTTGTCCACCCATCGTATTACCTAATTTACAGTGATATTGGTAAGCATAATCTAGTTAAAACTATCCAGTTTCTAGAAACTCCGCAAGCAATACGATATTAGATTTCTGGTATAGCCCAATGATCTACTTAGAAAAGAAATGGCAAGCATGTTGCTAGGGTGGCACCCAAATGCTAAGATCTTGTTTGTTCTGACCATAGCCCTTGAAGCCAGGATGACCCGACTCTGCACCCTACCTCTGCCCCATTCATCAGGGGTTGTCCCAGTGACAACTTCCTCCACTTCCCACACCTTCCCCACATCATATCACTGGAGCCCATCTGGTCCCCATGCCCCCAGTATAACCAGATTCTGACTTTTATACCCACTGATCACCCCTATGCTTTGGGCAGTCTCTACAGTCCCCTCTTGGTTTCTTGGGTCACGCACTGCTTCACTTTCAGCTTTGTTGTCTTCCTCTGCTCCCTGAGATGAGAGAGACCTCTGCTCTCAGCCCTTGACCCTCAGGAACTCCCCATCCCCCTACTGGTCAGCTCAACTCCTATTCCTCCTGGAGAGGGGACATTTGGACATGTTTCATTTGAATTGTTGAAAAGGCATCTAATTTCCATCCAAGAGGATAAGCTAAGTTTATCAAGATCTCATATTTAAGCAAGTCAATAAACTATAGAAGAATCCTAAGAATTAGAAGTGACTTTATTAATTTTAATTATAAACAGCAGAGTTTTCAGTTTCATATGCACCTCCCCAAAGGACAGCCTATGGGCTCTGAATATTCACTGCATTCAAAACAGTTTATAGCCTGTGAGTAGAGTTCATTCCTGACATATGCATCTGTCTTTCTGCCTTCAGCTTGAATGTCAATAGTAAACATGTGTAGTATCTGAACCTCACATAATAAATCTTGGTCTTATTTTTTAAGCACGTAAGGAAAAAAATCAGTACCATAGAAAAGGATGAATGGCAGCAGCTAGTATCCGACCTACACAACTGCCAACTTTATTTTAGCATTTTTGTATCGATATGCATATATGAAAGTAGCAATCGAAAATGAAGAGGGATTACAATTTGAATTTATAAAACTTTTTTAAAACCCCAGATACTAAAACAGAGATTATTTGAAAGTAAGCATCTAGATCATATGAGTAATTTCAAGCTCAAAGGAAGAGATCAAATTTATTAAGGAACTGAATAAATTTAGGGAGAAAATCAGCAAAATCCATTAACATTGAATTATTACACCAGGATGCTGCTCTGAATCCAGTTATTCGGCTGTTTCTGATAGCATGCCAACACACTGTAGTCTAGCCATGGTTAACTGGCATGATTTAAAGGACATTTAAATTTAAATTAAAACCTTCTCTGGGAGGCAGCTAGCCTCATCTGATGTTTTTGAACTAAGAATCATTAGCTAGCTGGTGACTTCCTCCTGTGTCTTCCTAATGTCAGTGAAAGATATTGATCTATGAGTCATGAGACTTACATTTAGCTTTGCCTTTCGGCACCAAGGCTTTGTGACCTTCCTGGGGCACAGAGAGAAGTAGTCCTTTTCACCTTCTTCAAGCTCTACCAGTTAGGTGGCTCTCCAGAGGCCAGAGACCCTCCAGGGGTGGTTAGTGAAAACAGCAACTAAGCCCTGCAGAGAGCAACACTGTGCTCTGCGTGACAGCAACCCTGCTCTTCTGCGTTCTTCCCCATGCCAGATCTCACTCTTAGTTGGAATCACCGTCTTAACCTAAGAGAAGACGACTCTCAACCTGTGTGCATAAAAGTCATACGCTTCTAAGCCATATGGAATAGCGCGATCACATTTTCTCTCAGTTTTCACAATTTACCTTTCTTCATTTCAGTCAGGGCCTCTCTTTATCAATCTTAACTTCTTTATGTTTATCACTTTCTATTGTAAGTTTTTTATATTCAAATAAATCTTCCTTTTTCCATTCTGGAATTTGAGAATTCTGATTTTCCTGAACCTTGATCCTACAGCCTTGGGCTTTCTCTGGCTCCGTGCTATCTCAATCTCAATATTTGTCATTGTTGCACTGAGTGACTATTTTCACTGTGGGTATTAAAGGATCTGTGATTAAAGTGCCACTATTATTTCAAAATTTGAAGCCTAACTTCTCCTTGTACCTTTTGGGTTATTTTGTTTTTCAGTTAACTTTTATCTCCATAGAATGTACCATTCCACAGTTCCCTTACAAGATCTGGGGAACAAAAATCTTCCAAAAATCACAGTGGAATTGTCTAGGCAACAATATACCATAACTTTTAAATATTTGCTGAATATAACTTATTTGAAATAAACATTTCTGCCTCAAAAAGGCAGAAGTATCGAGCACCCAAGAAGTATGCTATGTAGACCTCCACTATTAAATTAAATTGCTCATACTGAGAGAAAAATAAATTTCAAAGACCTCACTTAGAAGAGTAGATCCCAAAACTGTCTTACCCTGTTTATACCCTTGGCATCTGTCTGAGCGTGAACGTCATAAGTGTTTCATACCCTCTTTTGATCTATATTCCATGTGCCATCTTTAGTGGCCCTGCTGCAGGGGTGCAAAGTGACCCAGGCCTGACCCATCAGAGTACCTCATGTTCCCCAAGACACAGAATGGCTCAGAGATTGGCATGTGACCCAGTCAATCAGAGTCTTTCTGGGTACTTTTACTGTAGTTATTAGGAAACAGGTTCACTTTTTATCTACGATCACGAGCCGTGGAAGCAATCGGTGGTCCACTCAAGACGGGCAGCAGAGCTGAGAAGTGGAAAACATCAGCGTCCTGACGATGTTTGAACCCTCACATCCAAATGAACTAACATCTGTTGTCAATCTTCCTCTTTTTTTTCCTTTTTTCTCCCCAAAGCCCCAGTACATAGTTG
This sequence comes from Tapirus indicus, assembly GCA_031878705.1. Taxonomy (NCBI): domain Eukaryota; kingdom Metazoa; phylum Chordata; class Mammalia; order Perissodactyla; family Tapiridae; genus Tapirus; species Tapirus indicus. Next base: position 58,603,336 of record CM062917.1, read on the forward strand.
CATATCCTAGTTGTAGGTCCTTTTTTTAGTTCTTCTATGTGGTACACCACCTCAGCATGGCTTGATGAGTGGTGTGTAGGTCTGCACCCAGGATCCAAACTGGTGAACCCCGGGCCGCCGAAGAGGAGCATGGGAACTTAACCGCCACGCCACCGGGCCAGCCCCTCTGAGACTATTCGTAATAGAAAGCTGGGAAGGTACAGAAGTCACAACTAGAACACAGAATCTCAGCTTCAGTTCAGCATTCAAAGGCTCCGCCAAAATATCCTTAACCTTGGGCCGTTATGCCCACTCCCTCTTGCTTCAGTCCTCCAAGATTTTGTATTTTCTAGCAGTTTCTAAGCAGCTGGGGTCTCCAAAGTATCCCATTAACAGTTTTTTCTTTTCATTATATACATAAGCAGGAAAAAAACCAAAAATCGAATGAAAGAAAAAATATCCATACATAGAAGTAGCCAATGATAAAACTTTATGCCTCTTATTCAGTTTTTAAATAAAATAGGGCTTATTCTGTTTTTAGTATCTTGACCTTTTTATTCTCTTTTTTCCTTTCTCAGTGAATCTGGAAGAGCAAACCACTCCTCTCCCTGGCTCCCACCCCCTCATCTAAGCATCAACCAGGAGGAGGAAGGACCTCCGTCTAATAAATGAAGTCCAGAAGTCTGGCCAGACCATCAAGAGGCATAACTGACACCCCCACGTCTCTGCCCCAGGAGAATTCAGTGGACTGTAGCCCTTGTTAAGTTAATTAAACAAGGCGGCCATTAGACTGGGGTGACTCTAATGCCATGGTGGTCTACGTATGCAAAGCAAAACCTAACCTTGTAAATGCCTCAAGATTAAGAAATCAAAACCTAAGGACAACCAATCACAAACAGCCAACTAGGCTTTAAGCTACAGACAATCAACAATTTTCTTTCTTTGCTTGTGCACCTTCTCTGTCTGTGTCTTTCCCCGGCTCCTGTCAGCGGAGCGCTCTTATTTCCAGTTTGGTGCTGCCCAATTGAAATCAATTTTGCTCAAATAAACTCTTAAAATTTTTGATATGCCTCAGTTTATCTTTTAACAGTCTGTAAATATGACTTAGCAATGAACCCATTTTCTTATTTCTGGTAGACCTGTGGGACCAATTTGAGAGAAAAGTGATGAAGTGAGGATGCTCCATATAATAATGTGAAGTCCTAACTCCCCTGGAAAAGAAGCAGCCTTGCAAATTATTGGAACAGTTAGGAAGAGGTTCCTGCAGGAGGAAAGTCCTTATGGGGTTAGGTAATTCAGTCTCTGAGGAGTGATTCTGTTGTGGGAGTATGTGTTTGTTCCAACAGTTGTGCTCTGGATTATCAGAAAAATAAGGGACATACTAGTGGGGATTCATACTAGTGGGAGACCTCAAAGAGACTCGACCCACCCCAGCCCTAGCCTCCTTAAGGAACTTGGCCCGCAAAGCCTCCCGTAGACCGTGCAGCCTTACCTCTGGCGGTGTATTCCAAACTGAGTAACTGAGACTTAGGAAGGAAGTGCTGCTGGGAAGGTGACCAATTCTAGGATAAGACAACTCTTGTGGGCTAGGGTTTGGGGTTTCTGGAAGTGTGGGTGGAGATTAGATAAAGGTGATGCTGTGCTGGAGAGTAATTGTCCTGAGAGCAAGGAAGCACATTTAGGAACTGCAGTCTGCACACGATAGGAGCGTGCAGGGGCCAGAACTGTTGGATGATTTTCCTTTAGACTGTAGGGAGAGATTCCTAGGCCCCAGCCCCAACTGCTGAATCTGATTTTTCAATTTCCTAGTCTTACAGAAGACTAGAATCTGAAAGTTTCACACCACCTAGTGCATTTTTATGACCACTAGTGAGGGAAACCCTGATTTAATATAATCCTGAGCTGTCTTTACTTTGCTCACCCCCCTCCTGCACGGGAGAGCAGAAGAGAATTCAACACTGCATTCCCGACTGTCCAGCCCGCTGGGGGAGGAGTAGGAAGTCAGGGAATGCCGTGCCCTGAGGAACAAGAGGTTGGTGATAGGCTCCCACCTTCCTGACACTTCTTTCAAGGCGGAAGAATCATTTGCAGAAACGTGCCATTGGCTTCACTGCCATCTCAGGCCTCAGCATTATGATTCCTTGGTCTATGCTTCAAGGCCTATATTCAAGAGAGACCGCCAACCCTTCTGGCACAGTCTTCTTTTTGGCCTTTGGAGAAGCCCCCGTTTTCACTTTTAGGACTGACTCTGCAGAGCCTGAGGCACAGTGTCTTAGGATAGCCCATTTCTCTGATGTGCAACATCAGGATGCGCCACTGGGGATCCTAAGCCTTCCTTAGAAGTGATTTTCTCTCTGATGCACCCACAGAGGAGTCTTCAGGCCCAACCTCTGAGCCTTCTTGTAAGCTGTTAAGGGCTAAATTGTGTTTCCCCTCCACCAAATTCATGTGATGAAACCTCAACCCCAGTCCCTTAGAATGTGACTGTATTTGGAGATAGGGTCTTTCCAGAGATGATTAAGGCAAATGAGGCTGATAGGCTGGGCCCTAGTGTCCTTCTAAGAAGAGGAAGTCTGGACACACAGACACCAGGGATGTGCACACAGAAGGGCAACTATGTGAAAACAAAACAGTGGGAAGACACTATCTGCAAGCCAAGGAGAGAGGCTGTGGGAGAAACCAGCCCTGCTGACACCTCGATCTCTGACTTCCAGCCTCTGGAACAGGGAGAGATGCACTTCTGCTGTTTAAGCCCCCTGGTCCTGGGACTTCGTTACGGCATCCCGAGCAGACTCACGCACAAGCTGCAGTTGGCCACGTAGTCTGCACCTCTGTCATGGTGCTGTGTGCCAGAGGGTTGTAGCAATCTTCTCTCCTCCTAGCGTTGTTACCCCACATCCTGGCCGTACCAGCCAAGTCTTGCTGACTTTTGTTTATATTTCTCCATCAGTGAAAATGTTTCGTGTTTACTACCCATGTGTTCTTACTCTAATATGAACTGACTGTGGCTTTTGCCTATTTTTCTATTGCAGTATTCTATTTTTCATACTAATTTGTAGGAGTACTTTTTATAGTAAATATGTTGAATCTCATGTCATACATTTGGCAAATATTTTTTCAGTTTTTTGTTTTCTGTTATATTTTGGCATTTAAATTTTTAAAAATTTTTTGTATGTTCAAATCTATTTCTCTAATTGCTTTTGTATTTAGAAAATCCCCTTTCCATCCATGAATCAGATAAATGTTTAATTAAATCTTCTTCAATTGTTTAATGATCCCACATTTTATTTTTTATTCTTTAACCCAACTTTTATTTATTTTGGTGTCTGGCATGGGAATGGGATGTTAACTAATTTCCCCCCAAATATCCAAATTTTGCCATACAATTTTTTGAAAATGATCCACTCAGATTCCATCAAATTGAAATGTATCCTTTTTCATATGTTACTGCTTATGTACCCAAGTCTGATTCTTGGTTACTATTGTGTTTCATTGCTCTCTTTTCTTCCCTCATCAATCCCACTATTGATGTCACTTTACTTACTGGACAATTACTATACTAATTATACACTTTACTCTCTGATAGAGAAACTTCTCTTCATTACTTCTCATTTGAGACTTTTTCCTACCCATTCTTGGCTTTCATTCATTCAATGATTCACCCATTCAATGATTCTCACTGAATTTTTAAGTATTTTATCAAGTTCTCTCAATGATCTCATTGAGATATTGGTTGTGATTACATGAAGTCTACCAGCTAAGTGGAAAGGATCTTTCTTTCAGTCTTTCTCTCTAATGTGGAAAATGGACTGTGTCTCACTTTATTCAGACCTACTTGTTGTATACCTCTCAAAACTTTTAGATTTAGTCTTTTATTTTTTAATATCCTGACCCTGCTTTGTCTTCTTCATCCCATCTTTGTTCTTAAATCTCTGTGCACATCTGCCAGAAATTATGACCCGAGGGATTCTTTGTTTGTTTGTTTGTTTTGAGGAAGATCAGCCCTGTGCTAACATCTGTTGCCAATCTTCTTCTTTTTTCTCTTTTCTCCCCAAAGCCCCAGTATGTAGTTGTGTATCATAGTTGTAGAGTTGTAGCTCTTCTATATAGGACACTGCCTCATCACGGATTGATGAGCGGTGAGTAGGTCCTTACCCAGGATCCAAACCAGCGATCCCCGGGCCAACGAAGCAGAACACACAAACTTAACTGCTATAGCACCAGGCCAGCCCCCTGGATTTAGTCTTAATAATCTTTACTGTTCCTGTTAGCACTGTTGCTAGATGTTTTATTTTTTGTCACTATTCTGAATGAGACCTTTTTCCATTATGAGTCCCAATTACTTGTCACTCAATCAAAAGGAAAGCATTAATTTTGGGATATTACTTGGAAAACTGCCATTTTGTTGAGTTCTCTTATTAATTCAAACAGCTTTTCCATTGATTCTTATTAAGGCTCTAGTTAGATTATCATCATTCGAAGCCAATATGTTTATCTGGAATCCTCCTTCTCATTAGAAGTGCTTTTTATTTCTCCTTCATGTTAACTATTAGAGGTGATAACAATTGCTTGGCACATTTTTTTTTTAAAGTACATGATTCTTTCTTAATTAGCAAAATAGAATGTCCATACTCAAGCTTTCTGCCAGAGAACATAACTTTGACCTGGCTACCGTTTGATGATTATCCAAACAGTCAAGAGAAATGATGCTTACAGTGGGTGGTTTGAAGGATCGGAATGGATTCTCTGGTAGTTTAGATTTTATTCCTGAATCAAACTAGATCATCAGAGAGCCACACAATTGCTCTGCACTGTATTGGCCCTGCAGAATTGCCTTCATAGACTTGTGCTATCCTTCCTGCCTTGACTTACATTAGGCAGTATAAAATCCTGAAAAATCTATCAGAATTATTTTTAAAGATTTTTTTGAGGTCATTGTCCATGCCATCACTTAGTAACCTAAATATAAAGAAACACCTATGAGAGGGCCGGCCCGGTGGCGCAGCGGTTTAGTTCACGCTTGGCAGCCCGCGTTCGGATCCCAGGTGCCTGCCAACACACTGCTTGTCAGCCATGCTGTGGCGGCGTTCCGTATAAAGTAGAGGAAGATGGGCACGATGTTAGCCCAGGGCCAGTCTTCCTCAGCAAAAAGAGGAGGATTAGCAACAGAGGTTAGCTCAGGGCTGGTCTTCCTCACCAAGAAAAAAAAAAAAGAAATACCTATGAGAGAAATGTCTTCAATACTACAGTCCCAGAAGAAGCAGTTGGTATAACTCACTAATATTAGATTTCAGGATCCCTGGTCCTCCAAATTACACAGTCTAAAGTGCCAGGCTCACTAAGTTGTCCAAACAGGGCTTTGGTAGCAGGGGGGGTGGGTTAATTCATTGAAGTCTGGGCCTAGATGTCTAAGCAGATAGAGTCATATTAAAACCAGGCTTGTTCAATATGGAAAACAAGAACAAATCTGAGTGGAAAAAGTCAGAGGAAGGTCTCTCTACCAGAGGAAAAGAACCGATGGGATATATGAATCAATAGTAAAAGCCCATTTACATGATAATACAAAAGCTATATACTTGCACACCATGAGTCTGGAATCCTCTCATTGAAAAGTGCTTTATGATTACAGCTTTGGCTTCTATGAAAAATTATACCAGGAATAGCCATATTAAAATTTTCTGAATTTATTATAAAAAATATTATCAAGAACATCATCCATTGTTCAATGTCTCAAATTTAAGGTCTCAGATGAAAAATTTCATTCAGGAATTTAGTAATGGGAAGGCTTTGACTCCTTTTTCAGATCCCAACGCTTGCTCCTTTTGGGTAATGACATCTGGGGATTGTTGTTTCCCTCTTCTCCCCTCTCCTCCCCCTTGCTAAGAAGCTTAGAACAAAATTTGCCACTCAATCAGAGCAGTGATATTAACCCTCAGAATTGACATATTATTTATTCTCATGTTCCCAATTTCCTCTTACTATTTTATTAGCCTTACAATTAATACTTTTTGTAGGTCATTCCAAATCTTTTTGGAAAAAAGGCCAAGTATGTATGGTATTTTGTTTGCTGTTGGTTAGTTGTTTTTAATGGCTCAGATGAGGTCTATGATTGAGATATTAAGGAGAATCAGAGTAGGCACACGATGGAAGTTCCTGGGGCAGTTCCACTCCTGCAGTTAGCTTAAGATAGGGATTCCAGCTCAACTGGATAAATGAAGAAGCCAGTCTGTTTCCTCCGCAGAGGACTAGAGAATGCATTCCCCATCTAACGGAGGTAGCTGCCACTCGCCCCTAAGATTAGATTGATTTCTCGAGGTAATGCAAGCCCGGATTGCCACATTGTACAATTTTTCAAGAAAAGCTAGAATCCAAGATCTTAAAGGGAATCCTTGTTTTTGAAGTTTTGACAACTAGTTCAAATTCTTTAAAACACTCTGGACCAACAGAAGGTGATAGGGTGGTGGCTGACAGGGAATAGGAGGAGAAATGGGGAGTTGTGGTTCAGTGGGTATAACGTTACAGCTATACAAGCTGAGCAAGTTCTAGAGATCTCTGGACAACAAGGGGCCTGTAGTTAACAATACAGTGTTGTGCACTTCAAAATTTGGTAAGAGAGTAGCTCTCATGTTAATTGCTCTTACCATAAAAAAAAACGGAAGAGAGGCCGGCCGGGTGGCGTAGTGGTTAAGTTCATGCGCTCTGCTTTGGCGACCCAGGGTTTGCAGGTTTGGATCCTGGGTGCAGACCTACACACCACTCATCAAGCCATGCTGTGACAGCATCCCACATACAAAATAGAGGAAGATTGGCACGGACATCAGCTCAGGGCCAAAAAAAAAAAAAGGACAGAAACACACAAGGAAACTTCTAGGGGTGACGGGTATGTTTATTACCTTGATGTGGTAATGGCATCATGGGTGTACGCATATGTCCAAACTCATCAAATTCCTTACGCTAAATATATGCAGTTATTTGTATATATGTGTATGTATATGTATTTTTTTTAAAAACCACAAAAACTTTAGACTAAGCCACCATCTGTGGCCCAGGCCTGGGTCTTTGGGCTCTGAGACATCTGGGAGCAGATACCAGAAACCCAGTTACCAGGGGAACAAAGCAGAAACTTTGCCACCAGGGAGATGATGTCATAATGGCACCAAGGATCACACTGACTTGAACCTGAATAATAAAACTCTTGGTCTGAGAAACCAGAAGTTTCGAGCTCTGTCTCAGATTCCATGAGTATGGATTAGTAGAAAGAGGCCTGGACTTGAAATCTGGAAACACGGCCTTGGTCTCAGCTGTGCCACCAACAAAGCCCGTGCACGGTTGGCGAGCCCATGGAATTCCCTGTGGCCACCATAGCACTCCCCGCACAAGGAGGAGGTTACATGTCATGGGAATCTTTCAATTCTTTATTTCCAAAAGTATCTTATCAGAAACTTGAAAGATATGTGAACCTGAGAAAAGAAGTTCCCACTCACCTTTAAACCATGTAATTCCACAGAAGAGTTGTCTAAATCTCCAATGTTGCTGCTAACACTAAATGAGCTGAATTTTCAAGGGTGAGTGAAAAAAAAAACCAAGATTGAAAAATAGGGGACAGCTGGACTTCCAATCTCCACCAAAGGAATTTCTAAATCACACTTCCCTATCAACAAAAACCTGACCACAATATGCTTTAGTGCTTTGCATTTTGAAAAGAATATGTTAATATTTATAATTTACAAGCAGGTGCCATTTGGGCATACGTTTTAAATATACCTCATCTTTTTTTGTAAATAAAAAATCACAAGCTATAATAAACAGTGCAGTGTTTATTGAACACTTGACTGTATACAAGGCTTTCAGAGTACATGATTACTTTAATTCTGCAATGATTGTTTCGAGTTTTTCCTTAAGGGCGCCACAAAACTCACCCACCTTTTCTTCTTTTTTGTAAAACTGAAAGGTTGGGATGCGAATGATCTCGAGGTCTTTCACCAGCTCCTCACAGTCATCAGCATCCACCTCCAGGAACACCACATCATCGTGCTTCACAGACAGGGAACGGAACAGGGGCCTGATGGTCCTGCAGGGCCCACACCACGTGGCGGAGAAGTCAACAGCCACCAGCCTCTCCCCGGCCTCCTTGAGCGCCAGCTTGAAGTCCTCCTTGCTCAGGATCACCTTCACCATGTCAGCCTCCAGGAGCTCCACTGTCTTTTCTGCTGGCTTCAGGATGTTGCCTTCTATTAGCTGGGTAGTCCCTTCTGAGGACTCGGGGGTATCACCCTCTTTGGACTGGATGGTTTCTTCTGAGGACTTGGGAGTGTCACCCTCCTTGGGTTGGATGGTTCCTCCTGGGGTCTTAGGGGTGTCACCCTCCTTCGGTTGGATGGTTCCTTCTGGGGTCTTAGGGGTGTCACCCTCCTTCAGTTGGATGGTTCCTCCTGGGGTCTTAGGGGTGTCACCCTCCTTCGGTTGGATGGTTCCTTCTGGGGTCTTAGGGGTGTCACCCTCCTTGGGTTGGATGGTTCCTTCTGGGGTCTTAGGGGTGTCACCCTCCTTGAGTTGGATGGTTCCTTCTGAGGACTTAAGGGTGTCACCCTCCTTGAGCTGGATGGTTTCTTCTGAGGACTTGGGAGTGTTGCCCTGCTTGGACAGGATAGTTTCTTCTGAAGACTTAGGGGTGTCACCCTCCTTGGGTTGGATGGTTCCTTCTGAGGACTTAGGAGTGTCACCCTCCTTGGGCTGGATGGTTTCTTCTGAGTACTTAGGCGTGTCACCCTGCTTGGGCTGGATGGTTTCTTCTGAGTACTTAGGCGTGTCACCCTGCTTGGGCAGAATGGTTTTTGCTGAGATCTTGGGGGTGTTGCTCTGCTTTCGCAGAATGGATTTTGCTGGGGAATTGGGGCTATCAGCCTGCTTGAGGGGGAAGATTTTTGCTCGGGAATTAGGGGTGTCAGCCTGCTTGGGTGGGATGGTTTTTGCTGGGGAGTTGGGAGTGTCAGCCTGCTTGGGTGGGATGGTTTTTGCTGAGGAATTGGGGGTGTCAGCCTGCTTGGGCGGGATGGTTTTTGCTGAGTAATTGAGGGTGTCAGCCTGCTTGGGCGGGATGGTTTTTGCTGAGGAATTGGGGGTGTCATCCTGCTTGGGCGGGATGGTTTTTGCTGAGTAATTGAGGGTGTCAGCCTGCTTGGGCGGGATGGTTTTTGCTGAGGAATTGAGGGTATCACTCTGCTTGGTTTTTGCTGGGGAATTGGGGATGTCAGCCTGCTTGGGCGGGATGGTTTTTGCTGGGGAATTGGGGCTGTCACCCTGCTTGGTTTTTGCTGGGGAATTGGGGGTGTCAGCCTGCTCAAGCGGGATGGTTTTTGTTGAGAAATTGGAGGTGTCACCCTCCTTGGACAGGATGATTTTTGCTTGAGAATTGTGGGTGCCACCCTGCTTGGACGGAATGCTTTTTGCTGAGGAATTGAGGGTGTCACCTTCCTTGGGCTGCATGGTTTTTGCTGAAGAATTGGAGATGTCACTGCCCTGCTCAGGCAGGACTGTGTCTGGGGGCTGTGGGACTTCGGACTCCTCTGCAGGCATGTTTTGTATGTTGCTGACCTCATGGACAAAGGCCTTCTCCTGGGTGTGTGCTGAGTCCAAGAACTCTGGGACCGGGAGAGTCACACGGCTGGACAGAACCTGTAATAATGGACTTTCTGAACAAAAAAGTAAACAAACAAAAATGCAAAAGAAGAAACAAAAAAATTCTGGTCATATACTCCAAGGAAGACTGGTGTCGTTCTTAGTGCTCAAGAATGTAGTCTTATGAATGATGTACTAATCTGAATAATCACATTCAACATGTGATTACATGTATCCTTTATGTAGGTTTTTTTTTAACTATAACTTTCTCTGCTCAGTTCGACACTGCTGCCTACTCCCTAAGCACAGGGTTCCCTAAGGTGACCCTCTACCCTCCCCCTCACCATTGGCATCACCTTCGCTTGTTCCTTCTTGTTTGTCTGGCCTCAGTCCTGGTCCTTCTGGGGCTCCAGCTGTATCACTTTCCATTTCCGGTCCTTGTCTATATCACACCTACTTCACAGATGCCTCATAGTGAAGACAGGGCTGTGCCTTCCAACTTTTTCAGCCTATCCAACCTAACATCATAAAATGAGTAACAGCTTATATTCAGTGGTACTTACAGCTGGTTTCCCTCTCTACTCACAACAGTAATATTTGAGTTTCATGACAGCCTCGGCACAGTGGCCGCACTGTGTGTGAGGCAGTGCCCCATGCCTGATATGCCTTCACAGGCATCATTTCCTATAACTCAACAAACCACTGAGGTAAGTACCATTATGATCCCCACTTTACAGATGAGAAAATTGAGAAGTTATGTAACTTGCTCAAGGTCACAAAGCTAGTGTGTGGGCAGGTTCCAAGCCTGCACTCTGAATACTACACTGTGCTGTACTGTTTGCCAAATGCCCTGTCCAGGATGTATAACTTGAAACCAACTTTCCCACAATCTCCCTCCAGGATTCTCCAACTCCACTTTCTCTTTATGACTCACCCACCTAACCATCTACTCAGTGTCTCCTCCTCCTCTGCACAGTCCCGCCCAACTGGCAGATGTCCTGTTTGAGCTATCTGGACAGGAGTAGATTGTGAGACAGAGGAATTCCCTAACTGAGAAGAAGAAGTGAAACCATCACCCCTTCCATTCTGGTAGACAGGGAAGGAAGAGAACAGACACACATGTCCTGGCCTCCCCTCTCCAGGTTGAAACCTCAACTTGGATGCAGGTTAGCTGTATTCAGAAGAAAACTGAAAGCAGAGGGATATTTGACTCATGCTCCATCCAGCAGGCCAGGAAGAGCCCACATCCATATGGACTCCACATCCACATAGCCATGTGGGCCACTGGCAGAGAATGTGACCGGATTCTTGGGCCTGGGGAAGGCACCTGGCTCCACAGCCTGCCGTGTGCATGCCAGGGATCCGGAAGTCCTGCACCACACCACAGAGTGGGACTGTGAGTGTTTTGAGAAGACCAGAAAACCAGTAGAGGCCTCAAGGAAGAACAAAGAAGCCACAGTGTAGAGGGATTTGTGACTGGAGGCACAGTCTCCCAGCACAGTGTCCCAACTCCTGGGTAGAATCAGCAGTCCTCAGTAGTCCTCAGGCTAGGGACAAGCCAGACTAGCCACTTCACATGGGAAACCAGCAAGAGGCAGAGGCCCGGCCACAACTAGTCCACATAGCCCTGTGCACCCATCCATTGTGGAGAAAGGGGAGGAATCAGAAAGACTGAGCTGCTACAAAATGAAAAAGTGTTCTTTAGGCTGAAATTCCACCAACAGGCAGATTTAATTTCGTGTCCTTGCTCCTCACCAAATCCCTTTGAGATAAGCCTCATGGGGAAGAGTGGATCCATAGTAGGGAAATTTTAAAGCCTCATTACATCTGCACATCCTAGTGAACACGAGGAAACCTGTGACTTTCTTATGTTTATACTTGGAGATCTGAGTTGTGTTTCAGGTTTGACAGAGTTGTTCCAATTATTTTTACTCTTCATTCTGCAGTTCAGATGGATTCCAATCAACTTGAAATATTGATGCTGTCAATAATTTTCATTCAACTTGTCATAAAATGTATTTTTTCCTTCAGCACAAGCTTGTCCCCAAATTGCTCATGAACCCTTACGTCAGTCATGGTTCTGTCAGGGAAATGAACACTCAGCTATTTCAGGCATAGAAAAATTTAGGTAAGTGTAAAATAGCTGGACAGGCTGCCTTTGGGCTGGGTGTCCAGGAATGATTCTTAGAAAAATGAACAAGGCTGCCGACCTGGCCTGCCAGGGTGCTGCCACTCCCATGATCTCAGGAAAGTAGGGAATCAGAAAGTCACTGCTAGAACTGTTGGCTTCAAGAACTTTCCACTATGGCTGCAGTCCAGGGGGAGTCAGCCACCACCACATTTCCCTCTCAACTCAGAGCTAGAGATGAACACGAGTCTGCTCCAGTGTCCCCACCACCCGGCCCCTCAGAAAGGGGCAAAGATGAGAGATGATGGTCTCTTTCTCATGCAGGTTCATCTGTTGGTAGAATCTAATTGGCATCCAGAACCTCAGCTGCAAAGGAGTCGAGGAAATGTGGTTTTGAGTTTTCCAGCCTCTGCAGTGCAGGGAGGCATGCTAGAAGAGTAAATGCTGAGTGAAAATTCATTTCTACCACACACAATGGCAACGTGACTACCTAGTTTTTGATACATTATGCTGGCATAATTTTTTGGTTTTATAATTACAAAAATAATACATATTCACAATAGAAAAATTAGAAAACATAGATAAGTAAAAAGAAAATAAAAATTACCCATAGTGCCAATCTTCAGGTATCACCACTATTAATATTGTGATGTATATTCTTTGTCTTTCTTCTAGTCATATGTAGATATTCTCAAATGAGATAATTTTCCAAAAGATACTATATTGTAATCCTTTTCACTTAAGAACATATTCTGAAGATTTTCCATTTCAAAACATGCTCACCTATAGGATAGGTCAGCTTTTTTTGGTTTTTCCTTTTTCTGTAAAGGGCTCAATCATGACTATCTCAGACTTTGCAGACAACTGGTCTTGTCACGACTATTCAACTCTGCTGTTGTAGTGTGCAAGCAGCTGTTGTGGGTTGAATTGTGTCCTCCCAAAATTTATACGCTGCCGTCTTAAGCCCCAGGACGTCAGAATGTGACCATTGTTGGAAATACGGTAATTGCAGATGTGAGTAGTTAAGATGAGATCATATTGGAGTAGGGTGGGCCCTGATCCAATGTGACTGGCATCATTATAGAAAAGGGACATTTGGACACAGATACACATAGAGGGAAGATGATGTGAAGACAGCCATTTACAAGTCAAGGAGACAGGCCTGGAACAGATTCTTCCCTCATAGCCCTCAGAAGGAACCAACACTGCTGACATCTTGATTTTGGATTTTTAACCTCCAGAACTGCGAGACAATACTTCTGTTGTTTAAGCCACCCAGCCTGTGGTACTTTGTTATGACAGCCCTAGAAAACTAATATAGCAGCCATACAAATAGGCATGGCTGTGTCCTAACAAAATTTTTATTTACAAAAGCAGGCAGCTGGCCAGTGGGCCATAGTTGTCTGATCCCTGACCTATAAAATCATTTTTCATGACTGATCAATGTTCCTTTGAATGGACGAACTACAATTTATTGAACTAATTTTCTATTGATGGACAGAAAGCTTGTTTTTGATTATTTGCTATTATAGGCAATGTAGTAAAACATTTATAGATAAACATTTTCACATGTTCTTTCTATTCTTAGTATAAGATTCTAGAAATGGAATCCCTAGATCAATTGGTAGACATTTTAAAGATTTTTCCATTCCAGTTTGTAACTATCAGCAAAGTATGAAAGTGCAATTTGATGAACAAAAAAAATTTGTCATTAGTATTTTAATTTGCATTTCCTTATTAAGTTGACTTTTTTGGCATATTTTTCATCAACTTATATTTCTTCCTTCGCAAATTGTCACATCATGGCCTTTGCTTTATAGTTCTTGAGGGGGAGGCATCTCCATATATATTAATTTCTTTAACCAGTTTCTTTTGCCAGTTATTGTAGTAGTTTTTTCTCGGTTTGTCTTTTAATTTTGTTTATTGTATTTTTCGAGCAATATACAGTTGCTTCCATTTTTGTGTAGTTAAATCCATCAATTTGTCTTTTCTGATTTTCGCACCTGGTGATATATTGGTATATAAACTTCTGAATTTCTAAGACTGCCTCCTCCACAGTCCCAAAACAAAAATAATCACAATAAAAATAATAGTGCTAAAACTTTCCAGGATTTAACTCAGTGATTCTAATACATGTATCAAAGCGCCCAGCAATTTACTAAGGAATAATGAAAACATTTTCGCTGTAAAGATTCATGCTTTTTTTCGTTATTCAACATAATGGATAGGTGATGGGAAGAGGGAAAATTTAGTATGAATCACCACTAAAACACAAATAAGGTACAACTTGGGTACATCTGTGGAATTTTGTAAGAGCTCTGCTGGAAATCATATTTCCAGTTTAGGATTTCAAAGCAGAAGGATCTTAACCCCAAGTTCTCTGTCCTAATTACAGTCAAGACTGAAGCAGGAGAGGGTTCTCTGCTCCTTACCTCTTACATTCCTCCCCATCTGCACTTCAGTAGAGAAGAAAGTCTTTCTGCATAATAATGTATTTTTATGTAAATTTTAAATTTTAGAATAGGTTTATATTTACAGGAAAGTTGTGAAGGTAGCACAGAAGGTTCCCATGTTCCCCACATCCAGTTTCCCCTATTGTTAATATCTTACATGACCATGGTACCTTTGTCACAACTGAGGAACCAACAGATATATTATCATTAACTAAAGGCCATACTTGATTAAGATTTCATTAGTTTTTGCCTAGTGTCTTTTTTTCTGTTCCAGGATCCCACATTACATGCAGTTGTTGTGTCTCTTTTGGGTCCTCCGGGCTGTGACAGTTTCTCAGACTTCCTTTGTTTTTGATGACTTTGACAATTTTAAGGCGTGCTAGTCAGATATTTTGGAGAATATCTCTCAACTGGGGTTTGTCTGGTGTGTTTCTCATGATTAGACTGGGGTTATGTGTTTTTGGGAGGAAGACCACAGAAGTAAAGTACCATTTTAATCACTTGATTATTAATTAAACATCTCGAGGGTTTATGTTATCAACATGACTTCCCCCTGATGATGTTGACCTTGATCGCCTGGCTGAGGCAGTGACTGTCAGGTTTCTGCTCTGTAAAGTTGCTCTCTCCCCGCTCTCCCTACTGTACTCTGTGGAACGAAGTCACTGTGCACAGCCCACACTCAAGGGGTGTGGATTATGCTCCACCTTCTTGAGGGAGGAGTAGCTCCATAAATTGTTTGGAATTTTTCTGTTGAGAGATTTGTCTCTCCCCTCCCCCACTTAGTTATTTATTCAATCATTTATTTACATCAGTGTGGACATTTATTTTATACTTTGGGTTATAATCTAATACTATGTAATTTATTCATTGTTCTAATTGTTCCAGCTTTGGCCCTCGAGAACTCTTTCAGATGGCTCCTGTCTCATTTTGATGTATATACACTTGTAGTTTTGGTTTTTGAACACTGCCTTACTTTCTAGCACTACAAGATGCTCTAGGCTCATCCTGTAGATTCACTTCCCCAGCTCTAGAATCATCCATTTCTTTAAGGAGACCTGCTTTCTTTTGTTGGAGAATGGTATTTAGAAACCAAGATCTGGGCTGAGTGTGCTCATTGATATGGGGTGTCATTGCCTCTAGACTCTCAGTGAACAGAACTAGGAAATATATATATGTATACCAACCCATGCATATACATGTTTATAATTATTTCTATATCAGTATCTGTATTAAGCTAAATATAAGTTCATATTGATGTCCTCGACTCTAATTCAGTACTACATGGTTCATCGTAGCCTTTCCCTCATGCTTGTCTTGTAACCCTCTACTCCAAAAGTGACTTGGTTTGCATCGTCTGCCACCCATTTACTTATTTGTTCAATTCCAGTATACATGTAGAGTGGTTTCAGAATACTTAATCTGTACCTCCATGGTTAACAACTCTATCAACTAGAGTACAGTGCTTATGTATAGCTCCTTTGTCTTTAGTCCTACAGTTTCTGGTCATTTCCAAAGTTACTTAGATCAGCCTCTTTTCCCCACTCTTTCGGTGATGTTATATCATACATTTGCAATGGATATATTCTTTTGTCACATTCTGCATTTCGTTCTGGGATCCCCTGCTCTCCTGGTTGACTTTTTTCAAATTTGCATACAATAAGTTTCACTCTTTGTGCTGTGGAGTCCTATAGGTTCTAACAAATGGGTAATATTATTATTCACCACTACAGTATGGTATGGAAAATTTCATGGCCCTAACAAATCTCTTGTGCTTCATCTAGTTAACTTTCATCTTTGCAAACCCATGGCAGCTGCTGATTTGTTCACTGTCTCTATAGTTTTGCCTTTTCCAGAATGCCATACACGCTATGCAGCCTTCTCAGATTGACTTCTTTCACTTAGCAATATGCATTTACATTTCCCTGTGTTGCTTTGTGTATCAATAGTTTGTTTCTTTTGATCACTGAATAGATGATAATGCATTTTAACTCAACTATGAGAAGCAGATCCTAAGACAAGGATTTGAGTGCAGGTAGTTTATTTGGGGGGTGATTCCAGGAGATACAGGTGCAGCAGTGGAGAAGGCATCAAGTCAGCTGCCTCTATGAGCACTGAGGCTCGTTCCCACAGGGGAACTGGGAGGAAAGTACAGAGCATACCCCAGAGCGATCCTTCCTCCTTTCTTTTGAGAACTCTTTCCAGGGGCGTTAAGTCTGGCACTTCTGCTTGCCCTGTGTGCGTGCTCTACCTGTCCCCACAGCCACCTGAGAGAATCGCAGGTATTTGCATTAAGCAATCATCTGAAGGTAGAGATGAGTGTTGACAGGCTCTGCATGGAGCAGGAGGCTGGCAGTGCCCGTTATAAGAGGTGATAGGTATAAGCAGAAGAAAGTTTTGTTTCTAGAGTCTGAAAACCTGACTGAGGATCCCTGGGTACCCTGCCAGGATGAAACTAGAACAGTGGTCTCCTCTGACTGCATGACTGTCCTGCACTCTGGAGGAGTGAGGCAGGAGGAGAGATACTTCCTGGGCATCCTGTACAGCTGGAAGGTGACCCCACCCAAAGCAGTTGTGACTTAGGAATTGACAGAAGGGAGAAGGGAGATGAGGCTTCCCTCTTCAGTGGGGTACATGATATCTTTTCTGAGCAGCCAGTGCTCCAGAGAATGGATCCACATTGGCAGGGTTAGGGGTTGGTGCCCAGGAAGAATCAACTAGACAGTGTTGCCACAGTGACTTTGGTGGCAGTGGTGGTTTGAGGCAGTTTTGCAACTGCTTCCTGGAACCACTACCACATCAGCAGAGCCCCACGGGTCTCAGGACCCTGGGCTCAGATGACCAGAGGGGGCCAGAGCTGGACAGAGGAGAGAGGTGGATAGGCATGTGATAGGGGGAGCACACCGAAGAGTGCAGAAGTCCCACATAGAAGAAGGAGCTCCATGGCCAGAGAAATGCTATTTGGACTATTCTTGGGATCCAAGTGTGTGTGTGTGTGTGTGCACGCGTGTGCGTGCGCACACATACTCACCATGGCAAAAACACCAATTAACACCACTTCATAATATTTTATAATACACTGGCAGATATTGTTCAGTTCACCATTTGTTGAGCATTTATATAGGACACAGAGGAGATTACGCTCCAGGGATAAAGAGGTGAGCAGACCCTGTGTCTACCTCCTTAGGGCTTTTATTGTAGTAAGGAACACAGACACCATAAAATGGGGTTTCTATTTCTTTATGTCCAAAAATGTAAGCAATATCATTGATTCATATATACATATTTATTTATATATGTAAACATATAAAATAAAGGAAAACTCGGCTTGGAAGGCTATACACAACACTCATTATACTAATTGCTCTGAGAGGGTGACGGGAGAGGGAAATGGGCCTAAGGAGAAGATCAAAAGGGATTTCAACTGTATCTATTGTATTCAATGTCATTTTGCTTCATTAAATATGTGTGTGCAGGTATAACACACATATTTAGAAGTAAAATGTTAGTATTTGTTAATTTTAGATGGTGGGCACACATGCTTGGGTTCGTTGCATTAATCTTTGAAATGTCCTGTATTTGTAAAACTTTACATGAAAGAGGAGGGACACCAGCTGGGGGTTATTACACATTCTGATGGGGGGCAATAAGGACCACAGTGGATGGTGGGGATGACGTCCTTTGCACAGGTGAATCATGTTGCAGTGACATGTCATCTCCTTGAGAACAGGCACCTCTGAAAGAATTTAACTGGAAAATTCAGCTACTACAGTCCACATAGAACTGAGGAGAATATTACTTGAATATTAACTGACAGAGAATATTAATTAAATAGAGAAGAGATTCATCACAGAGAATCATTCTTCATGAAGATTTTTTGTAATCAGATCAACATAGCACCATTGTCATGCGCTTGCCACTTGAATATAAGAATACTTATCTTCAATAAAAGCCTTCATTTCAGTACTGATTGCTCTAAGTGTGAAGTCATCTACATTTCATATTCCCACCCTAGTTTTTCTGATTGATACGACTACTCACACTTAATTCTAGACACCCAGCACCTCCTGTCAGCACCACACAGCACCACACATTTAGTGCAACAATGTCACATGGCATAAATCTTTCTTCCTCTATCCAAGTAAAAGCTTCTTGAGGATAAGGGATGTTGCTTGGCATCTCCAGTCTTTTCTCGGCACACAATACACCAGACACTCAAGGACAACTTGCACCGTAGAATTTAGATGCCATGTGACTTTCTCTTCTTTCCTGATCCTGCAAAGTAATACCTAATTAACTTCCTGATCCTCTGCTACAACAATGACAATTTAGTATCAGACTCATCATATTTAGTGCAAAAAAATGTTATTATCTCTGAAAACACATTTGACTTTAACTGATAGGCCAACCTGCTACCCTAACCTCTACAATGATTAGAAGAGGGGATGTGGTTCCCCTGGGGGACATCTGGGAAAGTCTGAGAAGTGCCTCCCAGTCTCAGGAAGCCTGTGGTGCAGTGCCAGGCAGAGAGGGCCAAAGGGGGGTGGCCTTGCTCCCCCATGGTGGAAGAGGAGAGAACAACCACTTGGAGAAGGTGGTTAGGAGCAGGGGCCCCAGCCAGTGGCCAGCTGAGACAGAGCCTGGGCCCAGATGAGAGGGATATTTCACCACAGGTTACAGAGTTGGAATTTTGTTTAATTTGCAATGGCGTGTCACAGAAAGTTCTGAGGAAATGACATGATCAGATCTGTACTTTAGCAAGTTCACTGTTCGCATGGCCAACAATAGAGTGGAGGGCCAAAGACAGAATTCAAAGGGATCTGTTAAGAAACTATTGCAAGAGTTGAGCTAGAACATATGGAAAGCCTAAACTAGGACAGTGGAAAGAGGGTAAAATGTTTAAGAAATCCCAGAAATAGAATTTACATCATCTGACAAATGCTTGGGAGGAGCTGAAACTGACTCTCAAATTTGAGCCTGAGCCACTGAAAGAATGCAGTGCACAAAGTCCACATGTAACAAGGTGGAGTAGGATCTGTGTGCCCGGAAGGAGCATCAGTACCCGAAGCAGGACACCCACGGTGCACACCCACCAGGCAGCTGGGAATCAAGATCTGACCTCTGGAAAGAAGTCAGGCCAGACCACAGTTTGGAAGCCTGAGGCAAGAGTTGAAATCATAAAATTGGATGAGATCATAAAGCAGGGGGTATAAATTGAGCGGGATCAGGTGCATGAATTTGCAGGGAATACCTACATTTCAGCTGACAGGAAGTCTTAAAGGTGCATGAAAGAAGCTAGGGGAACCGTGGAGCCCAGGCCTGCAAGCCAGAAGAGGAGCATCAGGAGGGAGAGGCCGAGAGCCTCGAATGCCCACAGGGAAGTGGGGAGAGTGAGAAGAGAGAGGTCAGCAGTTGGGCAATCAGGTAAGTGGTGGTCATCTGTGAAAGTGCAGAATGAGGGAGAGCGGCCAGATGCAGCTGAGAAGTGAATAGATCAAGATTCTCTTTTAAGAGTTTCATTAACGTGAAGGAAAGAGAGGGTAGCTTGATGGTGAAAGGGAGATGGATGGCAGCCAATCAAAACTAGAGAAGATTGATGCACACATGTAAGTTGATGAGGGGGGAATACAGTGCAGGGGAATGTTAAGATGGAAGCAAAAAAAAAAGCTTGGGGACGTGCTTTAGAAATGAGCTGGGATCCATTTCCAAAGAAGCAGCAGAGGAAAGAATAGGTACAGATCCAAAGAAGCCGCCAGGTGAAGGAGGACAGAGAAAGCTGACCACTCTCGGGTCATCCAGGCCCACTTGGGGACACCAGTTTGGCACTGTGTTCTCAGAAGCAGATTCAGGGCCTCAGTCCCTGCAACATCAACATTGCTGGACCCTGACACAGAAGTCATTTCAAAAAGCCAGTTAAGAACTTCCATCAGAGCTGAGCAATGGTGTCAACATCATCGAGGTCCAGGATGCAGACAAGATCAGTCAAGCTGCCCGAGCAGTGGAGTCAACGAGAGCCACCCCAGCAGTTTGGGATCAGATAATAGTTCAGTGAAACCAGCAAATCTGGCCTGAGCCAGACTTTAATTGCAAATTAAACTGGCTCTTCTGGCCTGAGCTGGTTCACACTCAGCTCCTCAGCCAACATTTCCTCCAGAGACACAACAATGGTAACACGGGCCTCACGGGAAGGCAGGCTGCCCACTGACTAGCTGCATAAAATTGAGGATGTTGAGCTCTCTGTGCTCCGTCTATATAAAGGAGAACAATTGTGCATCCTTCTAAGATTTGTTTTGTGGATAAAGTGAGATACAGTTGGAAAGAATTTAGCTCATGGGACGTATTTGAGCGCGGACGTTCTTTCATTCATTCCTTTATATTTACAACACTCATAATGAGAGTAAAGAAAGGAGAAAATAGAAGGGGGTCAAAAAGTACAAACTTCCAGTTATAAAATAAATAAATCCTGGGGATGTAACGTACAGGATGGTGACTACAGTTAATAATACTATATTACAGGGGCTGGCCCAGTCGCGAAGTAGTTAAGTTCGCACGCTCCACTTCGGCGGCCCGGGGTTCGCAGGTTCGGATCCCGAGCGCGGACAGACGCACTGCTTGTCAAGCCATGCTGTGGCGGCGTCCCATATAAAGTGGAGGAAGATGGGCACGATGTTAGCCCAGGGCCAGTCTTCCTCAGCAAAAAAGAGGATTGGCAATGGGTGTTAGCTCAGGGCTGGTCTTCCTCACATACACAAAAGTAATGATAATATTGTATTGCAGATTTGAAAGTTGCTAAAAGAGTACATCTTAAAAGTTCTTATCACAAGAAATAAAAAATTGTAACTATGTGAGGTGCCGGATGTTAACTAGACTTATTGTGGTGACCTTTTTCACAATATATACAAATATTGAATCATTATGTTGTATACCTGAAACTAATATATATCAATTATACCTCAATGAAAAAAAGTTTTTTAATTAAAAAAGAAAGGAGAAAATAATAGTAGCTAATATTTGACTTCTGTCTTTCTTACTAGTCTATGGTCTTGGGCAATTTACTTAACCTATGCCTCAGTTTCCTCATCTGTAGAATGGAGATAATAACAATATCTATCTCATAAAGGGGGTTGTGAAAATAACAAGAGGTAATATGATGTAAAACACCTAGGACAGTATTGGCACATAGCAAGTCACTATATTTGTTAGCTATTATCATTTGTGAGTATTTGCTCGGTGCCAGGACCATAAGAAGTGCTTTCTGTAGAGTGAAACCTGCACAGTCCCACTCAGGAGGCACAGGGAGTGCTGATGTCACATAGACAGTGGCCACGTGGCTGCCTGGAGCTCCCCACAGGACAGCCTTGTCACACACGTTCTCCTTTAATCCTCAGGACACACCTGTCGACACTACGGCCCACAATACCTTATATGACACCTTGGGGCAGGCATTTTCAGAATTTAGAATTTTGTTTGGATTTTATAAAAGTAATATAGTGCATCCATTACAGAATACCCAGCAGAGTCAGGGATAGGATCCTATAAGCAAACCCAGTAGTATTTTTGCAACTAAATGTACAGATATTCACCCCTGGTTGGATAAAAAACAACTATAAATAGCATCACGTAAGTTCAAGTCTGGTTTTACTGCCAAATGAGTCCATATCAAACTTAAGAAAAATCCCTCCACCTACAAAGCTTTCTGGATTCCAGAATTATGGATAAGTGCACATATGAATTATTCTCTGCATTTTACATATGAGGAAACAGGCTTACAGAGATTAATCTGCCAAATATCCACCGCCAGCAAAGTACAGAGTTTGGAGTCAGACTCAGGTGGTCTGCGGCTAGCTTTCTTGATCTTGATCTCTACACTCCACTGCCTCCCAAGGAAAGGAACAAAAATAAGATAGTGGCAACTGGGAGGACAGGAAAAAAGACCTCTTCCCAAGTCCAGGGTAAAGGCTGAAGCCTATGGCATAATCACAGCCACTAGGTTCTCTGTGCTAAGTGCCCTACACAACGATTTTGCTTAATCTTGACGTCAACCCTGTGATGTGCACGCTATCCCCGTTTTCCAGGGGGAAACTGAGGCTCAGAGAAACCAAGTCACTTGTTCAGGATCTTACGATGAGTAAGGGGCAGACTGATTCCCAAGCCCCTCGTTCCTACCCCTGCGGTCACAGGGCCCCCCCTTAGTCAAGCCTCCTTTTCTGCCCTTCTCACTCCTGCCGTTCTTGGTTCTCTTATTTTCCCTTATCTTTGTTTCCTCTTTGTAAGCTTGGAAATTGCACACATCTGATGGGGCATGGAGGGCTAGCTCAGCACCGACTCATAGCCCACAAAAAATACTTGTTGGATGGATGGATGGATGACTTTACAAGGACAGCTATAACAAGGTACTTAGCCAGGAACTCCTGAGTTTTCTGTCCCGCTGCCCCAACACCACCTCCCACTTGCTGGATGTGGCTAGACCAGAATGACCGTGTGTCCCAGACAAACTCCTGGGACAACTTGATGTTAGCAGCATCCCCTTCACTCTCAAAAGTGCCCTAGTTTGGGCAATAAAGTCTGCATGTAAGCAGAGGATTTTAGACTCAAAAGGGCAAGCCTTAACAAAGCTGGTACAAAGTTATGGCCTGCCTTTCCCCAGTCCTACAAACCCTGGGCTGTGGGAGGGGAGCCCTGGAGAAGTTGAGACAGCTTACATGCAGACACAATCTGAGTAAGATGGAGCCAGTACTGGCTTCCCACCACCCTCCTGGAAAGGGGGCCGAGCACTGGGCCCACCCCAAACTGTCATCATGGGACCCCAGCAATAGGGTAGGGATGCTGGCAGAACCCACCTGAGACAACCCCCCGCCCAACCCCAGGCTGCTGCCCCACCAGTCTCTGAGGACCCCAGAGAGGTTCATGTTCCCATCCGAAATCTTCCCAGGAACCTTAAGTAGGGTGTGGAAGCAAACTTGAGGAAGCCAGGCACACAAGAAAAGGGGGACAGAGAGAGAACACTATGTGGGCCTGGTGACCAGATAATTAGACCCAGGAATGCTACAGAAGCCCTCCAGAAGCTTACATGCACCCTTCCCACTCCTTCACGTGGAGGGTTAAATTCTGGTAATAAGCTTAAGCCTAAAATGATAGAAGCCGCTGAGTTGACTGGGTAAAACTAGACTAATTTGACTAAATTCAGCTTTCTGCATGAGACAGAATGGCGGCTCAAGGCAGAAATTAAGTTGTTACAGAAAAAAGAAAGGGGTACATTTTGTACCTCTGAGTTTTATGGCCAGTAACACTTATTTCTAACACTGTAATTTTTAATGATTAGAGTGTTCTATTTTATGGATTATTGTAATTTATGTAACCAATTTTCTATCATCGGACATTTGGATTATTCCAAATTTTTGTTATTATAAGTGATACTGAGACAAACACCTTACTTAGTACGTGCATGTCACTCAATAAACCTGTGCTAGTGGCTACCACCTCGAGGTCACTCGAGCAGCCTATGGAGACATCCACCTGGTGATGAAATGAGGCCTCCTGCCAAGAGCCACGTGAGGGAGTCCGTCAAGGCTTCAGATGGTGCGGCCCCAGCCAACATCTCAACTCAGCCTGTTAAAGACCTCGGCCAGGACCACCCAGCTGAGCTGTTCCCAAATTCCTGCCCACAGAACCGTAAGATAATAGTTATTGTTTTAAGCCACTAAGTTTTGGATGAATGTGTTATGCAGTAATATATGGACGTGTATACATGTTATATATAGTAAATACACATATTTATGTTGTGTGTATTATACATAATACATATAATATATATCCATATATATATACACACACACACACACACAAGCACATACGCTTAAATTACTTCCTAAAAATAGAAAGACAGGATTAGTGGGTCATAGGATATGATCTTTTCAAATGTTTTAGGTATACCTTGTCAAACCACTTTCTAGAAAGACTGCACCAATTTTCTCTGACCAGCATGTATGAGTGCCCATTTTCAGTATACCTACCAATGCTTGGTATTATCTGTTTGGTTTTTTAATAAACACTGGAAGGGAGGGGAGAAGGCACCTTCACAAGAAGCCGGTTGAGCTACACGTTGCTGCAGTGTGTCTCGGAACTTTAGGGAAGACATTCCCGGAGATGGACACCAATGAAATTAGGATGAGGTCTCCCTCCTCTTCTAACCAGCAGGCCTTGCTCTCGGGACAATCCTTGCCTGAACAGGAAATGTTAAGAACTATTTAGAGCAGCCATGGGCAATGCCCAGGGTCAAGCTGAGGATAGCCCTGGACTCCTTGTCCTTGTTCTCCAGGGCCCTTAAATAGACCAAAGTTATTTTGTAAAAACATGCAAGGTGCCTCAGCGCACCACTCCTCAGACCCTGGGTGGTATTAAATAAACCCCCAAGGTGGGACAAAGTGGGACTGAGGGATGGAGGGGAGGTGGGAATCCCCATGTAGAATGCTATTGACAAAGAGGGCTGGGCTGCACACAATTTGCTGGGTAAATTCAATCATGGGATTCTTTCTAAAAACATTTCCAAAATTGCCATAAACAGGTAACCACTTTTTGTAAATGCAAAAGAAAGACCTGTTTTCTTACAAAATCAGAACACTGGGTGTCTTGGTGATGGTGGATTGTTTTGTGGTTTTCTTTTCTTGTTTGATTATACATTGAAAGCAGCTTTCCGGGATGTGCCTTGGGTAGTGACTCACACGCCAAGGACAGAGGCGCTGTCTTCCTCCGCGCTCACATCCTGCTTTCCCATGGTCATCTGTGCGTCAAATGAGGCTCTGCACAGAGAGCATAAGACCCGCAGCGTGTGAGAAGGGGTGCGTGTTGGTGGGCAGTCAGGGAGTGCCGAGATGGTGAAGGGACGGGAATAAGTAAACCTCGAAAAACTTAGTACATTAAGTTGGCAATTACATTTCTGAAATTTTTCCAGTATATTTAAAAAGTCACTGTAATTCTTCACTGTTTCTTGTCTCCATATCCTGTCTTTGAAAAAAATTAATACAGCAGAATATAGAGACTAATAAAACACACACCTTGAAATTACCAAATGCTACCATTTTGTCATATTGGCTTCAGATTTTTATACCAGGAAATAAAAATTACTGAGAGTGAAATGCTCTTTGTTCTCCTCCCTGATGTCATTTACTTCCTTCCCTCTCAGAGGTAAGTACTATCAAGTTGATGTTTTTCCATCTAATTCTTCTTTTATGTTAACACACACATACACATTTATAAACAACATACCTTACTGTTTTGTGTAAGTTTATACGCATTTGTACTTCTTCAGATTGCTTTATTCACTCAGCCAGGGCCACAGCTCTGTTGCTCAGGCTGTGCACTGCACAGCTCCTGAGGGCTTCATTCACATGGACCACTGTGAGAGTGGCTCCTTGGGGATGTGCAATATGGTGGCCCTGCATTCCACATTCTATTCTGAAATACATGCTGATGCATCTTGCATCATTTTAATTACCCTACAGTTTTCATCATGTGGCTGTGCCACGTTTTATTTATTGATTTCCTTAGGGGAAGTCAGTGTTTTGCTATTACAAACAGTGCCAGTGAACATCCCTACATGGGTCTTCATATGTACAGGTACATAAGTTTCTATGGGGAATCACCATTCTTATTTGGAGGTCACTGTGATTTTTAAAAAATTATTCAACAGAACATACAATAAGAAAAAGACAAACTTGGTAAAACTTAAAATATTTATTAGAGTGAATCAGTGTGTGTTAAACCAAAAATAACAGATACAGTTGGGCGCTGTTGAGGGCAATGCTTTACTATGGAATACAAGGTGGAAAGGTCCTAACTGTCTGCAGCAGCACCTTTTATATGCGAGAACTGGGTCCAGCCCAGACAGAAGCTCTTTATAAAAACACAAGAAAAAAGGAGTTTGTACAACAGAGCATGGACATTGGATCACTGGGTCTGGTTTCAACAATGACGGTTAAAAGAGTAAACTAGATATCCATCAGGTCTGAATACAGCTTAGGGCTCTTTTGTTAATAAGCCAGCTCATTCTTCAACTTGCTATGAGCATTGCTGAGGAGCTCGACGTCAGCCCTCACATGACACTTTCCTTGATCTGAGGGGAAATGTTTCAGTCATCCAAACCTCCCTCAGAAAATAAAGTCAATTCTCATTGGGGAACAGCCCTTTTATTGGCTAAAGATTGGTTTTAGGTCTTCAACCTTCTATAATCTGAAAGGTAACGTATTCAGCACCCTAATGTACCATTTTCAACTATAAAATGGCAAGTCAATTATGTACCTACATAAAATGTTTGCATGACTCCACTGTCCTCTTAGGGATCTGCATTGGGAAATCATCCCTGTGAGGGCCCACGCCTACATTAGATAACACACGGCCGTGAGCCAAATGCAGCCAGTGAAATAGATTACATGTTGGCATAACAAATGTGAAATCATATTTACACATATACACACATGTACCACACATGAAAGGAAAGAAAACAGAGGAAAAGAAGCAAATTTTGGAAAATTATGTGAATGATGCTACATCACATGAAACGACTTGAAATTTTGGAGCAATAGTAAATTCTAGGCCTTTACATAATATTACATGGTTATAGTTCAATTAGTAGAACAGCCAGAAAGTAACCTCAAGGCAAAATAAAGGAAGATCAGAAAACCTTGCTTCGGACAAGGCTGGCGTGTCGATCTTCAGAGAAGACTCCATGTTTATGCAAATGCTTGTGTGCTCAAGTGCCATCTACTCTTTTCACCAGTTGCTCCAAGTAGTGATTATATATATATATATATATATTGTCATCTGGCTTGCAAAGTTAAGGCCGTACAGAAAGGTAAGAGTGTTTGACACCCTCATGTGCTTTTGAAGCAAAACCAGGGACTCATTCCTGGGTAGCCCACTTCGTGTGGTTAAGACCAGCTATTTTATGCAAGATGCAACCACTAGAGACCTGGCCCAGAGCTGCAAATGCCACCGGGAAGCGTACTACCAGAGCTAGGCAATCTAGTGGCTGTCTAGAGATAAACCCAAGTTCTCAGGGACAGTGGGATGAGGAAAGGTTCCAAAGAAGCCTGCATGTCACTGAAAGAGGTCATTTCAATTTGCAGCCCAAATTTTTTAACTTTGAAAAGAGGCATGATAATCACTAGACCTGCAAGCAGAATCATGTTAGCCAGGAATGTTGACAATGTGGAGAAAACTGTAAAAACCCCCGCCAAGGCCCTGCCAAGACATCCAAATGCCACTTGATAAGTTTTTGAGGTACTGGGAGAGCTAAGAGGCACTCTTGAACCAAAAATAACGTTTCCAGCCTTCACATCCTAAGATTGTCAACCACTCTTGCAAGCTGGCTGAAGTAGTAAGAACATCAAATCGACAGCATATTCTTGAGTTAAAAAAACCTAAATCTGTGATTCCCACCTGTTTTCTTGATTGCAGTCCACATAAAGAAGTGTAAACTTGGCCCTGGTCTCTCAAGGACTCTTGCTTTTTGTTGACAGTGGACTCGGTGTCTCAACCCGCCATGAGCGTGGTGGGTGCAGCCGGGGGAGGACTCTAAGCACCAGCTCACACCGAGTTTCTCAAAGTTCAAGGTCTTTTGTCAGCGCACCACCTCCTGGCTTTCACACTGTAGGCATTCAATTAATGTTTGCCTGGCCTTGAGTGTTCCTGGCGAAGAAGCTACGTTGGCCCTGCTACCACGCTGCGTGAGGAACTGTTTCTGAGGCTGTTCTTTTGCAGTTTCCTAGCCCCAACAAGAGGCACCGATCCAAACATCCTTTAAGAATCACCTCCCATATGAGTCCTAATAGGAAACCAACTACTTCTTGATCCCAGGTTTTTATGAAAGTTAGAATGGAAATAGGATTTGAATTTTCCACGGAAATAGCTTTTCCCCCTTTTTATGCCTCCTTTCCCTTCACTTCCATTGGATTCACATATCTTTAATTAACTGAGCAGACAGAGACTCTGAAAAGGAAGGTTTTATCGAAGCCAATTCTCAGTCAGTTTGTACTCCAGGGTTGGACCTCTGCTAGCCCTCAAACTCACCTCCCCAAGCTTGGCATCTTCTAAAATGCTTTCTCTGATTTTATAGTTTTGGGAATCTTAATCTAGAATCTTAAGGTGCTGGTACTTGCTCTGGCTGGCTTTCCTGTAACATATTATTAATTGATATTAGAAGTTTGCCCTATGATTTAGACTCAAACATCCTCCAGTTAATTTTTCCCCCTAGATATGACACTATGACATATTCTCTTAGTAAAATAATACTCTGTGCGTTAAACTTCTCTAAAAAAGCAGGAATTTGTTGCTGTGGAGGTGATGCATACCAGGTGGTGTCTGGAATAATATTTATAGCCTACATCTGCCACTGCTTACACAGTAACTACTGAAATGACTCTTCCAAACTAGGCCTCCCAACCCCAACATTACATACAATATTTTAGTCAGATTTGGTTTGTTTGTTTATATACGACCAAAATTTTAAAAAACGTTCATCAAGTAAAAGTCAGGATGTAGGCAACAGTTTCTAGCACATCTTTCTCCACTTTTATATTAGCTCAAGTCTACAGCTTGAGTGATGGTCCAATTACACTCCACTGAAAGGTAAATTAAATTAAATTGAGCCTTTCCACGAAGGCTGGTTAGGTAGCAAGGCAGTGGCACTGAAGAAGTTACTGGAATCTGGCGAGGGACACGGGAAATCAGAGTGGAACTCTACTTTAGAATCTCATACACATAATGAGCCAGTAAAACTTCTGTACAAATTTAAGAATATTGTAAGACTTTTAACAAAAAAACTCAACTCTACTTATTACCTAACATCCGTTCCCTCTCATGTGCATTTCACACACTAAAGGCCACTTTGGGGAGGTATGGTGGATTTTTCCAGAGTTTTCTAAAATTCTTTTCCAGGGACCTTTCCCACCCCGTTCCCTGTAGGTCTTCTAGGATGCCAAGCCAGCGTGCTCACTCTAAGTGAGGTGCCAAGCCACGGAGAATGGGAGTTCGTTCAGCAGTGCACAGGGGGTGGGCTCTGGCCTCTTCCAGTAC
The DNA here is from genome assembly GCA_031878705.1 of Tapirus indicus. Classification (NCBI taxonomy): domain Eukaryota; kingdom Metazoa; phylum Chordata; class Mammalia; order Perissodactyla; family Tapiridae; genus Tapirus; species Tapirus indicus. Next base: position 58,632,583 of record CM062917.1, read on the forward strand.
AGGGGACCCTGGCCCACGGGTCAGCAGCACCGCCGGCTGCCTTGCGTGGATGGCTTGATTTTGATTCCTCCATTGTTTCCATTTTCATGGGGGTCCAAGGGTGGGATCTGGCGACCTGGAACAAAACGGAGGCCAAGGTTGAGTTCCTTTTTCCCAGTCGACACTGCATACAGATTGTACCCTGCTTCAACACCTCCGCTAATGTTTGGGTTACACAGAAAGCAGAGGAGCTACAGAAGTAGCTCCTTTTCCCTCCTTCCTTCCATTCCTCTCTCCTGTCTTCCTCCCTCCCTTCCTTCCTCGCTATGCTGCGTGAAGTCAAATCACGTTTAGAAAGTTAAGGAAAAGTAAAAGCAGCTTCCTGATAATACGAATTTCCCTGGAGTCGGGACTCCTTGCTCCCATGTGGGGAAAGTCCTCATCCACCTTCTCAGCAAACACATCAGCCCCTAGTTCCTCCCCAGCCTTCCCAGGGATCTGTCCCACTGGAATGAGCGGCTTCATGGCGCTGGGGCTTCAACAGTAACAGTGAGTGCTCAGCTTTCCTGCTTCTCAAAACAGGACTGGATTGGGAATTGTAATCTTCTTCGTAATATCATTTACTAACTTAGCTCCCCACCCCTCATGCTGCCAATGCACTTAGAGCATTATCTGGAAAGTCCTGGGAGGCATTCTTCACAGGAAACAGTATTTCAGTGTCATCGACAAGTAATCTTACTTGTATAATTTAATTTAAAAAATTATCCTATAGTCTCTGTAAATACAGAAAGTAAAAATTAAAAAGACAATGGAGGGGGAGAGGGAGGTGGTAGCTAAAGGGTATGTGGTTTCTTTTTAAGATGATAAAGATATTCTAAAACTGTGCTGACGGTTGCACATATCTGTGAATATACTAAAACCCACTGAATTGTACACTTTAAATTGGTAAAATGCATAGTATGTGAATATTGTCTCAATAAAGCTGTATTTAAAAAAGGCAATGGAATCTAGAAATAACAAATATTTTAGAAGCTCACAGTTTTCAAAGATTTTCACAGGTAGCATCTTCACTTAATCCTGTGAAGTTGGTATAATGGCCGTTATTATCACCATTTTACTCAGAGGACCTGGGCTCTATGCTGAAGGTTACATCACAGGTGGTTCTTTGATGATAACCTGCATCTTAATTATCTGATGGATCCCAAAGCCTGTGCTCTTCCCACGCTACCACATTAGCTCTCTATGCCACTTTCCTAGCCCCCATGAAAAAGCATGAAACACCAGCTCAAAAAGAAGGATTTTTTAAATCAGCTAATTAGTACAATATCAGTTTACTAAGTAGCCAGTAATTAGAAATGGAAGGGAAATTAGTTCCAAAGACAAAATCCTTCAATGCAAGCAGATGTTACCTAAGGACCATAAAGAGAGTCAAAATGCCCTGATAGAGGCACATTTTCACAAAGGGCAAAAACAGTTCATCTCAAAGGTATTAATGCATTGTGTAGATTGGGTGGTAAGGCCATTCATCAAAGCTCAAGCATAAAGATCAAGGTCATTGGCAATTATCCAAAATTCAAAATCAATGGTAGAGCTCTTCATCTGATGATGGAACAGATGGGAAGGTTGTAATAATTCTGCAGTTATTGCTTCTGCCATTTTGCATCGCCCATAAAGCTATCCAAAACTTTTTCCAGCCATTCTCAAAACAGTTCAGTCCTAATCTAGAAGCAAATGCAAACATAAGTATGTATTTTCCTCTTCTGGACATGCTATGTTTTCTTATTAGTCGTAATTAAAAGGAAGTAAACAAAAAGCCTCTTCTACTTTGTCAATCTTAAGTGATAAATAAAGGAGAAAGTTCCAATGACTACCAGTACTCTGGTTTATTCAGATCAGATGATGCCAATCAAGTGTTACTTATGCCTCGAGAGAAAGTGATATATTTTGGAGGGATGATAGTATCAAGTTATACCATTATTTAAAATAATAATATTTCAGGTGCCTTCTGAGTGTGTGAGGTGCTGCAATAGGGGATTTTGCTTTTGCATCTGAAATATTTTCAGACAAAATTACAATTCTGATTGGTGCAAGCTGTTGCCCTAGTTAACTAAGACAGTCCTGTTTACTGATCAGTATTTCCAACAATATCAAAACCAATATCCTACACTAACATCGACTTCATGCTATTCTGAAGTTAATAGCTGTTAACTCTAAAGTTAGCAAGATAGCACCACGCTGTCAGCCCTCCTATACATGACTTATTCTACATGCCTCGTGTCATAAGTTTTCATAAGTCTTTTCCCTATGAAAAGTACCCCAAATATAGAAAAAGCTTATACATAAGATATTCATCAAAGTCAAAAAGCAGAATGAAAATCTAGCGACAAAGAGCACATAGAAAGCAAAACAGGATTGCTAGGGTGACGCCAGCACCCTGCCTTGCTCTCCCCTCTTCCTCCCTCTTTCCGCCTCTCTCCCCTCTCCCCAGCAGACAATAAGGAGACAACATCTGGGGTGCAAGATTAAGTAAGACCCAAGTCACACCTCCGGGAGACTCCCTCTTATTTGTTTTAAACTGTCAGAAACGTTTTTAAATCAGTTGTTGAACCTGGCTTCTTAGAGGCACCAGGTTCTGTTTCTCTTCAGAATATTCAAAACCTCACTTATTAGAACAAAATATTTCTCAAAGACAGAATTACTGCAGTTTCCTCAGACTTTGTTTTTCTCATCTGGTAGAAAAAGTTTTGAGATCTAAGAGTTAGTGTTCCAGTTAAGTGAACTTGGACAAGTTATTTACTTTCTCCAAGACTTCCTTTCCTCCCCCATAAAAAGATGAGAAAGGAACCTGACAACTGCTACACAATATGGATATACGGTTAGTAGTATACTGATTAGTTACTACTACGCAAGGCACTCAGGACAGTGCACGACGTCCCCTCACTCTCAGGGTTCCGAGCACAGCTGAAGTGAAGACGGGAGAAACCCCTGCCCAGCCTCACCGTGGTGGATGCTCAGGGTTCAGTTACCAAGATCGGGACCCATCCTGCTCTTCACAAAACACTCGACCTGGGAGGCATCCCTCACATTCCAGCTTCAGACAGTGAGAAGGAAGGGAGTGCTTACACTTGAAGGCAGAGAGAGAGGAAAGCCAGGCTATAACAACGAGGCAAGCACCTTAAAAAGAGAAGGAAGACAGCAGCGCTGTGAAAATACAAAGGCCTGAGTTATCTGGAACTTCCTGAAAGGTAAATGTACTGAGACAAAAGAATAGTTCTGGAAAATGGCCATAGCGTTTTGTGTGAAGGTGATCACCTTTGAACACTGCTGACTCAGTATTAATTACATAGGCAAAGAATAGGACAAATACATATATACAAGCATCTGAAAGGCTCTCAGTATCATCTGCATGTCTCTACTCTTACAAAATCTCCTCTGAGTAGGCAATCTCCATAACAAGTCACCCTGGGGTATAAATCCTAGGCCAGGGTGTTTATTTTAATAAGCTTTGGATTGTGTAAGATTCTGCTTGGGAAAACTTAAGACTTTTTTTTTCGAAGTTCAGTTTTCCTGAAAGTTGACAGCCTAGAGAAAAAGCAGGTTTTATAAATGATTCCTCAGGAATGCAATATGTGAAAAAACAAATTCCAGGCCTATAAATTTTACCATGACTCTGGACGGAGGTTGTAATGCTTTTACACACAACAAAAGTAAACAGCATGCTTAGCTGCAGCTGTTGTCTTTCTTTGTGAGGCGGACCGGCCATTTCCCATGTGAGCTCAGAGGCCTCCCTGACAATTTTGCTGTTTATATTCTTCTCTCCTTTCATTCCAGTTCCAGTATTGACTTGGCCGAATCATCTTTTGTTCGGCGTTAGAGGTGCTGGTAGTTGCTGGGTAACTTCCATTTCTTGATCTTGATTTTCTGAACCATCCAGATTAGTAAACCGACCAAGTTTACTACGACTTGGCAGTATTTACTCTTGATAATGACCTTTAAGCCTCTGCATTAGAAAGGGGGTCTCTATGGAACACTGCAGTAGCTCATAATCATAGAACTTTTCCCTAAGAATACAGAATGGGGGCAGGGGAGACATGCATGACATTTGAAGCCATTCTCTGAACTGTCCTTTTCCTGCCCAAAAGAAGACAACAGTGGGATTACTGGATGACCTTGGATACTAAACAGCCAAGACCTGAGGAATAAGCTAACATTCTGCATTGGCCCAGAATGGCTCAGGAGGCAGGAAGGGAATCCAGCCAGGAGGCTTGCAGGAAGTCCAGGTCAGGGACAAGGAGAGCCTTAATCTGCGTGCAGTTGAGAGAAGCAGCAAACAAAGATGGAAAGAGAACTGCAGGAAGACACCTGGCGGGATGTGACAACTGATTGCAAACGGGGGGCGGTGAAGAGAGGGATAAAGAAAACTGAAGTTCAAACTCTAGACAGCTGAAGGAACGGTGATGCCCCAACAGAGAGGGAAGAAAGGGGAAGGTCACCATCAGCTAATGGTCCATGATGCCAAATGTCTTCACATGGAGGGGCCTAAGTTACCCTAAAATCATTAGGCTTCCTTACGATTCAAAGGCATTCTTTCTTTTTGCTTATTTTTTTTGAATTCATAGACTTTATTTTGGGAGGGCAGTTTTAGGTTTACAGAAAAAATTGAGCATAAATTACAGAGAATTCCCATATACTTCTCCCCGTCATCCCCAATTTCCCCTATTTTAACATCTTGTATGAGTGTGGAATATTTATTACAGTTGTGAGCCATTATTGACCGTTATTAACTAAAGTCCATAGTTCACATTAGGGTTCACTCTTAATGTGGTACACGCTATGGGTTTTGATAATGTATGATAACATGTATTCACCATTACAGTATCGTACAGAATAGTTTCACTGCCCTAACAATTCACTGTGATGAATAGAACAATTCTATTCATCCCTCCTTACCCCCGAGCCCCTGCCAACCACTGATCTTTTTACTGTCTCTATAGTTTTGCCTTTTCCAGAATGTCATATAGTTGGACTCATACTATGTAGCCTTTTCAGACTGGCTTCTCTTACTTAGCAATATGCATTTAGGGTTCTTCCATGTCTTTTCATGGCCTGCTAGCTCATTTTTTTTATCACTATATAATATTCCATGGTATGGATATACCCCTTTAATTTTTTATTTAAACATTTAAAAATTATAAGACACAAAAAACACAAGCCACAAAGAAAAAAAATCTAACAAACTAGACTTCATCAAAATTAAAAACTTCTGCTCTTCCAAAGACAATGTCAAGAGATCAGCCCGGTGGCATAGCAGTTTAGTTCGCGCTTTGGCAGCCCAAGGTTCGCCAGTTTGGATCCCAGGTGCCCGCCAACACACTGCTTGTCAGCCATGCTGTGGCTGTGTCCCATATAAAAAGTAGAGGAAGATGGGCACGGATGTTAGCCCAGGGCCAGTCTTCCTCAGCAAAAAAAAGAGGAGGATTGGCAATGGATGTTAGCTCAGGGCTGGTCTTCCTCACAAAAAAATAAAAAATAAAAATAAAAGACATTGTCAAGAAAATGAAAGGACAAGCCACAGCCTGTGAAAGACAAATATCTGGTAAATAATATGTATCCAAAATATAATCTTTAGAATACAATAAGAAGACAAACAATTCAACACAAAATGGGCAAAATTTGAACAGACACTTCACTAAAGACACTAGGATCGTAAATAAGCACATGAAAAGGCATTCAACATTATCAGTCATGTGTAAGATGGACATTCAAACCACAAGGAGATACCGCCATACTCCCATTAGAACGACTGAAATTTCATCAACTGACTGTAGCAAGTGTTGGTGAGGACGTGGACAACTGGAGCTGTCCTACGTGGGTGGTGGCAATGCAAAAGGCTAAAACCGCGTTGGAAAACAGTTTGCAGTCTCTTAAAAAGTTAAACGTTACCTATCAGATAAGCCAACTATTCCACTCCTAGGTATTTACCCACACAAAGACTTGTACATGAATGCTCATAGCAACCTCACTTGTAACTGCCCCAAACTGAAAATGACCCAAGTGTTAGGTGAATGGATTAATAAATTTTTACTCATGCAATGGAATACCACTCAGCAAAATCCATACTGTGTTAAACTCTGTAGGACAACTGATCTAATTTCTTGAATAAAGAAATTTCATGATGGAAAAAAAGAGAAAGATGGACAGGGAAACTATTGCTTAAGAAAGGCTTAAAAAACATCAACTAAGCACTGTGTATGGAATTTATTTGCATCCTAATTCAAACAAACTATAAAATGAAACAAACTATTTATGACAATTATGAGCTATTTGGAAATTTGGACACTGAATATTTGACAATATTAATATGACAACATTACTATTATTAATGTGATAGTGTAATTATTTTATGTAAAACAGTTACATACTGAAAATATTTACGGATAAAATGATGTCTGGGATTCCCATCAAAATAACAGCAGCAGGGGGTGGGCGAGAGGCTAACCGGCCTGGTCCTGAGTACATGACGGTTCACTGTATCATTCCGTTTACTTGTGCACATGTCCAAAATTTTCCATAATAAAGTCTTTTTTTAAGTTCCCTAGAATCTCAGCACCATGACACAATCACTATTAACATTTTAATGTGTATATATCCTTCCACTCTTTACCCAGAGGAATATATTATTTATTATTATATATTATATGGTTCATATTTTATGAAATCAAGATATTACACAAACTACTCAGTAACATTTGTTTCACACTCAACAATTTATCTTTTTATGTCAGTAAATACATATTTACATCACCATTTTAATCACTAGTTTATACTGATGTACCATGATTTTTTAAAAACTGTTTCCCAACTTTTGGACAGTTAAGCCATTTCCTGTTTTTCATCATCATGAATAACGTTACCATAAACTGCTGTATGCACTGAGAAGCGACATGGACCAGAAGTTGAGAGCAAGGCCTCCTGAGCCCCACGGCCTGTCCCCCAGCCCTGGCCCTCTCACTACTATGTGACCCAGAGCAAGTCACAAACCTCTCCATGCCTCGGTTTCCTCATATGTCAATAGAGAGGATCACAGTGCCTATTTCAAGGATGAATGGTGTACTAATGAGGTAAGACATAGTTAAGCAATTGCAACAATAGCACAGAAGGAGAACTTGCTATATGTTAAACATTATTACTACATTTTGCACACCTGATCAATTTCTTCTCTAGAAATCACTGGGATAAAAGATATGTATGTTTAGGGCTTTTGATATCCAATTTGCCCATATTCTGGTGGAAGGAAAGTGGACAGGCTTGTCTCTGTCCTTTCCTTGTCCCTTAAAGGCTAAACTTACCTTCATTTGACAGCTCGCCGTACTATTATAAAATTTGCAGACGTTTTGTTTCATTTTCCAACCTCTTTAACCAGCTCCAATCAAAAGTACCTACCTAGGGAATTTCAAAAATCCAGTGGACTTAAAATAGCTAACACTCTGTGCAACAAAGGAAGACAGAGCAAGACATGATTACTGCCCACAAGTCTTAACTTCCTGTCTTTCATATTAACACCCTATTCTCATTTTTCCAAACCACCATGTTTGTATCTCTAATTATATTCACTTTAGAAAAACAAATATTTCTCACCTAGTTCTCAAACTAAAAACAACCAACAAAAAACCTAGTTTAATGTCTTTCTTCAATCTCTCCAGATGCGACTTTCAGCAGGAAGCCTCGTGGTCTCTTCTCTACAGTCAGCATTCAAATTAACTGAAGCAAAAGCAACAGCTGTCTGGCCAGGGTCCCACCCCAATCCAGACATTTTTCTGGTGAGCCCGCAGCCCCACCTCTTTTTGCCCTTAGGGAGAGTTAAGGGGAAAAAAAACATATTTGAGTTAAATAATTAAAACCCACACACCAAAACTTGTGTTCCTCATACTCCAGAATCTAGTCTGCTAGGCTCATGACAAATCCAGCCCCAGAGAACTTGCTTCTGTGCATATCTTCCTCATTCCAGGAAAGGGAACCTCGGGGATGCCTCTTGGTTCCACTCTCTTCCTTGGTCATTTCCAGCCCCTTACCCAGTGCTATTGGTTCTACTTCCAGACAATTTCTGCAATTCGTGTCCACTTCTTTCCACTGTACTCTAAGCGACCTTTCTTCTAGATTACAGTAGTCCTCCCTTATCCACAGGGGATCTGGTCCAAGACCCCCAGTGGATGCCTGAAACCACAGATAGTACCCAACCCTATATATGCTATGTTTTTTCTCATACGAAAAGTTATAAAGTTTAATTTATAAATTAGGCATAGTTAGAGATTAACAAGAATAACTGATAATAAAATAGAACAATTATAACAATATACTGTAATAACAGTTACTGGAGATCTTAGCAACTCAGCACACGATTTTTTTCTTTTCCTTATTAAGTTGAGAACTTTCACTTTTTCACCCAAAGGAAGCACTTTACAGCTTCCCTTTGGCACATCGGAATTGCCAGCATCACTACTCTTGCACTTTGGGGCCATTATTGAGTAAAATGAGGGGTGCTTGAACACAAGCACTGCGAGACTGCACAGCTGATCTGATAACCAAGACGACCACTGAGTAACTAATGGGGGGGTGGCGTGTACGGCGTGGTTATGCTGGACTAAGGGATGAGTCACATCTCAGGCAGGACAGTGAGGGACAGCGCAAGATGTCATCACATAACTCAGAATGGCGAGCAATTTAAAACTTACGAATTGTTTATTTCTGGAATTTTCCATTTAGGTTGATGGGGTAACTGAAACTGCGGGAAGCAAAACCACGGATAAGGGGGGACTACTGTACTACAACAGCATCCTAATTGGGTGAGCCATTTCCAAGCTTTTCTCTTCTTGATACATTCTCCAAGGGTGACCTTTTTGTCAACGTAAACTGGATATGCCACCCACCTGCTTAAACTCACGTGAGGGGCTTCCAGCTGCATTCAGCAAATCACTCCCTCCTTCCCATTACGAGGCTGTGCAAGGCCCTGGCTCAGTGTCCAAGTGCACCTCTCAGCTCTGTCCCCGAGCTCCCCACCCTGCAGCCCAGCGGCTTCCTTTCTCTTCCTTAAACGCACCACATCGCCTCCTGCCTCAGGAGCCCGGCTGTGGTGTTCGCGGCCTGAGAGCTCTTCCCGAGCTCTCGGCCCAACCGGCCTCTTCTCCTTCTTCAGGTCCAGCTTAAAATCATTTCCTTGGGGAGGCCTTCTCTACCCAATCTGGAGTTCCCACCTGTCACCGTCCCCACGGTCCTTTTTCTTCTGCTTCGCAGTATCCATTACAATGTGTAATTATACACCTGTTTGACTCTGCCCACAGTCTATCTCCTCACTCGACTGTCAGTTTGTTTTGATCACCATGATGTCCCCGGCATCTAGCATGGCACCTGACCCACAAAAGACACAAGATACATTTGTTGAATAAATGAGTGAAGAGAAACTAGGCCTGTCTACTTGGCTGGTGTTATCCAATCTTAAGTCTCCACAGAAAAGTGACTTCACTTCACTGGATCTGTGAACCCACTAACATATTATCTCCTGGAATATCAAGAGATGAGGCTGAAGACCCAAATTCAAACACCTGAATTTGGCACGATCCTATTTACTAGTCTCAGCTAGTATGACAGGATAAGATCTGCTCTCAGAGATTGTGCGGCCTCACCAGAAGAATAGATGAATACCTGAAACACGGGGAGAATCATTTAAAGAGGGAATACGTTCCAAAGTCAAAATGATGGAACGGACCATAAGAAACCTCCAATTAAAGGCAGGAATCATTGTGCGAGTCAGGGCAATGAAGACTTCATGAAGGGAGATCTGAACTCGGCCTCGAAGGAATTAAGGTTTGCAGGGATGAGCATCACACACAGGTGCAGAGTGAGCAAACGCGGGAAGAGGGTGAAGACCAAGCCTGCCAAGGAGCAGACGTTGGCCTCAGAGCTCCGTCCCCTGCCTTTCAAATTACAATGACAGAGACAGGCTGAGAGGGTAGTTGCATAAGGAAGACCATTAAGATTTTTGGTTTTGATTTTAACACTGTGATAAGTAAACAGTGGCAGAACATTCTTTGTGTTTTCCTACATCAATTTAAAAACTCAAAAGTACAATAATTTTCTTGGCCAAGAATTTTTCTTCCTATATTTTAACTTAAAGATCAAACCTTTAACGTTCAAACTAAAGGTATAAGAACCCAAGAAAGTACAATGGACAACCCTGGGTGGAACTGCATGGAAAAGAATTAGCCACATGCAGTGGGATAAAGAAGCTCCAAACATGGGATTTAGAAAAGGGACCTGGAAGGACACCAAGCAGAGGACAGCACCCTGTGGGAGGACAGACTGTGCACAGACAACCCAAAACAGGGCAGCCCCTAAATCCTCTACAAGGATTTCAGTCTTTGAAAATACATGATATTTTGCTAAACAATTTCCAGTTAGAAAATATATTAACTCCTGTTCAGAAAGCACAGTTGTCTAATTTCTGGTATATGAACACTCTGGGAATGTAAAAGAGCAACATGTGTCTCTCCATCCAAGTCAATATGAATTAATTTTTTTAAGCACCCTTATTAAAGGGCTTTTATTCTCACTACTCTTCTTGATTTTTTATTGCATCTTTTCTCCCAGGCACATTTGTCTCTGGAACAGTGCTTTGGGGAGCACAGCCATCAGCAACATCTCACTCTGTTTCGAGCTCAGGGAGGAGCACATGGAATACAAGTAAGTTTGGGGAAAAGGAAAACAAACGAAACGTTGGCTGCACTGTTACGGGTACCCGGTGCTGCATTTGAGATGAACCTGTATTCAGGCTGCCATGCCCTGGGCCCAAGAAATTTGCCTGAAGGAGAAAGAGGCCATTAGGCACCAGCGCTTACAGTACATACATGGAGAGAGACCTTGCCGAGGCCTGTGTATCTACAGGCTCTTCGCTAAAGCAATTTAATCAAAGTGTAAGGAAACAGAAACAATTGTTTTTTTGACTTGGAAAATGAGGTGATACAAGTATTCTATGGCTTCCATAGGAATTAATTATTTGAAGCCATAATTACCTGGTGCTTTAAGCAAAACACTTGTTTTTCCTTCACCAGGATCTCAGGAATTCCTTATTCAAAGTCCCCATCACTCTGAGCCAGAAAGATCGGATATGCGTGAAGTGACTTACACTGGCTGGACCATACAGAGAAATACCTTTCAAGTTAAGACATTAATACTTGCTGCTTAAGTTTGTTTTCTTCTTTGAGATCCTTATTTCATTTTTCATTTTAATAATGACTTGCATAAGCCTCACAAAGTCTCCTAGCTCGTGCAGAACCCTCAAGCTGAACTTCAAGTATACGGAGCACTGCGCCTCGTTCGCTGAGCATTGCCGCCTGCACCTTCTGCTGCCCAGGGGCAGGGCTGGCGAGAGGGCTTGAGAAAACAGGAGGAGCTGCACAGGAGGGGCATGGATGTCACAGTCATCAGGAGCTCTCCAGCTTCATGAATTAAAACCATTCATAAAACAAAAGGTTCAATAGCTGTACAACTAGCCTAACATACCAGAAAAGCCTAACGTCCCCAGAAAATAATGAATTTGGTCTGAGGAAATAGGAGATCAATGGAAAGAGTTCAAGCCCAACTCTTTTAGACGTCACCCAGAGTTCCACAGCCACAAAAGGCAGCTGAGTAGTTTCCTCACAGCAGGGCACTGCACCCATGCCCCTTTTCGGGAAGGAGCAGGAGTCTGGGGAGATGGGGTTTCCAACATGAAGTTACAGCCCTATCTCTCTAGAGTTCAACCACTCAGGTCAACGAGCTTGGAGAACACCATTCTGTAGAGAGTGTGAAATAACAGCAGGAAAACGAGTTCTTCTGGAGGAGGAAGGAAGGGAAGGTGGTGTGGACCCCAGTGAACAGGGCCGGGGGCTGTGGATGGCTGAGCTGCATTCTCTGGTGCATTTCTGTACCGTGCCAAAGTTCCCCATCCCCAGTGAATTCCCTGTCAAGCCAAGAGAAACAAACAAAATATTCCCCGCTGCGGGTTCTCAGAGACTAAAGAATGAACCAAAACCAGTTAAAAGGAAATCAAATCTGTTCTGGGAAGCGGGCCCTCTGACTTTGACAGCACCGCCAATAATGACCTCACGCAGAAGAGAGATCAAACTATCAGTTTCCCTTTTGGAATTTCCTTCTGGAATTGTCTGCAGCCAAGATATTTGAGAACAACTGCCAACTGTTCAGGGGTTCAACTTTTTCTAAGGTGGGTTCCCCAGCACTTTGAGTCCCAGCACCTCACTAAACACTCAGTTCTTGCAAAGTCCCCGATTACGCTCCAAGGGCATCTCAGGACACAGTTTCCCAAGAGCAGGAAACTCTGAGGGGACTGAGAACAGATGCCATTACCAGAGAAACTGTGAAGGTGAAGTCTGGCCAGCAGCTGGGAAACATAACTTAGATAAAGATTATTCATGGGAAACAGCATAAAGACAGGGAAGCATAACATGGCCCAGAACTGGAGACAAAGGGAGCCGTCACCTTCCACCAATTAGCTAATCAGACTGAGGAAAACATTTACAAATCGACTCTCCACCCAATTCCCAACTTCAGGTCACGGCAGATGGAGACACTATTTTATGTTGACGATCACCAGCAAAAGAAATTACTAAAAGTTTCTCTTCTTTTGTTTGCCTAGAGTCATTCAGTTTGATGGGTGACTTCAGTTTTCTAAACCTGATCACTGCCTCTTTCTCCTCCCCTCAACACATGAACTTAAATGCTATTGAAGACATAATTTTTTAATTAAAATAAATTTTATTTTGCAACACGGTTACTTCATTTTGATTCACAAAACATAAAATCAACAGGTTAAAGCACAGAATTATGGAAAGGTAGAATTGGGAGGCACAATATAGATAAGAATTAACAAGTTTATGCTTGTAGGTTTTATATCCACAGCACCAAACAAATTCACATAGAGGAAAAGCTCTCCTTCAGAGCTCTAGGATTGCATCCCTCACGCTCAGAGCATAAAATGTAAGCCAACAGCTTCATGTACTTACTGATGCCTTGAAAGAGCTCTTCAACATTAATAGCATTCTTAGCACTTGTTTCGACCACGATGGCACCTATGGACTCAGCATATTCCTTAGCATCCTTCAAGGGAACCTCCCTGGAAAAGAGGCCAAACCCAGACAGAAATGAATGCTCATTTGTAAAATAGAAATAACCCCAACAGATCAAACAAAAAGCTCATTTGGAAAAAGCTCCTTTATTTTCCTGTAGAATAACAACTCAACTGCTCAGCAGGTATTGAAAACGTAGTATGGGTGAGACTTTTTAAAGTTTAAAATCTGGTCTCTGGCATCCATGGAGACAAGATATGCATATATAAAACATGGTCCCCAGTCCCACAGAAGAAAAAAATTCCAGAACAGTAGGAAAAATCATTATGAGTATGGCAGTATACATCCTAGGGTTCAGAGTTAGGGTTGATTTCAAATTTTCTTCCCCATAATAATGACTCAATATTTTTTAAAAATTGTATGTGTGCACAAGCACGTGCTCGTATGCCTTTGTAAGACTTTCCAAATATCATCTTTCACAAGTCAGAGAAAATATTGACATGATTTGAAAGTTTAGAGATGAACAGGATTAGCTACAATGTAGTATGGCATATTTGGACTGTCACCTTTAAAAGGCTGTTCCTGCAAAGGTTTTAGGACATGAACTCTATTTAAATGAATAATCTAAAAAGACATTTATTGATCTACTTTTAATGTGAAGACACTGTGGTGGATCCAAAGATAAAAAAGACACAGTTCCTTTTCTCCAGAAATGTATTCATTTATTCAACAAATATCTACTGAGCAGCTATTGTACGCCAGTCTTTCTTGTATGTGACAGAGAAAACGCTAGTCCCTGCCTTCTGGAATCTACTTGAGAGCAAGGGCAAACACATCCATGGTCACTCTAATCCACAGCCTTGTAACATGTGCGATATAAAGGCACCAATAAAGTGCTTCAAGAGTACAGGGATAGAAAGTGATGCACTTTGGTCCATGGAACCCGGAAAGGTGCCCTGGAAGAGGTCCCCTGAAGTGTGGCCATGAAGGGTAGGGAAAATACAGAGGAGAATTTGTGAGGCAACAGCCTGACAAAGACCTGCAGTTGGGGAGTGCCCTCATCCCCAGATAGGAATAAAAGTCAATTCTGCACCCAACACTGCTTTGGGTGTAAAGGATTTATCAATGAATGATTTGGTGTCTGAATGGAGAGGAGGTCAGAGGGACAGGAGCTGAAAGAGAGGGTCCAGCAGGAATTGTGCCAGACAGGCAGGAAAGCACCCAATGGCCACCGAAGAACAGCGACAAGGTCAGCTCCACATTCTAGGAAAAGCAGTGCACAAAATGGACTAGAGTAGGGTAGGGAGGAGAAGACTGGAAGCTCCTCTAATGCTGTTGGTGAGAGAGAGTACAATGCTGGACTAGAAGGATGGCTATAGGAAAAGCAAAAAGGGAGGATAGAAAACGGAACCTGGGAGGTGGGTGAGGAGACTTTCTCCATCTCCCCTTCTCCCTCCCTGTCCTCCACTCCCTCCACATTCCTCAGAAATGGTTTTAACTGGTTTGTAAAGTTACTGGGAAAATTCTACCTTGGCATTTAAATTCTTTATGTACCCCAAATCATATGAGAGGAGGACTTTTCAGGTCCTAGCTGGAAAAGGGTCTAACTGGAGTCTACGGTACTAAAGACGGCTGTCCCAGAGTCCACGCCAGAGAAAAGAAGCTCTTGAGCGGTGTCTGCTGGAATCTGTACTTCCGTAGTCTTTCTTGCCAAAGACATACTGGGAAAAATTATGCTGCTGAATCTACCCTCTCTATTGTTTCTAACAGACAAGCCCTGGCCTCTCACAGGTATTTTAAAAAACTTAAGATCTTTGGTGGCGATGAATTTTACATTAGAAACATTCCAGAAAAGTGCTTTGCTTATGTTCAGTTTGGCATGTGACCCTATTCTTTAATTTCTTCCTTCCTGGCAGTCTTTATGGAAAGGTGGGGCTCATCTCTGCCCCAATGTGGGACAGATAAGACAGGTTGTGGCCTGCTAATCTCTGCCTGGGGTGGAGGCGCATCTGGCAGTCAAGGAAGCCTCAGATACCCTCATGTGAGAGAAGGTTATGTACACAGTTAAGGCCTCCTTAGCTCCCCTCTCATCAGTCCCACTGGGCGACAAAGAGGAGTAGACTAGGTTTTGCCGGGATTAAGGTGAGAACAAACTCACAACACAAAGCAAAATATTCACCCTCAGGATAACAGTAAACCAAGATGGGCTCACTATCTCACAGCCTACAACACTGGACCTGGAAATGGAGAGATGAGAAAAGCGTATCCTCAAATTCCCCCCATGTTTAGAAACGGGTCTTGTTAAGTAAATGACTTGCCGAAGATGACAGAGCAAAATTGGGGTGGACGCAGGGTCTGATCCATGGCCTCTGGTTCTGCCCACCTTGCTCCCGTCAGGCCCTGACAACACAACCACCCAACTGGCACCCGTACTCCAGAGGCCATTCTTTCTATCTTTATAGACAAAGGATATGTGGGGTCCAAAATACCCCCAAACTACACTGGAGTCAGGGGTGGAGGCATGGGAGGGGCAAGTGCCATCCTCCTAAAGAACAGGTTCTTACTCTAAGAGTCTGGAAGGCCAGTGAAAGTTCCTATCATAGGAACCGAAATTAGAAGGACCAACCACTCTTGGGTCTGCCAAAATATGTTTCCACTACTGTGGTATAATAAGAAATATGTATTTGGTCTTTGTCCCTGGCTCTTGGCACAGAGCTCCTAAAACCCAAGGAAGTTTCCAGAGAGAGAGGTGTGTCTTTTGTTATTCATAAAGAGCCCACTAGACCACACCTGAGTTGCTGATAGGGAGGCGTCCCTAGAAAGCTTCAGGATGGGGACTGGTCGCCTGAGGAACCAACCGCACAACTGGAGGGTTGGATCTTTCGGCCCCACTCCACAACCTTTAGGGAAGGAATGGGGGCTGGAGTTTTCATCAATCATGACTCAGTAATGAAGCCTCTATAAAAACTCTTGAACACAAGGCTTGGATAGCTTCGGGTTGGTGAACACATAGAGGTGCTGGGAGGGTGGTGTGCCCAGAGAGGGCCTGGAAGCTCCGCCCCTTCCCACAAGCCTTGCCTTCTGCATCTCTTCCATCTGACTGGTCCTGAGTTGTATCCATTACAGGAAAACTGTAATCATAAATCTAGTGCTTTCCTGAGTTCTGTGAGTCCATTCTGTTGAATTATCAAACCTGAGGTGGGGGGTGGCCACGGGACCTCCAAATATGTAGTCTGTTGGGCAGAAGTGAGGGTAACTTGGGGATACCCAAGACATGCAGCTGGCATCTGAAGTGGGGGGCAGGTTTGTGGGACTGAGTGCTTAATTTGTGGGGTCTATGCTAACTCCAGGTATTTAGCGTCAGAATTTAACTGAATTGCATACCCAATTGGTAACAGAAAATTGTTGTTGGAACAAATGATGCAACTATAGTCTGAAAGAAGAGCCTTAGAAATGTAAAAATGTACTTCCTCAGAGCCTCTTGCGACCACCGGGAATTCCTCCAGCTGCATGTCAGCAGAGGCCCACTGCACAGACACGTTAGTCTGAAAGGCTGCCATCACTGGCCTTCTGTAATTATGATTACAAGAGAGTATGGCATCTAGTGACTTTCATTTTTTTTCAACAAATATTTATCAAGTGTCTGCCATATGCTGGACATCATGCTAGGCATCAGAACAGATAAATTGAAACAACTTGTTCGCCCAAGCCAAGATGTAAACACACAGTCAATTTTATCTTTTCTTTCTTTTTTTTTTTGCAGGGGTGAGAAAGACTGGCCCTGAGCTAACATCTGTGCCCATCTCCCTCTATTTGGTATGTGGGACACCACCACAGCATGGCTTGAAGAGCGGTGTGTAGGTCTGTGCCCGGGATGTGAACGTGTAAACCCTGGGCCACTGAAGCAGAGCGCACGAACTTAACCACTACACCATCAGGCAGGACCCAACATACAGTCAATTTTGATGGGAAAGACTATTTTTAGACTTTCTAGACCAAGCTACATACAGGTAGTCAGGACTCCCAGACATCACCCAGAAGCATTACTGCAAACTCACTGGGAAGCGTAGACTTGGATTCCTTCCCCGCCTGCGCCCTCCTCTCGCAGCTCCTTCACCCTCTTTCAGGAGCTGATTACATTGCATCTGACCCTTCAATATCAACTGATTACATTGCATCTGACCCTTCAATATCAACATTACCCAGGATTTCTCTCTTGACTATTTGAAGTCCTACCCCCACCTCAAAGCAGTGGGGACTGGCCAGCCACAGGCAGGCTGAGTGGTCAGGAAAGAGGTCGGGACACAGAGCTGGCACTGGATTCCCTCTGGAGCCAGTGGGAGCCATAAAGGGTGGGAGAAGTGGGAAAGCTGGAGCCCAAGGGAGAGGCAACAGTCCCCTTACCAGGGAAACCCTGACTTCCAGGGGCCATAAGAAGAGACCAGGGTCAGGGTCAGGATCGAGAGCTGAGCAAAGGGGAGCGAAAGCAATCCTGCTCAGGATCGGGGATGGGAGACTGCCTCCAATGTGGACACTGTGCAATAGGGTGTTTGATGGCCTCGTCTGTGCAGAGGGCCGGAGACGCCACCCCTTCTCTTCTATATCTGAGCCAGCTGATTGCTGGTCATGCTACTTGAACAGCAAATGGGCTTCACAAATGTAGCTTGTCAAAGCCTGACTAACTGCCTTTCCCCCACAAATCTGCTGCTCTTCCCATAAACCTGCTATTCCCAAGCCAGAAACCATGGAGGCGTCTCAAGTGGCTCCCCTCCTCTTGCCCCTCAACACTAGTACTTGAAGCCTGCTTAACCTCCCTGGTGGCGTCCACTCCAGGGCCCTGCCTCCGCCTAGTTCAGGACCTCTTCCTTTGTTACGTGGACTTCTGCAGCTGTCTCTGACTGCTCCTCCAGCCTCCTGCAGCCCACTGCCCACACGCCCACCGTGGACATCTTTCCAAATTGCAAATCTATCCAGTATTTCTGTGAATAGAATTTTTTGATGTCTTCCAATTGCCTCAGGATAAATCCCACTGCCTGAGCAGGACTAGGCTTCCAGTCTTCTTCCTCTCCAGCCCCGCCCAAAGCTGCCACCGTTCCACGCTGGTTGCCATTCTGGGAACTTGCTGGGCTCGTGTCTGTTTCTGGGTCTTGCACCTGCTCTGCCCTCTGTCCACCCCTCCCCGTTCACTTGGTGATATTCCACCCGTGGCCTCTTGGAGAGCTCAGCCCAGCACCCCCTCTTCCAGGGTAAATGCCCTTCCCCCTCTGTCCTAACACCTGTGCTTGTTCTGGCATAATATTATCACCCTTGTGAAACCGGCTGGCTCCCAGCACAGGTTGTGGATTTCTTAACACCAGGACCATGGTTTTGTTTTGGTGTGCCAGCATCTGAACAGTGCCTGGCACCTAGGAGGCAATCACTGCCTATCTGTTGAATGACTGAGGGACAAAATCACCCATATCGCTTTCAGCAGAAAGGAGGACTCAGGTAGAGGAGGGGCCGTGGGGACTTAAGGGGAAGTGTGGGGAGTGTTGAGATGTTAATTGGAAAAGGCCTGAGGGGTGGAGGCTCCCCCACCTTCCAAATGAGCAGGGAGGGAGGCTTTGGGGTGAAAGCACACGAAAGGAGAAGTCTCTTCCCAGCCCCAGGCTCTAATGTTAATCAGCTTATATGTCAGCACCGTCCACACAGCAGCCTCTCATGGGCCTTGGACGCAGCCAAAGCTGACCATGGAACTCAGAGACTCTCTGAAGGGGAGGGAGGTCAGGAAACATCCTTCTTGTGGGCTCCAGACTTTTCAACAGGCTGTGCTGCCCAATAAGGGTCCCTGTTTTGTTGTTCTTGGTGTAACCCGGCAACAGGGCAGCTGGCTTATTCTAATTTCAGGGCTGTTGAATTCTCTACGATCCTCCTCCACTGATGGCAGGGAGAGGGGAGGGCAGACCGGTACACCAAGGAGTTCCTGAAGCCCTACCTGCGAGGGAGGGGGATGAGCAGCGGGCTAAGGTAGAAGAATGCTTTATCCCCCAGGGCTTCACTGACAAGGTTCAGTATGTGGGCTCCTTCTGAAAGTCAGTGGAGACAGATGACTTCCACTGAGCCCACCTGGGCTGAAGGGTGGCATTCTGGCCATGGGTTTTAGTTTGGAATTTTTCACAGGTGGGCTAGTAAGTACCTGATGTGAGAAAGGCAGTTCAAGAGTGCTGATCCCAGAAGTAAAATTATTTTCTTTTTCAGTAAACAGCCCCTTACTGTCTACTTCCCTCAGGTCTTATGCCCTTCATTCTACTAGACAGGGTGAATGCTTTACAACAATTTTAAATGTTAAGTAAGTTGATGTTACAAAGTGCTCAGAACAACACCTAACCAAAGTAAGTGCCATTTCAGTGTTTACTTAATAAATCTTTACAAAGATGTACCAGCAAGGATGATGGCGAAGCACCATTTTCTTACAGAATACCACAAAGATTGAGGAAATGATGCAAATGGAGGAAACAAGTAAATAGGAGGCTCAAACGACTTCAGAGCTTGAAGGTCTTCATAGGTTTATCTGACTCAACCCCTTCAGTTTATGGCCCAGGAAGGGTCCTAGTCTAGTCATCACTGTTCTACAGAAGAACAGGGGACACAGGCGATAACAGCCAACTCATTAAATATGCTAATTTCCATAAATCACCCCAAGAGTAAAATCATATCATGTTTTAAAGTCCCCTCTCCATGAGAAAAACCTGACATTAATTCTGAGTAACTTTTATTCAAAGATGGTGTGCAACTTTTCATAGGCCATGAATATTTCTTGTGACATTCTTCTGCACGTTCTCTGCACACTTTGATTTGGGTTGTTTGAATTTTTTTCTCATTTACCTGTAAGTGCTCTTCGCATATTAAAGAATGTAGCCTTTTGTAATATTTTCCACATTTTTTTCAGCTCACCATTTGTATTCATACGTAGTTTGTGACATTTTTGCCAGACAGAAGTTTTTACATAGTCAGACTTCTTGATCATTTTTCTTTATGGCTTCTGAGTTTTTTAGCATAATTAAACAGTTCATTCCAATTCCAAGATTATTTTTAAAATTCAAGTGCTTCCTCTAACTTTTATGGTTTTGTTACATTACGTTTAAATCCCTGTTCCATTTTGAATTTATTTTCTTATTTTTCCCCTATGACTAGCTAATTATCCCCAAACCATTTACTAAACTATCCCTTTTTTCACTTATTTAAATATCATCTTTATCATATACTAAGTCTCCCTATGTATTTCACCCTATTTCTTGATTCTATCCTCTGTTCACTGATTTTTCTGTCTAGTTCTGTGACAATGCTATATTATTACTGAATTATTAAAATACATTTCAATATCTGCTGGGATTAGTCCCTCCAATACTATTTCTGCCTGTTTATTTTTCTAGATGAATTTTAGGATTATTTTGTAAAACCTCTTTTAAAGTGTTATTTTGGTAATTTGCCTGGAATCTCAGTGAATTCATGGTTTAATTCAGAGCAAACTGTCATTTTTACAATACTGAGTTTTTCTATCCAAGGAAGACGTACAGATTTTAATTTATTTGTCTTCTTTTATGTCCTATCATAGAGCTGTAATGTTTTATCTATATAGGTCTTGCTCATTTCTTGCTTAATTCATTTCTAGGATTTAAAATACTTCGAAACTTTAAAAATGACACACACACCAAAAAAGTTTATTACTACATATTTCAAATTTGTATTGCTATTATAAAGAGGGTTTTAACTTCTACTTGATTTTCTAACTGGTTATTATTTGTATATAGGTGAAGAATAGTTTATTCAGTAGATAATCTGGGTTTTCCTAATCCTGCTAGCAATTAAAGAAATTCACATGAAAATGAGGATCACATTATTCACATGTCAGATTGGCTAAGATGGAAAAGTTTAATATCTGCAGAGTTGGAGTTCAGACACAGTAATGCTCACACACTGTTTGCAGGATAACACGTACTCCAAAGAGTTCATGGAAGGTTAACTGCAGAAAAACCACATCTTCTAAGACATTTTCAGGTACCTTGGAGCAAGTACAGAAAAATCTTCATTTTCTCAGAAAATTAAACACATAAGTTAAAAAACAAAAACAAAACAACTTGATGCTAAAAACAGAGACAAAATGAGGACAAACACTCAAGATTCCTGTCACATAGCAATCACAACCCAGAAGTCCTCTAGACATCTCCAGAGGACACCCAGGCATCTTTAGGGCATCATTCCCAGGTGTGTTCTACAGACCAGCTACCCAGTGATGACTGGGGCTTGTTAGAAATGAAGATCCCTGTGCCCCAGACCTACTGAACCAGAATGTCTATTGGGCAACCAACTTCCCAACAGCTTCTCATGCATTCTAAAGCTTGAGAAGAACTCTTTTAGGGGGTGGACTGTAAAATACCGAGTTTGATATGTTTACAGTCTATCCAATTCACAACCTGACACTACGAGGTCGAGTTTGGAAATCTGTATTAAGATGACTATACCTATGGCACCATTTTACAGTGATAGAAAGAGTAGTGGCCTCATGAGCTCTTCCCAAAAGAAATCTTCTGGTGGTTCAGGTGTGTTTTACCATGCATGCTATATTTCTAAAGTACCAGAACAGCAATAACCAAGTATTTTATATTCTGCCAAACTCCTGGAATGCAATGGTCAAGATATCATTTTAAAATGTTTGCCCCATATTTTTACTCTCTCCTCCAGCCACAGCCCCCTTCCAAGGTCAAGCTAATTTAGGCCAATTAAGCCGGCCACGAGGAAGTAGACAGGCAACAGTGAGCAGGAGCTAGCTGTGAAATGTCTGGTGGAATTATTTTTTGTCAAAACCCTCCCACATGTTGAAGGTATTCCAGCCGAGAGCATTGGAAATTATTCACCACTTTCATCAAATCCAGCAGACGAAGGCTGCGGGCTGCCTGCAGGGCGTGTGTGCGGTGAAGCAGCCTGAGTCTGCCCCGCTGAGGGAGCCACAGAAAAGAAGAATCAGGGCTTGCTGTGCTCCCATTAGCTCATATTTTCTCTAAATATCCAAGATATTTGTGTAACACACAGATGAGGCAACTAGCAATAATTAAAGCAGCAAAATCTCTGTTTAAAATGCTAGTTCTTCTAGACACTTGCATTGGTTTACCTGTGAGGAACTAAAATTAAAATAAACTTTTTTTGAAAAAATGAAGAATAAGTACCACCTTCGCAGCAAATAATCTGATTGGACAATAACACTTTACAATGTTCTAAGCGCTTACAGTTAAAGCACTTGACATGTGCACCCTGGGAAGAATTTCTGTTCCTATGGGGCCTCCCTTGCTTATTAATGTGTGTCCCTAACTGCTGTTCACCTGAGGTCAAGTTCCTGGTGTCAAGTTCCAACAAGCAGTGTCAGGTTCTCCCATAGACTTAAAGGGATTGTTTCTCAAGGAAAATGTCAGAATTTGAATCAAATGAGGACTGAGCAGAAAACACAGGATCTCTAGGGAAACCTGGCCATTCCTTTGCCTCTTAATACCCTTAATACCCTTAGAGAGAATTTAGGCTGGTCCCAAGAGGCCAGACAGAACCATTGGGAAGAGTCGTTGGCTCCAAATCCCAGGAACAGAATCACATTAGGTACCATTGGAAGCTGTTCTCCCTCCTGGTCCTGTTTGCACTTCTTACAAGATTCCACATAGCAAGATGGTCAAGAATGTCAGCTCTGGGACGACCACTTGGGTTTAATGCGAGGCCCTACACCCTCTTAGCTACAGGACCTGGGACAAGCTGCTCCACCTCTGTGCCTCAGTTTCCTTATTGATAAAATGGGAGCATGATAGTAATTCTTCCACAGAGTCATGAAAATTAACCTAAACTACTTCTAATCGTGTGTGGCACATAATAAGCATTCAATTTGGGTTAGCAGTGATGATAATGATGATGAAGAATTTCTTTTCAGTCTACTGCCTAAGTGAACAAAATATAAATATAAGCAAATATTGTGTGCCATTTGAAAATAATCACTGAGATTGCTGTAATTCTTAGTGTAAGTTACACTTTGAACTCTAAAACTTCTGGGCAATATGTAAAGTGAAAGAGAAGAGATTATTGTATCTTCTAATAAAATCTCCAGCAACAAAAGATTACCACTCTGCTTAATCATACATCAGTTGATGACTTTTTAAAACATCCCTTCCCCACCCCCTAAAGGTTAGAATGAACCACGTGGTTCTAGAATAGAGTCAGAGGCATCAATATGAATTTATGTTTATCTTAATAGAGATACAGATGCCTAGATATAGAAATAATTATAGATATGTGTGTACACTCAAGTTAGTATACATACATGTATTTCCTAGCTCGGTTCACTGAGAGGGCCTAGACCCAATGACACCCCAGCAGCAATGAGCACACTCAGCCCAGATCATGGTTTCTGAATACCATTCTCCAATAAAAGGAACCAGGGCTGCTTGGAGAAATGGCTGGCTCTAGGGCTATAGCCTAAAATATACAAGATGAGCCTGGAACATTTTGTTGCGCCAAAAAGTAAGGAAGTGCTCAAAAACCAAAATGATAGGCATATGTTAAGGGGACACAGGAGCCAACAGAAAGAACTCCCAGGCAGGCTGAAACAATTTGAGCAACAAATTAAATAATACAGTATTGCATTATAACCCAAAGTATAAAATAAATATCCATGATTCCATACTGATATAAATAAATGATTGAATAAATAAATTAAGGGAGGAGAGACAAATTTCACCTGCAGAAAAATTCCAAACAATTTATGGAGCTACTCCTCCCTCAAGAAGGTGGAGCATAATCCACACCCCTTGAGTGTGGGCTGTGCACAGTGACTTCCTTCCACAGAGTACAGTAGGGAGAGCGGGGAGAGAGCAACTTTACCGAGCAGAAACCTGACAGTCACTGCCTCAGCCAGGCGATCAAGGTCAACATCATCAGGGGGAAGTCATGTTGATAACGTGAACCCTCGATACGTTTAATTAATAATCAAGTGATTAAAAGGGTACTTTACTTCTGTGGTCTTCCTCCCAAAAACACATAACCCCAGTCTAATCATAAGAAACTCACCAGACAAATTCCAGTTGAGAGATATTCTCCAAAATATCTGACTAGCATGCCTTAAAATTGTCAAAGTCATCAAAAACAAAGGAAGTCTGAGAAACTGTCACAGCCCAGAGGAGCCTAAAGAAACATGGCAACTAAATGTCATATGATATTCTGGATGGGATCCTAGAACAAAAGAAGGATATTAGGGAAAAACTAATGAAATCTGAGCGAAATACGGATTTTAGTTAATAATAAAGTATCGATATTGGTTCCTTAGTTGTGACAACTGTAACATAGTCATGTAAGATGTTAATGACAGGGGAAACTGGATGTGGGGTGTATGGGAACTCTCTGTACTATCTTTGCACTTTTCTGTAAATATAAATCTATTCTAAAAAAAGTTTATTTAAATATTTTTTTAAATCAGCCATAAAAATAACCACCCACCCTGGGGCTTGCCCAGTGGCCTAGTGGTTGAGTTCACGCGCTTCTCTTCAGCGGCCTGGGGTTCACAGGATGGCATCCCTGACACCGACCTATGCACTGCTCATCAAGCCATGCTGTGGCGGCACCCCACATGCAAAGTAGAGGAAGATGGGCACAGATGTTAGCTCAGGGCTAATCTTCATCAGCAAAAAAAGGAGGACTGGCGACGGATGTTAGCTCAGGGCCAATCTTCCTTACCAATAAATAAATAAATAAAATAAAATAACCACCCCACAACATACACATTTTCACCTCATGCAGATGATGGTCCTGAACACTCCCCTAATCTCCACCAGACCACAACACACATCCACATTCATACAATACACTCTCATGAAGTCTTCTCTGGGGCCAACAAATATTGGTTAAAGGGATTCCAGACCATATCATAAGTCCAGACTATTTATCAAGACTAACGAGAAAGCTTTAATAATTAAGTCAGTACAGTATTGGTATAATGATGAGTAAGCCGGGCAACGGAGCAGAACAGGGAGCCCTGGAAACAGACCCATGCACAAAGGACACGTGATACAGGACTGAGGGGTGTTGCACATCAGTGGGGAAAGAACGGACTTTACAACCAACAATGCCGAGACGATTGAGTATCTGTATATGAAAAATTAGGCATCACATATAAAAATCAATTCCAAGTGATTTAAAGACAGATAGGAAAACAAAACTGCAAACATTTTACAAATAATCAATATAGGGAAATATCTTCATGGTCTTGCGGGTATGGAAAGATTTCTTAAATAAGACTCACCCTTCCTCCCTCTCCCCCACCAAAAAAAGCTAAACGAAAAAAACTGATAAATTCTATTACATACGAATTAAGAACTTCTGATGCTAAAAAGACAATATAAAGAGAGTGAAAAGATAAGACATAAATTTGAAGATTTCAACACATACGACAGAGGAATGGCATCAAATATATATTATTAAAAATCCTATGAATAAACAAGATTAAGGTAAACAACCCCTTAGAAAAAGCGGCAAAGACTCTTCACTTAAGAGGAAACTTGAATGGTAAATAAATACATAAAAAGATGGCAACTTCATTGGTAACCAAGGAAATGCAAACTGAAACTACTACCAGATACCACTCCACACCCTTATGTCTGACAGTACTAAGACCCGGTGAGGACATAGGGCAACAGGAAGTCTCATTCACCACTGGTATCCACTCTGGGAAACTCTGGCTTTACCTAGTGAAACTGAGCATGTGCACACCCTGTGACTCAGCATTTAAACTCTTACACACCTGAATCTAGAGAAATGCCTACACATGGCACTACGAGATGTACAAGAATGTTCAAGAAGCAATGTTCAGAATAATACCAAACCAGAAATAACTCAAATATCCATCAACAGTAGGATGGATAGATAAACTGTTACACTCATAAAATAGAACAACACACAGCAAGAAGATGTACAAACTACAGCAAACATTCATAGGGATGAATCTCTCAGGCATGTTAAGCACAAGAGACAAGTCATCATATAATATATACGGAGTTATTCCATTTTATAAAGTTCAAAAACAGGCAAACCTGAATCTATTGGGTAGTACCTTACTACATGGATAGTAAAGAAAAAAGAAAACAAAGAAATGATTATCACAAAAGTCAGAGTGGCAGTTACTTCTGGGTGGAGAGAAGGGGATCCAATTGGGGAGGGAGACATTCCGAGTTACATACAGTTCATTTTATTCTTTAAAATTCACATTATTCTTTAAAATATAAATAAATGTTTTATAGATTCTTCATTAAGAATACTATAAAGTATTTCAATTATAAAATTGAAAGAGAGATTCCAGATGCCTTTGCTTGGCTCTCTGGGGGGCTCAGTCTTCAGTTCCTTGGCTCCTGCTTTGATAATGGCATGTGGACACAGGCTCAGCTACCTGCACAGCATCAGAAGGCAGAACATGGAAAGCGCATCTCAGAGCACAGAACACATGTTTGAACAGCACAGACTTTGCTCTGCCTCCTCATCTCATGTAAAGAAAAGTCTGTGTGCATTTTAATACTTGCCATGATATTTCCAGACGTTTTGGTGGCTTTTGATGTTCATTGGTTTTTGTGCTTTTAATATTTGGAATAAACTGGATTTTATTACCCAGCATCTCAAGTTCTGTTATTTGGTTTGTATAATTTTAAAGAAATTCCTATACCCCTTTTTGGCCCACTATCAACACTGGAAGGAGTTTTGGAGTCACATGTAAGAAATGAGAGCAATTTATGTACTTAGTAAAAATTATTTATTTCCAAGTATACTTTTAATGTGCTAAAGACCTCAACTTTATCCCAAAATTTGAAACTGATGCCTGGTGATTTCTGACTTGGTTGATGTGTATTCGGGAAGCTTCAGAAGAGGCACTTGGACTGCCAAGTGCAGTTTCTAGCTCTAGACTGCACATGAAATTGCATGAATCCTTACTTGCTCAAGAATCCAGAATGGCTCCCACAGCCTACCTCAAGGTTGGCAAATAGGTTTCATCTCTTTAACTGGGGGTCACTACATGAAGCGTTGTGTTAAAAAGGAGCCTGAGGCCACAATAGGCTCAGTGCCATGACTGATGGGCAACAGTACCAAGTGTGTGAGAGATGGGGAGTAGTAGGCAGGAGCTGCGGTGCTTGCCATCCTGGCCCTGCACACCGAGCCTGAACCACCTGCCGCTTGTCATTCATAAACTCCGCCCTTCTGATCCCTCTATCTTTCCTACACTCCCCAGGGCAAATGATCAGGTAGATATTCTTGATGTCCCCTCCCCCAAAACACGTGTCAAACTCCCTCCCACCTCCACACCTTTGTCCATTATCTTCCCTTCCTGGAATTTCCTCCTACCTGACTCATCCTAACCAGCCCAGCTTGTGACACAATTCATCCACGAGCCTTTCCTGAATTCCTTTGTCCTTTCTGCACCGTAACACTGGGAACTTTATTAACTATAGTCTTGGATCCCTCACTAGATATTTCCTCCCACGTGTACTACTCTTGACTCTCCAAATAGAAGTAAATAGCTATGAGGAAAGTACTTTCTTCTCTTATACTTCCCATAATGCTTTGCTGCAACAAAAGAACTACCAGCGGCTGGCCTGGTGGTGTAGCGGTTAAGTTCGAGGGTTCCCCTCGGGGGCCCGGGGTTTTGCAGGTTCGGATCCCGGGTGCGGACAGACATATTGCTTGTCAAGCCATGCTGTGGCGGCGTCCCATATAAAGTGCAAGAAGATGGGCATGGACGTTAGCCCAGGGCCAGTCTTCCTCACAATAAAACAAAACAAAAAAAAAACTACCAAAATTTGTTTGCTAATCGAATGACTGAAAACTGACAGGACGAATTTCCTCCCTCCTACCCCACCCTAGTTTCACTTCCAAAGAGCACCAGATGCTCTCTTCTTAGAGTACAACCTCTACTCCAGGAAAAACTTTTTGACTCACCATCAGCAGCGCCACCAATCTCTCTCAATGTTTCTCTCAGAGATACCAGAAGTATTGATGTAAGATCTTAGAGACTATGATTCTATTCCTCAGAAGAGGCAAGAGCACAGTCATTGTCCCTGATTATCTCCTGGACTGTATTTACGAGGAATGGGAGGAACCTTGGGAGAGGGGGACAGTGGTAGAAGAGCCATCCCAGGTCATTGCCCACCACCTCTGAGTAGAAGGCTGCGCCCCTCGCAACCCCCTAATTTCCACCATCACTTCTGTTGGGTAACTTCCCACTGCTACCATTTGCAAGATAAAATAAATTAGGCCTGAGGGGCTTTTTCCTATCAGCACTTCTACACGATCCCTCCCTCACACTTTCTGATTCCTTCACAGCCCTAAAGATGCGGGTGAGGGGTGGAACTCCAAGAAAACCCAACAGGAGCCCCCGAACTTGAAGAGCAGGTCAAGTTAGGATCCATTACAGGAAGGCCAATGTCCAAATGATCAAGAAAGGCAGGAAGAGTTCCTAATTTGAAGCAGTCAAAGGGGATTTGTGTACAGAGTCAAGAGCCCAAAATCAGGAAGAGAAGATCAAGCAAAGGAAATGTAGAACTGAAACCTGCTATGAGGTGGGGTGGGGGAGGAGTCATTTCTCCAAGAATTAACTTTATATGATGGCTACAGGTCAAGCTTGCTTGAAGGCTGACAAAGAAATGCGAAGGAGGTAATTCTGGCTAAAGGGTCAGGGGTAGGATAGGATATCCTCTTCCTCCTCTAACCTTGACACCTGGAGGATCCTGCCCCTATTGCCAATTAAAGTAGATGGTTCCTGAAAAACCTGCGGCCCCTCTCATGAAAGCGCCACAGCCAGGTGACCCTAATCCCTCGCCCAAGCCAAAAGCAACCAAGTAAGACTGGATATGAGGGAGTCCACCATCCAGGAGGTGGCTGAGTGCAAGACGCTGGCCCGAGGGGGAGCCTGATATTAATTAGATGGAGACAAACCAATCTAATCACGTCTTTTCTTCTGATAACTATCCATGTGAGCTGCAAAAGAGAGGGGGCAGAAGGGCCGCCCGGTGGCGCAGTGGTTTCGTTCGCGTTTGGCGGCCCGAGGTTCACGGGTTCGGATCCCCGGCGCCTGCCGACGCACTGCTCATCAGCCACGCTGTGGTGGGGTCCCATATAAAGTAGAGGAAGATGGGCACAGATGTTAGCCCAGGGCCAGTCTTCCTCAGCAAAAAGAGGAGGATTGGCAACAGATGTTAGCTCAGGGCTGGTCTTCCTCACTCCCCCCAAAAAAGAGAGGGGGCAGAGAATGAACTGCTTCTGAAGGGATGACAAGACGATGGGTCAATGGTGCTACTTCTGGATCCTGAAAGATGATGAGACACTGTTTCCCTTCTCCGTGAAGTCTGAAGGGCGAGAGTGAGATGGAGGGCAGTCAGACAGCTGGACGGACGCCCAGTGAGGTTCCAGAACTTACTCATTCTTCCCTACCATCAACTCCTATCACCTAAGGCAATGCTTTTCCAAGCATTTGTAAAAAAAAAAAAAAAAAAAAATCACTTTAAAAAATGCATATATTCCCAGCCTGACCCTGCCTACTGAAGCAAAATCTCTGGAGCTGGATCCTGGAGTCTGAATTTTTAACCACTGATTAAACTACATGATTCTTATGTTCATGGAACTTTTAAAACCACTGAAGCAAGGTGACCTATTTCTTTTTTTCTTTTCAGGATTTGTTTGCCCCAATTCTTCTGGCGGGCCCAGGACAAGGCCATGCAGTCTCTTGTGGGCTCCCCAGACTTTTGGAGAAGGAGGTTTCTTTTCTACCTAGACCTCCGGCCAAATCTGCCCTCCTTTGAGCCACCTGGAATCAGCCCCGTGCCTCACGTTTCTTGTTGAGAACCTGGGGGACCTGCCCCTCCCAGCACTCATGTCAGCTTCCCCTGTCACCTGGGGTGAGCAAACTGCACCGGGCACTCTCTCCGCTCTGAGCTGTCCACGTTCTTCAAGTCAGCTGTTACCTCGGGGCCTGCACCACCAGTGCAGTCGAGGTTCTTTTTTCTTTCAACTCTGTATGTCCGTAAAGTGTCCCCAACTTTGCAATCCCTACCCCAGCATCAGCAGATGGTAGGGAGAAAGGGATGGCCTGGTTTCCAGGCCCCACCAGGAATCACACGCGTCTTTACTGGGGAGGGAGACAAGAGGCAGAAAGAAAGGAAGTGACACCCATAGAGCACCTACTGTGCGCTAGCCCAGGGCTGTCTTCTCACACACAGCACCACCCTTCCTAGTCTGCTTCCACGCCTCGGATTCGGGGAGACTACACATTACTCCAAGTGCGCAACAATTTGAGGACAAAGAGATGTTGTTTAGAATTCTTCAAGACAGTTAGGAGAATCTCTCACGAAGACCAGGAACCTAAAGGAAGTCCCAACTAGAGGTCCCGACTTTACCTGAGCAGGTGGCCTGAACGCCTGTCGCTCTGGATGGTGTGGCCAGACCATCTCCTGGAGCATGTGGGGGTACGAAACGCACTGGCCGGACGCTCGGGGATCTCCTCTGCGAGGCACCTCTGCGCACAAATGCCTCCAATGGGCTGGGTCAGGTTCAGGGAGTTAATCCCATTTAAATCCCAGGACGCTATCAAAACACGCCAGGCATAGCTCCTCTTAAGAATTTACAAGCTTACACAACCACATCTGTTAGATGAGATTGGTTCCACCTACACACACACACACACACGCATGCCAAATCTACATACTGTCCCTCTCCAACCCCCAGTGAAAAATAAAATACAGTCTTCTGGCAATTACAGAAGAGCAAAGCGTTTTAGGATTAGAATAAAAGAAGGTCAAGCTCTAAATAAGGTCTGGTGTGAGGGATTTGGCTAACTCCCCAGAAAAATCATACCAGCAAGCAGAATCTGGAACGGCCAGATTGGTTGACCACGAATCTGATTCCACCGCCTTGGAAAGGTGTCAACAGCAGATGCCCATTAGGTTTGCAGGCCCTATCATTTACCAGACTGTTCCTGTCCAGCAGGAGAGTTTATACCCTGGGCAAGGACCAATACCCCGCTTTCCAAAATGGGAGCTTTCAATATGGTTATCCCATTTTTCTTTTGTCCATCAGGTGTGCGGGAGATGGTTACATTCATCATTTGGCCCAGTGTGTTTACAAAATTTCAGTTAATCGGATGTAACACATATAATATGTATATATACGTGCGAATATATATATATACCCACACATATACCACTGTTCTAATATTTATTATTTTTATCTAATTCAACTTTTTGTTAATTGAAATTTTTATTGAGATAATTGCAGATTCACATGCAGTTAGAAGAAATAACGCTGAGGAATTCCTCATATACTTTGTCCAGTTTCCCCAAATGGCAACATTTTGCAAAACTATAGTGTAATAGCCCAGACAGGACACTGACATTGAGACACTCTGCCTTACTCAGATACCCTCGGTTTTACTGGTGTTTGTGTGTGTGTGTGAAGTTCCACACAATTGTATCGGCTGTGTAGGTTTGCATGTCCGCCCCTACAGAGAAGACACTGAACCAGTTCTGACATCACTAGGATCGTGTTGCCCTTTTATGCCGATGCCCACTTTCCTCCCCGTTCCCGGCCCACATCGCCCCTGACTGTAACCCCTGGCCACCACTAGTCTGTCTTCTACTTCTAAAATGGTCTCATTTCAAAAATGGTATGTAAATGGAATCGAACACCATGAAACCCCTGGGACTGGCTTTATTCACCCGGCATCATTCCCCGCAGGCTCGTCCAGGCCACACGCATCAGTGCTCTGCGTCTCTTTATTGCTGAGTAGTGTTGCACCACAGCTTGCTTAGTCATTCACCTGTTGAAGGACATCTGGGCTGATTCCAGTTTGGGCTTTTACAAATAGAGCTTCTCTGAGTATTCATGAGCAGATTTTGTGTGAATGTAAGTTTTCATTTCTCTGGACTAAATGCCCAAGAGTGTGATTGCTGGGCATATGGCAATTGCAGATTTAGTTTTAAAAGAAATTGCCAAACTCTTTTCTAGAGTGACTGCACCATTTACATTCACACCAGAGATGTACGAGTGACCCAGTTTTTCTGCATCCCTGCCAGCATTAGGTGTTATCACTCTTATTTTAGCCATTCTGATAGCAGATAATGATGCTAACATCTTTTCATGCTTTTGCTCACCTTCTTGATATTCTCTTGGGTGAAATGTATTTTGCTTATTTTCAAATCAGATTGTTTTTAACCATTGTTTCGAGAATTCTTTATATAGCCTTTATATATATATCCACATATATACATGCCAGTCCTTTGTCAGATATGTGGTTTGCAAATATTTTCTCCCAGTCTGTAGCTTGACTTTTATCTGCTTCACATGGGCTTTCACAGAGCAAATGTTTTTAATTTTGAAGATGTCCAATTTATCAATTTTTCCTTATATGGATCGTGCTTTTGCTGTCAAGTCTAAGAACTCTTAGCCTAGGCCCAGATCCTCAAGATTTTCTCTTAGGAGTTTTTCTAAAATATTCATAGTTTACATTAAAGTTGATGGTTTGTTTTAGAGTAATTTTTATAGAAGGTGTGAGGTTTAGGTGGATGTTTTTCTTTTTTCCTATGGATGTCTGATGACTCCAGCACCATCTGTTGAAAAGGCTATCCTTCCTCCATTGAACTGCTTTTGCATCTTTGTCAAAACTCACTGGAGCCTATTTGTGTGCATTTATTTCTGGGTTTTCTATTCTATTTCATTGAGGCTTAGTTCCACTTAAAGTCACACCTTTACCGCAATTCAATGGGGTCAAATGAGAGCGCCTCCCCTAACAAAGGCCATCTCTATTCAACTCCACCCTCCCTCTTTCAATGACAAAAATTAAAGCAACTCTGCTGGGAATTCTAGATGAGCGGCTGTTTTAGGATTACAGTAAAGACAAGAGATCTGAACTAAGTCCTGGGAGTTTAAAGAGTTTTCCAGTCCCCAGAAAAACAAACAATTAAGTGGTGTTTATGGCTCTTATTATAAACCAACCTGATGCAATGTGATATGAAGTTTTCAAAAATCCCAAAGAAACAGCAATTAGTCAGAGGCCATGTTAAGAGCTTTTGC
The DNA here is from genome assembly GCA_031878705.1 of Tapirus indicus. Classification (NCBI taxonomy): domain Eukaryota; kingdom Metazoa; phylum Chordata; class Mammalia; order Perissodactyla; family Tapiridae; genus Tapirus; species Tapirus indicus. The sequence goes on from CM062917.1 coordinate 58,665,789, forward strand.
AAGATCTATTTTCGCTGTTCATTAAACTCCGGTTTAATCATATTTGGATTAGCACACCTGAAGCATGATGTCATTGTCTTTGTCAAAATCAACTACTGGAATTGCTGAGAATTGAACTAACCAGTGGAATGGAGACAAGGCAAACTCACTATTTCCTTTTTTATAACATTTTTATTTAGTAAAAATAGCTAGCTTATCAGGCTAGATGAAGCCATCATCAAATCTCTAGTCTATGTGCACTGGGTCCCTCGATCCTCTCCCCAGGTAAAGGAAGTTCAACAGTTCAGTGTCTCTGGAGGAAGCCAAAGTATTCACATAGGATGTGTTATATTCAGATTTAGAATGAAATAGTGAGATTATATAGACTTGACTACATCCTCAGGTTAAAGTCTAGAACTAAAACAAGCAGGAATGCTATGGAAAATGTTAAGAATTCTAACTCTCCTTACCATATGAAAGTGTTACTAAAATGGTGATAGTAATAATGACAAAAATAACAGAAAAAGCAACAATAAAAATAATAAAACCATTTGGTCCAAAGACCTCTAGAGTCAGATATGTAACTGTGCTCTGTACAGGAGATTTGATTTTAATATTCATTACCGAGTGGTCCATCAAATTTGCGTTTCTCTATTATCTTCCCTTAATTCTACTCTGGTTGAATAAATACCACCTTGACCACCACAAGTGAATGACCATTGATTAAATTACCACACTGAGAACAAACTTAACAACACAGGCATGACAGCTTTTTACACAGAGACAGTCAGGGTGGAGGATATTAACCACAGAAAAAAATTTTTAAATGCCTCTTACCTAATATCTGAGAGATCACACTTGTTTCCAGCAATAGCCATTACAATGTTTTCTGGACCATGTTCTTTCAGTTCTTTTACCCATTTCTTCAAGGTATAAAATGAATCCTAAACCAAAAGTGTAAATCAATCTTGGGAAAGACCTATCAACATAATATTTCAACCAAGTAGATATGCAAACCCAACATAATTTAATGAAGAAAAATATTTTCAGGAGACTCCTGTAGATTAACATACTACCCCTGTCTTGGCACAAAATTTAATATTAGCTAAGTTATACTTAAATCGTCTGTAAAGGTTCCTTTTCTAAAAATGAAACTTGATGAAGTTAAGATAATCATATTAGTAATTTTCTTTTATAAATAACTAATTTTAAATTTTAGCCTTGACTCAATATGAATAAGGACTAAGTCATAGGACTAAAATAATGTTGATGCTTATTTCAGGAAAGAAAAAGAAACAAATATATATACACATACGCACACACACACTTTAGAGTCCTGTTTTTCTACCTGCCCTTCACTTATAACCATCCTCCAGGAAACGAGCCAGGGTAGACACTACATTTAGGTAGAAGTGGTCAGGAACCATGGATGGTCACAGTAATGGATCATTAAACTAATGGTCCTGAGCACTGAGTTAGCACTCCAGGAGTGGGAAAAAAATGTCAGCTTACCACTACAGTTATTTGTTGATGGATATCCTAGATCCTCAATTTGATAACTAAAAACATATTTATATTATATGCATATAAACACACTATATATACATATAAACATTATTCTTGGCATTTTAAGTAATATGATTGAAACGCTAATAGAAAATAAGTATTCCATAATTACAAAACATGCAGAACTTGGGGCTGGCCCAGTGGCATAGGGGTTAAATTCGCATGCTCTGCTTCAGTGGCCTGGGATTCACAGGTTCGGATCCCAGGCACAAACCTACACAGCGCTTATCAAGCCATGGCAGGCGTCCCACGTATAAAGTAGAGGAAGATGGGCACGGATGTTAGCCCAGGGTCAATCTTCTTCAGCAAAAAGAAGATTGGCAATAGATATTAGCTCAGGGCTAACCTTCCTCACCAAAAAAAGATAAAATAAAAATAAAAGATGCAGAACTTAAAAATAATTCTCATTTTCCTATAAAGCTGACATTCTGGAGAACAGCACTAGCAGGCATGACCCTCTACAAACAGACAGTCAATTTTAAAAATGAATGATCACTGTTGTTTATTTAATTTAGCAGATAAATTTGAAATGCCACTACAGATAGGTGAGATAAATTCAGTCTGTGGTGTTCATTATCCCCAACCACCATAGTGTGAAATCTCATTCCAGGTACTTGCAAGGCTCAAGCAGGGAAGTTTCGGCTTTGGTCTTTCTAAGACAGAGAATCACCATAAATGGCATCTAAGTTCTAAAGGGGACACTCTTACCTGTTTGGTGATATCATACACTATGACGGCTGCAGCAGATCCACGATAGTACATGGGAGCCAGTGAATGAAACTGTTTAGGAACAATGAATAGTTTTATGTCAAAGTGAACACATTTTATACAATCCCAGATTAAATATAAAATTACTATCCTATATTATTGCGATAGGATCCCTGAATTCCCCCTAGAATTTTCCCAGGGTTCATATTAGATAATAAATATTCCTCCTTGACTGCACCTGCACTAGTGGTTTATAGACCATGAAATTCACTGTTGGGCAAAGGCCAAAAATAAATTTTATTTTAAATATTGCTATCCTATGAATTTTCTTTTCTCTACTGCTCATCACTTATTTAATATGACTGACCCAGGGCAATCTCATTAGAGTTACACAGCAGTAAAAAAAACATGCTTGCCAAGAGGAATGAAAAAGGGAGACTGGCATAGATCACAAGCCCCTCACTGGGCCGTTCATGAGGAACACAGCAGTGAGGGCCCAGGCAGCCCGCCCTCGGGTCTTGGATGGCCGCCTCGCTCGAACACACAACAGTGAGACAGGTGAGCTTCATTCCAAAGTGTGGACAAAGCAAGTCTCACTGGTCACTAGAATTATTTACCCCTAAGCAGGATAGATAATTATTCTGAGGAGACATAATTATTCTGAGGAGACATCCAGACTTTATGTATATTTTGAAGAATATGTTTTTGAATATATTTAAATATCTTTGAATATATTTGAAGACTATCTTGTAGGGGGATTTTGAAAGTAAGAAAAAGAAAGCTCAATAGAAAAATGGACAAAGGATATAACAGATAAATCACAGAGGAAGGGATATAAATTGCCAATAAATTCAAAACATGTTCAATTATAGTAAAAGAAATGAAAAAAAGGAATGATGAGGCATATATTAATTTATTAAATATTAAAAAGATTTATCACATCCATTGTTGGTGTATATTGGGAAGGGTGGCACTCCCATACACTACACAGGAATGTATTTTAAGACCTTCTTATAAAAAGATGTTCAGGGGCCAGCCCAGTGGATAGCAATCAAGTTCGCTTGCTCTGCTTCAGCGGCCCGGGGTTCACAGGTTCGGATGCCGGGCACGAACCGACGCACCCACCACCTGTCAAGCCAAGCTATGGCAGCGTCCCATATAAAGTGGAGGAAGACGGTCACGGATGTTAGCACAGGGCCAATCTTCCTCAGGAAAACAAAAAAGAGGAGGATTGGCAACAGATGTTAGCTCGGGGCTAATCTTCTTCACACACAAAAAAAGATTTCAGCATTACCAATCATCAGGGAAATGCAAATCAAAACCATAATGAGATGTCACCTCACACCTGTTAGGATGGCTGTTATGAAAAAAATAAAACATAAGTGTTGGTGAAGATATGCAGAAAAGGAAAGCCTTGTACACTGTTGGTGAGAATGTAAATTGGTACAGCCACTATGGAAAACAGTATGGAGGTTCTTCAAAAAACTAAAAATAGAACTACCATATGATCCAGCAGTTCCCCTTTCGGGCATATACCCAAAGGAAATGAAATCAGTACCTAGAAGAGATATCTGCACTCTTACAGCATTATTCATAATGGACAAGACATGAAAACAACCTAAGTGTCTGTTGACAAATGAATGGATAAAGAAAATATGGTGTATATATAAACACAATAAAATATTATCCAGCTTTAAAAGAAAAGGAGATCCTGCCATTTGCAACAACATGGATGAAACTAAAGGACATTATGCTAAATGAAATAAGCCAGACACAGAAAGAAAAAAACTGCATGATCTCACTGATATATGGAATCTAAAAAAAGTCGAATACGTAGAAGCAGACAGTAGAATGGTGGCTACCAGGTGGGGGAAGTGGGGAGATGTTGGTCAAAGGGGACAAAGTTGCAGTTATATGGGATGAATAAATTCTAGGGATCTAATGTACAACATGATAACTATGGTTAATAACACTGTATTGAATCTGGAAATTTGCCAAGAGAGTAGATTTCAGGTGCTCTCATCATAAAAAAAAGGTAACTGTGAGAAGATATATTAATTAGCTTGACTGCAATAATCATTTCACTATGTATATATACATCAAATCATCATGTTGTATGCTTTAAATACAGTATATATAATTTTACTTAATAAAAGAGAGACCTTTCAAAGCCACTGTTGGTAATATCTATCAAAAGTTGAAATGTGCATATTGTTTGACTTAGCAATTCCACGTACAGGAACGTATACCGGAGTGATCATCACACACACAAAGATACTCATCTCTATGTTGTATATGGGAGCAAATGTTTGAAAACAATCTAAAGGTTCACCATAGAGAATAGTATGTGTATATAATGGAATATTCTGTAACCATTAAAATGATAGTGAGGGAGCCAGCCTTGTGGCACAGTGGTTGGGATCACATGTTCCGCTTCGGCAGCCCTGGGTTCTCAGACAAGGATCCTGGGTGCGGATCTACGCACCGCTTATCAAGCCATGCTGTGGCAGGCGTCCCATATATAAAGTAGAGGAAGATTGGCATGGATGTTAGCCCAGGGCCAGTCTTCCTCAGCAAAAAGAGGAGGATTGGCAACAGATGTTAGCTCAGGGCTAATCTTCCTCACCAAAAAAAAAAAAAAAAAGATAGTGAGAACTTCATAGGAAAAGGTTTCCTTGACATACTGTTAAAATTAGTCTCAAAGCAGCATATGCATCATAATATAATTTAAGGTAATGTGTATGTGGGTGTGTGTCTGTGTGTGTAGTTATAACATAATGTCTCTCAAAATGTTAACCGTGGGATTTCTAGAGATTTGTACATTTTCCTTATAAGAGTCTGTATGTCTTGTAAATTTTTACAATGATTTTTTTAAATAAAATGGCTTTTAAGTTTAAAAAAGCAGCCATTTTTATTGGAGAGTGGTGGAAGGAGCAGGCAGGGAAGGAAGGACAGATTCTGAAGCTTTTCCAACAACCAACCAAACTGTCACTCATTCATTTTTATTTCCCACACAATACTCACAATTGAATAAATACTTGCCAAACTGAAATGACCCTATCTGGAAATTTGGAGCTCATCAGTTCCCCAGGTTTCCTTTATTGCGCTGAAGAATGCTAGCACAGTGCTCACAAGAGTGTGGAGGAAAGCAGGCTATCTTCCCCAACTCAACGCCCTGGTGCACCCTCGAGCTTGAAGAGAAGTCGGCCTGCAGCCTCGGTGGTTTTCAGTAAAGGGAACAGGTTGGATGGAGCTCAGGGTGAGCCCAGGAGTTCCCAGCTGAAGAGTCTGGGCCACTCGCCAGGACTCACTGGAGGACAGCAGGCCATTTGCCACGCGTGCCTTTCCATATTCACTGACTGCTCAATACTGTGTGTTTGTTGTAATTGCTGGGCATCGATAAATCTATTCTTAATCCATCCTGTGGCAATCCACTCCACGTGTAAAAAACAAAGTCAGAATTCCTACCAAAGGGAGGAAAAAGCAATGTTTTTTTTTTTTTAACATTCCTGCTTTGCTAAGGGTAAGGAATGAATATAAAGTGTCCTTTTAGCCCAGTTATATAAAATGCCCATTTTTTTCAAAATAGCCTCCATATAAGAAAGGTCCACTTAAATACACCAAGTAGGTACTAAATGTATATCTCAAAAAAATCAAGATACTTGTGGACTCATGCACAAAGAGGAGCAAATTGTGGACATCTTCTAAGACAGAGTTCATTTTCCGCTATAACACTGTGGACTGAATCTAAAATGGTCCCTGGTGTGCAGGTCTCATGCATTATTGAATAGACCTTTGTATATAATGCATTACTTGTTCTTTCCTCCCTCCAAATGGAATCGTTTTGAAATAAATCTGTTGGTGAAGCCACTTAAACAACTTTATTGCCAGGGACTTGGGGGTTTTAACAAGTTAAAATTTCAAGTCTCAGTTCCAAAACCCAATAATGCATTGACCAAAGGATAATATTTGTGAAGGACAAAAAGATAAATCACTTCTAGCCTACCATGTGTACACTTCTCCCCACACAAATATAAAACAGAAGCACCACAATTGGCCTCCATACTCAACATAACATAATTCAATTTCCGTAGGGTCAGAATCAAGACTGATGAAACAATCACATAAAAGATTCTTCTAGGAACAACGTTCACAGTCACAGGAGGTTGATACAAGTTTTTTTTTAAATCTCACTTTGAAAGGTTATTTGAAAATTAGCACAACAGATGCCAACTCAAAATCCCTTCCTCCCTAACTATCCAAGAAAACACCTAAAATACCAAATTAAAATGTTCAGATAACTCTCAGGTGACATTTCATTATTTAAAAGAAGCACAGGGAATTGTGAAAAGCCAATCTATCCCCTCAAGAGAAATGGCTGTTTATGTCCTTAGCGTGTGTGTTTGTTTTTTAATTGCTGGATGTCTACAGCATAGGAGGGAAGGGAATGGTCTCCTTCAAGCTTCTTAGACTTGTGAGCTTTCACAGATGGATGCTAACCCTGCCTCCACTTCCAACAACTGACAGAAGGATAAGTGGGCATAACCTTTCGGGAAAGGAACTGGACAATATATTTCAAGAGTCTTGAAAATGTTCATACGCTTTGGCTCAACAATTCCACTTCTGAAGAGAATAATCAGAGATGGTCACAAAGAAACCAGAATTCATTCTAGAATTATCAGTTTGTTGTTAGTGCCATCAAGTTGATTCTGACTCCCAGCAACCCTGTGTACAGCAGAGCGGAGCCCCGCCTGGTGTTTCTGGGCCATCCTCTCACCTTCTGTTGCCTTATCAGACAATGCTCTGCTGCTATTCATAGGGTTTTCATGGCCAATTTTTTCAGAAGTGGGTGGCCAGGTCCTTCTTCCCAGTCTGTCTAGTCTGGAAGCTCCACTGAAACCTGTCCACCACAGGTGACCTGCTGGTATTTGAAATCTCAGTGGTGTAGCTTTCAGCATCACAGCTACACACAGCCGCCACTGTATGACAACTGACAGACAGATAGTGTGGTTCCCTGACCGGAAAACTAACCCGGGCCGCAGTGCTGAGAGCCCTGAATCTTAACCACTAGACCACCAGGGCTGGCAGAATTATCAGTAATGCTGAAAAACTGGAACCAACCTCAATGTCTAACCATCGGGGACGGGGAACATAAATTTGGCTTAGCCATGTAATGGACTACTGAGCAGCAATTAAACTCATTTCTGAAACCTATGAAATGGCCCATGAGGCAAGATGGCATAGTTTGGTATTTCCCAAGGTCTTCTGCAGAACCCTGGGCCCTTGAAGTGATTTTTGGAAAAAAAGTTTCTTGGTGAAATAAGTTTGAGAAACACTGCATATAATAATGTTTCCCTGGAAGTTTACAAAGTATAGTTAGTACATTAAAGCCTCTGAAAATTAATAAAGAAATCTACTTATTTTGGTTTTAATTAAGAATTCCTGATTTATTTTTGACCTTTTTTCAAGTAGTATTTATTAACCTCTAGGAAGCTAGTGTGCTCAGAACCCACCTCAGGGGCACAGCACGAAGTGGGAGTCTGGAGACCTGGGCCTGGCTCTACACTGGTTGTCAAATTTTGTGAAAAGGGGGTAGCAGTGGGGGTAGGGTCAGTAGTTTTTCCAGCTCTGAGAGGACATGCATGGCCAAGGTAAGGCAGGCTCTGGTTGGAACCTCTTTCCTTTGCCCTGCTCTTGATTCTTCCTAGTGCCTTACCTGCAACATAAACCTCCCTTCTTCCCATTCCACACCATCCTGTGTGTGCACATGCACATACACACACAAACACACACAGACAACTCAGCACACAGTGGAAAATATTATTCCAGGACATTTCCTAATGCTTCAGACCACCCAGTCTGCTTCAGGCAAAATTTCTTAAATGCAGGTTTGTGGCATCATAAATTCCATAGCAGCAAAATCATGCATGTCAAGAATGACCAGTGGTGAAAAACACATGATGTTTCCAAACAAGGACAGGCTCCAGCTGGGCTCTGCCCTGCCAGATGAGAGTTATCCCAGCCAGAATGCTCTGGCTTCGGGTCCCGGAACTTGCAGGGATCGGTCATGTATTACGATTTTCAGAGAACGCTCTGTCCCTGGTGAGTCGCTTCAGTGCAGCCTGAGAGCCAATGCTGGCCTGTGACCAGAGCTCAGGTCTGTCTCAGGTGCCAGCATACAATCCAAAATTCTCACCCTCCCGTAGAATACCTCGGCCATGAACAGTCAAGGGCAGAAGCCAAAACATATCCAGCAGTCCATTAGGATTCAAACAAAGAGGGAAGTGGTAGAGGAAAATTTCTGACATTCCCAACATTCTCAGCTGGCAAAAGTTGAATGGAAAAACCATTACTGAAGGTTTTTTCTGTGCCATTCAGAAAGAAGGTTTCTGATTTTTACAGAGACCAGCTCTCCAAAGAAAAGCAGAGGGCCTATTTAATACACCGACTCAGATATCCTAAAACCCATTGTATCCAAAGTTGAGTAGAAAAAGGGCTAGGAGACTATATACCAAATTATTGATAAATAAAATGGCAAGCAATAGGATATATTGGAGTATATGAGGAAGTCATTTGGTGTAAAACTAATTTGGCCTGACCATGTTTTTCCAAAAGGGCCTGACTGGCCTTTGAACATGAATTGTATATCTGCTTTGAGCATTTACCATGTCCCAGAGACAAGAACAAATGCCCTTAAGATAAGGATGCAAATTCCCCCACACTGGCCTTTCCTTAAGGATAAGCATTTCTCCCTAGGTGAGGATTTGATTGCTGTGCTCATCCTGTGACCAGACAACAGACCTGCTACCTGCTGTGCCCATCAATCACTGTGCCGACAGGACAATCTCATGACTATTGTAAAAAGGACACTGCATTCATATGTGATATATGCTCTTGGACAGTATATAACCACTCTGTACACCCCACTTCTTTGGTGCCCTTCCTTCCTTGGGGAAGGAAGGCCCCGGGCTATAAGGTCCTCAAATTTGGCTCATAATAAACTCACCCCAATTTTGATTTATAGATTGACTATGGATTATTTGCATCAACATTATGAACAATGGTTATTTCTGAATAATGCTGTTATAGGCAGAACACCACTTGTTTTAATATTTCTGAATTATTATTTTCTTTATTTTAACAAGATATATTCCTTTTGCAATGAAAGGGAGTCTTTTTTCCCTTTTTTTTCTTTTAATATGCTAGTTAACATCAAAGAGCTTCCTCAGCATTTTGGGATCAAAGGGTTGAAGCAAAAGTTAAAGCTGGATGTCAGAGGTAGCCCTACCTGCCTGACTCCTTTCTTTTTTTTTTTTTTTTTACACTTTCTTTTCTTTAAATGATGTCTTAATAGTTTATAACACTGTGGGGTTTTAGTTGTACATTTTTGTTTGTCCGTCACCTTGTGGATGTAACCCTTCACCCCTTGTGCCCACCCCCACCCCCCTTCCCGTTGGTAACCACCAATCAGTTCTGTCAGTGTGTTCATTTATATTCCATATATGAGTGAATTCATGCAGCGTCTGTCCTTCTCTCTCTGGCTTATTTCACTTAACATAATACCCTCTAGCTCCATCCATGTTGTTGCAAATGGGACAATTCTGTCTTTTCTTATGGCTGAGTAGTATTCCATTGTATGTATATACCACATCTTCTTTAACCAATCATCAGTCGAGGGACACTTGGTTTGCTTCCACTTCTTGGCTGTAGTGAATAATGCTGCAATGAACATAGGGGTGCATAAGCCTCTTGCAATGGTTGATTTCATGTCCATTGGGTAGGTGCCCAAGAGTGGGATTGCTGGATCATATGGTATTTCTATTTTTAATTTTTTGAGGACTCTCCATACTGTTTTCCATAGAGGCTGCACCAGTTTGCATTCCCACCAGCAGTGAATGAGGGTCCCCATTTCTCCACAACCTCTCCAGCATTTGTTGTTATTTGTCTTTGTGTTTATAGCCGTTCTAACGGGTATAAGGTGATATCTTAGTGTAGTTTTGATTTGCATTTCCCTGATGATTAGTGATGTTGAACATCCTTTCATGTGTCTATTGGCCATCTATATCTCTTCCTTGGAAAAATGTCTGTTCAGATCCTCTTGCCCATTTTTTGATCGGATTCTTTGTTTTTTTGTTGCTCAGTTGTATGAGATCTTTATATATTACTGAGATTAATCCCTTGTCGGACAAACGATTTGCAAATATTTTTTCCCAGCTGGAGGGTTGTTTATTCATTTTGATCCTGCTTTCATTTGCCTTGTAGAAGCTCTTTAGTCTGATGAGGTCCCACTTGTTTATTTTTCCTTTTGTTTCCCTTGTCCGAGTAGACATGGAATCTGAAAGGATCCCTTTATGTCCAATGTCAATTAGTGTACTGCCTATATTTTCTTCCAGGAGTTTTATAGTTTCAGGTCTCACTTTCAGGTCCTTGATCCATTCTGGATTGATTTTTGTATATGGCGATAGGAGATGGTCTACTTTCATTCTTTTGCATGTTGCTGTCCAATTTTCCCAGCACCATTTATTGAAGAGACTTCCCTCTCTCCATTGTATGTTCTTTGCTCCTTTGTCAAAGATTAGCTGTCCATAGGTGTGTGGTTTTATTTCTGGGTTTCAATTCTGTTCCATTGATCTGTGTGTCTATTCTTGTACCAGTATCATGCTGTTTGGATTACTATAGCTTTATAGTATATTTTGAAATCGGGGATTGTGATGCCTCCAGCTTTGTTCTTTTTTTTTCAGAATTGCTTTAGCTATTCAGGGTCTTTTGTTGCCCCATATGAATTTCAGTAGTTTTTGTTCTATTACCGTGAAGAATGACATTGGGATTCTGATTGGAATTGCATTGAATTTGTAGATTGCTTTAGGTAGAATGGACATTTTAACTATATTTATTCTTCCAATCCGTGTGCATGGAATATTTTTCCATTTCTTTATGTCTTCCTCGATTTCTTTCAATAGTCTCTTATAGTTTTCATTGTATAGGTTTTTTACCTCATTGGTTAAATTTATTCCCAGATATTTTATTCTTTTTGTTGCCATTGTAAATGGGATTGTCTTTTTGAGTTCTCTTTCTGTTGGTTCATCGTTAGTGTATAGAAATGCAACTGATTTTTGTAAGTTGATTTTATACCCTGCTACTTTACTGTAGTTGTTGATTATTTCTAGTAGTTCTCCAATGGAATTTTTTGGGTTTTCTATGTATAAGATCATGTCGTCTGCAAATAGTGAGAGTGTCACTTCTTCATTGCCTATTTGGAGTCCTTTTATTCCTTTTTCTTGCCTAATTGCTCTGGCCAGAACTTCCAGTACTATGTTGAATAAGAGCGGTGAGAGTGGGCACCCTTGTCTTGTTCCTGTCCTCAAAGGAATGGCTTTCAGTTTTTCCCCATTGAGTAGGATGTTTGCTGTAGGTTTGTCATATATGGCCCTTATTATGTTGAGGTGCTTTCCTTCTATACCCATTTTGTTGAGAGTTTTTATCATAAATGGATGCTGGATCTTGTCGAATGCCTTCTCTGTATCGATTGAGATGATCATGTGGTATTTATTCTTCATTTTGTTAATGTGGTGTATTACGTTGATTGATTTGCGGATGTTGAACCATCCCTGTGTCCCTGGTATAAATCCCACTCGATCGTGGTGTATGATCTTTTTGATGTATTGCTGTATTCGGTTTGCCAATATTTTGTTGAGGATTTTTGCATCTCTGTTCATCAGTGATATTGGCCTGTAGTTTTCCTTCTTTTTATTGTCCTTGTCTGGCTTTGGTATCAGGATGATGTTGGCCTCATAGAATGTGTTGGGAAGTATTCCATCTTCCTCTATTTTTTGGAATAGTTTGAGAAGGATAGGTGCTAAATCTTCTTTGAATGTTTGGTAAAATTCTCCAGGGAAGCCATCTGGTCCTGGGCTTTTATTTTTTGGGAGGTTTTTGATTACTGTTTCAATCTCTTTACTTGTGATTGGTCTGTTCAGATTCTCTATTTCTTCTTGATTCGGTTTTGGGAGGTTGTATGTGTCCAAGAATTTGTCCATTTCCTTTAGGTTGTCCAATTTGTTGGTGTAAAGTTTTTCATAGTATTCCCTAATAATCCTTTGTATTTCTGTGGTATCTGTTGTACTGACTCATTTTGACAAGGTGAGGTGCAAACTTTCTCTCGTAGAAAACAATATGACATAAATCCAAACATCTTTCCACAAAAAAATTGTTTGGGGGGAGGGCATGGATTAGTATTTTAAAAGACGAAGTAACGAGTTGGCATATTCTGATCAATAGAATCTTATATAACACAGAAGTCAAGGCTTTGAAATGCTGTAGAAATACATTTTTTCCCACCTATGAAATACCCAACCACAGGGAACCTCAGCTCTAATTCCCGTCTGTTGGCAAGCCAATGGAATTTCCTAAAAGTCCAGAACTATGCCGCACCTCGTCCCTAAATTATCGCCGTTTCTCATTACACACAGCCACCATTTGTGCATTTGGAGGAAATGCCCGGAAGGACCATCACGTCTCTCCCTCTCTGCTCTGCTCAGGTTGGTTCGCTTTTTCCCGTCTCACACTCCTGTTCACAGGAAAGTCCCATCTTGGAGGTAAGGCTCCCTGCAGCACAGGGCAGCAGGCAAACTCCTGCGGCTTACAGCCGCGGCAGGACCACTGCGCCGGGGTGCCCCCAGCCCGGCCAGACCCAGTGCTCCCGGGGCCGCGGCCCCGCCACCCCCTCGGCCGGCTCCAGGCCCGCCTGGCAGAGCACGCCCAGACCCCCGCGTCGAGGACAGCGCCCCGCTGGGAAGGATCCCGCGGGCGCACTGGCCCCTGCGTGGTGTCGTTCACCACGACTCGCCCGCCGGCCCGGCCTCTGCGCAGTCCCTGGCGCAGGGCCCCGCGTGCAGCCTGCAGACCCGCTCTCCTCCCTCCCATCCCGAGCTGAGGCCGCCTTTCCCTGACTGGCTGTCCGGAAGTTTCCATTACAGCATTAGATATTGCAGTGGCCTCCACGCTGGCTACACAGCGGCTAGAGGGATCCTGTTTTGGGGGTTTTTTTGTCCATCCTTTATTGAAAATTCCCTGCCTATTCAACAAAGCCTCCATCCTTCTGGTTTTTGCAGCCCAGTCATTTGGAGTTTCTTTGTCTCTCTTCATACTCGTTTCCCTGAAGACATTCCAAGGGCATTTACATAAGTACAGCTTTTAATGATTAACAAATAACACTCAGGGAATGCCATATTTAAAACACTTTTAATTCCAATTAAGTGCAAATATTACTACAGGGCACAGGTATTTCAAGTTAAGAGGAGTACCTGACGGGTGAGTGTTAGATCACATTATACTATGCTTATAGATACAGACCTGCTCGTGTCTATGATTATTTCAGGATTAATTCTCTTAAGTGAAATTGCTGGGCCAAAGGGGGTACATATTCATAAGGGGCTGGCACAAACTTGGCCCCAAGAAAAGATGAATTAACTTATAACTCTACCAATAGTGTGTAAGAGCTTGTTTCTTTACACCTTTGCTAACCTTACATATACAAATAAACACTATTTTTGACAAATCTGTTAGGTAATAGATGTTATCTGCTTATTTTTTAAAATGTACAAATCATATATCTTTATAAGTTTTTTATAATAGTTTTTGCCATTTTTTAAACTGAAGTTTTTGTCTTACTGATTTCTAGGAACTTGTTACATATTAAGAATATTAAGCACTTATTTGTCATTTATGTTTAAAATATTTTCTCCAGTTTTTAACATGGCTTTGTTAGAAGAAATATATTTTTAAAATATATATGTGATAAATATATCAATATTTTTCTGAATATCTTTTGCCTAGATGTGTTGATGTCATACCTAGAAAGTCTTTATCTATGCTAAATTTATGTAAATGTTCCCCTATAATTTCTTATAAAACATTTTGTTTCATTATTTCAATATAAATCTTTACCAATCTGCAATGTATTCTGGGGTATGTCTTGTGGGTAAGCTGAGTCTCCCTACTCCATTTATTAGATAAACTGTCCTCACTCCCTTGATTTAAAGCACTACCTTACCCCACACTGAATGCTTATATATGCTGGTACCTGGTCTGTCTGTGGACACACTTTCTTATTCCCTGTTTGGTTTGATTCTCTGCCTCTACACTGTTTTGATTACTGCAGATTTTTACGTATTTTATACATTGTATTCAGTTTTTTTATCGAGGTATAATTAACATAATGTCATATTAATTTCAGGTGTACACACACACAACGGCCAGAGGGATCTTGTTTTTAACTGGGGGATTATGATATTTACTTATATATACCATTGAATTTATTTTTAACTTTTTATGGTGGAAATTTTCAAGCATATACACATATGCACAAGAAGAGAGCACAGCATAATGAACGTCCATGTTCTCATCCCCTACCCTCAAGATCATCCCTAACACATGGCCCCCTGGCTTGTTTCTACCCTTTCCTCACTTCCCACCCCACCCCCACCACTGGAGTCTTCTGAAGCAAACACTTGACGTCATACCATGACAGGTACTGTTCTAAGCAGTGGAGTTGGTAGGTAGAATAATAGCCCTCAAAGATGTCCACGTCCTAATTCCTGGAACCTGTGAATATGTTATGGTGCATAGCAAGGGGGAATTAAGGTTGCAAACCAGCTGACCCTGAGATAGGGAGATTAGCCTGGATCATCCAGGTGGGCGCAATGTCATCACAAGGGTCCTTACAAGTGGAAGAGAGAGGCTAGAGAGATTTCAAGATGCTCTGCTGTTGGCTTTGAAGATGGAGGAAGGGGCCACAGACCCCGTGAATGCAGGTGGTCTCTGAAAAAGGCAGGATACAGATTCTTCCCTGTAGCCTCCAGAAAGGAATGCAGTCCTGCCTATTACTTTGGGATTGTCCCGGTGACACCCATTTCGGATTTCTGACCTTCAGAACTGTGAGAGAGTGAATTTGTGTTGTTTTTAAGCTACTAAATGTCTGGTAATCTGTTACAGCAGCCGTACGAAACAAATAGAGAAGGGGAAGAAGACAAACAAGATCCCTGCCCTCAAAAAGCATACAGTGGTCCCCCTTACCTGAGAGGGATCTGTTCCAAGACCCCCAGTGGACGTCTGAAACCGCAGATAGTACCCCACCCTATATACTGTTTTTTCCTATACATACATGCTTATGATAAAGTTTAATTTATAAATTAGGCACAGTAAGAGATTAACAATAACTAATAATAAACTAGAATAATTATAACAATATACTGTAATAAAAGATACCACAGATCTTAGCAACCTCAGCATACGATTTTTTTTCTTTTCCTTAATAAGTCGAGAATTTTCACCTTTTCACTTAAAGGAAGCACTTTTTGGCTTCTCTTTGGCACATCCGAATTGCCGGCATCACTACTCTTGCACTTTGGGGCCATTATTAAGTAAAATAAGGGTGACTTGAACACAAGCACTGCGATACTGCACAGCTGATCTGATAACGGAGATGACGACTAAGTGAGGGGGGGGGCTGTATGGTGTGGATCCGCTGGACAAAGGGATGAGTCACGTCCTGGGCGGGATGGAGCGGGACAGCGAGAGATTTCATCACGCTACTCAGAATGGTGCACAATTTAAAACTTATGAATTGTTTATTTCTGGAATTTTCCATTTAATATTTTCAGACCATGGCTGACTGTGGGTAACTGAACTGGCGGAAAGCAAAACCACGGTTAAGGGGGGGCTGCTGTATATTTTTCTTGGCATGAGGGTGGAGTCAGGCTGCCTTCAAAGAGGCTGCTCTGGATATAAATGTCTCCAAGCAGCGCCGTCTGTGTTCTAAAGACACTCCAACTGTTCCCCTTTAGACACGTCCTTCAGTGCCTCAGGAGCACACTTTTTTATTAGTCAAAGTCCTTGTGCCTAATTTCCTTGTCAGGAATGACATTCATAGGCTTCATAGGCCCTTTCTCCTGTATTTTAACCAGACTCAGGAAATTAGCCGCATAAAAGAAAAAGAGGGAGGGGAGGTATGGGGAGCGGAGAAAATACAACCAGGTGAAGTGCCTCTTAGATTCTTATTAAATGAAACCCCAGACCCCCCCAAACACCTGTCTCCTGCACAGCTGCCTGTAGTCTTTGCCACACGTCCTCTGAGAGGCAGCAGAAGGGAAACTGGCCTCAACCCAAGAGGCACAGACAATGCCTCATAATTACAAGCCAGCTAGGGTGTCCCAGACTAAAATACACTCCAGTAAAATGTCATTGCCCAACTTGTGCAGAACCTTCATGTGGTGGAGTCACTGTCCCTCCCAGAACACGCCTGTCCCAAGGAGGGGGCAGTGCAGGATGCTCTGGAAGCCCACGGAGGAGGGGGAGATGCCCACTGGGGAACCAAGGAGAACAGTGGGGTGTGTGGTGACAGAATGCAGAAGAAGCAAGGGGCCGGATCTCCTAGAAGCTCCTCGTTGCTTCTGGAGATCAACTCATGGTTGAGATGTTCCCCCCGACCCCACCCCCACTGTTCCTGTCTCCCACTGCCTGGTCCCTTTCCCTTACTTCTAGCTTTCCCATCTCACTGGCTGAGGGCAGAAATGTTAAAGTGTTTCCCTAAAGACTTACTAAATTTATTTTAATATATGGACATGTCCTTCCTCTTTCTCTCCTGTCAGTGGCATTCTGACACCCAGGAGGGCAATTCTGCACCTAAACTCCTGATTTCCTATGTGACACCAACACCCCCAAACAGCACAACGCTGCAACCCATGAGCAAGCTGAGGTGGCTCTCGCTCTGTCCACAATGCTGCCATCAGACGTCCTCCTTGAATACCACTGTCATGCTCTCCTTCTGTAGTTTCTGTCACCAATTTTTAAATATCACTGAACCTCTTTAGCTGCAACACTTTTAACTAAAGGTGATTCCTGAGGCTTCTTCTAAAAGTAGATGATTTGGCATAGCCCTATGGATAGCTGTTTATCTCATTTTTAATAGTATACACCGTATCTGCAAGCTTCTGATCTGTCTTCTTGTGGGGGGCAGTGGGGACATGAAGAGAGGGAATATTTCTCTTGTCAGGATTTCAATTTGCACTAGTTTAAAACACTGTTCTCTTGTGAAGGGTGGAGGAGGGAAGCAAAATCGTGTATTTAGCCTCTCCCACTGAAAAGAGATTCCTACAAAAACAGTTCTCTAGTGGGTTTGTGGGAAGGTGCAATAGGGTGAAGCATTCGCCCCAACAGAGAGTCAGGAGCAGATTCTGAGTATGAGCTGTTTGCTGGTGGTGCTTGGAGCTGGGCCTGTATTTCCCGTGGCTGCAGGGCAAAGAGAGGAGAAAACAAAGAGCAGCTCATTCTGAGCTTGTAAGAGGCCCCATTCTTCAAGGACTTCTGAAGGTCAAAATTTCCTCTGACTTTAGCAACAGCCTATGAATAGTGAACCACTTTCTTGGCCATAGACTCTGGGGCTCTGAAGAAAGAAGGAAAGAGAGTAAAAAAGCTTCCTTTGATGTTGGTCAAGCCTCAACTTGACCTCAGATATTTGCCAATCAAAGGAAAAGAACTGAGTGTCCAGAATTAAACCCTCACATCTGTGGCCAATTGATTTTCAGCAAAGGTGCCAAGACAACTAATCGGGCAAAGAACAGTCTTTTCAACAAATTGTGTTGGGACAAACTGATTTTGTATGATATGTATGATTCATACAAAGAATGAAGTTGAATCCCTTCCTCAAAGATACACAAAAATTAACAACAAAATGATCATAGAGCTAAAGGTAACAGCTAAAACTATAAACACATAGGAGTAAATCTTTGTGACCTCATGTTAGGCAAAGACAAGTCTTGGTGAGAATGTGGAGAAACTGGAACCTCATAAATTGCTAGTGGGAATATAAAATGGTGCAGCCACTTTGGAAAACAGTTTGGCAGGTCCTCAAAATGCTAAACATAGTTACCACGTGACCCATCAATTTCACTCCTAGCTATATACCCAAAAGATTAAAAAAAAAAAAAACCTATGTATCTGCAGAAAAACTTGTACATGAATGTTCACAGTACCATAATTCACAATAGCCAAAAAGTGGAAACAACCTGATTGTCCATCAACTGATGAATGGACAAGCAAACTGTAATGCATCTACACAATGGAATATTAGTCAACCATTAAAAGGAAGGAAGCACTGATCCATGTTACAGCATGGATGCACCTCAGTAACATTATGCTAAGTGAAAGATGCCAGTCAAAAAAACATTGTATGAGTCCATTTATAGGAAATGTGCAGATTAGGCAAATTTAGAGGCAGAAAGTAGACTAGGGCTGGGGGACTTGGGGAGAAATGGAGAATGGCTGCTAATGGGTTCAGGGTTTCTTTTGGCGATGATGAAAATGTTTTAAAATTGATTGTGGTGATGGTTGCACAATTCTTAATACACTAGAGTCCACTGAACTGTACATTTTAAATGGGTGAATTGTATGGTATATGAATTATATCTCAATAAAGCTGTTTAAAAAAATTAAAAGAGGGGGCCGGCCCGGTGGCACAGCGGTTTAGTTCGCGCTGTGGCAGCCCCAGTTCGTGGGTTCGGATCCCGGGCGCCCGCCGACGCACTGCTCGTCAGCCACACCGTGGCGGCGTCCCATATAAAGTAGAGGAAGATGGCACGGATGTTAGCCCAGGGCCAGTCTTCCTCAGCAAAAAGGGGAGGATTGGCAACGGATGTTAGCTCAGGGCTGGTCTTCCTCACACAAAATAAATAAATAAAAATAAAAAGAGGTCAGTAATACTCCACATGCTGATAATCAACACAGAAACAAATGTGGACAAAAGTGTTAATTTGATTTTCAATCACGGAAACTCCAGGACAGATTATCCAGAAAAGATGAAAGCATGGCTCAGCTGCTTCCGAGGGAATGAAAACAAGAAGCTCATGAGGAAGAAGCTTTGATGAGTCTAGAACGGGTGAGGAGGTGGACAGAAGAGTTCCTCTGCCAAGGAAAAAGTAAATAGAGAATTCCATACTATAGCTACCTTCCTCAGGCTCTTTTTATAAATGATTTTCCAACATAGGAAGGGATCCATCTCAGGCACCAGGAAGTAATGAATATATTTTTAAAAGCCATGGAAGGTCAAACATTACCTCTACAGTTTCAGGTTTCTTAACAGGAAATTTGTTTTGGAGGGAACATCATGGAATGTGTAACAGTAAAGCTCAATGGGAAAAGATTGAGGGAGTTGTCTGAGAAAAAGCTTCAGGTTGAAAGAAGTTGTGCCTCCAAGGTATACAGAGCAAGAGAACCCAATAGAGGCCTATGGTAGACACAATGATGACCACCAATGCTTCACTTCTCCATTAATCTATGCCCTGTTTATGCCAATGGAACGTTTCAGTTCCTCTCATGAAAGGCCCTGTGTCTTTCTATCTCTCGACTTTGGGCTCAGCCATGCGACTTGCCTTGACCAATGGAACGTAGGCCATGTGACATGTGCTCATTCTAAACTAGAATTAAGAGGTCTCGTGCCTGTCCCTTGCGCCTCGTGCTTCTGCATCGCCTGAGAAGAGCTTCCTCGGGTAGCTGCTGCCTCTCCAACCTCAGACTGCACAAGCAAGCAGAGCCCCCCACGCCATCGCATAGACCCACAGACAAGCAGAGCCACCTCAGTTAGAGAGCTCCACAGTATTTCTGCAACTTTTCTGTAAGTATAACAGTATTTTTAAATAAAAAGATTAAAAAAAATTAACACACACACTGTCGTGTCAATTTTCAGGATTAATAATAATATTCTGTATTCTAAATAAAGTCTTGTTTACTTAAGCTCATACTGAGAATTCTACAATAGCTCAATCGTATATTGGATAATATCAGTTAACTCAGTCCCGTATAGTATTATTCAATTTGGTCTTAGCGTTTCTTTGATTTTCAAGGTTTTATCAAATTTATTAAAATACCAAAAAAAGACAGTAGTAACAAACGGTATAATTTGCTACACAAGTCTTTGCATGATGTCGTTTTTAACATTATTAACTTCAATGCTTCATAATTACTGCTAAATATTGGGAAGGTGAGGCTAGTTTTTAGTCTGTATATGTGTTCTCCAGTTTCCCCTTTAAAAAGCATTAAATGATGAGCTTAATTTCTGAAGTCAATCTATTCAATTTCAGATGTTTTAGAGTAGTGGAGGTTTTTATTCTAGTAACAGACCATCGATTCTCCTTTGTGGAATTTGTGACTGTGGTTCATTTGAAACCCAACTTTTATAAATACAAGCATTACGACTGGGGCGTGAGGAAGAGACAGCTATAAGACTGACTTCAGCCAAAGTGAAACCAAAGAATTACATGATATATTTCTCCATGTTAGATTCTTAGAATAATGTTGCTCTGATAGATCAGACCAAGAGAGTGAAGCCTGAAATTCTTCCAAGTTACTGACATTTTAATGGAGTTTTCCTATGGATTGTGATCTTTTTTTTTTAAACAGAAACAGAATGATTTGGAAGCACACATCTTCCTAGAAGATGAAGGTTGCATTTCCTACTGATGAGACATTTTTAATAGCAATAAGGATATTCTAGCCCCCAGTTTAAGTAGAAAAATAAAGAAATAAGTCAATAGGAGACTCAGTGGGAAAGTATGTTGACATGTTGACAAATTATGACAGAAGTCTCATCTCCCATCACAAGTCCTGACCAACGGGAGGTAGGAGGACCGACCTGGGCAGATGAATTCTTCTGTCTCCCCTGGGGCCACTCTGAGCTCCTGTGTACATCCTTCCAGAGGCATCTGCTGACCAACTGCTGCCTTCTCCTCACAGCTCAGCATGAAGCAGAAACCAGCACAATAACTCACCCGAAGAGGACAGGCTGAGAACCCCCAAAAGCCTATACTGATGCTACAACATGGGCACTCCAGGGGAGCTCCCCCTCAGCACCCCTCTCAGGAGCAACAAACTGAATGCACAAATCTTGAAAATGTTAAGCTTCTAACAAATTGGATTCAACTATCAGTTGGAAAATGGTTACATTTTTTAAAACTGTTTTTACATTTTTTTAAAACTTTTTTTCCACAGGGGCACTCTAATGATTACCATTTGCCATTGAAAGAATCATAAGATGTCCATCATATATAGTTAAATGGAAAGCAAAATTAAGATAGCATATCAAGAATGAACATTCTCTTATACAAAGAGAGGGAGGAAAAGGGGGACCCTTTTACATCTCCAGTGCTCAGAGGGAAAAGTAATCTTTCAAGGGCATGAATTTGTGCCACAAACATAATATAGAATTAATATGGGGCAGTAAGTAGAGCATTAACCAGGATGCTGTGTCTGCTCAGCAGAACTTGGTTCAATTGTTCCACAAATAAACAAACATTGAGTAATTAACACATGCAAAGCACTGAGGACACAGAAATCTATGTCATTATATTGTCAAATCATAAATCCAAATAGATTTTGTTTATTTAAAATTATGAAAACTGGGAAGAACAGTAGCAGATTTCTACAAAGACAAGAAGGGATAACAAAATGCTCAGGACTCCAACAATTAATGAGACAGAACAAATAGTAATAGGCTCGAGCAACATCAGGGAATTTATTTTTAGCTCAAACATTAGGCAACGTCATTACAAGGCCGATTAAGTCCAACAACAAGCTGCCAAAGCAATTGAAAAACTGCCATCACTGGAGAGATGTGAGACTGCACGGAGGGACACCAGACAAGGACAGCCTGAGGATAACTAAATCAGGGAGAGAGGGGAGAGGGATCGGATGACCACAAAGGCCGTGGAGATATTGCTCACACGGTCTCCACAAATCTAGATTCTAAAAAGCATTCACCCGAAATTATCATCTGAAACTCAGTCCCTCTTCCCTGAAACACTACTGAGTCATGCCTTGCACACATAATACTAATAACTATAATAACATATAACACTAATAAAATATATACAGAAGTCCCCCCTCATCCGAGGTTTTGCTTTCCATGGTTTCCACTACCCATGGTAAACCAAGGTCCAAAAATATTAAATGGAAAATTCCAGAAATAATACATAAGTTTTAAATTGCCTGCCATTCTGAGTAGCGTGATGAAATCTCGTGCCATCCTGCTCCGTCCTGCCCGGGATGTGACTCACCCCTCTGTCCAGCAGATCCACACTGTACAAGCCACCCACCCATTAGTCACTTAGTAGTTAGTCTTCTTGGTTATCAGATGACTGTATCTGACAATATGTGACAGTAACACAGTGCTTGAGTTCAAGTCCCCTTAGTTTATGTGATAATGGCCCTAAAGTGCAAGAGTAGTGATGCTGGCAATTCGGATATGCCAAAGAGAAGTTATTGTTGTTAATTTCTTCCTGTGCCTAATTTATAAATTAAACTTTATCACAGGAAAAAATCATATATACAGGGTTCAGTGCTATCTGTGGTTTCAGGCATCCACTGGGGGTCTTGGAACAGATCCCCCACAGATAAGGGGGACTACCGTAATACTAATATAATACATATACATAACAATACATATAATAATAATATGCTGTTAAAAGTACAGACATAGCAATATACTCACAGATGTTTATAACCTCTAATAGTCAAATTTTAGGAAAATCAATTCAAATAATTAGAAATATGGTCATATGAAAAATTTTCTATTTCTATTTTGCTTTGAGATAGTAAGGGGGCCAAATTATAAACTACAATAGTGACTTTAGAGTACCAAATCTCATCAAAATCAGTCAAGCCCTTGAATACTATATTAGCATAGGTAAGTCAGTGTCAAATACTCTGTTTAGCTCATACAGAACTCTCCTTTAGGAACACTGTATTATCAAGTGAAAACAGCAGGCTATAAAGAGTCACGATATGAGATTATCAACACACACATAGTGAGATACCTGAAGAATGGTCATCTAAAGTCGATACTGGAAATATCTGGGTAGTGGGATTTTGGATAATTTTACTTTCAACTGTGTGGTTTTTCTATCAGAACAAAACTATAAATTTCAGGACCCAGACTGCTGGATTCAAATTTCAACTGTAAGCCTTTTTGGCTGTGTGATCTTGAGCAAGTGACTTAACCTCTCTGTGCCTCAGTGACCTCAAAGGGGATAAAAAAAAAAGTCCCCTCAGAGTGCTGTGAGGGGACTAAATGCGTTAGTACGAGGAAGGCACTAGGGATAGTGCTGGGAACACAGCAAGCCTTCAGTGCACATCAGCCAGTAGCAGAAGCAGCTAATACTAAGCCAGTTCTTTGTAAGACTGACTTAGCATGCTCATTAAAAGCAGCTGCAAAAGCAACTATTTCATGGCCAAAAGTAAAAAGGGAGCGGGAGAACCTCTCTGCTTACGCCTAAATAACAACCAAAAACAAAAACCTAGCAGACCAGCTACAAAGAACACACAAGTACGTAGAGAAGAGATCCCTGCGTGGCCACCCACCACCCTCATCTCAGGAGTCAGAACGCACAGCTAAGGGACGCAGCTCTGTGTGTGCTAGTCTGCACTCTCAATTTAGCGGTGAGATGGAAGACGTTCTAATGAGGTTAGCATTTGTAGGCCAGAAGATTCATCCTAATTTAAAAAAAAGAAATCTTTAAAACACCTTAATCTACAAAGGCTGGAACATTAGTTTTAAAAGGGGATTTCTATAAGATGAAAATTATATAAACACACACTTGATTTGTGAGGAGCTGATAACGAAAGTGATGGATTATCCTGAACCCTGGATTCTCTTCCTTTGAGAGAAAGAGACAAAATAAACAGAATCAATAAGTGAATTAAATAGAATATAAGAAGATGGTAAGAGCTATGGAGACGAATGAAGTGAGCACAGCAGGGAGGGAGGAAGTGCTGACATTTAAATGGGGTAGTGGAGAAGATGACATCTGAGCTCGGGTCAGACCAGGGAAAGTTCAACCACCTTACTCCAGAATTATTAGCTCTGATGAAAGTTTTGATCGGGCTGAAAGCTCGCAGCTAAGACAAGGCGTTGGTTATCCCTGTGCTTCATTTTTCCTGGCCACCTCTTTCATCTCTAATATACACTCTAGTTATTACACGAACTCCCTGCTACAGACACGGTCTGTTGGCATCGTTATTTCACTTTCTAAAATCTAAACACATGAGCTTCTTGAATAAATAATCTTCTCCATAAATATTTTCAACAAATAAAAAGAATTAAGAATAAGAGAGAAGTCATTTGCTGTTTCTGGTAACCCAAAGTCCATTCCCCCATCTTCCAGTAAGAGAACCCAGACTTCCCTTGAGGAACAAAAGCCTCGCTGACTTCCAGCCACAGTGGTTCAGGTGCAGCCCCTATCTATAGGGTAAGTGTATTACCTGGCCCTAATCCTCCTGAACACCCACAAGGCATCAAGTTCAGGGGTGAGCACTTGACCCAAACCAGGCACTGAGAGCCCACAGGTTCTCTGAGAGGCAGGGTGCAACTCATGAGAAATAGGTGCTGTCCTTCATGGGACTGCTAACAGGGTAGAATGTAGGCCTGGAGTTACCGATGAAACCATCCTTGCCACCCTCGCGGAAAGGAAGGAGGGGTCTGCCAAAACATGAAGCCGATCTAGAGGTGAGCAAGCAAAGAAAAAGGAATAGAGTTGGGTGCCTCTGACAAGACATTTGCAGGACTTGAACTCAGTCCTGTCTTAAGATAGGCACCCTTACATTTTTCTCACAGCTGAAGAATGTCTCCTTTTTGCTTAAATCATTTCAAGCTGGTTTCTGTCACTTGCAACCCATAGAATCTTGCCAAATATAAAGAAGCCTTCAGAAACTGATCTCAGTACTGTCCCTACAAAGCCAACAACAGCGTTTCCTTACCCGTTCCTGACCAGCAGTGTCCCAGATGAGGAATTTATGTAGTTCATTTCCACAAGGCACAGTTTTGGTCATAAAAGATGCCCTGAAAAAGACAATCAACATCTCCACATTACCAATTACCCCTACAATCTTCACAAAGACTCCTGTTTCAAACAAGTTAAGGTTATGCCTCAGCAGGACTCCGAAAGCTCCCATCCTGGGGGGGCCACCAAGAGGAAGGAAGGGCAGTTAGAGTTCTGTCACCCAAGAGAAAAGACTCTGCATTTTCTGTTGTCCAACTGGAGGTTTGGGGGCGGCGGGGGTGAGGGAAGGAGGCAAAGAATGCATTCAAAACACCGTTTGCAAAAACGTTTATCTTCAATTGTTCTAAGATAATATGTCTGAATTCAGGAAAGAAAGTAAAAACTTAGACTTTAAAAACATATCGTTGTAACCATTAAGAGTGAAAAGGGCAGCTGGTATTTGGGTGTTACTCTTTGGGCCTTGCATGGCACTTGTAGAAAACTGCCCTCACATTCTCCCACCTATGAGTCCAACACTAGCAGTGACACAGAGAATACGAGGTCTAGCTCCCATCCTGCCACATAAATGTAGCGATGAAGATTGGTAGCTTAACAAATATTTATCTTCTCTCCATGGAAAAGGAAAGATTTGAAATTCTCAGTAGATAATGATATTATATATCTTGATATTTTCTTTTTTGCATAATTTCCTATTAATAAGCTTTTCTGTGTGCTCATGAAAGATGTAAAAATCTAACACAAGGAATGTTTAATACCCTTGACTTTTTTTCTGTGAGATAAAGCTTCCCATTTATTAAAAAGTAGCAAGCATCCCCAACAGTGGGACAACAAGACATGAGAAGCCTCCTGATATGATGGAATAAGAAGCACATTTATCACCTGTGCAGCATTCCGGCCAAAAATGTTTAATCTGAATTTAATCATGAGGAAGGAATCAGGCAAATCTAGAATGTGGAACATTCGACAAGACAACTGGCCTGGATGCTTCAAGTAAGTAAATGTCATGAAAGCAAACAAAACAAAAGACAGGGAGATTGTCCTAGAATCTAGATTAAGAGAGAAGCAAGAGATAAAACCACCAAATGTGCTATATGGACTTTGACTGGATCCTGGATTAGGAGGAAAACAGCTTGAAAAGACATTTTGAGGACAATTGGAGAAATTAAATTTAGACAATGTGTCAGCAATCATTGAATCAAAATTAATCTTCTAGGTATGATAATGGTGTCCTCATTACATTCCCTCACTTCCCTCATTTCATGTGGCCTGGCCAGCCCACCCGGCCCAGCAGAGTGCAGCCCTGCAACCACTCAGCATGCATCCCAGGGATATTTCCTCCACTTCTCCTACTTTCCCCCAAGACTAAGAGACAAACCACAGAAGTCCCAAGGAGAAAAGTATATGTCCTTGCAATTCCCACACTATCCCCACAACATACATACACACACCAAAGGTTAACAGTTAGAGAGTTCTAATTATCCACATACAATTGCACTCAATAGAAATTCTCAGTATTTTTCTAAGCAATATGACCTAATATCAGAACAACATTTGTCCCTTGACATTTCATTTCTTTAAAAGTGCTTAAAATATACATCCCAGACTACTGATAAGAGCAAATATATTCCAAAAATGAAAATATCTTTATTACTTTTCCCATTATAAAAGCAATATATGTACAAAAAAGAAATTCAAAAACTGAAAATGAAGGAAATAAAACTCAATTGTAATTTCAGCACCTAGCCACAATCACTGCTAATAAGTTGGTATATGTCCTTCCAAATTATTTTTATACAACTTTTATCCCCCCAAATTGATCACACTCTACATAAATTTTGTTTCTCCTCCACTTTATATATCATGGACATCTTTCCATTTCTGTGAATATAGATCAACAACATTATCTAAAATGACTAAGTATTATGCACCATGTTATAGATTTACTCACTACCCCATTGATGGGCATTTTGGTCATCTATTTTTCACTATTATGACGAAGATTAAATGAATATCCTTGTACCTAAATCTTCATGTCCTTGTACAACTACTCCTTGGACTTAATTATTAGAAGTAGACATGCTCCACTTTCCTACATTCGCCAAACTGTGGGTTGTCCCAACCTACATGCCCATGGTAGGCTGTGAGACAACCTTTTCCCCAACCAATACTAATCTTTCAAATCTTTTCCAGTATGACAGGTAGAAAGTGATACCTCATTCCTGTGTTTATTATGCTTTTCAGAAGTCTGGCCATCATTTTCTGGCCAAGTGTTGATTGTTCACTTGTATTTTTCTTTTGTAAATCTTTAATTCACGACCTTTGCCCACTTTTCAGTTGGAGTGTTCATCCTTTTCTCATGCACTTTTTGAGTATTTTATACTAACCTTTTGTAACAGTATTTTTAAAAATATTTTTCCAGTTTAATCTTTGCCCTTTAACATTGTTTATGGAATTTTTTCCATAAACGCCTTTTAGGGGTGGTGCAGCGGTTTAGTTTGCACTTGGCAGCCCGGGGTTCGTGGGTTCGGATCCTGGGCGCCCGCCGACGCACTGCTTGTCATTGATGCCCTGGACGCGTCCTATATAAAGTAGAGGAAGATGGGCACAGATGTTAGCCCAGGGCCAGCCTTCCTCAGCAAAAAGAGGAGGTTTGGCAACGGATGTTAGCTCAGGGCTGGTCTTCCTCATAAAAATAAATAAATAAAATAAAAGAAACATAAATGCCTTTTAAATTTTTATGTAGACAGCTATATCAATATTTTGTTTTTGTGCTTATTTGTGTTTTTGTTTTTACTTTGATGTAAGCCAGATTTTCATTCATTCCTCAATGTATTCTAAGCAATGGGATAAATAATACGTCACCCCTGCCCTTAAAAAGTTCTCAGGCTTAGAAAACTAAGTTCACGCCTTTAAAATTTTAGAATCATAGACTTTTAGAACTGGAAAAAACATAAGATATCCAGGTCAACCCCTTCACTTTACAGATGGGGGTTGGGGGTAGAATCTGAGACCCAAAAGACTGTCTTGTCCCTGGTCAGAGAAGAACCTAATGGCACAGTCAGGAAAGATGGCAGAGGCCCTCTTTGCCAGTCTGACTGCAATGAGCGCTTAGAAAGTCCCTGAGTTTCCTCATCTGTGAAATATGACCCATATCTACTCTGCATGATCTGGAGGGCTGGTAGGGTCAAACAGGAAATGACCCCTGTGAAATTCACACAACATTTTTAAAAATAACACCTAAAGCTGTGAAATTCCCCCTTACTACGAGGTAAGCCTTGAGGAACAGTTTTAGTAATAGTATATATCATATATGTATATTATATATATATATTGTATACACACATATATACACACACACACACATGTGTGCACATGCACATACCCCTCTCTATTCCTGATTTTTTGCCATTAGGAGAACTATCAATATGTGAAATGAAGACTGACAGTCATTGCTCTTTCGGTTGTTTGGAGTTTTTTTCTAGCCTCTTTGCTAGCTTTCAATCTTAAGAACTTCAGGCATCTTTTCTTCTCTATAGATTACCTTCCAGAGGAGTGGAGGGGGGAGATTCTGCAATGCTGAACTGAGTTCACTATCTGTGGGAACCAAAATCTGGCAGAGAAGTAACACAATTTCCTTTTAAAAGTTGAAATAGAAAGGGAGATACACACGCACATATATATGTTCAAGATGTTGACTCAATCTGCTTGAACAGCAGAGCCAAGATTTTTCAGTGTGAGTCACAGAAGACGATAAGAATGAACTCTTTCGATGCTGAACTGATGACATTTCACAGCCTGTGGCCTTTCCCGGTGGTAGGTGATCATAGTGGAGAACAAGGGTGGACTCTGAGACTGACTCACTTGGTGCGAGTCACAAGTTTGTCACTCACTGGCTGTGTGCACTCAAACAAGTCACCTGGCTGTGCTGACCCTTGGGGCCAGCAGGGTTACTGGGAAAAAGGCTATGTGCCAGGGACACAAACTGAAATGTCTATGGGACCAGGTAGGACATGTAAATGAGAAAAGTGGGCTAGGTGTAAAAGTAATACTGGTAAAAATAATAGTAACAGTAAGCGGTGGGGGTGACATGGAGTGGAGAGAGCCCACCCACCCAGAGGGACCACCTGTGGCTCAGGTCCATTGGCTTCTGCCACGTGAGCACGTGCGCCCAGAGCTCCAAGCCTACTGATCTTAAAAGAGGAGCCAGAAATGCAAGTTTATTGTGTAAAAATCCCCTGATTCTTCATTATTGGCTTAAAATTTTTAAAGCACGCTAAACAAAATACATCTATAAGCCAGATTCCTAGCCTACCAAATCTACCTGTTGAGGGATAAGCACTCGATCTTTTTAAAGTAGTCCATTTATGCCATCTTGCAAGAAGTCTGCACATTCCTACTAGCTTTATTTTTCTGAAACTGGGGTTTGGAAACATTTTCTCAAAATCCCAGAAGAGAGGAGAAAATTTGAGTGATTTTAAAATTGGGAAATTAAACTACATCAGGAAAAGACAACACATAAGAATGGAGGAACTGAGCTTAATCTTGATTCCAGAGTGAGGAATAAAGTAGACAAAAAGCAGAGTAGCACATAATTTAATGCTACAATCACTTAAAATTGTGCTTATGAAGAAATTTTAAGATATGAGAAAATGCTTAAGTTTGAAGTTTACAGTAAGGAAAAGAACAGAATTCAAAATCACATATATAAAAATTTTTAAATAACACCAAAAGCCAGTGTGTGTACAGAATAAGGACAAACTTTCTAAAAACAATTTGGCAATATCCATCAAGAATTTCAAATATATTCTTATTCTTTGACTAAATTACTCCATTGCTACAAATTTAACCTAACGAAATAATCAGAGGTACATGCAAGTATTCATGCCCAAGGATATACAACACTACATTATTTATAAAAGTAAAAAAATTTCAAACAACCTAAATGCCTTAAATTGAAACTATGGCCATTAAAAATCATTGTTTCTAAAGACCATTTAATGGCATGGAATTCATAATATAATGCCAAATGACAAAAAGATACACATAAGAAAAAAACTGGAAGAAAATATACCAAACGTTTACAGTAGTTACTCTGGGGGGTAGATTATGGGTAATTTTTATATTTCTCCTCATTTTCAATTTTTTATGATGAGTATATAATACTTTTATAATCATAAAAAATATTATTTTCATCATGTTTTTGAAGATTATGTGATATAAGAATGTTCAAAATATATTAAGTAGAAAACAGGATGAAAAACTGCATATATACTATAATTTCTATTTTTTTTATAAATTCTGTGTTTTTTAGCTTTTTGAGAGTGAACATGAATTTTTATAATCAGAAAAATTAGACTTTAATCTTGACTCTGTCAAGGAAATGCACAGATAGCACTTAAAGTGTCCTGTTTATGCCATCTTCCAGGAGATCTGTATTCATGAAAAGAATAAGGAAGACCTACATGGATGGAGAATGCATGCTGGAGCATGTTACGTAGGGTGTAATACTGGTTTTGTTTTTAGAAATTATGTATTTGTATACCTGCATATACATAGAAAATACGTTTAAGAAGTATGTTAAACATGCACTTTGGACTCTAAATATTGGTAATACAAATTGAAGAATACGGGATTGAAGAGCTAGTAAAATCCTTGACTTCACTTTTAACTTTATATATTATGTATGATCTGAACTTTTCATAATGAGCATTATAATTTAAAGAACAAATACAAATTTTTTGAATTAATAGACTATTTTTTAGAGAAGTTTTAGGTTTACACAAAAATTGAGCAGCAAGTACAGAGAGTTTCTATATAATACATAATTTTTTAAAAGCCCAAACCACCACAATGTATTTACTAGACAAAGCACTGCCAACAGTGTTTGATTGGTTGTCTCCAAAATGGAGATCAATGGGGAGGGCAAGTGCTCCACGTGCTGCCTCCCCACAACAAGGTGGAGCATTATTTCCCCTCTTGAATCTGTGCTGGCATTATGACTTGCTTTGACCAAGCGATTGTGACCAGATCAGTATACCTATTGTAATTTTGGCATGATGATGCTTCCACCTATGAGTAACAGTTATGTTTAACACTTTTATGTATTTACCATAATTTGTGGTGGAGCATGCATTGCCTATTTATTTAAAAAGAAATCATTACAAAAGGAATATAGATTTATTACTTAAAAAATTTTTTTAAGTTTAAAATATAGACAGCAAAAGTCCCTCTTCCATCTTCCAAAAGCACACTTCAAAGTTTATCGCTCTTATGGGTTTTGCTTTTATTCATCAAGAAACATAAACTGGCTAATTAATGAGGAAAAAAGTACGTCACAGATGAGAGTGAGAAGAATCTCCCCTATAAAACTGTCCCCAATCTTCAGAAGCCCCTGTGACGGGAGACAATGCCCCATGGCCTCTCGCATGCTGCACATCTTGCGAGCAGAGGGTGCGTCTTTTTCCCAGACGTGTTTTCAAGGATGTTTGTATGGCACGTGGCCTTGGAGGGAAGAGAGCAAAGCACAGACACGCTTCCTGCCCATTAGAAAGATCTGGGCTGCTCTCCTGTAACACAACCCACTGCATGTAGGGTGTCATCTGACTCTCTTCACGTCCCCCTCTGGGAAACTGAGGTTTGGGGAACCAATGCCCAGCGATAATACTCTGGCTACTGCTGTTTCCTCTGTTTCCGACCCAGGAGCCATGTGTCGTCTGCCAGCATCCATGAAACGGGGGCCACTAAGTTGTTCGCCTGCGGACCCTTCACAGTTCTGGACACTTATTTTTGTGAACATATTTCTTTAAGCTATTTTTTAACTACAAAATGTGTTGGATTTTCTCACGTCCACCACTCCAACCACTGGCCTATCAACCAACTGCTCCTGAGCACCTGATTATGCCCTGCCACGAATCTTCTCCACTTACTCCTGAGAGAGACAATCGCCCCTGTCCTCATCGGTCCTACAGCGTTCCCCAAATATATACACACATTGTTTCCCTTCTGAGGAAAACAAAACTTGCTCTCTGCAAAGAGCATGCTATCTTCAGGAAGAAAATAAGTGAGGCCAGTTCTAAGAGGGTGAACTATCAAGCATCTGCAAAATGCCACAGCAAAAGCTCCTCTGGCGAAAGCCTCCACAGGAGAGGGAAGTGGACAGGACAGCGCTCCGGCACTCCCAGACCCTGGGGCCTTGGACGTGACCCACCCCGCCCTCCCCAAGCACAGGAACAGAAATGCTGCTGATGTTCGTTTGGTTAATCCAGAAAAGGAAAGTCAACCTGCCCCACAGGCTGCAGACCGCACAAATGTGTGCGTGCACAGTGTCTCCAGGTTTACTGGCAGGCAGGTTACAGCAGAGCCCTGGGGGTTTGTCTTGTGTCTCGTCTTCCATCTGGAAATAAAGCCGGCATGATTTACAGAATGCTGCTCCTGGAGATCAAGGAAATGGCCTTAGGCTGCAGTGTGAGGATGGTTGGCTAGAAAAAAAATTGTGACAGGGACACTAAGCCTGGACAAACTGCTTCAAGCTCCCTGGTTTTCAGTCCAAGTCTTTACAGTGGGATTGATTCTGATGGGCTGGGACGAAAACTGTTTGAAGGCTCAGGCATAAAGTGACCTCTTGGAGTGCTTTGAAAGGAAGAAACGTGAAAGAGAAGAACATACGGGAACTTACCCAATGGTTGGGCTGATGTTGTGGTCAAAGTGATCCTGGACAAATCGACACACAATGCTTGATTTCCCAACCCCGGTGTCCTGGAAAAGAATGAGGACACAGCCATGAAGATCAAGGGTGCCAATTCTGACCTAGTGTAAATACAGAACCAGAGGGCAGGAGAGGCTATTTCTGGTCGATAGGAGTGGGGGAGGAGGAGTGGGAATATTTTCTTCTATTTCTTACCAGTATTTTCTGAAATGAAATTGTATCGCTTTCACAGAAAGAAAAAATGTATGGTAAAAATAATTTTTGGAAACATGTCCCATATATACAGTAATTAACCTAGAATTGGCAATGTTCACAATACATGTATTTCCAGAAATTTGGAAATTTTTAGAGGGGTCAAATGGAGAGGTATGCCAACACACTGCATTGTTTTGGTAGAGACAAAAAACTGACTTTGTTCAAAACCTTTGCACTCAAAAACTATGTAATCTGTTTTTCTAGGTATCACCCTGTAAGACTGATGAATTCTAATTTCTGCATTTCTAACATTTTCTCTTTAGAATCTGATGGTTGCATAATAATTTCCAGTTTTGCTTAATCATATAAAGGTCTCATCTCAGCTCTTTCTCTGTTAAATAATTCTCTTAAGCTGATAAGGATAGAGGTCCAGTTACACATTGGAAATCAAATACATGCATTTCTATCCACTCCCTTCCAAAACCCTTGCAAAATGGTTTAAGGAATAAAATATACAAATTCACAAGGTCAAAGAGATAGGAGAAGAAACAATACCAGACAAGTGATATCAACGAAAAGCAGCTGGCTGAGTGGTCACTGAAAGAGAACAAGCTGGAGCCTTAAGTGCCCACAGGAAGGAAAGCCAATGAGAAGCAACTCAGTTCATGCCACAGAACCCCTGAACATACTGAGAACTGGAGGACAAGGCTGGACACAGGATCAGCTGAAAGGCTCGCATAAACATGCCCTTGGCGCCCCAGGCCACATAAACAGAGGACACCCTCCTGCATTCTAGGAGGACATGGGAGGTTGACTCTACAGGAAACCTGTATCAGACAGGGGCTGGGCTGGGGGACTTGAGCTCAGGGAGTGCCCAGTGCTAGTCCCTGCCCTGTGCAAGCCCAGACAGAAGAGGTCAGGATTCCACGCTAGGTAAGAGAGAAAACTCTGCAGATCCTAAGACTTGGAATCTCCCAACTCAAGGCCATGTGTGCAGAGTCAACAAGCCCCAGTGCAAACAGAGCTTTCGGAACACATTTTAATCTCTTAAAAATAAACACTCAGCTAAAAAATACCAGACAGGATGGACATTGAGGGTATTATGCTAAGTGAAATAAGTCAGAGGGAAAAGGTCAAAAACTGTATGATGTCACTCATAGGTAGAAGATAAAAACAACAACAAACACATGGAGACAGAGACAGATTGGTGGTTACCAGAGAGGAAGTGGGGAGTGAGGAGGGTGAAAGGGATGATTAGGCACATGTGTGGGCTGATGGATTGTAATTAGTATTTGGGTGATGACCATGATGTACTCTATGCAGAAATAGAAGTATAATGATGTACACCTGAAATTTATACAATGTTATAAACCAATGTTACCACAATAAAAATAAATAAATAAGAAGCTAAATATAAAAAAAAAAAAAAAAAGAAGAAACACAGGACTAGAAGAACATGATAAATGATACCAGAGGGATGCAAACAGCAAAATCCAGAATATGGAAAACTCTATAGGACAAACCACACAGTTTCTTTAACAAATAAATTACAAGGGAAAAAAGAGAATAGGGAGGCAGGAAGAGGGATCCTATAGTTTAAAAGAAACATGAGACACACTGACCAAGTGCAAGGAATGGCCCTGCACTATACAATTTGGTAGCCACTAGCCACATGTGGCTAGTCCAAATTGAGGCGTATAAAGTACACATCAGATTTCAAAACTTAGTATGAAAAAAAGAATGTAAAGTATCATATTAAAATATTTTATACTGGTAAATGTTGAAATGATAATGGTAATATTTTTGATATATTGGATTAAATACAACATTATTAAAGTTAAATAAATAAATAAATGAATAAAAATAAAAAATACCAGACATTTATACCCACAAAAAAAGAGCATGATGCTATTTTAAAAGATCATTCAGAGAATAAGACCGATCTCTTAGAAATTAAAAATATGATGGTAGAAATGGAAATTTCAAAGAGTTACTAGATAAAGTCAGGAGACTGCACAGAAAGTAGAACAAAGTAGCTGCTCTTCTGAGGGGGTGGCAAGGCAAGCAGACGCATGGCTCAGACATTGTCACCACAGAGAAGTCCTGTCAGTATGTGCTTATCTGAAAGGATCACAGAGACACTGAGACCTATAAGTGAAAGGGAAACAAGACATAATTAGCCCAGGAAGGAGAAAATTGTGATACGGTGCTCTTATATTAAAGGCGTAACTGAAAGTCTGAAGATTGAGGAGAACACTTTGAAACTCAGAGAAATGTGTTTTTCTTTAGACACTGAAATTTGAAATAGCAACTGGGAATCTGAATTATTTTGACTCCTTCTCGCTCCCATATTGAGGGGACAGTTCCAGTGAACCTGGGGAAGAGGGGCATTCTCCAGAAGGTCTCACATCCCAAGGAGAGCAGCCGTCACTGGTTCTGAGCCATAAAAAACTGCAGTGTGCAAATCAATGTGCAGAGTTCAAAGAGGTGACAACAGAATGAAAACATTAGCTCTGAAGATTCCAGATCAGTGCCGCTGCTATTTCTGAGCCGCACCTTCAGTATGCATCCGGGCTGTCGTGCCCAGGTGACTGTGTTTGTGTCGGGTAACACCCACAGTCCCCCACGCCACAATGCAGTGCTTTTCATTGCAGTTGCTATAAACCCGCTGTGGATGAGCAGATCCTTGCCGTCCTTTAGTCCACGCAGCCCCAGAGAAGCCGGACCCTGAGGAACTACGCAGCCCACCCCACCCTGGAAGATAAGGAAAACGTCCTCTTTCACGAGGTGAACTGTTCTCCGCAAACTGCCCAGTAGGCAGGTCAGGAACTTCTCCCCAACACTGGCCACACCAATTTTTATTTTTATGTCACCAAGCTCATGGGGTGTAACCCCACCCCTTCCTGTAGGGAGCTTTCAAATTCACTATTCTACAAGAAATGCTAAATGATTAATCTCTGCCCTCTCTGCACCCACTGAAGCCATTCCCATAATGGAAAGGCAGGTTACCGAAGGAGCCTGTCTCGTCCCTCTCTGGGCCTCTCCATCAGTTTAGGAGTTCTCTTTTTCAGGGCTCTTTCATTCATCCATTCTTCACTGGTCCAGCAAGCAACCCTACCTTCCACGTGCCAACACAGAGGAGCCCGACTGATGGGAGATAACACGGCCCCTCCCCAGCCTCCCAGAGTTCCACAGCCGTGACACGTGCCTGACAGAGCTAAGTACCAGCACTCAGGCGGGCAGGGCTGCTCTGCCAGGGCTGACCCACCGCCCAGCACTCAGGAGACAAATCCTTACTGTCCAAGTTTTGTTCCCTTTTTGCCTTCCTTGGTGTCCTTTCGGCTTACATCCAGGCTCGCCCTACTTTCAAGCTGAGAAAATGCCCCTCGGAGGGGCCCTCCCCCCGTAAGCAACATGGGCTCACTCCCTGTAAGTGAGTGGTCCTTCAGGTGCACTCTGGCTAGACTGTGCATCCTCACAGTCGGGGCTCTGCTCTGGGAAGCACGTTCTGGAGTCTATCCATTCACTCTACCCACAGGTTCTGCTCAAAACGACTGGCGCCACATCGCCAAAACAGCCCAACAGGTCCTGCAAGGCTGACCTTCAAAACGTCCTTGAAGATGAAAAGTTCAAAAGCCATCTTGAAATTATTCATCTCTACTCATCGTCTTCCACGGATAACTCAAGCTAAACACCAGCTTTTCTGAAGGGTTAAAGCAGCAAGCCTGCTCAAATTGAGATCTAACAATTAATTCTTCAGCCAAATACATTCAGTGTTTCTTTTCTTTTTACAATTTAACTCTCAACATTTCTCTATTTCTTATACATTTGATAGGAAAGAAATAACAGAACAAAAGGATAGGCAAAGTTTTCATTTGTCTCAGAAAAGAAAATATTCTTACAAAGAACTGCCTCAAATAATCTTCTCTGGTCAGTAGCTTTGCGATGGCTCAGGAAATGACCTCGGAGGCCTCCTGCTCTCTCCCAGGACAACTGCTGTTCCCCAGCTGCCCACCAGGGGAAGGCCCTGCTCAAGAAGTGCCCAGCAGAGCCTGAGGCCAGGATACCGGCCATTCTCATGAATCACTGCGCTTTGTGGTTTGCTTTTCCCGCAGGAACCTCATCCAGACGGTGACACACATACTCAAGAGGAAAATGCCAGTGAGTCATGCCTATCGCACAGGAAAACATAAAGGTTTAAAGCAGAAAAGAGAAGAAAGCCTACCGGGTGAATAAAGGAGTCTGTGAAGGAAGAGAAAGGAGGAGGGAGGAGGATAGTGGCTGCCCACCATTCTTCAGAGGCCACGTTATTTTTGGTGGACTTACACTGATGGAAAGAGCCTCGTCTGGTGCATATATTTTTCCACTTCATAAGATTATGACAATATCATAGTCCATCTTGTCCAATTTCCTAGTTTTGCAAAAGAGGAAGCTGCATGACTTCCTCAAGGTCCGCAGCTGGCTGTAGAGTCAGAACCAAATTTTCTGAGTCCCAGTGAAATCTTCTCAAAGCTTCACCAGGTTAAATCAACCTCCCTGCCACATGTCGACTTCTTCCCCCAAAAAAGCCATTTTCTAGAACTCACAAGGAGTCTTTTTACTACTGCTTTCCAGTTTTACCTTCCACAGTGGCATCATGTGTCCTCAAGATAGATCTGCTGGGTTTTTGCTGGTAATGAAAGAAGGACACACTGCCAACTGCTGGGAGGCATTAGAATAAAACCAACTCGGATTCCACCAACCAGGAGTCAAGTTTAGGAAAATCCTCCCTGCGGGATAACCAATGTCACATTGTATTCTCATCTAAATGGTTGATACCAGACACATGCTGAGGCCTTGCAACTGGTTCCATCTACTTACCGGGAAATGGGCCCCTCATATGATATTCCTCTCATGTACGTTATTATTTGGGGCTAATAATACAGTTCTCTAAGAGCAACCACTTACTCTGGCAGGACAATCTCTGCTGTTTGAACTGCCTGTCACATTTATTAATCATGTATAAATCTGTAATTATGAAATCATCAACTACAAACTTTCAGCTGCTGCCACGTAAAACTCTAAGCATCGCTTGATTCACTCCTGGACTGTAGCAATGGGCTGCAAGTAGGGGTTCCTACCTTTCAATTAAAGAATGGTAAATCCTAGGCAAACATATCACCACTACCTAATCCTGCTCTAGTGGAAGACATCACTAATCAATTCGGGACACGTTATTTTATTGAACCTGAAAAGGGCCTCAAAATCTTTTCAACCCAGCTCTGCAGAGAATCACTATGACTCGATCAAGGTGGGTTCCCAGAACAAAGGGCTGTCCTCTCCCGTCGCTCAACTCTTCCCAACAGTCAACACACTCCTACTGACTCCTCCACTCCAAACTCACTAAGTGCTGCTCTACAGGCGTTTTAGACATCTTTACAGGTGGTAAGGTTTTGGGGGAAACCAATAAAAAATACACATTGGTGATAACATTATAAATCAACATGCCTCTTATGGAAAGTAAATTACAAACTATAACAAGACTCACAGACTCAAGAATTCCATTCCTAAGAATGTAGTTAAAAGAAGAAACAAAATGAGCATAAGAAAGTTCATTAAAGTATTATTTATAAAAATTAGAAATGGCCTAAAAAATAACTATAAATTAAATAAATTATGGCATAGATAGTAATCTTTTAAGCTTCCATTTCATGCCTATAAAAATGTCAAAGAGGCAGAATACGACTTGCCCATATCGACTACGGACATGATCATTCCAGCATTCATCTCTGGTCTGGGAATCAGAGAAAACCTGTATAGCAAGGATTTTTGCATTTATTTCTTTTTTTCTTTATTTCTTTCTCATCCATTTATTTAAGTGTTTAGACTTTAAGCCATACATACTTCTAAAAAGTCTTAAGTGTCTTAAATGCATTGATAAATAGTTAAGTTAGGGGGCTGGCCCAGTGGCGCAGTAGTTAAGTTCGTGCACTCTGCTTCGGCAGCCCGGGGTTTGCAGGTTCGGATCCTGGGCAGGGACAGACACACCACTTGTCAAGCCATGCTGTGGCAGTGTCCCATATAAAGTACAAGAAGATGGGCACGGATGTTAGCCCAGGCCCAGTCTTCCTCAGCTAAAAAGAGGAGGATTGGTAATGGATTGTTAGCTCAGGGCCAGTCTTCCTCACCAAAAAAAAAGTTAAGTTAGGAATTTAGGAGGATTATAGAGGTCAGCCAGATCTTATAGGTGGACAGAAACAAAATAAGGAGAGAAAAAGGCAGAACTGTAGGATGGCTAATGGTTTGATCTTCTGACCCCAAAAGTGAGAGAAAGCAAGAGCACCACAGAGTTCGACCCAGTGGAGTAAAGTTCTCATCAAGGACACTGGACGCATCCACCCCCCACCTTGCACACAGTGGCCTTGTGTGGAGACAAACCACAGCAGACGCAGAGAGCAGTGACTAGTGACTTGGGGGCAGTGCCGCGCACGCCTGGTCATTAGTTCCACTTTGGGGAAGGTGGGGGAGAAGCGTCTGGAGGAAGTATGTGCTATTGCTGACAAAATGAGGTCATGAGCAAGTTTCCCTTTCCTATAGCTGTAGGGCACCCAGGCCAGGGCCCCTCGCTGGCACCACCTGCCCTTTCCATTGCCTGAAACCTGGGTCCACCCAGAATAGAAAACAGGAGTCAACACAAAGGATTACGCCTCCGTCGGGCTCAGGAATCACAAGCCGGGAAGCTCTGCAGTCTGCACTTGGAGATTTCAAGGAAACCCCACAGAAACATGGCACAAATTCTATTTTAACCCACCAAGCATATCTTAAAGCTTTGGCTAAGGGGGAGAGGATACACACTCCCATTCCACTCCTCTGCTGTGGATTTATAACAAAGGAACCTATGGAAAACCCCAATCATACACACCCCTTACTAACAGCAAAGACCACTGCTTCCAAGGCTCCTAAATTGGCCAGACTAAGGGCTCAAGGTCAAAACACAGCACATCAGCCCAAGAGCTTCCACCAAGCTCCCTAGAGATCTCTGATGCAGCACTTATTCTGTACCTACAACTCCTTCTCATAAGAGGACTGGAGTACTTTGTTCCTGGATGCTGTTCAAGGGCTTATTGGAATTATAGACTTAATGGGTCTGTTTGCCCCTGAGCCCTAAGTAATATCTTGCTGGTATAAAATAATTCCAATGTATCTCAAGCACTTTTTACCAGATTCTTCAGCACTGAAAAGAAAAGTGTTCAATATTTATAAATCACGGTAACCACTACCAAAAAAACAAGTGCCATAAAAGCAAAAAACATCATGAAACTCAAGTCCATAATATGCTTGTTTTATTACCATACACTCTACAAGGCTTCCTTTGGTGGTAGTGAGATTTCTGTCCAAACAGAGTATATCTCAGCCTTCACGCTATGTTCAAGGAAAAATGGAGCTAACAATGCAAGAAAAATCCAACTCTAGGCATCTTAGTATATTTAGGAAACCATACCACAAAATTATTTGTGGAAAACACAATATAAATAAAAAGTTCCTGAGCATTCCCAGAAATAACTCTGCAATTCTTTCTGTTATAGTTATTTTGAAACATGCCAATGGTGCGTATTATAACAAATGTCTTAAAATCTATTTACAAAGAGGAACTAACTACATATATGACAAAAATGGAACTAAATTGTCTTATATTGAAAAAGGTGGGTTCTGACCCAAGTTTAAGAGTCACTAGACTTTGTTTTCTCTATCTACCTCATGGGGAAAAAATTGCCTACAGACCTAATTTTAAGCATATAAATAGCATAAATGAATTCAAGTATTTAGATTAATGTCCCACGCACATTAATGAGCATAGCTTGGGAATGTCCACAATCCTCTAAATGTAAACTGAAATAATCTAAAGTCCACATACAGAGAGTAAAGTGCCATGTAGAGGTGCATAAAATGACCAGGAGAGATATTAAAAAAATCCTACTAGAGAATATGAAGAAATAAGCAGAAATGAGGAGCATGAAAGCCACAAGAAAGAGATGATTGGACGGTTCAAAAAGGAAGAGAGGCACACATCCTCACGTACTTTATCTCACTTGGTCCTCACTCACCACAACCCTTTGTAAGGCAGACAGATGGCATTGTCCACATTTCCCATGTAAGGAAACTATGGTCTAAAATTTATCAGAACTGGGGCCGCCCGGTGGCGCAGCGGTTTAGTCCACGCTTTGGCAGCCTGGGGTTGGCGGGTTCCATCCTGGGAGCCAGCCAACACATTGCTTGTCAGCCATGCCATGGTGGCGTCCCATATAAAGTAGAGGAAGATGAGCATGGATGTTAGCCCAGGGCCAGTCTTCCTCAGCAAAAAGAGGAGGATTGGCAACAGATGTTAGCTCAGGG
Organism: Tapirus indicus; assembly: GCA_031878705.1. NCBI lineage: Eukaryota > Metazoa > Chordata > Mammalia > Perissodactyla > Tapiridae > Tapirus > Tapirus indicus. The sequence goes on from CM062917.1 coordinate 58,707,141, forward strand.
CTGGTCTTCCTCACCAAAAAAAAAAAAAATTAAATTTACGAGAACTGCCTATGATCCTATAACTAGTAAAAGTAGCGTCAAGATTCAGACTTCACTTTCCCCATATCCAGCGCTCATTCACCGGCCAGACCATCTTTCTCCAGAGGGCATGCATGCATCCACGCATGCCTTCATTCACTCAGTGCCTGTGCAGTCCACAATATGCACGGATAGGAAATAAGAAGACTGAGACCTGATTCCTGCAGTTGGGACACTGACACATCAGACTTAGACTTTACAAAGGAATCAAAGACAGGAGGTTAGAGTGACCGTGACCAAGGTCATTGCACAGGCAATCCCCCAAATCCCCACTGCATCAACTGGATGGCTGATGGCAGTGTTCCCAAAGTGCATTTGTTGGCTAATCATCTGAAATTCAGATTTGCATTTTTCCGTTGATATAAAGCTGTAAATAAATAATGATTATTTCCCAAACTTGCGCTGAACTATAGCACTCTCCAAGGAAGAACCCAATATCTATGTATAATTTCACACTGGGGATTTCAGCTAGTGTGAACCAGACTCCCACGCCTTCAGAACAACCAGAACGCCCCAGGAGAGTAAGATCTTTGGGGAACAAACGGTCTTGGAGATTTGGAATCAAGTAATATTGCCAATAGTACAAATGCTTCATAGGAGCAGGAGTGGGCAAATAGTAGTATGGGCAATGACAAAAGCTGGCATTTGCCACGCACATGAAAAGTCCCAGGCGCCCCTGCAGGCATTGAGATGGAGCAGCATCAGCTATTATCTCTTCGGGTAGTGCTGCTGCTCCATCAGACCTCTTCTGTCACTCTGGGGCTCCAATTACGCCTAGACTAAACCTTTTCACTTTATCATCCGTATCTCCTATTTTCTGTTCTTTATTTTCCATCTTTGTGTCTGAGTTTCATTTTGGAGGTTTTCTTCTGATCTATTTTCTAGTTCTTCCTGCAGATGTATCTAACATCATGGTAATCCCATTTACTGATTTTCTGGTATCAGTTATTGTATTCTTTTCTGTTGTAAAATTTTCATTGTATAGTTTTTGACTGGTTGCCAAATTTTGAAATCATGACTTTTATTTCCTTGACCATATTAACCCTATCTGTTTTGAAGTCCACGTCCGATGGTTCCATTGTCGAGACCCCCAGTGGGCCTGTTTCTATTGTCTGTGGAAAGGCTTTCAGTGACGTCGCCTGTCTCCTCATCTCTCTGCTCGTGTTGGATTAAGTCTTAGAATCATCATTTTAGAGGAGAGAATGACAGCAGCTTGTCCAAGACATGGGTGTCAACAAGCTAAGACACCACCTCAGGGCCTCTGTGGCTTTTAGATGAGCATTTAAAAAGAACAGATGCTCTTGCTTCTGGGACATCATCCACCCCAAAGAGACTGTTTCTAGTAAGAAAATATTTATAATATTAATTATATTCCTTTTGTATATTATATATTAATATAATCCCTACTATTGTTAAATTGATTTGCCTCTCATTATTCCAGAGTTGGCAGATCTGGTGGATTCTGAAGTTCAGCAATCTTTCAGGCATAGAGAGCTCTGGCCCCCATGGGGGATTGGCCTCTTGACCTGCTGACAGCAAAGGAATGTGCTAGGAGTTCCAGAGAAGCGAAAGTCATGGACATAGGGGGAGTAAGAGAAGACAAGTCCTCGCCCAGCTCCAACGAAGTCCTCGTGGCCACCATCTCTCCTCCTGCCTTGCTTTAGGGATCAGTTCCAGACGGAAACGAAGAAGGAAGACTGTTGAATGGGGAGGAAGAGCAAGCTCCATGACTCCTCCACTTCCGCGGTTCTTACAACAGCCCCGCTGCTGCTCGGCACGTTCAGAGAGAAGTTCGTCCCGACGTACAAGCTGTGCAGCTAAGCAGAAATTTCAGTTTATCTAATGAGTCTTAGAAGGTGTGACCTTAGCTGTTTTTTAAAAAAATTTAACATGGGTTTTTACTTAAACCACACTTCCTGCCAAAGGAACCAACTGTCCTTTTGTCACCGTTTTTGCCTCATAAGCAACACCTGTGGGGCTCTTGGTGGGGTAAGACAGGTCACTAGACAAATGACAAAGACACAGACTCCCCTCTTCCTAGAGGGAAAACCCACTGAGTCCATGAAATGCCCGGCCTACATGGGCACAAGCACTACAATTTGGGTTTTATAGTTATATTCTGTAATTTTTTTTACAAAACACTCGATATTCGCTGTTCCTGAGTTGCAGATCTAGCAAATAAGGATACACAATGTGTATTGGGAAATTGTAGGCAGCTTCTAAAATGATTCTCAATGATCCCTGCCTCCTGGTCTTTGTTCCCCTGTGTGTGGCCTGGACCTAACCACTTGCTCCCAAAAAATAGAAAATGGCAAAAGTGATGGCTGTCACTTGAGGTCAGGTTGTAAAATACTGTGACTACCCTCTTTCTCACATGCCCACTCGACCCCCTCACTTGCCATGCGTGCAGGGCATGAGGCAAGGGCCTGAGAGAGGCTCCAGCCGATAGACACCAAGGCCTCAGTGCACGTCTACAACTGGCCCGCAGCAACAGCATCCTGCCAGCAACCACTGAGGAGCTGGGAAGCAGACCACACCCCAGTTCCATCATGAGGTCACTGTGGCCCCAGCTGACACCTGATGGCAGCCTTGTAGGAGACCCATGAAGCCTCACCCACAAAACCATGAGATAATAAGTGCAAGTTGTTTTAAGCCATTAAATTTGGGGGCAACTTGTTACATAGCAGTGGATAAATATTATAGATGTAGTGGATAACATTTATTAAGCACTGACTCTGAACCAATTTTATTTAGTCCATGCAGCAACCCTAAGGAAGTAGGGTTATCCCATTTTGCAGAAATTAAGGTTGAGGGCAGGTCAGCAGTGTGAGAAGTTGGCCCTCAATGGACAACAAGGTCAAAGTTGTACAGGATGAGGCTCTGCCGAGAGCAGGGATGCTGAATATTCCTACAGGAAGACTGCGGCTGTGAGAAACTCTGCTTTAACTGACAAACTTACTGAGAGTGAGTTAAGCACTGAGGATTAACCTCAAGTCAGCACACGAAGCTGCCACGGGCAAAGAGCTACAATGTAAAGCAATAATTCAATCTTAAGGGTAAAGCTCCAGGGAAGATATCACAGCATCGGAGACCAGAGTGCAGAGAACTGCAGGTCTCAGAGTTTGCTTTTAAGATCTCATTATAGACATTTCAGAATTGCTGTGAGTGACTCTTCACACAGCTTCCTGACTTATTAAGTGCCTTTTCATCTCCTTAGAACCATTCCACTTACTTGGCAGCATTGCCACACACTGTGAGTCAACGGGGAATCCAATACAGTGGGGCTGTTTTGGTTCCTCCTATCTCACCTCGTCCCTCCACACAACCTTAGCCTGGGCCTTAGCAACCGTGACATTTCAGGGAAAATGTAGGAATGTTCTCCCACCTAGTCAATGGGCCGGGGCCGGGATGGTTGGTGCCTGGACCTGGGTAGACAGAGGGAGAAAGAAGCATGGAGGACACATCCCCAGAGCCCATTTGATCGTTTCTCCACTTTAGATAATCCTATTAACTCACCTCAGAAGACTGTTCTAAAGAACAGCTCATTAAATCAATCTTAAATCTTTGTGGAGAAAATGTGTAATAGCCAAGTCTTAGATGAAAGGAAAAGCAAACAACGATCCAGCAATTTACCTGCCTAACACCCCCTGCAAATGTGTTCATCGGGAACCCCCTTAGGCTGATGCTCCCACCTTCTCACCATGCTCTCCCAACTCCAGCCAGGGGGCTTCTGAAACAGACACAGTCCTGATAACAGACAGATCAGAGCCACAGCACCCAAAGACCATTGGGGGCGTTTTGTCCCCTACTAGAATCTGATGGTATTACCATTATTTCTACCACTACCATCAACAGGCAAAAGTAAACTTTCCACCCAAGTGAGGGGCGCGGCTCCCTCCAACCTCCCCTCTGTCTCCGCCAGCTGTTGGACCCCAGGCAAGCACATGGCCCCCTTAGTCCTGTCGTCACATCTGTAGGATGAGAGTCAGAAATAGATCACAGACTTCAGGCATCTAATATCCCCCAAAATCATATGTAAATCTTTGTGGGAAGGTAAGTTTTTCTGGTGAGAAGGTCCCTCACCAGATTCTCAATGTCACGTATGACCTCAATGTTTGTAAGATGTGCTGAATCCCTCCGAATCCCTTCCATTCTAAATTGCTGAGCGTCGACAGCTCAGGCTACCCCACCAATCTCTGAATGTCTATGTTCAAGGCAACACTGGGTCCAACACCTGGAAAGGACAAACATCCTACTGCTAATCCATCTCAAACCGACACACTGCCTGATCCAAAGATTATCAATTCTGCTTAATCTTCTAGTGCCCTACTCCCTGTTCCATCCACCAGGGCCATCTGGAGAATTCTGAAGATGTTATAAGTTACGCTGTCTTGAGGTCCCACCTTCTGCTCTAAACTTTCAGAGCAGAGGTCCCAGCAGGGGTGGTCATCTGGTCATCCTCACAGAGAGAGAGAGACAGGGATGGATGAGCCATCAACACCCGCACATACGCACAGCTTAGAACTTGGTCAGAAAGGCCCGACCACTTATCACTTGTATGACATCAAGAAGGGAAGAAAATGGCTACTGCTGGTAAGTCCCGGCAAGATCCTATGTCCCTACCCACATAGAACTCCTGGTCCAGTGAAGAACAGATGTGTCAACTGGCGAGTACCACATACAGGGAGAAGTGCTATGACAGAGAGACAAGGGGACATCTAACCCACATTTGAGAGATCAGGGAAGGCTTTATGGAGGCAGGGGCCTCCACAAGGGCAAGGTGGGCAGCAGGATTGGAGAAGGGAGGGAGAGGTGAGTTCCAGCAACAGGAGCAGAGGCCAGGGGAGAAGAAAGTCTGCCCAAGAGTTCTGTTTAGTGGAGGTCTGAGCCTTTTCTCTCTGGGAGACAAAGATGCCAGCAGCTCCCCATGACCACGGGATGGAGGGGCCAGGGGCTGGCAGATGCACCTTCTGCCCCCTCCTGCTGATCCTGCTCTGACTGGAAGGAACTGGACTTCAAGAGGCTCTCTAACCCAGGGGCTCTATCTCCCCACTTCTGATGTTCCTGCAGGGGATCTGAAGCACATGCGTGCACATGTTCACATGCACCACACATACACACCGTGTGCATATGCGCACATACACACACATGTACAAATGCACCCACATACACGTATGCACACAGGCGCACACACCCCACACAGACACCCCTACACTAGCCGGCTGTGCACTGTCTTGGATTATCCTATTGTCAACTTAGCTAAAGCAGGGACAACATTTCCCAGGAGCCCCTTCTCTGTAGGGTTCTGGGTTAGAGTTGGACTAAAGAGGAATTTGCAGGAAGTCAAGAACAGCCGTTACTCTGAAGGTCTTCAGCAGGCTCCTAGCAGAGCCTCTTCTCCCGACAGCAGCCCCAGGCCTCCCTCCAGGTGTAGGTGAGAGGCAGCAGCTGCCCCCAGACATCTACCCCAGCCCCTCCCGGGCCATGCACTGCTGGCCGTGTCAGCTTCTTGGAGCTTCCGTGAAAGCACCTACCGCCCCACCACCACGCCGGCGCTTCTCTGTTCGAGGCTTTTCTCTGATCTTCAAGATCCTTGTTCCAGGCCTTCCCTTCCCCAGCCACCCACATTGGTATCAAGTGCGATTCCTGTAATAAATCCCTTTCCCATCACACAGCAGTTCTGCTTCCCTGCCTGAACCCTAATTGATGCTGATACACCCAACAGGGAGAAGCAACCTGGAAGCAAGAGGAGAGTGCAAACGGACATGCCTAAAGAGGGCTAAAGAGAGGGGTAAGCCCTGGTGGGAGTAATGTCAGAATGGTTAACCACTGGTGCAGAAGGGTGTCGATTAACCACAACAGACCGCAGAACACCCAAGGCCAAGGGCATGGTCGGTCATTCTGTTAGGAGTCTGTCGTCACATCTGTAGGATGAGAGTCAGAAATAGATCACAGACTTCAGGCATCTAATATCCCCCAAAATCATATGTAAATCTTTGTGGGAAGGTAAGTTTTTCTGGTGAGAAGGTCCCTCACCAGATTCTCAATGTCACGTATGACCTCAATATTTGTAAGATGTGCTGAATCCCTCCGAATCCCTTCCATTCTAAATTGCTGAGCGTCGACAGCTCAGGCTACCCCACCAATCTCTGAATGTCTATGTTCAAGGCAACACTGGGTCCAACACCTGGAAAGGACAAACATCCTACTGCTAATCCATCTCAAACCGACACACTGCCTGATCCAAAGATTATCAATTCTGCTTAATCTTCTAGTGCCCTACTCCCTGTTCCATCCACCAGGGCATGGTCGGTCATTCTGTTAGGAGTCTGACTTTGTCCAGAGGGCAGTGGGAACCAATGAAATCCAACCAGTTGTGGAACTTTAAGAGGCCTGGAGGGAAACCAAAACAGGAAACAGGGGCCATTTAGGAAGATGCATTTTTTATTGAGCACCTACTGTGTGCCAAGTGTTTTCATGGATGATGGTGGCCAGAGTCCATCATGTCAGTGCTCAGACTCTGCAACAAGAGCTCAGCTTACACTCTGTGCTCAACTCTGTAGGGCAGACAAAAGTAACAGTTCATACATCCTGACAATAATAAACCTGAAAAGTTAGTGTCCTCAGACCACTCACTAATACGAATTAGCACTGAAGGCTTCACAGACAGCCACATAGCAATCCTGTGTGATACAGTTAATTGTTGTAATCCCTTAATCAAGACACCAGCAAACGTGATCTAATCCAGTGAGACATATGCACACTGGCGGACTGTATAGAGAAGAACAAGCAGCCAGTACAGTTTTGCATAATTTATAAGCTGGGGATATTACAGTCTGCTCATAACTTATCTACCTTTCTACTCTATCACTCTTCCAGTTAAATAATAATACTTTTTGACCCGTGATACATTGGGAATCACCCCACACTTATGAAGGTCAACTATATCAAGGCCCAGACTTAATTATCACACTAGCACCAGGAAAGGGACCTGCAAAACACGGAGGAAGTGTGTCAGAGGAAGGGGGTGGGCCTGTGGAGTGTGAGTAACACCCTCCCCCATTACTGTCACATCAGCCTGACTTTCTCATGGTTTAGAGTTCCTACCATCATCCGGCACTTTTGCAAGTCTTTAAGAGACTTTACAAAATACAAATAAAAGTCATCAATGAATTTCCAACTCGAGGAAAATTACTACCATCCTCACTTTCAATCTATGCTCTTTGGAAATAAATGCTAAAATATTACACTCAGTTTAAGGAATTTGACCAGGAAACACAAGGCTGCCTACCTAAAGAAGACAGCTACCTGAAGGAACCACCTCACACTGAGGCCTCTAAGCAGAAGTCAGCAGAAGCCCTCACCTGCCCCCCATCACCTGAGCCCCCAGGGTCAAAGATGAGGCACCCTGCTTCTTTCATCGTCCAAAGGAGAGAAAGAAGGTGTGGCTGATGGGGCTGCGGACAAAGACAGACAGACTCACTGCACAAATTTCCCAGGACAACCTGAATCAGTGTACTGCTGATAATAAGCAGTAAAGCCACAGAAATAGGCTCTCTGATTCCTACACAGTGTCCTCCACTGCTCGCCAGCCAAAGACCAGCTGAAGGTCAAAGAGGACAGCAAGCGACTGCAGACCTGCGCCTCACTGCTGTGCTAAATATTAAATTGTAGAGCCAACCTCACGTCATTAATGCTAAGGTACAGCCCTGGTCTAAAAAAATACCTGTGACCCCTTCAGCATGGCAAACTCATCTGAAACCTTGCCAGAGAGTAAGCTCCCGCTAACAGAGGTTATGATCAAGGGCACTGAAGTGAACCTGGTCTAAAAAGGGAGTGCAAGTGGCTAGCCGGGTTGAAACTGCAACAAAAATGGCGACTAAGGGAAAATTAAAGAGAAGGCAGTTAAAGGCATCAAGGCAAAATGGAGCTTTTGAGCTTCCAAGTTACGAATCACGGTTACCAATGGGCTGTTAACAATGCTAATCACATCTTTCATAATGACGATGATGATAGTCAACATTTTGCTAAGCTAGACTCTGTATTAACTTGCATCATCTCATTTAATCTTCAACCCAACTCTATGAGACATGTACTATTATTGCCCCTCACAGTTGGGAAAACAGGCTCAGGGAGGTTCAGCAATTGAATCTGCTCTGGGCCATCCTATACCCTACTGCCTCTTGACAAACACAGCCTGGGCTCCCAATCCTGTGACAGGTCCCGGAGATACAAATGGGTATGATGGTGCCTTTATCTTCCATTCACTAAACACATCCTGCGTGCCAAAGCCATACCAGGTGCTGTGTCAGGCACTGCAGATTCAATAAGATATCTCTTATCCTGTAAGTGCATAAGATACACCCACAGGAACAAAATAAGGAGCCAGACCTCAAGGTCTTAACAGCCCAGAGAGGTGGAGTTTCATCTTCAATTCTTCTTCACGACACAGAGAGGAGAAGTGTGCACCCAGGGCAATCTCCCTGCCGGGTGTGACTGCTCAGGCCCTGGGTGTTTTCCTTGGCACCTCACAATTCCCCTTATGCGTGACGTCCTAGAACAGGCCCTCATCAAAAGTTCATGAGAAACTAAACAACAGCCTTTCTCTTTTTTTTTGTAATGATATTTCTTTTTTTGTTCTTCCTGGGAAAGATTCTCCCTGAGCCAACATCTGTTGCCAATCTTCCTTTATTTTTTCTCCCCAAAGCCCCAGTACATAGTTGTACATGCTAGTTGTAAGTCCTTCTAGTTCTTCATGTGAGTGGCTGCCACAGCATGGCTACTGACGGATGAGTGGTGTGGTTCCGTACCTGGGAACCGAACCTAGGCCACCAAAGTGGGGCATGCTGAACTTTAACCTCTAGGCCATCAGGGCTGGCTCAACAATGGCCTTTCTTTACCTTAACCTACATTCTAAAGGCTTATGGCTTAGAGAGCATGCTCACGTTATTACTGCATTCAATCTTCACAGCAACTCTGAGTATCGCTATCCCATCTGATAGATGAAGAACCAAGGCCAGTGTAATGCAGTCATACTGCTTGGAGAAATGGGCAGGGCCGACTCCAGGCCTCCATCTTCTGGTACTTTCTTTCCTCAGCACTAAACTATCTTCAGTCCACATCTTGAGTCCTAAGAAGTCAACAAAACCTTACAGAATCTCAGCATGTGGGACCAGAAGGGGCCTTCACACATTAGGGAGGAAAAGTCCAGAGCTAAGAAATCTCAAAGAGAAGTAATAGGCAGTTTGTTTCTTGTAAATGAACAACTTTGGTTAATTTTGATATTAAAAAATAATTTTATGCAGATAAGCATAGATAATATGATACTCTCTGGCCACCTTCCTCCTCACTGTTATAAGAAAGTATTGGTACTTTATGTTCCAACACCATGAAATTCTGCTTGTGGATAATTCAAGGTCTGGGAATATAAATCTGTTTAAGAAGTTTATTTTAGGGTCAGGAAAAAAATATGTAGTTTTATGCTTCTCAAGGTAGGACCTATCTCTTGTATGAATCACTGACTATTCCCAGAGATATTGTGGCTAAACATCCTTTATGTAGCGTAAATATTCCATAAAGTCAGGGTCTCCAAACTGCTAGGATTGCACATCCCTGACCACAAAAAAAGTTGGCATGCATCCTCTGGTACATGTATATTTCTTTACAAAGTGTATGCCTGTACCACTGTACCAAGATATCATACAAATATACAATACATACAGAAATAGAAATTCTAAAAGAATGGTATGTCAATCAGGATCTTCTCAATACTGTGCCACCAAAGTACAGAAATCCACTGGATGCTGAAGCTGGTGTAAGCTGCGACTGCCCTCCACACCTCCAGATTTCACATTTCTGTTCATCAAAAAAACCTCACGGGTGCTGCAGATAGATTTATAATAAATACATTCAAGCACTGGGGGAAAGGACTCTCAGCGTGCCCTTCCACACAGGCTGGGAAACACAAAGCTCCCTGAAGATAGAACCGTAACATGTGAAGCAGAGGCTGGAGGTAGCCATCTTTTAACTCCCTGCAAGGGGAAAAGGAAGCAGAGAGAAATTAAGTAAGCAGCCCTGAGACAGCACTCCCAGGACTGCCGGGGGTCCTGGCACATTTCCCATCTGTCTGAGGCCCAGCTGCATTCCTGCCTTTGGGTTCCATAGAAGAACTTTTGTCTTTTTTTTAAATTTGGGCCCTGGGGCCTGTTGGAACCTCCTGATGTCCACCAGCAGCACAGCAGCAGGCTGCCCCATCTGAAGCTTGACACCCAGGAGGAAACATCCACACAGATTTTATAGATGAGCCCTGGTCATATTACACCATTGCCACACCCCTTTCCATTGTCCAGTCACTTGGCTGTCACACTATCACATACACTATTTTCTTACAGGCACTAGTTCAACTTGGTTTCTGCAACAAGCATTATTTATTATGTCCCCGGTCATGCACTGCTACACATGCACTCAGAACCTAAGGTACAGAAAGCTACATGCATCCTCTAATTTGTCAGAGAATGTTCATTTCTATATTCTAGCTTTACAAAAATACAACTGATCGACTTTAGGGGAAAAAAAGAAACACGAAAGAAAAATAAATGTGCAAGGAAAGAGGATTACCTGCTTCAGGAATGAAATCATTCTGGTTTCAGTTTGGACTCTTTGTCTGTTCATGCTTTGACTCTGGGGAGCAAAGAGATGCTGCCCACCCTTCTCCATCACATCCCCTCTCAAGCAGGCAGGAAGATTGCAATTAGATTGAGGCAACCATACTAAAAGTTTACAGATGATAATTTGGTCAGATGAACCAAAGGAAGTGTGTTTCTTCACTTAGTGGTTTGGACAACTTCAGAGGTCAAAAAAGACAGTGCAGACCTTCTCTGAACTCAGAGCGCAAACTTCTGCTCTACCGTGATCTGACCATATGCTCTTAGCAGCTAATTTCAAACTCTGGTTTCCTACCCACAAATCTGGTGTCTTACCCAAACTGGCACAAAACAGACTTTCCCAAATGTCTGATGCATATGAAAACATGTTGGTAAATCTGCCTACCAAGTCCCCTATTTTGTGTGTCTGCCCCTCTCCCAAAAAAAGATCTGTATATTTAAGAATGAGTTCCCTGAATCCCAGCACATGCCAAGCCTGCATTTTTACCACAAGATGGGATCCTTTTCTGTTAAATGGATCTAAATGGCAAACTGTATCTGCAGCAGCTAGGAATATAGGGTCAGCCAGAACACACAGACGGCAGTAGCATCCTGCCATCCTGCTGGCCAAAGGAAAAACTTGGGAGCTTGAGTTTTCTGTTACATTTAATCTTGATTCTAGAGCCAAACCAGCTAGCCATTCGTGCTCCCTTAAAATGGAAGAAACAAGGCTGGCTGGCATCACTGTGCTATTCCTTTCGTTTCTTCTCCACAAAAGCCAGAACACAAATCCCCTCGTTCGCACGTATCTCCAAAATGTCGCCTCATCTGATAATATGCCACAAATTCACAAAGCACCCTGACCCTTACCCTCTGACCTGTTCTAGTCAGGAACGTTTGTTAGCTGGGCTACCAGCTATATTTCAATCTGGAGCTCAGTTTGATGAGACACAACGACCCAGTGAGAAGAAAAGGAAGAAAGGAATAGCAAAGGGAACACTGGCCCCAGAGTCAGGAGTCCCTCGCCCACCAGAAGGCCCCAGGCACAGCGTGGCACAGCAGGGGAGACCCATCGAATCTCAGTGCATTTCCATGTGGCATCCCAGTGCAACAACTAGGACTCGCCTCCCCTACAAGAGAGAATAATAGTCTCTAAAGATTTCTTTTTGTATGCATGCCAAGCTATAAAAATTATAGACACTCTCTTTTCTGATAGATCAAGATCTGGTAGCCACTCTTAGGAATAATTTTGCAAATCTTAATCATAATTGTTTTACTCTTCCTAGTTATTCCCTATCTCTTTTAATTGGAAAAACACAACATAGAGAGAACTCCAATAAAACGGTGACCCCAAAGATCCTCAGGGCCTGGAGTGGGACATACACAGCACACACATCTCAGAGAACACTCTGACAAAATGGGAACAGAAAACAACAGTTGAGTAGCATGTATGGAAACTGTAAATAATCATAAACCCCAGTCCTCCCACAAATTAACTGTGTAGGAGAGAATTGGGCGGTGGTCAGAGCATGGGTTTGGGATTAGATGCACAGAATTTAAATTTCCTACTGGGTCTCTCTGTGCTTCAGTTCCCTCATCTGTAAAACAGGAGCAATAGTAAATCCCATCTCTTAGGATTGTTGTGAAGATTAAATGAAGTAATACGTCTGCAGCACTTAGAACAGCGCTGGTACATTGCAAACGTTCAATGAATGCTAACTATCATCATGATGATTATGCAGCCATTTAAAAGAACAAAGTACACCTGTCAGTGCTGATACCTATGGAAAGAGTGCCAAGATATATGTACTGATTGAAAAAGGCCAGAGCAGATTGGTGGTTGCCAAAGGCAGTGGGGGAGGTGGGAGAGGGCGGGAGAAAGAGAAGGGTGAAGGGGTTCAAAAGGCACAAACTTCCAGTTATAAGATAACTAAGTTCTGGGGATGTAACATACAGCATGGTGACTATAGCTAACAATTCTGTACTGTATATTTGAAAGTTGCTAAGAGAGATCTTAAAAGGTCTCATCACAAGAAAAAAAGTGTAATTATGTGTGGTGATGGATATTAACTAGACTTATTGTGGTGATCATTTCTGGATATACACAAATATTAAATCATTACATTGTATATCTAAAACTAATACAATGTTATTTGTCAATTATATCTCAATAAAAAAAGGAAAAAAGCCACATGCAGATCTGTAGTGACTCCATTATTTAAAAAAAAATCTACATGTGTGAACACAAACACACAAGCATGAAACATTGCCTTAAAAAAAAAAATCACAGGAAGTGACGTCAGCATCATGGTGGAGTGAGATACCCTCTTTGAATCTCTGCCCCCTAAGACACAATGAAAACATCATTCGCATTCCAACAGAGGTCAATCAAACACTACAAAGGACTTGAAAGAAACCCCTGCTGCCATACATCAGACGGTGGAGGCACGGGAAGCCCCAAAGGACTTGAGGAGAGGTAAGAAGTTGTACTCCCCCTCCCCAATCAATCGGCAAAGACAGACAGCGCAGCTCGCAGACAGAGGGGGGAGGTACGGCCCTCTGTGGGGAAAACTATCGCCCTCCAGGGGCTCTCACAGACTGTCGAGAGATCCCCATTGGGAAACGATGACGGACAGTTTTGGGGGTGTGACAAATGCCCCAAGAGAGCCAGAAAGGAAACTCCTGGGTTGAACAGGAGAAAGAGAGAACCCCTCCCCCCACACAGGCCGCGTTTCAGCATAATCCCTCTGGGGGCTGCAGTGGGCACACCGCTCACGATCTCCATCCAGTGGCAGCAGGTGGAAACTGCAGGATCAGCTTCGAGATGAGAGGCAAAAGTAAAGCCGTGGGATCCATGCAAAGGTTTATTATGTCTACAGACCAAAAGGAAAATGACAAACACCCAGAAACCAACCCTGAAGGCACAGAATTCAATAACCCGAATGACAGAGAATTCAAAATAGCTATCATAAACAAACTCAACAAAATACAAGAGAACACACAGAAACAAATCAACGAATTCAGGAATTTCATCACAAAAGAGATTGGAACCATAAAGAAAAACCAATCAGAATTATTGGAGGTGAAAAACAAAATGAACAAGATAGTGGAAAAAGTGGAGTCGTTAAAGAGCAGAACTGACAATATGGAGGAAAAAATTAGCATTATCGAGGATAGCCACGCAGAAATGCTCCAGACAGAGGAAGAGAGAGAGCTAAGACTAAAAAGAAATAAAGAAATTCTTCGAGAAATATCAGACTCAATGAGGAAAAGCAACATACGGATAATAAGTATTCCAGAAGGAGAAGAAAAAGAAAAATAAGCAGAGAGTTTGTTCAAAGAAATAATAGCTGAGAACTTCCCTAACCTAGGGAAGGAGATGGAAATAACAGTGAATGAAATCAATAGATCACCTAAATATATAAACAGAAATAAACAATCATCACATCACATAGTAGCAAAATTGACAAGATTCCATGACAAGGAAGTAATATTAAGGGCAGCTAAACAAAAAAACAAAATAACATACAAAGGAAACCCCATCAGGCTCTCAGCTGATTTCTTGACAGAAATTCTACAGGCTAGGAGAGACTGGAATGATATATTCAAAATCATGAAAGACAAAAACGTTCAGCCAAGAATACTTTATCCAGCAAAAATATACTTCAAATATGATGGAGAAATAATAACTCTCCCTGATAAACAAAAGCTAAGAGTGTTCATCACCACAAGACCCCCACTACAAGAAATGCTCAAGAAGGCCCTTAGGCCTGAAAAAAAACAAATGAGAAAGGGGATACAAAGATTTCAGCAAGGAGAAAAGCAAGGACACTAAATCAGAACAAACTACAGTTGGATAACATCAGAAACTAATTCAAGCTCATCACTGGAAACACACATTCAGGACACAAGATGGAATAAAGAGATAACAAATAAGAAGGGGAAGAGGTAAGGGACTGAATCGACCCAGCCTCAGGAAAAAGGAGGCATATGAAAATGTACTATCTTATCCAGGAGATCGCTTATATAAACCTCACAGTAACCACTAAACAAATAACCAGAAGAGAACCACACATGACAAATAAAGAGAAAACCAAGAGAATGAACATGCAGAAATACCAAATTGAATTTGCAGTCTGAAACACAAGGGACAAGAAACGAAGGAAATGCAAAAGAACCAGAAAATGAACAATAAAATAGCAACATTAAACCCTCATATATCAATAATCACTCTAAATGTAAATGGATTGAATTCTCCAATCAAAAGACACAGAGTGGCGGGATGGATTAAAAACCAAGATCCAACAATCTGCTGCCTCCAGGAAACACATCTCAGCTCTAAAGACAAACACAGACTCAAAATAAAAGGATGGAAAACAATACTCCAAGCTAATGGCAAACAGAAGAAAGCAGGAGTTGCCATACTTATATCAGACAAAGTAGACTTCAAGATAAAAAAGGTATTGAGAGACAAAGAAGGGCAATGTATACTGATAAAAGGGACACTTCACCAAGAAGACATAACAATTATAAACATCTATGCACCCAACACAGGAGCACGAAAGTACATAATAAAACAACTGCTAAAAAACCTAAAAGGAGATATTAACAATAACACAATAATAGTAGGGGATCTTAACACCCCCCCTTACATCAATGGATAGATCACCCAGACAAAAAGTCAATAAGGAAATAATGGACTTAACTGAAAAACTAGACGCAATGGACTTAATAGATATATACAGAGCACTCCATCCAAAAAAAGCAGAGTACACATTCTTCTCAAGAGCACATGGAACATTCGCAAGGATAGACCATATATTAGGAAACAAGGCAAACCTCTATAAATTTAAGAAGATTGAAATCATTACAAGCATCTTTTCTGATCATAACACTGTGAAACTAGAAATCAACTGCAAGGAAAAAACTAGGAAAGGGACAAAGATGTGGAGACTAAACAACATGCTACTGAACAACCAATGGGTCATTGATGAAATTAAAGGAGAAATCAAAAGCTATCTGGAGACAAATGAAAAGGAAAATACACCATACCAACTCATATGGGATGCAGCAAAAGCAGTCCTGAGAGGGAAATTCATAGCAATACAAGCTCACCTTAACAAACAAGAAAAATCCCAAATAAGTAACCTTAAACTGCACCTAACAGAATTAGAAAAAAGAACAGACAAAGCCCTGAATCAGTACAAGGAGGGAAATAATAAAAATCAGAGCAGAAATAAATGAAATTGAAACCAAAAAAACAGTAGAAAGCATCAATGAAACAAAGAGCTGGTTCTTCGAGAAGATAAATAAAATTGACAAACCCTTACCCAGACTCACTAAGAACAAAAAGGAGAAGACGCAAATAAATCAAATTAGAAATGAAAGAGGAGAAATTACAACAGATACCACAGAAATACAAGGGATTATTAGGGAATACTATGAAAAACTTTACGCCAACAAATTGGACAATCTAGAGGAAATGGACAAATTCTTGGACGCGTAAAACCTCCCAAAACTGAATCAAGAAGAAATAGAGAATCTGAACAGACCAATCACCAGTAAAAAGATTGAAACAGTAATCAAAAACCTCCCAAAAAATAAAAGCCCAGGACCAGATGGCTTCCATGGAGAATTTTATCCAACGTTCAAAGAAGATTTAGCACCTATCCTTCTCAAACTATTCCAAAAAATAGAGGAAGATGGAATACTTCCCAACACATTCTATTAGAACAACATCATCCTGATACCAAAGCCAGACAAGGACAATACAAAGAAGGAAAACTACAGGCCAATATTACTGATGAACACAGACACAAAAATCCTCAACAAAATATTGGCAAACCGAATACAGCAATACATCAAAAAGATCATACACCACGATCGAGTGGGATTTATACCAGGGACACAGGGATGGTTCAACATCCGCAAATCAATCAACGTAATACACCACATTAACAAAATGAAGAATAAATACCACATGATCATCTCAATCGATGCAGAGAAGGCATGCGACAAGATCCAGCATCCATTTATGATAAAAACTCTCAACAAAATGGGTATAGAAGGAAAGTACCTCAACATAATAAGGGCCATATATGACAAACCTACAGCTAACATCCTACTCAATGGGGAAAAACTTAAAGCCATTCCTTTGAGAACAGGAACAAGACAAGGGTGCCCACTCTCGCTGCTCTTATTCAACATAGTACTGGAAGTTCTGGCCAGAGCAATTAGGCAAGAAAAAGGAATAAAAGGACTCCAAATAGGCAATGAAGAAGTGACACTCTCACTATTTGCAGACGACATGATCTTATACATAGAAAACCCAAAAAATTCCATTGGAGAACTACTAGAAATAATCAACAACTACAGTAAAGTAGCAGGGTATAAAATCAACTTACAAAAATCAGTTGCATTTCTATACACTAACGATGAACCAACAGAAAGAGAACTCAAAAAGACAATCCCATTTACAATGGCAACAAAAAGAATAAAATATCTGGGAATAAAGTTAACCAAGGAGGTAAAAGACCTATACAATGAAAACTATAAGACACCATTGAAAGAAATCGAGGAAGACATAAAGAAATGGAAAAATATTCCATGCACATGGATTGGAAGAATAAATACAGTTAAAATGTCCATTCTACCTAAAGCAATCTACAGATTCAATGCAATTCCAATCAGAATCCCAATGTCATTCTTCACGGTAATAGAACAAAAACTACTGAAATTCGTGTGGGGCAACAAAAGACCCCGAATAGCTAAAGCAATTCTGAAAAAAAAGAACAAAGCTGGAGGCATCACAATCCCCGATTTCAAAATATACTATGAAGCTATAGTAATCCAAACAGCATGATACTGGTACAAGAATAGACACACAGATCAATGGAACAGAATTGAAACCCAGATATAACACCACACACCTATGGACAGCTAATCTTCAACAAAGGAGCAAAGAACATACAATGGAGAGAGGGAAGTCTCTTCAATAAATGGTGCTGGGAAAATTGGACAGCAACATGCAAAAGAATGAAAGTAGACCATCTCCTATCGCCATATACAAAAATCAATTCAAAATGGATCAAGGACCTGAAAGTGAGACCTGAAACTAGAAAACTCCTGGAAGAAAACATAGGCAGTACACTAATTGACATTGGACATAAAGGGATCCTTTCAGATTCCATGTCTACTCAGACAAGGAAAACAAAAGAAAAAATAAACAAGTGGGACCTCATCAGACTACAGAGCTTCTACAAGGCAAATGAAACCAGGATCAAAATGAATAGACAACCCACCAGCTGGGAGAAAATATTCGCAAATTGTTTATCCGACAAGGGATTAATCTCTGTAATATATAAAAAGAACTCATACAACTGAGCAACAAAAAAACAAACAACCCGATCAAAAAATGGGCAGAGGATATGCACAGACAGTTTTCCAAGGAAGAGATACAGGTGGCCAATAGACACATGAAAAGATGTTCAACATCACTAATCATCAGGGAAATGCAAATCAAAACTACACTAAGATATCACCTGACACCCGTCAGAATGGCTATAATCACCAAGACAAAAAACAACAAATGCTGGAGAGGATGTGGAGAAACGGGAACCCTCATTCACTGCTGGTGGGAATGCAAACTGGTGCAGCCTCTATGGAAAACAGTATGGAGAGTCCTCACAAAATTAAAAATAGAAATACCTTATGATCCAGCAATCTCAGTCTTGGACATGAAATCAACCATCACAAGAGGCTTATGCACCCCTATGTTCATTGCAGCATTATTCACTACAGCCAAGAAGTGGAAGCAACCCAAGTGTCCCTAGACTGATGATTGGTTAAAGAAGATGTGGTATATACATACAATGGAATACTACTCAGCCATAAGAAAAGACAGAATTGTCCCATTTGCAACAACATGGATGGACCTAGAGGGTATTATGTTAAGTGAAATAAGCCAGAGAGAGAAGGACAGACACTGCATGAACTCACTCACACATGGAATATAAACGAACACACGGACAGAGAGAACTGATTGGTGGTTACCAACGGGAAGGGGGCTGGGGGGTGGGCACAAGGGGTGAAGGGATACATCCACATGGTGATGGACAAACAATAATGTACAACTAAAACCCCACAGTGTTATAAACTATTAAGACATCAATAAAAAAATAGTAAAAAAAAAAATCACAGGAACATATTAGCAGTGATTGTCCAGGGCGAGAAGCCTTCATTCTTCACTCTGCACCTTTCTGTATCATTGGAATTTTGTAATCCTGTGCAAAGTATTCCTTGTATTTACTTTTAAATATGAACAGATGTGATCTAGATGGAGAGATTGGGATACAAATTCTATATTCTTCTTTAAAGCTTCTCTACATAAATGAAACTTTTTACACTAACATTTTCTACCCACACTCCTGTCCCCTCACCTTCATATGATCAAAATTTTAAATGCCCATCACCTAAATCTCAGATCCTTGCCTCTGTGAGGTATGCCACAAGTAATTTGTATTATTCATAGTTAACAAGCTGATTAGGTGGAATTACAGGAAACAAGCTGGAAATTGCACATAATCCTGGGAACTCCGGGCAGTGTGCTTCCTGTGTCACTGCCATCGGCTGTAGGTGTTATATGTGTCACGTGGTTTTGGTGGGAAAATATTAATACTGATCTAAATCCTCTTCCTCCTGGGAACTAATTACTCACATTTAAACTACACCAAACAAGCAAATTGTCTACACTTATTCTTTCGCTGTTGAGGTACTATTTTCATAACACAAAATCAACCATTTTAAAGTGAACCACTCAGTGGCAGTTAGTGCATTTATAGTGCACCACCTCTATCTACTTCCAAAACATTTTCTTCATCCCAAAATAACTCCATACTCATTAAGCAATTTCTCCCTATTGTCCCCCCACCACAGCTCCTGGCAATCACAAATCTACCTTGTCTCTATGGATTTACCTATTCTGGATATTTCATACAAATGGAATCATACAACATGTGACCTTTTGTGACTGGCTTCTTTCATTTAGCCTAATGTTTTCAAGGTTCATCCACACCATAGCAAGTATCAGTACTTCATTTCTTTTTAAGGCTGAATAATATTTCATTGTATATATATATACACCACAATTTGTTTATCCATTCATCCATCATGGACCTTTGGGTTGTTTCCACCTCTTGGCTATTGTGAATAGTGCTGATATGAACACTCAAGTACAAGTATTTGTTTGAGTATCTGTTTTTAATTGTTTGCAGTATGTACCTAGGAATGAAATTGCTGGGTTGCATTGTTTAACTTTTTCAGGAACAGTCAAACTTCCATTTTCCACAGCAGCCGCCCATTTTATATTTCCACCAGTCATATATGAGGGTTCCAAAATTCTCCACAACCTCACCAACACTTATTATTTTCCTTTTCTTTCTATTGTTACAGGCATCCTAGTGGGTGTAAAGTGGTATTTCATTGTGGTTTGAATTTGCATTTCCCTAATGACTAACGACGTTGAGCATTTTTTCACGTACTTTTTTGGCCATTTGTCTATCTTCTCTGGAAAAATGTCTATTCAACTTCTTTGCCCATTTTATATTGGGTTTTCTGTCTTTCTGTTGTTGAGTTTTAAGTCTACATATCTGGATTCTGGACCCATACCAGACATTTGATTTGCAAATATTGCCTCCCATTCTGTAAGCTACCTTTTTACTTTCTTAATATTGTCATTTGATGCACATAAGGTTTAAATTTTGATGAATCCAAATTATGCATTTTTCTTTTGTTGTTCATGCTTTTGTTGTCGTATCTAAGAATCCATTGCCAATTTCAAGTTTATAAGGATTTAACTCTATGTTTTCCATTAGGAGTTTAACAGATTTAGGTCACTGATCCATTTTGAGTTAATTTTTGTACATGGGATGAAGTAGGGTCCAATCTGAACATGTGGATAGTATCTAGTCGTCCCAGCACCATTTGTTGAAGAGACTATTTTTCCCCTATTGAATGATATTGGCAGTCTTGTCAAAATGCAATTGACCACAGATGTATGGGTTCACTTCTGGAATCTCAATTCCATTCCATTGGTCTATATGTCCATTCTTATGCCAGTGCCACATTGTTTTGATTACTGTAGCTTTGTAGTAAGTTTTGAAATCAGAAAGTGTGGGTCCTCCAACTTTCTTCTTCTTTATCAAGACTATTTCAGCTATTCAGGACCCCCTTGCAATTCCATATGTATTTGAAGATTGGCTTTTCCATTTCTGCAAAAAGGCCACTGCAATTTTGATAGGAATTGCATTGAATCTGTTGATCACTTTGGGTAGTACTGCCATCTTAATAATGTCTTCCAGTCCATAAACATGGTATATATTTCCACTTATTTAGGTCTACTTTAATTTCAGCAATGTCTTTAGTTTTCAGTGTACATGTCTTTCACCTCCTTGGTTAAATTTATTCCTCCATGTTTTATTCTTTTGAATGATACTGTAAATGGAATCATTTTGCTAATTCCCTTTTCAGATTGTTCATTGCCAGTATACAGAAACACAACTGATTTTTGTGTGTTTATCTTGAACCCTGTAACTTTGCTGAATTCATTTTTTAGCTCAAGTAGCTTGTGTGTGTATGTCTTCTTTGAGATTTGCAGATCATGTTGTCTGCAAACAGAGATAGGTTTACATCTTCCTTTCCAATTTGAATACCTTTTTCTTGCCTAATTGCTCTGACTGGAACTTCCAGTACAATATTGAACAGCAGTGCCAAGAGTGGATATCCTTGTCTCATTCCTGATCTTAGGAGGAAAGTTATCAGTCTTTCACCACTGAGTATGTTAGCTGTGAGTTTTTCATAAATGCCTTTTATCACATGGAGGCAATTCCCTTCTATGTCTAGTTTTTTGGGTCTTTTTATCATGAAAGGGCAGTAGAATTTGCCAAATGTTTTTTCTGCATTGATCAAGATGATCATGTGGTTTTTTTTGTCCTCATCTATTAATATGGTGTATTACATTGATTGATCTTATGAGGAACCATTCTTGCACTCCTGGGATAAATCCCACTTGGTTATGGTCCTTTAAATATTGTGCAGAATTCAGTTGGATAGTATTTTGTTGAGGATTTTTGCACCAATATTATAAGGAATCTTGGTCTGCAGTTGTCTTCTCTCATAATGTCTTTGTCTGACTTTGGTATCAAGACAATGCTAGCCTCATAAAACAAGTTAGGAAGTGTTCTCTCCTCTTCTACTTTTTGGAAGAGTTTGAGTGAGATTGATGTTACTCTTCTTTAAATGATCAGTAGAATTTACCAGTAAAGCCATCTGGTCCTGAACTTTTCTTTGTTGGGAGATTTTTAATAACTGATTCTATCTCTTTAGTTGTTACAGGTCTGTTCAGATTTTCTATTTCTTCTTGGGACAGTTTTGGTAGTTTGTGAGTTTCTAGGAATCTGTCCATTTAATCTAGGTTATCTCATTTCTTGGCATACAACTGCTCATGGTTATAATTCTTTTCATTTCTATAAGGTCAGTAGTAACATCCTCACTTTCATTTTTCATTTGTTATTTCTTAGCTTCTTCTCTCCTTTCTCTTAGCAATCTAGCTTTTTAGTCAATTTTGTCAAAGTTTCTCAATTTTGTTGATCTTCAAAAAACAAACTTTGGTTTCATGATTTCCCTATTGTTTCCCTATTCTCTATTTCATTAAAGTTAGGTTATTGAATTGAAATCTTCTTTTTTAATGTAGGCATTTACAGCTATAAATTTCCCTCTTAGCACTACTTTTGCAGCATTCCACAAGTTTTGATATGTTGTGTTTTCATTTTCATTAATCTCAAATTATTTTCCACTTTTCACTGTAATTTATTCTGTGACTCATTGGTTGTTTATGAGTCTATACTCATTTTTACAGTATTAAGGGAAAAGCTTCCAATGTCTTGAACCCCTTAGGATTAATTACTTCTTCCCCTTTTTGCCTCCAAGATCCTCTTACTATGTTATTGTTACTGGTTAACCAGAAAGCACAGCACCTTTGTTATTTTTAATAGGGACCATAAAATGTTATGTTAAAGAATAATTATCAAAGGTAAAATCATGACTGCCATACAGATACAAAATGAACATGTGTTAAAGATTTTATTGACCTATGATTAATGACGGAATCAGTAAGATATTACAACCAGTTCAAAGGAAAAGTCAGAGAAGCACAAATTCATATGGATTAAAGGAATGATCCAATTAAAGGCCGAAATGAATTTACAAAGAAACAAGGAAGTGGCTTCTTTTCTTAATGGAGGGGGAGTCATTTTAACCACACTGATAGATTTCTTTTTCACACCTATAGACAGTAATTATTTTTACATTGCTACCAGCTATCTACAACTTACAGAGGTGTAAAACAGATCAAAGGCAAGAAAAGTCTAGAATCAGATACCTTGGAAGGGTGTTCTCCACACAAGGCATAGTTTTCCATTGGAGACACATAGTAATCTTTTCTGCTTATTCCAAATTTCCTCACAATATGACATAGAAAATAAAAAGAGAAAAACTAAAGGTACGAATGAGAAAAAGAATTATCATGGGCCATGCCACACCACAGGAGTCCACAGTGATGGAATCCGAGGGCTAACATTGAGATCTCTCTGCAAACTGAGACCCAGGCCTAAAAGAGAAGGGCCCCAAAGGCACCAGATGCAGGACAAACAAACCAATCTGGGCTGGAAGATGGTGTGGGGAATTGGAATTGGTTACCCCAAAATGTGAAGATTATTTGACATAAAGATTTTGGGCTGGAAACTGCAGACAGGAAAAAAACTCTGAAAAACAAGTAGAAGTTACCCTTTGTAAGAGACATTTACATTTGTTAGGGAAATCTCCATCTGTAAAGGTTATCTCCTTCTCTGTACCTGGAAGAAGGGGGGGGATGACTTTACCTCTAAAAATCTTATCAGTGCGGAAGGTGAAAGTTAAATCTGCAAACTCTTATTTACTGTGCTTTTCTTGTAATCCCTCATGACCGACACCCCCAACCCCCCAAATCCTCGTTTGTCTATGTAAGAGGAGAACCCCCACCATTCTGGCAAAAGATACTCAGTTTCCCCAAGTCTCTCCCACGTATACATGTTATAAAGCTTTGTCTGATTTTCTCCTGCTATTTGGCCTCATGTCAATTTAATTTGTAGCCCAGCCAGAAAGGACCTAGAGTGGGTAGAGAATGCTCTTTCTCCCCTTCACTGGCAAAACCTGGTGCTGTGGTAGCTGCCAGAGCAGGTTGTGGGGCTCAGAGTGTGTCAGGGATGACAACAGAACCAGTTGTGCATGTGGGCTGGGAAGGGAGGTTTCCTGGAGCCAGGAGCAGGGAACACATGGGCAGTTGAAACCCAGGCATTTTCCCAAACCCACCCAGGGTACAACTCAGCAACCATCCGGGAGTTTGGTCGAGGATGGGTTGGGGGCTGCTTTCCTCGCCAATCAGCCTTTGTGTGAACCAGCCCTTCCAGAAATCAAGAAAATAACAGTAACTTTCAAATACTTTTCAGATAAGCATTACATAAACATTCAGGTTTTATCATTTGAGTTAAGGCAATACTTCATTTTCAAGTGTTTAAGATATATATAATTCAGATATTACATCTAACCTGTTTATTTTCAGTAACATATTGTTTTATAGCTTTCAAGTATATGAAAATTATTAGTACATCTGTTAATCATTCTTCCTCATATGCCAGTAATGCCTATACAGGGAAAGTCACCACAAGAACTGAAAAAAAATCATAAAGCTCAAAGAAAATAAATTATTTCAAGCAAAACTATTTCATTCAAAAGTAAGTCTAGCAGCTGAATTATTAAAGCATTGTCACTGGTCTTCATCGGTAAGCACTTCAGGGCCTGTTTACGTTGCTTTTTAAATGGGCATTTTCCCATGTACATTTATGAATAAAAACATATCTTTTATTAAGACAAAAAGCTGTGAAGAAGACAGAGACTGTCCTTAGCATGTAAACTTGTAAAGAAAGAGTTGGCCCTCATACCCACTTCTCCTACTTGAACAGGGCTTGGCTGTTCTTCTGTCACATTAGCATTTCTTTACTCTTCCTGCCCAGACAAATGGGATGATTGTTTACAACAGGAACTTCCCAGAAGGCCCATCAACTCTTCAATGGGAAGCATCAACAGACAGTTTGCCCCCTAGGATTCTCTGAAACCTTCAAAACCCTGCCTTGCTGTTTCCACCAATTCTGCACTGTGATGTCGTGATTCTCACCCAATCCCAACCAAGCTCCTGCTTTAAAAGACCGCCTTAAATCAAACTTGCAATTCTCAGTTGTCAGACGTTGCCTCCCCACTCCGAGAAACTGCCAACACTTTAACTTTGCCAGGTGGTCAGCAGTGAACTCAACTCTGTTTTATCAACAGGCTATTGGTGTGGTCCAGGGACAGCTTTAGAGAGGACTGAGCTGGAGCCCCCACAATGCCACAGGCCTGGAACCCACTTTGAGAGGCCACTGACTCACTCTCCCGGCCTGCCCCAGGGACCCCTGTAGCATCATGAAACCTGTAGGCATTGAATGAGGGATTGTTCACTTCACAGAAGACAAAGAAGCCATGTGGAAAAATGAGGCAAGCATTTCCAAATGCAATCCCCCCCAAATAGCAATGTCAGGTTTCATGCGAAAAGTGACCACACCTGAGGGAGCTAACAGGCCCTGCTACTTCCCAAGACTGGAGCAGCAGGGGGGCTGCCAACATGCGGTGAGGCAGACAGTGGAACCACACACTGCAGCTGCAGGAAACCCAAGCCGGGGGGGCAATGGCCTCCACTCCCTCTAACAGCCCCTTGAAAGCCAGCAAAGTACTTGGAGAGCTGCCTGTGTGCATGCGTGTGTGAGCCCAGGTGGGGAAGGGATGCTGCCACATATGCATGACAGTAGTGATGGGAAAGCATGTGGATTTCCCCATGGCCTGCCTGAGAGGGCATGAACCCCTGCTGGGCTGCTTCTGGGGCAGGGCAGGGAAGAGCCTCTGGACAAACAGCACACCGTCCCAGGAAAGCCTCATCAGTCTGACTTCACCACTCCAGACCGCATGACATGGCTTTGTCACTTCGCGCTGGCACCAGATTCAGAAGTAGAGCTGCCTCCCTACGGACCTCATTGGCCACATCCCAGGGGTGCCATTAACCATCTCTCCCACTTCACAGCACGCAATGCCCCAGCAGGAGTGCACCTGCCTCAAAGCAGCACCTGCCAGGGGCTTGCCCGAGTCCAGCATTTGCATGACAGGGTCCTGCAAGCTACAGGCCAGGAGGAGCATGTCTGCACTGCGGTGAGCGCTGCTGCTCAGGACCGCCTCAAAGCTTCCTTCAGGCCATGTGCTGCCACTGCAGACCCCCACGAGGCAGCATGCACATGTCATTTCCCAAGGAAATCTGCTTTTTTGTTCACCCCTTTTTCTAGCATTGGTATGACAGGGCCAGAAGATGTGTCATGACAATATGAATTGCCCCTGGGTGAACATTAGTCCATCCATAGAACTTTAATATTTGCATTTGGGGAAGTAAAAATACCCTTACCATAAAGTGGTGTAATTCTGGTGAAATCAAGCAAATTAAATCAAGTTTCTGAGCAAATCAACTTGTTTTTCTAGAAGTGTTAGGAAAGTAGATGAGTTCTATCATTCTTCCTAGAGAGGAAGAACAGACTAACTTTTCCTGAGAGCTTATCAGATGACAGGCATGATCCTGGATGTTCTCATATTACTTGTGCTGTGTAACTATTACAACTCTGTGAGATATATACTGTTATCAACATTTTACAGATGAGGGGTCTGAGTCTCAGAGAGGTTCAACAACCCAACTTAAGACCACACGAATAGCAAATGATGGTCAGGATCCAGTCAGCTTAGTCTGACTAGAACCATCATGCTCTTCCACAATCCCATCCTGCTTCTCTCTCCTTAGAGTCGAGTCCACGAGAAAAATCCATTCAAAACTCCAGTCAAGGCATAAATTCATATTCTTTAAACTCATATTCTGGCAGTGACTTTGTTGGAACATAAAAGGTGTTTACGGGAGAAACTGTTGGGAGTCCAACTCTCCCCTCAGCCATTAGAAAAACACCCCTGAGTTTTAGCTGGGCACCAGGTCACCCTCGCTGGTGGAGGTGGCCATGGGACTCAGTTCTGGCAAAGAGGACAGAAGCAGAGGCAATGTGTTGACCCCATAAGCCACCAAACCAGCCCTGAACCAGCTACCAGGACTGATGAAGAAAGAAATGATTTCTATCCTGCTTAGTCACTATACTTTGGAATCTCCTATTTCAGCAGCTTACCCTGTATCCTAATCAATACAGCACATCTAAGAAATTTAAAAACCTGTATATTGCTCTAAATAGGCTAAGAATTATCCTTATAGCTTGTTGAACCTCTTCACTTTCTTAGCACACTACTTCGTCAGAGGGGTACAATGTAAATTCATCCTAGGTCCTGTGCCTGAATTCTCACAAATTCTAGATCCTAATTTATGAGATTTACTTGTATAGTATGACACTATACCAGGTATCACAATCCATTTCTTCAAACCCATATTCTTCCCAATATCATTATCTGGAAAATGCCACTCAACCATATTTAGCTACCGGACAGCAGTGGCCCAGGCTGGCATTACATCATTTGAACCCGGGCTATGCCCTGCGAGGTTGCACTTGTCCTTCTTCAGCAGCTGCATCTACTTTCACACATGTAAGGCCCAGTGGTGTTGCCACGGCAGCAAGCATCATTTAAATGCTGGCAGGCTGGCTGCCTGCCAGGACCAAGTGGTTGGCAATCCCATCTTGTTGGTTAGTGTTAGGGCAGACAAAACTCTTTAAGACCATTCAGTAATGACAGCTTTTAAAAGAAGGAGAAGGGGGTGGAACCCTCTACCGATTTAGAAATCCCAGCTTGGATGCCTTATGCATTGTAATATTTCACTCCCTCCTCGAATAAGCAACGATCATTCCCTGAGATTATGTAATAGACATAGATCTGTTCTAGCCTGCCGTTTTCTGCCTTCATGACAACCTATTATTAATCCAAGATTGATTTGCTATGACACCTGCTGCTACCCCATGGCTAGAATAATAAACACAAGCAATTCACTTTGGCTGCTACATTTCTGGTGAAGATTTGCAGTAGAGGATGACATACATGTGGTCATTAGTAGTAACACAAAATTAACAGCATTATTTACCCACCAATACCAAGCAGTATACAGAAAACAAATTGTTTCACAAACAGAAACCGGTATCATCCTCTATATAGTGAATTATGGAGGTTGTACACTACCACCGACTCAACCTCCACTACAACCTAAATAAATACACTTTTATATATATATGACATATAATATACACTTATATGTGCTATATATTTATATTATGTTACATATCATATAGGAAACTCTGTGTGGGTGTGTAATCACCTGCTACAGAAGCATGACTGACTGACACTAATCCTAAATTGAAACAGATGGAATCACCAGCTATGCCGACAAATGATCGCTATAGAATGAAACTGGCATATGGAACTGTGCTTTCTAGGGCATTTGATTGGAATTTTTATATGCTTGACCTTGTCACAGTAGAGAATCCATCATCTATGGAAAGTCATAAAACTGAGTGTCACCTTGGCACACTATTCAAAACTAATTAACCAATCCTCTGCTAGACACATAAATCCATTGATCCATTCTAAAAATTGGTATATGAAACATTTACAAATGCAAATAGGTAATAAATTTTAATAGATATTTGAAAGAGTAAACTAGAGATATCACAGATTTAAAAACAAAAATAATGAGCCCTTCCCCTCTCATCCAACAATATCTCAAAACATTGCCACGAAAATCTTTTCAGT
This sequence comes from Tapirus indicus, assembly GCA_031878705.1. Taxonomy (NCBI): domain Eukaryota; kingdom Metazoa; phylum Chordata; class Mammalia; order Perissodactyla; family Tapiridae; genus Tapirus; species Tapirus indicus. Next base: position 58,735,757 of record CM062917.1, read on the forward strand.
ATTAGGGAAAAACTTGGAAATTCACACAAAAAAGTACTGTGCTTTCAAAATATATTAGTGTATTCTAACACAAATTATACACAATTTTCAAAGCAAATTTATTACCACCATAGTCTGAAGGCTTTTTAGAAACTGAAAGCATAACCCATTTAGGACTTCTTTCACCTTTGGCAAATCTAATTATTCACAAGCATTTACTGAATTGGCTTTGGACACATGAATTCACATACACTGGGAAATTTCAGCTCTACCAATCAACAAATGAAGACGAGGGAACCGGGAGGGTAGGAAGAGAGAAGGCTCCTCCACCGCAGCCTCCAGCATCACTGAGTGTCACCTAAGAGAAGGTCCTGGGCGAGCTCTGGTCCTGTGTGGTAACAAGAGGGAGTTCAAGATTGGTAACAACAGTGTAGTGTGCTTCTAGAGCATGAGTTCTAGAAGCAAAATTAAATGTTTTAATAACAGCAAAGAAGACACGATTTACTTTGTACACCAAGATAGTAAAGAGTGGGAAAAAAAATCCTTTTTTAAAAGAAGAAATAGATTTTGAGAGGAAAAAAAATCACAAACAACACATCTGGCCCACGATGCTGAGGAGAAAGAGACAGACTTTGGATCACTTGGCAAGTCATTCCCTGCACATGGCTCATGGACACAGTGATTTGGTCCTAGAGCCAAGAAGCACAGAGTGCCCGCCACACCAGGGAGCTTTTGGTCACCAAAGCCAAAGAATGCCTCCCGGTGCCCCTTCTGACTTAAGAACTCTGTCATCCCAGGGCTGTGTCCACTAGTTCTTCTGCATCAGTCACTGAAGCCAGGTCCGTGGAGGGCTCTATGGCCTTCAGGCCCTGGGCCCCGCACATCTTCACCTTGTCGGTCCCTTCCCCTCCATGGGCTAGCTGAACTCGCAGAGCGGCTTGGAGCCACAGCCAGGTCGAGGCGCCATGCTGTCAGGTCTTTCACAAATGCGTCCTCCAGGCCTCCTTCGTACATCTCATCTGTGGTCCTTTCCCTACTCCCGCCTCTCCTTCCCACTGCTCATAACCTTCACTTAACATGACTTCTTCCTCCATGCTTGCAGACTGACAACCCAGGTTGCTGGCTGCACTTCTTCAAGCTCATTGCCACATTTCCCACCTGGCCCAACAACCTCACCACACCCTCCAGTCAGGGTTGGAGGTCAAAGTGGCGCATTTAAGCAGAAAGGAATTTACTGAAAACATATTGGCATAGAAACAAAAAGACACACAATAAACACAACAGAATAGTTGGAGCTGGGTAGACAGCTGAGAGTGGAGTAAAGAGATAAGAATTAATTATTTAGAGCTAAAAATAAGAGAGAGGATGTACATGGACCTTGGATAATAATGTGGCATGAGCTGAGGAATATGATTCATTTAACCCTCTGCACCTGAAGAACACAAATGTGGGGTGGGGTGAGAATCATATTGCTTAACTCACAGAGTTTTCAGGAAATTGGAAAGCTGGGCTGGGCAAATACAGTGACCACGGCCAAAATCACACCACAATGCCAAGCTGGCAAGGTGAGTCTGCTGGACACAGCTCACCAGGGCCTGCCTGCCACGGTCACTGTCCATCCCAGACAATGCATCCTCCTCCATTCCAGCTCCTTAGGGCCCAGCTCCTGGGCAAAGTCCAGGGTGTGTGCCTCCAACTGGTCAAACTAGGTCATGTGCCAATAACTGAGCTACCAAAGAGGTATTTGGCCTTTTTAGCTTCTATTCAGAAGGCACAATCTGATTCCCTCCAAAATTAATGCTATAAGGAATTTCCTAAAATAAAAGACCACATTCCCTTCACCTAATTTCATGGTTTCTGCAACTCAGACTTGGTACTGCACCCAACCTCAGCTCCAGCCACAGTCCCTGGAGCTGAGGGCCCACGGCCCTGAGGGGTGAGCCTGGAACCTTGGCCGCCTCCTCCCTCCCCACCCCCAGCATCCAATTCATCACTGATTCTCAGCTCTGCCTCTTGGAGGTGACCTCCCTCCGTGTCCACGGACACCCTCCCGTCTCCCCGACGCACCTGTGCCCACCTGTCTCCTGCTCCGCCCCGCTCTCCCTCCGCCCCGCCCGAGAGCAGCAGAGCCCATCCCGGTCTCCCCATCCCGCAGGGCTTCCGTGGCTCTGAGCACGCAGCCCCCACCCCGGCCCCTCTCCGGTCTCTCCCCGGCCGCCTCCCCCCCCACCTCCCCCAGGGACAGGGCCTCTCTCCGCCCGGGCTCCCGTCTGCTCCTCAAAGGCCCGCGCAGACAGGAGCCTGCGGGGGAGAAGCACCTGCTGCGGGGCCGGAGTTCGGAGCCACAACGTGGGGTCCAGACCCACGTTTGCCACAAACCGGCGGGGAGGTCTCGGCCAGGAACGGTCTCTGCAGAGCCAGCCGGGCGCGGACACTCTGCTCTGCTCTCCTTCCTGCCAGGACGGCGCCTCCCCAGAGCGGCTTGAGTTTCAGAGGAGTCGCCCCGGGTGAGAAGTGTTGACGGGGACGGACAGGCTGTGCTCAGCGTCCCCTCCCTGTGGTTCCCGGACACTTTCTCAGAGCCGTGAGGACCCCTGCCCCCCTCAGGGCTCTGCTCTGAGGGTCAAATTAGACACTGGCCCTGTCGGGACCGACCAGCTGGAGAACGTGAGACTCGTGTGGCGGGTGCAGTGACTGTGACCCCGGGCTGGACATCACCGCCACCCGGGACACTTCTGCATTTCAACAGTTATTTAAAACTCACAACCATCGTGAAGCTCACGCCACCTCACTCGAGGAGGGACCCACATTCCGCCCCAGGTCCATGTCCCCTGGGGTGGGCGTGCAGGGACGTCACCCCCTGTACTGTGAAAATGCTGCCTGGAAGGCAAAAGCTTCAGGAATCCCCGCATTTCCCGGGGGAAGCGCTCCACCTCAGGGACCCGGCCTGCCGCTGACTCCACTGCTCGGCCTGTTCTTGTAACACACTGCCCTCCCCTCCAGTCGCCAGGCCCTGTCCTTAGGCTGGGGGAGCTCAGTGAGGACTCCTCTGCGCTCAGGGCCTGGGTCTCCTCTGGAACTTGCCAGCAGGCCCCCTCCTCATCTCCTGCCGTGTCCAGGGAGGCCTGGTCCTCTGGCAAGTTCTTTAAATCATGTCCTTCCTGTGACACCAAGTTAACAAGCAGATGTTTCAGGTTTGGTTTTCCCCAGTTTTAGGAAATCCTTTAGCTCAGACACCCCCTTACACAGATTTTTATTAATTTCCTTGCTGGTGTTAAGAGCTGTTTTGATCAATTTCAGCTTTCCCTCAAAGTCTGTCAAACCTTTATAAGTTGGATTTCCATGGACAGATCTTCCAACTTCTGGGCATTCTGTTCTAAGACATGGCAGCCTTTGCTTCCTCTGAACAAGAGAGCTCCCCAGAAGAAAAAGGTTCCCCAAGTGACATGTCACCAGGATAGCAGGCCGAGTCAGTCCCAGGCCAAAGGTCTTCAGGCAATGAGCCCACCAGCACCTGGGCACAGTGACCCATCAGGGGGACTGGGCTCTGAATGGCTCCAAGCACCTGGCTACCAACCACTGACGTTTCAGAGCCCGCCTCTGACAGAGGCAGCAATCTCTGCCTTCACAGACAGCCCCTGACCTGGCCCCTCCACTGCAAGATGGATTTCCGCCTGGACTGGGGGCCTGGGATGTCCCACGTCTGGGTCAAGATGCCCCAATTTTTTGTTTTCAGGTTGTTCTCCCTGCCCCGTTTCCTGGCCTTCCGTCTGTTTTACAGATGGATTGAGTCGCGGTGGGCGGGAGCGGCCGCTGGGACAGGCTCTTCCCTTGCTGGTGGTTGGGGCAGCACCTGGGAGCCAGGGACACGGCCAGGGCCAAGGCCGCCAGGAGGCGAAGGGAAGTTTCTGAGGCCTCTGTCCTCACTGTCTGCAACTTCTGGCCTCAGATTCTCCAAGTGCAGCATGGTGGGGGGCGCACGATGACTACTGTGAGGTGTATTTCTCCCACCGGGGAGCAGCCTCTTCCAGCCAGCTCACCTGGGCCTGGCAGAGGTGCTGACGGCCCCAGGCAGATGAGGACTCGGGGAACAGACAGGGAAGACTTGGGGCTGGACACCCCGTGTGCACCTGGGTGGGGTCCCGGAGGACGGGAGCGGGTCGGCGGCTGCCCTGTGCTGCGCTGGATCGGGGGGCTCGCAGTCGGCCAGTTGTCCGGCGCCGGGCCGTGAGGCGCTGGGTGCGGGCGCGAGGCCTCGTGGGACCCCAGAGGGGCGCAAAGGTGCGTGGGAACAAGGAGGCGGAGCCCACGGTGAGGAGAGGCCCGGGACAGTGCGAGTGGGCGAGGGGCGCACTGCCCTCTGGGGTGGAGAACAGAACAGAGAACACTGCGGGGAAGGGAAGGAGATAGGGTAGAAGCACCATCGTCAGGTAGTGAGGCCGCAAGCCGCCTGGCTTTTATACCCGGCCGGCGTTTATGATTCGTGAAGTCGCAGACGCCCGTAGCCAGTCACCAGGCGGCTCTCAGCCGGTCTTGATCGCACAGCCAATCACCCAGCTGGGCAGCCAATCGCCAAGCGACTCTCATCGTGGAGTTCATGACGTCAGCGCCCGGCCGCCGTCCCGTATCCGCAGCCTGACTCCTCTACAAGTTTGGCGGGAAAGGCAAAGCAAAAACTGTTAAAGTTGAAAAGGCTGCATGAGGGCCAGGGCTGCTTCCTCCTCGAAACTACTAGAAGGTGCTGGCAGACACCTCTCAGCCCAGAACCGTGGTCTTCCTTCTCCCTCCACACTGACCAGAAATGGGCCCGTGCAAAATGCTATCCTGGGCTGAGAAAATACCCAGTGAGCGTGTCCGTGCTCCCACAGCCCAGTGACCAACACCTCCTGTGACAAAGCACTCCAAGGTCGTCCTCCAAATCCTTCAGCCATTCTTCGAATGTCACCGCTGCAGTCGCCCTTGTCCAGTCGGCTCCCTCCGGCACAACCCCGCAGCCCCAGGGGTGGGCACAACCCCCGGGGAAAACAAGCGCTCAAGCGACGGGCTCCCCCTTCCTCACTCAGGACGAGCAATCCCACAACCCTGCCGAGAGTGGACGAGCCTCGCGCTCTCGTCGTCCAGGTCTACCCGCAGCCTCCTCACAACCGCGGACCGAGCCGTGTTCACACCGCCTGCTTCAAGCCCACCTCAGCCGCCCCTTTTGGTTTAACAGCACAGCCGTTGGAGCCCGTGCCTGGAGGGAACACAGGTCCTGCCGCTGACTGGCTGCAGCCCCGAGCAAGTTTTTAACTTCTCTGGGCTTCAATTTCAACCGTACAGTGATGACAACAGGAATTGTCCTCACTGGGTTGGGTAAGATAATGCAGGGGACAGCCTGCCCAGTGCCCAGCATGGACAAAGCTTGATGGATGTTATTGTCTGCTTTCTGCATTTGGGTGCTTCACCTTATCTTGTCCCTCCTTCCTTCCCCCGCCTCAGTCCCACAGGTCCCTCCCTACACAGCAATCCTCTCCCATAAGATAGAACACGCTGCTTCCCCTCCACGACTTTAGACACTTCTCTCTTTTCAGTGAAGGAGAATTAGACCCATGCCAGGAAAATTCACCTAATTTTTGTCAACAGAAGTATAAGAAACAGAAATTTATTTTTAAAAATAATCATTTCACTTTGCCAACCACTCCTTCCCTTCCAAAATATGCTTCTCTAGTTTCTTCTAACAGCTACCACCTCAAACTTCAGGGGCCTAATCCATCTAGAGGAACACTAGAAGACTATGGTATGAGGCTCTTTCAGGCTATGAGGGAAGGTGGGCCAGAGTCTAAAGACTAATGTCATGGTCAGCTGCAGAAGGACTGGGAGATGGTGCCTGAGGGCACAAGGATCTGCACAACAGAACAGTGAATAGAGGCAGAGAGCTGGGAGGCAGGCAGCAGCCCATGGTCCCAGGAGTTCCATCCACACCCACCTTGGGCCAACTCCTGGAGGTAATGAGGGCCCAGGAAAATGGGATGGGGCTTGGGGTTCAGGTTGGGACTCCAGGCAGAGAGTAGGAATCAGAATTCTAGGCTGAGCAATTAATCAGAATGAAGGAGAGCCAGTGCCTCTAGAATTGCTATCAATGCCGAAGAATGGGACAGCTCTGGACACAGGAAGTGCCATCTTCCTGGATGCAACCTGTCTCCAGTCTGACTGGCAACAAGCAGTACTGGACCCCAGAACTGTAGTGTGGGACTGTCATCTTTCATTCCTCGGAGCATATGCCCTATAGTCCGTACACTACATGCATCAGAAAGCTTTCATCTGGCGCAAAGACTGACTTCAGCACTGCGCATTATTTGGGGAGACAAAGAACCTAGGCTCTAGGATCATTTTAAATGGACTGTGTTACATGTTAAGCTCAATTTATCCCTCAGTTTTAGACTCACAGTTCCCACTGACATAGCAATTTCTGGACTGACTCCAATGGAAGTGATCCCACTCACACTGAAGTGGGAAAAAATAAAGATTTACAGCATGGAAAATACCTAAGTGCTGTAGAGGGTGGAAACTGTAACTCATCACTCCACTTGCTTATTTTTCTAATTTGATCCAAACACATAAGCCATCATACTTCAGAGCCAGGTACCACCAAGCTAAGGCTTAGTTCACAACATGTCTGTTTCCCTTTAGCTACCCTCAAATTTTTCACTCAGTGAAGTGTCTTCTGGTAACCAACAAACGAATTCAATATATGCAATGTTCCCGATTATTATTCTCCATAAGGTGAGCATTGTCATAGATGATCAAAACTCACAATACACTCAGCGCCTACCAGAACTCTTGCATGTTAATAGTGGCTCAATAAATATTTGTTGAATGAGCAAACCAATTAACTAGCTCAGACTTGCAGCTCTGGGTGTTCAAGGCATCCTATACTGTTCAGCTCCCATAAGCCAATTCCTTTATGTGATTTCTAAATATGACTGAACCTGATTGATTCAGCAATCAATTGACCCATATACACATGGGGATTTCATTTATGACAAAAAAAGTATATCAGATCAGTAAATAATGATGAATTAATCAATAAATGGTATCAAAACAACTACCTAGACATTTGAAGTAAAAAAAAAAGAAAAAAAGACTGAATCCCTACCTGTCTCTTTGTGCCAAAATAAATTCCACATGATCAAAAAGTTTAAAAAAATTTTTATAAAAAGACACCATGAGGGGCCCACCCTGTGGCGTAGTGGTTAAGTTCGATGCACTTGGCCTCGGCAGCCCAGGATTCGCGGGTTCAGATCCCAGGCGCTGACCTACGTGCACCGCTTGTCAAGCCATGCTGTGGCGGCGTCCCATATAAAGTGGAGGAAGATGGGCACGGATGTTAGCCCAGGGCCAGTCTTCCTCAGCAAAAAGAGGAGGATTGGCAACGGATGTTAGCTCAGGGCCAGTCTTCCTCACAAAAAAAAATAATAATAATAAAAAATTGGTAAATGATGTGAATAGGTAGGTAACAAAAAATATAGTCAATAAACATATGAAAACATGCTCACAGTCATTCATAATTAAAGAAATCAAATCAGAACACGTTATCATTTTTAACCTATAATATTAGTGAAGATAAAAAATTTTGATAATATTCAGTGTTGGTAAAGGTGTGGAAAATCATATCCTAAACACTTGAAAGGGAATATAAATTGGTACAATATTTTGGAGGTTAATTTTGCACTATCTTTTTAAAGATATAAATTTCATATGTCTCTGACTCAACACTCTATTTCTAGAAATTATCCTACAGCTATACTTTACACACATACATTAAGATTCAGGTACATGGATTTTTATTGCAGAATTGTTTGTAATAGTCAAAAATAGAAACTATCTAAACATTTATCATTAGGGCACCAATGAAGTAAATCATGATATATTGCTGTGATAGAATACTAGTGACTTTTAAAATAAATGAAGTAGTTGGGGCGGACCCAGTGGTGTAGTGGTTCAGTTCGCGCTTGGCAGCCCAGGGTTAGCAGGGTCGGATCCCGGGAGCCTGCCGATGCACTGCTTGTCAACCATGCTGTGGCGGCGTCCCATATGAAGTAGAGGAAGATGGGCACGGATGTTAGCCCAGGGCCAGTCTTCCTCAGCAAAAAGAGGAGGATTAGCAACGGATGTTAGCTCAGGGCTGGTCTTCCTCACAAAAAAAATAATAAAATAAATGAAGTAGATCAATACATACTGGCAAGGAAAGATAATCAAGGTTTACCTTTAGGTGAAAAAGGCAAGAAAATAACACTTGCATATGCATAGACCACATCTAGAAAAATACAAAAGCAGCATAAGAGATTAGTGTAGGAACATGGTCTTTTATTTTTCATTTTGTACCTTTACCATTTTTATTCTTTACAAATATGTATTGTCTAGTCATTAAAAAGAACTTTAAGAAAGACTGATAGTAGTGAAGGTTTTCTTCATAGAAAGGTTTTCTTCCTTTAAAATGGAAACAATATTCTGAATATTTGAGAGAATTGTTTTCAAACACCCTTGAACGCTTGAAAAAGGCTTATTTACAACTAATATGCTTCTTATTTTAATTAATTGGTTAAAATAGGTCTCTGAGACATTGCTTTCCAACCTCTTTCACACGCTAGCAAACACGGAAAATGATATTTGTAGCACTGGGCAAATGGGCACAGGATGGCTGGCAGCCTGCCCAGCCCCAACTGCCAAGGCCAGCGTCCGAGTCCCTGCACCCCTGTGATCTGATGGCAGCCCCCAGTCCACTAGTTGGGAGGCTCCTGTCCTAGGAACTTCTATTGGACACTACCACTTTAGCATAATTACTTCAAAATAATGAAGATCCTACAGTAAGTATACGTTACAATTTAAAGACAAGCAAAAATAATTTTATGGTGTTAGAAATCAAGAAAGTGGGTTACTCTTTTTCTTTCTTTCTTTTTCTGTTTTTGAAGGATAATGCCTGGAAGGAGGAATACGATGGGCTTCTGAGGAGCTAGCATTATTGTTTCTGGATCTGGTTGTTTACACAGGTCTGATCAATTTGTGAAAATCCACTGTGCACTATATTTAAGATTTGTGCACTTTTTTGTATGTATATTATACTTCAGTATAAAAATTTGAAGAGTATGTTATAAATTTGGTCAAATTAGTGAAAATTATGAAGTATTACAGTATCTTATGGTAAATCAAAAGGTATTTTTAGCACCTATGCCTGCCCAGATCCCATAGCAAAGCAGATTAAAGAAAACTTCTAAACTGGAGATCCTCTTGTGCAAAGAATCTATTTCAACTCCCTAAGCTTTGAGGTTATTAGGATGTAAAATAGTTTTCAGGGGAAGAGGTAAGTGAATTTTTCAAAGATAACATGCAGGCAGGGTGACCTCTTAGAGGGATTATATATGCAAATTGTCAGCATTTTACAGGGAGGAAACTGAGCCCCAGAAGTTACAGGATTTGCCACAGTAACCGAGTTAGTAAGTAGCCAAGCCAGAATAAGTACCCATGTCTGCCTGCCCCAAGGCTCATCTACTCTCCTCCGCGCTGCACTGCAGGGACCTGCACAGTTGTGTCAGTTGTAGAGCAGACCTAGAAACTTCTAACATCTAACAGGCCCCTACAATCCAGCAGGTTGGCCTTCCTAACCTATTGATCACAATTCACAGACTGACATTTCCTGAACCCATTTATAGCGCTTAACACGTATCTAAGAGAGGGTGAAGGAAGAAAAGGACTGAAGTAAAGCAGCTGCTTCCTGGACAGGCAACCTGGGAAATATGCACCAGCCAAAGAGCCTGGGCTTGAGGCCGCCCGACACACAGGCTCGGTGACCCCAAGCAAGACAGTCAACATCGCTGAGCCTCAATCTCTCAGACCCGCAGTCAGGAACAAAGTGCCCGCCACATAAGGGCTGTCTGAGGATTAAATGGAACAACATACGGACAGCACACTGTGAACCGTAAAGTGCTAAACAGATACGAGGCGTTGTTTTGTTGTGGTTGACACTGTGCATTAGTGTGGCCGTGATGTGTCAGGGCCTTCTCACTGTCATTGAAACCCAACCATCCCTGATACTGCACACTGCCTCTTCACATCTAACAATTCCCAGAAGCAAGAAACAGTCCCTTACCCCCCAAAACTGCTGGCCAGGATCCTTACATTGTGGGAATTTGCCTTTTTCTCCCCTGGAGGTACTTCAAACCTGGTTCCAATTATTAATTATTATTTTTTCAATACAAGACCTTTTATTTATTTTTTTATTGTGGTAACATTGGTTTGTAACATTGTATAAATTTCAGGTGTACATCATTATACTTCTGTTTCTGCATAGATTACATCATGTTCACCACCCAAATACTAATTACAATCCATCACCACACAATGTGCCTAATCATCCCTTTCGTCCTCCTCCCTCCCCCCTTCCCCTCTGGTAACCACCAATCCAATCTCTGTCTCTATGTGTTTGTTGTTGTTTTTATCTTCTACTTATGAGCGAGATCATACAGTTTTTGACCTTCTCCCTCTGACTTATTTCACTTAGCATAACACCCTCAATGTCCATCCATGTTGTCACAAATGGCTGGATTTCATGGTTTCTTATGGCTGAGCAGTATTCCATTGTGTATATATACAACTTCTTTATCCATTCGTCCCATCATGGGCACTCAGGTTGCTTCCAAGTCTTGGCTATCGTGAAAAATGCTGCATTGAACACAGGGGTGTATGTATCCTTACGTATTGATGTTTTCATGTTCTTTGGATAAATACCCAGCTGGAATAGCTGGATCATATGGTATTTCTATTCTTAATTTTTTGAGGAATGTCCATAGTGTTTTCCATAGTGGCTGCACCAGTATGCACTCCCACCAGCAGTGTATCAGGGTTCCCTTCTCTCCACATCCTCTCCAACACTTGTTTCCTGTGTCGTTGATTATAGCCATTCTGATGGCGTGAGGAGATATCTCATTGTAGTTTTGATTTGCATATCCCTGATAGTTAATGATGAACAACTTTTCATGTGCCTGTTGGCCATCTGTATATCTTCTTTGGAGAAATGTCTGTTCAGGTCTTTTGCCCATTTTTTAATTGGGTTGTTAGTTTTTCTGTTGTTGATATGTATTAGATTCTTTATATATTTTGGAGATTAACCCCTTATCAGATGTATGGTTTGCAAATACCTTCTCCCAATTGTTAGGTTGTCTTTTCGTTTTGTTGATGGTTTCCTTTGCTGTGCTAAAGTTTTTAGTTTGATGTAGTCCCAATCGTTTATTTTTTCTTTTGTTTCCCTTACCAGGTCAGACACGGTACTTGAAAACATATTGCTAAGACCGATGATGAAGAGCGTACTGCCTATGTTTTCTTCTAGAAGTTTCATGGTAAATGTAAATTCAAGTCTTTAATCCATTTTGAGTTCATTTTTGTGTATGGTGTAAGACAACGGTCTACTTTCATTTTTTTGCATGTGGCTGTCCAGTTTTCCCAACACCATCTGTTAAAGAGACTTTCCTTTCTCCATTGTATGTTCTTGGCTCCCTTGTTGAAAATTAGCTATCCACAGATGTGTGGGTTTATTTCTGGGCTCTCGATTCTACTCCATTGATCTGCATGTCTGTTTTTGTGCCAGTACCATGCTGTTTTGGTTACTATAGGTTTGTAGTATGTTTTGAAATTAGGGAGTGTGATTCCTCCAGCTTTGTTCTTTTTTCTCAGTAGTCCTTTAGCTATTCAGGGCCTTTTGTTGTTCCATACAAATTTGAGGATTTTTTGTTCTTTGTTCTGTGAAAAATGTTGGAATTTTGATAGGGATTGCATTGAATCTATAGATTGCTTTAGGAAGTATGGACATTTTAACTGTGTTAATTCTTCCAATCCAAGAGCACACAATATCTTTCTATTTCTTCGTGTCTTCTTCAATTTCTTTCAACAATATTTTATAGTTTTCAGTGTACAGATCTTTCACCTCTTTGGTTAAGTTTATTCCTAGGTATTTTATTCTTTTTGTTGCAACTGTAAATGGGATTGTATTCTTAATTTCTCTGTTACTTCATTGTTAGTGTATAGAAACACAACTGATGTTTTTGTATGTTGATTTTGTATCCTGCAACTTTACCACATTCATTTATTATTTCTAGAAGCTTTTTGGTGGGTTCTTTAGGGTTTTCTATATATAAAATCATGTCATCTGCAAATAGTGACTTTCACTTCTTCCTTTCCAATTTGGATCCCTTTTATTTCTTTTTCTTGCCTGACTGCTCTAGCCAGGACTTCCATTACTATGTTAAATAGGAGTGTGAAAGTGGGCATCCTTGTCTGGTTCCTGTTCTTAGAGGGATAGCTTTCAGTTTTTCACCACTGAGGATGATATTAGCTGTGAGTTTGTCATATATGGCCTTTATTATGTTGAGGTACTTTCCTTCTATACTCATCTTATTCAGAGTTTTTATCATAAATGGATGCTGTATCTTGTCAAATGCTTTCTCTGCATCTATTGAGATGATCATGTGACTTTTTTTCTTCATTTTATTAATGTGGTGTATCTCATTGATTGGTTTGCTGATGTTGAACCATCCCTGCATCCCTGGAATGAATCTCACTTGATCATGGTGTATGATCTTTTTAATGTATTGGTGTATTCGATTTGCCAGTATTTTGTTGAGGATATTGGCCTGTAATTTTCTTTTTTTGTGTTGCCCTTGTCTGGTTTTGGTATCAGGGTAATGTTGGCTTCATAGAATGTTAGGAAGCTTCCCCTCTTCTTCAATTTTTTGGAAGAGTTTGAGAAGGATAGGTATTAAATCTTCTTTGAATGTTTGGTAGAATTCACCAGGGAAGCCATCTGATCCTGGACTTTTATTTTTTGGAAGGTTCAATCTCCTTACTGGTTACTGTTTCAATCTCCTTACTGGTTATTGGTCTATTCAAATTCTCTATTTCTTCTTGATTCTGTTTTGGAAGGTTGTATGATTCTAAGAATTTATCCATTTCTTCTAGATTGTTCAATTCGTTAGCATATAGCTTTTTGTAGTATTCTCTAATAATCTTTTGTATTTCTGAGGTGTCTGTTGTAATTTCTCCTCTTTCATTTCTGATTTTATTTACTTGAGCCTTCTCTCTTTTTTTCTTGGTGACTCTAACTAAAGGTTTGTCAATTTTGTTTATCTTTTCAAAGAACCACCTCTTGGTTTTATTGATTTTTTTCTACTGTTTTTTAGTCTCTATTTCATTTATTTCTGCTCTGATTTTTATTATTTCCCTCCTTCTACTGATTTGGGGCTTTGTTCTTTTTCCAGTTCCTTTAGGTATACTGTTAGATTGTTTATTTGAGATTTTTCTTGTTTGTTGAGATAGGCATGTACTGCTATAAACTTCCCCCTTAGAACCACTTTTGCCATAAATTCTGGCATGTCGTATTTTCACTTTCATTTGTCTCCAGATATTTTTTGATTTCTCCTTTGATTTCTTCATTGACTCAATCGTTGTTCAGTAGCATTTTGTTTAATCTCCACATATTTGCAGCTTTTCTGATTTTCTTCCTATAGTTGATTTCTAGTTTCATACATTTATAGTAAGACCTTTTATTTTTTTTAATCCCATCCTAGTGAACCACTGGTGCACTCCCTAAGACATGCTGATTGTGAACAAGTAATTTGTGACTAATAACAGAGTTTGCAGCACAGCAAAGAGGTTACATGCACTGGGTTTTAGAGTCACACTAAGCTGATTCTAACCCATGAAGTATCATTTACTACCAATGAGTCTTTGTACATGTCATTTAACCCCCTGAGATTTAGTTCCCTCATCAGTAAGATGGGGATAATAATAGAACACACCCTTACAAGTCCTTTAATGCCATCATGTATGTAAAGCACTTATTCAGCAGGGGATATTAAAGATGCCACAAATTCTTCCTATTCCTTCTGCTAAGAGGTGGAGTCTAATTCTCCTCCCTTTGCTTCTGCCCTGGCCTTAGTGACTTGTTTGATCATTGTGGCAGAAATGACAATCTAGGATCTGTGATGCTAGGTCACAAGAAGCCTTTTAGCTTCCGCCCAAAGCTCTTGGAACACTCGCTCTGGAAAGAGCCAGCCACCATAACAAGTCCAACTACCCTGAGACCCCACGCCATGAGGAAGCCCACACTAACCGCATGGAGAGGCCCCATGGAGAGAGAGGCCTGCTTGGCCCCAGGTGAGCCAGCCATCCGAGCCCAGGCACCAGCCATGTGAGTGACGAAGCCTCAGATGGCTCCAGCTCCAGCTGAAACTGCACAGGAACCCCAAGCAAGAACCGTGCATCGGAGCCCCATCAACCCCCAGAACTGTGAGAAAGAATAATTGTTCTTTTAAAGCCACTAAGTTCAGGGTGGTTTCTTACACAGCATTGGGTAACTGAAACACTCAGAGTGTCTGGCACAAGAGTAACACTCATCACGCGTCAGCTGTTATGACTACAGTGATCTCATCAATGCGAGTGCTCTCAAGCTCTGCAAGGTGACATCCTCCTTGATCAAAGGCATTCTGAAGTGCTTTCTTGACGGGAAAGAACAGAGTAGGTTTTGGCTTCGATTCCAGAACTATGCACCAATCCTTCTCAGCTATTACTGATGCTGCTATGATTAAGGGAAGAGGCAATTACAAATTATTATAGTGCTTGTGAATTTATAATTACTGTTTTTCTTTTACCTGTGGATATTTTTAATAAGGAAGAAGTCGAGGACACATGATGAAGACACAAGCAGAGTGTCTGTAACTACACTGCTCATAAGCAAGAATAAGGATGTGCACGTTTGGTTAGTTATGACACAATAGTTAGTAACAAATCAGAAGCACAGGGCTGATGCAAATGAAAATACAATAATGCAGTTCACATTAATAGCAGCAACATACTCAAATCAGTAAATTATATCAATTAAAAATTTAACAATATTATTTTTTAAATATTTCTATTTTATTGTACAATATTATATACTCAATTATTTTACTAAGATTAACCTATGAGGTGGAGGTCTAGAAATAATACAGCTCATCTTTTTAAATTCTTTTAAAAATTGATATACCATATTTATCAATAGTCCCTTTTAAATTGAATTATTTTGTAAGATCTTTAAATGACTGAGTTCATAATCCACATGCTTATATAAATAACGCCTTTATGAGAAGAGCATTTTTAAAAAGTCTAATGCATTTTTTGCTTAATTTTGCCACATACATTTTGAGGTATCAACTATGTATGCCCATGGGAGGATCTAGGATTTTCAAGGTTGTCCATTAGTTGTATCACACCAGAAAAAGTAGTAAGACTGTCGATCTGGGGCCTGCTACACTGGGCACAGCACCACAGGCCAACACTCGGCATACCTCAGAACATTCCTCCACCTTCCCCTGGTGGTGCCCAGGAAGCTACGATCCTGGAACACGGCCTTCCTTTCCCCAAGTCTTGCCAACACCCCGACACTTCATTGGGGAACAATGCCTCCATTAGCCCAGGGCCCACCTTAGTGGTTAGAGCAGTGTTTCTCAGGCCCTTTTAAGACTCTACAGGCTTTTTGAAGAGGAAAAGCAATCCCATGGACCCCAATGTAGACATTAATTATTGCATAAATATATACAAATAATAAAAGTACCCACAAACTTTTTCCTATTCTAAAACTACAAAATAAAGATAAATGTATTAATTAAATACAAATTAAACTATAAAACCAATAACATTCAAATGAATATTAGCCTAAATGATGGATGATGTTGCTCGTGGCTGGATTCTGAGGTCAGCATGCTCTGTTACCATGTGCCATGTGATGGTCCCTTGCACTCCACACACAATCTGTCGGCAAAATTTTCAGTTCTATCTTCAAAACAGCCGGAATGGGACCCCCCTCACCACCTAGGCTGATGCAGTCTGGAGGAAGTCCTTGTGACCTTCCACCAGGCAAAGGGAGGCAGCCTCCCACTGGCTCCCTTGCATGCATCCTCCCGTGGATGACCCTCCACAACACCGCTAAGGCGATCCTCATAAAAGGTTAAGTCAGGGACCGGCCTGGTGGCGCAGCAATTTAGTTCACGCTTTGGCAGCCCTGGGTTCCCGGGGGGGTCCCGGGCACCAGCCGACGCACTGCTTGTCAGCCATGCTGTGGCGGAGTCCCATATAAAGTAGAGGAAGATGTGCACGGATGCTAGCCCAGGGCCAGTCTTCCTCAGCAAAAAAGAAGAGGATTGGCAACGGATGTTAGCTCAGGGCTGGTTTTCCTCACACACACACAAAAAAGGTAAGTCAGATCGTCCCACTGCTCTGCACAAAAACCTCCACTGGCTCTCAGAAAATACCACAGTTCCCACACTGACCCACAAGAACCCACATGGTCAGGCCCCAAACCTCCTTGTGTTCTGTCCATTGTCATTCTGCTCTGGCCACTACCTGCTGGTCCCCAAACTCACCAGGCATGCCACCCTACCCCAGCTTTGGGGTGCCCTGTCGGGAGGGCCCAGACAACTCATGAATATTGCCTCTTTGTCTTAACTCAAAGGTCTTCTCAGCGAGGCCTTTCTCAAGCGCCTACTTAAAGCCAGTACTCCCAACCAGCACTCCCAGGCCCCCTCCTTGCTTCTGTCTCTCCACTGCACTTATCATTTGTCACACTAGGAACTTATGTGGTCACCCCTGCTAGAATGTCAGCTCCATGAGGTCAAGGACCCTGGGTGCGTTTTGTTACCTGCTGTATGCACACCCCTACAACAGCGCACGTAGCAGGCACTCAGTAAACACCTGTGGCCTGTAGACACCTATGGAATCACTCAGTCTTCACGTGGCCCCAGTGTATTATTTCTGTACTAATTCTGCCTCAATTCTTTTCTCATTAGCCAGTTTTAATGGGCATTAAAGTCGTGACACAGAGTTTTATTATAGGATGACCACGTGGAAGATCTTGGATGTAATTTTATTTATTCTTTAAAGAACAGCATCAAAATGAACAGGCACAGAAAACCTGCACACCCCACAGAATACAGTGACAGACTGTACCCCCCACAAAAGAGGGCCCTCACTCCCCACCAAAGGCGGTGGCTGCCTCCCTCTGTGGAAGAGGGAGCCAGAGTAATGACCCACATAAATAAAAGCACAAACACCATAGGATTTCACTCATATGTGGAAATAAACACATGGATAAGGAGAACAGATCAGTGGTTACCAGAGGGGAAGGGCAAAAGGGGTAAAGGAGCACATATGTATGGTGACGGATAAAAATTAGACTATTGGTGATGAGCACGATGCAGTCCATATAGAAACTGATAAATAATAATGTGCACCTGGAATTACACAATGTTATAAACCAATATGATTTCAATAAAATAATTTTTAAAAAATAAAACCACAGCCCTACCTGATAAACCAATCAAAGTCTGTGTCCCCCTCGATGACACACCTGTCATTTCACCACTCTAAGGCATAAACTTTCACATTTCAGGGCCCTTTTACGGTCTGACCTAAATTTACTTTTCAACTTTATTATCAGTTATTTCCAGTAACAACCAAATAGATCTCTACCCGTCAAACATTTCCTTGGACTCTGCAGCAAACTTTTCCTGCTCACTAAAGAAGCCAACACAGAAGCAAAAGAGAAAGAGTAAGTTATTTATAAGTGCAAATCAGCCCCCCCTTGGATAACCACCTTGATACTTCAGTCTTTTCAGAATCTCTTTCTGTGTATGCATGTATAATGTAAACAGAGCCACTCCTTCCCAACAGTTCCCTTCCCTGCACCCAGCACAACATCACGCTTTCTTCCAGCTCATCAGCAGGCAGCCACATGCCCTCCCTGGCACTCCCAAACCCCTGGCCCTTACCTTGCAAATATCATGTGACATCCCACGGGGTTGTCCAGTGTTGCGACTTAACCAAGTACACTACTGGGCTGTAAACCACAGGGACAGAGTCCCCTCTCCATGGGAAATCGTTATATGTGCCCACCGCGGAGCAGCCACACAACATCACTCCAGTAAGTATCTCTATCCATCCCTCACAGCACACAACCCGTTAGTTAAATCCTCATTTACTTTATATACCCTCCTTTTTGTTGTTTTAGAGCCAAAACAAGACTCAAAAAATGCCTGCATTACTCTCCAAAGGGTAAGCCTGGCCAGGTTTCGGGCCAGGGGTTTCCCGTGGACACCTCTCTAAAGGAGGACAGGCCAATGATTCATCAATGAGAAGTGGCAAAAATTAAAATGATGGAAGAAAATGCTCCTGCCAGAGCAGAAAAGAACAGAGACATAACCAAGGAAATATGGAGCAGTTGTCTGAAGATAAAACAAAAGACAGGGAAAGAAGAGCCAGGAGATGAGCCAGGAGGTAGAGGAGGGCAGGCAGGGTATTTCTTCACACCTGCAGGATTTCGAACCAACTAGAGGAAAACAAGACATCAGCAAGTTAGTACAATTACATGTCATTATAAAGAAATGAGGATAAAGGTATCCTGTATCCACCGTCTTTGTGATCTCAAACCAAAATCAACATTTATCATTTCACTACTTAATCATTTCCCCTACCTCATAATTAGATTCAAAATTCAATTAAAACACATATGGATTACTTTATAATAAGAAAAAAATGGCTTTTTAGAAGTTTGTTATGAAAAAGTTTTAAAAATATTTTAGCTGGTAAAATGAAAGATGTCCATGAAGTATGTAGTGTTGATGCTATGAGATGTTCTTTAAAAAAAAAAGACTTTCTGTGTGTGAGGAAGACTGGCCCTGGGCTAACATCTGTTGCTAATCTCCCTCTTTTTGCTGAGGAAGACTGGCCCTGGGCTAACATCCGTGCCCATCTTCCTCTACTTCATATGGGATGCCGCCACGGCATGGCTTGAGGAGAGGTGCGTTGTCCACACCCAGGATCCGGCTCAGAAACCCCAGGCCACCAAAGTGGAAAGAGCGAACTTAACCACTATGCCACAGGGCTGCCCTAAGACTTTCTTTATTAAGCTTGTCATAAATGCAAACGCCCCTGCATTTGCTCTTTCCCCTGAGCAAATTTTATGTGACTGTGTGTGTCACAGCATGCACACACATGTGCCTGCTATTCCCTCTCTCCCACACACACACACACACACACACACTCACACTTCTTTCCCCTTCTCTTGTTTTCTCCTCTCTCTCCCACACTGCCCCCAACTCCCTCTCTCTTCTTCCCTTCCAGGGAAGTCTTTGATAAGGGCACTTTTTAGGACTATGCATTTTATTTGAGATCCTAGTTAGAATCCGTGAGGGTAAAAAGGAAGGAATTCTGGAGAATTCAGGTATCTTTTTTTTCTAGAAAAAACTACTGTTGATACAAAGTGATCCAGCTCTCTGGTATCATGTTCAAAGAAGAGAAAAAGGGAGGGATATGATTTCCCCTAGGTTCTGCTTGCCCTCCTGTGGGACCCATTCCATTTCCCGATAACCCAAGTCTTCCAGGCGCCTCTGGGGGAACTGAAAGTAGCCTAGGCCACCTTCCGGGTTAAATTCTCAGCAAGTAGAAGCCACATTCATGACCTGCAGAGAAATCAGAGCAGGTCTGAGGCATCAGGAACAAGGAAATGTATCAGAAAAAGACTCATCAAAACAGAAGATTCCACAATAAGAAACTGGTTCAGCGACCCGACATTAAATCCCACTTTCCTTTTTCATTTCTGCTGGCAAAGTTAGGCAGCAAGAAAGTCAACTCTGGCTCCTCAGGACAGAAGCTACTCTCAGCAGCTCAGTGACAACGCCTGGGCCTGAAGCTGCAGAAGCCAAGTCAACCCCTGGGTAAGTGAGAGGCAGATGCTTGCCCCTGGTCTCTGACAGAGACACATCCTCCATCACCCAGCACCCCCCCACCTGCTCCCCACCTCCCAGAGCTCCCATGCCCCTCGCTCAGCTCTGTGTCAGCTCTGTGTCATGTCTTTTTTTCCACGTAGCATTTACCACCTTCTAAAAGGCTATATACTTTATTTTTCCTGCCTTCCTGCTCCAGTGTAAGCTCCACAAAGTCAAAGCCCTGTGTGTGTTTTGTTGAGACGCACCACCGCCTGGCACTTGTAGAAGATGGAGGTATTTTTTGAATGAGTGTCATCAAGGTAAATGGGAAAGAATATTTTAATATTATACATGAGCACATAAAAAGTAAGACCTCTCAACATCACCGATGTTGTCTTCTCACCCAAACGCTTAACCCAGAAGAAGCAGTAAGGAAGCAATCAGACAAATCGAGATCTTGGGCCTTTCTACAAGACAACTGGCACCTGGATTCCTCAAAAATGCCAATGCCGTGGCGGAAAAAAGAAGGGGAACTCTTTTAGATGAGAGACATGACAAGCAAATGTAATATATGATCTCTGAGTAGATCCTGGATTTTTTTAAACAGCTGTAAAGAACATTTGGGGACAACTGGAAAATCTAAGTATGAACTACATGCTTAACACTACTGTCATATCTTTGTTCAATTTGGGGGGTGAGATAATGGTTATTAACAGTTGTGCAGGAGAATGTCTTCTTTCCTAAAAGATACATAGTGAAGTATTGAGGAGTGAAATGTTATAATATTTGCAACTTACTTTCAGACAGTTGGGGGGGAGAATTAGCATTATTTACATACATTAGAGAGAGAAAGATAAAGCAAGAGTGATAGATAAAGCAAAGAAATAAAATAAAGAGAAAGATAAAGCAAAATGTTATCTCTCCTAAATCTAGTGAAGGGTCTAGACATTGATTGTACTCTTTCAACTGTTTTGTAAGTTTGAAATTCTTCAAAACAGAACATGGGGAGGGGCTGGCCCGGAGGTCTAGTGGTTAAGTTCACGCACTCTGCTTCAGTAGCCTGGGGTTCGCCTGTTCGGATCCTGGGCGCGGACCTACTCACCACTCACCAAGCCATGCTGAGGCGGCGTCCCACATAGATGAACTAGAAGGACCTACAACTAGTATATACAACTATGTACTGGGACTTTGGGGAGAAAAAAGAAAAAAAAAAGAGGAAGATTGGCAACAGATGTTAGCTCAGATGTTAGCTCAGGCCCAATCTTCCTCAAAAAACAAAAAAAAAAGAGAGAGGGAGAACACGGAGAAAAGGGAGTTAAAAGTAAAAGACCCCAAGCTAGAGAGCCAAGGGGTGAGTGGGAGGGCAGGGCTGTGCTCCTTGCCTTCCCTCCCCGGGCCTTCCAAGAAATACCTGAGATCTGGCCTGCTCTCCTGGTGCCTGGGGTCCATGCCAGCCTTTCCTCTCCTGTCAAAGCCCTGCTCCTTCCCACTCCAAGAGACTTTCCCAGATTGCTCCCCTCCCAGCCCACACTGTATTTAATTTAACCTCCACTGTCTTCCCCTGGCCATGTGGCACCTGCAGCATCCCAGTCATCACCATCATTGCAGATGCTAGTTGCTGTGCACATGCCTGTCTTTCCTGCCCACCAGGAGCATCTTAACCAGAGACCAGAACCCCCCTCCCCACTTTCCATCTCCAGCAGAGCTAGCACAGCACCTTATCCACAGCAGGTACCCAAAACAGACCTTGCGCAAAAAGTTTCCGTCCCTCACATATCCTCACATCTAATAACGTGGAAGACAGTCAATATTTCTCATCGTCACACTCTGCTACTTCTGTTGTGCATGGCTCGGTGGTAAGTGCAGTCAAGCAATGTGCAGGAGCACAAGCAATGTCGGTTAGTTCATTGCTGGTGTGTCCATGTCCCAGGAAAGACAGGGCACTCTTTAAAAACAGGGATCATGCTGTCCTGCCTACCTGCAGCCACCCGTAGCTCCCAGCTCAAAAGAAGCGCTCGATAAATGATGAAGCATTGAGTGAATGAATGGTTATTCCATTTTCAAGCACATATTATAAATTATAATAACTAAGACAAATGAAAGTGTAATATTTGCATAGACAAGCAAGCATCAAAATTACTTTAACCTGCTGGGCACAATTGAATTTGAAGACCTTTTCTAATGCAGGAGCTCAAAATCTTTGTATGTCCTAGCAGCTTAAAATGTCAAGTTTTCAACTTTCCAATGGCTATAGCCTTGAAGCAGACTGAGAGACACAAAACAGTCACTACGACAGGGACACTGGGCCGGGGCAGAGGTGGGCACAGAAGCTGAGAGCTACAGACGAGGGTGGGGAGGGACCAAGGGAAGGCGAAAATGCTCCGCAAATGATTCTGACACACATACCAGAGGCGCACTGGGCTCTGAAAGCTGAGAGAGGCAGCCATGCCAACCCTGAACAAAAGAGGAACAAAGGAACTTTGAGGGGCTCCACCAATTGGCCCAGGCACTGCTGGGAGACATCCCACTATGTCATTTACATTCATTCTCTACCCAGCGTCACCAAAGCTGAACCACACTTTCCACAAGGGGTTTGATTTACTAGAGGAATCAGATTTGGTAAGAAATAAAATATGTGGCTAGCCTCCCTGCACGCCCCCAAGAGATATTGCTAGTTTCTAGAAAGAAGAAAAAATGAGTGTGTTAACAAAATCTCAGACTTGGGAAGCAATTTTGATGGTTGCCTCACCCACTCCTCCCCATTCTATGCATTCGTCCTTCCATAATAACCCTAACAGAGTCACGTCACTCTGTTGAATACCTCCAGTAACGGAGCGCTCACTGTCACTCAAAGCTGTCCACGTGAGTTTCCACAGCTCAGAGTGACCTGCCTCACCGTGAGCAGAAATCTGTCCCACTCTTGGATTCTGGTGCGGTCGGGGATCACACAGCCCTTTCATGTAAAGGCCCTGCATGTATCTGAAGTCCCCACTGCCCAGAGGTCACACCAGATCCCAGGTATCTGGCTGCTCAGTGATAAACCAGCATACAGATTCTATCAAAGGTCAAAAGGAGAGGCTTCACCAAGCTCCTTACCAGAAGCAGGGACGCCCTCAGCTATCTTTTAGTCATGTCACTCAGCTGTTGAGGAAGTAGCAGAAATCTCCAAACTGTTGTCAAGACAACCAAAGTCAAAATAGAAATCTCTTTGGGATTCCATCCGGAAGCAGTTTTTAAGTGTACACACACACACACACCCAGGGGAAATAAAGAAAAGATCCTCTCCTCCCTTCCTCTCCCCCCTCTCCCCCTTCTCCCTCTCTCTCCTCCTGCTTTTTGCCACGTGGTGATGTGAGTTAAAATGCATACTGGGAAGCTTTCCACCTTTGGGGTTGGAACAGCTGCTGCCTCAATATTGTTTTTGTTATTTTTTTTTTAACATACTTTTCTGTTTTTAAGGGTGTTATTTTTAAGCTACATGTTTCATAATACTAGTTAAGATTACAAAGGAGGTGGGGGCCGCCCGGTGGCGCAGCGGTTTAGTTCACGCTTGGCAGCCCGGGGTTCGCGAGTTCGGATCCCGGGCGCCCGCCGACGGACTGCCTGTCAGCCACGGTGTGGCGGCGTCCCATACAAAGTAGAGGAAGATGGGCACGGATGTTAGCCCAGGGCCAGTCTTCCTCAGCAAAAAGGGGAGGATTGGCAACGGATGTTAGCTCAGGGCTGGTCTTCCCCACAAAAAAAAAAAAAAAAAAGATTACAAAGGAGGACTATTGGCACTTTATTGGCAAGAATGAGACTCATGGGATCCTAGGTGTCCAACAAGGACCCCTGTCAAACACACCCTCCTGCATGGCTAGTTTCCACGGACGGCCCGGCTTATCCCAGTTAAGGACATTCACAAAGGCTTGGGATAAACATGAGAAAGTCCACCCATGAAAACAATGAGTGCCAAGAATTTATAACAGGTAGCCTAAATAAACCCAGTGCTCTTGAGTCTTTGGCTTTTTCCAAGAGCACAAAGCATTCAGAGAATGTTCCACAGACTATTGTCCAATCCCTTCTGGAGCACTCACCAAAAGAAATAAGATCAGACATGCCTAACCTCAGGGTTCTAAAAGGCACAGATACAGGTGAAAAGATATGCCCTCTGGCCCACTCTCCTCCACCTGTTGCAAATGACTCTCCTGTCAAGAGACTACAGCTTAGGAGGATACAAGGCCGCACTGCCCATGCCTACAACAACCCTGTGCCTTAAATGGGAAGCATGTCCCCAAGTAATCACTGAGCAATCAGGGCAATCAACCAGGCACAAAAAGGCTAGCCCCTCAGCCCCTCCAGTGAGACAGCAAGACTCCAGCTAGGAGGTCCACATTCTCTGTCAACCTCTAGAGGAGGGCCAACAGAAAGTGACCCCAACAGAGGGTGTGGCTGCTAGGGTCTCGGTCATACTGAAACTTCAGGGAGGTGTGGCAGTGGCTAAAAAACAGGAAGCTGAGTGCTAGCCACATGCAAGACTTCATCCAGAAAAGACAGACCTCCCGACACAAAGAACAAAGGAGCTCGGGCTCCTGTGAAAATTTTGAGAACTTTTGGACTTGGCATTGACTGCCTCTTCCAGCCACTGACCCACAGCCTTCTCTCTCAGATCAGGAGAGTAAACTCAAGGTAGTTAAACTGGCTTTGGCCTTACCCAAATGCTACCTCACCCAGAGACTCGCCCTATTTGGATGAGCAGCTGAGAATACAGCCTGTCACATACATCTTGCCCAGGAAAGGAGCAGCCAAATGGGAGACTTAGCAAATATTACTCACTGTGGATAATGAGGTCATTGGCCCTTTCAAATAAGGATCCTTTGACCTCAAGAAGACTAAAACTTAGAGCCACTCAAAAACAGATGGCCACGAATGTGGTGTGATGTGATTGATGCTTCAAAGCCTCCGTCTGCCCAGAAACACCTTCTTGCTCTGCTTTGGCACTCTTCTTCCCTTCCAGTCTTATAGCAACAGAGCCATTGCAAAGAACTAGCCAGTGAGGTGAGGCACTCTGTCCAGGAAGCCACTAAAAGAGTATGTTTATTCTTAGAGATAAGAAAAAAAGAAGTAAGGGATTTCCTCCAGCTTTCTCATCTCCCAGGCTTGCTTAACTGTCACCCTGGAATCATAGGTTAGCAGGAAATGGTGCCACATATCTTAGGAGATTATCTGGTATAGAGCTCTGCCTTAAAAAAATAAGATGTTATTACATCCATTTTATAGATGAGGCAAATGAGGTACTTGTCCGGAACTGCACAGCTAGTGAGTGGGAGAGAATGAGGATCCAGGTTTGCTGCCTCCTCACTTGGGGCTCTTTCCACCTGATCTTTTTCCTTGTAGAAGGATGGAGAGACTCACCCCTAAGCAGTGAAATCGAAAATAATTCATGTGATGGGGCAGGGCTGGTGCCACCTAAGTAGATGACAAGGGAGAGAGCATGGAGGAAAAAAAAGCAAAACATTTCCTACTTCATTTATTCCCAAGACCAATCGTTAGGACACGGCATTCCTTCTCAGTCTGAAGGCCTTCCGTGAGGCTGAAATGACTCCTCACAAGGAAAACACAGGAATCCTGGAATTGACATCTGGACTATGTTGGAGAGCCTGGCAGACAGTGAAACCCACTCCTGCAACACTGATAGAGGTCAACAGAGGAAGACCAGAGCAGCATCCTATCCAGATCCCAGCTGTGGCTGAGCAAGCCACAGGGGCCGGAACACTCCCCCTGCCATGGGTAGTTTGTGGGAGGTAACAGGGGAGGCAGAGCCTTCTCAGATCCCCTGGAATTCTAGACGAACCAGACAATCTAGTGTAAATGGAGTTCTGCCAAAGGACAGTGATGGGAGACAGTCAAGAACACTGTCCTGCCAAAGGTTCCAGGAGAGCCTTGGGGGTGCCCTTGGTCTGGTACAATTCAGTCCCAACCTAGAACCATTTCCTCTTTATAGGCTTCTTATACATCCATCTTGACTGGCCAGTTAGCATTTCTTTGAGACAAACAAGAACGGGTCTACCCTTTTGCTGCCCTTTGTTTAGGAGACATTTTCTTGGGAGACCAGATTTGCCAAGGGCAGTACACTAGGCATTGATGCCAAAGGCTGCTGAAAACTCGGCTTAAAATCAGCTCTTTCAAAAGAAGTAATTCTGGAATTTGACGTGGGCACCCAAAAGGAAATGACCGTTCACGTTACTGAACTCCCTGGGGCGGTTTTCAAGGGGCTGCCCTGCGTCATCTGACGGGTCTGCCAGTCCCCCCGCTTGGGGGGTTGTTTCTGTTTCTGGTTTCTTTCACGTTTCTTCAGGCTCAGAGAGACTCACTTCGGGAGAGA
Source organism: Tapirus indicus (assembly GCA_031878705.1). Taxonomy (NCBI): domain Eukaryota; kingdom Metazoa; phylum Chordata; class Mammalia; order Perissodactyla; family Tapiridae; genus Tapirus; species Tapirus indicus. The sequence continues at coordinate 58,761,866 of CM062917.1, forward strand.
AGTGGTGGGAAGGGAGGCCTTTCTCATCCCGCCTTTATCCGGAGCACGAAGTTTTCTGGGCGCAATGCTCTATAATCTACTCTCTTCACCTTCCAGTCGGGTCATCCCCTCGCGTTTTCTCACCCTTGGTTGGGCTTTCTTTAAAGAAAAAGTGAATAAACGAATTGTCCCCGGGAAGCAAAAAGGATTCGGTGCCTTGGCTGAGTAACTTAAAGTTTCCGCCGGAAGGAAATTATCAAAGGCGAAGGAGAGAGGCCGAAGGGGCCGCGGCCGTGGCCGGGACCAGCCGCCGCTCTTCTTATCCCAGCGGAGGGTCCCGGCGCCCCGCCCGGCCCTGCCCCGCGCGCGGAGAGCCCCGAGCGGACCCCGGGAAACCGGCCGGCCGGCGGGGATGGAACGAATAGAGAAAGCTCCGGAGCAGGTTCAGCCCCTGACCCCAGCAGGGCTGAGACAGGGGGCAGGCCCCAGGGGCGCGGGGACGAGGGGGGCGCACGGACTAGGGAGGGCGCTGGAGACCAGGGGAGCGCACGAACCAGGGGGGTATGGGGGACGAGAGGGAGCGGAGACAAGAAGGAGGCGCGGGGGACGTGGGAGGCTCACGGACTAGGGGGACGCAGGGGACAAGGGAGCGTGGGGACAAGGAGGGGACGCGGGGGACGTGGGAGGCGCACGGACTAGGGGGACGCAGGGGACAAAGGAGCGTGGGGACAAGGAGGGGACGCGGGGACGTGGAGGCGCACGGACTAGGGGGCGCAGAGGACGAGGGGCGCGGGGACGGGGAGGGAGAGAGGGACTGGGGGTCCCCGGGATGGCGGCGCAGGACTCACCCCGAGAAGACACACTTTGAGCTCCCGTATCGCCATCATGTGCTCGGGGCCGGGCCGGGCAGACGCTCAGCATCCTCCGGGGCCGCGCCCGCGCCCGCGCCGAGCCGGCGGCCCCCAGTCTCCGCCTCTCGCTCGCGGCAGCCCGCAGGCGGAACTGCAGCCGCTGCTATTTCTGGGCCGCGCCGCGGTGGGTCACGTGGCCGCCGGCCGGCTCCTCCCGGGCCTCGGGTCTACCCTCGCCGGCCCCTAGCTCCCAGGAACGCCCCGGACGGCGTCAGCCACCCCGGGACCTGCGGCGCCCTGGCAGAGCGCCTCCTCCCTCAGACCAGCTCAGCAGCGGGACCGGCGCGACAGAGCCCCCTCTGGCGTCTGCCCCTCCAGCCCGTGGGGGGGACGGAGGACAGGACCTGTCCTGGGCAGACCTGGCCCCACGACTGGCTGCGTCCCTGGGGATTCCACTCTTCCTTAGCCGAAGTCATTTATATGGGAGCACTTCGAAGTCTGTGTGGTCCCATCATTAAATGACGCTCTAGGTTCCCGGCAGAAATGAAGCCACTCGAGAGAGCAGTGAGGATGAGAGGAGGGGTTAACTTTGCAGCCCGCCTTCTGCAGTTCCCGATACCGGGGCTTCAATTTACCCCCGTGTAGCTCTGTACTCTCAGCCCTGAGTTCATGTTTCTCTATGTAGTTGACAATGGTTGCAGAAGCTACGGGCTATTCCTCCCTCCAAAGCAGGCGTGTCCGTGTCTGAGAAAGGAAACACCATTCTAGAGAGGAAGCAGCCATGCTCGGTATAGAAAATGCCACAGCTTGCCTGGGCAGACACCCGGCCCTCAGAACTACAGCTAGAAATGCGTAGCTCCCGGCAGACCTGCGTCCTTCCTTACCGAGGAAATAAGGAGAGGCTCTGGCTTGAGACAGTCAAGGGAGGCTTGTGGGAACTGCCCTCCTATTATCTCCATATGTGGCCCAGGCTACCTCAACGGCTCAGACTTGTTGCTGCTATAGAAATGTCAGCCTTTTGGGCATATGGACCTGAATAATTCACTGACATTTCAGTTCTTTTTTAAACTTCAGGCGGTATCCCAAACTCTCAGACCTCTCTCCTGACTTGGCAGTTTTGATCAATGACATTTCCATTCCCCCAGCAGACCACGCACCTCGATTATCTGGCCTTGTTCCTACTGAAGCCATGTTGAAACGACCCAGAGCCCGAGTAGCCCCATACAACGGGGACTTCCAAATCAAGGCCTCCGAAGAGAAAAATCCTAGAACTCTGGAGTCAAAACAGGCCACAAAACAGATAATTGGCAATTAAATTCCCCACGGCAGCAGGGGCTTCCACTAACCAGGTGCAGGCTTGTGGGGGGTTCTCACTCACACAAATCTGGACTAAATTTTTCCTAAACTAGCCATGGACAAGATACAAGTCGTATTCAACGTAGAGATTATTGTATCAGGATCTGTCCTTGGTTTAGCATCCAAAGAACAGTCTTCTATGTGGGCAGACTGAAAAGAAGCCTGCCCAGAATTACCGAGCCCTGGTCACAATACCTCACTGTCCTCAGGTTTGCTGAGCAGAGAACAACTGCTACACAGTTGCAGAGGCGCATCCTGGTAAAGCAACTCCTTGTGTAAGGCCTTCAGCGCCTTCCCTAGCTCCTAGGCCGCCTGGTGTATGATCTAAATCTCCATGTAAAGTGTTTCCCTTTGGCCTTTCTTCTCACTTACCAAAAGCTGGTCAAAGCGGAGTGGGAAGCCTTTTCAACTTCCTACACCCTTTGGAATGAGTGGGAACTCATAAAATTGCAATAGGTCACTGAGGGCAGGACCCCTCCCAGACAAAAAGGAGCCGACAAAATTTCTCTTCCGTTCCCTTACTCTTCCTCATGATCTTTCTCATTTCACCCTCTTCTCCATTAGCCTAGGTGTCTGGGATGTTGGTGTGGTTTTTAGGCTCTCCCGAAATAGTCCTTTATCCAGGCCTTCCCCTGCTGCAAATGACCCAGTCTGCTTATCCTTCTCCCCAACCCCAGGCCCGTTAGAAATCGCCTCATCTGTGTCTCGTTCTGATCAGGCCAAGTGCTCTGCTTTATAAAGTGGCAATTCTGGTCCATCAACAGGACTGCCTTCATGGGTTTATACCTCCTCCTCAGCCAGGTCAGCCTTGGGGACTTCAAAATGGGCCTCATGAAAACCTGGTCCTGTGATCCACCCGAGGTGATGCGTAAGTCTCACCCAGGAAGGAGGGTGGTGACTGCCATGAGACGGATTTGGGAGGGACAGGTCCTGGGTAGCTCTCAACTTTTTAAAGGTATTATGTCCTCTATGAATGCTATTGTTATACTCTGTGGTTACTGTACTAAGGGCCTGTCCTGACTCCTCTGGAATTTTCTGTAAATATGAAGAGGTTCTGATATAACTTAAGAAGGGATAAAAATTTAATGGTGCATAACTGAGAATCTATCAAATAAAAAAAAATAGAGCATGCAAGTTTTTCTTATGAGACCTTCATAAAGTAAAACGTCATCGTACTAATTCATACTTCTGCTTTTCTGCTGCTTTCAAGTCTTCAATGCACCATACAAGATGAAATCCAAACTCTTTGGCACATCTTGGAGCACTCTGCCCAAACTAGCCTCTCCTCTGCCCATGTGGTGAAACCCATCATACTTCAAGGACCTGCTCAAATTTCACCTCCCTAGTAAAATCTCCCCCTGAACATGCACATACTCTGCTCACACTTCTTTTAGCATTTACTCAACATAAATAACATAATAAGCAACTAAATCCCTTTTACAATGAGTCAGGGTCTAAACAGATATACAAATGTAATTATCGGTCTATATGAGAGGTACCCATAGATTAAGCAAGATTGTTGCTGTTATCATCAGGGTTTAAAAATGAGTGGAAATTTTTAAAAAAGAAAAGTGACTAGTAATGAATCTTTTTATCTCAGTCTACCTAGGGCTTTTCTCCAGCAGGATCTTTGGCCTTTTATGCTATTCAAACAAGACTACTATTCTGTGGGTCTCTAGGTGTGGGAGACCACAGAGTCATCGTCATGATACGGCCCCAGGATCCAGGGGCTATCCACAACAGGATGACTGAGCCTGGAATACTCCTCATCCTTGGACTTCATCTTGGAAGGTTCTGTTTTGGGGTTTCTGTTAAAAGAAAAAGTAATTCACCAACAAGTATTTAGTGCAAGTCTACCAAGTGACCAGAAAGTGACTGAAAAAACCACCCCATTCTTTTTTTTAAATCTAGCAAAAGCCAATAATAGCCATAAAACTGATCATGTTTTTTGATCCTGCAAATCATTTTTTGAACAATAATGTAGAAACACAGAAAAACGAACAGATATAAAGCCAGTCTGCTTGTGCACAAACATGCACACAAAGAAACAAAGAAATACATTTGAGATATAGAAACTCATCTCTGCTGAGATAAACGGGGTATAGTTGCATTAATCATAACATTAAAGGGGGAAACCACTGAAATCTCTTAACATTTGGGGATGACTAAGCAAACTCTGGTATTTTTGTTTTTGTCCTTTTCCTGAGGAAGATTTGCCCTGAGCTTACATCTGTGCTAGTCTTCCTCTGTTTTGTATGTGGGTCACCACCACAGCATGGTTGACACATGGTATAGGTCTGCGCTGGGGATCTGAACCCACAAACCAGGGCTGCCAAAGCGGAGCGCGCTGAACTTAACCACTACCCCACGGGGCTGGCCCCGCTGGTGTCTTTATTGGGGTATATTTAATGGTGAACAGTGGTACATGTCACTGAGGTATTAAATGAAATGTGTAGATTTATAGACAAGTTTATAGGAAACAAGTTTCTGGGAGAAGAATATGACGCTAAGCTGCATGTTAAACGGTATAAACCATATGAATCTGTTACAGCTCCCCAGACTGCAGACTGAACTCAGCAGACCGGTGTGAGTCACCTGGTCTGCTCAAGGGCCAATTAAGGAAAAATAAAAATGTTTATGAACTCTGTCTTTAATAATTATATCTTTTTTTATGGAACTTTAGTGTTTGTAATATCAGTTAAAAACCCTTTTAATATTTCTCATTTTCTGAACAACTCTTTCCTTCCTCTCTTCCTTAAGTTTCAGACACTTTCTAACTAGCATGTGCTGCCTTCTCTTATTTGTAACTCAGACCCTTTAAACAAATTTTGAGGAGCTGAATCCTGGACATACCAGGTTAAGAGAGGAATTTGAGGGGTTTAGGGAAGCAGAGGTGAATGGACCCCACAATTTACCCACAGACCGGGAGAAGGAGAAAGCAGCCTATAAGGAATTCCGATTTGCTGGGGACGCCTGAGAACAGAACGAGCCTCCATTTACCGGGAGGAGAATGGTCCCCAGTCACCGGGGAACAGGGCATTGTGGCAGAGGGCATGGTAGGTAAGTGGATACACATCCCTTTGTGAATGACTGTCCTCCCTTGGCCACTCCAGTTGTCTTCATCTTTGTGTGGAAATGACAGTGATGTCTCTTAGAAGCTCAGGAGCAACAGCCGGAGAAGTCAGTGAGCTGTCAGCTCCGGACCGATGGATGGGAGCGGAGGAGGGTGGGGACGCACCTTCTTCGTTTTCTCCATCACCACCTGGATGGGATTACTCAGAAATGTTCAAGAACACGTAGATCAACCTCGCTTAAAACAAGGGAGTCCTCTCTCAGGTACTCACAAAGGATTGGTGTCAGGCGATAATTTTTAGATTTTCCAGATACACCTTCCTGAGTCTCAACGCTGGGCACCACGCCAGCCTCCTCATCGAACTGGCCACTCCTGCCATCAGCCTCTACTGTTCTTCCAATCTCTGGTTGAGCTGAAAGAGTTGAGTTAAAAGAAGATATAAGATATGTATTAACACCTCCCACAAATTGCAAATGAATGGACTCAGCTGGGAGACCACCTCCCAAAAGCCGTAAACAATATGTAACCAGGCCAGTCTTATTCATTTTCACTGCTTACTTGTAAAACTGGGAAATGAAATTACAATGATGCAGACCAAAGTCAACCCAACCAGGTTTCATTTCTTAGGCCATCAATAGGTTTTTCTTCCTGGCTAGATATGTACGTTTCACTACAATTGCTTAGAGTAGTACTATGGAACTCAGGAAATATTTTTTTCTTAAAAAAGATTGTGTTTAACATTATTTGTTATCAAACTGAAAAACTGATTTTATTTTTTTAATTTGTGTGCGTGTGTGTGCGCGTGTGTGAGGAAGACCAGCCCTGAGCTAACATCCATTGCCAATCCTCCTCTTTTTGCTAAGGAAGACTAGTGTGAGCTAACATCCATGCCCATCTTCCTCTACTTTACATGGGACGCTGCCACCACATGGCTGACAAGCAGTGCCTCGGCTGGCACCCGGGATCCGAACTCACAAACCCCAGGCTGCCAAAGCGCAAACTAAACCTCTGTGCCACCGGGCCGCCTCCTAAAAAACTGATTTTAGATGTTGGAAACAATTCTGATATCTTCAGGAATTTCTGTTTTTAATTGTTTACACACTCATTCAGCAAATAGATGCCGACTATGCTAGATACTGGGAGTGTGACCAAATAAGATAGAGGACACTCGCTGGCGTGGAGCCTACCATGTAAACAGGCAAACAAATAAACAACCAACTATAATATGCTGTTAAATGTTTGCGGCTCAGTATATTTGCTTCATTTTTCTAATCTTCCAATTAAGAAAATGAATATAACTTCCAGAGTCAGCAAACCTTGAATTCAATCAAACCTAGCCCCCAAGTAAGGGGAAAGATGATCAAGATGGCTGGAGTTTGAACCTAGTCAACCACGAGGTGAGAGAGACAGAGTGAGCATGTGAGAAAGAGAGACACTGTAGGGATCAGAATTGTCCACCTCAAGATGTGTCTCTCTCTACCTTGCTCTGAAAGAGGATTTGACCTTCCCCCTCCCAATTGTCTAAAGGAATTTGGGATGGGCCCAAGGACAGGCCTTCACCTTGGATGACTCGGGTCTTTGCTACACCCATTCTTATCAAAGTTCTGTTTACCATACATTTACATTTGTTAGGGAAATCTCCATTTGTAAAGATATCTCCTTCTCTGTACTGGGAAGAGGTGTAGATGACCTCATCTCTAGAAACTTGTCAATGTGGAAGGTGAGGCCTTAAATCTGCATAATAACTTTACTGTGCTTTTCTAGTAATCCCTCGTGGCTGACACTACCAACTCCCCCCCAAAATCGTTTGTCTATGTAAGAGGAGAATCTCCACCATTTTGTCAAGAGACACTCCCTGGTCCCTCCCACGTATACATGTTTTATAAAGCTTTGTTTGATTTTCTTCTTCTATTCGGCCTCATGTCAATTTAATTTGTAGCCCAGACAGAAAGGACCCAGAGTGGGTAGAGAATGCTCTTTCTCCCCATCAACACACACACACATACACATAGAACACATAGGCAGACAGACAGGCGCAGAGACAGAGACTTTGCTCTGTCTGAATTCCTAACACTGCCCTAGACTAGGAAGAGCTGAATGCTAACTATCCCCTAATTCCAAGTGCCTCTTAGAAGACCTAGGTACCTAGTTTAATGGTTAACTGAGTTGCCTTAAGGCTCCTATTACGTTGGAACTCTTGCAAATTTTGTTTCTATTGTTGTGGTTATTATTATTGAACTATTACTCTGGCTGTTATTCATTGACTTGCTTGGTTTACCAGTATGACAGAGCCTGCTGTGAATCATCTACAATCCAGTCCTTAGCACGGCACATATTCAGCACTCTGAAAATATTAGTAAGTAGATGAGGGGGTCAGCGTATCAGCACAACAGACGATCTCAAGTGTGGTATGGTAGAAAGAGCACTTTGACATCAGACAGAAAGAAGTTTAAATCTAGGCTCCTTCATCCCCACTTTGTGTGAATTTAAGCAAGTTCCTGAATCTCTTAGACCTACACTTCCATGTTCTGTGAAAGGTGGATATAAAAAGGCTGTTGCATTATTTGGGGGGAGGATTAAATTGGATTCGTGGGTGTATGTGTGAGATGAGTAGTCATCCCAGTTTGCATGGAACTCTCCAGGTTTTAACACTGGAAGTCCCCAGCACTGGGAGACTCCTCAGTCCTGGGTAAACAGAGCCGGTTGGTCACCCTCCTCCCTTCCCTAAATCTGTAAAACTGTTTCTGAGTTGCTACTATCTCTTAAAAAGGAAGTGTTAACTCCCAAACATCCTCACTTCCTGCCTCAGTTTTTCAGCTCTGAATGTAGAAAAGACTCTAGACTTAGAAAACAGCACCAATACTTTACACAGAGCTATAAACGTCTAAATTACCTGTAATCTCTCACCATCTTACACTTAGTTCACATGAAAGGCTTAAATATGCAAATTATAACTTGTGCTAAATAACAACTGTTTTGGTGAAAGATATACCAGGTTTTAAAAAAGAAACAGGAAATAAGAAAAGATTGCTTAGTTTCCCTGCCCCCTGGTGAGGCCTCTTTCCCCTTTTTGGTGGTTTACAATTTACTCTAACTCTCCTCTCTCCCTCTCTCTCTTTCTCTCTCTCATTCCTGATTCCCACTTGACCCCATCCGCCCCCTCCCCCATCTCAAATGTTATATTCTTCTATCAAACTGAACCTTTCCTTCAGAACCAATCCATCATAGCTCTGGTAGAGGAGATTTTAAGGCAGAATCCTTTCTTGGGTAAATATTCTGGGAAGTTGACCTTTCTCCAAACAGTTATTCTCTTGGCCCACATGTGGATTCCTGAGTTTCAGGTTATAGAACCTTTCTTGGTTCTGCTGTCAGTGATTATTCAAAAGTGGTGCGCCAAGATTATCCAGTGGTTATGTTGTAGAGAGGCCGAGGATCGAGGGGCTCCAGCTCTGTTTCTCCTAAATGGAGAAAGAAAAATGCAGATTTACTTTCAGAAATCACAAGGAGAAAGACTCATAAATTTGAACACATAAAAGTTAACACCTACTTTATGGAGGGAATATCATAAACACAATTTTTTAAAACTGCAATCTAGGGGCTGGCCCAGTGGTGTAGTGGTTAAGTTCGTGTGCTCCACTTTGGCAGCCTGGGGTTTGTGGGTTCAGATCCTGGGTGTGGACCTATACACCACTTATCAAGCCATGCTTTGGCAGGCATCCCACATATAAAGTAGAGGAGGATGGGCATGAATGTTAGCCCAGGGCCAGTCTTCCTCAGCAAAAAGAGGAAGTTTGGCAACAGATGTTAGCTCAGGGCTAGTCTTCCTCACACACACACACAAAAACCCCCTGCAATCTAAAAGAATATTTGGCATAAACATGACTCAGGTAATGATCTTAGTATAGAAAGAATTAATATATTAAGAAAGAAAGAAAGAAACTAAGGTCCCATTAGAAAAAATGATCAGATACTCCCACTAAGATCAGGTACAAAGCAAGGATGGCCCCTCTCATCACTACTTTTCAATATCAAATTGGAAATCCATGCTAGTACAATAAAACAAGAAAAGGAAATAAAAAGGTATACATATTGGGAAGGAAGACATAAAACTGTCTTGTTGGCAGATGACATGATTTTCTATGTAGAAAATCTGAAAGAATTGACAAAAAAAAAAACCCTGAAAATAGTAAGAGATTATAGGAGGGTTGCAGGATACAAGGTTAATATACCAAAGTCAATCACTTACATATATACCAGGAATGAACAAGTGGAATTCAAAATGAAAAACACAATACCATTTACATTAGCATCCCAAAAAATGAAATACTTAAGTAATGTAGCAAAATAAGTAAGTAGAAGATCTATATGAGGAAAACTACAAAACTCTGATGAATGAAATCAAAGAACTAAATAAGTGGAGAGATATTTCATGTTCATGGATAGGAAGAGTCAATATTGTCAAGAGGGGAAAGGCTGGGTACCAAGGAGGAGGTCTCAAGAGGAAAGTGCGGTGCTCTTGGGTGGGGAGGGGCCAGTAAACACTTCTGCTTGGAGACACCTTGTTGGTGCCCTCCTAAGTCTCTCCTGTCTGTCCCACTGTCTGAGACATAGAGCTGTCCCAAAGCTCAGGCTCCATCCTGCCTGTGATATTGTAATTTATACGAAATATGTGTATTTGTTCGTTCAGATGACCGAAATATATTTCTCAGATATATTTGGATTTCATCCACGGTTCCTGGCCCACAGCTCCCAAAACAAAATGCTTGGAATTTCCTGAGCAGTAAGACAATGGGAGCATCTTTTTTTTTTTTTTTTTTTTTTTTGCTGAGAAAGATTCACCCTGAGCTAACATCTGTTGCCAATCTTCCTCTTTTTGCTTGAGGAAGATTTGCCCTGAGCCAACATCTGTGCCAGTCTTCCTCTATCTTGTAAGTGGGTCGCCACCACAGCATGGCCACCAACAAGTGGTGGAGGTCTGTGCCCAGGAACTGAACATGGGCAGCCGAAGCAGAGCGCACCCAAACTTAACCACTAGGCCACAGGCCGGCCCCTGGGAGCAATTTTTGTTATATTTGGTCTCTTGTCCTCAGTTCCTGAAAATGCTTCGGGGCCATAAAGGTGAAATGGGTGTCTTGTTTATGTTAATGAGGTGACTTTTGGACCCCACCCAAGGGTGAGGGTGGTCGCCAGGAGAACCAGCCATGTGATCAGAGGAGTAGAACTGTCAGCCCCACTCCCTGATTTCTGGGGAGAAGCAGGGTGCTTGAGGTTGAATCAACTGCCAATGGCCAATGACTCAGTCAGTCATGACTGTGTAATGAAACCTCCATAAAACACAAAAGGTCAGCTTGTGGGCCCTCTTTTTTTCAGGGAGCTTCCACATTAGAGACCCAGAACACTTCCAGGTGCCACTGTGCCAGGCCCCAAGCTCCACGAGGACAGAAGCTCCTTTGTTGGGTACCTTGCCCCATGTATCCCTTCATCTGGCTGTTGATTTGCATCCTTTAATATCCTGTGTAATAAATCGGTAATCTAGTAAGCAAACGGATTTTTTGAGTTCTGTGAGGCATTCTAGCAAATTAATTGAACCGAAGGAGGGGGTGGTGGGAACCTCTGATTTATAGCCAATTGGTCGGAAGTACAGGTAACAACCTAGGCTTGGGACTGGCCTCTGAAGTGGAGGGTGGTCCTGTGGGACTCAGCCTTTTGCCTGTGGAAACTGATTCTGTCTCCAGGTAGATAGTGTCAGAATTGAGTGGAATTCTCGGACACCTGCTGGCATCTGAGAACTGCTTGTAGGTGTGGGGAAGCCTCCACACACACACGTTGGAGCTGGGTCCAGGGAGCCTCTGCACCCACATTTCTAGAAAATGCTCAGTTATTCTTGGAGAAGCTGTATTAGAGCTGGTGCTCTCCTTTTCCTCCTCTTTTAAAACATTCTTTAAAATTATTTAATATCTGGTTATTTATTGAAAATTAAGAAAAACTCTAACAGGGAGGAAATCACATTTTCACTATCCAAAACACACACACATACACACAACTAATAGTAAGTTATTTCTGATCTTTTTTCTATATATAAAGTTGCATCCTAAAATTGTTATAACCATTCTACATATACAATTTTGCATCTTTTTTTTTTTTTTTTTTTTTTTGCTGAGGAAGATTTGCCCTGAGCTAACATCTGTGCCAATCTTCCTCTATTTTGTATGTGGGTTGCTGCCACAGCATGGCCACTGCTGAGTGGTATAGATCCACACCCGGAAACAGAACCTGGGCTGCTGAAGCAGAGCACACCAAACTCAAGCACTAGGCCATGGGGCCGGCCCCCAATTTTGCGTCTTTTATCTGTTAACATTATATCCAAAATATTTTCTTGTGATATAACCTAATTTTGTAAGAAATATGATACCACGATTTCATTATAGTACAATATACACCACATAACATAAAATTTACTATTAGTGACTTTGTGTGACTGTGACTCTGTGTGACTATTAGTGACTGTGATTAGTACATTCACAATATTGTGCAACTATCCCCACTATCTAATTCCAGAACATTTTCATCACCTCAAAAGGAAACCTCATACCCATTAAGCAGTCATTCCCCTCTCTCCGGCCCCTGGCACCCACTAATCTGCTTTCTGTCTCCACGGATTTGCCGATTCCGGATATTTCACACAAATAGAATCACACAATATGTGGTCTTTCTGGGTGACTGGCTTATTTCACTTAGCATAATGTTTTCACGGTCCATCCATGTTGTCGCATGTGTCAGCACTGCATTCCTTTTTATGTGATAATGTTTTTAAATTTTACTCTTTGGCTCAAAAATCTCATATGGCTCCCCGTTGCCTAACCAAACAAAGCCCAAGCTCTTTCACACGGCATTCACTGTTCTACAAAATCCTACCGGCCGTTCTTACCTGCACCAACCTGCTCTACTTCTTGCCTCTGCACCTTTGCCTAAGCTCCAATCTCTAAATCCATGGTTCTCAAATCACAGTCCCCAGACAAGCAGCATCAGCATCACCTGTGAAGTTGTCATAGATGCAAGTTCTAGGCCCTCCCCACGCCACAGAATCTGAGAGCAGATCCTGTGTTTTACCAAGCCCTCCGGTGATTCTGATGTTTACTGACATTTGAGAACCACTGGTCTAAATCACAGCACCCCTCAGAGTCTAGTTCACTCACTTCATCCCCAAACCTTCCTGCCTCTCTCTTCTCTTACCTCCCATTGGACATTATGATACCTCCTTGGGAGGACTGCTCACTTTTTACACTGTGTCATAGTCACATCTCCATTGTTAGAACTCACTGTGTCATTTATTTCATCTAAACACTGAGAAGGAGGTTGGACAAGATGACTTTGAAGGATGTCTGTGGCTGAGATTCCAGGCATGAGCTCCCAAGGGCAGGTCTGGCACTTTCTTGTATCTTTCGTTGCACATTGCAGCTGAAAGCGTGGCTCCCGAGTGACATGTGACAAACTTCCACCAGTCTGCAGTCAAACAAGAAAGGAAAAAAGATAATGTAGTAAGCCCTCCTTATGCTAAACGTATCCAATTGTGTTATCCTGAGATTATGACTTTCCTACTTTGTGGGTATTATAGTGTCTTTTCTTTTATGAATAGTAATGATAATAGAGGAAATGTTTGGATTTGGGGTTATATTTATTTTTTCTTGTTGCATACAAGTCTATTATCAGACGAAGGATATTCTTATTTTACTGCTCTGTCTGGCCTATAAAGATAATGGGCTTAGGGGGCGCTGCAGTCAGAGCAGCATTTGGTAGCGTCAATCTGGAACTATCCAGGAGTTCCTGGCTTCTGCACAGTTCAGGAGCCATAGTTGGGCCATATTCAACTTCAAAGCTGCTCTCCCCTCCCAAATGTCAGTGTCTGCTGCAATGTCTCAGAGCCATAGCTCAGATCAGAGTTCAGAGTGCTCAGCTAGGAAAGAATGCAAGAAACACAGACAGGGAGCCCCCAGTGCTTGGGTGAGGAGGGTCTGCAACATCCATGGGGGAAGGCATTTTGAAGGAAAGCAAGCCTCCTAACACACACACATGCAGATAGACACACACACACTAACTAGAGTTATAGAAACAACTGTTGAGTACTCTTAAAGTTTGAACTTGAGAAATTACAGATGGAATGTCTGTGAAATCCCTGAGACTGGTTTTAAACAATAATCCTACTCCATGGGCCCATCTCAGCAGAGATCAGCATATTAAGCCCCACCAGAGACTAAGCAAGCAGGAGCAAACTTCCAGAAGAGCAAGAGGAGACGGGGCAGATATCACTCCCCGAGCCAGGACTGGTGAGAGAGCTGGAGATGGTTTACAGTATTTATGTTTGAGTTAACTGATGGTAAACTCAATGCAACTCCTTCCAAAGTGAGTTCAGTTTTTCTCATTTATTCCTGTTGCTATATTTACAAAGTCATAAATAAGTTAAAGAGTCCTATAGCAGATGCTTTTTTAGAAAGTCTGGCAAGTTCAGAAAGACTCTTTCCTCTAAAGAATGCTCCCTCTACCAAAAAAAAAAAAGAAGAAGAAAAAGAGGAGGGCCAGGCAGCTATTTTACTACATACCCAACTCCCTGGTCACTGATCAGACCACAGGTGGATATGGGTGGCGTCTCATCTGGGACACGCCAACCAAATTATCTCACAGGAATTTGGAATTGAGGCCCTGAGATTCTACTCAGTTTCTATGTGCAACTGGAACGAAGGCAATATCAACTCAGGTGCTATGGCATAAGCCACATGCATGAGGTAGAAGAGGGTGTGAAACCAATTTGTAGAGAGACAAACAGGTTTTGACCATTTCTCAGGGGGAAGAGAATGTCTAGGAAACGGCTGTCTCTGTTCCGGTCAGCCCTCCTATTCTTGGGTCTGGCTTCTCCTGAGGGCAGCCACGTTCCCTGACTTGGATCTTTGAACTACCCATGAAACCTAATATATTCCCCTTCCTCACTCCAGTGGGAAGTGAGGTTCAGTTTCTTACAGCCCAAAGAAACTCAACCAAGGCAGACCCTTTCAGGCATACCCAACCCCAAATGACAATGCCAGTCAAGATTCTGGTGTCCCAAGAGGGCAAACCAGGTCTATGTTACTAGAATAGAAGGGACCCTCATAGGGCCCCACAGACATGCTGGCATGACACTGGTCCTAGCAACCGGTGGAAGCTCAAGAAATAGTTAACAAGTCAAGTTACCAACCAACAGCTTGAGAAGAATATTTGAAAGATAAGTGTGTTAGATCTAGAGATGATTAAGAAAAACATGGCAGCAACCTTCAAATATCACAAACATGTTCATCGAAATGGGAGAAAGATTGGTTCTCAGTTTATTTCTCTTTGGATTCGTCCCTTACCTCATTTGAGAGGGAAAAAAGAGGTGGCTAAATTCTTAGGTGCTCCAGATGGCAAAGTAACAAAGAGTGGAAGCGTCAGAGCAGCCCGTGTCAGCTCACCTAGAGGAGAAACTTACTCTTGACAGAGTTGTCCAGGGTGGACTAGGTTCTGGAGGGAAGAGGCAGCTGTCTTCCTCTCTCCCCTGAAGGCTCGAAGCAGAGGCCACCTGCAGGAACGTTAGTGACCCAATTCCCCACCAGGAGCCCAGAGTGGTCCCCAATGTCTGTCCAGTGCCTCACGCCAGCCTGCCACCATCTTCACTTCTCCACTGAGAACAAGAGCAATGTGTGTGTTCACACAGTTGAATGTGGCCAATTAAAAAAAAATTTCACTCAGAGGGGGCAGCCTGGTGGCGCAGCGGTTAAGTTCACACTTGGCAGCCCAGGGTTCGCAGGTTCGGATCCCAGGCGCCCGCCAACGCACTGCCTGTCAGCCATGCCGTGGCGGCGTCCCATATAAAGTGGAGGAAGATGGGCACGGATGTTAGCCCAGGGCCAGTCTTCCTCAGCAAAAAAAGAGGAGGATAGGCGGTGGATGTTAGCTCAGGCTGGTCTTCCTCACAAAAAAAAAAAAAAAAAAAATTTCACTCAGAGATAATAAACTGCCTTTTTCTTTGAGGTAAAATGATGTTTTTACTGACATAAACAGTATGGAATAATAGATGAGTTTTTGATTTTTTTTTCTTTTGATGAGGAATATTGGCCCTGAGCTAACATCTGTTTCAATCTCCCTGTATTTTATATGTGGGATGCTGCCGCAGCACAGCTTGAAGAGCGGTGCCTGGGTCCATGCCTGGGATCTGAACCCATGAACCCCAGAACACCAAAGCAGAGCATGGGAACTTAACCACTATACCACAGGGCAGGCCCTGAGTTTTTGAATTTTTTTATATCAGTCTTTACTAGACAAAATACAGAGTTAGCAACTTTATGCCAGTATCCCTATTTTTTGTTTTGTTTTGTTCTGTGTGTTTATATATTTTTATTTTTTAACTTATATTTCTCCATAAAATCCAAGAGTCTGAAGATACTGAACTTTATGACTTTAAGCCCTCTTCCAACTGTGGATTCTAGACTGTCTTAACACCTTGTGTGGACAAGTAGAGGAAAGCAACATGGTCTCTCTCTAGCACCTCTCTTGACTTGTTCTAATGTTCTAGCCAAGCTGCTGCCAGAAGGGGGAATTTATAGTGTTACACTGAAAGTGTCCGTGGAGTTTTGCCTCAAACTTTTTATTTTGAAATTTTTCAAATCTACAGAAAAGTTGAAAGAACAGAACAAATCATTCAGATATCCTTCACCTAGATTCACCAATTGAAAATATTGACCACTTTTGTACTCTCTCTCACTGCATATATGTAAAACACTTATATACGTTTCTTCCGCTGAACCATTTGAAAGTAAATTAGACTAGTCACCACATTTCACCCCGACACTTTAGCATGTATCTCCTAAGAACAAAAACATTCTCACATAAAACTATAATAACATTATCATCCCCAAGATATTTAACATTTAACATTGATAAGCAATTAATTAACATTAATTATAGTAATGATTATTATAATAATTAATTTGTTGTATTAATTAATATCTAATATACAATCCACAGTTTCATGCCTTGTTCTATCTTTCACGATTTTTGACATTTTTCAGCACTGGTTGTCTTGTGGAATGTCTTCCACAATCTGGACTTGTCTGATTGTTTCCTCCTAATTAGATTCAGGTTAAACATTTTGGCAAGAGTACTATAAAAGTGATGTTGTATCCTTCCCATTGCACCATTTCAAGGGGCACAGATGTAAATTTATCTCATTATTGGTGATGCTAACTCAGTTAAGGTGGTGTCCACCAGATTTCTCCACTGTAAAGGTATCTTCTCCCTTTGTATTTAATAAGTAATCTGACACAATAAGGGTTTCAGATTCACCTTTTACTTTACTTGCCCCAGACCTGTAGTCAGCTGTTTCTCTAAGGAGCCTTGATTCCTTTTAATAGAGGATGGTATGTAGACACCACATTTTGGTGCTGGGTGTTCAAATAATATTGGAAAGGGCATATAGGCCCTTTCAGTGGATTAGATTAAACAAATGTGGGTTCATACTAATACACCTACAGCCCTTCTTTCTCACCTCCCCCCCCCGACTTATTTGTACTTCCCTCTCCTCTCAGTGAGAACCCTGGTTCCCAACAACACATAACATATCTATCCTGCAATGTACAGAAATAGTTCCAATATTGCTAAATTAATACCACTTTCAACAACAAAACTAGTGAGGAAATTCATAATTTCTCTGCAGTTATTTTTTTCTTCACATCTACTAAAGGTATACAATCAGAGTACTTAGTTCAAAAGCTAATTGAATTAATTGTTTTTTCTGTGTGGTTATGTAATCATTGGATATACAGTTAGGTTTATTAGTTTCTGTTTATATTCAATTTCAGGTTAATTTTGTTTTGTTTTGTGCTATGGACTGAATTGTGCCCCCACTCCAATTCATATGCTGAAGCCCTAGCCCCAACATAACTATATTTGGAGATAGGATGATAAGGAGGTAATTAAGGTTAAATGAAGCCATAAGGGTGGGGTCCTGATCTGATGGGATTAGTGTCCTTATAAGATACCAGAGAACTTACTCACTCTCCCTACTAACGCGCTGAGGAAAGGCTGTGGAAGGATGCAAAAAGTGGGTGGCAATCTGCAAGCCAGGAAGAGAGCCCTCACCAGACACTGAATCAGCCAAACACTGATCTGACTTCCAGCCCCCAGAACTGTGAAAAAATAAACTTCTGTTGTTTAAGTCCCCCAGTCTATGATATTTTGTTATGACAGTCCAAGATGACTAACACATTTTGCTTTGTTCTTTTACATACTGTTGATTTCTTATAGGACTCTGGATCATCCTCTTCTCTGGAAGAATAGGGTCCTCACCAGAATGAACATACAAATAAATAATAAAAATAATAGGCAAGCATATGTGCATCAGATATCTCTGCATAAATTATGGTTATTAATACCTCCTAAGACTGTTGGAGCAAATCAGACAGTATATGAGACAATTCTGCAGGGAAACCAAGCCTAAATGAGAGGTTAACCTGGAATATCAGCTGATAGGTGACAAAACCAGGATTGAAAGTCACATTTTTCCTAGACCCAAAGCTTCTGCTTTTAAATAACATGATATACTTCAAGGAATAATAAGAGTTAATAAAGATTAATAAGAATTTCAGGAATTTTAATGAGCCCATAGAAACACTATTCACTATGCGTTTATAAATAATAGATAAATGTATGCATGCATATGCTTTTTCTCATATGCATAAGGGAAAATGAACAGATTGACTTGAATCTATCTGCATAAGGGAGAGAGCACAACTGAATGCATTGGGATTGATGGCCAATCTCCAATACCAAGACCTCCCAAAGGTACTCCTTATCTTAGTCTCTCAGCAAAGCATTTTTGGGGAAAGAACTCACCCTTAGGAGACAAAGAATTGATGTATCCAAGTCCACCCAAGAAATCTCAAGGTTGCTTCAATTTCCCCCATTTCAGGGAGGTGGGAAAGGGCTGTGATGACCGTGCCAACACCCACAGTGGAAGAAAAGAAAGATGGCACAGGGTCACATACTTCCCTTTGAGAAGCCTGGTCAGGTGGCCCTGAAAACTCTCTAAGGAGACGGCATTCATAATTGAGATTTGAAGCCTGGAGAACCTAGGTTGGGCCCCTTTCTTGGTATCATTTTTAGAAGAACAGAAGTGCCAACATTGATCCAAGAGACAGGAACTTCAAGCATCTAAGTCCAAGGTTGCAGCTCTCCCCAAGACCAGATCACCTCTGCCCTTTCCTAAATTTGGCAGCAAGAGTCAATAAATTCCCCATATGGCTTAGACTAGGTGCAGTTGAGGTTTATTTGCAAACAAAAACCTCTAACTAGTACATACATCACTCTTAACCCTCACAATGGTCTGTGGAGAAACTAGTAACATTTTGCTGTTTTGTGATGATAAAACTAAATTTCAGATGCCTTAAGTAATTTATTTTTAAATAATAAATTCAAATATTTAGCAAATGGCAGGCAGGATTTGAACCAAGGCCCTTGTGTTCTTGCAGAGTTGTTGAGGCTGAAGCACTTTTCACTAGATGACATCGTTGAATATATATTATTCAACAACTCTATTAACAAAAACTTTATGTTTACTGAAAAATAGATTATAGCACATGTTTTTTCCTCACTTCTCAGTTATTATGACAGGAACAAGGAGAGTGTATTTTGAGCACCTACCACATGCTAAACGCTTTCAAATGTGTGAGGTCTTTATCCCTCCCAGCAAGCCAATGAATCATCCCCATGTTATAGATGAGAACACTGAGTTGCAGTAATTACCCAGAGTCACACAATAAGTAGCAGGACTAGGATATAAACAATTTCTTCTGACTAAAATTCTGATATTTTTTTAACTCTACTAAATTACTTCTTCCTAGTGTAGAATTTGATTGTTTTATCCCAATCCACAATTCAAGGCACTAACAATCACCTAGTGGCCTCTGTCCAGGGAGTGAAGAGAGAGCTTATGAGAAACTGACCAGCTCTATGGACAACTTTCCATGTTCAACCCTGTTTCAGTGGTGGAAACTATCATTTCCAAGCAATTACCTAAAGCTCAGCTGAGAGCTACTCATGACTTTAATATTCATCAACAATAACAGATTTACAAAAACCAGAGTAAGTGTCCAGGCAAATAAATCATTTTGTTTATATGTTATAATTGTCTTGGCTAAAAAAGTTTACATCTTTTTATATAAAAAAGTTACATAAGAACCAATAGTAGAACACAGTTTGGAGGCCCAAGTGTTTTCTCTCATGACCCATTAAATATCCTAGACTACTTCCAAAATATTTTTATCTTTCCATGACCATCAATTAAGTTTCTTCTCGACAACAGTATTAGGTTCCAAGTTAAAGCATCAGTATTTAAAATTATAAACAGGTTCCTTTGCTTTTAGTGTGGCCCATAGACTCACACAATTTGGGGCACTGAAGGGATGGAAAAAGAGCTTTACTACTTCCTTTGGAGGACTCCAAACAGATTTATCTTTTTCTTTTTAAATAAAATTTTAATTAAGGTATAAACATACATGCAGAAAAGCCCACAAATCATAAAGTGAATAGCTTGATGAATCATCACAAATTGAACACACTCATGTAATCAACACCCAGATCAGGAAATACCACAACCTTAGGCTCATCCCCACCTTGTCCTCCTCCAAGTCACTACCTCTCTCCAAAGGTAACGACTACCCTGGCTTTTAATACAATACATTTGTTTTGCCTGCTTTTGAATTTTATATAAATAGAACCATACAATTAGGTTGGATACATACCTAATAATGGCATACCTGGGTCATAAAATATGAATGCATTCAGCTTTAGTTGATGCCACCAAACAGTTTTCCAAGTTGGTTGTACGAATTTACAGTTCCCCTAGTAGAGTATGAGACTGCCAGTTTCCCCACATCCTTACCATTACTTGGTATTTCCATCCTTTTCAAGAATTCTAACCAATTTGGTGGGTGTGTAGTAGTATTTCATTGTGGTTTTAATCTGCATTTCTCTAATGACTGATGAGGTTGAGCCTCTCCTTATGTTCTGTGGCCATTTGGATAATCTCTTCTATCCTGCCATTAAATAAGGGAAATCCTCAAAATCTTGGTCCTAGAGAGTCTCTTCTCATCTCACTCTTATACTCTCTATTCCAGTAACTAATCTTTATCTGTAGCTCAAATTATCTGCCCTTTCATTTTGACTTCTTCATTCACTTAGTAAACATTTACTCAACTCCTACTAAGTATAATCCTAGGCACTGAGTACACAATGGTGAAAAAAAACAGACTTGGAATCTGCAAAGAACACTTAACACTCAGCACTAAGAAAATGAACAACCCAATTTAAGACTGGATAAAAGACCTGAACAGACACCTTACCAAAGAAGATATACAGATGGCAAATAGGCATACGAAAAGATTCTCAACATCATACATTATCAGGAAATTGCAAATTAAAACAATGAGATACCGCTACTCACCCGTTAGAATAGCTAAAATTCAAAATACTGTCAACACCAAATGCTGGTGAAGATGTGGAGCAACAGGAACTCTCATTGCTAGCGGGGATGCAAAATGGTGCAGACACTTTGGAAGACAGTTTGGCAGTTTCTTACAAAACTAAACACGGGGCCAGCCTGGTGGCTTAGTGGTTAAGTTCGCACTTTAGCAGTCCGGGGTTCATGAGTTCCCCTGGCGCCAGCCGATGCACTGCTTGTCAGCCATGCTGTGGCGGCGTCCCATATAAAGTAGAGGAAAATGTGCACGGATGTTAGCCCAGGGCCAGTCTTCCTCAGCAAAAAGAGGATTGGCAGCGGATGTTAGCTCAGGGCTGGTCTTCCTCACAAAAAGGAAAAAAAAGAGAAACTAAATATATTCTTACCATATGATCCAGCAGTCGTGCTCCTTGGTATTTACCCAAGGGAGTTGAAAACTTACATTCACACAAAAATCTGCACATGGGAGTTTATAGCAGCTTTATTCATAATTGCCAAAACTTGGAAGCAACCAAGATGTTTTTCAGTAGGTGAATGGATAGATAAACTGTGGCACATCCAGACGATGGAATATTATTCAGCACTAAAAAGAAATGAGCTATCAAGCCATGAAGAGACAAGAGGGAACTTAAATGCATATTACTAGTGAAAGATGCCAATCTGAAGGGCTACATACTGTATGATTCCTACTATATGACATTCTGCTAAAGGCAAAAGTATGGAGACATTAAAAAGATCAGTTGCCAGGGGTTGAGGAGAGGGAGGGATGAGTAGATGGAGCACATGGGATTTTTAGGGAGTGAAACTATTCTGTGTGATACTATAACGATGGATATATGTCATTATACATTTGTCCAAAACCCAAAAATGTACCAACCAAGCGTGAACCCTAATATAAACTGTGCACCTAGGGTGATAATGATGTGTCAGTATTGATTGATTGATTGTGACAAATGTACCACTCAGGTGTGGGATATGACAGTGGGGAAGGTTGTGTGTGTATTGGGGGGAGAGGGCATATGGAAACTCTCTGTACTTTATGCTCAATTTTTCTGTGAACCTAAAACTACTCTAAAAAATAAAGTCTATCTAATTAAAAAAAAGAAAAGACTTGGTCTGTTCTTACATTCTAGTGACAGAGACAGTTGTTAATCAAATAAGGATGCAAATATATGTAAAACTGCAATCAGTAATTGCTCCAAGTGCCACAAAGGTGAGGTATATGGTGCTGTGAGGTTTATGATAGGCATGGAGGTCAGGGAAGGTAGCCCTGAGGAAGGGACAATTGACCTGGAATCTAAAGGAGAGGTAGGGGATCACTGGGCAAAGGCAAGAGGAAGAAGGATTTGGGGCAGAGGAGCCACATATGCAAAGGCACTCGAGGGTGGTATCTCTGAGGAACTAAAAGGCCAGGGTGGCTGGAGAACGGAGTGTACACAGATGATTTCAAAATCATCTTCAGTTTTGACCTTTCCTCTGAGATCCAGACTCTTATATCTAACTACCTACTGACATGTCCACTTTGGATGTCTGTTGGGCCCTAAAGCTCTACATGAGCTTCCTCTCCAAGTCTGGTCTTCTTTATCCTTGTACTGGTGCAGTGATTAGAACCATCCCCCATGCCCCTCAACAAAGATCTGTCCCTTTCACCTTCCTGACTTTTCTCCAAGTCATCCGCTTCTCTCCGTCTCCCGTCTCTACTGCCACTGCTGTGAAGGGGGCCACCACGGTCTCCTTTAAGACGACTGCACTAACACCTGACTGGTCTCCCTACAGGCAACTCTTGCCCTCCTCGGGCACTTTCCACACTTCCTGGACTGAAGCCTGATTATATCATCTCCTTGGCTTTATTTCAAACCCAGCAATGATCTCCCATTGCTCTTGGGATAAAGACAAACATTTGTGACCTGGTCTAACACGTGCATGATCTGGCCTGTGCCCACTTCTTCTGCCCCATGCTGCACCCCTCTCTCTCATTCTGCACTTCAGTCCCACAGCTCTTCTCTCAGGTCCCTGAATGTGCCATGCTTCCTGCGACCTTTGCACAGGCTCTTTCTTCTCTGGGATGTTTTCCCCTCCTTTCTGTCTGTAATCACTTACACATCTTTCAAATCTCAGCTCAAACATCCTCTCCCCAAAAAAGCTTTCCCAAACTCCAGACTAGATCAATTCCCAGCATCCACTCTCAGCACTCTCACTGCCTTTCCTCCACAACACTTGGCACATATATTGTGTGATTCTGATCAATGTTTCTCTCTCTCAAGAAACAGTGATGTCCATGAATGTGGGAAAATGTTTCCATTTTTATGACTTCATATCTTAGCACAGTTTTACATAATAGACATACAACTGATATTTTTTCAACCAATAACGAGTACCCTCATTGCTATCCTCGGTTATCTTAGCTTTGGAGAAGTCTCCTCTCATTAGAGGGCCCACCCATGAAGGAGTAAAGGCATCTTCCTTTGCGGTATGGTATCATATGAAGGTTACCATAGGGCCCCACTTCCCCTGAAATAATTTCTATCAATTTGCTATGGCATTTTAGATTCCCACTACTAAAGTCATTCCTGTTAGTTAAAGCCACCAGAACTGTCCTGTCCAGCAGCCATTAACCATGCATGGCCGCTGAGCGCATGAAATGTGGCTAATCCACATTGAGATGTGCTGCAGTGTGAAATACACAAGATTTGAAGACTTAGTGTGAAAAAAATTCAAAATATTTCATTAATGTGTTTATTGATTACATGCTGAAGTGATAGTATCTTGGATACAGTGGGTTAAATAAAATATATTATTAAAATAAATTTAACCTGTTTCTTTTTACTTTTTCAAATGTAGCTACTAGATAATTTAAAATTGTATATGCAGTTCACGTTATATCTCTATTGGACAGCGGTTCTCTAACACATAACTTTCAAAATATAAAAATTACTGCATCATTAACATTCTCCAACCAATTAGCATGGATTTTTTAAAATATTTCAAGATCACATTCAAGTGAAACAGATCTGGGAGCAATTTTGTGTTATAGAATAAGAACCAACTCGGGAGCTAGCCTAGGCCAGAAAAAACTGGTAGTTAGGGGGAGATATTGATCGAACAGCTTCAGGGATATCTCATAAGGTCAAGAGGGGAAACACATGAGGGACTCAGGAAGGGACTGGACTTGGAAGAGGAGAGTTGTCTGGACCTGCTTTTTTGCATCTGTCAGTACATCTGCTTTGTTCTTCTTTCTGTCTTCAGGCTGGGCTTCTTTGCCTGTCCCATCCACATGGCAGGACCTGACTGGCACACCCCTGAAATTTTCCCATTACAATGATAGCCACACACGAGCTAAGAGGCTGGCTCTCAACTTCCCCCACACTGCAAGTTGGCTGTGCTGAAAGGGGGCATCCTCTAGGATGGGGCACTCAACAGCAGAGGTCACCAAGAACTGGGAACGATGAGAGAGGAGTCCCAAAATACAACATGAAGGCAACAGTTTGCCTACTCACCAGGCTCTGTCTCAGCTAGAATCAGCTTGGAATGGAAAGAACCTAAGGAGGCCTAATTTTTCTGGGCATAGGTGGGAAGGGATAAGGAGCCAGATAAAGGCCTCCAGGAAATCTAGGGCAGACCAGTGAGAACCCAGAAGCACAATCAGAACAGAGGCAGGAGAAGAACTGACATGCCTGACACTTGGCCTTCACTACCTCTGAAGAAGAGAAACAGACAGAGAACAAATGAACAAAGATGAAAGAGTTAAATCTGCCTCCTAAGCCTTTCTTTTCCAGGAACTGACATAAATTCTGTCTGTCTGCCTACATGGAGTTGTGGTTAGGAACACATTTTTGAGGGATTGGTTTGGTTTCAATGTTTTCCAGTGTCTCATAAAAACAGAACTATAAAAGTTGAGTATTCAAAGACTTTTGTTTGGGTTTTGAAATAGGAACATTTTGAAATACTGAATATGTTATTCTTTAACATTATTATTTTACTTAAAGGGGTACTCTTTACGTAAAACCAAATTTTCAGCTACTAACATAAACACTTTAACTAGTCTTCCTTTTTACTCTAAAGCCAGTTCCAGATATTGCAATTTTAGAGGGAAGGCAGAGGAAAGAAGGGAAGGAGAGAGAAAGAGAGAGAGAGAATACACCACAAATAAAGTGAAATTTGAGACAGTTATGCATGTTCTTCCTGAATATAGAAATTAAAAAGGGGGTTCTAGACTTCTGCTTCTGGCCAAGATAGAGTAACAGGGACCAGATTTATTTTCCTGTCTAAAACAACCACCCCCCCCCAAAAAAAAAAAAACTGGATTAAGAAACAAAAGTCACAGGCCGCCTGGTGGCGCAGCAGTTTAGTTCGTGCTTTGGCAGCCCAGGGTTCACAGGTTCGGATCCCAGGCGACCACCAACGCACTGCTTGTCAGCCATGCTGTGGCGGCGTCCCCTATAAAGTAGAGGAAGATGGGCACGGATGTTAGCCCAGGGCCAGTCTTCCTCAGCAAAAAGAGGAGGATTGGCAGCAGATGTTAACTCAGGGCTGGTCTTCCTCACAAAAAAAAAAAAAAAAGGAAACAAAGGTTTCAAGACACTGGATTTGGGCAACAAAGAACAGTGATCCATAAGAGATGAGAAACAAATGAGATGAGCTCTACAATTGCCCTATCTTGTAGCCTTGAGGCAGTTTCCAGACAGTGGTGCAGAGCAGGAAAGACAGTCAAAGCCTGGTGGATTCCCTGAGTTGTGGAGATAGAGATTAGTCTGGGGAGACCAAGGCAGCTGGAGTTCATAGGACTGAGTACCAGACAAGAGAGAGCTTCACAAAGAGAGAACTCCAGAGATCTGCAGAGGATCTCCCTTGAATGTTCAGCAGAGTATCTACTGACCAGAACATTCATGTGAACAAATCATCAGGGACTGGAGAAAGAACCACCTGGAAGAATTAGAGGGAATAGTGTGATAGTGTCAGAGTTGAATTAAAATGTAGGACACCCGGCGGATGTCAGAGAATTACTTGATGTGAGAAGAACACCCACACTGGTAAACAGAAGTAGTAGAAGTGAAGTAGTATTGAGAGTACAGAAGTATTCTGTGAGTAAAATTACTCACAAAATTGAGGAGACACAGGAGAGATTTTCCTATTCAGTGGGATATCTGCCAAATCTACTGCCCATTCCCCCTCCCCCGGAAAATATAAGCAACCAAGATTGATCATTCATCAGATGTAAACATGGAGGCACAGCATCGCCCATTCATGCCATAAATCAGTTGCAAACTCTTTTGGAGTTTCATTAACATGGAAAAAGAGGATATTTAAACAGCATCAGGGTGAGCCACACTGGATAACCAGTTTAATGAGCAGAAGTTGCTACTCAAAAGCTAAGAAGTACGTCCCTAAGAAGTCTTGCATTTCTTATCATTTCAGGATAGGACTTGTATCCCTTTCTAACATCTAACATTCCTTTTTTCAGCTGGAATTCATTTTTCCCCATATATTGTCAATAGACCTTGGCCTTCTCTATTATTTTTGAAGAGGAAAACTCCCTGGGGCCAAAAAATTCCACTGATCCTTGATCCAATCAAGGCTTTCAAATGTTCTCTGTCAAATGAATATTGAAAAGTCACTAGTGGATAACCCAAGGTAAAAACCCTATCCCCTTAATGTTGAAAATTTCTTGCTGACCTGATGTTGGAGGTGGGAGGAGTATAGAGAATAAAAACTATGGACCTGGGCTTAATTTATTTAAAGGTTTGGTTAAAAATAAGTTTGCTGCTTTGAATTTGATAGGAAATTTTCACATACTGAGGTATATGGGGTAGCTATTCTGGTTTAAATCTGATTTGACCTAAACTAAAGAAACCTGACTTATGCCCTATCAAACATACATTGAACATCTGATTTAACCATTAAAGATTGCATTAAACATTATCTCAAGGTAAAAGAATGCACTCTGAAGATAAGAACACATATTTCCTTTCCTACCATGCCAGTATCAGTATCCTGAAGATAAGTTTCCTTTCCTGGATATCAGGGTCATGTTGATCTGCTAATTTGCAACTAAATATCTCTGAAACTTTGATGAATGTGTATCCTGAGTGTGTTTAATTTATGTTCTTTGTTCTAAAAAGGTGTAAAACTGTACTGAAAACCAAGCTTCTCCAGAGAACATTCTTCCTTTGTGAAGGCTGCCTTCCCGGGTTATAATCCTCAGCTTGGCTCAAGTAAAATTCACCTTATCTCTCTTATCTATAGAATGGTTGTTGGTTATTTGCATCAGTGAATTGTTTTAAGAGAAATCACAAAGTTGAAGTTCAGTAGTGGAAGCAAAGAGTTGCATGGGGAGGGCTGTGAGTATCTGATAACCTTCAGAGCATCTCCCCAGTGGTTAACTCACAAAATGATATTTTTTGTATGGAACATTGACCTTTTTCTCGATATTGTATAAATTGAGTAAAATCTATGCTATCTTAAATGATGTGCAAGTAGATACGATATCTAAGTAAAAACTGTGATTTTATTGTGAAATACTGCTCTGATTTCAGCCAGATTGCTACCTGTAAACATTTCTTAGAAATACTGCAGCCAGCCCGTTGGTTTCATGAGATAAGTTAAAAGTATCTAAAATTCTGCAATCCAAGACTCTTCTATCTTCTTTACCATCTAATTCTAGGAACCCAGGGACATCATGACCATTGAAGAGTTGAAGATTCCAGGTGTCCAGGTATCTGTTAAAAGTTTTAAAATTTTAAGCCTACACTTACTTATTAAAAGTGATATACCAATTACTGTACTAAGCACTAGTGTTATCTTCTTTAATACACACAATAACAGTGTCTACCAAAGCTATGAGTGCCCTGGCTTTACAGATGAGGAAATGAGACATTATGGGAAGAGCAGAGGTTGAGAGATCTGGGACTCCACCCTGCTCTTCCCTGAACTCCCTGTGTCCTTGGGCAGTTCACTAGCTCTTCATTTGCAAAGAGGTTAGACCGGCCTCTGGGTGGTTTCTAACCTCTAACATTAGATGGCAGTGATTCTAAGCTAACATGCTCTTGTATTAAGCAGTGCTCTATTAAAGCAGTGAAAAGGAAGCATCTGTGTTATAGAAACTCAGAGATGAAAGAAACATCTTTTACTGCCTTATGGAACTGCTCCAGTAGGAGGTTTTATTTCTAGTTGACATCCATTTACCACACATGATAGAAATGGTTAAATTGCTTGAGGAATTATACACTAAAATAGCCTGATACTTGCATACAGGTGAGAGCATGCCATTTGGGTAGGGCATTTCTATTATTAGTATCTAATTACCTTTCCTTGGTAGCTAAGAACTACATGACTTGTTGACTCGAAGGCCTCTTAGCTCACAAGGGCGTGGTTTTAGAGGTGGTGCAGTTCTGAAGACACCAGTGTGACAAACTATGACTAAGCCATCTTAAGACAATGCATGTAAATTATTAACTCTGATTCTAAGAACTCTATTATTCCATTAAAGATAGAGAGGCCATAACTAGGGAAACCATCCAGGTGATGATGAATGGAGCCAGAGAAAAGGCAGGGCCTGCCAATTCAGGTTTAGAATTTCAGAAGAGCATTCCTGTGAATTTGATAGTATTTATATGCTGGAATACTTCTATTTCTCTACAAAAAATATTTTTTATTTTCCTCTTGTCTAGTGTCTAACGCAGAACATAGCAGGCATTAAAAATTATTCAGTAAATAAATTTAAAAAAACTTTTCCTTTAAATTGAAAACAGATATTTCTCATACGCAATCACTTTTTCTTCTAATTTCTTTTTCTCTAAAGAGAACAAAGGAAGGAAATTATAAAGTCAAAAGTAGAAATGAATAAATTAGAATATATTTGGATAGACAAATCCAAGAGCTCTGAAAGAAATAATTTGTGTATAGATGTAAGCAAGAAAAGAAGAGGCAATTCAACACCATTTCACTAGGAAAGAGTAAGGTAATATACCCACAGTTAATATGTGAGATTTGTGTGAAAAAAATTTTTAATGTGTATGGAATAATTTTCTAAGAAAACATAAATGATCAAAACTGATATAACCAATAAAAATATTAACAGGATTATTTAAAAGTAAACTAGCTGTTTCTGAATTTCATTGGAAAGATAAACAGTAACATCCAGGAAAAATCTGAAAAAATATATATATAAAGAGGAAGTGGTCCTATCAGATATTAAAATATATTAAAAAGCTACAGTGATTAAAATTGTGTGTTACTGACACTTGAATAGAGAGATCATTGGACTGGAACATCATAAAGTCCAGACTCAAAGAATTATGAAAATTTAGTATAAGAAACAAGTGGCATTTCAAATCATGGAGGAAAGATGTTTCATCCAATACACAATATTGGGGACAAAAAGAATCACAAAGAAATCTTAAGCTAAATTGATAATGATAGCAATAATTTTAGTATTGTTGTTTTGAAATTATTTCCTATACACAGTAGGATATATATACATACATGCATATATGGGTATATGCATATATACACATATGCATGTATGTATACATATATATGTATGCTGTATGTACATATGTACCAGTTAAGAATCAATCAAAGAAGCAGAACCACTAGAAATGATGTAGAATAAAGGATTCATATATAGGAATTTGACCTTATGCAGTTATGGGAGCTGGTTAAAACAGTCTCCATTTGGCTTTTTGTTCTGCATCTGGTGTTAAGCCTGAAGTCACAGGGCCGTGGTAGGGAAGGAAAAATGCACGTGAAATGAGGGAGAACAAGGACTTCCTCCCCACCCTCTTCTCCTCACACCTGGCCCAGGATTTCGAGAAGCTTAAGAAAGAGATCCCACAGGAACTGGAGGACTCTGCACCCAAACGGTGCCCACACCAACGGGTGAGCTGGCAGAGTCACAAAAATGTGCTCGAGCCCTGACAGGGCCTAGCCTACACTTTCAGAGAGTAAGCATGGCTACTTCAAAATCACAATCTTGAAATTCTGTGATTTGAAATCACAAATTTCTCTTGTGTCCAACCCTAAGCAGAGATCTACTGGGAAGGGAATTCTGGAAAATGTAGTTCTGGTTAGCCAAATTGACATATTAGCCACCACTATACCTACACTCATACTTACACATACACACACACATTGTATGTTATATTATTTTTATTAGGTAAAGTAATTATATTAATTTTATTAGGAACCAAGCTATTCAACATGAGAGGAAAAGATACAAACATAAAATCAAGAAGTTAAGTCCATGAGATATTTAATTTGAATTGAAAAATAAATATGAACTCAAGATGTATTTTTCTTTTTCAGGAAAAAAATTAATATGCTTTGTCTATCTCTGAACTGAAAAGACCTTGAAGCAATGACAACACAGTAGCAATGAGTATACCTGGCACCCATTCTGTGGTCTCTAAAGACCATTTCCCACTAAAAGGAGCCAGGACTTCTTGGAGAAATGGATGTTTACAGGTCCAGGGCAGGAAAAGTACAAGATGAGCTTCTAATATCTTATATCAGAAAGCAAGGAAGCTGTCAGAGACTTCAAGGTTTATGTAGAAGGACACAGGAACCAACTCGAAGGGAATGTTGAAACACATTGAATATAGAAAAACTCATTAGTTCAACGTGATACTAAAAGAGAAAGAGGGAAAAAAAGCCACTCAGCAACTCATTGGATACCACTGAAAAAAAAAATAAACAAGTTGTTGAAGAACTTTCTCCAAAAAAGGTACTTCTAAGCCTGAGCTTTGGAAAAGATGGAAAAGGTCTCAATTCATTTTATGAAGGTATTCTAACCCTAATATGAAAACCTGACAAAACAGTACAGAAAAGTAAACAACCATCAAATATCACGTATGCTAGGAGCAAAATATTAACAAAGGGAATACAGTCCCATTAGAAGACTAACATAAAGTCAAGCATTTTTAGAAAACCCCGCTGCAATTTGAGATTACAAAAACAGTTCTCTGATGGTTTCTTCTAGTGCTTTTTTGGTTTCAGTTTTTACAATTAAACCTTATTTATCCCAGTGTAGGATGTGAGATATGTTACCCAGTTTTCCCAATGTCATTTTTATTGCGAAAATATTCAAACATGCACAAAAGTTGACTTTACATGCAGAATAGAATGACTTCCTGTCACCCAGCTTCAACAATTACAAAAATTTAACCACTCTTGTTTCATCCATACCCTCCCACCCATCTCCCTCAACCTGACTATTTTATAGCCATTCCAGAAAACTTAACATTCCATCAGAAATACTTCGGGATGGACTCTAAGAGATGAAAATTCTTCTTTTTTTTTTTAACATAACCATAATATATTATCTTCTCTTTAAAAAAAGGTGCTTTAATACAATCAAATACAGATTTAGTATTCAAATTTCCTTGATTGCCTTTCAAATGTCTTTTTACAATCAGTTTGTTCAAATCAGGATTCAAGCTAGGTCCAGATAATTCATCTGATTGATAAGTCTCAAGACTCCTTTAGTCTTTAACAATTTACCTCTCCTCTCCTTTTCATTCCTGCCATTTATTTGTTGAAGATGTGACAAATTTCCTGTAGAAGTTCTCACAATCTGATTTTGGTTGATTGAATTCTTGTTGGTAGTTTAATATGCCCCATATTTCCTGTAAACTGATGGTGAGAGCCTTAAGTTTGTTGACAATCAAGTTCAGTTTGAAGCACAAATGCTTCAAAGGTGGGGCTGTACATTCCCTGTTGCATCTCATGAGAAAGCACCCTCAGGTCTGGTTGTGTGACCAGTCACATCAAGATTGATCAGTGGTTCAGTTTGGTCAGCCTGACCGTCAGTAGAACGTTCCCTGCCAACTGTTCACCTACCAGCTTTACAGGCCATTCTTCATTGCATCCATCTACTATTCCATTAGAAGAGGCACGTGATGATTTTCTAATTCTATCTCCCCCCACATTCATTAATTTTGATCCTTCTATGAAGAAGAAGTTCTCCCATCAACTATTGTTTACTCTGAAACCGGACACATCAGGGAGGCAGGATAAATGCTTGACCCTTTCTCTTTATGTCTCAATTATAAAAATAACAAATTGATTCTATATCAAACTTAGGACTATCTCCCTTCTTGTTCTCTCTTTCCTGTCCCCTCTTCACCTAAGTCGACTTTTATTTATCCTTCGGAGGAATTCCTCAGGGAAGTCTGTTGGTCAAATCTCCCATCATGTGCTTTTGTAGCACCCACTACTTCTTCTGTAGCAGTTAAGAATTCTTTTGGTTGCAAATAACAGAATCGAATTTGGGAAAGCTTATGAAAAAAATATGATTTTTTGGAAAGATACTGGTTATTGCAGAATCAAAGGACTAACGCAAAAAGAGGAGTCAGGCCAGCTCTGAACACCTCAGCAGCAGGCATTCATGGACTTTCTCCTTGGAGTCACCACTCATGTGACTCAGCAACATTGACTCCCAGAGCCCGGGTGCAGGAGTTTAGCCCACTGTCCACTCAGAGAGAGCAGTTCCCACAAGAGACTGCTGTTCCTTCTAATACCAATTGCAAGTGTGGGCGGTTCCCAGGACCACCCTCAGTTTTTATAATACTGGTGGTTATGGTTTATTACAGAGAAAAGAAACAGATTAAAATCATCCAAGAGCAGAGTCAAGAGGGTCCAAACATGGACCTTCTGTCTGGCCATCCTCTCTATGTTTGTTGTGGACGATGTTAGCTCCTCCCAGTCAGGGCATGACAATACGCATGGAGTACTGCCAACCAGGGAAGCTGACCAGAGCCTTTGGTGTCCAGCATTTTCATTAAGTCTCAATCATATACTGCCCACATGACCAGCGTTTAGTCTCTAGCCCCTCCTGGAGGTCGGGCTGATATCTTTCGTCTCTAGTCCCTTCCAGAGGCAGAACTGATAGCATGTAGCCCAAAGTCCCCATCACAAATCACACTGTTAGACTGTCTGGTGACCAAAGCTCCCAGGGGAACAAAGACATTCCCATCAGGCAGGACACTCCAGGGCCAGGAAATCCCCTCCCAGCAGCCAAGGGCAAAGGCCAGACCTCTCTTTGGGTCTCTCCATTCCAAGTTTAAAATTACACATGAAACAGAAATGGATTAGTCCAGGTATACAAAACCACTTAGTTCAGACATGGCCACTGGAAAAAGGCCTTGAGATGGAGCCTTCTGTATTTCATATACACACCCCTTCCCTGATCTGTTTAGAGATGCCTGCGTCTAACACAACTGAACTATCCTCCTGTGCACCCCTTTTTCCGCAAAAGAACATAATCCTGAGTTAAACTCAGCAGCTGCCTGTGGACATCATTTCTCAGAGCCATATTCTCCAGGGCCAGGATCAGAGGCCCGGTCCACACATCTCTAGTTTGCTGAGATCCTGTTTCAGTGTTCTGCACTTTAGAGACATTGATACATTCAGGCAACTATACCACATCTGATATCAAGTAGAAGAAAGAAAAGAAAAAAAAGGACAAATTATGATAACTTATTTTAAAAAGGGAAAAGGGTGATAATTGGTTTACCCCAGCAATAAGCAATAATATGCAGACAGAAGCACTTCATTTATTTTTCTGCAACTGGTTATGAGGTTGGGCTGGTGTCATGGAATTATTTGTGTCCCCTCAAAAAGATGTGTTGAAGTCCTAACCCCCAGTACCTCATAATGTGACCAGATTTGGAAATAAGGTCTTTACAAAGGTAATCAAGTTAAAACGAGGTCACTAGGGTGGGCCCTAATCCAATATGACTGGTGTCCTTATAAAAAGAGGAATTTTGGACACAGACTTGCACAGAGGGAAGATGATGTGAAGAGGCACAGGGAAAAGATGGCCACCTACAAACTAAGAAGAGGTATCTGGAACAGATCCTTCTCGAGCGCCTTCAGAGAGAGCACGGCCCTGCTGACACCTTGATTTCAGACTTCTGGCCTCCAGAACTGTGAGGCAATCAATTTCTTCTGTTCTAAGCCACCCAGCTGTGGTACTGTGTTACAGCGGTCCTAGAACACTAACAGAGCTGGTATTTATGATTTCCTCTTCCACGGTATAGTCTTTCTTTCCCTTGACTGTGGCCCACCCTTAGCTCATTGGGTTACTCTTCTGGGTAACGAAGCCCAAACCTTACTTAGGATCTAGGTCTTCAGCCAAAACTATGAAGCCCTTGAGCATGAAAGGCCCAAAAAGCCCTATGGTCATTTCATCTTCTGATTCAACCACCATAGTACCCTGCTGCAAACTTCACTTTGACTATTTGGACAAGTGACGATTAAGGACCTACTGCCTAATTCCAGAAATAACCTAATTCCAGGTTAGTTTTCTTTGAAACGAGAGCATCACTCACTACATTCAGAGTGTAGGTTCAGCACAACCAGTCTTTGATGTTCCTGCGACCCAGAGGGGAAGAAAGGGAAAGAAAGCCCAAGAGTGGAGTTTAGAGGAACAGTATCCCACCCTTCAGGCAGGTGCAGGGTAAACTGACAGTGGAAGAGGGAGCCTCAGAATAGCTGAAGGGTCCTCAATCCTTGCGGCAAGTCTGCTAATGGCTCCCAGCAGGTGCAATAGTAGCAGCCCCATGAGAGTCATTTTTCTACGGCCTCAGGCTCTCCCAAAGAGAGCGCCATCATGGGGCCCTCCCTTTTATAGGTTGCCTGAATCTAGTTCTGACTCTCATCAAGAGCTGGCAAGCATTCAGGAGCCTGGATTGATCAGTACAAGTACCCCACAAATGTTTTTTTAATACATTTCAAACATAGTATCAAAGCCTAACTTGTCCTATAATCAGGTTGCACCGGTCAGCTTTGATCTAAGGCCATCGGGATTCCAGTCTATAGAGGACAATCTAGTGACCAAAGGAGGACACACAAGGTAAGCATCTACGTGTACTTCTGCAAACACAAAACCCTTCCGGAAGGACACATGGCTGAGTGCTAAACAAGAGTTACTGTGGTGAAGGTGAAGGATAAAGAGGAGTAGGAACTTTTAATTTTTATTTTATACTTTTCTCAATTGTTTGGATTTCTAAACATAAATATGTATTAGATTTACAATTTATCAAAAGGGTTTCTCCATTGATGGATGAAAGGATAAACAAAATGTGGTATATCTATATAATGGAATATTATTCAGCCTTAAAAAGGTAGAAAATTCTGACACATGCTACAACATGGATAAACCTTGAGGACATTATACTAAGTGAAGTAAGCCAGTCACAAAAACATAAATACAATATGATTCCAATTATATGAGGAGCCTAGAGTAGTCAACTTCATAGAGACAGAAAGTAGTGGTGGTTGCCAGGGCCTGTAAGAGGAGGGATGGGGAGTTGTTTAATGGGTACAAGAGTTTCAGTTTGGGAAGATGAAAAAAGTTCTGGACATGGATGGTGGTGATGGTTGTACATATGAACACACTTGATGTCAATGAACTGTGTACTTAGAAATGGTTAAAATGGTAAATTTTGTGTTATGAAGTTTATGCATTTTATCACAATTTTTTCTAAAAAAACTTTTCGTATTCTCTCTGTTGTAAATTGTCTCTTCTTGCCCTTTACCATTAGTTGATTTATTTGAATGAATTCTTTATATGGAAGATATTAACCTTTTTTCTTCCACATTTACTTAAAGTATATCTCAATATTTGTCACTTATTTCCTTTTTTACTTGAAATATGGGATTTTTTTGAAACTTAGAAGTTTATCATAATTATGTAGTCATTTAAAAATCTTTTCCTTTGGGATTTCTCCCACAACTTTAAGCTTCTGAAGTGCTCCACCCCTGCTCAGTGTTTTGATATTTTGGGGGTTTTTTTACATTTAATTCTTTAGGTCATCACTTGTTGCAACATAATTAATTGAATAATTTTTCTTCCCCATTAAGTTGAGATGATTCTTTAATCATATATTAAAATTTAAATATAATAAGTCAAGTTGTTTGGCTTCCTATTTTGTGCCATTGATCAGGATGTTTTGTTTTACATTGCTACAATCCTATTTAATTATTGCAGTTTTATGTGGCAGAATGTATTTTGCGAAAAATGGCTGCAATTATATTTCCCACCCGCATGGTCTTCTAGAACCTTAGCATTCCTCCATTAAGATGTAGAAGTATTCCCTCCACTTGAAATTGGGTGGACCCTTGTAACTTCCTCGAGGAATATTATGCAATGGAGGTGACCCTGGGTGATGCTGGCCTTGGGAGTCCTGAGCCATATGGAAGAAGTGCAGCTACCCCGAAGCAGCCATGTTGGAGAGACCACTTAGGGAGGGGAGAGATGCCCAGGAGCCCCACAGTTCCAGCCTCAGCAGTTTGAGTCTTCCCAGCCCAAGTACCTACCAGGCCTTGGAGTAAGCAATTCTTTAGACATTGCAGCTCCAGCCACCGTCTGACTCTAACGCCATGTGGAACCCCAAGTAAGAACCACCTAGCTGAGCCTAGGCAACTCCCAGATTTACAAGAGATGATAATAAAATGATTATTGTTATTTAAGCTACTGAGGTTGAGGTGATTTAGTATACAGCAATGATCACCAGAACACTTTATAATATGTTTTAGAGTAGTCCTGCCATGTTTTTTTCCCCAAAATTGTGCTTACTGTTTTCATCTATTTAGTCTTCCTGTGAATTTTAGAATTATTTGGTCACATTCCAACTTCCTTGTAATTTCTTTTCTTAGAGTCTATTATAGTTGTAACCATGTCCATATGGAATTTCATTATCCTTTTTGAAAAGTATATTTAAAACCTTTTTCTCTATAGCTACATAGCTTCATAATTATATTTACTTAAATTTTGCCTCTATTATTGAACATTTAAGTAATATCATCTTTTTCCCCACATCAATAATGCAATAACAAATATCTTCATGTGTGTAATCTTTTCAAATAATGGATTATCTCTCTAGAGTAATTTTTCTGAGGTGGAAATTACTGGGTCAAGGAAGCAGCAGTATTTTTAGGGGTTTGACATAGAATGCCAAGCTGCTTTCCAAAACGGTTACAACAATTTCCAGTCCCCATCAGTGATGTATACAGGTAGCACCACACTTCCTCTAGAACTATTATATTTTGTATGTTTTAATCGGCAAACAATTATGTTTTATCACTTTTGTTTGACTTGCACTTCTTTGATTACTAGTGATATTGGACATTTTCCCATTTATGAGTTGTGGATTGTCTATTCACATCCTTTATTAATGTATGTATTGGAGTCATTGTTTTTCCCGTTAACATTGTGAGTTCTTCAATGTTCAGCTCTTCTCCTTTTTTTTTGCCAAGGATAATTAGCCCTGAGCTAACATCTGTGCCTATCTTTATGTGGGTCACCACCACAGCATGGCTGACGTGTGGTATAGGTCCGCAACTGGGATCTGGGCCCATGAAGCAGGGCTGCCAAAGCTAAACGCGCTGAACTTAACCACTATGCCATGGGCTGGCCCCATTCAGTATTCAGCTCTTTATAGTGAATGCTATGGTTGCCACCCAGAACCCACTTGAAGATGGGGGCTCTCATTCCTCCACTGCCAGGCAGGGTAGCTGCTGACATTTCACAACTGCTTCCCTCTCTGGTAATTGTCTTCAGGGAAGAGAGTGCCTTGCCCAAGGTTAGGATCCCTCTCGGGGGGCACCCAAAGATGAGTCCAGTTGAGACCAACCCCCTTGACTCAACTTGACACAATTCTGAAGGGCCCTCTGAGGTCTCAGCTGCTGCTGTGTCACCACTGGGCTTCTCCCTCTGCCCAGCCCTGCTGCCCTCACTCTCTCATGGGTGCTGTTTCTAGAACCCTCCCCAATAAACTTCTTTTTCCCCAGTTTTATTGAGGTATAATTGACAACAAAATTGTAAGATATGTAAAGTGTACAGTGCGATGATTTGATATATGTACATGTGGTGAAATGATTTCCCCTTGGAGTTAACACATTCATCACTTCACATACTTACCCCCTTTTTTTGGTGAGAGCGTTTAAGTTCTGCTTTCTTAGCAAATTTCAATTATATAATACAGTATTATCAACTATAATCGCCAAGTTATACATGAGCTCCTCAGATCTTATTCATCTTATAGCCAAAATTTGTTCCCTTTTACCAACCTCTTCCCTTTCCCCCACCCCTCAGCCCCTGGCAACCATTTTCTACCCTCTGTTTCTATGAATTTGACTTTTTTTTTTTTTTTTAGATTCCACATGTAAGTGATACCATGCTGTATTTGTCTTTTTTGTGTCTGGCTTATTTCAACTTCACATGATGCCCTCCAGGTTCATCCATGTTGTTGCAAATGACAGGATTTCCTCCATTTTTAAGGCTAAATAATATTCCATTGTATATATAAACCACATTTTCTTGATCGATTCATCCATTGATGGACACTTAGAGCCAAAAATCTTCTTGTATAACAAAGTTCCACCTGAGCCTGCTGCCAGGGAACCTGATCTAAGGTGACAATTAATCACTTGTTTCCCATTGATCTGTGATTTTATTTCTCAATCTTTATCCTTTTTTTTTTTTTGCCTTTTTTGTTACCTCGGATATTGAATTTCAAGATATACATTCACATCTATCTTTTTTCTATGTAATTTCTTCTAAACTTAGGGGATCCCTCACATGCACACACCAGAGGTTCGATTAATGCTCAGTTATATTTTCTTCCAGTTTTTCTGTGGTTTCCATTTTCTTCTTCTAATTCTAATGAACTTAATTCTAATTTTTTTTATTGAGGTAACATTGGTTTATAACATTATTTAAATTTCAGGTATACATCATTATATGTTGATTTCTGTGTAGATTACATCATGTTCACCACCCAAGACTAATTACCACCCATCACCACACATACGTGCCCAGTCACCCCTTTCACTTGCCCTCCCCCACCCCTCCTCCCCTCTGGTAACTACCAATCTAATCTCTCTATCTGTGTGTTTGTTGTTGTTTTATCTTCTATTTATGAATGAGATCATATGGTATTTGACTTTCTCCGTCTGACTTATTTCACCTAGTACAATACCCTCAAAGTTCATCCATGTTGTGGCAAATAGCAAGATTTCATTTTTTTTTTATAGCTGAGTAGCATTCCATTGTGTATATATACCACATTTTCTTTGTCCATTTGTCCCTTGATGGGCACTTAGGTTGTTTCCAAGTCTTGGTTATTGTGAATAATGAAGCAATGAACATAGGGATGCATATATCTTTATGCATTCATGTTTTCATGTTCTTTGGATAAATATCCAGCAGTGGAATAGCTGGATCATACGGTAGTTCTATTCTTATTTTTTTGAGGAATCTCCATACTGTTTTCCATAGTGGCTGCACCAGTTTGCATTCCCACCAGCAGTGTATGAGAGTTCTCTTTTCTCCACATCCTCTCCAACACTTGTTATTTCTTGTCTTGTTAATTATAGCCATTCTGACAGGCATGAGGTGATATCTCATTGTAGTTTTGATTTGCATTTCTCTAATGATTAATTAGTGACATTGAACATCTTTTCATGTGCCTATTGGCCATCTGTATATCTTCCATGTCTGTTCAGATCTTTTGCCCATTTTTTAATTGAGTTGTTCATTTTATTGTTGTTGAGATGTATGAGTTCTTTATGTATTTTGGATATAACCGCTTATCAGATACATGGTTTGCAAATATCTTCTCCCAGTTGCTGGGTTGTCTTTTCATTTTGTTGATGGTTTCCTTTGCTGTGCAAAAGTTGTTAGTTTGATGTAGTCCCATTTGTTTATTTTTTCTTTTGTTTCCCTTGCCTAGACAGACATAGTATTTGAAAAGATGCTGCTAAGACCAATGTTGAAGAGTGTACTGCCTATGTTTTCTTCTAGAAATTTTATGGTTTCAGGTCTTACATTCAAATATTTAATCCATTTTGAGTTAACTTTTGTGTATGGTGTAAGACAATGGTCTACTTTCATTCTTTTGCATGTGGCTGTCCAGTTTTCCCAACATCATTTATGGAAGAGACTTTTCCTTCTCCACTGTATGTTCTTGGCTCCCTTGTCGAAAATTAGCTGTCTATAGATGTGTGGGTTTATTTCTGTGCTCTTGATTCTGTTCCATTGATCTACCTGTCTGTTTTTGTGCCAGTTTCATGCTGTTTTGATTACTACAGCTTTGTAATATATTTTGAAATCAGGGAGTATGATACCTCCAGCTTTGTTCTTTTTTCTCAGGATTGCTTTGGCTATTCAGGTCTTTTGTTGTTCCATCTAAATTTTGGGATTCTTTGTTCTATTTCTGTGAAAAATATCTTTGGAACTTTGATAGGATTGCATTGAATCTGTAGGTTGCTTTAGGAAGTATGGACATTTTAACTATGTTAATTCTTCCAATCCAAGAGCATAGAATATCTTTCCATTTCTTTGTGTCTCCTTCAATTTCTTTCAACAATGTTTTATAGTTTTCAGTGTACAGGTCTTTCATCTCTTTGGTTAAGTTTATTCCTAGGTATTTTATTCTTTTTGTTGCAATTGTAAATGGGATTGTATTCTTAATTTCTCTTTCTGTTAATTCATTGTTAGTGTATAGAAACACAACTGATTTTTTTGTGTTGATTTTGTATCCTACAACTTTACTGTATTCATTTATTATGCCTAAAAGTTTTTTGGTGGATTCTTTAGGGTTTTCTATATATTAAATCATGTCATCTGCAAATAGTGACAGTTTCACTTCTTCCTTTCCAATTTGGATCCCTTTTATTTCTTTTTCTTGCCTGATTGCTCTGGCCGGGACTTCCAATACTATGTAAAATAAGAGTGGTGAAAGTGGGCATTCTTGTCTGTTTCCTGTTCTTAAAGGGATAGCTTTCAGTTTTTCTCCATTGAGTATGATATTAGCTGTGGGTTTGTCATATACAGCATTTATTATGTTGAGGTACTTTCCGTCTATTCCCATTTTATTCAGAGTTTTTATCATAAATAGATGCTGTGTCTTGTCAAATGCTTTCTCTGCGTCTATTGAGATGATCATGTGATTTTTATTCTTCATTTTGTTAATGTAGTGTTCACATTGATTGATTTGTGGATGTGGAACCATCCCTGCATCCCTGGGATGAATCCCACTTGATCATGGTGTATGATCTTTTTAATATATTGTTATATTCAATTTTCCAGTATTTTGTTGTGGATTTTTGCATCGATGTTCATCAGTAATATTGGCCTGTAATATTCTTTTTTTGTTTGTTGTCCTTGTCTGGTTTTGGTATCAGGGTAATGTTGGCCTCATAGAATGAATTAGGAAGCTTCCTCTTCTGTTCAGTTTTTTGGAAGAGTTCGAGGAGGATAGATAGATATTAAGTCTTCTTTGAATGTTTGGTAGAATTCACCAGGGAAGCCATCTGGTCCTGGACTTTTATTTTTTGGGAGGTTTTTGATTACTATTTCAATCTCTGTACTGATGATTGGTCTATTTAAATTGTCTACTTCTTCTTCATTCAGTTTTGGAAAGTTGTATGATTCTAAGAATTTATCCATTTCTTCTAGATTATCCAGTTTGTTGGCATATAGCTTTTCATAGTATTCTGTTATAATCTTTTGTATTTCTGACTAATGAACTTAATTTTAGTGAAGGATCTGAAGCAAATGAGTAAATGCCAATTCTTGACTATGCCTCTCCTCCTCCTTTCATTTGCGATGCTTCCATTATATTTTAAATGGAGGCTGTGTTCTTACCATGTTCTGCAGCTGCAAGAAGTCTGCTAATGAACCACCACTTGAAAAGGATTTCCAATGCTATCAACAATTTCCTCCCTGGGCATGTGCATTTCAAGTGTTCTTGCCCAGCACCTCCCCTCTCCTCTCCCCTTCAGCACAGCCCAGCACTTTACCATGTTTATGAAAAAGGCTGATCCCAACACTGACCCTCCTTTACTTTCCAAGGAACTTACCCATACATTAATGAACTTTGCCCCCAAATACCAAATGGAACTTTATATTCAATACAGATGTCCATGTTTATTGCCAATTTGCTGAGAAAACATACACAATTACACTTCTTAATTTAACCAAATATTGTAAATGAGGGGGAAAAAAGTACTAAGTTAAGGTCAGAATTTCATTGTCCAGTAAGCACACTTTTTGTGTGTATTGCCAAGTGAGGATAGTATGCTCTTTTAACACACAGTCAGCATTCATGGTTTGCCAAGCAGGCACAAGGCTTATGTCAAAAGATCCCAGTGTATTTTGTGCCAACCAAGAAGTTTTTATTCAGATCTTTCTTTAGAACCTTAGCCAATGGATATATTTTCAGTGGTGTGTTTTTTCTTCGTAAGTGTTCATAAGAAACCTATTTATAACGTTTCCCATGCTAGAATTCAGAACAGGTCTGAATGGACTTCATACGGTCAAAGCTTAGGTGCCATCTAAACAACTTCTGGAACCAAATGAGGAGCCATAACATTCAGAGCTTGGCTTTCCACAAAGCCCTCTTGGTGAACTGCACACCTGTGTAACCCATAGACCGCATCCTTAGCCCTTCTGGGTTGGGGGAAGTGGAAGGGTGGATGTCCAGTGCATTCATACACATCCCGCAGGACTCAAGCAACTCTAGGTCTCCAGCATTAAAACCCATGCAGTACAGAGTTTGGAGGCATTAGGAGAGGGTGAGAAAGCCACACTGGGGACTTTGTATTCCCACTAATGCATCCGCTTGTGTAGTACTAGACAGCCCAGCCTCACTGCCCAAACTCCCTTAATAAACAATCTTCTCGTGAGCACCACTTTTTCCTCACTCAATGCTATTTGCCTTTTTAATTCCTCTTCTTCTCCCAAAATTCCTGCCTCCTCCATTTCTTTGTAGCACCATATTCCGCCTGCCCCCCAGATATTAGCAGATCCCAAACCTTCTCTGATGTCTTAGAAATTTTCCTAGCCCGCTCCTTGAGTTGTAAATCAAAGCTGCTCTCATCTCTGTCTATGTCTGCTGCCCAGTAAAGGGGCAGTACGAACACGGGAGCCTGAGATGAGATGCAGTGCGGAGAAAGAGGTTTGGGGTGATTCTCCACTTCCCAGATAAAATTTAGCTTTTTACTTCTCTTTGGTTGTTTTCAAGTATATATTTTTAAAATTACACATAGCTCACACTGCAAGAGTTAATCACTTTATCATTGCCCTCTTTGGGTTTTAGTAAGGACTCAAATCTCCATCCTAACTCCTGCTAGTATGTATAAGTTTACTATGAAAAAAAGAGTATTGTTTCACTGTGACCTTAAATTACATGGCAAAGCCTCTTCCATCAATTTGGCATTGGTAAGAGCCACACCAAAGTACCCTTTCCTAATTCCTAAGTAATCCAGCTTCATATTTTTGATGCCATCTATATATTTCCACTGATAGGAATGTTTTCACTTCTTCCCACCTGATCATTTGCCCCCCTCTATAATTGCTGTTTCCGTGTGTGGAGTGAAGAAGTTGGGGCAGCTGACTCCAAAGCCCACAGATGCCTTTGGGTAGCCATTGTACCCAATATGAGAAGTGGGTAAAAGCCACACTCACGGATGACCCAAGAGCCCTTGGTTGAGACACTATGAAAACTTCCTGGAAAAGTTTCAACATGTTTTGGCAATCCTGTTGCAGAGTAAAGTGCCACACAAGGTATTTGACAACGCATGACTCAGGCCACCATTACACCAGTACCTTCAGCATTCTTCTCCAAGACCCAAAGAAAACTACCCTACTCACCTTTGGGTCATGCAGTTACATACTGACACATCTGAAATATCATGTCTCATATATCCATTGTTAGAGAACTTTGGAGACCTGATCACCCTGTGTGTTTGCCTGAGGGGCAAGCTTAGCATGAGAGCATGAAACCAGTGCCTGATTTCCCCAGGAGACTGCCCCCAGGCCCTGGAAATATGTTGCCAAAAGGCAAGTCAGAGCAGCTAGGTGATTCAGCAGTTCCTCAGCCTGGGTGGAGGTCCATTTATGCTGCTATAAAAGTCTACCCCACCAAAAAACTCCAGGACTGTCGATAGCGATAGCATCATGTGGTGGAAACTGCTGGTAGTCAATCACCCTTTCTTCCATATTAATAGAGTTTAGACTAAGCACATCACTGCCCAGCTAGAGACTACATTTCCCAGATACCCATGAGGCCAGGTGTGGCCAAATGGCTAAGCTATTAAGTGACTAAGCATTGAGCAATTTCCTCTTCATTGCTTGAAAGGAAATTGCTTGTCCTGAACTTCTGCTTTTTGTCCTTCCCTGAAGTTGGAAAACTGAAGTGCCCAGCTTTGACCAGGCATTTGACCATGTCATGGTTTGACCAGGACTGTGAGTTAATGCAGGGGTCTTAGAACCTTTTGTGCCATGAACTCCTTCAAGAGTCTGGTGACACCTATGGATTCCTTCTCAGAAAAGTATTTTTAAGTCCATAAAAGAAAAAACACCACAAAACCCCCACTAGAGTGGCTAAAGTTTAAAAGACTGATAATCCTTAATATTTGTGAGAATGTGGAGCAACAGAACGTTTATCCATTGCTTGCTAGTAAGAGTATAATCTCATTCATCCACCTGGAAAAGTAGTCTGGAAGTATCTACTAAAGGTAAACCGGTGTTTACACTACGCCCTGGCAATCCCACCCACAGGGTTATACCCAATAGAAATGAGTGCATAGGTACACCAAAGATATATACAAGAATGTTCATAGTAGCTTTACTTATAATAGTCAAAACCAGGAACAACTCATATGTTCATCAGCAGGAGAATAGATAAATCAATTGTTTCTATTCATACAATGAAATACTACACCACAATAAAGGGAATGGATTGCTAATACACACAAAAACTTGGATGAGTCTCACAGACATTATGTTGAGTGAAAGAAGTAACACAAAAGTATGTACACATTAACTAGACATATTGTAGTGACCACTTCACAATATATACAAATATGGAATCATTATGTTGTACACCTGAAAATAATATAATGTTATATGTCAATTATGTCTCAATAAAAAAATATTCTGGGGTCAGGACAAGAGATGAATAGGCAGAGCAGAGGATTTTTAGGGCAGTGAAAATACTCTGTATGATAGTATAATGGTAGATATATGTCATCATACATGTGTCCAAATGCATAGAATGTAAAATATCAAGAGTGAACTGTAATGTAAACTATGGACTTTGGATGATTATGATGTGTCAATGTAGGTTCATCCTTGGTAAAAAAA
This sequence comes from Tapirus indicus, assembly GCA_031878705.1. Lineage (NCBI taxonomy): Eukaryota > Metazoa > Chordata > Mammalia > Perissodactyla > Tapiridae > Tapirus > Tapirus indicus. Next base: position 58,806,796 of record CM062917.1, read on the forward strand.
TATATATCATTCTGGAGAGTGATATTGATAATGGGGGAGGCTAGGCATGTGTGGGAACAGAGAGTATATGGGAAATCTGTACCTCCCTCTTAATTTTGTTGTAAATCTAAAACTGCTCTAAAAAAAATCTTAAAAAAAAATGTGTACAGACTATATGATTTCATTTATATAAATGTCAAGAACAGATAACACTAATTAATGGTAGAAATCCAAATAATAATTACCTTTGCAAGAGAGGCACAACAGGGGCCTGCCCAGTGGCGTAGTGGTTAAGTTCGCATGCTGCACTTCAGCAGCCTGGGGTTCGCAGGTTCCGATCCTGGACATGGACCTACACACCGCTTATCAAGCCATGCTGTGGCAGGTGTCCTACATATAAAATAGAGGAAGATGGTCACAGATGTTAGTCCAGGCCAATCTCCCTCAGCGAAAAGAGGAGGATTGGCAACAGATGTTAGCTAAGGGCTAATCTTCCTCACATACTAAAAAAAATTTTTTTTAATTAAAAAAAAAAGGCACAACAAAAGAACTGGGAAGGACCACAAGGAAACTTTCTGGGGTGATGAAAAAGTTCTATATTTTGATACCATTAAAATGTATAATTTCGGGGCCAGCCCAGTGGCGTACTGGTTAAGTTCGCACACTCCGCTTCAGTGGCCCGGGGTTTCACAGGTTCAGATTCCGGGCGCGGACAGACGCACTGCTTGTCAGCCATGCTGTGGTGGCGTCCCATATAAAGTAGAGGAAGATGGGCACGGATGTTAGCCCAGGGCCAGTCTTCCTCACACAAAAAAAATAATAATAATAAAATGTATAATTTCAGCTAGACGTACATTTAAGATTTGTGTGTATTTTGTTCACTCTACTGTGTATATATTATCACTCAGTGAAAAAGTAGAATACATAAGTAAATAAATAGAAAATAAAATTCTTAAAATTATAAAGAAACTATATTGAAATACATTGTTAAAATAAATGTTTAAAAAACTAATTTGTGATGTAGTAACATATATGCTCCTCTAGTGATGCATTTAATAATAAGTAACAGTAGTTCTAATAATTACCATAATTTCAAAGTAATGATGAATATAAATATTTCAAGGCAGTTGAAATTGATATAAAATATCGATTATTTGTATTGGTGATAAATTCATAAGTACTGCTAATAGTTCTATGGTTTGTTGCCTACATTCATACTTGAGGGAAATGGTAAATATAAAATGGAGATGTAATTTTTTTTTCCCATACAAATTTATGGAGCCTCTGAACTCTATAGAGTTCATAGGCTCATAGACTCTTTGGAAGTGCATAATTTTGAAAAATTATAACCCCACATACTACCCTCTATGCCTAGATCAGGTGTCTTACACATAAAACCCCACTATGAGATGATGTATCCAGAGCCTGGGCTCTAAGTCTCTGGATGGCCATCTCCACGATGGTGATTATCACTGGGCAAACAAAGACTGCCATCTAAGAGCTCCAGGTAAAAACTCTAAATCCCAATGTATATAGCAACTAAAAGTTGTGCTCATCCCACCCATCAGTGTCCCTTCCAAAAAATCAGATTGATAAGCAAGGAGGAAATTTTCTCCCTGAGAGGATTTAGAATTGTCTAGAAATCTTTAAGGAAAATCAAATCTGTAGAGTGTTTATTAATAAGTGTATTTTTGTGTTATGGAATTTGCCAATTTGAATTTTATATACTTGCAAAGTTTTTAATAATTGTGTTATTAGAGTCAGAGAAATTAGCATAGTGATTCAAACTTAAAATGTGTAACTATTTGTAATTATTTAGTTGAAGTCTCACTATGCTTTTATACTATTACAGACTATAAGCTTAATTTTTAAAGTTTTATTAGCTATTTAAGAACTTGAGAAAGTTGTTTCATTAAAGTTTGAGGTACTTAAAAAAATCAAGTATGTTATAATTATACAAACAGTTTGAAATATCTAAAGGAATTTAAGTTGTAAAAGCACCTCAAAAAGTGATGGCTAAAATGTTTCAAATTAGTAAATAGAGTAAGATACATGATTGAATGTAAATGCTTAAGAAAGGACTAGCTTTTTATAAATTTTAATTAATTGCAATTAATTTTTAACATCAAAGTAAACCCCTGGAAGATCAGCAAAAACTCTTATTTATCCCAGACCAAGCCAAGACACCATTCATGGTGACTAACTGCCCAGAAACTCCTCTTTGTGAGATTCCCACCCTGAGCTGGTTCTGAAAGTCTCCTGAGAAGCTTGTTTAAAATACAGATTACTCGGCCTCCACCCCAAACTGAATCAGGACTTGAGGTGAAGTCTGGGGGCTGTGGATTTCCTCTTCATGTACCAGGGATGAGGAGACTTCTAGTGCATTGAAGTCTGTTTAATACTAATTTCATTCATCCCCAAGCTTTCAGTGAGGAACTTATGTCTGAACGTGTGGTAATGGTGACTCCAGACACAGTGGACTTAGAGAGGTCTCCATGGCAACGGTTCATTCCCCGGTCTCCATAGTGAGCTTTATAAGGACCCTCAAACTGACGTTATTCTGAATTCTAAATTATTTTGCTGTTAATCAGACACACATAAAGAGCTGTGTTTTTAAAAATAACTCTCTAGCCCTATTTCAGGAGTAGTATAAAAAAGAAAAGGCAAAAAAGGAAATAGGAAAAAAGTAACAGTAAAACATCAGTCCCTCTCACAAAAGCTCATTTTAGGTGGCAATGAATTAGAATATCAAGGTCAAATGATGTGAAACTGAATTAAACAACTTATGTGTTTTTTTTAATCTGACACCTATTTGCCAGAATTTATTCTGTATTGTTTAACACATAAAATGATTCATTGTTCAACTAGACATCATTTTTATGCGTTAAAAACGTATAAATCATCTCGATATCCTTTATGTAGGCAACATATTTCTCTTTATATAACACGCAGCTTACTCATGGAAGAACCAACTAGCAAGATGCCGTTGAATCAACTGCCAGTCCCTGAGAGGGAGAACACCCCACAAAATACGCGATTAAAAAATACGTAATTTGTAGGGCCGGCCCCGCGACGTCGCGGTTAAGTTCGCTCGCTCCGCTTCGGAAGCCCGGAGTTCCCGGGTTCACATCCGGGTACCGACCGGCACACGGCCTGTCAGCCATGCTGTGGCGGCGTCCAGTAAACAGTGGAAGTAAACAGAGGAAGACGGGCACGGACGTTAGCCCAGGGCCAGTCTTCCTCAGCAAAAAGGGGAGCGTTGGCAACGGTTGTTAGCCCTCCTCACACACACACACACACAAAATCTGGAAAATGCTCACTGTCTCTGATCTGGTCTATAAGATCTGTCCTCTCTCAGGGTACTTGTCCAGGTGTCTGCCTTCTTCCTGGATTCGCTCTGAGGAGGACCTTCTGCACACTCAAACATTTGTAACTGCAGTATTTCTCAACGCTGTGTTTACTCTATGGATTGTTTGACAGAACTCAGTTGGATGAAAGTTTAATACTGTGAACAACTACATGGGCAGTAGGCTCTGTGAAGTCAACGTCCACAGGATTATTCACCTGTTCATCCTCTCCAGTCCCTACTGCACTGACTCTCAGAGCAGGTACTTATTATATATTTGTTGACTGAGAATGAATGGGTGAATGAATGAATGACTATAGAGAGCACGAGCAAGGGTATGAAGTACTTGGATAGCCTGTGTGTCATCATTTCCTTGGGCTAGCAGGCTAGGACTACCAATGCTGGGGTGCAGCTGGCCTCATGAGTCCCCCACCTCATACAAGGATCTAAGAGAGGGACATGCCCCTTTTTGGCCCCACTACCACAACTGGGAGAACTCTTAAGACAATGTACAACCTCCCTAAGCTTGGCCTGAGCATGTGAAGGTAGCTTATTTTGAATACAGAATGAACCATTATCATCACTGTGTTACTTTTCTTCTATTTATTTTACCACGTGTTATCTCGCTTATACTTTTGGAACAAAGGATTTTCATTCTTCTATTATCATGGGGCGCTAGTCTTGTAATACATAAGTGACATTGACCTTCTTGTTAAAAACAAGTATTCTTCTAAAAGAATTACAAATGTTACCAGTGGTGATTTGGGAAGAAAATAGTAGGTTCTGTTTGGCCCCTCAAAGATCTGCTTCTGGTTCTGGTCTCTGACACTACCTATATGTCTTTTTAAAGTCACCTAGCATCCCGAGCCCTCCTTTTCTTCATCAGTAAAATAAACTGAAAAAAATAGATGATGTCTAGGTTCCCTTACAGCTTCAGAATTCTCTGTCTCCCTGTGGGTCTCCTGCATGCATCACAGCGCCAGCCATGTTGGACACTGAGGTCATGTCCCTTGGACACATGCCCTCATGTGGCACAGCTGGTGCCCTGGGGCTGAGCAGAGAACAAGTCCGGGGTTGTGCTGGGCCAACAGCAATAAGTGATAAGTGTATGTCACTTATTCTGTTATCCAAAAGGCAGCATCATAAGGATCAGGACTTCAAGTGAAATCACTAAGTGCCCTTCCTGGAAATCTGGAGCCCATGGAAAACCTGAGGGGAAACCGATGGTGCTGGGGGCACGAGTGGTTCAATCACCGATTTGTTTAGACAACTTTGGCTGAACCGTATCTTGGTCATCTGTATGTTTTTTATTAAACCAACCACTTCTTCTCAGGATAACTTTTGATCTAAACCTCCTTAAAATGACATTCAATCTCTAATATAGTATGTAGTAGGCAGAATAATGGCCACCCCCACACACATCCTAATCCCTGGAACCTGTGTATACGTTAGGTTACATGGCAAGGGAGAATTAAGGTTACAGATGGAATTAACATGGCTAATCAGCTCGCCTTAAAGAGATTATTCTCAGTTATCCAGGTGGGCCCATTGTAATCACAAGAGTCTTCTAAAGTGGAAGAGGGAGGCAGAAGGGATCAGAATCAGAGAGACACTTGAAGATGCTACGCTGCTGGCTTTGAAGATGGAGGAAGGGCCATGAGCATGAATGCAGGTGGCCTCTAAAAGCTAGAAAAGGCCAGGAAACAGATCCTCCCCTAGAGCCTCCAGATGAATGCAGCCCCACTGACACCTTGATTTTACCTAAGACCCATTTCAGACTTTTGACCTCCTGAGAATAAGTGGATGTTGATTTAAGCTACTAATTTTGTGGTAATTTTTACCAGCAGCAATAGGAAACTGGTAGATGGTATGTAATCTACTGCTTCAGAGATTTACCATAATGATTTCATTAAGATGGCTGAAACTGATCAATTTAAAGTGAAAGAAATAGTAAATTAAAAATTCCAGGATAAAACTACAAAGAAATGAAATGCACATTATTCTTTTGAGTTGAAAAAATGCAATTGTTCCATCTTTCATTGTCACTATGAGCTATGAGCACCAATTAATCACAGAGCAGGGTGAGGTGCCCAAACTGAGAGAAAGAGGGGGAAAAATAAGCACCAGGAATGAAACTGGTTCGAACCCAGGAGTTGCTCAAACACCAGGTTCCAAATTCAAAAGAGAAGTCAGAAGGTCGGAAACACGTGGGCAATGGAGATCTCAGCAAGGCAGCTGGCCAAGCAGGTGTCGAAGACCAGGAACCAGATCGCACAGGAGTCCTGAAGCTCAGGGCTGGGCTGGAAGCTAGGAGGAAGATAATGACAGCAGACATGGGGCACCCCAGCAGGGAAGCGTTTAAAATAAGGAACCATCTACGTCAGCCAAGATGTCTCTTACACACTCCCTGATGGATCAAGAGTCATTCTGGGGGCAGAGAGGTAGGACCGGGTGAGACGCGTTAGGGAGATGCTAGTTAGCTTAGCCTTGCTGGCAGGGAGTGTGGGGCCACAGCAAAGGACACGTTTTGATGTTTGCCCAATGATAGAACAAGTGATTTTGTTTATCTGGTCATTTTTTAAACTTTTTACTGTGAAAAATTTCAGAGATATACCAAAGAAGAGAGATGGCTAATTTTTTGTGTGTGTGTGCGTGAGGAAGACCAGCCCTGAGCTAACATCCATTGCCAATCCTCCTCTTTTTGCTGAGGAAGACTGGGCCTGGGCTAACATCCGTGCCCATCTTCCTCCACTTTATATGGGACGCCACCACAGCACAGCTGACAAGCGTTACATCGGCGGGCACCCGGGATCCGAACCAGCGAACCCCGGTCTGCCAAGCGTGAACTAAACCGCTGCACCACCGGGCGGTCCCGAGAGATGGCTAATTTTATCTGTACCCTCAACTACTTGCCTCCCTGAGAAGCAAGTCCCAGACATCATACTAGTTCATCTGTAAATATTTCAGTATTTGTCTCTAAAAGGTAAAGACTACCTGACCAGTTTTTAATAAAAATACCTATTCTAAATTGTTTCAACTCCCTTGCCCAACTGCTTCTCTGGTCCCTGTTCTCCCAGCAGTCTGACTTACTTTCATCCTTTGGTAATGCTGGAATTGCCTAGCAGCTGGGGAATCCATGAACCATCTCAGACAGCCAAAGTCGTGTCGGCACTAATTCCCATGTGCAGTGGATTTTACAATTTACCGAGGACTTACGTATATGTACATCCATCATCTGCAGAATGCTTTACATTCTGGCCAACACTGGCAACATTTCTTGCAATCCCTTCTTCATTTCAGGTGTAGAGACAAGTGAACTAGAGTTATAGACAGGAAAGTGGGTTTTTGCAAAGTTCTTTGAAGTAGGTAGCATCACAATTTCCAGATGACTCATCCCTCCACGTTGTTAAACACTTGTGGTGAGACGGGGATTAGGCCGGATATTTTAGAATGTTGTTTCCTTCAAACTGTCCTCTAAAGTTGGCACTATTGCAAATGATAATGACAATTTCCCCTTTTTTACCAATGAGAAACTCAGGATCAAAAAGGTGGAGTCACTTGTCTAGGATCAACTCTGGAACATTCTGGAATACTAGCCCAGGTCTGTCTGGCTCCTACACCTGTGCTCCATCCCGCCCCAGCCTTCCTTCCTCACCCTCACCCTTTCCTGCACCCCAGGGCAGCAAGAGGTGGCTACTGGAACTCTAGTCCTTCTCCCACCTAATGCAAAACACTGAACCATATTTTAGTGAAGAACAGAGAATAAACAGATTCCTGATCTGTAAGCATTTCAAATCTCAGAGTCTGATTTTCCAGAAAGTTATTGAAGCTTAAACTTCAGGGCCTCTCACTTACTGAGACTTTCAAGACCTTAGGAGGCACCCTACTAATATGTTGACACAGACTTATGTTTTTTGTAAAATTGGCAAAAGTAAGTGATTTCTACATTCTTTTCTTAAATAGAGCCACCAAAGTTATGTAAGCTCCAGGCTCCACAACCTGGATCCACCCTTGCAAATCTTCTCCATCACAGAAGTCTTCACTGTCCTTTGTGTTGGCTTGAGACCTGAGGGAGGCAGCAGGAAGTTGTGTTCATAGCTTCAAACATTTAAATGGCCTGACTTTTCCCATAGGAGCCCTGACATAATATCTATGTGTGGTTGAAAGAATATGTTGATAATATTCCTCAGGTACATTGTGGGTTGTATGAGCTCTTGTGAACAGACCAGGGAGACCAATTGTTTCTATGCAAAATATGTTCTAAATACCAATGGTCAACTTGGAAAGAAATTGTCTATGCACCATTGATGGAAGTGATTTTAATCAACTCCACATGTACAAATCCTGCCCATTCTTCAAGGCTCAGTCTAAGTAACTGCTTTATGAGCCTTCCTGGATTGGCTCCAAGCTGGGTTACCCCTTTGTGTTCTGAAATTCCAGCACATTTATCTCTACCCTCTTATGTACTTATCACTTTCTTCCTTGATTTATAGTTATTTGTGTACATGAGTTAGCTTGTCTACTTTACTACAAATCCAAGGGGAAGGCCCCTTTCTTATTTGTCTTGAAATCCTCTTAGCACCTAAATTCAAGAGTCCATAAATACTCATTGGTTGAATGGATGAATGGATTGATGATTGAGTGAATGAAATTTGTTAGGGGTCCATCTCTTTTCTGAACTTCTAAATCACATGTTTACATTTTTCCTTTAACAGTTAATTATATACATATTCCCTATGATGGCTCTTGTTCACTTTTTTCCCCCCAAAAAGTTAAGCTCCTTTAAGAAGGAATCATAGCCTCTATTTTTTGTATACTCCACAGTAGTGAACACTGGGGCTTGCGCAGAGTAAAAGCTTAGTAAATATGGTTGGCTGATGATAATCTTCAGGCAGAGGTATGCTAGAGTATGTAGGACCTCACAATTATTAAACCTAAATAGGCCTCAATGTGTCAGTCATTCATTCACTCTCAGGAAAAATGAGCCAACAGATATAATACTGATCAGCTTAACTGACAGTATCCCCATTCTATTTAAATATCTTTACTACCAGGTCTGGAGCAAGGTTGCTCTGGAACCCCATGAACTGCTGAGAATAAAAGAGTAACTCCTTTAATTTTCCAAATAAAATCAAAAGTGAAAAAATTAAAATCTAACATCAAAAAACTAAAAAACAATAGAGCACTTATGTTGGTCTATGTCATTATCTTAGATTGGAAACTTCTCTTATAGGGAATTGATACTTTTCTTGTAGCGAATGGGTACCCTGAATTTTTATCCCCACAGGAGCTGGCAGAATTTCCTTTTCATGCCTTGTTAACAATTTTAAACAACACAGGGAGTTCTGGTCCTTGCCTGAGGCGCCTCCTATTACAGTTTGAACAAGGACAGGTGTGGTTCGGGGATAGTTATATTGCCAAGATAAGGGCACCACAGGGCTCATGACCACAGGGCGGAATCACTTTGTCTCTACGCCATGACCAGCACATTCCTTTGCTTTAAAGTGGTCTGAAAAGAAGTGGCACTTGTTATAGAAGAGAGAAATTCCAGACATTTTTAAGAATGAGAAAAGAGCTAGATAAACAATTCCCCAGCTCAGATCATATTATCCAGTGTTCCAAGGGTTACACTTAGTGACCCATGGGAGGATCTCTAAACAGTCAAATCAGAACAGGAAACACAGAATTGGTGCCACAGAGAGTGTGAGCACACAGCTTGTCCGTATCAGAGCAAGGCTGTGCATGGGCCCCATCACAACAGGCTCACACTTGGGTCAGTGCCACCGTTTCATCACCTCAGATAATAGATGAGGAAAGTCAGGCCCAGAAAACTTGAGTGGAGAGCCCCAAGGTCTTGTTTAGCACTGTAAATGCTGGAGAGGAGAAAGAAGGTGGGGAGCTGGTGGGGGAGAGGATTGCAGTTCCACCTAAACTCATCCATTTGAGGTCTCCTGCCTTTTCCGTTACCCTAGTCATGCGCCGAGCAATGAAAGCAGTTAAAGGCTTCATAATCAGATGGATTTGGGTGAGAATCTTGCTTCTGACTCTTGCTAACTCTACAACCTCGGGCAAACTACTTAATCTCTCTAAGGTTCGATTTTCTCAGCAATTTTCTATCACTGGAGATAGTACTTCCTCCCAGGATTATTGTGAGCACTAAATGTAATGGTGTAGCGTCTGAATTACAATAGACACTCAGTAAACGATATTCCTATCCCTCCATATCCATATTCCAAAATGGGATTGTACATCCTACAGCAGCCAACTTTGCATGTTTTCATTGCGTCTTCAGCTTGGAAAGAGCTTTGGTTCGAGGGTATCAAGAAGTGGTAGACAGCCCCAGAATCACTTCTTCCTTTGCATTTGTACAAGTTGCCGTTTGTAGGAGCCGGGAGGGGACTGAAAAACGTCTGCAGTGACTTCCCCTTCACTCCCAGCAGCTCCTTCAGCTTCTCCAGCCCACTTACTGCTCTTTGCCAATTCTGAGTGGCTCCAAGTTTGACTTTCTGATAAGAGATGGGGGAGCAACAATGTTGCTCATTCATATTATTTGCCCTAGAATTTGAGATTGCACAGGACAGCAATACATGGCACAGCCTAATAACGGCCTTCAGTACTGCTTCTAACAGACTGGAATTTCCTGGAGCACTCTTACCGCCAAGCATTTATGTTCTCCTGGCTGGAAGGGAGTAAATGAGGCACAAGAGATATCCAGCAACTTAATTGTCCTTGGTGCCCAAGCTCACTGCACTTCTGCAGTCTTCAGTTATTGAAACAATTGGAGCAGCAAAAAACTGATACAACTGTGCAAAGAACCATTATCAACCAGGGTTTAAACGAGACAAAGATGCATAAGCAAATGCAATAGCTCAAAGGAAAAACTCAATACCGAGGACAAATCAGGAAAGATCATTGCGAATGCCAAATAGTATCACACATTTTATTATTATTTATTTATTTATTTTTGTGTGTGTGAGGAAGACCAGCCCTGAGCTAACATCCATCGCCAATCCTCCTGTTTTTGCTGAGGAAGACTGGCCCTGGGCTAACATCCGTGCCCATCTTCCTCTACTTTATTTATTTTTTTTTTTTATTTTATTTTTTTTTTTTGTGGGGAAGACTAGCCCTGAGCTAACATCCATTGCCAATCCTCCCCTTTTTGCTGAGGAAGACTGGCCCTGGGCTAACATCTGTGCCCATCTTCCTCCACTTTATATGGGACGCCACCACGGCATGGCTGACAGGCAGTGCGTCTGCAGGCGCCCAGGATCCGAACTCGCGAACCCTGGGCTGCCAAGCGCGGACTAAACCGCTGCGCCACCAGGCGGCCCCTCCTCTACTTTATATGGGACGCCGCCATGGCATGGCTGACAGGCAGTGCATCGGCGGGCGACCGGGATCCGAACCTGCGAACCCCAGGCTGCCAAGCGTGGACTAAACCGCTGCGCCACCGGGCGGCCCCCATAGTATCACACATTTTAAAGGGACAAGAGTCAGTATTCTTTTACATATGATATAAATGGCTTGTTTTGGGTGTCCCAAGTTACAGCAACGTTGGTGCCAGTCTATCATCTGTGATAGTGCCTAGGTTTCATTTTACTGAAGTAGAGAAGGTGGTATCTTGCCTAATTTTTTTTAATCTGTCATTTGAGAGAATCTCATATGAAGAACTTCCATTTTTGAACATTCTAAAAGATGGGCATCTTGAAATTACCTAGGAAACCACCAGCAAGTACAGTTCTCACATTGTTGGGCCTGAATTCTGGAAGCAGAGGTTGGGGCTGGTCTGTGAGAAACAATGCTCATTTGTGAACGAGACAGCACTGATTGCTCGGTGTCTGCACAAAAGGAGGGAAAACCATGTTGACCAACAGGGTTTAAAACCCTATTTAGCAAAATGAATTGTTAGGAAACACAGAGTAGGTGTTTATGAGATTATACGTCCACCTGAACAGAGCCACACCAAAAATTTAGTATAAAAGCAAGTGTGAGAAGAGAACCACAGAGGGCAACAGATTTCCTCAGATGCCTGTGGCTTTGTGTACGTTTGTCTCTATAACAAGGTAGTCTGTTGTTCTATCCTAAAATTGTTTTATATTTTTAAGGAAAATCTTGTTGACTTATTGACTTGTGATGGATCCATAATTCTGTGAGTGATTTACTTGACTTCTAAAATGCATCATTTCTCAAAACAACTGAGTATCAGTTTAGAGAAGAAAATCATTGTGTTTCCGCCTAGCAGATAATGTTTGTCATACTAATTATAGGCACATTTGCTTTAAAGATGCACTGTTGAACATGGAGCATATACTGTGTTCTTCATCTTGACAGAAGGGCAGCAACACATGCATGGTCTTAACACTACAACACAGTTGTACTTTCTTAGAAGAGGTTGACCTTCTTAGAAGAGGTAGGGAAAGGATTTCCCTCTCTCCATAGAAAATGTTTTAATAGATTTGATCTGATTTAAAATATAAACACAAGAAAACTCCTTGGCCTGTAATAGCAAAACTTTGCCTGATTCATAAAAATTCCCATCTATATAATCATTTTACTTTTCAAATCTTCCGTATACAAATTTAAAATCCCTTAGGATAAGCAAGGGAAACTAATACTTGGAGTGTCTAAAATATGCCAGGCAATTTGCTGAGAACTTTAACACATTGTTCCATTTAGTTTTCCCTGTAACTCTAGGGCACGTGTGGTTGGGAGCCGCCCCAGAGAATGTGTTGTTGTACTTCTGCTGTAGCAAAGACAAGGCACTCCTTTCTGTCTGTCAATTTGCAATGTCTCTGTTGCCGAAAAATAGAATTAAGGCATGGAAATTCTTTTCTTAGAGAATATGACTTTATCACTGTTAAACCATTTGTATCTTGAGTGATTTTAAAACTAATATGATATTGTAAAATTTTATCCAAGAAAGGGAACCAAACAGGAGTTTTTCTAGTCACAAGTGTTTGTGTGTCATCTTGAGGTTGTCACTTAACAATGATGTTGTGAGGTAGATACATTCATAACAGACCTTAACATACAATTGGGGAACATTAAACTATTCCTATAGGTTTTTGGCTTATTTATTTTTAAAATTACATTTCCCAATGTAATATTTGCTCAAATGATAATAGTCTATACCGATCCAGCACTACAGCTGTGAACTTATATAAACATTTCTTGGTCATGTTTTCTGTTAAATATATGGTTTTGACTTTGGAAGGACTGATGAAAGAAAAATCTAATAGGTTTGTAAAAATGATCACCAAATCCCTGAAGTGCTTTTGCTCGTTCTTCACCCCTTAGATCATTTTTATATAAGTGTATAAACATATGGGTGAGTACCCTAGCAACCACAAAGACCACGTCAGCGGAGAGTCATACAGCGGCATTCCACAGCCGTTACTCCGCCCGAGCATCAGGAGCTCGGAACATCACTCTTCCCTTCATAAATGTGGAAATAATTAGATTATTTCTAATGTAAATCTGACTATATGTGTGAGGGGGGAAGAGAGAAAAATACTGAAATTAACTCTATGGCTTTCATGGGATTTGATTCCTCTACAGTTATAAAGGCAGAATTGATTATGGATATTTCTGAATTGTCAAAATTGGAAAAAGTCATCACTGAGGAAAAGAAACTTGGGACATCTATTAACTGATGCGTTGATTGATAGACTGAGTTGATCCCTGCTGAAGTCCTAAAATGACAGTTTTAACATATTATCCTTTGTGAGGTATTTACATTTTGATTGAGAAAGCTGGAAAGTTAAAATCCCCTCAGGATTGAAGGACTACACCCTAAATGGTGGCACTTTAGGTATTTTATGCCCTGAGGTGACAGTAAGGGAGATATTTTTGAGAAAAGCACCCTGAACAGTTGCCCACTAGTAAACCCTAGGGCTGGCTCCACTGAGAATTCTCACTAGAAACAGTTAAATTATTTCAATGTTTGGCATGTCATTTCATCCATATGAAAGATTCCATGCAGAAGATATTTGAACATAATCTTCATATTTTACTTTACAAATGCTACTTTAATAAACCCGATCTCCAGATGTCCAGGCAAGAAGTAAAATATTTCAGATTAAACTGAAGTGGAATTTCTTCTATGCATGTGGACTGATGCTAAATTTGATCATGGAATATACACATGTGATATCCTGATCACACTTCACTAATTGCACTTTTGATACCTGCTCAGTTCCATCGCCATGGATTCGTTCATTAATATTTCCTGAGTGCCCAACCTATGCCAGGCACTGCCCTGGTTACCAAGGCTGCAGCAGAAGAGGGACAGAAAGACCCTTGTTCTCATGGATCTTACATTCTTATTATTATGGAAAACAAGAAATTTACTCTATTCTGTTTGAGGGTAATTTCTAGATAGGAAGTTATAGGAAAGACATCAATGAAATTTAGGCGTAATTTTTTTCAAACTCCTAAATATTTCTTGCTGGTTGGAAAGCTATGACATTGACTGACTCAGAATGGCACAGATTGCAGGTTGCTTTTGTGAAACTGCACAGAATTCTACAGAGCAAAACATTAGATATTTCATTAATCAATTATTTATTAAACATCATGATGGTTAATTTTGTGTCAACTTGGCTAAGCTACAGTACCCAGATATTTGGTCAAAGATTATTCTAGATGTTTCTCTGAGGTATTTTTTAGATGAGATTAACATTTAAATCAACAGACTGAGTAAAGCAGATTACCCTCCAAAATGTGGGTGGGCCTCATCCAATCAGTTGAAGGCCTGAATACAATGAAGACTGAGGTCCCCTGGAGAAGAGGGAATTCTGCCAGCAGACTGCCTTCAAACTCAAACTGCAGCATCATCTCTTCCCTGGGCATCCAGCCTGCCAGCCCTGCAGATTTTGGATTTGCCAGCCTCCACAATGGCCAATTCCTTAAAATAGGTCTCTCTCTGTGTGTCTGTTTCTCTCTCTGTCTCCCTGTCTCTCTGACTCTGTGTGTGTGTGTATCCATCCTATTGGTTCTGTTTCTCTGGAGAAAGCTGAGTAATACAAGCACCTACGTCACTTTGAGAGATGATGGACCTCCTTGTGATCCAGAGTTTATTTCAAGACTTTCGAAAGCCGTGGGTATAAACAAGAAGGAGCAAAACTGTGAGCTTTGCCCGTTTATGAAGCATTTTCACATACATATTAGTAAATCTTCACGCAACTTTGAATTTATTGTTATCATCACGAATTTACAAATGAGGAATCAGAGGCTAAGAGAATTTAAATGACTTATGCAGGTACATATAGCTAATAAATGAGAAAGACAGGAAATTGTTTAAACATAAATTTGAAATATAACATATTTTTAACCTTTTATTTTGAAAAATTTCAAATATCAGAAAAGTACAGAGAAGAATGTAATGTGATCCTCCCATTACCTAGATTTAACAACTAATATTCAACACATTTGCTTCATCTTTTTCTTTTCTTTTGCTGGAAAATTTTCTACTATAGACACGTCTTTAAATACTAAGAATGTGCCTCTGAAAAATAGGGACATTTTTTTACATAACAGTAGTAGTGTTGTCACACCAAACCTAACTAGCAGTCATTCCCCTCTCATCAACTGATAGCCAGCTTGTGTTCAAATGTCCCCAGTTGCACCAAAATTACCTTTGACAGCTGGTTTATTCAAACCAATCTCCAACTGAGGTTATGCCTTACATTTGGTTGTTTGAAAAAATTAAACTTTTCTTTTAGTCTAGAACAGTACTCCCTCCCCTGCTTTTAATCTTGACATTGACTTGTTGAAGTGGCCTGCTGTCCTGTCTAACCTCCTTCTTTCTAGAATTCTCTGTTTTCTTGAGATGCTGTTGAACTTGCTCCTCTATCTCCTGTATGTTCAGTCATCTGGAAGTTCAATGTTAAAACTTGACGATATTCAGGTTAAACTTGTTCTTGCTCTACTACATCACCCTGATTTCTCTGCAGGGAAATCTTACCCACAACAATTATCCATTTAGCTTTGTCAGTGACTTTTCTGTTTTAGAAGGTTGAGAAACCGAGAAATACGTTATTAATGAAGACTTTGGGCATGCTGTGGCAGGCTTTAGTGCTTATGGTTCTCATCAAAAGGACTCTCTACCTCTTGCTGCATTATCTACCAGGCTGGACAACCTATTGACTGTTTTAAAACTACTCGTGTCCTGTCCCTTTCTATAATAAAGGAATAAGGCTCTACTTGTGAGAACAAAAAGAAAGTGCTACTAATCTGCCAGCAAAAGGAACTTTGGTCCTTTTCCCGAACACTCACGGTGGTCTGCACAGCTGCAGGCTCGAGTTTGGGGCCGGCTCCTTTAGTGACTGACAGCTGCTTGGGGTAAAGAAGCATCTGTGGCTACTGCCAAGCACGGACCCTATAGAGGGGTTAAACCTGTGGTCTGGCTTTATTATAACTATTCTCCGATCAGCTGAGTTGACCACTATTTACAAAAGAATTTATGAAAGAGATGTGATTTCTAGAATTTCAGGATTTAGCTTTTCACATCTTTCTCCTTAATTGTACCTCTACAAATATTTTCTTTTCTATGGAAATAAATTGTAATTTTACTTCTAAAGTAAAAGTCGGGGGGGGGCGGCCTGGTGGTGTAGTGGTTAAGTTCGGGCACTCTGCTTCTGCAGGCTGGGGTTCGCAGGTTCGGATCCCGGGCGCGGACAGACACACTGCTTGTCAAGCCATGCTGTGGTGGCGTCCCATATAGAGTAGAGGAAGACGGGCACAGATGTTAGCCCAGGGCCAGTCTTCCTCAGCAAAAAGAGGAGGACTGGCAACAGATGTTAGCTCAGGTCTAATCTTCCTCACACACACAAAAAATAATAAAGTAAAAGTCAGCATGAGATGGAAGATGTTCATTTCATGCCTAATTCAAGAGACAGTTTTTGTTTGTTTCAAATATCAAGGTTGGGGGCGGTGGTGGAATATGCCATGGGAGAGAAAATTATTGGGTACTTCTTAAAATCAATTGCAAATTCCTTTTGATAATAACTGCTTAGAAACATTAGATTTGAGGGTGCTTGGTGCAATTCAATAAACAGTTGAGCTCCAACTAAGTGCAAGGTCCTTTGTTGGGGGCTTTGTGGGGACTGCAAAAAGGGCTTTAATTTTGTAATAATGCCAAGCTGATTCATTGCAAAAGGCAAGGGTGAAGATGAAATAAGCTGATGTGTGTACTGAGACTAGCACTGCGTGTGGCGTGTTCTGGGTGCATGAAGTTCTTTAAAATGCCTTCACGCATTTGGTGCCTTACAGCTGAGGAAGCAGTTTCCAGGCACTTTCACTACTCTGTATTTCGTCTGACTCTCAGATCACCCAGTGTTTGGAAGGTCACACTAAGGGAGGCCACAATCACCGGACACTGCATAGAATAAGCTAAGCACCCCAGGAGTGGGTCTCATGGGGTGGGTCATCATCAGGAGAAGAGAGAAAAGAGGACCCAAAGATCCACAAAGTCCCTGGAGTTCCAGGCACGTCATCCCGACAACGGGGAGGCGGGTTAGCGTGATCCGTATTTTACAAAAGAAAAATTTTAAGACCTTTTTGTAAGCTATGCGCCTGGCAGGTAATGAGCCCTTAATAATTATATGTTTTCTAAATCAATGAATAGGTGAGTTAAGTTAAGGTCACACAGAGCTAGGGTTAGGTCCCAGCTACTTCGACCCCACATGTCACATGCTCTGTGTTTATTATATATGGGCAGATCCATAGGTTGCTTGTTTTATTTGAATAGCAAACAGTCCAGCCCCGTTCCTTGATCTCTAGGACTCCAAGGAAAGGCTTTCAATCAAAGACAAGAAAAGCACCTTGGGGACCTCCCAGGGACTTTTCTCCCCACTGACTTAACAACATACCCGACAAGTGATTGATTCTGTTTAGATACTGTGTGTCGTGCACTTGAACCTTACTAAAAAAGATCAATATTGCTGTTCTTTAATTTTGTGAAAACAGAGATTTCTTTACTCCTCCCCTGCAAGGAAGGAAAGAGGATCAGAAAACCATATCCTAGATGTCACTTTGGCATTCCCAAAGATATGGATGCTTTTTAGAATTCTAATTCAGTGTCTTTTAATTGCTTTTTCATCTACTTTGCATTTTTAATGTAATGCTATAAATGCTGCTAGTTAGGGAAGGAGAAGGGATTGGTCACGTTACCCTGATCACATCCCTCAGCCTCTCTCCAGCCCCATCCGATTGGTGGGCTGCTTAGCAGGGTCTTAAGAGATTCAGAACACAGGCCTCTTGGTATATTGCTCACCTTTCTTTCAATACAAAAGTGTCTTCTATAGAAACAATCATACATTCTTACTATGTGAAATTCTGAAAATCTCTCTCAAGGGTGCCACTCCTTCTATTTTTTAAACTTTTTCATTGCAGTGTAATATGTGTTCTATTGTTCAACATCCGCAAATCAATCAACATGATACACCACATTAACGAAATGAAGAATAAAAACCACATGATCATCTCAATTGATGCAGAGAAGGCATTCGACAAGATCCAACATCCATTTATGATAAAAACTCTCAACAAAATGGGTATAGAAGGAAAGTACCTCAACATAATAAGGGCCATATATGACAAACCTACAGCTAACATCCTACTCAATGGGGAAAAACTGAAAGCCATTCCTTTGAGGACAGGAACAAGACAAGGGTGCCCACTCTTGCTGCTCTTATTCAACATAGTACTGGAGATTTTGGCCAGAGGGATTAGGCAAGAAAAAGGAATAAAAGGACTCCAAATAGGCAATGAAGAAGTGAAACTCTCACTATTTGCAGACAACATGATCTTATACATAGAAAATAAAAAAAAATCCATTGGAAAACTACTAGAAATAATAAACAACTACAGCAAAGTGGCAGGGTATAAAATCAGCTTACAAAAATCAGTTGCATTTCTATACACTAATGATGAACTAACAGAAAGAGAACTCAAAAAGACAATCCCATTTACAATGGCAACAAAAAGAATAAAATATCTGGGAATAAATTTAACCACAGAGGTGAGAGATCTATACAATGAAAACTATAAGACACTATTGAGAGAAATCGATGAAAACATAAAGAAATGGAAAAATATTCCATGCACATGGATTGGAAGAATAAACATAGTTAAAATGTCCATACTACCTAGAGCAATCTACAGATTCAATGCAATCCCAATCAGAATCCCAATGACATTCTTCACAGAAATTGAACAAAAACTACTGAAATTCGTATGGGGCAACAAAAGACCCTGAATAGCTAAAGCAATTCTGAAAAAAAAAAGAACAAAGCTGGAGGCATCACAATCCCTGATTTCAAAATATACTATGGAGCTATAGTAATCAAAACAGCATGGTACTGGTACAAGAATAAACACACAGATCAATGGAACAGAATTGAAAGCTCAGAAGTAAAACCACACACCTATGGGACAGCTAATCCTTGACAAAGGAGCGAAGAACATACAATGGAGAAAGGGAAGTCTCTTCAATAAATGGTGCTGGGAAAATTGGACAGCCACGTGCAAAAGAATGAAAGTAGACCATCTTCTATCACCATACACAAAAATCAACTCAAAATGGATTAAGGACCTGAAAGTGAGACCTGAAACTATAAAACTCCTGGAAGAAAATATAGGCAGTACACTAACTGACATCGGTCATAAAGGGATCCTTTTGGATTCCACGTCTACTTGGACAAGGCAAGCAAAAGAAAAAATAAACAGGTGGGACTTTACCAGACTACAGAACTTCTACAGGGCAAATGAAGCCAGGATCATAATGAATAGACAACCCACCAGCTGGGAGAAAATATTCACAAATGGTATATCTGACAAGGGGTTAATCTCCATAATATACAAAGAACTCACACAACTGAACAACAAAAAAACAAACAACCTGATCAAAAAATGGGCAGAGGATATGAACAGACATTTTTCCAAGGAAGAGATACAGATGACCAACAGACACATGAAAAGATGTTCAACATCACTAATCATCAGAGAAATGCAAATCAAAACTGTGCTAAAATATCACCTTGCACCTGTTAGAATGGCTATAATCACCAAGACAGAAAACAACAGATGTTGGAGAGGTTGTGGAGAAATGGGAACCTTAATTCACTGCTGGTGGGAATGCAAACTGGTGCAGCCTCTATGGAAAACAGTATGGAGAGTCCTCAAAAAATTAAAAACAGAAATACCTTATGATCCAGCAATCCCACTATTGGGCATCTACCCAACAGACATGAAATCAAGCATCACAAGAGGCTTATGCACCCCTATGTTCATGGCAACATTATTCACTATAACCAAGAAGTGGAAGCAACCAACCCAAGTGTCCCTCGACTGATGATTGGATAAAGAAGATGTGGCATATACATACAACGGAATACTACTCAGCCATAAAAAAGACAGAATTGTCCCATTTGCATCAACATGGATGGACCTAGAGGGTATTATGTTAAGTGAAATAAGCCAGAGAGAGAAGGACAGACACTGCATGATTTCACTCGTATGTGGAATATAAAGGAACACATGGACAGAGAGAACTGGTTGGTGGTTACCAAGGGGAAGGGGGGTGGGAGGTGGGCACAAGGGGTGAAGGGATGCATCCACATGGTGACAGACAAATAATAATGTACAACTAAAACCCCACAGTGTTATAAACTATTAAGACATCAATAAAAATGGAAAAAAAATGTGTTCTACTTAAGAAATGAAATATGAAAATTTGAACAGAAGCAATTGTTATTATTGCAAATTTGTGAGATTAGTACATCCTTTTACCACAAGCATTGTGTATATCAGTGGTCCTCAAAGTGTGGCCTCTAGACCAGCAGCATCAGCATAGATCAAAAATGCACATTCTCAGGCCCCACCCCAGAACTGCTGAATCAGAAACTCGGGGGTGGGACCCGGGTACCTGTGCTTTGAAAAGCTCTCCAGGAGATTCCGAAGCAAGCTACAGTTGGATAACCACTGATAGAAGTATTATGCAACTCCCTCAGCAGGCAGCTAAGCTCCCTAACCCAGAGGGATGATCGAATTCTAGTAAACTAAAGCATGTCAATTATATAATTTTCTCACTATGATACTTGTTGAAATACATTACGTCCTTAAATAAATATCATCTCTTTAGTCAACAAACACAATTTAAATAAGTATGCTACAGAAATAGTTCACACATTCTTGTGCTTATCCTCTGGACTAAAGCAGACAGGATAGAATAGTTAGTGGCAGAGTGGCCAGCAGACACAGGGCTGGGCATGGAAATGCAAGCCCATGAGTGGTGATGATTCAGGCCTGTTCATTGCATGGCCAGACCTGCAGACAAACACCAGGTGTGCTGTTTCAATAGACTATTCACAATAGGCTGTGACTGCAGGGCAGTGGTCATAAATTAACTGAAATGTTTTTTTATAGGGAATCTGTTCATCCTGCTAAATTACGTTTCCCTAGAGGCAAACCTATAGTCGGGCAAAGAACTCAGGCCCTCAGTGAATTCCGTTGAGTCTCTTTAAGTTAGCTTTCATAATTTTTTTCACTTTATGTAAATTAAAAGTGAAAAAAATCATGCTAAACATATATGTACAAATGGATCCATGTACATTAAACACAGATTGAAAGTAAATTAGAAATGATGACAATTATTTAAAATTCAAAATTATGAGGTTCATTTTTTCCTCAATGTTGCACATGTACCTACTTTAAAATGTTTATATGTATTTTAAAATGAAGTACCTACTTTAAAACTTCTGACTGAGTCAGGACTGGGTTTCAGTCCTGACAGCCACAGACTACCCACATGGCCTAACCTACATTTCTACCCTTTGAAGCTTCAGGCCCCTTATCGGTAAATTGAAGCTAACACCTGCCCTTTGATTTCTTCAGACTGTTTTGATTAACTACTGAGATAACTTATAAAGGGGCTTCTTAAACTATAAAATGAAAAAAAGAGAGATTATTTTACTGGGCACCTGGTAGTTCTGGACTCAGGCAGTCATATTTATCAAATGTCCTTTGGAGGTGGTTCCCAGTGGTAGCTAAGAGGACATGGAACAGCGACCAAACGGAGGTCTTACTGACCAGGATGCAAGCCCGTATCCTGCGTAGCACTCTGACACCAGTACTGGGGACGCAGCAGGAGCAGAGGCAAACGAATAAGAAAACCAATCCTTACTGAGCACTTACTACGTGTTGGGTGCCATGTAAATCTTTTCATAAACCAGGTTGTCTGATTATCACAGCAGCCCTAATATCAGTACCATTCCCCCTGTGCAGCTGAGTGAAATAAAGCTCACAAGTGAGTCTTAAATAAGCGGGGAGCTGTGACAGGAAACCGCATGTGGATCCTTTCTGGCAGCCCAGTTCTGCTGCTTTAGGTCAGCCCAGTGTGCCCACACAGCACACTGCACATCTGATAAAACTGGGATGTGCACCCAGCGTCTTTACGGGGGCCTTGACGCCTGTCCTGTTCTTGTCCTCCTTGCTCACCTGAATCTGTCTTGGAGTCCTCAGTTACCTCTGTCGCCCCTGTTCAGAAGTGTCAGGTGATTCTGACTCCAAAAAACTGCATAATGTTTTGATGCAGCTATAGCTCTCTGTTGACATTCAAGATTGTAATTTGAGGAAAGCTGAAAGGTTGGTATTTTCAGTGTCTTGTTTGTTGGGAGAGGCAGAAAGATTCAAAACTCTCCTGCAACGAAGCAATGCTCTCCTGGAGGAATTACCAATTCTAGCCTCACTGTAGGACCTAGATAGTACGGCCAGCAAGACCTCAGGCTAGTTACATATGGTCTCTCAGCTTCAGTTTCCTCATCTGTAAAATGGGGGCAATCACAGTCCTTGCCTCAATGACTGCTCTTTGATGTACAGTTGTTTTGAATTTCAGGAGAATCTCATGAGAAAGCTGCAGACTGAAGCATATAGAAGGCACTCAGTAAATATTTTTCTGAATGAATAAATAATCCTTATGTAGTAGGCCTAGTTCTTGGACATTTGCCTCTATCTGAGGCCAAGACTTTCTGAGAATAAACTGAGATAAAGGGGAAGGTTTATTTGTCCGTCAGCATCTGGTGCTATTAGGGAAGGATGCTAAACCCTGCTATAGAAGGATGAGCAGGGTGCTGGCCATGCTGGTTTGGATTGGTGTATGATGTTTCAGAGGCTGAGTCCAGAGGCCTGCAGAGATCCAAGATACAGCATCCTTGAGAGGTGGCTTACAAAGTCATGGACACCAGCCAAAGGGTCATCCATCCAGAGGTAAGTTGGAAAGGAAGACTCCAGGTACAAGGTGAGGGATGAAGACTAGGGAGGCCAGGTGGCAGAGAAGCTTCAAGCAGAGCATGGGAGCCTGGGCCTTTCCCATGCTCTGCTTTCATGTGGTGGGATCCATAAAGCCTCCAGCCCCGTACTGCTCCCTAAGTGGATACAACGGTTATGTGCCAGCAGTTGTTAGATGTTCTACATGCTTTTTCAGTTGGATCAACTATCAGCAGCTCTATCCATCACTAAGATGGACTGCATCTGAATATAGGACTGTAGCTAATAAAAAACAGCCTTTCCAACATGTCTAACCATTTGAATACCTGATGAGGCCCTTTTCATCCACAGCATGCTGGCTGTGTTCCAAGCATTGATCTCAGCATCTTCCATGTTTCTAGGAGAAGAAAAAAGTCATACAGTGAGGTAGGACATGAACATACACCACAGACATGGTGGGACTTGTTACCATTTCACATCCAGTTCCCGATTTAACTCCCTCTCAGCCTTGATCCAGTCAAGTAACTTTTAGCCTTGGTATTTGCATGTGGCCCAGTTTTTCACCTTGGGATCCCCCTTGAAGGCTCTGGTGTAGAACCCCCAAGACCTCCCCATCTTGGATCACCTAAAGTAGTGTATTTGTCCTAGCTTGGTTTCCAACTCTAGGCCCTGGTCCACTGGCTAGTCCTGGGCCATTGGGAGCACTAAGATCTCCCAGAGAAACTCCTCTTTCCACTGTATCCTGCTGGTTCATGAGGAAAACACTTTATCTCCAAAGTCAAAGCACCTCGACCCGTGTTCATTTCCCCTTTTACTTCCTTAGGAATACCTCGTCCTCACCCTGCCCACTGTAGTCAGATAAATATATAGTCTACATTTACATTTTTTAAATATAAAATAATTTTTTGTTGTGGTAAAATATACATAACATAAAATTTACAGTTTTTAAGTATACAGTTCAGTGGCATTAAGTACATTCAGATTGTTGTGCAACATCACCACCATCCATCCCCAGAACTTTCTCATCTTCCCAAACTGAAACTCTGTACCCATTAAACACTAACTCCCCATTCCCCTAACCCCCCAGCCCCTGGCATCCATCATTCTACTTTCTGTCTCTGTGAATTTGACTACTCCAGGGACCGCATGGAGGTGGAATCATACAGTATTTGTCCTTTTGTGAATGGCTTATTTCACTTACCATAACGTCCTCAAGGTTCATCCATGCTGTGGCATATGTCAGAATTTCCTTCCTTTTTAAGGCCAAATAATACTTCACATATGTATAGACCACATTTTGTTAATCCATTCATCCATCAGTGGATTCTTGGGTTGATTCTACCTTTTGGCTAGTGTGAATAATGCTGCTATGAATATGGATGTGCAAATATCTGTTTGAGTCCCTGCTTTCGATTCTTTTGGGTAACACCCAGAAGTAGAATTGCTGGATTATATGGTAATTCCACGTTTAATTTTTTGAGGAACCGCCATGCTTTTTTCCACAGCACTGTACCATTTTACATTCTCACCAGCAATGCACGAGGTTTCCAGTTTCTCCACATCCTTGCAAATGCTTGTTATTTTCTTTCTTTCTTTCTTTTCATTTATTTATTTATTTATTTTTTTGTGGGGAAGACCAGCCCTGAGCTAACATCTGTTGCCAATCCTCCCCTTTTTGCTGAGGAAGACTGGCCCTGGGCTAACATCCGTGTCCATCTTCCTCCACTTTATATGGGACACCGCCACGGCATGGCTGACAGGCAGTGCGTCGGCGGGCGCCCGGGATCCGAACTCGCGAACCCTGGGCTGCCAAGCGCGGACTAAACCGCTGCACCACCAGGCGGCCCCCCTTTCTTTTTAAAAATAGCCATCCTAATGGGTATGAAGGGGTATCTCATTGTGGTTTTGATTTGCATTTCCCTAATTATTACTGATATTGAGCATCTTTTCATGTGCTTATTGTTCATCTGTATATCTTCTTTGGAGAAATGTCTATTCAAGTCCTTTGCCCATTAAATATAAAAAATAATTTTTACTGTCATTAAAGGGAATTCATTTCTTATAGTTCTTTAATATATTTTAAAAATATTTTCATCTTATTACAGGTTAGTTTCCCTTATCAACCCACATTGATTTGGGAGATGTTGAGGAAAAATATAAAGAAACTGTAGATGAGTCATGTGACATGCACGTAAATATGCATATACATACCATATTTATTCATTATGTACATTTGAGCAGTACACTGAATACATATCATGGCCAAACACCAAATGACCAAATCTTAAAAATAACACTCAGCCAAAGCTCCAGATTCATTCAAAGCTGAAGCAGAAGCTGAATACCATCAGAGATTAAGCCTCTGGAGTACAAAAATAAATGGCATGTTATCAAAAATTTAATTAGGATTATAAGTTTACCCTTAAATAGTTTATTTAGTAACCAACATTTTAAAGTTTGACACTGTAGTGTAGAAACAAAATTTGTCAATGTTGTCATCTGTGAAATCACTTTTGTAGTCATTCTACCACACTGTCGTGAGACTAAATTGTCACCAGCACATTGAACAATGACACTAATCTTTTGTGCATAACAGAATATAATTCGGGAAAATGGTTTTCATTACCATATGTTCTCGAAGGAATAGTGCACCTAGGAAAATCTCAAAAATACTTTATATTTTCAATTACCAGAAATTGGTCGGCAGACAATAGCAAACATTTTGACAAGCTTTTTATTTTAATGTTTACTTTCTATGGGCTCAAATCTACAAGGAATTGTTTGCTTGTAAGCATTGTTGTAGCATCTATTTTTAAGTTTATTAAAATGTATTTGGGATACCTAGTTTACTTCTAACATTTCTTTTTTTCCTACTGTTTACACATATTAGTGTATCTATTTGGATTAAGGATAGTTCATTATGGATTTATTGTATGTCGCTTTGGCTTTTTTTCTCCTTGTGAAATTGAGATGGCAAAGTTGACATTATGATTTTTGTGTGTGTGCATGAGGAAGACTAGCCCTGAGCTAACACCCGTTGCCAATCCTCCTCTTTTTTTTTTTTCCTGAGGAAGATTGGCCCTGGGCTAACAACCGTGCCCATCTTCTTCTACTTTATATGGGATGCCGCCAGAGCATGGCCTGATGAGTGGTGCGTCGGTTCATGCCTGGGATCCGAACCTGGGAACCGTGGGCCACCAAAGCGGAGCACAAGAACTTAACCGCTATGCCACTGGGCCACCCTGACATTATGATTTTAATGTCATTCTCATGAGATGTAGAGTTTTCAAATAGGACTTGTTTTTTAAAGATTCTTGTCTTCAACGGAATTTTGTTAAAACTTAAAACCAAGTGCAGTTCTTACAGATTATTTCGTTTAATGATGGAATTGCGAGTACAACAAACAATTCTGAAAAGATTGGAATCATGATATAATCACTATTCTATTACCTTATGTTAGTAATTAAATTTTTATGAAAATTTATCAGCCCCAAAAGTATATATTGTTCTCTCGAAAATGAACTATCTAAAACATTCTTTTTAAAACAACAGCTTTCACAATATCCATTAATGTTCCAGCATTTACTGTGGCAATTATAAATTTACATAGGACTATAATTGACAGAATTTCAATATAGGAAGCACATAAGGAGATTTTCCTCCAAGCTGTATTTAGCATGCTTTGTTATATTTGAAAAGGTGTCTTCAGACAATAATAACAAATCCATGCTGCGGTTACTCCTTTTATTGACATTGCCGCACTGGTTGGATGCAGGGGGAACCTGTGCACACACGTGATCACCGAGCAGCACAATCTCAGGGATGCTAGAAATGACACTGAAGTGAGCATTGGGCTGTATGGCTTTTCGCAGGCTAAAATCAAAGCTGAAGTTAAATAGTAGATTTGGGCTGAGCACTAAGGCTGAAGTCAAATGCCATTACATCCCTAATATGTACATTATTTATTTCTAAAATGGCAGGAGGCTGGAAGTGAGAGCTCTGCGAGCATGGGGATCCCAGTCCATCTGAAGCGCCATTAAATTTGGGGGGACTGCCATTTCCATTTACTGGAGAGCAGTGACAGCTAAAAATAGGGAGCAATCAGAGGCAAAGTTAATTGGAATTCAGCTAGATCTACTAACATTACTCCTTACATCAGTAATTTTGGGTGCCAGAATGGAAGATAATTTAATAAGTTCTCTGTTGAATTTACTTATTGAGTTCTCAGCATGTACCAGGCACTGTCTCAGCACTTTACACGTATTAACTTCAGTCCTTACAACAGCCCGTGAGAAAGGCACTTTTATTGTATTATTTCCATTTCACAAACGTGGAAACCCAGTCAGAAAGCAGTGAAGCAGTTGCTCAAAATCCACAGACATGGAGTGGCAAAGCCAGCATCCAGAGCGGGCCCTGCAGACTCCACCACACCTCCTTGGTCTGTGTGAGTCGTGGAGACAGAGAGGTTGTCTCATGACTGACATAAAGGATTTCCTTTTCTTTCAAGTTTCAGGCTTGGAGACCTTCACCAGTGGTTTCTACCCGAGTGTTTTGGAGGTGCAGAGAGGGACTGAGAATCCTAACTTGCAGCTGAGGGAGGGAGTGCTGAAGACTTGAACCGGAGGGAAGAAACGAGGGTAAGAGAGAAAAGACAGAAGGGCGCACGCTGGTTTCTCTAATTTGCTTGGGGAGAAGCAGTTTACCTTGCTCATAGGACAACATTTTGTTTCAAAAAATAAAATAATTAATTATTTTATTAAATAAAGTAAGTCAGGTAAAATTTTCTTTTCCTCTTCCTCCTCCTCCTCCTCCTTCTTCTTCTTCTTCCCCCTCTCTCCTGCCCCTCGCTCCTCATTTCTCCCTAACAATGATATAGAGAAAAATTCAGAGTATTTGAAATTCTTAAGCACTGTGCTGGGTTAGACTTTGCCTCCCAAGTTTTTCTGGAAGAGGCAAATTCTTTTTTTTCTTAATAATTTTTTTTTAATTGAGGGAAAAAAGTCACAACATTAAATTTACCATCTTAACCATTTTTAAGTGTACACTTCTGTAGTGTTAAGTATATTCACATTGTATGTTTAATAAACTTTTATAAAGTAAAAGTAAAACATGCATACAGGAAAAAATTCCCAAATCATAAGACACAGCATGAAAAATTATCACAGAGCTTTCACACATATGAAACCTCCACTCAGGTTAAGAAATGGAACATTACCAACACCCAGAAGCCCTGCTCAAGTCCTCATCCAATCATTATCCACCATCCCCAAAAGTAACCTATAGACTGACTTCTAACACCAAAGATTAGTTTTGCCTGTTTTTAAATTTTGTACAAATGGAATCACACAGAATGTGTTCTTCAGTGTCTGGCTTCTTTCAGTTAACATTATGTCTATGAGAGTCATTCATTTTATTGTGTGTGGCAGTAGTTCATTCATTTTCATTGCTATATCAGAATTTTATTTATCCATTCTGAACGTTGATGGACTCTTGGATTTTTTCTAGTTTGGGTGTTTTTTTTTTTTCAAATAATGGCGATATTTGTATATCTTTTGGAGTGGAATTGTTGGATCACAGGTTCTGCATGTGTTTGGCTTTAGTAAATATTGCCACTTATTTTCTAAAGTGGTTGTACCAATTTACATTCCCAAGAGCATTGTGTGAAAGTTGTGTTGCTTTATGTGGCAGACAGAATAATGCCTCCCCCCAAAGATGTCCACATCCTAATTCCCAGAATTTATGAATATGTTACCTTACATGGCAAAAGGCACTTTGCAGCTGTGATTAAAGATCTTGATATAGACAGATTATCCTGGATTATACAGGTGGGCCCAATGTCATCACATGAGTCCGTAAATGTGTAATGGAGAGGAAGAAGAGAGTTAGAGGGACATGTGACTATGGAGGGATGGTCATAGAGATGCAACAATGCTGCTACGAAGAAGAATGAAGAAGGACAAGAGCCAAGGAACATGGAACTAGAAAAGGCAAGGAAATGGATTCTCCTCTAGAGCCTCCGGAAAGGAACGCAGCCTGCTGAAACCTTGATATCAGCCCAGTGAAACCTGTATCAGACTTCTGACCCACGGAACTGTAAGATAATAAATTTGAGTTGCTTTAAGTCACTAAATTTGTAATTGTTACAGCATCAATAGAAAAGTAATAGACTCTACATCCTCAGCAACACTTGGTATTGTCTTTTAAGTTTTTTGCTATTTTGGTGGGTGTGTTATGGTATCTCATCATGGTTTTAATTTATATTTCCCTGATGAAAAATGAAATTGAGCACCTTTTCATGTGTTTATCAGCCATGTGGATATGCTCTTTTATGAACTGCCTGTTCATATATATTGCCTATTTTTATATTGATTTGTCAGTCCTTTTCTTATCGATTTGTAGCTCTTTGTATATTTTCAATATAAAGTCTTTTTAGTTATGTGGCTGCAATTATCTTCCACTTTATGGCTTGTGTTTTTGTTCTCTTACTAGTGTCTTCAGGTAAAGAAATTCTAATATGGTCCAATTTATCTTTTTCCCACATAGTCCATGTTAGTGTGTCTGTTTAAGAAAGCATTCCCTACCCCAAGGCCAAAAAGATATTCTCCTATGTTATCTTTTGAAGCTTTATTGTTTTACATTTCATATTTGTATCTCAACCCCTCTGGAGTTGATTTTTGTATATGGAGTGAGGTAGGGATCAAGTTTCATTTTTTTCCTTGTATGGCACTTCAACTGACCCAGCATCAGCTTTCTCTCACAGCTCCACCATGCTACTTTTGTCTTTCTCTTCCTACTCTGTGTCTCCACTGTTATCATGAATCAGGCATCCATATATATGTGGGTCTGTTTCTGGACTCTTCATTTTGTTTTATTAGTCTATTTTTTTATATTCACGCCAACACTACACTCTCTTAATTACTGTAGCTTTGATGTAAGTCTGGATATCCAATGGAGTAAGTTCCTCTCGTTTTGTTGTTGTTCTTCAAAAGTATTAGCTATTCTTACCTTGGACCTTTGCATTTCATAGACAATAACAGCGTTGCTTTGGAAGAGGCACATTTTATGTAGGAGGATGTGGAAAAATTGGAACCTTCATACATTACTGGTTGGAATATAAAATGGTGTGGCCACTTTGCACAATAGTTGGCAATTCCTCAAAATATTAAAGATAGAGTTACCATATGATCCAGCAGTTCCACTCCTAGGTATATACCTGAGAGAACTGAAAGCATACATCTACACAAAAATTTATATATGAATGTTTACAGCGGCATTATTCATAATAGCTAAAAAGTGGAAACAACCCACATGTCCATCAACTGATGAGTGGATAAATAAAATGTTGTATATCAATACAATGAAGTACTTTTATCAATGAAAAGGAATGAAATACATGCTACAACATAGATGAAATTTGAAAACATTATGCTAAGTGAAAGAAGCCAGTCACAATAGACCACGTATTGTATGACTCCACTTATATTTAATATCCAGAACAGGCAAATCCATACAGAGAGAAAATGGATTAGTGGTTGCCTAGGGCTAGGGGTCTGTGATAGAGGAGGTAGTGGTGAGTGACTGCTAACAGGTACATTTCTTTTGGAGGTGATGAAATTTTCTTAAATAAGATGTGATGGTGGCACAATTCTGTGAATATTGTAAAAACCAATGATTTATATCTCAATAAAGATGCTTAAAACTTTTAATGTAGGATGTTGAAAGTTTAAAAAAGGAGGTAAAGATACACTAATGTTCTTTGGTATAGTCTCTGAATTGGGGGATTTGGGGCAATTTTAATTTTTCTTTATACTGTTTTAGATTTTTCCAAGAACATATATTTTTATAAAAGGAAAAATCAAAAAGAATAAATGTTACAAGGATGTAGAATTTCTTCCTGCTACCAACAGCAGCAACAACAACAAAACACAGGAAAAACAAGAACATGGTTTGAGGGAGAAGTGAGTTGGCACCTGAGTTCAAGATTGTCTTAACTCTGGATAACTTGGCTTAAAACAGAGGAGTTAAATGGTGGTAAACAGTTGCCAATGAAGTGTAGGGCATTTGGTGGGAAGAAAATACTAAGGCATATGCTTGAGATTTTCACAGAATTGATATAAATATATCATAAATATTACACAAGAAAAATAATTTTTGCATCCTTGGCCAGAATAAACTGAAAAAGACTATTTAGAAAGTTACTAATATGGTTTTGAAGTGGTTAACACTTTGATCAGGACGTTAAGTGAAAAAAAAGAGAAACTCTCAAAATGTTTCGATGGCAAAATCATCAGGAAATAGAGAGAAAGGCCTAGTTAGAATTAAAAATGATACCAAGATCATACATGTAAAAGGACAAAGGCTTTCTCAATGCCAGACAAATTGACTGCGGGACAATTTTGTTGGAAAAGTTGTGAATGTGATGATATACAAAGGCTATTCTCATTATTTAGAATCAGCATTCCAATGTTTAAATTCCAACTACACTATTTTTTGCTGTCTGACTTTTGTCAAAATACTTAACATCTTCAAGCTTTGGTTTCCTTTATTTTTAAAATGGAAATATCAATACTTCACAGAGTTGTTTTAAGGATTAATCACAAAGTACACAAAAGCATTTAGCATAATGCCTGGTACATACATCCCCAAAATGTTTCAAAATGTACCATATTACCATTGGGGGAAACTGGGAGAAGGGTACACAGAACCTTTCTGTACATTTTTTGCAACTTCCCGTGAATCTGTAATTATTTCAAAATAAAAAGTTAAAAAATATATTAGCTATCTTGTGTATGAATTGTATTCTGTCATTGTGCTAATATTTTTTCTTACTAAATGAAGGAATCAAGCACCAGGAACAGAAGCAATTTTGTTACAATGAATTACACAGAAGTGAAATTAGAATGAAAGCAATTTCTCCTCAATCATAGAACCATAGGGCAGTGTTAGCGTGAAAGGACCTTAGAATCAAGGCATAGTTTAATAGTTTAATCACTGAGCTTATCCGGGTTTGCATGTGTGGTTTGCTTATGGCTTTTTCTTGGTTCAACTTGACTCATCCATTCAGATTCAGAATAATAAATGTTTCATCAGCACATACTCTGCCAGACATTGGGGTAGGCTTTTCCACATTGCTTTGAATGTGATTGTAGCTAATACTTTCTGCATTTTAAGAGAAGGGCATAAAGAAAATTAACACTGCCATTTTAATCCATTTAACGCTCACTATTTTCACATCTTAGTTTTCCTAATAAAGTTAAAATGCATGGAACAAATTGTATAGGATGCGGTGCCTTGGCTGGAATAACTGCAAAATTTCTCGGTGGAGAATCTTTTTGGCTCTACTAATCTGGAGCACTGTGAAAAGCATTGGAGTACTTAACATGGTGAGTAGGAAACAGAGGGTTTATTTTCCTTTATATTCGGTTTACAGTGGTGGTTCTAAGAGGAAGCACTATTCTGTTCAGAACAAGCCTGTGCTAAGAAGCTTGCAGCCGTGGCTGACTGTGGGACAGAGCTCATGTTCTGTTGCATCCTATGGGCAGCCTTCAACTCTTGTAAATGGAGAAAAAGCAGCCTGAATATGGATAACTCCGGAAGGGGCTCAGCTCTGTAGCTATTTTTTCCCTCTAGCCATTCATTCATTCATTCATTTTTTTTCTAGGATGGTGTGAGTAAATGTATCTTTAGCTGACATGAATAAAAAGAGATCCAGTGTCTTTGAAAAACAAAAACAAACTATGGAAGCTCTAGGGAAGGCTAAGATTTCACGTTTTGGAATGTCTTCTTGACATGGAGCTTTAAAAGGAGCATAGAAGGAAGGAAGGAAAATTTTAACAAATGTTTGTTTACCTTTATACAATTTAATAAAATTTGTATAGGAGACTTTAGGTAAGAAATTGGCAATTAATCAAAAAAAGAGGAAAATATTTGTTCTTTTTACTTGGGAATGGCAGTCTGTGAGCGACATCTCATCAACCTGGCTCAAAAAACCACAGAGATGAATGAAAATAAAAATAAAAAATTTGTTTAAAAAGCATTTTTATCATATAAGTATTTCTCCATTTTCAGGTTGATTTTTCATTATTCAAAACAATAACTAATAGATCTGCCTTTTATATACTTTCAGTTTCAGGAATGACCATTCTGAAGAAAAAAGTAAATGGTTCAATTACCAATACAAAAATTAATAAATGGGATAGCATCAAGCAATGCCAGGTTGGTTTTTTCATTTGATTATTGGCAATATTTTCCCCACGATATTTATTATGTATGTTTGTGTTTGAAGAGCCAAACTGATCAATTTCCAAGGCTCCTTGGCTACTACTAAGTTTTCACTATCATTGGGAAGAGGACTTATTCTGAAAAATTCAGGCCTTAGTAGCCACATCGTTGGATAATACTTTTTAAAAAATTGACTTGTGACACTCTCTTTGTTTTACAGATTTCAGGGGCAGAGCAGGTTCAGATTTTATGTTGTGTTCTGACCACTAGACAACACGCAGCTTCTGGCATCCACAGGCTACATTGTAAGTGAAATTAGGGTAAGGATACATAGAATAAAGGTTGCTATTCTTTGTTTAAATATCATTTTTCATAAGGAGGGAACAGAGTGCATTTTATAGAATAAATACTGGCTTAAAAACCATTTATCTTATCTTTGAGAAAGGAGTAGAGAGTGAGAGAAAATCAAATGTAAGAAAACATGTACTTGTGCTGAATCGTGAATAAAGATATCCTCACTGAAACATCTAAAATCCATCCTGCCTAAAGGGACCTACTATAACATGTAATGCAGGTAAGATGATAACCAAATGCACAGCTCTTGAACTATACGAACAAAACTACACAGACCCTCCTCCTCTGCTGCCTTCCCAGGGAACAGTGAAATAAAACTTACTGAGGCCTTGCTACCAAAGGCAGTTGGCCATTCCATATCCCAGGCTAGCATTTGGTACATGAGCTGTATTTCATCACGAGCACTGAGAATTATAAGTCTGGCTTTACTGGGTAAATTGTCCCGACAGTTTTCTTCGTCTTTGTATGGCCAGTGGCTGAGGCATAGTTGGCAATCTGTAGATTTTGTGTTGTTGCAAGATCACCAGTTAGTGTAGAGCCAAATCCTCTCCCCTCCGCCTTCTACCCAGAATTGCTAAAGTGGTAGGGTCAACAAGACAGGTATCTCAAGGCAAAACTCTCAGGGAGTGAGTCAGTGGGACTGGTTTCTGCTGATAGTTTGTGCATTTCTAACTCCTTGTCATTTTGAGAGTTAACGTCAGCTGAATTCATGTAAGGGTATTCTGCAAGAGAAGGAGAAAAATACCATACGACAGACTGACCCATAGTTTTAATTATTCAATATTTGAGAAAATCAGACACACCTGGAGTTAGAGATTCTATTCCAATTTTTATTACTCTAAGAAATGTAATACGTACATATCATACAGTATGCATTCCATCTCAGACTATCTGAGAGGGCAGTTTTTGGAATACCTATGTAGAACCTATTTTATTACACAGAATTATGAATTTCAGAGGATCTGATTCTTTAGACTGATTCTTCAATGGCACTAAATGCCAAGTGTCCTTGGTCAAGACCACAATGCAAAGGAACAAGCTGATTAACAAGTTGGAATTCCCTCTCCCTGCCAAGAGACCAGACCACCAAAGTGGCATCAAACAAGCCCTGTTCTGTTCTCCCCTCGGGAGATCGCCACTGTGGAAGCCTTGGGTAGAGCTGGAGGTAAATGAGAGTTAGGGAGACAGGACAGCGTGAAATGGAGTCAGAACACCTGGGCTTAGTCCCCCCTTTGCGCTTGGAAGCTTGTGCTGATCACTTACCACATGCAAAAAAACAGGAATAATAAAATCAGTGATACAGAGTTCAGTTGAACCCCTCAAGTGCTACCAAAATTATTTAAACTAATTATTTAAAGACAAAAAAAAAGTTAATCACAGGCACCCCTCATCAAGCACCTCCTACATATCAAGTACTGTGCTAGCTTCCTTACATTCTTCATTAACCCCAATAATCCCGAAAGGCAGGTATCATCCTTCATTTTACAAATGGGTCACACACCTACTAAGTAAATGGCAGCAACAAGATCTGAACCCAGGCCTGCCAACGCTCTTGCTGGAGGATTTCTCGTTTTGTCAGCTCAGGATCAACAGGTCTTGGGGGTAATGACCTGTGCCTAAGACTTAAACGTGCTGGATGCGAAAGCTGGCTGAACAGGGGGACGGTCACTCGACCACCACGTCGCCTGGCCGGGCTTTGTTAGCAGCCACCTCGCAAGGCCCCGGCGCGCGGGAGGCGGCGCTTCCTCCCCGGGAGGGTGGGACCCTGGGGCCTCCGCCGGCCGCGGACCGCCGACGACGTACGTGCAGCCCTGGGGAGGGGGCGCGGGGCGGCGAACGGCGCGCCCGTGGAGGAGGGCCGCGGCCGCCAGGCGGTGGGCGAGGCCGGTGACCCAATAAAGCGGTGGGGCCGCGGGAGCCCCGCCCGCCCCGGTTCCGGGCACACGCCGCAGGTCCCGGCCGGCGGCAGCTTGAGCGCCCCCGTCCGCAGCGCTCGGCGAGAGGGCGCCTCGGGCCGAGGGTGTGGGCGCGCCGCCGGGCCGGGCCGGGAGCGCGGGAGGGAGGCGCGAGGAGGCGCCGGCCGCCCCGGAGCCGCGCGGAGCGGCCAGGCGAGGCGGGGCGAGACCGGGGCCCGCGGCGCCCGCCCGCCCCCGGCGTCCGGGAGCGGCTCCCGCGCGGCCAGGCCCGGGCCCTCGGCCCGCCCCACGCGCGCCCCCGCGGCCGGCCTCCTCCCCGCCACCCCTCCCGCGCGCGTCCACCGGCTCCCCGGCTCGCGCCGCTCCATGTAGCCCCGGATCCCGGGAGACCGCGGAGGAGGGGGCGACCACAAGATGGCGGGTACGTGCCCCTACTCTCCGGCGGCGGCGCCTCCCCGCGTCCGCCCGCCGCCCACCTCTCCGAGTGGCGGCCCGGCCGAGGCCGGCGCGGGGTCCCGGCGCGGGGAGGGCGGGCGGCGGGGCGGGGCGCGGGTCCCGGGGACGCTGACCGGGTCTTTCTTCTCTCCCCTCGGCGCAGACCTCTCGCTGCTCCAGGAGGACCTGCAGGAGGACGCGGACGGATGTGAGTGCGCCCGCCGCGCTGTCGCCGGCGGCCCGGGGAGCGGCCGGGAAGGACTGGCGGGCGGCGGCGGCCTGGGCCCGGCCGAGGGGGACGGGCTGGCGAGGCGTGGCCGTGGGCCGGGCGGGCGGCGATTCTGGGGGAAAAGCGCGTTCCTCGAGGAAACGGTGTGTCCAAGTTCTGTTGTGGAGAGAGGTGCCCTGTTGTACTGCCCAGGCTCGGGTTCTCCCCATCGCCCGCCCGTCTCATCCCCCCACGTCTCCTGTGGGCTCGGCAGCTGCCCGGCCGTCTGTTGTGGAAGAAGGAACCGGTGGGCCCGAATGTGAAGTGGGAATTTGGGTTTTTTTTCCCTTCGAGTGCTTTCCGCGACCCTCCGCCCTCCTGAGGAAGGAAGAGGCTGTAGTGAGGGAAGGTGTGCTTTCTGTGAGTTGCTCTCCACCGGTACCCAGCGGCCGGCTGTGGGGGGCTGGGCCCTGAGAGCTGCTCGGTCCGGTTGCCCCGTTTCTGATCGTATGGAAATGACTTATCTGTAATTTCACTTTAGCTCTTAGCAGCTTTTACATTGCCTTACATCCGTCAGATTTGTGGATTACCGGAAGGTTAGAAGGTGTGGCCTTGCCAGGAGTTACTAGGTTTAGAGAACTTATTTCTTGAATGCAAATGTTCACAAATCACCCAGATCTCCTTAAATATTAAAATTTCATCCTTCCTTGGAGGTCCTGAAATTTTAAAAGAGTTGATTCTTTTGTTTAAAAAAAATACAAACTTTGACGTTGTTTCCAGAATACTATCAGAAAGGAATTGTTCATTTCGTATGTACTTTTCTAAGCATCAGAAGATAATTTAGAAATTGTTCTGAGTTGAACTGATAACCATGGTAGACTTTGTGGTGTATTTAGGAGAAAGCCTGCTTCAGGCCGAGATTCACTGTGGCTAATACCTGTGTAAACAATTCAGAGATGGCTGCAGTTTGAAATTGCTCTTTTAAAAACTGTAGTTAATCCTTAGAATTGTCTAATGTGGTTTCCCTTGCCCAAATTCAGCTTAATTTTTAAATTCCTGGGTGTTTTGAGTGAAGTAAGGGGAATTTACTATTTAGAAGGATTCTCTAAAGAGTAATTATTTTTAAAGTGAATGAATCGTATGCACACTTACGTTTTGCTAAGCCTGGATTTTTTTTTTTTTTTTTTGAGTAAAAAGCTCTCAAAGGGAACAGTACTTATTAGTGAAGGACGACTTTTACATTTCATTTAATGTTTTACCTTAGGCCACTTATTTGCCTACCAGTAAGTTTAAAATATTATTTAAGGCATCTGTTGATGTCTTGCCAAGTTAGGATTGGCTCTGATTGTTCTCAGACGGAGGCTTCTCGTTCTTGTATTTAGGTTCAAGACTTCGCGAATAGAAGATACGTTCATTCAGCAGGTGTTTAGGAATGTTTGGAGCAAGAACTTCTGTGTTTTCATTTTATTTAGTTAATTTATTTATTTATCTTATTTCACTTAGTTTTAGTTATGTTTCATTTATTTGCACTCTTAAGGATGAGCTATAATGTAAGTTTCATCATTGACCCTTCAGGAGCATAGTCTAGAGGGGAGGGCATACCTGTGAAGAGCTCAGTGATGATTCATTCATGAGCCTTAAGACTTCTGTTCAGTACTGAAGATATAGCTGTGCAAAGACTGGTCACAGTCTATGCCCTCTAGTGGTTTACAAGCAGTTTTAGTCTGTGTGTGGTGATGAAGGTATCAGAGGCAGTATAGCACGGTAATTAGTAGACAAGACTCTAGAGCCAGACTGCTTTATTTAGTGTTGGCATTGTCGCTTTGGACAGACTCTTACAACTCACTTAACCTCTCTATGCCTAAGTTTTGTCATTTATAGATAGGTATAATAAGTATTACTTACCTTATAGAGTTTGTTAGAGCCTTACATAAGTCAATGCATATAAAGCACTTAGTACCTGGTAAATAGTGACTATTATGTGTTTGTCGTCGTTATTATGAGTAAAGAGTAAGGGAAGCTTAAAAGAGCAGAGAAGGAAATACTGATGTTGAACATTACACTACAGAATTAATATATTTATAGATTCCGCTAATGCTTGCGATTAACTTTTTTAAGGTCCTGTTCCCACTGTATTTTAATTTGGAATAAAACGTTAGACATTTGAAGGCACAGATAGTTTATTTGCATATTTATAATTTGGTTGAAGATTTGGTTAGAATAATTGCTTATTTTTCTCAGTTGCTAAAGTTTTTACGGGTGATACCTTTACCCAGAATATTCAGGAACAAGGGATCTTTGAACATATGGCCATTTGAAGGACCACTTGCTGCCTGCCTACTGTGACGGGAGAAACAATTGAGAGGGAAATCTTGCCATGGTGCCAAGGTCGAGGGCAAGATTGTTGGTAAGGGAATGAAGAAGCTTGTCACATCCTGGAGAAGCTGGAGGACCAGAGATGTTGGAGAGATGGAGTTTGGGCTGCCCTTACAACTAGACTACGTCTTCTGAACTCAATTTTCTGTCTCAGGCAACACTGGTGTGGAGGCCAGCCTCCCAAGTAGAAGTGCACCAGCTCCCGCTGCTTCAGCCAAACTAAGTCTCAGTTGGCCCTTACATGGGAAGAACTGTTTTCTGTTCAAGCTCTAGAATCTTCCTTGCTTTCCTAAATGCAGAGCCTAAAGACAGAGAGTAAAGACTAGTGTGCAGGTAATCTGCAGCTGTGGAGACTAGGAGAGGACCTGGGTGGGGCCTAGATCTTGAAAGGGGGACATTGCCAGACCCTGATAAGTTCTCAGGTCTTTTGTTTTGATTTAAACCCCAAAGTCTCTGTGTAGTCAGTAGAAGAGTGGGTAGGATGGGGAAATGGGTTGGTCAAAGACTGACTTGACTGATACCCTTGGAGAAAAAGAAACAAAATCCTATATGTGAAAAATGATGCCTATCAAAAGGTCATAAAGTAAGTAAATAAAATTACTGGAGGCTGGCCTGGTGGCGTAGCAGTTAAGTTTCTGTGCTCCGCTTTGGCGGCCCAGGGGTAACAGGTTCCGATCCCGGGCGCAGACCGACGCACTGCTTGTCAGCCGTGCTGTGGAGGCGTCCCATATAAAGTAGAGGAAGATGGGCACGGATGTTAGCCCAGGGCCAGTCTTCCTCAGCAAAAAAAGGAGGATTGGCAATGGATGTTAGCTCAGGGCTAGTCTTCCTCACACACAAAAAAAATCATTACCATTAGGTACTATTAAAATTAAGTTTGGGAGAAGAATGAGATGAAAAACTATAAGTTTTAGTTTAAAAGTGGTACTTTGAATATGCTATCATGAAACATACTTTGAATTTCAAAGTGAAAGCAAGGCAGTGAGTCACTTTGAATTAGGTGTCTCAGCAGAGTGACTTCAGAGTTGGGTAAATTGTTCCTTGAATAATGGGAGGCAATGCAAAATTACAGACAGACTTTCAGAGAAAGATATTTTAAATTTCTATTGTCAGTGTCCCAAAGATGCAACTTTGATTTACATTTAAATTGCTAGATTTCTAAAATAGGACTTAAAATACAGTAACATTTAATGAGTTAATGCTTGTAAAAATAATTTAACTGAAAGATTTTGATTAAAATTTAAATTTTTATCAAAGTAGTACATTGAAGAATATTATTTTAAAAGAATGATTGCATAACACTTAATAGTTTACAGTAGCTTTCATATACAGATGATTCTTCACAGTAGTCCTGTAATGTGTAGGCTGTGGTAATTTGATATTAATAAGTCAGCTGATGCACAAAGGGACTAAATTATTTTCTCAGGGAACAAAACTCCTAAGTACCAGCCAGCATTTTAAGCTAGGACTCCTGATATTAAATATTGTATTTTAAATATTGTCTTTTCATAAATTGCCCAGTTTACAACATGGAGCTGCCAGAGCTTGTTGAATACGCAGTCTGTTTGAACCCATGCTTAAAATACCCTTGAAGATTAATCTGGCGTGCTGTGTATGGTTTAATTTAACCTGGAGAGAGAATTAGAATAGCTTCTTTAGTCTGTATGTTAACTTTTCTTTCTGCTGTGACTGGCATGGTTTTGAAGAGCTTTCAGAGCTGTGTTATGGAATATGCCGTACCACAGAATTTTTCATATTTGTTGAAGTTTTAGAATCCTTTTACACTATATTTTTCAGGTTTGAAAGCAGTGTTGAAATAGAGTGAATGAATGATGGATCCAGAGCTAATTGGGTGTAACCGCCTTGACTGGAGTCTCTGGGTCGTCCAGCTACTTTTGAAAACTAGTTTTGATAAGCTTCTTAAAGTCCTTGCCACCTGGGGAGGTGAGAAGTAAAAAATAGGGCTGTGTCCAGTGGTAGCCAGGGAATCCGTCAGAAACTCTAGCAAGGTGCCCTTGGAAGTCATGATATTTAGAAGTGTTGTTAAATAGGGATTTGGAAAAGAGTGAGTCATGAGACTTGGTAGCGTGTTTTGATTGCTACCAACAAGAATGGACAGGAGGAATCTTTAGTTAAGAGATAATATAATAGATATTCTGGAAAAGAGTGTTTGAAAATGGTGTTCGTGGTATCCACATGTGTATAGAATTAATTAATGACACCTTGGGTAACAATTCCCTGTATAGAATTTTTTTTAAAAAGACAAAGGGAGAAAACCCTTTATAAATATACATGTCAGCTGCCTGGATTTGTAGCTGCCTGACCAAAAAAAAACCACCCACCTAAATGCATAGGTTTTTGTTTGTTCTTCCTTCCTGTGAAAGATAAATAGCCCTCACTAGGTAAAGTTCATTAGTCTGCCACATTTGTTTGACCACTGGTTTATTATTTCTGGTCCTTTTGCCTCAGTTCCTTCTCTCATCAAAACAAAGAATTTATATTTGTTTATTAAACTATTCATTCTTACTTCACTCCTATGTTTGCCTTATATTTTGGAATTTTGGATTTTTCTCTCGATGGCAAAGAATTTTTGCCATCAGCTACATGATAGGGTAGGCAGTCCCTAAACTTGAATTAGGGTATTTTGCTTTTAACTTGGATCTGATAATAAACCTAATTTAATGCTTTGGGAAGAAGAGTAAGTGGCACACCTGTGGACCTTTGGCTGAGGAGGTTAAAAGACCCACATTCTCTATAACTTTCTTAGAGGGTACTTTTGCACAGATCTTTCAGCTGGCAGATCACCTAGGGTTCCCCCTCTCTGCATCTGTCCTCTGACTCTCCCAACTTTTAAGTCAAGTCTTCTTAGCTCCTAGAAGACTCCCTAGACTTAGGAGCAGACTTATTTTCTGGCCTACTTGATATCAGTTTGGTTGGTATTTGAGCATTTATCATGCTGTAATTCTGGAATATATCTAGTATAGTTCTGTGTAGGGGAAAGAGCACTGGGTTTTGTAGACCCTTAGACCTGCGTTGCCATTTATTCACTGTATAACCTTGAGCAAGTGAACTTTTCTCAGCTGTTTTCTATCTTTAAAATGTTGGTGGACTTTTGGATTGTTTCTAGTTTTTGACTATTACAAATAAAGCTGCTGTGAGCATTCGTGTACAAGTCTTTGTGTGGATGTGTATGTTCTTTCACTTGGGTATATACCTAGGAGTGGAATGGCTGTTTAACTTTTTAAGAAACTGCCAAACTGTTTTCTAAAGTGGTTGTACCATTTTACACTCCCACCAGCAGCAAGAGTTCCAGGTGCTCCTCACCCTTGTTAGCACTTGGGGTTAGCAGTCCTCATTTTCACCATTCTATTAAGTGTGTAGTGATTTTTCTTTGTAGTTTGAATTTGCATTTCTTTAAAGACTAATAATGCTCATCTTTTCATGTGCTCATTTAGCATCCAAATATCTTCTTGGGTGAAGTGTCTGTTCAAATCTTTTGCCCATTTTTTAATTGGTTTATTAGTTTTCTTAATAAGTTTTGAGAGTTTATATATTCCGGATAAAAGTACTTTCTCAGATATGTGATTTGCAAATATTATTTTCCAGCCTGTGACTTGTCTTTTCGTTGTCTTAACAATGTATTTCAAAGAGCAGAAGTTTTGAATTTTGTTGTTCAACTTGTTATTTTTTCACAGATGCCCTTTATTGGGTTGAGAAAGTTCCCTGAGTTTACTGCGAGCTTTTTTGAAATTAGGAGTGGATGTTGGATTCTGTCAAATGCTTTTTCTGCATCTACGTTTTTTTTCTTCTTTAGTTTTTTAATATGATGAACTACACTGATTTTTAAGTAAATACTGTTAATTTCTTTAATGGGAAATTTCAAACATACACAAAAGCAAATGAGCCATCATACACCCACCATATAGCTTCAGCTTTCACATATTCCCCCTCTAACATCTGAGCTTTTTGATGGGGAGGGAGAAGGCAGCCAGAGTACTTTAAAGACATCCCAGGTGTATAACTATATTTAACTATAAATGTTGCACAAGGCATATACTTGAAGTATGATATTCTAATCTCTGAACAGAAGGACATCTAAAGTAATTATAAGGTATGGTAATTTAAGAAAGTTTAAATTCTTTAGACATTTGCCTTGCCGGTTCTACTGTAATAAAGCACTTTCATATAATTACTAAATTCACTTTCCTCTTAATCATGTTGATCACCAGATTAAGAGAAACAGCATCTTATTTTTATAATGCCAAGCACAGTCACCATTTCGGGTCAGCCTTAATGGTAACAAAAGAAAAAAGTTGAATTTTATTTTTTAAATTGGTTTGCTGTACCATCTAGAGGATCACATAAACTGTTAAAATTTGAGTTGTACTATGCCCCCCGTAAGCTAGTGATCCCATGATTACAGAAATCAAGAGCTAGAGGACAGACTGTATATTCATCGTTTTCTTTTTTTAATTGTTTTTGTGAGGAAGGCTAGCCCTGAGCTAACATCTGTTGCCAATCCTCCTGTTTTTTTGCTGAGGAAGACTGGCCCTGGGCTAACATCCGTGCCCATCTTCCTCTACTTTATATGGGACACTGCCACAGCATGGCTGACAAACGGTGCATCAGTTCGCTCCTGGGATCTGAACCTGTGAAAGCCCCGGCTGCAGAAGCAGAGCGCGCGAACCTAACCGCTACGCCGCCGGGCCAGCCCCGTCATTTTCATTTTAAGTATGAGAAAGTTTAGGCCCAAGGTCTCACCAATAAAGGTAGCTTGGATGGCAGAGGCTAGAATACAATTCAGGCCTTGTAGGTTTTCATATTCTTTTCCTAGATAACATCTAACAAAGCTGTTTAACTCACTGCAACAGGGAGATGGAAGAAATTTCTGAATTTTGTTTATTTTTTAAATTACCATTT
This sequence comes from Tapirus indicus, assembly GCA_031878705.1. Lineage (NCBI taxonomy): Eukaryota > Metazoa > Chordata > Mammalia > Perissodactyla > Tapiridae > Tapirus > Tapirus indicus. The sequence continues at coordinate 58,849,817 of CM062917.1, forward strand.
ATTGTCATGCTGTCATATCGTTATAACATTGTGCTATAACCTTACTTATAATGTTCCCCTATGAAGCATATAGTCCCACAAATTTACAAAGTGGTACCTGATGAGGGTTGTCTAAGAGCTAAGTAATTTACTTGGTCACCTAACTTGAAACTGTTAGGTTAAATTTAAACCTGTCTGACACAATCTTTATTACCACGCTCTTACTACCTTCCAACTTTGGCTTCCCTTAAGTTATCACTTATTTAAGTCATTTAACCTCCTAAAGGTTCTGGAAGATATAAAGGTAATAGCATGCTCTTAGTATTTGGTGGGTAAAATAATTTTTGTCCTGTGTAGCTCCCGTCTGTGATGGGAATGTTAGAAGCAAAATATATCCTTTTTCTTTGTGTTTTAGAGCACTCATGTATGAGGGAGCCTATCATTGGAGTGAAAGTGTGTAAGAACATGGTGTGGTCTGATGCGTCTGACCCTGTCACTAGCTAATTACCTGAAGTGGTCATTCCAAAATCTTACTGCAAGTCAGATTTGATATAAATCATTTTTACATTTAAATCTATCAAGTTAGTTTTTGGTAGAAATAACTTCAAGACTTTATGTAACTTCAAGACTTCGTTTATTGGGGATTGGTGGTAATTTGGACCTGGATTAGCTCAAATTTTATATTTGGATTACCTATGGAAAAAAGAATTACTAACCAAAGTAATTGGTTAATAAGATTGTAAGGAAGATACTCACTGAAGGGAACACACAACACGTCTGTAATGTATGGTGGACCCACACTGGCAAGTGCTTTGATAGGCTCCATACCTCTCTGCCTGTCAAATGCTGTTCAGAAAGCATGATCTTGGTAACTAATTTGAAAGAGGCAAACACATCGCTGCCTCTTTTATTTACATGTGTACTTTAGGGAACTATTTTTTGAAATAGTCATAGAGTGAACTTTAGCAAATTATTCTTGCTTAAATTCAATTGTGAGATTAAACATGCTATAGGACAATTTTATGGTTACTGGTAAAGATAATTTCTAAGGATTTAGTAAACTTCATATTTATATTTGAAGGAAAGATTTCTGATAAACATTATATTCTCACAAATTACAAGTTGAAACTTGACATGCCTGTTGCTTGAGGCTATATTTATAAGAACTAAGTTACATGGTCCTTCAAATTTGTTATTCATCTTTTTCTATTAATTTTTTTTCCCAAGCAATGACTTAATTGCATTTCCACTACATCACTAGACCAGGGGTTGGAAAGTTTCGGTAAAAGGCCAGATAGTAAACATTTTAGTTTTGTGGGCCATGTATGTGGGCCACGTGGTCTCTTGCAGCTGCTCACATCTGCCATTGTAGGTGAACGCAGCTATAGATAACGCATAAATGAAGGAGCATAGCAGTCTTCTAAGAAAACTTTATTTACAAAAACAGACAGTGAGCCAGTTTAACCTGCTGGCCATAGTTTGCTGACCCTGCACTAAAAGTCCAAGGTCTGTAACAGTCTTATTCTTGCCCCTTAGCAGAATGCCCAGTACACGGTAGGCCTTCAATATACTTGCAGAGATAAATCTTGATTTTTCTGGTCAAGCTAAATAAGGCCATAAACCTAACTTGCAGTCAAATAATGAAGTAAATTTATTTTTAAATTAAACTTGTTACTTTGAAAACTTTCAGACCAACACAAAAGTTGCACAGCTGTTACAGTCAATTCCCAAAACCCTTCACCTACATTCACCCATTGTTAACATTTTGCCAGTTTGCTCTATTTTTCTCTATACAAGTATATACAGACACATAAAATGTAGTGTATACATTATTCTTAAGGTACTTCTTCGCTGTACCTTTTGAGAACAAGTTGTAGAGGCTTTTAGCTTGTATCTCCTAAGAGCAAGGCCATTCTCTCACAATTAGCAAATTCAGAAAATTTAACATTGGTACAATTCAAATATGTAATATGTAGTCTTTTCAGATTTCACCAATTGTCCAATAATGGCCTTTATAGCAACTATCTTGCCGATCCAGTCTCCTGCATTGCATTCATTTGTCATGTCTCTTTAATTTGGAACAATTTCTCAGTTTATCTTTCATGATATTTATTTTAGAAGAGTCAATTTGGTTTTATCTTTTTCCTCATGATTTGATTCAGGTTATGATTTTTTTTGAGGTTTTATAACATTTAATATAAACATATAATGTTTATAACATTATATAAATTTCAGGTGTACATCATTACATTTCAACTTCTGTATAGACTGCCTTGTGTTCACCACCAAAAGTCTAGTTGCCATCCATGCTTTTTTTTGACAGGAATACTATTGTTAAGTAATGCTGTGATTTTTCTCGGTGCTTCATCTCAAGAGGCATCTGATATTATTGGTGGTGGTAATTCTGACCACTTGGTTAAGGTGATGTCTGCCAGATTTCTCCACCTAAAGATTGTTTTTTCCTTTTGTAGTTAGTAAGGAAAATAATTTGATGCTGGGGAAATATCCCATTCCCAAACAAACTTCTACCCTTTAGTGTCAGGATGTTGTTGATGCTTCTTACCTGAATCAGCTACATTTACTAGCTGACATTCTTCTTCACAGAAGAGCCTTCCCTGCCTATTTATTTGTTCAAATATCATCTAAAGCCCCAAATCTTAAGGTAACTCTTATAATTAAACCTCTATGGTGTATCACATTATCTTTCATTTTCTAAGAAGTAAAGATTTGGAAAAACAAAAGAAAATTTGGGGAGTTTATTGTGACTAAGCAGTATCAAGGGAAGAATTGAAGGCGGGGGCAGACTAAGCTTTTTTCTGTTTTAGGGATGTTATTAGAGGCTATGTGAGGAAAAAGAAGGATGTTTTGATCAAGCTTGGTCTAAGTTAGGTTGTACAAATTAATCAGCTCTCTTTGGTATAGTACTTCTCAGGTATTAATATGCTAATGTATTGTGAATATCTTAGGGGAGGATAAAGTATGGTTAAAAGAACCTTCCTTGCCCCCCCAAGTATCTCTGTGGACTGCCTTTTCATTAACAAATATTAATGAATGTGTGTGCTTCAGGAGAAGCATTAGATTCTGTTTTTTAGGTAATAAAAAGATTAGCAAGATAATCTTTGTCTTCAGGGGATTTATCTGTGTTTGGGGTAGGGAAAGGTAGAAGAAAATGAAAAAAAAGAAGAAAAAATAACTCAAACACTGTAATCCCTGGCAGAGTAAAAGCAAGGGCCCCCAGAGACTGCAGAGAATTCAAAGGAGGAAGCGATCTTAAATAGAAAGAACAGGAAATGCTTCCTGGATAGTATTTGTAAATAGGTAAATGTAAACTGAGATGAGGATAAAGAGGGCAGAAATGGGGCAGATAGAATCATATGACAGGAAAGTAGTGGGGCTTGTGGCAGAAAATGGACCCCAGCATGGGCTGTGTGCAGGGGAGGAAAAGAGGTTGAGGGCCAGATCATGGAGGCCCTTGAATTACAGCATGAGAAAGCTGAACCTTCATTCAGATGCCTGGGAGGTTTTGGGGTGGGGACGTGAAGGAGGGAAGGGCAGGGAGTGTCGTGAACAGACTCGTGCTTTAGGAAGATGGAAGTGGTTCTGATCTGTAAACTGGATTGCAATGAGGAGAGGCTGGAAGTAGAGTCCAGGGCAATGGTCTTCAAACTTAATTTCTGTATACCTCCTAAAATAATTGTGAAAACTCTTGTCTCTCTTATATATTATAAAGTTATTTAAAAAATAAAACTATCACTTTTAAAAACGAAATATAATACCATAGCACTTTGATACCCACTATCATCCATTTTCAAAAGTTTATTTCAAGAATAAACTCTTTATTTTTTATTTTATTTTATTTTTTTTTACCATTTTTTTTTATTGATGTCTTAATAGTTTATAACACTGTGGGGTTTTAGTTGTACATTTTTGTTTGTCCGTCGCCTGTGGATGTAACCCTTCACCCCTTGTGCCCCCCTCACCCCCCTTCCCCTTGGTAACCACCAATCAGTTCTCTCTGTCCGTGTGTTCACTTATATTCCATATATGAGTGGGTTCATGCAGTGTCTGTCCTTCTCTCTCTGGCTTATTTCACTTAACATAATACCCTCTAGGTCCTTCCATGTTGTTGCAAATGGGACAATTCTGTCTTTTCTTATGGCTGAGTAGTATTCCATTGTATGTATATACCACATCTTCTTTAACCAATCATCCGTCGAGGGACACTTGGGTTGCTTCCACTTCTTGGCTATAGTGAATAATGCTGCAATGAACATAGGGGTGCATACGCCTCTTGTGATGGTTGATTTCATGTCCATTGGGTAGATGCCCAAGAGTGGGATTGCTGGATCATACAGTATTTCTATTTTTAATTTTTTGAGGACTCTCCATACTGTTTTCCATAGAGGCTGCACCAGTTTGCATTCCCACCAGCAGTGCATGAGGGTCCCCATTTCTCCACAACCTCTCCAGCATTTGTTGTTATTTGTCTTTGTGATTATAGCCGTTCTAACCAGTGTAAGGTGATATCTCAGTGTAGTTTTGATTTGCATTTCCCTGATGATTAGTGATGTTGAACATCTTTTCATGTGTCTATTGGCCATCTGTATCTCTTCCTTGGAAAAATGTCTGTTCATATCTTCTGCCCATTTTTTGATCGGGTTGTTTGTTTTTTTGTTGCTCAGTTGTATGAGATCTTTATATATTACTGAGATTAATCCCTTGTTGGACAAACGATTTGCAAATATTTTCTCCCAGCTGGTGGGTTGTTTATTCATTTTGATCCTGGTTTCATTTGCCTTGTAGAAGCTCTTTAGTCTGATGAGGTCCCACTTGTTTAAGAATAAACTCTTTAAATTGGGAATTTTAAATTCTTTTTTTTTTCTTGATCTCTTTCTATTTCCTGCACAGAATTTTACTGTAATATATTTTTATGCTTGAAAGTTTTATCGATTTACCCTATCACATTTCTTTGCACCAAATATATGTATATTAAAAAAATTGAAAATTTTAATTTTCTGTGGCCTTAAAACTTAAAAAAAATTTTTTTGTTTCCATTATTATTATTAACACTCAGTTGATCATCCAGGATATAATATAAATTATGATAAACACTTAGTGAACACAATTTTATTGAATAGGCATCTCTTAATGGAATGGATGGGGCTTTTAAAAAATAATTAACTCATGTATTCATGGATTAATATAATTGCTAGAATGAGACAATATTTAGCATCAATTTCTACCTTTTATTTAAGAACTGTAAGCACTGAGAAATTTTTTTGACATAAATAAGTTGATGGAAAGGGTTTTGTTAGCAATGCCACTAATTTCCTTGAACTTCTTCCAACTTATGTGCCAAAAGTTATTTTTAATAAGCTGTCTTTCAGTGTTTTTGAAAAGCAAAGGATTGAAAAATACCTGATTTGTAAAAGTATTTATTATAGTCTTTAGAGAGTTGATCTCTTTAGCACTTTGATCAATATTTCAGAGGGTCCTTTTGTTTAGGTTTTTTCTGCTTTGGGGTACTGCATCAGGTAGCCTCGAGATAGTTTAGAGATATGGGAGGTGGAAGATTATGAAAGGGAAAGCGTAGATCCAACCCCCCAGGCACATTTTGGTGATAGAGTGCTCCTGGAAGTTGAGGTCTGGAATATCCCTTCACATTATCCATCTGATTTGTTCCCAGGGAAATCTTCATGTACCTCATGGAGTTTGAATACCCCAGTTTGCTCTAACCAAAAGCTATCAGCTTCTGAATTAGGGTGTTGGGAACTGAGAGATGGGAATACAGAATACTTTATAAAAGTAGAATTTGTAGTTCTTAGCAACTGATTAGATATGGGGGCAAGAAAGTTACAATTTAAAAAGTGACAGAAGACCTCATGTTTGAGAACTCAAGGTGACCCGGGAGAATGATGGTAATTGAAAAGTCATGAGGAAGGGCTGATTTCTATAAGATTAGTTTGGACAGTTTATTTTTCAGAACAAATGTGACATTGAGGTGGAGATTCTATGAAGTACCTGCGAATATGGATCTGGAGATTAGAGTAAGAGAATTTGGGGAGTCACCTACATTGTAAGTGATAGTTGAAGCTATGAATTATCAAGGGTAGGATAGTATGTGTGTGTAAAATGTGTGTGGACAAAAATACTGGGAAACTACCTACATAAAAGGGTCAGAAAGTAGTAAAAAGGAATGGTCCAGAAGGGTAGAAAAATGGTCAGGATTGTGTACTTCCAGAGAACCCAAGAAAAGAGTATTTTAAGAGGTGGGTGTTGGGATAGGGGGAGTCAGCCTTGTCAGATGCTGTAGAGAAGTAAGACAGTAGGTCTAAGAAGGGCCGTCAAATTTTGGCAAATTATTGTTCATCTTTGAGAAGAGTCACAAGAGTGAAAGAGAAATAGGACAGATTATATTTGTCTTGATGAGGAGGTGAAGGCTGCAAAGGGAACTATACATTTAAGAAGTTTGATGAAAAAGTCATTTTAGAGAGTAGCAAGCTTAAGTTCTAGACTCAGTGTGTCAGGAAAAAATCCATGTGGTCAGAATTGCCCTTAATTACCTTTATATTGCTCATAAAGTATGGGATACATGGCCATATTTACAAGTCTAACAGCCATATTTTCGCTCCGCTATTGTAACAGCGTTTCTGTAGTTGAGTCTTAGATGAAGTGGTTGATGTTTAAAGGCCATGTTGGAAAAATATATCTTTAGACAGTAGGAATGAGATGCTCCATTTTGAGAAGCATGTGAGAACAGCTGAAACACTTTTGTATCTCTTTCTCATGCTCTTCAGCATATATATGGTCAGGGAATAGAATGGTGGTCAGGTATGCTACTCAAACTATTCTCTCCATTGCTTTTGTTTTCATGGTTGCTGGCACTTTTTTCCTGACTTGGCACTATAGAGTGCATCAAATGCAGGTGTGATAGTAAGGTAGGAATGAAGTTGATTTTTTTTGAGGGTAGCTCTGGGGACTTATAATACAAGATAAGATTTGGAACATCTTCTGAGAGAATTGTAAGATTTAAGACTAGTGCAGTAGTCCCCTCTTATCCACAGTTTCACTTTCCACAGTTTCAGTTTCCCACAGTCAACTGGGTCTGAAAATATTTGATGGAAAATTCCAGAAATAATTCATAAGTTTTAAATTGGGTGCCGTTCTGAGTAGCATGATGAAATCTTGCATCGTCCAGTTCCCTGCCGCCCAGGACATGAATCATCCCTTTGCCTGGTGTATCCATGCTGTATATGCCACCCACCTGTTAGTCACTTAGTAGTCATTAGGTTATCAGATGACTGTCGCAGTATCACAGTGCTTGTGTTCAAGTCACCCTTGGTTTACTTAATAATGGCCCCAAAGTGCAAGAGTAGTGGTGCTGGCAATTCAGATATGCCAAAGAGAAATTAGTGTTGTTACTCTCTTACTGTGCCTAATTTATAAATTAAACTTAATCATAGGTATGTATGTATAGGAAAAAACATAGTTTATATAGGGGTTGGTACTATCCGAGGTTTCAGGCACCCACTGGGGGTCTTGGAACATATCCCTGGTGGATGAGGAGGGACTACTGTAGATTCAAAATTCTTATTGAATGAGAATGCTGTTATTCATGCTAATAAATTCATGCTAATAAAAATTATAAATAAATTTAAAAATAAATTTTTAAAAAAAAATTAAAAATAAAGTTTTTATTTGCATGAATTTTTAGTTTATCTGGGCATTGTTAAGGAGGAATAGGAAAGAGGCTTACTTATGGTATTGATGCAGGTAGAACTAGAATTGTCTCCATTGAATTAGAATGTTGTATTCTTGAGGGGACTAGGGCTTCTGTGTGCTCCTTCCCTCCTCTGCTCTTTGACAAGAGTGTAGGGTAGTCGGAAGAGGAGTGAAATGAGGCCTGGGGTTCTCCTAGAATGCTCTGTAAAGACAAAGAGGTCTTTCAGCTTGGAAAAGACATCATGATCTTTGCTTCTTTCTTTATTTTAAAAAAATAAATGATGGTTTTAATTAATAATCATTTTAATCAAATTTTATTATAGTACAGTTGAATAAGTATATACACTGCCTGGAATTGTTGCTCAAAGGAAATAATTGTTGAATTTAACTAAGTTGTTGCTTAGAAAATCTCAAATGCCATTTCTAATTACAGGGTGGTAATGTGATTTCTCTAGCCAGGTAAGAGGATTTTGCTAATTGTAATAATGTTACTCTTTAAAATTTAGAAGGCTAAGTTGATTTAGTTTGGTCCCATTCCCCTACTTCTGCCCTTCTTCTGTATGAACCCTGTGCCCCACCTGTAGTAAATTACTTGTAATTTTCTAAACATGACGTGTTTTCCTTGACTCCCTGTCTTTGGATTTCTCTGCTTAGAATGCCCTCTTCCTGCCCTCTGTCCCGCTTGGCAAACTGCAGTGTATCTTCCAAGAATTGGCTTGACTTTGAAGCCTTCTCTTACTCACCAGGGCAGACTTAGAAATATAATAGTTAACAACATATTTTGTGTGTATATACTCTTAACACCATGTATCTTTTCTTAGTAGAATATATATGTCTGTATATATGCACACACATATATACATATAAATGTACATATATACTTACATGCATACACTTTTTGTCCAGTTTTTATATCTGTTCCTTGTTGAGTGCCTGGCACTTATAGTATATGTGCTGTCCTACTTACTGGTTGAATGAGATTGATGAAAACATTTAAAAACACATGGAAACCACATTGAGATTCTCTGTATCTAGAAAAAAACCAAAACGCAGAGTGGGAAGGAACGTTTATTTATTTGCCTGACACCATATTAGATATTTCATAGAGATTATCTTTGTATGTGTGTCTTAAAAGTCATGACAACAAGCAAGTATTTTATAGATGAGGAAAGACCCAAATTAATTAGGTACTTGCATAAGTTCACACAGATAGTTTATAAGTAGCAGAACATGAGATTTGAACCCAGATCTGTCTTATGTTAAAGAGCCTCTGCCCTTTTCACACCACTTTTGCTATGACTACGTAGTGATTAAGTTAATTGTCAACCATGATTGATAGAGTGGTGACAACAACTGAAGCAAAATATGATTTTGTTACCCTCTAGGAGTGTGTTTCTCAAATATGGTTCTTTAACAATCTGCATTTGAATTAGTGGGGGTGTTTGTTAAAAATGAATGCTCCTGGGCCTCACTGCAAATCTACATAATCAGTATCTGGGTATGAGATCTGGGAATCTGCATTTTAGAGGTGAGCGCTCCAAGTTTGTCTTAAACACAGTGATGTTTGACAGTCACCACTCTAGGAGTCTTCCCCACTGCCCCTGGCTTTCTGTGGACCAGAATCAATATTATTAATGTTTATCTTTAAGATTAACAAGTGTGAGACTGGTGAAACAGTTTGGTCATAGTCATAGAATTCTAGAGTCTGCACGAAGATGGTACCTTTGAGGTCATGCTAGCTCTACAGTCTTATGTTACAAAGGAGAAAACTGAGGCCAAATGAGAGTATCTGAATGGTTTTTATAACTCTCTGATTCATAATAAATAAGGTACTTTGCTATGAATTGTAGATCAGAATAACCTGTATAAAACGCCTGCACTGTGTAAGTAATTATTTTCATGTTAGGTGTTATTTTTAATCTAATTTGACAATCTCTGCCTTTTAATTGGGGTATTTAGACCATTTGCACTTAATGTGATTTTTAGATGTGGTTGAGTTTAAATCTCTCATCTTGCTGTTTCCCATCCATTTGTCCTAGCTCTTCTTCCTTTTATCATTTTTCTGCCTTGTTTTGGATTATTTTTTCTGATTCCTTTTTATGGCCTTTATTGGCTTACTAGGTATATGTCTTTGGTGGGTTTTTGATGTTTAGTAGTTGGTGTAGAGTTTATAATTAGTATGTGTCTTTTAACTTATTACAGTTTACCTTCAAGTAATAGATATCTCTTCACATATTGTGTAAGAGCTTTAGGACAGTATACTTTACCCTTTTCCAGCCTTTGTACTACTGTCGTCATACATTTCACTTCTATATATGGTATAAACCCCACAGTCCATTTTTTATCTCTTTATTTTACAGTACATATTTTTGCCTTAAACAGTTATCTTTTAAAGAGATTTTTTTTAAATAAGAAAAGGCTTTTGTATTTACCCACATAATTACCATTTCTGATGCTCTTCATTCTTTTTGTAGATCCAGATTTCCATCTAGTGTAATTTTCTTTTTGCTTGAAGGACTTCCTTTAATATTTCTTGTAGTGCAGATCTGCTGGTGATGATATCTGTCAGCTTTTGTATGTCTGAAAAAGTCTTTATTTCACCTTTGTATTTGAAAGATACAAGTTTCAAAGCTATTGAAAGAATTCTTTTTACTGGGTATAGAACTGTAGGTTGATGTGTTTCCTTTCAGTACTTGAAAGATATTGGTCTCCTGTCATCTGGCTTGTATTGTTTCTGATGAGAAGTCTGCTGTAATTCTTATCTTTGTTCTTTTGTATATAATGTGAGTTTTTCTCTTGACTTCATTACAGGATTAACTGTATCAGTGTTTGACATTTTATTTATTTACAAGTAGTTAGTGTTCTAATTGAATGTGTAAGTTCTCACATCTCTGTGATCACTCTTTTCTGATCACTCTGTTCTGTGATTGCCTCACACTGAGTTTCTACAGCCCCTATGCTTCTAGAGACAATTAGTAGTAAATACCTGTAGTAAAAGGAGAGGAAGCATCCTTCAGTTATTCATAGTTTTTGAATTGATTCTAAGATTCTCTTGTGATTCTTTGTACCACTCCAGAAACATTAAGGGCAGTTTTACTTACGCTACTTAAGACAGGCAAGGGATACTTTTTAGTTTCAAAGTGTTATAAGGAGTATTTCTGATGTCTCTGATAGTTGGTGTGGATGACTACAGCTCAGAGTCTGATGTGATTATTATACCTTCAGCCCTGGACTTTGTCTCACAAGATGAAATGTTGACGCCACTGGGGAGATTGGACAAGTATGCTGCAAGTGAGAACGTATTTAACAGGTATGTGCATATTCTTTTCATTCAAAGGGAAGGGGAGGGGACCGCCCGGTGGCGCAGCGGTTTAGTCTGCGCTTTGGTAGCCTGGGGTTCGTGAGTTCGGATCCTGGGCACCTGCTGACGCACTGCTTGTCAGCCATGCTGTGGCGGCGTCCCATATAAAGTAGAGGAAGATGGGCACAGATGTTAGCTCAGGGCGGGTCTTCCTCAGCAAAAAAATAAAGTGGAAGGGGAAGGATGATTTTTATTACGTTAATTTCAGTAGGGAAAATTATCCAGTTTAAAGTAGGTATTATTAACAAGTGCAGTCTGAGTCACCAAGTTTTATTAATAATCACAGCCATGGCCTCTTTTATAGTTGTTTACTCCTTGATCCTAGTAAGCATACAGCACTCTTTTTTTGCTTTTTGGCAAAAAAAAAAAAAAACAGTACTTTTCTGCTATTAGGCATAATTTTGATATTTGTATAAAGTGATTACTGAGGAGTATATTACTCTTTCAACAGATGATGTTGTATACCTACTGTGTGCCAGGTGATGTTCAAGGGGATTGGGACATGGCAGTGACCAAGAGCTAACACTCTTTCTAATGCATTGTTTCTCCAACTATGGTCCCCAGACCACCTGTATCATCAGACTTTTCTGGGAAATCTTAAGTCTTTGCTTAAGTTTTTTGAGTATAGCTGTATAAAACTTATTTAGTAAAAATATGTAAAGATAATGTTTCATATAATGAAAAATGAGTATATTTTCCCATTATTATGATAATTGAAGATAGCTGTTTGAAATGACCTTAGAAATTTATCAAATCAGTTAGATAAAAATGAAGAGTATTTTGGTAAATATTCAGTTTCATCTTGTTAAAATAAAACCAATACTGGCATTTGTCACTTAGGAAATTAGGGACTTAATATATGTTATAAAATGTATTAAGAAAAAATTTTCTTTAAAACTGTGGATTCTGCCTTTTGACATTCTAAATACAGGCATACCTTGGAGATATTGTGAGTTCGGTTCCAGACCACTGCAATAAAGCGAAATCGCGATAAAGTGAATATCACCATAAAGCCAGTTACAGGAACTTTTTGCTTTCCCAGTGTATATCAAAGTTATATTTACAGTCTACTGTAGTCTACTAAGTGTGCAATAGCATTATGTCTAAAAGAACAATGTACACACCTTAATTAAAAAATACTTTATTGCTAAAAAATGCTAACCATCATCTGAGCCTTCAACAAGTCGTAATCTTTTTGCTGGTGGAGGGTCTTGTAAAAAGTCGAATTATTTGCAAAGTGCAATAAAGCAAAGCACAATAAAACTAGGTATGCCTGTATTAACTATTGATGCCCCTGAACATTATATAATTTTCTTTCTCTGTGTAGACAAATGGTGGCCCGGAGTTTGCTGGATACATTGAGGGAAGTCTGCGATGATGAAAGAGATTGTATTGCTGTTTTGGAAAGAATTAGCAGATTGGCTGACGATTCAGGTATGTGTTTATGCAGAGAAGGATTTCCTTTACCAAATTTGTGTTTCTAAAAACTAACGAAAAACTTAGTGTGATATGAGATTTCTTTAAAAGATTTCCTAATTATCAAACCCATCAGTAACAAGAAAGTGAAAACCTGTTACTAAGATCCAAAATTTTATAGTAGGCCCATTTAGTTTAATTTTGGAAATTTCTCATCAGAAAAATCTAGGATCATTGTTTTGTATCGTGTACATTAATATTTTGGAATTAATAAAAACTTCAAAAATAATTTTGGAAAAGGGACGGAGTGAGCTGTAAATTTTTTTAGGCAAATATAAAATGCTTTCTTTTTGTTTGCTTTCTCACTTGTAAAAAATGTTAAGCTGTTTGTCTCCAAGGTGAAGATAGGAGGGTCTGCTTAAGAAAGAGGTAAACTAGATTTGAGGCTTAGAATACAATTATATTAAGTTTTTTAAAAATCCTTCTTATTGTCATAAAATCTGTGTAACATATAATTTACCATTTTAACCTAATATTAGTTTTAAGCATATTTTTTATTTGATTTTAGAAACATTCAAAAATAAATTAAAATTTTTTTCTTAAACCCATTATCTCTTTATTAAAATGTTATTTTTCAATTTCTAAGAAACTTTTTTTCTTTTTTTTTACCATTTTTTTTTATTGATGTCTTAATAGTTTATAACACTGTGGGGTTTTAGTTGTACATTTTTGTTTGTCCGTCACCTTGTGGATGTAACCCTTCACCCCTTGTGCCCACCTCACCCCCCTTCCCCTTGGTAACCACCAATCAGTTCTCTCTGTCCGTGTGTTCACTTATATTCCATATATGAGTGAGTTCATGCAGTGTCTTTCTTTCTCTCTCTGGCTTATTTCACTTAACATAATACCCTCTAGGTCCTTCCATGTTGTTGCAAATGGGACAATTCTGTCTTTTCTTATGGCTGAGTAGTATTCCATTGTATGTATATACCACATCTTCTTTAACCAATCATCCGTCGAGGGACACTTGGGTTGCTTCCACTTCTTGGCTATAGTGAATAATGCTGCAATGAACATAGGGGTGCATACGCCTCTTGTGATGGTTGATTTCACGTCCATTGGGTAGATGCCCAAGAGTGGGATTGCTGGATCATACAGTATTTCTATTTTTAATTTTTTGAGGACTCTCCATACTGTTTTCCATAGAGGCTGCACCAGTTTGCATTCCCACCAGCAGTGAATGAGGGTCCCCGTTTCTCCACAACCTCTCCAGCATTTGTTGTTATTTGTCTTTGTGATTATAGCCGTTCTAACCAGTGTAAGGTGATATCTCAGTGTAGTTTTGATTTGCATTTCCCTGATGATTAGTGATGTTGAACATCTTTTCATGTGTCTATTGGCCATCTGTATCTCTTCCTTGGAAAAATGTCTGTGCATCTCCTCTGCCCATTTTTTGATCGGGTTGTTTGTTTGTTTGTTTGTTTGTTTTTTATTGATGTCTTAGTTTATAACACTGTGGGGTTTTAGTTGTACATTTTTGTCCGTCACCTTGTGGATGTAACCCTTCACCCCTTGTGCCCCCCCCACCCCCCTTCCCCTTGGTAACCACCAATCAGTTCTCTCTGTCCGTGTGTTCACTTATATTCCATATATGAGTGAGTTCATGCAGTGTCTGTCCTTCTCTCTCTGGCTTATTTCACTTAACATAATACCCTCTAGGTCCCTCCATGTTGTTGCAAATGGGACAATTGTGTCTTTTCTTAGGCTGAGTAGTATTCCATTGTATGTATATACCACATCTTCTTTAACCAATCTTCAGTTGAGGGACACTTGGGTTGCTTCCACTTCTTGGCTATAGTGAATAATGCTGCAATGAACATAGGGGTGCATACGCCTCTTGTGATGGTTGATTTCATGTCCATTGGGTAGATGCCCAAGAGTGGTATTGCTGGATCATACGGTATTTCTATTTTTAATTTTTTGAGGACTCTCCATACTGTTTTCCATAGAGGCTGCACCAGTTTGCATTCCCACCAGCAGTGCATGAGGGTCCCCGTTTCTCCACAACCTCTCCAGCATTTGTTGTTTTTTGTGTTGGTGATTATAGCCATTCTAACCGGTGTAAGGTGATATCTCAGTGTAGTTTTGATTTGCATTTCCCTGATGATTAGTGATGTTGAACATCTTTTCATGTGTCTATTGGCCATCTGTATCTCTTCCTTGGAAAAATGTCTGTTCATCTCCTCTGCCCATTTTTTGATCGGGTTGTTTGTTTTTTTGTTGCTCAGTTGTATGAGATCTTTGTATATTACTGAGATTAATCCCTTGTCAGACAAACGATTTGCAAATATTTTCTCCCAGCTGGTGGGTTGTTTATTCATTTTGATCCTGGTTTCATTTGCCTTGTAGAAGCCCTTTAGTCTGATGAGGTCCCACTTGTTTATTTTTTCTTTTGTTTCCCTTGTCTGGGTAGACATGGAATCTGAAAGGATCCCTTTATGTCCAATCGCAATTAGTGTACTGCCTATATTTTCTTCCAGGAGTTTTATAGTTTCAGGTCTCACTTTCAGGTCTTTGATCCATTTTGAATTGATTTTTGTATATGGCGATAGGAGATGGTCTACTTTCATTCTTTTGCATGTTGCTGTCCAATTTTCCCAGCACCATTTATTGAAGAGACTTCCCTCTCTCCATTGTATGTTCTTTGCTCCTTTGTCGAAGATTAGCTGTCCATAGATGTGTGGTTTTATTTCTGGGCTTTCAATTCTGTTCCATTGATCTGTGTGTCTGTTCTTGTACCAGTACCATGCTGTTTTGATTACTGTAGCTTTATAGTATATTTTGAAATCAGGGATTGTGATGCCTCCAGCTTTGTTCTTTTTTTTCAGGATTGCTTTAGCTATTCGGGCTCTTTTGTTGCCCCATACGAATTTCAGTAGTTTTTGTTCTATTACCGTGAAGAATGACATTGGGATTCTGATTGGGATTGCATTGAATCTGTAGATTGCTTTAGGTAGAATGGACATTTTAACTATATTTATTCTTCCAATCCATGTGCATGGAATATTTTTCCATTTCTTTATGTCCCCTCGATTTCTTTCAATAGTGTCTTATAGTTTTCATTGTATAGGTCTTTGACCTCCTTGGTTAAATTTATTCCCAGATATTTTATTCTCTTTGTTGCAATTGTAAATGGGATTGTCTTTTTGAGTTCTCTTTCTGTTTTTTCATCGTTAGTGTATAGAAATGCAATTGATTTTTGTAAGTTGATTTTATACCCTGCCACTTTACTGTAGTTGTTGATTGTTTCTAGTAGCTTTCCGATGGAATTTTTTGGGTTTTCTATGTATAGGATCATGTCGTCTGCAAATAGTGAGAGTTTCACTTCTTCATTGCCTATTTGGAGTCCTTTTATTCCTTTTTCTTGCCTAATTGCTCTGGCCAGAACTTCCAGTACTATGTTGAATAGGAGCGGTGAGAGTGGGCACCCTTGTCTTGTTCCTGTCCTCAAAGGAATGGCTTTCAGTTTTTCCCCGTTGAGTAGGATGTTTGCTGTAGGTTTGTCATATATGGCCCTTATTATGTTGAGGTACTTTCCTTCTATACCCATTTTGTTGAGAGTTTTTATCATAAATGGATGCTGGATCTTGTCGAATGCCTTCTCTGCATCGATTGAGATGATCATGTGGTTTTTATTCTTCATTTTGTTAATGTGGTGTATCACGTTGATTGATTTGCGGATGTTAAACCATCCCTGTGTCCCTGGTATAAATCCCACTTGATCGTGGTGTATGATCTTTTTGATGTATTGCTGTATTCGGTTTGCCAATATTTTGTTGAGGATTTTTGCGTCTATGTTCATCAGCGATATTGGCCTGTAGTTTTCCTTCTTTGTATTGTCCTTGTCTGGCTTTGGTATCAGCATGATGTCGGCCTCATAGAATGTGTTGGGAAGTATTCCATCTTCCTCTATTTTTTGGAATAGTTTGAGAAGGATAGGTGCTAAATCTTCCTTGAACGTTTGATAAAATTCTCCAGGGAAGCCATCTGGTCCTGGGCTTTTATTTTTTGGGAGGTTTTTGATTACTGTTTCAATCTCTTTACTTGTGATTGGTCTGTTCAGATTCTCTATTTCTTCTTGATTCAGTTTTGGGAGGTTGTACGCGTCCAAGAATTTGTCCATTTCCTCTAGGTTGTCCAATTTGTTGGCGTAAAGTTTTTCATAGTATTCCCTAATAATCCCTTGTATTTCTGTGGTGTCTGTTGTAATTTCTCCTCTTTCATTTCTAATTTTATTTATTTGAGTCTTCTCCCTTTTTTTCTTAGTGAGTCTGGCTAAGGGTTTGTCAATTTTATTTATCTTCTCAAAGAACCAGCTCTTTGTTTCATTGATCCTTTCTACTGTTTTTTTGGTTTCAATTTCATTTATTTCTGCTCTGATTTTTATTATTTCCCTCCTTCTGCTGATTCGGGGCTTTGTCTGTTCTTCTTTTTCCAACTCTGTTAGGTGCAATTTAAGGTTATTTATTTGGGATTTTTCTTGTTTGTTAAGGTGAGCTTGTATTGCTATGAATTTCCCTCTCAGGACTGCTTTTGCTGCATCCCATATGAGTTGGTATGGTGTATTTTCCTTTTCATTTGTCTCCAGATAGCTTTTGATTTCTCCTTTAATTTCATCAACGACCCATTGGTTGTTCAGTAGCATGTTGTTTAGTCTCCACATCTTTGTCCCTTTCCTAGTTTTTTCCTTGCAGTTGATTTCTAGTTTCACAGCATTATGATCAGAAAAGATGCTTGTAATGATTTCAATCTTCTTAAATTTATAGAGGTTTGCCTTGTTTCCTAATATATGGTCTATCCTTGAGAATGTTCCATGAGCACTTGAGAAGAATGTGTACTCTGCTTTTTTTGGGTGGAGTGCTCTGTATATATCTATTAAATCCATTGCGTCTAGTTTTTCATTTAAGTCCAGTATTTCCTTATTGACTTTTTGTCTGGATGATCTATCTATTGATGTAAGGGGGGTATTAAGATCCCCTACTATTATTGTGTTATTGTTAATATCTCCTTTAAGGTTTTTTAGCAGTTATTTTATGTACTTTGGTGCTCCTGTGTTGGGTGCATAGATATTTATAAGTGTTATGTCTTCTTGGTGAAGTATCCCTTTTATCATTATATATTGCCCTTCTTTGTGTCTCATTACCTTTTTTATCTTGAAGTCTACTTTGTCTGATATAAGTATGGCTACTCCTGCTTTCTTTTGTTTGCCATTAGCTTGGAGTATTGTTTTCCATCCTTTTATTTTGAGTCTGTGTTTGTCTTTAGAGCTGAGATGTGTTTCCTGGAGGCAGCAGATTGTTGGATCTTGGTTTTTAATCCATCCTGCCACTCTGTGTCTTTTGATTGGAGAATTCAATCCATTTACGTTTAGAGTGATTATTGATATATGAGGGTTTAATGTTGCTATTTTATTGTTCATCTTCTGGTTCTTTTGCATTTCCTTCGTTTCTTGTCCCTTGTGTTTCGGACTCCAAATTCAATTTGGTATTTCTGCATGTTCATTCTCTTGGTTTTCTCTTTATTTGTCATGTGTGGTTCTCTTCTGGTTGTTTGTTTAGTGGTTACCGTGCGGTTTATATAAGCGATCTCCTGGATAAGAAAGTACATTTTCAGATGCCTCCTTTTTCCTGAGGCTGGGTCAGTTCAATCCCTTACCTCTTCCCCTCCTTATTTGTTATCTCTTTATTCCAGATTGTGTCATGAATGTGTGTTTCCAGTGATGAGCTTGAATTAATTTTTGATGTTTTCCAACTGTATTTTGTTCTGGTTTAGTCTCCTTGCTTTTCTCCTTGTTGAAATCTTTGTATCCCCTTTCTCATTTGTTTTTTTTCAGGCCTAAGGGCCTTCTTGAGCATTTCTTGTAGTGGGGGTCTTGTGGTGACGAACTCTCTTAGCTTTTGTTTATCAGGGAGAGTTATTATTTCTCCATCGTATTTGAAGGATATTTTTGCTGGATAAAGTATTCTCGGCTGAAGGTTTTTGTCTTTCATGATTTTGAATATATCATTCCAGTCTCTCCTAGCCTGTAGAATTTCTGTCGAGAAATCAGCTGAGAGCCTGATGGGGTTTCCTTTGTATGTTATTTTGTTTTTTTGTTTAGCTGCCTTCAATATTATTTCCTTGTCACGGGTATTCTTCAAGTTTGCTACTATGTGGCGAGATGATTTTTTATTCCTGTTTATATATTTAGGTGATCTATTGATTTCATTCACTGTTATTTCCCTTTCGTTCCCTAGGTTGGGGAAGTTCTCAGCTATTATTTCTTTGAACAAACTCTCTGCTCCTTTTTCTCTTTCTTCTCCTTCTGGAATACCTATTATCCTTATGTTGCTTTTCCTCATTGAGTCTGATATTTCTCGAAGAATTTCTTCATTTCTTTTTAGTCTTAGCTCTCTCTCCTCCTCTACCAGGAGCATTTCTGCGTGGCTATCCTCAATAGTGCTAATTCGTTCCTCCATATTGTCAGTTCTGCTCTTTAAAGACTCCATTTTTTCCACTATCTCATTCATTTTGTTTTTCATCTCCAATAATTCTGATTGGTTTTTCTTTAGGGTTTCAATCTCTTTTGTGACATAATCCCTGAATTCGTTGATTTGTTTCTGTGTGTTCTCTTGTATTTCGTTGAGCTTGTTTATGATAGCTATTTTGAATTCTCTCTCATTCAGGTTATCAAATTCTGTGCCTTCAGGGTTGGTTTCTGGGTGTTTGTCATTTTCCTTTTGGTCTGTAGCCCTGACATATTTTCGCAAGGATCCGGCGGGGACGGCTTTATTTTTACCCGTCATGATTAAAGTTAGTCCTGCAGTTTCCCCCTGCTGCCACTAGATGGAGATCGCGAGCGGTTTGCTCTGAGGTGGCTGCGCGGCTGCAGCCCCCGGAGGGATTATGCTGAAACGCCGGGTGTGTGGGGGGAGGGGTCCTCTCTTTCTCCTGCTTGACCCGGGGGTTTCCTTTCTGGCTCTGTTAGGGTGTTTGCTACACCCCCTAAACAGTCCGTCGTCGCTTCCCCGTGGGGATCTCGCGACAGTCTGTGAGAGCACCTGGATGGCGCTAGTTTTCCCCGCTGTGGGCCGCCCCTCCCCCCTCTGTCCGCGAACCGCGCTGTTTTTGCCGATCGATTGGGGAGGGGGAGTGCAACCTCCTACCTCTCCTCCCGTTCTCCTAGGCTTCCCGCACCTCCACCGTCAGATGTATGGCAGCAGGGGTTTCTCAGAAGTCCTTCGTAGTGTTTGATTGAGCTCTGTTGGAATGTGAATGATGTTTTCGTTGTGTCGTAGGGGGCAGAGATTCAAAGAGGGAATCTCACTCCGCCATGATGCTGACGTCACTCCCGGGTTGTTTGTTTTTTTGTTGCTCAGTTGTATGAGATCTTTATATATTACCGAGATTAATCCCTTGTCGGACAAACGATTTGCAAATATTTTCTCCCAGCTGGTGGGTTGTTTATTCATTTTGATCCTGGTTTCATTTCCTTTGTAGAAGCTCTTTAGTCTGATGAGGTCCCACTTGTTTATTTTTTCTTTTGTTTCCCTTGTCTGGGTAGACATGGAATCTGAAAGGATCCCTTTATGTCCAATCTGAATTAGTGTACTGCCTATATTTTCTTCCGGGAGTTTTATAGTTTCAGGTCTCACTTTCAGTTCTTTGATCCATTTTGAATTGATTTTTGTATATGGCGATAGGAGATGGTCTACTTTCATTCTTTTGCATGTTGCTGTCCAATTTTCCCAGCACCATTTATTGAAGAGACTTCCCTCTCTCCATTGTATGTTCTTTGCTCCTTTGTCGAAGATTAGCTGTCCATAGGTGTGTGGTTTTATTTCTGGGCTTTCAATTCTGTTCCATTGATCTGTGTGTCTATCTAAGAAACTTTTTGACATGTCAACAAGTCTGATTTTTTAATTTTTAGATGAGCTCGTCTTTTGGTAAGCAGTTTATTTTATGGGAATACGTTTAGTCTTTACATAAGCCTTAAATATTTTTTATTTTCTTATAGGGCAGAGAAAACATTTATAAGCTTACTAATAATCTGTCTCATTATGATGTTCTATGTGCATAATTGTTCGTGTATATGCTGTTCCTGAATAGTTTTAGGAGAGTCTCATGAATTATATTTTTTAACTTATAATTTCTTTTTCAATTTGGCAGACATACAACAATTCAACTTAAATTTTTGGCACTATTGCCTCCCATTGTGGTTATTCCTTTCTTAGTCGAGACATAGATATTCTTCAAGGAGGAGTTTATTTTCTCTTACCTGTTTACCATATATAGTGCTGGTTTTTATATATATACATATACATATTTTAAAAATATGTTCTCAAGTTGTTGGGTTCATGATAAATCTCTCTATTGACAATTACACTTTCCATTCATTCAGTAAATGTAAACAGTGCCTACTCTATGCCAGGTTCCAGATTCAAAGCTAGAGCAGTTACTGAGGTGAATAAGAATTCCTGTCATCACATTAGGAGTTTGATGAATGCGGCAAATATATAAACAGTAAATGAAAATGGGGAAGATTGGGGCTGTCTTCAGAAAGTTTGTGCCATTTGAGTTGGATTTGATAGAATGATAAGGGAGGGAAAGAGCATACTCTGGAGAGGAACAGACAGGTTTAGAGGCTGGAGGAGTTGAAGATAGTGGCCCATTTGGTCAACAGTGAGTTTACTTACTGAGTCTACAGTTTAGAAAAATGGGGCTGTTAAATGAGGTAATTGAGGGCTAGATTGTAAAGGTTTATACTGTGCTGTGCTTAGAGAGTTTGCATTTTTTGTGATTTTGAACAATAGCAGTATGAATTGACTTGATAAAAAAGATGAGTGACAGGAAGACCAGTTGGGAGACTCTATGAGTTGTTTGAGAGAAATTGAAGTGCTAGGGAGGGATTTCAGGGCTACTGTGATGCTTGAAGGGGGTGAAGGAAGAGGGAGTTGACCCTAAGATTTCTAACTTGGTGGGCTGGGGGGATTGTGATGTTCAAGTAAGATAAAGACTATTGAAAAATATACAACTCCAAAGTTAATGCATATAATCCATCCTCCTAAACAAATAAGGAGCTTAGAACTTTTAAATCTTTTCTTCTGCCTTATCTTTGTCAACTTTTACTTTGATTTTTTTATTCCCCTAAATTTATCTTTTATATTTTTATGATTTTATATAGTAAATGCTTGTTTAGATTTACTGCTAAATTTACTAAATCTTTTTCCCCTCATCAGTACATCTTTTACCTGATTCTTTTCTAGTTCAGTTTCCTTTCTCTGAAAGGACATGTATCGATGAGGGCCTGGCAGTGACATTTCCTTTTTCCTTTGTCTGAAAGGGACATTTCACCATTACTCTTAAATGATCATTTGGCTAAATGTAAAAATTTAGTTGATAGTTTTAATATTATTCCATTCTTGACTTACTGTTGTTACTATTGAGAAGTCTACTAGTCTAATTTAGTCTTTGTAGGAATCCTGTGTTTTCTTCCTGATTGCTTTTCAGGCTTCTTTTCCTTGACATTCTGTAGTTTCACTGTCATGTGTTTAGGTGCAGATTTATTTTTATTTGTTTCACTCAGGACTTTGCCATACTTCTTGAATTTGAGGATTCTTGTCTTTCCATCCAATATGAGAAATTTTCAACCTTAACATTTTGAATATTGCCTCTCCTTCATCTCACTCTTTTAAGTTTATTTTTTGAGTAGATATTTTGTATGTGGTTCAGAATATAAAACTCGTTAGATATATGTATTTTCCATGGCTCTTACCTGTTCTGACTTTCCACTCCTTTATCTCCCATCTACATTTTGGTAATTTCTCTCAGCCAAGTATTTGCTGCCAAATTCTAACCTGCCATCTGACTGTTGACTGTTTAATTGACATTAACTCCATTTTTCATTTTCAGGAGTCTTAAGTGCTTTGTTTTCAGATCCTCTTGTTTTTCTTTCCCTATTATCATGTTTCTTTTCAGTATATTTCCTTTTATTATATGTTTAAAATGATTATGACCTCTGAATGTTTAAAGGAGCTGAAGTTCTTGGTGTCATAATCCCGTTAATCGTGTCTTAACTTTTTACTACTGAAGCATCATTTCTTGTCTTTTTTTTCCAGTAGTTTTGGAGTGTGAACTCATCTTGAATGGGTCTTCATAGATGTTTGGAGTTTGGGTCAGCCTTCATTGTGGGAATGGGAGTGACCCTCAAGTGGTTTTGAGTTGTCCTCCCGGGCTCAGGGTTGTTAGCAACTAGGAGTGATTTCATGTGAATTTCTTGTGTGTGTATGTTTGTAATTGTTTTAGGGGAGAGGATGGTAGAGGGAGGCAGTTCTCAAACTATTCCTGGATGCATAAATTTGGAATCCAAACCAGTTACAAGTATATTCTCAGGGTTTCAGAAATAACATACTTGAAGCAATTTTTCTTTCTTTTCTTTTAATATTGACTATAACACCATACAAAAAGTACATGAACTATAAATGCACAGCTCCATGAAGTATCACAAAATGAAGGCCCATGTAATTAATCCTCAGATCAAGAAATAGAACTAGCATCCCAGAAACCATCTCAGTGTACCTCCTAATTTCTATCCTGTCCTTCCTGAAAGGTAATCAACATTTTGGCCACTAAATGTATAGTTTGCCTGTCTGAACTTTATATGGAATCATACTGAATGTGTTATTTTGTGTCTAGTTCTTTTATACTTCTGAAGCTCATCATTGCATGTAACTGTATTTATGCATTTTTTTAAATTGTTATTCAGTGATTACTGTGTGAATATACTGCAATGCTTATGAATACATTGGAATTTATTTATCCATTGTTCTGTCAGCAGACATATGGATTGCTTCTATCTTTAGGCTGTTAATGCTGCTGTGAGCCAAGGAGTCACTTGGAGCACATGTGCATACATTTCTGTGGGTATAGGTCATGGGGTATACATATATTTATCTTTGATATGCCATAGAGTTTTTTAAAGTGGTATAACAATTGGTAGTCCCACCAGCAGTGTATGGGAGTTTGTGTTGTTTCACATTATTCACTAACACTTGTTTATTTTTAATTTTAGTTTAAATTTATATCTCATTGTAGTTTTAATTTACATTTCCTCAGTAAACAGTAAAGCTGAGCGCCTGGTTCCGTGCTTATTGGCTATTTGTGCTTATTTATTTATTTATTTATTTGGTGAGGAAGACTGGCCCTGGGCTAACATCCATGCCCATCTTCCTCTACCTTATATGTGGGACGCCTGCCACAGCATGACTTGATAAACTGTGCATAGGTCTGTGCCCGGGATCCGAACCCGTGAACCCTGGTCCACTGAAACAGCGCGTGAACTTAACCACTATACCACGAGGCCAGCCCCTGCATCTTTTTTTTTGAAATATCTGTTCAAGTCTCTTCCCCTTTTTGTAAATTGGCAGTCTTTTTCTTACAGATTTGCAGGAATTCTTTATTCTGGTTATGAGCCCTATGTCATTTATGTGTATTATAGGTATCTTTTTCACTCTGACTTGTCTTTTTACTCTCTTAGTGGTGCCTATTAAGAGAAGTTCTTTTCTTTTATGGGTAGTACTATTTGTGTCCCCTTTAAGAAAATATTCGTTACCTCAAAGCCATGAATATTTTCTCCTATGTTATCTAATCCAGAAGCTTTATTGTTTTTGCCTTTGACATGTAGATCTACATTCTACCTGGTTTTTATTCTTGTGTATGATATGAAGTAGGGGACAAGTTTCATTTTATTGTTCTTTTTGTTAATGTGGGTATCCAGTTGACACAGCATCATTTATTGAAAAGTTCATCTTTCCTTTTTACCTTTTAATAAATCAGTTGTCTGTATGTGCCTAAGTCCGTTTCTGGACTCTGTTTTGTTCCATTGGTCTATTTGCCCAATCCAGGCTTTGAAGAAAGAAAAGTTACTGATTTTATTCTTAACTAAAACTGTAACTTATATCCTTTTGCTTCAAAAATATAGGTAAGTATTAGGTCAGTGTTAGGAAATTCAGGGTCAATGAGGAAAAGTAGAGGCTGTATGTCTTTTAACTAAGTTTTTATTTTTGAAAACAGAAGCATACTATTTTATTCAAATACTGT
The DNA here is from genome assembly GCA_031878705.1 of Tapirus indicus. Taxonomy (NCBI): domain Eukaryota; kingdom Metazoa; phylum Chordata; class Mammalia; order Perissodactyla; family Tapiridae; genus Tapirus; species Tapirus indicus. Next base: position 58,874,433 of record CM062917.1, read on the forward strand.
CTAACTTCAAATGGCACAGCCATGTAATAGAAATTCCAAATATTGGTGTGTTGATAAGATTCTTAGCTTTGTAAAATGCTAATGCATTTTCTACTGGTAGTGTAATTTCTGTTTGTTGAAATCTAACGTTCCTCTGGACACGTTCATGCATATTTACCTTAAGGTAACTTTAATCATTAATAGTTGCCAAGTTGTATTTAGGTCTGATGTGATGACTCATATTGATCATCCCTCAGGTCTGTATGTATTTTAATCACTTACATTTCTCCTATGAATTGCCAATCATATCCTTATTTTCTTTGTTGTATTCATTTGAACAATGAGTTGTTTGTGTGTTTAGCTATTAATACTTTGTTATACATGTGTTTTCTCCCAGGCTGTTGTGCCTTTTAACTGTGTGTGATATCTGTTGTCTATAATGAAGTCTTTATAAAGTGAAATTAACTGGTCTTTTAGTTGGTTTTGGGGTTTTGTTTGCCTTGAAAGGGCTTCCCACCTCAAGATTAAACATTTTTTAAAATGTTGTCTTTTAGTGCTTTTGATCTTTAAGAAAAATATTTGAAACTTTAATTCACCCAGAACTTATATATGGTGTGTGGTATAGGAATCTTATCTTTTTTCTCACATAACTAGCTGATTTTCCTACTATTCATTACTTATTGGATAGTTCATCCTTTTGAAACCCAGAGATTTGAAATGCCATATTTGTCACATTTTAATTACCATATATACTTGAGTCTCTTCAGGTTTTTCGTTTGTTTAAATCTATTGGTCTCCTTTAATATTCACTTAACCTTTTTAGTCTTAGTTAAGTCTAACTATAAATCCTCCATTCATTAACTAAATTTAGATTAGGAGCCAGTCCTTATAACTTGTCCCAGGAGGTTCTTCAATAGTAGAGTGTATAAATAATAACCATATTATAGTTAATACGAATGTTGGATATTTAACCCCTAGCACAGTGTAGCACAATGTAGGTGATGAATAAATTCAGTCATTATAGGAAATGATTGTATTGTGAAGATAGAAGCTTGGGATGGCAGTAAGGTCCTCCTTTCACTCCTGGGGGTGGAAAGGATTGGAGAGTTAGAGAAGATTTTGTAAGCCCTTCTTATGTTGAGGGTGAAAGTCCAAAGTTTTCCTAATAGTCTCAAGCCCACGCAGAAGTTTTGTTACTGTAGGAGAATGTGTTTGCTCACGTTTCTATTATTTTGATAGAACCAACTGTGAGAGCGGAGCTGATGGAACAGGTGCCTCATATTGCATTGTTTTGTCAAGAAAACCGGCCTTCAATCCCATATGCTTTTTCCAAATACTTACTACCTATTGTGGTTAGATATCTCGCAGATCAGAATAATCAGGTAAGAGCGCCATTTACATGTTCTTAAGGAAATTTATGTAGTACGGTGTATGTAGAATGGCCTACATGGTCTCACTTGAATGTTTTTTCCTCTTTGACTTCATTATTCTGTTTTTCAAAATGACTGTTTGTCTTAGACCAAGCTGGGTTGAGAGTCTGGCAAATCTGGGAGGTCTTAATGCCACTATAGACAACGCCTAGTAGCTGCATTCTCACTTTGTACCTTCACAGGTGTCCCTCAAAAAATTTGTTTCTTTGTGAGATGTCTTTTGCAAGGATGGCTTTTCTGTTTCACTTCGTTTATTATAACACAGTCTACCAAGTTCAGTCTTAGCAATAGTTGAAGAAAATAGCCACAAATTTTTATTTGCAAGGTTTTGCCAGTTTTGAATCCCTTTAACTTGAGATGAGAAGTCTTTAAACTTGTAAAAATTAAGAACAGAGTTTTGTTATATCATGTTTGTACTTTGTTTATACTGTTAATTTTTCCCTAGGTAAGAAAAACAAGTCAGGCAGCTTTGTTGGCTCTGCTGGAGCAGGAGTTAATTGAGCGATTTGATGTGGAGACCAAAGTGTGCCCTGTCCTCATACAGCTGACTGCCCCAGATAGCAATGACGATGTGAAAACAGAAGCCGTGGCTGTAAGTAGAATGTGATTTTTCAATTTAGGGAAAAAATTAGTCATTATATTGAATGGGTGGTGTTCATTAAATATTATGCTACGTTACTTAGTATAGGGTTTATATGTGTTATGTATCAAAGTAGCCACAAATCATTAAATTTGAAATATAATGCCCGGATAGAAAGGGACATAGGCTTACAAGGGAAAAGGTGTATTTTCTGTGGGCCCTGTATTGTGCAAAGCACCTGGGAATTAAATGGCTCTATCACTGAACTCTGAGAAAGCAAGATATACAGCAAACAAATAATAACTGTAAAGTCATTATTATGTCAAAATAGAAAAATAAGATGGGAAAAATAACCAGTACAGTTAAAAATAAAAAACACAGAAAACCCTGTATTGAATGAGGAAATGTTTGAATCCCTTTAATTGCTATTGAACACTTTTCTAGACACTGTGTAAGCACAGTAGAAAAAAAAATAATAATACTTGGCTCCTGACCTTGACAATATGGTCTTTGGGGGAAGGATAGTCAGGCAAGTCATTCATTATACTATGATATAATAGATGATAAAAATTATGGTTTTTAGAAAAATATACAGATTAAGTCATTATGCACATAATTAAGTCAAGTATAAACTTAAGTTTTCTGGGTTTTTTGACATAGTTAGCAAATATTTTGATTATTTGAGAGCCATTCATAAATAGGGCATGAATTAGAATATAGTAGTGTCTGTTGAAATTCACATCTATGGTTCCTGAGTTCAGAGGGTAAGAGTTCTGATAATAAATTAGGAAAGTGATAAGTTCATCTGAAAATTTATTCAAATCTATTTGGGTAGCAAAAGTTTACTATAAACCTCTGCATCTCTGTTGATGTAAAAAAAATTATACCAAAATTTTATAGTGCTTCTGGATCATTAGTTTTATGAATTAGGTCCTCTCTCTAGTTCCTTTCCTTTAGAAATTCCTTGATTCTATTATTTTATTTTTAGATAGTCAGGTACCAGTTACTAATAAATTTTTGTTGTTAGTGCTGTGGAGTGGATTCCGACTCCTAGTGACCCTGTGCACAGCAGAGCAGAACCCTGCCCGGTCTTTCTGCACCATCCTTTCTCCTTCCTGCGCTCTATCAGACAATGCTCCACTGCTATTCATAGGATTTTCATGGCCAGTTTTTTCAGAAGTGGGTGGCCAGGTCCTTCTTCCTAGTCTTTCTTAGTCTGGAAGCTCCGCTGAAACCTGTCCACTGTGGGTGACCTGCTGGTATTTGAAATACTGGTGGCATCACTTTCAGCATCACAGCAACATGTACCCGCCACAGTATGACAGCCGATAGACGGGTGATGTGGTTCCCTGACTGGGAAATGAACCCAGGCCATGGCGGTGAGAGCACCAGATCTTAACTACTAGACTGCCAGGGCTGGCTCATGATAAATTTAGATACCTTTTTTTTCCAGTAGTATTTTTTTTAAGTGAAATTCACATAATATAAAATTAACCATTTTAAAGTGTACAGTTAAGTAGCATTTAGTACATTCACAATGTTATACAACCACCACCTCTGTCAAGTTCCAAAACAGATTTTTTTTTTTTAATTTCACAAGTTCCTCAATAAAGGAAATCAGTTTTGGCATAACTTTATATTGAGTGGAGTTTAACTTGCTCTATTACAATTTTTGATGGGATTTAACAATAGTAAAACATTATAATTATAATAAAAACTATGTCCAGCACTAGTATGAAACCCATGATTCTCTTACAATTGGTTTATGTTTATTTTGTCATGATTTGCATTTCTTGGCTCAAAAATGAATTATTTGGGGAATAATTCATTCTAATAAATTTAATTATGGTAGATCAGTGATAAGTGTAGCTTTGAATCTTTAACTAGAGCTTGGAAATGCTTAGAAACAGTATGGAGTCAACAGTATGGCTTTGGGGTTTGGGAGATGTGATATTATTGCCAGTTCTGAGGATGCTGGGATTTTGACCAGGATGTGTTGAAACTATAGATCAGTTTGGGGATAATTGCCAGCCTAACAATCCATGAGCATCGTAGATCTCTCCATTTGTTTATCCCGTCAGTGTTTTGTAGTTTTCAGTAGACAGATCATGTATGTATTTTGTTAGATGTCATATTCTTGAACACTATTGTGAATGATACTGTTGTTAAATGTTTCCAGTTGTTCATTGCTCATTTATAGAAATGCATTTGATTATTGTATTCTAACATATGCCCTGCAAACTTCCTAAATTCACTTATGTGTTCTGGTGGCTTCTTTGTAGATTGCTTGGGATTTTCTGTGTAGGCAATCATGTCATATGTGAATCGTTTTTTTCTTTTCAATCTGTATGCCTTTTAGTTGTCTTATTTGCAGTGGTTAGGAGTAGATGTAATAGATAAATGATGACAGACTATTGGATTTCTGTCTATACTAACTGTGGGGGGAATTTATTTAAATTGCTTGGGCTGGTTTTCAAACACAGTTTGGCCTCACTTTGCCTAGGTAGTGTGTTAACTGAAACGTGCATATCGGAACCCTGTCCTTGCCTTCCTTGGAACCCACGCTTTGCAGAGGAAGGATGCCATTCCCATGTGCACAGGTTTCAGTTTTAACTTCGCAAGGTACGGACTGCCTCTGTATAGTCTTTTTCTTAGCAATACAGATGTGTTCAACCCAGATCTTTCTTATGGATAGTCTTTCCCTTTGAACAGTCACCGTTTATTTCTTCGCTGGCAAAGTGTAGGGGTTGTTTTGCTTTTAAAGTTATCAGGCAAAATGATTAATAAAATTGAAGCTACAGACAAAAATGAAATTTTTAGGATTTTCTCTGGGTTTACTGTGCATTTAGTAATTATTGGTTGGTTTTATTAGTAGTAGTTGATATCTGTTTTTCTGTCTTCAACTCAGATAAGTAAGATGCATGTTTTTTGGTGATGTATGCAGTATAATGATGCCATATCATATTTTATATTTCCTTAAATTATATACTTTTAATAAGTTAGCAAACTTAACTGGAAAAGTCTTAGTTTGAAGATATTTTCAGTGCATTTTTGTTCTTATTTATTTTAGATAATGTGCAAAATGGCTCCCATGGTTGGGAAGGACATCACAGAGCGTCTTATCCTCCCTAGGTTTTGTGAGATGTGCTGTGATTGCAGAATGTTTCATGTTCGAAAGGTATTTTTAAGTCTTTTGTTTGTTTAAGAACACATGGTTCTAGTGGTTACTGTATTGATATGTGAAATTTAAAAGATTATTTTTAAAGAATTCTATATGTAATATTTTGAAATGTCGATGATGCTTTTGTTGTCAGGTCTGTGCTGCCAACTTTGGAGATATTTGCAGTGTAGTTGGCCAGCAAGCTACTGAAGAAATGTTGGTAAGTTTTGTAGAAATAAAAGAGTAAGCAGTGGATTACAGTGGCACATAAAGTTTGAAATGCATACATTTGCCCTTATTAACACAATCTCATGAATGTAAACCAGAAAGATATGATTTGGAGTTTAGGAGTTTAAATTTCTGTAATCTGGGCACTTGAACTGTGTTTTGATAACAACAGTTTGTTTAAAATGCAGATATGTGTAAGAACCATTGATCCATTTTTACCTCTTCCATTTCTGTTAGACAAATCAGTTCTTGTTTATTTAAATGGATCTTTAATTTTATTGCAACCCACAAGTATTTTAGTGACAAATTATATCTACAGCAGGTTATTTTTAAGTAGTTAGTACATGGAATATATATGCTTAATATAAAAGTTAACATACTTGAAGAGTTTCTGAAACCATCTGTTATGCAAAATAATTAAGTTTAGGTACAAGCTCTTGGATAACATATAAGCTGTATTTTGGGGGAGTATTTTTGCTTTTCCATAATAGTGTTATGAATTACATGTGATTTATTTTAAATTACTGAGTATTAATACTAAACATCTTCTAAATTTTAAGAAAATCTAGTATTTTAAAACACCATGAAAAGAGAAAATGAAATAAAAGTAACTACTGAAACCTACTCTGTCTGCCTGACAAAACTCTGTCTTCCTTGCATAGCTGCCCAGGTTTTTCCAGCTTTGTTCTGATAATGTGTGGGGAGTCCGGAAGGCTTGTGCTGAATGCTTCATGGCGGTTTCATGTGCAACATGTCAAGAAATCCGACGGACTAAATTATCAGCACTATTTATTAATTTGATCAGTGATCCTTCACGTTGGGTAAGGTTTTGTTTAATTATTTTTGTAAAATAGTACATTTTATGGCGAGTGTGATTTTGCTTTCATAATTTAAGAAATAATTTATAATTTAAGGTATGTTATTAATACTTTTAGGAGCAGACAATAGACAGACTACCATATTAACTTTTTTTTACTGGACAAAATTTTCGTATGAATATAAATCATGTTCATTCTATTGATATGATGTATTATATTGATTTTCAGATGTTCATCCCTGGGATAAGTCTCACATGGTCATAGTGTAATAATTCTTTGTATGTTGCTGGATTTATCTTGCTAGAATTTTGTAAGGAATTTTATGCCTATATTATAAAAGATAATGGTGTATAGTTTTCTTGTGATACCTTTTTTTTTTTCTCCCTGGTTTTGTTATCAGGGTAATAGTGGCCTTGTAAAATGAGTTGGGAAGTGTTCCCTCCTCTTCTGTGTTTTGGGAGAATTTGTAAAGAATTGGTATTCTCTTTTAAATGTTTAGTAGAATTCCACAGTGAGGCCATCTGGGCCTGGACTTTTCTTTGTGGATAGTTTATTTTATTACTAATTTAATCTCTTCTTACAGGTCTATTCGGATTGTCTTGTTTCTTCTTGAGGCAGTTTTGGTAGTTTGTGTCTTTCTAGGAATGCCCATTTTTATCTAAGTTATCTAATTTGTTGGTGTATGATTATCCATAGTATTTCTTTATAATCTTTTTATTTCTGTAAGGTCAGTGCCTTCTTTCTGATTTTCTAGTAATTTGAGTCATGTCTCTTTGTTTCTTGGCCAGTCTGCTAAAGGTTTGTCAGTTTTGTTGATCTTTTTTTGTTGATCTTTTTAAGGCTTTTGGTTTCAGTGATTTTCTCTATATTTCTATTCTCTATTTCATTAATTTCCATTCTAATCTTTATTAAATCCTTCCTTCTGCTTGCTTTTGGTTTAGTTTGCTCTTCTTTTTTCAGTGTCTTAAGGTAGAAGGTTAGGTTATTAATTTGAGATCTTCTTTATTGGAATTACCATATAGGGTAACTGGCTTTCAACCTGAAGAGCTTCCTTTTGTATTTCTTGTAATGTGAGTCTGGTAGCAACAGATTCTCAGTTTTTGTTTATCTGGAAATATCTTTATCTTGCCTGCATTTTTTGGGGGGGTGGTGAGGAAGATTAGCCCTGAGCTAACATCTGTTGCCAATTCTCCTCTTTTTGTTGAGGAAGACTGGCCCTGGGCTAACATCCGTGCCCATCTTCCTCTACTTTATATGTGGGGCGCCTGCCACAGCATGGCTTGATAAGCAGTGTGTAGGTCCGCGCCCAGGATCCGAACCTACAAACCCCAGGCCGCCAAAGCGGAGCACGCAAACTTAACCACTATGCCACTGGGCCGGCACCATTGCCTGCACTTTTGAAAGACAGCGTTCCTGGGCATAAGATTCTTGGTTAACAGTTTTTTTCTTTGAGCATTTTGAATATGTTATCCCCACTGCTTTCTGGCCTCCTTTATTTCTGCTGAGAAGTCAGGGGTTTATCTTATTGGGGTTCCCTTGTAAGTGAGGTGTCACTTTCCTTTTGCTTCTTTCAAGATTTTTTGCTTGCTTTTGCCTTTCAGCATTTTTACTATGATGTGTGTGTTTGTAGATTTCTTTTAGTTTATCCTATTTGTTGAGTTTCCTGGATGTACACATCCAGGTTGTTGTCTTTTAATAAATTTGGGGAGTTTTGAGACATCATTTCTTCAAATATTTTGTCTTCTCTTTTCTCTCTCTTCTCTCCTTCGGGTATTCCCATTACACATATGTTGGTGTGCTTAATGGTGTCCCATAGTTTTCTGAGGCTCTGTTCATTTTTCCTCATTTTCTTTTTTCTCTCTATATTCTTTGATTTGCATAATCTGTACTGATATACCTTGAGTTCACTAATTCTGTTCTCTGCCAGTTCATCTCTACTGTTGAGTTCATGTAGTAAGCTTTTTATTTTAGTTACTGCACTTTTCAACTCCAGAATTTCCATTTGGTTCTCTTTTATAATTTCTGTCTCTTTATTAATATTCTTTATTTGATATGACATTGTCCTCGTACCTTTGTTTACTTCTTTAATCATGCTTTCCTTTAGTTCTGTGAACAATTTGTAATGGCTACTTCGAAGGTTTTTTTCTGTTGAGTCCAGCATCTTACTGCTCTCACACAGAGCTTGTTATCTAATTTTTTTTTCAGTGTGTGGATCATACTTTTCTGTTCCTTTGTGTGCCTTGTAGTTTTTTGTTGGAAACTGGATGTTTTAGATACTATATTGTAGCAAATTTGGGTACTGGTACCCCTTTCTGGGGCTTGTTATTGTTATTTGCTTCTTTGTTTAGTGACTCACTGGAATACTTTAGTAGACTCTCATTTCCTCCCTCCAGGAGGTGTAGTTTGGGGTATGCCCACAGTCACCCTTGGCATGACACTGTTTTGGTGGGAATGGGAGGGCCAACAGCCTGAGCTTCTCTTGGCTTGTCTTTCCTGGCCTCATGAGCTGGGGCAGGGGCTGTTGGGGCCCCAGTATTCTGAGCCATGCCCGAGGTAGAGCCTCCATTCCACTAATGTGCATTGGGCAGAAGAAGGGAACTCCCACCTCTCCACTGCACTTGCCCAGGACCTGGCCACAGCAACAGGTGGCTGGGGGCAAGATGAGAAACGCTGAAAGCCCTCTGGCTGGGAGCTGGGGGAGAGGGAGCCCAGTGTCCTTGGCTGCAGTGGTCTGGAGTGAATTCTCTGCTTCCCTGAGCTGGTCTTGGTTCAAATACCACAGACTCTCAGCTTTTTTTTTTTTTTAACTGAATTTTTGTCGATTTCCTTGACTAGATTTTCCTTCATTTGTTGTTTACCCTTAGGACCAATTCTAGAGGTGTTGAATGGTGGAATTTTTTTCCATTTTTCACCCATTTCACTGGGGAGTGTGTCAGTGGAGTTCCTGACACTGTCATGGCAGAAGTTGATCTCAGGACCTTACCAGATTCATTTTCAAAACAAAATCTACACAGGGAGAAGGACAGTTAAGCCTTAGTACTAATTTAATGTTTTTATACTATCTTGTATAAGATTGTTAGAAAAGGTTATGTAGCTTATTTGAAATTTTCATTTTTAAATTTTAATTACTTTGTCATTGTTTTCGCTCTGTAACATGCAGTATTTCCTGTTAATTTGGAAATATGTTTACCTTAAAATGAAGGACTCTTAAATCGCAGTCGTTTGAGGTATATATAAATCCTATGCCTATTTGAGATAAGCTCAGAGTTGTAACCTAATCAGAGTAGACTAAACTCATGTGTATAATTTTAAAAGGTACCTTTTATGGAATAATGTTTATTGACTATAAAGGAGAAAAAAATCTGTAAGTTCATACATACACGCTATTCTTTTTTGCTATCATGCATATAATTCTAGCCTTTTTTTTTAACCAATTGAGTAATTTTGTATCTGCCTCTCCAAGTAGGTGAATACTAATAATAGGCATCTTTATATGTATTGGCCTTTGTCAAATTTACTTTTTTTTTGTAAAAATTACACATCATGTAATCGTCATTTTAAAAGTTGGAAAAGGTATTGTTATGCCTGAAAGGCATAGTCCCAGAGAAATTGGTTTTGTTTTTCCCATTACAGTTGCTTTGTCAGATTCTTCTTCTTCTCATAAGCTTCTCCTTTCCAATTTTTTTAAAATCTTGATTATAAAAATAATACAGGAATACAATCTGAAGTAAAATTGTATAACCTCCCTTTCAACTCTCCTACTTGAGATAGTCATTGATAATAGTAGTATATGCTTCCAGATTTTTGTGAAGTATATTTTAAGTCAGTATTATATTTCTGATGAGTGTGTGTGTAGTTCTGGTACAGAGTCTTCTTTCTTTGTAGTGAACAAATTACAGTCTTTCCTACCTGAAAACATTAAATGGATTTATCACATTTTGTTGACCTTTTGCTTTATATTTTCTGTTTGGCAATCTTGGTTTTTTTTCATTTTTTTGTACTTGAGAACACAACAGGACTTTCTTTAGTTTTGTTCCATGCAAATGTTCTGTAGGATCTCATATTCATATTCTCGTGGTTTGAATATTCAAGCCAGGATTAAAAACATTGAAATTAAAAAAGAGAAAATAGTTTATAAAGAATTTTAAATCCTAGCTGAAGAATGATTTATAGTTCTGAATCTGAGTTTCTTTTAGAAAAACTCTATTATCTTAACCATCCTTCAATATGTGAAGAGCAGCTTATTAATAACCCCTTATTTTTATGTTTTATTACTGTCCTATTTCCTTCCCAGGTTCGCCAAGCGGCCTTCCAGTCTCTGGGGCCTTTCATATCTACTTTTGCTAACCCATCTAGCTCAGGCCAGTATTTTAAAGAAGAAAGCAAAAGTTCAGAAGATACATCAGTAGAAGACAAAAATAGGTATAATTTTTTGAAACTTTGCATTCTGGTTTTACTGCATGTGAACATTTTTTTCATTTCTACTATTTTATAATAAGTGTTCTTTCTGGAGAGTTTACTGTTTCTCTTGATTATAAAAATTGGTAAATATTTTTATGAAGTTTTATTTTAAATACATTTGTTAAACATCTGTTTGGTTAGTTACATATTAAATAAGAAGATGAAGATATATGTAACACTTAGCTTGATGCTGGGCACATGGGAAACTATAAATGATAGATTTGATAATTTTTGAATAAGTTTATTTAATAAATTATATACCTCATAAATAATCTGTTGACATTTAGAATGTGCAAGGTATTGGCTATAAATTTAAAGAGTTTTTAAGGAGTAAAACGTAATTTAGGAATATGTTTGTTTTAGTATATAGTTGTTTTCTTACTATTATTTTTCCTTTCAGTCAATTGATTTAATTGTGGATCTTGGATTCTCTGTCTACAGAAGGATAATTGTAATCTCTCAATTGAGGGGGAATGTATTTTAATGGGTAGCACCAAATTAGTGTACTTATTAACCAGAATACCAGTTGTAAGTGTATTAATCTGATAGGGTAACCAGATTTTAAAATAAAGCCTAAAGAAGACAACTGTGATTTTTATTTAAAAATTTTTTTGCATTGAAAACTTTTGAGTTTTAGTTTTTTTAATTTATTACATACATAGGGAAAAAATGATTCAAACCTAAGTTAGTGCATGGGAAATATGCACAAAGTTTTACAGGTATGCACTTGAAATAATTTAGTACCTGTTTCTGAAACGGTCCCTACTTTAATGCTTGAGTTACCATAGTGTCTTGTCCCTCCCTTGCCATGATGCTAATGGACATTTTCTTCTGTAGGTCTTGATACTGTGGTATTTGCTTTCTTGGTGTTTTGATTTGGCAGTTCTTCCTTTCTTCTCTGCTGCTTTGTTTTACCTTTTTGCCCGTTCTCCTACTGTCCTGCTGAATAGCCAAACAAACCTGAGGTACTGTTTTTTGTAAAGGAAGAAAAATCACTCTAAACCTGTCTTCCTAGCAAGCAAAATCTGTCAGTTCTTTTGAAAACAGCTGCTGCAAGGAGTTTGACAAAAATGATGGTGTGGGGGGAATGTTATCTGTTTTTCATTTTTAAAGTCAACATACCTTTTCACTATCGAATTGTACAAAGACTATTATGTAACTTTTATTTATTTTTAAATCTGCAGAAAGTCTAGTAAGTGAAAATATAAATTTACAGAGAATTGTATAGGACAGGGGTCAGCAAACTTTCTCTAAAAGGCCAAATAATATTTTCGGTCTCTGTCACAGCTACTCAACTCTGCCTTTGCAGTGTGAAAGCAGCCATAGACAGTACATAAATGGATGGGCTTGGCTGTGTTCCAATAAAACTTTATTGACAAAAATAGTTGGTGTGGCTATTCATGGCTGGTAGTTTTGCTGACTGCCGCTATAGATCATTATTGGAAGAGCTATTTAAAGGTAGTTATCTTTTAGCTACAAACCTTAATTCCTCTTCTGTTGTAGTGAGGTATGTCTTAATGTCAGATCAATACTACTTGTAGCATTGGAATTTTACTATATTATTAGACTTTATTAAATTGTATTAATGGTATAGAGAAGGGAAGAGAGTTCCTAGCTAAGGTAGGAGGTGTGTTAAATATTGTAAAAGCTTTTGTATAGTTTCATTCCTAGCTTCAAAGAGTAGTCCTGTATGTCATTAATCTCAGAACCGTTAGTTAGTTAGCCCTCTCTTAAATACTGCACTGGCTTTTACTTTAAGCTGCCTTAAAATTATTGTTTTGTTATTAAAGATTGATTGATTATGCAAAAATTAATTGAGCACCTACTATGAACCAGCTACTGTAGATAGAAATGTAGAACTTGGTTCCTGTTCTCAAGGTCCTGTCAGTTTCCTAGAATTCAGATTTCTCAAAGAAATATCTTACAAAGTAAGTGCGTTTTGGGCAATATATTGCCACTGCTATTTATTTATTATATAGTGTTTCATCTGATCCTGGATATATTTAATATCACTTAATACTCATTGAAGCATTTATTGATTATAAACCTCTGACTTTATACAATAGGTTTACCTTTTGCTCACCCTGGATCAGGCTATTAATGCTTCTTTGAAGGTGTTAATGAAGGCTGCTTCCACAAGCAGAGTTCAACATTCAAATTTGTATTTTTCAACTATGTAAAATAAGAGTTCTCTTTTCTGTTTATTCAAACCAACTATTATATTATTCTGTGAATACACTGTGTTCTTTTGGTTCTCCCTGCTGTCTGTTGGGGAAGCCGTCGTGTTCCATCCATACCTCATATTTAACGAAGTGGATGTCAGCGTGTTTGCTGCCTCTAGATTCACCATCTCCAAAAATCTTTTCCTGAGTTTTTCAGGAAATTCAGAGCTTTTGCGTCTCGGCCGTCAATAGCACTAGAAAGAGAGCACTAATTTTGTATATTTGCATTATTATCCCGTAGACTACAAGTCCCTCCAGTGTGCCAACCGAGTTGTTTATCTCTGTGTGTACTAACACTTCACTGGGCCTGGCACGTGGTTGGCACATAATAAATCTTGAATGAAGTATTGTAAGGAAATAATGGATTTAGTCTCAAAAGCCTTATGTAACTACACCACTTATGCTAGTTTTTGTCAGTTTAGCTTAATGCCAACTATGTGAAAGTAAAATTGTTATTGGTACAAATTTGGAATTATTTCATTGATGTTAAAACTTCATTTAGTTAATTCACAGTATTTTAAAGATGTATCTTGGAGAGTGTCCTTTGCTTTCATCTCAGGATACAGTGCTTCTTTAACCAGACATTCCACATGTTGTTTTCTCCTTGAAATACACGTACTTTATTTTTCTAGGCCCACAGTCTTTAGTCAAGAACTCTGAAGTAACTGTAAACTTATGTAGACACTAAAGGAAGCTAAAGGTTCTTTTTGAGAGAAATTTCTGGCTTACCTTCTAGTGCTCTTGTTACCTACAATCTCTTAGGAGATGGGATAATTCTCTCATTATGCAGAATCATAAGTCTCCTCAATTTTCAAAACAATGTTTGCTTGTATAATAGCATTTGAAAGTTCAACAATTAAGAATGTCAGAATTTTGGCATTCAACCCCTTGATCTTGCATTGACTATTATCCAGCTCCAGGAAAAATCAATATTTAGAGGATTTGTGTTTTTGACAGTTTGAAGCAACTGTTATTCATATAGTAATTCTCCCCAGAATTTAATACTAGGGAAAAAATTTGTGTCTCTTTAAAACTGTACTAGGAGTTTTAAGTTTGGACAAACTAGTAATTTTATATTAGATAGATAGAATGAGTTTGCCAGTCATTCTTCTTTGTTTTTTCTGCTAAGAATATTAAAATGTACTCTTAATACTATGGTGAGATAGTGATCAAAGAACTTCAGGCCCTTGGAATAGGTTTACATACTGAATGGCCTTTTAATTGGGTTCTTTTTGTGTACTTTAAACGGAAGTTTCTTAAATTCATCAGATAATAGATGAAGTCTTAAAACTTTTACCCATTTGCTACCCATCCCCACCAAACAATATCTTGTTACTATAATTTTTAAAATTTAGTTTGCATGATATCAAAAAAACTGCAAAAATAGCACAAAGAATCCATATACCCCTCATCCAGATTCTCAAAATGTTAACATTTTACCATACTTGCTTTATTATTCTTTTTTCTGAATTCTTTGAGAATAAGTTTTAGACGTGATATTCTTTTTATGTTTCTTAAATATTTCACTGTATTTCCTCAAAACACAGACATTAAAACAGAACTGCAGTCCAGTTATCAAAATTAAGAAATTAACACAGATACAGTATTGTCATCTAATCTAGAGACTTCATTCAAATTTCACCAATTATCTCACTACTGTTCTTTAAAACAAAACAAAAAATTATCTTTTAATACGAAAAACATGATTGGAAAAGATATAATTCATGCACATATAGAAGGCATTTATTTTGTGTAATAGCTCTAGCTTCAAGAACTATTTTGGAGTGGGGAAGGATCTTATAGGTCATCTAGGCAAATCCCTCATTTTTTTGAATAAGGAGTAGTTGTGGAATCTGAGTTCCCAGAAGGCTCAGAGTTTTATATTAATGTAGTGCCGGTGCTGGGATAAGAATCTAGGAGCTTGCAGTTCAGTTCTTTCACAGTTGTAACAATTTTATTACGCATACCTTCTATATATTTTATACTTATAAGAATGGAAGATAAACACCAGAATTTAAAATGCCATCAGTGTGTGTGTGTTTTCAGATAACTTATTCAATATTTTATCTGTATGTTAAATTTTTAAAAAATAATCGTGTGTTCTTAAAAAATAAGTTTCTGAAAACTGTGTGAATATTACTATGATTACTAATCAGAGGGAAGGTGATAATTTCATGAGAACATTTGTGGTGGCTGTTTAACTGGGATATTATGTAGGCATTAACGTCACCTTCTGTTCGCCCAGTCCTAGTAAGCCTCCTGTTTAATATCTTTTATTGGGTGTGTTTAAAGGCACATAATGTTTCAAGAGAGCACCTTTAGTTTTTTCCCCACACTCATCTTTACAAATTACGTACATATCCATCCTTATTTCCCTTTCATATTTCTTAGAAAGAGGTGTCTCTTCACTCATTTAATCTGTCCACCTGTGTTCTTCAGCCCATATTCTTTCTTCTCAGAAAGACATTGCTCTATCAGTTATTTCATCAGTCTCTTGTGTCTTCAGTTCCTTCGTCTCTTCTGACCTCTTTGTCTAAGCATAAAAATATGCTTGTCTTTACCATCCTTTTACACAAGAAAAATGCTTTCACTTTTGGTTATTCCACACAACTGTTGTGTTTTCCTTCCTTCATATGTCTTGCCTCACACACATCTAAGCCCCACACATGTCCTTCTGAGTTGTTAACCTCCAAATCTGTCTCCATTGTGTGACCAGTTCCCGTGTACATCACCACCGGAATTTGACACAGATACCTAACTCAACCTATGTGAACCGAACTCATTAGCTTTCTCATTAAACTGTTCTTGCATTTTTCACTTTTAGTTGGTGCTACCAGCATCATATTCAGTTGCTCTAACCGGAAATCTTCCTAGATTCCTCCCTTTGTTTCTCATCTCCAACATGCAATAGTGAACAGATCCTATTGGTTTTGTCAACATTTGAATGTGTTTACTTTTTCTATAGCCCCAGAAACACTGTCTTCATTCAGAAAGTCATCACCATCTCTAACTTGCTCTTCTGTAATTCCTGCCTCCTGTCTCACCTCCAGCCAACCCATTTTCTACACTTCTTCCAGAATGGTCTTTCAAAAATACCACATCTAAACATGTAATTCTCTTAATTCCTACATTATTTCCTGTAGCCCATAGGATAAATCCCAGAGGTATTTAGTATGGAGTACAGTGGCTCCTGCAGTTTTTCATCCTTGTAGTGCATCGTTTTCTTCTCTTAGCCATAGTAAACTCATTGCTGTTCTCTGAGTGTGTTGTACCTCTTCTGTCACTCTTGCCTTTGCATATGCTATTTCTTCTTTGAATACATTTTCTTCTCCTTAGACTCATAAACATTTATTAGTTCTTCTAAACACAACTCATATCATTTCCTCTAAAGCCTTTTAATTTCAACTCCCATCTCTCCTGTCCTTGTTCATTGTGCATCTCTCTGAACTTACCATTCTGGCAATTATTTGCTTCTGTGTTTGTTTCTCCTATTTGCCTCTAATTGTAATCTCATCAGCAAGATCTCCATCTCATTTACGTATGAGTCTTCAACATCAGTTTCATTTCCTGGCTCCTAGTAGGTGCTCAATACATCTTTGTTAAATTTAATTGAGTCAAATAAAATGTAGGGGATAAACATTAAAACTTATTGTGGTGCTGTAGTTTAGATAATGGGTGGCGGTAATCAGTGGGCTTTAATTTAGGAACTTGTACCATCTGTCCTTAGCAATCAAGTCATGACTCCGTTTTGGGAAAACCTTTGGAAGTAGAGCTGGAAAGGGTGGAAGAAATAAGAATAACTTTTTATTTACACTGAAGTAGATTTTAATATGTTTTGTGAGGTAGTAAATAAGGATCTTTTCTAATGCTGTGTAAAGGTGTTTTTTTTTTTCCTATTCTTTTTTTATGTAAGCAAATAGATTTTAATTCTCAGCTTTTCAATATGTCATTGGAGCAGAGTGACAATACCATAATCCTAAAAATAAGATAATTTTTATGATGTGTCTGTCTTAAAATGCATTGTAGGAATTTATCTTTCTACTATTTTTCTTTAGTTTTTTTATTATTGAAATTAACATGGTATTATAGAATCCCAAGATTCTTAAATGTTATTTTCTCCAACTAATGTATAATGCTTTAATATCTAGACTTACGCTTAACAGATGTTTACATCTCTGAACACAGAACTCATGGAAAAAGAAGCATTATCGTAATATACATAAACTACTCAATTGTACAGATAATCTAATTTTTAATATTTAACTTGTCTAAATGCTTTATGTGGTATCTTTCATTGATCTTTTTTTCAGTAATTATTTTTATGCTTTCATTTTTTTCCCCAAATGAAACAATGAAAGGATCAGAGATCAAGAAGTCCCAGAGGATATACAAATCAGGCCAGAGGATGTTACTTCAGATCCCAGTACTAGTAATTCCAGTGTCAAACTGGAAAACACGGTGGAAGATTACGCTGAAACATCTAGGAAACCTCCAGGTGAAATAAGTGTTTCAGTGGACAGCTCTTTACTTTGTACTTTGTCCTCAGAATCTCATCAGGAAGCAGCTAGTAATGAGAATGATCAAAAACCTGATAACTACAAATCTACATTACGGCCAGAGGTTGGCACCAGTTCACAAGATTCAGCTCTCTTAGATCAGGAATTATACAACTCCTTCCACTTCTGGAGGACTCCTCTTCCTGAAATAGATCTAGATACAGAACTTGAGCAGGGCTCTGGGAGAAAATGCAGCCCAGAGACACCAGAGGAAGCGCCTGAAGTCACCACACCGGGTTCTCCAAATATCACCATGGCCACCAGAAAAGAACTTGAAGAAATGATAGAAAATCTAGAGCCGCATATTGACGATCCAGATGTTAAAGGTATGGGAAAGGCAGTCAAGTTCTTTATTCTAAAGCTGATATAAAATATTTTTCCAGAAAAATTGCCTTTAAACCTTTTTTTTTGGACCATCGTCATTTTGTATTCTTGTCTTGATAAATATGATGAATCCGATTTTTAGGAAGTTTTGTTGAGATAAGCTCATCATTTTGTTCCTAAATGTAGCATACACAGATTTGTTGATTTCCCATATCACTCTCTCTGAAATTTTCACAATCATTCAAACAATGTTTTTACATTTACAATTATAAATCTTGAGCCCTGCCTTAACTATTTTGCTCTGGGTCTCATTAGCTTTTTTATAAAATAGCAGCAGGTGCAGTATTGTTTTTCACGGAAAGACTACAGTCTATCAACAGTAAACAAAGTTATCTATTTTCCTATCGAATATGATGTTTTAATAGCTGTAGAAGCTCACAAGAGTCATTTAGATCTCTGTTTCTCAGTTTCCACTTTTCCCGTTGGGTTACACATGTATCACCTAGACGCTTTCATTGTGCTCAGCATCCTTCAAGGTTGTTCTGTGTTATGTAAACAGTTGCCTTCTTAAATGGAATGTGGGTCTGAGTCAGTCAGTATGGGAAATGAGATGTCCTGAAGCAGTTGTTCTGCATGCTGGGCTTGGGCGGTGGTTCAGGTCCATGGGTATGGAACCTAATGCAGCCGTTCTTTTTGCTCCCTTGAAGACCACGACCCTCCTCATGACTCTATAACCATTCAGTGAAATCTGAAAGGTTATTTAAAAAAAAATTTTCGCTCAGTGTTAGGAAGTATCCATTTTTAAAGCAGATAAAGTGATATCTTCGGTAGCCTTCTGAAACATACAAAACTTACTGTGTTTAAACTTTGAAAATGGCATCAGTGGTGGTGAAGTAAAGCAGTTATCTTTGTTTGGCTTTAATTTTCATGATTTTTAAAGATTTCCTACTATCATTTTACACTTGGAGAAAATTAAATGAGTTGATTAAAGGCAAATTCATCTCCTTGACTGTTGAACGTTATTTTAATGTAACTGGCAGCTGGTCAATTTTTTTAACCTTTATTTAGGTTTATTGGGTTATAATTTATAGCAGTAAAATTCAGCCTTTTGAATAGACAGTTCTGTGAGATTTGACAAACATAAACAGTTGTGTATAACCACCACAGTCAAGATACAAAACAGTTCCATCACCCCAAAACATTCCCTTGTGCCCCTTTCTGTTCAGTCCTTCCTTCTGTCCCAGCCTCTATCAACCACTGATCTGTTTTCTGTCCCTATGATTTTGCCTTTTCCAGAATGCCACATAAATAGAATCAAGCAATATAAGCCGTTTTGAGTCTGACCTCTGTCACTTAGCATGATGTATTTGAGATTTATCCTTGTTGTTGCATGTATCAGTAGTTCATTCCTTTTTATTATATTCTGAAACAAGGGCAAGAACAGAAAACTGAATATTTTTCATAGAATATCCTATTCTTTCTCTCTCATGGTAGATTAATTTTTATGAAAACTTTACAGCTATACCTTGCTCATTCCTCAGTCGTGGCTCCTGTCATTGATTTTTACTGCCTTGAACCACTGTTCTGCATTTTATGACAACTTGATGATGCAGCAAGTACTGAGGTTTTTGTTGGACATTCTCCCTCCCTCCCTCCCACTCTCTTCCACCCCCAGATGAGGAGGATTGAGACACAGAGAATTACACCTAAAACTCAGAGTGCTCATAGCTTAGGACAGTCAGCTCTTCATAAATGTCTTTACAGCTTTCAGCTTTCTGTTTAAATACGTTTTATTATCATTTGTCAACTCAAGTTTTATTCGGTTGATCAAACTTCAATAACTCTCATATTTTGTTTTTCTTATACTCCATTTTTATGAAAAAAAGATTGTTTGCTAGGCTTTAAGCCTATTCTGGGAGTACTCACTGTATTACAGTCCCCCCTAGTTTTCTAACACATAGTCAGCACGCAACAAATATGAACCGAAATATTGAATAAGCTATTTTAAATTCTTTTTTTAAAAATAAGCTAAAAGTAATATGCATAGTTTGCTTTTTAAAAAGACCTACATGTACATAGGTTTCAGGATACGAAGATGGCTAATACTGTTTGACTTAAAATTGTACTTTAGGGGGGTGGGCAAAAGGGGTAAAGGGGCACATACATATGGTGACTGATAAATAATAATGTACATCTGAAATTTCACAATGTTATAAACTATTATGACCTCACAAATACTATATTGTATACTTTCTAATTCAATTCTTAAACCTGCTATGATGTAAATTTGTCATGTTGTTCTTTCCATAATGATGATCCTTTCATAACGTATTTGTTGACTCAGTCATTCGTTCAGCCTTACTTATGCGGTGCCTAGTGTGTGCCAGATCCTCTTCTAGGCACTAAACATACCTCAGCAACCACCCAGACAGAAGTCCCAGCCTCAGAGAGCCCAGGCGGGTGAGACAGCACGAAACTGCCTGTGTGGCAGATGTTCTGTAGGACGTCGTCCATGGGCCCTGTTGGCATTTTCTGCTTAGGCTACAGAATTCTTGAGCATTTGATTTTACTGAAATCGGAGGGTGTATTAATTTCAGTAATGATGCCTTAATTTTCCATAGTAGTAGAAGATGTTTTGAGTTTTTATAGGGTATAGCTTAAATTTGGATGCTTTTTTTCTCTTCCAATTCTGCCACTGGGGGCAGTCATTTCCTTCAAACTGTCAGAAAATGTATACCTTTTTGAAAGTCAGAACCCTAATCCAAAATTGGAAACTAAATTCTGACCGAGAGCTAAACTAGTTATGTTGCATGTGTAAATTTTTTCTTGACAGTTGGGCAGCAAGATCGTGGGGAGGCACTGCCCAGAGAAACGGTTCTAGAGCCTGCCCTCAGGGGCCGGGTGTGAGCTTTCACAAGCCTCTGGCTGTTGATGGTTTCCGTCATAGCTCTTCAGTGTCATGCGAAACAACAGCAAGACTTAAGGTTTCTCTCTTTTAAGGCAGCCTTTGCTGCACAGTCTTGCTAATTTAACAACTTCCTGAAGCACTGATAGGGATTTTTTTGTGTGCAGGCTTTTGGTCAAAAATTTGTGTTTCCAGGGACTGGAATGAGATATTTCTATCAGAAAAAGAAAGCCCTTTCTCAGTTATAGAGCAGTAGATCCTACATGGAAGGGCAGAAAGCGAAGTAGTAAAATATGAAGATGTAAAAGATCCCCCTTTCCAAAATACTTACCTAGGGAATTTGAGGTTTTTCTGTCCTCGTCCAGTACCGTTCCAACATCCTGGCATTTGGGATCGCCAAGCTGATTCAGGATTGAACTTGAGCAATGACTGAGTAGAATTATTGATGCCAGCTTGATTTCCCACAGCAAGGTTCATATTCTACAAAAAGAAAAAGTGCCCAAGCTCACAAAACACAGATTTCTTTCCAATTAGGCCTAATGGAAGAATTGGGCTCTTTTAGCAGTCACAGTTAGAAAAATCATTTTGTTCGCTGGTTGAAATCAACAAATTGTTAGGAATTTGTGACTAACCACCAGTGTAGTTTGTGGAAGAGTTAGAGATTATAAAGGTTTAGCTCAGCTCTCGAGCTTGTTCAGGGAAGGAGTAAAATTCAAAGTTTCCAGGTGGTCCCTGTTTCTGAGTGTGAGTCACTAGGGACTGTTTCTCTACAAATCCATGGTTCAGTGAGCTCTGATCCCTGGGATTTCAATCCACACTGTAAGTAAAATGCAGATCTTGGTAAAGACCTCTGTGTTCAGTTTTCTTAAATTCAACATGGCGGTATATCCTGCTGAACTTTCAGTGTTAGCCAAGCGTTAGATTCTACCTCCTTCTCTGGCTGGAGAATGTAAGCATCAGATTTCCTCAGGAATGAGCACTACACTCTTTTCTTCCTGATCTTTATATTAATTTTTGAAGACGGTAACTTCACAGTGAACTTATTTAAACTTTTGTGAATGTACAAACCTATAAATAAAGATTAATGTAGACAAAGAGAAGTATGTAATCCATTTAGAGATGAATGACCTATTTAAGGCATTTTCTGTGAAAAGCTCTGATTTTAGCTACTTCCCAGGAAACAGAATTGAGATGCGTTAGGGATCACACACACCCCTGTGCATTTTATGTGGGACAAAACATATGTGTTGTGCAATCTCCTTTAGTACTATTTTGATTTCATTTTGGAAACTTAAAAGATTCCAAGAGGGAGAGCTAAAGTAATTAAAAGGATTAGCACAAATTGCAGCTGAAATTCTCAAAAGAATGAGGATACTTTTCATGAGTAACTTTTCATGGTTAATACCTTCAGTTTACTTACTTAATTTAGCAAATAATGACCTTCATCCTGTATGTTTCTTATATCTCTATTGCCGGATACCTAGTGAACTTAGACTAGAATTTTATAAATGTTGCAGCTTAGTAATAGCTTATCTTAATAAAATAGTTACTCTGATTGCTTTTTTTACAATCTTTGAGTGGGGGGACACACTTTCTAATCTTTGTACTAAATACATTTGAAGTTAAAATTTATAAATTTTTATATTTTGAGCATCCAGTTGGATTGTTACTGGAAGTAATGCTAAGCAATATTTTTTGCTAAATTTCTCATTTATTTGGGAGGAAGGAAGAATCCTAGTTTTGAATCACTTTTATAAAGAAGGAGTAACTCAAAACGTAGACAGTGCTATTTGCCAGATTTAAGAGCCACTGCTTGGTAAGTTGTCATTTTGGTTTGTTGCAAGCAAGGCAGTGCTTATTTGGGATCCTTGTGTTTGGGACGAGTCACTAATTTCATTTTCAAAAAGAATTAGAGAAAAATAAACTGGAATAAGATACGAGATGTTTAAATGTAACTGCAACAAAAATCTTTGTAATTACCATTGTTTTATGTTGGCAGGGTTTGTGTGACTGCTCTTCTGCTAAAATAGCTTAGTAAGTAAGCCTTGTCAGTTCAATTCATGCACTATTCATAAATAACTATATTTAGTTATAAGTTAACTAAAACATAGTTAACTTATACTGAAATTGACTCCTTTAATAACTGGAAGCACCTCCAGAACTAGATAGTATTTCCCTTTTCATACTAACGCAGAATAATGTACAGTAGTAGATAAACATTTTTAATATTATGAAAGCATATTAGTTTTCTACTTTTTCTCTTGGAGGACTAATGATTCACCACAGTAGAGTTTTTTTTTCAGCTTTTTGATGGCACTGTCAAAAATGTATACATCTCATTGATAATATATAATGCAAAGGGAGGAAAAACTTGCAAGCACGTTGTAATTCTGCTTCTCATTTGCCGTTTCCCTGCAGCACAAGTGGATGTGCTGTCTGCTGCGCTGCGCGCTTCCAGTCTGGACGCTGGCGAAGAGGCCAGCAGTGCAGAAAAGAGAAGTGATGTGCAAGATGAGCTGTGCGTAAATGAGCTACCAAACTGCAAAATAAATCCTAATACCTCCGTGCCTTTCGTCAGTGATGCTGTTGAGGTAATGACTCTGTAAAGTGTTTATCACGTGAAAGCAGTTTAAATCAGAAGTCCTTTGTTGGGGAATACTTGTAGCTAATCACTCTCTAGTTAGTACATTCTGTTTGTTGCTGATTTTCTCAGCTCTCCCTTTTGCATATAAAGTAAAAGTAATTGTCACCACATCCTATCTTTGTGACATCAATGTCATGTTCAGTGCTTGGAGAAGTAAATCCTGATCCTGTCTACATGACCAGTTTAGTAGCCTCAATGTTAATGTAGCTCACTGCAGTGAAATAGTCTTACTGGAAACAAAGCCCTTTGTCAAGAATAATTAACTCTTCCCTTTTCTTTTTGGAGAGGTGCTTTGTTTCTGATCGGACCATTTCACTGCAGCAAGCAACACAGTATTCTGAGCAGAAGATCGAGACTTGAGGCCATGTTGCGGAGGGCCAGTGGCATTATCTGGACTCTGGAGTGTGAGGGTGGGTACTGTTAATAGCATCATCTTCACTGTGTACTTGGAGCTGTACTGTGTGATCCTTCACTAATTTCCTACTACATCTTACCAAGCCAGCATCATTTGATATCAGTATTTCTTATCCCTTGTTTATATAAACAAGGGATTTGTCAGATTGTCAGAATCAAATGGTCACAGATCAGAGCAGCTTGAATGATAAACTCAGGAAAGAGGGGCTGCATACTCACTGGGGGTGGCAAGAGGGTTCTTAGAACTTTAGTGGATTTCTGTTTTGTTTTTTATTAGATGACATCTGATATAGTTAGAAATCTTGTATAAATAGCAGTGCAGCAGAATGAAATCCTAACCACTTATTATCATTGGAGATTTGAATACTATATCACTGCATTTTAGAAACTGTTTTGGGGGCTGGCCCAGTGGCGTAGTGGTTAAGTTCGCATGCTCTGCTTCAGCAGCCCAGGGTTCACAGGTTCGCATCACAGGCGCAAACCTATGCACTGCTCATAGAGCCATGCTGTGGTGGTGACCCACATACAAAATAGAGGAAGATGGGCACAGAGGTTAGCTCAGGGCCAATCTTCCTCAGCAAAAAAAACAAAACAAAACAAAACAAAACA
Source organism: Tapirus indicus (assembly GCA_031878705.1). Lineage (NCBI taxonomy): Eukaryota > Metazoa > Chordata > Mammalia > Perissodactyla > Tapiridae > Tapirus > Tapirus indicus. Next base: position 58,898,763 of record CM062917.1, read on the forward strand.
AAAACGGTGTTTTGTTTTGGGGGTTAAAAAATATATTTGTGAAATTAGAAATAGCCAAGAATAGAAACAATAGAAGAAAAACTATGTATGACATTTCATGGCCTATAAAACAGTTGACTGAAGACACTCTCTAAATACTATTTATAAATAAGGTAATTTTAGATATTTGAGCCATTTCAAAATTAATTCTAAATTTACTTTTTAATAAGTTTCAGTCTGGAATTCATTTTCATTCATTTAGCAACCTATTCAGCAAGTTTGATTTAAGGCAGGGGAAGTTCTTATGAGGTCTTAGGTATGTTTATAAACTTTTAAAAGCATGAAGAATTTATATGAATTTGTACCTTTGGCAGTCTTAAAAGGTAAGTAATAATAAGATAGTTTAAATGAAGGAAACCTACAGATAGGACAGTTCTTTAAGTAAATATTTTTTCCTGACAGAATATGGACTCCACCCTTTGCTATACTCACAATGATTCAGACTTGAGCACCAATAGCAGTTTTAGTCCTGATGAGGAAAGGAGACCTAAAGTACAAGTAAGTGACAAAAAGTGCTTTATTTTGTGTGGGTGTTGTTAATTCCTCTTTGAAACCCATTTCTCACTGAATTTGGTCCTATAAGAGTGAGGTTTTTTAAAGATTAAGTCTAAGATTAAGTCTAAGTCTAAGATTAAGTATATCATACTTTTGAGAAGAAAATTCAAATAGTAGAGTAGTAAAATATAAGCAAAAATGTTCCCCTTCTCACATCTTTGAGCCCATTCTTCATTCACAGTAACCTCAGATCACCATGCCTTCTGTGTTTCTTCATAAATTTTTTTCTGGGTACATATGTAGACCTTTTTGTATTTTGAAGATAGATAGACTCATACCATCATACCTAGATATTTCATCAGGCCTAAGTTGCCAAGAATTATGATACAGCTTGATTTCAGAGATGAAAACTTAAAAAATGGCTGAAAGCCATTATAAAGTGCCATCAATGACAAGTTGAATTCCAGTTTCAGAGATTTTTAATGTGGGAAGATAAGCTTATGGAATCACTGGAATGTGATCGTTTGTACATTGCCTTTCTTTTCTTTTTTTTTTTTTTTTTTTCTATTTTTAAAACTTGTGTCTTGGAGATCCTTCCATATGAGCGTTCAAGGACTCCCTCTCCCCTCTCCCACCCAGCAGCACAGCCCCCACACAGCACCATGTATCCATTCTGAGAAGGTGCTGGCACTTCACCAGCTCCTTACCTGCATTCAGGTTGAGTTTTGTCGTGATGTTAAAAGCAGTGCCACATTCATCATCCTTATGCACGTTGTTTGCTTCTGGGACTATATATTTTTATAAGTGGATTTCCTAGGTTAGATGGTGTACGTTCTTTATTTTTGTTTGTTCTGCTTATTAAAAATGGAATCAGTATTCATGGTGTTTTAAAACATGCTTTTCACCACTTATATTGTAGATGTCTTTTCAAGTCAAGCCATACACTTTGTCTCATTCTTTGAATGAATTTATTTCAATTTTTTTTTTTTTTTTTTTTTTTTTCTGAGGAAGACCAGCCCTGAGCTAACATCAGTTGCTAATCTTCCTCTTTTTGCTGAGGAAGACTGGCCCTGGGCTAACATCCGTGCCCATCTGTCCTCTATGGGATGCCGTCACGGCATGGCTGACAAGCAGTGCATCGGCCGGCGCCCGGGATCCGAACCGGCGAACCCCGGGCTGCCAAGCGCGAACTAAACCGCTGCACCACCGGGCAGCCCCCAATTTATGTCGATTTTAATTTACTTTTTGAAAATAGCTAATAAGTTTACATAGTTCAAAATTTAAAAGGTACAAAGGCATTCAGTGATGTTTTTTTCTCCTCAGTTTATCTCCTCCACCATCTACTTTGCTTCCCTCAAAGCAGTCAATTTTACCTGTCTTTTGTATATCCTTCCCAAGCTATATTATACATACATTCTTCTTTTTTTCACATTTATACAAGTGGTTAGAGATATATACACTTTAAATTTTTATAGTTAATTGCTAAATTTCCATCTAAAGGTGGGTGGTGGTGGTTTTTTAAAATATGTGTTGGTAATAGCACACACCTGTTTACCACATTCACTAGGTTACATCAAACTTTATGATGTTTGCCAGTGTTGAAAGGTGCTGTTCTTATTCTTAGTGTATCTTTTAAATTTAGTAATCCATTCTAATTGTCTATTAAGCTGTTCTCTGTTTTAGGATCTGAGTCATTGTTTTTCTCCTGAAGTTGTTTATTTATATGTGTTTTTCCATTAGGGTGTTTTTCTTAGCTCTTTTCAGTTACTAGATACCTGAAAACTAGAGATTGGTTTTTCTGTGCTGTTTGAGATGCTATGTTAAATCCATACATTTAAAAATAAGTTTACCTGGGCCAGCCCCGTGGCATAGTGGTTAAGTTTGGTGCACTCTGCTTTGTTGGCCTGGGTTTGTGGGTTTGGATCCTGGGTGTGGACCTACACCACTCGTCAGCCATACTGTGGTGGCAACCCACATACAAAATAGAGGAAGATGGGCACAGACTAGTCTCAGGGCTAGTCTTCCTCAAGCAAAAAAAAAGGAGGATTGGCAACAGATGTTAGCTCAGGCGAATCCTCCTCAACAAAAAAATAAATGTCTACCTAATTTGTGTCTAAACTGCTCCTAATGCACCACTGTCATGTCTGTTCCTCAGGATGTTGTGCCTCAGGCTCTCCTAGATCAGTATTTATCTATGACTGATCCCTCTCGTGCACAGACAGTGGACACTGAAATTGCTAAGCACTGCGCATATAGCCTTCCAGGCGTGGCCCTGACGCTCGGCAGGCAGAACTGGCACTGCTTGAGAGAGACTTACGAGACTCTGGCGTCAGACATGCAGGTGAGTGAGGCCAGTAAGGAATTAACCAGATGCGCATATGGAAAGCACAGTGTTTCACCTTTCAAAACATAGTAGAATTTCTATTCATGTTCTAGCAAGTACTTGGTATTACAGGAAATTATATACAGAAGAGTTTAAAAGTAATACCAAAGAGGGGCCGGCCCAGTGGCGCAGCGGTTTAGTTCGCGCTTGGCAGCCCAGGGTTCGCCGGCCCGGATCCCGGGCGCCCGCCGACGCACTGCCTGTCAGCCATGCCGTGGCGGCGTCCTATATAAAGTGGAGGAAGATGGGCACAGATGTTAGCCTAGGGCCAGTCTTCCTCAGCAAAAAGAGGAGGATTAGCTACAGATGTTAGCTCAGGGCTGGTCTTCCTCACACACACACACAAAAAAGTAATACCAAAGAGCTTTCTTTTTCCGTGGTCCAAGTTCCACAGTTTGGTGGCTTCTTTTTTATCTAAAGTATTAGAAATTATCATCACATTTGACATGCCTAAATTCCTAACTTCCAAATGTGTTATTGTCTAGAGTTTGTTTATAGGTTAATTCTTGAGAGTATAGGATTTAGTATTTCCCCTAGAAACAACGTTATAAACGATTCTTCAACTTTTTTTAAACCTTAATGGTCCTGTGGTAGGACTAGCACTACCGGTTCTGGGCCCTGAGTGCAGGGCTTTGCAGTGCAGGGGTGGTTAATGGGGCTGCTCTGCCCTGTCCCCACCCCCACCCCCTTGGAAGAACACAAATGTGAAGCGTTGACCCCAGGTCGTTTTGTCTGCATGTCTGTGACTTCTGGGGGAGCTCTTTTCTTAGGTTTTGTTGACTTAACTTCCCCTGCTGTTAGGTCTGGTTTCTGTGTGCCAGAATTTTCCTCTCTTCCACAAAGCTTATTCCTTCAGTGAAATTAATCTCTCAGTTATTAAGAAAGCAGTTTAGTCAGACTAATTTACACTGAGATATGAATAATTTCTCCATAAATGTCTTAATAATTACTGTACTTTTCAAAGAATTAATGCCATTGACTCGGCAAGTTAGAAGTTGAAAGTGAGAGCTCATAATTGAAGTTCCTCTTCTACCTATGAGGTTAGGAAACCAGTGTTCACACACTTCTTCAGCAGTGGAACTGGGCATGGGACACAGGGGCCCAGTTTCCTTCGAGTACTTCTCCTCTATTAGTGGATTTCCATCCTTATCCCTAGAACTCTCAGGGTTCCTGGTGGCGAGGAAGGCTCTGGATGGGCAGGGCTTCGTGCTTCCGTCTCCTCCTCTCCATCAGAACATCTCTGCCTTCATCTGTTTGATAAATTGAATATGGGTATAAAATTTTATTTCAAGAATGGGTTCTAGTGTTTGGGAGCGAGAATAAAACCCTTGCTCAAAACAGCTTCTTAGCAGGTAAAGTCCTAAGGTGAGTAACAAAGTAAAGATTTTTGAATTAAGGCAACATGATGAAAAGAATGTTTTTAATGTAAAGTTTCCTGTAAATGCAAGGCATTTCTGTTTAGGAGTTCTTTTTCAGGGCTGTCCACAAAAGATTTTCGTATTCTTGTATTTCTTTAATTGCCAATTCCTTAAAAACAAGTTTTGTTGTTTTTTAATCCAGGATAGGCTGTCCAGGAGCCGGAGGGGAACAGTAAAGCCGGCCTTTGATTGATGTGGGACGTCAGTCAGTCAGACATCCAGTGTTCTGAGAACTAGATGAACTATGTAGTGATTTCCAAGCATTTTTTTTCTTCATAACTTAAAGGGAGATAATACATACTGTGCAGGGATTTAAATTTTTTCTGCCTGTTTTTGTTACATAGTAGGTATTTTTAAATCTCTTATTACTATTACTTTCATTCTGATTTAATTTTTTGAGATTAATAACATTCAGATTTAAATTGCCTTCGTGTGTTGTCTAGAAGTTAGAGTACTAAGCCCTTTGTGCTTAGCTTCCTAACGCAGTTCTCTTTATTTCTGCAGTGGAAAGTGCGGAGAACGCTAGCCTTCTCCATCCACGAGCTTGCGGTCATTCTTGGAGACCAGTTGACGGCTGCAGATCTGGTTCCAATTTTTAACGGATTTTTAAAAGACCTTGATGAAGTCAGGATAGGTGTCCTTAAACATTTGCATGATTTTCTGAAGGTAGCTTTTAAATTCTTTTGCATAAAAACACACTAAAATTCCACTGTAGATCTAAAATTTTGATTTTTCTGCCACCACCAAGTTGGATTTCTGTATGTTATATGTGAGGAAATGTAATCATGAGTCAATGGTGAGATATGACTTGAAAATGTCTTATTCTGATCAGTTTTGCTAGTGTCATTGTAATTTTTAATTTAAAAATAATTATGCTAAATTTCATTTTTAAGTGATGTAAGGTCATGGTTACAAGCATTTGTACCTTTTTTCCAAAATTATTGAATCAGTGTATGTAAAAACTTTCATAAACCTGAAGTTTGGGGGCTTTATGTTGTGTCCGGGGGCTGAGAATTTACCTTCAGTCCTCACTCCTTTGCTGTGGGATCTCTAGTCTCTAAGGTGAACAGCGCTGACTTTACAAATTGTTCAATCCTGGAATATTATTGTTTTTTAGACTTTAGCCTTGAAATTGGCTCTCTCGTAGTTCTAAGATTTGAGGTGTTGTAATCTTACTTTTTAGAAAACGTTGATACCATGTTGTATTTTATACAGATCATGGTGAAATGTCTCTAATTGTCCCAATAATGTCTTTTATAGCTTCCCTCCTCCCCCCCTGCCCCAATTCAGAATCCAGTCAGGAATTGCACATCAAATTTAAATATCACGTCTCTTTAGTCCTCTTAAATTTTAGAACAGTTTCCCTGACTTTTTGTCTTTAATGTCATTGGCATTTTTGAAGAGGCCAAGCCAGTTGTTTTGCAGAACACCACTAAATTTGAAATTGTCTGCGTGTTGTTACACAGTTAGATTCAGGTTAAACAGATTTTCTTTGAGGGAATATTACCTATCTGTGAGGTGTTTTTCTGAGTGCATCACACCAGGGGTGACTGATGTTGACTCTTCTGATCACCCGTGACTCTGAGTCCGGTCATGTGGTTATGGTGGCCTCAGCTCACTTTCTCCATTGTAAACGACCTTCCACCGTTGTGACTAATAACCACTTGGTGGGTGATGCTTTCAAACTCTGGACGTCTCCCCACCACACCCCCCGCGTCTCACCCAGAGCTTTTGCATGCATGCATCTCTACGTGGTTCTTGCCCGAACCAGTTATTACTGTGTTGGTTGTCAAATACTGATTCTCTATTTTTATAGTTCCTTCTGTATTTATTAGTTGGCATTCTCATGTAAAGATAACCTTTCCCTTCTCTCCTTCCCCCTTTTTGGAAGTTTTTTTAGTATCGGTGTGGACTCTAGAGTTATTTTTTTATTCAGTATAGTGTAATCCATTTCTGTCATTTGTTTTAAACATCAAATTTGGCTAATAGGAACCCCTTCCAGCTGCCTCCTGTGTCCTTTTGATTTGTCCCCTCATTTTTAAGCACATCCTTACTTTCAGACCCACCTTCTTTCTCTGCCCCAGACTGGAGTCCTTTATTTCTCAGGGGGCCCTGATCTTTTTTAGTGATAAGTGGTAGTTGGAAGCCAAGATCCAGGCAGTAGACGTGCACATTGCTCCCAGGTTTCATTTCTTTTAGGCCTTTTCAGGGCACAGGAGCTCAGGAGGATTTTTATTTTGGGGATGTTTTTAAATTATTGAATTCATATTGATATGTCTGCTTCTAATCTAATACCATTTCCTCTCCTTTCTTCACTTCATATTGTTTTTCTCATGGTAAAAACTCTGTTCTTAACAACATTAACGTGTTTAATCATTTGCTCAGTTCTACAACATACATGAAGTAGTTTCAGGATTACTCCACCAATAATTCCAACATCAAATCAACTAAGTAACATTCAAGATTTCCTTCAGCACCTTGTCTTTAGAGCATATCTCTTGAAGGTGTGTGGTCAGCATACTAAGTTCAAACTGAGGCTTTATTTTTTCTGTGTGATTCTTATCTATTCAGTGTATAGTTATGTTTATTTGCTTCTGTTGATATCAAATTTTAGAGTTTTCCCCCTTGTTGACTATAAACCTACTTTTAAATATTTGTAGAGCAATTATTGTGATAAATTTCTTTTTGTTTTTTCACTCAACAAATATTTATTGAGCACTGATCATGTGCCATCACAGTGCCCTCTTCTGAGCTCATATGTATGAATAAGAGCATAGTTACTGTCTTTTCAAGGAGTTTGAGGTAGTGAACATGTCACATGAATAAAGTGGATGGCGCTATAATAAAGCTGTGCCCGAGGCACTGTGGAGGTCACTCACTGGCTCAAGAAGTAAATATTTTGAAAGAGGATAATGACTCTTGAAGGTAAAGGGATTATCAGGGGAAAATGAACTTACTGCCAATTTTTAAAACAGTTAAATGTGCCTGCTACATCTGTACTCCTTCAGAAGAATTAACTATATTATTTATAGTCATTTTTAAGCAGTCTAGTAAAAGAAATAATGTCTATACCTTGTCCTCGTGAATGTTTTTATTTTGTTACTTCAGCTTCTTCATATTGACAAAAGAAGAGAATATCTTTATCAACTTCAGGAGTTTCTGGTGACAGATAATAGTAGAAATTGGCGCTTTCGAGCTGAGCTGGCTGAGTAAGTTCTAACAGTTTATTGGACTGTTTTGGAGGGGTACGGATGTACTTCATCGTTACCTTTTCTGGATTTGTTCATTACTTTGTGTAGATCCAAGTTTCTGTCTGGTGTCCTATTCCTTTAATATTTCTTGTTATGCAGATCTTGCCAGCAGTGAATTTTATATTCTCAGGTTTTTTTTAAGTCTATTTCACCTTCATTTTTTTTTAATTGTAGTTAAATACACATAACCAAATTTCCCACTGGTGATATTTCGTGCATTCACAATGTTGTGCAACCATTAGCACTAGCTAGTTCTAGAATGTTTTATCATCCCAAAAGGAAACCCCATGCCTTTTAAGTGGTCACTCCTTATCCCTCCCTCTCCGCTTTCCTTTTCTGATCCCAGGCTTTCTCATGAGCATCCCGGGGAGGCCAGTGAGAAAGTGTGCAGTGTCAGAAAAGAGAGTCGATAAGTGTGCCTCTCTCTTTGAGGATTTATGTTTGTGTATATGTATGGGTGCATTTGTCATTGCTACATGATCTGTATTCATGTTTACAGGTCACTTCCTGCTGATTACAAATGTAAATAATGTTAAACATAAAGTCTGAAAGGCAAAAGTCGCATTCATATCCAAGTTATTTCGTCAAGGTCATTGTTGCATCTACTCAGATTAGCCTCATGGACCTGTTGGTCTACACTTCTCATTAGATGCAGTAGGAACAGTTTGCTAGAGGACCTCTTATGTTATCCCTAGTAAATGTATCATTCCCTTAGAAGCTGCTCAGAGCCTTGACAAATACACTCCAGGCTACTTAAAACTGCTAGAACTTTCTTATTTAGATAACTGATTTGTAGATGGAATTTTCTCAGCACATTCAAAACAGTTACTATGGAAAAAATGTGTTCCATGTACCGATTGAACATACTAGGAAATACTTTGCTTTTTCTCAGTCCCTGTGGACACAGAGTTCCACAGCATTTGTTTTTGTTACATTTTGAGGGGAAGAGATACTTCTTGAACTCGCGTAGTGTTTAAATGCATTTCCAGATACACAGAGACAAGGTAATTCTGTGCGTGAGAGACCAGGTTAATTGCCAGTCTGTGTGTGATTAATACTATCTTATAGATAGTATCCAGTATTACAGATTGTTCAGATGAATAACCTATTTTCATTTTTGTTATTTACTTTTAAATTTTAATTATATTTTTATTTTTATAATTCATTTTTGTAGACAGCTGATTTTACTTCTAGAATTATATAGTCCCAGAGATGTTTATGACTATTTACGCCCTATTGCCCTGAATCTATGTGCAGATAAAGTTTCTTCTGTTCGTTGGATTTCCTACAAATTGGTATGTGTTAAAATTTTTACAATTTTAGATCAGCAAACTATTTAATAAGATCGTAGAACAGAAAATATTTCTTACTGCTCCGTGTTTACCCTGCTAGGTCAGTGAGATGGTGAAGAAACTGCACATGGCGACACCACCAACATTTGGAGTGGACCTCATCAACGAGCTTGTGGAAAATTTTGGTAGATGTCCCAAGTGGTCTGGTCGGCAGGCCTTTGTCTTTGTCTGCCAGGTGAGCAAGGGCTTACCCATGTGTGACTTACCCATTTTTTATATAGAACTGTGTTTCTTCTTTCACTCCTTGCCTCTCTCAACACTATCTTTCTTATCCTTTAGGAATAGAACTTGCCATCTGGCTCTTTATGGGATCCCCTGTTCCCTCAGAGCTGGGTATCGATCTGCCTGGCTCATCCTGTCTCCCTTAGTCCACCCAGCTCTTGACAAAGCCCCCCCACACACACCCACACAGCCATCCACTGGAGGGTGGGTGCTTGGGGTCTGGCCTGTAGCACAGATGTGAAAATGAACATGACTGTGAACACTCCAGGTCTCCATGGCACAGTTGAGAAACTGTCTCTCTCTGCAGGGACTTAATTATGTCGTTGCTGTTTTGAGTTCCCAAGTTCCTGGACTATTGGTTTAAAAAGCAGTAACTAAAATCTATAGCATTTAACTTGCTACTAAAAGATTTCATGAGCTAGTATATGGCTTGGTAGGCTAAATGGGCAAATCTGAAGCAGTTGTTTCTTTTCCCCAGACTGTCATTGAAGACGATTGCCTTCCCATGGACCAGTTTGCTGTGCATCTGATGCCACATTTGCTCACCTTAGCAAATGACAGGGTTCCCAATGTTAGAGTGCTCCTTGCAAAGACATTAAGGCAAACCCTACTAGAAAAAGGTAGGTGATGCCTTTATGTGGAAATGTGTACGTGGTAGGGAGGAGGTTCATATACTGCATGAATAGATAAATATCTAAGCAGAAGTATTATTATAGGAATAATCTGTGATAGAATATATTGTCAGTTGTTAATAGTGGCGTCCTCCAAGAGAGGACACAGAATGTTAAAGGGTGAGGAAAGGGACTTTTAATTATCGCCCTTCTGTTCTAGTTGAATTTATTTTTATAATTTAAAACTTAGTAGTTTGAAAAATTGGATATTCTCTTATGACTATAAAAAATTATTGCCTCTGGCATGCCCGACTTGACATCTGTAACTGCTGTTTGGGGCTGGGAGGTGAGCACGTTTCCTCCCCTTTTCATTTGTTGGGCAGTAGACAAGTGCCCCACGGTATTTGCTTTGCTGCAAATTATAAGCTTCTCAAGATTCAGATTGTTTATTGTAATCCCCCAAATATGCCTGATAAATATCATTTGAATGCATAAATGCATGAATGAAACACAGAAAGAAGTTTGTAATAGACTTCAAAGAATATGAGTAAATGAATACTGCATCTTTTTTCTCCTTTGGAATTCATTGGAATTTTTTTCATGGCAATTATAATGGAACGGCTAGAGAAGACTGGTTTTCAGTGTGTGTGTGTGGTTGGTATTTGGAAGTATTTTTCCTTTTACTAAGCTAATTAATAGCTATAACAAATATAAGTTTTAATGTATTTATTAGCTTCTCTGCTGTTGAATTCCACGAGACTTAGTCTGTTACAGAAAGAGTCAGGATGGGTCAGCCCTGGTGGTTAAGTTTGGCACATTCCCCTTTGGCCGCCCAAGTTCCGTTCCCAGGCGCAGACCTACACCACTTGTCTGTCAGAGGCCATGCTGTGGTGGCGGCTCACATACAAAAAGAGGAAGATTGGCAACAGATATTAGCTCAGGACGAATCTTCCTCAGCAAAAAAAACAAAACAAAAACAGGGTAAATCTTACAATTCTCTTATGTTTGGGGATTTTTTTCATACAGTACAAATCAGTTTGGATTACTGTTTATAAATTCATCATAGCTTGTGTTTATACTTGTAAAGAAAACCGTGTTTTATAGTGACTAAGAACTCTATATACTTGACAAAGCTGTTTACCGTTGGACTAATTTCCTTTACAATCTGCACTTCTCACCTCCAGACTATTTCTTAAGCTCTGCCAGCTGTCATCAGGAAGCCGTGGAGCAAACTATCATGGCTCTTCAGATGGACCGTGACAGTGACGTCAAGTACTTTGCAAGCATCCATCCTGCCAGTACCAAAATCTCTGAAGACGCCGTGAGCACAGCTTCCTCGACCTACTAGAGAGCTTGAGTCTCAGTGTCTCCTGCTTCCTGGGTGGCCGAGGCTCAACACTGCCCCGTGTGTGTGGTCTGGGACAACCCGGGGGGAGGAGAGACCTCCCTCTCTCGCAGGCTTAATTGCAGGTGCAAGTTGCCTACACCGATACCAGGGATTTTATGAGTCAAGAGAAAGTACAGTTAACACTATTATCTTATCTTGACTTTAAGGGAAAATAATTTCTCAGAGGATTATAATTGTCACCGAAGCCTTAAATCCTTCCGTCTTCCTGACTGAATGAAACTTGAATTGGCAGAGCATTCTTCTTCTGGGAGAGATGAGATTCCCAGAGACCTGCATTGCTTTCTGCTGGTTTTATTTAACGACCGGTAAATGGAATTATAGCCAGAAGGCGGCTGTGAGCCAGGATATAAAAGAGACCTTCAGTATTAGCCCTCACTGTTTCCACGCAGGCAAGGACCTGTTGGGTTCTGTGGCCAGCTGCCCGGTTCAGCCCTAAGTGTGAATAGTTTTTGATTTGTGTAAATGGGGAAGGAGATCTTTTTTGGATTTCTCCTAAGGGCTTGATGCTAACACTAAAGTAGAATCTGATTTTAACTCTTAAATGCAGCATATTGCTGTACACATTTACAGAATGTTTGCTGAGTATCTGCGTCCTGATTTTTTTTCATGCTGGTCATGACCTGAAGGAAGTTAGCACGTGTACTGTCTGTCAGGTGTTTTTAACTTGATCATGATCGGCTCTGAGGTGCAACTTTTTCTCCACATATTGTGCATATCTGTGACCACTCTTGGGAGTGTTGCAGTCTTTCATCATGCTGTTTAAAACTGTTGTGGCACAAGTTCTCTTGTCCAAATAAAATTTATTAATAAGATCTATAGAGAGAGGTATATACACTTTTGATTGTTTTCTAGATGTCTGTGAATAAATGCAATTTGTGACCTGTATTAATGATTTAGTATAAAATGGGAAAACTAGATTAAAATATTTGTCTTTTAACTGGTTTAGTAGTTTCTTTGAAATCTGTATATGCCCCCAGCCAGGCTCTGCTCTTGGCTGACAGGCAGGTATCTTGGCTTCATGATCCTCAAGCTTCTGCCTACAGCCCTGGAGGGCGAGCGAGCGCCTAGCACGTGTCCAGAAGCTCTTCCTTTACAAGAGAGCATCTCCGAGCCTCAATTGCGCCTGTAAAATGGGAACAAGTAAAAGCCCACTCATCTCTCACAGGGTTGTTTTGCAGTCAGATGTGAAAGTGCGTTTGTGAAGGGCCGTGTTGAGGGACCCTTGGCATGTGTGAGTGCTGTGGTGCTTCTGTGAGTTCTGGTTGTATTTTCACAGCTAGTGGGGACTCCTCAGGCTTGCAGTAAGCGGAATAGGGCCCCCTTGAACCTTGGTGTGTAGATTTGGGAATATATAGGCTGCTTCCTACACAAACTATTATGAGCTGGCCTTTGGTTTCTTGTTCTTGCATCATAACCCAGATATTTGTGCACTGGGAGTATAAGCGTGAACAGATTCCACTAACATAAATGAATCAGTAAATACTTAGGTAGTGTGTGAGCTGGGTAATATGGGCAGGGCTGGGGAGAATAGAAAGCTGCTGGTTTGGGGGTGGGGGAAGGTGTCTGAGAAGGAGCACCAGAGTGGAGATTGAAGGAAGTTGTGACCTCTTAATTTAGCCTATTTTTTGAGGTGCATATTCTCTGCTATTAAGTTATAATAATACACTTTGCCACCCAAAATTGCAGTTCCATAAATTACATTAGAATGATACACTAATAGCCGCATTTTTTTAAAGCAGTGGCAATGATAACAGTAGATTCTGAGATAAAGAACTGGAATCTGTGGTATACTAGAGCCCCTGTGAACTTAAAAGTACACTGGCCAGTTCTTCCGCTGCTGCCTGGATCCTACAGAGGAACATCCTCAAATCCGCTTGGGTCTTGAAGAGCTGCAGATACTCTGGAATTCCAGTTATCTTGCTGGCAGTGAACACGAAAGGCACCTGCACTGGTTAACAACTCGAACGCAGTTCAACCAAGGCGTCCCAGTTTGAATAATCTCCAGTGAAATTCAAAACAACAAAAAAGATGGGAGTGTCACCTCTTCATTTCAACTCTATTTAGTAGTGACTGTGGCGGTACTTACATGGCTCCCTACAGAAGGCTGGTCAAGGTGTGGCTCGTCCCTTTTCCTCTGTGTGGTGGAGCCCCGGCAGCTGGGTCCTGAGGACGCGAGGGTTGTTGGATCCCGTCAGAAGTGCAGCCTCTCTTTGCACAGGATCTTCTCAGGGAGGAAATTGGACTTCCAAAGGCAGTATAAAACCAAGCAAATGTAGAAAATTGATGATTCAACAGTTCTTAGAAATCCCCCAGGAGGCAAAAATTACAAACCAATTAGTATTCAAACTATTAATTTCACAACTGAAAAATGAATAAAATGGTAATAATGATGTCCTCATAGGTAGGTATTAATATTGGGTAGCTAATCTCAGGCGATATTGTGTGATGTCTTAGGACTTTTGAGTGACCAAGGTGAAGAGGAAAACTGTTTGTCAGAAATGAGAGCTTGTTGCTCAGTGGGGGACTTGGTCATGGCCAGGGGCTTCTCGCTGCCCCCACCCTCCCCTCCTACCGCAGGCGAGCTTCCTCCCCAGCCTGCCTGGCTCCCAAGTCATGGTACTCTGCATGATCCCTGCCACCCTCCCCTAGGCTGGGAGAAATCTGTGACCTTTCCTAAGTTTTCAGTGTCCTTTCTCAATTTACCCAGCCCCAGGCCACCAGACCTTCTCTTTGACTGCTTACTGGAGTGGCTTGGGGGTCACCTTTTTGCCAGTGATTTTTTTTTTTTTTTTTTTTTTTTGCTGAGGAAGATTCGCCCTGAGCTAACATCTCTGCCAATCTTCCTCTATTTTGTATGTGGGCCACCACCACAGCATGGCCCCCAACAAGTGGTGTAGGTCTGCACCCAGGTTCCAAACCTGGGCTGCTGAAGCAGAGCACACCGAACTTAACCATTAGGCCACAGGGCTGGCCCTGTGCCAGTGATCTTTGTCCTTAGTCTTGGAGGTATATCTGTGATGCCAGACCACTGTAGTTTTTCTGGAACCCTCTAACTGTGAGTTGGCAAGTGCTGAGTTCTGAGAGAGCCCCCATGCTAATGCCCTAAGCGCTGTCCAGCTGTCCACGCTACTGGTCTTCTCAAGCAGCACCGTGGCAGCTCTTAGCCTCTGGGCTGTCCTCAGGGCATGCTATGTGTTATGGACTCTTCATACCTGCTCCGTCTAGGTCCCACTTTAAGTCGGGATGAGTCGATTTCCTGGCACAGTGGCGGCTGAATATGCTGAAGGAAGCGTGTCATAAATCTCATGCCCACTCCAGTGTCGGGTTCCCAGGGGAACATGGACCGCCTGAAACCCCAGGCATGCTTCTTGTATTCACATTAGTGAGGATACTTCACAGATGCAGCTCAGGGAGGGAGGCAGTTGGGAGGAGGGAGTGGCAAGGTTTTAAACTGACCATCTATAGGAAAGAGCACTACGCCTCAGGCTCCAGGACACATGATTATTTCCTTGTATGGTAAGGTTTCTGTGCAAGGTTCCGGAAGGAGACAGAAACAATGAATGAAGGGAGGAAAAGAGGGAGACTCAGCAACCCAAACCAAGTAAACAGCCTCTTTAATAATCCTCTGACTTAAACCAGGAAAAGAAGTTGAGTCTGGAAATACTCAGGAGTAAGCAAGACTTGGTGGATTCTGTGGTATTTTTGAATTCTTGCCTAAGGCTTTACAAACTCATTGTGCTAGATGTGGAACATCAAGATCAGGGCCACCAGGAAGAATTGGCTGCTGGAGGAAGATGCCAGTGGAGGAAGGATCCTTGGTCACACCCTGCCCTGGAGCCCACTGACGGGAGGCTGGGGCCCAAGTGGAGGGTGGCTGGCCCTTCCTAGTTTTTAAGTGACCCACAGGGGTCAGAGCCTACCAAGTTCATGTATCTCTTTCCCACTGGAAAACCAGGTGGTGTTTTAGGTGAGGGTGGGAAGGAGACTCAACTCTCAAATCCTTCCACCGGAAACTCCAAAACAGGTAATTTTATGATACTTTGAATATGAATGTTTTGACCTAGAGAACATTTTGACTCCAAACACAAAAATTCTAACAGTGATATATTTTTGTTGAAGGCATTTTCTGCAGTGAACTCCATTAAGCCAATTTTATTCCTGCATCCGTTTTCTATAGAGAATTAATAAACTAGTTTTAGTTTTCTTACAGAAATTATTTTTCTTAAGAATTCTTTTCCTAGAAACTTGACAAGTTCCATTGAGTGATCAGATTTTAGTCCATGCAACGTTTTACAGCGCTGTTGTAGGTTTATTTCTACCAATTCTTATTTATTTTTTAGGTCAAATTTTGCTAATTTAAATTTGGCGATATTTGATACGTGGAGTTTTAGTCAGTAATTTTACCATGTGAATCTTTAACCCTGATCAGCTGTATTTAGTGTTGATGATACCAATAGTTGTTAATAGTTGGATACAAAACATCTCCTAGGTGGTATTTTCAGAGGTTCCACAAGGAACCTGCAGGCGGTTCTCAGAGATTCCTGAGCTGAGCTGCCATGTTGCCTGGTGGACTGTCGCCGCTCCGACCCCGGAGACCTCACGGCAGAGTTCGCCCAGGCTCCACTCTGTCGGTCGCTTCAGTGTCAGGCCAGCGCTCTGAGCAAGTACGAGTGTGGGGATGACAATACTGGACAGAAGTAGGTTGTGTGGGAAACAGTCGCCAGGCAGCTGCTGGGGGAGAGGCTTCTCCCAGGGACGCGGGCAGTCTCACTGGGCTGACCCTTCTCTCGGTTTCCCAGAGACCACACCAGCTGCCCCTCCACTACTAATGCCCCCAGAGTAGGGATTTGCCCCTCACAGCAGGCCAGAGCCAGTGCACGAGAGAGCTCTGAGTGGCTCAGGCAGAATAAGAACAGCAACAAAGTAGTGCAGAGTGTGTGTGTATGCACACGTTTGGAAGACTGCCACCTGACTTGTCTTGGATGGTCATTTAGGTCTTTTTGTTTTTGTTTTTAAATGTCTCTAGCAAACTGTTGGTAATTTAGAATGGTGACTCTCAAGCGCTAACGTGCTTTTCAGTCACCTGGGATCTTGTTAAAATGCAGATTCTGATCCAGCAGATACGGGGTGGGGCCTGAAACCCAGCACTCCCAACAAGAAAAGTGACATTTTTAAATAACAAGGCCCTAGAAGAATCTGTTGGTGGGGCATTTTACCTCTTCCAGATTAACACTCTTTCCATAATTTTGATATCTTAACTACAACAGCCCAGTAATAAAAAATATTGTTAAGCATTTAATATTTGCATTTCATTTCCTTAGTTGCAGATCAGTGCTTTAAGATGAGTTCAGTGTTGGGGCCGGCTCAGTGGCATAGCAGTTACGTTTGCATGCTCCACTTCAGCGGCCCAGGGTTTGCAGGTTCGGATCCCAGGTGTGGATTGATGCACCGCATGTCAAGCCATGCTGTGGCAGTGTCCCCTATAAAGGAGAGGAAGATGGGCACGGATGTTAGCCCAGGGCCAATCTTCCTCAGCAAAAAGAGGAGGCTTGGCAACGGATGTTAGCTCAGGGCTAGTCTTCCTCACAAAAAAAATTTTAAAAGATGAGTTCAGTGTTGACATCCACACAATGATTGGCCATTGTGACAGGTGATCATGACCAAAGCAGCTGCGATGGCAGCACCAGCCACTGAGCTGCTGTGGGAGCCCAAAGCCTTGGAA
The DNA here is from genome assembly GCA_031878705.1 of Tapirus indicus. Classification (NCBI taxonomy): domain Eukaryota; kingdom Metazoa; phylum Chordata; class Mammalia; order Perissodactyla; family Tapiridae; genus Tapirus; species Tapirus indicus. Next base: position 58,915,664 of record CM062917.1, read on the forward strand.
TATCCAGGGGCAGCTTTCCTGCAGGTGACCTGAAGCAGCGAGGGCCAGCTAGGCACAGGATGGTAGGATCAGCATGGCCACCTCTCCCAGCTCGCCATCTCTTATTACAGAGCTGCTGCCTTTTGTGCTGAAATACCAGGGAGCCCACAGGTGTCGGTTTTAGACTATACACATTTGCTTAGCGATGGTCCTCGCAATTTCACATTCAAGGCAAAGGACCAAATCTGGTCAATTCTAAAGCCATCCTTCCCCTCCTCAGTTCCATCTATTTGATATTGTCAGCATTTCATGCATTTCGTCCTGCTTTTGATTGCCTTGGGTCCTCTTCTGCTTCCCTCAAGTAATAACAGCTCTGACTTGTACAGCACTGAAGGATCACTTTGACCTTTTGTTGTAGGTATTATCAGCCCAGTTGCTACTTGAGACACTAAGGTAGGCTGGCCAGATTTAAAAAATAAAAACACAGAAAAGGAGAGAAAAGCCAGGAAATGGTATGTTATTGAGGTCACTGACTACCTTAGGCAAAAGGGCTCAAAAAAAAAAAATGCAGGATACTCAATTAAATATGGACTGCATGGGACATCCTTATACTCAAATATTAGTCACTGATGATCCGAAATTCAAATGTATCAGGATATCTGCATTTTACATGGCAACCTCACAGTAAGGTCAACCTAAGTCAACATGCGTCTCCTCAGGGGACACTTCATCCCTGAAAGAGTCGCCCTCAGGGTTGTGCCTGGGTGGCCCCACCTGCCAGGGCTGAGTTAATGTTTCATTCCAGAGAACTTACCATTCTTTCTGTACTACTGCCCCTGCTTGTGAAGGCCAACAGCTGCTGTCATTGAGACAATCTTAATAGTAGTCAATGATGTATTTTTTTATCCGCATGTGAGAAACAAGAATTTTTGGTGCAACCTTTTTCAGAAGGCTACAGACACTTTCCCAAAGAGATGGCTCTTGCTTTCTCTAATTATAGCTGGAATTTTTAGCAGTTTCTTGCCTTTTGTTGGAGTTGAGGCACTCCCGTTCAAACAAGAATCATGCTTGTTATCCCCTCTCCTATGTCCCTCTATTTTGACCTCATGGGGACTTCTGAGCCCAGAGTGCCTGCACAGATGCTGCTGCATTCTCTCTCAGTCTTAGGGATGTAACAACCAACTGCAAATCACAACCACTGCTTTGAGCCTGTCTCCTGTTTATTGTTGAAAACAAAACAACAGGCCCAAAATGGAGTCACATATGCTAAGCACCACGTCACCAAACCAAGACGTGACTTAATGACAGTTTTGGCTCTCCCAGAGATGGAATCTTAAACCAGTCAGGAGCCACCTATTCAGCACTAGTTGGGTAATCTGCCTAATAGATTCCTGCCATCCCCTAAAGTAAAATAACTTCACAATAACCAACTCGCTTTTTTGCCTAGTATAACCTTGTTCCTGCTCCCTTCTGCCTATAAAAGTCTTTCATTTTGTACAGCTCCTTGGAACTTCTTTCTATCTGCTAGATTGGATGATGCATGATTCAAATTGACTTTTACTCAAACTATTTTTAATTTTTATTGATGTCTTAATAGTTTATAACATTGTGAAGTTTTAGTTGTACATTATTGTTTGTCAGTCACCATATGAATGCATCCCTTCACCACTTGTGCCCACCCCCCAACCCCCTGCCGCCTGGTAACCACCAAACTCTTCTCTCTGTCCATGTGTTACTTTATATTCCACATATGAGTGAAATCATGTGGTGTTTGTCCTTCTCTCTCTGGCTTATTTCACTTAACATAATACCCTCTAGGTCCATCCATGTTGATGCAAATGGGACAATTCTGTCTTTTTTATGGCTGAGTACTATTCCATTATATATATATATATATATATATATATATATATATATACCACATCTTTATCCAATCATCAGTCGAGGGACACTTGGGTTGCTTCCACTTCTTGGCTATAGTGAATAATGCTGCAATGAACATAGGGGTGCATAAGCCTCTTGTGATGCTTGATTACATGTCCGTTGGGTAGATGCCCAATAGTGGGATTGGTGGATCATAAGGTATTTCTATTTTTAATTTTTTGAGGAATTTCCATACTGTTTTCCATAGACGCTGCACCAGTTTGCATTCCACCAGCAGTGAATTAAGGTTCCCATTTCTCCACAACCTCTCCAACATCTGTTGTTTTCTGTCTTGGTGATTATAGCCATTCTAACAGGTGTAAGGTGATATTTTAGCATAGTTTTGATTTGCATTTCTCTGATGATTAGTGATGTTGAACATCTTTTCATGTGCCTCTTAGCCATCTGTATATCTTCCTTGGAAAAATGTCTGTTCATATCCTCTGCTCATTTTTTGATCTGGTTGTTTTTTTGTTGTTCAGTTGTGTGAGTGCTTTATATATTATGGAGATTAATCCCTTGTCAGATATACAATTTGCAAATATTTTCTCCCAGCTGGTGGGTTGTCTATTCATTTTGATCCTGGTTTCATTTGCCTTGTAGAAGCTCTGTAGTCTGATGAACTCCCAGTTGTTGATTTTTTCTTTTGTTTCCCTTGTCCAAGTAGACATGGAATCTGAAAGGATCCCTTTATGTCCAATGTCAATTAGTGTACTGCCTATATTTTCTTCCAGGAGTTTTATAGTTTCAGGTCTCACTTTCAGGTCCTTAATCCATTTTGAGTTGATTTTTGTGTATGATGATAGAAAATGGTCTACTTTCATTCTTTTGCATGTGGCTGTCCAATTTTCCCAGCACCATTTATTGAAGAGACTACCCTCTCTCCATTGTATGTTCTTCACTCCTTTGTCGAAGATTAGTTGTCTGTAGATGTGTGGTTTTATTTCTGGGCTTTCAATTTTGTTCCATTGATCTGTGTGTCTGTTTTTGTACCAGTACCATGCTGTTTTGATTATTATAGCTCTATAGTGTATTTTGAAATCAGGGATTGTGATGCCTCCATCTTTGTTCTTTTTTTCCAGGATTGCTTTAGCTATTCGGGGTCTTTTGTTGCCCCATATGAATTTCAGTATTTTTTGTTCTATTTCCATGAAGAATGTCATTGGGATTCTGATTGGGATTGCATTGAATCTGTAGATTGCTTTAGGTAGAATGGACATTTTAACTATGTTTATTCTTCCAATCCATGTGCATGGAATATTTTTCCATTTCTTTATGTCTTCATCAATTTCTTTCAATAGTGTCTTTTAGTTTTCATTGTATAGGTCTCTCACCTCCTTGGTTAAATTTATTCCCAGATAGTTTATTCTTTTTGTTGCATTTGTAATTGGGATTATCTTTTTGAGTTCTCTTTCTGTTAGTTCATCATTAGCATATAGAAATGCAACTGATTTTTGTAAGTTGATTTTATACCCTGCCACTTTGCTGCAGTTGTTGATTATCTCTAGTAGTTTTCCAATGGATTTTTCAGGGTTTCTATGTATAAGATCATGTCGTCTGCAAATAGAGTTTCACTTCTTTGTTGCCTATTTGGAGTCCTTTTATTCCTTTTTCTTGCCTAATTGCTCTGGCCAAAACCTCCCGTACTATGTTGAATAAGAGCAGCGACAGTGGGCACCTTTCTCTTGTTCCTGTCCTCAAAGGAATGGCTTTCAGTTTTTCCCAATTGAGTAGGATGTTTGCTGTAGGTTTGTCATATATGGCCCTTATTATGTTGAGGTACTTTCCTTCTGTACCCATTTTGTTGAGAGTTTTTATCATAAATGGATGTTGGATCTTGTTGAATGCCTTCTCTGCATCGATTGAGATGATCATGTGGTTTTTATTCTTCATTTTGTTAATGTGGTGTATCATGTTGATTGATTTGTGGATGTTGAACCATCCTTGTGTCCCTGGTAGAAATCTCACTTGATCGTGGTGTTTGATCTTTTTGATGTATTGCTGTATTTGGTTTGCCAATATTTTGTTGAGGATTTTTGCGTCTATGTTCATCAGCGATATTGGCCTGTGGTTTTCCCTCTTTGTATTGTCCTTGTCTGGCTTTGGTATCAGGGGATGTTGGCCTCGTAGAATGTGTTAGGAAGTGTTCCATCTTCCTCTATTTTTTGGAATAGTTTGAGAAGGATCAGTATTAAATCTTCTTTGAATGTTTGGTAAAATTCTCCAGGGAAGCCATCTGGTCCTGGACTTTCATCTTATGTGAGGTTTTTGATTAATGTTTCAATCTCTACTAGTGATTGGTCTATTCAGATTCTCTATTTCTTATTGATTCAGTTTTGGGAGGTTGTATGTGTCCAAGAATTTGTCCATTTCCTCTAGGTTGTCCAATTTGTTGGCATATAGTTTTTCATAGTATTCTCTAATAATCCTTTGTATTTCTGTGGTATCCATTGTAATTTCTCCTCTCCTGTTTCTAATTTTATGTATTTGAGTCTTCTCCCTTTTTTTCTTAGTGAGTCTGGCTAAGGGTTTGTCAATTTTGTTTATCTTCTCAAAGAACCAGCTCTTTGTTTCATTGATCCTTTCTACTGTTTTTTTTTTTTTTTTTTTTTGGTTTCTATTTCATCTATTTCTGCTCTGATTTTTATTATTTCCCTCATTCTGCTGACTCAGGGCTTTGTTTGTTCTTTTTCTAATCATGTTAGATGTAGTCTAAGGTTATTTATTTGGGATTTTTCTTGTTTGTTAAGGTGGGCTTGTATTGCTATCAATTTCCCTCTGAGGACCACTTTTGCTGCATCCCATATGAGTTGGTATGGAGTATTTCATTTTCATTTGTCTCCAGATAGTTTTTGATTTCTCCTTTAATTTCATCAGTGATCCATTGTTTGTTCAGTAGCATGTTGTTTAGTCTCCACATCTTTGTCCCTTTCCCAGTTTTTTCCTTGCAGTTGATTTCTAGTTATATAGCATTATGATCGGAAAAGATGCTTGTTATGATTTCAATCTTCTTAAATTTATAGAGGTTTGCCTTGTTTCCTAACATATGGTCTATCCTTGAGAATGTTCCCCGCATGCTTGAGAAGAATGTGCAATCTGATGTTTTTGGGTGGAGTGCTATATATATATCTATTAAGTTCATCTCCTCTAGTTTTTCATTTCAGTTGACTATTTCCTTATTGACTTTTCTGGATGATCTATCCATTGATGTAAGGGGGGTGTTGAGATCCCCTATTATTGTGTTGTTGTTAATATCTCCTTTTAGGTTTTTTAATAGTTGTTTTATGTAGTTTGGTGCTCCTGTGTTGGGTGCATACATATTTATAAGTGATATGTCTTCTGGGTGAAGTGTCCCTTTTATCATTATCTATTGCCCCTGTTTGTCTCTCATTACCTTTTTTATCTTGAAGTCTACTTTGTCTGATATAAGTATGGCAACTCCTGCTTTCTTTTGCTTGCCATTTGCTTGGAGTATCATCTTCCATTCCTTCACTCTGAGACTGTTTGTCTTTAGAGCTGAGATGTATTTTCTAAAGGCAGCATATTGTTGGGTCTTTCTTTTTTAATCCATCCAGCCACTCTGTGTCTTTTGATTGGTGAATTCAATCCATTTACATTTAGAGTGATTATTGATATATGAGAGCTTAATATTGCCATTTTATCTTTTGTTTTCTAGTTCTATATTTCTGTTCTTTCTTTTTCCTTGTATTTCTGCCTGCCATTTCAGTTTGGTGGTTTTCTCTGTCATTTGTGTCTATTTTCTCTTTATTTATGATTTGTGACTCTGCTCTGATTTTTTGTTTTGTGGTTTCCATGAGGTTTGTATAAAAGATCTCATAGATGAGATAGTCCTTTTTCTGATAAGCCTCTTATCTCCATTAGCCTATGTAGGTTCCATCCCTTTCCTTTTCCCTTCTATGTTTTTGTTGTCACAAATGATTCTTTTTAGTGATGTGAGTTTGTGACCAAATTGTAGTGGTTATAGTTTTTTAGATGCTTTCTTTCTCTTTATCTTTTTTTTTTTTTGGTGAGGAAGACCAGCCCTGAGCTAACATCCATCGCCAATCCTCCTCTTTTTGCTGAGGAAGACTGGTCCTGGGCTAACATCCGTGCTGGTCTTCCTCTACTTTATATGGGACGCCGCCACGGTGTGGCTGACGAGCAGTGCATCGGCAGGCGCCAGGGATCCGAACTCGCGAACCCCGGGCTGCCAAGCGCCAACTAAACCGCTGCGCCACCGGGCGGCCCCTCCCTTTATCTTTTATAATTATTTACTATTCTATTCTGATATAGAGCTGCAATTTTCTGATTCTGTCTATTTTTCTCTTTGCTCAAGGTTTTGTAAACCTTTGCCTTTTTGTTTCAGGTAGGAGGGCTCCTCTCAACATTTCTTGTAGGGCAGGTTTAGTGGCAATGAACTCCCTCAGCATTTTTCATCTGGGAAAGCTTTTATTTCTCCATCATATCTGAAAGGTAATTTCACTGGGTAGAGTATTCTTGGTTGATAGTTTTTGTCTTTCAGTATTTTGAATATATCATTCCACTCTCTCCTAGACTGTAGAGTTTCTGCTGATAAATCTGCTGAGAGCCTTCCTTTGTAGGTTATGTTCCTCTGTCTTGCTGCCCTTAATATTTTTTTCTTTGTCATTGACTTTTGACAGTTTTAATATTATATGCCTTGGAGAAGGTCTTTTTGCATTTAGGTAATTAGGAGTTCTATTAGCTTCATTTACTTGCATTTCCAGTTCCTTCCCCATATTTGGGAAGTTCTCAGCTATTATTTCTTTGAATAAGCTCTCTGCTCCTTTCTCTCTCTCTCTTCTCCTTCTGGGATACCAACGATCCTTATGTTACTTTTCCTAGTTTGAGTGGATATTTCTTGAAGAATTTCTTCATTTAAAAAAAAATCTTTTAGTTCTCTCTCCCCCTCCACCTGAATCATTTCTAGGTTTCTATCTTTGAGCTCACTAATTCTCTCCTCCATATGGTCAGCTCTATTTTTAATGCTTTCTACATTATTTTTCATCTCATTAATTATGTTCTTCATCTCCAGAATTTCTGTTTGGTTCCTTTTTGGAGTTTCAATCTCTTTGACAAAGTACTCCTTCTGTTCATTAATTTTATTCCTGAGCTCATTGAACTTTCTGAGTTTTCTTGTAACCTTCTGAGTTTCTTCATGATAGCTATTTTGAATTCTCTGTCAGTTAGGTCACAGTCTTCTGTGGCTTCAAGCTTGGTTTTTGGAGAGCTTTCTCCTGTTCTGCCATGTTACTGTAGATCTTCAAGGTGTTTCATGACTTGATCCTCTGATGGTGCATTTGTGGTAGCAAAACCCTTTCTTATTTGGGTACAGCTTTGGTTACTTTGGTTCTGAGCCACTTCTGGTTGTATGTGAGAGCCTGCACTTTCCAACCTCCACTGCCTCTGCCAGAGGCATCATCAGTGCCCTCCTTGTGCTGGTTGTGACTCTGGGGTTGCTGGTGCCTTGTTTTTTATGATGTCACTGCAGTCTCAGTGTTGCCACCAGGGTCACCAGGCTGTGAGCACTTCTACTGCTTCCAGGGTCACCTCCACTGGCTGTCCACAGGCTCAGATGCCACTGCCCCAGGCACCACCTACACTGCTGTTCTTGAGCTGACTGGAGGTACTGACTGCACCACTGCCAATGGTGCCAGATTCACTCTTGCCACTGCTGTGGCCAGGGGCCCAGGGACCCAGGGAATTGTATGCATCCCCTGCTGCCAGTGTAGCTGGTCTTGGGGGTGCTGCCACTGGGGGCTGGATTACCAGTTCTACTGTGGTTCCTGAAGCCTCTGGTCACAGGTTCTACCTGCCACCACTGGGGGGGGGGGTGGGGAGCAGGGGCTAAGCAGGAAGAAGTTTTTGCTACTGCTTGCTGTACAGCCTCTGGTCTCTGGTGCTAGCCAATATTTTTTGAACTCAGGTCAGGGTACCCCACCCCAGCTGGGAAAATCCAAGTTTTGTATACTATGCCCACTGTTGGAAAGATCTAGCCACTGCCAGGAGAGGGGTTGGGGCACATATGCTGGATCTGCTGGGAGACGGGCAGGGAGTAAGCCAGCACACTTTCTCTGACCCTGCCTTGATCACTCATAGGTGAGCAGCCTGGGTCCGCTGGGAGATAGGCAGAGGGCAAGCCACACCTGTTTTCTTGCAGGCATGCAGGCCAGTGTGAGGATCCATGCCCTGGATCACTGCTGCCAGGGGAAGAGGTGGGGGGCTGCCCCATTAGTTCCACTACCTCCTGGAGGTCTACTTCACCCATCTTCAGATGCACAGATGCATGGTTCTCTTAGGTATCCTGTTGTGCTGTGTAGGGAATCCTCTGTTGGTCAATGGATGTCTGATTGGTTGTAACTGAGAGGGGAAAGATACAGGCAATAACTCACTCTGCCATGCTGACACCTATATTGGCTTCTGGTTTGTCTGGTGTCTTGAGAATTGGCTTGGCAACTGTCTGTCAGGTTAGGGGCACCAAAAATATGGCCAGACCAAAATGTGGGTTACACTTCATTTGCAGCTAGATATGGCTGGACAGAAATGTGGGTTGCACTCTCCATTTGCAGCTAGGGTCCTACCAACTGTTGCCAGCTCTCAGGGGAATTGTCTAAATATTTACCTTTTTTTGGCTATCTTTAGGAGTGACTCTGGATCTTGAGAAGATGATAGTATCTTTCACATGCTCTTTGGGGATACCTCTTGCATCCAGGTGTCACCTTTCTAGTCCCAAGTCACAGACTCAAACTGGAATTACTAGGAGGCATTCATGATTCAAATACACTTCATTCAATAGATTCCTATTCCTCTGGCTAGGAGTGTATGCAAAAGAGGCTGTGATCAGGAACCTCTCCCTAACTCTGGAAGATATTGCAGAATCTGCTGCTAAAACAACAGGTGCCAAACAAAAAATCCCTAGACTCTCTGGCCAAAGTTCTTGATAACAGGATATCCCTTGATTATCTTTGAGATGATCTGGGAAGTGTTTGTGCTATGGCCAACACTACTTGCTGCACTTGGATTAACACTTCTGGGGAAGTTGAGACTCAGCTAAACAAGATCACTGAACAAATCATTTGGCTTTAAAAAGTGACTTCTTGGAGCTGGCCCCATGGCCTAGTGGTTAAGTTCAGTGCACTCCGCTTTAGCAGCCCAGGTTTGGTTCCCGAGGGCGGACCTATACCACTTGGCGGCAGCCATGCTGTGGCGGCGAACCACATACAAAATAGAGGAAGATTGGTACAGATGTTAGCTCAGGGCGAATCTTCCTCAGAAAAAAAAAAAGTGATTTCTTCCCCAGTGTCTTTCTTTGCTGATTAGTTTGGGTCTTGGGGACCATGACTCTGAAGCCCACTCCAGACATGGGGGTGAAGGGTATCCTGCTTATACTCTTAGTAGTCTCCTTGGTACACTGTATTCTCTCAAAAGCTTAAAATGCATGTTTGTAGCCACTAACCACCAAGCAAATGATCTCCCTGAGAACAGAATGTCAAAAAAGGAACAAAGACAAGGACTTAAAAGAATGTGAACCTGACATCATGACCTGTGAACGCCACACAGAGATTCAGCAAAAACTAGGAGAACTCCAGAGCAGTAGCTGGGAGTAGCCCTAATGCCTTAAATTTTGATCACAAGCTCTCAGGCTGAGAGTCTGATCAAAACGGGGAAATTGTTCAAAATAAGACAAGTCAAAAATGGAGTCATTTATGCTTCAGCCCCACGTCACCAAACCAAGACTCACAGTTTCTGCTCTCCCAGAAATGGGTCTTAAACCAGTCAATCAAGAACGGTAACCTGCCCAATAGATCCCCGCCACTCCCTAAAAAAATGAACCAACCCACTTCTTCGCCAAGTTGGGCCAGCAGACTTGTGTATCGTGCTAGAGGGCAAAGCTCACTTTCCACTGGAACCAGGATGTCGCTCACGGAAGCTGCAGACCCAATCCCAGTCAGCTGGGTTGTGCAAACATGTGCTCCCTCAGCAGCAGACACTGGTGTGGGGAAGGAGGACACTGCTGCGAACCCTAGGAACCAGCTAGTGAGCATCACCTCCACCTGCCTGAGGAACACAAAGTAAGTTGAAACAGAATGTTCTGTTCACTCTTGGACCTTAAAGAAGTATCAAACCAACTCCTGGCCAGCCACAGGGCACTCAGTTATTTCAAAGAAAGAATGTGTACAAAAAAGAAACTTTTTTTTCCTCAAATGGCTGTTGAATTTATTTGCTTGATCAATAATGGTCCTGGCAAAATTAGTTATCCAACGCTGAGACAACTGTAATGAAATACTAATTTTAAAAATCCATGACACCTTGATAGAAATTAGAGTTTACACAAACAAAAAAGAAATCTTCAATATTGCCAGCAAATACAAAATGAATGTAATATGACCAACAGGACAGCAAGAAGGCTTTTATACATTTATATTTGACACCTGACCATATTTCAGTCACCATAATATCTTCTCTCCAGATTTAAAAAAATAGTATGCTGATTTCTATAACAAAGCTTTTTTTCGTACAAAAATCAAATAATGGCCAAAAAGTCACAACAGTGCAATAGGTAGAGGATTAAAAACCGCATCAAACAGGTGCTGAAAATAAATACTAACTGGGAGGAGAGGACAGAGCCCTCGTGGGGGGTTTGTTTCCATCACCTTAAGCGTGTGGGGTTTGTCTTCACAGCCATGAGAGCTGGCCTACCTGATGGGTGCCGTCTATTCGGACAGAGCGCGACTGAACAAAGGTGCCTGAGAGCCAGCCTCCCAGATGCCTCAGGTCACCAGAGAAGTGGCAGAAGTGAGAAAACAGGGTCAGGGATCACAGCTCTCATTAAAAAGAAAAGTTTTTTCCTATTGCTCAATCTCGGCAATTGGGAGTCCTCAGCAGGTTCACTGAGGCGATACGGATAACAGAAAACAGAGTGTATATATGGCTTATTCAGGCAAAGAGACATTTACATTCTAGCCCAAGCAAGCAAGCTAAGTCATTCTGTTTTTAATGGAAAGTCAGTCACATAGAAGATTTCTGGTTTGAGAAACAGATCCTTTGTATGGATGCCTTAGGCCAAGGCAGCTACCTTCAACTAACGCAGTGAAAAGCACTTGCTGATCACTAGCAGTGAGGAGCCAGAAGGAGCTGGAAGGAGTGAGGTGGCTGCCGTTGCCCCCAGGCTGGCAGGGCAGGCTCCACAGGCAGCTCTGTCTGCGACCAAGAGGCCGTCCTGGTGACTTGGGCTCATGGACTGTGGTTTAGGGCTGTCAAAGAAGAAAGTGACAAAGGTGGGTAATGGTAACCCCAGTAAGAGCCATTCTGGCCAGTCAGGAAATGTGAGGCGGCTCCCCATCTATAATCTGCACCAAAAAGGTGTAAAAGGCACAAGCAAGAGTGACTAGGTAAGCAGAGACCCTGGAGGGCGAGACTATGGGGCGAGCCACAAGGCAGGGACAGAATTCACCTTGTTTGGTCCCCCCCACCTTGAACGAGAGAAAGAGATCCTGACTCTGCCGTAATAAAAAAGCAAAGAAAGATGATTTTTGGTTTAAAAAGAAGCCACTCAAGGGTTAAAATAGTTATTTTAAGTTAACAAGGAAAATTAATCTTCAAATAAGCTGACACTATCTGGAAAACTCCTCTGTCCCTACGAGCCCACAGCGCATCCACTGCTTTGTCCTTCCGTGTAACCTGAGCCTGACATGGAGACGTCATACGTGTGAAAGAAGGGAGAGTCTCTGAGAAGAAAAGACACCTTATAGACTGTACAGCAGAGAGTTGTGCGCTCTGACTCCCGCATTACAGTAAGATGCACAGGTCTCGTCAGGTCTGGGGGACGCCAGGCCCCATGGGCTGCTCAGATGGGCGTCTCCTTCCTGTCTCTGCTCGGCGATGGCTTGGCCTGCTCCTTGCCTGCCTTTGGCTGCTCTTTAGCTGCTTTTGTCTCCAGGGCGCCATCTCTGGGTGGCTGGACGACACCCCCACGCCTCTCGGGCTCGTCGTCATCCTGTGCCTGTGGCTCAGGCTTGGCTCGCTGCAGCTGGAGCAGGCGGAGCTGCACACGCAGTTCAATGATGGCCTCTCGCTCTTCATGAATTGCTTGATTCAAATGATTGTTCTTTATCTTCAGGAATGACAGAAAGAAAAGCTGTCACTTAAGCAAGAAGGTCAAAAGGACGATGATTCAGGAGCAGAGAACAGTTAAGGGTATCTTACGTAAGAATCTATTTTTGTTTTAGTCAACTGGGCTAAGAAATAAAAGACATGAACACAAATCGACCATTGAGGCACATAAACACCTTGTTTTTTTTTTTTTTTTTGTGGGGAAGACCAGCCCTGAGCTAACATCCGTCCAATCCTCCCCTTTTTGCTGAGGAAGACTGGCCCTGGGCTAACATCGTGCTCATCTTCCTCCACTTTATATGGGACGCCGCCACAGCATGGCTGACAGGCAGTGCGTCGGCGGGCGCCCGGGATCCGAACTCGCGAACCCCGGGCTGCCAAGCGCGGACTAAACCGCTGCGCCACCGGGCGGCCCCCGGCACATAAACACCTTGACTCAGAATGGATAAAATTCAAGAATATAAACTCTCCTCCTAATTACAGAAGAGTAAACACATCTGGAAAACATAAGTGCACCAATAGAAAACAATTATTTTAATAATATTAAGTATTCTAGTGTTTAAAATAGATTTATGTTTTTGAACTGGCTCCTGACCAGCCCTTAAATAAGGGGAAGATAAAAGTGACTTTAGTAGCAATTAGAGGGGGGAGTTAGCGACAGGATAAAATCATGGATTTGTCTCAAAAGTGAATGTCCTTTGTCTTTTGCGAATGGCATTACTTTCCAGCTGAACTGTGCTCCTTAGTCAAATTACAGAAAACTACTATCAGTTCTAAACGACTTGCACTCACTCAGCAAGGCTGAGGTAGCGTCAAACAGTAGCTAACCCCGCACTCCCAGGCATGGAGGCCACGCACGCCACTGAGCCTTTGCTAACACCGTACGAGCGGAAGCACTGGTTCCACGTGTGCATCTCGCCCTGACAACGAACTGGGCGTTCCTTGATTCCCTTCCCCCTTCCTGCTGAGTAAGAGTGGGCAAGACTGAGAGCGGCCACTTTGAACCCCGAGTGGAAACAATCCTGTGTGAAGGATGGCAGACCTGGATGTCTGCCAGAGGACAGCTGTAAGTACCTTGTTTAAACCACGAGAGTATTCTCTCTGTTATAGCAGCTTAGCCTATATCCCAAGTACTGTAATTCTGGAATATGTTTTCCTACTTAGGATTTTAATATGATCTGTACAATGTTAAGAAAGCAAAGTAAGGTGCTAATGTGAGACCTGTCTGAAGAATCCAGGTCTCAATGCCTGCTAGGCTTCTCCCACAACACCCCCCGGCTGTGGCGAGCATTCTGACCTTGTGCGTCAGCAAGCATCCTCTCTGAACTCTGCTCACAGGTTCTGTGGAGAGGACTTTTAGGGGGTGGTTTTGTGTGGAATTCTAGTTTTCTCTGTGGTGGGTAGCTCTGGTTTTCCCCAGCAGCTGAATGTACCTGAATGAGGGAAACCAAGCTGTCTTGGTTTCTTAGATTCCTTTCTAAGAAGAGAATGGCTTCTCTCTCTCAACCCTCAGGCAAAACATCTAGAGACACTGTTTTATTTGGGGTAAGAAGGGACATTCTGATCAAAACCACTGACGGCTGCTGCTTTCTCTTCACTGTGCAGCTGTGTTCCAGACCCCAGGGCCGAGTTTAATCTTGCCTGCAGCTTACGGGTGAAGGACTAAGAGAAAACTGTCCCTCATTTTACCCATAGGGAGACTCAGGAGACCCTTCCTTGCTCCACTGGCATTTATTGTTCTGTTCCTCTTCTCTGGGGACACAGACCAGATCACTCAAAGCTGCTCAAACCAGCAGTGAGGTGAGGCTCGGCTTCAGTGCAAGAGAAGGGTCTGTGTGGCACGCTATAGTCAGGAAAGCTCACCACATCTCAGGGACAGCCTGAGGAGGCCACGTCTATGCCATGTGCTTGGCCAGAAGTCAACTCACGCCCTGCATGCACTTTGGTGAGGTGTCCCCCTAAATGCCTCTCTATTCAGCCTCCCCAGCTGGTTACCAAGGAAAAGAAGAAAAATTCTAAGGGGAATTATGTGGTTTCTACAACTTTCTGGAAGTTCTTGTGATTTTTGGCTATCTTTTCCCCAGACTCACTTCTAGCTCCTCATTCTGTCTCTGTAAATCCTCCAAGATGACCTGAAGCTCCTCTTCGTCTTCACTCTCGCTCTCGCTTTCAGAGGAGTATTCCTCAGTCTCACTCCGGCCGTGTTGCTGACGACTACAAGGTGAGAGATCAAGAAACACTTTACAAATCAAGAGGGAAAGGTATGCTTGGCTGTTACTTCCCTTCTTTTAGATTTACCAGGTTTTCATGAGTCGACTTAATATAACATCATTCTTAAGACTTAATAAGTAAGAAACTTAAAGATCATTAATTTCAGATGCCTAATTCTTCAAGAGCTGAAACAGTTAAGCTTATGTAGTGAAGTAAACATTCTTGGAAACTTCAAAACCCTCAGTTTTCTTTTACCTCTGAATTTCGGCAATCTCAGCTCTGAGGCGTTCAATCTCTTCTTTTTCTGAGGCGATCTGTCGGCGCAGAAACTGCTCCATGGCTAGAAGCTCCTCCTGTTCAGTCAGAATCTCGTTCTCCTGAAAGAGCTGTCACTGGTGAACACCTTTGATAGTCTGAGTCTCGGAAATGTGACTTTTTTGGGTCTCCTATGTTGCCCTGAATCCTTTAGCTTCATACACATAACACACAAGTTACGAGAAAGCTTGTTGTACTGTACAACCAAAAAATATCCTGTTTCCTTAATGTCAAGAAAAGGCTTCTTTGAGAAAAGGTAAACTAAGTTATTTGGGAGGAATGACTAGATTTTTCTCATGACATAAAATGCCACTTAGGAATCCCATGTCCTTGTTTTGCAAAGGTTCCCTATAAGGCTACATATTGGGCACAAAGCCTTCAAGTGACTAGGTTTCCTAGTCCTTTCTGAATGCCTTCCCACCTCTCAGTAAAGGCAGAGTCTATTTTAGGGCCAACGTGGCCTTTGATAGTGTCACCAGGAAAAGAAAGACTCAGGAAATGTGCAGCTGGTGCCGGCATCACCTTAAAGCAGATCTAGTGAAGAAAAGAGGTTCACAGAAGAAATCTTTTCTCCTCACCACAAGCCACCGTCCTCCTCAACCCATGTCCCCAG
Organism: Tapirus indicus; assembly: GCA_031878705.1. Lineage (NCBI taxonomy): Eukaryota > Metazoa > Chordata > Mammalia > Perissodactyla > Tapiridae > Tapirus > Tapirus indicus. Next base: position 58,930,836 of record CM062917.1, read on the forward strand.
AGATAATATTTAAACAGTAAATATTCTACTTTAACAGAACATTCATTTCTAAAACTTATTGGATCACCAAAGGGGAAAAAATCCCTATCTGCCCAAGATGTAGCTGGCCCCTCCAACCCAGAGAAAAGAACCAAAGTAGACAAAAACTTAGGAGGCAACAGAGATATAAGGTCATGGAAATGAGGAGCTGGAGGCAGAAAAAGGTCTACAGCATTTCTTTCCAAACTAATAGGTATTGAGAGAATAAGTAGCTTTGATCAAACTTGAAAGACACTTTGGTCAAGTGCTACAGTGTACTACTCAAAGCCTCCAATATGCATGGAGAATCTCTCCTGGAGATGGAATGTGCAGAATTCTCCAGGTGTTTCTAAACAGAAATGTTTTTCCTTTACCTCGGCATATCTATTAAAGCTAATGTTCCAAGAAATATCAGATTGAAAAACTCTGAAATAAAGATAAAATCTGGAACTTTATTCTCTCTTCAGGGGAAGAGTTCTGTGTCCCTGCTAGGCAAAACAATGTATTTTTCAGAAGTGACAGAAAAGGACTGAGGCTTGTAAGGCTTTAGGTATCCCACACACATGACTTCTGGAAGCACAGACAGACTAAGCTGTCAGAGCCTAGAATTTCATTCCTTTCTAGTTAAACTATGGGAATTTCTAGAACAAAGTAAGGATAACTTGAGAAATTCAGAAAGAAAGAAAAGAGTTCATCTTCAGCTCTATGCCTGGAATACAGTAGACACTCAAGAGCTATTTGTCAAATCAGTGAATGAATAATAAAACAATTCATCTCCAACAACTGACTTTCACCTGCAAAGAATAAAATTTAATATCTAAAAGGTGTTATTCACAACAACCATCAGTTAAAATCTTTATCGTTATACTTCAAGGATCCCAAATTTTGCAACATCAGGAAGAACATGTTTTAAAAATATTTATTAAACTCTAGTCTTGTTAATATGGAACAAGTACCACTAATTTGTAAATTAGGGAAAATACCTATAACTTAGATCTGTGTATGGATGAAATGAGATTAAGTAAAGCATCTAGAACAGTGTCCAGCAAGAAGCAATCACTCAATAGAAGGTAGTTTCTTTTTCCAGCTGAACATTTAAGCAAACATCACATAAAGGTAGGGCCAAACATAACAGGCACAATCCTCTAAAACCTCTAAATCATCTAACAAGTTTGGTTAAAAGATTCACACCTCTGTAGTTGAGCTTCTCAAATTATAATATAAAATGACCATTAAGAATCTTGCAACACACTCCTGAACAACCAATGAGTCAAAGAAGAAATCACATGATATCTAGAGACAAATGAAAATGGAAACACAACATACCAAAACTTATGGAATGCAGCAAAAGCAAATCAAAGAGGAAGGTTTATAGTGATAAATGCCTACATTAAGAAAAAAGAAAGATGTCAAATAAACAACCTATCTTTACACCTCAAAGAACTAAAAAAAGAATGAACTATACCTAAAATTAGCAGAAGGAAGGAAAAAATAAAGATCAAAGTAGAAATAAATGAAATAGAGACTAGAAAAACAATACAAAACATCAATGAAACGAAGAGTTGCTTTTTGAAAATATAAAATTGACAAACCTTTAGCTAGACTAAGAAAAAAAGAGAGAGGACTCAAATAAAATTATAAACGAAAGAGGAAACTCTACAGCTGATACCACAGAAATACAAAGGATTATAAGAGACTACTATGAACATTTATATGCCAACAAATTGGATAAACAAGAAGAAATGGTAAGTTCTTAGAAACATACAATCTACCAAGACTGAATCATGAAAAAATAGAAAATCCGAATAGACCAATAATAAGTTAGGAGATTGAATCAGTAATCAAACGTCTCCCAACCAAGAAAACACCAGGACCACATGGCTTCACAGATGAAATCTACCACACATAGAAAGAAGAATTAATGCCAATCCTTCTCAAACTCTTCCAGAAAACTGAAGAGAAGGGAACACTCCTAGACGCATTTTATGAGGCCAGTATTACCCTCATACCAGAGCCACACAAGTACACCACAAGAAAAGAAAATTACAGGCCAATTTCCCTGATGAACATAGATGCAAAAATTCTCTACAACACACTAGCAAGCCAAATTCAACAACACATTAAAAAGATCATATCCCATGATCAAGTGGGATTTATCTCTGGGATGCTAGGATGGTTCAACATATGCAAATCAATAAATGTGTTACACCACATTAACAGATTGAAGAATAAAAATCATTTGATCATCTCAATAGATGCAAAAGAGCATTTGACAAAACTCAACACTTTAATGATAAAAACTCTCAAAAAATGGGTATAGAGGCAGAACATACGTCAACACAATAAAGGCCATGTATAACAAGCCCACAGATAATATCATACTCAACAGTGAAAGGTTGAAAGCGTTTCTTCTAAGATCAAGACCAAGACAAGGGAGCCCACTCTCACTAATTCTATTCAATACAGTACTGGAAGTCCTAGCCAGAATAATTAGACAAGAAAAAAGAAATAAAAGGAATCCAAATTGGAAAGAAGTAAAATTCTCTTTTTGCAGATGACATGATCTTATATATAGAAAACCCTCAAGACTCCACCAAATAGCTGTTAGAACTAATAAACGGATACAGTAAAGCTGCAGGATACAAAATTAACATACAAAAATCAGTTGCACTTCTATACACTAACCACAAACTATTTGAAAAAGAAATTTAAGAAAACAATTCCATTTACAATATCACCAAAAAAACCCAAACAAACTTAGAATAAATGTAACCAAGGAGGTGAAAGAGCTATACACTGAAAACTATAAAACACTGATGGAAGAAACTGAAAAAGACACAAATAAATGGAAAGATATCCCACGTTCACAGATTAGAAGAAATAAGATTGTTTAAATGTCCATACTACCCAAAGCTGTCTACAGATTCAACGAAATCTCTACCAAAATTTCAATGGTGTTTTTCACAGAAATAGAAGAAACAATCCTAAAACTCATACAGAACCACAAAAAACTACTAATAGCCAAAGCAACCTTGAACAAAATGAACAAAGTTGGAGGCATCGCACTACCTGATTTCAAAATATCCTACAAAACTGTAATAATCAAAACAGTATGGTCCTGGCATAAAAGCAGGCATATAGACCAATGGTGCAGGATACAGAGCCCAGAAATAAATCCATGCATTTATGATTGATTTTTGACAAAGGTGCCAAGAACACACAATGGGGAAAGGACAGACTCTTCAATAAATAGTGTTGGTAAACTGGTTTCCTACATGCAAAAGAATGAAATTGGACCCTTATTTCACTCCATATACAAAAATCAACTCTAAATGGATTAAAGATTTAAATGAAAGATCTGAAACGATAAACCTATAAGAAAACATAAGGAAGAAGTTTCTTGACATAGATCTGGGCAATGAGTTTTTAGATATGACCCCAAAAGCAGAGGCGACAAAAGCAAAAATAGACAAGTGGGATTGCATCAAACTGAAAAACTTCTGCACAGCAAAAGAAACAATCAACAGAGTGAAGAGACAACCTATGGAATGAGAGCAAATATCTGCAAACCATATATCTGATAAGGAATTAATATCCAAAATATATAAGGAACTCAAACAAGTCAATAGCAAGAAAACAAACAACCTGATTAAAAAATGGGCCAAGGACGTGAATAGACATTTCTCAAAAGACATACATACATATTGGCTAACAGATATATGAAGAGATGTTCAACGTCACTAATCAGGGAAATGCAAATCAAAACCACAATGAGATATCACCTCATATCTGTTACGATGGCTATTAGCAAAAACCAAAAGATAAGTGTTGGCAAAGATGTAGAGAAAAGGGAGTCCTTGTACATTGTGGGTAGGAATGTAAATTGGTACAGCCATTATGGAAAACAGTATGGAGACGACTCAAAAAATAAAAAATAGAACTATCATATGATCCAGCAATCCACTTCTAGATATACATCCAAAGGAAATGAAAACAGGATACCAAAGCGACATCTGCACTCCCATGTTCATTACAGCATTATTCACAATAGCCAAGATATGGAACAACCCAAGTATCTATCAATGGATGAATGGATAAAGATGTGGGGTGTACACACACACACACACAGAAATATTATTTGGTCATGAGAAAGAAGGAAATCCTGTCATTTATGACAACATGGAGGAACCTGGAGGACATATCACTAAGTAAAATAAGCCAGACAAAGACAAATACTGTATGATCTCACTTAAATGTGGAATCTAAAAAAAAAAAAAAAGTTGAACTCATAGAAGCAGAGAGTAGAACAATGATTACCAGGGGCTGAGGGGGTGGGGGAAGTGGGGAGATGTTGGTTAAAGAGGACAAAGTTGCAGTTATATAGGATGAATAAGTGTAGAGATCTAATGTACAGCACATTAACTGTAGTTAATAATACTGTATCGAACACTGGAAATATGTAAGAGAGTAAATTTCAGTTGCTCTCATCACCAAAAAGGTAACTATGTGAAGAGATATTGTTAATTCGCTTGACTACAGTAATCATTTCACTACATATATGTATATCAAATCATCGTGTTGCACCTTAAATACAGGCATACCTCAGAGATATTGTCAGTTCAGTTCCAGACCACAATAAAGTGAATATGACAATAAAGTGAGTCATATGGAATTTTTGGTTTCCCAGTACATATAAAAGTTATGTTTGCACTATACACTATTAAGTGTGCAACAGCATTATGTCTGGAAAAAAAATGTATGTACCTTAATTAAAAATACTTTATTGCTAAAAATGCTAACCATCATCTGAGTCTTCAACGCATCATAATCTTTTTGCTGGTGCAGGGTCTTGTAAAAAATGCAAGATATCTGCAGCGCACAATAAAGCAAAGCGCAATAAAACGGGGTGTGCCTATATATACAATTTATACTTAAAAAAAAAGAATCTTGCAAAATAGAGAAAAAGAATTTAGCTTACCTGGGCAAGGAGAATATTTATAACTTCTTCATTTTCATTCATTTCTTCTTTGGAAACATCCTCTTTTGAAAGACTGGCTATCTCTTGTGCAATCTTGGTTTCACACTCCTGTCAAGCAAGACAAATGAAAAAGAATTGGTCAGCCTATATATTAACACATTCAACAAATTCACACCAATCACCATTCTAGAAGTTTCCTTCTCATTTCCTAGAATTGAAAAAATAACAGGATCAGTCAGATGAACCATCTGGATAGATGGGCATTTGCTAACTGGGCTTGGAAAATAACATGTGGGTCTTAGGGCTTCACTGTGAAAAATGTTCAATTGTGGTTAATGTGCTCACCATTTCTGGAACCCTTCCATGTAAATTACCTTCTGTGATACTTTATTTTTTTTTGGAGGGGATTGATTTTAAGCATACAATTCAATTAGTTTTGATAAATGTATACAATCAAGTAACCACCACCACAATCATGATTCTAGAACATTTCCATCACCACACAAAGTACCCTTGAGCTCTTCCACCATCTGCTGACCCCTGGCAACCACTGACTTGCTTTCCATTGCTATAGTTTTGCCTTTTCTTCAGTTTCTTATAAATTGAATCAATCAGTAAGTAGTCTTTTTTACCTGGCTTCTTTACTTAGCATAATGCTTTTACTATTCGTCTATTTTTTCATTTGTACTGGTAGTTTACTGAGTAATATGCCATGATATGAATGTACCCCAATTTGTTTATCCATTCACCAGCTGATGGACATTTGGGTCTTTTCTAGTTTTGAGCTATTAAACTAGAGTTGTTATGAACATTTTGCATATGTTCTGTGTGGGTATATGCTTTCTTCTCTTAGATAAATACCTAGAAGTGGGACTGCTGGGTCACATGGTAACCATATGTTTAACTTTACAAGAAACTCCCAAACTGTTTTCCAAAATGACTGTACCATTTGCATTACCAAGAGCAATATATGAGAATTCCAGTCACTCCACATTCTTGTTAACACTTGGTATTTTTAGTTTTAGCCATTCTGGTTGGTGTGTAGGAGTATCTCATTGTGATTTTAATTTGTTATTTCCTTAATGATTGATGCTGTTGAGCATCTTTGCACGTGCTTATGTGCCATCTGTATATCATCTCTGGTAAAATGCTTGTTCAAATTTTTGCCTTTTTAAAATTAAATTGTTATTTTAACAAATCTACCACTCTGGTGGGGGATGTTAATAATGGTGGAGACTATGCATGTAGAGGGAAAGGAGGTATATGGCAAATCTATGTACCTTCCTCTCAATTTGGCTGTGAACCTAAAACTGCTCTAAAAACTGAAGTCTAAAAAAAATTTTAAATTGTATTATTATTAAGTTGTAAAGAGTTTTTTTATATATTCTAGTTCAAGTCCTTTATCAGATATGTGTTTTTTGCAAATATTTTGTCACAGCCTCTGGCTTGTTTGTTTTCTTCTTAAGTGTCTTTTGAAGAGGACGTTTTAAAATGTTCATGCAATGTAATTTATCAAATTTTTCTTTTATAGTTTGTGAGTTTTGTGTCCGATTTAAGAAATCACTGCCTAATAAGCAAAAGTCAATAAGATCTTCTGTGTTTTCTTCTGGAAGTTTTTTTCAGTTTTAGTATATAATTCATTTTGAGTTATTTTTTGTATATGTTGTGTGGAAAGAGTCAAGGTTCCTTTTTTTTTTTTGCCTATAGACATCTAATTGTTCCAGCACCATTTGTTGAAAAGAAAATCCTTCCCCAGTGAATTGTCCTAGCATCTCTGTTGAAAATTAATTTCATATATGTGGGGGTCCATTACTGGACTTTCTATTCTATATGTCTATCCTTACCCAATACCTACCATCTTGATTACTGTAGCTTTATAGTAAGTCTTAGATGCAGGTAGTGTGAGTCCTCAAACGTTGTTCTTTTTCAGAATTGTTTGGGCTATTCTAGGTCATTTGTATTTCCACATAAAGAGCTGGTTCATTTCTACAAAAACCATTGACTGTGATTGAATCTACAGATCAATTTGAGAAAACCTAACATCTTAACAATATTGAGATATATTGTTCCATTTACTTAGGTCTTCTTTTTTCTTTTTAGGTTCAATATCCAATTGTTCATTGCTAATATACAGAAATAACAGACTTTTGTATATCTGATCTTGTATCCTATAATCTTGCTAAACTGACTTAGTTTTTTTATAGATTCCTTAGGATTTTATATACAGATGACCAAGTTGTCTACGTATAAAGACTTCTCTCCAATCTGTATTTCTTTCTTTTTCATTTTATTGCACTGGCTAGAGCGAACCTCTAGTACAATACTGAAGTGGTGAGAGCAGAAATCCTTGCCTTGTACACCCAGTCTTAGTGGAAAGCATCCAGACTTTCACCAACACGTATGACATTAATCACAGCCTTTTTTGTAAATGTCCTCTATCAGGCTGAGAAAGTTGTTTGCTGAGAGTTTTTATCATGAATAAGTGTTGAATTCTGCCAAGTACTTTTTCTGCATCTATTAATATGATCTTGTGGTTTTTCTTATTGCTAGTCTAATATAATGAATTATAATACTTCTATCTTTATAAGTCATTTATTCCTCAACGTTGAAATCAACTTGATAGAACCTTTTGAGCATGTATGAATTAATGAGAAGGCATGAAAAGACAGCATCAAGAAAACTGGTAAAGTAAAGGTATTCCATCCCTTCCTATGCTGGCTCTGGTTTGCTATGTCACAATTCCTTTACGCATGAGAGATACAGAAGCAAGAGAAATAAAAGCCAAACCCACATCAGCCCTGTCCTAGGTTAGAGACCCTTCATTTAAAAGATGATGGGCAATGCCACATGATTAACAATTACAACCCTGAGGCCTGGTTGGTCAGTCACTAAAAGCTGATTCCACGTTGAATCATGAAGGGAATAATACTAATACTAATACTAAACAGGCATAGGAAGCAAAAGATAGATAATCTGGTAAACAAGAGAAAAGAAGGAAGAAAAACACACAGAGGGCTTCTGCTAGTCCTGGCGTGCGTGTGTAAAAATCTCATGAATGTTTCCTTTCTGACAAAGCTATCCTCCACATAAATGCAAATCTCTAACCTCAAAGCAACAACAGCGCGTGGCTGTCTTTGTCTTTTAGCACAACCACAATGGCAACGCACTACCGATCATGCTCTCTCAGTCTGATAAACGCTAACGTTCCTTGGAAGTACTGTTTGAAATCTGCCATTGAATCTACACGCAGTTTGTAAGAGGGACCAGAGATTTGGGATCTCAGCCTTGGTGTGGCTGGGAAACTCACAGTCCCAGGGCCAAGCAACATACACTACTCTAGAGGGAAGACCCAAAGTCCAACTCATGTCCCCCAACCTTATCAGGAGTCCCACGCCACTCCTCCTATTATCAGGAAAAGAAAATCCCTCCTGAACTTCGGCACCTCCATGTGTTTCCAAAGATCTGACTCCAAGGCCTCAAGTCCCCAGCAGCCTCTGAAATGTACCGCCACCTGCCTGCTTCTCACGCTTAGAAGGCTCCATTTACAGGTACAATCAAGCAGGAAATGACAAAACATCTTTTAGTAAAATCATGTTTAATTAAAAAACCCAACTTTCTAAATTAAATGAAACATATCCCTGACACTGAGCTGAAGGATCAATAATCCAGAACTGGGAACATCTGAGGGAATAAATTTCCTTCCCATCAGGGAACTTCACTCCCAGAGACATGTATATATTGTATATTTAAAATAACTTAAAATAGTATATAAAAGATTCTAGCACCTTCTTTTAATATTTTATTATAAACATGATGTACCAAAATAATAAATTTACTCACTTGTCTTTTAGCTTCTCTCAGTTTTCTTTTGAGAGCTGTCAAAATTCTTTGTACTTCCCATAGTCTTTCCTCTTTAGATAAATCCTTTATCCCACCCTGCAGATCTCGATGTAAACAATTCAAAAGAAACTCCTAGAAAACAATATACCACACACTGAGTAGTATTCCATGTCGTATCTTAAAATAAAACCACATGCAATTTCTAAAGATGTAGAATCAATTATTTTTCAATTATCATTAAAGGAATAAAATTGTGGGACAAATTATTTTCTTCAAGAATATGACTGAAAAATCATTCTTATTTGTTTTGCCTGTGCATTGGGTTCTCATTCATTAACTTACGTTGGTTCAACAGTAGTTAATTCACATCCCTTCCTCCAACTAACAAGAAATGGGAACTCAGAACAGATACAAGGGAAGAGCAAGCAGGGATTTGATAACGTGTATGCAAATAAAAGATGTAATAATAGTCAAATTTAAGTAAATTTCTTGTTTAGTCTTGAATTTCCTATTCAGCTTGCCAAACACACACCTCCCCCCAGATGGCACTGTTTCTTCTATCAAAGTAGCACAGTGGAAAAGCACAGGATTTGGGGTCAAATCCTGGTTCTATAGCTTAATAACCATGTGACACAAGGTAACTTATTTAACTTCCCCAAATTTCAGTATTCTTATCTGTAAAACACGCCAGAGAATAAAAACTTTGTCCGGATAAACTAACATTTTTGGACTGCTTACAACAGGCCTGGCACCGTGCTGAGCATCTTTAATGCATCACTTCATTTATGGTGAACTTCACGTCAAACCTATGAGAGGACCCATTTTAAAATGGGATCACTGAGGCTTAAGGAGGTTAAGCAATTTGCCTAAAATCAGTCAGTTAGGAGCAGAGCAAGAATCTAAAGCCAGGTCTTTTAATTTCAAAATCTATGCTCTTTCTACCACGATATTCTGACTTAATTGGCATGAAATATTGCCAGATGGAAATTTCCAGCTTCAGTGTGCCGTGAAGAATGTGCCTAACAGCTGCAGACACACAGAAAGTGCTCAGTGAACAAGAGCTCATCATCATCACCAGGGCTACTGCGCGGGCTGAGCACACACCTGTCTCCTGATCTCCTCCTTGATGCTCTCCTGGGTCTCGGGCAGTGTGGGCATAGTGGCCATGTTAGACCATCGGAGAGGTTTTGTCACTTGCTTTAGTACCACATTTCCAAAGAGCTCCTGCACATGTGTGAAAAACACATACAGGACACGATTGCTAATCTAAGGAAAAAAATAAAAAGATTTGCAAGGAATCCATTAAAATTATCATTTTATTTCACTTAATTTGTATCTATTGCATAGTACATCCTTTAATTCGGGACATGTGAATTAAAGTTTTCCTCAGCAGTGACTAGACATGCTTTGCTAATTAGTGACCAATTTAGAGAATGGAAAAATCTGAGTTGTCAGTTCAAGTACCATAAGGAACTGGAAAAAAAAGCCAGGAAAAGGATGCAGAAGCTGATGACCACCAATTTGTTCTTTTTTAGCACTATAATATTAACTGATCAAAAAAATCTTATGTTCTTTATTTTCCAGGTATTTTGAGACCTTTTTTTTTGTGTGTGTGTGAGGAAGACCAGCCCTGAGCTAACATCCGTTGCCAATCCTCCTCTTTTTTTTTTTTTTTTTTTTGCTGAGGAAGACTGGCCCTGGGCTAACATCTGTGCCCGTCTTTCCTCTATTTTATATGGGACGCCACCACAGCGTGGCTGACAGGCAGTGCATCGGCGGGCGACCGGGATCCGAACCTGCGAACCCCGGGCTGCCAAGCGCGGACTAAACCGCTGCGCCACCGGGCGGCCCCTGTATTTTGAGACCTTTTAACACACACACAGGATCTCCAGAGAATGTGAAGGAAGAAAGAGCACTTGCAGCTGTACGCTGGGCTGAGTGAGAGCCCTTACTCCAGAAGCGAGCGCCCTTGGGGCAGACGTGCATGGCCAGGGTTTAAGTATGACGTTCAGAGGCTAGACATTAGGTTGGCTGGAAGGCTAAGAAGAGAAATTATTTCCTACCTAAATCTTACTCTTACCATTTACACTTCAATCTTCTGTGATACTGTTACCCCTATCATAGTAATATTAAGTAACAAAGTAATATTTACCAAATTCTGAAATCCTAATATGAGTGATCAAGCTGAAATTTGAGAAACATTTCCAAAATATAATCAATGAGCAATGAAAGAATCATTAGTAAAAGAAAATACACTCATAACAGTGTGTGATAACAATGACTGATAATAACCTAGTATATTGGCAAAAAGAGGGCTTAAAATAAAAAAATATAACCATCATCTCATTTTTTTTGCCTTTTGTGTTTGGCCTGAGTAAGATATCAGTAACTCTAATTAAGGGAAAACATATGCTTGATGTCAGCGGGAAACAAGCAGCAATAAAAGAAGGCCAAGTATTCATGTTATAAAGAGACACTAATTACCACACTACCCAATTCCCTGAAGTGCTTCCTCAGATTAAGATTCATGAAATGCTTCTCTAAGACCTATCTTTATAAATAAAATCCTCAGGTTAAATGCCTGACCAAACGAATAAAACGAGGCCCCTCTGTACCTGAGTCTCATATGTGTGTGATATAATTAAGCAATAATGCTATTTGAAGAAATAATTGAAATCTTAAAAATTCTATAGATGAACTCTGTAACTGCAGGTACTATGGGCTCCCTCTCTACTAATGACAGATCACTGTCCTCAGGAACCGGTTAATAAGCCCACACCAAAGATTATACAATAGTCAAATTACATAGCTATAAGCTAAAGGGCAAATATGCTTATTATCTTTTATGTTGACACTGTCCATATTATGAAAGAAAAAGACCAATATTCAGGCTAATTCATTATCTACTTTCACTGGTTAATTGCTTTGAATGTGACTTAGCAACAGAAAATGTTCCCCTAACTCCCCGGGGCCGGCACCAGAAAGCATGTGTGCAGAGAAGGCCGTGTACCTGAACAGTTGGGCTGAGCACTATAGAAATGTTCTGTATATTCATTTTTGTTTCCAGTTCCTTTGCAATAACATGGTCCATGTGCACGATCAGCCAGGAAATCAGAAGATGGTTACATTCCGGCAGTTCCTTCAGTAAGCGCTGGAATTCCTGCACTTTCTCATTCTCTGTGCTCCTCCCACAAGCCTCTTCAAAGCGGGGCATAAGCTCTTTGGTAAGCAGATTCTCTGGAAGGTCCCGCAAATATTGCTTCAGCAAACTGGCTACAGTGTTAGGCTCATATTCTTCCAAATTTGGAGACTCCTCTCTGTCATAGGCCGCTTTCAGCTCATCCACTTTTGATTTAATTCCTTAAAACATTCAAATTCAGAAGAGAAAGAGAATATCGAGAAAAAAAAAAATCAAACACACAGCCTTCTTCACCACTGCACCCACCCCTGGGGGCAGATCTGAGAAGAGCCAATCTGACAATAACCAACCTCTGGTTATGAAGTATTTACCTGCACAAGGTTCATACAATTCCTCTGCAAACAAGACAATGTAAAGACCACACTTCGAGGGTGCATTTAACTAGAAGTTAAATGATAACAGAAAAACTCAATATTCAGAACAAAAGTCAGAGCTACCGCGGACATAGTAAGCAAATATGCCAATCAATTCAGGGAAAAAAATTTTTTTAAATATAAGGTTGGCAAAAATTCAGGCAAAAATTAAACTACAATCCAAGCATAAGTCTTGCTCTACACAGGCAGCCAACTGCTTTTCCTAAGTAGTCACAAGACCGACAACATAAAACATAACAACTTGTATACATAAGCATGTACCAAACTTTTTTGTAAGCAAAAATTGTATCATTAACGCAAAAGGTAAGTTCTCTACCTAAACAAACCCTTTGAAAATTATTCTCCATTAAACAATCCCCATCTAATTTCTATTTTTAAATTTGAATTTTTTACATGTTTTCTTAATCTGGAACAGAGCTGGAACAAAGAAAAAGTGAAATTTGGGTTTCTAAAAACTTACCGGACAGAAAGAAACACTGACACATAAAATGAATGTTTTTCAAACATTATATAAGTTTTTAAGTCTTTGGTACAATCTGCATTTAAGTCACACAATTCAGTGACAGTGATTGCTCTAAAGAGTACAAAGTAGCTTTCTGTTGTTTTAATACTTAAAACTTTAGGCCAATTATTTGAAACAAGCCACAAATCACGGCTATAGCGTGTAACAGTAAATGAGAAGACTCAAGTGTCATCTAATCTGAATGGCATTTTACAATCAACAGTGCTTACAGCTGGGCTTTGGCATTTCTTATCTTGTGTGACAACCTTTTAATGGCATTACAATAAATCTGTAACTTATTCAGCATTGACAAAATAAAATCAATAACTCCAAATATGAAAATAACAATATGAATCTTACTTTTGAATAATCTTTATTTTGAGGCAGAAAAGTTAGAAAATAATGCCTATTTTCTTACTTTTATGACAATATGAGTAAAACACGGTGAGTGATAACTTTAACTCAAATTCTTGGCAAAGACATCCTCCCTCTCTCACATATATTGTATGCATATCTAATTTTCCCCCAATAATGCCTACCCAGAAAATTGCACAAGTGAACAATTAGAGTATGTGTTTGGTTTGTTGTTACTTTGAAATTATCAAAATGTTTTCCTTTTAAAAACTGGACTCTTAAATAAAGCATCCCAGGTAGAGAAAGGGCATATGCAAAATGACATATTAGTTTTAAAACTGGAATATATGAGAACCAAAAATCTCTAGTAGAAAACAGTATTATTACTAGCATTCAAAGAGAAAAGTCAAGCCATAACTCTGTAGCCCACAGTGTGCTGAATGCAGCAACTGCCAGAGCTTCAAACAACAAACAAAAACCTGATCAGAGCAGGAGCCAGCCCAGTGTGAATGCTCCAACCACAAACAGAAGAGTCCCGCAACTGGGGCTCTCCAAAAGAATGTCAACAGCAAAAACAGGTCCAAAACAAAAGAATCCTTTGAACAAAGCTGTAGAAACCCTTCAGAGAAACCTTCACCTAAAACAAAATTTCTTCATGCCTATCAAAATCATGTGAAAGAAGTAGCTATGTTAGTCTTGTTTAAATCTTTAAAAATCAATTATCATAAAATATTCTTAAAAGTCAAATTTCCAAGTCCATTTAAATATGTTTATTTTTATGTTACTAAGGAGTTATAAATTCAAATTCAATGCCTAATTTGCTTATTTTATTTTCTATGAAATAGTAGCATTTTAGCCAAAATACTCTTAAACGATGACATGTTATCTACTGGATTATATAAAAGTTTCCCCAATTACCAAAAATCCTGGTCTTTCTAAACAAACTTTAAATATCAAATCGACCTTCTAGAAATGTGTATGAAGCAATTAAATGGAAAAACTAAGTCTAACCTCTAACCTAAGTGTGTATAATTTAACTCATCATGAAAGTATGTGTAACCAACAATGCATTTTATAAAATAGATCTCTAATACCAAGAAACTGAATTAGGGGATGTAATGATTTGGAGCACAGATGTCACCACAGGTCAGGGCTCTCATCCTATACCAATACAAAAGTCATACTGCTTTGTAAGAAATAAAATCTTTTTACTTTAAACAGTATACATTTTCCTTGATTTTAGACACTCAATATGAATTATATTCTTACCAAGTATGAAATTTAAATTTTCATACATATGGAACATACAGCCAGCCCTGGTGGTTAAGATTCAGCACTCTGATCACTGCTGTGGCCCGGGTTCATTTCCCAGTCTGGGAACCACACCACCCTCCTGGTCAGGGAACACACACACATCAGTTGTCATACTGTGGTGGCTGTGTGTTGCTGTGATGCTAAAAGCTACGACACCAATATTTCAAATACCTGCAGGGCCACCCATGGTGAACAGGTTTCAATGGAGCTTTCGGACTAAGATAGACTAGGAAGGAGGACCGGCCACCCACTTCCGAAAAAATCGGCCATGAAAACCCTATGAACAGCAGTGGAGCATTGTCTGATAGAGCGCCGGAAGTGAGAGGAGGGAGCAGAAAGACCGGGCAGGGTTCTGCTCTGCTGTTCACAGGATTGCTAGGAGTTGGAATCCACTCCACAGCACTGACAACAACATGGAACACAGATAAACGGAAAATCAATTTCACTAATGTATGTAATAGCTGCACATGGCTGATAGAAGCATTCACATTTGGGGCCTAAACTTTTAGCAAATAACATTCTATGTCCTTTAGCTGAACTCAGGAAAGACATTATATGATTATGTCAGTAAATGTGTCTCTTGGCCAAGAAGCATCCTTAACCCAGATAACCCTCCCTCTCCTGCTGACCCCCTTACAACACTGAGTCTCTGCTCACAAAGAGAAGAAGGTGAGAAGAATTAAGCAGGGTCTGAGTGCACCCAAGTTAAGGGACACTACTCATATGCTTCATTTTGACTCATTCCAGGCTGCTGGAAACTGTGACTAACTCATGTGTAAATCCTCCTAATGCAAGGGAATATCATAAAAAAAGCAAACTGCCAAAACACACACACACACACACACACACACACACAGAGTGTGGAGGATTTTTGTTCAACTGGAAAAATCAAGGAAATGAGTAAGTCTTAGGACCCATGTCACAATCTTCCTCACAAGTTAATATTTTTCCTTCCTATGAAAATGGAAGTGAAGTTAATTTTAAAAACCACCAAGTTAAGTGTGTGTGCCCGATACCTGAAACTCTGTAGATGCCTTCACACTTCATGCCATACTTCTCTACATAATCTACACATTCACGGAAAACTGCTGGCAGTCGAATGCCATCATACATCATGGTCCTCTCTGCTGCATCAGCCAAAGGGATTCCAAAAATGGGTCTGAGACTCGGAACATCAATCTGAGGCGCCTCTGGCTCCTGAATTGGCTTCTTCTTTTTCTTCTTTTCCTTCCACTGTTTAACAACATCAGCTGCTGTCAAGTCTTTTGACTTCTTCTCTTTATGTTTTTCTTCTTTGTGCTTTTCTTCTTTATGTTTTTCCTCTTTGGGTTTCTCTTTTATTTTAAAATCTTTTTCTTTCTTTTTAGAAAAGCTGGGCTTCTTGAAAACATGGATCCCCTTGGACCTCTTCATTTTGGAAGGGCTTTCAGCTTCATCTCCAGAGCTATCTTCCTGAAAGGCGGCATAACCTTCAGCTGCCAAAGAAACGCAGACAGTATAAGGAATATGTCTGTTGAATGTCAAACTGTCCATACACCTTCTAAAAACAGGACCAAAAAAAGTGCCACCTGGCACTAGCTACCGAGCTTTTCACTTCACAGCCAATCCCTCCCAGGTACTCCCAGCAATGAAATGGGTTTCTTCTCAGCTAAAACAAGATGTTGCAGTGACATCTCCTGACCACAAGAGGGCGACATGCAGAGCGCCAGTTATCCTTGCAATAGTTAAGGGATGAAATTGGTTTTATTTTATACAGACACGTGTCGCTTAATGACAGGGACTCGTTCTGAGAAATGGGTCATTAGGCGATTTCGTCGTCGTGCTAACACCACAGAGTGTACTTACACAAACCTAGATGGTATAGCCTACTACACACCTAGGCTGTATGGTACTAATCTTATGGGACCACTGTCATATATGTGGTTCATTGTTGATTGAAACATCAGGTGGTGCATGACTGTGTGTAACTGGAACTTCAGCAAAGCAAATATTACAAATACACCAGAAAGGTCCTACACAAAGGGCTAATGGAAAGGATCCTTCTATAAAACAGAGCATTCTTTTGTCATCTGAATAATATCCTCTAACTTACTTTACTCAGCTTAGATCTTTTCATATTTGGCCCTGTAATTTGAGGCAGTCTCAAAGCATGACACAACTGCACGGCTGGTTAGTCATTCCAGTCATTCCCCTCTCACACTTCCCTCCCCTCTCACTGGCTGTTAAGTTCTCTCTTGGAGACATAGCAGGCAATGAAGGCTCATTTGAGTGGAGAACAGAACGAGGAAATTGCCTAATCTCCGGATGTCGGCCGGATCCATCAGTACACTTCCCTGCATTAGAAGCTCTGGTTTTCAGACCCTGACAACTGCATTATCATATCAGAGTTATCCTAGTTTGGTTTTGCTGTTTTTTTAATAACTATAATTCTCCTTTTCTTTAGCCAGCTACCTTACAAGCTATTTTATAACAAAGATTAAAGACATGTCATAAATTACCCTTTAATTAAATACCACAAATCCCACATCAACCAGAACAGCAGAAATCTTAAGGGTGTAATACCATGACATAAAGCAACTGGAGTTCTCAGACACTGCTGCTGGGAGTGTCAACTGGTACAAACCCTCTGGAAAATTGTTTTGTAGGATTTACTAATGCTGAAATAAGCAAGGCCTATAAGTGAGCAATTCCACTCCCCAGCATACACATGATAGAAATGCATAAACATGTACAATGATGTTCAAAGAAGCACTATTCATAACAGTCAAAAACTGAAAACAACCCAAATGACCAATAACAGTAGAATGGATAAAGAAATTCTAGCATATTAATGCAATGAAACAAAATCCAGCAATAAAAATGAACAAATTACTGCCACATGGAATAACATGGATGAATCTAACCAATATAATATTAGGCGAAAGGAAATATGCTTCCATTCCCACAAATGCAAAATCAAGCAGTATCAAGCTGTGCTGAGAAGCTTACTTTGGGAGGGGTGGGGGATGCCCTTTGAAGGGGCAATGAAAGGGAACTTCTAGGGTACTGATAAGGCTCTATGTCCAGATCAGATCCTTGCAGTAATTACACAGGCATTATCTATTTTGTGATAACTCATTAAGCTGTACACAATTTGTGCACTGTATTTAAATATTATGCTTCAACAACAAATTAACTTAAAAATACCATGAAACTCAAAATAAATCAATACTAAAATAACTCACCTGACTTGCTTTTAACATACCAAAAAGCTATGCTTAAACGATTCATCCTCCCTACTTAATAGGAACTATAAATGGAATGCATCATAGCACTTGCTTAAGACAAATGAATAATTACTTTTTTCACATTTCCAATAAAGTGTGCCCCAACTGGCCTACACACCCTAGCCAAGAAAGTAAGATTCTATAAGGTCAAAATACCAATATCTACTTTTGATACATTATATAAAATGACCAATTTAAAAAAGTTCCACCAGAAAACTTTAATATTTCTGGAAAGTCAGTATTTTTATTTGTGAGATTAAGACCCTAAAACAGAACTCTAGTATAGAAAAATTGAGACCCTGAAAAATAAAAGAAAATGTCAACAGGAGTCTATGGACATATTTCTAGAAGACAGCAGGTATATGTGATTAAAGTTTATCTAAAATACATCTAAAGTATAGAGAAAATTGGCACTTACTCCTTTTTTCCTTTTTCTTAAATTTTCCTTTTTTCTTCCCATAGTCTTTCTCATCATCAGACACTATATCAGGAGGCTCATGGAGGCTGTCATGGGGAGGTGAGGGCTCGCCAGTGCGGTATAATCCAGGAAACTTCGTAGGGCTGATCTCCTCAGAGCTGGGAGTTCGGGTGAGACCACTGCCATGCTCCACCCTGCGGTGTTCACTGGGGCTGCTGGTGGGGGGCAGGAAGCACTCGGTCATTCTGCCTCCCTGACGAGACAGTGAAGAGGGCTTCTCTGTTACCTATCCATCCCACCTGCACAGAGACGAAAGATCATCAAGTCATCTAACATCACCCAAAACACAAAAGTACCGTATACATACACACACCATGGCAAATTAATCTTGCATTTACAAATCGAAAATACTTTTCTTCACAATCCCCCTCCACAAATACCCTTTCATTTTATCATCTCAAGTTACATTCTACACATCACACATTTCAGCTCTCAAAGAACTGAAAGCACCGGGAACTTCAAGTATTAGAAAAATAAACCAAATGAAAATCAGAGTCCTCAAAGCAGAATACAAAGTTCCTTTAAAAAGAACTCACCATTTTAACGGGCTTCACTTTGATAGTTAACCAACATAAAAACTTACTACAGTTGACTGGTTCCAGGAGCCCTGTGGATACCAAACTCCAAGGATGCTCAAGTCCCTTATATAAAATGGTATAGTATTCACATATAACCTACACACATCCTCCCATTTACTTTAAATCATCTCTAGATTATTTATAATACCTAATACAATCCAAATGCCATGTAAATAGTTGTTATACTATTGTATTGTTTAGGGAATAACTGTTCGGGGAATAATGACAAGAAAAAAGTCTGCACATGTTAAGTACAGATGCAACCATCATAGGCCTTTTGATCTGCAGCTGGTTGACTCCACAAATGAGGAACCCACAGATATGCAGGGCCAACTGAATTTTTCTGTAAGTTATGACTAAACAACTATGAATAATAAATTACAAAGACTACTTATATAACTACACATGAATAGTTTGGTATCATAATTAAAATTTACAATACAGTTAAAGTGATATATTTAATGATTCAATTATAGATCATTAACTGTAGTTCTATATTGCTGCACATTAGACAGTTCATGTGTTGATAACTACTATTTTGTACCGCAGTTATGTTCAAAGAAACAAAGGAACCCTCATTTACTCAATCCAAAATACACACAATAGTTTCACTAGAATGGTCACTACAAAAACCAAATGTAAGAAGAGCTCAAGATTTGTTCACATTTTTTTCTTCTTTATGGGTATGTATATATACATTCATATATATATCTATGTGTATATATATATATAACCTAAGTACTGTGTTCAAAAGTTACTTGGATTAGTTCTTATTCCCCTTTAATGTCTTTATGATATTCATTTGAAAAACTATTAGAATCAGAATCACTTGTTTCTCTCTGCACTCACTTTTAAGGTTATTTTGCAAGTTTAAAAATCCACAAGCCCTAAGTGACAAGACTGATGAATCTGACCACAAACAAAGTCAAAACACAAGCAAATGTGAAAAAAAAAAATTGCAGATTGTGATAGCTAATTTCCTTAAAGAGCAAAGACATTTTAAAAGGACTGAAATCATATCAAACATCTTTTCTGACCACAATGGGGTGAAACTGGAAATTAATTACAGGAAGAAAACTGGAAAATTCACAAATATGTGGAGATTAAACAACATGCTACTGAACAACCAACAGGTCAAAGAAGAAATCAAAAAATATCTTGAGACAAACAAAAATGGAACTATACCAAATTTGTGGGATGCACCAAAGGAATGCAAAGCAGCCTTTCCTACTGCAAGGAGGAAGTAAAACTGTCACTATTTGCAGATGACATGTTATTATATATAGAAAATCTTAAAGACTCCATCAAAAAACTGTTAGAACTAATAAAAAAATTCAGTCAAGCTGCAGGATACAAAATCAACACACAAAAATCTGTTGCATTCTGTACACTAATAACAAACTATCAGAAAGAGAAATTACGGAAACAATCCCATTTACAACTGCATCAAAAAGAATAAAATACCTAGGAATAAATTTAACCAAGGAGGTGAAAGATCTGTATATTGAAAACTATAAAACATTAATGAAAGAAACTGAAGAAGACACAAATAAATGAAAGATATTCTGTGCTCACAGACTGGAAGAATCAATATTGTTAAAATGTCCACACTACCCAAAGCAATTTACAGATTCAATGCAATCCCTTCCAGATTCCAATGGCATTTTTCACAGAAATAGAACAAATACTCCTAAAATCCGTATGGAACCAAAAAGATCCCAAATAGCCAAAGCAATCTCAAGAAAAAAGAACAAGCTGGAGGCATCATGGTTCCTGATTTCAAACTATATTACAAAGCCATAGTAATTAAAACAGTACAGTATTGGCATAAAAACAGACATATAGATCAATGGAACAGAATAGAGGGCCCAGAAATAAACTCATGCACATATGGTCAATTAATTTACAACCAAGGAGCCAAGAATATAAATAGAGAAAGGACAGTTTCATCAGTAAACGGTGTTGGGAAGACTGGACAGCCACAAGCAAAAGAATGAATCTCAACCACTTTCTTACACCATACACAAAAATTTAGTCAAAATGGATTAAAGACTTGAATGTAAGACCTGAAACCACAAAACTCCTAAAAGAAAACATAGGTGGTAAGCTCTTTGACATCAGTCTTGGCAATGATTTTCTGAATCTGACTCCAAAAGCAAAAGCAAAAATAAACAAGTGGGACTACATCAAATTAAAAAGCTTCTACATGGCAAAGGAAGTCATCAACAAAATGAAAAAGCAACCTACTGAATGGGAGGAAATATTTGCAAATCACATATCTGATAAGGGGTTAATATCCAAAATACATAAAGAACTCATAAAACTCAATAGCAAAAAAACAATCTGATTAAAAAATGGGCAGAAAATCTGAACAGGTATTTTTCCAAAGAAGACATACAGATGAGCCAAGAGGTATATGAAAAGATGCTCAACATCATTAATCATCAGTGAAATGCAAATCAAAACCATAATGAGATATCACCTCACACCTGTCAGAATGGCTATTATCAAAAAGACAAGAAATAACAAGTGCTAAAGAGGATACGGGAAAGGGAACTCTCGTACACTGTTCATGGGAATGTAAAGTGGTGCAGCCACTAGGGAAAATAGTATGGAGCTTCCTCAAAAAATTAAAAATAGAACTACTATATGATCCAGCAATTCCACTTCTCTGTGTTTATCCAAAACAAAACAGAAACCCTAACTTGAAAATATATACGCATCCCTATGTTCAATGCAGCATTATTTACAATAGCTAAGATATGGAAACAGCCTAAGTGTCCACTGATGGATGAATGGAGAAAGAAACTGTGGCATATATATACAATGGAATATTATTCAGCCATAAAAGAGAATGAAATCTTACCATTTGCGACAAGGATGGACCTCAAGGGCACTAATGCTGAGTGAAATAAATCAGAGAAAGACAAATACCATATGATCTCTCTTGTATGTGGAATATAGAAAAAAACCAAGCTCTTAGATACAGAGAACAGACTAGTAGTTGCCAGAGGCAAAGGGTAGGGGGTAGGAGAAATGGGTGAAGTGGGTCAAAAACAACAAAAAAGATGCCCTGTCTTTCACATGCATGAGTTTGCAAATCTGCCTCCCCTCTCTCTTCAAAAGCAAAGAGTTCTTACAAGTCAATGAAAATATAAACAAATCAAGAGACCTACACAAAGGACAAGAAGCAGTTTACAGAAAAATGAGTCATTTCCATACAAAAATAACATTCAAGTACAATTATAATTTTAAAACATATATTAATAAGTTATTTTTCTAATATCAAACTGGCAAAGAACAAAAAAGGTGTATAATACCCAGTGTTGGTAAGGATGTGAGCAAACAGGGACTCATGAGGATCTATTAATGGTAGAAGTATAAATTAGCAAAATCTTTTTTGAAAAGCAATTTGGTAGTATCTATCAAAATTTAAGATTTACTTTCTTTGACCCAGGAATTGCTCTTTTAGGAACTTATCCTTCAGATATACTTTTACAAGAATTCAAAGATGCAAAAATGAACATATTCATTTCAGCAATGTAAAGGGAAAAACAAAATAATCTAAATGGCTATCGATAAAGGTCAGTTATGATTTACCCAAGTAATGGGATATAAAGTCACAAACACACAATTTCTGAAAATATATAAGAAATAGTTAACCACTGTTAACTTTGGGAAGTGGTAAAAGAGGAGAAAGAAAAAGATTTTTTAATTTTATCCCTTCTATATAGTTTGAACCTTACCATGTTCACCTATTACTTTTATTACTATTATCACTTTAAAAAATTGAACAAACCATTAAAAAAATTTTTTTTTTAACTTTTTTGTGAGGAAGACTAGCCCTGAGCTAACATCCACTGCCAATCCTCCTCTTTTTTGTTGATGAAGACTGGCCCTGGGCTAACATCTGTGCCCATCTTCCTCTACATTATATGGGACACCACCACAGCATGGCTTGACAAGCGGTGTGTCTGTCCACACCCAGGATCCAAACCTGTGAACCCCAGGCCGCCAAAGTGGAATGCGTGAACTTAACTGCTAACAACACCGGGCCGACCCCAGGCCAGGTTTTTTTCTAATCTCATAAAAATCATACATTAAAAATCATGTTTTTGATGACATTTAATAATGTGAGGAAAAGCAATTTTATTTACAGCACAATATCAATTTTTAAGTATATAAACATATATGCAAAAAAACCGTAATAACAAGAGAATGTTAATAATGATTATCTCTGAATTGTAAGACTGTAAAATGACCCAATTTTTCTTCTTTTTACTTTTCTGCATTTCATAAATTTTCTACCCAGTATGCATTATTGCTCGTATAATCAGGAAAAACATTAAAAACAAGAAGAAAGTTCCACTAAAGGATCTATAAGCATCACTATAATGATTCTGTTTTTCTTGATGGGCCCTGGCTTTGAGCTATTACTTTTAAAACATACGTTCTGTTTTTCCTTTAATTGAAGGTATCCTAAGTTGACAATCACAGGATTTGAGAGTTTAGAGGGAGATGGAGTCCCAACTAGCAAAATACATTACAGGTGAGGAAACTGAGCTCCAAAGACCCAGGAATCCAAAAAACAGCTGCAGGGAGGGGCACAGCTTTACCCGACAGAAATAAAACTGCTTATGGGCATCCTGTCCACATGGATCCATCTTATTTGTGCTTCCCTGCTTTTGTTCATGCTGTCTTCACTCCCCAGAAACCAGTTGTCCTTCCAGGACAGGACTTCTGCATGGCCAATTTATACTCATCTTTAACATTAAGCCTGCAAATGGGCACAAGGAATCTTTTTGGAGTGAAGGAAACAGTCTAGATTTGGATTAAAGTGATGGTTACACAAACCTGTGAATTTACTAAAAATCACTGAATTATACACTAAAAGTGGGTGAATCTTAAAGCATGTAAATTATACCTAAATAAAGCTGTTAAAAAAAGAAAAGGATCAGAAAAAGGGCAAGCATCATGGCTGACTGAGCTTTCTTCCTTTAGACTCTCCCTCCCAAGATACAATAAACAGAACATTCATATTACCAAAAGAAGACATTCAACACAACACAAAAGTCATCTGAGAGACCCACGCAGCCTTACATCTGAAGGTGGAGGTGCTGGAACCCCTGGAGGAAGTGGAAAGAGGTTAGGAGAACTCCCCTCCTTCCCCAGTGACAGCAACCCTGGGACTGGGACCAAGCAGCTCTCAGAGAGAGTGGGGGGGAGGGGTGGCCCTCTGTGGGAAAACTGTCGCTCTCCAACTGCTCTTACAGCCTGTGGGAAATTCCCATACACAGGGGACTGAACTGTTGCAGGGGTGCCTTCATCAAGCTAGCACCCCAGGAGAGCAGATACTGGAAGAGCGAGAACCCCCTGGGATTGGGCAGGCAAAAGAAAGAGCCCCTCCCCCCAGCGCTTCAGCACAGCCAGTTGGCCAGAGTGACTATGGATTGCGGTGGGCTCAGACTACACACTCTTGATCCCCACCCAGTGGTGGCAGGTGGAAGCTGAAACCAGATATTTTCAGCAAAAGGAAAAATAAGCCCATGCCCTCAAGCAGTATGCAAAAATATAATAAATCTCCAGAACAGAAGGAAAATGACAAGCACCCAGAAATCAATCCTGAAGGCACAGAAATTTATAACCTAAACGAAAGACAATTCAAAATAGCTACCATAAAAAAGCTCAACAAATTAAAAGAAAACACAGATAGACAATTCAATGAAATCAGGAACTTCTTCACAAAAGACATAGAAACTATAAAGAAAAACCAATCAGAAATGTTGGAGATGAAAAATACAATGGAGAAGATAAAGAAAAATCTGGAATCTTTAAAGAACAGAGCTGACAATATGGAGGAAAGAATCAGTAACATTGAGGATAGGAATGCAGAAATGCTCCAGATGGAGGAGAGAAAACTAAGACTGAAAAAAAAATGAAGAAATCCTCCAAAAAATATCAGACTCAATTAGGAAATGCAACATAAGGATTATAGGTATTCCAGAGGAAGAAGAGAGGAGAGAGCTTGTTCTAAGAACTAATAGATGAGAACTTCCCAAACCTGGGAAAGGAGCTGGAAATACAAGTGAACAAAGTCAATTGATCTCCTAAATATATCAATATGAAAAGACACTTTCCAAAGCCTATAGTAGTAAAACTGGCAAAGGTCAATGACAAAGAAAAAATACTAAGGGCAACAAGAGGAAAAATAAAATAACGTAGAAAGGAAGTCCTATCAGGCTCTCAGCTGATTTCTCAGCAGAAACTTTACAGGCTAGGAGAGAGTGGAATGATATAGTCAAAATTCTGAAAGACAAAAACTTTCAGCCAAGAATACTCTATACAGCGAAATATCCTTCAGATATAATGGAGAAATAATAACCATCCCAGATAAATAAAAGCTAAGGGAGTTCATTGCAACAAGACCCCCACTACAAGAAATGCTCAAGAAGGCCCTCATGCCTGGAAAAAAAAAAGAGAGAGAGAAAGGGGATACAAAGCTTTGAGCAAGGAGAAAAATAGCAGAAAAATCACAGCTCTCTATCAAAATAGGTCAACAAACATTTAATTACAACACCAAAGATTAAGGGAAGAAAAACACGAGAAATAAATATAACCTCACAAACTTACAACACAAAATGGAATAAGTTGTGACAATAATGACTTAGAAAGGGAAGAGGAAAGGGATGGAATCGACTTAGTTTAAGGAAATAAGAGGTCATTAGAAAATGGACTATCTCATCTGAGATGTTTTATACAAACCTCACGGTAACCACTAAACAAATAATCAGAACAGAGACACAAACAGAAAACTAAGAAAACCATCATACAGAACTACCCAACTGAATGGGCAGTCCGAAACACAGGACTAGAAACAAAGGAAATGCAAAAGAACCAGAAAATGAGCAATAAAATAGCAACATTAAGCCCTCATATATCAATAATCACTGTAAATGTAAATGGATTGAAATCTCCAATCTAAAGACACAGAGTGGCGGGATGGATTAAAAAACAAGATTCAACAATATGCTGCCTCCAGGAAACACGTCAGTCCTAAAGACAAACACAGGCTCAGAGTGAAAGGATGGAAGACAATACTCCAAGCTAATGGCAAACAAAAGAAAGCAGGTGTTGCCACACTTATATCAGACAAAGTAGACTGCAAGATAAAACAGGCAATGAGAGACACAGAGGAGCAATATATAAGGATAAAAGAGGTACTCCATCAAGAAGACATATCACTTATAAATATATATGCACCCAACACAGGAGCACCAAAATACATAAAGCGACTATTAACAAATCTAAAAGGAGATATTAACAACAACACTGTAATAGCAGGGGATCTCAACACCCCACTTACGTCAATGGATAGACCATCCAGACAGAAAGTCAATAAGGAAATGGTGGACTTACATGAAAAACTAGATAGGACAGACTTAATAGATATAGAGAGAGCCTCCATCCAAACACAGCAGATTACACATTCTTCTCAAGTGTGCATGGAACATTCTCAAGGATAGATCATATGTTGGGAAACAAGGCAAGCATCTATAAATTTAAGAAGACTGAAATCATAATAAGTATCTTCTCCGACCATAATGCTATGAAACTATAAATCAACTACAAGAAAAAAACTGGGAAAGTGACAAAGATGTGGAGACTAAACAACGTGCTACTGAACAACCAATGGATCACTGATGAAATTAAAGGAGAAATCAAAAAATATCTGGAGACAAATGAAAATACACCATATCAACTCATGGGATGTAGCAAAAGCAGTTGTGAGAGGGAAACTCATCGCAATACAGGCCCACCTTAACAAACATGAAAAATCCCAAATAAGCAACCTTAAACTACACCTAACAGAATTAGAAAAAGAAGATCAAACAAAGCCCAAAGCAGAAGGAGGGAAATAATAAAAATCAGAGCAGAAACAAATGAAATTGAAACCAAAAAAAGAGTGGTAAGGATCAATGAAACAAAGAGCTGGTTCTTTGAGAAGATAAACAAAATTGACAAACCCTTAGGCCAGACTCACTAAGAAAAAAAGAGAGTACTCAAGTAAACAAAATTAGAAATGAAAGAGGAGAAATTACAATCGATACCACGGAAATACAAAGGATTATAAGAGAATACTATGAAAAACTCTATGCCAACAAATTGGACAACCTAGAGGAAATGGATAAATTCTTAAACTCATACGACCTCCCAAAACTGAATCAAGAAATAGAGAATCTGAATAGACCAATCACTAGTAAAGAGATTGAAACAGTAATCAAAAACCTCCCCCAAAATAAAAGCCCAGGACCAGATGGCTTCTCTGGAGAATTTTATCAAACATTGAAAGAAGATTTTAATACTTACCCTCTCAAACTATTCCAAGAAACAGAGGAAGACGGAACACTTCCTAACATATTCTACGAGGCCAACATCACCCTGATACCAAAGCCAGACAAGGACAATACAAAGAAGGAAAATTACAGGCCAATACTGCTGATGAATATAGATGCAAAAATCCTCAACAAAATATTGGCAAACGAATACAGCAATACATTAAAAAGATCATACACCATGAACAAATGGGATTTATACCAGGGACACAGGGATGGTTCAACACACGCAAATCAATCAATGTGATACACCACATTAACAGAACGAGGAGTAAAATCCACATGATCATCTCAATAGATGCAGAGAAAGCATTCGACAAGACCCAACATCGATTTATAATAAAAACTCTCAAAAAAATGGATATAGATGGGGCCGGCCCGGTGGCATAGTGGTTAAGTTCAGATGTTCTGCT
Organism: Tapirus indicus; assembly: GCA_031878705.1. NCBI lineage: Eukaryota > Metazoa > Chordata > Mammalia > Perissodactyla > Tapiridae > Tapirus > Tapirus indicus. The sequence goes on from CM062917.1 coordinate 58,958,543, forward strand.
TTGGCAGCCTGGGATTCGCTGGTTCAGATCCCAGGCATGGACCTACGCACCTCTCATCAAGCCATGCTGGCTACACCCCATATACAAAATAGAGGAAGATGGCACAGATGTTAGCTCAGGGCTAATCTTCCTCACACACACACACACACAAAAATGGGTATAGAAGAAAAGTACCTCAACATAATAAAGGCTATATATGACAAACCCACAGCCAACATCATATTCAACAGGGAAAAACTAAAAGCCTTCCCTCTGAGAACAGGAACAAGACAAGGGTCACTCTTATTCAACATAGTACGGGAGGTTTTGGCCAGAGCAATCAGGCAAGAAGAAGGAATCAAAACAGGCAACAAAGAAGTGAAACTCTTGCTGTTTGCAGATGACATGATTTTATACATAGAAAACGCTAAAGAATCCATTGGAAAACTATTAGAAATAATCAACAACTACAGCAAAGTTGCAGGGCAAAAAAATCAGTTGCATTTCTATACTCTAATAAGGAACAGAAAGAGAACTCAAGAAGACAATCCCATTTACAATCATAACAAAAAGAATAAAATATCTAGGAATAAACTTAACCAAGGAGGTTAAAGACCTATACAATGAAAACTATAAGATATTATTGAAAGAAATCGATGATGACATAAAGAAATGGAAAAATATCCCATGCACATGGATTGGAAGAATAAATAGAGTTAAAATGTTCACACTACCTAAAGCAATCTACAGATTCAATGCAATCCCAATGACATTCTTCACGGAAATAGAACAAACAATACTAAAATTCATCTGGGGCAGCAAAAGACCCCAAATAGCTAAAGCAATCCTGAGAAAAAAGAACAAAGCTGGAGGCATCACAATCCCTGACTACAAAATATACCACAAAGCTATAGTAATCAAAACAGCATGGTACTGATACAAAAACAGACACACAGATCAACAGAACAGAATTGAAAGCCCAGAAATAAAACCACACATCTACAGACAACTAATCTTCAACAAAGGAGCTAAGAACATACAATGGAGAAAGGAAAGTCTCTTCAATAAATGGTGCTGGGAAAACTGGACAGCCACATGCAAAAGAATGAAAGCAAACCATTCTCTTTCACCATAAACAAAAATCAACTCAAAATGGATCAAAGACTTGAAGGTAAGACCTGAAACTATAAAACTCCTGGAAGAAAATATAGGCAGTACACTCTGACATCAGTCATAGAGGGATCTTTTCAAATTCCATGTCTACTCAGAAAAGAGAAACAAAAGAAAATACAAACAAGTGGGACTTCATCAGACTGAAGAGCTTCTGGCAAGGCAAATGAAACCAGGATCAAAATGAAAAGACAACCCACCAGCTGGGAGAAAATATTTGCAAATCATATATCTGACAAGGGGTTAATCTCTATAATATATAAAGAACTCACACAATGGAACAACAAAAAAACAAGCAACCCAATCAAAAAATGGGCAGAGGATATTAACAGACATTTTTCCAAGGAAGATATACAGATGGCCAATAGGCACATGAAAAGATGTTCAACATCACTAATCATCAGGGAAATGCAAATCAAAACTACACTAAAATATCACCTTACACCCATTAGAATGGCTATAATCACCAAGACAAAAATTAACAAATGTTGGAGAGGATGTAGAGAAACAGGAACCCTAATTCACTGCTGGTGGGAATGCAAACTGGTGCAGCCTCTATGGAAAACAGTAAGGAGATTCCTCAAAAAAATTAAAAATAGAAATACCTTATGATCCAGCAATCCCACTACTGGGTATTTATCCAAAGATCCTGAAACTGACAATCCAAAGAGGCTTATGCACCCCTATGTTCATTGCAGCATTATTCACCATAGCCAAGAAGTGGAAGCAACCCAAGTGTCCCTTGACTGATAAATTGCATAAAGAAAATGTGGTATATAAATACCATGGAATACTACTCGGCCATAAAAAAAAGGACAAAATTTTCCCATTTGCAACAACATGGATGGACCTGGTGGGTATTATGTTAAGCACAACAAGCCACAGAGAGAAAGACAAAACATCACAGGATTTCACTCGTATGTGGAATATAAACTAACACATGGACAGAGAGAACAGTTTGGTGGTTACCAGGGGGAAGGGGGTTGGGGGGTGGGCACAAGGGATGAAGGGATGCATTTATACGGTGACAGACAAACAATAATGTACAAATAAAATTTCACAGTGTTATACACTATTGACATCAATAACTTTAAAAAAAGAAAAGAAAAAAAGGATCAAGTACTAGCAACACTTTCTCCAGGAATCCTCCCTCTCAATCTACCTCATCCAGTCTACGCCTTCCACACTCCTTTTCTTTGCTCCAGAACACACTGCTAGCACTGCTTGCACCTGCTGTGTTTTAATTACCTATGCGAGTGTCTGTCTGCCCCAATACTTTGTGAGCTCCAGCATTTAACACAACATAGGGCATACGGGAAGCACTCAGATGTTTACTTAATAAAGTAATTAGTCTCTTTTATGTTCTCAGCATGTTGTATACTGCTGGTAAGACAACGATTAGAAGAAATGAACCTAGCCCTTAGCCTTAAATTCTAATTGAAGAAACAAAGAAAGGGAATCCAAATTTTATTTGAGTTCCTGTGGCTTTAGGAACTTTCACATACATTAACTTACCTTAGCACGTTCTGTGAGAAAGGAAGTATGTTTCTATCTTCACAAACAGGGAAATTAAGGCTCAGAGAACTGAAGTAACTCACTCTAAGTCACATAGCAAGTTGGGGGTAGCGCTGGGATGTTTGATTCACAACACCTATTCTTTCGACTAAACTCCCCTTTATGTATACACACAAAAAAGAGAGTACATTTATGCCAAGAACAGTGTGGTTAAAGATAACAGCAGAAGTATGGGGCCTGTTACGAGAGTGGCAAGAGGACTGGCCTGGTGGGAGCAGTTTCTGTGAAGGAGCTCAATGGAAAAGACACTGAAAGACAAGGTGGGCTCTGAACTGAATGTCAACTGAATGCCAAGCTGAGGAGTTCAGACTTGATGTGGGAGTCATTACTAACTCCAAAGCCAAGAAGTGACAGAACTGGGGCTAAGAGGACTAAGGGCAGGAATATGAACAATAAAATGCCAGACAGGTTTTGATCATTCCCTCATGTGTGTTCCTACAGCATCTTGTACTTATACCCATGTGTACATGTTCCCCTAGTTCATTTGTTATAGTTATTCAGTTTCCATACCAGATTGATGAAGAGGAGAGATTTGTTCATAAAGTGTTTAATAGACTATCTTGCAAAAACTACCATAAAGAAATATTTGTTGACTTGATTTAGCTATAGTTGGGAATGAATGGAAGAAGGGGGAGGAGCTAAAAGCAGACACAAAGGAGTGAGGGCCTGAACGTGAAGCCGGGTACCTGAGGGTTGCTGTAGATATTCAAGAAGAACATGATTGCCTTTCAACCTTGTTCCCAACGCAGTCACAGATAAAAAGAAGTTAATCTTGTCAATTTGCTGTTTTCCTGTTTAACTTGAGGGGTGACTTATGGGTCTCAAGGATTTGTGAGCTTGTTTTGTAGAATAAAGAGAATGCCTTCAGGGACATTGCGATCACCAGATGACCAGCTACTGTTGACCTCCAGAAGTCAGATTGCCCAAGGGCTTCTCTGGAATGAACGATACACATTACCCCTTTGTTTCTCTGAAACTCCTCCTGCCACGCCCCTTAGCTCTCTAAAAGCTCCCTGCTTTTTCCTCCTGTTAAGACAGATTTAAGAAAACCCATTCTTCCATCTTTTCATTTTGGCCAATTCGAATAAACCTTTCTCCACCTCCAAGCACCTGATGTCTCAGTGATTGGTTTATTGCGTATAAAGCACAAGAATTTGAGATTAAGAGGTTTGGTATCAAATGCAGGATGATTCATAAAACACAACATGTCTGCATTAGAACACAGTTTTGAGCACTGAGGAGCTATAGCAAGCCTATTCACTGAATAAAACGGCAGAAGAGAGAGGCGTCAAATGGTCTGTGGTAAATATAAGTATAAATAGCCAAAGGTAAGAAACAACAAAAATTAGAAATTCCTATTTCTGAGGCAAGAGGAGAACTGAGGCAAATTTGGAAGCATTTGAAGAAAGAATTCTTACCCCTATTCCTCCTGGTAAGCACAATTAAAAATCCTGGATATCAGATTAAAAAAAAAGACAAGAGACTCTTGATAGGCAGAGAGAAGGCAGATGGGTTAGGGACTTCGGGGTCTGAGGACAACACCGTCTTGAGCCGCCTGAGTTTTCTTTTTGCGTCTACATTACAGATGTGGAGCCCAAGAAGCCAGAAGTACAGAAACACCGATGGACGCAGATAAAAGAGAAAACCCAACACATAAGCCTGCTCTCTCCAGCCAAAGGACCAATGGGAAAGAGGATGCCCTGAGAGAAAACGTTTAGATAATAATGGTCTACTCCAGCCAAACACCACAGAAATATCTATGGCCCCAGCCCCATTCACACCAGTAAGTGGACAGAAAGCCAATCAGCGGTGCTGTTGGGTCAGATTTGGTCAGCTAGGAAAGTGAATGCAAAGGGGCACAAGAGAATTTTGAAGGTGATAAAATGTTCTATATTATGGTTGTGGTGGTAGTTTCATAGGTATACACAGTTGTCAAAACGCAAAGAACTGTACACTTTAAACCAGGTGCATTTTACAGCATGTAAATTATATATCAATAAGGTAAAAAAAAAAAACAAAACAAGCTTTTTGAAAGAAATTGACAAGCTGACCCTAAAATTCGTAGAAATGCAAAGAACTTAGAACAGTCACAATCATTGTGAAAAAAGAACAAAGTTATTAAAGCTAAAGTAATCAAGACATTATGGTATTTAAGATAAACAGATTAGTAGAACAAAAAAAAAAAATTCAAAGACAGACCCACATGTATATAGCCAACTGATTTTCAACAAATGTTCCAAAGGAATTCACTGGGGAAAGGAGAGTCTTCAACAAACTGTGCTAAAGAGCCATGTGGAAAAAAAGAAAAGCTCAGCCCCTTCCGCCACATCATCCACAAAATGTAATTCATTATAAATCATAGACCTGAAACTTAAAAATGTAAAACTTCTAAAATAAAACATACTTTTGAGACTTTAGGGTAAGTAAGAATTTTCTACATGAGACCAGAAAGCACTAACCATAAAATTAAAAGCTGACAAATTGAACTTTATCAAAAGTAAAAACTTCTGCTTATCAAAAGACACTATTAAGAAAATGAATAGTCAAGCTAACGACTTGGAGAACACCACTTATCAAGCCATGCAGAGGCGGCATCCCGCATACAGCAACTAGAGGATGCTCAACTATGACATACAAGTATCTACTGGGGCCTTGGGGAGAAAAAAGCAAAGAAAAAAAAAGGAGGAAGATTGGCAACAGATGTTAGCTCAGGGCCAATCTTCCTCAAAAAAAAAAAAAAAGGAATTCCTACAATTCAATTTAAAAAAGACAAACAATCCAAAACAAAAATGGGCAAAAGAGTTGAGCAAACAACTTACAAATGAAAATAATACAAATGATCAATAAGCCCATGACAAAAGCTCCATATCACTAAACATCAAAGAAATGCAAATTAAAAGCACAATGAGCTATCAATAGACACCATCTAAACAGGTTACAATTTTAAAAGAACAATTCCTAATGTTAGTGAGGATGTGGGGCACCAGAAAGTTTAATACACAGCTTGGGAATGTGAAGTTTAACCACTTTGGAAAAGTGTTTGGCAGTATCTTTTAGTTAAATACACCCTTACCACATGACCTAGTAATTCCAAACCTCCTGAGGATTTACCCGAGAAATGGAAACGTACATTCACAAAAAGACTTATGATCAGAGTAACTTTATTCATAACAGCTAAAAACTAGAAACACCTACATTTCCATCAACAAGAGACTGGATAAACAAACTGTAATATATTCATACAATGGAATATTAGCATTTTTTGAAAGGAACGACTCATACACACAACAAAACAGATGCATTTCAAGACAGCACACCCAGACACAATAGAGTACATACTGTATGATTCTATTTATATGAAGTTCTAGAACTGGCAAACTCATCTCCATGTCAAAAGAATTTAGAACTGTGGTTGTAGGGGTGTGAGGAAGAGGCAGGGAATGAATACAAAGTAGCAGGAGAGAACTTTCTGCAGTGATGGCTATGTTCTATATTCTTGATGGGCATGTGGGCTGTAAGTATGCATACATTTGTTAAAACTTATTAAACTGTGCGTTTCGCTGAATATAAATTTATCTCAGTAAAATCTCTCAGAAAGGAAAACAGCCATGGATGCTATATAGAGGGACTGTGATCGTGAGCAATTAAACGATATGGATCTTCCTTTTCAAATCTGCTACTCCCACGTTTACAGTCAATGCCCCACTACCTCTCATACCCAAAATCACCAAAATAGGAATGTCTATTTCCAGTCTTTCCCAAATGAAAGTCTGTGGCTGGTTCCTGTATAAAAGAACAATTTCTCTCCAGAGAGAACTGAAGGTAAAAAATGTTACTTCTGCAATATCTAACAAAAAGTATTAAAAGTGTAAAGCAAAAAAACACATATCCAGAATTTAACTTTAAAACAAAAAACAATTATACCTTCGAAATTGAATAATATTTCAAGTAAAAAGAAGTTATGACAGTTACAATCAAGGTAGAACAAAAAAAAGTTTCATAAAACTAGACTCGAACTTAACTAAACAATGGTTTAAAAACATTCACTTCTCCAAAAAACCAGGATATACATTGTTCTTAAATCTTTTCTGCTCATGTACCAGTATTAATCAGCACACACAATAAGAATCACTCACCCATGCAAAAGGACAAAGCAATATAAGTAGGGAAGAAAGATTGCTAAATTAAAGTCTCCTGAAATGAGCTTTTGAGAATAAATCTAATGTTTATTAAACTTGATAATATCTACACAGAAAAAGGCCTATTCCAGAAAACCAAGAACTTGCTTAACTAGTTTACAAGTTAAACAAATTCAGTATTTTATTAATAAATACCAGACTAAAATTCACTGAAAAAAGCTTTTCCTCATTCTTATGGTTTTTAAAAATAATCTGTAAATTAAAAGTCTGTAACCTAAATCTCTACAAGGGAATCCAAATACTGGCTCATTAATACATTACACACTGAACAGTAACCAGTATTAACCTACTATTTGGCAATGTTATATCTGTAAGCAGTGTTTGCATACATAATACATTCTGGTTCTTCAAACGATATGGAAAGAAATTTTTCCAGAATTAAAGAAGAGTGTCCAGCTCATAAGGGACCACTAAGCAGCCCACACAATAAATGAAGAGACGCACCACGAAGCACATTATGACATTTCAGAGCACAGGGGATAGAAAGACGATACCAAAAGATCCCTGTGGAGCGGGGAACAGGGTAAACAGTTACAAACAAAGGGTCAGGACCAACTTGCAAACAGGAACACTGGAAACTTGAAGACAATAAGGGGATATCTTCAAAACTCTGAATGAAAGTTCCACCTGTTTAAGTGTAAAAGTAGAATAAAGACATTTTCAGACACACAGTTGCAAGAAATGTACTTCTCATACGTGTTCTCAAGAATCCTGGACTTGAGATGCAACCCTGGAAAAACAGGCCTGTGACCTCCCAGTGACACAGTCCTTGGGAAGAAGAGCTCCCACGGACAATGGAAAGACATCTGACTGTGTGGAAAAGAGCAGAAAGATGTGTTCAGCAGTTGTTGGTGCTCTTGGAATAAATTTGTCATAAGAACAGAGTAAAAAAACCAAACAAAAATAAGAGATAACCATCAAGTCTAAGAAAAAGAAAAAGGTAGGTGACAAAATGAAATTGCAGTCTACTGCCTGGCTCAGCATTACACAATATTTGTCTAATTACCGCAATGAAAACAATGAATACTGATTTAATCAAACACTGTGATGGGCACGATCACAAAGGACTGAAGGCAGGAACTCGGGGAAGGATAGGAGGGACCTAAATCCTCATCTACCATGACAGCTAGTTAACAGACAACATCCAAGACTGGTATATGAAAAAATGACAGTTTAAGTATATTATGTAGAAATAAGGAAATAAATACTAAAAGAAAAAACTAAGACTGAGAGGGGTGCAAGAATGAGGTAGGGAATAGCGTTTTCTATTCTAAGTCTCCCAGTACTGTGCTGGAGTCCTCAAGACCACCCCCAGGATCAATGATTCGCTAGAAGGATTCACATAACTCAGCATACAGTCATACTCATGCTAAGATTCATTACAGTGAAAGGACACAAAGCAAAAACAGCAAAGGAAAAGGCACATGGGGTGAAGTCTGGAGGAAACCGGGCACAAGCTTCCAAGAGTCCTCTGCAGCGGAGTCACAGGGACCAGCTGAATTCTTCCAGCAACAGTAACAACACATGTGAAGTACCTTCGGCAGGCAGCTCCTTAGCCTCAGAGCCCAAGGTCTTTGTGGAGCCTGATGACGTAGGCATCCTCTGCCTAGCATGTACCAAAATTCCAGACTCCCAGAGAGAAAGCAGGTGTTCAGCACAAACCACATGGCTTTTATAAACAGTTTAGGCACAGTGAGCCATTCTTATCATTCAGGAAAAGTTTTATCTACTGTAGGGAACCTTAGTAGTCAAGGTCCCAGATGGCAGCCTAGGGCCAACTTGTAAGCAGGCCTTTCCAAGGACGGCAGTCTCAGGCCAGCTACTCTCACTCTTTGTGCACAAGCAATATGTGATTTCTTAAACCTTCCTTATGAATTACTCTGATAAAATATAAGAACATTTAAAAAAAAGAAAATCATGTCTCAAAAGAAGGAAGATTGCAAATCTTATTTTAAAATCAAAGAGAAAAAGGGATTTCTCTTCAAATATGAATATTACTAACCAAGACAAAAAAAGATTTCGGTTTACAGGCTGAAACAGGACAGAAATAATGCTTCAGACTAAGCAGATAAGGTTAGGGGTTTCATATCATCAACACTGAAATCCTCTCCATGGTAATACGTTTGAGGTTTACAACCTATACCCAGTAAGTGCAAACTAGTATTCACATTCACAGGCTTGAAAATAATTTCTCATGCACATCCCCACAGACCAACTGTCATCCAATTTAGTTGTTATATAATTAGTCCTTTCCAATTTACTAACATTTGTTTAGGGCTGTATTTTAATAGAGATTTTACTCTTTTTATTTGGGTTATTGTTTCTTTTATGTGCCCTAATTACACATCATTAGACTTAATTTCTATTTTAGTTTCTCTGCTACCCCCAGGTGCTTATCCAAACAAATAAGCTTTTAGTTAGAGTCCCATATGCTACTCACAGAAATTCACTCAATGACATTTCATGTTTTCCAGTCAGCTTTCCAACACCCTCAGTGTCACTGATTAAAACAATATGGATAAGACAAGATATATGTGTATCAGGAGCTGAGAAAAAGTGAAATTCTACAAATATGAACGCCTTTTTAATGCTGACAACAACTATTAAATGACTAATGACAAGCAAAGACAAAAATTAACAAGTTATTTTAGGAAATAACTTGACATAATGTAATATATAAAGTCAACCACCAGATGAAACTAAAATCTAAAGAGCACAGATTATGTGCATTATTTCAAGTGAAAGTTCAAATTGAGGATTAGAACATCAGATGTTGGAAAATGAGCAGCCAAGACAAATAGCACCTAGGAGATAGAAATAATTCCACCTACTGCCGACAAGGGAAAGGCTGGGAGAGAAACAACTCACTTCAACAAACAGCTGCCAAGTCAAAGAGTATATCTGTATAGTATGTATCAGGGGGAAAACCCACCTTGGGTTCTTACCTTTAAACAAAATCAAAAGAGCTATCACTAACAATCACTCTAATACAGAAGACCAAAAACAGTTTTCTCATATCATTTGGTACTTAGTGAAAAAGAACATTTTTAAAGGGATGGTATATCCTTGGGGGCTGGGGTGAGATCCCTTTCCTGCTGCATTTCATAATCACATCTATTCTCAAGTAAATCTTAAATCAGAATTTAACTGGGGAGGAAGGACCAACAAACTCTATTTAATAATGACAATTAAAAAAGCGCACCACTGGTTACAACTAAAATTGGACAGAAGGATCTAGTGCATGGTCCCAACAATGCACTGAGGCACCCAGGGCGCCATAGGCAGGCTCGCAGTGGAGCACAGGGGTCTTAAACTCGAGGGAAACAGCAGTACTCGACATCTGTTGGACTCTACACAAACTACTAGCTACAAGCAATTCAGTTTCAACATTAGATTACACTAGGTTCCTTTCAATGACATATCTTTGTGAAGCTGGGTTTTCTGGGTAGCAATAATAATTTTTTAAAAAGTACCACATGAAAATCAACATGGAACAAAAAACGAGGTTGGTGATGTCCAATCTGACTGCACGGTATCAGAAGCTGTGTAGTGTCCAACAAGCACACACAAACCGTTCATTTTAATTGAATGAAATTAAAAATTTTTTTTCTCCTTTAACTTGTGTATTATCATTTCAAATGGCTACTAAATTACTAAAACATAAATATGTGTTAAGTTGTGTGAACCTAACAGCATAATACATGGAATTATTAGGTATTTCCATTTGGCTGACACCAGGCCTAAAAGCAGGATACGTACAAGATGAGACTGAAACATCACAGCAAAAAAAAAGTAAGAAATTACGAAAGATGCTTGGAAACAAGGCAAAAGGACTCAAGAGGGAACTAGAAGAAGCTCCCACTGGCCAAAGAGCACAACATGAGCTCCAATAAAAATAACTGCAATGAACTAAAATGTATCAAGTATATTTAAATCCATGAGTTCATAATGATACTCAAAATTAAAATTCATTGGTCACTTTGGAAGATGCTAGAGAACCATGTAATTATTCTGAATAGCTGGTAAATAAAGGGGAAAAAAATCCCATTTATCCTGAACTTCTTATATAAAGTGTTGATGCACCCGTTTCTCTTTATCAAAATCTTCCAGCTAATAAATAAAAAAATGAAAGAATATCACCACTTAATAAGCAATTCAAGAATGGATTCTGGCAATGATCACCAATGGCTGCCAATATTGCAAAAAAAAAAAAGAGAGAGACAGAGAGAACCACACCTTATACTACTTGATGGATGCACACATCAGCCTTGCAAAAATAAAAAAATAAGACCTTAATCTGATCAAGCTTCAAAATCTATAGGACATACAATTTAGTTTCTTTAGTTAATACTTTACAAGGAAAAACAAAGGGGAAGGAGGAAGAGTGGGAGGGCGAACATAAAAATCAAGAGAGTTAAGACCAAAAGAAGGACAACATAAGCCACAGACGAGGACAAAGTATTTGTAAAAGACATATCTGATAAAAGACTGTTATCCAAGACACTGATAACACCAAATGCTGAGAAGTATGTGGAGCAACAGGACGGTACAGGCACTTTGGAAGAGTTTGGTGGTTTCTTACAAAACTAAACATGCTCTTTCCTACAATCCAGCAATAATGCTCCTTAGTATTTTGATGCTTATCCAAGTTCATTGAGAACTTACGTCCACACAAAAACTTGCATGATGTTTATAGCAGCTTTATTCATAATTACCAAAACTTGGAGGAACCAAAATGTCCTTCATTAGGTGAATGGATGAACAAACTGCGGTACATCCAGACAATGGAATATTATTCTGTGCTAAAAAGAAATGAGCTATCAAGTCATGAAGAGACATGAAAGAAATTTAAATGCACATTACTAAGTGAAATAAGCCAGTGTGAAAGGCTATATGTGATTCCAACTATATGACATTCTGGAAAAGGCAAAACTGTGGAGACAGTAAAAAGATCAGTGGTTGCCAGGGGTTGAGGGGGAGAAAAAAGGGAGAGAGGGATGAACAGGCAGAGCACAGAGGATTTTTAGGTCAGTAAAAATACTCTGTATGAAATTACAATGATGGATACATGTCATTACACATTTGTCCAAACCCACAGAATGTACAACACCAAAAGTGAACCATTATATAAATTATGGACTTTGGGTGATAATGATGTGTCAATATTGGTTCATCAATTGTAACAAACGGACCACTCTGGTGGGGGATGTTGATAATGGGGGAAGCTATGCATACGTGGGGGCAGGCGGTATATGGGAAATCTCTGTACCTTTCCCTTAATTTTGCTCTGAACCTAAAACTGCTCCAAAAAAATAAAAGTCTTATTTAAAAAAAAAAAAAAGTAACCTGAGGAAACTTAAGAAAGCAAAATCTAATGTCATAATATGCTCTTTTAAAAAAAATGTTAAACTTAGTTGAAAAACTTAGAACGCTATCTGCTGCTTTTCAATTGTTTGTTACCATACTGGTGGGATAATAAAATGCACTGAAGTGAACTTTTTCTTCAGTTTTATATTTGCACTTTCTTTTCCCATAATTTTCCCAAGCAGAAAGGCAAAGTTCCTAATTCACCATTCCTATTTTAGGAGAAATACTGAAAATTGTTATCTTAAATATACAGCTTCAATTTATGAATTTTCCTTGAAAAGCTTTCTTCCAGTAGGGGAGAGGGGAGCTTTCTTCCCTCATCTCCACTCTCTCCCTCTTTTTTCTTGACAGCAGTTCCTTATCCAAATATATTTATCTAAAGGCACCTACCAGTGGCAGGTTGGTAAAAAATGTGAATTTATAAAAAGATTAAGGGGAGAGTCCAAGTCACACAAAAACACTGTTTTTATAACTGACAAACCTGATTTTTAAACAATGGCAATTGTATGCAGTTTTATTCTCAATCTATTATAATACCTGGCTCTCAATTTTTAGTGCTTTTGAATTAATTCAACCTTCAATTGATAATGAACTGCCATGCTTCATCACATCATGGTACCAGCTCTGAAAGCAGTGCCAAATGAGTTCTACTAGTATTTTTATTTTCAATAACCTCTTACGCAAAAGCTTCATATTTAAATATCTGTACAACCTTTCAAGGTGATCGGTTTTAAGGACTTCACTCAAACATAAAGAAGCAAGCCTAGTGCCTGTAGTAAGAACTCAAGTACTGATTCCCTTCCTCCGTGTATCACGTTATGACTGTTTAGAATAGAATGTATACATCATTACTGGTATGTAGATAAAATATCTCTGGAAGGATATACAAAAAAATATTGAGTTTTTATTCCTTCTGCGGTATCTTGAAGGGCTGAGGAAAAAGGGTGGAGGAGATGTACTTTTTACCTGTATGTACCATGGGTAAGTATTATTTTTTTCAAAAAATAAATATTAAATTCTTTTAACTAAAAACACAGTCATATTATTTCTGTCTCACCCAGACCCCCATCCCTCTATAAAGAAACTGAGAAATGCACTGATGGAGAGAGAATTTGGCAAACAGGAAGTCTACAAGCTTTGGAGCCTGACAGATGATCTGGGTTCAAACCTTATTTCCGACTGGAACACAGCCGTGGGTTTTGACTAAGTGCCATCACCTTTCACAGACTAGGTTTTCTTATCTGTAAAACAGGATACTGACATCTATCTGGCAAGGTACTGCCAAGATTAAACAAAATGGTATTCCTGCCACACAGCAGGTACTTAGTGGGTAGTAATAATAGTAATTATTATTCAATATTTAATTGTGCTATTAACTATATGAAAGAGTAAAAAAATATCTGGATAAAACCTGAGATTTTCTAACCTATATTTCCCCCTGATATAAGAGTCTGAAAAAGGAGAAGTTTTATTGCTTTTTCTTTCCTTGATTCTCCATTTGAAAAGACTCTCAGAAAAATTTAACTACATTTTTAAAACACCATAAACAAATTCAAAAATCCAACAAGAAGCTTGGAAAAAAATACTGGCACTGGACATGACAAATATTTTACAAAATTAATAAAAGAGAAAAACAGAAAAATCATAGAGGATATGAACATGAAGCACACTAAATAGATATTTAAAAAATAAAAGAATAACTAATTAAAGAGATACTCTTATTAATCACCCATCCATTTTCTGAAGATTAACAAGTTTGATAACCAATGTTGGGAGGATGTGAAGAAAGAGACAACCTCATCCATTACTGGCAAAAGTGTAAACTGATACATCTAGAACAGCAATTTGGCAATATCTACCAAAAATTAATATTCTGACCTAGCAATTCCATTATTAAAACTTTATCTCCCAAATATACAAAAGTAGGCAAAGACATTTAGTAGGATTGAAGCACTGTTTACAATAGCGAAAAAACCTTTATTATACTGCATCTCTATAAGCATCTAAAATCCTTTAGAAATGAAGCAAGAAGAGAGAAAAAGAAAACACTGACCCAACTATATGCTGTCTGCAATAAATTCACTTGAATGACAGTGATACTAGTAACTTAAAAATAAATGGAGTAAGAAATAAATACATGGAGTGACGTCAAAAATGGTAGAACAAAGAACTCCAAAAATCCACCACTCCAAAAAAGCACCTAAAAAACTGTCAGAATCAACTTTTTCAGAACACTGGAAACTAACCAAAAGCTTTCAATCCAGGCAGTGCTCATTCAAAAAAACAGCTGAACCTTGGTAAGAACAGAGAGCTTTGTGGCATTTAACTTACTCTAGTCCTATCCTGGGCTCCCCATATCAGTGGCAGCCTTGAAAATGACAGCCCATGTTCCCAATACTGGTGCAGTAGAGCAAACCTCATTTGCAAACAAATTGAAATCATTTGTTTTGACCTATCCAGTGGCTCCCTGGAAGACCTACCAAAAAGGCTTGTTTTATCACACCTAATGCTGCTAACTTGAAACTCCCCCAGAGCTAAAGCCACTATGGGGCACAAGAAGTGTTCTGTCAAAAATATTTACAGTCTGGTGCCAGCCCCAAGGCCTAGTGGTTGGGTTCAGCGCTCTCCACTTCGGCGGCTCAGGTTTGGTTCCCGGGTGCGGACCTACATCACTTGTAGGTGGCCATGCTGTGGCGATGACCCACATACAACATAGGGGAAGACTGGTACAGACGTTAGCTCAGGGCAAATCTTTCTCAACAAAATTTTTGAAAAATATTTACAGTCAGATGTTTTAGCTGCTGCTGCCTGAAGCAATGGACAACAGTTGGGGCCAACAACACACTGACCAAAAATCTTGAGCAGAAAGGCTGAGCAATGAGATGTTTTGGGGAATAAGGACTTTGAACAGCTTCAACATACTCCTGAGAATCTAGAACACAGCATGCCCAAGGCCATGCACAGGATCAGGAAAGACCCAAGAAAGCTCACAGTTTCACCTCTGGTGACCTTGAGGCATTTGAACAAACAGGAAATGAAGGGTAAGGCAGTGTAGTAAAATGGCTGAGTGCTAAAGGTACAGATCTTCCTCAACTTACGATGGGGTTATGTCCCGATAAACCCATCTTAGGTTGAAAATATTGTAAGTTGAAATGCATTTAAGGCACCTAACCTACCAAAATCATAGCTTAGTCTGCCCTACCTTAGGCATGCTCAGAACACTTACATTAGCCTATAGTTGGGCAAAATCATCTAATACAACACCTATTTTATAATAAAGTGTTGAATATCTCATGTAATTTATTGACTACTGTACTTACAAGGAAAACAGAATGACTGTCTGGGTACAGAATGGTTGTGTCGGTTGTTTACCATGGTGCTCACACGGCTAACTGGGAGCTACGGCTTGCTGCTGCTGCCCAACATCATGAGAGGGTATGGAATCACATATCACTAGCCTGGGAAAAAATAAAAATTCAAAGTACGTACTTTCTACTGAATGTGTATCGCTTTTGCACCATCATAAAGATGAAAAATCATAAGTCAAAACTATCATTAAGTCAAGGACCCCAACGGATGCACAATGTCCCTCTGAAGATATCAGGAGGTGCTTTTGGTTACAATGTTTAGGGAAATCTGTCTAATCATTAGCTGACCACTAAGCTAAGAGAACACAGCACACAGGACAAAGAACATAGATTTTACAAAATTAGTTGAGAAAAGTTACTAAAGAAACTAACGATAGATAAACAAGCAGCAATAACATCCCTGGAAACAGAGGAGAATGTGATTTCCAGAGTTGCCATATTATAACATTTAAAATGTCCAATTTCAACAAAAAAATTCCATGGATGCCAAGAAACAAGAAATGGCCCTATATGACAAACCTACAGCAAACATCCTACTCAACGGGGAAAAAGTGAAAGCCATTCCTTTGAGGACAGGAACAAGACAAGGCTGCCCACTCTCACTGCTCTTATTCAACATAGCACTGGAAGTTCTGGCCAGAGCAATTAGGCAAGAAAAAGGAATAAAAGGACTTCAAATAGGCAACGAAGAAGTGAAACTCTCACTATTTGCAGACGACATGATCTTATACATAGAAAACACAAAAAATTCCATCGGAAAACTACTAGAAATAATCAACAACTACAGTAAAGTGGCAGAGTATAAAATCAACTTACAAAAATCAATTGCATTTCTATACACTAATGATGAACCAACAGAAAAAGAACTCAAAAAGACAATCCCATTTACAATTGCAAGAAAAAGAATAAAATATCTGGGAATAAATTTAACCAAGGAGGTAAGACCTATACAATGAAAACTATAAGAGACTATTGAAAGAAATAGAGGAAGACATAAAGAAATGGAAAAATATTCCATGGACATGGATTGGAAGAATAAATAGAGTTAAAATGTCCATTCTACCTAAAGCAATCTACAGATTCAATGCAATCCCAATCAGAATCCCAATGTCATTCTTCACAGTAATAGAACAAAAACTACTGAAATTCATATGGGGCAACAAAAGACCCCGAATAGCTAAAGCAATTCTGAAAAAAAAAAGAACAAAGCTGGAGGCACCACAATCCCTGATTTCAAAATATACTATAAAGCTAAAGTAATCAAAACAGCATGGTACTGGTACAAGAATAGACACAGATCAATGGAACAGAATTGAAACCCAGAAATAAAACCACACACCTATGGACAGCTAATCTTCGACAAAGGAGCAAAGAACATACAATGGAGAGAGGGAAGTCTCTTCAATAAATGGTGCTGGGAAAATTGGACAGCAACATGCAAAAGAATGAAAGTAGACCATCTCCTATTGCCATATACAAAAATGAATTCAAAATGGATCAAGGACCTGAAAGTGAGACCTGAAACTATAAAACTCCTGGAAGAAAATATAGGCAGTACACTAATTGAGATTGGACATAAAGGGATCCTTTCAGATTCCATGTCTACTCGGACAAGGGAAACAAAAGAAAAAATAAACAAGTGGGACCTCATCAGACTAAAGAGCTTCTACAAGGCAAATGAAACCAGGGTCAAAATGAATAAACAACCCACCAGCTGGGAGAAAATATTCGCAAATCGTTTGTCCAACAAGGGATTAATCTCAGTAATTTATAAAGATCTCATACAACTGAGCAACAAAAAAAAATCCAATCAAAAAATGGGCAGAGGATATGAACAGACATTTTTCCAAGGAAGAGATACAGATGGCCAATAGACACATGAAAAGATGCTCAACGTCACTAATCATCAGGGAAATGCAAATCAAAACTACACTAAGATATCACCTGACACCCGTTAGAATGACTATAATCACCAAGACAAAAATTAACAAATGCTGGAGAGGTTGTGGAGAAACTGGGACCCTCATTCACTGCTGGTGGGAATGCAAACTGGTGCAGCCTCTATGGAAAACAGTATGGAGAGTCCTCAAAAAATTAGAAATACCTTATGATCCAGCAATCCCACTCTTGGGCATCTACCCAATGGACATGAAATCAACCATCACAAGAGGCTTATGCACCCCTATGTTCACTGCAGCATTATTCACTATAGCCAAGAAGTGTAAGCAACCCAAGTGTCCCTCGACTGATGATTGGTTTAAAGAAGATGTGGTGTATACATACAATGGAATACTACTCAGCCATAAGAAAAGACACAATTGTCCCACTTACAACAACATGGATGGACCTAGAGAATATTATGTTAAGTGAAATAAGCCAGAGAGAGAAGGACAGACACTGCATGAACTCACTCATATATGGAATATAAATGACCACATGGACAGAGAGAACTGATTGGTGGTTGCCAAGGGGAAGGGGGGTGGGGGGGCACAAGGGGTGAAGGGTTACATCCACAAGGTGACGGACAAACAAAAATGTACAACTAAAACCCCACAGTGTTATAAACTATTAAGACATCAATAAAAAAAAGGTGAGGAAAAAAAAATGTACAACTAAAACCCCACAGTGTTATAAACTATTAAGACATCAATTAAAAAAAAAAAAAGAAGAAATGGCCCATATAGAGAAGAAAACAATCAATAGAAACTCTCCCTAAGGAATCCCAGACACTGGACTTACTAGACAAAGGCTTTAAATCAGCTATTATAAGTACGTTCAAAAGCTAAAAAAAATCGTGTCTAAAGAAATAAAGGAAAGCATGAGAACCCTATCTCACCAAATAAAGAATATTAACAGAAATTATATTTAAAAGTCAAATAGAAATTTTGGGGGCCAGCCCCATGGCCTACTGGTTAAGTTAAGCATGCTCCACTTTGGTGACCTGGGTTCGGTTCCCGGGCATGGACCTACACGACTTGCTGGTGGCCACGCTGTGGCAGCGACCCACACACAACATAGAGGAAGACTGGCACAGATGTTAGCTTAGGGCGAATCTTCCTCAAGCAAAAACAAGAAGATTGGCAATAGATATTAACTCAGGGTGAATCTACCTCAGCTAAAAAGAAGAAAAGAAAAGACAAGAAATTCTTATCACATAATAAAGTTATCAAAAAACAAGCATAAAAAGAAAAGAAATCCTGGGTTGAACCATATAATGACTGAAATGAAAAATTCACTATAGGGACTCAAGGGCAGATTTAAGCAGCAGAACAAAGAACCAGTGAACTCAAAGATAGGTCAATTGAGATATACCAGTTTAAGGAGCAGAAAGAAAAATAATTAATGAAAAAATTTAACAGAGCCCAAGAGATCTGTGGGACACCATCAGGCATATCAAGCATAATGGGAGTCACAAAAGGAGAGGAAAAAGGGGCAAAAAGAATATTTGAAAAAAAATGCAGACATATCTTGGACATATTGCAAGTTCAGTTCCAGGCCACTGTAATAAAGCGAATATTGCAATAAAGTGAGTCACACAAATTGTTTGGTTTCCCAGTGCATATAAAAGTTGTGTTTACACTATTCTGTAGTCTACTAAGTATGCAATAGCATTATGTCTTAAAAAATACAGTGAACATACCTTAAAAAACACTTTACTGCTAAAAAATGCTAACCATCATCTGAGCCTTCAGTGAGTCATAATCTTTTTGCTGATAGGTCTTATAAAAAAATTCAATAAAACAAGGTATGCCTGTAATAGCCAAAAATTTCTCAAATTTAATGAAAGTCATTAATCTATAAATCTAAGAAGTTCAACCAACTCCAAGCTGGATAAATTCAATGACATCCACACCAAGATGCAACTTAATCAAACAGCTGAAAGACAAAGAGAGAATCTTGAAAGAAGCAAGAGACAAGTGACTCATCACACACAGGGATCTTCAATAACATTAACAGCTAACTTCTCAGAAACCATAGAGGCCAAAAGGCAGTGGGATGACACAAAGTACTGAAAGAAAAAACTGTCAACCAAGAATTCTTTATCTGGCAAAATTATCCTTCAAAAATACACATTCTCAGATTAAGAAAATCTGACAGAATTCATTGCTAGCAGATCTAACCTTCAAGAAATGCTAAGAGAGTCCTTCATACTAAAATGAAAGGACACTAGACAGTAACTGGAATCCACATGTAGAAATAAAGAACACTGGTAAAAGTAACTACATAAGTAAATATAAAAGTATAAATGTATTTTGTATCTCTTTTTTTCTCCTATATAATTTAAATAACAACTGAATAAAGCAATAATTGTAAATCAGATGAGCACACAATGTATAAAGATATAAATTGTGACAATAACACCATAAAGGTGAGTGGAGCCATACAGGTGGAAAGTTTTTGTACACTACTGAAATTAAATTGGTATTAATCTGAACTAGATCATCACAAATTAAAATGTTAATTGTAATCCTAGGGCAACCACTAAGAAATAACTCAAAAATATACAGTAAATGAAATATAAGAGAATTAAAATGGTACAATGGAAAGAAACGTAAAAGAAAGCAGTAACGGAGGAATTGAGGAACAAAAAAGATACAAGATATATAGAAAACAAATGGCAATACAGCAGAAGTAAGATCTTCCTAATCAGTAATTACTTTAAACGTAAATGTGTTAAATTCCCAAAACTAAAAGGCAGATATCGGCAGAACAGATTAAAACAAAACAAAACAGGACCCATTTGTATGCTGCCTAAAGAGACTTACTTTAGATCCAAAGACACAAGTTGAAAATAAAGGGATGGAAAAAGATATTCCACACAAACACTAACCAAAAGAGAGCTGGGGTGGCTAACTAATACCAAACAAAATTAACTTTAAGACAAAAATTGTTACAAGAGACAAAGACATTATATAATGATAAAAGAGTAAATCCACCGAGACATAACAATTATAAACATATATACATCTAATAACAGAACCCAAAAAAACATGGAACAAAAACTAACTAAATTGAAAGGAGAAACAGTTCAAATAGTTGGAAACTTCAACATCCCCCTTTCACTTATAGATAAACCAACTAGACAGATGATCAATAAGGAAACAGAAGACTTGGACAACACTTTAAACTAACTAGACCTAACAGACATCTATAGAACACTCCACCCAGCAACAAGAGCAGAATACAAATTCATCTCAAATGCACTTGGAACATTCTCCAAGACAGATCATATGTTAGGCCACAAAACAAGCCTCAATAAATTTAAAAAGATTGAAAGCATACAAAGTATGTTCTCTGACAACAATGAAATTAATAACAGAAAACATTTTTTGAAAAATTCAAAAATATGTAGAAATTAAGAAACAATAAACACTCAACAAAACATATGGCAAACTAGGAATACAAGGGAACTTTCTCACTGATAAAGAGTATCAATGAAAAAAAACACAAATAACGTCATACTTAATGGTGAAAGACTGGAAGCTTTCCTCCCAAGATGAAGAACAAGACAAGGAGGTTTGCTCTTGCCACTTCTATTCAACATTGTACTGGAAGTTCTAGCCAAGGCAATTAAGCAAAATAAACAAACACATCAAAGGCATTCATATTGGGAAGGAAGAAGTAAAACAATCTCTATTCACAGATGACATGATCTTATATAGAAAACCCAAAAGAATACACTAGAAAAATATTGGAGCTAATATCTACATACTAGCAATAAACATTCCAAAAATGAAACTTTTTAAAAATTCCATTTGCAATAGCATCCAAAAGAATAGAACAGGAATAAATTTAACCAACAAGGTGAAAGACTTTGAGAGAAAAATTGCTGACAGAAATTTTAAAAGACCTAAATAAATGAAGAAAAAACCCACCTTTTTAATGGATTGAAAGACTCAATATTGTCAAGACAGCAAAGTACTGCTGTAACTCAAAGCAATCTACGGATTCAATGCAAACCCTATCAAAATTTCAACAGTCTTGTTCACAGAAATGGAAATGCTGATCCTCAGTTTAATATGGAATTGCAACGGGCCCTGAATAGCCAAAAAAAAACACTGAAAAGGAACAAAGTTGGAAAACTCACACGTCCTGATTTCAAAAGGCATTACAAAGCTAGAGTAACCAAAACAATGTGGTACTGGCATTAGGATAAATATATAGACCTATGGAATTGAATTGAGAGTCCAGAAATAAACCCAGACATCCATGATCAATTGATTTTCAACAAGGGTGTAAAGACTATTCAATGGGGGAAAGAATGGTCTCTTTGACAGAGGGGGATGGAACAAGCGGATTTCCACATGTAAAAAAATAGACCCCTTTCTCAGACCACAGATGAAAATTCACTCAAAGTGAATCAACATCTAAATATAAGAACTAAAGCCAGGGAATCTTTTTTTGTGTGAGGAAGACAGACCCTGAGCTAACATGTGTTGCCAATCTTCCTCCTTTTTAGCTTTTTTTTTTTTCTCCCCAAAGCCCCAGTAGATAGTTGTACGTCATAGTTGTGCATCCTTCTAGTTGCTCTATGTGGGATGCCGCCTCAGCATGGCTTCATAAGCAGTGCATCAGTCCACGCCCACGATCCGAACCAGTGAACCCCAGGCCACAGAAGCGGAGCGCATGAACTTAACCTCTATGCCACTGGGCTGGCCCCAAGAACTAAAACCAGGGGATCGTAACACCCCACTTACATCAATAGATAGATCATCCAGACAAAAAGTCAATACGGAAATAACGGAGTTAAATGAAAAACTAGCCAAGATGGACTTAATAGATATATACAGAGCACTCCACCCAAAAACAGCAGATTACACATTCTTCTCAAGCACACATGGAACATTCTCAAGGATAGACAATATGTTACAAAACAAGGCAAACCTCTATAAATTTAAGAATACTGAAAACAACAAGCATCTTTTCTAGCCATAATGCTATGAAACTAGAAATCAACTACAAGAAAAAAAAACTAGCAAAGTGACAAAGATGTGGAGACTAAACAACATGCTACTGAACAACCAATGAATCACTGATGAAATTAAAGGAGAAATCAAAAAATATCTGGAGACAAATGAAAATACACCATATCAACTCATGGGATGTAGCAAAAGCAGTTGTGAGAGGGAAACTCATCGCAATACAGGCCCACCTTAACAAACATGAAAAATCCCAAATAAGCAACCTTAAACTACACCTAACAGAATTAGAAAAAGAAGATCAAACAAAGCCCAAAGCAGAAGGAGGGAAATAATAAAAATCAGAGCAGAAATAAATGAAATTGAAACCAAAAAAAAACCGTAGAAAGGACCAATGAAACAAAGAACTGGTTCTTTGAGAAGATAAACGAAATTGACAAACCCTTAGCCAGACTCACTAAGAAAAAAAGAGAGTACTCAAGTAAATAAAATTAGAAATGAAAGAGGAGAAATTACAATCGATACCACGGAAATACAAAGGATTATGAGAGAATACTATGAAAAACTCTATGCCAACAAATTGGACAACCTAGAGGAAATGGATAAATTCTTAGACTCATACAACCTCCCAAAACTGAATCAAAAAATAGAGAATCTGAATAGACCAATCACAAGTAAAGAGATTGAAACAGTAATAAAAAACCTCCCAAAAAACAGAAGTCCAGGACCAGATGGCTTCTCTGGAGAACTTTACCAAACATTCAAAGAAGCTTTAATACCGATCCTTCTCAAACTATTCCAGTAGTTTAGAGGAATATGGAATACTCCTTACAGAAAACAGAGGAAGATGGAATACTCCCTAACACATTCTACGAGGCCAACATCACCCTGATACCAAAGCCAGACAAGGACAATACAAAGAAGGAAAACTACAGGCCAAAATCGCTGATGAACACAGACGCAAAATTCCTCAACAAAATATTGGCAAATCGAATACAGCAATACATCAAAAAGATCGTACACCATGACCAAGTGGCATTTGCACTAGAGACACAGGGATGGTTCAACATCCGCAAATCAATCAACGTGATACACCACATTAACAAAATGAATAAACACCACGTGATCATCTCAATCAATGCAGAGAAGGAGTCTGACAAGATCCAACATCCATTTATGATAAAAGCCCTAAACAAAGTGGGTATAGAAGGAAAGTTACCTCAACATAATAAAGGCCAAAAATGACAAGCCCACACCTAACATCTTACTCAGGAAAAAACTGAAAGCCATTCCTTTGAGGACAGGAACAAGACAAGGGTGCCCGCTCTCGCCACTCTTCAACATAGTACTGGAGGTTTGGGCCAGATCAAGTAGGCAAAAAAAAGGAATAAAAGGACTCCAAATAGGCAACGAAGAATTGAAACTCTCACTATTTGCAGACGACATGATCTTATATATAGAAAAACCTAAAGAATCCATTGGAAAACTACTAGAAATAATCAACAACTACAGCAAAGTGGCGGGGTATAAAATCAACTTAAAAAAAAAGAAAAGCAACTGAGTTTTGTAATTGACGTCTTAATAGTTTATAACATTGTGGGGCTTTAGTTGTACATTATTGTTTGTCCGTCACCATGTAGATGCATCCCTTCACCCCTTGTGCCCACCTCCCACCCCCCTTCCCCTTGGTAACCACCAATCAGTTCTCTCTGTCCGTGTGTTCATTTATATTCCATATATGAGTGAGTTCATGCAGTGTCTGTCCTTCTCTCTCTGGCTTATTTCACTTAACATAATACCCTCTAGGTCCATCCATGTTGTTGCAAATGGGACAATTCTGTCTTTTCTTATGGCTGAGTAGTATTCCATTGTAAATATATACCACATCTTCTTTATCCAATCATCAGTCGAGGGACACTTGGGTTGCTTCCACTTCTTGGCTACAGTGAATAATGCTGCAATGAACATAGAGGGTGCATAAGCCTCTTGTGATGGTTGATTTCATGTCCTTCAGTTGCATTTCTATATGCTAATAACGAACTAACAGAAAGAGAACTCAAAAGGACAATCCCATTTACAATTGCAACAAAAAGAATAAAACATCTGGGAATAAACTTAACCAAGGAGGTGAAAGACCTATACAATGAAAACTATGAGACATTATTGAAAGAAATCGATGATAACATAAAGAAATGGAAAAATATCCCATGCACATGGATTGGAAGAATAAATAGAGTTAAAATGTCCACACTACCTAAAGCAATCTACAGATTCAATGCAATCCCAATCAGAATCCCAGTGACATTCTTCACGGAAATAGAACAAAAACTACTGAAATTCATATGGGGCAGCAAAAGACCCCAAATAGCTAAAGCAATCCTGAAAAAAAAGAACAAAGCTGGAGGCATCACAATCCTTAACTTCAAAATATACCACAAAACTAAAGTAATCAAAACAGCATGGTACTGGTACAAAAACAGACACACAGATCAACGGAACAGAATTGAAAGTCCAGAAATAAAACCACACACCTATGGACAGCTAATCTTCAACAAAGGAACTAAGAACATACTTTGGGGAAAGGAAAGTCTCTTCAATAAATGGTGCTGGGAAAATTGGACAGCAACATGCAAAAGAATGAAAGTAGACCATCTCCTATCGCCATATACAAAAATCAATTCAAAATGGATCAAGGACCTGAAAGTGAGACCTGAAACTAGAAAACTCCTGGAAGAAAATAAAGGCAGTACACTAATTGAGATTGGACAGAAAGGGATCCTTTCAGATTCCATGTCTACTCGGACAAGGGAAACAAAAGAAAAAATAAACAAGTGGGACCTCATCAGACTAAAGAGCTTCTACAAGGCAAATGAAACCAGGGTCAAAATAAATAAACAACCCACCAGCTGGGAGAAAATATTCGCAAATCGTTTGTCCAACAAGGGATTAATCTCAGTAATATATAAAGATCTCATACAACTGAGCAACAAAAAAACAAACACCCTGATCAAAAAATGGGCAGAGGATATGAACAGACATTTTTCCAAAGAAGAGATACAGATGGCCAATAGACACATGAAAAGATGTTCAACATCACTAATCATCAGGGAAATGCAAATCAAAACTACACTAAGATATCACCTGACACCCATTAGAATGACTATAATCACAAAGACAAATAACAACAAATGCTGGAGAGGTTGTGGAGAAATGGGAACCCTCATTCACTGATGGCGGGAATGCAAACTGGTGCAGCCTCTATGGAAAACAGTATGGAGAGTCCTCAAAAAATTAAAAATAGAAATACCTCATGATCCAGCAATCCCACTCTTGGGCATCTACCCAAGGGACCTGAAATCAACAATCCAAAGAGGCTTATGCGCCCCTATGTTCACTGCAGCATTATTCACTATACCCAAGAAGTGTAAGCAACCCAAGTGTCCCTCGACTGATGATTGGACAAAGAAGATGTGGTGTGTGTGTATATATATGTATATATATATATATATATATATATATATATATATATATACACAATGGTTACTACTCAGTCATAAAAAGACAGAATTGTCCCATTTGCAACAACATGGATGGACCTACAGAGTATTATGTGAAGTAAAATAAGCCAGAGAGAGAAAGACAAACACCGCATGATTTCACTCATATGTGGAATATAAACTAACACACGGACAGAAAGAACTAGTTGGTGGTTACCAGGGGCAAGGGGGTTCAGGGGTGGGCACAAGGGGTGAAGCAATGCATTCATATGGTGACTGACAAACAATAATGTACAACCAAAACTTCACAATGTTATACACTATTAAGACAGCAATAAAAAAAAAGAACTAAAACCATAAAATTCTTAGAAGAAAGCACAGAGTAAATCTTCACACCTTGGGTTTCCCAATGGATTCTTAGATATGACATCTAAATAAGGAGTAACAAATGAAAAAAATGGATAAACTGTACTTCATCAAAATTTAAAACTTTTGTGCATCAGAGATCATTATCAGGAAAGTAAAAAGACAACCTACAGAATGGGAGAAAGCATTTGCAAATCATATAAATCATCTAGCACCTATAATATATAAAGAACTCTTACAACTCAACAACAGAAAAACAAACCAACTTTAAAATGGACAAAGAGGGCTGGCCCGGTGGCTTAATTTTTACATTCACGCACCCCGCTTCAGCGGCCTGGGGTTCGCAGGTTCGGATCCTGAGCGTGAACCTACGCACTGCTTATCGAGCCATGCTGTGGCGGCATCCCACATAAAATAGAGGAAGATGGGCACAGATGCTAGCCCAGGGCCAATCTTCCTCAGCAAAAAGAAGAGGACTGGCAATAGACATTAGCTCAGAGCTAATCTTACTCACCTAAAAAAAAAAGAACTTAAATAGATATATTTCTCCAAAGAAGACATACAAATGGCCAACAAGTACATGAAAAGATGTTCAATATCATCAGCCACCAGGGAAGTGCAAGCTAAATCCACAAGATACCAATTCACATCCACTAGGACAGCTAAAATGTTAAAAACCAGAAAATAAGTGTTAGTGAGGATGTGGAGAAATTAGATTCCTTACTCTGGATAGTAAAATGGTGCAGCTGCTTTGGGAAACAGTTTGGCAGTTCCTCAAAATGTTAAATATAAGAATTACAATATGATCCAGCAATTCTACCCCTAGGTATATACCCAGAAGCAATGAAAACATATATCCACACAAAAACGTGCATATGAATACTCACACCAGCATTATTTATAAAAGCCATAAGGTAGAAACTACTTAAATGTTCATCAACTGATGAATGGATAAACAAAATGTGGTATAACCAGAAAATGGAATGTTATTCAGCAATAAAAAGGAATGAAGTACTGATACCTGCTACAATATAGATGAAGCTTGAAAACATTATGCTAAGTGAAGGAAGTCAGTCACAAATGATCACTTCTATGATTCCATTTATATGAAATGTCCACAACGGGC
Source organism: Tapirus indicus (assembly GCA_031878705.1). Classification (NCBI taxonomy): domain Eukaryota; kingdom Metazoa; phylum Chordata; class Mammalia; order Perissodactyla; family Tapiridae; genus Tapirus; species Tapirus indicus. Next base: position 58,986,110 of record CM062917.1, read on the forward strand.
AAACCCAAAGACAGAAAGGAGATTAGTGGTTGCCAGTGGGTGGAAACCTGGGGGAATGGTGAGTGACTGATAATGAGTAGGAGGTTTCTTTTTTGGGGTAATGAAAGTGTTCTAAAATTGATTATGGAGATGGTCGCACAACTCTGTTAATATACTATAAACCACTGAATTGAACACTTTAAAAGGATGAATTTCATGTTATACAAATTATATTGCAATAAAGCTGTTATAAGAAAAAAAGCAGGTTAAAGTCTTTGCCATGTTAAAAATCTCTCCCTTAACCCCTTATCACCCTCCGCTAACACCTTTTTATATTCTTCCCTTCACAGCTAAGATTTTATTTGTTTATTCTTGAAATAATCCACATTTTCTTTCTCCACTCTCTGGCCTCCCATTAATGCCTCAATTCAATGAAACCTAGCTCCTTCCCCACACAGCAGCATTAAGTAGAATGCTTTTAAAAACTGGTCTCACTTAGTTATCAAATTCAATAGACTCCTAATAATTCTTGTTTTACCTGTTCTCAAAGCGTTTAAAGTATAGCTTGCTTTTTTTTAATTTTTATTTTTTCTGGAGGGTCAGTTGTGAAGTATAGCTTCCTTTTGAAATGATCCCATTTGGGCTTCCACAACATTTTCTCATGATTCTTCTACATCTCTAACCACTTAGGAATTTCCTTTTCCAGTTCTTCTTCCTCTGTCTGGCTTTACATGTCGTTCTCCATCGCCTACTTGCAGAAACTACTCTCCGTCAGCAAACTCCTATGCGGTGTTACCTAAATCAAAGGCTTCAGCTACCCCCTATAATATAGGTGATGACTCTACTAGCAAGACCTCTCTGTAGTACTCCAAACCCCACACCAACTCTGTTAACAGATGTTTCCACCTGGATGCTTCACAGCTAACTCCCACTCAACATATCCACGAACTAAAATACTGTTCCTCCTCAAATTTGCTCCTCTTCCTGAATTCCCAGTCTCAGTGTACTTTCCATTCAATCACCCAAGTGAAAATCCAAGTCATCTTATCCTATTTCTCTCTCACTCCCCAAATCCAATTGTTACTGAATCCTATGAATTCAACCTTCTAAATATTTGTGCTATTAACTTACTCCTCTGGATCTCCACCGACACTGCCTTAGTTTAGACCCTTACCTCTCACCTTAATTTTTACAAAAACCTCTTAACCAGTCTTTCTGCATCCTGCCTTACCTGCCCTCCTTCCCTTCTGAAATCTATACCCTACAATACCGAATGATCTTTCTAAAATAAAAACCTTATCATGTGTCTTTCCTGATTAAAATCCATAAACTCTATTATCAGCTATAGAAACAAACTCTAAACCCTTAAAATGGCATGCAATACTTCTGCTACTTATCACCATAAACCCAATGCTACGGCTGTAGAGAACAACTTTCCATTCTTAAAAGGGTTCCATACTCTCTCTCATCATGCCCAACTTTCCCTCTGCCTTACATGCCTTTCCTCCCACTTTCTGCCTCAGTCATGCCAAAGCCTTCTTTAAGTTTAAGGACCTAGAGTATAAGATACCTAATATAATACCTGACACACGACAGGAGTTAAAAATGGGTTGAGCTGGCTCAGGTCTCTCTTCTTTATCCTGTCTCACTGGCTCCTATTTGCTTACAAGATAAAGCTGAAATTACTTTGACTGTGTACAAGACGTAATTTGGTCTCTGCCTACCTCCCCAGTTTCATGTCTTCCCCCCACCCTATACTCTCAGTAGCTATACTTGCAGATCCTACAATTCACTACGTTAAGTTTAGACTACCCTGCTTTCACTCACACTGCTCCTTCTACCTAAATGCCCATCCTTTCTATGCCTGTATATACTTACTGTTTTCATCACCTCCTATATAGTTTTTTTCCTTACCACCGCTTTCCTCAATCTCCTCTTCCCTCAAGAAACTGACCACTACCATCTTTGTATACCCACTGTACTCCCATACCTTGTCCAATCGAAGCAATCTTAAAAATGTATTCTAGTTGTTAACAGTTCAAGAGATAAAGTCTTATCACTCTGAAGGTATCTTTAAATCCTGTTCACCTGGCACAGCACCTGTGACACAGTAATTCCTCTCTACTAAATGATCTGCATTTTTCCTTATTCCCTCCACAAATACTAACTTAAGCTTCTATTAGGGATTTTCTTTCAAAAAAGAACATACTTTCAAGTTACGTTCTGGGCCCAATCTCTTCTTGCCAAGCAAAACAACTGTGCAAATATAACTGTACAAATTAAAGTCAATATGCATTTTCTGATACAATTCTTATTTTCTAAATTAGGGAAGAAATGGTCCCTGAAAGATCTAAAATGAGAAATAAACGTCTTGAAAAGAGCAAATTAGGTTATGTCACATTGCTTCAAGATATTTTGTTTAATGAATTACTTCTCAACAGTTACTGTGAAATTAGCCTACACCTCTTGGATCTACGGGTCACTCTGAAAAGCGGGAACCACTCTACTAACTTCCTTCCTACCCGTACTACTGCCAATACAGCTTACAGTCGTGACTCATTTTCAGGAAGAAACTCATAAAGGAATTATCAAATCACCAAGATACTTCGAAAGGCAGAAAGTGAGGTTATCTTTCATCCACAGTCCCATTGATTCATTAGAAGTGCTGCCTCCGTGATCACCAAACCAAAAGTGGTCCTGTCCCTTATCACCATTTAAATATTTTGTGAATAACTGCTAAGTATGATGGAATGCTACCCAAAGTGCTGCAGCATATGAACATGCCCACTTCACTAAACAAAAAATTCAGTGAAAGCTCTTCCAATGAGGCTAGACGGTGTGTTAACTCAATGTGCAAATGACTGTACTTTTCATGCACATTCAAAATACCTCGAATTAACATTTTAATTATCTTCAAAAACTCCACTAGGCCTTAGAGGAAACATGTTGTTTGCTTGTTTAAGAGGGAGGCTCTGTAGGAATGAATCCCAAAACTTGAAACACCATAATTACTTCAGGTAAGACAGAGGTGTGGAATATTTTGTAAAACCTGTTTTACCCTCACAACGATTAAAGAAAAAAATATACAACTGACCTCAATAAGAGCATTTTGGCACAAGCATACTTGAAAAAGAGTTGTGAAACGAATTCTCAACTCCAGATCTGTCCGTCCATTCGCACTGAAACCTGAACTAAAGACCCCAGCACCAAAAGGAGCCTCACTGTTCCACGCCAGCGTGCGCTGGGAAACATCAAGAGCCTTCCCCTAGTCCACTGGGCAAGCACTGGACACGGGGCAATATTCCGGGTGCGATTAGAAAATAGTACGGTTATATAAAAGACCGAGTCCCTCTGCTCCATTCCGGTGCGCCCAAGCGCTGCCCTGAGGCCTGCACACTTGGGGGGAAGGGCTGGGTTCCTAACTCTCCTCCTCCAGACCCCGAGAACACCAAATCGCAGATGCGATGCCATGAGGGGGCCCGGCCGGCAAGTGGGAGGCACGGACGGCAGAGGCGCGAGCACTGGGGAGAAGGTTGCCCGGCAGGAACCCGCACTAGGGGCAGCCACGCCCCCCACCCCAACTCCAGCGCGGCGCGCCGCGAGCGCCCAGCCCCGCACGCTGCCTGACAGCCGCGACTGCAAGGCGGCTGCGGAGAGGGCTGCCCGGGCACGCGAGGGGCATCCCACGACCCCCGCACGCCGCCGCCGCCCGTCACTGACCTGTGCCTGCCGCCGCGCGACCGCCCGCCCCCGCCGCAGCCGCCGCCCTCTCGCGCTCACGCTGCCTCCGCAGCCACCGTAACCGCCTCCTGCGCTGCGCCCCTGGCCGGCCTCGGGCGCCCCATTCCCACCCCGCCCCAGCCTCTGCCTGTTTACAATGATTGGGAAGGAACAGGCCAAATCGGAGCAACGCGCACGCGCATTCCCTCCTCCCGCCGCGGCCGGCTTCCCGGGTTCTCCTCTCGGCGCTGACGGCTAATCCCCGCAAGGGCAACGCCCCGTGCCCTCGCGCGGGGCACGCTGGGAGGCGTAGTTCTCGGAAACCCAGTACTAGTCTATGGGAGAGCACTTCGTCGAGGAAGCGCACTACAACACCCAGGAAGCACCGCGCCCCCTTGGGCCCAGGGGCTCGTTGAGGAGAGTGAGGGAGCGCGCGAGAGAACGCACCGCTAGTGCTCTACAAGCGCCTGCGCAGTTCCTGGTCTTGGGGGACTGGGTGGGACGTACACCTACCGCGAGTGAATATCGGTGAAGATGGTGTGGGGGCAGCGCCTGCGGTGGTCTTGAGGAGGGAAAGAGCTTTCGTCTCCACGCTCGGGCCAGCCTGTTCCTCAGCTACTGAAGTTCAGACCTTTTGTGCCAGTGGGTTTCAGTCATCCTAACCAGTTAAACCAGCCTAGGAGGCTGGCCCAGCCTGCTGCTGGGTGGGGCATTCTCTTGGCCGAGCACTGGGTGGGGAGTCTTTTGCTTGGGGTGGGGATTCCTGCTGGGGGCGTCGGGGGTGGGGCGGTAAAAGAAAACGCCGTGGGCCTCTGAATGGAGACGAATAAAACTCTGTGCCGGGACCGTCCTCAGGGTCCGCTTTGGTTGTTGCGGGGCAGCGGGACTACTGTCTTCCATCCCGTTTCACTCAACGTTTACAAGGGAACGCCTGAATTAGAACTGCCTGGCTGCACGTTTAGCTTGCAAATACAGGAAGACTGAAAATAACTGGATTTCCTCCAGAAATCCTTTACAAAGGCTTGAAGAATTGTTCTGCTAATGCGTGGCTGGAAATCAGGGGTCTTTTGAAGTGTTCTTGTTTTATAAAATTTGTCCAGTTTTTATGGGAAATACGATTTGGGATAGATGGTTCTTCCCAGTCGTTTCCATCCCTAACGCAATACTATCTATAGAACTTCATTACATGTTTAGATTGACCTCTGCAATTCATCCTGCACTGTCCCTCCCAGATCAGCTTTCCTCACAATCTGACAACAGATCTCTTCCTTGTACTCTGCATTTCCTTTACAGTAAAGTTCAGCCCCCTCAGCCTGGCGTTCAAGAGCCTCCCACAATTAGATACCAAGATGGTCTGTGGTAGCCATTGTTTTCTGACTACCTGAAAAGCTTGCTTATTGCTCTTCTGGTGACAGAACAGTGTCCTCGGACCACTGGAATGGGCATGTTACCATGACAGTTAACAATACGCTCTGTCTCTGGCGACATTGATTGGGCCGAGGGATAGGCACTGATCCAAGTTGGGGCATTATTGAGCCCTTGCTTAAAATTGCTATATGGACACAGAGAAGGGAGGAAAGGAAGCTTTTTACTGGGATAACTGCTGATTGCCATGTTCTTCACAACATAAAGAGGCCTGTCTACAGTAGGAATGAATGAAGCCAAAGCGGGTGGGGGCTAATGGCATGGGAATGGAAAAGGAGAGAAACCAAGAGATGGCATCATGAAGACTGGTTTCAGTTGCAGAGACCTTGGGTTTTGTATAGGTCTTCTATAAGTGCTTTGAGTATGTGAGCGTAGCTGGGTGAGCCAATACGTTTATTTATTTATAATTATTTAGGGCTAATTTGTGTGGTTATAGAACATATTTGTTGGTTGTCTCCTGAGCATTCATTCTTCCCATTTAAGCCATGCAGCATAACCCTTCTCTTTGGTAGCTGACAGTTTCAGAGATGGTCATATAACCCATTCAGAACCAATGAGCCCCACAGATGCTTGAGTTGGGATTTCTAGTAACCTGCAGCATCCTTACTCTTCTGGTATGGTGTAAGTATATGAAGTCTGGAAACGTGTCAATCTTTTGGTTCCTACAAGGAGAAAACCTGAAGGGATACAGTTTGAGGGCAAGGCACCAGTAGAGCCTGAAGATGAAGTCAATACTGTCAAATGAGTGCTGGAAAGAAGAACCTTGTGTTTGATGGCATCATTAGAGCTGTGCTATCAAACCTCACCTGTTTGACCTATCCTATAGACTGTTCACAATTGTGAACCATAAATTTCCTGTGTTGCTTAAGCCAGTTTGTATTGGGGGTTTTCTGTGACTCAAAATTCTGAAAGTCCTAACTAATTCAGTTGGATTTTTTTATGTGACATTGAAAGGTCCTGACTAATACAATTTCCTACTTAAAAAGAAACTATGGAAGAGACTTTCAGCTATGGCTATGTGACACAGTCAACAGTTCCTCTGCACATAAAACAAGTATAAAACTGGACAAAATTGTCAAAAACTACCATTGCAAGGCACTGGAAATCAAACACAGACAACAATTGGAGAAACATCTATTCTTGAAAAACTGCTAGAAATTCCAGTAGGAACAGTAGATATCTATGACCTTCTTACCTGAGGCTGCTTCTATCCTCTGTTGCCCCATAACTGTAATTTTACCAGTGTGGGTGGGGCTAGCCAAGAAGTGTAGCAGCTTTGCTGCCAGAGGGGAGGGACTCAATTTGTGGTGGGAGGTAAAAAACCCATGGCTTTGCCAGCTGAAGGAACTATAAAATGGTGCATCTGCTATGGAAAACAGTATGATTGTTCCTCAAAATATTAAAAATAGAATTACCATTTGATCCAGCAATTTTTCTTCTGAGTATACACTCAAGAATTGAAATCAGGCAGTCAAAGAGATATTTGTACATCCATGTTCTTAGTAGCATTATTCACAATAGCCAAAATGTGGAAGCAACCAAAGTGTCCACTGATGGATGAATGGGTAAATAAAATGTGGTATATACATATAGTGGGATATTATTTAGCCTTAAAAAGGAAGGAAATTCTAATGCGTGTAAAACAAAAATCATGAAAACTAAAGGGAGAAATTGACAATTCAGTTATGGGTGGAGATTTCAAATTCCTCTCTCAGCAATCAATAGAACAAGACAGAAGGTCAACAAGGCTGTAGAAGACCTGACTTGTACTATCAACCAACTTGAAATTTTGACATATGTAGGAAACTCCAACAACAGAATAAACATTCTTTTCAAGTGCGAATGCGTGTCCAGGACAGATCATACAATAGGCCACAAAACAAGTCTCTGCAAATTTTAGAAAGATTGGAAACATACAAAATATGTTCTCCTTCCACAATGGAATTAAATTAGAAATCAACAACAGAGAGAAATCCCCAAATGTTTGGAAATTAAACAACACATTTCTAAACAATCCATGGGCTAAAGAAGAAATCACAAGAAAAATTAGAAAATACCTGGAACTGAATGAAAACAAAAATACAACATATCAAATTTAAGGGAAGCAGCTAGAGCTGTGCTTAGAGGGAAATTAATAGCATTAAATGCTTATATTAGAAGGAAGACAATAATCTAAGCTTCCACCTCAAGAAGATAGCAAAAGTGGAGTGAATCAAACCTAAATTAAGTAGAAGTAAGGAAATAGTGAAGCTCAAATGAATTAAAAACAAGAAAATAGAGAAAAAGACCCAAAAGCTGGTTTTCTGAAAAGATTGAATTGATAAACATTTAGCTAGACTGACTAATAAAAAAGAGAGAGAAAAGGGGCTGGCCCTGTGGCATAGTGGTTAAGTTTGGTGCACTCTGCTTCAGTGGCACAGGCTCAGATCCTGGGTGCAGACTTACATCACTCACCAGCCATGCTGTGGTGGTGACCCACATACACAATAGAGGAAGACTGGCACAGATGTTAGCTCAGGGCTAATCTTCCTCAAGTGAAAAAGGAAGAAGATTGGCAACTTATGTTAGCTCATGGCAAGTCTTCCTCAGCAAAAAAAGAGAGAGAGAGAAGACACAGAATACCAAAATGAGAAATGAAAAGACAGACAACACTATAGACCTTACAGAAATGAAAAGGAATATTGTGAACATCATAATTCCAATAATTTTAAAAACAAATGAAAATGGAGGCATTGCTAGAGAGAACAAATTACCAAAACTAACTCAAGAAAAAAATGGAAAATTTAAATAGGCATATATCACAGTAAAAAACTTGAATTAGTAAATACAAATCTTCCCACAAAGAAAGCTCAGGTCCAAATGTCTTTACTGGTGAATTCTATCAACTATTTTAAGGGAAAAAAAGTAAGCCTATTAATAACACCCTTTTAGAAAATAGAGGAGAACAAGCACTTCCCAATTCATTTTGTAAGGCCAATATCACCCAGGTACCAAAACCAAGGACACCACAAGAAAACAGAAGAACAAACATATCCTTCATGAGTCACACACTTTAAAAGGGTTAGTTTTATGGTGTTTGAATTATATCTCAATAACGCTGTTATTTGTTAAAAGATATGAGCATTGAATAAAATATTCTAAAGACAATCCCACCCTTGGGTGAATGGAGTAAAAGAACCCAATGCCTGTTGCTTATGTCCTTTGGACTGGCACCCGAGACTTGATCCCTACACTGTTCACTGGGTCATAGCACTCTTACATAATTGAAATGTCCTATTTTTGTATGTTTAAAAGATATGATATTTAGAACTCATTACAAAAACAAGTGTCAGGACTGTATGAGTTCAGCTTTGCTCTTCGCAGCAGTACACCACACAGCATAGTGGCTTTAAACTCTTCTGCTGCTCGTGCAGTCGTAGTCAGTCGGTGGGTTAGGTGGGGCTTGGGCTCATCCGTGGCAGTTGGGATGGCTGAGCTTCTCTCTATAATGGTCTCTCTTCTTTCAAAAGGCTAGCCTGTATTCTTAGTGCACAAGCACTTTTCAAGTGTTTGCATGTCGTTTACTAATGTCACATTGGCCAAGGCATATCACATGCCAAGCCCCAGATTTAAGGGATGGAGAAATAGACTCCTCCGCTAGATAGGAGGCACTGAAAACACTTTGTGGCCATTTATTTGCAATCTATGATAAGAACTCTTGAATCTCCTTTGCTCCTGAAGGAGTGATTTTATATCCTCCAAAGATCTATAAATTACTGGGAATTGACACCTTTTGCTGAATCAGCTGTCTCTTAGGTAGTTGGCTAGCACTGGAAGTAAGTACAAGGACAACAATCATAAGCAAGTTCACTATTCTAACTCTGATGACTAGTAGAGTTCCTGGCTCATAATAGATGCTTAATAAATTTTTGTTCAATAAGACTGTTAGAATTCTTTCAGTAGCAAGTGATGGAAATCCAACTCAAATTTGCTTAAACAAAAAAGGAGAATTTATTGGCACACATAACCAAGAAGTCCAAGATGCTGATTCGAAGCACAGCTGGTTTTAGGGCTTCGAAGGCATCATCAGGGCTCTCCTTTACCATCTCTTGGTTCTTCTTTCTTCATGTTGGGTTCATTTTCTGGTAGACTGTGTCCATGTGGTAACAAACACACCACTAAGTTTATATTCTTAGATGGTGTGACCTGTAACTGTATATGTCTTCTTCCTCTGCTTGAAATAATAACACCTGCTATATATAGAATGACTATTCTGTGCCAAGCACTGTACATTTAAGTTAAATATACATTTATTTTCAGTTCAATAAATATTTATATCATGTAGTGGTTAAGAGCAAGGATTCTAGAGCCAGTCTGCCTGAATTTAACCCTATATTTATATAAATCCCAGATTATACAAAATAATCTATGCTTAATACTAGAATGCAGTTTGTAGTTACATTTGAATTATAATCATGTTTGAATGTTCTTTGCAATCCTTCAAATTAACAATGAAGCTATACTAAACGATGTGACTCAAAATCTGGCTGGGGGTTTGCTGGAAGATTATTTATTTTTGTGCCTCTATACTTCTGTCAAATTCTTTCTTCTTTCTCTTTCTTGCTGAAGTTGAGATAGCATTATCTCTAAAATTTCTCCTTTACTCTTGAGTTTTTGATATAACTTGTCAATCCCCCTCCTCAAAAGAAAGCATAGTAAGCCTTTTTGGTAGTTGAGCTTGCTCAACTTGTAGACTTTTTTTTCTAGCATCACTATATACTAAATTTAGAAGAAAAAATTGAATGGATTATCATGTTGACTGATTTGTTGAAAGTAAATGAATACTGCCCTGCCTGCAGTCCACTCTGATCCTAAAGATTTTCCTGAAGTAAATAAACTACAAAGCTGATTCAGATGAAATATTTAACTTACAAGTATCCATACAGTATAGCAAAGTTATTTCCATTTTCATCATATGTTGTGAAGACAATGCTTTGTTTAATCATTTCTGGTAAAAAAAAAAAAAAGGTAACGTTTATGTCATAATTTAAATTACAGTCATGCATCGCATAAAGACATTTCGGTCAGTGAAGAACCACATATATGATGGTGGTCCCATAAGATTAGTACCATATAGGTTAGGTGTGTAGTAGGTTATACCATCTACGTTTGTGTAAGTACACTCTATGATGTTTGCACAACAACAAAATTGCCTAACGATGCATTTCTCAAAGTGTATCCCCGTCATTAAGTGACACAAGACTGTATAACATTTGCTTTTTTAAAGTTATTGGTGATAACAGTGAGGTTACTTAGAATATTAATAATTTGGAACTTGAGTTTATGAATCATAGTTTCAATCTTAGATAAATCTCAATATCTAAAAGTATGTGTTTGTCTTCTATGACATTTTTTAAAATTTTGTTTTCACTTTTTATCAGTTATCCATAAACATAGTTTAAAGCATCATATAGTTCTTTAAGTCTTGTGATGAAAATATTAATCATCTGCCTAATTCCACTTCCCAATGCCAATATCCATTCCCCAGGAGCAACTAATTTCAGCTCTTTTAACTGATTCTTTTGATTTTTACCTCTATATTGCTAGATAGTGCACTTATATTGTCATTTCTTGATGTTGGGAGACAATTCTCCATGAATTTCTTGCATTTCTGAATGTCTCACAAGCAGAGATACAGACAGCTTTTTTTCTGAGCTATCTTTTCATGGTTGTCTGTATAGCAAAGTGTTAGAAAAGGTGGTTTCTCTCCAGAGTACAGAGCATGATTTTTTTGTTGTCTGTATAAAAAAGATTGTCTCCATTGAGGCAAAGGTGGGCAGTTTGCAGCTCATTATAAAATATCGGAGTCTTCTAAGCTAAAGATTCCTCAGCTGTGACGTAAAGCTGTTGCATACGTAGCATCCACCTGGGTCACTCTACATCACTCCTATAGGACTGAGGGTAAGGGGAACTAATGTGAGCATGAAGCTCATACTGCTTGCTGTGCCATGAGTAATAGGGTATTTTATCTCTGCCCCAGGAGTCATGTCTTCTGTCAGCATCCAAACTAACTTGGTAGCTTAAAATAAGGTAAAAATCGCAGATCCTTCACATCTCTTGACACTTGATTTTTCCACTTTGGCACTACCAACTGATTTACCCATATAGAAGATGTGGAAAGCCTCCCTCCACTCCCCCACCAACCTCTGTCACACATATACATACGTAGACTTCCTGTTTTCCTCAATGTAGTTAATATGATAATTTGGGTCAGATCAGTATTACGTGTTGACATGATTAAGGCTATGCCAGTGTTGTTCACAGGCGCAGCATGTAATGTGCCATGATTACCTTTCTGTTTCTGCACAACTTTTTGTTTTCTGGAGATCTGATCAACATTCAGTGTTTACATGATTAAGGCAATGTTAACAGGTGCACCATGTAATGTGCCATGATTGCCTTTACATTCCTGCACAACATTTTGTTTTCTGAAGAGTTGATAATTGCTTTTTATTTGTTTACTTACTTAGTTTTCTACATACTCATCAGTATTTTGTTCCCAAATTCTCTTGCAGTTGTATGTTCTGTATATTTAAACATATTAGATGTTCTTTTTCATCTTCTTGAAGACATCCCTCCCAGAGACTTCTGACTTGCTTCAATCTCCATTACTTGCTCTCTAGGCATACTTTGGCTGTCCTCTTCAGGTGTTCCTTTTGCCATCATCCTGGACATTCTCTTCATCTTCTTACATTGGATCTTGTATTATTCTAGTAGGGCTGTCATAACAAAGTACCACAGACTGAGTGGCTTAAACAGAAATATGTTGTCTCACAGTCCTGGAGGCTGAAAGCTGAAGACCAAGGTGTCGGCAGGGTTGGTTTCTCCTGAGGCCTCTCTCCTTGGCTTGCGGATGACTCTTCTCTCTCTGTGTCTCCATATGGTCTTCCCTCTGTGCCAGTCTGTGTCCTAATCTCCTCTTCTTATAAGGACACCAGTCAGATTGGAATAGGGCCACCCATATGACCTCATGTTACTTTAATAACCTCTTTAAAGGCCCTATCCCCAAAGATAGTCATATTCTGAGGTACTGGGGGTTAGAACTTCAGCAAATGAATTGGAGGGGGACACAGTTCAGCCCATAACAAATCCCTTCTGTCCTGGACATCTTACTGTGTCTTGGTTTAGTCTATCATTTTGGCAGAGCACAACCTCCAGTAGTTTTTAGAGAATGGATGTGTGGAGATTGATTTTTTTGAGACCTTGCATATCTTAAAATATCTTTTTTCGATGCAGACAATTAATTGACTTGGTTTGACAAGATATAGCTTGGAAATAATCCTACATCAGAATACTGAACACAGTTCTCCTAGCTTCTAGTGTTGCTGTGGAAAAATCCAATACTATTCTGATTTTTGATCCTTTGTAAAAAAGTACTTGAATTCCCCCCTTCTTTAATTAAAAAAATACTTTAAAATTCTCTATTTTGTCCCTGATTTTGTGAAATTTCATAATGATATGTCTTGAACTGGAATTAGTTTATTTCTTTGTGTGGCTTAGGCACTTCATGGGCCTTTTCAATCTGGAAACTCATGCACTTCAGTTCTGTGGATATTTTCACGAATTATTTCATTGATGATTTTTTTCCACTCCACTTCTCTATTCTCTAGTTCTGTAACTCCTATCATTTGCTGTTGAATCTTTATACTGCTCCTCTACTTTTATCGTCTTTTATCTCCTATTTTCTATTTCTTTGTCTTTTTACTTAAATGTCTGGGAAATTTCTTCAATAATATTTTCAATCTACTTATTGAGTTTTTTATTTCTCGTCTCATACTTTTAATTCCCAAGGGTTTTGTTATTGTTGTTGTTGTTGTCTTAATTTTTTCACATAGCATCCTGTTCTATTCTTGGATGCAATAACCTATCTTATCTTCCTGAGGCTAGCAGTGATATATATATTAGAGTTTTCTTCTCTTTGTATAATCCGTGATTCTTTTCAGGTGTGATTTTGATATTTTTGTGGTGGTTGTTTTTGTTTTGGTCTCTGATTTTCATATTAGAGATTTTCCTCAAATGTTCAGTGACCTTTGGCTAGCTAAACATATTTAAAAGTGTGGAACTAAAAAGCTTTGTACACGTGGGTAGGGTTGGGACTTGTGGACCCCATTCATTGTCAGGTGGTCTGGATGGGCTGTTTTGCTGGGTGTGTCAAACTACTAGTTTCCTCCAAAAAATGTTCCCCCCAGAGGTATTAACTAACCTTATTGTGGTAATCATTTTGCCATATATACACGTATGAAATCATCACATTTTTCCTCTTAAATTTACATATGTTCTATGTCAATAATATTGCAATAAGGCTGGAAATAAATTATTGTAAAAAAAATGTTTCCCCCTTTTCCTTTGCCACGTGAGGTGTGACAGCTGAGGAATGTACCTCTTGGATCTCTGACTGTAGGGATCCTAATTACTGATGGTCCCAGATGCTGTGCTCTGAATGCATCTCTGCATTCTTCCCAAGGTCACAGTTCCCACATTGGCTGCTCCCCAGTCAGTGACTAGAGTGGCAGGAATACTAAGGCAAGCCCATTCCTACAAGACACAGGATTCCTCGCATGGGTGTCCTTGAGTTGCACACTCCCCATAGCCTTGCCAAAACTTTCTTAGAACTGCACTGTAGTCTATGGACATTCCTTCATTGTTTCTTCCTTTCCTCCTTCCTTCCTTCCTACCTTCCTTTCATCTTTCCTTCCTTCCTCCTTTCCTTCCTTCCTTCCTTCCCTTCCTCCTTTACAGAGGTCATACCTGAGTCATGACTAATAGCTCTCCCAGTCTCTTCATTTTCTCTCACAGTTGCCTCCCCTAATAAATCTCTTGCATGTCTTGTCCCATACTGGCATTTGCCTCTCAGAGGACTCAGACTATTACAAATTTACAGAAATTGGGGTCTGAGAAAATGGATAGAAAGATGGGATTTGGGATTTATTGACTCACCATTTGGCAGGTGTTGAGGATGCTATCATGAATGGTAGGAGGGCACACATAGCCCTGGCACAAGGGTATGACCCAATTGCTAGAGATTTTACCAGTGGTGAACTGGGGAAATGTCCGGGGGGAAGAGAACACTCTTACAGATAAAATGATTCAGGAGTTTGACAAATATGAGGGGGAAAATGCCTTCCATGACAGATGAATTGGATGGTTGCTGGTAAATTGTATTAATGCCCTGCAAAGGGATAATTAGAGACTGAGCGCCATGAGTAAGCAGTATTAATGGCCAAGAGTCATAGGCCTTTTTGGTAGCATACAAAGAGGCCCTTATCTCCTACAGTAGAAGAGCAGATACAAAGAGCTCCAGGGATATTTGAATTCTCAGCGAAACAAGTCTGTTTTGCTAAGGTCAAAGTCCTAGTTAGGAAAACCTGGGACTCTGAAATATGGAATAGAGACAACTAAATGTATACCATTGAGGATGTTTACTCTGCAGACCCCTCTTAACCCTAAGACTTTCAAATGTTCCACCCTTCCCTAGTAAAAGCTGACACTTTCACCATGCTGGAAATCACTGCATAGGCCTCTCTCTGACAGTACAACAGGTGTACACCTCAGGAGCTACTTCCACCGCCTGTCCTGGGTGCCAGGACAGTAACCAGTGTTGAATCCCAGCATAACCTGGATAGGGACATGCTGGGCTTGATAAAGAGGAAAAGAGACTCCACCAAAAGAGTTGCTTGAATTGGCTGATATGTACTGGTAAGAGCCACGAGAGTACCCCTAGGATCAGATTTTGAGGGTTCTTGTTCAAGGGGGTCAGAATGGAAGACAGAATAAGCAAGAATTTATTATCTTGGGGCACCTTTTCAAGACATGAGATTTAACAACATGGCAAGGTTCCTAAGGAATAGGGCAAACTTGGTGCTCGGACAGCTCTTAAAAGCTTGCAAAAAGCAATGACCAGTACTCAGTGAAGCAGAAATGTCTGAGTTTCCCTGGCAGATGGTAGAGGAAAGAATAAAAAGGTTGAGGGAAGTGGGCATCTTGGGATGGATAAATTATGTGTGGCCAGAAGACCCACCAGAGGATTATGTTCCACAGGAGGATCCCAGGATGCATCATTCACCAAGGTCATTAGAAATGTGCTTGTTAGAGGGGCCACCAGCATCACTAAGGAGTTCAGTGGTCTTCTCCTCTGCAGGTCAGAGATGATGGTAAGAGAGCACAGGGCTGGACTTATCAATACCCATGGGGAAGATGGGGCCCCAAAGTAACAGAGACCAGGTGGCAGCACTTAACTTCCAGCAGCCAGGAGGCTGCAATTACTACAGTCAAAGGGACAGCCAAGGGGGCTCAACCAGCAAGGAGTAGTGGACACAGCCAATACAGCATGATGTTCCTATGGGAGAAATAAACAAGCAGCCAATAAGCTGCTGCTTGATATCTATACCAATAAAAGGGACAAGAGTGAACCAGCGGGGCTGAAGGAAGTTGTTCTCCAAAACTCTCTCACTCAGTTCCTACGCCCAATCCAATTGCCTGGCTGGCTGATCAGGGATCTGGAGGGAAAAAGAGCGAATATTGGAGGCAAGAAGGTTTGGAGTAGAGGCATATGGATGAACATATAGAGTGGGGATAGAATGTGGGGTCTAACTCTTCAAAAGACTTTTCAACCACTTCTCCTGGTTTTAGTTCCTGAGCCTTTTGCCTAGTGCCTTTCATTTCCGAGCTTCTGGCAAATTTTGCTGTAAACTGGTTCGCTTTCTGGCATTCCTACTGGCAGCTTAGAATTCATCTTTCTTGGGTCTGCTAAGGCAGTTAATCTGTCTTCTAGCTTCCAAATGTCACTATTGTTTTCTCTTTTCTCATTCTCTTTGGCCTTGTGGGTTTATGGTTTTTATTTTTAAAAATCCCCTCATTGTCATTTTACTGGAATTTAGGAGAGATTAGAGGCTATTGCCTTTAATTGGAAGTTGACAAATTCTTTACCATATGGAATCCTATTCAAGCTTTCCCTGCCTCAATCTATAACAAGAGAACTTGATTAAGTTATATCACTTTCATGGGAAGGCTGAGCTTGGCCAGATTTTTTTTTTTTTTTGGTGAGGAAGATTGGCCCTGAGCTAACATCTGTTGCCAATCTTCCTCTTTTTGCCTGAGGAAAATTGTCACTGAGCTAACATCTATGCCAATCTTCCTCTATTTTTTCTATGTGGGACACCTCCACAGAATGGCTTGGTGAGTGGTGTGTAGGTCCATGCCCAGGATCCAAACCCATGAACTCTGGGCTGCCAAAGCAGAGCACATGAACTTAACCACTATACCAAAAACTTATTCCAAGGTTATAATAGGACAAGTCTGGCATGCACAAGAATATTTATAATAGTGTTATTTCTAATCATGAAAACATTGGAACCTAAAGGTCCAATGGAACCTAAAGGAACAAGTGATTGATTAAATCAATTATGATATATCCATTGCAGTGGAATACTATGTATCTTTTAAAAAAATACTATATATGTTTTGGCATAAAAGATGTCCATGATATACAGCAAATAGCAAACTTAGTTATCAGGACAAAAATGTGTGTGAGACTGTGTTCACTGTCTCTGATTATTTGAACTATTTATGAAAATGATGCATTATGAAAGAGGAAAATAATGATGCTTTTGTAACCAAGCAAAAAGGAGCTCATTCTACTCGCTGCAATCTGGTGCCAATCAATTGCAAATGAGCTGGTGGTTGAGAATGGTAGGTTTATATGATTAGCTAGCAGAATCAGAAGACGGCAGACTAGTGTCCTAAAGAACCATCTTAAAATTATACAGAATCTTGAGGCAGTTATATAGGGGAAATGGGCAAGGGAAGGGGGTTTAGGAATGTTGACCATCTGGTGTGATGGACTTCAAGGTGCCCCATATCTCTTTCGTCTGTCCTTTGTGATGGGACCAACACAGAATTTTTCTTTCTGGAGGTTGTCATGTTCCTGAGGAACTCAGAGGACAAAGATGTCATCTTATCACAGCTGGGAGATACACATAAGCAACAGTCGTAGAACGAGCAGATCACGTATATTGTGAAAGAGAGGTGCTTAATCATCTAGGCTACATGCAGGCTAGAATGCATTCACAGAGACTAGTAAGTCAGGGTTATATATATATATTTACAATATTGCTTCTTTTCCCTAAGATGGCTTCCTTCATGCTAACTTAAGATCTTGCTGTTGCACTTTCAGTTTGGAAAAAAAAAGCAGCTGTAATTTGTATTTTCACTGCTCAAGAGACACAGCAAAGAGCAGAATATTGGGCTGAAGAGATCTCTGGTCATCCAATCCAATTTCCTCACATAGGATATAGTTGTAAGACACTTTAAAAACTCATCAAACATAATTCTTTACTTAAAAATACAAGTAGTACCTCTCTTTTCCAAAATGTGTTGCTGAGAACTGATACAAAGTAAATTATATTCTTTCCAAAGGAAATAATATAATAATTTATTTCGACATTAAAACCATTACAGATATGAGCCATCCCTGATGGCCTAGTGGTTAAAGTTTGGCATGCTCTGCTTTGGCAGCCCGGGTTTGGTTCCCAGGCATGGAACCACACCACCCATCTGTCAGCAGCCACGCTGTGGTAGCGGCTTACATAGAAGAACTAGAAGGACTTACAGTTAGAATATAGAACTATGGACTGGGGCTTTGGGGAGGGGAAAAAAGAGAGGAAGATTGGCAACAGATGTTAGCTCAGAGCAAATCTTTCCCAGCAAAAAAAAGAAAGAAAAGCATTACAGGTATGATCAAAATTATAAATTTAAAAAGACATACATAAACTATATAAAAAATATAATACACAGTGTCATAAATTTGAACTATCTAAACTTGCAGAATTATAATATATAATAAATGTCAATTATTAAATAAAATTTTGATTGGCTCATTAGAATTTTGATGGACATAGGGAGTGATTTGTATTGGTCATGTCACTAATAAACTTATCCATGAGAATTTTAAATAATATCTTTTTCTTTATTAGTAAAGTTTTATGTAGCTAATGGACACATTTTAAAAATCTATTAATGCTGAGCTAGAAACCTTGTGATCATCTTTCATTTCTCTCTGGATTTATAGCTTATTTGCAAGAACTGAAAACACTGATGTATCTGGCTTGGAGTAATATTTCTCAATCATTTTCATTAACAAACTTCTCTCACAGCAAAATATATCTCTAACCCCATTAAAATTTTTATGAGTATTTTTCATTAATTTTTTTAATGAAAATTTTTGTACATATAGAAAAGATGGCAGAATTGTAGAGTAATATACCCACTATTAAATTCTGTAATTGTTAATACGTTGCTTTGTTTGTTTGATCACATATCTATCTATTCTCCATCCATGTATCTATCCACCCATCAATCCATCTTATTTTTTTATGCATTTCAAAGTAAATTGCAGACATGAGTACACTTTGTCCCTGAACATTTCAGCTTGAATATACTTAACTAGATCTTAATATTTGTTTATAGTTCTTTTTTCTTTTAAGGGAAATTTACATACAGCAAAATAGAGAAATATTGTGTACCATTCTGTGAGTTTTGAAAAATGCAGCACTCAACCCAACCTCTATCTAGATAGAGAACACTTTTTTTTTTTTTTTTTTTTTGTGAGGAAGACCAGCACTGAGCTAACATCCGTTGCTAATCTTCCTCTTTTTGCTGAGGAAGACTGGCCCTGGGCTAACATCCGTGCCCATCTTCCTCTACTTTATATGGGACGCCGCCACGGCGTGGCTGACAGGCAGTGCGTCGGCAGGCGCCTGGGATCCGAACTCGCAAACCCCGGGCTGCCAAGCGCGGACTAAACCGCTGCGCCACCGGGCGGCCCCAGTCTAGATAGAGAACATTTTTGTCACTCAAGGAAGTTCCTTCACATCCTTTCCTAGTCAGTCCCAGCTTTACCCTCACCAGGAAAGAACTGCTGTCCTCATTTTGACACCGGCTCAACACAAGGTTGACATAAGGGAGGCCATACTGTAGAAAAGAAACCCTATTGTAACTTTGAATGACCTCTGACTAACTAGCCCAGACATGCTCTGTGAGTTTTATGGCCCCTCTCAGCTGCTATAAGTGGATAATCTTGTTCTCTTGAGTTCTTTAGGAATGTGATGTCCCCCCAACAGGGAGTCTATGCTGATGGCCATCATCAAGGACAACTGAAAGATCAGGGTGTAAGGCGTTGCTCCCATCTCTGATGCATGTCCAGTAAAACCAAAGACTATCAGGAACTAAGACCAGATGTCTGCCCCCATCCGGAGACCAGCTGCCTCCCCCACCTGGAGACCAGCCCCCTATATAACTGGCCTGTAGTCTTTGTTCTGAAAGATGGTTCTTTTGAACATGAGTCAGCCATCTTCCCTCTTGCTGGCAAGCTGTAATAAAAAGTCTTTTCTCTCCTACCACCTTGCCTTTTGACTATTGGCATGTCTTGCAGCAGGCAGACGAACCCCCTTTTTGAGGTAACAATTTTTCACACCATAGATTAGTTGTGCCTATTCTAGAACTTCATATAAGTGTAATCATACAGTGAGTACTGTTTTGTGTAAGGTTTCTTCCACTCGGCCTGTTTTTGGAGTCATTCATGTTGTGTGTTTCAGTAGCACATTCCTTTTCAGTCCTGACTGATATTCCATCTTTTAAGTATATCACAAGTCATTTTATCCATTCTCCCAATGATGGACATTTGGGTTGTTGCCACTTTAGGGCAATTAGGAAAAAAAGCCGCTATGAACATGTCAAGAACTGTGTAGGGTCTGAGGTTTTACCCCACTTGCAGGATAACAAATTGGTCCTCCACAGTTTCACAGATGTGAAACCAGCAAACAGTTAGCCATTGATGACTAAGCAGCTAGTAACAAGGGGGATCAGAACTGGCCACCCCAAAATATGTCTCTGTCTGCTGGAGGGACACTTTGACCCCCAACCCCCACTAACCGACTGAAAGAGTTTGGGATGGGAAGCCTGCCCCCAGAACAGGCCAATACCATAGACATCTCCAGGTATTGGGGAGGGTTCTTGCTAAGCCATTCTTAGTTCTGGTTACCCTCTGAAAGAGACATTTACATTTCTAAAGGAAACTTCCATTTGTAAAGGTATCTTCTTCCCTGTACCAGGAAGAACGGGTGATGGCCTTACCTAGAAACTCATCAGAATGGAAGGTAAGGACTTAAATCTGCATGATAAACTTACCCATCATTAATTGTGCTGTCCAGGCAATATGCTATCTGACTCCCACTAGGTTCCTATAGACAACATCGCCCTGGGGCCTGGGTCACCATGGTAATGGAATTTTCGAGCTATTTTTTCAGGAGCCATCATTCTGTGGACACGGGTCCTACAAGGAGGCATGAAGCCTGACTACGCTTGCACAGATCATCAAGTACCTCATCTCTCCTCACCTCCAATCATTTCAGACCACCTTGCCCCCTACCCCATAAATATCCCTGAGTCCCTATTTTCAGGGAAGTGGATTTGAGATTCATTCTCTCCCATTTTCTCACTTGGCTGCCTTGTGAATAAACTCTCTCTCTGCTGCAATCTCGTCATCTCAGTGTTTGGCTTTCTGGGTGGCAGGCAAAAACAGACCTGGCATGTTAACACATGCTTGCTCCTGAGTCAGGTGCAAAGGGTTTTATCGCTCCCAGCAGTAGGGGTAACCAGACTCTCAGTATTTGCACCAGTTCCCTGAGCCCCCATTCCACAGGGTGACGTAACAGGGCCAAGTGATATCCGCATACACAAGTTATGTCATAGGAGACAAACCTGAGCTTAGGGAACCTGAATCTTTTATGGCTGCCCTGGAGGGAGACATTATCTTATCTGCCAGGGCTGTTCTCTATGCAAACATAGATGGCTCAGAATAAAGGCAGCTGCTCACTTGGCAGGCATGCAGAACCCAGAGACTCACAGAGAATCATCTCCCAGCAAAACATTCCTGTATGCATTTTTTTGTGAACATGTTTTTAACTTCTCTTGGGTAAAATCCTAAGAGGTGAATTGCTGAGTCATAAGGTAGATGTTTGTCTAACTATCAGAACTTTTCCCAAGGTGATTGCATCATTTTATTCACCCACCAACAATGTACGAGAGTTTCTGTTTTTTCATCACTTGCCATGTTAGCATTGTCAGTGTTTTTAATTTTAGCCATTCTGGTTAGTTGTAGTGGTAACTTAATTGTAGTTTAATTTGCATTTTCCTGATCACTAATGGTGTTGAACACTTTTTCACTTGCTTATTGGTCATTAGTACATTTTCCTTCATAAAGTGTCTGATCAAATCTCTTGCTTTTTTTAAAAATAGGTTTTTTATTTTTCTATTTTTGAGTTGTAAGAGTTCTCTATATATTCTGGATGCACATCTTTTATTAAATACATATTTTGCAAACATTTTCTTCTTGCTTGCTCATTTATCTTCTTAACTGTGCCTTTCAGGGAGTAGGATTTTTAAAATTTTGTTGAAGCCTAATTTATCAACTTTTGATTTTGTTACTTTCTAGGTTACTGTCTTTCTGGGTTACTACTTTCTGGATTCTGTCTAAGAAATCTTTGCCTCCCTCCTGGTCATGAAGTTTTTTTATGTTTTCTTCTGAAAGCTTTATAGTTTTAGTTCTTATGTCTAGCTCTATGGTACCTTTAAAATTATTTATTGGGTAAGGATGAGGTACAGGTGGAGGGTTTTTTCCATATGATTATTCAGTTGTGAATAGAGGACTTTTTTTCTCCATAAGTAAAAAACTAAGTTGGATTTTTTTTTTACTATATTTTCTCTTTTAACATTGATTTTTGAAGAATCAGAGATAGTTTGATGTGCTCAGATAAATACATGTTATAGATCTAGTGGAAATTATTTGTATATCTTCTTTGGAGAAGTGGATATTCAAGACCTTTGCCCATTTTTAGTTAAGTTGTTTGTTTTGTTATTGAGTTTTAGGAGTTCTTTACATATTCTGGATACTAAACACTTATTAGGTATATGATTTGCAAATATTTTCTCCCATTCAGGGGTTTCCTTTTCACTCTGCTTCTCCATTTTGTGCAGTAGTTTTATGTAGACTAAATTAAAAGATACAGAACTAAGGATAAAAGAATGAAAAGTACCTAAGAGTCCATCCCACCCAAGGAGCCAACTGTGTCTGCTGAGTGGTAAACCTCCCAAGTAACTGATATGTGAGCTGGCTCATCTGATCTGCTCATTGGATAAGCCTTTGGTGGCTCTCAAACTTTCTGTTTTAAGGCTGAAAATTTTAAAAAGTAATTACTGCATTATTTTTTTAAACTGAAGTAGAAACAGTGACCATTCTATCTTCTAACAAAGAGAACCACCTTAACCCTCCATTGGGAAATGCTGTCCTGCTGCAATAAATCTGATTTATGAAGTCATCCAGGACTTTGAAATCATCCAGGACTCATCAGAGGGCTTCCTCCCCAGGAGCGGGGAACGCTACTCCAGAATTTTCAGACCTCCCCCTTCCCTCCCTCAGTTCCTCCCTCTCAGACTCTATGGGCTGAGCCATTCATGTGAGTCCTCTATTATCCCCATGCTGGTGAGGAGAATTTGGAAACACAGTTTTATAATTTAAAAACGACATCAGCGTGTTCGCCAAGAGAACTCCACTTTGTGAAATTCCCTCTGCACAAACTTGAGGAAGATTCAAATCTTGACTCTCAGTCACTGGCTCCTAGGTCTCCCCTGATGTTTCTGCAGTTGTTAAAACAAGTAAATTCTGAGGCCTGGAGAGCAGAACTGCCGCGGAGAAGCTCCACACTGGGAGACAGGACCACAAAAGGCGCATGTGCTTGGCTCTCTGCCCTGAGCACCGCCCCTGCGTTCATGGTGTTTTCACACCTGATGAACTTACACAAACTGACTCCTAAGGAGATTCAGTGCCATGCTTATGAAAAACAAATTGCCACTTAGTATTACACTTCAGTTTGTTTGAAAGTTCTGTGAAAGAAAAGCCCGACTGTGACCTCGGGACAATTAATTTTAAGGAACATGATTTTCAAAGGCTATAATTATATTTCAAGAATATTGCTGACCACTGGCATTTGAAATAAGCTTTTTTCTTTCCCTTTTACAGAGATCATTTTGACATGTGTGCTTCTTGGTGACACTTATAAAAGCATTGAACTAGGTGTAGGTGACATTCTAAACATTTAAGGTTTGTCTTTGATTCTTTCCAAAAAGAGAAAAAGAGGGGCTGGCTCGGTGGTGCAGTGGTTGGGTTCATGCAATTTACTTTGGTGGCCTGGGGTTGGCAGGTTCAGATCCCTATGCACTGCTCATCAAACCCTGCTGTGGTGGTATCCCATATACAAAACAGAGGAAGACGGGCACGGACCTTAGCTCAGAGCTAATTTTCCTCAGCAAAAAGAGGAAGATTGGCAACAGATGTTAGCTCAGGGCCGATCTTCCTCACCAAAAAAAAAAAAAAGAGAGAGAGAAAAAGAAATAAAGGAAGGGAAGGCCATTTAACCCATTAAAACATCTTTGAAGGTTTGAAAGCCTTGTGCTATGGAAACCAAAGTGAAACGTTTTTCAGAATGATGGAATTTGGAGATTTTCCCCACCTTCCTTTGCAGAGATGTCGAGGCTGAGACTGTAGGAGAAGGAGACAAATCCTCTACCCACTCTAGGTCCTTCTGGCTGGGCTATGAATTCAACTGACATGAGACAGAATAACAGGAGAAAATCAAACAAAGCTTTTTAACATGTATACATGGGAGAGACTCAGGAAAACTGAGCAACTCACCAAAATGGCCAAGCTGCCAGCTTAAATATTACCTTCAGCTAAAGACAAAGGAGGGTGTTGGGAGTCGTGGTTTGGGACTTGAGCGAGGGAGGCAATCTACATGGAGACGGAAATATAAATGTGTTAACTACAGACAATGTGATCTGAGAGACACATTTTACATTACATTACAGTTATGTTACACTATTAGCTCCTTCCTGGAACAGGCTTCTATCTTAAACTCTTTTAGGCAGTTGGGGGGAGGTCAAAGTTTCTTTCAGAGTCTTTTGTTCTTAAAAATAATCAAGCCAAAGAGACACATTTTGGGATGGCCAATTCTGATCCCCTACGAGACCCAGTAATGTCAGGCGCTCCTCGCCTCCCCCACAGGACATGGCCTGGATGAGTCACAGCCTGTCCAGATGGGTACTCACCAGTCCCTCCCGCCCTTTCCAGGTCGTTCTCATTGCCTGCCTCCTAATCCTACGTCAACAACAAAAACCAAAAAGACCAGAAACAAACAACCACCTTCTAATTTTAAAAGATAGGCAGTATATGTTAAAAAGAATGAGATGGCTCTACATATACTGACATGGAATACTATAGTATATTAAGTGAAAAAAGCAAGTCACAGAAAAAGAAAGTCAATATGATTCCATTCATGTTTTTTTTTAAATTATGTGTGTATGCATGGTTTCAAAACAATGAATGGAATCACACCCACACACACACACCCATGTGTATATGTAAACCCATAAAGCGGCAGCTTTCTCCCAACCTCAAGGAGAGCCAAGGTCCCCACACTGTCCTCTGAGTGTGTCCTGCTTGGGAATGTTCTCAGCGTTGTGTGGTTCTTCCTGTGCCCCCAGTGTTGCCATGGGGCTGCCTCTTGGAGCCTGCTGGAGGACCCAATGAGAAAGCGTCACCTTAGGTCTCCCCCGCCTACCACCCAAGGTGGCATAATATGGACACAATTACCTGGGAAATAAGGTATAGAAGAGTTCAAGTTCTTGCCATCTGCACCTTCTCCTGAATTTGAAAAGGTTGATCCTCATGAGGGAGCTATTCCCTGGGAGGGCATGGTCCATGGGTGCCCCCACCTTTGTTTAAGCAGACTCCTCTCAGATTCTCATCACCTCTTCTAGCCCCTCCCTTAGAACCCCCCCCCCGACCTGCCTTCTCTAAATTGTCCCCTCCATGGCACAGCGGTGTTTGGGATTTTCCCCTTTTGGTCCTAAGGTAGCTACTGGACTCCTTTGTAAAACTGCACCTCCTTTTCCATTCTAGGAAGTGCTCCAGAATTAAATTCATTTTGTTTTTGTGATTTTAGAGAGTGAGGAGGGGAAGGCGGGACCAGCTTTCCTAGGAGTATAGGGGTGGGGCTAGGGTGGGAGGTTATCTGCCTGTCAAATTTATAAATACTCTGAGATAAGTCTGGAAGGATCTGTGGGAGCGGAATAAGATGGGAGGAGAGTGTGTGAAGGAGCTTTCACTTTTCACTCCATGTATTTCCAAATTGTTGCATTTTTTTACAGTGAGCATGAATTCGTGTTTTACTTGTGTAATTAGAAAAATAAAAATAGAGGCTCCCTTGGTTAAATGAGCTGTGGGTTTATGTATGATTTTTTTTTTTTGAGGAAGATTGGCCCTGTGCTAACATCTGTTGCCAATCTTCCTCTTTTTTTCCCCCAAAGCCCCGGTACATAGTTGTGTATCCTAGTTGTAGAGTTGTAGCTTTTCTATGTGGGACGCCACCTCAGCGTGGCTTGACAAGCAGTGGGTAGGTCTGCACCTGGGATCCAAACTGACAGATCCAGGGCCACCGAAGCAGAGCAGCACTTAACCACTACACTGCAAGGCCAGCCCCTATGTATGAATTTTTAAATTGCCGTCTTTTCATGAACCAGGGATACTCTCTGAAGTGAAGACATTGTGCAGAATAATGCAGAACAACATGAGGGAGCTGCCACAGGCACACAGCTTTCTCCAGCTTGGTGGTTGTGCCCAGATAATTAAGCTTAGAGGCAGCCTGTCCTCAGAACCACTTCAAACATATACATATAAGGAAAGCACCCAGATTAATTTAGTCTTAGTGGCTGTGAAATTCTACAAAGCTCAGCAGTGGTCAGAAGAATCTGCTCCCAAGTGAAATTTGGCTAAAGTTGGTCAGGGAGGTTATAACTGACGCGAGGCCAACTAATATTGCATATGAAGACAACTTTGTAGTCCTCGTTCATTTTTCAGAATGTGGAATTTTATCTTAATTTTTCAAAAACAGCAAAACCGAAACATCTCCACCATAAGACTGAAACACTGAAAGATAATTCAGTCTTCTAGTTTACACTATCGGTGATGTGGATCAGAGAAAAGAAATCTTTTATATAAAGCTGACAAATTAGAAACTTTGGATATAAAAATGGGAGGCAATCATCCTTGCTGCTGAAACCATTAGCTAAGTAAAAGTATTCTGCATACCATATTTTTATCAGTACTCTTCATTAATATAGCAACATTTGAATAAAAAAAAGAAAAATATTACCTAAGGAGTATGACCCTAGAAAGCAAATATTGAGCTTGCACCTGATAATTTAGTGAAATCTAATGCAAACAGAACAACTAACCTCCTTGTGAATAAAATCAATTTAGTAAAAAAACAAAAAATGCCTGAAGCAGTGATTTGCAAATGTGGCCACTTTTAATATTTTCATGAATTGTATCAGACATTGCAAAAAAAAAAGTGACCGTTTGTACGTTACTTACATGGGGAGAGTTAAAACAAATAAGACCTGACACAATATGCCACATTAAAGACTTACTGGACAGCAGGGCTTTGCATCCCAGCACGACAGACTTCCCTTTCAAACAGTGTGCACGGAAGGTTAGACAGGGACAGCCAAATTCCCTGGGCTAAGAATGCAAAATACACAGAAAGTACTTAGAGGTGGAAGATGTGTTCCCTTGGACTGTTCACCATCTTGTCACTGGTCCCACTTGCTCCAAGTGTCCACCTTGCTGTGCATTCCTGGGTTTTTGTCAAGTTCCAGGGACTGGCCTTTGTTTAAAGCAATGTTCCAGTGTTCGTCATGCAAATGTGGGTTCCCTCTGGACACGATTTCAGTGTGTTTGCTGCTTTACAGATGCTTTGTTCATCATGCAAACCTAGTTTTGGGTACCTCATGAATTCTGAAACGTCTCATGCTATTAAATAAAGGAGTTTGTCAAAACTTTTGTACTCTTACTTCCAGCATTTTTTGTTTTGTTTTGTTTTTGCCACTGGCCAATGTTCAGGTTTTCAGTTTTGAGTTTTTGAGGAGATCCAGGATGTGGATTTCATACTTTCTCAAGTGAGTCAAATCCTGAAGGACATCATCTTCCAAGGGAAAATTAATATTAGATTCAAACCCACTGTTTTCAAATAAGCATTACTAATTGCTTTCCCATGTGCATGCCTGTAAACAGAATCCTACTTGCCTTAGCCCACTTGAGCTGCTATAACAAACACCACCGAAGGGGTGGCTTAAAAAGCATTTCTTTCTCATAGGTCTGGAAGTAGGAAGCCCAAGATCAAGATGCCAGCATGTTCCACGTCCGGTGCAGCCACGTTCTCGCACTATCCTCACGTGGCAGAGAGAAAGAGTTCTGGTCTCTCCCTCTTCTGATAAGGACACTCATCCCATCACAGGGGCTTCACCCTCAAGACCTCATCTAAATCTAATCACCCCCCAAAGGCCACCTCCTAACACCATTCCACAGGGGCTAGGGCTTTAGCAAATGAATTTTGAAGGGACACAAATATTCATTCCATAACACTGCTGAACTTTTCTTCAAGGGGAACAGAATGAAGTATTTAGCAGGTGGCAAATCGTGCCCTAAATTCCTGTTCATTTCCCGTGAGATAAAATATGCCTTTCCGAGATTCTACGGCACCACCGAGGTCTTTGAGGTGGAAGGTGCTGGGAGGTATCAGACCGGATAGCACAGGGACGCAGCTCCTTCAGCCAAGCAGAGTCACGGGAAAGTCAGACCTGGCAGCTCTTTCCATCTCAGTCCTGTGAGCTGGGGTGTCCGGAGCAAACACACAGCAAACTACCAGGCATTGGGGGAGCTGCGACCGGGCGCTCGCTCTGCCCCTGCGTGTTTTAAGAGGTTGTTAGCCATTAGGCCTCCGCTTCCTCACCTGTAAAGCGAGGAGCTGGATCCAGCACAGCCTCTCAGTCCTTGCCACGCAGTGTCCCCAGTGGTGGAAGTGGGCGGCCCCCGCCCCCTAGTGGCCCTGGGCGCACACACCTCAGTTTGAGAAGGGTGACTCGTCTGGACCAACGGCGAGGCGCTCCCAGCGATGCTGCGCTGTGGTTGGTGTGGTCGCTGAATAATGGCCCCAAAGACGTCCACGTCCTAATTTCCTGTGAATGTTACCTCCTATGGAAAAGGGGCTTTGCAAGTGTGGTTAAATTAAGGGTCTTGAAATTATCCTGGATTATCTGGGTGGACCCAATGTCATTGAAGTGTCCTTGTAAAAGAGAGGCAGGAGGGGTCAGGGCCAGAGGAGAAGTCATGTGAGGAAAGACGCAAAGATTGGAGTGATGTGCCTTGAAGATGGAGAAGGGGCCATGAGCCAAGGAATGCAGGTGTCCACTGGAAGCCAAAAAAGGCCAGGAAAGGGATTCTCCCCTCAGAGCCTCTGGAGAAAACCTGCCCTGCTGACACCTTGACCTTAGCCCAGTGAAACCGATTTTGAACTTATAGTTCTAACCTCCAGAACTATAAGAGAACAAATTTACGTTGTTTTAAGCTGCTGAGTTTGTGGTGGTAATTTGTTAACAGCAATGGGAAATAAATAAAATTGGTATCAAAGCCCAGGTTATTCCAGCTTTTATTTCAGGTTTCCCCCAATGCCACAAACCTTTGTTGATACACCCATTCCTTTACGCATTGCCAAGTAAATCAGAAAAACAACAGCAGCTTCTGGTTGGGTGTGAAGTTGTAAAAGCCCATTTTCTCAACTCAGAGAGGAGAATGCACTTCATGGGCACTTGTCTGATCTCACTTATTGTCCCTGTCCAATTAATGGCCTGACATCTTTCACTCTCTTCCTAAAGGGAGAGTCAGTAAGACAAGAAAAGTGCCAGCAAATGAAGATACTTGTTCTGTCAGTAACCCCAGGTGGCTCTGGCATGTCTGAGGACGTGTTCCTCAACTGACCTGGGCGTCTACCTTGGCACAGACTGATCATGTCCCAAAGTGACTGTCTTAACTGGCTTTGCCACTCAGCAGGAATTAAGGGGGCTGCATAACAACACTACAGACTGGGTGGCTTATAAACAACAGACATTTATTTCTCAGGTTCTGGAGGCTGAAAGTCCAAGATCAAGGCACCGGCAGGTTCAGTGGCTGGTGAGGATCCATTTCCTGGTTCATGGACGGTGGTCTTTTTGCTGCGTCCTCACATGGAAAAGGGGCGAGGGAGCTCTCTGGGGTCCCTTTTATAAGAGCACTAATCCCAGTCATGAGGGTTCCAACCTTACAACTAAAACAAATAAAGCAAAATTTTGTAGAATATGACTTGAACTATTTTAAGTGTTCTTTGCAATAAATTGAAATATTTATTATTTAAAATTTTCATTATGGGACATTTCAAACATATCCCAAAGTAGAAAGAACAGTATAAGGAATGCCCATGCAGCCATCACCTAAATTCAACAATTATCCATATGTGGCTGATCCCATTTCATCCCCCCACCCTGTACCACTGGAATATTTGAAAGCAAGTCCCAGACACCGTATCATTTCATCAGTAAATACTTATGCGATCATTTTAAAGAATAGCTAAAATAAACAGAAAGCACAAAATTCAAAAGGTAGAAAGCAAAGTTAGGAAGAAATAAGTCATGATGCTTCTCTGCCCCCTCCAGTCAAGCCCTGCTCCCCAGAGGCAGTGACTATAACTAGTTTCTAGCTAGTTCTTTTAAATGGAGGCACTTCTTAGTACCACAAAAGGGAGAGTTCTCCTAAGAAATCAGCATCCAAATAGATAGGCTGAGCTTGGTATATTTCATTGATGGCACCTCTGGTGAGAATGGTCAGATTGGGCTATATACTGAGCACATTGTAGATCAACTAATATTTGTGGCTTAACTGATCCTGGAGCTACCTAAGATAGATGTTAATCAAAACTCAGTTTTTAAAGTGCTCATTTTGCACCACTCTATCTTGGCCATACATAGAATGTAAGAACTGGAAGGACCCTTAGCATTAATTTGGTCAAGGCCTGGGAGGTGAGGGAATTGAGACCAGGGAGGTCCAGCACTGTCCACTGTGTCTCCTGAATTCTTCCCACAGCCTGTCCACATTAGAGCACATCGTGCCCATGTTAGCTGTGTCATAACCCAGCACTAAGGGCAGAGGCTTTGTGCTCTTAAATTTGTCCTTGGAGAAGGAATCCTTATGGTGTTTGATAGAGCAGCTAATAGTGTGTTTAACACGCCAGAGCTGGCCATGGAAAATTCTTCCCAGGATTCAAGACGTTCTTGAACAGAACCCATCCAACAAAACATTGCCAAGGCCCCACAATGGACTCTGCTCCTCTTTGCTCACTGCATGCAGGTCGCCTTAAGCTCAGAATATATTGGTGTAGCACCAAAGAGTTTATAAAATATGCTTACATCCAACAGTTTATGTGTTCCTCCTTTAAGGCAAATACTTGTAACCCTGGTTTTACATTAAAAAAAATGAGATTCCGATATCATCAGTGACAAGCCCAAGGACATTTAGTCAAAAGCTAGGGCTTAAATCACGGCCTCTGGCCCCAGTCCAGTGCTCTATCTTCATATCACAGCTGGCTCAAATACGGAACTGGATAAGTGTCCCTATTTAATGAGAATATATAAAACTTGGCTAATGGAAGCCCATAAGCACAGTCTGTGTTTGTCCTGGCACCAACTTTAATTTAGTAATTTTGGAAAGGGCATTTCCAGCAGGGGGCAATTTGGGTGTGTGGGGAATTATAAGAAGTTTATATTCTGGAGCATGAAGTGGAAGTCAGACAGTGGTGAGAGCAGAGCTGGAGAAGCGGGCCAGGAGCCAGCTCACAGAGGAGGGGTTTGTATAACGTTAAGAGCTTGACTTTTATCCTCTAGACAGCAGGTGAGAAGTCACTGAGGATTTTAAGCAAGGAGTAATTTGGAAATATTTGCATTTTACAAAGGTCATTCAGGTGGCCATGAGGAGGGGGGATTAAAGGTGCCAGGACCAGAGGCAGAAGGACCAGCTGGCAGGCTACACATCAGGTAAGTGAGAGATGGCAAGGGGTGGGGGGTGGAAGGGAAGGGACACATGGCCCCAAGGTCCGACTCAGAGAGCCCATGGGAAAGGCTGATTTATTTGCATCCTCTCCTCATGTTATAATGCAGGATGTGGCGTTGTTCTCAGATTTCACATTTTAATTGAAAATAATTTAAGACGTAATGAACATATGGCCAAATGCACAGGTATTAGCTGTTCAGTCTGATGAGTTTTGACAATTGTGTGACCTGTCTGACCACCAGGATGGCGGCTGACAGGTAACTCCAGGTGCAGACAGTGTGAGAAGTGAGCAACTGCTTTCTTTCTTTTTTTCCTGGCGTATAACTAAGACATGTTGCTTTGGCACAAAGGCTGTAATCAGCCTTCTGAGTTCTTTATTTTCTCCATTCTGGATGACCCTAGAGAAATTACAGAGGGAGAAGGGACAGGAACAAATATCAATTGAACACCAGCGTAAACTGCATGCTAGATGGTGACAAGTATCATGGCATTTTGACGCTCCCAATGACAGCCTCACAACCAAACTGTGAAATAGGAATGATGGAGAAGTTGCATCTCAGAGGCTGTATGTGTTACTAGACTCAGCAAAGGAAGGAGTCTCCTGAACAACCAATAGTGAACAGCCACAGGTCAAATACAATGGACATTTTTTAGAAACTCCCAGTTCACAGTGTTCACCCATGAGCATTCCCATCGAGGAACTCTGAAACAGTGACGAAGTAATGCTCGTCAGGTCCCATACGTGCAGACATCAGGATGGAGCTTGGCCCAGGTCAACAACAGCCAGAAGGAGAGGTCACCACACAGCTCATGGGAGGAATGCTGCTGGGTCGTGGAGGGCTCAAGGGACAGATGGTGCCTCCATGCGGAGTCTGAAAGGGTCTGGGGCTCCCTGAATTAGGGTCTTTGGGTCCAAGACTGCAGTGACACTAAAGCACCTCCTGGCTGCAGCTGCCATCAAAAAATGCTTCAGGAGCAGATGTTTAAAGCCACAGGAGCATGGAAGTTGTAGGCAGCAGGTGACAAAACGTTTGAAAGGCCCAATTTCTTGACAGCTCTATGAGACAGTCAACTGCGGGGTCATCTTCACTTGAGTTATACGACAATGCTCAGAGTTTTTATTTCAGTTTCTCATCTTGATGACAGATTTGCTATTTTTAAAATGTCACAGAACAAGTAGAACTGTAAGTTATGTTTCATGCTTTTTGTGGCTCATTTTATGTTCTTTTGACAGTTCCAATATGTATCTGCTATTGAAAAATTGGTTTTGGACTGAGAAAGTGAGAACTGTTGCTCATACTCACCAGGGGCCTGCTGGGAAGGCAGTAAGTGCCCAGGGCTGGAGTTGGAGGGGCTCCAAGGAAGGTAGACCTGGAAAGAACTTCACTCAACTTCATGGTAGGTTTCTGTGACACATGATATTTTTTCAGTAGGATGGCAGCAAATTGGACTCTGCTTTGTGATAACAGCTATTTAGAAGTTTGGGTACCTTGCAAGGAAATTCTATCAAGTTTTAGTGATATTTAGGAGAATTCTCACAATATATTGTCAAGTTAAAAAAACAGCATTTCAGTCTGATCCAGTTTTGTAAGAAAAAGTATATAAGTACATTTGTGTAGAGAAAAAGAGACTAGGAGAACATTCTATTACTTAGGATTTGGGGCTGTAAGAACAGAGACACACTGAAATTTCTCAAGAAAAAAGAGAGGTTAAGAACTACAAGGATGCAGAAAAGCTGTGAGCCGTCAGGACTGAGGATTATTTTGGAATCAAGGCAGGCCTAGAGGTCTCAGCAGTAGGAGCCATGCTACTGAGACTCTGCCGTTGTGCCTGGCCAGCTTCATCACACCCCTTTCTGCGTCTTCTCTCTAGGAGAGAAGCTTCTAGGTAGATTTTCTGTCGCTTCACAATTGCCGCTTACACGGGACGCATCAGGGCTGCGCTGGTCCTCCCGATGTAACTCTTTCAGCCAGGTCCCCACTGCTAGCCACCATTCTCTCAGCAGTCCCTGGTTCTACTACCCAAGAGAGACTATCCACGGCCCACCTTGTTTGTGCCCAGCCTCATCATCAGCCCTGCCAATGGAACTTAGGCTGCTTTGGGGTAGCTGTGCTCCTGGGTCCAATTAGCAAGGGACCAAGGTCACATGGGTTACTTTGACTTAGTTCCTCAATGCTGTGGCCAGTGGGGCAATTTAGGGTGCAATCAGATAATATGCACGTATTAACCTAAATAAAATGTGAATGACAGGAAAGAATGCAGTTCCACACTGGTGACATGGCACCCTTCCTTGGAGTGCAGTCATCACAGGCAGGCTCTAGAACTGGTGGATGCACCCCATGTCTGGCAGAATGCACAGTGATGGCATGCTTCTAGCTGCGGGCTGTCTTGTGGGCTTCAGGTATCCAGAGATGAGTCCCCCACCCTGCCTGTCAGGCTTGTCTCTCAGTGCTCTAGTTTCCCAGCTGAAATACCTGAATTTGAAAATGATTGAATTATGAATTGTTTTTTCAATCTGTCTTATGAACTCATTATTATCAGGAAAATCAAGCATTAAATGAAAATAATTTTCTCTTTCTCCTCACTTTCAGTGGATGTTTATTCTTCTTTTTATCTAGAAATCAAAGAGAGAAAAAGGATGGGAGAGTCTTTGACAAAAAGACATGGATATTAGGTGATCCTTGTGTAGGAGACATGCCCCTCTCTGACGGGGTGAGCGCCCCTCATTTCATTGATGTACACCTCTGCACAGTGACAGGGGAAGGCAAAGGCTCTGCTGCTGGGTTTCATCTCCAGAATAGCTGAACACCTGCATCTCTTGAATTTCATTCAAGAATCAATAAGAGAAAGTGTTCTTTCAAGAGGTCAGATCCATTTCTGGAGCCTGGAGCATAAGCACGCTGGCATCCTGCCATTGGCCCCAGGAATCGCTTGAGAGTCTGTGCTCTGGGCCCTTCTGGAATGAGCTCTTTGTTCTGAATTCTGTGCTTGTGTAAAAAGGTCCCTTGGAGGAAATCTGGTATGTCTATTCAGAACAACTCACAAAAGGGAGAGTTGTAAACTCTCTGATAGACAAGGTTTACTTTAATAAATTAACAATTACCTTAAAATGATTACACTCTTGTGCTTCCTCCCTCCCACCCTGGGACCACTGGGTCCTGCCAAATGTACTGAGCTCTTTAAAAAACTGGCAATAGCAAGGAGAATCCAGGTCAAGAATGCAATGGAGGCCCCATTATTGGGGTGGGAGGAACAGGGATGTAGAAAAGGCAGTAGTTTCACAGATTATAAACGCAGCAACAGATGTGAGCTGTTGGTGTGTTTCATGTAATCACAAATACATTTTTCTTAAAGATCGTTCTCATAGAATTTTATTTTGTTTGTTTATTTTTTTAGTAACAATAGTTTATTTCTTGCTCATGCTATGTGTGCGTTGATCAATAGAGAACCCTGTTCCACGTTGTGGAAGCTCCCATGGAATTTTAAAATCAGGGTTTGGAGTTTCTTGCTGGTGTTTTTATTGGTTCTGATTAGTTTAAGGAAGTGGAACACAGTTGTTTAAAGGAATGCTATAAACTGAATTCACACTTTTGAACTTCTCTCTAAGGACAAAGAAGTAAATCTCATGGTAGTAAAAGGCACAAACCACAGGACTATCTGTCCTAAAATCTTATCCTTCAGAACTTAGATCCTATTTGGAAACTATTTATTAGAATTTGAGAACTGAATATATGTCATTGTCCATCAAAAACATGACTAGATCAACAGTGTGGGAATTATCAGTCATGATCAAGACTCCTGGTGATCCAGCGTTTTGCTCCTAAAATATGTTAACATTTTTATTAGAGACTATGGGTATCTAGTCCCTCATAGGGACCCATTTTGGGGGTGCTGCAAAATTGATTTTTATAGGAAAAATATTTCTGTTCACGTGTTTTTTTGCTGGGAAAGATTTGCCCTGAGCTAACATCTGTTGCCAATCTTCCTCTTTTTTTGTTTTCCTCCCCAAAGCCCCAGTACATAGTTGTATATTCTAGTCGTAAATCCTTCTAGTTCTTCTATGTTAGCCACTGCCACAACATGGCTACTGACAGATGAGTGGTGTGGTTCCTCGACCGGGAACTGAACCAGGGCTGCCAAAGCAGAGAGCACTGAACTTTAACCACGAGGCCATCAGGGCTGGCTCTGTTCATGTCTTTTTAAAATTTAAATTTTACTTATTTATTTTTTGAAAAGGTAATACATTCTCATGGTTCACAAATCAAAGATACAAAACAGTATAGTGTGAAAGTCTCCTTCCTATTGTGTCCCTCAGCCTCTCGTTTCCCCTCACTGGAAGCAGCCAATGCTTTCATTTTCTTGTGAATCCTTCCAGATATTTTATTTGTATACAAGCAAACAAGCACATAATTTTTTTCTCTGTTTTAAACAAATTGTAGAATATTATACACAGTTCTACACCTGGCTTTTTTTCTGTTAACAATATATCTTGGAAATTATACATTATTCTGCATAGTATTCCATTATAAGAATGTACCATAATTTAGTCAACTACCACTCTTGGACACTTAGATCCAATATTTTGCATTACAAACAATGTTGAGCGGATGCCCTTGTACCACATGTGTGAGTAGTGTCTGTAGGATAAACTTCTAGATGTGAAATAGCCAGGTCAATGCATATGTGCCAAATGGACCCCTCCTTTCAAAGAGGTTGTGGAAAATTGCATTCCCCCAAATGACATATGACTGGTTTTCCCACAACCTCCCACAATGTTATGTGTTATATGACTTTT
Organism: Tapirus indicus; assembly: GCA_031878705.1. Lineage (NCBI taxonomy): Eukaryota > Metazoa > Chordata > Mammalia > Perissodactyla > Tapiridae > Tapirus > Tapirus indicus. Next base: position 59,022,094 of record CM062917.1, read on the forward strand.
TGAACACTGTCAATTTCATAGATGAAAAATGTTGATCATTGTCAAATTGATAGATGAAAATGGCATTTTCATGTTTTTATTTTATGTGTTCATATTTTAATTTGCATTTCTCAAATTTTGAGAGAGGTTGAAAAACTTTAATAGTCATTGGCATTTCCTGTTCTTTAAATAGTCCATTTATATACTTCAACTATTTTTTTTATCAGGTTGTTATTCTTTTTTTACTGTCAGAAAGGGGAAAATTCCTCCCTTCCCTTTTTGATTCTTTTGGCTGGTCAAATAATTAAAATTACATAAGGCAGATTAACAGGAGAAAATCAAATTTAATTACATACATATGGGAAATCCACATTGCTATGAGAGATTCCAAAGATAGTCAGGCAAAATGAGGAACATTTCATTCTGGACTAAGGAGAAGGGAGCAAGGATCTGGGATTTCACAGGGAAGGCAATTCAAAGGAAGAATGAAAAGAGTAAATTTTGGGTAAACAAATGTTTGCTGGGCCATCTAGAGCCAACAGAGAGGACTTTGGTTAAATGGGCCTTGCTGGGTTCTTCCTTGCCTACCACACTTAGTTCATGTTATAGTTGGTCTACAGTGATAGCTCCCTTCTGAAACAGGTCCCTGATCTAAATTCTTTTAGGTGGTTAGGGGAAGGTCAAAGGTTCTTCCTGAGACTTTGGGCCTTGATTCTTTTTAGCTCAAAATAATCTGCATGCCAGAGTGGCACATCTTGGGGCAACTTGATCTGAACCCCTACATTACTGACTTTTCAAAAAAAATTCCCAATTTATCATGTGTCTTTTTCATTACTTATGATTTTTTTAAATTCCCAAATTCAAATTTTGGCTTTGTAGTAAAATATACCAATCTTCTCTTTGCTGGCTTTTAAATTTTTAAATTGTAGTTAGAAAAGCCTTTCCCACACTAAGATTAAAAAATAATTCTCTTTTTCTGGGTACTTTTTTGGTTTAATTTTTATATTTAAATCTTTGATTGATATGGAACTTATTTTGGCATAAGGTGTGAGGTATGATTCCAGTTTTATTCATTTTCAGATGGTTAACACTATGGATTGAATGCTTGTGTCCTCCCCAAAGTTCATATGTTGAATCTTCAATCCTCAATGTAACGATATTTGGAGATGGGCCTTTGGGAGGTAATTGGGTTTAGATGAGGTCATGAGAGTAGAGCCCCCATGATGAGAATGATGCCCTTATAAAAGAAAGGAAAAGACAGGAGATCTCTTCCGCTGTGTGTACACACCAAGGATAGACCATGTGAGCACATAACCAGGAGGGCCCTTACCAAGAACCTGACCATAGTGGCACCCAATCTCAGACTTCCCAGTCTCCAGAGCTGTGAGAAAATAAATGTTTGCTGTTTATGCCACCCAGTCTATGGTATTTATTATAGCAGCTGAACTAAGACAGCTATCCAGCTGTTCCCACGTTTATTTAATAACAATTTCCCACTGGTGTATAACACCACCTTTATCTTAGACTTCACATTTTATGCATTTGAAACTATTTCTGGATTTATTTATACCATAGATATGTCTGTTAAATATGCCAGTACCACACTGTTTTAGTTACTATACCATTTAAAACATGTTTTAATATCCCTAACCTGGTTTTAAATGCATTTTGTAAGCAATTTAGTATTAGTTGGTGTTCTTTTGATGCAAGCAACAGAAATAGATTCTTAAGAAAGAAAAAGCATTTAACTGGAAGTTGTTGGGGTAGCCCTCAGAATCAAAGGAATCAAATTGGGAAGCGCACGAAGTAGGCCAACTCCAGAGAAATCCACTGGTAGAATTTCTCTCCAGAGTGGTGCCATTAATGTGACTGGGTTCCTGGGTGACTATCTTCCAGTTTCAAATTCTTGAGCTAGAGATGGGCTGTCCTAGCTTAGGTCAGGTGTCTCAACCCCAGGATCAATCAGCTGTGACTCGAATGCAGGGTCATTACAATATAGAAGAGGCCACTGAGAGGTCACAGTGAGAAGGACGTTACCCTGGTTACTGGCTACTACACATTTGAATTCTTGACACCCTCCTTCTCTGAATCCTTGACATTGCTAATATACATATTTTTATATCAAAAATTAAATGATCAGACTTTTATCCTTAGCAATTTAGCAGTCTGGAAAAAATTCCAAATAAAAAGAAATGCTGATAAAACATAACCAATCTTTTAAATGTGTAGCTGAGCTTGTGAAAAAGGAAGGAAATTCCTCAGATTAAAAAAAGAAAAAAGAAAAACCTGATGCTGAAGCTAAAAGCGAGACTGGCACAGTTGTTAGCCCTGCTCTGGGGTTTTGGCTGATCTCAGTGACTAAGAGACTTGAGCTTTAATGGTGAAGACAGGATGAGGTGTAGGCCCACACAAAGCAGGGATTACAGTCCAGAATCTATCCTTTACTGCTCAGGAAGCTGGAACTCTTAAAAGGGTATATCCCTTTCAAGATAGGATACACCCTTTCAAGAGTCCCCCCAAAAATGTGGACTGGAAAAAATTCTTCCTTTGACAATGGGATAACAAAGGACGAAAGAACAACTGTCTGTGTTGGTCTGGGCTCTGGATGGGGCAAACGTCTCCCTGAGAGTTCATGATCATGAGGGAGCTTTCATGCTGCTCTGGAGTTCAAAAGGCCACTGCTGATTTATGCTTACCCCTAAGCCAAGAAATTAACATCAAGGCTTTCTGAGTTGGTAATCCCCTGGAGCAACTGCAGAAGCAAACAAAAATCTTCCCAGAAAGTATATTTCCGCAACCCAGATCTCCTAGGAATGGCACAGACAAAGCCCTGTTGAACATGAGCTTATACTCCCAAAGTGTAAAATAAAATGTATGCAGAAATAGGCCACCATGAGTGAACTAGACATAAAAGTTTAACCATCGGAATCAAATACATCGGAATGCTACTCTGGCAAAATCTTTAGCTACTACAACCATGTGTGGGCATCATTACTGCCTTACTGACTGCTTACTTCCTTTGACCATCCAGAGGAGGTGTGATAACATACTTAATATGCTGAGAGATTCTCAGAATAAGATTATCTGACTGCTAAAACATTTAGAAACGCCCACAGCTTCCTGTCAATGATCGTACCCCATGACTAGTTTAGACATTGATTCTAACATTGAATATGTGCTTTATTCCCCAAATACTGATAGGCATGAGTTTTAAAAGTTTAATTACCAATACCCCAATTTATTCTCTTAAAAATACCCAAGACCTGAAGAATCTACTAGCAGTATCAGGAAGAAAAATCTCAGCAATGATCCAGGGGAAAAAGCCACTTAAACAAAAGGCAAATGCAAAAATCGTCAAGAAAATACAGAACATGATCTTGAACTTTATCCAAAGGTGGTGAATACGTGATTAGACACATCAAATGGAAGGAACATTCAACATAATTGCTTGTACTCTGTACTGAATACTTAAAAATAAGTAACCTGTTTTCCTAGGTTCCCTGCAGCTGAAGTATTGGATCTGATAAAGTTCTTAAATTTTTTGGCTGCCCATTTTCAGTACCTGTTCTATATCTGGTAAAGGAAATAAAAAATTATAAAAAAATGATTACTGCATTACCCCTTTGTGAGTTATGAATAAGCTTAAAATAATAGACAGTACAACATGTAGCAATTGAGGAATATGTCATTGCTTACAGGTGTCATTGCTTATAATGCTTTTTATTAAAACTCAAAATACTTTTTTTTGTTTTTTTGCTGAGGAAGATTCACCCTAAGCTAACATCTGTTGCCAATCTACCTTTATTTTGTATGCGAGCCACAGCCACAGCATGGCCACCTTTGGATGAGTGGTGTAGGTCTGTGCCAGGGAACTTAACCCGGGCTGCCAAAGTGGAGTGAGCCAAACTTAACCACTAGGCCATCGGGGCTGGCCCAAAATACATTTTTATCCTCAGAAAATATATCACATACTTGAGATTCAAATTGGCCTTCATAGAACTTCTTTTCATACTTTAGCTAATGGAGTAATCCTTGACTAATTTACTAAGATGAACTTAGTAAGAATTTTTAACATGTCAGGCAAGGAAAAAAAATTAATTGCCAGTCTTTGAATGAAGAATACAGGTATTTAAATATTTTTAACATGTGGACTTCCAGTTGTTCTAAAGCTGGCTTTGTAGAGAAGTGGCGTTGTCAAGAGAACACCTAATAAAGCTGAAGATTTTCCTAGGGAGGACCTAATGGAAACCCTTCATTTTCACTTGTGCTCTACACGAAGCCCTTTTTGGGGGATAATTTCTGTATTTCCTTCGGAGACCCACTACTCCCCACTGTGTCCATGTGATCTGGGAGGACCCCCCTCGACCACTGAGACCCTGACCTGGGCCTCTTCTGGAGCTAGCTTCATAGTGATGATCTCCTGCTGACAGTGCCAATTGCACTGCCCCACCCAGCACAGAGGACCACAGAGCTGCCAGCAGGAAGACCATTCCCTGTGCTCCTCCAGGCTCCAGCTGAGGTATCCCTGCACTTGAGATGTGGCTAGCCCAAACTGGGATGTGTTGTAAATGTAAAACATAAAATACCAAAAAAAGTATGTAAAATAATTAATACCAAAAAAAGTATGTAAAGTGCACCATTAATAATTTTATACAAATTCCATGTTGAAATGCTAATTTAAATATATTGGGTTAAAGAAAATATGTTATTAAAATTAATTTTACCTGTTTCTTTTTACTTTTCTAACATGGCTACCAAAAAAACATTAAATTACATATGTCATTTACATTTTGTCTTGCATTATATTTCTGTTGGACAGTACTACCCTAGATAGTTCTGTCCTGCATGACTACTTCAGTAACCAAAGAGAAGTCCTTAGTCCATGATCTTAACATGGACATATCTCAAGGCTGGGCTGTCTTGTTCAGGGACAAAAGTCACTACAGACTAAGCAATGACGCTTTAGCCAACTGGTCCAATTATGGATTACATATGCTTTTTGACTCAAAAGAAATAATTTATTGGGGCCAGCCCAGTGGCGTAGTGGTTAAGTTCGCACACTCTGCTTCGGTAGCCCAGGGTTTGTGGGTTTGGATCCTGGGCGCAGACCTACACATCGCTCATCAAGCCATGCTGTGGTGGTGTCCCACATGGAAAAGAGAGGAAGATTGGCACAGATGTTAGCTCAGGGCCAATCTTCCTGACCAAATAAAAAGAAAAATAGTTAATTTCACCTCGAAATACAGCAGAGAAAATGTGAAAACCTTGATCTTTTCTAGAGAAATTCAGCCAGAGAAAAATCTAACTGCATTAAATAAGGAACTCCGTTTAAAAAGGCACTGTTAACACTTGAAAAAATTTATCCAACTCATATGCACTTCTTCAAAACCAAACTACTTGGAAATTGCTACAAGCTAGCTTGATCTAGATAATTTTAAGTCACGTCCCTTTTGATAATCATAAAAATCTCATCTTTCTTCCCCTGCCACTGTCTAGAACTAGAGCTTTTCTAGCTGGACCAGGGCTAGTTTTGTATTTTCAAGCTAGACACAACCTCATTCTAGTGGAGGGGTATTCAGCCAAATAAACAGGCAATTACCACACAGAGTGGTAAATACTATGAAGGGGAGGTGTTTAGGATGCTATAGGTGCCCATGCATAGCAGAGACTGATTGGTGCCTATCATTCTCTTCATCTTCATTCTCTCCTTTCTAACAGAAATCTGATTTTTATTCAGGTGATCACTCTTGCAATTAGTGGTTGCCAATGAGACGTAAGCAGAAGGTGTTGGATGGGCTTCCTGAATGTTGACTTGGCTTGGATGTGTAGATTTTTTTGCACTAATCTGCTTCCTCCTTCTTGGAAAGTATATATGATGGTTGGAGATCCAGAAGTCATCTTGAGACCATGAAACAAACTTGAGGATGGCAGAGCAAAAAGAGGGAGCCTATTTCCTGGTGACATTGTGGAGCCCCCATTCCAGCCCTGGTCTACCTATTTTCAGACTTCATGTTATGTGAGAAAAACAAAAAACGAACCTTAGTTGTTTAAACTACAATTACTTCAAGTCTCTATTATTAGCTGCTAAAAAAATGAGAGGCCCCAAACAGGGATGGAAGGAGAAGATCAGTGTGCTATGGTCAGCCATGACAAACTCCTGAGAATAAAGAACCCTGGAAATCCCCAGTGGTAACAGGTTTCTATAGAAAGACCTCAAAGTTGTGACACTAGTCAGGCAAAGCCATCTGAGATTACCCAAATCCTGTATGATATCATTGTAAAAGAGTTGTATGATCTTTGGAACATGAAAAGATGCAAAATTCCATCAGGTTCAAAGTTCTTGAGAGTTTTTCCAAAAGATGTTTCCACACTTGAGGATTTCATCAAAAGGAACTTAGAGAAAAAGACAAAAACATATCTAAGAGCCAAAGATATGCAAAGTCCAATTCAGTCATTGACCTAGGTGGGAAGTGCAGACTTCTCTGGGAAGTTGGGGAGATGTAGGTATTTTATATAATTTGGACCTAAAGGACTTGGGATATGGGGTGACTTGTTGAGAACACTTTCTCCCTAACCCTGATATTTCCTTCCTGGGTAGGAAATTGTTTAGGGTACCTCTGGGTTTTTCTCTGCCCTTATACTCATTCTGCACCTGGGCAGAATAATAACTTGATTTGGGAAGAAAATTGGGCATGCTCTTCCTCTTGGTAGTGAGTTGACCAAAAAGAACACATACTTTGTCCCGCTCTGCCAGGGGCCATGGTCCTTGAGGTCATGTTTTTTGGGGGCATGTCTGGCTAAATCTTGGCTAAAATCTTGTCCTCTATTATTTTTCAAGTTCTCTGGTATCCATTTTTACTGAGGTCAAAGGAAACCACAGTTAACTGTCTTGCTTAAAAGGTTTTTCAACCTTGGAATGATTTAGAGAATCTAAGAGGATCAGTGTTTTTTGTGTTAAGAATTGGCATGTTGGAACATGAGAGAGGATTTGGCTCATTACAGCACAGCCTCATAAATCCAATTTAAAGTATGTAATTGAGAAACTGAATTAGACTTGATTTTAAGTTGCAATCTTCCAAGGTTTATGTGCAGAATTGGAACTTTCAATAGGTTCACCTTATTAGTGAATTTACTAATTGTCTAAGTGTTACCAAACCAAGTGGGCTCACCTCTTGGTGAGTTAAATAAGACTCGACATCAGTGGAAGTTGTCTCACAAGGTAAAGTGTATTTGCAGCAAATAGGAGGTCACAAGGAATCATTTCCAAAGTCATGGCTCCTTGAACAAAGGGAAGCAGGAACATTTATTTTGGATGGGGAATGAATATTCAAAAGGGAGAGGCAAGTATTCGCTTGAGCACGCTCAGCTGGAAAACATGCTTCCACATACACTGCAGGTTACGGTAATGAGACCTAAGCTCCTCCTGGAGAGATCTTAGAATTAAAGGTAAGGCAGAGGTTATGGGCCTGGCTCTTGTGGTGAGGCTTGCTCTGGTTCAGGGTGGTTGATGGTTGCATCTCCTTAACATAACAAAAGGGAAAAAAACCTTGGAAAAACAGTTAAAAGCTTCCAAACCCACCCTTGAGTTTCTTGGGGCACCTAGTCAGTGACATAAGTACTCAGCAAACATTGAATGAGGGCCCCGTAAAAGTGTTGATAGAGAGTTAGCTTGTTAAACTGTTAGAAATATTTGTAAATTGTTTTTTACAAACTTAAGGCTAAGCTGAGACCTCTCTGAGTCGATCAGTGAAAGGGGTGAGGGTCAGGCGCAGAGGGAAAAGTGTCCCAGCCTGACGACGCAGCACTTACAGGGGAACTGAGAGCAGTTTGGCGGGATGCAGTCTGGACTGTGAAATGAAGAGGTCTGTGGCGGGCCTGCGGGGTGAGAGGACCAGACTGCGGGCCCTGAGAAACCTGCCGAGGAGTTAGGCCTTCATCTGAGTTCAACGAGGAGCCCCCATTTGAAGCAGAAGTACGATAGGGATCTGCTATCATTCCTTCATCCATACAGCAGTTTGTGCCTGCCACGGTCACATGCTTTAGGGTGCTGGTGAGCTGTGTTTAAGGCAGTGATAAAAGAAACAAGGTCCTTACCCTCACAGGCTTCACATGCTAGCAGAGGAGAAGAGATGATAACAAGTAACTGATAAATACTTTTGGAGAGTTACCTGCTATTAAAAAAATAAAACAGGGTAATAGGATCGGGGTGACTGGGGAGGGGCTACTCCTTCACAAATGGTGGTGGAGATGATATTTGAGCTGAGACCTGAATAAGAACAAGGAACCAAAATCTGCACAAAAAGCAGATGCAGCAGAGGAAACAACTCATGCAAAACCCAAGGGTGGAATGAACTTGGTGTCCTAAGGGAGGGCACAGCCAGCAGCGACGGGGGTGGAGGGGAGAGGGCCATGTGAGGCAGTGAGGCTGCCAGGATGTGAAGCTGGGGAACAAAGATGCCATTCTGCAAACCCAGGGGTGCAAGTGTCACATCTCATTGTTTTCTCTAAGTCAAATAAAGTCTGACTCTCAGCTCCATCCCTCCAACATCTGCCAAGAGAGAGGCTCTGTCACCCATCCTGGGTCTCACAGAATCCTAGAGGTAAGTCTGGGGGGCATTGAGGGCTGGGCTGGGCTGCTAATATCCATAAGTTGAAGATTCTAGAAAGAGGCAACTGCAGCCTAGCCTCCCACGTGGGCTGAGGAGCCAGTGCTAGAGCTCGAGCTTCCTCTAGGGCATGTGGAGGCCTGGGGCACAGTCCCCATGGTCTGGGAGACCCAGGCGCCTTCCTATCTTCTCTCTCAGGGCCTCAAAGGCACTGGCTTTCTCCCCTCCCCCTAGCAGAATCCCCTGGAGCAGGTGAGGCTTCTGGAAAACAAAAGGCAGGTTGTTTGTGTTGCTCATCCTTCCTACTGGGTAACTCGCACCCTCTGAGGCCAAGGAGCACCCAGGTCTTGCTGTTTGCTGGGAACTGGAACTGGGGTCGGTCCTGAACTACCTGCACATGTATTTTAGAACCCTCACTCTGGCTGCAGCATGATGTTAAGTTAGGAGGGCAAGAAACACAATCATTTTTGCCATAAAGATATTTCAGTGATGACTGTGTCTCACTTTAGTGGCTATGTTCAATCAAATGAGGGAATTTCTGTCACCCTGACTGGGGATAGTTCTGCTCTTTTCCAGGCTTCATTCAGCAAGTCACAGCACCACTATGGGAAGACAGAAATCTTTTCTCCGCTTCTGCAATGAAAATTCTCATCTCAAAAGCCGGACCTTGGAGTTGTTGCTGACTCCATCCTTCAATCACAGACTTCAAAATAAAAGGATCTACAATGAATTGTTTAAATTGGTGAGGACAAGTCTAAAAGGTCTAAGAGTCATAACTCCTCACACCTACAGGCTAATGGCATGTCTGCCAACTTAATGAACTCAAAACAGGCCAGGTGTGGAGCAGCCCAATGGGGCTGGCCGCCCAAAGCCCGCCTGCTGTCTGGTCTCTGCTGACTTCTCCAGCTTAGAGATATTCCCTCCGACTCTGCACCTCCAGATTGCCCTCTCTGTCTCTCAGCTCCACATGACTGCCTGCCACTGGACACCTTCAGCAAAAGAACAACTTTCCTAATCAAATGTAGTATCTTTCTTGAGACTACTACTCCCGGAATTCCTCATTTCTGTCACTCCCTTAAGTCACTCAAGCTGGCAACCTGTCCTCTTTATTCCTTCTCTAGATCCCCCATCCACTAGGCTGTCAAAACGTAGATTCTGTGAAATAAAGTTGATTTTATCATGAATGTACAGCCTGTGGCCCTCAATTCTAATAACATTTTCCTGTGGGAATCACTGCGGGAGGGCTGGACTGTTACTCTCCTATCTTAATCTCTCTGTCACCCCTTCAACCATCAGATAGTTCTTGTGAGGCTGGTTGGCATCACGAGGCCCTCAGAGCAAGGAGAATGGGTAAGTATTTCATTTCAAAGTTTCCCTCATATTGGAATAAAGCATATTTTGAAAAGCAGAGAGCAAACTGTTACAGATCCTTTGTTTCAAGAGAATCTATAGGGACATCCAGAGAGAAAGGGACATGCTTCGGCTGACCCCTTAAACAATAACTTCACTAGAAAGAAACGGCAAACTTATTTTGGTGTTCTCTGCTGAAGTTAACAAAGAACATAACACGCTCATTTCAATTTTTTATTAAAATACTTTTTTGTTTTTAGGGAAAACCAAAGAAAAAATACTTAATTTTATGTTGTAGATCATGTAAAACACAATAAACATAGACTCTTGGGAACACATAATAGATTTTAAAAATCTTCGAAGAAGTTTTCATACAAACTTTAAATATGTGGCTTATTTATATATTTATCTCATTTTTCACAAGTTTTAGTTTCTTTTCTCCATTTTGATGCTACTCTGATTTATAAATAATTGTTCAAATATTCTAATATCTCAATTTTGTTTTCTGAAACTTTAGAAATCATACTTCTAAATGAAGGTCTCCCTTTTATAGCATTCTCTGTAAATAAAGACTTATTTTATTTGAATTACCATTTGACTTGGTGCCACTACAGTTTCAGTAATAATTAGATGTTTAGCGGGGGGAGGACAGAAAACTTGCTAGCAATGACATATCTGACTATAGGAAGGAACTTTATATATATGGCTTTTACAGCACTTACTTATTTAAAATTTAGTGGTTTTTTTACCTAGTTATAAAAAAGGTAACCTAATTTTTGATTAAAAAAAAATTTTTACCAGAGCTTCAATATAGAAGTGAACTGTGCTTAGAATGGTAATAGAAGGTCTAAATTTTAGTGGGGCTACTGGCTTCCCAAATGTTATACTTTTAATTTGAAAAAATATTGTTATTCAAAACCTGAAATACATTATAGAACCGGAAATAGAATCTTTTAGGTGAACTCTTTCTCTTAACCCCTTCAAAAACCAGAAAAATTAAGCAAAATTTGAATATAAAAGTACCATTACATTTAGGGATAATTTCTGTTGGGAGAAAAAGAGGTGAGAAAAATCAGTTAAAACATAACATGGTTCAAGAAAATGATCCTCCCAACATAGGGGCGGAAGAGATAGTACATTTTAAAATTTAATAATGAAGACCTAAAAATGATTATAAAGGCAGTTTTAAAAGTTTGTTGACATATTTAAGGAAACATTAAGCATGTTGTCAATAAACAAAATAGCACTCCTCTATTCATAGTATGAAATTACTTTGAAATACAGCAAATTTGAAATGAAGCAGCTGGCTGCAGATCCTTTAAAACTTCCTCTTCCTTAAGTTCAAGAAAACCTTCAGCTTGACAGGTATTAATGAAGAAGGGGAGCTAAAATGTTTTCAAGGTACTTTTAAACAGAGGCATTCTAGGTAAAAGTAAGAAAAGGATATCCTGATGTTTTCCTATTAAAAAAAAATACACTCATGAACTAAATTTCAACTTTCTAAAAAGCTGAAGTACCTTGAGTATTCTTAGAGTTATCTGAAAGGGCAGAAAAGGTATCAAGGCTTTAAATTTTATGATAGTTAATCATACTATGACATATGATCTTACAACTACTGTTGAAAACAATGAATACAAAGTGTCTAAGAGCATTACCTATTCTTATACACTAAAATATTTAGACATACAAAGAGGTATTCCTAAAAAGTTACTTGTAATTCAAATATGTACTATCTGAGAAAAATAATTTTGTAAAGTTAAGAGTCTTTGTAATATAAATATGTTTTAAGATTGGGATTTTATTACTATGAAGGGCACATGGTATTTAGGCTTATCTTTACTGAAACATTATATTAAAAACCTGACAAGATACTCTGTAGTGTATTTAGAGTTAACATCATCTTGAACAGAGATTTTTTTTGGGGGGGTTCATAATCTTAATCTCCTACTGTATGATTATACTTGTTTAATGAGAATATGTGATACAGATATAAACCAAAAGGAAAGATTACAAAATAACAAAATAATTAATGTAAATGGTTTTAGATTTGTTTCCCATTAGAACCCCCAGCATTTTCAACCCTCCCCCTTCACACTTGTCAGTTCTCCTCTCAGTCCTCCTATCTCGCATCCACTGGAGAACGTGGCTCTGCCTGCACTGAAGCTGAGCGGGCTCCTTCTCTCCACCCCACAAGCACAGCTTCGCCTTTCAGTCTCGACATTTCTGTGCAAGGGGACACGCTGTGTCCCTGGTGCTCTATGACGACCCTGATTTGGCAGTTGTTTCTCATTCTTAGTGCTCTCTAGGCTGGTACCTTAAGTCAGAGAAATGTTTTCATTTCCTAATTATTTACCGGAGCAGCGTATTGAACGCAGTCTCCCAGGTGTGCCCTGAAATTCTTGGTAAAGATTCTTGATCACTACCTGCACCAGCACTGTGGGCAGGGGATGGAGGAGAAACTTGCCCTAAAGCTTTGCCAGCATGAGTATTATAGGGTGGATTCTACTATATAAGAGTTTTAAATTGTAAAATATAGCAAGCATTTACTTTCTAAAACCAACAGAAAAAGGTCTGAAATTAAGCCTTTTATGATAATTTTTATGTGAGTTCTCAGGGTGATATATTTGAATATCCACTGTATTTATAGACCAGATAAACAATACAAGACAGAAAAATGGCATACAACTGTAAAAACTCAGTGTTCTAGGCGCACTATACGAAGAAATCATAACTTACGTTAACATGCTCTAATGCTTTCAAAACAAAAGGCTTTTGAAATGCTAGAAGAAAATGACATTAGGCTTTGTATCAGAAATCTCAGATCTTTCAAGGAATTCTCTGTGCACTTCTCACATGACTGAAGTTGTACATGTATTTAGAGGAAAGGGCTTATTCTTAGTGGACAATAAAATCAAAGAGCAGTTATAATCATAATTTAACACGTTACTGGATTTGTCATACTTTAAAAGTAATGCAGTCCAAATGCTTTACATCTTCTTAACCTGCTGGCATTCTGGTGAAACTAGTAGACCTCAATGAATAGCTTTTCATGCCTTTCTTTTCGACTAAATTGCTTTGATTTGCATTTCTTTACCAACTTTAAAACATGCAGTTCATACATTTGACAGTTTTACTACCATAGTCGATACATTCTGGACCAATGCACTCGCAGCAGGCGTTATGGAACCAGCGATATTTGGATGCCCCCATGGACTCACAGGATATTTTACACTGATGTATGGACATGCAGTCATCAAAATAAACCACAGTACACATGTTTTCTGAAAAATAAAAAATTAAGATTTCAGAGCAAGAAAGAGGAAGAGCAGGAAATACTTTAATACCTAGCTGAATACCATCAACAGTTATCTATCTTAGTTCTCTTATTGCTAGTTTGCACAGGACAACGGATAAGGTAAGGCATAGCCAAAAAGATCACATTTGTCAACTCCATTGAGAAGGAAGCCAGAGTCTCCCACTCCAGCTGAAGAAGGCAAAGCCTTCCTTACTCACTGTATCAGATTTCAGACTTCGATCTGAAAGTTAGATTACTGGGCTTAACAACATTTGCTATGCTTCAGAGCTGTGCTTTTTAAACAGGGCATTTCTGACAAGATTTCCTATGTGGAGAGAATTTTCCAGCTGAAAGAAGTTTTCTAAAGTTGAAAGAACTATTCTAAAGTTATACTGAGAATTTATAATAAAATAAAACAAACTTAAGTAATTCAAATGATGCAATGTGGTTAGCAGTGCTTGGCACAATTCAGCATTAGCTATTAGAAAATTATTATTAACAGCAATTTTTAGTCCTACCTTCTAAGGTAACCACTTTTGATTGTTTCAATTTTTAGCTCTCCTGGTGGGTAACCCCATATAACTACCTAGCTAGGAGGATAGGGTACATGAAATAAATAAAGGACAATAAAAACCATTAATAGAAAGTAGATGATTACAGGCTAAGATATTTTCCAGAGTCATTTATAGAAGTGATAAATCACCAGGGGTCTGATAGTAAGAGAAGGCTTAATGGAAAAAACTGGACTTGTACTAGGAAGATTTAAAAGCAAAGCCACTAGGAAACAAAGTAAGGAAAGTCACACAGAGATGGGTGTAGCGTGCACAGGGATGGAGTGGAGGAAAGTCAACTGCACTGGATGGTTGGCATCAGGAAATGCCACTGGCTGTAAAAGATGGGATCTGGTTAGAGAGGGAAATCGGGGAGGCCAGCACAGCACTAGACTGAGGAGATCAGAGGGGTTAGCAGTGAGCAGGATGGGGGGGCATCTGAATCTCCAGTGAAGTGATTGGTACTTCATTTATTTATTCAACAAGTATTTATTGAACATCTACTAAGGAATAGCCATTAGGGACTCAAAGAGTAATCACAGAAGCCAAAGAACTCAGTAGAAAATGGTAGACCTATAAGTTAAAAACAGACAACAAATCAAAACACAAATGTGAGAGGAGTAGGAAGGGGTTAACTCTACCAGGGAAAGGGGCAGCTAGGGATGGTGTCACAGAGAAGAAACTTTAGCTCTGTCTTGAAGGACAGTTGGTGTTTGCAGGAATTAGCTTCCTGCTTATTATTTCATGAATTTAAATAATCGTCAAGAAAAATCTATGAATTATTATTTAATATCTACTAGGTTGACTATTTACATTTTAATAACGGGGAGATGATAGCAAGACACATTCATTTATGATGTTTTCCAGGTTCTAGACTTTGTCTTATAAAGCACTTTAACATAAAAGGAAATGAGAATTCTCACTCATCATTATTCAGTATCATTAACAAAAGCTGTTTTGCTTTTACTATTGATGGCCAAAGTTCATACTATTTTAGATAGGTAGAATTGTAATGGAGGGCACAACAAAAAGCCAAATAAACAAGAGGACAAATTGTACTGTTTATGCATAATGCATGTCATATTTTAAGAAATAATTGCAGTTTTCATAACTGCCTTATTCTTCTACAGTAAAATTGTGTAGAGCCTTTTATTTGAAAATATCACAGACTTTATAAAAGTTACATACCTTTGTAAAAGTTAAGGTATGACTTATCCTCACTAATAAATGTTCTTTAATATGCTTCTCAAAGTTGTACAAGTCATTCTCTCATTTAATTCTCCTTCTGACCAACAGCACTCATTTGCAGAGAACTGGCTGGGATTAATTTACACCTGGAAATTAGATATCTGTAATACCAACTTGCTCACAAATAAATTTAGCTGATGATCTTGTCATCATTTGTGGTACCAATGCTACTATAAAAACCTAACTTCCTAGGACACTCTGAATGTTACCTGATGGTGAGCAATACTGTATTAGGTAAGCAGGACTGTTGCTATCTTATGAAAAGAACAATTAATGCCTACTGCAAATAAATGTCAAAATCAGGACCAGGTTATCTATTTTCCAGCACAGCCTCTATCATCGAGAATATGAAGGAATTGTGACAATATGCTTGACATGACTCCTTATTTACTCAATGATTGGATTTATTAAAGTCCACAATTTACTTAAGACTATACAAACTCAAAACCAAAAAGCTGCTCTTAAAGATAATCTTAATATAGGCTCCATAGACCACATAGAAAGTGAGGCAGAAGGATAGAAAGTCAACTGTTGGCAGTTACCTTTGTCACTGGAATAAGGTGCGTGAACATTATTGCTGGGAACAGACACATTTTGGTGGTGAGGCTGGTTCACAGTTTCTAAAAATGAAACCAGATTCTCATGATGTGAAAGTTCTTCTGCAACGGGGAAAGAAACGATGTTCCAGTTCAACTGAGTATCTCCTTCTGTGAGTGCCCGGAAGAGAGAAGGGATCGGCTCATGAAGCTCCTCCACTGTGCTCTTTGAAGTTGGAGGTGTGTCACTATAATTTCGAGGATTACACATACCTGGGGGAGGGGGCAAAGAGAATAAAAGTTTATTTTTCTCACTAATTGCAATGTCGTGAGATATTGTTAGTTACTGCCCTGCAATCAAACCTCCAACATATTAAAATTATGGGACTTCTAACATAGATATTTTCCTAGCTTTTCTGGCTGTGAGGGCCTGGAAGCAATGAGACCCCAACAGCACCAAGCACAATGGGTACCCAGTTCTTGTTTTCTAAATACCTATCCTCCATAAAGAGGAACCACAGCTCCCTAAAGAAAAGACTGATTCCAAGGCTAGGCAGGGAAAGTACAAAATGATCCTGGAATATCTTTTTGTGCCAGAAAGTAGGGAAGGCTCAATAAATGATGGGACATGTTGAAAAAACACAGGAGGCAACCTGAAGGGGCTCCCACTGGCCAAACTGACAATTTTAACATTGAAATAAATAATGATAGTAATGGATTACCAACCTGTGAACAAAACAGGAATTGATGAGTCCTCATATTATAAATAAATGAATAAATAAATGGAGGAGAAGGGAAAGCTCTTCCTTTTAGTAGAGTGCTAACTGATAAAGGTAGAAGGAATGAAGGAAACAGAAAGTCACCATTTGGCAACCATCATAGAGGTGTTTGATTCAGATGGGAGTCATCAATGGATGCTAAGGTGGGGGGAGGTTTGATGAGGAACATATTGACATGCTCTTGGAAAACTCTCTACAAAATACTAATCAATTACAAGGGGGTTAATAGTGACTTTAACGTGGAAAAACCTGGCAGATACCAACGTGACCAGGAGATCCAGGTTAACATCGCCAGTGATGGACAGGATGATGCTGTGTGTCACTTGACATAATCCATAGCTTCATTTCAGTGATGTTGTTGCCAAGAATAAGTGACTTAAGTATGGTCATCAGTCAACATCAAGTGGATCAAATGTAAGTTCTGTACTGTACTGACTGACAGTTTAAAACTGTCAAGGGATAGACTAAGGGACTGTTTCAGATTGAATGAGTCTAAAGAAACAGGACAACTAAATGCATCATACATTCCTGGATAGGATCCTGAGCCAGAAAGGAAGAAGAGATGCTATTGAGACAGTTGGTGAAATATGAATGGGGTTTGTGGATTGGGTGCCAATATTGGCTTTCTGATTTGGAGGGTTGTATGCTAGTTACATAAGAGAATGTCCTTGTTGGAAAATACAGACTGCAGTATTTAGTAGTGATGGGACACGACGTATAAAGCTTGCTTTCTAAGGGTTCAAAAAAAGATGAGAGGCCAGCCCGGTGGTGTAGTGGTTAAGTTTGCATGCTCTGCTTCGGCGGTCTGGGGATTCGCGGGTTTGGATCTGGGTGAGGACCTATGCACCACTCATCAAGCCATGCTGTGGTAGGTGTCCTACATAAAATAGAGGAAGATGGGCACAGATGTTAGCTCAGGGCCAGTCTTCCTCAGCAAAAAAGAGGAGGATTGGCAACAGATGTTAGCTCAGGGCTAATCTTCCTCACCAAAAAAAAAAAAAAAAGAATGATCAATGAGGGTGCATGCCTATGTATGTTATAGTGTGTGTGCGTAGGGAGAGGGAGAGAGCAAGCGGTACTAGGCACTGAGCAAATTCAGTAAAATTTTAGTAACTGGGGAATCTGGGTGAGGGGATACGGGAATCTTTTTACCTTTCTGGCAAATTTTCTCTACATCTGAAATTATTTCAAAATGAACTATTTTAAAAAATAATTTAAAAAAGAGAAAATGGCAGAAAAGAGTTAGAGATAGTGACAATAAAAAACTTTTCCAAGAAGTTTTGCTATAAAGAGGAGAGCTGAGAAAATGTTTAATCAGCCCCCGGCTTCGAGCTGTCCCAGTTGACACTGTGTGGAGCACAAGGAGCAAGATACACCAAAGAACTCTGCTCAAAATGCAGGTTTGTGAGCTAATTAAATGTGTTCGGGCAGGTTGTTTAGTAGCAGCAATAACTGAAACAGGCCCTCTGGATTTCCCCTTGTGAACACTATACTTTCAAAAGCTAAATTATGTTTCATTTTTGTTTGGCATCTATTAGACCTAATATGGAGCTTTTCTTTTCCCCCAGATTTTCCCAATTTATAAATTCCTATATTTTATAGATTTAGGGATATGGAAAAACCATCTCATGTGTTTTCCACATTTTGTGAGCTCTTTGGCAAGACCTGAGGATAACAAGGTTGTGTGTGCTCTTCATAAAATCTTTCAATACACCTGAACTTCTATGATTTAGATTGTGTGACAGAATCATGGATTAAATGGTCAAATCTCAATCCTTTATTCATAAAAGAGGAAATAGGCCCAGATAAATTAAATGATTTGTCCAACATTACATAATCTAGGATTAGAGCTAAGATTATGATTCAGGCTGATTTCATGTCCACTGTTCTTTCTAATAGTAACATTCTATAATCTTTAAGTGCCATTGAAAACCAAATAATACTTAGAATACTTGTATTAACAAATATCCATAATATAGTCTTCTGTCAGATTCTATAATGAATGAAAATTAGTAATCAGAGATTAAAAGGTAAACAACTGAGTTCAATGGTTAGAAGAGCTAAACTCAACATCTACTGAGACTTTAAAGAAACTTCAGTGCTCATTATCAGAGATTTCATTACATTAAAAAAAGCCTTTTTTGCAGTTTTGTGCATTTAACAAACTTAGGCCAGAGACATTTTTTTTGTTGTTGTTTGTTTTTTTTGTGTGTGTGAGGAAGACTGACCCTGAGCTAACATCCGTCGCCAATCCTCCTCTTTTTGTTGAGGAAGACTGGCCCTGGGCTAACATCCGTGCCCACCTTCCTCCACTTTATATGGGACGCCGCCACGGCATGGCTGAAAAGCGGTGCGTCGGCGGGCGCCCGGGATCCAAACCCGCGAACCCCGGGCTGCCAAGCGCGGACTAAACCGCTGCGCCACCGGGCGGCCCCCAGGCCAGAGACATTTTTAATTTAAATCTTAACAGCCTGCATTAAAACCAGTAAGCATGAAGTAAATGCTTGCTGGGTAATATTTTTCCATGGCATTCTTATAAAGTTTTCATTTATCTTCTCTTTTTCATTAGGATCCAAAGAGATTGTCAGAAGAGACTATTTCTAGGCAACGCTGATTGTGACCCACCATTTCTTGCCTTAAGCACTCTTCAAATTGTGTATTCTTCTACACATGGTACACTGAGAAATCTTATTTTCCAATGATATAACCTTTTGAAATTTCTGGAAATTCTTTAGTTGTCCATATTCATGTACAATGGATCAACTTCTGGTTGGAGAGTTACTAACCGCCCATAGTTTCAATCAGTTAATAAAACCTTTCTGGAAAGCATTTCATCATCGTCCTGAAGTGTATCACTATTAGAGAGCTTCTCTTTATTTGACTATAGAGTTTATTTTTGGAGCTTTCATTTCTTTTCATGATCATTTCTTGAGGTAGTTTGTTACATTGAGGCATTCTTTCACTACATCGACATTTAAATACTTATTATATTAACTAACATGACAGTCAGGCTAAAAATCAGGTAACAAGTGAAAAGGCAAGCTTTTCAAATCCTTCAAATGCATAGACTCCAACACTATTTCTTTCAGCAAGCCAGAATTCACTACTACTGTATTCTTGGTCTACAAATACTACATACAAAGAAGTTTCTGATAGATGCTTAATTCTTTTATATATCTAACCTGTTGTCATTATACATTTGAAAACTAAGGATAAGTTAAAGTTGAGTTTATTCAATGAAATTACATTTTAGGGTAGAAATTAAGAGTAAGACTAAGGGGAAAAAAAGTTATTACTTTCTTCAATGAATGTGTATGGTTAAACAACAACAACAAATACTCCAGAAGAGCTTACAATGAAAAGCAACATTCCTTTCCACTCCTCCTACCCCCAATTCCACTCCAGACACAGCCACTTTTAAAGTCTGTTCTCAAGTTTCTCCATAAGAATTTAAATAAAGATGATTAATTTATAAGTAGCAGTGAAACCATCTTTAGACATCATCTATCAATCTTCTTACATGAAGGATGAAGATGAAGTTCATGTATATTAACCCCATTTCTCTCCCCTGTTTCTAATAATCATATTATTCTAACTACAATTTGTTTCCTTTGTAATCTTAAATATACTTAAACTCCTCATTTTTATTCCACATCTCTTAATTCCCCCATTTGCAGATAAGGATACTGGCGCCTTTCCCACTTTCCCCACCCAACTTCTAACTTTTACACTGACACACCTGATAACTACATTCTATTGCCTATGCACAATGAAATCTTGTCTTATAACACATTGATTCTAAAAGTTGAAAACCAATAAACAGCAGTTACCTTAACATGACCCCATGAATACTGTCCACTGCAGAACAGATAGTATGATAGGATTTCCTTGTCCAATGTCATATTATCAAAGGAAAATGTTTCTAATTTCAAGATAAAATGAACTTTTCCTTGAACTCCATAAAATACTGAAAACCATGCTACATTTCACATGGTATTACCTATGTGATTACCTACCTCTTGCCAAAAAATATTAAACTTGAATTTAATCAAACTTTTACAATTAGCTTCAAACTATTGGAAATACAGAGGGACAGAGGAACAAGTTAAATGATACCTCAAGGAAGCAACCAGTCAAATCCTGAATGTGGGATATTCTAGGAAAACTGAAACCATTTTTTTTTTATCGATGTCTTAATAGTTTATAACACTGTAAAATTTAGTTGTACATTATTGTTTGTCAATCACCATACAAATGCTTCCCTTCACTCCTTGTGCCGATCCCCAGTGCCCCTTGCCCCTGGTAACCACCAAACAGTTCTCTCTGTCTGGGTGTTAGTTTATATTCCATGTATGAATGAAATCATGCAGTGTTTGTCTTTCTCTCTCTGGCTTATTTCACTTAACGTAATACACTCCAGGTCCATCCATGTTGTTGTGAATGAGACAATTTTGTCTTTTTTATGGCTGAGTAGTATTCCATTGTATATATACACCACATCTTCTTTATCCAATCATCAGTCGAGGGACACGGGTTGCATCCACTTCTTGGCTACAGGGAATAATGCTGCAATGAAAATAGGAGTGCATAAGCCTCTTAGGATGGTTGATTTCATGTCCGTTGGTTAGATGCCAATAGTGAGATTGCTGGATCGTAAGGTATTTCTATTTTTAACTTTTTGAGTTAATCTCCATACGTCAATCTTCCATAGAGACTGCACCAGTTTGCATTCCCACCATCAGTGTATTAGGGTTCCCATTTCTCCACAACCTCTCCAACATCTGTTGTTTTTTGTCTTGGTGATTATAGCCATTCTAACGGGTGTCAGGTGATATCTTAGTGTAGTTTTGATTTGCATTTCCCTGATGATTAGTGATGCTGAACATCTTTTCAGGTGTCTGTTGGCCATCTGTATATCTTCCTTGGAAAAATGTCTGTTCATATCCTCTGCCCATTTTTGGTTTGGGTTGTTTTTTGTTGTTGTTCAGTTGTGTGAGTTCTTTATATATTATGGAGATTAATCCCTTGTTGGATATACAATTTGCAAATATTTTCTCCCATCTGGTAGGTTGTCTATTCGTTTTGATCCTAGCTTCATTTGCCTTGTAAAAGCTCTGCAGTCTGATGAAGTCTCACTTGTTTATTTTTTCTTTTGTTTCCCTTGTCTGAGTAGATGTGGAATCCAAAAGGATCCCTTTATGACCGATGTCAATTAGTGAACTGCCTATATTTTCTTCCAGGAGTTTTATAGTTTCAGGTCTCACTTTCAGGCCCTTAATCCATTTGAGTTGATTTTTGTGTATGGTGATAGAAGATGGGTCTACTTTCATTCTTTTGCATGTGGCTGTCCAATTTTCCCAGCACCATTTATTGAAGAGACTTCCCTTTCTCCATTGTATATTCTTTGCTCCTTTGTTGAAGATTAGTTGTCTGTAGATGTGTGGTTTTATTTCTGGGTTTTCAATTCTGTTCCATTGATCTGTGTGTCTATTTTTGTACCAGTACCATGCTGCTTTGATTACTATAGCTTTGTAGTATATTTTGTAGTCAGGGATTGTGATGCCTCCAGCTTTGTTCTTTTTTCTCAGGATTGCTTTAGCTATTTGGGGTCTTTTGTTGCCCCATATGAATTTTAGTATTCTTTGTTCTATTTCTGTGAAGAATGTCATTGGGATTCTGACTGGGATTGCAGTGACTCTGCAGATTGCTTTAGGTAGTATGGACATTTTAACTACGTTTATTCTTCCAATCCATGTGCATGGGATATTTTTCCTGATACCATTTTTTTAATATGTCAATTGGCATGACAAAAGAACAGGAAAGGAGTCACTCTGGATTAAAGAAGGACTAAGAGATGCAACAACTAGATACAACACAAGGACCATATCTGGATCAATTTGAACAAATCAGTTATAAAAACACATTTTTCAGACATCTGGATAAACTTCATCATGAAGTGAATTTTAGATTATACCAAGAAATTATTGTTAATTTTGTTAGGTGTCATAATGGCATAATGACTAAAAAAGTGTCTGTATTTTTTGGGGGGACTGATACTGAAGAATGCAGGGGTAAAAATTATTTACTGTCTGTAATTTGCTTTTAAATACTTCTGCACAAGGATAGATGAAACAAATGTGGCATATTCTTGATAACTGTTGAATTCGGTGATGGGTATATACAAATTCATTATGCTATTCTCTCCACTTCTGTGTATATGAGAAATTTTTCATAATATCAAATGAACTGCCATATATAATTCCTTTATGGACACCTATTTTCTTGTTGAACGTTTATTTTTTCTTGCAATTGCTATGCTTGGAATTTGCTTGGAATTTTTTTTCTTGTAGACCACACATAACAAGCTTAGCAAATCTTCAAAAAGTATTCTGCTTCTCAATTACATGCTTGATATCCTATGGAACTCATTTTCTTCTCAGAGATATGCTTCTCAGAGTCCTCACTTAATGCCTTCAGTCAGACCAGTTGTCTCCTGGGCCTCTGTATTATTTCTATTTTTAATTTTCTGTATATTATGATGTTTCAACGTCTTGGAAAAACCTTTTTGGCTAGAGAGACTGCTCTTTCTTGGCCTAGCCAATTCTTGGAGAGCAAAGGGCTCAGCCAAGAGCAGGCTTTGGATATGCAAACTGACCTATCCAGAGCTGGACCTCCTCTATCTGACTCCTCCACCACAAGAAGCAATATTCCCCTGCCTTAATCATCCCAGGGCCAGGTACCAGGCAACTAGAGACCACCCTATAGCCCAAAGCCTGTGAGAATTATTCAACTAAACTGTTGGCTCTGCCCTGCCTCGGAGGCTCTGGCCAATGCTTTCCTCTTGCTCCTGTCTTGTGCTACTTGACCAAAACCTATGTTTAGTGCTTCGCCTGTGACCCTGTGTGGCATGCAGTGACCCCTCTCCGAGAACTGTGAGTATAATGAACTATTTCCTGAGCCTCTCCTGCGTCTCCTCTATGGCCACACCTACTGACCATCACATAAAAGAGCAGAGAACAGCCTCCTGCTAGTTATCATCCTAACTATCCTCAACTCCACTCCCAGTTAAAGCTATCATTTCCTTCAACTCAAGTTTTTTTCTTTCTTGGTCTTCTGCCTTATTTTGTTTGACTGATCCTCTATTAGACCTTTAAAATATGGTGTGTGAGAAGTACACTTTGAGTTCTTGCTGTCTAAAAATGTTTTCATTTTACATTCACATTCTTGATCAACAACATGTCAAGTCAAAACAGTTTTCCCACTGACCACTTAAGGCATGGTCCAGTGACACTGATGAGAATTCTGGTGGCAGTGTGATTCTTATTCCTTGTACATGAACTCTATTGTTCTTTCTGAAAGCTTTTTTAACTTGGCAGCTGTAAAATTTTATAAGGATGTGTCTAGATACAGGTCTTTTCCCATCAATCTTGCTCAGCATTCTGTAGACTCCTTCAATCTAAGGATTCATGGTTTCTTCTCAGCTTTGGGAAATTTTCTTCTATTATATCTTTGATAATTTCTTCCCTCTTATTTTTTATTCTTTTCTGGAGTGTCTATTTTTTTCTTGTTATCTTTTCCATCTGTCTGTTTACTCTAGATTCTGTGACATTCCAATATTATTTTCAGCCACTCTTAATTTATAGTTTTTACAGTCAAATTTTAAATTTGCAAATGCTTTCTTGCTCTGTTTTTCATAATATGGATAATATTTTCTCAAATTTCTCTAAGATAACAATCAGTTTTCTTAAAGATTTATTTCCTGAAGATTTCCTCCACGGTCAGCTGGTCTGCTACTTTACCTTGTTCTTTCTTTCAACGTACTTCTTCTGTTTTTCTTGCATGTCTGGTTATTAGATTGGAGGCACCTCCCTCCCCTGCAATGCCAGAATGAGGAGCCTATGACTCTGGGGAACCAACAATACCCCAAGGCTCTAGTCCTTTCCAGTTAATTCCTTCAATTTCTCTAGAGAGAATCTCTCCATTTTTCCCCCTAGATTATTTGGAACTTTTTCTGAAGAATAAGGGAGCGGGTAGGATATCAAATCATACAGCTGTTCTGTGGAGAGGTGTTCAAATAATCTTGTTATTTTCAGATCTATTTCTCACTTCTACACACAACAAAAGTCACAGCGGAGCCTGGACACTCTTTCGGGGTTTAGTTGGGAAGGTCACTCCTAATCCTACCATAACCTCCTTTTTTGAAAATTATTTGGGTGTTTCTTCCAGTCTGTTTACTAAATAGCAAGTCCCTCCATCTTTCCTTTTAGATATTTCTCCAGCTATAATTCTGTCCTTTCTTTTTGTTTGTTGTTAGAGTTTACTCCCAGTTGTATTCCTTTATTTCATTTTACTGGAGTCTTAAGTGCAAGGGAGAAAATGTATGAACTTAGACCACTACATTGAACTACAAGTTAAATTTACTTTAAGGAGTTGGAAAATGTGATGAATCATTATCTGTCTCCCTCTCCCCACCCTCCCCCCATTTCTCTCTTTATCCCTCCTTCCCTCCATCCATCCATCTTTTTTTCCCAGATACTTGTATCCAGTTTTCTAAAGGACATCTCTACTTGAGGACCTTACATGTCCCTCAAACTCAACTGTCCCAATCATCTTCCCCAACATACCTGGGCCTTATATCTGCATCCTTTATCTTAGTTCCCTGTAACAATTTATCCAGTCACACAAGCCAGAAACCCAGAGGCTATTTTTGCCTCCCATGTCCCCTCAAGTCCCATTTCCAATGTGTCACCACGTCTGGTCAAGTTTAACCTTCTAATTATTTTTCCAATGAAGCCACATCACTTCATCTCCTCTGCTATCACCCTAGACTATACCCCCATCAAATTCTGACTGGAATTGGAAGCACCATATTTTGATGGATTTTAAACTCTGTCTTCCATTCTTCTTTAGAAACTCTAGCTTCTTTAAAATGCATGTTATTGGATTTTACCATCTCTTATCCCTCCTTTTGGCCATTATCTTTGTACACTCAGTTACTTCTCCCTCGTTTACTAATATCTTCATTACCGGGATCACCATCTCATGTCCACCACTAGACCTGCTGCCATTCTTGACAATTTCAACATTCACATTGAAGATCTACCTAACACTCTGGCCTTTTGTTCCTAGACCTCCTTAGTGATACTGATTTTTAAATCCACCCTACCTCAGTCACCCAACTCACAGGTCAATCATCAATTCCCCTCTTTTCTCATATCCTACATCCAATTCAAAGCAAATTCTGACAATTTACCTCCAAAGTATTTCCTGAATCTGAGCTGCACCATTTCCACTGACATCAATTAACCCAGTCTAATCTACCACATCTTTTACTTAACTAATGCAACCACCTCCTAACTGATTCCCCTGTCTCTTCTCTTTGTATCTTAAAGTCTGTTTTCCACGGAGTAGCCATATGGTCATTTAAAAATGTAATTCAGATATCACCACCATACACTCTCCAATGGGTTTCCACTTAGGATACAATCCAAACTCCCTTCCATGGCCCCAAAGACCTGGCCCTTACCCACATCTCTCATTCATCTCTCTCTCCCCTTCCCCTTGTTTACTAAACATCTAGCCACACGGATCTTTCTATTCTTCAAACTTGGATCTTTAGCCATTGTACTTAAATCATTCATATTTTGACATTAAGTTGTTCATATCAATCTTTTGTTGTTGTTATTGGTTAACTAAAGTTACTGATTTCTAGAGTTTAGACTCTAGAGACTGACTCTTGTTAACTCTCCTAAAAGTTAGAATTTTCCAGTGCTGACAAAAGGAGGAAACAAAATATCTTTGAGACGTATGATTCACATATGAGTTTTCGCTAAATGAAAAAAAGAAAACCAAAAACATTATTAAAAGATGCCTTCTGATCTAAGTAAAAATAAAGTTATTCTAATGGTATCTTGGAGTTCATTTATTATACTTTTTAAACAGTAAAAAATATGTACTTCTTTCCTAGAAGTATGTATGAGAAATTCTTAACTTTAGGGAGAGGAATTGGAGATATAAAGAAGGGAGACATTTCATTATATATCTTCCTGTACTGTTTGAAATTATTTATTGTATGGAAGTAGTAATTTTAGTTTTTAAATTATATTTTTAAGGAAAATACATATGTGTTAGTAATAGTAGCTATCGGAGCTCCTTCTTTTCTATATTTTCCTAAAATTCAACACAATACTTTCAGCTTAACCTATTTAGATGTGCAAAATTATTACCTCACTAGTAGTTTTCTTTAAAATATTGAATATATTAATACTCTGGGTATTCGAAAAAGGATCCATATGAACAGCAGTTCCCAAAGTGTAGTCTATGAATTCCTTGGAGTCCCCAAGATCCTTTTGGGGGTTTCATTTGGTCAAAATAATTTCCAGAAGACATTTTTTGGTTTTTGCTTGTTTGTTTTACAGTTCTAATATTTGCAGTGATGGTGCAAAAGCAATGACGGGTAAAATATTTGGTGCCTTAGCTTGAATCAAGGCAGCAGCACCAAACTGTTACTAGTAGTCATTGTATTCTTCACCACCAAATACAGTTTAAAAAAAAAAAGGCCAGTTTCACTTAGGAAAATGCTTAATGAAGCAATAATAATAATTAGTTTCATTAAATGGGGACCCTTGAACACATGACTTTTTAATATTCTGTGTGATGAACTGGGAAGTAGGCAAAAAATACTTGCTACATATTTAAGTACAATGATTGTCTCAAGGAAATCACTTATTGAGTTGCAAGCTGAACTAGCTACTTTTTCCTTAGAACACTATTTTTACTTAAAAAAATGACTACCAGACAAACTATGATTATGAAGAGCTGTGCATCTGGCAGACTTTTCATTGAAAGTGAAGTGAGAATGTTACTTCAAGGATACAACTCATGGTATTTGTTGTTGATAATAAAATACACGTTTTCAAGCAAAAATCAGAATTTTGGAAAACTTGTATCTGCCACTATGATGTGACAGTTTCTCAATATTTATGTACTTTTCTGAAAAAGTGGTAAAATTAACTAATATGGTTTTTTTGATATTATATAATGAATGTGTCAATATTTGGAAGATCTGCATAACTCACTGAACTCATAATTTCCAAATGACCAAGGCATGATGTTACAAAATTATCCATGGGTAAAAGTTATTCAAAGTTCAAAACAGACCAATGGATTTTGATGTAACAGAGTATGAAGAGTTTCAGAATCTGGTTTTAGATTCTACTTTGTAACTCATCTTACAGAAATTCCCAAGTGTCCAGTTTTGGTGTAGTACCAAAGAAAAATATACACAATGTCTATAAAGGCTATTAAAATACTCTTCTCTTTTCCAATTACATAGCTGTGTGAGACTGGATTTTCTTTATATACTTCCATCACAGCAACAAATCACTGAAGATTGAATTTTTCAGAGTATAAAGGGGTCCTGAGTTAAAAAAAATGTTTTGAGAACAGCTGCCTTAGAAGAACAGATGGTAAGAGACTATAACCATTGTAGCTAGATCCCTAAGGGAGAATGTGCCCTACAGTTACCAGTTAAGGCCATGGGATTCAGAGCATGTGATCAAATAGACCTCATTTTGAGAGGGGTATGAGAGTAGACAGAAGTTTTCATCTCTGGCTCTTAGTTTCCTCAGCATGAATACAGGGAGTAAATCAGAATCGCCAATGGTTACACACAGTTTTAAAAAGAATCAAATTAATACTATAATTGTCTTCTTCTAAAAAAAAACCCCAACTATTGTTTTCAAACTACAAATTACATTAAGAAAGAAACAATTTTTCTGATAATATCTAGAAGATACAGTGATGCAAAAAGGACACCCCTGAGACAAATAATGAATGAAACTGAGAAACACGGACATACCATTGTCTAGAGCAGCTTTCCTTAATCTTTTAAAACCCATGCCTTCTTTTCATAAACATAAAAATCTCACCACCATCTGTCCTCTCATGAATTGTCAGTTTTACAATGCGTCTCAGTGCAGACTCAACGCATAATGTCAAGTATAGTAGGGCAGAGGCAATTTTATGAAGGGCCACACCAATGCAGTCTAAATATGCAGTTCTCAGATGGTCTGGCTAAATCCAAAGAGAAAATTTAGAGTTCACTGAGTACAGCTTTGTCCCCAGTCCCAACTATCTTCATAGAAATCATGAAAAATCAGTAGTTGTAAATAACTATTTAATAAACCTAACATCATTTACTAGTTTAAGAGTGATAATTAAAATTGCTACAAATGAAAGCTACTGTGTGTGATATGATTTTAGAATGACACCATCTTCACAAGAAGCTGAGTAACATACAATGCATAATATACAAGAAGCCATATAACGTAATGGGTCAAAGAGCATGGACTTGAAAGCCAGACTACCTGGCTAACCTCAGGGGGGTCACTTAAATTTTCTGGTCTCAGTTTCTTATCTGTAAAACAGATGAGGGAAAGTAACACCTTCACACTCCTTAGGTTTGTTGTAAGAACTAAATGAATTAATATATGGAAAATGCTCGACACATAATATGTTATATAACCATTAGCTATTATTATTTTCACAAAATATTCCTTGAATGACTAGATTAATCCAATTTAGACATTACTATACTGACATTTTAAAGAATTAAAAATTGTTTCAGGGGCCAGCCCAGTGGCGTAGTGGTTAAGTTCATGCACTCCACTTCAGCAGCCTGGGGTTTGCGGTTTTGGATCCTGGGTGCAGACCAGCACACCACTTGCCAAGCGTCCCATATAAAGTAGAGGAAGATGGGCACGGATGTCATCCCAGGGTCAATCTTCCTCAGCAAAAATAGGAGGATTGGCAATGGATGTTAGCTTAGGGCTAGTCTTCCTCACCAAAAAAAATTGTTTCACTAGACAAAATTCTACAGTGAGTCACATAGTATATATAGAATGCATGATCTAAAAAGTTAGGATCGCTTTTTTTCTTCAAGATATCTTTGTCTAAAGAAGCATCAAGTTAAAAATGTTTATAATTAATTCACTCAACGGTAGAGTCTCATCTGATTTCCTAAAATTTAACAGTACCAATAAAACTACTGTCCTTTGTTTAAGGCACTGACAAAATTTTAAACAATTTTGTTGTTTTGACAATGATAAATCTTTATTGAAAGACATTAAGAACATAAAGACATTGAAAAGAAAGCAATACTATGCTTATGGATAGCAAGAGTCAATATTAAAACTACGTCAACTCTCTACAAATTTATCTGTAGATTTAGTGCACTTCCAATAAAAATCCTAAGGTTTCTTTCAAATAAGTCTCTTTATTCTGACAATAAGATAAAATTTCTTTTATATAGGCTCATATTGTCCATGCTATTTTTTTCCTTTGTAATCTGTTTTTCAATAGACTTTTTTTTTTTTACAACAGTTTAACAGAAAAGTTGAAAAGATAGTACAAAGAGTTCTCCTATACCCCCACACCCAGTTTCCCCACTATTATTTTTTTATTTGTATTTATTTTTTATTATTTTATTTTATTTTTCTGTGTGTGAGGAAGATTAGCTCTGAGCTAACATCCGTTGCTAATCCTCCCCTTTTCTGCTGAGGAAGACTGGCCCTGGGCTAACATGCGTGCCCATCTTCCTCCACTTTATAACAGGCTTTGAGAAGCGGTGCGTCGATCTGCACCTGGGATCCGAACCTGTGAACCCCGGGCCGCCAAAGCCAAGCAGGGGAATTAACTGCTGTGCCACTGGGCCGGCCCTCCCCTATTATTAACATCTTATATAGTATGTTACATTTGTTACAATTAATGAACCAATACTGATACATTATTAACTCAAGTCTAGACTTTATTCAGATTTCTGTAGTATTCAGCCAATGTCCTTTTTCTGTTCCAGGATCCCATTTAGGATGCCATATTACATTTAGTCATCATGTCTCTTTAAGCTCCTCTTGGCTGTAGCAGTTTCTCAAACTTTCCTAGCTTTTTTTTTTTTTTTTTTGGTGAGGAGGTGAGGAAGATCAGACCTGAGCTAACACCTGTACCCACTTCCTCTATTTTTGTATATGGGATGCCACCACAGCATGGCTTGATGAGTAGTGCATATGTCTGTGCCCAGGATCCGAACCTGTGAACACCGGGCCGGCAAAGTGGAACGCATGAACTTAATCACTACACCACCAGGCCGGCCCCAAACTTTCCTAGTTTTTGATAACCTTGACAGTTTTGAGTAGTACTGGTCAGGTATTTTGTAGGACACTCCACTCTTAGAATTTGTCTGATGTTTTTCTCATAAGATTTGGGTTATGGGTTATTAAGAAGGAAGATCACAGAGGTGAAGTGCTATTTTCATCACCTCAGATCAAGGGTAGATAATATCAACAAGGTTTATAACTGCTGAAGTTGACCTTGATCACCTGGCTGAAATAGTGTATGTCAGATTTCTCTACTGCAAAGTTACTCTTTTTCCCCCTTTCCATACTGTACTCTTTAAAAGGAAGTCACTATGAGCAGCCCACACCTAAGGAGTATGGTGTTATGCTCCCTTTCCTTGAGGGCAGAATATGTACATAAGTTATTTTGAATCCTTTGTATGGGAGATTTGTCTCTTCTGGTACACTAATTAATTTATTTAATCATTTATCAGCATGAACTCATGAATATTTATTTTATACTCTGGGTTATAATCCAATAATACTTAATTTTGTTGCTTAATTTTTCCAGCTTTGGCCACTAGGAGCTCTTTCAGTTGGCTTCTGTGTAAATTTGACACACACATATCAATATGGTTTTTTTTTATTAGCACTTCCTTACTTTTTTGGCACTATAATACATTCCAGGCTTATGTTGTGTGTTTTTTGCCTCAGTTTTTTGCCTTAGAACCAGTCATTTCTCCAAGGAGCCCTGGCTCCTCTTACTGGAGAATGGTATTAGAAACCAAGATCTGGGTGCGAGGTGTGCTCATTGCTACTGGGGCAGGATCTCTTTTCAAAATGTTTTTTTTTTTTTTTTGTGGGGAAGACCAGCCCTGAGCTAACATCTGTTGCCAATCCTCCCCTTTTTGCTGAGGAAGACTGGCCCTGGGCTAACATCCGTGCCCATCTTCCTCCACTTTATATGGGACGCCGCCACGGCATGGCTGACAGGCAGTGCGTCGGCGGGTGTCCGGGATCCGAACTCGCGAACCCCGGGCTGCCAAGCGCGGACTAAACCGCTGCACCACCGGGCGGCCCCTCAAAATGTTTTTTTTAAAGGCAGAGGATATATAGGACGTATACTACAAGCAAACTCAAAGTCTTCTCTTGGATAACGAAAGTGGACCATGCATTTGAGTGATTTAAAAAATCCTTTAAATCAAAGCAGGCCCCATGCTTTGGCTGGGACTCATATTTGAGGTCACATACAAATATCAAAAGCAAAATAACTTCTAAACATTCATAATGCAATCCCTAAACCTGTTTTTATGACAACAAAAGAGACTTGTAAATAACAAGCAATTTACTTTAGAAATGTGGGGCCGATTATCTTTTCTAAAAGAGTCAAGAAAGTTCAATAAACCTAATGGTCCAATGGGTATCACAAAAGGGAATTTTTTTTGAGGTTAATTTGGAGTAAAGGTACTGCTATTCAACTTCTAGAGAAACACCTCAGAGTTAAGTGATTACTATTCCATTTTGGCTACTTAAAAAAAAAATCACCTTAATTAAAAAAACAAACAATTACCTAACATAGCTTATTTTGGGAAAAAAGGTTATTGAAATTGTTCCTGAATATTATGCTATGACTCATATTTGATATAACTAACAGATTTTGGTGGGCTCAAAGAAAAAAAACAAGGATTTTTAATGACTGTCCTTGAAGAAAATTCACTCTAAGGAAGAAGCTAGAGAACAGTAGAGAACAGTCATGACTGGGGTCAGTTTGGGATTCGGTTTGGACTATTCATCACAATTGATAAATTAAACCCAGTTTTGTTCCTCATCAGTTTTTTATTTATTTTTATTTATTATTTTTTTTAATTTTTTTTTTTAATTAATTTTTTTTGTGAGGAAGACCAGCCCTGAGCTAACATCCGTCGCCAATCCTCCTCTTTTTTGCTGAGGAAGACTGGCCCTGGGCTAACATCTGTGCCCATCTTCCTCTACTTTATATGGGACACCACCACGGCGTGGCTGACGAGCAGTGCGCCGGCGGCGCCCGGGATCCGAACCTGCGAACCCCGGGCTGCCAAGCGCGGACTAAATCGCTGCGCCACTGGGCGGCCCCCCCCATCAGTTTTTTAAATCAATGCATAAGCTTTAAAAGTAAACTCTGAATAGGCACATAAAGATTCTAGTCTTTGGTGTCCTTAAGTACTTTTGGGTAACCATTAGAAACATCTGGACCAATCAAACATCTTTAGCAAAATAAAACCCAATAAGAAAAGCATATATCCTTTCCCATATCAATTCTGGCATATGTATTCAATCAAATGCAACATTTACAATGGTTGAATTTGGGAGAGACCATGATGTATCTAAATAATTTGCCTAGTTTTCTTAAAGGAAGAACTATCAGTATTTTAAATGGAAAACTGCATTTGTCATTAAGGATTTAAAAATAAACATTTACCAAACTGCTAGTCTGGTTGAACTCCTAACATATTTGTTCTTTAATATTAGAAAATAACGTGTTGGTGTGAAGCCAGACAGAAATCCATTCTGCAAGTGAGCCAATGAATACACCTAGATCTGATCTGAGACACAAGGGGCGAAGTCATAACAAACAGCCTGGATGTCCCAAAAGGAAGATGCCAAGACCCAATCTAGAACTGTAGCCATGAACTGAAAGTCAGAGTCCAAAGAATTCACAAGGCAAACAAAGGAGCAGGATTAGAGAAGAAACATTTGATCAACAGAGTGGCAGGGCCTACTTAAGGCTCAGGGTTGTGTTCCACATATCAAGGGCACAGTTGTCTGATCTTGTTTTCCCAGGTTTTGCAGGTACTGCCCATTACCTGACACCTCCCACCTTCTTTGGCCCTTTCCACTGGCCTCTTTTCTCCACTCACCAGAGTAAGGTCTGGGATCTGTGAGATGGTGTGGTAAAATGGGTCAACAAGTTTTTGTTGTTAAGCAGGTTTTCAGCAGGCTTCCCAGTCTAGGCTTGGAACCTACAATACTTTCATTAAGTACTGCAAGTGATCTCGGTACCAGAAAGCATCTAGCATTTCCAAATCATCATTATCTAAACAGTCCACCACTGAATTCTAGTGTTCTATGAGACACTAAACAAGTGCTCAAAGATGAAAAAGTTGATGGTTGCTATGTTTTTTCTTCACTGGTGTATGTTATTCATTTTTTCTTACAACTTAACACTTGCCATAAATTCAATTTTTAAATGCACATTAAACATGGATCAAAGTTACAATTTCTTAAGAGTCTATTATTAAATCATGCATCATTTCATGCTTTTCTAAAGTGCATTTTAAGCCACTATGTGGTACTCTATGATTTCATTTATATGAAATTACAGAACAGACAAAACTAACCTAAGGAGTTAAAATCAGAATAGCCATAAAATGGGAATTAAGAATCAGAAACTATAAAGCAGCAAGTAAACAAGAATGGAAGTCAAAACAGGAAGACACTTAGTTTAGGTTAGATTTAGTTTCGGTAGATCAAGTTGCTGTTCTGGCTAGTGGATAATTTTAAAAGGTCAGACCCAATAGTTTTTGTTGCACATTATCCTAAAAGTGCAGTCAAATGCCAGGCCCAGAATACAAAAAAGAACATTTCAATTACACAAAAACTTAATATTGTCTATGGTCTGTTTCTGTCCTTTAGGGCAGAAAATCTCAGGAAAGAAAAGAACCTAATTAAGAAAAATGAAGTTAGTGTTCTTTTTATTTAATATATTAATAATTTTTTGGAGAATTAGTTTTCAAGAGCTAAGTTTAGTTGGCAAGTTATTTACAAAGAATATATACAAACCCAAAGAGAAGAAAAGAATCTTCTTATCGATCCTAGTATGTGCGTACAAATGCTTGAAATTAATATACTCTGGGCAGAATAGCAATGGGGGGAGGCTAGCCCTACTAGATATTAAAACATTCATAGCGCTTCTATAAATGAACAGTATGGTACTGATGCATGAATAGACACAGAGACCAATGGAACAGAAGAGAAAACCCAGAAATAAAGCAAAGTGCATATGAGAAAGGTGGCATCTCAAATCAGTGGGGGAAAGACAGACTTTAAAACAAATAGTTTCAGGACTTTATAAATAATATTTAAGTAAACAGTGGTAGTTGTTTGAAAAAGGAAAAACTGGATTCATAGTTTACACATAAACCAGGATAAATTCCAAATGTATTAGAGACCTATAATGTAAACAAACAAACAAAACCATACAAGTAGTATCTGAAAAGTGTAGGGAAAACCTATGACTCAAAATCTAGAAGCAATAAAAGAAAACACTGATAAAGTTGACTATCTAAAATAAAAACTTTTCAGGATAAAAAATAACAAAGCAAGGTTAAAATACATATGACCAACTGTGAAAAATTTTTATTAATTTATAACACAGATGTTGGGGTTATATCCCTAATATATATATTTTTAAACTAAATAATGAATAAACAAACCAATAATCCAGTAGAAAAATGGGTAGGAAAAATGAAGTAACAATTCAAAAAAAGTAAATATAAATAGTCCTTAAACATATGAACAGGAGTGACATCAGCATCATGGCAGAGTGATGAATCTCTGCCCCCTAAGACACAACAAAAACATCATTCGCATACCAACAGAGGTCATTCAAACACTACAAAGGACTTCTAAGAGACCCACACCATGGTACAGGGAGGCATAGGAAGCCCCAAAGGACTTCAGGAGAGGTAAAGAGATTTGCTGCCCCTCCCCATTCGATCAGCAAAGACAGATGGCATGGCTCACAGACAGAGAGGGGGGAGGGGTGGCCCTCTGTGGGAAAACTATCACCCTCAAGGTGCTCTCACAGACTGTCAAGGGATTCTCACCAGAAGTGACAACGAACTGTTGCAGGGGTGTGCTCTCCAGGCGTCCCAGGAGAACAGACAGTGAAGGAGGAAGGAAGCACCCGGGATGGGCAGGCAAAAGAGAGCCCCTCCCCCACATGCCTTGCGCTTCAGCACAATCCCTCCGGGGACTGCAGCAGGCTCAGAACACACAGCTCATGACCTCCACCCAGTGGCAGCAGGTGGAAACTGTGGGACCAGATATCCTCAAGATGAGAAATAGCAAAGGAAAATCAGCCGGCTCTATGTAAAAGTATCTTAAGTCTCCAGACCAAGAGGAAACTGACAAACACCCAGAAACCAACCCTGAAAGCACAGAAATATATACCCTAAACAAGAGAGAATTCAAAATAGCTATCATTAAAAAACTCAATGAATTACAAGAGAACACAGAGAGACAATTCAATGAATTCAGGACTTTCTTCACAAGAGAGATTGAAACCATAAGGAAAAACCAATCAGAAATATTGGAGATGAAAAACCAATCAGAAATATTGGAGATGAAAAACACAACGGATGAGATAGGAAAACCTGGAGTCTTTAAAGAGCAGAACTGACAGTACAGAGGAAAGAATTAGCATTATCGAGGAAAGCCATGCAGAAACGCTCTGGGTAGAGGAAGAGAACTAAGACTAAAAAGAAATAAAGAAATTCTTCGACAAATCTCAGACTCAATTAGGAAATGTAACATAAGGATAATAGGTATTCCAGAAGGAGAAGAAAGGGAAAAAGGAGCAGAGAGTTTGTTCAAAGAAATAATAGCTGAGAACTTCCCAAACCTGGGGAAAGAGATGGAAATAACAGTGAGTGAAGTCAATAGATCACCCGAATATATCAACAGGAAAAGACCAACTCCACGGCATATAGTAGCAAAGCTCACAAAAGTTAATAACAAAGAAAAAATATTAAGGGCAGCTAAACAAAAAACCAAAATAACATACAAAGGAAACCCCATCAGGCTCTCAGCTGATTTCTTGACAGAAACTCTACAGGCTAGGAGAGACTGGAATGATATGTTCAACATCCTGAAAGACAAAAACCTTCAGCCAAGAATACTTTATCCAGTGAAACTATCCTTCAAATATAATGGAAAAATAATAACTCTCTCTGATAAACAAAAGCTAAGAGAGTTCATCACCACAAGATCCCCCACTACAAGAAATGCTCAAGAAGGCCCATAGGACTGAAAAAAACAAAAGAAAAAGGGGATACAAAGTTTTGAGCAAGGAGAAAAACAAGGAGACTAAACCAGAAAAATTGCAGTTGGAAAACAACAAAAATGAATTTAATCTCATCACTGTAAACGTACACTCACAACACAGATGGAATAAATACTGACAACAACAAATTAGAAGGGGAAGAGGAAAGGGATCAAATTGACTTAGTCTAAAGAAACAAAGGGCATCAGAAAATGGACTATCTCATCCACAAGATTTTTTATATAAACCTCATGGTAACCACTAAACAAATAACCAGAATAGAACCTCATATGACAAATAAAGAGAAAACTAAGAGAATCACCATGCAGAACTACCAAGCTGAATTGGCAGTCCGAAACACATGCGACAAGAAATTGAAGGAAATGCAAAAGAACCAGAAAATGAATGATAAAATAGCAACATTAAACCCTCATATATCAATAATCACTCTAAATGTAAATGGATTGAATTCTCCAATCAAAAGACACAGAGTGGAAGGATGGATTAAAAACCAAGATCCAACAATTTGCTGCCTCCAGGAAACACATCTCAGCTCTAAAGACAAACACAGACTCAAAGTAAAAGGATGGAAGAGAATACTCCAAGCTAATGGCAAATAAAAGAAAGCAGGAGTTGCCATACTCATATCAGACAAAGTAGACTTCAAGATAAAAAAGGTAATGAGAGACAAAGAGGGACAATATATAATGATAAAAGGGACACTTCACCAAGAAGACATATCACTTATAAATATCTATGAACCCAACACAGGAGGACCAAACTCCATAAAACAACTATTAAAAAATCTAAAAGGAGATATTAACAACAACACAATAATAGTAGGGGACCCTTAACACCCCACTTACATCAATGGATAGATCGTCCAGACAAAAAGTCAATAAGGAAATAATGGACTTAAATGAAAAACTAGACATGATGGACTTAATAGATATATACAGAGCACTCCACCCCAAAACAGCAGATTACACATTCTTCTCAAGCATGGATGGAACATTCTCAAAGATAGACCATATATTAGGAAACAAGGCAAACCTCTATAAATTTAAGAAGATTGAAATCATTACAAGCATCTTTTCTGATCATAATGCTATAACTAGAAATCAACTGCAAGAAAAAAACTGGGAAAGGGACAAATATGTGGAGACCAAACAACAAGCTACTGAACAACTAATGGATCATTTATGAAATTAAAGGAGAAATCAAAAGCTATCTGAGGACCAATGAAAATGAAAATACACCATACCAACACATTAGATGCAGCAAAAGCAGTCCTGAGAGGGAAATTCATAGCAATAGAAGCCC
Source organism: Tapirus indicus (assembly GCA_031878705.1). Lineage (NCBI taxonomy): Eukaryota > Metazoa > Chordata > Mammalia > Perissodactyla > Tapiridae > Tapirus > Tapirus indicus. Next base: position 59,059,954 of record CM062917.1, read on the forward strand.
ACCTTAACAAACAAGAAAAATCCCAAATAAATAACCTTAAACTACACCTAACAGAATTAGAAAAAGAAGAACAAACAAAGCCCCAAGTCAGTAGAAAGAAGGAAACAGTAACAATTAGCGCAGAAATAAATGAAATTGAAACCAAATACAGTAGAAAGGATCAATGAAACAAAGAGCTGGTTCTTTGAGAAGTTAAACAAAATTGACAAACCCTTAGCCAGACTCACTAAGAAAGAAAGGGAGAAGACTCAAATACATAAAAAGAGAAATGAAAGAGGAGAAATTACAATGGATACCACAGAAATACAAAGGATTATTAGAGAATACTATGAAAAACTATATGCCAACAAATTGGACAACCTACAGGAAGTTGACAAATTCTTGGATGCATACAACCTCCCAAAACTGAATCAAGAAGAAATAGAGAATCTGAATAGACCAATCACAAGTAAAGAGATTGAAACACTAATCAAAAACCTCCCCCAAAATAAAAGTCCAGGACCAGAAGAAGGCTTCCCTGGAACATTTTACCAAACATTCAAAGAAGATTTAATACCTATCCTTCTCAAACTATTCCAAAAAACAGAGGAAGATAGAATACTTACTAACACATTCTACAAGGCGAACATCACCCTGATACCAAAGCCAGACAAGGACACTACAAAGAAGGAAAACTACAGGTCAATATCGCTGACAAACATAAGACGCAAAAATCTTCAACAAAATATTGGCAAACCGAATACAGCAATACATCAAAGACATCATACACCGTGATCAAGTGGGATTTATACCAGGGACACCATGGTTCAACATCCACAAATCAATCAACATGATACACCACGTTAACAAAATGAAGCATAAAAACCACATGATCATCTCAATCGATGCAGAGAAGGCATTCGACAAGATCCAACATCCATTTATGATAAAAACTCAACAAAATGGGTATAGAAGGAAAGTACCTCAAGATAATAAGGGCCATATATGACAAACCTACAGCTAACATCCTACTCAATAGGGAAAAACTGAAAGCCATTCCTTTGAGGACAGGAACAAGACAAGGGTGCCCACTCTCACCACTCTTATTCAACATAGTACGGGAGGTTTTGGCCAGAGCAATTAGGCAAGAAAAAGGAATAAAAGGACTCCAAATAGGCAACGAAGAAGTGAAACTCTCACTATTTGCAGATGACATGATCTTATACATAGAAAACCCAAAAAAATCCATTGGAAAACTACTAGAAATAATCCACAACTACAGCAAAGTGGCAGGGTATAAAATCAGCTTACAAAAATCAGTTGCAGTTCTATACGCTAATGATGAACTAACAGAAAGAGAACTCAAAAAGACAATCCCATTTACAATTGCAACAAAAAGAATAAAATATCTGGGAATAAATTTAACCAAGGAGGTGAAAGACCTATACAATGAAAACTATAAGACACTATTGCAAGAAATTGATGAAGACGTAAAGAAATGGAAAAATACTCCATGCACACGGGTTGGAAGAATAAACATAGTTAAAATGTCCATACTACCTAAAGCAATCTACAGATTCAATGCAATTCCAATCAGAATCCCAAAGACATTCTTCACGGACATAGAACAAAAAATACTGAAATTCGTATGGGGCAACAAAACACCCCGAATAGCTAAAGCAATCCTGAAAAAAAAGAACAAAGCTGGAGGCATCACAATCCCTGATTTCAAAATATACTATAAAGCTATAGTAATCAAAACAGCACGGTACTGGTACAAAACCAGACACACAGATCAATGGAACAGAATTGAAAGCCCAGAAATAAAACCACACACCTATGCACAGCTAATCTTTGACAAAGGAGCCAAGAACATACAGTGGAGAAAGAGAAGTCTCTTCAATAAATGGTGCTGGGAAAATGGACAGCCACATGCAAAAGAATGAAAGGAGACCGTCTTTTATCGCCATATACATAAATCAACTCAAATGGATTATGGACCTAAAAGTGAGACCTGAAACTAGAAAACTCCTGGAAGAAAATATAGGCAGTATACTAATTGACATCGGTCATAAAGGGATCCTTTTGGATTCCACGTCTACTTGGACAAGGGAAGAAAAAGAAAAAATAAACAAGTGGGACTTCACCAGACTACAGAGCTTCTACAAGGCAAATGAAACCAGGATCAAAATGAATAGACAACTCACCAGCTGGGAGAAGATATTCACAAATCGTATATCTTACAAGGGATTAATCTCCATAATAGACAAAGAACTCACACAACTGAACAACAAAAAAACAAACACCCCAATCCAAAAATGGGCAGAGGATATAAACAGACATTTTTCCAAGGAAGATATATAGATGGCTAACAGACACATGAAAAGATGTTCAACATCACTAATCATCAGGGAAATGCAAATCAAAACCATGCTAAGATATCACCTTACACCATTTAGAATGGTTATAATCACCAGGACAAAAAACAACAAATATTGGAGAGGTTGTGGAGAAACAGGAACCCTAATTCACTGCTGGTGGGAATGCAAACTGGTGCAGCATCTATGGAAAACAGTATGGAGATTCCTCAAAAAATTAAAAATAGAAATACCTTACGATCCAGCAATCCCACTATTGGGCATCTACCCAACAGACACAAAATCAATTATCCCAAGAGGCTTATGCACCCCTATGTTCATGGCAGCATTATTTACTATAGCCAAGAAGTGGAAGCAACCCGAGTGTCCCTCGACTGATGATCAGATAATAAAGATGTGGTGTATATATATATATATATATATACACACACACACACACACACACACACACACACACACACACACACAATGGAATACTACTCAGCCATAAAAAAGACAGAATTGTCCCATTTACAACAACATGGATGGACTTAGAGGGTATTATGCTAAGTGAAGTAAGCCAGGAAGCAAAGGACAAACACCACATGATTTCACTCATAGGTGGAATATAAACTAACACATGGACAAAGAGAACTGGTTGGTGGTTACCATGGGGAAGGGGGGTGGAGGTGCACACAAGGGGTGAAGGGATGCATTCATATGGTGACGGACAAATAATAATGTACAACTAAAACCTCACAATGTTATAAACTATTAAGATATCAATAAAAATTAAAAAAAAACATGAATAGATGCTCAAACTCACAGGAAATAAGAGAAATGAAAATTAAAACTATACCATTTCTTACCTATCAGATTAACAAAAATCCAAAAGTTTGGTAACAACAGCAACTAAAGTTTAACAACATAATTTCTTGGTAATGTTGTGGGGGAACAGGTACTCTGCTACACTGCATTGGTGGGAATGCAAATGAGACAATCCTTTTGGAGGAGAATTTGACAACATCTAGCAATATTACATAGAACTGACTATCTATACAAGGTTATTCATTATAGTGTTATTTGCAATGGTAAAAGATTGGAAATATCCCAAATGTCCATCTATGGACGAAGAAGTACATAAAGTTTGCAGCCAACAACAGGGTTCTATGTAGCTACCAAAAAAATATATATTAATATGGAAGAAGTTCCAGGACATTCAATTAAGTAAAACAAAGAAAGAAAGAAAAAGCGAGAGGCATAATGTTTTATGTACCAAATGAACATTTTGTATATTGGATATAAAATGCTTATGAAAGTTTTTAAAAATGGCTATAGGTAGAAGGAAACCATTCAACCCAGCTTCCTTGAGCCAGTTCAGGTCAGTTCAGGTTCAGGTTTATTCTATTGTCCTAGTCTCAAAAGTGTCCTAGTTTGGACAATAATTTATATATTGACCTTATCTATAATTGAGGGAGTGAACAGAATGGAGATGACAGAGATGGAAGTAAACCATCTGTTTTATCGTTATTATATATATTTGTATTTCTAGTTATATAAATATTTTACATAATCAAAACACAAAAATAAATCAAAAAGGAAATAAACAATCCCTAAAAAATGAAAACAAACTAACACATACGAACTTTACTTTATATCAAGTTGATCACATAACCACTCACAGAAAATTACTCCAACTGACCTTGGAAGACAGTATTTGGGCTGACATCTTCAGTATATATTCAAGGACAAAGCAATCTTAACTGTCATTTAATAGTCTTATTGATGTATTATCAATAAAGCATGTAGGTAATTATATTAATGTTGTCAGAAATCAAAAATTTCAGCATAAAAGAAAAGAGTTACAGATATAAAATAAAAAGGAGTAAAGACTCTGTAATCTTGAATTTGAATTAGCAGTATAAGTACAAACTCAAAAGTTTTTTCCTCTGTAGCTATTTATTAGTTCTGCCCATTAAAAGGGGCTAGAAGATAACCCAGTAATAGCAACAAGTACCCCTAATGCTGAGATTGTGGTCTCGACCATTTTATTCTAAAGGGAACCAAAGTTCCCTGGAGAAATGGCTAATTCCAACGTGAGGCAGAAAATGTATAAGATGATCCTGAGACAGCCTGTCTGAAGCTAACAAAGATGACAGAAGTCATGTCAAAAGGACTCAAGAGCCAAGTTGAAGAGGCTCCTACTAACCAAACATGGGGCAATTTGAGCAAAAAGAATAATGACAGCAACTGATTAAAACACTAAATATATGTATAAAAAAGTCATGAGTTCACAATGATACTTAAAAAAAGCAAAGCAAAAATGTATTGAACCCTACTGGAATTTGCTAGGGCATGAAGTCAATACTCTGAAAATGGATAAAGAGAAAGAATTAAGTATTTATCTTACATTTTATTTATCCTTTATTTCAGGGTAACCGAAGGGTTCTAGTAGATGTGGGAAAGATCTTCTATACAGAAGAATTCCAGCTAATAAATGCAGAAGGAATGATAAAAATAGAAGCTCATTATTTAATGAAATTGGCAGTGGCAATGGTCATCAATCAAGGGTGAAACCACCAGGTAAAAGAATGATGGGGAACTTACTACAAAGGGATCAGACTTTCACTATCTGAACCCACGGGTCAATTTTAGCATCACTAAAAGAAGGACAACTAGAAATTATTAGTGTGTACAATGTACCACTGTATCCCACCTCATAACTGAACCTGAATCTAATCAGTCTTTAGATATAACTTTCAGTCTATAGGAAAGAGAGAGGACAGAGTAACAAGTTAAATAACCACAGGAAGCAATCAGCCAAATCCAGCATGTGGTATATTTTCCATCATCTCACTAGTTTCTTCAACAAGTCGATGGAATTTTAAAAAGTGTGGAGGGGAGGAGGAATTGTTTTAGAACAAAAGGAACTTAAGAAACCTAACAACCAAATACAGTAAGTGGGATTGTGGGATCTTGATTTGACTAAAACAACTATAAACAACATTTAGTCAACTAGGGCAATCTGAATATGGACTGGGTATTAGTTGTTAAGGAAGTATTGTTAATTACTTTAGGAGTGGTAATGATATTGTATTATGTAAGAAAATTTACTCTTTTATTGAGATGCATAACTAAGGTACTTTGGAAATAGAGTGAAATTATTTATTTCATAATACTCCAACCAAAAAAAGTGGGGAGGACAGACAGACAGATGAACAGATGAAACAAGTATGGCTGTTGAATCGGCAAGTAGGTACATAGCAGTTCATTAAGTAAAAACACTAAACACTAAACAAACACTAAAAAAAACAAAACAAAAACCTGTGGGAGGCTAGGATCCAAAAACCACAGGATTTGAGGAAAAGTTGGACAGCAAGGATGAAAATGGTGGTTACTCTTACCTTAAGAGAAAATCAGAAAAGAGAAACTAAGGGAAGAGAAGGCTATACTCTAATTTGGGTCCTCTCTGAGGTCTGCGCCCCGCCCATGAAAAGTATGGGGTGTTTCCACTTAGAAGGGAGGAGCGGCCACAGGTTTGCAAAGGACATCAGGAGAGCCTAACACAGAAGAGAACTGCCTACAAGAAAAAAGAGTATTGCTGGACAAAAAGAACTGGAATATCTAAATTTTGTCCTAGAAAGTAGAAAGATTAACTGAATTTAAAATGAAAGATGAAGTTACATTATGAACTCACTCAAAGTTTAAAACTGGTCATTAAATCCTTAAAGGTAAAGAACACATTTTTTTAAAATGGGAACTAGCCCAGAAGCACACCAGTTCCTTCTAAAATGGTAGAGATATGAACACATATAATCAATCATTCTTTCTCAGTAGAAGAATTGCAGAACTTGTCTAGAAGGAGAAGCTGAATGGCACTGTTACTATTGTGTGATGGTTAAAACACACACACACACACACACACACACATACACACACATTATTTCAGGCAATGCTAAAGGTGCATTTGTGCATTTGGCATCCATGTTTAAATTAAATGCTTGTATATGTATATTAGGAGTTAATACGCTTATTTTCTCTTTTTTACTTACTTTCATTGTACATACTAACTTACATTTAATGCTCTAAAATAATTCAAAGCTTCCTTTATTTTAGCTGACATAAAAAAATTACAGCCATCAAGGACATAGAATAAACTGTCTATCTTGAGAGAACAGTGCAATAAGAACTCATTTATTTGACACTCTTAAAACACTGGAATATCTTCTATGTGCCAGACACTACACTAGCTGTTAAGAGGTACCAAGATGAGTATAAGATGACAGAGGAAAAGACAATTCTGTCCCTGTTCTCTCAGAACTCACTACAAAACAATAAGGAATAATAAGAAACTGAAACACTAACTCCACTGTGGAAGAACCTAAGAGCTAAATGTGATGGACTCAGCAGTCTCCTTCACAGGCAGATGTATACCACAGAACCTGGCAAGATGCAGGAGTTGGAGACACCAAGTACTGCAGAGGCAAGCTTATTTTGAGGATAGTTATGCCTCCAGTCCCCTGTCTCTCTTCTCACACAACTGTAGGAGATGGGGGTGTTATTCTCTAGAGAAATTAAACCAAAGAGGCCCTGGACTGGGAACACCAAAAACTGTACAGGGTGAAGATGAGGATGGAAAGAAACAAGGAAAGCAAACAACAGTATGCTTACTCGATACTGACTTCACCCCTCAGGATTCCAGAACTGCAGCCAGCCATTTTACCCCGACCCCCATCCCAGGCAAGAAACTCGAAGATCCTTCTCTGCAAAAGCTGTACAACCCCAAAGGAAAAGATCTATGGATACTGAGATAGACGGCTCCTCAATGAAAAGGCCAGCTCATCTTCCAATCAGGCAACAAACTAGATTCTGTGCCCTGTCTACGAGCACAAGGCTCCCAATCAGCTTTAGAGTGCCGAACTTTTACAGATGAATAGATGGCCAAGAAGCACCAGACAGCTGAGTAAATGGAACCAGTGCAAGGAGTAGAAGGAAAAACTTCAACAACAACCAAACTTTATAATTAACAGTCCCAGAAAGATAAGAAAAACACCTCATCTATAAAACAAGAACAGTATGTTCCCCAAAAAGGACAATCAGAGAAGGGCTCTTGGAAATTAAAAATGAAAGCCAAAATTTTAAACACTAACACACAGGCAAGAAGATTAGGAAAACTCTCAGGAAGTATACTCCAATACAAAAAGACAGATAATAGGATTAGTCATTTAATAAATTAGTGTTTACACTATTATACATCAAAGTAGTAGGAACATTCGTTTATTCAATAGATTATTAAAGTAAGTACTGATTTAACTAGAAATAGTGATAAAACCACACTGGGAAGATAAGAGATGAGAGAGCTAAATCCTCATATACCACAAGAAGAAGTGAACAGATTGTCTCTAAAATCAGAGTCAAGAGAATAGTATAAGGATATTATTTAGAATTATGGAAGTAATACAATGGCAAACAGTTAAAAGTGGTTGTCTCTGCCACAGGATCAAAACATTGGGAAGAAATATGACAGGGCATTGTTTTAGCCCTATGTGCATATATCTAAAGTATGAGCATATATCCCACTTTGATAAAAATAGAGATTACTTTTAAAAGATCAACATGACACCATCCCTGTTCTTAAGCAGTTCATATTCTATCGGAACAGACATACAAAACAACAATTATAGTAGCATGCAATAAATGATATAATAGAAGCAGACAATCTGAATAGCATAGAGGATCCTATCTCAGTCAAATAAGGAAGGTTTCTGAGAAAAGGGGACACTTGAACTGCGGTTTTAAAGGATGAAAAAGAGTTAACTGGTCAGAGAGGGGATTATGAGTGTTTCTCCCAGCAGTTGTCTATGCATGTAAGTTTTCTTTCTAAAACACAAGTATGATAGCATTCTATAAATACACTTTTGCGCCTTGCTTCTTCTACTTAACACATCTTAAAGACTGTTCCTCAGAAAGTCCTTAAAAACAGCTTTTAGTTTCTCAAGGATCTCTTAATGAAGTCTAATATAAAGGAAGATAATTTATTTTTTAATATGCTGAGTACCTACTTTTAATTTGCAACCATAATACGTGTCTTATAAAATATTCAACGGTATAAAAAATTAAAAAGTAAAAATCCTTGCTTGTTCCTCCATTCCTACTTCCCAAGAATAAGCACTTTTAATTTCCTCCTACACCTTTTTCTATAAAAATTAAAATACATACATAAGTAAATATTACTCAAGTGAATACAATAATATAATGTTCTATTAACCTACTATGTCTTATACACACACTAGTCTATATATATGAAATACATATATATTCTTTAAAGTCAAGGATTCTGTGATAAGAATTACAAAACTTTACTGTATGTCAACGTACCAACGCAATCACAGCACTCATCCCAAAGAGTTCCGAGACACAGCATACACTCCTTACAACAGGAACAATTTCCTTCTCCAGGTCGGCACTGGCAGAGCTCCTAGAAATAAGACAGATGTTCAAACTCAAAATTCCAGATAACTGTATTTAAAATTGTTAATTTTTTTTGCAGCAACCCCCTCCAATATTTGCATTTATAATAATTTAGTCAACACAATTTTTTATTCAACATCACTAACCGTTTGCAGGAACATAAATATCTACAATGTCAAGTAGATTTATATTTTCTTTTGGACACATTCAGTGAACGCATCTTGGATCCTTTTATCTTATTTTGAAACAAAGAAAATATTTTACTTTATGACCCATAACTTTACCCCCACACCACTTCAACAAATAATTCAGTACAAGAACAAAACTTACTTTTCAGCTATTAGATTCATTGTCCAAATCAATCTAAATGAATAGCCAGCTTGTAGTGGAAGCTATGGCTTCTCACTATGTAAAGTGTAAATAAAAGCATCTTTTAAAAACTGCTGTTTTTATTGATCTACAACATATTAAAACAGTGTGCTTGGTGTGGCAGACTGTTTACAAAGAAGGTAGCAATTATTCCTCTCCCTAGGTTCACCCTCTTTGCAATGTAACTGCATCTCCTCTGATTAAGAGACAGGGTCTATTTCCAGACCTCTTAAATGAAGGTGTTCTTGAGACTTGCTTTGATCAACAGAATTTTGTAGAAGTGACTTCATGTCAGTTCTGAGTCTAGGCCTCAAGAAATCTAGAGTGCTTCCACTCTTTCTCTAGGAATTTGGCCCAGCTGCCACGTGAAGCCTGGGAGAAGGCCACGTGGACAAGTCAGTCCACCTGAAGCCATCCTAGCTCAGTCAGCCTCCAACCAACCAGGAGCTGACAACAGATACAGGAATGAACCCAGAAAAACCACCCAACTGATATAGGCCCAAATTGCTAACCCCCAGGAACAAGAGCTAAACAAATGGTTATTGTTTCAAGCCACCAAACTTTGGGGTGGTTTGTTACTCCATGAAAGCTAATACAGCTTGCTTTGTAATGAAGCTTCAAGGTGATTCCTTTAGACCCTGCCACCAGACAGCCGCTCCTAAACAAATGAAACTTAAAGGGAAATTCTATAGCCACCACTACCCACTTGGCTTTCCCTGTTTTATGGGATACCATATATATTTTTAAAAACTTAAACATAGCACATAACATTTATCCCTATTAAATTTATCTTATTACCTTTCTGGACTATTGGAGTCAGTCCATCATTCTAATATGTCAATATTTTTTGCAACACTGGTATTTTTTCCCAGCTTTATTCAGAAATAATTGACAAACATCACTGTATAAGTGTAAGGTGAACAGCATGATAGTTTGATTTACATATATTGTGAAATGAGAAATGATAACCACAATAGGCTTAGTTCACATCATGATCTCATATAGACACAATAAAAAGAAAAAAATTTCTCCTTGTGATGAGAATTCTTAGGATTTACTCTCTTAACAACTTTCTTATATACTACACACCAGCGTTAACTATAGTCATCATGTTGCACATTACATCCCTAATACTCAGTTACCTTATAACTGGAAGTTTGTACCTTTTGACCCCCTTCCTCCAATTCCCCACCCCACACCCCCCCACTTTGGTAAACACAAATCTGATCTCTTTTTTTATGAGTTTGGTGGGGTTTTGTTGTTGTTGCTGTTTTTAGAGTTCACATTTAAGTGAAATCATACAGTGTCTTTCTCTGTCTTATTTTACTTAGCATAATGCCTTCAAGGTCCATCCATTATGTCACAAATGGTAGGATTTCCTCATTTTTTATGGCTGAATAATATTCCATTGTATATATATACACCACAACTTCTTTATCCATTCATCCACTGATGGACACTTAGGTTGTTTCTATGTCTTGGCTATTGTGAATAATGCTGCTATGAACATGGGGGTGCAGATATCTTTTCGAGTTAGTATTTTCATTTCCTTTGGATATATTCCCAGAAGTAGAATTGCTGGATCATAAGGTATTTCTATTTTTAATTTTCTGAGGAACCTCCATACTGTTTTCCATACTGGCTGCACCAGTTTACGTTCCCACCCACAGTGCACAAGGGCTCCCTTTTCTCCACATCTATGCCAGCATTTGTTATCTCTCGTCTTTTTTTTTTCCTCCCCAAAGCCCCAGTACATAGCTGTACATCCTAGTTGTATATCCTTCTAGTTCTTCTATGTGGGATGCTGCCCCAACATGGCTTGATGAGAGGTGCGCAGGCCTGCGCCTGGGATCCGAACCAGCAAGCCCCAGGCTACGGAAGTGGAGCATGCAAACTTAACTGCTACCCCACCGGGCCAGCCCCATCTCTTATCTTTTTGATGACGGCCATTATAAAAGGTGTGAGGTGATATCTCATTGTGGTTGTAATTTGGATTTCCCTAATGACTAGTGATGTTGAGCATCTTTTCATGTATCTGTTGGCCATTTGTATATCTTCTTTGGAAGAATGTCTGTTCAGGTCCTCTGTCCATTTTTTATTTGGATTATTTGTTTTTTTTGCTATTGAATTGTATGAGTTCTTTATATAGTTTGGATATTAACCCCTTATCAGATATAGCAACACTGACGTTTAATTCCTTGTTTTCTTCTTCTCCAAAAGTCCCCTAGCTATTACACAGTGCTTTCAAGAATCAACACTTGTGCTATTTTCTAACTAATTCATTAGTTTGATGTCAGTGTATATCAGCGACCTAACATATGCAAATTATTCTAGCACTGTGGCATTCTGTATACTCAGGCCGCATCCATTTAATGCAGACCTTAAGTAACTCTCCCAGGTCTGTTAGAAAGAGAGGGACTAAAAGGGCAGGGACTTCGTGAGTAGTACAGATGCTTCATCATAAAACTGGTGATGCTTGATTCAGACAAGCTCAGACTTACTTGAAAAGCTAGAAAAATAGAGTTGCCAAAGCTATACTTTGTGACTTGTTTCTCCATAAAAAAAACTGTCCTGTCTTTGGAGTGAGACAACATTTTCTGAGTACACGTTTTTTAAAAACAGCACCAGAGTTAAGGATATTGATACTTTTTGTTTTTAGTTCTATAAAGGTTGCCACTTAATCACAAGAAATAAAGCTTTTTTAAAATTTTAATTTAAAATTTACATAGAAAATATCCCTTTACTATCATAGTTGCTTATATTTACATTATCTTTTTAGCTCAGGAGAAAAAATTAGAAAAGTAACAAATTTCTTCAAAGAATATCTCTCCTTTTTCCTATCATAGCTTCCAAATGGCAGCTTGTTAAATGAATTACTCTGTATCATGCTAAATAATTTTAAAATGAATGCCAATTTAATGGTTTCCATTAGAGAAATCTGAGTCTTTAAAGCATTCATTATGCCTCTTACTGTCAGATATTTGTGAGGTGTTATAAATAGGAATGAAAGGGTAGATGATAATGTCAGATCTACTGCTAAGTAAGGCAAGGTTAAAACTAAGACTATTTAAAAGTTGCTTGGGGACCCCCGGTGGCGCAGCAGTTAAGTTCGTGCTTAGCAGCCCGGCGTTCGCAGGTTCGGATCCCGGGCGCCTGCCGACGCACTGCTTGAGAGCCATGCCGTGGCGGCGTCCCATATAAAGTGGAGGAAGATGGGCACGGATGTTAGCCCAGGGCCAGTCTTCCTCAGCAAAAAGAGGAGGATCGGCAGTGGATGTTAGCTCAGGGCTGGTCTTCCTCGCAAAAAAAAAAAAATAAATTAAAAAAAAATAAATAAAAGTTGCTTGAACAAGTCTGGATTATCTAGCCCTCAAGATTAAATGCATTTCACCCCCTCTTAATAGAGGCCTGTGCTGTACTTTTACATGTCAGTGTGATAAAATAATGCACTGGAGTAATATGCTTAATGATTTATAATTTACTAAAGGAATACAAAGTGAGAGGCTATAGGAACCCAAGACATGGGAGAAATGACTTAAAGATAGGCTTTATTACTGTACTATTAAAAAGACAAAAATCCAGGTTAAGACTTCATTGGTAAAAATTACTGCTAAAACTGGTAAATGCCAAGTAACAATATGCTAGCTAATATTTTTCTTTCTTTCCATGTTACTACAGAAAAGACTGAAAAATCTTTGTCTTAATAAAATAAATTCAATCACATAAATTATGAAATTTTACAGAGTAAATAAGCCTCAAAACATATCAAATAATCTGTATTCTTCATAAGTCACGTCAGCATTCTTTTCAGGAGACTGGGAAATAAGGAGAATGAGATCCTCAAACCAACCTTTTAGCCAGCATTCGTGTCTTTTTAATTTTCAAAACACACACTTAACTTCGCACTTTCCAGGAGAAAAATACTATACAGGCAAATTTAATAGATGGCATTTAGGATCTCAAAAACCTCACTGCAAATCTAGAGAGCAGAAATGACTTGATTTATGACTATTGTCATAGTCAAGAAGAAAATGGAAACAATGAATTTCGATGTGTAAATAATTATGAATAACAGCCATGTGCAGCTCATCAAGTAATTCACTCTTTTCTATTCACTTTACATGTCTTTCAAAACCACGTTATTGAATAACGTTTTGTCATAAACATATTTGGAAATGTACATTTTAATTTTTTTGACAGTAAGCAAACTGTGGTTAGGATGAATGTTTTTAAATATAAAAAACATTTCTAAAGTGCTCTGAAGTCAAGAATTGGAAATACAAAAGAAAAAAAAAACTCAAAATGTAACTGTGATGAATCAAGGATCAGAGAAAAACATAAAAAATTACTCCATTTAAATTAAGCAGAATCTTTTCTTCAGGACACTTAAAAAGAAACCTTTACCTTGAGTTGTTATAGTTATGAGGACATAAATGAATCTTCTATAACCAGAAAGGCTTTGCTAAAGAGGCTAGAGTCAAGATAAAAGGAATGCTTTTTCTTAAAGTATTTTTTTAATTGTAAAAAACTTGGAAAAATATCTACTAGAGTAGAAGGAAAAAACCCAAATTCCTCCCACTTTGGTAAATTCCTATGCATTTCTACCAAAATAATGATTGTATACTCTCCTGATCTAAAAAAATAAGCATTTCCCTATTGTAAAAATCTGTCAATATAATTTAATAGCTGCATAATAGAACATTCTACATACCAAAATTCAGAAATAGGCCTTAAATTCTTGATCCCTTCCACACCTTGTCTATGTTCTCATTCTTCACCATTCATCACCATTCATCTCATTCATCACCACATTCAAAAACTTCATTATCTTCCATTTTACTATTATTTCAAAGTCTCTAAATTCTTTTTTTTTTTTTTTTTTTTTTGTGGGGAAGACCAGCCCTGAGCTAACATCCGTCGCCAATCCTCCCCTTTTTGTTGAGGAAGACTGGCCCTGGGCTAACATCCGTGCCCATCTTCCTCCACTTTATATGGGACGCCGCCACGGCATGGCTGACAGGCAGTGCGTTGGCGGGCGCCCGGGATCCGAACTCGCGAACACCGGGCTGCCAAGCGCGAACTAAACCACTGCGCCACCGGGCGGCCCCAAAGTCTCTAGATTCTTAAATAGAAAATATGGTTGAGTTGAGATGCTGAATTTTCTGTTCCGACTGGCTATTTACACATTCTATTGATCTTACTATGACTATGGAACATGTGATCACAACCAAACACAGAGTTCACAGAGGTCCAAAATAAAGATGGCTCCAATGCCTCCACATACTTACTGCCAACCCCCAAAGGTCCTCAGTGGAGTTACTGAACACCAACAGGCACTGTGCTAGTGTTTTATACACATTACCATGAATCTCATACAACCTCTATCAAGGTAGTTATTATTGATCTTCATTTTCAAATAAGGTTATGAAATTTGTACATCATTCAATTAGTAAGCGGTTGAGATCTGATCCCAGCTTTGGTTAGATATTCTTGCTTTTTAAACACTGAAATGAAAATTATACAGCTTATTTCTTATTAATTTAGCATTTCAATAATTATAGTTATTACTTTCTTAGAGAGAATGAGTCCATAATTAAACTTAGATAATCCTTTAGGTTGTTTAATCAAAGGCATTATTATAGCTTTCACTCTCAGTACCTGAATACAATTAAAAGTGCTATTGCCCAAGTTTAATCATTGTTTGTAAAAGCAAAATAAGTATCATTGGCTAAGAGTTGCAAAACCAGTGAGTTGGAATTTAATACTTAATTCTTTTGTTGCTTCAGCCAGTTAACGACCATACCATCTGCTTCCCTAGTCTGCAAGTCTCAAAGTGTGGGTGTTGTTCATGGCACAGACGAGAAGGCTAAGAAGGAGTAGGTTAGTGATTTGTCTGAGTTCACACAACTGGGACTCTGACATCAGGTCTTCTGACTCAAGGCTGTTCCTACCACCACTGCTTCTGCACGTTAGAGTCAGAGTAATGTGGAATAATACATCTGTTTTCTACGTGTAGGCCTATACTAGATGTTATTAAAGTTTGGTAACCACATTGTTCAATAAATTTATGATGGAAAAAACTGAACTTTATACTAAATGGAAAACAGAAATTTATACATTTGGGCTATCCTACATGGACCAGAATGAGTATTTAGAGAGAATTTGGCAAGTTATTTAAAAATATGTATCGGCACAATTATAAGTTTGGGGGAAGTCTAATTATTTAAAATGTATTTTATTACATTTGTATTGCAGAAAATCTTGAATATGACAGAGAATTTCAAATTTTTGAATGCCAGAAGACAGAGATTTCATATAACTATTCAATCAACTTTAACGGAAAACCTTATTCTGTATGCAACTAAGGTTCTGGCGAGATCTTAACGCTCTATGCAAAATAAATTGGGGGAGGGTATTATTCATCTGAGACAAAGACTAGACTTTAAGAGTTGAAATTTCTTTTATGAACTTACAAATTTCCAGGCCAGAGATGGAAACTAATAACTTGAGGAAAGAATCTTATTTATATTCTGATGTTCAGTTACTAATAAATATTTCCATTCTCTAACTATTGCCAAGATCGGAGAGATTTGTTAGCACTGTTGTTAAATCAGGGGAACATCATCATTGAGAAGAACATTATAGTCTGATAGATAGCAAACAACTTGGACTTAGAGAATCTGGATTCAAGTCCTAGCCCATAAGCTGCAGTCTCAGTTTCTCAGTCATAAAAAGGGGATGGTATTGCTGGATTTTCCCTTACAGATTTTGGCATCCAAATGAGATAATGACTATCAAAATGCTGGTGACCCAACAATCCCACTCCTAGATATTTACTCAAGAGAAATGAAAACATATTTCCATACAAAGACCAGTATGTGAAAGTAATTGTCAATTCGATTCATAATCATCAAAAACTGGAAACAACCCAATGTCCATGGGCTAGTGAATGGATAAACAAATGTGGTATATCCACACAATGGAATACTACTCAGCAATAAAAAAGAAAGAACTACCTGATACACACAACCATTTAAATGAATCTCAGAAGCATTATACTAAATGAAGGAGGCCAGACAGACACAAAAGGCTACATACTTCACGATTCTGTTCATGCAACATTCTGAAAAGGCAAAACTATTGGGACAAAAGTCAAATCAGTGGTTGCCATGCACTTAGGCTGGGGAGAGGGCTAGTTTTGACTACAAAGGGGCACAAGGGAACTTTATAGGGTGATGAAAATATTTCCTATCTTGATTGCGGTAGTGGCTACACGAGTATATGTTTGTCAAAAATCAAAGAACTATGCCTATAAAAGGAATGAATTGTATCATATGTGAATTATACGTCAATAAATCTCACCAAAAAAATGCTTTGGGAGATCAGGGAATACCTTATTTCATCTTTGAAAGACCAGTATGGTACATTGTGGTGTCTCCATAAATTTATTATTTTAATAAACCTGAATTGAAAAACATAAAACATTATATAAACGTAAGCTGCTATGAAAGAAAGCAGTGCAGAAGATAGTTCTTCTAACTCTGAAAATACATCTCTCTATTTTACTTTTAAGCTAAAACTAAACTTCTCTAAACTAACCTAAATCCTTTTTTCTTTTTTACAAAGACACATAAAACAATGTTAGTGAAAAATGCAGAACACAGAGGTTGTATATACAATATATTTGTTAGGGGGCCAGCCCGCTGGCATAATGGTTAAGTTTGCACGCTCCGCTTCAGCAGCCTGGGGTTCACAGGTTCGGATCCTGGGCGCAGACCGATGCACCGCTTATCAAAGCCACGCTGTGGCAGTCTCCCATATAAAGTAGAAGAAGATGGGCATGGATGTTAGCCCAGGGTTAATCTTCCTCCACAAAAAAAGGAGGACTCACAATGGATATTAGTTCAGAGCTAATCCTCCTCACACACACACAAAAATCATCTAACTATAGAATAAAAGCCCAGAAAGAAGTATATCAAAATATAAAAGTAGTCTGTGTTTGGATAATAGGACTATGAACAATTTACCTTCCTTTTTCTACCACTATGTATTCTGTGAATTTTCTTTGAGTAAAAATCTTTTTATAATGGCATATAAACATTTAATCTACTCTGATAGTATGACTTAAGATCATTTAACCTTTGTTAAATAAAAAAAATAAAATATTCAAAAACACAAACTGAGGTTCTTAAATGTTACATTAGGCAAACTCTAAGTATTTATAACATCTTGATCTTAAAGAAAAAAAACAGGAATGTCAGAACAAAGCTAATTACAGAAATGCATATTGTGTGAGCATTAGTAATCAACAAAGCATTAGATTGTGCCTATACTAATACTACTTTGACAATCTTTACTCAGGTCAAATGGGTATTTTAAAACAAATAAATAAAACAAAACAGCCTCAAACAATTAGCCTTTATTCCAACATAATTACAATTACGTTAGGTTATAACAAATCTGTCTTGACATATTAATATTCTTTAAGGAGGAAATCAGACAAACTTTCAAACTCGGAAGAGAAATATCAACTGAACCTCATTATCACGTTGTTCTTTATAAATTCTAATAGGTTGCTAAATTTTTGCCCTGAAAATAATATAAACTTAAGTGAAACAGTACTGAAAACAGAATTTATCCTTTGGGTTAAATAAATCAGCATATAACTTCATATATATATATATATGTGAACTACCAAAATATAACAAATGGCATCCATTTCTTATATGAACCTAGTAACAAGATTTTAATCCTATTTACTTTAAAAGTGGCCCAAAGAATTTCTTTAAAATAATCAAGGTGGGGTGAAGTGGGGGAGGTATAGATGAGACTGGACTGGACATATGTTGATCACTGAGTGATGGGTAGGGGGGCTTATTTTCCTATTCTCCCTACTTTATATATATTTGAAATTTTCCAAGTGTCTCAATGAAATCCTTATCTTTGTTCTAACAGGGAAACAGCCAGTGAAAATAAATTTTAGTCTCCACTAATAAATTTGAGCAGTTATTCTAATTGCATTCAACATCTAAAGGGAAATAATGACTTATTCTTCCCTTAAATTACATCAGGCTGAACTTATTACTTTTGGACATTAATTTCAAAGATTTTCACGAGGTGTTAACTGAAGCAAAACAGGACAAAAATGAGTGTCACAACTTTTAAGAACAAGGAAGTAGAATGAAGAGGAAAAAAACACTATAGGAAAATAAGGTAGTGTTCATAAGAGGAAAGAAGAAACATTGTATACCCTAAACCACAATATTACTAGCATAGTAACAAATCAGGATAACTGTAGCATGAGACTAACATGGAATTTAATTAGCACCGATTAAGGAAAAGAAAGACAAAGTTAATGTTTTAGTTTACTGTGATTAAGAAAGCCCTGAAGTTGCTGAACTATCAGATTTCTAACTTAAGACAAAATATACTTTAAAAAACTAGAATTATTAATAAGAAACAATTTTCAAATCCCAACTTATTTCAGGAAATCTAAGATTTATTTAACAGTTAAGTCAATGTTTAGAATGAAAAAGCAGACTGTCAATTTGGCACATAAAAGTGCTAAATAAATATTCAGGTAACCAGTAGAGTGCTAAAATATTGCATCAATGATCTCTGAATCTAAGTCTGAATATTTCCATGAATTATAACGTTTATATCGTCCTAAATATAACCATAAATATTGGTCAAAAGTACTCACAAGTCAATAAGGGGTTTTTCACTTCTTAAAAAAAAAATGGGTCTTGAGATTTCTGGGCTAGAAGCATAATACTGATCCAAAATTTAAAAGTTCTTTGCACAAAAGTACAAAAGGGCCAGCCCGGTGGCATGGTGGTTAAGTTTGCACACACTGCTTTGGCAGCCCAGGGTTCACAGGTTCGGATACCAGGCGCGGACCGACGCACTGCTTATCAAGCCATGCTGTGGCGGCGTCCCATATAAAGCAGAGGAAGATGGGCACAGATGTTAGCCCAGGGCCAATCTTCCTCACACACACACAAACACACAAAGCAGAAGAAAAAACTAGTAAATATCTTGTTAAAGGCAAAATCCTGAAACAGAACAGCTAAACCACTCATTATATGAGGAAGAGTACACCAAGACGACAATTTAACTCTCTTGATGTTCAAAGTTAGATTTCTTTCCTGTCAGAAGCACAAAATAAATATTTACACAGGGACCACCCTTATGCATAGCAACTTAAAGGAGTGGCAGGAGTGACTGAGCGGCCTTGCAACCACGCTGGAAAAAATATTTACAGAACTATGAGCTTCCAGGGAAAATGTTTTATACTTAGTTATTTCACGAGTGCAGAGGGCTCAACATAAACAAATGTTCTAACTTATCCTCATAGTACCTCATTTCAACACTACAGATGTTGTTCAAACGAAATCAAAATAACAAAAAGAAAATCTAAATTTCCTCTAAGAGGTAAGTAGGATCTTTCTTTAAACTTCTATAGCGCTGCCTTTCTTAAAGCACTTATCTCCCACCTTTGTTTCTGGACATGTTCTTCTGTAAATTTAAGGAGAAAAGCTATTACTGTCATCTAAAACGTCAGTGTGCCCTCTTCTGTGTTAAATATAAAAGCAGAATTTTAATAACTTAGTATGTGCAATGGAAAGCAAAGCACCAGCAATTCTTAACCTTTCCAGAGCCATCAACCACTTTGAGAACTTCTTGAAAGCGATGGACTTTTTTCCTAAGAAACTGTACATATACAATTTTGAATATAATTCTGAGAATCCCCTGAAGCCCTTAAAGAGGTCCAAGGACCCATTGGGGGTTGGCACGTGAAACACCAATAGCCAATCTATTCTTCAATTGAAGAGACTAGAACTAATAAGAGGGCATTAAAGTTTAAGTTGTAAGACTTCTTTACACTTCTACAAAATGTTGCAAACTACAAAATATTGCTGAAAGAAATTAAAGAAAATCTAAATAAAAAGAAAGACAGTCCATGTTCATGAATCAGAAAACTTATATACTGTTAAGATGTCAATACTTCCCAAACTGATCTGTATATTCAATGCACTCCTTGTGAAAATCCTAACTGGCAATACTAAAGGCACAATCCATGAAAGAAACACTGGATGCTGGACTTCATCAAAATTAAAAACTTCTGCTCTGCAACAGGCACTATCAAGAGAATGAGAAGACTAGTCACAGATTGGGAGAAAATATTTCCAAAAGACATATCTGATAAAGGACTGTTATCCAAAACATACAAAGACTCTTAAAACTCAACAGTAAGAAAATGAACAACAGTAAGAAAACAAACAACTTAAAAATGGGAAAAGGCTATAAACAGACACTTCACCAAAGATGATATACAGGTGGCAAATAAAGCACATGAAAAAATGCTCAACATCATGTCATTAGGGAATTGCAAATTAAAACAATGAGATACCAAGATACACCTATTACACTGGCTAAAATTCAAAACACCGACAAGCCAAATGTTAACAAGGATGCAGAGCAACAGAAACTCTCATTCGCTGCTGGTGGGAATGTCAAATGTTATGGCCACTTTGGAAGATAGCTTGGCAGTTTCTTACAAAAGTAAACATACTCATAGCATATGATCCAGCAATCGTGCTCCTTGGTATTTATTCAAATGAGTTGAGAATTTATGTCCACACAAAAATCTGCACATGGATATTTGCAGCAGCGTTATTCTTACTTACCAAAATTTGGAAGCCATCAAGATGTCCCTCAATAGATGAATGGATAAATCCACTTGTATGGATGTATTCCATACAATGGAATATAAATCAGCAATAAAAAGAAATAAGCTATCAAGCCACAAAAGACATGGAGGAACCTTAAATGCATATTGCTAAGTGATAGATGCCAGCTTGGAAAGACTACATACTGTGTAATTCCAACAGTAAGACATAATGGAAAAGGCAAAACTATAGAGACAATAAAAACCATCAGTGGTTGCCAGGGACTTGGCGGGGGCATGGGGGGCGGGGGATGGAGCACAGGGGATTCTTAGGGTAGTGAAACTATTCTGTGTCACACTGTAATGGCAGATATATGACATTATGCATTTGTCAAAACCCAAAGAACTATACAACACAAAGAGTGAACCCTAAAGGAAACTGTGGACTTTAGTTGATAATACAGTGTCAATATTGGTTCATCAATTGTAACAAATGTACCACACTAATGCAAGATGTCAATAATAGGGAAACAGTGGGTGTGCAGGGGGATGGGGTATATGGGATCTTTCTACACTTTCTGCTCAATTCTTCTGTAAACTTTAAAACTCTCCAAAAAATAAAATCTATCATAAAATAAAATCTTACCTGGCTTTATAGCAGAAATCGACAAGCTGATCTTAAAATTCATATGGAAATGCAAGGGACCCAAAATAGTCAAATCAAACTTTAAAGAGAACAATTGGAGAACTCATACTTCCTGATTTCAAAACACAACACAAAGCTACAGTAATCAAGACAATGTGGGACTGGCGTAAAGATAGATATACAGATCAACAGAATAGAATTTCAAGTCAGGAAATAAACTCTTATATTTATGGTCAATTTATTCTCAATAAGGGTGTCAACATAAATCAATGGGGGAAGAACAGTCTTCTCAACAAATGGTGCTGGGACAACTGGATATACATACACAAAAGAATAAAGTTGGACCCCTACTCACACCATACACAAAAAATCAACTCAAAATGGACCACAGACCTAAATATAAGACCTAAAACTATAAAATTCTTAAAAGAAAATATCAACACAAGTTGATCATTGTGACCTTGGGTTAGGCAATGGTTTCTTAGATATAACACCAAATGCATCTGAGACAAAAGAAAAAAGAGATTACATCAAAATTTAAAATTTTAGTGTTGCAAATGATACCATCAAGAAAGTACAAAGACAAGCCACAGAATGAGAGAAGTTACTGGCAAGTCATATATTTGATAAGGGACTTATGCCTAGAATATATAAAAAAACTCTTATAACTCAACAATAAAAAAGACAAGCCAATTAAAAAATTGGCATAGATTCTGAATAGACGTTTCTCCCAAGAAGATATACAAATGGCAAGCAGGCACATGAAAAGATGTTCAACATCATTAGCCACCAGAGAAATGCTAAGCAAAACCACTTCACATCCACTAAGATGGCTATAATAAAAAGGAGAGAATAACAAGTGTTGGTGAAGATGCAGAGAAACTGGAATCCTCACACACTGCTGGTGGGAATGTATGCAGCCACTTTGGAAAACACTTTAGCAGTTCCTCACAATGTTAAATACAGAGTTACCATATGATCCAGCAATTCCACTCCCAGGTATATACCCAAGAGGAATGAAAACATATATCTACACAAAAACTTGTACATGAACATTCACAGCAGCATTATTCACCACAGCCCCAAAGTGGAAACAATCCAAATACCCATCAACTGAGGAATGCATAAATTAAATGTGGTATATCCATACAATGGAATATTATTTGACCATAAGGGAATGAAGTACTGATACATACTAAAACATAGATGAATCGTGAAAACATTATGCTCAATTTAAAAGAAGCCAGACATAAGACAACATATTGTATGATTCCATTCATATGAATCCAGAAGAGGCATAAAGAGAGATAGAAAGTAGATCAGTGGTTGCCTAGGGGTGGGGAGGAAGGAACGGAGAATGACTGCTAAGGGGTATGAGGTTTCCCTTTAGTTTGATGGAAATGTTCCAAAATAAGATTGTGGTGATGGTTGCACAACTCTGTGAATACACTAAAAGGCACTGAATTGCACATTTAAATGGGTGAAATTTATAATATTTGAATTGTATCTCAATAAAGCTGTTTAAGAAAAACCCCAAATACAGAGATTCATCTTACATTTATACTAATCAAAGTTCCAGAAAGAAAGAAGGATATTATATATAAAAATAATAGTAAAAGGGAATATTCCAGTCTTTAGCTCAAAATAGACCCCTTCCTCCCAAAAAAGACTCATAAGGTCCCCAACACAATGCAGGAAAAGACTCACACCCCCAAGGATAAGGAGGTGAAACTAAAAATTTCCAGAGAGAAGACAGAAACAAAGTCCTGTACAGAGAATGAAAAACAGAGTGTTATCAGACTTCTCACCAGCAATATGGAATACCATGCGATAAGAGAAATGTCTTCAAAGTTCCAAGGGAAAAGAATTGAACACAGAATTCTATATTCACACAAACCATCAGTCAGGAGTAAGGTGAGAATAAATATATTTTCAAGATATACAAGACCCAGAAGTTTACTTTCAACACAGCCTTTCTTAGAAGATCTCTTAGGGCACGTTACAACAAAATGAGAGTAAATTAAGGAAGAATGAGATATGGAATCCAAGAAATGGTAGAACCAATTCAGGAAAGTAATCATGGGAATGCACTATATGACAGCCTGCATCAGACCCAGAGGGCAACTAGTTAAATCTGGAAAAAACAAGACTGAAGGCTCCATTTGGGGAAAAACAGATTAAGAATTTAAAACAACGTAAGACATTAATGATTGATGATGCAAAATCAAGAAAGACAATTAGAAACTCAAGAAAACCAAAATCATTCAAGAAAGGAAACATAATCATAGTACCCTATGTAACTCTATAGTCAAAATTTTTATATAACCATTATAATATGAACACGGTTTATTGATTGTCAATTTTAGAATATACCTATAAATAAAGCATGAAAGATTCAAATATAGTTACAAGTCAGAGAAATAAGGTTAATAATAATCACTGATAGACGACTTATGTGCTGAGCACTGATCTAAGTACTTTACATCTAACCTTGCCAACGACCATACACAGTAGGTATGGTTATTATTCCTATTTTGTAGATGAGGAAAGTGAGGCATTGAAAGATTAAGTAATTTGCCCACGGTCATACAGCTAGTACATGGCAGAACTGGATTCAAATTCAGATAGTCTGGTTCCAGAGTTCATGTTCTTAACCATTACACTATGCCGCCCCTCAGAATGTAGATGTTATCAAGCTTGACAACATAAAAAGTAGAGATAACACCCCATTCCCTACAGACTTTGATATAGTCCATCAGAAGTCATTCCAAAAGGTGAAAATTCTGAAGGCAGTATTCACAAATGCTTTCTTTGCTTTCTATGATGTTAAGTGTAGCAATCAATGGTAGAGTCACATGATCCCTAAGGGAATCCCATAAGCCCTTCCTTTTCTAGATCCCTAAAGAAATGCACAGTTCTTCTTAAAAATTATAGTCTGTCTCACTGCTAAAAAATAAATAAAATTTAAAAAGGAAAGGATATGGGTACTAATATTCTCCTCTTTTATCAGGAATCAAGAGACAGCGTTTCTAGTTGATAGAACGGAACAGAAAGGTTTACTGTATTGTAGAAATTGAAAAGCTAACCAAGAGAGAAACTAAAAACAGTGACACAATTATGGCAGGGAAGGGGTTGGGGAGGAGAGAATGGTACACGAGCTATGTTCTAATCTAATATAGTAGAAAGGCAGTTTTAGACATATAATATCTAGAATTAATAAATTAAGAAACAGTATAAAGGGGCCGGCCCGGTGCTGCAGTTGTTGAGTTCGCGCACTTTGCTTCAGTGACCCGGGGTTCGCAGGTTCGGATCCCAGGCATGGACCAATGCGTCGCTGATTGGACCATGTTGTGGCAGGTGTCCCACATGTAAAGTAGAGGAAGATGGGCAGGGATGTTAGCCAGGGTCAATCTTCCTCAGCAAAAAGAAGAGGACTGGCAACAGATGTTAGCTCAGGGCTAATCTTCCCCACAAAAAAGAAAAAACAGTATAAACATAATATTTAGCCATACGGTTAAAAATCACTAAAAGAAGTAAAAATGGAAGCAGTTACTAGAAAGTGGTTCAGCTTGGGTAACAGAATGAGGAGTAGGGAGAATTAGGTCAAGGAACTTACTTTTCATTATGTATCCTTCTAAAAATTTGACTTTTTAAAAAGAGACTTTTATTACTATGACACAATATTGGTTTCTTTGTTTAGAAATGTGTAGAACTAGAAGGAAACTTTGAGATCACCTAGTCAGCCAATTCATTTTACAGCTCAAATGTGGCAGAATATATTTTCCAAAGATGGCCACACCATTAGGTCTCATCCACATGCTCTCCTTACAGTGTGACACCTATGCTCCTCCATCAAGAGTTGGGGCCTATGTTCTCTCCATATAAACCCAGGTGGGCCTATGACTACGGTGGAAGCAACACTGTAACTTCTAAGGTGAGGCCATAAAAGGCAATACAGCTTCCCCCAGCTCTCCTTCATGGGACATGCACCTTGGAAGCCCTGAGCCAACATGTAAGAATCTGGCATTTCTTAAGCCAGCATGCTGGAGAAATCATAGAGAGAGACTACAGAGAGAGAGGCGAGAGAGAGAACTCACATTGAAGACTCTTCCTAGCCCAGGTGTTAGACTTATTGGTGAGCCTTCAGATTTGTGATGTGCAAGACAGTAGCCAACGGTCACCTTTAAATTTAAATTAATTAAAATTAAATAAAATTTTAAAATCTGTTTTTCAATCACACTAGTCACATTTCAAGTGCTCAATAAGATCCTTGTGGCTAGTTTCGACTGCATTGGATAGGGCAGATACAGACCATTTCCAGCACAGCAGAAAGTTCTAGTAGACAACACTGCTTTAGATAATTCTAGCCCCCAGCCCTCAAGCCACCTCAGCTAATGCTGTGTGGAGCAGAGATGAGCTATCCCACTGAGCCCTGCTCAGAATGCAAATTCGTGAGCAAAATAAATGTTTTCGGCCATTGATTTTTGGGGTGGTTTGTTACATAGCCATAGTAAGAGGAACACAAGGAAAGCATAATTCAGAAAATGAAGTAATCTGCTGGAGTTCTGGAGTCCACAAAGCCAGTCAAATGGTGAAACTAATCACATTTCACTTCAATGTCCAATAAGCGTTTGTGAATAAAATGAACAAGAAAATCCTCAATCCTTGGAGCCAGCCCCAATGGCCTAGTGGTTAAAGTTCAGCACCCTCACCACTTCAGTGGCCCCGGTTCATTTCCGGATCACGGAACCACACCACCCATCTGTCAGTTGCCATGCTGTGGCAGTGGCTTGCACAGAGGAACCAGAAGGACTTACAACTAGGATATACAACCATGCACTGGGGCTTTGGGGAGGGGGAAAAAAAAAGAGGAAGACTGGCAACAGATGTTATCTCAGGGCAAATCTTTCCCTACAAAAAAAAGAAAATCCTCAGGGGCCAACCTACTGGTTAAATTCACAGACTCCACTTCAGTGGCCCAGGGTTCACAGGCTCAGATCCTGGACACAGACCTACACACTGCTCATCAAGCCATGCTGTGGTGGGGTCCCATATACAAGATAGAGGAAGATTAGCATAGACGTTAGCCCAGGGACAATCTTCCTCACCAAAAAACACACACAAAAAAATCCTCAATCTTCAAACCCACTGTATTTTTAACCTCAAATACTCTGCCACTGTGCCCCAGAAGAGTTGTCTCTGCAACTCCAGAAAAAGATCTGATGATTCCTGGCTCTGAAGAACAGGAATCTGAGAAATGTTAGCATCAGTTAATTAGTGGCAAAAAAAAAAAAAAAGTCCTAGCTTCTTTCCAATGAATTTACTAGAATCGCCATTTAATAGAATTTTCCAGTTTTTACACTTGTATGGTACTCTTCACTTTTTGAAGAATTTTGTTAAGTCTTAAAAAATTTTAAGTTAAAAAGTAAAACAAACAGGAGAAGTTGTGGAGAAACAGGAACTCTAATTCACTGCTGGTGGGAATGCAAACTGGTGCAGCATCTATGGAAAACAGTATGGAGATTCCTCAAAAAATTAAAAATTAAAAATAGAAATACCTTACTATCCAGCAATCCCACTCTTGGGCATCTACCCAATGGACACAAAATCAATTACCCCAAGAGGCTTATGCACCCCTATGTTCATGGCAGCATTATTCACTATAGCCAAGAAGTGGAAGCAACCCAAGTGTCCCTCGACTGATGACTGGATAAAGAAGATGTGGTATATATATACAATGGAATACTACTCAGCCATAAAAAAAGGACAGAATTGTCCCATTTGCAACAACATGGATGGACCTAGAGGGTATTATGTTAAGTGAAATAAGCCAGAGAGAGGACAAACACCACATGATTTCACTCATATGTGGAACATGAACTAACAGACAGAGAGAACTGGTTGGTGGTTACCAGAGGGAAGGGGGGTGGGGGTGGGCACAAGGGGTGAAGGGATGCATTCATATGGTGACAGACAAATAATAATGTACAACTAAAACCCCACAAGGTTATAAACTATTAAGACATCAACAAAAATTTAAAAAAAAAAGTAAAACAAACAAAAAGCTTTGAGAGTGTTTATCCATATTAACCAAAAGCTTTCTCTTTTAAATACTCCCTTAGAAAGCAAGGTATTTTAAATAAACTCTAATTTTTAATTATTTGAACTAATGGAAATTATAGACATGGAGAATCAAAAAATAATTTGAGATTTAAGTGAATTTCTACCTAAACATGAATATAGTAAATGTTAGGAGACTTTATTTCTAACAACAAATAATGAAGCCACATTGAAACACCCTGGGAAGTGGCTTAGATTCCCCATCTGACCCCAGCACAAAGCTGAACTTTATGTGCAAACTATGAAATTTTCAGCTAGCACAAGCCTAAGCAGATGTGCCATATGGAAACTTCTATGTATAAAATTGGATGATATTAAAGATTTACTGTTAATTTTTAAATTGCAAATAGCTATATTTTAAAGAATTCTTATTTTTAAGAGATAGATATTAGAATTATGACAAAATAGTATCAGGGATTTTCATGAAATTAAAACAGAGCTAGGGTGGACAGTAGAGAGTATAGATGAAACCAGGGCAGCCATGAGTTAACGGCTGTTGTAACTGCTGATGAGTGGTTCATTACACTCCTCCCTCTTCTATTTATGCTTGAAAATGTCTATAGGAAAAAAAAATTAAAAACCAACCAACAAACTTTTCTAGTTACATGTCTCGGTTTGAAATGCAAAGTAAGAGTAAACAGTATGAGATGGTGGCAAACCATGCTCACAAACGCCAGGCTTCCTGGAGTTTCAACTATTAATGAGAAGGACCAAAATGTCAGAAATAAGCACAAAATGCCTCTAACTGATAAAAATAATTATCACTTCTAGGACATACACACAATTGCTTTTATATCAGTATTACAGCCCAAGAGGTAGCTGATTCACACTTTACACAGAATTCCAATGCGTAGTTACTGAATTTCTTAGCCAACAGCCATAACTAAAAGGGAGACTAATAAAGACAGACACACAACAGGCACAAGACTGCTGATGATTTAATACGTTGGGAAAAGAGAAAACAGCTATACAGGACATGAAGTTTACTGCTAATTAACATGACTTTATGGAACGTAATAACCAGTATGTTTAGTTGAAAGGCCAGAGGCTTTGGAGTCAAACACAGACCACGTTGCACAGCCACTTACTAGCTATACGAACCTAGCCAAATTACTTAACCTCACGTTTCTCCTCAAAAAACAAAAATGAGAGTGGTAGTTACATCACTAGGCTTGCCTTGATAACTAAAAGAGAAATCACTGTCAAGTATCTTGGAAGCAGATTCTCCAGTCCTAGCCAACAACTTGCCTGCAACATTATGAGAGACCCTGAGCCAGAACCACTCAGATAAACTGCTCCCAGATTCCCGATCCTCAGAAACTGTATGAAATAATGTTTATTGCATTAAGTTGCTGTGTTTAGGGGTAACTTATTACACAGAATAGACAACTAATACATTATATTTAGAGTACAAATTGTCCATTATTGGACTAGCTAAATTTTTTCTTAAATACAGTAAGTGAGCCTCTTTGCTATGTAAACTAGATTATACAAGGGAACCCTTTAATTCATCTGAACAGAGTGTTCATCACCTTGTACTGGCCTGTTTATAAAGCAGGATATTATTCTCAGTACTGAACTGCTTGTATGAAAGAGAACTAGGCAGTCAAAAGTCCAAACCAGTGTGGATGGTTCAGTACCTCAGGCGCTGATTTAATACTCAGGCCTTATACTACATTACATATATATACTCTCTATCTGTATATATGTGCTGTATGTCTGCTCCACAATATATTTTAATATTAATAAAAAGTACTCTTAGTCCTACCTGAATGAGGCATTTGCTCACATCGCTAGCACAGAGTGCTTTATTACAACTCAGTGACACGGGTACCCATGTCAGGAACACCAGGATGGCTAGAGTAAGCATAACAACAGAGTGTGACTTCATGTTTCTTCAGAGATAATCAGTAACTCCCAGGAAGCTAAACAAACAAAAAGAAAAAAAACAAAACTTTAATTCAAAGACAAGCGATAGGGTAAAAACAAATACAAAAATGAAAAACAAAACAAATAAACCAAGACTCATTGTTTGTGTTAAAAGACTTTTAAGTGATCAGTTAAAGATCATTTTAAATAAAAGATTACCTAAAACTCAAAAAAAAAACCTACAATTTTATATCATGTCTTGTTAGCCATCTTCAAAAACCTAGAACACTGAAATTCCTCAGACTACCCAGAAATGGTGAGTGTGAAAGTTAAAGTGAATATATATGTATCTATTTCTATCTTTCTCTATAGATACATATATAGATTTACACACACACACACATATAAATACATATATACACAAACACATCTATCTATCTATTTCTAAACTGTCAGTAACCTGTGAGTATATCAGGCAAATAACTACTTTCAGTGCAGCACTACTACTATTCAACTTTAGTTTTAGGCCCATTATTCAACCTTAAGCCCATAAAAACTATTAATACTGTATTATAATTTTAAAACATTTAACAATATTTTAATTCTTAGTATTAGGCAAATTTTAAAATGCAAATTATTCTAGTTATTATTTATGACTATCTCATTTTGTCTCTTAACACATATTAGCCAGAATGAAGAGCTCAAAGAAAAGAGTCAACACTCATTCCCCAAATAATTTAGCAAATAACAAAGGGGATAGCAAATTATTAATTACATTAAAAATTCTGGGTAATCTATTAAAATGTGAAGATACTCTTTTGATTCTATTGGTACCACACAGTCTTCAAAGTTATTAAGATATTACAGTTCAAAAAGAAAAAGGAAAGAAAGACCAGCACAAATTCTGACAGTTAAACAACCAACATGGTTATTAAACTTTTAAAAAGAGAAGATAAAACTTCTTGGGGTTAAAATACACCCCCAAAATATAATCAATTAAAGTAAATGACTACTGATGTA
Organism: Tapirus indicus; assembly: GCA_031878705.1. Classification (NCBI taxonomy): domain Eukaryota; kingdom Metazoa; phylum Chordata; class Mammalia; order Perissodactyla; family Tapiridae; genus Tapirus; species Tapirus indicus. The sequence goes on from CM062917.1 coordinate 59,090,456, forward strand.
ACAGACATAAAAGACGGGTTTATGGGGCCTTTATGATTACTGTAAACTTTTACTGTAAGCATTACGAGGTACAATAAAGCAAAAGCAGTAAGAAGGTGAAAAGCATACAGGGCTCTGTACCCACTCTGACTCAATTTTTAAAGAGAAAACCCTGGTGATCGCTACTGAAGCCCACACAGTATTCCCTAGAGACCGTTAGCAACCCAACTTTTAAATTATTTAACGACACATACCACATCGAATGATTTCTGGAGGCACCAATACATACTTATCGAGGCAAAAGAAGGCATTTGAAAACTGACTTTTCCAGAACTAGTTTTATCCTACAAACACTAAAAATGGGATTTTTTTTTTCATCTCTTAAGGCTGTCTCCTGAAGTGTTTAACAAATCATCCTAATCCCAAAATCTTACTAGAAAAAGTATTCAGGTAAATAAGGGCATGGACAAAGCAGGCAACAGAATGATTTAAAGGCCTTCTAGTTTTCTCCTAAGGAGTCAGAAACACTACGGCGTCAGAACCGTTTCCGCATCGTGGCAGCATCTTGGGAGCTCCGGCTCGGCGACTGTGAGCCGCCCCTACGGGAGCTGGCACTGACAGCAGCCTTTGTGCCGCCGGACGGAGCCTCGCGCCCAGCGAGGAGGCAGAGGCGACGGCGGCCCCCTCCGCCGACGGCGGGCCGAGGCCGGGACGGGCACCGGCGCTGCAGCGGGGCCGCAGCGGGGCGGCGGGCTCGGGCCCGGCCGCGCTCGCGCCCAGCACCCGCCGGCGGCCGCTCCCCCGTCTCGGCCGCCGCGTGGGCGGGGACCCGGCCCCGCGAAGCCCTCCGCGGCCTCGGCCTCCACAGGCCCGAGCCCGGCCCGGCCCCTCCCCGCCACAGTGCCGCCCCCGCCCGCTCCCGCTCACCGTGCGCCGCGGGGCCGCTAGGCCGCCCGGCCCTGGTTCCCCGGCGGGTCGGCCGAGCCCGGGGCGCGCCGCCGGGCTGTGCGAAGGAGGCCGCCTGCGCCCCGCGCCTCCGCGCCGCCCCTGCGCGCAGTGCCCGCGAGCCTCGGGCACCTTAAAGAGGCAGGCCGGGGCGCTGTCTCCGCCCAGCTCTCCGCTCCCCTCTTCTCCTCCGCCCGCGCTCCGGTCCCCGGCGCCGCCAGCTCCCGCCAGGAGGCGTCTCTCACTCCCCCGCGCTCCTGTCAGCACACGCCCCCCGCCCCCGCACTCCGGTCACGCCCACAGGCGGCCACACCCCCGGCCCCGAGACACACCCACGCCGGCGCCCACGCGCCCTTCACCTCAGGCCTCTTCCCCGCCCGCACCTCCGGTTTCTTTGTCCGCCTTCTCAGGCTCAACCAGCCCTCCAGTCAGGCCCATTGTCTGGGTCTCCTCTGCGATAGCTACCAATGCTTCGAGGCTTATCACGTGATAGTCGCGGAGCTGACGGCGTGCTGTGTGGGAGCTCACTGGACCGTCAGCGCAACCCTGTGAGGGAGCTGTCACCCGCCCGTTATGAGGATGCGAGACGGCGGCCCCAGTGGTTGAGTAGCCTAGCCAGGTACCCAGTAGAGCTGACACTTGAATCCTTGTTACTTGACGTTGGAAGTACGTTTCTGGGTCCTCAGACTTACTGAATAAGGATCTCCAAGGGTAGAGCCTTCAGAACTTCGTCTAGCAGTTCACTAAAATTTGCTGCTTCCTTAGCGAGTGCCAGGCACAGTGTTTAGCGCTGGAAACAGAGGGGAGGAGGCCCTGGGGGTGCTGGCCATGAGGAGCTCACTGCCCTCTGGAGAGGAGGGACAGCTAGACAAATGGCTACTCCCCCAGAGCCTCACAGGAGAGGGCTACCCAACTATGTATGACTCCAGTGCTCATTTCAGCCTGTATTTTAGAAAAATTAGTCCCTTCCACCAACCCTGAGCACGTAAAGGCAATTGAGAACCGCAGTCAGTTCTTTCCCACAACCCTGGGAATTTGCTTTTTAAAAGGATTCCAGAGTGATTAAGTTGGAGCCCATTGGACTAGATGATCCACAAGGTACTTTCACCTAGGAAATGTGACCCAGTGCTAAAGCTTAAGCTAATAGGAGTAAGTGCTTTACATTCCCCTTTGTTGATTGGAAGAAAATGGAAAGAATGCAAAGAGTTGATCGGCTGAGGAGTTGGGTTGCATTATTGACATTTGTCCATTTTTGTACAATAAGCAAGTATACATTTTTAAAATCATCCCTGAAAATTATCCTAAAGAAATAATTGAGTGTACACAAATTTAACTTTAAGGATCTTATTCTTGGCATTACTTACTGGTTAAATGAATTATGATATTCCAATGCAATGAACTAAATCAGCTATTAAAAAATAATGTTGTAGTTCAGAGATTCTCAAATGTTTTGGTCACAGGACCCCTTTACACTCTTAAAAATTACTGAGGGCTCCAAAGAGGTTTTGTTTATGTATGCTACATCTATCAAAACTTTTTAAATTAAAACTGAGAAATTTAAGAAATATTTACTCATTATTTCATTTAAAAATAATAGATTCCATTATATTGGAACAAGAATAACATATTTTATGAAAGATACGTATATTTCCAAAAAAAAATTAGTGAGAAGAGTGGCATTGTTTTACATTTGTGCTATTCTCTTTAATATCAAACTTAATGGAAGGCAACTGGCTTTTCACATCTGCTTCTGCATTCAAACTGTTGAAACAGCACATAGAACATTGACCAACTTAAACTAGTTCTGCTTCCTTAAAACAGGTTATTTTAATCAAACTTTGCTCAATAACAGAAATGGCACTGTGCATGTGCCAGGCAGGAACCCATAGCCCCAAGATGACCCTAGAACCAAGAATCTTCCTTCAGTAAGGAAAATCTGACTTCCAGCAGCCCAAGTAGCTTGGTTACCCTATATAGCCTGATTCAAGACTAGTCAGTCGGCTTACAAGGGCCCAGCTGAGGCTGAGTAGCCCCTAACTCCATCAATTTCACCCCAAACCTTGGATCTGAGAGAAAGATTTGAGAGCCTTGCATCCTGTCACCTTGCCAGTCCACCTCACAATAAAGCCTTTTCTTTTCTCAAAAGCCAGAGCCAAAGTATTGACTTCAGTTATATTGGGCAGCAGGCCCTTGGTCAATAACAATTTCTGGCAACTAAGAAGGGACCACAGTCCTGTGAGCACCTGCCCAAGGCTCTGCAGCCCCTGGTGGGGTGTGGGCTCTTGTTGCCAACCCTAAGTGGCTGCCTAGACTCCTTTGTCTGGAGGCTCCACTGATTGGATTCCTGTTTCCTGCTGCAGCACCCCAGGCCCCTCAATGCTTCTTCAACTTTTGTGAAAAGAAATTGCTTCAGGATCAAGACGTTTCTGACTTCTGGATGAGTAACCTTAAGAAAGCACTGTCCTCAGAGAGTGACGTCAGCATCATGGCAGAGTGAGATTCCCTCTTTGAATCCCTGCCCCCTAAGACACAATAAAAACATCATTCGCATTCCAACAGGGGTCAATCAGACACTACGAAGGACTTTTAAGAAAACCTTGCTGCCATACACTGGATGGTGGAGGCACAGGAAGCCCCAAAGGACGTGAGTAGAGGGAAGGAGTTATACTCCCCCTCCCCAATCGATCGGCAAAGACAGACAGCGCGGCTCACAGACAGAGAGGGGAGGGGCGGCCCTCTGCGGGGAAAACTATCACCCTCCAGGTGCTCTCACAGACTGTCAAGAGATCCCCACCGGGAAGCAACAACAGACAGTTTCGGGGGTGTGGCAAACGCCCCAAGAGACGCAGAAAGGAAACCCCCAGGTTGAGCAGGAGAAAGAGAACCCCTCCTGCCACATGCCCTGCACTTCAGCATAATCCCTCTGGGGACTGCAGCAGGCTCAGAGCTGCACACCACTGGAGATCTCCATCCAGTGGCAGCAGGTGAAAACTGCAGGACCAACTTCAAGATGAAAAGAAAAGGCAAAGACGTGGGATCTATGCAATGGTTTATTAAGTCTACAGACCAAAAGGAAAATGACAAACACCCAGAAACCAACCCTGAAGACACAGAAATCTATAACCTGAACAACAAAGAGTTCAAAATAGCTATCATAAACAAACTCAATGAAATACAAGAAAACACACAGAAATAAATCAAGGAATTCAGGGATTTCATCACAAAAGAAAGTGAAACCATAAAGAAAAACCAATCAGAACTATTGGAGATGAAAAACAAAATGAACGAGATAATGGAAAAAATGGAGTCTTTAAAGAGCAGAACTGACAATATGGAGGAACGAATTAGCATTATCGAGGATAGCCATACAGAAAAGCTCCAGATAGTGGAGGAGAGAGAGCTAAGACTGAAAAGAAATGAAGAAATTCTTCGAGAAATATCAGACTCAATGAGGAAAAGCAACATACGGATAATAGGTATTCCAGAAGGAGAAGAAAGAGAAAAAGCAGCAGAGACTTTGTTCAAAGAAATAATAGCTGAGAACTTCCCAAACCTAGGGAATGAGATGGAAATAACAGTGAATGAAATCAATAGATCACCTAAATATATAAACGGGAATAAACAATCATCACACCACATAGTAGCTAAGTTGACAAGACTCAGTGACAAGGAAACAATATTAAGGGCAGCTAAACAAAAAACAAAATAACATACAAAGGAAACCCCATCAGGCTATCAGCTGATTTCTCGACAGAAACTCTACAGGCTAGGAGAGACTGGAATGATATATTCAAAATCATGAAAGACAAAAACCTTCAGCCAAGAATACTTTATCCAGCAAAAATATCCTTCAAATATGAAGGAGAAATAATAACTCTCCCTGATAAACAAAAGCTAAGAGAATTCATCACCACAAGACCCCCACTACAAGAAATGCTCAAGAAGGCCCTTAGGCCTGAAAAAAAACAAGAGAGAAAGGGGATACAAAGGTGTCAGCAAGGAGATAAGCAAAGAGATTAAACCAGAATAAACTACAGTTGGAAAACATCAAAAATTAATTCAAGCTCATCACTGTAAACACACACTCATTACACAAGATGGAATAAGTAGTGACAACAACAAATAAGGAGGGGAAGAGGAAAGGGATTGAATTGACTCAGCCTAAGGAGACAGGAGGCATCTGAAAATGTACTATCTTATCCAGGAGATCGCTTATATAAACCGCACGGTAACCACTAAACAGATAACCAGAAGAGAACCACACATGACAAATAAAGAGAAAACGAAGAGAATGAGCATGCAGAAATAACAAACTGAATTTCCAGTCCGAAACACATGCAACAAGAAACGAAGGACATGCAAAAGAACCAGAAAATGAACAATAAAATAGCAACGTTAAATGCTCATATATCAATAATCACTCTAAATGTAAACAGATTGAATTCTCCAATCAAAAGACACAGAGTGGCAGGATGGATTAAAAACCAAGATCCAACAATTTGCTGCCTCCAGGAAACACATCTCAGCTCTAAAGACAAACATAGACTCAAAATAAAAGGATGGAAAATGATACTCCAAGCTAATGGCAAACAAAAGAAAGCAGGAGTTGCCATACTTATATCAGACAAAGTAGACTTCAAGATAAAAAAGGTAATGAGAGACAAAGAAGGGCAATATATAATGATAAAAGGGACACTTCACCAAGAAGACATAACAATCATAAATATATATGCACCCAACACAGGAGCACCAAAGTACATAAAACAACTGCTAAAAAACCTAAAAGGAGATATTAACAATAACACAATAAGAGTAGGGGATCTTAACACCCACCCCCTTACATCAATGGATAGATCATCCAGACAAAAAGTCAATAAGGAAATAATGGACTTAAACGAAAAACTAGACGTGATGGACTTAATAGATATATACAGAGCACTCCACCCCAAAACAGCAGAGTACACATTCTTCTCAAGTGCACATGGAACATTCTCAAGGATAGACTATATAGTAGGAAACAAGGCAAGCCTCTATAAATTTAAGAAGATTGAAATCATTACAAACATCTTTTCTGATCATAATGCTGTGAAACTAGAAATCAACTGCAAGGAAAAAACTGGGAAAGGGACAAAGATCTGGAGACTAAACAACATGCTACTGAACAACCAATGGGTCGTTGATGAAATTAAAGGAGAAATCAAAAGCTATCTGGAGACAAATGAAAAAGAAAATACACCATACCAACTTATATGGGACGCAGCAAAAGCGGTCCTGAGAGAGAAATTCATAGCAATACAAGCCCACCTTAACAAACAAGAAAAATCCCAAATAAATAACCTTAAACTGCACCTAACAGAATTAGAAAAAGAAGAACAGACAAAGCCCTGAATCAGTAGAAGGAGGGAAATAATAAAAATCAGAGCAGAAATAAATGAAATTGAAACCAAAAAAACATTAGAAAGGATCAGTGAAACAAAGAGCTGGTTCTTTGAGAAGATAAACAAAATCGACAAACCCTTAGCCAGACTCACTACGAAAAAAAGGGAGAAGACTCAAATAAATAAAATTAGAAATGAAAGAGGAGAAATTACAACAGATACCACAGAAATACAAGGGATTATTAGGGAATACTATGAAAAACTTTACACCAACAAATTGGACAACCTAAAGGAAATGGACAAATTCTTGGACACATACAACCTCCCAAAACTGAATCAAGAAGAAATAGAGAATCTGAACAGACCAATCACCAGTAAAAAGATTGAAACAGTAATCAAAAACCTCCCAAAAAATAAAAGCCCAGGACCAGATGGCTTCCCTGGAGAATTTTACCAAACATTCATGAAGATTTAGCACCTATCCTTCTCAAACTATTCCAAAAAATAGAGGAAGATGGACTAGTTCCTAACACATTCTATGAGGCCAACATCCTCCTGATACCAAAGCCAGACAAGGACAATACAAAGAAGGAAAACTATAGGCCAATATCACTGATGAACATAGACGCAAAAATCCTCAACAAAATAATGGCAAACCGAATACAGCAATACATCAAAAAGATCATACACCATGATCAAGTGGGATTTATACCAGGGACACAGGGATGGTTCAATATCCACAAATCAATGAACATAATACACCACATTAACAAAATGAAGAATAAAAACCACATGATCATCTCAATCGATTCAGAGAAGGCACTTGACAAGATCCAACATCCATTTATGATAAAACCTCTCAACAAAATGGGTATAGAAGGAAAGTACCTCAACATAATAAGGGCCATATATGACAAACCTACAGCTAACATCCTACTCAATTGGGAAAAACTGAAAGCCATTCCTTTGAGGACAGGAACAAGACAAGGGTGCCCACTCTCACCGCTCTTATTCAACATAGTACTGGAAGTTCTGGCCAGAGCAATTAGGCAAGAAAAAGGAATAAAAGGACTCCAAATAGGCAACGAAGAGGTGAAACTCTCACTATTTGCAGATGACATGATCTTATACATAGATAACCCAAAAAATTCCATTGGAAAACTACTAGAAATAATCTACAACTACAGCAAAGTGGCAGGGTATAAAATCATCTTACAAAAATCAGTTGCATTACTATACACTAATGATGAACTAACAGAAAGAGAACTCAAAAAGACAATCCCATTTACAATGGCAACAAAAAGAATAAACTATCTGGGAATAAATTTAACCAAGGAGGTGAAAGACCTATACAATGAAAACTATAAGAGACTATTGAAAGAAATCGAGGAAGACATAAAGAAATGGAAAAATATTCCATGCACATGGATTGGAAGAATAAATAGAGTTAAATGTCCACCTAAAGCAATCTACAGACTCAGTGCAATCCCAATCAGAATCCCAATGTCATTCTTCACGGTAATAGAACAAAAAATACTCAAATTCATATGGGGCAACAAAACACCCCGAATAGCTAAAGCAATCCTGAGAAAAAAGAACAAAGCTGGAGGCATCACAATCCCTGATTTCAAAATACACTATAGAGCTAGAGTAATCAAAACAGCATGGTACTGGTATGAAAACAGACACACAGATCAATGGAACAGACTTGAAAGCCCAGAAATAAAACCACACACCTATGGACAGCTAATCTTCAACAAAGGAGCAAAGAATATACAATGAAGAAAGGGAAGTCTCTTCAATAAATGGTGCTGGAAAAATTGGACAGCCACATGCAAAAGAATGAAAGTAGAGCATCTCCTATTGCCATATACAAAAATCAACTCAAAATGGATTAAGGACCCGAAAGTGAGACCTGAAACTAGAAAACTCCTGGAAGAAAATATAGGCAGTTCACTAATTGACATTAGTCATAAAGGGATCCTTTCAGATTCCATGTCTACTCGGACAAGGGAAACAAAAGAAAAAATAAACAAGTGGGACTTCATCAGACTACCGAGCTTCTACAAGGCAAATGAAACCAGGATCAAAATGAATAGACAACCCACTAGCTGGGAGAAAATATTCACAAATCATTTTTCCAACAAGGGATTAATCTCTGTAATATGTAAAGATCTCATACAACTGAGCAACAAAAAACAAACAACCTGATCAAAAAATGGGCAGAGGATATGAGCAGACATTTTTCCAAGGAAGATAAACAGATGGCCAATAGACACATGAAAAGATGTTCAACATCACTAACCATCAGGGAAATGCCAATCAAAACTACACTAAGATATCACCTGACACCCGTTAGAATGGCTATAATCACCAATACAAAGAACGACAAATGCTGGAGAGGTTGTGGAGAAATGGGAACCCTCATTCACTGCCGGTGGGAATGCAAACTGGTGCAGCCTCTATGGAAAACAGTATGGAGAGTCCTCAAAAAATTAAAAATAACAATACCCTATGATCCAGCAATCTCACTCTTGGGCATCTACCCAACGGACGTGAAATCAACCATCACAAGAGGCTTATGCACCCCTATGTTCTTTGCAGCATTATTCACTATAGCCAAGTTGTGGAAGCAACCCAAGTGTCCCTCGACTGATGATTGGTTTAAGAAGATGTGTTATATACATACAATGGAATACTTCTCAGCCATAAGACAGAATTGTCCCATTTGCAACAACATGGATGGAACTAGAGGGTATTATGTTAAGTGAAATAAGCCAGAGAGAGAAGGACAGACACTGCATGAATTCACTCATATATGGAATGTAAATGAACACACGGAGAGAGAGAACTGATTGGTGGTTACCAAGGGGAAGGGGCGTGGGGGGAGGGCACAAGGGGTGAACAGATGCATCCACATGGTGATGGACAGACAATAATGTACAACTAAAACCCCACAATGTTATAAACTATTAAGAGATCAATAAAAAAAAAAACATTGGCCAACTTAAACTAGTTTTGCTTCCTTAAAACAGGTTATTTTAATCAAACTTTGCTCAATAACAGAGATGGCACTGCGTGTCCTGTGTGGGAGCCCATAGCCTTGGGATGACCCCAGAACCAAGAATCCTCCCTCAATAAGGAAAATCTGCCTTCTGGCAGCCCAAGTAGCTTGGTTACCATGTTGGCCTGATTCGAGACTAGCCAATCAGCAACACATGGGCCCAGCTGTAGCTGATTTTTGTATATGGCCCCAACTCCTGAAATTTTGCCCCAAGCCTTGAATGAGAGAGACAGATTTGAGAGCTTTGCCTCCTGTCTCCTTGCTGGCCCACCTCACAATAAAGCCTTTTCTTTTCTCAAAAGCTGGTGCCATAGTATTGGCTTCTATGTACCTTGGCTATGGGCCCTTTTTCAGTAACACTGTTGCAATAACGTATATTATGTAGCCTCTAGGAAACTACTCTATACTTGTGAAAGGAGAATGAAAAAGACAAATAATATATTGGAATTAAAACGAAAATAGTTTTGAGCTCATGAACCCCCTGAAAATGTCTTGGGACCCCCAGAGTCCCCAGATCATACTTTGAGAACTAATATTATTGAATATTCTTGACATGGAAAGATATTCATGATATATTAACATTTTAAAGAGTGTCTATATTTTTAGAATGATTAATATTACAAATTGTGTATGAAGTTATTTTGAAAGACCTGGAAAGAGAACCATGGTGTTAGAAGTGGGTATCTCTTGGTAAGATTATGAGTGATTGTTGTTGTGGATGATATTTATTCTTTCTGCACGTCTGCATTTTCTGATGTCTTTGTTTATATTACTTTGGTAATAGGGAAAAAATACAGTTATTTTTAATTTAAAGATCCTCTTTGATATTCCTTAGAAGGTCAAATGGCACTTGAGCCCCCATGTGGCTATCAAGTGGTTCTGGACCTGTGGTTGGCAGTTTGGGAATCTGTGAGCTGTGGGGGTTACTGTAGTGGCTATTTTATCTTATCAGAGCCTTTATGATCAATGAAATAAAGCCTCTTGGTAAGGTTTAATGAAAAGGTCAAATGTCACCTAACCTTCAACCAGATATAGATGTGTCAGTGGTTAAGAGGCTCTCAATTAATCACAGGAAGGGGTGTATTAGTTCCCTATTGCTGCTGTAACAAATTATTACAAATTTGCTGCCATAAAACAACACAAATTTATCTTACAGTTCTGAAGGTCAAAAGTCCTAAAATCATGGTATTGGAAGAGCAGTGTTCCTTCTGGAGGCTCAAGGGGAGAGTCTATTGTCTTGCCTTTGTAGCTTCTAGAAGCCACCTTTGACCCTGGCTCAATACAAGGTTGACATAAATGAAGCCATATTGTAGAAAAGAAACCATATTGTAACTTTGAATGACCTCTGACTAACTCTAGATTTTACAGTCGCTCCCAGCTGCTGTAAGTTGATAACTTTGTTCTTTTGAGTTCTTTAGGAATGTAATGACCCCTGGGCAGAGAGTCTATGCTGATAGCCATCATCAATGACAACTGAAAGATCAGGGGATAGTGCATTGCTCCAGTCTCTGATGCATGTCCAGTAAAACAAAAGACTATCAGGAACTAAGACCAGATGTCTGCCCCCACCCTGAGACGAGATATCTGCCTCCACCCTGAGACCAGATGCCTCCCCCGCCTGGAGACCAACCCCCTATATAACTGGCCTGTAGTCTTTGTTCTGTAAGATGGTTCTTTGAGACATTAGTAGGCCATCTTCCCCCTTGCTAGCAAGCTGTAATAAACTGCCCTTTCTTTTCCACCATCTTGCCCCTTGACAATTGGCTTTTGTCTCACAGTGAGCAGATCATGCCCTTTGTGCAGTAATATCTACATTCCTTGTCTTGTGGCCAATTCCTCCATCTTAAAAGCCAGCAGCGTAGCATCTTCAAATCAATATTCCCCTCTACCCCATTTTCTCTCTCTCTGTCTCTCAACTCTTCTACCATAGTCACATCTTCCTCCCTGACCCTCCTGCCTCCCTCTTATAAGGACCCTTATGGTTACTTTGGGCCCACCCAGATATTCCAGGATAACTTCCCATCTCAAGATCCTTTCTTTAATCACATCTGCAAAGTCCTTTTTTCCATTCTTATCTCTCTCCACTTGGGTGTCTCAACTGAATTAGCTGATTTGATTTTATAGATTTGAAGTAAAGTGAGCCACAGTTTTTCAGTCTCTCATCCTGCTCCTGTGGGAGGGAAGATGGAAATCTCCTTTCTCTTTCCCTCTCTCCCCCTTCCCTCTTCCCTCCCTGCTTTGTTATGGGAATTACTGCAAAGCTATCAAAAGAATGGGAAAGAAAATGGATTACTTCCAAGGCCTCTCTACTCTTCCTGTTTCAAACAAAAAGAAATGTAGAAAATCTTGAGGATATTTTTGTTTTGTTTTGTTGTATTTTGAATTCTAAAGTCCCTTGTAATTCCCTCTGCAATGACAGGGTTGTTAATCCGCCAGGCAAAAGTAACACTTCAGCAGGCTCTTCCCAGGCTTAGGCCTGGGGGCTGTAGGAGGCCCAGCTAACCATTGAGGAGCATGCAGACCTGCCTGCTGGAGAAAATGCTATTTCAGCAAAATATACTTGCAAAGGGCTATTGAGATATTTACAGAGTGTTCTCAAATGCATCTAAGGCTTCCCAAAATCCCATATTTCCACATGGCTCACTGTTGCCTACCAAATTAGGTCCAAACTCCTTACTTATTTATTTAAAATTTTTATTAATATTTATTAATTTTATTTTCATTTTATCCACCCCCCTGCCCCCCCGCCCCGCCCAGTTACAGAAGTAATACATGCTTGGTTGGGGAAAAATTTTAAATTATGAAACTTCATCATGACAGCCCTTGTGATTTTAGCCTCTAGAGATTGTCCCTAGTTTCATATATATTTCTTCTTTTTATTTTATTTTATTTTATTTATTTTTTTAATTTCTGGTGCCATCCTTATTAGATAATAAATTCTCATATATGAGTCTATCTCAGCGCTCTATTTTCTTCTTCTAGTTTAATGCCAGTACTACAGTGTCTTCATTTTTGTGGCTTGTATTTTTTAATATCTGAAAGGGCAAGCCGTCCTTTACTCTTGTTTTTCATATCCAAGGTTTACTTAGACTCCAGTGTACTTTTACTTTTCCATATAAAATTTTAGAATAAATTTGAGTCGTTAAAAAAATCCAACTAGACTTTTGATTCGGATTACTTTGAATTCATAGATTAATTTGAAGAGAAGTCATGACTTCTGTATAATATTAAATTGCCCCTTCCAGAAGCATGAAATGTTTCTTGATTCATTCAGGTTATTTTAATATCCTTTATTAATGTTAAAAATTATTCTCTGTAGCAGTTTTTTTATTCTTAGTTCAGTTGCCTTCTAGATTTTTTTTTTTTTATGATTTTTTTTTATTGATGTCTTAGTTTATAACACTGTGGTGTTTTAGTTGTACATTTTTGTTTGTCCGTCACCTTGTGGATGTAACCCTTCACCCATTGTGCCCCCCCCACCCCTCTTCCCCTTGGTAACCACCAATCAGTTCTCTCTGTCCGTGTGTTCATTTATATTCCATATATGAGTGAGTTCATGCAGTGTCTGTCCTTCTCTCTCTGGCTTATTTCACTTAACATAATACCCTCTAGGTCCCTCCATGTTGTTGCAAATGGAACAATTGTGTCTTTTCTTATGGCTGAGTAGTAGTCCATTGTATGTATATACCACATCTTCTTTAACCAATCTTCAGTTGAGGGACACTTGGGTTGCTTCCACTTCTTGGCTATAGTGAATAATGCTGCAAAGAACATAGGGGTGCATACGCCTCTTGTGATGGTTGATTTCACGTCCATTGGGTAGATGCCCAAGAGTGGTATTGCTGGATCATACGGTATTTCTATTTTTAATTTTTTGAGGACTCTCCATACTGTTTTCCATAGAGGCTGCACCAGTTTGCATTCCCACCAGCAGTGAATGAGGGTCCCCGTTTCTCCACAACCTCTCCAGCATTTGTTGTTTTTTGTGTTGGTGATTATAGCCATTCTAACCGGTGTAAGGTGATATCTCAGTGTAGTTTTGATTTGCATTTCCCTGATGATTAGTGATGTTGAACATCTTTTCATGTGTCTATTGGCCATGTGTATCTCTTCCTTGGAAAAATGTCTGTTCATATCCTCTGCCCATTGTTTGATCGGGTTGTTTGTTTTTTTGTTGCTCAGTTGTATGAGATCTTTGTATATTACTGAGATTAATCCCTTGTCAGACAAACGATTTGCAAATATTTTCTCCCAGCTGGTGGGTTGTTTATTCATTTTGATCCTGGTTTCATTTGCCTTGTAGAAGCTCTTTAGTCTGATGAGGTCCCACTTGTTTATTTTTTCTTTTGTTTCCCTTGTCCGAGTAGACATGGAATCTGAAAGGATCCCTTTATGTCCAATCACAATTAGTGTACTGCCTATATTTTCTTCCAGGAGTTTTATAGTTTCAGGTCTCACTTTCAGGTCTTTGATCCATTTTGAATTGATTTTTGTATATGGCGATAGGAGATGGTCTACTTTCATTCTTTTGCATGTTGCTGTCCAATTTTCCCAGCACCATTTATTGAAGAGACTTCCCTCTCTCCATTGTATGTTCTTTGCTCCTTTGTTGAAGATGAGCTGTCCATAGATGTGTGGTTTTATTTCTGGGGTTTCAATTCTGTTCCATTGATCTCTGTGTCTATTCTTGTACCAGTACCATGCTGTTTTGATTACTGTAGCTTTATAGTATATTTTGAAATCAGGGATTGTGATGCCTCCAGCTTTGTTCTTTTTTTTCAGGATTGCTTTAGCTATTCGGGCTCTTTTGTTGCCCCATACGAATTTCAGTATTTTTTGTTCTATTACCATGAAGAATGACATTGGGATTCTGATTGGGATTGCATTGAATCTGTAGATTGCTTTAGGTAGAATGGACATTTTAACTCTATTTATTCTTCCAATCCATGTGCATGGAATATTTTTCCATTTCTTTATGTCCTCCTCGATTTCTTTCAATAGTGTCTTATAGTTTTCATTGTATAGGTCTTTCACCTCCTTGGTTAAATTTATTCCCAGATATTTTATTCTTTTTGTTGCAATTGTAAATGGGATTGTCTTTTTGAGTTCTCTTTCTGTTTTTTCATCGTTAGTGTATAGAAATGCAATTGATTTTTGTAAGTTGATTTTATACCCTGCCACTTTACTGTAGTTGTTGATTGTTTCTAGTAGCTTTCCAATGGAATTTTTGGGGTTTTCTATGTATAGGATCATGTCGTCTGCAAATAGTGAGACTTTCACTTCTTCATTGCCTATTTGGAGTCCTTTTATTCCTTTTTCTTGCCTAATTGCTCTGGCCAGAACTTCCAGTACTATGTTGAATAAGAGCGGTGAGACTGGGCACCCTTGTCTTGTTCCTGTCCTCAAAAGAATGGCTTTCAGTTTTTCCCCGTTGAGTAGGATGTTTGCTGTAGGTTTGTCATATATGGCCCTTATTATGTTGAGGTACTTTCCTTCTATACCCATTTTGTTGAGAGTTTTTATCATAAATGGATGCTGGATCTTGTCGAATGCCTTCTCTGCATCGATTGAGATGATCATGTGGTTTTTATTCTTCATTTTGTTAATGTGGTGTATCACGTTGATTGATTTGCGGATGTTGAACCATCCCTGTGTCCCTGGTATAAATCCCACTTGATCGTGGTGTATGATCTTTTTGATGTATTGCTGTATTCGGTTTGCCAATATTTTGTTGAGGATTTTTGCGTCTATGTTCATCAGCGATATTGGCATGTAGTTTTCCTTCCTTGTATTGTCCTTGTGTGGCTTTGGTATCAGCATGATGTCGGCCTCATAGAATGTGTTGGGAAGTATTCCATCTTCCTCTATTTTTTGGAATAGTTTGAGAAGGTTAGGTGCTAAATCTTCTTTGAACGTTTGATAAAATTCTCCAGGGAAGCCATCTGGTCCTGGGCTTTTATTTTTTGGGAGGTTTTTGATTACTGTTTCAATCTCTTTACTTGTGATTGGTCTGTTCAGATTCTCTATTTCTTCTTGACTCAGTTTTGGGAGGTTGTACGCGTCCAAGAATTTGTCCATTTCCTCTAGGTTGTCCAATTTGTTGGCGTAAAGTTTTTCATAGTATTCCCTAATAATCCCTTGTATTTCTGTGGTGTCTGTTGTAATTTCTCCTCTTTCATTTCTAATTTTATTTATTTGAGTCTTCTCCCTTTTTTTCTTAGTGAGTCTGGCTAAGGGTTTGTCAATTTTATTTATCTTCTCAAAGAACCAGCTCTTTGTTTCATTGATCCTTTCTACTGTTTTTTTGGTTTCAATTTCATTTATTTCTGCTCTGATTTTTATTATTTCCCTCCTTCTACTGATTCGGGGCTTTGTCTGTTCTTCTTTTTCCAACTCTGTTAGGTGCAATTTAAGGTTATTTATTTGGGATTTTTCTTGTTTGTTAAGGTGAGCTTGTATTGCTATGAATTTCCCTCTCAGGACTGCTTTTGCTGCATCCCATATGAGTTGGTATGGTGTATTTTCCTTTTCATTTGTCTCCAGATAGCTTTTGACTTCTCCTTTAATTTCATCAACGACCCATTGGTTGTTCAGTAGCATGTTGTTTAGTCTCCACATCTTTGTCCCTTTCCTGGTTTTTTCCTTGCAGTTGATTTCTAGTTTCACAGCATTATGATCAGAAAAGATGCTTGTAATGATTTCAATCTTCTTAAATTTATAGAGGTTTGCCTTGTTTCCTAATATATGGTCTATCCTTGAGAATGTTCCATGTGCACTTGAGAAGAAAGTGTACTCTGCTTTTTTTGGGTGGAGTGCTCTGTATATATCTATTAAGTCCATTGCATCTAGTTTTTCGTTTAAGTACATTATTTCCTTATTGACTTTTTGTCTGGATGATCTATCCATTGATGTAAGGGGGGTGTTAAGATCCCCTACTATTATTGTGTTATTGTTAATATCTCCTCTAAGGTTTTTTAGCAGTTGTTTTATGTACTTTGGTGCTCCTGTGTTGGGTGCACAGATATTTATAATTGTTATGTCTTCTTGGTGAAGTGTCCCTTTTATCATTATATATTGCCCTTCTTTGTCTCTCATTACCTTTTTTATCTTGAAGTCTACTTTGTCTGATATAAGTATGGCAACTCCTGCTTTCTTTTGTTTGCCATTAGCTTGGAGTCTTGTTTTCCATCCTTTTATTTTGAGTCTGTTTTTGTCTTTAGAGCTGAGATGTGTTTCCTGGAGGCAGCAGATTGTTGGATCTTGGTTTTTAATCCATCCCGCCACTCTGTGTCTTTTGATTGGAGAATTCAATCCATTTACATTTAGAGTGATTATTGATATATGAGCATTTAACCTTGCTATTTTATTGTTCATCTTCTGGTTCTTTTGCATTTCCTTTGTTTCTTGTCCCTTCTGTTTCGGACTGCAAATTCAGTTTGGTATTTCTGCATGCTCATTCTCTTGGTTTTCTCTTTATTTGTCATGTGTGGTTCTCTTCTGGTTGTTTGTTTAGTGGTTACCGTGCGGTTTATATAAGCGATCTCCTGGATAAGAAAGTACATTTTCAGATGCCTCCTTTTTCCTGAGGCTGGGTCAGTTCAATCCCTTACCTCTTCCCCTCCTTATTTGTTATCTCTTTATTCCAGATTGTGTCATGAATGTGTGTTTCCAGTGATGAGCTTGAATTAATTTTTGATGTTTTCCAACTGTATTTTGTTCTGGTTTAGTCTCCTTGCTTTTCTCCTTGTTGAAATCTTTGTATCCCCTTTCTCATTTGTTTTTTTTCAGGCCTAAGGGCCTTCTTGAGCATTTCTTGTAGTGGGGGTCTTGTGGTGACGAACTCTCTTAGCTTTTGTTTATCAGGGAGAGTTATTATTTCTCCATCGTATTTGAAGGATATTTTTGCTGGATAAAGTATTCTCGGCTGAAGGTTTTTGTCTTTCATGATTTTGAATATATCATTCCAGTCTCTCCTAGCCTGTAGAGTTTCTGTCGAGAAATCAGCTGAGAGCCTGATGGGGTTTCCTTTGTATGTTATTTTGGTTTTTTGTTTAGCTGCCTTCAATATTATTTCCTTGTCACGGGTATTCTTCAAGTTTGCTACTATGTGGCGAGATGATTTTTTATTCCTGTTTATATATTTAGGTGATCTATTGATTTCATTGACTGTTATTTCCCTCTCGTTCCCTAGGTTGGGGAAGTTCTCAGCTATTATTTCTTTGAACAAACTCTCTGCTCCTTTTTCTCTTTCTTCTCCTTCTGGAATACCTATTATCCTTATGTTGCTTTTTCTTATTGAGTCTGATATTTCTCAAAGAATTTCTTCATTTCTTTTTAGTCTTAGCTCTCTCTCCTCCTCTACCAGGAGCATCTCTGCGTGGCTATCCTCAATAGTGCTAATTCGTTCCTCCATATTGTCAGTTCTGCTCTTAAAGACTCCATTTTTTCCACTATCTCGTTGATTTTGTTTTTCATCTCCAATAATTCTGATTGGTTTTTCTTTAGGGTTTCAATCTCTTTTGTGACATAATCCCTGAATTCGTTGATTTGTTTCTGTGTGTTCTCTTGTATTTCGTTGAGCTTGTTTATGATAGCTATTTTGAATTCTCTCTCATTCAGGTTATCAAATTCTGTGCCTTCAGGGTTGGTTTCTGGGTGTTTGTCATTTTCCTTTTGGTCTGTAGGCCTGACATATTTTCGCAAGGATCCGACGGGGACGGCTTTATTTTTACCCCTCATGATTAAAGTTAGTCCTGCAGTTTCCCCCTGCTGCCACTAGATGGAGATCGCGAGCGGTTTGCTCTGAGGCGGCTGCAGCCCCCGGAGGGATTATGCTGAAACGCGGGGTGTGTGGGGGGAGGGGTCCTCTCTTTCTCCTGCTTGACCTGGGGGTTTCCTTTCTGGCTCTCTTAGGGTGTTTGCTACACCCCCTAAACAGTCCGTCGTCGCTTCCCAGTGGGGATCTCGTGACAGTCTGTGAGAGCACCTGGGTGGCGATAGTTTTCCCCCGCTGTGGGCCGCCCCTCCCCCCTCTGTCCGCGAACCGCGCTGTTTTTGCCGATCGATTGGGGAGGGGGAGTACAACCTCCTACCTCTCCTCCCGTCCTCCTGGGCTTCCCGCGCCTCCACCGTCTGATGTATGGCAGCAGGGGTTTCTCAGAAGTCCTTCGTAGTGTTTGATTGAGCTCTGTTGGAATGTGAATGATGTTTTCGTTGTGTCGTAGGGGGCAGAGATTCAAAGAGGGAATCTCACTCCGCCATGATGCTGACGTCACTCCCTATTTCTTCTTTTTATAGTCACATATATTAACATGTATTTGCAAAGTACCCTGAAATTATGTTAAGAATACTTCACTGCAACTTGCTTTTTCTCACTTAACATATCTAGAACATCTTTAAATTCCAGTATATGTAGATCTTTTTTTAAAATTTTATTTACTATTTTTTAATTTTCATTTTTATTGATGTCTTAATAGGTTAGAACATTGTGAGGTTTTAGTTGTACATTATTCTTTGTCCGTCACCATATGGATGTATCCCTTCACCCTTGTGCCCACCCCCCTTCCCCTTGGTAATGACCACCTGTTCTCTCTGTCTGTGTGGTCATTTATATTCCACATATGAGTAAAATCATTCAGTGTTTGTCCTCTCTCTGGCTTATTTCACTTAACATGATACCCTCTAGGTCCATCCATGTTGTTGCAAATGGGACAATTCTGTCCTTTTTTTATGGCTGAGTAGTATTCCATTGTATAAATATACCACATCTTCTTTATCCAGTCATCAGTCGAGGGACACTTGGGTTGCTTCCACTTCTTGGCTATAGTGAATAATGCTGCAATGAACATAGGGGTACATAAGCCTCTTGTGATGGTTGATTTCATGTCCATTGGGTAGATGCCCAAGAGTGGGATTGCTGGATCATAGGGTATTGGTATTTTTAGTTTTTTGAGGAATCTCCATACTGTTTTCCATAGAGGCTGCACCAGTTTACATTCCACCAGCAGTGAATGAGGGTTTCTGTTTCTCCACAACCTCTCCAACATTTGTTGTTTATTGTCTTGGTGATCATAGCCATTCTAAATGGTGTAAGGTGATAGCATAGTTTTGATTTGCATTTCCCTGATGGTTAGTGATGTTGAACATCTTTTCATGTGTCTGTTGGCCATCTGTATATCTTCCTTGGAAAAATGTCTGTTCATATCCTTGGCCCAATTTTTTAATCGGGTTGTTTGTCTTTTTGTTGTTCAGTTGTGTGAGTTCTTTATATATTACGGAGATTAATCTCTTGTCGGATATATGATTTGCGAATATCTTCTCCTAGCTGGTGGGTTGTCTATTCATTTTGATCCTGGTTTCATTTGCCTTGTAGAAGCTCGGTAGTCTGATGAAGTCCCACTTGTTTATTTTTTCTTTTGTTTCCCTTGTCTGAGTAGACGTGGAATCCGAAAGGATCCCTTTATGACCGATGTCAATTAGTGAACTGCCTATATTTTCTTCCAGGAATTTTCTAGTTTCAGGTCTTACTTTTAGGTCCTTAATCCATTTTGAGTTGATTTTTGTATATGGCGATAGAAGATGGTCTACTTTCATTCTTTTGCATGTTGCTGTCCAATTTTCCCAGCACCATTTATTGAAGAGACTTCTCTTTCTCCATTGTATGTTCTTCGCTCCTTTGTCAAAGATTAGCCATTCATAGGTGTGTGGTTTCATTTCTGGGCTTTGAATTCTGTTCCATTGATCTGTGTGTCTATTTTTGTACCAGTACTATTCTGTTTTGATTACTCTAGCTCTATAGTATATTTTGAAATCAGGGATTGTGATGCCTCCAGCTTTGTTCTTTTTTTTCAGGATTGCTTTAGCTATTCGGGGTGTTTTGTTGCCCCATACGAATTTCAGTATTTTTTGTTCTATTTCCGTGAAGAATTTCATTGGGATTCTGATTGGGATTGCACTGAGTCTGTAGATTGCTTTAGGTAGTATGGACATTTTAACTATGTTTATTCTTCCAATTCATGTCCATGGAATATTTTTCCATTTCTCTATGTCTTCCTCGATTTCTGTCAATGGTGTCTTATAGTTTTCATTGTATAGGTCTTTCACCTCCTTGGTTAAATTTATTCCCAGATATTCTATTCTTTTTGTTGCAATTGTAAATGGGATTGTCTTTTTGAGTTCTCTTTCTGTTAGTTCATCATTAGCATATCAAAATGCAACTGATTTTTGTAAGCTGATTTTATACCCTGCCACTTTGCTGTAGTTGTTGATTATTTCTAGTAGTTTTCCAATGGATTTTTTGGGTTTTCTATGTATAAGATCATGTCATCTGCAAATAGTGAGAGTTTCACTTCTTTGTTGCCTATTTGGAGTCCTTTTATTCCCTTTTCTTGCCTAATTGCTCTGGCCAAAACCCCAAAACCTCCTGTACTATGTTGAATAGGAGCAGTGAGAGCGGGCACCCTTGTCTTGTTCCTGTCCTCAAAGGAATGGCTTTCAGTTTTTCCCCATTGAGTAGGATGTTAGCTGTAGGTTTGTCATATATGGCCTTTATTATGTTAAAGTACTTTTCTTCGATACCCATTTTATTGAGAGGTTTTTTTTTTTATCATAAATGGATGTTGGATCTTGTCAAATGCCTTCTCTGCATTGATTGAGATGATCATGTGGTTTTTATTCTTCATTTTGTTAATGTGGTGTATCATGTTGATTGATTTGCGGATGTTGAACCATCCCTGGTATAAATCCCACTTGATCATGATGTATGATCTTTCTGATGTATTGCTGTATTCAGTTTGCCAATATTTGGTGAGGATTTTTGCATCTATGTTCATCAGTGATATTGGCCTGTAGTTTTCCTTCTTTGTATTGTCTTTGTCTGGCTTTGGTATCAGGGTGATGTTGGCCTTATAGAACATGTTAGGAATTATTCTGTCTTCCTCTATTTTTTGGAATAGTTTGAGAAGGATCAGTATTAAATCTTCTTTGAATGTTTGGTAAAATTCTCCATGGAAGCCATCTGGTCCTGGGCTTTTATTTTTTGGGAGGTTTTTTATTACTGCTTTAATCTCTTTACTTATTATTGGTCTATTCAGATTCCCTATTTTCTTGAATCAGTTTTGGGAGGTTGTAGGAGTCTGAGAATTTAACCATTTCCTCTAGATTGTCCAATTTGTTGGCATATAGCTTTTCATAGTATTCTCTTATCATCTTTTGTATTTCTCTGGTATCTGTTGTGGTTTCTCCTCTTTCGTTTCTGATTTTATTTATTTGAGCCTTGTCTCTTTTTCTCTTGGTGAGTCTGGGAAAGGGCTTGTCAATTTTGTTTATCTTCTCAAAGAACCAGTTCTTTGTTTCATTTATACTTTCTACTGTTTTTTTGCTTTCAATTTCATTTATTTCTACTCTAATTTTTATTATTTCCCTCCTTCTTTTGACTTTGGGCTTTGTTTGTTCTTGTCTTTCTAATTTTGTTTGGTGTAGTCTAAGATTGCTTATTTGGGATTTTTCTTGTTTGTTAAGGTGGGCTTGTATTGCTATGAATTTCCCTCTTAGGACCACTTTTGCTTCGTCCTACATGAGTTGGTATGGTGTATTTTAATTTTCATTGCCACCATATATTCTTTGATTTCTCTTTTAATTTCTTCAATGATCCATTGGTTGTTTAGTAGCATGTTGTTTAGTCTCCACATCTTTGTCAATTTCCCAGTGTTTTTCTTGTAGTTGATTTCTAGTTTCATACCATTATGGTCAGAAAAGTTGCTTGTTATGATTTCAATCTTCTTAAATTTATAGAGGTTTGCCTTGTTTCCCAATATATGGCCTATCTTTGAGAATGTTCCATGCACACTTGAGAAGAATGTGTAATCTGCTGTGTTTTGATGGAGTGCTCTCTATATATTAGGTCCATCTGGTCTAGTTTTTTGTTTAAGTCGACTATTTCCTTATTGACTTCTGTCTGGATCATCTATCCGTTGATGTAAGTGGGGTGTTAAGATCCCCTATTATTATTGTGTTGTTGTTAATATCTCCTTTTAGGTTTGTTAATAGTTGCTTTATGTACTTTGGTGCTCCTGTGTTGGGTGCATATATATTTATAAGTGATATGTCTTCTTGGTGGAGTCTCCCTTTTATCATTATATATTGCCCCTCTGTGTCTATCATTACCTGTTTTATCTTGAAGTCTACTTTGTCTGATATAAGTATGGCAACATCTGCTTTCTTTTGTTTCCTATTAGCTTAGAGTATCATCTTCTATCCCTTCACTCTAAGCTTGTGTTTGTCTTTAGAGTTGAGATGTGTTTCCTGGAGGCAGCAGATTGTTGGGTCTTGTTTTTTAATCCGTCCAGCCACGCTCTGTCTTTTGATTGGGGAAATCAATCCATTTACGTTTAGAGTGATTATTGAGGTATGAGGGCTTAATGCTGCTATTTTATCACTTGTTTTTCAGTTGTCATGTATTTCCCTTGTTTCTCGTCCCGTGTATTTCTGACTACTAATTCAGTTTGGTGGCTTTCTATGATGGTGTTCTCAGTTTTCTATTTATTTATCATTTATGTCTTTGTTCTGATTTTTTCTTTAGTCGTTACCCTGAGGTTTGTACAAAAGATCTCATAGATGAGATGGGCCATTCCCTGATAGCCTCTTGTTCCCCTAGTCTAAGCAGGTTTCATCCCTTTCCTCTTCCCCTTCTAAGTTATTGTTGTCACAACTTATTCTATTATGTGTTGTGAATTTGTGGTTAAAATGAAATGATAATATTTATTTGTGATGTTTTCCTTCCATTTATCTTTAGAGTTATGATTAAGTGTTTGCTGATCTGTTCTGGTAGAGAGTTGCTATTTTCTGATTTTGTCTATTTATCCCCTTCCTCAGGGCTTTGTACACCCTTTCTTTTTCTTTTTTTTTTTCAGGCCTTCTTGATCAAATTTTATAGTGGGGGCGGGGGGTTGTGGCAGTGAACTCCCTCAGCTTTTGTTTATTTTGGAAAGTTTTTATTTCTCCCTCATATCTGAAGGATATTTTCGCTGGATATAGTATTCTTGGCTGAAAGTTTTTGTCTTTCAAAATTTTGAATATATAATACCACTCTCTTCTAGCTTATAATGTTTCTGCTGAAAAATCTGCTGAAAGCCGATATGGCTTCCTTTGTAGGTTATTTTCTTTTGTCTTGCTGTCCTTAATTTTTTTTTTTTTTTGTCATTGACTTTTGCCAGCTTTACTAATATATGCTTTGGAGAAGGTCTTTTTACATTGATATAATTAGGAGTTCTGTTGGCTTCTTTTACATGTAATTCCAGCTCCTTCTCCAGGTTTGGGAAGTCCTCAGTGATTATTTCTTTGAGCAATCTCTCTGCCCCTTTTTCCCTCTCTTCTCCCTCTGGAATACCTATAATCCTTATGTCGCATTTCCTAATTGAGTCAGATATTTCTCAGAGAGTTTCTTCATTTCTTTTTAGTCTAAGTTCTCTCTCCTCCTCTAGCTCGCATTTCTGTATTCCTATCCTCTAGATTGCTAATTCTATCCTCCATATTGTCAGCTGTGTTGTTTAATGACTCCAGATTTTTCTTTATCTCATCCATTGTGTTTTTCATCTCTAACAATTTTGATTGGTTTTTCTCTATAGTTTCGATCTCTTTTGTGAGGACTTCCCTCTGTTCAGTAATTTGTTTCCTGATCTCATTGAACTGTCTTTCAGAATTCTCTTGTAACTCGTTGAGTTTTCTTATGATGGCTGTCTTGAATTGTGTGTCACTTTGGTTGTATATTTCCATGCCTTCAGGATTGATTTCTGGGTGTTTCTCTTTTTTCCTTCTGGTCTGGAGTATTAATATATTTCTTTATACCATTTGATGGAGTGGATTTGTGTTGGCGCATAGTGATAGTTTCTGGACACAGGTTCCACCTGCCACCACTTGGGGGGGGGTGGGCAGGAACTGTGTAATCTGAGCCCACTGCCATGATCCCTGTCAGCTGTGCCTGTCTGAGCCTGGGCCACTCCTTAGGATCTCAGCAGTCCTGTGAGGTCTCCCACCAAAGGGGAAAGTAGTCAACGGGGGGCTCAGGGCTGCTGCTGCCTGCTCCCACAGTCCCACCTAGTTGTACTCCCCCCCCACCTCGAGGTCACAGCAGTTCTATGGGCACTCACGGTTGCTGGGAGCTCATTTGGTTTCTGCCCCTGTATGCTCCTAGGTCACACCAGCCATTGTGCTTGATGAGCGGGACCTGCCCTCTGGAACCTAGCCAAAGCCACTCCCTGGACCGTGGTGGGATTGTGGACTCTCCCACTGGACAAGAGAGTGATCACACAGGGGCTCAGGGTTACTGCTACCTGTTCCCACAGTCCCATGGAGTTGTGCTCCCCCATTTGGGGCCACAACGGTGCTATGGGCATTCACTGCTGCTGGGAGCTCGTTTGGTTTCTGCTGCCCTCTGCTCCTAGGTCGCACCAGCTGTTGTGCTTGGTGGGCGGGACCTCTTCTCTGGACAAAGCCAAAGCCACTCCCTGGGACTGCAGTGGGATTGTGGACCCTCCCAACAGATGAGAGAGTGATCACATGGGGGCACAGGGCTACTGCTGCCTACTCCCACAGTCCTGCAGGGTCTCACTCCCCTGTTTGGGGCTGCAGAGGTACTATGGGCATTCATGGCAGCCAGGAGCTTGTTTGGCTCACCTAGACTCAGAGCTCAGCTGCAGTCTGCTCCTAGGTCACACTAGCATTTGTGCTTGATGGCTGGGTCCCCACTGGGTCCAAGCCTGTGCCACTGTCTGTGGGCCACATGGCCCTGAGGATTCTCCCACCAGACAGGGAAGTGATCACATGGGGGCTCAGGGCTGCTGTCACCTGTTTTCACAGTCATGCCAAGGCACACTCCCACCCTCAGGGCTGCAGCAGTGCTATGATCGCTCCAGCTGGGAAAGCAGTCGCACATGTGCTCTGGGCTGCCTGGGGTCCACAGGGTGCTCACCTATCTCCACCACCTCCTCAGGGGGTAGTCCCTCCATCTTCAGATGTCTAGCTGCAAGGGTCTCTCAGGCATCCTGATGTGCTGTGTGGGTATCCTCTGCTGATCAATGAATGTCCTTTTAGTTGTAGTTCGAAGGGGGAGAGACAAAGGGAAAAGCTCACTCCACCATGTTGCTGATGTCACTCTGATCTTCATCCTTTTAAATTTACTGAGACTTATTCTATGACCCAGAATATAATCAATTTTGGTAGATGGTCTATGTGTACTTGAAAAGAATGTGTATTATTGAGTGTGTTCTATCAATGTCATCAGGGAATGTTGGTTGACCTTGTTCACATCTTCTGTATCCTTACTGATTTTCTTTCCACTTGTTCTATAATATTTTGAAATAGAGGTGCTTAAATCTCCAACAATAATTGTGAACTGTCCATTTCTCCTTTCAGTTCTGTCAATTTTTGCTTCACATATACTTTAAAGCTTTGATATTAGGTGAATAAACATTTAGTAGTATTATATCCTGTTCATGAATTGACCCCTTTATCATTATGAAGTTCTTTTCTTTATGCCTGGTAATATTCCTTCCTCTGAAATCTGGTTTTCTGATATAATAAATGCACTCCAGCTTTCATTTGATTAATATTAGCAGACTTCCCTATCATCAACATCCTGCACCAGAGTGGTACATTTGTTACAATTGATGAACCAACATCAACACATTGACAGATGATAAGATCATTCAAAGTCCATAAGTTACATTAGGGTTCACTCTTGTATGGGTTTTGACAAATGTATGATGACGTATCCATCACTATGGTATCATACAGAGTAGTTTCATTGTCCTAAAAATCCCCAGTGCTCCACCTAATCATCATTCCCTTCACCTAAACCCCTAATCTTTTTAATGTCTCTCTAGTTTTGCCTTTTCCAGAATGTCATATAGTTGGAATCATACAGTAGGTAGCTTTTCCAGGCTGGCTTCCTTCATTTAGTAATATGCATTTAAGGTTCTTCCATGTCTTTTCACAGCTTGGTAGCTCATTTCTTTTTTTGTGCTGAATAATATCCCATTGTCTGGATGTACCACAGTTTATTTATCCATTCACTTACGGAGGGACTCTTGGTTGCTTCCAGGTTTTGGCAGTTATGAATAAAGCCACTATAAACATCCATGTGCAGGTTTTTGTGTGGACATGTTTCAAACTCATTTGGATAAATACCAAAGAGCATGATTGCTGGATTATATAGTAAGAGTATGTTTAGTTTTGTAAGAAACTGCCAACCCGTCTTCCAAAGTTGCTGTACCATTTTGAATCCCCACCAGCAATGAAGGAGAGTTCTTGCTGCTCCACAAACTTGACAGCATTTGATGTCAGTGTTTTGGATTTTCTCCATTCTGATAGGTGTATAGTGACACTTCATTGTTGTTTTCATCTTTTTAACTTGTCTTTGTCAAATTTAAAGTGAGTTTCTTACAGACAACATATAGTTGGGGCTTGCTTTTTTAGCTATTCTGACAATCTCTGCCTTTAAATATAAATTTACATTTAATGTGATCATCTATAGAGTTGAGTTTAAATTCACAATCTTGCTATTTCTTTTCTATTTTTTCCTTTTTTCCTCTTTCCTGCCTTCTTTTTGATGAAATATTTTGTATGATTCCATTTAATCTTCATTATTGTCTTATTAGCTATACCTCTTTTTTTTCTTTAGTGGCTGCTTTAGCGTTTGCAGTATACATCTTATAACTTACCACAATCTACCGTCAACTAATATCATATCACTTCATGCATTTTATAGGGACTTACAACAGTATACTTTCATTCCCTTCTACCAGTCTTGTACGGTTGTCATACATTTTACTTCTATATATGCTATAATCCCCACAATACGTTTTTAACATTTTGGATGTTTTTCATTCCTTTGTGTAGATCCAAATTTCTATCTTTCAGCTTTTGTAAAAATTATTTTGCTTTTATTTTTGAAAGATATTTTTGGTAAATACAAATTCTAGGTTGATAGTTTTTTTCCAGCCATTAGTTCTTAAAATTCTTTTCCTGTTACCTCTTTCTCTCCTCTCCTTCTGGGTCTCTAAGTACATGTATTAGGCCACTTGATATTCTCACTGCTTCCTGATGCTCTGCTCATTTTTTTTCAATCTTTTTTCTATTTTTCAATTTGGATAATTTCTTATTGCTATGTTTTAAAATTTACTTTACTTCTGCAGTGTCTAATCAGTTAAACTCATCTAATGTATTTTTCATTTCTCCAGAATTTTGATTTGGGGTTTTAAGACTTTATCTTCCATTCTTTCTTATTTTTTTTCCTCTACCGTTCTGTACATACACAGAATATTTATAATAGTTCTATTAATATACTTTTTTACTAGTTCCACCATTGGTTTCATTTCTGGTGCTGTTTCTATTTTTTTTTTCTGGTTAAGGGTTGTAATTTCCTGCTTCTTTGCATACTTGATCATTTTTTATTGGATGCTAGACATGGTGATTTTTTTTATTGTTGGTTACTAGATTTTGTTGTATTCCTTTAACTAGTGATAGATTAGGTTCAGTCATGCAACTAACTTAGCTGGAATCAGTTTGATCCTTTTCCAGCTTACTGCAATAGTAAGTAAACACAAACTATTCCCAGCTCCCTTGTGAGCTCATAGGATTGTTCTGCTACTTCATCATGGATGGAAGTGAAAGTATGAGAGCATTATTTTTAGCATGTAAAAAGAATGAATCTCCTAAGCCAAATGTGCCTCTGCTAGAAGAGAATTATGGTATAATTACTCTTGTAGAGAGGTGACTAACAGGGGAAAGGCTATGGGCTATGATATAAATGTACTCTTGAATTAAAAGCATTAACAAGCTGCCACTAAAAAATTGCAGCCTGTTTTCCTGGAATTGTTAATTAGGGGAAAATATTGGTGCCATCATGTAATGTCAGTCAGAATTGATGCACAGAGGGAACAGATTGCTTTTGTAATTATTTTTACTCATGATTAGGAGGCTCAAGGTTAGGAGAGTTGAGTTTACCATAACCTACTGGGAGTATGCTGTATAGTAAAAGATTGCATAGATAGTGCAAAAAATCCATGAGAAAATACTGAAATAACCCCAAGGACTGGAAACATATCCTTAGCATCATATATTTTGTAATTTCAGGGCATCAAATCGACTTCTAGGCACTCTTTCTACCAGGGTCCAGAGTTCTATGTGTGAACTCTGGCTGATCTTCACCATGTTGAAGAACTCTCATGGTGGAGAATTTGGGAAATGCTGCTACTGTGGATCTTTCTTGTTGGCTAGAATAGTCCTGTGAATAATCCAGAATATTTAGCTTCCCATGCAGAAAAACCTAATGGCTGTGGGATTCTGAATGAAATTAGACTCATAAACCTATGCTAATGTTTTTAGTTTAGCCTAGAGTTCTGAAGGTTACTTTTGTCACAACTCACACTCCATCTACTTAGGGATTTGTTAGTTCTGACTCGTTATACTACGGCTGGGGTGAAACTATACTATTCTCTTCATGAGACCAGATGAGGAGACTCTGAGAAGACATTTGCTCTTTAGTATAAGAGGCTATTCAGTATGTTCATTTCTCTGTAAGGAAAAGTAGACAAAAGGATGAATGCCCACAGTTATCTGAATCTATTAAAATATCCCTCCCTTTCCTATTACATATTTGTGTGAGGCCAGATTTTCTTCAACCAAACCAAATCAAACCAAACACAAAACAAAATAAACAAGATACAACACATTGCATGCAGAAGTGGATATGAAATTCTAGTTTTCTTCTATTTGGCCAGATATTAAGGATTTGCCAAAATTTAAAATAATGCACTTTGCTCACTAATTTTTGTTTTTGGAAATATAGTTTTCATAAAAATAAACACAAAATGGATTTGTTAATAAAATTTAAAAAATTGTTTTAATTTCTACTATGGTAAATATCAACTGGTATCTCACAAAGTACTTTTAGGAGTCCAGAGGGGTCTTGTGACCAAAAAGCTTGAGAACTGATGACCTAGGTAAATGCTGTGTAAATGCTCAAGTGACAGTCCCTGGCACAGCACATGTACTCACTAAGTGTGTGCTTGCTGAGTCCATGGATAGGTAAGTGTGAATCACCCAAGGAGCTGGAAACTATGTCCACAGGACATAGTTCAGACAATTCATCTGCTTCTGAAAAATCCACTTATAATACTGGACTTTTTCAAGACCATCCACACCCTCCTTAGAAAATAAGCAAGCAAGCAAATAAACAGTGTTAGGAACTACATAAAGAGTAGTTCCACAACCTAGACAATATGGAAAGGGTGTCAAGAAAATAATAAAAGGTTAATTCAGGAAAGGGTTTTTAAAACTTCTTATATTCAAATACTAATGGCTTTAAAATTAAGAGGTGGTGTTTCTAAAAAACCTAAAGCTACACTTGTGTACCCATATGGCCTCAAGGTTGCTAGTAATTAAAGGAAATTTGGAGGGGTGGGGGGGGAAGTGTTATGATATCCAGTACATACAGTGGATATGATACTGGATATGATATCCAGTAAATACATGACTCTGAAAAAGTCATGACAGTGTAAAAGTATTATTAAAAAGTGAGGAACCACTCATTAAGAAAAATGGCAAGGCAGGCCACAGACTAGGTAAAAACACTCATGACAAATATATCTGACAAAGAACTTGTATGCAGAATATCTAAAGAATTCCTAGGGGCCAGCCCGGTGGCGCAGCAGTTAAGTCTGCGCTTGGCAGCCCAGGGTTCACGAGTTCGGATCCCGGGCGCCTGCCGATGCACTGCTTGTCAGCCATGCCGTGGCGGCGTCCCATATAAAGTAGAGGAAGAGGGGTACGGATGTTAGCCCAGGGCCAGTCTTCCTCAGCAAAAAGAGGAGGATTGGCAACGGATGTTAGCTCAGGGATGGTCTTCCTCACCAAAAAAAAAAAATTCCTACAAAACAATAATAAAAAGACAACCCAATAAAAAATGAGCAAAACACTTGAGGACATTTCAGAGATGTATAAATGGCCAACAAGCATATGAAAAGGTATGTTCAACCTCATTAGTCATCAGAGAAATGCAAATTAAAAGCACAATAAGATACCACTACACATCCACGAAAATTGCTAAAATTGAAGACTGACAATACCAAATACTGATGAAGATTCAGAGCAACTGGACCTCTCATAGGTTACCAGTAGGGGTATAAAATGGCACCACCACTTTGGAGAATTGTCAGTTTCTAATGAAGTTAAACATACATCTACATTCTATGACCTGCCTAGGAACTGTACTCCCAGGTATGTACCCAAGAGAAATGAAAGAATGTCCACAAAAAAGAGACTTGCATGTTCATAGCAGTTTTATTCACAATAGCCCCAAACTGGAAGCAATCCAAATGTGTACCAACAAGAGAATGAATAAACAAGTTTGTACAATATACTTCTACTCACTTAGCAAAAAGGGAACATATTACTGACATATGTAACATAGATGAATTACAGAACCTTCTGTTGAGAGAAAAAAGGCAGACACAAACAGCATATACTGTTTGATTGCATTTCTATGAAGTTCAAGAACAGGTATAAGTAATATATGGAAATGGGAGGGTAGGGAGTAGTGATGAAAAGGGGCATGAGGGAACTTGCCGGGGTGATGGGAATGTTTTATACCTTGATTTGGGCAATGATAATGTGAGTGCATACATTTGTCAGGACTTCTCAAACTGCCTACTTAAGATCTGGGTACTTTTACTGGACACAAATCAACACAGCTCAAAAAAACTGAGAAGGGTACTGATGTTCTTTTATCGTGAGTGATGGACACATAGGTAGTGTTTCATATATAATCTTAAATTCTGTGTAACTAATCCACCTAATAAAACTGAATCTCCATGCAAGCCGACTGTTTATCTTTAGGTAAATAATTTTACATGCTATTTTCTTATGCACATGTATAAAAAATTTACATTATTTGCACATATTATATAGCATTTAACATTTAATCACTGGAAAAACCTTTCTAGGTGTATTTTTCAATGTTTTCATGCTAATGCTTATAACTCTAGATGTTTTTAAGCCATTTTATTAATGAAATTGTTTACTATTTGCTTCAGTTTCTTCTAGGAGTCCTGGTTTTACTGACTGGAAATATTTTGGATAACTACTTCTGTGGAGGCTTTGTACCTCCATTTTATATACAAAGGAGACTACAGTCCCAAGAAGCCAATAAGAAAATGAATTACAAGATATTTTAATCAATTAAACGTCACACAAGCTTTTCCAAAGATTAGTATCTGTTGTGAAAATCCTTTTTGCTTAAATGTTTGAAAAGGGTTTTTAAAAAAAATTGTGAAAATGCTTTAAAATATAAGACTATCTCATGAGCTTTGTCAAACTTAAAAACAGCCAATTATTTTACCAGCAAAACAAATTTATGTGGGAATAGCCAAAGAATTGCAATTTGGGATGTGAATGCTATGGCAGACCACAGGCAAATCTTTCAACAATCAAAGGAGAGAAAAAGGAGGAAACCAGGAGGGGTTGTTTTGAATGAAGGTCCACTAGAGAAAGCAAGAGCTCAGGGTGGTGATGGTTTCTCCCTGGCTGAGTTGCTGGGTTAGTCAATTGCCTTTTGGTATGCAATGTACATTTCTTTTTGTGATTGACAATTCTTTCCTGTTGACTTCTTTTGTTGGGGTCTGTAACTATCTGTAATTCATCTCAAGTGGTACTGCGTGGGAGCTCCCCCTTCTGGCCTCCTGGATCTATTTTAAATAAGGTTTCCCTTTACTAATTTTCATAGTTTAAATAGTCAATTTCCTCCCTATACAGTTTTGGGTTTTAATGTGTCAGGATATCAGATAGAGAATAAAAAATATTGCTAACTTTTTGGATAACTAAGAAAATACATATGTACTCAATTTCTAGAATCTGTATAATAATTAAATCCATGAAAATGAGCTTCATGGGGTCTTTGAGATTTTTGTGAAGTTTACAGCATGTCTATTACTTAAAACTCATTTTTGAGATCTCATTACTGAATAAACCTGAATTTGAAAAGCTAATTCTTCAGAGGCTGTTTGTTTCCCCAAAATGAATATTTCTGCAATTTTGCTAGCTGCCCAGGTTAACATTGGTGTTTTGCTTAGAGTCATATAGGAGTGGAAAATAAAAAAGTATTCAGCACACATTTCACTCATTTTTTCTATAAAAATATAACTCTTTATTAAATAACATGCACAAATATCAACTAGTCATTTATTAAACAGATATGATTTAGAACAAGATTTAAAGAAATACAAATCCTTAGGTACAATTTAGTATCTTGTTCATGATATCTGAATAGTTCAAAATCACTGATTAAACTAACCATTCTTTCTCTTTCAGAATCCTAAATCTTTTAAAACATATGCCCCATTCCAAATTTTCTTCTAGCATTTCAGAGCTTCAGAATATCTTTAATATCAAAAGCCCTTAACTACTTACTTAAGCATAAATTCCCACCGAGAAAGCATTCACTTTTCTCTGAAGCTATCCCAATTAGCTTTGAGTCACTTTACAAAGGAAATCTGCAGAAGCAGAACCGTGGCAGAGGCTCCAGCAACTTGAGGTACCATTGAAGAGGGTGAGAACTGTGTTAGTATTAAAAAGCTGGGATGACTAAAAAAGCCAGATTACTGCTTGCTTGCTTCTTCTCTTCTGCAGCTGGTTCTGTTAGTCCCAAAAGTGATTTTTCGCCCCCTTCTCTGGCTGGACAAAATGCTGTATAAACTTACCCCTCTCATTATTTTCTGACTTCAATGTTCAATAATCTGTTTTCTTATTTTTAGGCAGAATTATAAACAAAATTTGCATTAAGATTTTCATATTAAAAAGTATTGCTTTTATAAATTAGCTTTTAATGTTCCTAGCCTTAATAAACAACTTCAACAAAACCAGTGCTTCAAAATCTACCCTGCCTTTCTTGGCCCCATTTATCCAATAAAAAAGGCCAAAATCTCTCATCTAAATGTCTAAAGACTACTACATCCAACCTTTATAATAAAGTCCTTGCACTGTGTAGTTTTTACACGTGCTGCTTTATTGCGCATGCCAAGTATAGTATGAATTAAAATATAAACTGACGTAAAAATTCAAAAATCCCTAAGCTTAATATATACCTTTGCACTCAAAAACTTCAATTTTTACATTCTCTCCCATTAGCTGGTATTTCCAACTTGCAAGCTGAATTTAAATTTACAGCATGTCTGTAATATATTCTTTTAACAATCCTCATATAGTCTTTTTATTTTTCTGTATCAGAATAAAAAACATCCAGTATTATTTTATTACTCAACAAAGTATTATGGAAAGTTCTTATGATCAATTTTACATATAACCTAATTTTCCTTTCAAAAATGTTTAATAAGTTTACCAGTAGGTTTAAGATCTGAAATATACCTTAATATTTAATCTACATCACATTATAGGAGAAACTGGACTTTAAGTATATTGCTAATTATTTTACTAAAAACAGCATACCAAATCTTGTTTTAATTATAAAATTCTGAAAATTATGTTTTGCATCTTGATACAAGGAAAAAATACAACATATTAATCAACTTTTCATAAACATTGCAGAGATTGATCGGAATATGCCTGTTTCTTTTACTTATTTTGAGTACCAAATATCTTTTTTGATTTGAATACTTAGTTTTTATTTTAAAAGTGCAAAAGTTATTAAGCTTAAAACATTATATTTAAGCAATGTAAAAAAGTTTTACAATGATTTAACATGACCAATAAAATTTATTAAACATATTTACATATATTCACAGATTCTTTCATACTTGAGTATTAAAATAGACATTTACAATTTCAGAATTTTCATTCAAAGGCATTTTGGGGAGGGGGAATAGGCTCTACTGTGAGAAGAGAAGAGCTGTTTCTTTGTGTGACTATTCGGAATAATACGTCCAACATAGTAAGTCACAGGTACTGTCCCAGGAGACTAGCATGGAACACCTCACATTACTTTAAGCATCACTCATGGAAAGAGTTAACTTATAGGAAGCATGCAATACAACTAAGTCACAATCGTTACAGTTAGGATGATGAAAACAAGCTAACTCAAACACATGCATGCCTTATTTAAACATTCTGCTATCTGAATACACTACTACACTTCATACAAACTACAACTTTGGTCCAAGAAAACATTAGACAAAACAGTTTTACAATTATTTCTTTGTACATGTTTTGACTACCAATCCCTTTGTATACATTTTGACCATTAATTACAAGATTTACATCTGCACAATATGTATAAAATAAGTTATTAAAAAGGAAGACAATATTAAAACTTCTGAAAAGAAAACTGTACAATTAATTTACAGATATGATAAACTGAAGAAATTTTGTGCCAAGTTTTTCTTCCACTTTAGAAACTATTTGCTAGGAATTGAACCTTTTAGTTTACTGATATATTTTAATAGAACTTGACAGAGATTTGAATACTAGTGGTTATCTTGTTACTTAGAGTGCTAACAACTTCCAGCGCTGTTAGCAGATTCTCAACTTTTAAAATATCTACCACAGCCTGCCAAAACGCTCTAATGCAACAGTTACCTTTCACCAATATAAATAATAGTTTTCAGTTAGAAACTGTTTGGATCTAAGATCCAAAATAATTCTTTTCATTTTTTATAAAATGACAGTGTTTACTACATAACCAACTTTAGCTGAACTTTACTTGCAATTGTAAAGGCATAGTATCAGTATTTTTGTCAAAAGGCAGTATTCCACAGTATAACACTCTTGAGCCTCATGAGTTTAAGACCGCACCACCAGGAAGAAATGGCTGCTATATAGGAGTCAATTCAAAGTCGTCATTAACATCAACAAGGGGAACATAAAACTCCTGGATTTCATAAATGCTGATAGATTTATAGGTGGCAGGATCAAGTTCCTGGAGTTTGAGCTGCCATTCTAATCTCTGGACGGCATTTAAAGCTGCAGCTTCATGTTGTTGCCTCATTAAAAGACAGGTCTATTTAAAAGAAGAGAAGAGTAATTGATTTTTCTATTAAATTTGCTTTGTTTAAAAATTAATCTCATCCATAGTTTCTTTAGGGATGAAGATGGATATATTAGGGGCATAAAAAGTTTTTGAATCACACAACCATTTCTGCTTTACCCTGTTTGTATCCATATGCCAACTATTTCCGAGTCTGCAACTTCACACTCATCTTATCTTACAGAATTTAATTTGAAACTGTTCTTTCAAATAATGACATTTCAAAAGAATCATGAAAATCTCAGAAGAGATTTTTGAAATGATTCAAAATTTCACAAATAATTTTCTTTATAGATTATTTGCAAAATATATTCTCCTTCTCTTATTGTTCTCCCATTCTTTCATATGTTAGAACTATAACCAGACTTATATATTGGACAATGAGCATGAAGATTTCCATTAGCAACTGCTTTTTCTGTGGTAGTTTCACCCTTTATATGACATTGGTTATATAAAAATAGACTTGTGGTCTTTATTTTCCTTTTCCTTCCAATTGAGGCCTGGCATAAGAATTCATGACTAACCAATATTTCCTTTCCTAATTATTCCTAATATAGCTACAATTTCTATTTATGAAGGGGGAAGCATCCGTTTAAACTGAACTTCTAAAAATACATACCTTTAGTTTGTCAAATTTATCATCCACATCTTGTAACCAAGACATGAATTGTCTTGCATTAAAGCGATCCCTTACAGAAGTTTTACTGTCATCAGACTGAAAGAGAACATTAAAAGTAGTTGAATATTATAAAATACAAAACCCTACTTTAAAATCTATACGTCATTATATCTTTTTATGGTATATTTCACTTTTTAAGGAATGATGGAAATATATTTCAAAAAAAGAAAAAATATAATTTGAATATTTAAAAAATTTGATAAAGTGTTTCTTTCCATATTGAATAGACAAATTAGTTATTAGAATTCTTAGAATGCTGGGTTTAGTTATTAAATAGAATTCTACTCTTCTGTGAGTCAAGGATGTTTCTCAAAAAGGCACGTCATATGAAGTATTATGCCTGTGACATTCTTATTAAAATATAATTGATTTTATATTTAATTTTAATGTTAAAGTTTACTACATGGAGGGAGAAAAAGTGTTAAAGGGGGACACAGGCCTTTGAAGCCAACATTTTTTCCAGGACCAATATTTTGGAATGCTCATAAAAAAATTCTAAATTACCTCTTAAGAATACCTGTTTTGGGGGGCCGCCCAGTGGCGCAGCGGTTTAGTTCGCGCTTGGCAGCCCGGGGTTCGCGAGTTCGGATCCCGGGTGCCCACCGACGAACTGCCTGTCAGCCATGCCGTGGCGGCGTCCCATATAAAGAGGAGGAAGATGAGCACGGATGTTAGCCCAGGGCCAGTCTTCCTCAGCAAAAAGGGGAGGATTGGCAACGGATGTTAGCTCAGGGCTGGTCTTCCCCACAAAAAAAAAAAAAAAAAAAAAAGAATACCTGTTTTGGAATTAAGATAGGTTATATTCGAATATCAGCTTTGTATCTTACTGCGTAATCCTGAACTAATTATGTACTCTCAATTTTCCATCTATTAAATGGGATCAGAGTATCTCTTTTAATCTTGTCTTAAGAATCAGGAATCCCTACAGCCCTCCTCATAATGCACACAGGAAGACAGCCCAATGAGCAGTTGCTGTAACTATCACCACTACTATCCCACTATTACCACCAGTGCCATCAAAGTGACAGCCAGCCTTCAGGTAGCCCCACAATCACACCACTCACATTTTTAGCCATTATCATTTCCTCCTTGGTCCTCAAGTAAGATGCTTTGACTATTTTAAATTTTATTGTTGAATTTTTTTTAATATTGCAAGTTTATTTTGAAAAAGAAGAGGTATGATAAGGGAGTAGGCTAATGGATGATTCAAACCCCTACCCAGGAAAGGCAGATTTGTGTATTTTCTTTTTCCTTAGTCCCTCAGAGCTATTCTCATATGAAACAAGCCTGCTACTCAGCTGAGAGACCCACTCTAAAGCCAGCTACAAAAGGATGAGTAACAGTTCCACAGTTTTCCTTAACAGAATGACCAAGCCCTTCTGCCCTTTAATTATTAGGCCGATTGTGGCCTGATCCTCTTTCGTCTTTGATTTGGGGATCCACTCGGAGGGTTTACTGGGAAAATTCACTTATTTTTGAAATTCTCTTTCACTCATCTGGGGCTACAGATTCCTCAACACTGCTATATTTCACTATCAATATGTTTTCATCTGTCTTTTATCAGAAATGTCTTCTTTTTCTTTTGTGAGGAAGATTAGCTCTGGGCTAACATCTGTGCCCATCTTCCTCTACTTTAGATGGGATGCTGCCACAGCATGGCTTGATAAGCAGGGTGTAGGTTCAAGCCCGGGATCCGAACCTGCGAACCCTGGGCTGCTGAAGTGGAACATGCAAATTTAACCATAAGCCACAGGGCTGGCCCCCAGAAATGTCTTAATGTTTTGGTCCAGTGGCTTTCCATCTCAATTTCCTGCTCTACTATGGATTTACTTTTTTTTTTTTTTTTACATGTTTTTTGTCATTTCAATGAGTTTTGGGAGGAAACAAAAATAAACAGGAGACTTTCCTTGTAGCCTACTTTATATTGGTCTAAAACTGATTTCATTACTCTATAACTGCATGAAACTTAAAAAGACCTCAAGATATCACATGGTCTAGTCCAGCCTTCAGCACCATGGCTAAACTATTCATTTCAGTTATTAAAAACCATTCATTCTTCTCTTTAAAATCTCTAAAGTTGGAAATTATGGAAAGTCCCTCAGTGGCCTTTCCAGTGTCTATTTCCTTAGAGTCAAATAGTTTTTTCTTAATGTCCAATTATTCATTTTAATAGCCTTTTCACATATCTCTGAATACTTTCATTTCAATAAAACAGTTGGTGGCTTAAGAGAATTTGAAGTCTACTGATGTAGTTTAATCTCCTTTTTTTACAGATGAGAAAAATAAAGCCCAGAAAGAACTAAATAAGTAACTTTCTCTGTAATATACCCTTATCTCTATATCCTTTGTGCTTCTAGTTTGTCTGATTTTAAAAAGTATTTCTTAGCCTTATTTTGTGATAATCCTTCATTGTCTGTGTTTATATTCTCTTTTGGTGAGGAAGATTGGCCCTGAGCCAACAACCACTGACAATCTTCCCTTTTTACTTGAGGAAAATTGTCCCTGAGCTAACATCTGTGCCAATCTTCTTCTATTTTGTATTTGGGATGCTGCTACAGCATGGCTTGATGTCCAGTGTGTAGGTCTGTGCACAGGATCTGAAACTGTGAGCCCCAGGCCACCAAAGTGGAGTGTGCAAACTTAATCACTATGCCACGGGGCTGGCCCCTATGTTTATACTTCTTAATCATTATATTTTCTCTTATGACCAATGAATTTCATTCTGGTTTGTGAGGCACAAAATTCTGACAACTGACATTCTGGTTCTGAATTCATGTAATTTATGTGTGGCAGTAAACTCTATTCAAGAGATAGCTACAGTTTTTCACAATTATATTAATTTATTCCAACAACATCCAAGATCAAAACAAAAGCCTGGCCTTATTTTAGCACTGGCACAACCCAGAGGTTCAATCTGCCTGTACTGTTTTCCTGCTTACAGTAGCTTTCTGGTTGCTTGAAGGTCAGAACTGAATCTATAAACATCCAGTTTAGAAACAAATTACGTCATCTATAAGTGCACTATCCTAAACATATCTGTTTGGTAATTATCTGGTTTTGTAATATAAACCTATGTTTAGAGAACTTTAGAAAACAGAAGATCAGGTGATCTGCAAGTACTTTAGTCTGAAAGAGTTGTTTTTCTCGAGTTTTATTGATTGTTGAATTCAAGTTTCTTCTATGGAAATAGAGTTCAACAACACCGATGCCATATTTAAGAGCATTCTAACTGCATCACTGAGCACTTTACCTGAGCGTCCAGTGGCACACTGTACACTTCTGCATCCAGGAAAACAGTGCACGCACTAAACGGCAGTGTTTGATTTGCCAACGTTCTTGCAGCTCTGTAGTGAACACGCAGAACTTCCTGTTCATTGGATACAATGAGTTTTTCCTAGTTGAACAAAGAATTTAAAAAAAAAATCAAGTCTTCAACCACTTGTTTTTTAAGTAAAATAAAATCACTTAAAATGTGCTAAAGAACCTGAATCTCAGAGTAGTTTTCTTCTTCACAGTAAGCTTGAGAAATTTGAGAACTCTTAGTGTTCTAAAAAAATTATCTTTCAAACTGTTCAGTGGTGGCTTTTAGTATATTCACCAAGATGTTCAACCACTACCACTAACTGCGGAACATTCTTGTCACTCCAAGAAGAAACCCCCTAACCATCAGCAGTCACGCCCGTTTCTTCTCTTCCCCTGGCAACCACTACTCTACTTTTT
This sequence comes from Tapirus indicus, assembly GCA_031878705.1. Classification (NCBI taxonomy): domain Eukaryota; kingdom Metazoa; phylum Chordata; class Mammalia; order Perissodactyla; family Tapiridae; genus Tapirus; species Tapirus indicus. The sequence continues at coordinate 59,130,253 of CM062917.1, forward strand.
GTCTCTATGGATTTACCTATTCTGAACATTTCATAGAAATGGAATCATACAGTAAGTGGTCTTTCATGACTGGCTTCTTTCATGTTGCATATTTTCAAGGTTCATCTGTATTGGAGCACGTATCAGTACTTCATTCCTTTTTATGGCTGAATAATATCCCACTGTATGAATATACCACATTTTATTTATCAGTTGATGGTCTCATCAGCTGATGGTCTTTTGGGTTGTTTCCACCTTTGGGCTATCATGAATAATGCTGCTATGAATATTCATGCTTAAGTTTTTCTTTGGATGTGTGAAAATTAATATAGAGAAACCTCATTTAAAATGGAGTCAGGAGGCCAGAAGGGGGAGCTTCCATATAGTACCACTCAAGGCCAATTATAGAAAAGATAGTCAATTACAACTACAACAGAAGTCCTCAACAGGAAAGAACTGTCAGTTACAGAAAGAAATGTACATTGCATCTCAAACAGAAATCGACTAACCCAGCAACTCAGCCAATAAGAAACCATCACCATCCTGAATATTTCACTTTGGATCATCCTCCTTAATGTTGTATCTTTGAACTTCTAGAGCAGAGCCTCTCAAATAACGTCTTCTGAGAATGGGTTATGTGTGTCCCAAAGTACTGCTTCCTCTTGGTTCTTGAGGCAGCAGAGTGGGGCATGACGTAGTTCTGAGGTAAAAGCCAGGGGCTCTGGCTGCAAGTTATGCTCCTTCATTTAGTATAGCATGCAAATGTTATCATTTTCTATGGGAAAAATGACCCTAGAACAGAGGTTCTTAACCTGAGGTCCTCACATTCCCAAGAAGCCTATGGATACAATGAGAGGAGGGTCACTGGTGAACTTGGATGGGGAAAAAATTATGTCTTTATTTTCACTAACCTCCAACTGCCATTTCTTTCCATTATGAATGTAGGCCACAAACCACGGTAACATCACATGTATCTGTAACTTTGTTATCCACAGAAATTACAAATATTTGCAATTCATATTATAACTTGCAGATATTGCCCCCAAATTTTTATACTAATTTTTTCTTTAAAATTCCAATAGTTATTAGACCTGCTGCTATATGATACATGATTGCAGTTTTTCTGTGTAGAGACACTTGTGCAACATAGCCGGCCAACTATCAAGCAATTCCGCAGCTGGTAGTTTATTTAGCCACCAAATGGTAAAGTTGTCTGTTCTCATATTGGTCTAACATTTAAGTTGCTTTCTAGTATTATGCAATTCTAAATTATGTGTTGGTCAATATGTGAGGGATATTCAAGGATGTGAGTCAAGGATGACTCAAGGATGTGTCATTTTCGCAATCTGTTAAAGTTCTGCAAATCGCACAGTTCAAATGAGAGTTCTTACCTGTCTGTAAGGCGGCATAGCTGTGGCAACATAGACAGATGCATGGACAAATATACATCAAGTGGCTTCAAATGTGTCTGATGGCTGAAATAGCTACTGATGTGCTATACAATCTAAGCTCTTATTGCTAACATGGGTCGTGCGTAGTGTTGTAAGTTCTGTATCAGTGCTTCTTTGTAATGCTGTAAATTTATTTTATTCATTTAAAATCATTCTGAGAAAAGGTTTTATATTTACCAGATTGTTACAGGGATCCATGGCACAAAAAACGTTAAGAACCTCCTGTCCTAAGGAATCGATCATGTATGAAACAAAGAAATTGCATATAAGGTTTGGTTTGTATACGAGTATGTGTATATCTCTGTGAAAAAGGTTCATAACTTATAGCACATTTTCAGAAGTCTCTGACCCTCCCAAAAGATTAAAGTGTTATATTTTTGTCAATCCAAGTGAAATGACTTTTATGATTTTTATAAATTAGGTGGGTTTTTTTTCCCTGTCATTTCAGCTAAGACTAACCCACTGGAAACTGGAATACTAAAGCAGACCTATAATGACCAATAAGCACAGTCTTTTGTAAGTATTTTGCACTAAAGCCGTCAGTATGAAGCAACAATTCCAAAACTTGGAAATGCCAATGTCCAACTAGGAATTCACTGCTCTAGTTCAGCAAATTATCCTAAAACCGGCTTAAAAATTCTCCATCTAATTGCATAAACACAAGATAACAAAATCAAACCATTTCCCAAAATGGTTTTAAAGAAGGCAAATCCACTAATAAAAACCTGTAGGCTATTATAATTTATCATTAAAATACAGTTACTTTTAGCATAAATGTGAATTTAAACATTTCTTACCCTTTCAATACTGTGTTGCAACCGTAGTTTCATTCTTACAACTTCCTGTTGCCGAAAAAGCTCTTTGAGTGGATCTGACAGTGAAGGTGGTGGTGTAATCTAATTAAAAAATATTGTTAAAAATACTGGGTTTTATTTATAATAATGGTCTATTCTTAAAAAATTAAACCCTTTTAATGCATAACTTAATGAAAACATAAATTGCCATGTTCTCTGAATTAAATAACATAGTAACAATTATGACTGTTTGTTACTTCTCAGTCAGTTGCAACTGTTGGAAACAGCAGAGCATTCCAGCAAATTTAGATGTCTTAATTCTGAGGCCACAGCAAATTTCAAAAGCAAATTATGACTAAGGAAGTTATTTGCTACAGAGAGACACATGTGAGAGCATCAGTAAGTGATAGCACAGACAGGGAGGGAGGAGTCACAAAAAACAGAAGAGTACCCAGCCAACAGTCCTAAAGAGTATAGCAGTCTGAGTGTATCAGTATAGTAGTGAAGTCTCTTTGTAGATATGATAAAAATCAGACACTCAAGTGGTGAGTTTTACATTTAGTGAATTAAGTCTTGTATAAAAATAGAGGAAATTGTCTTCTAACAGATTTGTGGTTTTCAAACTACTTTATTACATGTGATAACCCACTGTCTATCCACATTCCAAAAAGCTTATGATTGGTTCCTCTTTAATTTAATTATTATAGTAGCCTGCGCTTCCTGGTAGATGCTGGAGGTTAAGGAGGCTGACTCAATCTATGCATGCACTCTGTTAATATAGAGACTTCCAAGTATGACAATAATTGTCTGTGATCCCTGAATATCCTCCCTCTAACCCTTGGAGTATCTATGTTTTCCCTAGTCTCATCCGAGCTCATAATTACTGTCAGTATTGTTAGGACAGAGTAAGATATCTCAATATGTTTTGGCACAGTATAACTTAGCAACTCTTCTGAAGGTGCGACAAGCAGACACTATGTGCTTCCTGACATGGTGCTACAGGAATTATTATACAACACAATATATGAAAAGCTCTTGCCAAAGAATCAAACCTGGATCTAATTAAGTCTCTATGTTGATAATCAGTAAACAGTTTACAGGAATTCTGGGAGACTGAAAAACATGTTAAATAACATCACAAGAGTTCAATCAGTTTAATCAATGTGGAAAATTCTACAGGACAAATAACTCACTGGGGCTATCCTTTTTCAGGCTTCTAATTGAAATAATACATTTGTTTGATTTCTGTGTCCTGTAAACTCCTTTAAATTTAACAAGAGTAACAGTAGAGTTTGGTGCTATTGTTTTAGCTTTGCAAAGTCATCATACAGGCCTCCTTCAAGAAGCACAGAGGAAGAATATCTACTTCTTTAAGACTGGGGTGTCAGAGAAAGCTTGAGAGGGTAATGCCTGAGCTGCATCTTAAAGGAAGAGCTAGAGTAAAGAGTTAAGAGAAATGAGTTGTGGGGAAAAAAAGAAAGAAAAAAGGGAGGGAGATAATTCCCAGAAGAGAGGATGGTATGATCAAATGCATGAAACAAAGTATGGTGTCTGGAGGCAACGACAAGCAGTCATGAGGTCCTGGAACATCAAATTTGAGGGAAGAAACGGTGGTATACGATGATGGAAGGATTAGCAAGGGCAAAGTAACCAAGATTTTAGTTTATTCTGTAAACCAGTTTTTCTTAAAGCATGTTTCACAGAACACTGGATCCATAAAGATGATTTACAGGAAGTGGTTCCAATAACAAGCTTGGAAAACATGGTGTATATGTAGTTATTTGGGTGTCTCACAATTAACAAATTAACTTTTAATGGTTCTGAGAAGTCCTGCAGTAAAGAAACTTATTTCTTTTTAGATTAATGGTGTTTCCCAAACTTATTTGACCATGAGCTACCTCCCCTCATTACTCCCCCCACCACCGGAGAAGGCATTTAATTAACACACTGTGCAACAGATATTACACATACCACATTAGGGTAAGTTTTGTATGCAGTGGGGAACCACTGAAAGGTCTTCCAGCTCAATGTTGTGTCTGGAGAAAAGATATTAGGGGGATAAGACTGTAGGCAAGGAATTAAAAAAGCAGATCACTGTTACACTGGTGTGAGATGAAGGAAGTAGAGGGGATGGGGTCCAAAAATACAAGTGACTGACTAAATAAGGATAAAAAAGAGGGAGAAGTTGAGTAGGACTTTGTAGGTCCTTCAGCATGACGATTGGATGGCTGGTAATAGAGACCACAGAAGAGGACAGGAGGAAAGAGAAGCTGGTTTTTGGGCAAGTTCAGTGCTGACATGTTGAGTTTGTGGAGCTTATGGACATCCAAGTAGAGCTATCCAGTTCTCAAAAAAGAAGCTGAGGAGAGAGGTTTTAGCAGAACACAAATTTGAGAATTCTCAACTTATATCAATGTCAGAGAAGTAGTAAAATCACCAAAGGAATATATGGAGACTTTTGAGGAAACTTTCCCTTTGCTGTTTTTCCTCATCTACCTTTAAGTAAATCATGCTTAGAGATTTTGTCTTTTAATGTCTGTAAGTCCCAGGAGTCTCTAGAATATAAAATCTCTTGACAGCTTCCCAGGGATGCTCTTTCTTATCATCAATCACTTTTGGAATCCCTCTGTAGGGTTTCTATGTGTTGGTACCAGCAACCACAGTAGACACCAGGTTGTGAAAAGTCTTTTTTTCTCCCCTTATTCATTTGATTTTTGAGAACTTGACCTGCAATCTTATTTTTCTTTTCTTGGTTTCCTTTGGAAAAATGGCAGCATTCTGGTTAAATTATGAGAAAAATGTTTGATAGAAGACTAAACACTTAAACTGACTTTGGAGACATTTCACCACATTTCTAATAGGTTTCATAACTAGATCTCATAAAAGTGAAGAGGCTACTTGGGTACAATGGCGGTTAGCTGACCGACAGGAGACAAATGGATACAATCATGCTGGAAAGTACACGCAATGTCAAGAGTGGTTTCTGTTATTCTGCTCTTTATTATTTCTTGAAACTAAGTTTTGAATGAATTCAGTCCAATAAACTCAAAAGCACAGCCTTTTATGAGCAAAAAAGGTGGAGGTTCACATATTAGCTCTAGTAAATAGAAAGCTTAAAGTCATTCTGAGCTGGATAAAATAATGGTAACCCCTTAAACCCATATAATGTTTTTAAGTTTTTAAAGGGTTATGACATACACTATTTCCTCTTGCTTTCAGGTAGGGTAGGCATTATTGTTTTACAGGTGTGAAAACTAAGGATCAGAGAAGCAAAGTGAATTATTCAAGATCACACAACTGATTTGCAGCAAAACCTAGATGAATTCATGTAAACTACTTGGAAACTGACTGCTCTTTATACCATATTGTGCCATGTGTTTCTCTGTTACTAATTCTCATCAAAAACAAACAACTCTCCACTACATCCAGAAATAATTCTCAACTCTGCTTATAGCCCCCTTTGAAATAGTACCTGATAGAACTAAATTCTAATTTAATCTAAGTATATCCCCAGAATTGCTGCAAGGGAATTAAAACTTGTATAGCATCATCTTTGTAGGAATATGAAAAGGTGATAGTAAACACAGGTACTCATAACACATACACAAATGTGTCATACTACATACACATACATACATATCAACAGGCAGATAGTGCTAAAAGAGCAATCTAACGTGGCTTATCAGAAATTGTTTTGTACAAAGTTCTAATTTCAATGTGTTTTTTATAGTTTTACCAGTTTTTCAAGCCTATGATACTACATATTTTAGTTAAAATTTCTTACACTTTAAGGGGAAATACAGGAAACAAGAAAACTATTAGCTTTATAATCTTTGAATCATTAACAAATTACTTTGCTGAAAGACTCTGAAAGAATGATAAATTTATTGATTATATTCTTTTAAATCTAGTACTACTGCTTATTATTAGGTAGGGTAATATCAAGATCTTCTGTCTTTTTTTTTTAATGAGGAAGATTAGCTGAGCTAACGTCCATTGCTAATCCTCCTTTTTGCTGAGGAAGACTGGCCCTGGGCTAACATCCGTGGCCATCTTCCTCTACTTTATATGAGACGCTGCCACAGCATGGCTTGACAAGCAGTGCATCAGCCTGTGCCTGGGGTTCCGACCCTGTGAACCCCGGGCTGCTGAACCAGATCGCGGGAACTTAACCTTTACGCCACTGGGCTGGCCTGATCCTCTGTCTTTTAAGATTTAAAAGGCACTAGCATCAGGTGAATTCTGTGGATGTGGAAAAAAAGAACCATCTTTCCTCTAACTTTTTGATCTTCCCTGGACCGGGCTTTGAAAGAAGGAACAAAGGCATAATGTAAAACAGCATAAAATTAGCCCAGGGACTATCATTTACAGTAGGGTAGTAACTACAGCCAAGCCTACAAAAGTATGGGAGGACCTTGCATGCACTGATGGGGACTTTGCTCTATAGAAAATTGGGAGTATCTAAAGATGTTAGCTGGGTACTCACATAATTAGATCTGCATTTTATGTAAGGAACCCAGACAATAAGGTTATTTTGACAGAAGAGATTAAACAAGAACCTATGACAGCTGTTCAGAATGTCTGTTCTGCTCATGTTTGATACACTTTTAGCATGATGCTTATTAGCACATAGTTATGAATTGTTTGCATTTGTAATATTTTGAATACAGGCATACCGCAGAGATACTGCGGGTTTGGTTCCAGACCACCATGATAAAGTGAGTATCACGATAAAGCGACTTACATAAATTTTTTGGTTTCCCAGTGCATATAAAAGTTATGTTTACACTAAACTGTAGTCTGTTAAGTGTGCAATAATAGCATTATGTCTAAAAAAACAATGTCCATACCTTAATTAAAAAGTACTTTACTGCTAAAAAATGCCAACCATCATCTGTGCCTTCAGTGAGTTGTAATCTTTTTGCTGGTGGGGGGGGTCTTGTAAAAATGCAATATCTGTGAAGCACAATAAAATGAGGTATGCTTGTATTTTATTATGCAATATTCACATGTGAGTGAGAAGTCTAAGGAGCTAATGAAGTCTTGCATGGCAGTGTTAAGAAAGAGAAGTGGAAAGGAAGTGAGATGAATCAACATGACTTAGTGACTGATGTGACAGGAGGGCAGAGGGGAAGAGGTGAAGGTTAAACTTTGGGTTCCCAGCCTGGGGAATCAGTTAGCAAATAATGATAGTAACTAAAGCAGAGATGGCAAAAAGAACACATTTGAGATAAATGGGTTTGGTATTGGATATAATGATTTTAAAGATATTGGGTACATTCAGGAAATGTCCAGAAGCAGCTAGAAACACAGTTATGGAAATCAGTGGGGTATTCAGGGCTGAAGATAAATTTGGGACTCATTTACAAGAGATAAACAGTGTCCCAGCCCTTCATCAGATTGTAGTGGAGAGGTAGAGGCAGACATAGCAACAGTTAACTGCAATGTCACAGGGGGGGTAAAGGGAAGACACAAGCAATTCTTCGATGAGATTTCAACAGAGGTGACATCACAGTTGAAACAAAGGTATGGAAGAGGATAGAAAAGGGGGCCTGGTGAGAACAACATTTCAGGCAGAGGGAATAGCACTGTCAAAGTACCAAAAGCAGAACAAGAGATTTCCATAAAAGAGTGAGTTCAGTTTGGCTGAAATATCGGATGAGTTTGGAAGTAGTGAGAAAATGAAACTGGAGGGGTAGATGGGAGTCAGACTGCAAAATGAATGGTTACGCTATGCTTAGATGTGGATTTTAAGCTGTAGGCAAGGGGAAGCCAGCTAATCACAGCTGAGATATTTAAATAGGGAAATAGCTTTTCATTGTTTTTAAAGGGACATAAATTTAACAACAAAAGAGAATGCTCCAGCAGAAAAAAACTAGGAGGAAAAAGACGTGAAAAAGTTGATGCAATGTTCTAAGTGAGGGATAATGAGGAGGGCCCTAGACCAAGGCAGTGGTAGAAGGTACAGATTCTGGAGAGAGTTCTAAGGTAGAATGGTTAGAATTTGGTGACTGATAGGCTTCTACTTTGGTGTCATCACTAATGAATAAAGATCTGTTGTTGAAGGAGTGAGGGATAAATCATTCCTTTTGGTCTGTGTGAAGCCTGAGGTCAGAGTGGATGCTGTGGTGCATGGTTAGACTCCCCCTTCAGGAAAAAGGCACTCACACCCAGCTCCTAGGAGTGTCACTGGGTGACAACTCTCACTGGAGTTCCTCTCTAGGAATTACATTTCAGGGAAGAGAATTGGCATGCCCAAGGTCATGTTCCTGCCCTGAGTGCAGGCTCCTTGGCAGAACAGCCACCCCACTCCAGAGCTCCTGTGGGTTCAGCTGAGGTCACTGTTGCAACTGCATTTCAGTTCAACTTCTTGCTCTGCCCAATTCTCTTCCTTCACACACTCACAGGTACTGTTCCTGACAGCACTCATCAGTAATCCTCTTGCACACAATCCCTTGTCAGCTTCCTGAGGAACCAAACCTATGACAAGTGTCTGAAGGTCATCTAGGTGATGATGCCCAGGAGACACCTACATTTGATTCAGGAGGTCGAAAGAGATGATACAGCTTTCCCCAAAAGAAAATTTTTCAGGACTAACTGGCACATGGAAGACTGCTGAAATCACAGAAATAGGTAAGACCACAATGACAAAAAGTTGACTGAAGACTTAATTCCTAGAGAACTCGGATGTTTAAAGGGTGGGTAGAGGAGTCATTAAAACAGAGAAAAAGATTAGTCAGTAGGACAAGGGAACCAGAAGAGAGCACCATCATGAAAGACTAGGGAGGGGAGAATTTTATGAAGAACAAGATGGTGAAATATCAAATGTGACAGAGATCAAGTAGAAAAAAAAGGAAGAGGCCAAGAATCTGGCAATTATGAGCTCAGTGGTGACCTTAGCCAGTGCCTAAGAGCTAAGGGATGAATAGGAAGTGATACAGAGGAAACATCAGGCACAGACTACACTCCAAGAGTGCAGCAGGTGAAGGAAAGAGAGAGGGTGAGCCTGACAAACTGGCACAGTCAGAGGATAACTTTTCTCTTCCCAGGATGATGAAGACCCAAATATGTTTGGAGTGGGTGGATAAGGGCCATTAGAGAGGGAAAACTGAAAAGTATCCTAGCAAGAAATGTTCTAATAGAGGAGGGTTCCAGAGAAGGCAGGAGGGAATGGGATCAAAAGCACATGTAAAGGAATTACCCTTCAAAGAAATAAAAACACACTTCCTTTGGGACAAAAGGAAAAGCAGGTAAGGAGAAAGAAGGTACTGTAAAACAGTGCTGTTCCATAAGGTAGCCACTAGTTACACACATGACTATTGAGCATTTACTGAAATGTGGCTAGTATGAATTGAGATGTACTGTAACCACGCTAGATTTCAAATACTCAGTACAAAAAAAAAAAAAAAAGAATATAGAATGTCTCATTATTGATTATATTTTGAAAGAATATTTTGGATATACTGGGTTAAATGAAATATTAAAATTAATTTCACCTGTTTCTTTTTACCTTTTATAATGTGGCTAACAGAAAATTTAAAACTATGTATGTGCCTTGCATTATATTTCTACCAGACAGCGTTATAGATGTATATACCAAGTGATGTTACTTACCGTGGGAATGCAAATCTTGCTTAAGGGGTTTCCATCCAGGAGATATGATCCATTAAAAGTCACATATTCATCATAATACTGAGGTGCTTGAGGAATAACACTACACAACAATTTGCGCTTTTCTTCAATTTTTTTCCTTATATGCAAGTATTCAAAATATGGATTTGCTCTCTCTGAACTGTATGGCTGAATCTCATCTAGTTTCAGAGAATCTACGATGGCTGCCAAAGACTGCTGAGTTTTCTCTTTTGCTTGTAGTAAAGAGGGACTCACTTGCACAGGCTGAGGTACACGTGACACTTTCCTTTTCCGTGGGTGGTGAATCTGAGCATCATCTTCTTCAGTTAATCTTATTCTGCCTCTAGGAGAAGAAGATTCACTGTCTTTTTCTGGCAATAGTGCACAGCTAGCCAGAATCTGTTTGCTTTGATTTGCCATTGTATTTGCTTTGTTTCTAGTCATCCTTTGAGGGATCTGGTTTTCAGTTTTATCATCTTCAGCATTTTCTTCTAACTCTACTTTAACTAACTGACCATATTTATGCATTTCTGGTTGAGCTGATTGTTGTGAATGGTTTTCCAGACTTGATAAAGTGCTTTGTTGTGATTCTTCATCTTCGACAGAAAGCACACACTTCTCACTTTCAGGACAATGTTTTGGATTATCTTCATTTAGTTTTCCTTTTGGCGTCCCTGCATTCACTTCACATAAATCAGAATCAGACTTATCATTCAAATGAGTTAAAACCAAGCTCTCCAGTTTGTTTTCTTTGTCATATGAAATAACCTGAATATCAGAAGTGCTGTTTTCAACCTCATGGCCACTGGAAGACTTATATGTTAGTTTGCTAAACGCATAAGGTAAATTTAGCTGGGAAGAGGCATCACTTCCGCTGAAGTCCTTTTCTGATGGTAATACAGGCAAAGGATTAGCCGTTTCAAAATTTGGTGATGCTTCTTGAATGGCACTTTCAGAGCACACCGGGACAAAAGCATTTGTCTTCTGAACATCTGTTAGGACAAAACTATTCTCCGTATCTTTTGTAGGTTCACTATCAGTATCTAAAACAGAATTGATAACTTGAACTGCATTCTTCTGTTGTAAAACACCCGGCTCTTGATTGACAACATATGACAAAGACACATGTTTAGAAATAGACTCAGCATCTGAAAGTGATTGGCTGTGGAAAGAGCAAGGTTGCTGTGAAGGCAGAAAGGATGCTGGATCCTGAGCACAAGAGTGTCCTGGAGGTTCAGTCTGGTGCAGGGATAAAAAATCAGTATTCTCTTCTTTCAGTATTTTGTTTTCAGACTTACAAAAACTCTGAACAGAAGAATCTTGATCAGGTGTACTAGAATTTGGGCAGATAAAGTCACTGGTGCCTAATGACTCCAGTCTATCAACAGGTATCCCCCATGGTTTATTTTGGATCACACCAACCTGATTAGATGGCTCTAAATGCACAGGACTGTCCATTAAAGTAACCATTGGAGCAGCACTCTTGATAACATTTATATCAGTTGAAATACATTTGCTGTTTACAGATCTAGTTGGAGAGACGGCAAAACTGGAATGTACGTTAGACACATTTGAAAGTTCTCTTTCAGGCACATTTGAGGATACCTCAGGTTTGGGAGAAGGACAAATATCTCTTGGCACAGCTAAGCCACCTTGATTGCTTTCTTCTGATATTGTCTGGAATTGTTTTGTATGTTCACAAATGACAGATGGCATGCTACATCTTCGAACTTCTACAGTTTGTCTCCCCTCATTTATAACTGGTTTAGCATCTTCTACAGAAGATGATCGGAGATGGGATATTGGAAGTCTGCTCGTATATGGCAGTTTAATCCGCTCTGGCAGTTCAGCCAGGCTATCTAACTCCCTTTCATGAAGGGCAGGAGATTTGGCAACTGGCAAAAAAGGTGACTGGGAAAAGGACATTTGGGAATCTGAACCTTCTAACATAAAGTCAGAGTCATATTCAACTGGAGGCCTTGGGGTTGTCACTGTAGTATGGCAGGAATCTTCTGAGCTAGCAACCGAAATCATGGATACAGATCTGGAGCTGAGACCCGGCTTTTCACTTTCTGATCTAGGAGATCTATTTAAGCTATTATCTGAAATGAAGGATGACTTCCCTAAATTCATTATATTTTTGGTGTCAACAGATTGTGATCTGTTACTTACATCTTTAGATTGTTTCTCCTTGGTATAAGCATCAGTCAACTCTGAACTCTTTGACCTAATAAGTTCTTTGTTTTTGGACTCAGCTAGTGCATGCTTTGTTTTTTCTTTATCTTTTACTTTAAGTTCTAAACAGTTACGATTTCTCAACCGTTCCTTTTCCTTTTGCTTTATTTTTTCCTTATGTTTTTTGTGCCACTGCTCTATTTCTAGGTCTTTAAGGCTTAGCATTCGTTCAAAACTTGTCTGCATTAAATCATCATTCACTAACCTCTTTTCTTTAGGTCGAGTATCTTTTGATGTTGGTGATGACTTAGGTTTAGGCTTATCTGCTTCAGATTTTAGTTTGAGTAAACTATTAAGTTGAATTTTATCCTTATGTTTGTCTCGTTCTTTGTATCTGTCTATATCTTTATCTTTTTTATCTTTTTCTTTTCCGTCAGGAGTTTTCAAAGGTTCATCTTTTGTTTTTTCTTTAAGGGATAAAGTTTTTTCATGTGGTTTACTACTGTCTGCTACACTTGACCTCTTCTCTTCCTGGAAGTGTTTGGAGTTAGTTATGTTTACACTTTCTTTATCTCTCGATTTTTCCTTTTTATCTACCTCCCTGTCTTTTTCTTTATTTTTGCTTTTTTCTGATTTAATATAGTCACTATTATCTGGCTGTTTGTTTTTTTTTTCCATCAAATGCTTTTCTTTGTTTTCTGCTAGATGCCTCTCTTTTTCAGTTTTTTCTTTGTCATGTTTTCTATCCATCTTTTCTCTACTTCTCTCTCTGTCATCAGTTTTTTTAATAGTAGTAATATTTTTTATCTTTTCACCTTCTTTATGTGTGTGATGTGAATATGGCTTGTCTTTTTCTTTTATTTTGTCAACACATTCACTAAGATCTAATTTGTCTTTCTCTGACTTATGCTCATGTTTTATTTTCTTCTCTTTTTCAGAATTTTTTCTTTCAGTCTTCTCAAAGTCCTTTTCTTTAGTTTGAAATCGTTTCTCAGATTTTTCCTTACTTTCTTTTATATGCTTTTCTTGTTTTTCAATTTCTATTTCCTTTTCCATTGAATGTAACCCTATAGATTCCTCACTAGCACTCACACCTAAAGAACTGAATTCTGTTTCTTTATCTAGGGGCACATTCTCTCTTTCTTCTTTTAAATCTTTTATTTTTTCCTCCCTAAAAGACTTCTCACTTTCCTTTTTAATCTTTTCTCGTTCTTCTTTAAAGTTCCTCTCTTTTGAGACATGCTTTTCCTTGGTTGATTTATCATCTTTTATGGTTTTTTCCAATTTTGGTTTTTTTTCTAATGTTAGGGACTCGTGTTCCATATTTAAAAATAGATCTTCAGTTTCATCACTTTTAAAAAAATTTTCTTTCCAAAATTCTCTATCAAATTCCACACTCCGTTGCAGCTCTTTAGCACCATCTCTATTTTTGTATTTTTCCTTTTCACTTTCAATTTCCTTTTTATGCTTTTCTTTTTCCCTCTCTTTATGTTTCAATTTATGCTTTTTTAACGTTTTACCCTCTTTATCCATTTTTTTCAGTGTGCAATCTGAATTTTCAAATGTTGGACTATGATCTTCATCCTTTATTTTGGCATTTGACTTTTCACCAAATTCTAAGTGGAAATCTTTCTGATGTTTGTTTTTTTCTTTATGCTTGCAAGATTTTACACTTGAACTTTCTGGCAAGAATTCAGATTCTGTATTGTCATATCGAACAAGATCAGGCTGTAATGACATTTCCGAACTTCCTGGTGATAAACACGTTTTAGTATGTTCTTGTTTCAGTGGTGATGACTGCTTTTCACTTAGTCCACAAGAATGTTTGGGAGATTTACCAGTGGAAATATGGAATAAATGTAATGAAGTATCATCTTTTGGGCTAAAAGATTTCCTAAAATTCCCCTCCTCTCTGGTCTTTTCTGAACAATCTAGTGTAGTATTAACTGTCAAGTTTGTCATTCTGGTATTTTCTTTCCCTTCTTTTTCTTGCTTCAGTTCTTGGTTCTCTTTATTTTTGTTCTGGTTCTTTAATTTTCTTTTAACTTTGCCTTTCTGTTTGTGTTCATTTGAAACTCCATATTCCTTTTTGGTTTGTATATCAGAATTTGATGTTTCAGGGATGGAACATGGAGCAGAAACCTTTTTGTTCTGAAGGATTTCTTCATCTGAACTTTCAGAACTTGAATACAAAACCCTAGATGGCTTCTGCTTTTTACTTTTAAATGATTTGGGATAGAAAGCTTTTTCCTGTTTTGCAAATAAACTACTCTTTTCTACTTCAGATTCATTCTCTTTTCGTAGCTCTTTCCTAAGAATATGCCTATCATCAATCATCTTATTTAATTCTTCATCATCATCATCTTTGAACTCATACTCATCAAGGGCAGATGGAAGAGGTGCTTTACTGGGAATTATTTGTTTACTTTCACAGATGAGAGAGTCTTTCTCTGTCTCAGAATCAATATTTTCATCAACACTGGAAGGATTTATAGACCGAGCCTCTTCAGAATCTAGAATAAAAAAAGAAAATCTGTTGTTGGTTAAAAGACAATTGTCAGAAAAATAAGACTGAGGGGAAAATATAGCATATACATTAAATATTTCAAACAATTCAGGAAAAAATTCAGATTTACATGTGAATAATGCAACAGAAATATGTAACAACTCTCCTACAGTATTGTGGAAAAGCTTTATAGAGAATCTGCTTCAGGATGAGATTCCTTAAAAAAAAAAAAGAGCACAGAAAAATCAAAAGAAATATATCCCCCAATTATATAAGATTATTTAACAGATAAATTGAATATATATGTAATTTGAAAAAAGCTACTCTATTCCTTAGTTTTCTTACCTATAATTTAGACTTGATACTTATACTTTAGTACAATAGGAAAAATAATGGGCTCAATTCCTATATATTTTGAAGTACATTAAAATTTATTTTAAGTACATGAACATTTAATTGCATCCAAGCTGTTGTATAAATACAGCCAAAGCATTGCCAGGTTCTATTTCATTATATCATTTTTAGGAAAAAGATTTTCTTTTCTTCCTAGGTGAGCTTTTCTCAGCTGAAATGTATGTTGTATACATGGGGCCTCTAACTGAAAAGAAAATCCAGGCTTCTAACTAAATGAAAAGAAAACTGAGGTCTCTGACAAAGGGAAGGAAAAAACCAAACTTATTACAAAAATGACAATTAAACACTTCACTTGCTAAGTAAGTATTTAATAATGTTAAAATTATAAATTTATTTTAATACATTAAGCTTCCTCTAAATGATCTAGTTCCCAAATATTCTCTTCACATGAAAATTCAAATTCCAGAAGCATTTTAGAGAGTCTATAATGTACTGGGCACTGTAGAGGAGCTATGGAGACCACAATCTTGTTTTTGGAGAAGATGTAATATTCTAAGACAATATCAAATGCCAATGAGTGATATAGTTATACTGACACATGGTATAAAAAGAACATTTTTGGAATTATAATGGCTTGTACATATGTTGAAATTGCTCTCCCTTCCCAGTTATCAATATTGCAATATATAGTATTAAACGACAGAACTTTATGTTGCAAAAAAGAAACACCTATTTTGGACACCCTATTTTGGTCCTTGATTAAATGAATACAAGAATATGTACCTATACAACAGGTATTATTTTCTCTTGTTAACGCCTTATTTATAATTTGTTCTTGACTTTTCTTTGCTTGCAGTTTCCAAGGATTTAATTCTTCCTGGTTTACATGTTAACTGTTCTATTTATATTGCTTCTCATTAGATGATTAGTTTTACTGAAAATTGGGAATGATTTTTCCCTTAGTATATCTCACAAAACTCAGTTCTACACTTAAGAGTCAGTCTTCAACAAATAGTTGTTATGCTCCACCAGGCACACAGTACTAGGAGCTAGGGGTGGCAGGATGAAAAGAACACAGTCTTGCCTCTTAATGGTTATACAACCTGATAATTGCTAAAATGGTAGTAAACACTAGGTCCTAAGGGTGCACCTGGGAAGGAGTCTGCCTGAGAGAACTGGAGAAGGAAAGCAGGCTTCTCAGAGAAGTAGCACTGAAGCTGAGGCATGAAGGATGTACAGGGATTTCAGGTAGGGTTTGGGGGCATGAAAATTATATAAACAAGCAGCTCATATCACAACATGTATACCATTTCATATATGGTTTTTTTCTATTTAACAGATTGTAGACATTTTCTTTATTACTACTTTTAAGGGCTGCATATTACATTGAGTTAATATGTAATCATTTAAACTGATTCTTCTACTAAGGGGACATTCAGGTTGCTTCTGATTATCTGACATTATAGATATTTAATAATGTAGAAAAAATTTTTGTATATATTGTTACTTGAAAATAGCCATGTATCCATTTATGTGTGTGTGTAGGAAACAAGAAAAGAGAAATACATCAAACAGTATCTGTAGTAAACTCTGGTTGGAGGAGTTGGGTGGTTTTTATTTTCTTCTTCAAGCTTTTCTGTTATTTTCCCAATTCTTAGCATAAAAGATGTATTACTTTTACCATCAGAAAAAATATTTTTAAAAAGTTCACTAATAGGTATAAAACGGTATCAGTGTCTTTTTTGATTATCAGTGTGGCTCATTTTTCCATGTGTTTGTATTTCCTCCTGTGTAATGTCACTCTGTAATTTCTTCAGCCTATTTTCTTCTGGTCTTTTTTTGCCTACGCATATTAACACATTACTTAAATCATACTATACATACAGTCTTATGTATGTTTCACTTATATCATAGTGCTTACCATTTTGAACATACACATTAAAGGTTAAATACAAATTCTCTAAGGGAGTTACACATATATGTGTACTCAGAGAGATGCAAGGTTTGTCATCTGTGTTCCTGATTCATCAATTGAAGGTAATTACGCAATGCTCTCCAATGGAGATATGCCTTTTCCCCATGGTTCTTTTTAAAAGACTCCTACTTTTTTAAAAGGGAAAAAACCTAAGTTCTAAGTGAGTAAGTTGGCCTGATGCTAATTAATGTCCACGAGGAAGAGTCCAGAATTACCCCAGTGAAGGACTGTAACCTGGCTCTAGTTGCTGAGTCCCATGCGCCCAGCAGGCTCGACCCTCTGCAAGCTGGTTCTCAGTGCCAGCAGCAATGACCCTGCGCTGCTCTCACAAGCTGGCTAGTCTGTGATCTCAGCAAAGGTACTACTTCCATAATGCCATTTCACTTGCAGACCAGGCTGAAATCCCTTTTCTTCCCTAAGTAGCCCTAAACCTTCCGATGTACTTTACCCAGGAACACAGATCAAGCAGGCCTGGAATTCTAGTGTGGCAGTAACTTAAAAAAAAAAAAAAGTTTGTTCTGTCTTTCTTAGGAGATGACTGCTAATAGTAAGAAAAACACCCAGAATCTCCAAATTTTCAAATTCTTATAGTCAAAATGGCTATGGTTATCATTATACTAAGTTATTTTCCGTTTTGTTCCAACCTTTTTAGTCTTTAATATCTATTTAATCACTAAATTTGAACTTGTATTTAAAACACTTTATCAAATTATTTCTGACAAAAAGCTTCTTTAAAAATTTTAATGTTTATCATCTCAACAATTTTATTTGGGAAACTAGCAAAGGAAAGTGAGAAACAGAGAGGTTATGTAATCATTAAAACATTAAATTTTTCATTAAAGCATTTTTTTTTCTCCATGAAAAAATGCTAAACAATAAAATAGAGCTTAACTGATTACACTTAAACACATAGGAACGTTGCTCTTGTACATGTCAAGGCACTTTCAGATATCTGCAACTAACACTAGTGACGTTTAAAGAACAGCTAAATATTATTTGAGATCACTATTATCTCTAGGCTTGACTTTTTCCCTACTGAGGCAACCATAAATTTCTACCTTTTCTTGTATGGTATCCAAAAGGAGCAGCAACCAAATGGAGCAGACGTGACTAAAACAGGGAGACGACAGTATATAAAGTAAATCCCTCCTTCAAACTCTCTCCAAAATAACCAGCATGCATTTGACAAAGCAATTGCATCTCACGTGCCTGACTAATAAGAAAGTCAACAGATGCTGGGCTTTTAAAAGTGGTTTGAGTTATATTAATGATTATACATTTTTAGGGAAGATAGCTATTCTACTAATGTCACATATATTTTGGGAGTGGGTGATGATGATACAAAACTAAATATACCATGAACTAAGTCCAAGTCTCTACTTTTCCTCTGAGATTCAACTGTCTTAACTACTGAAACATTCTGGACTCCTTTCAACCACCCTAACTCAAGATTGAACACATTCAACTCATTACTTCCTCTTCCCCAACTGCTTCTTGCTGCTTAAAAAGCCAGTATTTCCCACCTCTGTGGCATAATAATCTATCCACTTATTCAAACCAAAAACCTCAGAGCCATTTCAACTCTCTCAATTCTTCAACTTCCAAATCCAACTGTTCAAAGTTTCAATCTGGGGGCTACCGCTTATATCTATCTTCTCTCTATTCCCACTACCACTGTCCCAGCTCAGGTTCTCATCATTTCTTGCCTAGATCAGTTAACCACAATGTGGCCAGTAATATAGATCATATCATGTCTCTTCTCATGAGGGCTCCCTACTCTAGGATAAAATAAAAACTCCGGGGCCGCTCGGTGGCGCAGCGGTTTAGTCCGCGCTTGGCAGCCCAGGGTTCGCGGGTTCGGATCCCGGGCGCCCGCCGACGCACTGCTTGTCAGCCATGCCGTGGCCGCGTCCCATATAAAGTGGAGGAAGATGGGCACGGATGTTAGCCCAGGGCCAGTCTTCCTCAGCAAAAAGAGGAAGATTAGCAACGGATGTTAGCTCAGGGCTGGTCTTCCTCACAAAAAAAATAAAAAATAAAAAAATAAAAATAAAAACTCCAAAGGTGATGGTATAAGACTTCTCAAAATCTGAAGCACTATCTCCACTACTACCACCATTTATCAAATCCTATTATTTGCTATGAAATAATATTTGATCTTCACAACAGCAATTGTTATCCTCACTTAAGAGACATGCAAATAGAGTCAGAGCCACTAAGCAGCTTTTCTAACGTCACCTCACCATTAGGGGATGTAGCCCAGGGTGTTTTTGTCTGAATTCATAGTGTGCTCTACATTGCCTCCCATCTTTCATTCCTTCTTGCTATAAACATTAGCCATACCCGTATACTATTTCCTCTTCCCCAAACTTCCATGCATATTTACATGGATTCTGATCAGTTGCTTTTTATTATTTTCTGTCTACTTAACTAGGAGATATTTTAGATTAGTGGTCAGGGAGAGGAGTAGTTCAAGAATTTATATACAGAAATGGCTTAAGGGTAGTAATCTGTTGTGGGGAGGATGTTGGGTAGGGGACTTCTCTCGAGGCCATGTTCGCATTGGTATTTACTTAGGTTATATGTTTATTTGGAGTGTTTTAAGGAGGTAAAGTTAACTTCTCATTTACCCCTTGGGAACATCACGGGTTTGAAACTATTCCAAAAAGTGTGCATTTTTTACCCCTGTTATTCTGATCACTGAGATATGGGAGGTCAAAGATTGTTTCCTAGAAAAGGCAAGTGGCAAAGAGAAGGCTATCTGTTCCACAATATCCCCGATGCATTCCACCTACTCTAGATGAACAAGTGCTTCAATACATGCACACACACACACGATTCAGCTTTCTATAAACTTAGAAACGTATACTGCTTCATTAACAGCACCTACCTCAATCTATAGCACTCAGAAAGAAAAACTTTTGTATTTTATATTTGTGGGATGGAGGATGGTACGGGTGGCAGTGTGCTTACTGAGAAAAAAAAGGCCTATTTATGAAATTCGGGAGTCCTTTGTGGGAAGGTAACTTACAGTGAGGTAACTGTAATTTTCTGCTTCTGTTTTCCACATTATTCAACAGATACTTCAAATATGAGTCTATGAGTTACACTTAGGGACTTTGACAGGTACTTAATAAATATACAAATAGAGAGTTTTAGAACTGTATTATGACATCAAGAAATCAAGTGGAGATGCTTATGGTTGGATAGGAGGACTGTAGAAAGAGATATAAACATGAAATACAGATTTATCCACTTCACAATTTTGTATAGTATCCAGATGGCAAATGGTATTGCCATTGATTACTGTCTGGCTAACTGATTGCTGATGTCTCCCTTAAACTCAGCAATTTCAAGAGGTGGGAAACATTTTATCCACATGCCATTAGTTCCCATATCACCTGTCACATGGAACACAGATCTATTATCTGATTTGCTTTAAGCCACCCATAGCTTTCATATAGCCTGTACTTCCAGACATTATGGACTACCATGCCAGTCTTCCTATACTGAGCTCATGCTTTTATACATCAGCTTCTGAACCTTTTTCAGTCAGCCAGAAATTTATTTATTTATTTTTGGTGAGGAAGATTGGCCCTAACATCTGTGCCAATCTTCCTCTATTTTGTATGCAGGATGCTGCCACAGCATGGCTTGATAAACGGTACATAGGTCCACACCCAGGATCCAAACCCACAGACCCCAGGCCGCCAAAGTGGAGTGAGTGAACTTAACCACTATGCCACTGGATCGGCCCCAGAAATTTATTTTTAAACAATGGCACCATCTTTATATAGTGGTGTTTGTACAATTTAATACATATGTATTTTGTTTGTATTTGATGAAAATGGAAAAATTGCTGACATTAGTAATACAATTAAGATAAAGATGGAAACTACTAGATGTAATGGAAGTAGCAAATCTTTAGCCTCCTTCAGAAGCTCAATGAACTGAAGACTGTTCAATTTTGAAGAAAAGAACCATATGAAATGTCAGATATACCTAGAGAGTGCCAACATTTTGAAAAGCAGTGATGAAAAATAAGCATTTAAAATTATGGGCAAAATCAGCATGTAAAGTATTTTAGTAAGTTATACAGACAGTTTATGCTAGAAATTAGTTTCAAAAGAAGCCTAATGTTCACCTTGGTCTTGACAAAAATTACGAAAATTGATCAGAACCATTAAAATAACCTCCTGTTCAACCTCCAGCAAAATTCCCTTGCAATCACCACAAGCAACTTTTTCTTCCCAACACTGAAGTCGGTTTACCATTAAACTTACTGTAGGTAAACTAAGAAAATTTGAAATTGAGATGAAAAAATATTTGGAAAAGTAATTTTCCTTAAATGAAATCATGGAGATGCAATGAGCAAAATCCAGACTTCGGGAAAATTTACCACGCAAGTATCTGGTTATTTCAACAAAAAACTGCAAGAACATAAGAACGGATGGGGGATTTCTATAAATTAAAAGATGCTCAGACATATCACCCAACTGTACTACACAGACTTTATTTGGATTCTGATTTTGAAAAAGAAAAAAAACAATTATGATTTTATGAGGCAATCAAAACTTGGAATAATAACTGGATATTTAACAGTAATAAAATTTAGTTAACTTAGGTATGATAATGGTTTTATGGTTATATTTAAATTTTTAAAATTCCTATCTTTAATTAGAAATAACTACCGAAACATTTTCTAATGAAATGACTTCAAAATGATGGGATAGGGCAGAATGGAGAGGGGCAAAACAAGATTGGCCATAGGTGGTAATTATTAAAATTGGGCAATGAGTACATAAGGGTTCATAACACTATTCTTTCTACTTTCACATATATTTGAAAGTTTCTATGATAAAAGTAAAAACATTATCTTGCTTTCAATTAAATTTTTTAAATGTTTTAAATAAGGAATACATTATGCAATGTAAGGAATAAAACAAACCAAAAAACTCTAAACATATATTCTATAATTTTCTGAGTAGAAAAGCAGGTAACATTTAAGCACATTTTCAGGAATATATTATATATGAAAATGTATTTTTTCATTAAAGATTTTAAATTAGTTAGTGTTAGGCTCTATGGCAAAAACCAAAAAAAATACCAGCTACTTTATTTCATTTTCAGAACCCTTTTTACCCAACAAAAGGTGCTATGTTTCAAGATAATGAAGAAGAGTTTAGTTTAGTCATGGCATACTTCATAACAGACATCATTAAGCCAAATAAACATACACTAAATTCATGTCACAGTTATATGCTGACATCAGGATCATCTGACTCTGAACTTTTCATATTCAGTAACAATCAGCATGGTATTATGGAAAAGTAAACAGGTTCTGCCATTAGCACTAGGTTCAAATCTTTGCACTAACACTTAACAAGTCACTAATCTATCATTATGGATTAACTCATAGAGCCATTGTGAAGATTAAATGAACTAATTTATGTAATGTGTCTAGCAATATCCCGGCATATACCATACATGTGATAAATATTAACTCCCCGCCTAGGAAAAAAGAGAAAAACGTATTGTTAAATCAAAACCATTTAAATAAAATGTAAATTTAACATCAAATACTGCCAAATTCAATAAGGCACACATTAATTTAAAAAGGCCAAAGTTGAATCCCATAACTTCACATTTGCTTAACTTTGTATCAGAAGGTTGCAGACAGACAGACTCAAGCTGACTTATCTCACTTATCACAGGGTTACAACGGAGGAGTGTGGTCCTTCAGAATGAGGGCAGTAGGAACCACTAGTCTTTCAAGTGAACAATGGGCCTACATACATACAGACTTTTCATGGTGGGGAGAGGGGGGCAGTGAGGGGAGAGAAGAAATAGAGTGAACCAAGAAATAATTCTTTCTGGTGGAATTTATATTTTTATATATAAGAGCACTAGTCATAAACAACTACTTATGTAAAATATTTTTTAGTATTCCTCAAAAAAGGGAGGGGGGTAATGGGTATGGGGCTAGAGAAGGGGGGACAAAATTATATAAACTTTGTTTCATTTGCTAACTGCAATTTAATGTCATTATACAATGATTAAAAAAAAGAGTTTCTACAACTTAAGAACTTTTTGTTGAAAATAATCTTTGGTGAAAGCCTAAAATACCATATTTATGCAAGTCTATAAACTGTCTCATTTGTCTCTGTATCCACCCAGAATACTACTATGTAATCATGTTAATAATAAATTTGTCCATGACCATACTGTTAATAAGTGGCAGAGCTAAATCTTCAGATCTAAATTTCTGACTCCAAAGTCGGTATTAACAACCATCATGCTGTCACTTCTGAGTACATAAGAGGCACTAAATAGTCAGAGTGATCTATACACACCCAGTAAAATGATGCCATAATTTGTGATCTTTCCATAAGCATTCAAATAAATACCTCTGCTTCTATGTTTATCCCACAATTGAGTATATTGAGAAAACAACGCCGCCACAAAACCTAGGCTCTAAAATAATTATATTAAATGAGACTCATTGTTAATTTACATGTAAAATGCTTTAAATAAAAAATAAGCAATAACATAATGCTGTTAAACATACCCACCTGAGGTTAAAGTTGAATTTTAAATATGAACTTGCTATCTTATCTGTCTATTCTTTGCTTGATTTTGAGATATTCACACCTTAGAGATACAATATCTTGATTTATATATTCTATAAGTACATGAAATAAGATAGATTAAAAACACCTCATCCATGACTATTAAGTAATACAATTTATAAAGGAGAAAATGGTGGGAGTTTGGGAAAATGGGTGAAGGTGGTCAAAGGGTACAAACTTCTAGTCATAAAATGAACAAGTTCTGAGCATGTAATGCACAGCAATAGTGACTATAGTTTAAATACTGTACTGTATAATTTGAAAGTTGCTAAGAGTAGACTATAAAAGTTCACACCACACACACACACAAATTGTAACTATGTGAGGTGATGGATGTGTCAACTAACCTTATTGTGGTGATGATTTTGCAATATATATCAAAGCACGACACTGGACACCTTAAACTTACACAATGTTACGTATTAATTATATCTCAATAAAGCTAGAAAAAAAAAGCCACGCCTTGACTACTTCAAATGACTATAAACCAGTAAATGATTAGATTTTCCATCCTTATAATGGTAAATATGAATGACATTTTTAATTTAAAGATTATAAGGCTGCAATATCATATAAAGTATGCTTCTAAATATTTAATTTTAAATAATTGGACATATTTAATGTGATAACAGATTTTCACTATTTTCAAAGCTAATATTCATCAAGTGCTTACTCTGTGCCAGTCGATATTCTATGTGCATTTGTATATTAACTCATTTAACCTTTATTTACCACACCTCCATGAGGTATGTACTGTAATCTCTGTTTTACAGATATGGAACCTGAGCACATAAAGGATAACTAACCTGCCCATGATCAGAGACCCAGGGATCAAATCTAGATAGTTATAGGAGTACTGAAATCTGAGCTCTTAAGATTAATATAGCCATTCCAAAGAGAAGAGTGGAAAAAATAATGGTTTATGACTTGACTTTCATTGTCAAAACCTCTACCATGTCAAAAGCCTTTTTTGTATGTGTAATGTACTCAACCAGAATTAAGTATTCTTTTAGCTCTAGAAACACTACTTAGAAAAAAAAGATGTTTACATTTGGAATGATATTTATGTTATTTTTATTCAGAGATGGGATACTGCATAAAAAAGTCCTTAGCTATACTTCTTTATTTATATACTATACTATACTATTTATATACTATAGTATATATATACTATATATACTATATACTATACTATATACTATATACTATCTTTATTGTTTTTGCTTCATTTATGTCCAAATAGCATTTATTTTTATTATAAAAATAAGACAGAAAACCAGGAAAACACAGAGATGGGTAAAGAAGAAAAGCCACCCATAAAATAATCCCACCACCCAAGAGAATCATTCTTCCTTATTTAAAGTATTACATTAGATTTTATTTGAATTTAACTAACTTAGAAATAATAAAGTGAACAGAATTTCTGAACCTCAGGTCTGTCCTTTCGGCTCTTCTAAATTACCTGACTAAGGGAGACCTACTATTGTCATTTCAGAAAGCATGCTTATATTCCATGAGCAGTCCAAAATAATGTCACAGGTTAGCTTGCTGCTTTATATTCATTCAGCCCATGACTGGTTCACATGGTTTATTTTCCCTGAAGTTTTTGCCTTTTTTCTTATTCATCAGATCAGACAGTATGCCTTCATATCATCAATACCATGACACAGTGAACTCTCAGAATCTAATTCACACAATGTGTGTATCATTATCTACTCTCTTCTAATAACATTCTTTACAAAGCTCTTTGACATTTTGTTCTAAAATATGTCAATTGCTCACTGCCGTCACTCTGGAATTTTTCATCAAAATCCTGAGTTAGTCTTCATAATTCCCTTTTAGATTTGTCTTTTGTGTCACTGAAAAATAATATATTTGAATAACTTTTTCAGAAAGAGAGTAAAAAGTTATGTCCAAAAATGTTTCTCTTTGGCCCTTACACTTGAGTGATGGTTGGGAATGGAATTTTATGATCAAAATAATTTTTCATAGAATATTATAACTATAGCTCCATCTGTCTTCTAACAACATATTTAAGAATGAGAAATATGATGCCAGTCAGTCTCTCTCCTTTGCAGGTAACATGTTTCCCTCTGATTCTGGGAGCTTATAGGATTTTAAAAAATCTTTACCCTTGAAGTTGTGATGTATCTAGATGTGGGTTTTTAAATTTCCTTTTGATCTACACAGGTAAGTCTTTCTTTAGTTAAGGGACACTTTCTTCAATTAAAAAAATTATTTCCCAACATTTGCTCTTCTTGGTAAGATGAATACTATACATCTTGGGTATGGTTTGTTTGTTTGTTTTTACCATTTTTCTTATATTTCCAATGTTTTTTTTTAATGTTTTATATGTTGCCCTTCTCTTAGATCTCAAATTAGATCTTCAGCGAAGTCCAGTCTGTTCTTTAGTCCTGTAGAATACTTACTTTCACTAATAATAAACATTTTGAATTCTAAGGACTTTTCTAGTCTACTTTTTCACAGTAGCCTTTTGTTGTTATGGTTAGTGGATCAACTGACCTCCAAGAATCTCCAAGAATACTGAGTAGAACTTACCCTTCTGATTCCTATATTATTTACATTCTTCAGGATCCATTGTTCTGTTTGTTCATTTTGGCCCTTCTTGTCTTTCATTCACTTGATTCTCCTCAAATCTCTGGATTTCTTTTCATATTGATAAAGGGAAAAACTCATTTTTTCAGCAGTTTTGTGGAGAATCTCTACAACAGGCCTCTCCCCTGAGTGAGAGGCCTATTTGTAGTGATCTGTGCTTCTCTTTAATCTCAGTTTTCTGCTGAGACTGTTCCCTGAACAAGCTGATTCTGAGTTTCAGAGTCTCTGGGGCTTGGGGCTTCATTGGGAGGAATACTTCACAACTGGTGCAGACCTCTCATGTCTATTTTGGGTTGTTCCTTCACTCTGCAATAGCTCACTAACCACGACTGATATGTTTAAGAATTAATTACATAAATATAACTTATTTATGTTACCTAGCCAAAGAAGTAACATTAGAAAAATAAACCTGCATTTTAAGAAACAAATCTTTTCAGCTTTCATCCCTAAATTGACTGAGAAATGTAGCTTAGAGACAGGAAAATAAAATATTAGGTAATTTTATATCGTTTCTTCTAAATCTCCATTCCTAAACCTTTACTTTCCTAAGTAAAGTTTAGATATTTTAATTCTACTTTATAGGAGAAAAGTAGTCATACGTCTTTCTGGAAATAAGCATGCCATGTGAGAACGTATTTTCACTGTATTTCTACAGTAACAGATATAGTTAAGAGAATTACAGTTGAGTTTAGCGGTGAGCTGGGGAGGGAAGAGAATATAATCAACAGTTGAAAATACTAAGTCTAAAAGCAAAATCTACATAAGAAGTAAAATCAAGTACCACAGCACTCTATACCCCTCAATTAGTTACACATTGCCTTTCTACTAAAATGTGAGTAACACAGAAACTGATTATCTATAAAGTATAAATTAATCAAGATTTTTTCCCTCTGAAAATATGACTGGTATCACTACAAAAATTTTGATGTCACTAAAGGAAACTGACAAAATCACCCAGTCTCAGCTATTTCATCATAAATATATGTATATTACATGGAGGTCCTTTTAATCATGACTAGATGTTTCTAGTCATGTTTCTGCAGACATGATGATATAGCTAAGGCTGAACTCATTTAAATTTATGCATATATAATTAATTTTAAGTCAAAGGTTTTTTAAGGGTTCTGCCCAAAAGTACCCTTTGTAGAGTTTTAGTCTTAAATATTCAGCAATATCTCAACTACTATAATTATGTGACAGACTCACTTTAAGTTGCTAGGCACTGGTAGAAATTCAGTTTTTAAGGAAAACCATCAAGTTAACATATTTTTACAAAAAAAGCTATTAATTTTGGTATTTGCAATAAACAATTTTATATATTTTGGGCAAATACACTTGAAATTTCTTGACTTCTATATTTACATGAACTTCAAAGGAAGATATTTAGCAGACTATTATTTTATCTAACATAAAATTTAAAGACTGATAATATAGTCATTTGCAGACATCCAAAGAACATCTCAGATGCAACCACAATTTCCCATTTATTTTCCTGTTATACAAGCAAGTCAAATGTTTACAGTTTATATAGTAATTTAAGTATTCATAATTTCTTTCCCTTTTTCTCCACTTAAAATTTGATATATATATGTATTCTTTTTAAAAAAACACTTCATCTAGATTTAAAAATTCTTAAGCTTTGGAACTAGGTTGATATAATTAATCCACATAAAACACATGATAAAATCTGTATTGATTTAGAAGTATTGATTTTTAAGTAAGAGAACTGTGCAAGCTTTGTTTGTTTAAGATTCAGGTAGAAGTAGCTGGTGATATTTAGAAAAAAGTTTGAAAAATTAAAATTCAGAACTCTTTGTGTAAAGTGCACCGTATACGTCACAAAGCAGAGGAGAAAAAGCAGAGCATGGAAAACATGGAATTTCTTTTAATGGGTTATTAAATAAAAAATACCTTATTGCCTATCGTGCTGTATGCTCAGCCCTCTGCACATGATGGACACCTAAGTGCCTTTTCTTCTAAGCACTGATACCATAGGAATATGTGAAAAATAAAGGGTGCTGAACACCAAAGACGGTGCTTGCTGCAATTCAACCACCTCAGAAATAGATTTAATAAAAAAGATTGTTAATAGTGCTGGTTAAATAAAATAAGGTTCTTGGGTTATAAATGGATTACAATTTTCCATATTGGCCTAATCCATTACCTAATGTATATACTGGAAGGGATTTAAAAATGCCATTTAGAAAGCAAGAAGAAAAAATATCGTTTAAGTGTTAAATGGAGGAATCATTAATTTTAAAGGAAATTGAGCAGGGTGGAGGTTTGCCCACTTTTTTTTTTTTTTGAGCAAGATTGGCCCTGAGTAACATCTGTTGCCAATCTTCCTCTTGTTTTTCTTTTTTCTCCCCAAAGCCCCAGTACATAGCTGTATATCCCAGTTGTAGGAGGATCATTAATTTTAGGTAAAGTAATATGCAAACTTGTTTACCCTATAAAATGATCTATCAAGTCTAAATTCCTAATGATCAAATATGTTGATATATATATTTTGACAATCTAAAAACACCCCATGTAACTTCTTCCTGTAGTCTTTATACTTCTAAGGTTAAAAGATTTGTTTTAAAACTTTCTAAGGTGATGCTTCTGCCTGCTTATGGTTAAACTGTTAACATCACATAATCCATTTAATAAAAATTTCTGGTATATTTTGACTTGAATAATTGTTTTTTGGATCTCTTGATTTATTAACTGTTAAATTCCATATATGCATGTTTTAACAGTTATATTTTCATAGCTCCTGAAATATACAACTGAGGAAATGAGTTTCACAAATTATAACATTATATTTAGAATAGTTACATTTAACATTAAGAAAAATAAGGCTTCAAAATACTGGTCATTGTGTGTATTTTATGACACAGAAATGCACTAAACAAACACTAGGGGGTAACGATATATCAAGTTTCCTAATCTCTTTTACAGTAGACTCTAAAAGTAGCTCATCTATTTATCATGATGGATAATTTCCTTGCTTAAGTTGAAGTATGCAAGTGAGGAAAGTTTATAGCAGCTGCTTAATAAATAAGGCCAGATTACTGGCAGTCAAAGTAAGAAAAGAAAAAGGTGAATACATAATTCTTTTGACAATGACTAGCATTTTCAAGTTTGTCCACTGGGCACCCTGTTTTAAGTAATAAAATCAGTGTCTGCAAACTTTTAAGAAAATCTCTACTATGGCAATTAATGAGCGCCAGAAAATATGGAGAGATACTATGTGACAGAGTTATCCACTTCTCCATTACCATAATTATGTTTTATGAGCATGATCTGGCTCTCTGAATATGACTGAGTTCTCAGCAGGGTAGCAAGAAGCAATTATTTGTAGCAAACACCCTTAGTAGATAGAATTTCTGTACAGGAAGGTAATGTGGAATAGGACCAGGGGAAAAGGGCAGAAGTTAGGGGGTAAAAAAAAAGACTCAAGAATTGTGTAAATTTAAAAGTGCCACACATTTGTATACAAATAAGCTGTACTAAGCAGGACACGTATTCCTGCAACAATACCGTAAGCATCTGATATGCATGACATAAAACTACTCAGTGTGGTCCATGAACTGAGGCCAGTCTGCAAACTGTTTATTACTACTCTGTGACGAAATAAGGAGCTTGTACCAAAATTGAAATCAGTTATGTCCCGAGCACACCGTTTAGTTCAGCTGGCATTTTTTTTCATAGCATTTTTTCCTTCTTGATGAAGGAAGCAGTGCACTGATTTACATTCTGACACATGCTCCTTATCTTGAGAACCAGAAACAGTTTGCAGAACAGCTACTCTGAGTACCACTGTCATAAAGAACAATGGAATAAACTATATTTAAAATGTTGCATATATAACATCCTTTTATTTACTCCAAATTTATTAAGTTCTGAAACTCAGAGGCTTGGTTACATTCTCGAACTGCAACACTTAAAGTGTATCTGTCACATGGATGACACGATATACCAGATGGTTAACAATGCTATCAGACTTTACACATATAAACATCTATGGGCAGTTAAATAATTCTCGATTAAATATTAATACATTTTGAATTTGATTAGATGAAGTTTAATAAAGTTAAGTCTAATAAGGACCTCATGTAAAGTAAGCAATAAATTTGGGTATTTTGCATCAGTCTTTTTTAGCAACTCCAAAATCTTTGTATGATACTTACTGATGATTTTTGCATCATTCCTTGAGGGACTTTGATCAAGCAATAATTCAGGTACATTCACCATGTAGAAAATAAATATTCTGAAAAATCAACACATAGCTGATGAACACATGAAACAATCAAAACCAGTGAAAATTAAAAAAGGTTCTAGAAGATGTGTTCCACTCTAATTAAACATGTAAGTTCAAATAAGATACCTTCCTTCTTCCATGGGAAAAATTTGTTGCAGCACTTCTTTTTAACGGAAAGTTGTGGCACTTCTAATAGAAAGTGTTGTAACAAAAGCTGCTTTTCACAGCTACTGTTTTCTGAAGAGACCAGAATTTCAGAATTAACATACCATATAAAAAATTCCTATTTTTCAAATCTTATTTTCTTACTTTCTTATGGAAGACAATGTAATTCCAGCTATTATAAGCCTGATTTCACACAGCACAAAGACGTTCAAATGACTTTCAGCTTATAACTGGTAGATAGATTCACAAATATTTTGAAAGTAGAAATTGACAGGGCTTAGCAGATGATTATGTTAGTATCTCCACTTTCTTAATCAGCTGTATCCCCAGTGCTTAAACAATGCCTAAGACATAATGAGCACTCAAAAACAGCTGTTGAATAACTGAGCTGAAGGAAAAAGAGGAAGAGAAGTTTAAGATGATTACCAAGTATATGATATATGTATAGCTGAATGATGTTACCATTAACTGAGGTAGAAAAAACAAGAGGAGTGTAAATGGGGAAAAAAGTTCTATTTAGGTACACTGATTTCTGCGGGAATTCTAAGTGGTAATATCCAGAGGGTTGCTAAAAATATAGGTTTGAAGCTTAAGAGAGTGATGGAATAAAGAGATTATTTGGAAGGCCTCACCGTAAGATAGTAGTTAAAAGTGTGAGTGTGGGTGAATCTTATTTGGGAGAATATGTGGCATGAGAAGAGGGTAAAATCTTTCATGAGAAAGTAAAATATTTGGAAAGACCAGCACAGGGGTGTATGGGAAGGGAATGAGGAAGAAATGAAGATGAGATTCTAGAAGGAAACTGAGAAGGCACAGTCTGGGAAGCTGGGTGAAAGCCAGGAGAGAATTATGTCCTAGAAACTAAGACAGGAGAATTTTAGGAAGAACATGGTCAAATTCTACAAGCACTGTCAAATTCTACAAAGACACTGAAACGACAGCTAAGAGATCTGGCAGTTAGAAGATAATGTGTGATGTTAGTAAACACAGATTCGATGGAGTGCATTTTAAGAAGCTTAGTTGTGAAGGGAAGAGCATAGAGGATTAAATAAACAGGAATGGAGGGCAAAAGAAGATTTTGTTGAATCTTGTAGATTTACGTGTACAAAAATACTATCACGTGATTGGTCCAGCTCTACCTTCCTTCCTTCTACCCAAATCAATCCCTCCTTTGCCACTCGCCCCTTAACACAGCCTCATCAGCAGCCTGGCATAGCGGATAGCCTCACTAGCAGATTTTACTGCATGTTTATAAAATTTTATACAAATATATGTACATATACAAACATACGTGTAGGTTTCTAAAACATTGCTCATTTTATAAAAATGAGATACTATGAATATTCATTTTGATTTTTCCAACTCAACAATATCTTATGAAAATCTCTCCAAGTAACTGGTACAGCATTAAGACATATACTTTTTCATGGCTATACAATAGTCCATGGTGTGGCTACATACTTCGATTTATGTAACCAATCCCCTGTATGACTATACATTTTTTCTTTTGCCACTAAGACCAGTGCTATAATAAACCTGGGAAATTCTCACAAGTGTGACTGCTAGATCAAGGAGCATAGGTATTTTAAAAAACATTTTTATAATGGTAAATTTTGAACTTACACAAAAGTAGAATGTTATA
The DNA here is from genome assembly GCA_031878705.1 of Tapirus indicus. NCBI lineage: Eukaryota > Metazoa > Chordata > Mammalia > Perissodactyla > Tapiridae > Tapirus > Tapirus indicus. The sequence continues at coordinate 59,162,417 of CM062917.1, forward strand.
CTGAACCTCCATGTACCCATCACTTAGCTCTAACAGCCATCAATCTTCAGCCAGTCCATACCTCTATTCATCCTACACATCCCATTCATCATACCATTCCATCCAAAAATATTTCAGTATGCATCTGTAATATGCATGTATGCTCTTGTATTTTGTTAGCTGTTGCCAGACTGTTTTTCAAAAAGACTGTAACAACTCATATACCTCCCTTTTAACCCTTCTCCATAACCACTTTTATAAGTTGTTGGTTTATTCTTCCACTGTTTCTTTTTAAAAAAATGTAAGAAAATATACATATTGATATATCATTTAAATCCTTAAATGTCTGCAATTATCTTTCTTTTACCCCGACAGGAGACTAATACTTTGGTCAGGTACTGGATTCTCATGTTGCAGGCCTTTTCTCTCAGCAGTCTGTCTTCCACTGTTGCAAGTTAGAAGTCCAAAGCCAACGTGACAATACTTCCTTGTAGGTAATTTGTTACATTCAGAACTAAAGAATTCATCACTATATGTCTGGGGGCGGGGTGGTGGTGGGTGGGTGTGTGTGTGTTTGTGCGTGTGCGCATGTGGTGTTTATCAATCCACCTGGAGCTTACTTAGCCTTCTAATTGATAGACTCACGTTTTTTTCAGCTCAGGAAAATTTTCTTCTTTTGTATAATTATGGACTATCCTCCACCTGTTTCTTTTTTTTCCCTCTTAAATTCCCATAAATATTATTCACATGGCAGATCTCCTACATCTATTCCCTAAGTCTTTTATTTTTTCTTTCAGGATTCTTTCTCTTTGTATTTTTGCTGTTCTGCGAGGATTTATTTTACTTGATTTTCCAGTCTAATAATTTAAGTCCCAACAGTGATCATTCCCCACTTCAATTTATCTACTGAGTTATCTGGTTGTATAATCATGTTTTTTATTAGTTCCAAAAAGTCTTTTTGTGCTGTGCTTTAATTTTCTTAGATGCTCATTTTTGTTGTTGAAGTTATCTGTTTCCTCTAGTAGTTTCATTTAGCTGGATTAACATTCTATTTGTTCAAAATAATTGTTCTCTTGGGTTTCTTGGCAACCTTGCAGCGTTGTCTTTCTTCCTTAGCTCATTGCAACCCAATGCTGGAGTAGTCCAAGAGGCAGCTCTCCTGCGAGTGGTGGAAGGTAAGGTGGCCTTCACTTCTGTGACTGCCAGTTAGCAGCTGAAGCACCAGGAGGAAGCCTCCCTGTTGTTTTGGATGAACTTGGCCTACAGGTTCAGCTGTTTCTTGGATTTGTGGGGGTTGGAGAATTCTGGCATAATCCCTCAAGGGCCAGTAACCCCTCCCCACCAATTCAACAGATGTTTATTGAGCAACGTCTATGTACCAAATACTTAAGGAGTTTACATTTACTGGAGGGTGAAAGGTGAAAATAGATACTAAAAGGAAAGCTGCCACCTTTACAATTTTGCCTCTCCAAATTGTCTCCTAAGGCCTTTTGACAAGACCTTATATTAGTCTTTGACAGCCTCCTTGAAATCTGCAATGACAAGATGTTCCAAGCTTATCTATTTCCTGCCCCAGACTTAGAACCATTTTTTCCAAGAAGCCTTGGTTTTCTCTTAGTAGAATATATTTCAAGATTATAATCTGGGCACTAGGACTGATTATTGTTCTTGTCTTAGTCGTTGCTTTTAGATCTTTTTCAATGAACAAAACAAAATTTTATGTATTTGTATGTATTTTAAGTTTTATTTGGGTATAATTTCAAACTCAAAAAGTTGGAAAAATAAAAAATATTAAACACTATATATCCTTTACTCAGATTTGCCTATTGTTAATGTTTTACTTTACTCTCTTGCTTTATAATTTGCTTTCTCTCTATATATACATGTGTGTATATATACATTGTTTTCCCCCTGAACTCAGGAAAGTAAATTACATACATCATGGCCCTTTACCACTATATACTTCAGTGAGTATTTCCTAAGAAATAAATATTTCCTAAGACATAAGGATATTCTCTTGTCACCACAGTACAGTTGTCAACTTCATAAATTTATATTGATACAACACTGATCCATATTCCTTGTTAAATGATCTAACAATGTCCTTTATAATCATTTTTCCCCTCCAGAACAGGATCTACTCTAGGAGCAGGTATTGCCTTTAATGATTATCTACTTAGATAGTCTGGAACATTTCTACCGCCTTTATTGGTTTTTCATGATACTGGTATTTCTTAATCTTTCATGGCATTGGCTTTCAAAAAGAAAAAAATAGAACATTCCTCATGATTATGCATTCTTAGCCAGAACGCTATAAAAGTGATGTTATATCCTTCTCACAGTATCACATCTGAAGGCACACCCTCCTTTGATGATGTTAATTAAGATCACACAGTTCAGGCGCTGCTAGATTTCTCGACCACACAATCATTGGGTTTTTTCCCTCCTCTCTTATAATGTGAAAAGGCCACATAAATATCTTACTCTTGATCAAAAAATTCCCCCTAGATTTATCAGCCATTAGTGATTCTTGTCTAGTCATCTTTACCATGAAGGGTGTAAATGATCAGGCAGGGGTGGAGATTGACTAGGAAGGGAACATAAGGAACTTTTTGGATGACAGAGATACTGTTTCTTGATAAAGTTGCATTATACAGATCTATGCATTTCTTAAACTCAAAGAATGTTTTATTAAATAATTATTAATTTCACAAATGTAAATATTACCTAAAAAAAAAATCACACAAAAACTGAATTCTAATTAATGAAATGCATGCTGAAGTATTTAGAGATGTCTGCAACTTATTTTGAAATGCATCAAAATATAAGATGGGATAGATGGATGGATGGATAGATATGTGATAATGTAATAAAGGAAATATAGCAAAAATTAACAACTGCAAAATGTAGTTGGTGAGTACAGGGTGCTCCCGCTACAATTCTTTGAACTTTGCTGTATGTTTGAACACTTTTACAATAAAACACTGGAATTTTAACTTCTGCACAGCAAAGGAAATCATCAACAAAATGAAAAGGCAACCTACTGAATGAAAGAAAATATTTGCAAATGGGGATTAATATCCAAAATATATAAAAAAACTCTTACGACTCAACAGCAGACAAATGATCTGATTAAAAAGCAGGCAGAGGATCCGAATAGACATTTTTCCAAAGAAGACATAGAGATGGTCAACATGTACATGAAAAGATACTCAACATCACTAATCATCAGGGAAATGCAAATCAAAACCAAAATGAGATATTACTTCACACCTGTTAGAATGGCTATTATCAAAAAGACAGCAAATAGTAAGTATTGGCGAGGACGTAGAGAAAAGGGAACACTTATGCACTGTGGTGGGAATGTAAATTGGTGCAGCCACTATGGAAAATATGAAAGTTGCTCAAAAAATTAAAAACAGACCTATCATATGATCCAGCAATTCCACTTCTGGGTATTTATCCAAAGAAAACGAAAACACTAATTTGAAAAGACATATGCACTCCCATGTTCACTGCAGTATTATTTACAATAGCCAAGATGTGGAAACAACCTAAGTGTCCACCGATAGATGAATGGATAAAGAAAATGTGGTACGTGTTCACGTAAACACACAGAAACACACACACACACACACAGTGGAATACTATACAGCCATAAAAAGAATGAAATCTTGCTGTTTGTGACAACATGGATGTAAGCTGATATGCTAAGTGAAATTAGAGAAACAAAAAGAAATACCATATGTCATTTCTATGTAGAATCTAAAAACAAAAACCAAGCTCAGAGATGAAGAGAGAGATTGGTGGTTGACAGAGGCAGGGGTTAGGGGGTGGGCAAAATGGGTGAAGGGGGTCAAAAGGTACAAACTTCCAGTTATAAAACAAATAAGTCACGGGGATGTAACGTACAGCATGATGACTATAATTAATAATACTGTCTTGCATATTTGAAAGTTGCTAAGAGAGTAGATCTTGAAAGTCCTCATCACAATGAAAAAAGAAGAAAAAACTTTTTGTAACTATGTATGGTGACAAATGTTAACTAGACTTATTGTAGTGATCATTTCACAATGAATACAAATACTGAATCATTATGTTGCACACCTGAAACTAACATAATGTTATATGTCAATTATACCTCAATAAAAGAAAAAAAAAGGGTAGACCTTTCTGCCTCCAAACTATAGATGTTGTTCTATTGCCTTCTGGCAATGGCTGAGATTAAATAAGCATCATTTGATTTTTATTCCCTTACATATAATAATATAAAAGTAGTATTACCTAATTGCTTATATAAATTCTTTAAGATTTTGTGAGGATATGGCTAGTTATGAGACTTATTAAATTCTTTTTCACTGATTTTTGCCTGAAACATGGCCAATAAAAGAAAGTTTTTCTCTGTTATATTTTTATTTTTTTTAAAGCTCTGAGCGTGCCAAAAGTTTTCTGAAATATTCTTTTGGATCCTTCCTTTTTGAAATTGTGTTTGTAAAACTGTGCCCCTACCTTGCAACAACGAGCAGTGTTCAACCACCTCAATCACAGAAGTAAAAATGCAAAGATGACTCATTAATGCCAGGAAAAGACAGGAAGAGTTTGGTTAGTAGCTCTCTAATTATAAAAGAATGAAAAGAAGTCCGAGTAGTAGCAGTGGTAGGTATTAATGGGGAGAGGTTCTGCAGTAGGCTTGCACATAACATCAGCAATTTATCGGGAAAAATCATGGAAATAGGGCAATGGCATTACGACTCCATTTACACACAGAACATGTAGTAAATACCTAGGTTACTAAATTCACCATTCTTAAAAGCTGGCTAGCATTATTCTAAGGTACTCAAACATTTTATATATTATAAAGTAGAAGTAAAATGTTCTACTAACTATCATGTCAAAGAAAGAGTTGAATGTAGATTATCTGTAACGAACCTGTGTAACTTTCATCATCATCAGATAAAGGCACCTCTCTTTTTAGCAGCAATTCCAACTCCTCTGTTTCTGCTACATCCACTGGCCGCTCCCCGTGTTTATTAGCTTGAAACGGATTTCCACCATGACGAAGTAACAGTTTCACTATCTGCAACATTAAACAATAGGAAGATTTAGTCCCTTCATAGACTGTATCATTTCAACTATTCTCTTGATAACACTCATAATATCCTTCTGCCTCATCTCCTCTGCCTCCACTCCTCACAATGACTATTCTAAATCTTGATTACTCTCTTCAACTTCCATCTTCATTGCCATTCCCCTCCATCTAATGATCTTATCTACTACATAAAAATTTCCTCCTTAAAATTTAAGCTGGGCTATTTTAGCACTAAATCTCATCATTTTTCTTCCTGTTTCATCAGTCAACAAATATTTATTGAGTACCTACTAACATGCACTGCTCCAAGTTCTGCAGATCAATTAATGAATAAGAATAACAAGCTCCTCGGCCTCTTGGAATGTATATTCTAGATGGAGTCTCAAAAATAAGTATTTCCCGTCTGTTTAAGGCTAATATCACTACCAGTGCTCTTAATCTTACTTTTCTCCATCTCCCAGGAATTTAAACTATCATTAACTGACATAGATTTACTTAGAACAAAAAAAACCTAACAAAAAAAGCTTAAATTTTAAGGTCCCTCACTTCCATGGTCCCCTTATAAGGACCTATATCTAATTTTGTATTCATTATGTTGAAATTTTTCTTAAAGAAACCTTCTCCTTGCCCACCAAATTATGTAAGCTTCAGGCTCCACAAAACCAGGATCTGCCTGGCTAATCATCATTTCATTTCTTTTGTTTGTTGCTTCTTATCCTCTTCCTTTCTACATTTTTACCCTCTTTTTGATTGGCTCCTTTCTAGAAGCCAATCTCTCCAGTTCATGTCTCTTTCACCTGAAAAAAATAATGGCAATAAAGAAAAGACACGCAACAGATAAAACAAAAAACTGTTCAAACCTATATTCCCCTTCTTTAGCTAAATCTTTCTTTCCTTTACAGTCAAGCTCCTGAAAAGATGTTTAACCCTTGCAGCCTCGACTTTTTTATGGGCCCTTCACTCTTCTACCTACAATTACCATCAGTCCTATGAAATGGGTCTTCTAAAATCTGTAAAGATCTAAGCCAATGAATGTTTCCCTAGGGCTCTGTCCTTGATTCACTGTCTCATGCTCTAGTCTACATCATCTCTTTGGAGATCTCACTCACACAACTGTGTGAATATGATGACAATTAGGCAATCCTTTCATTCATTCTCATTTTCTTGCTCTCTTTCTCAGCCCTCTTTCTTGAGCTCCAAACATTCAAATGTTCACTGAATATATGCAACTGAATATATTTGTATTTCAATACAACAGCTGAAACCAGTAGGTCCCAAACAGAGTTCATTACACTTGTACCCAATCTTTTATCTATCTATTTCCATTCTCAGAGACTGGCACCAAAATATAACCAGTCATTGAAGACAGAAAGCTGAGTCATCACTGATTCTTGTTTTTCACTCATACTCTACATCAAGTAGGTGGTCAAGTGTTATTAATTCTGCTTCCTTACCATCTCTTCTTGTTTTGAGCCTCCATTTCCATTGACGTTAGTGTGTTCTAGCATATGTAAATCTATACTATAATTTATTAACACCTTTCTCCCCTTATTCCAGACCATAAACTTCATGTGGGATCAAGTCTTTATTCATCTTTGTATTCCCAACACATAACTATGACGTTTTCTGGTACTCAGAAAATATATCATGTCTTTTTAAAGAAACAATAGTAAACAAGGTTCTGTAAATTAGGAATTTCTAACAAATGAAAATACTTAAGAATAATGAAGATTCATAGTGAATTAAATAAAAATTTTTTCTAGACTATGAAAGAAGAAACTATCAATGGAGAAAATTTGAAATGTAAATGAATTTATGAAGAAAACAAATTACTCATTATCCCAACTGTTAATATTTTATTCTCTATTTTGTTCACTCATTTTTATCAAATTATACACACTTATGATTTCAAAAAATCAACCAGCTTTTCAAGGCTGCTGCTGAAGAACAACCATCTCTGATACTTATCTCCAAGTGACATACTTGGCTTCCTGCTTCTGTATTTTTCAGTTTTAGGTATTGTCTACTGTCTTACAATGGAAGATCTGGATTCAGCTGTCTTCACCAACTCTCCTCTCATACATGTACATTTCCCTTCCTCCTAACTTTTCAATATAGTTATACTATTTTTTTGTGTGCATTATGATTAATATAATGTTGAGCCAAGTAGTACACTATGACTAAATTTCCATTCTTACACAATTTTATTTTCCTCCATGGAGTTAATTATCTTGATTTTTCATTTCCTCAGTTTTCTACATACTCATCTTTAATTCACCTGCTAAAAGTATAGATCTCTTCAATTTAATATACTATCATTTTCTTGGAGGGGGGAGGTTAGAAACTCCTTTCTCCAGACCCTCTAACTTGCTCTAAAATGGACTGGTTCCTCTCTAGATTTGCTTCCCAGTTGTCATCTTGGCATCTCCCTTTATCCTATCATCCCAGAAATACCTTTCTCTCAATTTTGTGTTGGATTATTTAGATCCTATCTTCTTTCTTGGTTTACTCCCTCATTTTGTTGAATCACCAACTCCAGGAGATTCCCAAGAAAGAGTAAATATTTTGAAATTTTTACATGTCAGAAAATACCTTTATCCTATCCTCACTTGATTAATACTTAGTCTAGATATAGAATAATTTTCTCTCCAATTTTAAAGGCACCACTCCATTATCTTCTAGCTTCTAATGTTGTTACTGCAAAGTCTGATGCCATTCTGATTTTCTACCTTTATGAGACTTGCTTTTCTCTCTGTAAGCCTGAGGACATTCTTTGCCTCTATTGTTCTGAAATTCCAGGATAACTATCTTGGTCTTGGTCTTTTTACATCCATTGATCTGAGCATTCAATCTGAGGACTCATGTTCCTTCAGTTCTGTGAAAATTTCTAGTTTTACTTATTTGATAATGTCCTTTTCTGTTTTCACTGTTCTGTTTTCTAAGAACTCTTGTTAAGATATTGGCTCTCCTGAATTAATCTTTTTTTCTAATTTCCCCTCCTCCATCTTTGCCTTTTTGTTTCCTAGTTTCTGGGAGATTTCCTCAACTTTATCTTTAACCCGCCATACTCCATTTTTCCTTTCTGTTACCATATTATTAATTTCCAAGAGCTTTTTATTTTTTAATTCATTGACTGTTCCTTAATGCATTCAGTTTTTGTTTCGTGGCTATGATAAACTCTTATCTCTTTGGCAAAGTTAGTGGGTTTTTTTGGAAGTTCCTCCCAGCATTATTGTGTTTTCCAAGTTCCTACTTTTCTATTTACTTGTTTTGGTCTGTGCTTTCCATATTAGAGACTTTTTTCAAATGTCAGGTGATCAATCATCGGCTATCCACATTAAGAGTAAGGCACTAAAGACTTACTGAAAGTTTTGTAGGCATGGGTAGGGCTAGTTGACAGATGGACTTCATATTAGTGTGATATGACTGGTCCATTTCATCAGACCCACCCCACCCTTGGCTAGTTCAATTTCCTATGGGAAAATCTTTCAACTCATGGCTAGAACTATAAGCCTTACTGTCAGCATTCTGGATCCTGAAAGGAGGCTGGAATCTTAATGTTCAGTATGTTTTAATTAACTTACACTTAATCCTTACACTCAACTATTCTTGCAGTCAGTCAGTCCAGAATATATAGTTTACACTTGCCAGGAAATAAACTTCGAATCATCTGCCAGGCTGGGAGAAGTGCAATCATCTGGCTGTGTAGGGTCAGGAAGGGGATATGAAGGTCAAAATGACTTTGACCCAATCCTCTTGTTTTCAGTCCTATCTTAACAGGCACTTCCAGAAGTACCCAGTGCTATCAATTCCTGAGCTTCAGTTTTTCTGGAATTCTGTGTTGAAATGCCTTCAGTTTCAATTTTCTTGGATTTTCTAAATGAGGAGTTGGCAGATTTGGTCTGTAGGCTAAATCTGGCCTGCCAACTAAGAATAGTTTTTATATTCTTTTAAAATACTTTAAAAAGGATTAGTAAAGGAGAAGAAGTACAGAGGAGTGGGACAAAAGAAGAGAAAAGAGGGAGGAGGGGTCGGGGAGGAAGCATGTGGCCTGCAAAGTCTAAAATATTTACTATTTGGCCCTTTCCAAAACAAGTTTGCCACACCCCATTCTTGGTCAGTAACCACTCATTCCTCTAATTTCTACCTCCTAAAATGTTGGTTTTCTCGTTTCTTCTATTTTTTTGTCTTTGTGGGTCTATGTCCTTTAAAAATCTCCCTTGTCATTTCAGGGGTTTGAGAAGGTAACTGAAGTAAAAAACCTTTTAGTTATTATAAATAATACTGTAGTGAACATCTTTATAAGTTGAAAATTTTCCATTTTTAGGCTTATTTCTTTAGGCTAGAACTCAACAATGAGAAAACAGAATACAGGATTTTGATACTGCTGAAAGCTTTTTATACCCATCAGGAAATAATCAACAAATATTTACTACATGCCTATGAGTTAGGGACAGTTGGTTCATTCAAACATGTTATAAAAACTGTAACCTAAACAATCAATACTTCACAGATCCTCATATTCAAGCAATTATTTATTCTAAAAAGGATTTTAAGTAACAAAGTTGCTTAAAACCTAGCAGACAACAAATTAGAAGTAGGTGAAAATGATTAGACAAGAAGAAAATAAAAACAGGTATCTAAAACAGAACTAGAAATAAGGGTATTATAAAAATCTACATTATGAAGTATTATATACTTGCAAAAGGTAGGCTAAAGATTAGGTTCTTAGTAAGCTATGTTAATCCTCTCTTACTTTAAATAATTTAAAACAGGCTACAGAACTGCTATCTTTCTGCTTCTCCCACCTTAGAAATGTTTCATGGATGGCTGAGTCATGAGCATTACTGAGTGAAAGAAATCCAATTCTTTGGTAGTGACTCATAATATATGGTACAGATATATACAAATCAGAGTTTTTGGTGGCTCTCATTTCTCTCCTCCCCCTCCTCAGGCACAAGTAAAAGAACAAGGAGAAAAAAGCTCTCAATAGGTCTGAATTGTGACTCCTACTATCCTAGGCATGTTGGTAGGAGGAAAAGCAAAGGTCTCTTGAGAACAACATGCCAGTCTCCCTCCGGAAACAGACTAGAAATTGAATCCCTATAAGTATATGAGCTCAAAGGTCAGCTTCTAGAAATATTTTGCAGCTATGTGCATATTTAGAAACTTGTATTCATAGAAACATGTCTTACTCACAAGGCATAATTTTCTTTAACATTACATTTAGAAATCAGGAAATCTTTATATATCACATTTAAACAAAAACTATCTTTGATAAACTCTCAATAATGCTTAAAAAAAAAAAAAAGAAAAAGGGCCAAAAGAACCGTATTTAAAATGTCACAGCCAGAAAAGAGAAATCAGTTTCTGATAAATTCAGTGGAAAGGGAAAGGTACCCTATATGTCAGGCCTTATGGATTAAGTCTCTGGCATTCTGCCTAGCCTCAGTCAGTTATCTATTCATCCATCCATCCATGTACCAGCACATGCATCCATGCAGAACTTATTAAGTGCTTCTTCTGTGGCAAGTCGTTCCAGGGGTCACTAATACAAAACAATACAAAAAGCCTGTATGCATGGTACTTACACTGCAGTGCAAGAAACAGACAAGTACATCAGTAAAAAATAATGTAGTAAGTGCTATCATACTATAGTTATGTACAAATTGCCAAAGGAGCAGAAAAGACTGGTCCAATGGAAAGCAAGGACCAGCTTAGGAAAAAATAACATTTATAGGCTATATTTTTCTTCAAAATTGGAACTTCTTTGAGATTCATGAAAAATATCTTATAGAAAAATGTAAACGAGAAAAATAGCATTTTTAGTTTCCAAATTTTAGTTTCTAAAATATTAGGGTATATTTAAAAACAGCAATATAAATGTAGCCTTTAAATCTTTTACCTCAGACATTTCTATAACATTTTAGATTTCAAGGTATGTTTACACACACAGTGTCTTTTTTTTCCTTCAAAATGTTCCCTTTAGATAGGTATTATTTAATTTGAAGATGAGGAAATGGAGGTTCAGAGGAGAAAAGTAATGTGTTCAAGATCACACATATCACACAAACTGGCCAAACCAGAACTGAATTCACATCTGTCTTCACTCTAAATTCCATTTTTTTCTCAATCCAAGTAGACTGCCCTTTATAAGATAGGCAACATGACACTAAAATTTTCTATTGTGTGTCAAAAAAGAAAAGAAGGCAGAGAATGTTTGCTGCTGAAGAGAGAAAAAAGGGGGATCTTCCAGCAGAAAGGTATGAGATAATATCAAAATCCGATCTAGGACATTACAAAGCACATCCTATCTTATTCACTAGAGAGTGGAGATAGTGTATTCAATAATAACTCTTCCAGAACAATGAATCATTTTTGTCCTAAAGACACTGAGATTTATCCCTTTTAGTCCCTTAATTTGGACTTGGGAGTGCCTTGGAAGAGTGGGACCTCTTGTGTTATTGCTTCTCCACACTCTGGGAGAAGTTGAGCATATTGGAATCTAACAGGCCATACAGTTTTAACAAGAGACACCAGAACGTTATTCGCTTATTGTGATGATTAAGAGAATACATACATATAAAGTACTTAGAACATTTCTAGTCCCATAGTGAAAACACACAAATATTGCTATGAGAAGTTAATATAATGTAATTCACAAATAAAATAAATGATCATGAAGGACAAGTTATTAATATTTAGCTTCATACCCCAGCCATATTACCATGTGAATATGAATATTTTCTTACTGTAGAATCTAACTGCCAGTTTTCATATTAAGTTATCTGACTTTGGGAAATATGCACTGAAGCCTATTGACTCAAAGAAGAGAGACAAATCCAACTACCTGAAAATACAAAGGTAAAAAACACCACCTCAGATAACTAAAATAATCCATGTCACACTCCATCACTAGGTCTTTTTCAATATGAAAAATTTCAGTAATTCCAAATGTTGTTTAGATCAATAAGCAATTACATCTGCAAGATTTGCAATAAAGATGTAAAAGAAGAATTGTGTCCACTTCCATGCAGACTGGTCAAATACTCCTCAAAGAAAATGTTATTTTGGGCAGAGAGTTTCAAGCAGAAGAAACTGCTGATTTCATGGAACTCGGAGTATAACAAGATATTAAATGTGATGGTAGTGAAGACTGAGCATTCATTCAGTTTAAAAAGAAATGGTGTGTACATGGCCAGATTTGCTAAAAAATATCCAAATCCTCTTCTTTTCTTCTATCACTATCGCTGGTCTATTCAATAGGAAGACAATGTATAAGGAAATTTTTTAAGGGAATTTTCTGACCTTACACCAAATGAGGGGTGCTCAGGCTTGAGGTCACCATGCAAATAAATTTTTACCTAAGTGTCTCAGTTTGTGGGTTCACATAGGCCAGTGTTTGACTCTTGCCTGGTGAAACCCGAGAGTGAAAGGTTGATTGGATTTGCTGCTGATATCAAAGCAAGGAGGGAAGGGTGGTCATGGAAAAAGATTTGCATGTTAGTGCCATCGAGTCAAATCCAACTCCGAGCAACCCTGTGTACAGCAGAGTGGAAGCCTGCCTGGTCTTTTTGTGCCATCTTCTCACTTTCCAGCACTATATCAGACAACAACACTCCACTGCTATTCAAAGGGTTTTCATGGACCATTTTTTCAGAAGTCGGTGGCCAGGTCCTTCTTCCTAGTCTGTCTAATCTGGAAGCTCCACTGAAACCTGTCCACCATGGGTGGCCCTGCTGGTATTTGAAACACTGGTGGCATATCAGCATCACAGCAACACGTAGCTGCCACTGCATGACAACCAACAGACTGGTAGTGTGGTTCCCTGACTGGGAAATGAACCTGGGCCATGGCAGTCAGAGTGCCAAATCTTAACCACTCAACCACCAGGGCTGGCTATATGTTCACTAGTGCTGGGGAAATGGAGTGTGTTTCCATGAGCCAAGCCTATACTGTGGACTGGACCAGAGACGTACCTGCAAATGGATCCATAGGGCCAGGTAACAGTGCAGTGCAGAAGCTTCTAGCCCAAGTGTATAGTGGATATTGTGCACTGCTCAGATCCTCTCTTCTGGACCACGATATTGCCCAACTGCTTGGAGTACTGTTTGCTAACAACTTATAGCTGAGTTCCTCACCAGGAACTGCCACGGCCAAAGGGAGCAGCATTACTTAAACATTATGCCTCCTTGCTGTCAGTAGCTTGCATCCAAAAACTGGTCCACATAGGGGCACAAAGACCTAGCCCCAAATCAGAATATCTTGGAAGGATATCCCAGTATCAAGAACTCCCTGTGAGAAAGGCCCCGAGGCCTTTGTTACAGCTGCATCACAGTTCAGCTTCTCCCTTTGTCCCATCCTGCTGCTGTCAGATCCTTACAGGTGTTGTTCCTTGAGATCACATCTCTCCTATCTCCGCAATCATCTGCAAATGTCTGTCTCAGAATCTCAGGGCGCCCAACCTACAGCAGATGCTGCTGAACAGTGGTCCTAGGAGCAAACTCTAAAAAAGGATTTTTGAGCTATAATTACATGCTGGTTGGCCATGAGATGGAGTACTAATAGCCCCGGCATATGGTGGTCACGTAATTATTCTAACTTTCACAGGCCTCTGAGAGATACCAGGGAAATAGTAATTATAATGATTATGAGTCTCTTCTCAAGCCCTCATAGCCAGCTGAATGCACCTTCTCCATCCCCAAAGAGAGGTTTATTCTCAAATAAGAGTAAATTTCTGGGTTTAGATATCAGCATAGTGGAGTAGAGTTTTATGGTACTTTAAAGTCAGGAGAATTAAATAAAAATTTCTATAAGACAGAATGAGTTCACAGTCTCCCCTCACCACTGCCACACAAAAACTCTTCCTCTGCTTGGCTTCCAGAATGCTGGAAAACATTCTTATGTCACCCAGACTAGAAAGTAGAGTTTTTCTGGAGAAACTATCTGTCCCAAGGGAAGGACCTACAAATACTGACATTCAGGAGACTTCTAACAAAACAGCCATCTTGTCCTCCAGATATACTACAAAGAAGCCTGCTAATCAATAAGCTCCATACATCACACATCTTGTCAATCAGGCTTTTTAGAGCTTCATTCAAACATGAGTGAACAGAAGTTAGCAGAAGATCTCTAACTCAAAAAATACACCAGAACAGAGCAATAACATAAAGGATCTTGGGGAAATTCCTGACCATGCAGGAAGTAAAACAAACCATTTAATTAATATCCTCAGAGAGTTAAGATGGGCACCCAGAAAAGAAATCTCATGGAAACACTGTGAGACTCTCGCATGGAATTAACGGTAAACAACACCCCAGCACAGCTTCTACGCTACAGATCTAGAGAGCAATTAGTCCCAATTAGAGAAGGATACAAGCTATTTTGTATATAAGGATATGAAAAATCCCAGAGGTATTTCTCAAAAACAGTAAACTGACCAACGTGTTTGACCTTATTTAAAGGCATTTTAGAGTTACATCAGAGAAAGTAAGGAAGAAGAAAAACAGATATATAGAACACTAAATAACAACAAGTAGAACAAGGCAATGTATTAACCCAGGTAATAAACAAAAATCTAAAAAAGAAAATACAATTATAGTACACTCTGTGAGTCTCCAAGCAGCAATATTTAATAAAATCCTTTGCAGGAAATCAATAACTAAAAATTAAAAAGCAAAATAGCTTGCATCTTGTTAGAAATACAGAGATAAGTACTCGAAGAAACACCTACAATTTCCTTTTGGCCAAAGGTACTGGGAAGTGAGGAGGGATGGGAGGGAGCCTGCAGTTAGTTATCTTTATTAAAGCTGAGTAGTACTTTTCAACTTTCTAAACTATGTGCAAGTATTCTTTGATAAAAGTTAACAAAAGAGAAAACCTATTTATCTGAAAAACAAAATCCTGCTTTAGAACCATTGCTAATAGTGCCCAGGCTGATTTGCTCTGGCTGTAGCAGGTTAGAGCAACAGAATTAAGCATTGAACACACTTAAAAGATGAGTTTCATTACACAAAGACTGTTTTAGCTTTGCTATCAACATGCCAGAGATTGAAAATGCTAATGGCATTTAAAACACAGCATGGTTCATATCATCACATCAAAACAAATTAAATATGATATTTAAAGATGTCATTAACTTGTAAGCGTATATAATCATGTTTGATAATATTATGTTTTTATTATTATACACACAAGCCATCTGAATATATTAAATAATGTCAGCTAAAATGCAGGAATAGATGTTATATATAGAGGGATCATTAAATATTAACAAGTTTAAAAAAAAAAAAAAAGACAGGCAGTGTGACACTAAAATTTTTACTGTAAGTAAAATCTGCCTTAACCACTATGTCTAGATATCTGACAATAGAATGGCCTTGAAATAAAAACTTTGCCAAGCTGTTTAATCATCAAATTAAATAGATTTTATGAAAAGATAATGCTAAATCTGGCTATGATAGGAATTAACAGTTAGAAGGCAGAAAAAAGGGAAAATAAAATATAGATGAGCTAATCAGGCAATGAGTGAAATACGACAAGAGATCATATAACTAAGACGTAAACTAAATTATTCTGGGTTGAATTTATATTTTTAAACATATATTATTGACTTTTCTATCATACTTACATCTCTGTGCCCACTACTAGCAGAATCATGGAGTGGAGTGTCATCATCTAATCCTTGTGTATTAACATCTGCTCCAGCTGCTATAAGTATTTTAGCAACATCATAATATCCAACATTGCAAGCTTCATGCAGTGGTGTCCAACCTAAAGTTAGAATATTAATTTAACATATGGTTCACTTACACTAATTCTATATATATGCTTTCTATATACATAACTATATATGACATACTGATTCTAAATGCACATAGTACAGAAGGAAAAACGAGTGAACAAGCTACTAGAAATAAATACCTAAGAACATTACCAGTTTTACAGAAGGTTCATTCACAGTAATTATTTCCATTAAGGCTAAATTAACTGACCAAAGTATTAAACATTTAAACTTATCCAATATATAGAAACTTGCTGTAATTTATAATAATTGTCTGAACTACAGAAAAAGAAGGCAAAATGTTAATCGGCTTATTAGGTTCTTTTAGCAAACAAAACCCTCTGTTTTAAGGGTTTTCATCTGTTAAGTTGCCACAATCTTTCCTGGACTTAATACTTATTTTAACTGAAATAAATTTACCATTTTAATTACTTTCGTAACAAAAAAAATTACATGTTCATGAAAGGAAAATTAGAAAAAAATACAAATCAGAAAAGAAGCATTACCCATAATTCCATCACCCAGATATAATAATTTTAAAAATCTAGCATAAATCCTACTAGCTTCCCTCCCGCTCATATTTACAATTTTAAAACAAAACCGGGAAGGTTTTTTAACCTGCTTCTTCTACTTACTATAGGGAAAATAACTCCCCATGTCATTATACTTTTCTACAACATAGTATTGCATGGATTGAATATACCATAATTTATTTAAACAAGCTCCCATTACTGGGCCTTTAGATTATTTCTAATGTTTAAATATTGGAAACAATGCTGCAACAAATATCCTTACAACTAAATCTTCATGCACATCCATGATGAAATATTTAAGATAAATCCTTAGAAGTGGAATTGTTAGATCAAGGGAAAAGTACTTTTGGTTTCTGATAGATACTAATATCAGGTTTTCCTCTAGAATGGATGCTGTGCATTTTAAGTCTCATTCTTTAAAGCAGACCCTGTATATTGCCCTTTTCCCTACTCATACCAAGTAGAGAAATAAATTCCAGGTGTATTCTAATAGGGCTACATGTAAAAGCAAAACAAAAACAAAATTTGGAAATGAGAAAATATAGTGGTACAGTTTTATGATATGGGATCAGAGAAGGCCTTCTTAAATAAAATACCAAAGAACCCAAATGAAAAGATTAACTGATATGATTACATAAAAAATTAAAACTTTAATACAATGAACACTGTAATGAAAATCCAAACATAGCCACAGACAGTGAAAATCTTTACATATTTGATAGAGAAAATTAAAATCTACACTAAAGGAAGGGTTCTTACATATTAATACTACTACCAAACCAAAAGAAAAATGGGTAAAGGACTGGATTTGGCAATTCACAGAATACATACAAACTTATAATACACACAAGAAGAAATAACTCACTGTCAATTGTGAATTGGATATTAAGAAAATCCAAATTAAAATAAGGTCTTTTTTCATTTTTCAGATTGTTAATAATTAAACTGATAATATCCAGTTTTAGTGAAAATGTGAGGAAAAGGGCTCTTTCACATACTTTTTTTTTTTTTTGGTGAGGAAGACATGCCCTGAGCTAATGTCAGTTGCCAATCCTCCTCTTGTTGCTGAGGAAGATTGGCCCTGGGCTAACATCTGCGCCCATATTCCTCCACTTTACAGGGGATGCCGCCACAGCATGGCTTGACAAGTGGTGCACTGGTCCATGCCTGGCACCTGAACCTGCGAACCCTGGGCCCCTGAAGCGGAGCGTGTGAACTTAACCACTATACCACCAGGCCGGCCCCTCATATACTCTTGATCGTAGTGTAAATTGATAAAAGATTTTCTGGAGGGCCATTTCCTGTATTTTAAATTTAAAAATTTTAAATATGCATTCCCTTTGATTTAGCAGTTTCCTTTCTACTGAAATACTTCCATAACTATACACAAAGGTATTTTTTACAAGAGTGTTCACTAAAGTATTGTCCATAGAATCTATATGATACAGTATTAAGCAACTGATGAAATGAAGTAGAATTACCCATATGTAGTAACAGAAATATCTATAAGACATTAAGTAAAAGGCAGATTGCAGAACTTAAGATTGATATAGATGGAGTGATTTGATTTTTTTAAAAAGCATATATATAAATAAATGTTCATTTTATATATATAATGAAAATGCACAGAAGAGATAACCTTCAAATTATTAACACCAGTTCTGTGGGGAAGAAGGAGGGGTACTGTAGTAGATGAAACTAAAGGGATTTCTACGTTGTGCCCTGCATACTTCTACTGTTTGAATTCTTTACAGTAAGAATGTATTGGCAAGGTATTTGAGTAATTAACAGGAAACACCACTACTTTCTTGTAGTCCTGTTCAAATGAATAAGTGTTCTTGAAAGACTTATGAATAAATTGACTACTCTGAAAACATTATATGATACTAACTCACCTACAATAGAACCTAAATTGAATAAAGAATTATATGGTAATATGTCAACTAAAATATAAGTTTAATATTTAAAAATTTGAGTAATTATTGACATGAAATTGTAGCAGAGATCAGGGTTTTACATACACATTCCAAAATAGTTTTGTGATAAAGTACACTTTTAGAACTCTTTCATTTCAGCAAGAGGAATAAAGAATGTAGGTTAAATGGTAACCAGAATCTGTTCAGATGATAAATTTTAAATTTTAGTTCCTGAGTATTAGTCTTTAATTACCAGTCTTACCTGCAAAATCTTTCACATTCACATTTGCCCCTAAACTTATTAATTCTTTGACTTGTTTCACATCTCCTCGAATAGCTGCCATGTGTAAAGGAGTTTCACCACGTTCATTTCTTTTATTAACTTTATCTTTTTGTCGAGATGAGGAACTAGGAGTTTTCTTTTGGGCTGGTGGTGTTTGTGATGGATGATTTGGTGTGGAATCTATAAGAAAGAAGAAAGTTAAAAGTTCCAGGCTAAATATTTTGTGTATTCATTTAAACAAAATGAATTTTGTTTCATTCATAAAAATGAATTTTTAATCCATTTGTTTTTAATAGGTAATGTGCTAATTTCCTGGAACATGGAGAATATCTTCTCACCCTAACAATCTGAAACTTGACTTGGATGATACATTAATAATTTGACCCAATACATAGAGTTAGGTTTCCTACTTCCTTTAGGGTTATCAAATATCACATGAGACAATTTAGAAAAAAAGTTTTATTCTGGCAATTCATAAAATTGGCTTAAAATGATAATAAAGTATCAAGTATGTACACTGAAAATGTTTGCTCAATGAATAATTTGATAAACTGCAAAAAAAATTATTTTTCATGGCATGTTATGCTATTAAGACCTAGGTGAAATGACATTGAAGGCTCGAGTTCACACCTCTGATTCAGACAAAGTGTTGCAAGTCTGTTCAAATATTAAGTGCAAATTAAGGTCAAGGATGATTTTAGCATGAAAATGAAGCTTAAGGTGTATAAGAAATAAGGACAGTTTGGAAAAAGGCCTTTAAAAAGTGGGCTGATAAAAGAGAAGAAATGTGCTTTGCTTTGATTCCCAGCTTTTGATTTTTGTTCCAGTTTCTTTATTAAAAACAAGAAAGTTAAACTAGATGATGCCCAAAGTCCTCTCCTCCCTGTTTCAAAACTATTGGGGGAAAAAAAAAAAACCAAAAACCTAATTTCTTTACCATTTAAGGATTCAAGACATTATGTACAGTGTTAATAATTAATTTACATCCATTTAAATTTAAATTTACATCCATTTAAAAGAAATAATTGCTCTAAGAGAAAAGTCTATGGAAAATAATTTTCTAGCATCATATAATAACTTTATTGCAACTGACATGATTAGAGCACTAAATATCATCCTTTCTTCAATAAGAAAAAAGTTTAAGGTTTACACCTTTTGGATTTTCAAGTACATTGTATGATAACAGTTTCCTATTTATGTATTTCTGTAATATACACTCCATAAGAGTAAGAACCTATCTTTATTCACTATATCTTGACTGCTCACAAGACTTCTTGGTACACCGTAGTACTCACACAACATGTGTTGAATGAATAAATGAATTTTATTATAATTTTTATAGTCAAATTATTTATTAAGAAAATTAGCTGTTGAACCAAAAAACAGACATTTTTTAATTCACACAACTTGCAAGAAATTAATTCATACAAAATTTTGTTAGCCATACCAAAATAGTATTCACAAACGCAAAATAAAAGTAGTACTATCCATTATGGCAATTAGGGTAAACAAAACAAAAACATGGAAAATTAATTATGTAATAGATAAAACAATGAACCCTAAACTCCAAGCATATCTATTTCCTGGCAAACAGCTTGATATCTCCACTTTAGTTGTATATACATTAATAAAGTTAACTAAGATGTACTCTTAAATGAAAAGAACCAACTGGAGAACAGTATTATAGTATAATCTTATTTATATTTAAAAACAAACTACTACAAAAGATACATATTTGCATGTTTATGCTTAGAAAATTTCTAGAAGATAAGAAACTGTTAAGAGTGGTTGCCTCTCAAGGGGGGAGGTCATTGGAGATGATGAGGGAAGACTAACTTTTTGCCTTATTGTACTAATTCTTTAATTTATTCTAAGGATAGAGAGAGGTTCACGGTATAAAAACATCAGTTTTAAAAACTACAAGTCTTTCCATCTAAATATTAAGTCTGACAAAGTCAACATTTTACAGAAACATTTTAACACTGTAAAATATCTTTAATTTGGCCACAGTCTTTCACCAAGTTGGGGGCGGAAAAGTGGGAGAATAACCAAAACAACATGTTCCTACTGAAAAAGCAGAAAGCCCTAACATGTCTTTATTAGTAAAAAATATTAGATACACTCACGCTTTGATGGAAACTATGATACACAGAAAACTCTAAGTATTTTACCATGTTGTCCCAGCTTTTAAAAAAAGAGCCAATACAGGAAAAGTCACTAGAAAAATTGTGTCCTTTTCATTGCATTTCAACACGGTCTGTTATGTTACCCAAAGTCATATAAAGACGCCTTGAATTCTGAGCCAAAAGAATTTTTTTCTCTCTAGACAAAAGTGATTTACTTTCTTGTATTAGTCAGTGAGAACTACACAACTTAAAATTTTTCTTTTGTATTGTTAGCTGCCAGAATGCAGAGCTAAATTCAATGTTCAATAGTAATAACTATCTCAGTCCAGCTGTCTGGATTTTATCTACCTTTTCAGCTTCTTTTAATAATTAGCAGGTTTATTCTGGCTGGTAAGCTATCTTCAATTATTTTTGGAGGGCACAGTACATGAATAAACACACACACACACACACGTAGCACAACACCTTAAGTGGAAGCATGAAATGAAATATGAAATAAATTTACATAGTGTACTACAGACATTTTTCCCTTTAAAATAATTTAGTAGATCTTAAACAATATAACATGGGTCACACTCTTGCTTCTAAAAGTAATAATGTGATAAGATTACAAGTTGATCAGCAGGGTCCTAGTGAACTGAAAAGTAAACTAAAAACCTAGAAGCAGCTTTACAGAAACTGGGGTAAAAAATTTTTCAGTAAGGTAAAAGCACACAATTCCGCAACAGATTTCTCAAGTCAACTGACTCATTTCTAAATTACTCATTTTAGTTGACAAATATTTACTAAATGTCCACTAAGTGCAAAGATCCCTGCTCTTGGACAGTTTCTCATCTAGGAGAGGATACAGACAATAAACAATGTCATGCAAATAAACGTAAAATCACAAACTTCTAAGAAATTTTGCTTAAATCTAAGAAAGGATAAAATTTTACAGTAGTTAAAAATAATTGTTAAGATAAGGCTAGATAGAGTCTGAGGAAAACTAAGAATACACATGAACTCAATGATGGTAAGTGTCACCTGGACTGTTGTCTCTTGCTGTCATCTGCATAAGAAGAGCCATCTGCTTTCGCTCCGAGAGTGGATAACCAAAAAGAATGCTAACTGGTGTGGACTTCTTATTTCCAGCTTCCTTTTTTGTTTTCTTCTTTTCTGGACCCTCTTTCTCTGGAATTATCAATAAATACATAAGAATTGGAAACAAATATAAGTACCCAAAAGCAAAACATAATATGACTTTTAAAAAAGTAGATGCTACACACTGTATATGAGAAACATGTATCATATGTGAACCAGCAATGGGCAGACAAAAGAGCACTAGACTTATATTATATAAGCAATTTTCTTCCTGAATGCTTAAAAAAAAATCCTTAATTCTATTGTTTTCAGAAAATTAATAATATTTGGAAATTTATTCCTAGTAAAATTTGTATTTTAATGATTTGTTCTATTAAGATTTAACTTCTTCAATAACATTTCAAACATTCCTTAGTATTAACATCTTTGAAATTTCTCTTTCATTCATTATAATTTTATTCTTAATTACTGTTAAGCCTATGTTCCTTCTATATGCTACAGCTATGTCCCTTCAAATTACTGGCATAATTCCACTAATGATTTGCACAATCTTCTAAGGAGATAAGTATTTAAGACAAGTCTTATCACACAGAGTAATTGTAGAAAAAAAGCAACAAATAAGTTTATTCCAGTCATAGGATAGCTGACCATGGAATGGTATTACTTAAAGCTAAAAAAGAGCAAATTAAAGATTGTGTGTGTGCGTGCGTGCGTGCGTGTGTGTGTGTGTGTGCGTGCGTGTTTGTGGGGAGGAGTTTAATAGAGATCCTGCAAAGATACAAAATTAAGGACTTTTCAAAGAGATCTGATCCATCATAAAATCATCTCTCAGATTTAGCTATTTGGGAAATAAGTCCTTTGCCAATACAGCCAGCATTCTCCAGGAAATTCAGATGGTGCTGGATTCCAGAGGTCAAAGAGATACAGGTTCTTTCTTTAGGACTTCTCTGGGAGTTAATTCAGGTGGCCCTGGAGAGCTAATGCAGGGGGTCTGCCTCTTAACTGTCTAGGCATCTATTTCTTGACAAACCCTATTCAAATATCTGGGATTTATTGATCCAGCTTTGAGAGTCCCTCCAAAGATGGGCTACAAAAATAAATACATAAGTAAAATTAAAAAATAAATGTAAAACACAGCAAAAATGAGTAGAAAAAAAGGAAGGCTTAGTAGTCAATATTGTGGTTTTTTCAGGCAGATCTGGCCATCAGCTAGACTATTCTAGGAGATAAGCATTTATTAATCCAGCAAGTTTCAAGAGACTAATGAAAATTTGATATTATTTAAATATTATTTAAGGCATAAGAACTTAAAGTAATAATTCTTGCAGTGTACCACTTTATTAGGATACTAAACTGGCATTTAATGACCTAGAAAAATTAGAGGTCGTAAATATTTAAACTCTGCTGTCCACAAATCACTCAAAATTCAATAGCTCCTAAAACATCCGTTTTGTTATTTGATTTTACACAACAAAAATAGAAATTTCAAGGTTTAAGCCAGCCTTTATTAATAGTTCTAATATATTATTTTCTTTTCATATTTCTCATTTTATTATCATTAATGGTCCAATTGAGTATAAACCCAGTTTTAGCACAGTGTTTCACCTAACTTACTAAATTTATTATAAAGCCCTAAACCGGTCTTTTGGAGAAGTCTTATTTTTTTTTCTGAAACATATACTTTCTCCTAATAACGTTCTGTTCACTTTGGTTCTCTTGTATTTAATGAGGAACCAAAATTGTCGTTTTAATGGTTTTCCACCTGAATAATAAAACTTTAAATACAACGAATGTACTTCTCACCCAAAATTAAAATATTTAACAGTGTAAAAATTTTATAGAAAGTAGAAAAGACATTTTAAGGAAAATAAGTAATTAGAGGAAAAAAATTAAAAAAAATACATAGCATCTATCCTTAAAATATTTCCTAAATTTTGGGGGAAATTTTTATCTTTCATTTTCTCTGTGCAAAAGAATTGATTTTTTGGTTTTAACTGCATTTAAAAATTTTTTATTTATCTTTATTTTTTTTATTGTGGTAACATTGGTTTATAACATTATATAAATTGCGGGTGTACATTAATTGCATTTTAATACAATGTTTTAAAAAGAATATGCTAAAAAGTGATATATACTCTGTTTACAGAAAAAAGTGAGATACTTATAAATTCATTATTAGAATTCCATACTGCCAAATGATCAAAGATATAATTCTTGATTTTGGAAAAGAATAAACAAATTGGATATACTCCAAATATTCAAGCAAAAATTCAAATTAGGTACTAGTATCCAATCTGAACTCTATTTTTTGAGTTACCTTAGTCATTTGTCTGAGTTCATGCTTTATATGAGATACAAAAAGAAGATAAGTGAACAGTAAACTGGTATAAGATAGCTAGGTTAGAGATAACTATATACTATTCTTCAAAATTCTAAGTGTTAGATTAAGATATCCCAAAGTGTGCTTTTTCAAGTTTAAAGCATTCAACATAACTTCCACTACTTGGGATCTATCCTGTGAAGAACTTGTTTTCTCTGACCTGTCTTAAGTAAAAAATGATCATATACTATGTATTTGAAAAAGTTAGGTACTTCTCAAGTTTCTTATTTGATGTACTTATTTATCTGAATAATGGCTCAGAATTCTAAAATTGAAACATAGGAATACTGACACATGTGCTCATTTACACAGTCTACAACAGACCTGAATTCCACTCAGCCACCCTAGAGATTTTTAAAGAAAAACCCAAGTGATTCACTTAAGACTAAAGAAAAATAGAGAAATAGACTTTTCAACAGTCCAACATTCTTTACTTCAAGGTTCAGAGGATCCTTAGAAATAGAGAGATGTCTCAGTCTTATAATCTCAAAAATTAATGCTTTCTTTTTAGGTCTTGTCAGAATATACAGAAAGCTCAACACTGCCATATCTCAATTAAGCACAGAATATATTAAGGAGAAGAGACAAAATTGTTCTTCTTGGGGAACTGGTTCATAAACCTATCAGTATCTCAAAAACTAAAGAATATTACATTTTTCCATAAAGCAGTCACTGTATAAGGAATGAAACAATGGAGCTACAATTCAAATACAGATGAACAAAATTAAATCAATCATGTTTGGAATGTGTATACTTCAGTTCTGAGAAAAAATGTTACCATTACTCTTTGTTTCTAAAATATCTACACAAACTCTAACAGTTGGGTGCTTGTATCTTTTAATTGCCAGCAATGATACTCAGATCATGGATGGCTTCAGGTGCACTCTGGCACTTAGTCCCATTTTAGAGAAGTACACCTAACTTCACAGTAAGTGTAGGTCTTTTAAATTTAATGCTGTTTGTAAATATGCCCCCCAAGTTTTGATAACTACTTTGATAAAGAAGTACTATGGACTTATTGGCTCAATTAACAGCTTTCAGGATAATTTTAAAAATAATTATTTGGTTCTACAAAACCCCCACCCCACAAATTTATAAAATAAAGTATACCAGAAACAGAAGGTTTATTTCAGTTTTTATAGCTAAACGTCATATGCTGGGTACTTAGACACCCAAGGACTAAACAATATTTTATACTAAAAAAAGTTCAGAGATAAGGATATAAGCCCATTCAGAAAAAAAAAAAAAAGGACAAGCAAAACAATTAGTTTTCACATACTAGAGAATACATTCACTCTTTATTTTAAAATACGGTATTTATATATTCTCTTGCATTCTTCTATCTGGAGCAATTAAGAAGCATAATCCCTGGTGCCACAGCTGAACAGAGAGATTCCAATACGGTTAATGATAACGGCATTTCTGCAGGAAACCTGTTTTAATCCACTTTTAAATTCAACGTGGGCAGCAAAGTCAAAAGACTAAAGAATTCAACCAAAAAGTTTTAAAATGTGTGTTTTTTAAAGAAACACTGCATGATTAAAGAGTAAGATAGCATTGTCTATCAAAATCAATACACTTAGTATACCCTGTGAAGGGTTTAAGCAAAAGAGACTAAGGAACTTGGGTAACTTCCCATAAGGGTTGCTGCACTGCACAATTCCAGAGTTGACTTTCACATTGTTTTCTATGTGAATGATGCCCCCATGTTGTGCTGTACAACGTCTGAGTGGCAGTATATAGTAGTTCTGCTTATAATGTTCATACATAAGCGTGTATTGGACATGATGCACTGGATAGCTCAAACAAAAACTGGAAAATTTGGTGTCACTCATGTAGTTCACTTATTCAACCAAAGATATCTAGTACTGGTTTGAAAAAAAGTTACTTATAGTACAATAATTAATTGTAAATGTGACAGAAACCACTGGCTAAACAGGAGCCCCTGATAATCTAATTACCTGAGTATGTCCTGTAAGAAGATATAAGTCTCTCCCCCCAATTTTCACTTGTATGTCCTGGATCTGAATCTACAGAATGAGAAGAGACAGGAGAAAAGAAAAAAAGCACACGAAGGGAAATGCAGAATTCAACAAACCAACATTTCTCAAAAGACCGCTAGTTAGTTAGTTAATGATTTATAATTGTTTTTCCAAAAGATTATTTTTAAGGTAAAGCCAAAAGTACATTTAAAACACAGGTTTGGCCAAGACTTAAGATTTCAGTTTCTTCAACTGGAATATTAAAGCTGAGAAAGTCAACCACACAGTTTGCAATAATAGGTATTACTGATGCTGCTTATTAAAACATATCATCTCCTTTGAGGCTATATGTGTTTTCAATCTCTGAATAATGATAAAAGAGGTAGTACTCTAATCACTGTTTTCCTTTTTAGAATTTGTATTTAGAAAACTTGAATCACTCTTTTTGTTCTCTGCATGCCAAAACTACTCAGAAGAGAACAGAAGACTTTGGACTGCACTATCTTCTAGATCACACAGATCTTTCTATAAATTATACACATTTCAAATGGTATCAATTACTACACTGACCACTACTAAAGGCCACTAAGAAAGAAAGCACCCTATGTCAAAACAAAGTTTATCAGCTAAGATAAGAATATGAAATTCTTCCTAACAATTCATGACAGACAAATAAGAATACGGAGAACTGACTTCTGGCAATACGGCCAGAGCAGATAGTTTTACTTAAAAACAATGTGTCATTTTAACTCACAAGAATATTATTCTGATCTTCATATTCTCAATTTATTGACATACACTTTTCTTTCCAGGATCATTATTATAGACATTATTCACGAGTGCAGTTAAGGAGAAGGACAACGAAAGCGTCAGAAGAAAACCAATTTAGAAAACAAGTTACTCCTCAACATAGTATTTGAAAATTTTAAAGATAAGCCTAAAAGTTTAGCGATGGGAAGGAGCTGGAAAATTTAATTCAGGAGCTAGAAAATTGAAAGCATCCATATCCTATCCCTTTACTCAACCACTTCGTCCTGTGCTATACTGAGACTAGACTCTAAGACTACTGCTATCTATGAGGTTTTTGTAAAACACTGAGTGCTAAGCAGAGCAATTATCTCCCCCTGATATGTTCTCCACAGCAAGGCGAGACAAGCAAGACTGGCATTCTTTTAAAGTTAATATTCTGTTTTGGGTAGCAAGAAAGTAAAGAGAAAAATACCAAAAATGATTAAAAACGTTTGCACTGTATGTTTGAAAACTTTTATAATAAAATATTAGTGGGGAGGGGGATAGGAGTAAATCTGTTATAAATAAGCTCCATGAAAATCACCAAAAGGTGACTATACTCACTAACCAAAGCACTGATTTTATCTGCTACTTTCACACAGTTACCAGAAAAATTATACTTGCTTTCTTTTTTAAAAAAGTTCCTCCTAGGGGGCCGCCCGGTGGCGCAGCGGTTTAGTCCGCGCTTGGCAGCCCAGGGTTCGCAGGTTCGGATCCCGGGCGCCCGCCGACGCACTGCCTGTCAGCCATGCTGTGGCGGCGTCCCATATAAAGTGGAGGAAGATGGGCATTGATGTTAGCCCAGGGCCAGTCTTCCTCAGCAAAAAGGGGAGGATTGGCGACGGATGTTAGCTCAGGGCTGGTCTTCCCCACAAAAAAAAAAAAAAAAAAAGTTCCTCTCTCCAAATTTGCTTGAGTCATAATAAATAGGGTAAATCCTTTAATGACATCTAATGTCTCAGGAAAACAGAACTTATGTGGCTGGATGGCAGAGAAGATTTAGTTTAAAACATTTGATCATGCTCTACAACTGCCTCCATGAACTTTGGAACAGAGTGCCTCTTTGGATTTCCTCATACCATATTATCTACATATGCCAAAAGAAAAAATTAGTAAACAATTAAATAATGCCTACTAAGAGGAAACAAATATTTTAAAAAGTGAAGGATGTCTTTCTACTTACACATACAAACTAAAATGATGTAGTACTACTGGTTTACCTCTAAAGAACATTAGATCTATCAAATCTAAAGAAAAACATGTGCCTCAATGCTATTTGAGGTTAAAGAACATTCATATATTGCTGGAGGCTTTGTAACTAGGTATAATTATTTTGGAGAAACACCACAGAAACATTTAACTCTTTTAACCCTTTAATCCTACTCCTGGGAATGATAAGAAAGAAATAATTCAGGGTATAATAAAAACAATCTGCAAAGATGCTCTTGATGGCATTACTTATAACAAAATAATTGCAAATTTAGTTTGGAGGCCAAGAAGACACTCTCACACATGTAGCCTCAAGATAGCTGTTCAGTACTTTCGTGTCAAGGGATTGTGCCTTTCCCTCAAATGCCACTGGACTAGGAAAGAAAATAAGTATGTTTTTTATGATTGATAGTGCAGGAATAAAGTCCACTAAGGTAGAAACATTAATAACTATTAAAGATAGCAGTTATCATTTATTAATTACTGTACTAAAAACTCTATACACAGTGGCAGTATTGTAAGCTGCCTACTCAATATTCATTCTCCCCTTCTTACCAGGAATATTCTAATTTTGATTAGGGTGACAAGATGCCCAGCTACAAGTATTTGACTTTTCAGACTCCCCTGCAACTAGGGTAGCCTAACCAATGAGATGCAGGCAGAAGTTCCTAGGGAGGTTGTTTCATCAGTAAAAAAGCCAAGTCTCATTGGGAGAAAGATACTTTTCTCCTTGGTCCTTCCTCTCCTACTTTCTGTCCAAGCAGCAGCAGAAGATATCTTGCGACTATAAGGCAAAATGCTTAAGGACAAAGCCCATCTATTAGCTAAGGGCGGCACAGCAGAAAGATGAAAAAAGCCCAGTCCCTGATGGTATTACTGAACTGCTATACCGATTCTGGACTGCCTATGCTTGGTTTCATTGGATTATATTAAGAAATCTCTATCTATTTAAGCCAGTCATTCACTTTTCTGTTTTAATTAACGTATCACAAACTGTTTTTACACATTATGTCACTTACAGGTCACAATTCTCTGAAGTTGGTATTGTTATAAGCACTTCTACAGATGAGAAAATTGGAACTTATAAAGAATTCAAATTATTTGGCCAGGGCTAGAAGAGGGCTGAGCAGGGACTTAACACTGGTATGTCAGACTCCAAAGCCTCTGATAATAAACACTATGCTATGATTTATCTCTATTATAACTACAATAACTTCTCCTGTCAGGATTTTAGACTAGGAGACACTGAAAGTAAAAGCTAAAAATAAGTGATAAAGCAAGCTGAGGTAGTAGGTATAAAAAATAATTTGTCTTCTAGATAAGCAGTAGTTGCTTCCACAGGTTCAATGAGTCATTGTATATATTGGCCTCAACATTTCATGGGACAAAATTTATGAGAATTCTCTGATAGGATAGGACAAGGTGGGATAGATACTGGACCGATATAAGCACATATTGGAGATTTGCTGAAATGAATAGTATTATGATACAACTTTAAGACCCACTGGCATGACTGCAAATTATGCTGTAATTTTTCCCCCAATTTTCTCTGTCTAGTCAAGCAATTACTTTTCTACAAAGTGTTTTTTTTTTTTTCGTGAGAACATTCGCCCTGAGCTAACATCTGCCACCATCCTCCTCTTTTTCTTTTTTGCTTGAGGAAGGTGAGCCCTGAGCTAACATCTGTGCCAATCTTCTTCGATTTTGTATGTGGGATGCCTCCACAGCATGGCTGATGAGTGGAGTAGGTCCACACCTGGGATCCAAACCCATGAACCCAGGCTGCCAAAGTGGAGCATGTGAACTTAACCACTCAGCCATAAAGCCAGCCTCTAGAAAGCGTTATTTTTTTAAAAAATCAATAAATATTAAATAATTGATAATTTAGAATGTTTAAGACACACTAGGGTATCTCAAAATGAAAACTAAGAATGACTCATCCAGTCAACAGCATTATAGCTGATTTGAGGGACCACTTCCTTGGACAATATGAATATCTTTTTAAAAAAATAATGACTGCATTTTATAAACATAATGTATGTTCATTATTTTGAATATTCAAGCCATACAAAAGAATACAAAGAAGAAAGTAACAAATCATTCCAAATCCTGGAAATAAAATGTTAACATCTGGTGAGTATCATCCCAAGCATCCCTCTAAATATATATAAAGACAAAAGGAACTAGCAGGGAGAGAGGGAGAGAGGGAGAGAGAGAGAGAGAGAGAGAGAGAGAGAGAGAAATAAATTTATCTAAGAATAGAAAAAAAATAGGGGCTGGCCTAGTGGCACAGCAGTTTAGTTTGTGCTTTGGCAGTCCCGGGTTCACAGGTTCGAATCCCAGGTCCCCACCAACGAACTGTTTGTCAGCCACGCCGTGGTGGAGTCCCATATAAAGTAGAGGAAGATGGGCACGGATGTTAGCCCAGGGCCAGTTTTCCTCAGCAAAAAGAGGAGGATTGGCAATGGATGTTAGCTCAGGGCTGGTCTTCCTCACACACACAAAAAAGAAAAAAAAATATATGCACTATTTTAAAATAAAAAACTGTAAAATTAATTTTATTTTAATCCAACATAAAAAGAAAAGAAATTAAGGGAATTGCTTCTTCTCTATAAGAGACATTATATACTAAAATATAAATACACACATATATTAGCATATATAAAAGAATTTTAAATAAGGAAAGATTAAAAATTTTAAGTAATCATTTTTAAAAACTATATTCAATAGACAATTCCAGCTAATCCCATGCTAGGAGAGAATATGAGCTGAGTAGCACTGTTAACATCTTCTCCTCATTCCCCACCCCCTCATCTTTCATTTTCGCTAAGTCAGGGTTTATAATATTTACATTTTTGTTCTGGACCCATAATACATCCACTAGGTTTAGGCTTAGTTCTAATGAAACAGTCTTTTAAATTTAAACAATCTTATCTTTCCATATGTATGTTAATGTATGTCCTGTGTGCACATACATACAGATAAAATATAAATATACAGACTATGACTTTCAATGCAAACAGTACATATTTCATAACCTAATTTTTTCACCTTGTATATTATGAACATCTTTCCATCTCAAATATTCTTCTACAACGTTATTTTAAGGGTAAAAAAATCATATTTCTTCATTGACCTTACTATAATTTAACAAATCCTATATTATTTGGTACTATTTTCCTGTGGTTTTTTTTTTTGCTATTATAAACAAAGCTGAGATAAACATACTTGAAGATAATTTTTCTTTTCTTTTCTTTTTTTTTTTTTTGTGAGGAAGATTGTCCTGACCTAACATATGTGCCCATCTTCCTCTATTTTGTATGTGGGATGCCACCACGGCATGGCTTGACAAGTGCCTTGGTCCACACCTGGGATTCGAACCTGCGAACCCTGGGATACCACAGCAGAGTGCATGAACTTAACGACTGCGCCACTGGGCCGGCCCTAAGATAATTTTTATTTTCATCACTAATTATTTAAATAGAATAAAATGCCAAAAGAAAAATAAATGTTAACAAACTTTTAGTTTTTGATATATGTTGTCATATTTACCTCCAACAAGGTATTCCTATAATTTAGACCAACTAAAGCCAGTTCCTATTTCCAACCAGTGACCACTTGGTATGATCTAGGCCAACAACAATTTTGTCAATCGTGATAAATTGTATTTCTTCAATTACTATTGATATATCCTTTTCACATATTTCTTTACCAAATATAATATTTATATTATACTGCCAAAGCAAATATAAACTACTTGCTTGTATCTTTTGTCCCTTTTCCCACTGTGTTTTTCTCTTCATATTTAAGAGATCCTTAAATACTAAATATGTTAAGATAAGGGTTGTCATACATGTTGTAAATATTTCTCCCTTCTATATCTTTATCATATCAGCGAATAACTTAAAATATAGTACACTCTATAAAAAAGACCAGTGTCAAATATGGCATTTGATGCTATAATTATCTTTCATATGGAAAATATCACTTAATGGTACTCTGGATTCTACTTTATTTTTTAAAATTATGAAAATAAGACAGCTGGATTGTAAATACGACACTTTGCTTTGAGCCTGGGGAAATTATTCTTAATGTTTTGGGTACATGTGTGTGTGCACGCAAAACTAAAGCCTTCATTTATTATTTACTAAAATTTATAAATTCAGCCTACCAAAAATATAAATGTATACGTTTAAATCCATCAAAATCTTGTTTAGTGTTAGCCTGTAACCCTTCCAAAAGAAAAATAAGAGTTTGTTATGAAATAGTCAAAGAGAGAGAGTTACAACATCCCACTAAATTCAAATAGTGGAAAAATTGTAGCAGGGGAAAAAGTATATAATCCACTTTATAAAATATGAATAGATTGTTTATTCAGTGCCTAAAGTTCACATCTTCCTAAGTAACATTTTCTCCTTTATTTTACTCTAAATGAAAGACAAATACTCCACCTGATCTAATAACAAAGGTTCTCATGGGAAGTTTATTATTTTGAAACCTTATTTATTTCTAAAAATGTTAACGTCCTTTGAATTTATCTAAATCCCTTCTTCAAACTACTAGTAGAAATATCATTGTCTTTGGAAAACAAAACCTGGTTAATGTAAGTACTTTAAAAATGACTAGCAAAAGGACTTCTAGGGAGAAAATATGAGAAAAGTTAAATCTTATATACCTAAAGGCACATAAGCACCTTTTTCTCAGCTAAGTGACCCAGTAAAAGCTTGAGAACACTACTTAAGGACAAGGAGAGTCATGCAAAAAAAAAAAAAAAAAAAGATTCTGAATCTCTAGAAGAAGCCAGTGTAACTTAAAATGAACAAAGCACATAATTTTTAATCACTGCAAAAAAGAGCAATTTTCAAGGTCTTTTAAAAAGGTCACGTGTTTAAAACCAATTTCTAGTTCAAGCTAAGAGAGACAGCAAAATACACAAAATGAGACCTACCTACCAAAAGTGTATACTAAAAACTAAGTATTTCCTAAAGCTATGTTAGCACAGGGCGTTTCAAATGTCTAGGGAATTTTCACAGATTCTAGAGTCCAACTCATTTCCATATTAATGATTAAGATGGCTAGAAAGATATAAGTAGCATATAATCTCTGTACATAAACTCAGAATAGAACACTAACTTTCCGTGAGTGAAGCTAAAACATTCTTAAGAACAGTTCATTATTAATATTTCATGCAAAAGATAAAACAATTATGGGGGCCAGCCTGGTGACATAGCAGTTAAGTTCATGTGTTCCACTTTGGCGGCCCAGGGTCTGCTGGTTCAGATCCTAGCCACGGACCTACTCACCGCTCATCAAGCCATGATGAAGTGGCATCCCACAGAGAAGAGCTACAACCCTACAACTATGATACACAACTATGTACTGGGGCTTTGGAGAGAAAAAAGAAGAAAAGAAGACTAGCAACAGATGTTAGTGCATGGTCAATCTTCCTCAAAAAACAATTATGATAAACATGTTAACAAACATTCAAGTTTATATTAGTTTCAAGAAATGATAGTTCAGGGCTAAAACACAATCTAGTAATTTATTAGTGATAATAAGCTTCTTATTATGAATAATTGGAATTTATTGATGTCATTTCTGATATATAAGAGTTTTGAGGAAAAAGGTACAATGAATTGGGCTTAGGCAGTTAGCCTCAGTACTTTTTTTGGTGGGGGGACATATTTCTGATTCATTTCTGAATCTAAAATGCCTAAACATTTTTTTTTGGTGGGTTCAATAACATGTCTATGAAAACTCAACAACTTTTTCTCAGATCTACTGTATCCTATGCTCATCACACAGAGTAAATTTTTCATCACTGAAGTGGTCCCCAAGAAATTAAGTACAGAAAGTGGTTAAAGAGATTTGTAATAAACACTGAGAATAAGGAAAAAAGCAAATTATTTTTATCTTTGAATAGAAATCGTGTTGGGGTGAGAAATACATGAATTTCTGCCCCCAAATGATAAATATGAAATACTGAAACACAAATATTTTTCCATAAAATGGGGTGCAAGAGTAATGATATGAGGAAAACCATAGTAAAAGAATGATTAAGATTTTACCAAAAAACAAGAAATTATTCTACCTGTGTCTGAATCTCGTTCTTCATTTCTTGATGGGCTAATGGTAAAAGGAAGTTTACGTTTCATAGACGATTTCTCTTTCATCTCCTTGCCCACATCACTTCGATCAATTTTTGGAGTTCTGCTATAGGATGCAATCTTGTCTTTACTCTATTAAAAAATCAAATATGAATAAAGTTACAATAATAATAGCTAAACAACACAGTATTAGAAAGGAATACTTTATGAAGGAAATTTTCAAACATACACAAAGGTACAGAGGGTATTACAAACCATCTTTGTCCTCAATGTACTCAAGACCCAATTTCAATGATTATACCATTTTTTTGTCACCTCCTTCATATTCCTTTTACTTAACAGAATTTTAAAACAAAATATCTTGAATGTAACAGAACTCTATGTCTAAGTATAATATAGATGTTATCACCAAAGAACAAATACACAAATGTGAAAAAGCAACTCTGGACTGAATTAAACAGGCTGTGTTTTATTCGTATCATGTGCCCACTCACTCAGGTGAAGTCTCCTACTCTCATGGTCGACAGCTATTATCAAGTTCACTCTTACAATCCAACAACCGAATTGGTACAGCACAGCTAAACTGGGCTATGATCACTCCTTTGTGAAAAACATACTAGATACTAAGAACCAAGCCACATCACGTTAGCAGGAGAGCTTAAAAGTATAGTCCCCAAACTATGATAAAAAATAATAGATATCATAATCTCAGAGATTCTCAGAAGCAAATCAGAAGTAGACTCAGATTGCAGAAGAACTAGCTTTCAACCCAAGACAGAAAATGAAGGAAGAGGGGAAGAAGGGACATAAAAAATAAAATACTGAATTTTTTTAAAAAGTAGCATTTATCAATAAAACCAAAAGATGATTCTAAAAGAGCAATAGAATAAAACTTTTAGTGAGTCTAATAATGAAAATGAGAAAGAAAAGAAAAATAATACATACTGGGATTGAGACATATATACAACTCCAGAGGGGGTATTAAAAAGTTATAAAAGAATACTAGATTCATATCTATACTACTAAAAATTTAAGACCTGGAAAAAAGGATTTTTTGGGAAAACATGCATTACTAAAAATTGGCTCATGAAAGAAACAGAAAATCTGAATAGGATAATGATCATAGACGACAATAGCCGAAGATTTTATGTTTTAAAAAAAGGACCTGGCCCAGAAGATTTTACAAGAGATTTTTAACAAAAAATTCAAGGACCAGATAATTTCCTATAAACAATACTACAGCATAAAAATAAGATTAGAAGCAACTCAACCATTTTATGTGTAAAATAAAACTGACATCAAAGAAGAGTACAGGATAGAAATTATAGGCTAAAATTGCTTATGAAATAAATGCAAAAACAAACTGTTCTAAATTGTCAGATCAAATTTAGTGTCTTAGAAAGGTAATACATCATAATCAAGCAGGGTTCATGCAAAGAATACAAGAATAGTTCATTATTAGAAAATCTCTTAAGACAATTCACTGTATCACTAAATAGATTCTACATTCATTTTTGATAACTCTATTAGCAAATTAGGAAGAGAGTGTGACTTCCTTATAATTTAACTGGTAAAGATTACTGAAGAATAAAAGTCTTCTTTATTTCTCAGTTATTAAGTAAAGTCCTCTTGAGCTGTTTTTTTTCACTTCTGCCAATGAAATGGAGCTTTATAGGCATGCATTTTGCTTATAAAGTCGTTTTAAAATGTAGATTTTATTATTATTCAGGAATGGTGAGGCAAACAGATCAGGAGACCACTGTCATTGAAAAGACAGTGTGCTACAGTTCCCAAGAGGGGGCATGCCACACCACTAGGGCCACATGGGGAAGCACCAAAGTGGGTCAAGAGGCAAGAGGGAAAGAAGGGAGATGTTGGCAAAGCTTTTATTGTGGTTTCAGAGGGTAGGAAACAGCAAGGCAGGGAAGCAGCCTTAGCATTGGCTAGTTTGAATGATTTCAGCAGGCTCTGAGGTATAGGTGCTGTTTCTGTAGTTGGCTGGTACCTGGCTCTGGGGTGATTATTAGACTAGGGGATAGTGATCCAGAGTGGGAGCTGGATAAAGTTGGTGGCTGGGGATGGACTCTGGATTGGTTGGTTTGCATACGAAAGGCATGGTCACAAGTGAGTTGTTTACTATCTCTAGGATTGGCTAGCCCTGGGAGGGGCAGTCTCCCCAGGGTCATCAAGGCTCCAGACGTCAAAGCATTAGAAATAAAAAGATGATTAATGCAAAAGTTAACCATCAAAATTCTAGACACTTGCCTTAGAAGTATGGATCTTTGTTATTAATAAAGAATCTGAGAAAAACGTGAAGATGTCCCTTCTCCCTTGTGTAAGTGAAGATACTGCAAAACAGGTTAAAAGAAACCAATTTGATAATATGGTAAATGGAAAATGTTCAAAAGAATACATAAGAATATATTGATCACGCTCTCCTGTGCAATATGGCGATTAGTGTGAATATTCATAATTGCTACCAACCTATTCTGTTCTCTGTAAAATAAAACTGTCCTTGTTATTTGAACAAATGGTTTTTGTGAGATTCTTAACACTTTAAAAATTATTTTCAGATCTGGGGAAAGTAACTTTCAAAAGAAATAGTTACTCCTGATTGCCTTGAAATTTCTATATTACCAAATGGTATAAATACTCTGTCAATTCAGGAGAGAAAAACTGGCACATTCGTTTTCCATGACATAGAAAAGTCTATGACTCTGTTAGGTTTATTACTTTAAAATATTTTAAGTCTTTTTCATTTAAATTAATGTTATCCTTTCAATAACCTACAACAGCTATCATAGAGTAATGAAAACATTACCAGCAAGACAAAAATTACCTTCTATCACTGCTACTATAAAATAATGTGCTGGTAGCCTTTACCGACTCAGTAAGAGAAAAAAGAAGTAAAAATTTACCTAGAAAATATATAAACGTATACATGTACATATATAAACAGAAAACTCTTGAAGGATATAAACCAAAATGTTAATGGCTATCTGTGGGTAATGGCATTACAGATGTGTTGGGAGACAATTCTCCATGGCTCTCTTGCATTTCTGCGCATCTTGCAAGCAGAGGCACTGACTCCCTTTGTTCTAGACTATCTTTTCAAGGGTATCTGTATAGAGAATAGCCTTGGAAGACAGAGACAGTGCCTCTTTCTGGAGCACAAGGCAGATCTGTTTACTGTTCAGTACAATAAATAATTTCTTCTTTTAAGGCAAAGGTCAGGTAGACTTACTACCCATTATAAAAGATTTGGGGTTCCTCTCGTAACACAACCCACTGTATATGTAGTTGTCCTCTTTGCAACCCCTTGTGAGAAATAGGGCTCAGAAATAGGCACAAATGCTGATATGGCTACTAAAAATAAATTTCCCTTTATCTCTGACACAGAAGTCTCATGTCTTCTGCCAATATCCATGAAACTGACTAGCTTGCAAGTAGGACAGGGTGAAATCTCAGATTCTTCACAGTTTTTGATAAGGCAACGTCTATTTTTATTTTTCTTATATGTATTTTCTAATTTTTCTACAATGAACATGCATATATTACTTGAATAATAAAAGAAAAACTTCTCAATTACCACATGGATAGGAATATAATGAAGGTCTGAACTATACTGATGATGAAAAAGATAAGACAGAGCTATTTAGAAGGTTAAATGATTAACATCCACTCTCACACTTTATTAATTTAACCCAGGTTTTAGACGATCATAGGAGGTTTTACGAAAGACTCTGTTTTGCAAATTATAAATACTAATTTATAGCTATATAAAATACTACTTTATAGCTAAAAACTACAGTGGAAAAAGTTCTAAACTAAAACCAATGAAAAGAAGTTCCACAGATTGTCAGTGAAAGGATAAAATATCTGAAGAATTGTGAGTAGACATTTTTGATGAACTCCTGACTAATGTCATATTTAATGAGGTAATGAAAGTACTTTATATAAAAAGTATATCGCCACAGAATGTAATTATTATTTAAAACTATGCTCTATTCAAATGGATTTAAGAAATTAAATTTTGGTTCATGTTATTTTATTAATTGAGGATTTTGTAACAACAGTCTGTGCCATATTAAACTGTAAATAAGGTCTCTAGTTATGTAACAGAACAACTGTATATTCATTTCTAAAAATTTTATGAAGAAAAAAACTCAGCAGAAGGTAGAGGCTGGCTTCAAGGCCAATGACTCACTAAAAAAAGACAATCATAAGAATATGTTTGGCAAATATATAGGTGAATTAGTGACGTCAGCATCATGGCGGAGTGAGATACCCTTTTTGAATCCCTGCCCCCTAAGACACAACGAAAACATCATTCGCATTCCAACAGAGGTCAATCAAACGCTACAAAGGACTTTTAAGAAACCCCTGCTGCCATACATTGGATGGTGGAGGCACGGGAAGCCCCAAAGGATGCAAGGAGAGGGAAGAAGTTTTACTCCCCCTCCCCAATCGATCGGCAAAGACAGACAGCGAGGCTCACAGACAGAGGGGGGAGGGACGGCCCTCTGCGGGGAAAACTATCGCCCTCCAAGTGCTCTCACAGAAGGTAGAGAGATCCCCACCGGGAAGCGATGACAGACTGTTTCGGGGGTGTGGCAAACGCCCCAAGAGAGCCATAAAGGAAACTCCTGGGTTGAGCAGGAGAAAGAGAGAACCCCTCCTCCCACACACCCCGCATTTCAGCATAATCCCTCTGGGGACTTCAGCAGCCTCAGAGCACACCGCTTGCAATCTCCATCCAGTGGCAGCAGGTGGAAACTGCAGGACCAACTTCAAGATGAGAGGAAAAAGTAAAGCTGTGGGATCCATGCAAAGGTTTGTTATGTATACAGACCAAAAGGAAAATGACAAACACCCAGAAACCAACCCTGAAGGCACAGAATTCGATAACCCGAATGACAGAGAATTCAAAATAGCTATC
This sequence comes from Tapirus indicus, assembly GCA_031878705.1. NCBI lineage: Eukaryota > Metazoa > Chordata > Mammalia > Perissodactyla > Tapiridae > Tapirus > Tapirus indicus. The sequence goes on from CM062917.1 coordinate 59,201,612, forward strand.
ATAAACAAACTCAACGAAATACAAGAGAACACACAGAAACAAATCAACGAATTCAGGGATTTCATGACAAAAGAGATTGAAACCATAAAGAAAAACCAATCAGAATTATTGGAAACGAAAAACAAAATGAACGAGATGATGGAAAAAATGGAGTCTTTAAAGAGCAGAACTGACAATATGGAGGAACGAATTAGCATTATCAAGGAGAGCCACGCAGAAACGCTCCAGAAAGAGGAGGAGAGAGAGCTAAGACTAAAAAGAAATGAAGAAATTCTTCGAGAAATATCAGACTCAATGAGGAAAAGCAACATGAGGATAATAGGTATTCCAGAAGGAGAAGAAAAAGAAAAAGGAGCAGAGAGCTTGTTCAAAGAAATAATAGCTGAGAACTTCCCTAACCTAGGGAAGGAGATGGAAATAACAGTGAATGAAATCAATAGATCACCCAAATATATACACAGGAATAAACAATCATCACGTCACATAGTAGCAAACTTGACAAGATTCCTTGACAAGGAAATAATATTAAGGGCAGCTAAACAAAAAAACAAAATAACATACAAAGGAAACCCCATCAGGCTCTCAGCTGATTTCTTGACAGAAACTCTACAGGCGAGGAGAGACTGGAATGATATATTCAAAATCATGAGAGACAAAAACCTTCAGCCAAGAATACTTTATTTTTTTTTAATTTTATTTTATTTTATTTTATTTTATTATTATTTTTTTTTATTGATGTCTTAGTTTATAACACTGTGGGGTTTTAGTTGTCCAAGAATACTTTATCCAGCAAAAATATCCTTCAAATATGAAGGAGAAATAATAACTCTCCCTGATAAACAAAAGCTACGAGAGTTCATCACAAGACCTCACTACACAAAATGCTCAAGAAGGCCCTTAGGCCTGAAAAAAAAAAAACAAAAAAGAGAAAGGGGATACAAAGATTTCAGCAAGGAGAAAAGCAAGGAGACTAAACCAGAACAAACTACAGTTGGATAACATCAAAAATTAATTCAAGCTCATCACTGTAAACACACACTCATTACACAAGATGGAATAAGTAGTGACAACAACAAATAAGGAGGGGAAGAGGAGAGGGATTGAATCGACTAAGGAAACAGGAGGCATCTGAAAATGTACTATCGTATCCAGGAGATCTCTTATATAAACCTCACGGTAACCACTAAACAAATAACCAGAAGAGAACCACACATGACAAATAAAGAGAAAACGAAGAGAATGAGCATGCAGAAATAACAAACTGAATTTCCAGTCCGAAACACATGCAACAAGAAACGAAGGAAATGCAAAAGAACCAGAAAATGAACAATAAAATAGCAACGTTAAACGCTCATATATCAATAATCACTCTAAATGTAAACAGATTGAATTCTCCAATCAAAAGACACAGAGTGGCAGGATGGATTAAAAACCAAGATCCAACAATTTGCTGCCTCCAGGAAACACATCTCAGCTCTAAAGACAAACACAGACTCAAAAGGATGGAAAACGATACTCCAAGCTAATGGCAAACAAAAGAAAGCAGGAGTTGCCATACTTATATCAGACAAAGTAGACTTCAAGATAAAAAAGGTAATGAGAGACAAAGAAGGGCAATATATAATGATAAAAGGGACACTTCACCAAGAAGACATAACAATCATAAATATATATGCACCCAACACAGGAGCACCAAAGTACATAAAACAACTGCTAAAAAACCTAAAAGGAGATATTAACAATAACACAATAATAGTAGGGGATCTTAACACCCCACTTACATCAATGGATAGATCCTCCAGACAAAAAGTCAATAAGGAAATAATGGACTTAAACGAAAAACTAGACGCAATGGACTTAACAGATATATACAGAGCACTCCACCCAAAAAAAGCAGGGTACACATTCTTCTCCAGTGCACATGGAACATTCTCAAGGATAGACTATATATTAGGAAACAAGGCAAGCCTCTATAAATTTAAGAAGATTGAAATCATTACAAGCATCTTTTCTGATCATAATGATGTGAAACTAGAAATCAACTGCAAGGAAAAAACTAGGAAAGGGACAAAGATGTGGAGACTAAACAACAAGCTACTGAACAACCAATAGGTCGTTGATGAAATTAAAGAAGAAATCAAAAGCTATCTGGAGACAAATGAAAAAGAAAATACACCATACCAACTCACATGGGACGCAGCAAAAGCGGTCCTGAAAGGGAAATTCATAGCAATACAAGCCCACCTTAACAAACAAGAAAAATCCCAAATAAATAACCTTAAACTGCACCTAACAGAATTAGAAAAAGAAGAACAGACAAAGCCCCGAATTGGCAGGAGGAGGGAAATAATAAAAATCAGAGCCGAAATAAGTGAAATTGAAACCAAAAGAACAGTAGAAAGGATCAATGAAACAAAGAGCTGGTTCTTTGAGAAGATAAATAAAATTGACAAACCCTTAGCCAGACTCACTAAGAAAATAAAGGAGAAGACTCAAATAAATACAATTCGAAATGAAAGAGGAGAAATTACAACAGATACCACAGAAATACAAGGGATTATTAGGGAACACTATGAAAAACTCTAGGCCAAAAAATTGGACAACCTAAAGGAAATGGACAAATTCCTGGATGCGTACAACCTCCCAAAACTGAATCAAGAAGAAATAGAGAATCTGAACAGACCAATGACCAGTAAAGAGATTGAAACAGTAATCAAAAACCTCCCCCAAAATAAAAGCTCAGGACCAGATGGCTTCCCTGGAGAATTTTACCAAACATTCAAAGAAGATTTAGCACCTATCCTTCTCAAACTATTCCAAAAAATAGAGGAAGATGGACTAGTTCCTAACACATTCTATGAGGCCAACATCCTCCTGATACCAAAGCCAGACAAGGACAATACAAAGAAGGAAAACTATAGGCCAATATCACTGATGAACATAGACACAAAAATCCTCAACAAAATATTGGCAAACCAAATACAGCAATACATCAAAAAGATCATACACCACGATCAAGTGGGATTTATACCAGGGACACAGGGATGGTTCAACATCCGCAAATCAATCAACATAATACACCACATTAACAAAATGAAGAATAAAAACCACATGATCATCTCAGTCGATGCAAAGAAGGCTTTCGACAAGATCCAGCATCCACTTATGATAAAAACTCTCAACAAAATGGGTATAGAAGGAAAGTACCTCAACATAATAAGGGCCATATATGACAAACCTACAGCTAACATCCTACTCAATCGGGAAAAACTGAAAGCCATTCCTTTGAGGACAGGAATAAGACAAGGGTGCCTACTCTCACCGCTCCTATTCAACATAGTACTGGAAGATCTAGCCAGAGCAATTAGGCAAGAAAAAGGAATAAAAGGACTCCAAGTAGGCAACGAAGAAGTGAAAGTCTCACTATTTGCAGCCGACATGATCTTATACACAGAAAACCCAAAAAATCCATTGGAAAACTACTAGCAATAATCAACAATTACAGTAAAGTGGCAGGGTATAAAATCAGCTTATAAAAATCAGTTGCATTTCTATACACTAATGATGAACTAACAGAAAGAAAACTCAAAAAGACAATCCCATTTACAATGGCAACAAAAAGAATAAACTATCTGGGAATAAATTTAACCATGAAGGTGAAAGACCTATACAATGAAAACTATAAGAGACTATTGAAAGAAATCAAGGAAGACATAAAGAAATGGAAAAATATTCCATGCACATGGATTGGAAGAATAAACAGAGTTAAAATGTCCATTCTACCTAAAGCAATCTACAGATTCAATGCAATCCCAATCAGAATCCCAATGTCATTCTTCATGGTAATAGAACAAAAAATACTGAAATTCGTATGGGGCAACAAAAGATCCCAAATAGCTAAAGCAATCCTGGAAAAAAAAGAACAAAGCTGGAGGCATCACAATCCCTGATTTCAAAATATACTATAGAGCTAGAGTAATCAAAACAGCATGGTAACTGGTACAAAAATAGACACACAGATCAATGAAATAGAATTCAACGCCCAGAAATGAAACCACACATCTATGGACAGCTAATCTTCGACAAAGGAGCAAGGAACATACAATGGAGAGAGGGAAGTCTCTTCAGTAAATGGTGCTGGGAAAATTGGACAGCAACATGCAAAAGAATGAAAGTAGACCATCTTCTATTGCCATATAGAAAAATTAATTCAAAATGGATCAAGGACCTGAAAGTGAGACCTGAAACTAGAAAACTCCTGGAAGAAAATATAGGCAGTACAGTAATTGACACTGGACATAAAGGGATCCTTTCAGATTCCATGTCTACTCGGACAAGGGAAACAAAAGCAAAAATAAACAAGTGGGACCTCATCAGACTATAGAGCTTCTACAAGGCAAATGAAACCAGAATCAAAATGAATAGACAACCCACCAGCTGGGAGAAAATATTCGCAAATCGTTTATCCAACAAGGGATTTATCTCTGTAATATATAAAGAACTCATACAACTGAGCAACAACAAAAAAACCCACCCGATCAAAAAATGGGCAGAGGATATGAACAGACATTTTTCCAAGGAAGAGATACAGATGGCCAATAGACACATGAAAAGATGTTCAACATCACTAATCATCAGGGAAATGCAAATCAAAACTACACTAAGATATCACCTGACACCCGTTGGAATGGCTATAATCACCAAGACAAAAAACAACAAATGCTGTAGAGGTTGTGGAGAAACAAGAACCATCATTCACTGCTGGTGGGAATGCAAACTGGTGCAGCCTCTATGGAAAACAGTATGGAGATTCCTCAAAAAACTAAAAATACCAATACCCTATGATCCAGCAATCCCACTCTTGGGCATCTACCCAATGGACATGAAATCAACCATCACAAGAGGCGTATGCACCCCTATGTTCATTGCAGCATTATTCACTATAGCCAAGAAGTGGAAGCAACCCAAGTGTCCCTCGAGGGATGATTGGTTAAAGAAGATGTGGTGTATATACATACAATAGAATACTACTCAGCCATAAGAAAAGACAGAATTGTCCCATTTGCAACAACATGGATGGACCTAGAGGGTATTATGTTAAGTGAAATAAGCCAGAGAGAGAAGGACAGACACTGCATGAACTCGCTCATATATGGAATATAAATGAACACATGGACAGAGAGAACTGATTGGTGGTTACCAAGGGGAAGGGGGCTGGGGGGTGGGCACAAGGGGTGAAGGGTTACATCCACATGGTGACGGACAAACAAAAATATACAACTAAAACCCCACAGTGTTATAAACTATTAAGACATCAGTAAAAAAAAAAAACTACCTTCTTTCTACCTAGTGCATTCTCATTTATTAAAAAACAAACAAAAACAAAAAATTATATAGGTGAATAACATGATCATGCCTTCTCTCCTACCTTTCCTCCTAACTTCATTTTGTCTTAAGAAGCAGTGTAACACGGTATATAAGCAGAAGATTGAGCAAAGAAATTATGGCCCTTCCTCTCTTAAGGTGGAAATAAACAGTCAAATATCTTTAAAACTTAAAAAAGTTACTTCTAACAATAGCTTTTGATGTCAAGCTGCTTGGAAATCCCAAAACACAGCAGTTAAGTACCAAGCATATTGCCTCAGAAGAGCTTCTGACCCTCACCCAAACAAACATGTCATCTTCAAAAAATACTGAATGATTGAACAGAGACCAAGAACAGCTAAATATTTCCCTTTAGGTAAACCAAAAGTTAATAAACGAGGAATCTAATAGTTTGTATTTATTCTTCCTATTTTATGAATCTAATGATTAATAAGTATTCTTAAACTTACCTAAGCAATGTTTTTAATAGAAATACATTAGTGAAAGTGTCTGCTTTTTGCTCTTCTCTCTACACTTTTAAGAAATCGCACTTCTATGAAGGCAATGCTCACGCATGACTATATTATTTAGTGGCAGCTTTCAAAAGATACATACAGCCAGCCCAGTGGCGCAGCGGTTAAGTTCACACTTTGGCAGCCCGGGGTTCAGGGGTTCAGATCCCGGGCGCAGGCCGTCGCACTGCTTGTCAGCCATGCTGTGGCGGCGTCCCATATAGAGTAGAGGAAGATGGGCACAGATGTTAGCCCAGGGCCAGTCTTCCTCAGAAAAAAAAGAGGAGGATGGCAACGGATGTTAGCCCAGGGCTGGTTTTCCTCACCAAAAAAAAAAACATACAAAGTACCTAGGAAGAATGAAAGCTTCAACAAGTTTAGCCTTATAGCCTTATAAATTCAAACCCAAAAAGTGACATCATCAAGCAGCCCAGATGTAATTTCAGAAACGCAACCTTCGCTATATTTAAACATTTAGATACTCTCCTCCATTCTTGTCCCACTCTCTTTGGGTGACATCTCCATACCTATGGGTTACTTTTCCACAAATCCTCATATATTTATTTCCAATCTAGCTGTTTTGAGCTCTAGACTCATATCTAACTGCCTACTAATACTTCTACCTGGACGTTCTGATGGCCAACTCAATTCAGTAAGTACAAACCAAACATTCTTCTCAAAACAACCTATTCCTTTTCCTGAATTCCCTCTCAGAGAATAGTCCAATCAACCCCAGAGTGGATCCAGACTACTTTTTCTACATATACAAGTAAGTTTAATTCATTCAACATCTTTTAGATCTGCCAACTTCTCTCCATCCCCACAGCTGCTGCCCACACTGACTTTTGCTTGGGTTTTTTAATAGCAGTCTAACTGGTCTCTACGATGGCCCTTCCCTTCTGGCTCACCAGCTTACAGGATAAATCCCAAGGTCTTTAGCAAGACACACAAGGTTATAATGAACTGGCCCCTGTCTAATGCTCATCTCCTATCCTCCATCCTTTATGGGCTACATCCTAACTTCTTATGCACTACTGTAACAGATTCATGTCTTTTTTACATTTTCTGCTTGGACTACCCTTTGCTCCCACTTACCTGCTGGTCACACACTTATTCATCCTTGAGAATTCAGATTAAGTATCTTTTCTTCATTGAGACCATCCCTGAATCCCCTAGAATTGACTGATTGCTGCTCTCCTTTTTGTCTCACCATTGTACACTCAATACTTTCATTAGTGTGCTTCTTAAAATGGTACAGAAATTCTCAAAGTATGGTCACTGAGACCATTTCAGGGGATCTGCAAAGTCAGAAATACGCTCACAATTCTTTCAAAAATATGTATTGGAGTTTTCTGGAGACATGACAAGTGATAGCCAAACATACTGAATGCAGTAGATGAGAATTTGGCTATCTTCCATTAAGCCAGACAGTAAATATTTGCAAAACCAATGACACTCTTCTCAGTAATATTTTTTGTCTGCAATATATAGTCGTTTTCCATAAAAATGTGTGTTAACATGTTGTACTGTTTTTTAAACCAATTAATAAACACAAATTTTTTGGTTTTAATTTCTGATATTGTAAATATCAACTGATATACCCACATATTAAAAACCTCTTTGGGATCCTTAATTATGTTGAAGAATATCAAGGGGTCCCGAGAGCAAAACATCTCAGGCACACAAGTAGAATAATTAGTAAGAGTCTTCATAAAGATTTAGACCATGCCTTAACCACTCATTGTTTTATTCCTAGGGTCATAGGAAAGGCACATAACACGAGAGGAATCTCATATAAGGTTTGTTTGATAAAATGAATAAATTAATGAAGTCAATCTCCTTACGACTTGCCACATTTGGCATATTAAATACATTTGGGGAAATTTCTGTCTACAGTGGAGTGAAGATATTGGCAACTTATCTCCCCAAGAAACAATAAAAAAATCTGGACAAAACTGTCAAAAACAACCATTTCAAGGCTCTAGAAATTGAACAAAAGCAAACAACAAATTGAGAAGCATTTTCTTTAAGAAACACTGCTAAACTATGGAGAGGAACAATGAGTGTTGTTGGCATCCTTGCCTGGGGTTGCTCTCATTTCCTGGTCAATGCTTAGTTTGCATCAAGTGCTACCAGGGTGGGGCTGGCAATGAAAACCAGCATCTTTGCTGCCAGAGAGTATCAACTTGAATTGGTGTACAGGGCCAAAAACCCACACCCAGCTACAATGTTGATAAAAATAGCAAATAGGGTAGGAAATGAGTGGAGGGGGAGAAAAAAACATAGTACTATTAGCCTACGGTTGTGGTTCTGCTGCAGGGGAGCAAAAGCCAAATTTTTCTGGCAAAAGCCAGAAATTTGACAGTGAGATTGCCGTAATGAGAGAGCCACAGAGGGTGTTGGATAAGACTGCCACACATCTGGCTGACAGGGAAGCTATGTAAATGTGGGGGGAAAACCTGAGAAGGACTAAGTTATCCATATATATATATATATATATATATATATATATATATATATATACACACACACACACATATATATCCCTCACTGACTGTAAGATTGTGTGCATATGCAGGGGAGATCTGAGAGGGTCCAAGCTCTGTACACACTCTTAGTTGACTAGGAAGCTGCACACAAGGAAAGGGTAGACCTGGGTGAGGCCATCAGAAAATAAATGCCAGGTCTGAAAAATGCCTGAATATTGAATGCACTCCCCAACACACACATAAATCTGTCAGCAGAGGGTGGAAGACTTATTGGCTCACGGTGTTTGAGCACAACTTCTGATCAGTCAATGGCTGCTGACTAATCTACGTGGACAGGGACAACCCCCAGGAAGTAAGACTGAAAAAGAAAAAGAATAAAATGGACACCAGTGCGACAAATTCCACAGATAAACTCCTGATATTTTACTAAAAAAAAAAAAAAAAAAAAAATCTAGCAACAATTAAAACTTTCAGGTAGAAAACAATGAGAATACAGAGCCGGTACGATATATGACCTAAATTGTCTAATTTCTAATAAAAATTAAGGCATACAAAAAAGCAACAAAAAAGTATTCAATAGAAGTATCTCTGAGTGAGCACAGATACTAGATTTGACAAAGACGATAAAGAAGCTATTATAAAGAAAGGAATAAATAAAACAATGTTTAAAGAACTAAAGTAAGATGACAATGACTTATCAAATAAAGAAAAATTACAAAAAAAGCCAAACGGAAATATTAGATTCGGAAAATAGAGTAATTGAAAATGTATTAGATATGTTCAACAGCAGATATGAGATGGCACACACACACCAGAAAGAATCAGTAAATTGAACATCTCAAATTTCATGAAAACCATTAATCTACAGATCCAAGAAGCTCAACAAATCCCTAGCAGGATAAGCACGAAGGGACTCTAAACACATTACAGTCAAACTGCTTTAAGACAAAAGAGAGCAGCAATGAAAAAAATTCATCGCCACAAGAGCATAATACAATTAACAGTTGACTTCTCATCAGAAACAGCAAGAAAGAAGTGGGATAACATACAGTCATCTCTCAGTATCCACAGAGGATTGGTTCCAGGAACCCCCATGGATACCAAAATCCATGAACTCTCACAGATACCAAAAAGCACGAATGGTCAAAGCTTCTTATATCAAATGGCATAGTACAATGAATACAGTCGGCCTCCATATCTGTGGATGCAAAACCTGCAGATACAGAAGGCTCACTGTATTCAATCTATTAAAAGAAAAAAAGTCAACTAAGAATTGTCCATCCAAAAAAACTATCCATTAAAAATAAAAGCCATCACAAAAGACCACATATTATATAACTCCACTTTTATAAAATATCCAGAATGTGCAAATCTATAAAGACAGAAAGTGAATTAGTGGCTGCCTAGAGCTGTGGGGGCTGGGGACAGAACAGAAAGTGACTACTAATGAGTACAGAGGGTCTCTTTTTTGGGTGAAAATGTTCTAAAACTGCTAGTGGTGATGATTAAACAATTCTCTATATATACTAAAAACTACTGAATTGTACACTTTGAGAAAATTGTACAATATGTGAATTATATCTCAATAAAGCTGTTTCTAAAAAAATAGGCGTGTGTGTGGTGATGGATTGTAATTAGTCTTTGGTGCACATCATGTAATCTATGCAGAAATCGAAACATAATGATGCACACTTGAAATTTATATAATGTTATAAACCAATGTTACCGCAATTAAAAAAAAGGTAAAATCAAGATATCCCTAGATCAATGAAGACTAAGAGAAATCATGGCTAAAGATCTGTCTTACAGTAAAAACTAGTGAAAATTCTTACAGACAGTAAGGAAATGACACCAGACAGTAACTAGAATCCATAAAAGGTAATTAAGAGTGCCAAAACTGGTAAATTTGTACATAAAAACAAAGAACTGTATAAATATATATTTCTCTTTCTTTAAAACACAAGATTGCATAGAACAATAATTATAACACTTTGCTGTTGTATTAAGAGCAAATGAAGTTGTAATCTATATTATGTAGATAGCACAAAAGAAGGGGAGGAAATAGAGCTATACTGGAGCAAAGTTGCTAGATTTTACTGGAATCAAGTCAATATTAACCTGTAGTGATAGGATACATATTATAATCCCTAGATCAACATTTTAAGATTATAATTTAAGAAACACAGTTCAATAAAATCAGAGAAATTTAAGTAGTACACAAAAATATTTAAAACAAAAAACAGCATAGGTGGGAGAGAAACAAAAAAGACATGAAACATAAGAACAAAGAGCAAAATGGCAGACATAAATCCAGCTTTATCAGTAACTATGTTAAATGTGAGTGGATTAAATGCTGCATTCAAAAGGCAAGGACTGCCACTGCAATCAGGCAAGAAAAAGAAATAAAAGTATCCACATTGGAAAAGAAGTAAAATTATCTTTATCATAAATGACATGATCCCCTATGTAGAAATTCCTAAGATATCCACAAACTTTAGAACCAAAATATGAGTTCAGTAAGATTGCAGGATACAAGTTCACTATATAAAAATCAATTGTATTTCCATATACTAGCAATGAAAAATCCAAAAGGAAATGATCTACAATAGCATCCAAAATAGTAAAATATTAATAGTTTAATAACATAAGTACAAGATTTGTACACTGAAAACTTATACAGCATCACTCAGGGAAACTGAAGATCTAAATAAACAGAGAGATATTATGTAGTAAGATGGCAGTACTATTCAAAGTAATCTATAGATTCAATGTACAGATTCAATGAAATTCCTATCAAAATCCCAGCAGGCTTTTTTGCAGACAAGCTAATCCTAAAATTTATATGGAAATGCAAAGGACCCTGAATAGTGAAAACAATTTTTGAAATGAACAAAGTTTGAAAACTTATACTTCCTGATTTCAAAATCAGATTTGGGGTTGCCTGGGGGTTAGAGTGGGAATAAGGACTGACTACAAATGGGCAGGAGGATCTTTTAACAATGATGGAAATGGTCTAAACTGGATTGTGATAATGGTTGCACAACTCTATAAATTTACTAAAATAATCACTGAATTGTACACTAAATGAGTAAAAGTAATGGAACATAAATTATACCTCAATAAAATTGTTAAAAGATTTGCACACAAATGTTCATAGCCGCTTTATTCATACTAGCCAAAAACTAGAAACATTTCAGATGACTTACAACAGGAAAATGGCTTAGGGGAGGAAAAAAGACTTAAAAGGAAAAAAAGAAAGAAAAATTAAAAGGTAATGTGTAAAACTAACCACATAAAGAAGAGGTTAGGAGGAAACTGCAGAACTCTAAATGAAGGTTTTGAGCGTCTAAATTAAATAGGAATGAAGAAGGATAGATGTAAAAAGACAGAATCACAGGTCATTGGCAATGACTAATAAACAACAAAACTGTTAACATTTATTGAGCTCTTACTATGTAGCAAGCATTGTATTAAATAAGCACAATGCTTATGTCATTACACTGTCACAGCAGTTCTATAAAGCACTACTGTCCTCTATTCCAGAGAGAGACAGTAAGGTTGGAAAAGTTATATAAACTTATCCAAGGTTACATACATGGAAAACGGAATAGCTACTACGTATGTGTGTTTTGCTACCAGGGATCAGGGGGTAGGGGAAGAAATGCCAAATGACTGTGAGGTCTTGGATTTTTTTCCCCTCTCTTAATGATTATTTAAGTAATTGTGTGATCTTAGTAATTGTGTTATCTAAGGGAATGAAAAACAATTTTATCCCCAGGAATCCAAATTCTTTCTTTCTTTTTTTTTTTTTTTTGGTGTGGAAGACCAGCCCTGAGCTAACATCCATTGCCAATCCTCCTCTTTTTTTGCTTAGGAAGACTGGCCCTGGGCTAACATCCGTGCCCATCTTCCTCTACTTTATATGGGACGCCGCCACACTATGGCTGACAAGCAGTGCGTCGGGCAGCTCCCAGGATCCAAACTCTCGAACCCTGGGCTGCCAAAGCACAAATTAAACCGCTGCGCCACCGGGCTGGCCCCCCAAATTATTTCTTAAGGGCTGGAAAAATGGCTTGGATTTATCTGGCATCCATACTACTTTTTATTTTATGAGTAATTACTAAAAACACAAAATCAAGGAGTCTTTTTCCCAGTTCCAAGATTCAACAAAACTTTACTATAATCACATACCTTTCTTCCATATGGTTTTTCTACCATATTGCTGTCACTGTCAGAATTTTCACTCTGAACTGGTTTTGTGAACCCAGATTTGGGCATCTTACAGCTGTTCAGCTAGCTTCTTATCAGTCTTCTCATCCTGGATCTGTAAAGAACAGATATATTATAAGGGTTATTTGTATACATAGACAATAAAACCTACTTAAAGTTTATGAGCCACCATTAGTGCAACTTGGTCTTCTCTATGCCTGTATAAGATAATTTCCTCAGGCTATCCTAGCCTAAATTAAGTTTTCCTTTAACAATTTAAGCTTCTAATTAAAGTTCTCTTGTTCAAGTCTATTCAACTTGTCACTGAAAAGAAGAAAAGAGAACTACTTTTATATTTCCTTCTACCTTCTCTAGACTAATATCCAGTTTTCTCGGTACCAGAAGCAGTCAAAGTGGAAGCAGTGGCAAAGGGTCTGTCATTCCAGCATGGATCCACAGACAGGAGCTCCTAATAGATTCTCTGGTAGTTCTGCATTGGTCTGTACATTATTTCTGAAGACTCAACCAAGAATCTGATAGGCCTTATTGGTAATTTTATACCTAATTCTAAATTAACTTAGATTAAATTTATTAAAACCTTCCTACTTAAAATCCCTGGAGTGGTTTATTTTCCCTCACTGAACTCCCAAATATCCCCAGGCATTCAGTCACTTCATCAACCTATTCACTGATTTAATCCTTATCACACTGTACTGTACTGTAGTTATCACTTCATGTATTGTTCTCTTTCCAATCTGTTCAGCCTTCTGTCTCCTGTTCTGCAAGCTGACTTAATAGATGAAGGACCTTCTTAGAAGCTTACACTTAGGTACAAGGTTACACTTGAGATCCAGAAAAAAATTCCAAGAAGGGAGTTTTACATATAAAAGGGGAAGCCATAAGGCTAGCGCTGTGTTGCTGCCTGATGACCTATTAGCCACATGTGGTTGCTGAAAGTTAAATCAATTAAAGTGCAAATATACAACATTTCTATCACAGAAAGTTCTATCGTACAGCACTGGTCTAGACTGAGGCTGCCGGCCAAGAGGAGCATGACTTGGCCATAACAAGGAGAACAACTGACAAGCTTAATTTTAACTATTTCATGCTATAAATTCTCTATAAATGGATATCATATGTCTAACTAAGATACTACATTCTAGTATCTATGTTAATTATTAAAACTCAGACATCTTGAACAGAGGATTAGTAAAATCTTGTTCTTCAAATTGTTCTATTGGTGCTTTAAAATTTATTTGGTTTCTATAGAAACAAAACCCCAAATCCCTTAAATGAACTGAGTTAATTTGCAAATTATCAAAATTAGATTAGATTAACCTAGATATAGTCAAAGTATATTCCAACACAAAAAACTGCCAGAGTTCAAACCTTTCATTTTATAGAGGAGGACACAAACTTGAAGAAATAAACTTTTTTGACACTACACACAAGAGGCAGAGTTTACTTTGGGGTCATTCAACTGTTTCAACTATTAACATATAACAGAATCATTTACACATAGCACTGTTACCAAAGCTAGCCCCGTGTAAAGCTTACAGAATTAAGAGTTATAAGTCACATATAAACAGAAAAATTCTGACTCAAAAGCAAAATTGAGCTGCATAATATCAGCGGGATTAGCCTAGGCAAGACTATGAAGAGAAAGCAGTATCTCCTTTGTAGATCATGCAAAGCAAGTTAATGGTGAACGGAGTGTCATGAATATTTTTCGAGAAAATGATACATGGCAATGATATTATATGAATAGACTATGTTAAAAAACCTTACATTATTTTTCAACAACCTTACTTGAAAGATTTCAGCACTAGCAATAAAAATCACTATTCCAAAAATATTACTTCAATCAACAAATATTAAGCATTTAATATAGAGTTATGTTCTGGGCCTACGATATATATTGTAATCACTAGAGCAACCCCTATACAAACTATACAAAGATAATCAAAACACATTTAAATTAAAATGGAATATTTTTAAATGTACTAACAACCCAACAGAAGGCAGAAAAAGAAAAATTGAGGATTGAAAAACAGAAGAAAAAACAAAACAATAATAAAATGATAAATCTAATCCAAACATATCAATAATTATATGAATGCAAAATTAAACACACCCACTAGAAGACAAAGACTGTCAGAAGGAGGGGAAAAAATGACCAAACTATATGCTACTATCAAGAAATTCACTTCAAATATAATGATATAGGTAGGTTAAAAGTAAAAGAGTGGAAAAAGATATGCCATGCAAGCATAATCAAAGGAAAGCTGGAGCAACTATATTAACATCAGACAAAATAGATCTCAGAGCAAACAGGGACATTATATATTACATACCGAAAAGAGTTCACTAAATGAGTATGCAACTAGCAACAGAGCTTCAAAATACAGGAAGCAAAAACTGACAGGAAAAATAAGACAAATTCATAATTACAGTTGGAGGGTTCAACTACTCTCTTGGATAAGACAGAAAATCAACAAGAATTTGAAAGAACTGAAAAATGCCATTGATTTGAATCAATTCGATCTGATATTTATTAAAAAATCTGCCCAACAATAGAACACTCATTCTTTTCAAGGGCACACAGAATATTCACCAAGATAGGCCACATCATGGATTATAAACAAATGTCAATAAATTTAAAATAATTAAAATCATACGAAGTTTGTTCCCACGCAATAAAGAAATTAAACCAGAATCATTTATAGAAAGATAACAGGAATATATCCAAATTAAAAAATAAAGAAAAATCAATTAAACTGAAAACTAGTTTTTACAAAGATCAATAAATCTCTATTCTTAGTGCCATTGAGTTGATTCTGACTCCTAGCAACCCTGTGTACAGCAGAGCAGAACCCTGCCTGGTGTTTCTGGGCCATCCTCTCACCTTCTGTTGCCTTATCAGACAACGCTCTGCTGCTATTCATAGAGTTTTCGTGGCCAATTTTTCCAGAAGTGGGTGACCAGGTCCTTCTTCCTAATCTGTCTTAGTCTGGAAGCTCTGCTGAAACCTGTCCACCACCATGGGTGAGCCTGCTGGTATTTGAAATACCGGTGGCACAGCTTTCAGCATCACAGTAACACGCAGCCACCACAGTATAACTGACAGGTGGTGTGGTTCCCTGACCGGGAAACGAACTGGGGCCACAGCGGTGAGAGCGCTGAATCTTAACTGGACCACATGGCTGGCTAACAAATCTTTGGCCAGACCTATCAGAAACAAGAGAGAGAAAACCTACATAACCAAAATCAACAATGGAAGAGGGACTATCACTACAGATCCTATACACACATTAAGGATAATAAGGGAATATTATGAACTTTATACAAATAAATTCAACAAATTAAATGAAATAGACAAATTCCTTGAAAGGCACACACTACCAAAGGTCACTGAAGAAAACATAATCTCAACAATAGCTCAATATTTATTCAAGAAATTGATTTCATATTTAAAAACGAAGAAAACTGCAGGCCTAGACAGCTTCAAAGATAAATTCTACAAAACATGTAAGGAAGAAATAATGCCAATTCTTTACAAACTCTCCTGAAAAAGGAAAGAGGCAGGAACATATTTTATGAGGCCATCAATTCCCTGATAGCAAAACCAAAGTAAGTCTTTCACAAGAAAACTACAGACCAATATACCTCATGATCATAGATAAAAAAATCCTCAACAAAATATTAGCAAATCAAATCCAACTACATGTAAAAAGGATAAATACATCATGTCCAAGTAGGATTTATCCCAGGAATTCAACGTCAGTTTAATGTTTGAAAATCAATCTACGTAATTCACTGTATTAACAGACTAAAAGCAAAAAAGCCAGATGATGATTAACAGATGAAGAAAAAGTATTTGATAAAATTCAATGCTCACTGATGACAAACAACTCTCAGCAAACTAGTAATAAGACAGAACTTGAATGCTTTCTTTCTCTCCTAAGATCAACACTGAGGCAAGGATGTCCACTCTCATCACTTTCGCCCCAAGCGCGTTTTATTGAGGTGTAACTGACAAACAAAAATTGTACATATTTAAGGTATACAATGTGATGATTCGATATATGTACATGTTGTGAAGTGATTACCACAATCAAGCTAATTAACACATCGATCACCTCACAGTTAGCATTTCCTGTGTGTGTGGTAAGAACACTTACGATGTACTCTACTAGCAAATTTCTAGTATACGATATAGTATTATTAACTACAGTCGCATGCTGTACATTACAACCCCAGAACTAACTCATAACTCAAAGTTTGTACCTTTTGACCAACATCTCCCATTTCCCCCATTTCCCAGCCCTGGCAACCACCATTCTATTTTCTGCTTCACTGAGTTCAACGTTTTTAGATTCCACATATAAGTGAGATCACAGTATTTGTCTTTCTGTGTCTGGCTTATTTCACTTAGCATAATGCCCTCCAGGTTCATCCATGTTGTCACAAATGGCAGGATTTCCCTTTTTTATGGCTGAATGATATTCCATTGTAAACATACATACCACATTTTCTTTATTCATTCATCTATCAACAGACACTTAGATTGATTCTATATGCTAGTTATTGTGAATCATGCTGCAACAAACATGGGAGTACAAATTTCTCTCTGAGATACTGATTTCATCTCCTTTGGTACATACCCAGAAGTGGAATTGCTGGATGGTATGGTATTTCTATTTTTAATTTTTTGAGGAACCTCCATACTGTTTTCCATAGTGGCTGCACCAACCTACATTCCCACAAACAGGACCCTTTTCACCACATCATCACCAAAACCTGGTGTCTCTTTCCTTTTTGGTAATAGCCATCCTTACAGGTGTGAGGTGATATCTCACTGTGGTTTTGATTTGCATTTCCTTGATGATTAGTGATGTTGAGTACCTTTTCATACAGTTGGCCATTTGTATGTCTTTTTTGGAAAAATACCTGTTCCAGTCCTTTGCCCATTTAATTGGGTTATTTATTTATTTATTTATTTTTGCTACTGGGTTGTATGAGTTCTTTATATATTTTGGATATTAATCCCTTATCAGATGTATGGTTTGCAAATATTTTCTCCCATTCCATAGGTTGCTTTTTCATTTTGTTGTTTCCTTTGCTGTGCAAAAGATTTTTAATTTGACGTGGTCCCACTTGTTTATTTTTCCTTTTGTTGCCTGTGCTTGTGGTGTCATATCCTTGAAATCACTGCCGACCAATGTTAAGGAGCTTTATATCTGTATTTTCTTGTAGGAATTTTATGGTTTTTAGGTCTTATATTTAAGTCTTTAATCCACTTCAAGTTAATTTTTGTGTATGGTATAAGGGTCCAATTTCATTCTTTTGCATGTA
This sequence comes from Tapirus indicus, assembly GCA_031878705.1. NCBI lineage: Eukaryota > Metazoa > Chordata > Mammalia > Perissodactyla > Tapiridae > Tapirus > Tapirus indicus. The sequence continues at coordinate 59,219,541 of CM062917.1, forward strand.
GATAACCAGTTTTCCCAACACCATTTATTGAAAATACTCTCCTTTCCTCATTTTGTGATCTTGATGCTCTTGTCAAAGATTAGTTGGCCATATATCCATAGGTTTATTTCTGGGCTCTCTATTCTGTTTCATTGGTCTATGTGTCTGTTTTTACGCCAGTACCATTCTGTTTTAATTACCTTAAGCTTTGTAATGTAGCTTGCAATCTAGAAGGGATGCCTCCAGCTTTGTTCTTCTTTCTCAAGATTGCTTTGGCTTTTTGGGGGTCTTTTGTGGTTCCGTATGAATTTTAGGATTGTTTTTTCTACTTCTGTGAAAGATACCATTGGAATTTTTATTTTTTTACCAGTTTTTTTTACTGATGTCTTAATAGTTTATAACACTGTGGGGTTTTAGTTGTATATTTTTGTTTGTCCGTCACCATGTGGATGTAACCCTTCACCCCTTGTGCCCACCCCCCAGCCCCCTTCCCCTTGGTAACCACCAATCAGTTCTCTCTGTCCGTGTGTTCATTTATATTCCATATATGAGCGAGTTCATGCAGTGTCTGTCCTTCTCTCTCTGGCTTATTTCACTTAACATAATACCCTCTAGGTCCATCCATGTTGTTGCAAATGGGACAATTCTGTCTTTTCTTATGGCTGAGTAGTATTCTATTGTATGTATATACCACATCTTCTTTAACCAATCATCCCTCGAGGGACACTTGGGTTGCTTCCACTTCTTGGCTATAGTGAATAATGCTGCAATGAACATAGGGGTGCATACGCCTCTTGTGATGGCTGATTTCATGTCCATTGGGTAGATGCCCAAGAGTGGGATTGCTGGATCATGAGGTATTTCTATTTTTAATTTTTTGAGGACTCTCCATACTGTTTTCCATAGAGGCTGCACCAGTTTGCATTCCCACCAGCAGTGAATGAGGGTTCTTGTTTCTCCACAACCTCTACAGCATTTGTTGTTTTTTGTCTTGGTGATTATAGCCATTCCAACGGGTGTCAGGTGATATCTTAGTGTAGTTTTGATTTGCATTTCCCTGATGATTAGTGATGTTGAACATCTTTTCATGTGTCTATTGGCCATCTGTATCTCTTCCTTGGAAAAATGTCTGTTCATATCCTCTGCCCATTTTTTGATCGGGTTGTTTGTTTTTTTGTTGCTCAGTTGTATGAGATCTTTATATATTACTGAGATTAATCCCTTGTTGGACGAACGATTTGCAAATATTTTCTCCCAGCTGGTGGGTTGTTTATTCATTTTGATTCTGGTTTCATTTGCCTTGTAGAAGCTCTATAGTCTGATGAGGTCCCACTTGTTTATTTTTTCTTTTGTTTCCCTTGTCCGGGTAGACATGGAATCTGAAAGGATCCCTTTATGTCCAATGTCAATTAGTGTACTGCCTATATTTTCTTCCAGGAGTTTTATAGTTTCAGGTCTCACTTTCAGGTCCTTGATCCATTTTGAATTGATTTTTGTATATGGTGACAGGAGATGGTCTACTTTCATTCTTTTGCATGTTGCTGTCCAATTTTCCCAGCACCATTTATTGAAGAGACTTCCCTCTCTCCATTGTATGTTCTTTGCTCCTTTGTCGAAGATTAGCTGTCCATAGGTGTGTGGTTTTATTTCTGGGTTTCAATTCTGTTCCATTGATCTGTGTGTCTATTCTTGTACCAGTACCATGCTGTTTGGATTACTATAGCTCTATAGTATATTTTGAAATCAGCGATTGTGATGCCTCCAGCTTTGTTCTTTTTTTTCCAGGATTGCTTTAGCTATTCGGGATCTTTTGTTGCCCCATACGAATTTCAGTAGTTTTTGTTCTTTTACTGTGAAGAATGACATTGGGATTCTGATTGGGATTGCATTGAATTTGTAGATTGCTTTAGGTAGAATGGACATTTTAACTCTATTTATTCTTCCAATCCATGTGCATGGAATATTTTTCCATTTCTTTATGTCTTCCTCGATTTCTTTCAATAGTGTCTTATAGTTTTCATTGTATAGGTCTTTTACCTCCTTGGTTAAATTTATTCCCAGATATTTTATTCTTTTTGTTGCCATTGTAAATGGGATTGTCTTTTTGAGTTCTCTTTCTGTTGGTTCATCGATAGTATATAGAAATGCAATTGATTTTTGTAAGTTGATTTTATACCACCATTGGAATTTTGATAGACATTGCTTTGAATCTGTAGATTGCTTTGGGTAGTATGGACATTTTATTAATTCTTCCCAATCTATAAACACAGGCTCTCTCTCCATTTATTTGTGTCTTCAATACTTTTCATTGTACAGATCTTTCACCTCCTTGGTTAAATTTATTCGTAAGTATTTTATGCTTTTTGATGCTATTGTAAATGGAATTTTTTTCTGAATTTCTTTTTCAGCTAGTTCATTGTTAGTGTATATAAATGCAACTATTTTTTGTATGTTGATTTTGTATCTGGCAACTTTACTGAATTCACTTATTAGTTCTAGTAGTAGTTTGGTGGAGTCTTTAGAACTTTTTATATATAAGATCTTGTCATCTGCAAACAGACAAATTAACTTCTTCCTTCTGATTTGGATGTCTTTTATTTCTTTTTCTTGCCTAACTGCTCTGGCTAGGCTTCTAGTACTATGTTAAACAGAAGTGGTGAGAGTAGGCACCCTTGTCTTGTTCCTGATCTTAGAGGAAAAGCTAAAGCTTTATCACTGCTGAGTATGATGTTACCTTTGGGCTTGTCATATATGGCCATTATTAGGTTAAGGTACATTCTTTCTATACCTAATTTGTTAAGAGTTTTTATCATGAAAGGATACTGAACTTTGCCAAACGCTTTTTCTGCATCCATTGAGATGATCTCGCCACTTCTACCAAAATTGTACTTACTTTAGGTAGAATGTATGGACAAACGAATTGCAACTAGTTTGTTTGCAAACTAGATAGACTTTGCTACTAGTAGTCCTAACTAGTTCAGTAAGGCAAGAAAAATAAATAAGAGGCATATAGCTTGGAAAAGAAGAAGTAAAACAGGTCGTATTTCCGGATGACACAATCGTCTATGTAGACAAAGGCAAGATATCTAAAAGAAGCTACTAGAACTTATAAGTAAGCATGGAAAGGGCATAGGATACACATTCAACATATGGAAATTAATTTTATTTCTTTATACTAGCAACAAACAAATGCAAATTGATATTAAAAATACAACACACAATAGCATCAAAAAAACTAAATTCTTAGGGATAAATATAACAAAATATGTGTAAAACCACATAGTGACAAATACAAAACACCGCTGAAAGAAATTAAAGACCTAAATAAATGGAGAAAGACTATGTTTGTGGATTAGAAGGCTCAGTATTGACGTCAATTCTCCCCAAATTGATCTGAAAATTCAATGCAATCCTAGTCAAAATCCCAGGATGCTTTTTTTTTTTTTTAATAGAAACTGACAAACTTTCTAGAATACACATAAAGATGCTAAAACGTCTAAATAACTTTGGGAAAAAAACGAACTCATGGACTCACATTATCTGATTTCACTACTTACTATAAAGATACAGTAAGCAAGACACTGTTTACTGGCATAAAGACAGACTTAACCAATTAATGGAACAGAATGCAAAGTCCAGAAATAGACTTGTACATATATGACCAACTGATTTTCAAAAAAAGCTGCCAATGCAACTCATTGGGGAAAGGATATAGTCCTTTTAGCAAATTGTGCTGGAACAACTGTACTTCCATACGCCAAAAAAAAAAACAAAAAAAGAGCTTTGACTCTTATCTCACTCCAAAGAGAAATATTACCTCAAAATGCATCACATCCTAAACGTATATGCTAAAGTTATATGTTTTCTAGCAGAATATTTTAGTGACCTTGGGTTAGACAAAGATTTCTTAGGCTATGAAAAGCAGAAACTATAAAAGGAAAAATGTGGGTAAGCTGATCTTCACAAAACTAACTTTTGCTCTTTACATGACATTATTGAGAAAATGAAAAGCCATACTGGGAGAAAATACTTACAAATCATATATTTATAAAGGACTTATATCCAGAATATATAAGTAACTCTTACAAATCAACAATAAGAAGATAATCCAATTTTAAAAGGAACAAACGATTGTAACACAGACAGTTCACCAAAGAATATATAATAAATTGCAAACACAGAAAAAGATGCTCAAACTTATTAGTCATCAGGGAATTAATAATGAGATGCCGCTATATACCCACAAGAATGGCTAAAATTAAAAAGAATAAGGAAGACCAAATATTAGTGAGGATGTAGAGAAACTGGAACTCTCACAGATTGCCAGGGGTTAAGAGGAAATGCAAAATAGTACAGCCACTTTATAAATGAAAATAGCTGGTGGTATCTTTGTGTGGCTAAGAATTATTCTTTTCTTCCATCCTTTGTATGACAGTCTTGGTGGCTATTATACTGTTGCTCTTCAACCTCCTTGCCCTAAGGCTGCACAGAGGCATCAATACTTGTTAAGGGCCAACCACCTACAAGCTCTGAGATAGACTTTGCTACCCATCAGGTAAAGGATGAAATTTAAAGCTTTGATTCTGCCCTTTCAAAGATGTTTCTTCCTTTGCAATAAATATATTCTTTCTCTTTATAGATTAAAGAGTCTATTTATTAATCTAATAGCAACTCACTTCCAGAGTTGACAGTCTATAAATACTATATTCAAGAGTTTTCCCACCCTATTTAGTTACAGCAGTAAAATATATCTTCTTCTAAAACAAAATAATCCAGTATTTTCTTGGGTTTTTTAATGGTGTTACTATTTGTGATCATTCAAAGGATACTAAAAAAATATTTTTTAATATTATTGCTATCTCTGAATAATTGTTTACAATGAAGGTAAAACATTCTAGTTGCTGTTCAGAGGTAGCAAGTTAGCATAAACAGGTACATCAAAAACTCTAGTGTAAACTAGACATCATTTGGGTGAAGAAGTTGTATATATGCCATTTATTTCTTTAGTATAAGCACTTTAAGAACAATGGGGTTTCTTAACTCAGTCAAAATTACACCAAAAACTTAACAATTTCTATCATAGTGGGGAGTAACAGATGAGTGACTATTTCTGGTTGGCTAACATCATTACCTTGAACCATTCTTTATATTCAGTCTCATCTCCCACTGCTCCTCCTTCTTACATGCATGCTACTACTCTCAAAAACACACTTAGAATTTTCAAAGCTCTCAAATGGTCACAGAATCTGTACTTAGTAATACGAGTTAATTCATATTATTTGGCTATTAGTTAAGAAAATCTAATCCATAACAACTTAAATTTATCAAACAAATAAATGATAGCATTCCCATAAGTCTTGGACGATAAAAACTTCCTGGAGTACTTGTTAAAATACAGATTTAGTAGGCCCGAAATGGACTCAACAATTTGTACTTTTTAATAATTATCTCAGTGGTTCTTATCATTAGAAAAGTTTGAAAAACAAATTAGGGAGTATTTTTTATGATATAAAACATCTCATTAGAAAAGGACTCACTTGGGCTAATTTAAAATAGGGGCTTTCCCTACCATATTAAACCATATATATACACAACATGCACACATGTGGGCGTGTGGGGTATCATCTTAATTTAAAAATAACCATCCTAGGCAGCCTGAGAGTCTCATTAAAAACATACATTTGACTGTCATTTTCTTTATTCACAGGATGACAACTCTTTGGGAGAATATTTTTACTTATAAGAAGATTGATCATAAAGAGCATTCAAACACTGGTATCATATTCAGTTTGTTCCCCTACTGACTTTTAGTTCTGTCATAAATGCTCCATAGCTTTCTTCTCCTAGATTATCTGTTTCCATTTTTTCTGGGAAATATATGGAGCAACTATTGGTTTCTTGTCACTGCCTCTTATTTATAACCTTTAACACTGGCTTCTCTGGAAGTCTATTTTCTTCTCTACTCTAGGTAGAAAATTTGTTTTCTTAGTCAGCTACTGCCCTCTGTAGATTTTTAAGTTTAAATTAGTCTCAACAGAAGCTTGCAAACCACAGTTTACATTTCTCTCTCTTTTAGATTATAAATAGAAAATGATTTAAGTTTTACACAATTCTTTACATTTGAAGAGAACCTCAAACAGTATTTTCCAAACTTCATTTTTCAAAGCCTCCTTCATTGGGATCTCTAGAAACTGCTTTTGAAGCTGGGGGGAGGGGAGAATCACACAACTAGAAGATAACTACTGTATCTCAGATCTCTTGACCTATGTAAGGTGGTAATAAAGATCCCACCATCCATCTACCTTACCCAACCCTTCTTTCTAGGAGAAAAAAAATCATTCTACAAGCAAATTTTCTTGGATTATGTATGCATTTGCTTTAGCAAAAGGAGTCTGACCAATTCATTTTTGGGACACAACGCATGCATGTCTAAAAAGTCCAGTTATTGGAAATTTGCCCAAAACAACTGTAGATAAAAACACACACCACTACCCACAATGTGAAGTTTAACCAAACAAGTACAACAAATTTAATAAGTAGCAATGTCACTAAACTAATGCTAGGTTATGATCTAGTAACAAGAACAGCAGAATCAAACAACACAACTAACTCAAGACAAGAATGGTGATGCACACAGATACGCATCCTTGAAAGCTGAGGTAATTGCAATGATGCAAAGTCTTGCTTGACAGTCAGACTTCTTAGTATAATAACTAAATTGACTCTTCAGGAAACATTACTAAGTTGCTCTTTTTTGTTTATAAGTTATCCTTCATCCTAAGGCCAACAATTTGAAGAAAACTTTATCTTCTTAGTGAGTACAAAATCGCCCATAGGAAGAGGCCAAACTTTGTTGAGAAGGTGATTTGACCAAGAAGTAATAAACCTTTGGACCATGTCTGTGGGGAAAAACTACTCAACATGACAAAAGGAGGGAGAGTTAGGGAAAAAAATCCAAGACCAGAGAGAGGACTCTAGTAGACTATTTGTAAGATGGGGATGAGAGAAAAAAGCACCTCTAGTTGGCAGTATGGCTAGAGAACTTTGCAAAACAGAAAGAGAGAACAGAATCTGTGAAGTTGTATGCTATGGACATACAGATTATATGTGTAAAAGTGAAAATCTACAGAAGTGTTCCTCTAAGAACTAAAGAAAAGTCTGTATTTTGAGATCACTTTACAGTCTTCCAGCATTTAGTGAGCACTGGACCCTCAGGAGCAATGCTTTAAACATTATTTTATTCTGTTTGCTCTAATCACTCTAAGTTTGACTGAAAAATTCTTCATAGGGGTACCACAGAATACTAGGGTTTGTCTTTAGCTTCCATCTATTAACAAGAAGGGATTAAACTCCAAGTCTGTCAACAAATCTTTCTGAACTAAGTTATCAGATACACCTAGTTTTACCACAGCTTCATATCTACTTGGCAATTAGTACTTATCCTTTAAGAGTGCATTTTCACTAAGATATTGGGGGGCAGGAAGAGGGGTAGCTTTCCTCTGATTGGGCTAAGATAAGCAGAAGTTTAAAAAAAAAATCAGGAGAAAAAAAAAAACCTTTGAGAAAACACAGAACAAAGTACTGACACCAAAATTTAGCAATGGATGAATATAGATTACAAATTAAAAAAAAAATTTTTTTTTTTTTGTGAGGAAGACCAGCCCTGAGCTAACATCTGTTGCTAATCTCCCTCTTTTTGCTGAGGAAGACTGGCCCTGGGCTAACATCTGTGCCCATCTTCCTCTACTTTATATGGGACGCCGCCATGGCATGGCTGACAGGCAGTGCGTCGGCAGGCACCCGGGATCCGAACCCACGAACTCCGGGCTGCCAAGCACGAACTAAACCGCTGCGCCACCAGGCCAGCCCCCAGATTAAAACTGAACTGAAATCTAAACACAGATGCAACAAACAGTTTATAAAATGGTTTCTTTCCCTCGCTTCAACTCTAAGATGACTTTTAAACTAAAGATGATCAAACCGTTGGCATTGTTTTCAGCTTTGATGAGGTGCTCCTTGATGCACATTACTACTTCCAGAACATTTCAATTTACTCAAAATACGCTGCTCTTTAAGGCTCATGCCACTTGGCAATTCAAACTTGCCTGATTACCAGAAGCAAGGCAGACTGGTTCCTTAAAGATACAGATTCCTAATTTCATCCTTAGAGCTACTGAATCAGAATATCTGAGAGGGGAGATATCCACTTTTAAAAAGCTCCCTTAGTGGCTGCCTGGGGATGGGGAAGAGGGAAATAGGGAGTGACTGCTTAATGGGTACAGGGTTTCTTTTGGGGTAATGAAAATGTTCTGGAATTAGATAGTGGTGATAGCTGCACAACACTGTCAATATACCTAAAACCATGGACTTATACACTTTAAAATGGTTAATTATATGTTATGTGAATTTTATTTCAATAAAAAAAGCTCCCCGGTAGTACAGGTTAACATTTCTGAAACCACTATATATATATCTCCTGGAAATGAACACTTGAGTAAACAGATAGTGAACGGTGGGAGCCAGGTTTCTCACTGCTAAGAGGGGGAGGTTGCAGACATGCAAGTCAGGAGAAGGCTGGAATTTGGTAATGGATTACTGTTTGAGATAGTATGAACTCATGTTTAACTTAATGTAGATATAGCCACACAGAAATATTTACAGATATGTATATAGAGAATTTAGTATACACATATATATTTCCTTCCTATGTTAGCAAAACAAGCCCAGAAGCAACATCCCAGCAGCAAGGAGCACACCTAACACCAAGATCTTGGTTGCTAGTACCTTTCTCCAATAAAAGGAATCAGGGCTCCTTAGAGAAATGGTTGATCTTAGGACTGACACAGGAAATATACAAGATGAGTCTGGAGACTTATACTACCAGAAAGTAAGGAAGTACCCAAAAAATATACATAAACATATAAACTCAACAATGGCAATATGTTGAAGGCATACAGGTGTCAACCAAAAAAGGTCCCAATTAGCAAAGACAGAACACTTTTGAGCAACAGAATAAGAAAAGTGGTATTGGGTTATAATCCAAGAGATAAATATCTGTGTTCATACTGATACAAACAAATGATGGAACAATTTTAAAAATAGGAGAGAACAAATTTTCCATGAAGAAGAATTCCAGGTAGTTTATATAGATATTCTGCTCTCAACCGGGGGGAGTGTAACTCTCCACTCCGTAAGTGTGGGCTGCACAGGGATTTCCTTCCAAAGAATACAGTATGAAGAGAGTAACTTGAAACGCCTGACAAATACTCTCTCAGTGAGGTGAGCAAAGTTAGCATCAACAGTGATAAGTCATGTTGATAGTATGTGCCCTTGATAAGATGTGATGAAAACAGCATTTTACCTCTATAATCTTCCTCCCCAAAATGCATAACCCCAGTCTAATTACAAGAAAAAAATAAGACAAATTCCAATGCTGGGGCACCCTACAAAAGTACCTGACCAGTACTCCTTACTAATGTACAGCTAAAACCCCACGATGTTATAAACTATTAAGACATCAATAAAACTGAAAATTAAAAAAAAAACTGTCAAAGTCATCAAAAAGAAGGAAAGTCTGAGAAACTGTCACAGCCAAGAGGAGCTTAAGGAGACATGACGACTAACTGTAATGTGGCATCTTGGATGGGATCCTGGAACAGAAAAATAACATTAGGTAAAAACTATAGAAATCTGAATAAAGTTAGGGACTTTGGTTAGTAATAACGTATCAATATTGGTGTATCAATTATGTCAAATGTACCATGCTAATGTAAGACATTAACAAGAAAGAACACTGGTGTGAGATTTTCCATACTATCTTTGCAATTTTTCTGTAAATCTAAAACTAAAGCAAAAAAGTTACTTAAGGGCCTGCCCGGTGTCGTAGCAGTTAAGTTCACACATTCCATTTTGGTGGTCAGGGGTTCACTAGTTCGGATCCTGGGCACAGACCTACTCACCAGCCATCAAGCCATGCTGAGGCAGCATCCCACATAGAAGACCTACAACTCTACAACTATGATACACAACTATGTACCGGGGCTTTGGGGAGAAAAAAGAAAAAGAGGAAGATTGGCAACAGATGTTAGCGCAGGGCCAATCTTCCTCAAAAAATAAAAAAATTACCTGGGGAACTTTTTTTTCAATTTAATGGTGTGGGAACCATTAAGCAACATTTCCCTCTATGCTTGTCATAGCAAGCACCTACATACCTCTGTCACCTTCATATTAACTTTCTGTCACTTACAGCCTTTATCTCTACCTCAAATCCTGCCCCCACCCTGGTTTTCTTCAAAGTTCATGTCTATATCTCATCCCATATTCTGATCCCTTAGGTTTTTTGACTTCTCACTATCCAAAATCTTTTCACTTCACTCCAGCCACTTATTCTCTATTTTTCTTTTTCAGAATTTTGTTAGTATCCTTTGCCATTTTTCTTCTGTGGTAATCATCATTTTCCTATTCATTTGTAAAACAAGAAAAACTATGCTGTCATTTTTGTTGCATATATAGCAAAATGATCACAATAAATCTTAACATTCATCACCATGCAGTTACAAAATTTTTTTCTCTTGTGATGAGAACTTTTCAGATTTACTCTCTTAGCAACTTTCAAATATGGAAACAGTATGATTAACTACAGTCACCATGCTGTACACTATATCCCCATGACATTTATTTTTCCCACAAATTTTTTTCAATCTTTTGATCCTCTTTACCCATTTCTCCAGCCCCCAAACTCAACTCTGGCAATCACCAATCTGTTCTCTGTATCTATGAACTTGGTTTTCAATTTTTTTTTTACATTCCACATGTAAGAGAGATCACGCAGTATTTGACTTTCTCTGTCTGATTTATTTCATTTAGCGTAATGCCCTCAAGGTCCATCTGTGTTGCTGCAAATGGCAAGATTTCATTCTTTTTTATGGCTAAATAGTATTCCATTGTTTATACACCACGTCTTCTTTATCCTTTCATCCATTAATGGACACGTATGTTGTTTCCATGTCTTGGGTACTGTAAATAATGCTGCAATGAACACGGGGGCGTGTATATATCTTTTTGAGTTAGCATTGCCATCTTCTTTGGATAAATACCAGAAGTGGAATTGCTAGATCAGATGGCAGTTCTATTTTTAATTTTTTGAGGAACCTCCATACTGTTTTCCATAGTGGCTGCACCAATTATACTCCCACCAACAGTGCACAAAGGTTCCCTTTTCTCCACATCCTTGCTAACACTTATTTGTTGTAAGTGTACAGTTCTGTGGAATTAAGTACATTTACACTGTTGTGCAATCATCACCACCATCCATCTTTAGACGTTTACATCTACCCCAACTGAAACTCTGTATCTATTAAACAGTAACTTCCCATTCCCCACTCCTCCCAGCCCCTGGCAGCCACCATGTCTTTATGAATTTGAATATTCTGGCTACCTCATATAAGTGGAATTATATAATACTTGTCCTTTTATGACTGGCTTATTTCACTTAGCATGTCTTCAAATTTCACCCATGTTGTAGCATGTGTCAGAATTGCCTTCCTTTTGAAGGCTGAACAGTATTCTATCCATGTATGTATATACCACGTTTTGTCTATCCATTTATCCATCGATGGATATTTGGGTTGTCTTTACCTTTTAACTATTGTGAATAACGCTATGAACATTGTACGTTATACAATCCATTGTACACCAATCAAAAACACATTTTTATGCCTGTATTTTCTTTATGAATCCTTCCTTTTCTTTTAGGCTTAAAACCTCTCTACTCCAAGATGAGAAAATATATTCACTCTTATTTCCTTTCACTTCTTTTGTCATTTAACTCTTCCCATCCATCTTTAATGCCAGTTTCTAATAACAATGTTATTCCTTTATATACCCAAATCTATTTCTAGGCTTTCTAGTCTGTTTCATTATTCTGCCTTTCCATTCTTGTACCAATACTATATTATTTGGTTTGGATTTTTCCTTTTATTTGCATTTGAATTTTTTTTATTTTTTATTCTTTTTTGTATAGTTTTATAATAAATTTCAGTGTCTCCTCATTTTTCTTTTTCAAAATTATCTTGCCAATTCTCACCAAATAAATTTTAAAATAATTGTGGTAAGTTAAAAATGTTGGTATCTGGGTCAAAGAAATAAATGTAAAAATTAAACCATATAAGTACTAGAAAAAAAATCTTAAAGATAGGGAAAGTCTTTCTAAAATGTGATATAAATGCTCAGTCATTTTTTAGAAGTCATAAATAAAAATTTAAAACTAGACATGCAAATATCAAATCAGACAAGTGAAAACACTTGTAACATGAAAAAGAATAATCAAAGAGTTGCAACAAATCAATAAAAAACAACTTATCTCCAAAAAAATCAGAAGACATAAAGAGGGAGTTCAAAGAACAAGAAATACAAATGTTGAGTAAACATATAGAAGTATTCAAACTCATTCATTATTTTATATAATAAGATGACTTTAAGGCTGTGTTGGCAAGTGTTCAGGGAAACCGGAATACTCATACACTGCTGATGGCAGTGAAATTGAGATAACCTCTTTGGAGAGGAATTTGGCAAAGCCATTAAAATAAAAATGCACAGCCTTTTGTCCTAACAATTCAACTTTTAGTAATTTATCCTACAGGCGTACTACACAAATATGCAAAGATAATATACAAAGGCATCCACTAAAATGTTACTTATATGTCCAAAACACTGCGGGGAAGAATTTAAATATCCATTTATACAAATGTGGCTAAACAAAATATAGTACATTTTTATGCTGAAAATTATGCAAATGATAGAATAAGCCCTTAAAAAGAAACTCCTTTTTTCTTGACCTCTCCTTTTCTGCAGAACCTCTAAATGTTGGACTAAATCAGGACTTAATCCTAGATCCCTTTCTATTCTCTACCACACTCTCTAAATGACCTAATCCAGTCCTTCGGCTGAATACCACTGAAGTGCCACTGACTTCCAAATCCATATCTCTAGTCCTTACCTAAAATTCTGTATTTGTATATCCAACTATATGACATGTTCACACTGATGTCAAATAGGCATATCAAACCAAAAAAAGACTATAGACAATTCTTGATTTCCCCTGTCAAATTTCCTCCTCCAGACTCACCCATTCATCTTCTCCATTTCCATAAATGGCACCACCATCCATCCATCATTTAAGCCAAAAATTCAGAAATGTCGACTCCATCTCTAAAACGTATCCCAAATTAAATCCATGTCTTTCCATCTCAATTGCCACCTATCCCACACCACCATCATCACTTGAACAGGCTACTGCAAAACCTTCACAAATGATCTCCCTGCTTCTATTCTTACTCCACTCCTCCCTTCCTTCTCCTCTCTCTTATGCACATACCCCTTCCACAAGCCGCAGAGTAATCTTTTAAAACTAAAAATCAGATGATACCCCTGCCCTGCCTAATTTTCTTTTTGGTTTCCCACTTAACCTAGAATAAAATCTAAACTCAAAGTAAACCATCTATATTATATGAAGCAGAATTAATGAAACAGACATATGAAGAATTTTTAAAAGCATTTAAAATCCTCAAAGAGATAAGAGAAAATTGACAATATGCAGCAGGACTAAAAGGAACCAAGAAGAAATAAAGAGTATGAGAGTATAATGGTTGAAATAAAGAACTCTACGGAATAGATAAATAATAGGATGGATAAGCCAAAGAAGGAATTAGCGAGCTAGAAGATCAGATAGAGGATAGTTGCAGAAGGCATCAGGAAGGGACAAAGAAACGGAAAATATTAAAGTTACGAGATATGAAGAAGAGAAGTTAGGACAGAATCCATATAACAGAATTCCCAGAAAGGATAAAAAATGGAGAAAACACAGCATTTGAAAAACTGACTAATAATTTTCCAGAATTGAGTAAAGAAGATGATCTCAGATTAAAGTGTCTGGAATACATACTGGCACACAGTAGACTCCCAACAAATAAGTATTTGTTGAACGAATCAATATGAATCCAAGTGCCGAACAAGACAGAAAAGGAACTATACCCAGACACATTATAAAGTGAAAAAGACAAAAAATTTCAAAATCTTCTAGAGAGGAACTGCAGGTCACATACACAGGAAAAGAAATCAAACTGACATCAAAACTTCCGAAAAGCAACATCAGAGGCAAGAAAACAATGTAGTAATATTTTCAAAATGCTAAAGGAAAAGAATTTCAAACCCAAAATCTTTAATTAAACTAAGCTATCATTTAAAAGTGAGGGTTAACTAATGATATTTTCAGGCATAAAAAGGCCTTAGAATGTTTACATATAAACAAACATCCTGTGTGAAAACTGCTTTTAAGTAGGCACTCAAATAAAAATTGAATAAATCTATGAGGACACTATTTGATATATAAGAGTAAGAACGAATAAATAACCTAATAAAGCATATTTCATATAAAAAGTAAGAAAAAGGATGGATGGGTGCTTGAAGAATACTCCTTACAATCCAGAACTAAAATTCTGCAGAACATCAACATGGCTGCTGGGAAACTGGGGAGTAAGGGGTGTGGTGGAGGAGACTAGCGGAAAGTGAGAAAGTGGTTAAAGTACTTGTCTCGTTTGGAAGGAAGATATATATATATGTTTACGATTAAGAAACTGATTGTGGAAAATGAATAGAAGTATAATAAATAGAATGCAAATAATTTTCAATATATGTGTTATAAGTGAAAATGGATTAAACTCAATCAAAAGATAAGAGTCTCTGAGGCTGGATAAAAATAAGATTCAGCAATACACTTTGTAAAAAGAGACCACAAAAGGATACTACAAAGATTGAAAATAAAAAGACAGGAAAAAGATATACCAGAAAATATAAACCCAGGCTGGTAGATGGGCTTTTTTTTAGGCCCCATTCATGAATAATTCAGACCCTTCCTGTTCTGGGCTCAGCTCCACACCATTCCTGGGCCTATGGATTCCACCAACACATTAAAGCTCACACAGTAAGGGGTAGCTGTCTATTTTCCTTATGGGACAGGACTTCAATTTCTGTTTTCTATTATGACGTTGAGTTCTTTTTCCATTTCAGACACCGGCAGATTCCTCTTTCTTGCTTTCAAGCTTAAACGTGTACTTCTTAAATGTTTTATTTTTATCTAGCATTTCCATATATTTGAAAAAGAAGAGAGCTTCCCCAGTCTTCCCTCTTGTCCAAAAGTCCCCAGAACATGCATCTTAGATGAAATACAACTGAAAACAAAGTCCAAGTTACTTAACTTCTTCATCTATATTAGGAAATGATAAAGCTCAAGTGAGAAGGCTGTAGGAACTAAATTATCTTAGCATAGTCCTTAGTGCATATTAAATATCCAAATGCTGCCAAGTTTACCACCAATTTTACATTCTACCTAAAGAAAGTAAAGACAGAACCATAAGCATAGAATGGGAATTCCTAACTTTTTCCTGTTCCAGCTTTCACTTCTTTGGGGGTAAAAATGCTCCCTCCAAATTGTTAAGAAAAAAGGCAACTTTAGTAAAGGACCAAATCACAGCAATAGAATTCAATGATCCTTTAAGAGTCATTCAGTTAGAAAAGTGACCATTACTTTGTGATTTGATTGGGGAACCTTAAGTCCAAGAATCTATTCTGAGATTTACCACTGATTTTTTTTGGTTGACCTTCACTTCTCAATATTTCTGTTTCTTCTTGAAAGTAAAGTTAGGCTAGATGACATTGAAGATCTTCTATCCTTCCAAAATTCTCATTCCAGAATAAGAGGATTAGAACAATTTGACTCCAAATTCTATTTTCCTGTGAATGCAAAAATGATAGCTTAAGTTATTAAAATAATTATGACATCCTTATTGCTGTTTTCCCTCATGCAAAAAAGAATAAACCATTAGACATAAATACTAAGTATCTCCTAGTTAAACAAAGACCAAACAGCTTAATTCCCTCACATTTTAAAAGTAGTTTAAAAAAAAAATGGCAAAGGCCTCAAAATGAATTGCCACATTCTGGGATATTCACTAGACTCCCCCCCCTTAACTACTTAAACCATTCAAGTGAGGATTCAGTCTATGAAAAGGGGACTTGCTTTCTTTACCATACATTCCCAAAGTAAGCAATGGCTGATTTTCACCACAATGTTTTCTGGCAGCTATTCCATGACATTTTCCCACAAGGAAATATGATGGTTGTATTCCAGTCCAAGAAATTAGTATTAGAAAATCACAAATTTAACCAACAGTATGCAAAAGATGAAAACAAACATCCACATCCTTTAAAATGTTTAAACTGTCCTTAAAACAACATTCTTAAAAGTCCTTAAGGGATGTTTATGGTCTATTTTATACAATTCTATATTGACTTTTATAATGAACATGTACTACTATTACAAATAAAAATTAAAAAAATAATAAAATAGGTTGACTTCCACTTGGTTTGCTCTGGAGAACCTCAGTGTTCTGGTAGAACCCAAGGGGAAAGAATAATGAGACCGCTTCAGACAGAGGTAGAGGGAAAGAGATAAAAAGTACTTTACATGTTTTATGTTTTCTAACCTAGCCACTAGAATATGAAAGGAAGCAAAAGATTCAGGACAGAAGCTCAATATAGTAAATACAAGCTGCACTTTGGGTTGGTGTTGCTAAATATTATATCCTGAAAGATATAATATTTCAGGAATCTGAGCATGGCAGATAATTCAGAAGATCATACAAAGTAAATACATTATAAATGGTCAATTTGGCTTAGCTATATATGTATATTACCTTCAAAAATTCCACAAAAGTAAACCTATGGTATAAAATAGAGTGATATTTAGATAGCCAAATTGCTTGAAACATAAACAACCAATATCTACCAATCCTAGATAAGTCTAAGGCAAAAATATATTACGAGGAATTTAGCAAAGTAAATAAAGTACTAGAAGACCTGGATTCTTGTTGTAACTCTTTCTAGTAAACTCTTTGGGGTTTCGGTTTCCTTATTTTAAAATGAGGTCCATTCCAGCTCCCAAATTCTATCGATATCTCTCCCCCTCTTTCCTCAATATAGATAGATCATGAAAAGTATGATAACACATATTGGTCTAGAAGAATTGATTCTCCTTATAACCTCAAAAAAATGAATTAAGTGTGTGATGTTAAATTACTTAAATTCTTTTAGCTATTATACCCCAGTTTGCTCATGCAACAATTTAACATTTACTAAGCATCTATATGCCAAGGAATGGAACTAAAGATGAACAAGACACAATTCTGGCTTAAAGGGAATTTACAGTTTTTAAGGGGCCAAGGACAAATTAATTACCATATGGAATAAATGCTCTACAAGTATGACAGTACTAGCACAAAGGGATCACGCAACTCGGTACGTGTATGTGGGGGTATGGATGGGGGATTTCAAGAAGAGGTAACACTAAAATAGAGTCTTAAGGATGGTTATGGGGCAGGTGGGTACAGATGGGGCTGCAGAGGGAGAAGGATAAGCATGTGCACACGTGTGGACACACACACACCCATACAAGAAAGCAGGCCACATTGAAGGGATAGCAACAATCAAAGCACAGTGGGGCAGGAAATGAGGCTAAAGAAAACAGGAAGGGATCACATCATGAAGCACCTTGTCATTGTGTTGTTTGATCTTCACGATGACAAAAAGCAATTTAAGGCTTTTTAAAAGGTAGTGACATAATTCAAGTAGTGTGTTTAGAAAGGTGCCATTGGTGAAACTTTGGAAGATACTAAAGAGGAATTAGATGAGAGATAAGGAGACCATTTAAAGTGCAATGACCAGACTGTGAGGTGGGGAGGAATCGTAAACAAGAGCAAGAAGGCTAGAACGACAGCCAAGTGTCTGGCTCCAGCAACAAGAAGTAAAAATGCTTTGAAAATAATTTAAAAGAAGCAATTAGCATTTATCTGTTATACTTATCTTCTGATAGCAATTTATCTTCTAATAGTAATAACTAAACAATACCTCAAATTTTTAAAACATAAAATTCTCTTTACTTCATTAGATAACAACTACAAAAGAAATTAGTGGCAAAAAGATTTTTTGACGATGTCAAACACTGGACCATAAAGGACCATACACATTTAGAGTTTTTAAAGAAAGTAATACAGGCAGTTGTTTACAATTATGTATTTGCCCTGAGTATCTAATATATCTCTATATACATTTATTTTCATCTATATGTACATTTATTAAGGTGGAAATATGAAATACTTATCTGCAATCAAGAAAGTTGGCATAAAGGACTTCTAAGCTTCTAAGATTCTAAAGATGAGTTGCTGAGTTTACTGACCTCTTTTTAGCCCTTATAGGGTCCTATTGTGCAACTTCTATAGACCAGTAGAGGGCTGCAACAGCTTAGAGAAAATGGTTAGGCAGCTTTACTTGCATCTCTGGCACCAGGAGCTGAAAAAATTACCAATGCTGAAAGTAGAAATCTAATAGCCACTACATATTCACTTCACAGTCAACAGACTGTAAAAGGAGTCAGGAGTAATCCCCCAAATCCTGAAAACGAGAAACACCCGTAATTAAGCATTTTGCCACCAGCTCCTTTCTCTTCTTGCAAAATGGTAGTGTTCTTGCTAACATAGAGCAATTAAGGAGGGGAAAAAGTCAGTCAAAATGAGTTAATTCACCACTTCCTTTCAGACCCATTGCTCCACACTGCTGCTACCAGACTAATCTTCCCCAAATGATTATTTCGTTAGATTACTCTCACATCTACTTTACCAATTCTGTTCTGCAGAGTGCAGTGTTGAAGTCTAACTTTCCTTTGCCTAGATTTTAAGGCAGATTTCTACTCATGTATACAATCTTATTTTCAACTCCCCTAGTCAGACCGCTCTTACTGTTAGATATAATATGTAACAGAGTCAAAATGGAAAAGGTCATTGAGGTGAACTTTGAAGAAAGAAACAAATTTACATAGGTCTAGAGAAAGGGAAAAGCCACTCATCAGAAAAGTTTGTGCAAAGAGAGGGAGACGAATTCCCCTGGGCAAGTGAAAAAATGAATCAAAAACAGTATACAGGGAGCCTCAAATGAATTTGTAATGTTTAATTTTTAAGTTGGTGATAGATACCCAGGTGTTCATTATGCTATTATCTGTACCTTTTCAGTTATCTAAATGTTTCAAAATAAAAATTTTTTTGATATTTTAACTTTGCCCCCTTCTCCTGCCCCTGAAAAGACAAACGGCCAATCTTTGCAACACATCATTCATCTGGTGCCAAAGTACTACTCACAAATTCACTTTTACTGCTTTCTTTAGAAATGATAGGCACACACTTTAGCCTTAAATGAAAGGACTTTTAATTGCTTAGATACTTAGGTGTAGTTTTAACAATGCAACATAAAAATATAAGAGATTTGGGATAAAAGTCACAGCATAAAAAAACCAGAATAGTTTACCACAATTACTGCTTCTGCAATGTAAGCCTGTGATCCTGAAAATCATCTTTACACCCAAAATCTGTGCAGTTACAGGCAGCTGAAATCAGTACCCTCCGAGAGAGCGATGCTAATGGAAATATTAAGTTATTTCTAATTTGCATACCACACCATTCCCACCCTGACCCAACAATATCGTGGGTTATAACACTGCTTCAGTTATAGCCAAAACTGTAGCTTCCATATGACTTCATGCCAGAGTTGAATTATTTGGGCTTTATTTCAGGCCTGATTTGCTACCTCACTTTCTCTGTATCTGGCTCACTGTCCAACATAAACCTACTTACTATACTACGCACAAGAATTCAGGAGAACTGCATATTTCAAGGCATTAAAAAAAAAACATACTCTAAACTGGCTTAGGGTAGTAGTATGCATTATTGGTAGCTCTTTTGGCCAGAGCAATTTAGAATTATAAACTGTTTCCCTGCCAAAGTATGCTGAGAAGAATGATAAGGAGAAATATGATAACGAGGGACCAGAGCAGAGTAAATTCACTGTATTCTAATAGCTGTAAGAAAGTAACAAGAAAAGGGTGGTACTGTGAAAACTCCAACCCCAATGGGAAAGAATACTGTGTATCTGGTTTTATTTTTAAAATAAAACATTTCCTGATATATAACCATATAAATGTTGTGAACTGGAAAAAAATTTTACCCCCTGATGGTACCAATATTAAACAGTTTTATCTATTAAAGGAAATATACTATGAAAAATAATGCCTAAAAGCACAAGTTTAGGACTATTTAAGAATGTAATACAGGACTATCAGAAACAATACAGTTGGCCCTCCTTATTGTACTACACCATCTTACATGAGAGACTTGAGCACTCTGTGGATTTTGGTATCTGTGGGGGTTCCTGGAACTAATCCCCCATGGATAATGAGAAAGGACTGTAGTTTTACATCAAAAATTGACTTAAATTTCCAAGTCAGGGATTCTTAGCCTTTTTTGTACAGACCTATTTCAGGGCCTGAAAGCCATAGGTCTTTCCCCTGAAAACATATTTACTAAAGAATTTGCAATATAACTTCAAAATGTTTACAGAACCTCTCCCTAATTATGGATCCTTGTTTTAAGTCATTAACTCTTCCTACTCGATTTTAAGCTCCATACAAGCAGAGAATGTCTTCTTCAGATATGTGGTTAGCAGCGGGATTTAAAACCTTAAAACCTAACAACCTTTTCAATGATGTCCTTGCCTCCTATTTGAATTCCACACAACTTCTAGAATTATTTTCTAAGGAAATCTGTATTACATCATTCCTCATATTGGAAATTCATTTTTATTAAGCCCCTCATCCTAATAATCATAGCCTTTCTCAGCTGGTACCAATCTTTTCTACCTTAGTCCCAATTCATCCTCTTATGCCAGTCAGACCCCTCTTCTGACACTGGCAATGGAGTGATTCTCTGTTATTCAACAAATATACGTTGTTCCAGTGTGATGGAATTTGGGGGTACAACAGTGAACAAGACAGACACGATCCATGTCCTTGCAGGGCTTACCATATTCCTTTCTACAACAACTAGAAAGCAATTTGGATGATTAAAGAATAATATTGTTGTCCTAGTTTCACGTGCCTATGTTTTGTTTATTGAGTGTAAACCCTTAAAAAGACACAGACTGTAATATTTTCTTCACTTATATTTTCCCAAATGCCTGCCTCAACAATGCCAAATGCAGTGCTGTTCATAGAAACATTTAAAATTTGTTAACTAACCATGCACTGTTTAAAACCTACTTTATTATATCCATACTACTTGCTCATTGTGGTAAAATTCAAAAATTCACAAGTAAAAAGATAAAAATTCCAGTTACTTTCAAATTCAATATCCAGAGATAACACATCACATTGTCAGACTGGATCATTCAAGACTTTTCACTCCTTGTAAAAATCCATAATCCACAACACAAAATAATTATTTTTCCCCCAAAAGCTCAAAATTTATCTATCATTTTATCCTGCTTTCTTCTCTTAATATCATCACCAACTTCTCTGAAGGTACAGTTTTGTAAGGAAGCAATACGGTCACTGATTTAAATTGAATCTCATCTGTAAAATGGGAATAAGATAAACTTCACAAGGTCATTGTTAAGGTGTGAATGAAAAGTTATGTGGCAAGCCTATTATTAATCATAGAACATTTGTAATTATGCCTCTACCAGTCAATTAGCACTTTATAATGACTCTCACTCAAATGTGAGACTCCATGTTTTCCCCTATGCTCAAAGAATTCTCACATTTTCTGCTACTTCTTCCCTACCATCTGAATTTACAAAAGCTACAGACAGGAGAAACTCTTGGACTAGGGGTGTGAAGGCATAATAAAAGAGCCTAAAAAGTTATCATCTCAATAAGGTAGTAGTTTGGAGAGAGCCAGTTTCTTCTAGGGCTTGCCAAGGGGCAGTACTGCTGTAAAATACAAGTTTTGATTCAAAAGATAAAAGATAGATTAGGAAAAACATTTATAACATATAACACACAGAAGATTAATAATCTCTAATATACAAAGATTATCCATAAGGGGAGGGTGGAGAATTGTTAACCCTTTTATTATATAGTTTTTAACAATAAGCACATATTAATTTTGTAATTTAAAAACCCTAATAAAAACGTTTTAAAAATTGTTTAAATTTTTGATTGCCACTCCTAGAACTTGTGAATAAGAAGGAACAAAGGAGAGAGAAAAAAGGCCAAAGGATATGGAGTGTCAATTCACAGAAGAGAAAATGCAAATGATTATTTCCTGGTGTATTAGCTAATGATCCAAATAGCTAAATCAAATCAAATACATTCAAACCACAATTAAAGAAAAAAGCCTTAAAATGTAAAATGAATGTGGTAATATAATTTAAATTTAATAACAAATTTAAATTGTTAACCAACAACAGATAGGTGTAGATTTATTTTCACTGGGTGTTTGCAAAGCAAGAGAGCACTAGCGTCTGAAGGAGGCACTTCCAAGGGGGAAAAGGACGAAGGGAAGGAAGAATGAGCAAGCCAACCTGCTGTCAAACATTCTTATTTACTTTCAATAACGTGAGGACAAATACAAACTTGATAAAGAGGTGTTTTTTTGTCCTGTTCAACTTCAGCTTAAAGAGAACACTCATCTTCATTCTAGGGATGTTTTTATGAGTCCTGAAAGACAGGGTTAAGTTTTGAAGGTGGAATAATCACTAATTGGTGATCACCTCGACTATAAATCTATGAATGAACTGGACTGATGTTAAGAAAAAATTTCAAAGTAACAGAATTACATTTAAATAACATAAATTTCAAGTTAGTTCTTGAGTAATAGTATCTAGAGTTGGAGACACTTGATACTATTCAGCGACAACTTTCTGAAGTATTTTCATAACTAGATGTGTAAAATACTCTCATTATATATTAAAATAACATATATTAAAGTATCTAACAGTACTTAGAGTACAAAAGCTCAATAAAAGTTCTTTTCCTTGATCACCAGGTAACTTCCAAATAGTCAAAATTAAACTCTGGTAAAAAGGACTTACCTCAACTCAGGGGTCACAAGATGTTAGTATAGAACACTAGAATGAAAGCCAAGGCTTGATTCCTAGTTATAAATATTTTTGTGCAAATTATGGTAGGAAATATTCTGTAAAATTTTAATTTTCTCATCTAACCGTCTTTAACATCGTTAACCATCACCACTAATTAGTAAAGTGGTATAAAGAATGTTTTTAGTATTTACTTCTACCCTGCTTGTTTACGTTTCAGAAAGTGGTAGAATAGAATAGAAAGCTGTGTACAATGTAGTTTTGATGGAAGAGACTAAACATACGTGTGTTTCTTTCCTCTTCCTTTAGGTTTGCTAACACTTCTCTTTCATAAGTGAGTTTCAAAGGAGTCTAGCATTACTCCAGAGAACTTTAACCTGGATCCTATCCACGGTTCAATATCATCTGATTAGACAACATTTTACCAATCACAGAGTCATTGTGAAATTCAAGAGATCACATGCAAAAAGTACTTCACAGACTACAAGGCACCATAATTTTTAATGTACTCATCTTTTATCCTGAGTCAATATAGCTATTTCTAGGAAGAGAGAGCCACACACCCATAGTTTTTGTTCTCTATTAGAAGTCAGAATGTGGACAAAACTCCTATGCAGGAGGAACAACAGTCTGAAGTCTGAGAAGCTACAAGGCACTCTCACAACTCTTTCAAGCAATAAGGTAGTTTAAAAGTGTTATTTATCACTAATATTTGTGATTTTTTCCTTTAATTATGGCCCAAATACAAACTGATAATCAGAGAAGTAACTACATGTTTTGAAACAATTTTAGTGCAATAAACAAATGTTAAAGGATTGGCCAAAAGAGACACAATTTTTAAACGCCAAATAAATGATTTCCACCCTATAACTTGCAGCTTCATAATTTACCTATTCTACTTATCTCAGTTTGGAAGCATTTCTGTGTTTAAACTTAATTTTCTAAGAACTTAAGTTTGAATTTGAATTTCTTAGAATTTTGGAGGGTTTCATTAATCAGAAAAACTTGTCTCAGATGCTGTTTTCTAACCTGGACAAACTCAAATTGACTATCACTGGATCTATTCCTTTATAAAAAAGTCCTAAACAAGTTTGGCTAGTTATCTTTTTTTCTTAATTCACTCTGATTAAAGTCTGTTTCTTTAGAACAATAACATCAATATCAAGGTGGAGTTTGTTAGAATAGCCTCTTGTAATGTTAACAACTGTAGTCCTTCCGTAAATTGGTCAGAATAATTTGCTTCGGATAACTAACAAAAAAAAACCCAACAATAACTATATCAGCATCTCATAAAGAGGCTTGCCAGCCTATCTTCCATGATTCTCATAAGGTATTTTCTTTTCTTTTCTTTTTGTTTTTTGACCAGCACAGTAGAAGGTAGAATTGTTGGCCCCCAAACATTTTTTACAAAGTCTGAAACTTAAGAAACACTGCCTTAAAACTTTTCAAAATCAGCTAAATACTCTTATTAATTAGAGGCAGAGCACTGAGAAATGGTTAAGAATGGGGAAAACAGTCTGTCACTTTTTTAGGTCTCAATATTTACATATCACATAACTGTTCAAAGCCTCACTTTACTCACCCATATGTTAGAATAATGAATAGTATCTGTTTTACAGGATTGTTATGAAAATTATCTGAAATATTTCACTTAAAACTTTGAACACAGATACATGCATATTCTAACTGCTGAACAAATGTTTATCATAACCTTTACCTTCAAGGTTACAAATAATCTACGTAACACTACACCACCAATATACTGGTTTCCAGTATTACCAATTCAAAGCACTAGAAGAAAAGGTCTTTAAACTTAACAGCAAAAGCCAACAAACAAAAACTCTGTCTTAACAATTCTATGTATTTTACATCTGCAAGATAACCTTAATACAAACTATTCAAAGCTGAGTTTATAAAGGAAATTATCTCCTGCATTTCTGAAAACTAGCAACAGACAAATTAACACTGCAACTAAGATACTTTCACTATTACTTTTAAAAACCCACTATCTGTTAAAGAAACAGACAAATTATGCATGCATGAGTGTATTTGAGAATGTTTTCAAATGCTATATGAAGAAACTTCATATTCTCCAGAGGAAGTCTGGCTCTAACAACTGCAATATTTAAAATGTTCATAAGAGGCTTTACTAAGATTAGAACTAAGTGGGGATCAGAAAATGTATCTACAGGGAGTTATAATCTGTAAAACAGCAGGTGCTGTAGACAATAAAGCTAAGGCTAAGCAAAAACCTAGGGATCTAGACACTTTGTAACACAGTAAGAACTGTATTTATTTTTTAAATAATATTACCACTTTTTATACGTATAAAAGTTTACAGTATTCAGTGTGCTTTCCATATGTAATCACATTTGTTCCATTCAACAACCCTGTAAATTGTGTAGAAAAATTATTCTTTGTAGATTAAGAAGGCAAGGTTCTGAAAGTTAATGTGATTTGTCAAAAACCACAGTTAGGAAGTGACAAATCAAGAATTTAAACCCAGGCCTTCTCACTTATATTTCAATGTTCTTTCCACTACTCCATAAAGCTACTTCTTAAAGAAAGAGGCAAATTAGTATCTTTACTGAAAGAAATCTCTAGGCCCAAACCAGACTGTTTTAAGCTGTGCTGACTTCAGTAAACCATTTTGCCTTACCAGGCCTTTATATTTTCATCTGTAAAATGAGGGAAAGGAATTAGAAATTTTGAGGTCCCTTTCAGTTCTAAGGATAAATCTCCAAGACTGTGCCTTTTACTACAGAGTACAGGCATTTTACAAATACATGTTGATATTAGTTTTAGCAGCAAGTTCCAAGTCAGAAAGCAGTGTCAGTAGCTCTTAAGCAACCTATTGCAATTACTGGACAAATTCTTCATGCCTATCTGACAGATGTTGCTTCAGTATCATTAAGTTTACATATAGAAAGCGATCCAAACCTCTTATGGACTATGATGGAAATGAGTAATCTCACTAATTCTCTTTTTAGACTGAAATAATGCTCTTAAAACATAAGAATGGTTTAAAGAAAACTACTAGTCAACTAATACCAAGAGATTGAATATTTTTACTATTATTCTTATTCTTTAGAATAAAAACCTCTTTTCCAAAGAAGTGTTTTCCAAATACCCCTACTACCATCTCTGCAATCTATAGCAGAAGAATATCAGTCACGTTTTTCAACAACTTCTATTTTAAAAAAAGTAACATATAAGCATTTTGATAAAAACATTTTCCTTTTAAATTCATTCCACTAGTTGGGTATTCCTCTCCAAACAAAATTCAAGCTTTTTCCCCGCCTTGCTAATATTAAAGAACTAAAACCAGAGACCGCATAACATATTTTCACCTACTAAGCTCTTTCCTCATCTGAATCTTTTTGTTTCTCTACTCGTCCTCAAATACTCTTCACGGATGCACACCCAGAGATTTCCACTTTTCCAGCTCCGCTTGTTCATAAAACCATTCTTACTATGGAAGCCGTAACGATTAAGAACATTAAAGGCATCCTGCTTTTTACTCTCTTTTTTCCATGAATACCACTTACTACTTAGGTTTTACTTCATACTTGAACACTTTGCCCGTCCCTAAAACAGAACACATACCCTGAATAGTTAAGCTTGACCTTAGTCGTCTGCAGACCTTTAGAAATTTAGCGCTTGTGTCAACTATAAAAGATCTTTAAGGAGTAAAATCTTTCTCTCGCTTATAATCTTCTGGGGAAACATTTCGAATCTTTAAACGTTTCTACGTTTAGCCCAAATTAAAGACTTCTCACAACAAGATTAGTTAATACAACGACTTGATCTTAGACAGTTCTAGACTATCTCATTTTGTTTTTAAGCCACTTGGCACGAACAGAGCGTATGTTCTGCCAGTTCTGAGCTAATCTCCAGGAAAGCCTTTGTATAATGACTGAAGAAACTGAAACAGATCAGTGCCCAGGATTTTTAACAGCCTACTTGAGCATATGTTTTTAATAAACAGTCGATTTCTTTTAAAATACCCATTTTACTACTTCGCCTTCCTTTATAATTTACATAACCTATTTCAAAGTTAAAAGAGAACCCATGACTGAGAACACAGGTTTATTTCAACTTCAGGATTAGAGAGAATTCCGAAGCGTTACAGATCACTAGATCTGCAACCCTTTTCACCCGCGTTCGCGATTCAGCCGCGGGTGTCCAGTGGAAATTACAATCTCGACAACTACACCGCTCAAAATGTTTCCAACGGTTTCAATTGGTGCAACAATGTTAACTTTCCATCCTAAACTGTTTCTTACTGTTATTATTAAAACAGCTGTCAGCTGGGCTTCCATAACCTCTTTGTACGACCGTTTATTCAACGCTTTGGGATCCTCCAGGATGCGTCACACCATATTACCCCTCAAAACCAGAGCTAAGGACCTGACGTGCTCCCAGGGTCTACGCACGTCATTCGAAAGGGCCCTGGCCGAGCGCTGGGGAGAACCGACTGCCCACCGGGGCAGGACGGACTACGCCGGCAACAGAGACAGCACCGCGGCGCGGCCGCCCTCCCTCCCCGAGACCACGCAGGCGGCAGTTCCCCTTCTCCCGCACCCCGCCCCGGACCCGGGACCGCTCCCGCCCCGCCCGCCGGGCCCGGCCGCGGCATGCCGGCGGCGCCCTTTCGGGCCGCGCACACTCGCACGCACACGCTCCGCCCGGCCCCGCCATGTTCCGGGAGGCGGCGGCGGCCCGGGCCGCCCAGTCCCCCGCCCCGCGCCCCCTGCCCCCCGCCCCGCTGGGAGCTCTGGCGGCGCCGCCGCTCCCCGGGACTCCTGGAGGGGCGGCGGCGGGCGGGCGCGCGGACCCGCGCCGGGGCCACGAGCGCCTGTCACGGCCGGGCCGGCGGCGCCCCAGGCGGGCCCGCGGGCGGCGCGGGGCGGGCGGGGCGCGTCCCCTACCTTGCTCTGGGGAGGGAGGACGCGAGCGGCGCGGAACCGAGGGGTCTCCTCCCAGGCGCCGGGGACGGGGCTCGAAACCGCGCCCTCCTTCCTCCTCGCCTGTCGCCACGCCCCCCTCGCCCTCACGGACCCGCGGCACGGCCGGCGCAGGAGGGTTTACCCCCTGAACGAGAGCCTCGGCGTTGCCCTCGCTGTCGTTGTCTTCGTCGCCGCTGCAACCGCCACGAACGCCGCCAAGGCCGGGCTTGAAAACATCTCCGGTCTCGTCCGTCTCTCACCACAGCCTCCTCGCTCCCAGGCTGCGCCGCCCGGCGATTGGTTGCGGCGAGGGCACGTGACTCGGCGGACACGGGACGGGCGGCGTGACCACCCCGCCCCCGGCGCCCGCCGCTCTTTCAGCAATACCGGAAGCTTCCGGAGCCGCGGGGCGGGGCGTCGGGACGTACCAAGTGGAGGCGGCGGGGGTGCGAGCCGGAACTCCTCCGTACGCGTTCGGCGCTCTCCACCCCACCTGGGTGTCACCGCCTCTCCTTCGCGTGCGCAGCCCGAGAAGGGAGGGGGGACCAAAGGCTGAGCAAGGAAGCAGCACAGGCGCCGCTGCCGGGTCAGGGGGCTCTGCAGTCACTCTCTGTGGTGACCGTGGCAGTGGATGTGACTGGAAACTTCTGGAAATGGCGGCGGCGGCGATGGAGAGAGGCTCTACATAGGGTATTCACATGTTATTTTTGCAGGGGCGGGTGGACGAGTTTGTGAGCTCGGACCCGGGAAAGCGATGCTGCGACCTCGGCTCGAGGTGGAGTCAGTGTGTGCTCCCGGCTGTGGACGGCTGGCTCCGGGGTGTCGGAGAGGCGGGGTCGGGGGGCGCCGTGTCCGTGCTGCAGTGCGCCTGCGCGCCTGCGGCGGTACCTGCGCTGGAGCCCGGGGACCCGGACGCGCGCCCGGAGCTCGCGGCACCCGCCCTCACCTGCGCCGGGTGGGGCCCCAGTACCCGTCCCGAAAGCACGTTAACGTGCACCTGCCGTGGGGAGGGCACGGACTCCACAGTACGCCCTTTCTTATTCACGCCTTGGAAAGACCTTTTTAGAGAAATTTAAGTGCATTTTCCCGCGTCCGAGATAGTATTTCAGAGGGAACTGCTCAGGTACTGCGGAAGAGTGCGTGAGGAAAACTGACCGTCTCGACCTACCAGCAGCGGTACGCTTTTTCTGGACGCTTTTTATTTACATCGAGGTTAATCTGCAACAATTTGTATATGTCCTTATTTAACCACCAAAGGGGTTACATAATCGGAGGGAAACCATTTTATTCTGACTTCCTTTTGGACGCTTTTTATTTACATCGAGGTTAACAGGCGACAATTTGTGCATGCCTTTGACCACGAAAGGGATTACATAATTGGAGGGAAACCATCTTCTCCCTCATTGTTAATAGAAGCCTCTAAATTACAACACCCATTTGTGACTTAATGAGTGCAGTTACAGATTTGTCACTAATCAGCAGATGATGTGACATTTCAAACTTGGCAGAGAAAGGTAAATCCCAAATTACTATATAAAGCATAAGCTTGGATTAAAGATCACTTTTTTTTCTTTTCCTAGTTTCTCGATTTTTTCCACCTATAAAACATAAGGTTCAGTATGAATAGTGAGAGAGCACATTGTGGCTAGAGTTGGAATACTGTTACATTTAATTTGAATATTTATGGCATGAAATACAAAGAAAAGAAGAAATCCACTAAAAATTTAGCCAACTCTGACATCTCTTCAAGTCATTGAGTTGGTTCCCATTTAACTGTCAGAGAGAGTAGGTCAATTAGTATTGATGGCAATAGCTATTTCCATGGCAGTTAAGTGCCTCATTTCAAAATTGAAAGGTAGCTAATCTTGAATTTGCTGAAATAATCTTAATTTATGGCATCAGCTATATGCACAACCTTATTACTTAAAATCACTGAAAATCACTTAAAATCACATGAAAGACTCATAAGGCAGTTGGGATCCAGGGCACCATATTGCCTACATTCAATAGGATACTACCTGTAAAAGAAAAGTTGATTGTAGAATGAATCAAGTTGCAAAAAAGTTTTTTAATGAAGCTCATATTAAGATTACATGTGGCAAATTATACATCAGCCACCATTTATTTGAAAGAGCCAAATGAAACTTACGAAGGCAAGAGGAGCTAATTTTCCTTTTCAATGTGAAACTAGAAGTATAAATCAAGAAATTCTTATAGATATTATGGATAGCAGTCTCAAAAGAAGACTGAAGAAAACTAATTTATATTCACAACCTAGTTGATTAGTAAGCTGCTAAGGCTTTTAACTGTATAACCGTGTCTTTTGTTGGCTCTAGTCCTGGAATCCATTTTCAGCAAGTGGGTAAAATATCTGTTTTCTTAGTAGTAGTAGGTCAAGAACCCAAGCATTAAATATCAGTCTTAGCCAAAGTTAAGTTTTATCACGTTTATTTAAGGTTATTATTAGCAAACACTTAAAAATGTGTATATTTGATATCTGAAGTAGAAGCCATTCTGCAAAATTTTTCTTTCCAGCTTATTTAGTTCTTCACACCTTTAGAATCAGCTACTATCATGATCTGCTACATTGTCAAGTTAAAGCAGATAATTCAAAAAATCCTGCCATATTTCAGGAAGGTGAATGTGATAAAGGAAAACTACCATCTCAGATCAGAGCTTATCATATGACTTAGTCTATACAGATGTCTTTGTAGTGAATACTCCTATAACTATTATCATGTGCTGTAGGATTTTCTGAAGCAGTGGTTCCATCCAGTTAAAAGCAAGTAATTCTGAGCAATCAGTAACTTTCCTTAGTAACTTTCAGTAGCTGCTCCAAAAACAAAAACAGGTATTAGATTCTTTGCCAATAGGGAGAATGAAAATTGAATTGTTTGTTGGTTTGTTTTTGCCATTCAACAGCAATAAGTAAATTTCCTCCACAAATACCCCCCTTTTTTTAAAAGAGAGTTTTAAGAGTTAAGAACTAAGAAGAGGAAATGAGGTAGCAAGTAGTGGTAAACACATAAATAACTACATCTCCCTACTGGTTTGAGAAATAGGCTGGGATAAATCTGTCATCTCCAGCCCCTGAAAATTGGCAAGGAAATATTAATCAGTGTGTTCACATACATTTTGGAACCACCTTGAATTATTATAATGAAACTTTACCTGCCAGGTGTTTTTAAAAGCTGGGAAACTATCATTAAAATCAGTGCTATTGTGGTAAAATGGATAGGATTTTCAAGAAAAATGGGCAAAAAATTAAGCAATACTCAACTCAAAATCCTATGTATACTACAGCAGTACAATGTAAGGGATGACCTAAGAACTACAGAATGTTTTGATAATGGTATAAAAGTATGCCTATAATTATAATGACCTAAAATTAATATTCTACTTCTAAAATATTACATAAAAGTTAATGACCAGTACATATCCTTAACATATGACTGTTTTTTCACCCAGTATCTGAAACCTCCCCACTCCTAACTTTACTTGTAGTTAAAAAAAAATTTTATGTCAAAAGCATTTTTACAAAAGTCAACAGTAGCATTAATTTAAAGGAGTAACACCTGTATTTTTTCATGATTTTTAAATAAAAGGCTTAACAGTTAATAAAGAGAAGATAGTCAAAATGTATAGACTATTTTTAAAAAGGGATAAAAATAACCATAAAAGTAGTTCCCATGGGAAGATCAAGAGGACTCTAGGGTAGAAGGGAGGCATTTTCATTGTTCCCTTTTTGTGCCCTTGAAAAATCAGCGTTATTGTTTACCCTCTCAGGTAAAAAAACAGAAACTAATTTTTAAAGACATTCTTAAAAATGATCATGTTTTTAAGCATCATAATTACTAGTGAATAGTCTATCACAAGAACAAGGCCAAACAGTGACTCTGAGAAATCCTGAAAGAACTGGATTAGTTTAGATTTATCCCTCCTTTAATACTGTCTATTAATTTTTTTTTCAACTTGCAAACTAATGTGCTATAGCTAGTTTCTTGAACTGGATATAATACACAAAAGGTTTTATCCTTTCTTCTAAGTTGTAATATGCATTCAACTGAAGAGTATATTTTGCATATCCACTGATGTTTCCAACTCAGATTGTACTTCCAATTTCTTCCCCCAATTAGTTTTTGTATACTTGCACTGTCAGAATAGCCAAGGATAATGTCAAAATGTTTTGTACTTTCCTTCTTTAAAAATGATAAACAGTATTTCTAGAGACAACTACCTCCTCCACCTTACATTTACAGTCTGCTTGAGGTGTCACTTACCAGTTGGAAATACAGTAACAATTGTGTGCTATAAATATAAAAATGTTTCAAGAGAGTACTGACATAAATAAGGTTTATAGAAAGAACATGTTAACTTAAGGTTTGGCTGTGGCTAAAGATGGGAAAGCAAAATGTATTTGAAATTTGACAGAATTTTCACTTCACAATAACCTAAAATCAATAAAAGTGACCTGGCAGTTGAAAATGGGTGACGGTGGAGTAACTTAACTAGATTATGCAATCATGTCTTCATTGTTAGCCATAGATAGCAGAAGACTTTAAAATGGTGCCCCCAAGTTTTGACATGGTACTTATGGCTGCAAGTTGCTAGGTTACCACCAAGATGTACATCGATCAAAATGAACAAATAATATGTTTATGTAGATAGGAGATTCATATTTTATTTCTCCAGTGACATATTTACAGTTGAATATAAATTAAAGGCCTGCTTGCACACCAAAGCCAGGCCCTTTGGGTGGTTCAGTCAAGGAGGTAAGACCCCCAGCTGGCTCACAAGAGAAGCGTCCACTCCTGAAAAGAAAAGCAAGTAACATTAAATTGACTATTAATGATTAACATTTATAAATCTTTACTTAAAAAAAAATTGTAATTGTTACCTCACAGCCCAGTTAAGTAACTCTTTTTCCCCCCAAGACCTAGCCTGGATTATTTAATCCAAACATTTCAACTACTGCAAGATTTTCTCTTCCTAAAGATAAACATGAAAACTGACATATCAAAACTCACCATAAACATGAAAAATATAAAAAATAACACCAATACTAGCTCCCATTTATTGAGCAGTGTACATCATTATTAGCTCACTTATTCTTTACAACAATGCCATGAGACAAGTAATACTGGCCTTATTTTACAGATACAGAAACCAAGGCCTGGGGGATTCAGCATCTGCCCGAAGAACAGAGCTAAGAACAACAGAGAAATAACCCAACCCCCAGAGGACATTTTTAAAAATCATATTTTAATAAACTAAAGCACTATATTCTTTTTATATTTTGAATTTTATTCAGATTGAGATTCACTGTCACAGTGAACAGAAGGGAATATACACTTATACACTATATTTGGAAAGAAACAGAAACTAGACTCCTTGAGGAGTCTGAAGAATTGGGAGGATGTCCCTTAGAAGCAGGGAAGACAAAATCTATTTTTATTCATGTTTTTAAAAGCTGTATTAGTGGTATTAATTTTTCAAAAACAGGTTCCAGATCTGGGTAGCTACCACAGCCACAAAAAGAAGAAAACAAGAACAAGTCCTTATGTAGGAATCTATGAAGAGAGGCAGCACAGAGGTAGAAGAACCTGTCTGTCTTTTTTTCACCCCCACACATACTTTCCCAGGTAATCGCTCAACCTCTACCCTGTCTGACCTCTTGCTGTTAGAGCCCAGCTCAGCACCTACTCCTGTTTCACCTCTCCTGTTCCCTGGCTTTGTTAATTTATCTTGTTCCTGCCACAAATTTTAGTTGAAGAATTTGTTCAATTTATATCTTTTTACTCCCTCTGGCTTCGTCCTTTACATTCTGTCATCAATCCTATAAGTCTGTTTTTAGAGCCCTAGGAAATAATTTTTTGTTGAGGGGACAGGAAAATGACACAACATAATCATTTATAAGATCTTTCAAGCTATTACATTATATAATGCAAGTGACTAAGTAGTGTATTGTAAAGAAGAATGCTTACAGAGCCAGAAATTAGTTAGCATATTTGCATTTAGGTTCACTATGAAAACCAGATCAAAAAGCAGTCACTGTGTACTGTCAGACCCTAAAACTAATGTAGGGTAAGTGGCAAAATGATATTTAACTTTAATAAAAAACAAGTATTTGGCTTTGTAATTTTTTTTTTTATGTTAACTAGTAACACAGGCACACCTGCTGCTCTTTGACTGCCAATAAAATAATGAAATTAATTTATTTTGGAGGACCTGTCTTCTCCTCCTTTACTAGGTTCCCTCTTCTGGTGTAAGCTCAGCTACCCTTTTTACCAACACAAAGGACCTAAATTGGTCCTTTGTGGTGGTACGAAGATTATAAAAACTGGAGTTTCTGGAACAATAAATGGGAGAATTGATAATGTACACTGCCTGAACTCTTCAAAGGATTATAGAATTTTATATGAGAAAGCTATTTTAAGAGTAATCTGGTTTCCTAAAGTTTGTTCCATGAAATTACATACTTTAGGGGAAAAAGGGATTCCAGTGGTCTGTTATGTCTGCCTACAAACTTTCTCCTTCCCCCACCATTCACAAAATGCACATTAAAATATATAAAGGCTGTAAAATCCTCCAGTAAAGCCCACAAACTTTGTTTAATCTACTCCTTTTATCTGTACACGTCTCAGAACACTTGAGGGGCAGTGATCTTGGCCCATCCATTCACCTGACAGCCACAATTTATACTCCGGTTTTCACTGAATAAAAAACAAAAATGATTTCCCTGATATGTTATGCTTAAAATGCCATCCATTAATTGCCTTGTTCTCTTCATTGCAATTCAAAAAGTAAACCTGTTTTTTCAGCCGTTCCAACACTTGTCTATACATTCATCATTTTAACTCATTTGCATTCTAGAAAACTTGGCCTGAGACATATTTTTTATGGCTTAAAAAAGTACTTTTTAGAGAAAAGCTACTTTATAAAAGTTTAGTACTTATCTTTTTTAATATTACTGAGATATATCCATCTCTGCCCCTACTTTTAATATAAAAAACCAAAAGTGACTTTATTGTCTAGAGTTATCCATCAGCAATCACCTGTATTTTTTGTATATGTATTTTGTAGCCTACCTATTTTTTACGTCTTAGATATTATCTGCACTCCCCAGAATTCTGCAAAATTTAAGATATCTTTGTAAAACTAAATATGAAGAATTCAAATTGGATTTAAAATTAGTTTTCACTAATCTATACTAAAAAAACAACTATTAATTAGTCCTTTGAAAGCAAGTTTAGAAGTTATTTTCAGTACTTTAATTGAAAATAAGGTCTCAGCACACAAATATTTTCTTTCTAGCCATCATTTACCAAAAATAATAATAAAGCAGTTTTGAACCACAGAGACATCAATCTTTTATTAATTTTGGCCAGGGTAGACCTGATAGTGGGACTCAGAAATCAGTTACTATTGAACCAATTTAATTTCTCTCATTACTCAAAGACTCACAATGAGCACCTCTTTCAAATGTGTGAGCAGAGAGCTTTATTATAAAAATACTAATAAAAAGGAATTAGCCAGCTTTCATTAATTTAAAGAATAACTATGACTATATTCTGGTTATTACTATCATCACAGTCTCTCTCATTATCCTATATATCCAAGAAATTAACTTGGGGAAAGAGAGAGAAAGACATCTAAAGAAACCAAGTGGATTTCACAAGGAAATCTGCACTTGAGATATCCAAACAAAGTACCCAAAAGTTGAAAGTTATGGATTTAAGTACAAATACAAGAGTAGCATAAACTTATTTTAAAACATCTGAGTCCTAAAAGAGCAGGCTGAAGTTTGTGGAAAATATTATAGACTTTTTGAGGGTAGGAGGGTGGGGGAGGCTACATTTGAAGCAAGAATAGGTAAGGAAAAGGACCAGTGGCTAAGAAAGATATTGTGATGTTAAATAACAAAAGGTTTCACTTCAATAGACTCCATAAAGGAGAATTGTAGTACCCCTAAAAATATAAGTGTAGCCCAAGAAAGTGAGGAACTAGGAAGAGAATGCGAAACTTCTTTAAGCAAATTCAATTCAAGCATTAAAAGAACCACATTTCTTAGAAAATTAGTCAATAGGGGCCAGCTTGCCTTTACTAAACTTAAGTTATCCAGAGTTGACCTCTTTTTCTTATTAGGTAGAGTTATTAGCCTGCCAGAACAATAAGTACTCCTAGAGTACAGCCTATAGCACCACTTATACCGTCTGACCTAGTAATTCAACTTCAGAGAATTGTTACTTCTAACAAAAAGTAGAAAAATATATTTTACAACAGGAGAATAAAGAGCATGCCATAGTTCTTTTAATACATTAGAATACAATATGGCCATTAAAACCTACAAATATGTTGAGAGAAGGAAAATTTTACATGACATAAGCAGAAAAAAAATCATAGAGATTACAGCTGTATAAAACCATGCAAATATTTGCTAGTATTAACAGAAGTTTGAGTAATGTGAACACTTAGATATGGAATAGGAGTTTGTTTAGCAGCAAAAGTTCAGGTTCATAACTGAAAGAAAAGCAGTTGGTATAACACAACTGCAGGATGGGAGCAACCTGGATAAACAGTGTTTAAGTTGAAACAGATCTAGACATTCTGACTATAAGTGCAATTAATGTTGTAATGAATCTGAAGTGAGAGCTGATGTAATTAGGCTGCATTATTACAAGCATAATGTCTGGAAGAAAGGACACAGTCTTACAGTGCTCTGCACTGCTCTGTATATATCTCAAATACTATGATTAGTTTTAAGTATAACATTAAGAAAGTCATTAGCTAACTAGAAAACCTACAGAGGAGGGACACCAAAACTGTCATATAAGGAAAAACAGTGACAACTGTGGATATTAAATCTGAAAAAAAGATATGGGGAAGACAAGATAGCTATTTCAAGTAACTGAAGAGCTTTCATTTGGAAGAGGTATAAAAATTATCTTGTGTTGGTTCAAAGGGAAGAATTGGACCTTCAGGCGGAAATTAGAGCGAGATAGGCTTTTGCTCAATCTTCTGGCAGTACAAACTTTTAAACAATGGAATACATTTCTATTTGTAGTAAATTTCCCTTCTCTATAAATATTCAAGTAGATACCAAATGACAATCTGATAGGATTTTAGAGGGAAAAAAAAATTGCTTTACATGACAAGTTGGTTTAGATACTATCCAAGGTTCCTGACAACGCCTGTGAACTTAGGGTATAAAATTTTAAAAATTAAGTTTACATGAAAGACCAATTTAAGTTAAGCCATCAAAATTTATTATCTAGAAATGAAAGCATACCTTGGGCCAGGTTTTGGAATTTTGCCAGCCTTGAGCTCATCAATAATTTCTTCAATATTCTTAGGTGTCAGATCCTCCTAGAAAAAATTAAAATAGTCTTATCATATTAAGATTCCTTCCTACTATTGAAATCTGTGTAAATTACTAATATCAGTTACGTTGTTTGTCTCTCTCAGCACACAAGTTAGTTACCAAGGTAGCAGCAACTGAATAACTCCTATTTATAGTATATATTGCTAAATGCAAGATGCACCAAGAGCTGCAGAGGTAATACAGAGTAGTGCTTTGATGTGAAACAGTTCTGCATGAGAGTCCTGGCTCTACCACTTACTAGCTAGTAATCTTAGACAATTTACTCAGCTTCCCTAATTTTGTTTCTTCATTTGTAAACCTACTTCAGAGTGTTTTTTTCAGGATTAAATGAGAAAATACATAAAATAGAACAGTGCCATGGCACATGCTCAACAAATGCTATGTCCTTGAAGAAAGAGTGAAGTGCAAATAGTAATTAGCACCAGCAGTCATAGTAGCTT
Organism: Tapirus indicus; assembly: GCA_031878705.1. Taxonomy (NCBI): domain Eukaryota; kingdom Metazoa; phylum Chordata; class Mammalia; order Perissodactyla; family Tapiridae; genus Tapirus; species Tapirus indicus. Next base: position 59,257,268 of record CM062917.1, read on the forward strand.
AAAAGTAGATGGCCAATATCTATCCCAAACCTAAAGATCTTAATACCCTAGTGATATGTTCTTTCCCAGGTGAAATTCACCCTGTTTCAAAATTCACTGAATTTTTGAAGGGAAAGGTAAAAAAATTTATTTTTGACACATTTATTTTAATGATTCTGACCCTCTGGTCCTCATTTCAACCAGAGCAGCTCTATTATTTTGCACACTGTGCACCTGTGTAAAATTTTTACCTCAAGAAAGGGTTCTGTTATTTCAAATAACAAATGCAATTAAAACACATAGACATACGTGCTCATCCGCCTAACTGCACCCTAGGATTAATCAAAAGACAGTCAAAGCAGAATAGGCAAGATTAAACTAAGAAATGCCTAAACCACATTATATCCCTTTCCCTTCCAAAACTATTAAGTGCTTAAGAAAATATTTTATAGGACCCTGTACTCTGCTAGAGAAATCATGATTCAATACTCTATCTCCAGTGCCTAGCCACATAGAACGTCTTTAATATTTGCTGAATGATTAAACATTTATACAAATAAAAAGCTGCTTTCAAACTGCTTAGGGTTCAACACATGCTCAGAACCTCATAGCTAGAAGGAATCTTTAAAGTCATCTAGTGATCTTATTCTCCTTCCAACTCTTTATTGTGAAAATTTGGAAACTATACATGAATAACCATATTCTTACCACCTGGATTCAACAGTTTTTTAATTTGCCATATTTGCATTATGTACACATATGCCTTTTTTTTCCAACTGTACCATTTGAAAGCAAGTTGCAGACATCCTGACACCTCACCCCTAATACTTCAGCAGATATCTCCTAAGAGTAAGATCATTTTCTTAAGTAACACAATGCCTTTACCACACCTAATTAAATAACAGTAATTCCTTAATAAAATCAAATGTCAAGTCCATATTCAAATCTATCCAACCCTTCTCAAAATGTATTTGATAGCTGTTTTTTTCCTAAGCAGGATCAAATCAAAGTTTATGTGACTATTTCATTTTATCCAGTGGTCACCTGAGATCCATAAAAGTTAACTGCCCTGCCAAAGACTATACCACTACTGAGTGAAAGAATCTATCTTTTGGATAAATCCGTAGGTTACTATATTTAGACTTAAAATACTTCATACAAAGCCTTGACTAATTCCTGCTTAAATCAAATCCTCATTATTATGAGTAAATTGGAGATATGTGGGAAAAGGAAAAGCTTTGGCCATATTTTTAAAGAACTTTTTTAAAGTATGGGAAACAGAGAAGGTAAGAAATTTGAATCATTGATCATTAAAATGAAGAAAATCACTATACAGAATGAAAACACCCCAGAAATCTAAAAGGCTAAAGAAATCAAATTTCATCTTCATAAGAAAATTGTAGATTTCCATTTCAGGCATTATGGCAGACTAGCTATCTTGATTGAGCTTTCTGTTTTAACAAGCAAAAATGCTGGAAAAAATAAAAAACAAACAAAAACTTTTAAAATTTCATCAATATGCTGGCAAGAAAGAAATACCCAGAGGCCAAAAACTCAGTGAAAACCCAGGGAGACAAGTGGACCACCAAGCAAACTTGGCTTCAGGGTTTCATAGCCTAAAGGAGCCAGGGACCAAGCTCGAGGCCACAAGAGACCATCCAAACCACACACAGTTAGGACTCCCCCAAAAGCTATAACTTCAATATAAGGGTAAGTTAAAAATGAAACTGTCCTTAAAAAAAAAAAAAAAAAAAAACCCCGCTAGACTGGAACCTTACACATTGGGGGAAGAGACGAGGGTATAAGGAGAGGGGCTTTCTTTTGGGCCAGTATTTCCAGGAGCAAGAGAGAAGCAAAGCACATCCATTCCTGAAGAATCCACCCTCAATGGAAACCTCAAAGAATTCCTATAAACAAATTTCTAAGAAGTATGAGCTAACAAGATATTATGAATGAAAACCATGACATAATTAGGGTAGCAAGCAATTTAAAAAAGGATAACTAGAAAACTCCATACACTTGGATATTAAGAACACTTCTAAAGAATACAGATCAAAGAAGAAACCAAAATGCAAATTTAAAAATACTTAGAACTAAATGATAACAATATTAATTATCAAAACTTGCGAGATTTGGCTAAAGCAGTACTTAGAAAGCTGTATGATAACATCTCTAAAATTTTTAAAACAAGGAGTATAGTATTACATATTAGTATACCTGGATACACATATTAAAAGTTTAAAAACGTGTACAGGAAGAATACACACTAAATTTATGATAGTGGTTATCTCTGGGAATGAAAGGAAAGGAGTAAGATTTTAGATGGGAGTTTTTTCTGCATCTGTAGCTTATTTCTCCAAATAATAATAATAACAATGATAAAAATAATACCTGAAGTAAGTGTAGCAAAATGTTGCTATCTGTTAAGTCTTGGTAATTATTTTCTGTATTTATATGTAAATTATTAAATTTTTCATAATTTAAAAGTTTTAAAAATGTGTCATTATCTCCTGGAGTTAAATGCAAAAATGTTCAAAGATGGCGCCGGCCCAGTGGCACAGCGGTTTAGTTCGCGTTTGGCAGCCCAGGGTTCGCGGGTTCGGATCCTGGGCGCCTGCTGACACACTGCTTGTCAGCCATGCCATGGCGGCGTCCCATATAAAGTAGAGGAAGATGGGCACAGATGTTAGCCCAGGGCCGGTCTTCCTCAGCAAAAAGAGGAGGAATGGCAATGGATGTTAACTTAGGGCTGGTCTTCCTCACAAAAAAAAAAAAAAGTTCAAAGATAATTTTTAAAAAACCTTCTCGTGGATAATAACATGGAAGCTAAAATTGACATATTTATGTAAAGTTTTACTATTCTTTGATTTTTAATAAACTTTGGAAACCAGAAAAAAAAACCTTCTGGATATTTATGCCAATAGTTTCTTCTAAATGATTAATTCAGAAATCAACATCTATAGGACAGGAAACCAAATATTTAAAATATTTTAAGTATGACATAATACAACTAATTTATATCAAGTGAAATACTCACATAGTAGTTGTCATTTATCTGAACCATTGGTGCATTTACACAGGCCCCTAAACATTCCACCTCTATAAGAGTGAAAAGTTTGTCAGGTGTGGTCTCCCCAACCTTTATTCCTAAAAATATAAATGATCACTGTAAGGACCAGGTCATATTTTAATAGCAATAGGGTTTAAGAAAAAAAAAAACCACAACCAACAACATATTACAGAGGTATACAAAAAGTACTTGAGAGCATTAAATTTCTTAACTCTGATAATTATACTAGAACTTTCAAGAATTTCTTAAGTGTACTTATTTAAAAAACAATCAAATTTCAGGGGACTCATCTCCAGTGTTTGTTGTTATATAGCAGTGCATCAGACTGTATTATTTTCATTTCGATTGTGATAATTAACCTACTAATATCAGTCAGAGTATGAGATTGGCAGAGACTCGGGAAACTGCTAATGTCAAAGATAATTAAGAATGTGAGGAAAATGGGTACTCTCATATCTTTAAGGAAGGCATTTTGGCAAAATATAGTAAAATCTGACCCAGCAATTCTACTTCTGGTAAACAACCTCAGTATACAATAGGACAAGTATGCAAAGATGTGTATACATGAAAAAAATTGCAGAATAACAACTTATAATAGAAAAACGAGGCAGACATACATACCATGCTTTGGCAAAATAAAGTGCAAAAAGCTGACATATTACATTTATGTATTTAATGATAAAAATAATTAACACAATATAAAATGTAAAACTAATATACCCAACTATTATCAGAATTTGCACCTGGGAGGTGGGGAGTGGGATTCTGAGCAGACTTCAGCTTTCTGTTTTATATGCTTCAGTGCTGCCAAACTACTTTACAACATGCAAGTACTTGATATTCAGTAACAACGAAATTAAAAGACACCTCCTTTTACTTCATTTGATATGTATAATTATAAACGCAGCGATGGCAATTTTATATGGAAAAATGCCCTTTTAGTTTTTTAAACGCTACCATAATAACATCTTATTTCAAATTTCCCTTCCTGAAGCATTCTTACTATTCTCATATCTTATTTGTTCGAAGGCTCCTCTGGAAGAATACATGGACAATATAGTCAATTTCTGTGTACCACATGCTATCCACACAATGAATGAAACTTAATTTTCTAAACAATGAAAACTTTAAAACTCCTAGAAGCTTTTCAAATATACTTAATGATTGGGGGGGAAAAGGTGAAAACTCAGCTTTGAGGCTGAGAATTAGGAAGAATATAAAATAAAAAAAATAAAGGTGGGGGGCCGCCTGGTGGCATAGCGGTTTCGTCCGCACTTGGCAGCCCGGGGTTCGCCGGTTCGGATCCCGGGCGCCCGCCGACGCACTGCATGTCAGCCACGCTGTAGCAGCGTCCCATATAAAGTAGAGGAAGATGGGCATGATGTTAGCCCAGGGCCAGTCTTCCTCAGCAAAAAGAGGAGGATTAGCAACGGATGTTAGCTCAGGGCTGGTCTTCCTCACCAAAAAAATAAAAAAAATAAAAATAAAGGTGGGCAAACACAGACAAAAGTTTACAGGTGAAGTACAGATCCAATAAAATGGCAAAAGTTGGAAAATTTAGGTAGAAATAGGTTAAATCTAGAAGGACAACTCTTTTTCATAAAAGTTATAATGTGTCCCATACCAAGCTTTTTCTGAATGGCCTCCAATATGCTGTCAGAGTTTCGAAGCATGCAAGGTGTAGTAGTGCAGACTTGAATGTGGTACTTTCCAACTGGCTTTCGATTATACATTGTATAAAAAGTTGCTACTTCGTATACTCTCATTGGAGGTACTTGTAAAACTTCTGCAACCTAAAATATTAGAAAGTTTTTAAATAATATAATTACAATGTTTATTAATTAAGCTTTTGCCATGTTGTAAAAAGCATAATTTCAATACTGCTTCCATGTGATAAAAACAGAAAAGTTCTTCAAAAGCCCAAAATATACATGTATTTCATATTTGTGAGGTATAAGTCCTTCAAGTTTTGCAGACACCTTACTCTTGAATCACACAGAGCCCATAAGCACTTTCTAAGACTCCTCCTCCTCCCCCACTCATCTTTGCAAAAGGATCTTTTTTCTAAATCCTTGTCTTTCACTATTAAGAATTTCTACTTAATCATTTCAATTCTTATATTTTGTAATTTAAAATTGCAAAAATTTGGTGGCCAAACCCCAATAAATTAAACAATCATATTTTTTCAACCTTTCACCAATTTTTCAAAAAAGCCTAATGTTACTGGTGATGTACAATGCGTGCAAATGGTATGGCGATAGAAAAATGGTTCAGAATCAAAGCTCATTTATTAGCCCATATTGGTTTACATATCTACATATTTATATACACACATACTCAGCTCTCCAGAACAATCCAAAACACTACTTCTATTTCCTCTCGAGACACTCTTTACAAAAGCTGGATCTTACAGACTAGTACTTCCCAATCCTTCACATCGAGGTATTTACAGAAAATACTTGTTTTGACATACTGGGGTTCAGGACCAAGGGACTCACTGGCTGAGCACAACTCTTGGTCAGGGTAAGTCTGTTAAGGAAAACAGGTTTTTTAGCTGTTTGCTAGGGCTGGTCCACATGCAGTCTATCCTGGCTATAATCCTGGCTACATACCTTCTAGGTGATCTAATATCATTAATCTGTCAGATCTTAAAATTTCATATCTGGCATTCTTAAAAATTATGTATATATCTATGTTTTGACATGAAAGAAGAGCTTGTTAAATGGCATTTCAGATGACAAATATGTTGAACTTTCTCATATCAGGGATTCTAAAGGAAATGTATTCTCAACCGGCATCTAATCATGGCTCACATGTGAAACATAAAGTAGCTATGCTAAATTTAATTCAGTGATACTAAACCACTCTGATACTAAACCCAGGCACGTACCTCTGAATCTGGGGAACTGCCTCAAAATACACATGCTAGAGCCACTGGAATAATTGAATAAATCTGGAGTAAGGCCCTGATGTCTACTCTGAAAAAGCTCCCCCAGGATAGTGCTGTGCACTGCCCTACGCCTTAGTGACAGTTAAGGAACTAATGCGTGAGCTTCTGGATTTTGTTTTTTTTTGTAAAGTTGGGCTTTCCTTTGGGGGCTGGGGCGGCAGTGGGGGTCGGGGGATAGTAACATTAAACATCTCAAATGTAAAGTGGAAAGAATCTTGATTCTATTCTCTATACACTATTTCCTGCCTCTCACACATACATATCCAATTCTAAATAGAACAGGACGATATTTTTGAAATGTTCTCACATTAGTTTATTTATTTTATTTTGCTCTGCTAAGCATGCCACTCAGCAAGACTTCCACAAGCTTGCCATTATTAAAAACATGAAATTTTGCAAAAAAAAAAAAAAAAAGTATCTATGATTAGAAACATACCTAAATCATTATTATTGGCTATTATAATATTAAAAAAAAGTAAGTAATTTAGAAAAACTCCAAAGAAACATGTGATTTATTGAAAAAAAAACCACCTATGTTGACTAAATACAGCACCAATCAAACTTGCTTTATAACATTTTTCATAGTCAAAAAAATACTAGGGGTTCACAATAGGGTTAGGGTACTACACAAAGCAAATAAGAGATCAATGAACTAAATCTAAAATTTGCATTTGGGATTCCATTAGATAATTTTTTTTTATTCTCCAAGAAAGATGATAATGGGCTAGCCTAACAGTTAGACCAAATAAAATTTAGAAAGTGAAAAGAATGAAGTATAGCAGAATCTCTACAATAGTCAGTCAAGTAGAAAATGTACCGAATTGGAAATGGTTCAGTCCTAGCTCTATCACTTAGAAATCATAACATAATAATTGGAAGAGATCTTCCTAGTTCAAAATTTTCACTGCACATGGGAAGTTAAGTCCAGAGAAAAATCAGATCTCTTAGTCCGAAGTCAAATATATTTTCCATTATATCACATTGGCTTATTAGTTGTGTGATTCTCATAAGAATTAAATAATACATGGTTTTGTATATAAATTATACACTGTAACATAATACCACACAAAGGTAGTTATATTTATAGGATATAAATAAACTTGAAATTTGGATTACTGCTGAAAACACGGTTAGAAAAAAATGAATCTTAAAATATGTATGAATAGGGGTTGGCCCAGTGGTGTAGGGGTTAAGTTTGTGCACTCTGCTTTGGCAGCCAGGGTTCACCGGTTCGGATCCCAGGCACTGACCTACACACCGGTCGTTAAGCCATGTGGTGGTGGCATCCCATATACAAAATAGAGGAAGATGGGCATAGATGTTAGCTCAGGGCTAATCTTCCTCACCAAAAAAAAAATAGGTATGAATAGACTAACTTCATTTAAATGGGTCACCCATAGCATTTCTGTAGGTTGTTGATTCCAAGGTGCCATAATCAAGTGTCATAAACACCATATATTATATAGATTTCTGTTAAAGCCTATAACCAAAGATGCAAAATATTAAAAAGATTCACATTAGCTGTGAGTAGATCCTTTTCTCAGTAATTCCAGTATTTAAATAGTACATTAATTTTCAGAATATTTTGACAGCAAATTATATACATGTGGGATCTTTTATCTCTATTATGGCCATTTCTCTCAAAAAGGAAGGAAAAAAAAAAGAAAGCTTCTTTCACTATAAAGCCTTTACTATAAGGATAAAAAGCTCTACCCTTTCAGTGCTCTGCATTATTAAGGGAATCAACAAAAACACAAAGATAATTTGAGGAAACATATAAATGAGTAAAGGGCTTCAAACTCCTAGATTCTGACATTAATGATTGTTGGAGGAATTTCTACATAAGGAAGTTAACATACACTATCTCTCCTCTTTTCCAACTAAGGCAAAGATGAATTCAGTACCTTGTTCATAGCAGAGATGGGCAGCCATCCATTCTGTCTTTGAGCTAAATCCAGGATTGGAAGCACAGCTGCTGCTTTATGCCCTTCTGGATAGTTTTTTACAATTGCCTCTATCCTCTGTATTAAAGAAAAAGCACCTGTTTTTATACATCTGGAAGATACTAAATATTTTGTAAATTAATTATAATGTTAATTTAGTCATACCTTATAGTTTTCCGGTGTGAAATCAAACGGAGTATCTGGGTTATTCTCAGGAGTATCTCTATGCTATATAAAGGAAAAAAATGTTTTTCAAAATTTCATCAAAAGTGTGAATAACTTTGTATATTACTATGCTGCTACTGATCATTTAATCTCTTCACTTAAATTCCAACATAATATATATCAATCTATCCCTTTCATCAAAAGAATGGCTTAAACTAATTATTAAATACACATTTGATGAGTATGATTACTAAAGTAACATTAGCAGAATTCAAAATTTTAGAAAAGTTTCAGAAATCACCCTATAAAGGTTAAGAGAAGTAGCTTTAGGACCAAAAAACAAAAAAAAAATTTATCCAACTTGATTAGAGAATAGGATCTTCTAATGTAATTACCAAAACATTACCTATTATTGGAAGCCTCATAAAATTAAGAGACAAAATTCTGAGTGTGAACATACGTGCATTTTCCAAAAACGAGTCTATCTGATTGTCAAAGGGACCCATTACTTTAGGGAAGGTTCAAAAGCACCACCTCTTCCCCACATAACAGAAACTAGCCAACAGCTAGCTTTCCATAACAGAAACTAGCCAACAGCAAGAAGCTTTATTTCTTCTCCATAAAAGAGCAGGCCCTCTTCAAAAACTGACAAGAAATGGCATGTCAACAGGAAATCAAATGAGTCACACTGAGATTAACACTTACATCAATTAATGTTTTGTATGTATGGTGAACACAGAATTGAATCCCTTAATATGTTAACTCTGAGTTCTGCTTTTTCAAGGACATAAAAGAGGAAAGAAAATAGAAATCTCAAATATGTGGCAAATTTGATAGGTTTTTGGACAAAGATGATAAAATATAAAGCAGAAATCTACTTATCAACAGTATGGCTAACTCAATATTTATTAAGATTCAGCCTGGAAATAACTCAGTTTACAAAACTATACCACTAACTCTAAATCATCACACAAAGTCCACTAAATTGCCTTTATACAAACTAGATTAATCCCTGAAACCTGCACCTTGTCACAGCAAGGGGATACATTATCTTTTCCTTTCTGAATTGTGCAACTAAGCTGGGGAGTTCACTGACCTCTACCTGTAGTTAAACTCCGGAAACCAAAAATATAAAGGCCAACTGCCAATGTATTCACTATATTACTAAAATTGATGAGTTTCAAACTAGTGCCATTTTGGGATTCCCCAAGTTGCAGCCTCAGCATCTTCAGCAAGCCAACGTGACTGACTTTTAAGAAGCCAAAGTCTGACTAGAAATCAGGTTAGGGCTCACAGTAACTTCACCAAAGAATCATCTCAATTCTTGCCCTGGTACCAACTGAAACTTGAGAGGTTCAGCTGGTACCGCACATCTTTTGAAATGTAGTAAATTCAATTAGCTATATTTAAATTCCCACAATTGCCGGCATATACCAAAGACACTGGTGTTTAAGATATTTTGGATTATTACAACAGATTTACCCAAATTTCCAAGTCTTTTCATTCTGAAGAAATCTAAGTAAGTACTTACCACAAATAAGGCTCCTCCAGCTCCATTTTGCACAGCTGTCTTATGCAAATTCCTTATATGCCTTCCCTAAAATTTTAAGCAAGTTTAGTAAATCACAAGCCTTAAGAAATTTTTCTTAAGTAAATACTTTAAGATTCATAATTAAAAACAAAAGAATCAACTTATGCAAGTAAAAGAGATATGGTCTACTATCCTATACCCTGCCCATCTCTATTTCAGGACAGGTATAAGGAAATGGAGATAGAAAGGTAAGGTAATTAACTTGCCTAAGGTCACACATTAAGAGTCAATGGAAGGGGGCCAGCCCTGTGGCCTAGTGGTTAAGTCCTGCGCCCAGGTTTGGTTCCTGGGGGGCAGACCTATACCACTGGTTGGTGGCCATGCTGTGGCAGTGACCCACATACAAAACAGAGGAAGACTGGCACAGATGTTAGCTCGGGGCGAATCTTCCTCAGCAAAAAAATAAAAAGAGTCAGTGAAAGAACCAGGACCACAACCCAGATCTGCTGAGTCGTGTATCCTTTCTACTACACTCTGTAGGCATGCATTTGGAGAGTTAATGTACCATTAACTTACCGCCTTTCACTTTCGTCTGAATCAAGCTGGATGCCAGCTTTCATTTACTGTGGACCTTCATAAACATGTTTTCATTCTGTACAAATGAGTCATATACTGACTCTGTACAAATGAGTCAACTGTATCCCACTTTTCAATTCTTCACTAAATTACTTTAGAAACTCCAGCCATAAAAGTAGTTTCAGAAAGCTGGTTATGATGCTATGCAAACTGACCATATTCAGTTGTTTTAGAAGGAATACATTTGATTACTCTCTCCCTTGCACTTCATTTCTCTTGGCCTTGTTGCTCCTCCCCTCAATTCCTACCTCTCTGCCTCCCATCCCCTGAAAAGAATTCAACTATTGTTCAGAAATCCTTCAATTTCTGAGTTCTACCAACCAGATGGCAGAACACCAGATTAAACCAAGCATGGAACTGGCAGAGCTGGACAACTCAAAGCAGGCAAACGTAACAGAGAAGGAAGTAAAGGCAGTGATGTAACGCAATCATTATTTAACTCTTCCCTAGGTTCAAATAATATTTCAGTTGAAGAAAAAAGTTTACATAGATATCTGCTTTAATTAACAAGAAAAGACCCAGGTACAGAATGTGAGACATACGTATAAAATATGGGAACGATAAATATCAGTTTCAGGATAATGGGGGGATGGGAGAATTTGATCAGCTAGTGGTAAACAAGGGGGCTTCAACTGTGTTGGTTTTGTTTTCTTTCTTAGGCATCAAGTGGATACACAGTATTTAGTCCATTCTTTCTGCTTTTTTGTGTCTGAAATATAAACTTTTTTTTGAAAACAATGCAACACATATCAAGAGAGTTTATGTTCTTATACTTTTATTCAATTTCTCCCAAATTGCTCCAGGGTCAATCTATGAATTAAAATATAAGGTTATGCCTATATCCCTGACTTACCTGTCGAGAATCTGGACTGAGGTAAACATAAAACTAAGGCCATAATTCCCCCCCCAAAATTATAGGAATATCAGCATAAAGCGTTGAAAAATTAACTGCAACTAAAATTTAAAAGACAGTCCCTGCCATCACTTTAGCTGAGAAGATACTTTAAAAAAAAAAAAATCAAAGAACAATTTTTATTGAGTAACATTAGTGAGTTACTTAATAAATTCTAAGAGAAAACAAAGGATTTCATAACAAAGCAAGGAGGGATTAATTTAAAAGTAGGGAAAGTATCCACTTCTCTCTTTTCTTAACTTCTGAACTCTAACATTTTCTGTTTACTCTAACTGGCTTTTTACCACTCCCATAGGGTGCGTTGTCCTCAGGGCTCAGTCTGTCCTGTGTTCTTTTCTCTATAGATCTTTTGCCTCTGAGAGCTTATCCATTCTCATCTATTAACTCTATGATGATAACTCTTGAATCTTATGCAGTCATCCCTCAGTATCTTCGGGGAGACTGGTTCCAGGACCCTCTCGGATACCAAAATCTGCAGATGCTCAAGTCTCTAAGTCAGCCCTCAGTATTTGCTGGGCTCAGCATCAGCTGGCCTACATTCAACTAACCGTGGGTTGTGTTTACCATCCACAGTTGGCTAAAACTGTCAACCCGAACCCTCGGATATGGAGGACATCTGATAACAAAGAGTTAGCCCGAAGAGATCATAAACACATATGCAGTCATGCGTGGCTTAACGACACATCCTGAGAAATGCATCTGTTAGGTGACTTCGTCGTTGTGCGAACATAATAGTGTACTTACACAAACCGAGATGGTATAGCCTACTACACATTTAGACTATATGGTACTATCTTATGGGCCCACCATGGCATATGTGGCACGTGACTATAATCAATGAGAACAATGAACAAAAATGTCACACAATTCAAATAGTTAATAAACTTACTAGTAATTAAAAACACTCAATTTTAAATGAGACAACATGTGCAGCTATCAAATTAGCAAAGATTTTTTTAAAAGATAACATTCAATTCTGTTGAGCATATGGAGAGGTGGGCATGCTTATACATTAGGTAAAAATTGATACAGCCTTTAGGAAAGCAAATTAGCATGGTGTATGGACAGACTAAAGCAAGTTCCCATCTTTTAACCTAGTAATTCTACTTTTAGCAATTTATTCTAAATAGTATAAAATGAAGATAAAGGTTTATATAAAAATGTTTTCTGTAATATCTGTTATAGCAAAATATAAGCCACCAAAAAGCCAAACATAGGGAGGTTTTAAAAGACATACTAGTAATTCCAACAAAATCATATTATATACCTAACAAAAATCCTATTTCCTAAAAATAATGATACAGAAAGAAGTATTTGTGTCACAATCATAATTGGAAATATAAGGGTTAAACAAAACAAACAAAAAAGTGTGAACTGCCACCCCAATTATATTCAACATAGACACTAATGAAAAGATTGGAAAGTCATAACAATTAAAAGTGCTTATCTCTGTTATTATGATGTTAACAAAATTATTTTGTATTTTGTTTCTTATACTTTTCTCTATTTTCCAAGTTCCCTATTTAGCATGGATTAATTGACAAACTGAAAAAAAAAATCTTAAATGAAATTTACCACCTCTACTGTTAGTCCTATTTCTCCTTCCAACTTCCCTGTATATCAAAGAAAACACCACCTATCTCCAAGTTAAAATAGCTTGTTATGGGTCAATATTTGATCCCCTCCTCATTATTCCAGGATCTGGTACATACCTTTACTTAAAATAAAAAACAGAGACAATCTTGAAAATTGGTCTTTAGGCCTACATAGCTACATACTGGAAAATTTATTTTGAGGCACTCTCTGGCTGATCTGTCATTCTGGATATGCACATGAGTTTACACAAACACAGACACTTCTATCCAAAATAAAATGTTTTGAAATCCAAATGGCTCAAGACAGACTGATTGAGAACAGTCAAGAAAAAGCAGCTAAGTTATAGGAAAAAAATGCTGGAGTTTCAGATCAATTTTTTTTGAGGGGGGAAGATCTGGGTTTAGATCACTCTTGCCACTTACTAATATGTGACCTTGACAAGTCACTTAATTTTTTTAAGCCTCAATTTCTGCACCTGTAAAACAGGGATATTTACTTATTGGAGTGTTTTGAGGTTTGAATAATAAAGTTTCTCTGAAAGTATTTAACCTATTAAAGCATTATCACATCTGCTTAGCTGACACGGGGATAAAACACTTAATAACTGAAAAATGCAAGATTCAAACAACTGCACTTAAAGAACTAAACAAGTATTTTAACATTGTGCTTTGTAAATTGACTCTAACAAAGAGTCACAGTCACACTGTCACAAAATTACTGAGAGTTTCTTGCATTTGCACATAATTATTTTTTATTTATATCCACATAAGACTGTCAACTTTTTTGGTGAAAGTATATTTTAGATAATTGAAAAACACCATCTCCTTCCTCTCTACTGAAATTAACATATAAATTTCTTTTTCACTTAAAGTGGGGAACGAAGAAGTAGTAGTAGACAATTCTCCATGGGTCTCGGGTTTCTACATATCTTAGGAGTCAAGGTACTAGGCACTAATAGCTTTTGTTCCAGATTATCTTTTCAAGGATTTTTGTAGTGAATGTCTCCCACTGGGGCAAAGGTTGGGGTTGGGTTCCTCAGCTATGATGCACTGCATTCACCCAGGCTGCTCCACGTCACTCCCATGAAATTTGAGGGTCAAGGGGAACGAATGTGAACAGGAAGCTCATGCTGCCTGCTGGGCCCTGAGTAATAAAGTCCTCTGTCTCTGACCCAGGAGCCTCAGCCAACATCCATGAAACTGAGGAAGGTTAATTTGTTAGCTTGTAAGCAGGGTAAAATCTCAGAGCCTTCACCATTCCGGACAAAAGGTCAACGTCTACAAATACACCAGTCTCCATGTCCTACTGATTTTTCAAAATTTAGAAAATATTGTAATATAGAGATTATACAAGGAATAAATGAGATGAATATAAATATATTATAAAAGAAACCAGTAACAGTGGCTGTCTCTAAAGAGGGGGACCAAGGATCTGCAGTGAGAAAAAAATTTACTCTTTAATATAATATATGCAACATATATATGTACCATAATACATATCCTTGCACAGTTGTCCCCTCTTATCTACGGTTTCAGTTACCCGTGGTCAACTGGGGTCCAAAATACTAAATGGAAAATTCCAGAAATAAACAATTCATAAGTTTTAAATTACACAAGTTTCTGAGTAGCGTGATAAAATCCCACACCGTCCCTTGCCGTCTTGCCCCAATGCAAATCATCCCTTTGTCCAGCATATCTCCACTGTATATGCATGCTTCCCACCCATTAGTCACTTAGTAGTTGTCTCCACTGTTGTAGTATCCCAGCGCTTGTATTCAAGTACCCTTTACTTTACCTAACAATGGCCCCAAAGTGCAAGAGTAGTCATGCTGGCAATTTGGATATGCCACAGAGAAGTTAACCTTTTACTGTGTCTAATTTATAAATTAAACTTTATTGTAGGTATATATATGTATAGGAAAACACAGTATATAGCATTTGGTACTATCTAAGACTTCCAGCATCCACTGGGGGTCTTGGAATATATTCCCCAGGGATAAGGGGGGACTACTATATTCCTATTCTTTAATATATATAATGTATATATTACTATAATATATATATCCTTGCATACTGTTTGAATTTTTTGCCATGTATATGTATTACATTTCAATTTTTAAAAACAAATAGAGTCTTTAGTTCTTTTCCTCTCTTACTATCACCACTCTATTTCACACTTTATTTCAGGTCTGTGCACTACTCTAACAGTTTTGTAGCTGACCATTCCCCAATCCAAATCATCCCGTCTAATGTCATCAAACTAATCTTAAAAATACTGTCCTTCTGAGGCTGGCCCAGTGGTGTAATGGTTAAGTTCAGTGTGCTCTGCTTCAGCGGCCTGGGTTCACAGCTTCTGATCCTGGGTATGGACCTACACCACTCATCAGCCATGCTGTGACAGTGACCCACATATAAAATAGAGGAAAACTGGCACAGATGTCAGCTCAGGGCTAATCTTCCTCAGCAAAAAGAAAACTTGTCCTGATGGTGGTGGCGGTTATGTGAAAAAAGACCAATATCAAATAATAAGTGTCACTTTTGTTTCTAAAAATCACATTTTTCACATTCTAACATCTCGGAAATTGGGGTGTATTACTGGAAGCTAATAGTCCATAAATATCCTATGTGCAGAGAATCAATATAGGAAAGTAGTTAAAAGCCCAGCTCTAGAGCCACCTTCCTCATTTGTAAAATTGGGATAATAACAGTACATACTGAATAGGGTTGTGAGGATTAAAAGAGAGAATCCACATAAAGTGCTTAATATGCTGCCTGGCACATAGTTAAGTACTATATTAGTGTTACCTATCATTAGCTATTATCATTTTATTATTAGAAGTACTATGTGTCAGGCACTAAGCTTTTTACAGATTATTTAATTCTTACAATTTTCATGCAAGGTGAGTACTATTTCCAGAAAATAGAGATTTAAACAAGTTATAAAAACTTCTCAAGGTCACACCACTAATTAGTGGCAGAACTCACATTAGATCTTGGGGCTAATGACTACAAAGGTCATAACTTTATTATTAGCTACTTGAATGGAACTATTTGAGGATATTGGAGCTCTAGAAGAACAGAGTAGATCTAGGAAACCAAGGAGTTTAATGAAGAAAAACTAGGTATGCATATGTAGGGAGACAGATTAGAAATAAAAAGACCTGCCTCCCTAGGCTCACGATGTTCCTGTTTAGAGAAAAGGATGCACATATGTACTCTATTTAAAACAAGCTATTTACTGTTTTGTTTTGTTTTAAATTTTTTAAACAGTAAATGCCACTCTTCTGTTCCTACAAAAAACCTAAATATATATACATTAGCATAGAATTTGAGCAACTTAATTTCAATGTCTAAAGTTGACTTCTTCAAAATAGTAGATAAAGGGCTCAGATCATTTGTGTATAAAACAAAAGAAGTAAGCAAAACAGTGATGGTAAACTGATAAATATTAGCCTTCATTTTTTTTCAACTGGCATAAACTGTTATTCATAGCAAGTTAGCACATGGTCATTTTCAAAGTTGCCCTGTTTTTTGGTATCTTTAAGAACTTCACCTATTTTACATTTGTTATATCCATGTCAGATACTTTCAATAAAGGAATAAATAAGATATTAAAAGTTTGAATTAATATCTTTACATCATTTAATGGGCCATTTGAATTCAGTTTCACTTTGGAATAAAGAGGCATTGCAGGACCAATTGGTTTTAGAACTGGAAAAAAAACAACTTAGCTAGGCTGGACTGATTTGAAGAGTAAGCTCAGTTTTCTTCCCTTAGACCAGAGTCTAGTTTCTCATTAGACTCTGAAACGTCTATACTTCAATGAATTCTAATTGAATTCAGTGAACTCCAATTGAAAATTCAAGCAACTTTTTTTAATATAAACAAGAACATAATCTGATATATGCACAGAATTAATAGTGGGTTTCAATTCTAGCTTATTCTTTTTTTCCCCGAGTGTTTCAGAAGGAGTGGAGAAGATTTACAGCAGCCAAATAAGTGCCACTGTTTTCTTTGCATTCAAGTAACCTTGAGTGGCTTTGTGTTAAGTGCTTTAACATACCTTTTTTCATTGACTCCTCAAATATCTATGGTTAGATGTTGTTTCCATTTTACTTTTTTTTTTTTTGTGGGGAAGACCAGCCCTGAGCTAACATCCATTGCTAATCCTCCCCTTTTTGCTGAGGAAGACTGGCCCTGGGCTAACATCCGTGCCCATCTTCCTCCACTTTATATGGGACGCCGCCACGGTGTGGCTGACAAGCAGTGCGTCGGCGGGCGCCCAGGATCCGAACCAGCGAACCCCGGGTTGCCAAGCGCGGACTAAACCCGGGCGGCCCCTCCATTTTACTTTTAAATAAACTTCAGCTCAGAAACAGTAACTTGCCCTACACCACACAATTACTGACAGAGATGGATTCTGAGCGCAGGCCTTTTGAATCTAAGTCCTCTGCTCTTTCTACTAGCCCTCCTCTTTTAACATCATTTGCAATACCAATACCAAAAACTCAAAGTGACAAAATTAAAATTTTATATTCTTCCACCCACTCCCCAAGAATAGGATCTTTCATGGGCCCTACTTTTTTTTTTTTTTTTCTCAGTTTCTTCTGTTGCTCAAACGTTAACAGTATCCAACTCTGCTCACCTTCAATTCTATCAGACATCTGCACTATAAAAAGCCACATCTAGCCAGGGGAACTTAAAGGACAGGGAAGCTATAAAACAAAGTTGACAGGATCACTAACCTAATTAGTCAGGACAGGACAAACGTCAAGGAATTGGATAACAGTCTCTTCCTTTATTAGCAACCAATTCAGGCAGGGAACAAACCTTTTGGACTACCTTGAACATTTACAAATTAAATCCACAATATACGTGTGCACCTGCATGGGGTCACAACTCAACTGTGAAACATTTCCTGGTAAAGAAAATGTGATGCTGGCTCCCTCTGTACTTTCTCCTCATTATTTACCAGTACCTACTCATTTATTACCTACAGCCTCCCCCACTACCAGCTCAAGCACAGGCCATTTCTTTCAGCTGTCTAGAGCAAAGATATGCACAGAAAACTAAAAGCTCCCCCAAAACTCTCTGTCCATGATACACTCAAGAGTAGGTATTTTTATATTTAAAAAAATCCTTCACAAATCAAAGCTTTTCAATGCATTTTAGTTTAATAAAGTAGATGATGAGTTAATAGTAACGGTGAAATCTATTTCAAGGATAATGATAATAAATACAAATGCTTACCCTGCATCAGATACTGTGCTACAAACTTTACAAATACTGTAACTTATTTACTCTTCACAGCAACCCTCCCACATAGGTATTATCATCATCCCGTTTTACAGACAGAAACTAAAGCTCAAAGAAGTGAAGAAAAAACTTTCCCTAAATCACACAGCTAAACAATTGAAAAGCCAAACATAAGTCTTCCTGACTTGAGTATATGCCTTAACCATTAAAATTAAGTTTTGCTGGGGCCGCCCGGTGGCGCAGCGGTTTAGTCCACGCTTGGCAGCCCGGGGTTCGCGGGCTCGGATCCCGGGCGCCCGCCGACGCACCGCTTGTCAGCCACGCCATGGCAGTGTCCCATATAAAGTAGAGGAAGATGGGCACAGATGTTAGCACAGGGCCAGGCTTCCTCAGGAAAAAGAGGAGGATTGGCAACGGATGTTAGCTCAGGGTCGGTCTTCCTCACAAAAAAAAAAAAAAAAATTAAGTTTTGCTATATTTTCAAATATACATAGGAGGGCTTTTACAAATGTCCTCCATATAAAGTTCCATCATTAAAAACTAAAAATGTTAATTTGGATTAAAGAAATAGAAGTGATTTTTCCAGCACTATGAGAGAATAAAACAAGTAAAATTTGGCCAAATTTATATTACAGAAAAGCTACATGAACAGCCCAGGTATTAAAGGAGCATTACAAATTAAGATAACCATATTAATGGCAACAATATTAATGATTACTTTCAGCCATCTTGACCATAAATTAAACAAAGCATTCTTTAGATATCTAAAATCCAATAGCGATACAAACACTCAAATGTCCTAATGACAGGAACACTTCATAGAAATGAAACATCCAAACATTATTTTAGTCACTAGGTTCAGTCTCATCTTCACCAATTACTGTAATCTTGAGCAAGTTGCTCTGTCTCTCTGCACCTAGGTTTGCTCATCTATAAAATAACAGCAGTGCCTATCTAATACTGTTAAAGAAGATTAAATGAGATAGAGTGTTTAGCATAGTATCGTTATAAATACTCATGTGTTAGCCACTATTATTATTTTTTTGGAGCTTTCATTAAACAGTAACACTAGTTTTTCATTATCTTTCTTCTTGTGCCCCTAAAATGCTACTGAGGGGGAAAAAAAAGCCAAACAATGGACCTCAATAATCTCAAAAACAAATGAGACCCTAAACAATTAAGAGCTGATTGTATGAGCAAACATTCATTTTCAAAAGTTTAAATGAGTTTAAGAGCTTTTAGCCTAAAGAATTAACTAGTAAAACTTAAGCACAAATTTTTTAGTTTAACTTGAAAATTAAATAAACACAAATGCTATATAAACTTAAACTGTTTTATTTTCTAGTCCCAAGGACTAACACTCAGATAAGCATATATTTGTTTAAAATTTAATAAACCTATGAGCAGAAGTAGCCCAAGTATCTATATTTTTAAAGCATCCTAGGTGATTCTTTCTATCAAGTTTGGGAATTACTGCTTTAGGGTATACAGTATCTACATCCTAACTCACAGTTGATGGATTTTATGAATGATCTTCAAAATGTTAATGATTCCAAGAACAAGAAATGCTAGATGATCTTTTGAACCCAGGATCTTTGGAAATATTGTGGGATATTAAGGAATATTTAGTCACTGATAATAAGGAGCTTCCTTCTCCATACCTCAAAATATTAAGGATGTGTGCTATATATTACTATAAATGTAACCATCAGAACACAGCATGACATTATTTGTATTTTTCAAACTGTGTAGTTATTTTTTCATGGTACTACCATGCTATTCCCTTAGGAACAAAACTGCATTCTTTTGATTCAAGAGTATTTTCTTTAAGGGGCCAGCCTGGTGGCATAGCGGTTAAGTTCGCACACTCCGCTTCTGGTGGCCTGGGGTTCGCAGGTTTGGATCCCGGGCACGGACTGACGCACCGCTTGTCAGCCATGCTGTGGCGGCGTCCCATATAAAAAGTAGAGGAAGATGGGCACGGATGTTAGCCCAGGGCCAGTCTTCCTCACCAAAAAGAGGAAGATTGGCAGCAGATGTTAGCTCAGGGCTAGTCTTCCTCACACACACAAAAAAGATATTTTCTTTAAACATCAACTACTACTATTTTGTAATTGAGATTGTAAACAAGTCTTTTTACCCATTCTCTTCTCTTAGTGATTTATTCTTCACTTCCCCTCTCTAAACCTTCCCCTTCTCAGGTAGCCAAAGTTTTTTAAGTCTAACCTCATACAGGAGCTGAAACACTCACAGGATTTTAGTTACTATTTCCTGGACATTTTCTATCTTTATTATGCTAGCCTTGATGTGAAGAGGACTAAAACTGTGTGCAGTATTCTGTTTGCATTATAAATTGGTTAAGACAAGGATAAAATTATGTTCTGCTATATTTCTAACAGTCTATTGACTACTTCTAGATATTCTAATATGTCTTTTACTAAACTGATGTTAATAATGACAAGATCACTTTTCTGGGTTGCAAATCATGGCTCAGAAGCCTAGCTTATAAAGAAAATCTCCAAATTTTCCTCCCAGATGCATACTTTTTACTACCCTGATAAAATTAAACTTTTTCCACTAACCATCATAGCTATGTAATTCTGCAGTTTAATCCCAAACAGTTGCTTTTCTTCACAGATTTGTCATGTATTTCTACAAATGGGTAGGTTCAGCACCCTTTCACCTTTGAAATTATCATATAAAGTTGCCTACTATACTGATCCTCAAAGAAATCTAACACTTCTTTATGCATTGTATGCATAAAGAGCTGCAAAAAGAAATGTCATTTTATGCTTACATTTTGTTTCTCATCTTTACGTCAACTTGCTGTAACAATTTTTTAAAAAAAATATGCCTCACCTCGCTCAAAAAAGGATGTAACAAAATATTTCTTCCAATCCCATGGTGATTCAACATTAGACAGTCATCAGAGGCAGCGGCCTACAGCGTGATCATGAGAAACATCCCAGAGTCCTCTTTTCTCTCTGTTTAGTCAGTCACCATGCACTACCCATCCTACCTAAACAACTTTTAAATTCTGTTTTTCCTGCTACTCCATTTTCCCTGTGACTATCTCCAGTTCAAACTCTTCTCATTTCTCTCCTAGATTACTGCAGTAACATTCTTCTTCTGCCTTCCAGTCTCATCCTTCTCCACATCCCCAGAGATTTTGTCCCAAAACTACAGTGGGGGGAAGGGGAGGTGGAAGTGCTGAGAATCAATCTAATTATGCTACTCATCTACTTAAAATTGTTCACTGCTGGGGCCGGCCTACTGGCATAGCGGTTAAGTTCGTGCGCTCCGCTTCTGGTGGCCTGGGGTTTGCAGGTTTGGATCCCGGGTGTAGACCAACACACCGCTTGTCAAGCCATGCTGGTGGCAGCATCCCATATAAAGCAGAGGAAGATGGGCACAGATGTCAGCCCAGGGCCAATCTTTCTCAGCAAAAAGAGGAGGATTGGCAACGGATGTCAGCTTAGGGCTAGTCTTCCTTACATACAGACACAAATCGTTCACTGACTACAGAATAAAATTTAAACTCTGTGGGATGACATACCAAGACCTTTGTGACCTTTTCCAGCCCCATCTTCCACAACTGGTTATTCCTTGTCCAATCCATCCTGCTGTGCTCTCACACTTCACTGTCCTGTACATACAGCTACCTATACCTACAATGCTATGTCACACTATACCTCCCTCTCACCCATCATAACCAAGGTTAACTTCCTCCTCTTACCCCTCCAAAGCCCCTGAACCACTGTCTCTTTTCCCTAAGCAAAGTGAAATCACTTCCCTAGTCTCCGCTCACCTTGGCACATCCTTCTATTATTACAGCACTTATTAAATCTTCACCATACATACCAATTTTCCTCAGTAAACTTGAGCAACTTCAGAAAGGTAGGTTAAAAAGAAAAAAACAAAAAAGTCTTTTCTCATGTTGTCCTTTCCACCTAGACTACCCTCTCCCCAATCCATCTGACCCCATCCCCAATCTGTTAGTAATGCCTCCAGGAAAAATCTTACACCACCTTCAAACCAAATTGGATGACCTTAGCCATATCTCTAACACTGTACTTTTACACTGTATGATATTTACCTTAATTTGAAGTGCCTCTTACATGAGACTAAAACTCCACAAGAACACGGATTGTCTAAATCTGTTCCTTAGCTGTAATATGGAGAAATAATAGTACCAACCTCATAAATGAGATTTAGAATGTAAATATTTTGCACAGTGCTTGGCACATAACAAATAGTCACCAAACGTTACCTATCATTATTATCCACATTGCTACTTGGAGCCGGGCAGTGCATGCCCCACAATAGGACCTCAAATGTTTACTGAACGACTAAACTCTGCAAGTTGGAATATTCCCATTTTACAAATGAAGAAACTGAGAAAAATGACAGCCCAAAGTCACAAAGCTAGAAAAGGCAGTGAAGACACCATCCGAACTCAGGTCTAACTCTAAACCCCTGAACTCGATCTACACTACTACGCACTCGCTCCTTCTCTTCTGCTGAGAACTGACTCAACCACTCTCTCTTACTGCTAGGGGGAAAAAAAGCTCGTTTCCAGTAAGTGCCCAGTTGTTACAATCGTCACTTCTGGAATCTGCATTTTTAAGTTTACTGGAGTGTTTCAAACTCTCTGAGATTCAATTTCCTTGCCTAAAAAAGGAGATGTACGTACTTAGATCTCAAAAAACCATCCAAGCGCTAAAATCCTGCTGGGTGCAGCATTTGTGGTGGTGTTCTTTCGGAGTTAGTTTGATACGGTTATTTACCGAACTTTTCCGATATGCAAAGCACAACTGCAGTAAATGCAACATTGTGGGTCACACTTGGCCCAAGGAAACGCTCATTAAGCTTTCACCAAGCAAGCCAGAGCCTACAATCCCACAGTTTTCTCCAGGACGCCGCAACCTGACAGTAATAAGGTCACCAGGCTTGGGATGCAAGGTGCCTCCTTCGCGGGCGGGGGTTTTGGAAACACACCTCCCGACCCAGGACAGGCTACGTTCCGCGCTAGAGCAAAATGGCAAAAAAGACAACCGAGCGGCCCCTCCTTCATTCTCTCCTTGACCAAATTAGGCGTAAATTCCCACTCCTGTGGGGGAGGCCACGCACCCGCGCAGCTACATCTGCCGACCCTCCCTCGGAGCTCCTCGCTCTGGGTGGAGCTGCAGCGGCTGCTCTGGGGACAGGGCAAAGGCCGCAGTGTCCTTGCCGCCGCCTGCAGGCCCGGCCAGAGCCCAGGGCTCTCGTGTGCCCACCACGAAAGCAGGCATGAAGAGAAGGAGAAGGGCGGCGGCAGCACCTGGGCTCATCCCGAGCCTCCTTACCCACTGGGCGGTGAGGCCGGCCGCCCGGGCCCGGAGCGCCGCGGAGAGAAACATGGCGGGCCAAACCACGGACCTTCCCCCGCGCCGCCAGGCGAGAGAATCCCGAGCCAGCCTGGGACGCACGGCGTGCGCGCTCCCGAGCCCAGGCCTAGCGCGTCCTGGGCGGCGCGCCCCTCCCTACGCCGAGACAGCGGGGACTGCTGAGGCCCAGTGGGCGGAGACTTCCCGGAGAGAGGGGCGGGGCGAGGGCCAGCTAGGGCCCTAAAAGGCCGGGTCCCAGGGCCTGCGGCTGGGGTCTCAGCCTTGAAAGGAAGCGTCCCTTCGTGGCTCCTTGGGCTCCTGGGGAATGAAACGCTGGCCTGGATTTATGGGGTGAGCTTCCCTCCTGGAGAACCTTATGAGGATTTAACCACCTCTTTTTTTATTGTGGTTACTTTTTTAAAAAATTCCGTTGCAACCACCTATAAATCGTGTTTTACAAATTATGGACTTGAAGGTACAGAGGGCTGCCACCCAGTGAGCTAGGCATAGACACCAAATAGCTTGGTTCCCATTCTTTTGCTTTAGAGATGTGTGCCGACATATTTAGGGGTGAAACAATATATCCGGAATTTGCTTCACAATAATGGAGAGTGGGAGGTATAAATGAAACAAGATTGACCATGAGTGATGACTGCTGAAGCTGCGTGGTAGTTCTCATTACTATTCTCGCTATTTTTGTACGTGTTAGAAATTTTTCATAACAAAACTTAAAGAAAAAAAGCCGCTTCCTTCCTGATGTTTGTTTGGTCATCTTTGGAAACTCCAAGTATGTATTCAGTAACGGCTATAATATGCACAGCACTGTTTCCTGCTGTGGAGAGTTTACCAGGCAGTTCATGCCTCTTGATTTTTCCCTTCACTGCCGTTTTTGTTGTGTGTCATGTCCTGTACCCACCCCCTTCCTTTTGCCCATGTTTTTTGCTATAATAAACTTGTGAATGATTTCTGGAACATTCACAGCAGCACAGGGACTTTTTAAATTTATCTCTCATTAATTTAAAAACTAAAATATTCCTTTGCAACTCCTTATGAATCATGTTTTACAAATTATGGAAGTCACAGAGGGCTGCCAGCCAGTGAGCTAGGAATAGACACCAAATGCCTTGGTTCCCGTTCCTTTGCTTTATTTTTTATAATAGGGTGCCTCCTGTTTTGGCTTCAGTATTTCCCTTTAAAAGGGAAAAATATTCTGGGCCTCAATGTTGATTTAAATTATTTATTATAAAATTATCTAAATATATATCCCAACACTATTATACACATAACACTGTTCTTATAGTTTTTATACAACTAAAACAAAAACGCATCACAGATTGAATATGTACAAACTGACTGATATGGCATGGATTCTTTGCATCTGGTATGCATGCTTTTACTGGATTCTACTAGGGCCTTCTCTGACCTCTTAGTGTAGATTAGTCCTCGTGATTCTTTCCCTAAATATGCCTGCCTCCACTTTCATTATCACATTTACCACTGGATTATAACCTCCATAGGTTATTATATTATGTTATATATTATAACCTCCTTATAACCTGCCCTTCCCAACTTGTTCAAAGGTAAACTTGCAGTGTACCTGGTGTATGGAAACATTCAATATTTGTTGTCTGAATGAAAATCTTGCACGTGGCGCAAATATTTGGCCTCTCTGAAAAGGCTGTCTCTAGTTGGATTTATGCTTATATGCATGTGTATCAGTGAGAGTGCTTTTCGATACAAGTGATGAAGACCTAAGTAAAGTAGATTAAACAGTATTGGGTTCATTATCTCACATGAAAAGAATTCCAGAGCTAGAGCTGTTCCAAGATTAGATAATTCAGTTACTCAAAGATGTCCTTAAAAACGAGTGCTTTCCATCTTTCTACTCCACCATCCTCAGCTGTTATGGTCACAAGATGGCTGCAGCAGTTCCAAGTATCATACGCAGATGACAACATTCCAAGGAAGAAAAAGAACTCTTACCTTTCAGGGGTTCCAGATGTCCCTCCAGCAGACTTCTTTGTCTCACTGGCATGCCTGTCAAAGAGAACAGGCTCCAGAATCAGACTTAGTTCAGATCCTGTCTACTGCTTTCTAGCTGTGTGACTTTAGGCAAGTTATTCTCTCTGGTCTTCCGTTTCGTAATAGTGCCCTCCTCTTAGTTTATTATGGGAATGAAATGAGTGAACACTTGTAAAGTACTTAGCATAGGGTAAGTGCTCAGTAAATATTAACCTGTGTCTTCTATAGTAGAGTAGCATCTCTTAGAATTCACAAGCCATGTAGAAGGTGTATATCTCATTGGTGTCTGACAGTAAGCAAGCACTTAGCAGGTATTCCTAATTTCTGTTCCCTACCAGCAGAACCAAAGAGTGCAAAGAGTAATGTTTGAAACATTAAGAATCAAGGCTAAGGGAGTGTCTAGCCTGTTAACACTTTCTCGAAGATGATACAGAAATAAAATTCTTTCTTCAACAATCAGTAACTCCTAGTAAGTGACACCACTCTGTCCACCAGTCCAAAAGATTCGTTACTGTCCAGCATGACTTTGGCTTACCCTTGACCCGAGTAATTCTCAAGTGAAAACATCAAGATTAATATCTCTACACTTGGTAATATGAGTTCATTTCTAGAGCCACCCCACTTATAAAGTAACCTAATACACAATCAACCATTCTTCCCAGAGTCCTTATGATAGAATTGTGTGGGCTTTTTGAAAAATCCCTGTTCTTCCTCCTATTCTCAAAGCCATTGTTTCTGGGCACAGACCATCATGGACGTCAGTGATTTCAAATGTTAGTGACCTAACCCTATAGGCTTCATTGCAATTGGCTTGATTACATACATGTGATGAACATTGTGGCTGCCTGGTTAGGTATTTTCCACTATTCTG
Source organism: Tapirus indicus (assembly GCA_031878705.1). NCBI lineage: Eukaryota > Metazoa > Chordata > Mammalia > Perissodactyla > Tapiridae > Tapirus > Tapirus indicus. Next base: position 59,283,565 of record CM062917.1, read on the forward strand.
TTAGAGCTACTACCGTAAGCTCAGGGAAGCTGGTGTTAACTATAGTAACCAACCCTTTAGTTAAAGAGTACATGTATTTGGGGGTGGAGGATGGGGGTCTGGGTGCTAGGGGATCTAGAATAAAATCTGGAGAATGACCAAATGTGGGAACGTTGGCTCTGCCATTCCTGTGATTTCTTCTCCATTTAAACCATCACAAGTAGGCACTATTGAGTTCATGGAACTTGGATTTGAATTCTAACCTCATCACTTACTAGACTCTGTGAGGCTTTGGTTCTCAATTTCTGAAAGTATAATTAGAACATTAAATCATTCAGTTTATGGAAAATGATTAATGTGGTTCTGGCACACAGTTCTTTCCAGTACCTAACAAGGTGGTCTGCTCCATCTGTGGAACGCTTTAGTTAGGTATTCTAAATTATAATAGTCTCCTCAGTCACATCCTACTTATTAAATCAGCCTCAGGCAGATCACGGTGTGCTCTGCCTCTCACATGCCCACTCTAACAATTCTGACCGGCCTGCCTCACCGGGTTTTCTAATGAATAATGTGAAATGCAGGCCCAGTCTTGCTTTGAGGGAAGAAGAGGAACTAAGAGCCAGTGGTTGTAAAGTCAAAACTCAAAGGAAGGAAAAAAAGGGATAAAGTTACTGCTGGATGAGTAAGAGAGAGTTTTAGAGACAGAGGGGAAAAAAAAGTACTTCAGGCAGGAAATTTGAGGATGCAAAGAAGGGTGATCTGGTCACAGTGGCACACTGAAGTTAGACTTGTTTCATGCTCGTTCACGCTGAAGTGAGGACGGATGTAGGGTACTGAATAACTTCTTCAGGATCCTTCCAAATTCTTCTCAAGTTAGTCTTCAATATGTGGGACCAAGTAAGCCAGTAACTTAAATATACAGATTTTAAGAACAAACTGTATAAAAAAATTATAAGTTGAATGTCCCTTTAAGCCATTGTCAGATTCAGGTCACTTGTAACTTCCCTAATGTAGGACTGAGTCCTGGTGGCTTCCATGGTTCAAGTGAAACTTTCACTCAGAATTTGATCAATGCTTCCCTGTCAAGCAATCAAAGTAATTAAATAACAATGAATATAATTTTTGCCTAACAAACTGACAGAATTTTAAGATTTTTTAAAAATTGATGTCATAATAATTTATAAAATTCTGAAATTTTATTTGTACATTATTGTCTATCACCATGTAAATGTATCCCTTCACCCCTTGTGCCCAGCCCCCTTCCCCTTCCCCCCTGTAACCACCAAACAGTTCTCTCTGTCCATGTGTTATTTTATCTTCCACATATGAATGAAATCATGTGGTGTTTGACTTTCTCTGTCTGGATTATTTCACATAACATAATACCCTCCAGGTCCATCCATGTTGTTCCAAATGGGACAATTTTGTCTTTTTTAATGGCTGAGTAGTATTCCATTGTATGTATATACCACGTCTTCTTTATCCAGTCATCAGTCAGGGACACTTGGGTTGCTTCCACTTCTTGGCTATAATGAATAATGCTGCAATGATCACAGGGGTGCATAAGCCTCTTGGGATAGTTGATTTCAGGTCCATTGGGTAGATGCCCAATAGTGGGATTGCTGGATCATGCTGTTTTCCATAGAGGCTGCACCAATTTGCATTCCCACCAGCAGTGAATTAGCATTCCTGCTTCTCCACAACCTCTCCAATATTTGTTGTTTTTTTGTCTTGGTGATTATAACCATTCTAATGGGTGTAAAGTGATATCTTAATGTAGTTTTGATTTGCATTTCCCTGGTGGTTAGTGATGTTGAACATCTTTTCATGTGTCTGTTGGCCATCTGTATATCTTCCTTGGAAAAGTGTCTATTCATATCCTCTGCCAATTTTTTTTGTGAGGAAGACCAGCCCTGAGCTAACATCCGTTGCCAATCCTCCTCTTTTTGCTGAGGAAGACTGGCCCTAGGCTAACATCTGTGCCCATCTTCCTCTACTTTATATGGGACGCTGCCACGGCGTGGCTGACAAGTGGTACATCGGCGGGCACCCGGGATCCGAACCCGTGAACCCCGGACTGCCAAATTGTGAACTAAGCCGCTGCACCACTGGGCTGGCCCTGCTTCTGCCCATTATTTGATTGGGTTGTTTGTTTTTTTGTTGTTCAGTTATGTGAGTTCTTTATGTATTATGGAGATTAAAATCTGATTGGCTAATACTTTCTCCCAGCTGGTGGGTTGTCTATTCATTTTGATCCTGGTTTCATTTGCCTTGTAGAAGCACTTTAGTCTGATGAGGTCCCACTTGTTTATTTTTTCTTTTGTTTCCTTGTCTGAGTAGACATGGAATTCAAAGGGATCCCTTTGTGACTGATGTCAATTAATGTACTGCCTATATTTTCTTCCAGGAGTTTTCTAGTTTCAGGTCTCACTTTCAGGTCCTTAATCCATTTTGAGTTGATTTTTGTGTATGGTGATAGAAGATGGTCTACTTTCATTCTTTTGCATGTGGCTGTCCAATTTTCCCAGCACCATTTATTGAAGAGACTTCCCTCTCTCCCTTGTATGTTCTTTGATCCTTTGTCAAAGATTGGCTGTCCATAGGTGTGTGGTTTTATTTCTAGGCTTTCAATTCTGTTCCATTGATCTGTGTGTCTATTTTTGTACCAGTACTATTCTGTTTTGATTACTCTAGCTCTATAGTATATTTTGAAATCAGGGATTGTGATGCCTCCAGCTTTGTTCTTTTTTTTCAGAATTGCTTTAGCTATTCAGGGTTTTTTGTTGCCCCAAACGAATTTCAGTATTTTTTGTTCAATTTCTGTGAAGAAAGTCTTTGGAATTCTGATTGGGATTGCATTGAATCTGTAGATTGCATTAGGTAGTATGGACATTTTAACTGTGTTTATTCTTCCAACCCATGTGCATGGAATATTTTTCCATTTCTCTATGTCTTCATCAATTTCTTTCAATAGTGTCTTATAGTTTTCATTGTATAGGTCTTTCACCTCCTTGGTTAAATTTATTCCCAAATATTTTATTCTTTTTGTTGCAATTGTAAATGGGATTGTCTTTTTGAATTCTCTGTTAGTTCATCATTAGCATATAGAAATGCGACTGATTTTTGTAAGCTGATTTTATACCCTGCCACTTTGCTGCAGTTGTTGATTATTTCTGATAGTTTTCTAATGGAATTTTTTGGGGTTTTCTATGTATAAGATCATGTTGTCTGCAAATAGTGAGAGTTTCACTTCTTTGTTGCCTATGTGGAGTCCTTTTATTCATTTTTCTTGCCTAATTGCTCTGGCCAAAATCTCCAGTACAATGTTGAATAGGAGCGGTGAGGCTGGGCACCCTTGTCTTGCTCCTGTCCTCAAAGGAATGGCTTTCAGCTTTTCCCGATTGAGTAGGATGTTAGCTGTAGGTTTGTCATATGTGGCCCTTATTATGTTGAGGTACTTTCCTTCTATACCCATTTTGTTGAGAGTTTATATCATAAATGGATGCTGGATCTTGTCAAATGCCTTCCCTGCATCGATTGAGATGATCATGTGGTTTTTATTCTTCATTTTGTTAACATGGTGTATCACGTTGATTGAGCTGCAGATGTTGAACTATCCCTGTGTTCCTGGTATAATCCCACTTGATCATGGTGTGTTATCTTTTTGATGTATTGCTGTATTCGGTTTGCCAATATTTTGTTGAGAATTTTTGTGTCTATGTTCATCAGTGATATTGGCCTGTAATTTTCCTTCTTTGTATTGTCCTTGGCTGGCTTTGGTATCAGGGTGATGTTGGCCTTGTAGAATGTGTTAGGAATTATTCCATCTTCCTCTATTTTTTGGAATAGTTTGAGAAGGATAGGTACTAAATCTTCTTTGAATGTTTGGTAAAATTCTCCGGGGAAGCCAGCTGGCCCTGGACTTTTATTTTGGGGGAAATTTTTGATTACTGTTTCAATCTCTATTTCTTCTTGATTCAGTTTTGGGAGGTTGTATGCATCCAAGAATTTATCCATTTCCTCTAGGTTGTCCAATTTGTTGGCATATAGTTTTTCATAGTATGCTCTAATAATCTTTAGTATTTCTCTGGTATCCATTGTAATTTCTCCTCTTTTGTTTCTAATTTTATTTATTTGAGTCTTCTCCCTTTTTTTCTTAGTGAGTCTGGCTAAGGGTTTGTTGATTTTGTTTATCTTCTCAAAGAACCAGCTCTTTGTTTCATTGATCCTTTCTACTGTTTTGTTTGTTTTTTCTTTTTTTCAATTTCATTTATTTCTGCTCCAATTTTTATTATTTCCCTCCTTCTGCTGATTCAGGGCTTGGTTTGTTCTTCTTTTTCTAATTCCGTTAGGTGTAGTTTAAGGTTATTTATTGGGGATTTTTCTTGTTTGTTAAGGTGGGCTTGTATTGCTATGAATTTCCCTCTCAGGACTGCTTTTGCTGCATCCCATATAAGTTGGTATGGTGTATTTTCATTTTCATTTGTCTCCAGATTGTTTTTTATTTCTCCTTTCTTTCATCAATAATCAATTGGTTGTTCAGTAGCCTGTCGTTTAGTCTCCACACCTTTTCCCTTTCCCAGTTTTTTTCTTGTAGTTGATTTCTAGTTTCATAGCATTATGATCAGAAAAGATGATTGTTATGATTTCAATCTTCTTAAATTTATAGAGGCTTGCCTTGTTTCCTAATATATAGTCTATCCTTGAGAATGTTCCATGCGTGCTTGAGAAGAATGTGTAATCTGCTGTTTTTGGGTGGAGTGCTCTGTATATGTCCATTAAGTCCATCTCGTCTAGCTTTTCGTTTAAGTCCATTTTTTCCTTATTAACTTTTTGTCTGGATGATCTATCCATTGATGTAAGTGGAGATCCCCTACTATTATTGTGTTGTTGTTAATATCTCCTTTTTGTTTTTTTAATAGTTATTTTGTGTACTTTGGTGCTCCTGTGTTGGGTGCATAGATATTTATAAGTGATATGACTTCTTAGTAAAGTGTCCCTTTTATCATTACATATTGCCCCTCTTTGTCTCTCATTACCTTCTTTATCTTGAAGTCTACTTTGTCTGATATAAGTATGGCAACCCCTGCTTTTTTTTTTTATTTGCCACTAGCTTGGAGTATTGTCTTCCATCCTTTCACTTGGAGTCTGTTTGTCTTTAGAGCTGAGGTGTGTTTCTTGGAGGCAGCATATTGTTGGATCTTGGTTTTTAATCCATCCCAAGAAGGCCCTCACGGGGGCCTTCTTGAGCCACTCTGTGTCTTTTGATTGGAGAATTCAATCTGTTTACATTTAGAGTGATTATTGATATATGAGGGTTTAATGTTGCTATTTTGTTGCTCATTTTCTGGTTCTTTTGCATTTCCTTTGTTTCTGGTCCCATGTGTTTCAGACTGCCAATTCAGTTTGGTAGTTCTGTATGTTGATTCTCTTAGTTTTCTCTTTATTTGTCATATGTGATTCTGTTCTGGTTATTTGTTTAGTGGTTACCGTGAGGTTTGTATGAAAAATCTCGTGGATGAGATAGTCCATTGTCTGATGCAATTTGGTTCCTTTAGACTAAGTCAATTCAATCCCTTCCCTCTTCCCCTTCTAATTTATTGTTGTCACTGCTTATTCCATCTTGAGTTGTGAGTGTGTGTTTAAAGTGATGAGGTTATAGTTATTTTTGGTGTTTTCCTCCCCTTAATCTTTGGTGGTATAATTAAGTGTTTGCTAACCTATTCTGATAGAGAGCTACAATTTTTCTGATTTTGTCTACCTACTTTTCTCCTTGCTCAAAGCTTTGTATCCCCTTTCTCTCTCTCTCTCTCTCTCTTTTTTTTTTTCAGGCATGAGGGCCTTCTTGAGCATTTCTTGTAGGTGGGGCTCTTGTGGCAATGAACTCCCTTAGCTTTTGTTTATCTGGGATGGTTATTATTTTGCCATCATATCTGAAGGATATTTTCACTGGATCGAGTATTCTTGGCTGAAAGTTTTTGTCTTTCAGAATTTTGAATATATCATTCCACTTTCTCCTAGTCTGTAAAGTTACTGCCAAGAAATCAGCTGAGAGCCTGATAGGACTTCCTTTGTACATTATTTTTTTGGTGTTGCTGCCTTTAATATTTTTTCTTGATCATTGACTTTTACCAGCTTTACTACTATATTCTTTGGAGAGGGTCTTTACATGTTGATATGTTTAGGAGATCTATTGTTTTCATTCACTTGTATTTCTAGCTCCTTCCCCAGGTTTGTGAAGTTCTCAGCTATTATTTCTTTGAACAAGCTCTCTGCTCCTCTTTCCCTCTCTTCTCCCTCTGGAATACCTATAATTCTTATGTTTCATTCCCTAATTGAGTCAGATATTTTTCAGAGGATTTCTTGATTTCTTTTTATTATTAGTTCTCTCTCCTCCTCCATCTGGAGCATTTCTGCATTCCTATCTTCAGTATTGCTAATTCTTTCCTCCATGTTGTTAGCTCTGTTGTTTAAAGATTCTAGATTTTTCTTTATCTCCTCTATTGTGTTTTTCATCTCCAACATTTCTGATTGGTTTTTCTTTATAGTTTCAATCACGTTTGTGAAGAAATTCCTGATTTCATTGAATTGTCTATCTGTATTTTCTTGTAGTTCATTGTTTTTTTTTTATGGTAGCTGTGTTGAAATCTTTATCATTTAGGTTATGAATTTCTGTGTCTTCAGGATTGATTTCTGAGTGCTTGTCATTTTCCTTCTGGTCTGGAGATTTAATATATTTTTGCATAGTACTTGAGGGCATGGACTTATTTTTCTTCATTCTGAAGATATCTGCTTGCAGTTTCCACCTGCTGCCACTGGGTGGGCGTCTAGAGCTGTGTATTCTGAGCCCACTATTATCTGTGGGCTCTCTGGCTGACCAGCTGTACTGGTGCTCTGGGTAGGGGAAGAGGTCTTTCTTTAGCCTTCCCAATGCCAGGAGCTTCCCACTCTTCCCTCACTATCTGCTCTCCTGGGGTGCTAGCTTGATGAAGGCACCCCCACAAGAGTTCAGTCTCCTCCATATGGGAAGTTCCCACAGGCTGTGAGAGAACATGGAGAGCAACAGTTTTCCCATGGAGGGCTGCCCCCCAACCCCCAGCCGCAGGGTCCTGGTCCCAGGGTCACTGTTGTTGGGGAAGGAGAGGAGTTCCCCTTACCTCCTTCCACTTCCTCTGTGGGTACCAGCATCTCCACCCTCAGGTGTAAGGCTGCGTGGTTGTCTCAGACGTCTTTTGTGTTGTGTGAGTATCCTCTGTTGGTATATGAATGTCCTTTTTGTTGTATCTTAGAGGGGGAGGGTCTCAGGGGAGAGCTCACTCTGACATGATGCTGACGTCACTCCTCAGAACTTTAAGATTTTTAATTGCCAGTATTGGTAATGTGTGGAGCAACAGTCTCTCATCCGGTGATGGTAGTAATGTAAATAAGATCATCCTCCCCAGAGAGTAATTTGGCAGTATGTATTCAATTTCTTAATATGCAAACCCTTTTGCCCAGCAATTTTATTTCTGTGAATTTATCCTAAGGAAATAACTGGAAAAGTCTCCAAAGTTGTTTGTACAGATATGTTCATCATAGTATTATTCATAATACTGAAATCCTGGAAGCCATGTGAATGATCATCATCAACAGAGAGTTGATTAAACAAATTATAGTACAACCATACAATGGCTTGTTGCTCTGAAGATTTAGAAATAATAATGGAGATTGGTATTTGTCATAAAGGAAAGATGCCCATGATATATTAAATTTAATTTTAAAAATTTTACAAAACATCATGTATAACATGACCACACTTTTTGTATGTACATAGAAAAAATATGGAAAGATACATATCAAAATGTTAATAAGAGGTGTGAACAGGATTCAGTCTATACAGAAGTTGAATATAGTGATGTACAATGAAATTTATATAATATTATAAACCAATTTTACCTCAATAAAAAAATGTTAATAAGAGTTTTCTCTGGGTGATGAAAGTTAATTTTCATTGTTTTCTTTATACTTTTTGTATTATCTGAATTTATTTCAATTAAAATGTGTTTTTATTACAAGAAAAAATAAAGCTGTGTTCATTTTGAGAAACAGTCTAATAAAGAAAAATTAATAATTCTCTTCTATACTCACTTCTTTTTAGTGGATGAAACCCTTTTTGGTGTGTACTTCCTTTTACTGCTATTAATTTTCATTTAGGTTTTAATTTAGGGCATTGATGGATGGGCTAGGAAGGGGTAAATAGGCCAGTTCTTAGGCTGTTTGGGCAGTTTTAATATGAAGCAGAAGCAGCTCTGGACTCCCTCCCACGAGGCTGCTCCTTAACATCCCTGTGCATATCTGAACTTGTGTCTTCCTTGACCAGTTAAAAAAAGATTCATATAAAATTTCTTTAAATAGCCAATTCTCCTTGCTCATACAAGATATTCCTTGACTAAGAAAAATTATATTGCATGTCAGTAGTTCATTTGCTTCACTTACTTGTGCAGTGTGGTATAAGTAGCCTAAGCTGTATAATGAAAGAGTGATCAGAGCAGGATGAAATTGGTCAGAAAAGACTTTCATTCATTCATTTACTACACAAATATATTTTTAGCCTCTGTGATGTGCCAGGCAGTATGGCACTGGAGATACAAAGGTAGAAGACCATGGTCCCTTCTTGGGAAGACCTTACACACTGCAGGGAAATGATTATAATAACAGAGTGTATGTGCAAGATGAAATGGGAACCCAGAGGAAGGAGTGCCAAAGTCTTACTGGGGGAGTTAGTGCTGGGCTGACCCTTGAAGGCTACATAGGAATTTGCCATGAATAGAGTTTCTCAAAAGTGTTTTCACCTGAAAGAAATGAAAGATAAGTGTTGGTAGAGAGCAGCTAAAACCTCCTAAACTGATCCTGGTAATAACAAAGGTTAGAGGAAACATTTCCCCACTTCCTCCCAGGTAATTTCAGAGCGTGGTAACAAAGGCCCTTGATATTGGTGCTGAGGCCTTCATCATCCTTCATGGAAGTGATATGCTTTTGGCGGGGACTTACACACGACTGTGTGTTAACTGTTGTGTGTTAATGTCAAGATGGCATGTATAGAATTTTTAAGCCAGATAAGAAAGGGCTGTGGTATCAGAGAGGTGGAAGGATGGGAATTGTCATATGGATTCTGGGATAGCCTGATCTGATGAGTCCTGGTGGCAGCATTTTAGAGCAGGAAGGACTAGAAAAGATCTGGTTTCATGTCCTCACTTTACAGATTTTTTAAAAGTTACCTAGATTGCCAAGATTTTAACAACTGCCTTCTTCTTTAATAATAAGTTATTCAATATAATGTTCTGTGTAATGGTGCTCTAGTATATCTCTGTAAAACTTAATGGGAAGATTTATTTTGTTCATCTGGGTAGTAGAGGGATACTGCTCTGTTTCCTAGCTCTAGCTCATGTGCTTCTTGTGTTTATATAGTTAAAGGTCAAAAGCTGACTAAAAACAGATGAGCCCTTTCCTTCTGCATCATTTTTCAACTTTCCAAAGGACTTAAAATAAACTATCATTTTCCATTATTTACTTAAGAGATTTGTTTTGCAGAATTTGTAGCTCTTGGGAACCCCCCTGTCGTTCTTACAAAGTACACAGTCTGATTCTTACTCATCTGTCAACATCTCAGGAATGCTAGTATTAATATGCGTGGTTTAGATCACCCAAAACAGATTAAGAAGGCTGAATTGGCCAGTAGTGTTTGTGACTTTCCACAAATATCTTATGTGTATAGAATCAGGAAGTCACTCTTCCTTGAGATGGAGGAAATGAGAGAGAGAGAGGAATGAGATAATTATATCAGTTCTGAGATCAAGGATTAATTTCTCTGAATAAAAGAACTTCTTTTTCTAACCAACATTTCATCTGAGACAAATAGTGACACGTTAAAACCCACTGCAATCCTACACTTCTAAGGGCTTAAAATGTATAGCTGACCTTATGTAGATAAGTGTTTGCACTCATTTTCACATGGATTCATTCTTCCACTGAACTCCAACTCAAAGTCTCTGTGAGATGCTGCTCCCCAGATACATGCAGCACTAAATCCTTGCTAGTCAATCTCTCAAGATAAACCTGATGCTAAACTACTTGCCCAATGACTGTGCTGTAAAGACTCAGTCTGACTGTAATAGCAATTGCAGATTTTACTAGATACAGTTTCTGTTTGTCCACATTATAGGTTTTCTCAGATTAGCATTTTGAAAGGTATTGAAAAATGAAGATAACAGAGCCAATGTGGGGAATGCCTTGTTGACATTCATTTAATCAAATATTTAGTATTCCTGCAAAGTAAACTTCCCCTTTCCATGACTACTTTCTAAATCGGCATAATCTTTTATGTTAAATGTGTAACCCATGGGGGAAAATCCTAAGAGGAACAGATTTTGTCATGCTTTATGTAATCTCTTCCTCTTAAGTGTGGACTGGACCTAATGGACCTACTTCTAACAGTAGCGTATGGCAAATGTGATGGTATGGCACTTCAATGATTAGGTTAGAAATATGACTTCTGTTTCTATTGCCTTCTTGCCTTGCATGCTTTGGTGAAGCAAACTGCCATATTGAAGAGGCCCAGCTCTCAAGGAACTGAGGGTGGCCTCTGGACAACAGCAGTCTAGGAACTGAGGTCCTCAGTTTACCAGTCTGTGAAGAACTTTATCCTGCCAACAACTGTGTGAGCTTGGAAGCAGATCCCTCCCCAGCCACGCCTTCAGATGAGACTTGAGCCTTGGCTGCCATCTTGATTTCAGCCTTGTGAAAGACTCTGATAAAGAGGACCCAGGTAGGTTGTGCCCACACTCCTGACCCACAGAAACTGTGAGATAATCAGTGGATCTTGTTTTAAGCTGTTAAGTTTTGGGGTAATTTGTTATGCAGCAATAGATAAGTAATATGTAAATTATGCTTGTTCTTAAGGAGTTGACAGTATAGCTAGAGTCAGAACACTAACTATAGCACAATATTAAAATAAGTGCCATCTTCAGTAACTTGGAAGAGGTTTAAATCAGGGACTCAAGTCTGTGATTCTGGCATTTTAACTCTAGTCTCAAGCTAACTTGATTTCTGTTCTTATAGATTTCCCAGCTGGAAAGGCTCTTGAGCAACTCTATACCTTTCATTCTTACCCTGTATTCCACCTGAAAAGAAGAAGAATGATATATATTGTAATTGCCCAACTATACTACATGTTCCTTGAGGGTAGGAAGAGTATTTCCTTTTCTTTTTCATAGCTCCTAGTTCATGCCCTTTCATATGAGGGGAGGACTCACTAAATATGAATGATGAACTAGATTCTCACAGTTAGTAAAAGAGCAAAAAACATATTAAAGACCTCTGAATTTCCTGAAAGACCTGAGAATTCTGGTGCATGTGCTGGAGATAGGGTGGGGTGAGGGGCTTCCAAAACAGTGCTATATAGAGCTCTGATGCACAGTTCATGAGCCAAACATAGAAACCTTGGAAGACTTCCACAGGTAATATTCATTGTGATACTGCATACTTCCTCCAGAAGCTTTCCAGAATGACTAAAACAACAGCTTTGGGTGTTAATTTTACTGACAATAGCAAATGCTGCCAGTGCTCTGCCTATAACCTCTAGGTACTCACCACCACAGTATATGCCAGAGCAACCTAGTGCAAGCACCCACAACTCTCCACTTGAGGGCTTCAGCCAGGAGTGCAGGTGCAGCGCTCAGCCAATGACCATGTGAGTGGAAGGAAAAATCCCCAAACTTCCTTGTGCTCTTTCAGTGGGATGACTCTGAGGTGTGGTCTGTGTAAGGATAGTTCTATGGAACTATCATCCATAGTTCCCCACTGGCACTGATCCCAGGTACTCACAGGGGTAACCTACTCAATAACAGTTCCTTGGGTCGCTCTCAAAATAAGCTACTTGGATTTAAATCTTCATCTCAAAGTTAGCTACTGGGGAAACTCCACTTAATACCCTAGTGAACAAATAAAGATAGAAGGCTTAAGTCAGAGTCTTGTTTAATTAGTCCCATTGAAGCTGTCTCGCTTAAGCACTTCAGGAAAGCACTAGAAATAACTTGGTGAAGTGGGATCCAGTGGGGAAGGCTTGGAGGAGCAGGACTTGTAAGTTGACTTGCTTACTGGGGAGGGGTGAACACTGGGAGCTCAGATCCAGCTGCTGGTGTGGACAGAAAAGTAGGCTACAGGGCAGTAGCCCAAGGGTGTGGCAACAAGAGGTTGTGTTATGTCAGCAGTCAGCTTCAGAGGTCTGGCCTGCAGGGGTCCAGACCCTACCAGGTAAGAGAGCATAGAGATGGTGACTTGGGGTTGTGTTTGGACAGCCAGGCACCCAGGTGGTGACAGGAGCATTGTCAGCAGGGAGCTGGACACGGGCATTCACTCAGGGTCCTAGGGAGCCTTCCATTCCCTGAGGATGAGCTGTTGGAAAAAAGCGGGGACCTAGTCCTAGAGAGACTTTGGTGCTGCCCATGAAACAACACATGGACTCAGGCAACGGAAACAAAAAAGTGAGTCTGAGGCCAGGGCCATGGAGACAGGGATGAAGAGCCTGAGCTTTGGAATCTGAGGCTCTTTGGTTTAAATCCCAGCTTCCCAGCTTTCCAGAAGGGAGACTTGGTGTTTAGCCTTTCTGAGCCCAGTTTCCTCTTCAGGAGAATGAAGATAATGGTTCCTCCCTCACAAAATTGTGGAAGGATTTTCACGATAAAATGTAGAATGGGAGTACAAGGTAAGTGTACTGTTTCTACGACTGAGTAAGCAGGGGTAGCCCTGAGAGGCCATGCTTTCTGCTGGAACCAGAACTTGCTTTGACACAGACAGAAGGTAATAGTGTTCTAAGAAACATGAATGATCAAGGAACCCTATCATATCCTTTCTTAGCCATGGTGCTTCCCTATACCAGCCAACCACTTTTGGTGTAAATGATGCATTCCAGCCAGAGGAAAGAGGAAGCAGCATGACTGAAGTCATGACTGGGGATGTTGAACAGTCTGGCACATCCTGATAATGATAGCATGAGTGTGTGTGCATGTGTACCAGAGAGGTGGGGCCAAGGGAGTGCGGGAGTGGAGAAGCAAAGCTGGAGAGATCCTCAGGGGATCAGCTCATGTGTTCCCTACTAGAGACTCAGTGCTAAATCCAGGGTGATGAGTAGAGAGGTTCAGATGCTTCCTGCCTAAGGTCTGATTGGTCCTAGAGACTGGCTGAGGTTAAGGGTGGCGACAGGGACCAGATTGCTCCAGCAATGGAGAGAGGAAGGCTGGAGAAGCAGTGGATTAGGAAGCACTTGAAACTAGACTTCAGTACTGAGACACTAAATCTGCCAAGACCTAGGCATCTGGGCCATAATGATCTTCTGGGACAAGGTGATGGGCACAGTGTTGAACTCCTGGTAAGGCTCAAGTATTAACCACTTAAGTAGGTAGATGGTGGCCATATATTGGACGGATGTCAGTGCCTGCTGATTATCAGCCCTGTCTCCAGGGATCTGTCAAATAGCACCGTGAGTACATATCTATGGGTGCTCCAGGTAGTAATTAATTCATAGAACTGGTGGAATGTTCTATTTCCAAGACACACTTATCAAGCGAAATTTGCACTAGGCCTATTAGGAAGGAGGGGAGGTTACAAAAAACAGAGGAGTCTTCTGATAAATGTAGCTATTTAATCACAACACTTATGATGCTTGTATCAAATATCCTTAAACTGACCTAGAAATCTAGAGGGGAAAAAATGTCAAGCTGTACTTTTCTCAAGAAAAAAACTGCTTGCCTTATCTTTGGGTTGAGAGATGATTTTTTTTTTTCAGTGATGCAGACTTCCCAATAATTTTTAGAATATTGACATAAAATAGTCGCTATCAGCTATAAATCAACATAGAGCTTGGTTTCCTTCAGCAAAGATGGGAGAAGATTTAAGTAACCCCATCAAGCCCCACCTCAGCCCCAGGCAAGGTCTGTGAGGTCCCAGAGGGGTGGTGATGCTCTTGCTTTGGGTTCTTGACCTCCTCAGCCCTCCCTACTCTTGAATGGCAAAAGCCAAAAACAGGGTCACTTCCATTGCTGCAACTGGCTCCAGCTGTAATCACCCAAGCCAAGCCTGAAAGGTCCCCAGTAACACTGGGGAAGTACGAATGTTTATTTTTAAATAAATTACTTTTTTCTGGTTTAATCAAAAAGCTTTTATCAAGTTTGGTTTTAAACTATATGCAAATATAGTAATCTCTGAAGGATTTGGCAAAGATTTATTTTTTTTTTCCATTTCCAGTTTTTTAACATAGACAGAGATTTGCTTAGACTAATACTGATTCCAAGAGCCCCCAAAAGTTCAGCACAAGGGACAAGGTTAAATACAGCAACCTACACTGATGAAAAAGACTGAGCAGGTGCCTCCACAGAAAACTGACACTTAACTGTTACTTAACAGTTGGAAGTTTAAATCATTACACCGTAAAAGCAGACGTATTGTAGTGTATAAACTCTACTGTGAAATTTGTATTTGCATCTTGGTTTTCTAGTTCCTGCTTAACAAAGAATAGATAGCATAGTTAAATGCAGTCTTTAATGGACAACCTCCACTATGTGGACAAAGTCAGATTCCAAGTCTTCGTCAAAGATGCTGATAGAGGTTGTCAGACGCCTTCCAACACAGATCTGCAGTCCAATGACCTGCAGATGTGAGAGAGCAGCAGAGATGAAAGAAAAACCTTTAGAAATTTTGCTGAGAAAACACCCCCTTTCTTCATAACACGTGTGTTCCTCATGCTGAGAGAGGCTGTGTGCTTCGGATTTTTAAAGATGTTCAAAGTCAGTCTTTTGGAGGGGAGGAGGGATCTTTTCAGACTGACGTGACCAATCTCATACCCAATCTGAGTTTTTCCTCAAAATGCTTTCCGTTTCTTCTCCCAACATCATCTCCTCCAGGCTGAGAGCTGTTTCTTCCTCCATTGCTAAGGGTGTCTATTTCAGAAACTCTATCAGTATCTGGTGGTGTCTGTGACAGAGGTGGGTCGTCACAGTGGGCACTCTTTGAGAGACATCATCTAGATTCATGGCCATCCAGTAGTATTTTCTCCACGTCATGATTGTAGATAGAAACTGAGGCTGGAGCACTGCTCCATCCCCATTCCTGCTGGAGTGCAGTCCCACCCAAGGACCTTGCAGATGCTCTTCCCGCAGCCCCAGCGCTCTGGTCCAATGGTCAGGGTCTGTGACAAGTGGAAACCAGAGTCTAAGTTCATTACTTTTATGTTTTGCAATATGCTTTATAAGGTTTTTTTTTTTTTTTTTTTTTTTTGCTGAGGACTATTTGCCCTGAGCTAACATCTGTGCCAATCTTCCTCTATTTTGTCTGTGGGTTGCCGCCACAGCGTGGCTGCTGATGAGCAATGTAGGTCCATGCCTGGGAACCAAACCTGGGCCACCAAAGCAAGCATGCCCAACCTAACCACCAGGCCACGGGGCCAGCCCCTTATAAGTATTTTTAATAAAAGTAATATAATATTCAGATAAAATTCGGGGCCATTTTGCTCCCATTCTCGATTGCCTTCCTCCACTTTTCTCCCCAGAGACAAGCCCTGGTAGAATCCTCCAGTACGTGATTCTATTGATTATGAATCTATGTATCCACCATCATCAGTGTCTTTTAAATTTAAAATAATTTTTATCATATTGTTTAACTATTTCCCCAGCGTGCTTTTTGTTTTTCTCTCAGTGGTATGTTTTTGGGATCTATGTTAATAACATTAATACATAGAGATCTAGTTCATTTTTTTTTTTTTGTGGGGAAGACCAGCCCTGAGCTAACATCTGTTGCCAATCTTCCCCTTTTTTGCTGAGGAAGACTGGCCCTGAGCTAACATCCGTGCCCATCTTCCTCCACTTTATATGGGACGCCGCCACGGCATGGCTAACAGGCAGTGCGCGTCCGCGGGCGCCTGGGATCCGAACTCGCGAACCCCGGGCTGCCAAGCGCGAACTAAACCGCTGCACCACCGGGCGGCCCCTCTAGTTCATTTTTTAAACTGCTATTTTATTGTTCTTGGGAATATAAACTTTATTTTTCATTTCCTCTGTGATGGATTTTAGATTGTTCCCAACTTTTTGTGGCGGTCCTCTGTGCATGTATTTACAAGTTTTTCTAAAGGAGAACTTTCTAGGTTACAAGGAAAGTAAATTAATTTTTACCTTTACTGGATATTGTTAATTTGATATCAGTTGTATTCATTTTTGTTCCCACTAGTAGACTTTGCATGTTCCTATTTTCTACATCCTTTCCAACATCTCATATTGTCAGGTTAAACATTTTGTAGACATTCAGAGGAATATAAAGTGGTATCTGATTTAATTTGTATTTCTCAAAATATAGTGAGGAGGAGCATATTTTTGTGAATTTTGGTGATTTTGTTTTCCTTTTCTGTTTCCTGTTCATATTTTTTCCCCATTTTTTTAAAATTGGGGGTTTTGTTTTGTTGCTTATTAATTTTAATTCCTTGTGTATCTTAGATGTTTTGTAATACATGTTACAAATATCTTCTCCAATTCTGTGGCTTGTTTTTTAACAAAATTTTTAAGTTAAGCTTTAATTTTTTACATCATTTAAAAATTACAAGCAAATTTATAAATCTTTTCCTTTATGATTCATTAATTTTCTGTCTTGTTTTAAGAAATTCTGCTTAACTCAAGGTGATGAAGATAACCTGTATATTTCCTTCTAATAGTATAAAAGTTTTCCTTGACGCATTTTGGTCTTTATTCTTTCTGTAACTTATCTGTGAATAGAGTGTTAGGTAAGGATCTAATTTTATTTATTTACATATAGGAAGCCAATTTTTCCAATACAATTTTTGCAATGCAAATAACTTTCTGATTATATAAACAATTCATGATCACTGTTAAAATTCAAATAATTATTTAAAATATGAAGTAATATATAAAAAGTCCCCTGAAATCCTACTGCCCTAAGATAGTCACCATTAATAGTTTCAACATCATTTGTTGATAGTCCATCCTTTCCCCACTCGTTATAGTACCACCTCTGTCATTCAAGGAGAGAACTTTTCTAGTATTCAGGCAAATCTGGATATAATTTATAGAGTTTGAAGTATTAATTTAAAGGACTTTCAAGTTAGACTACATCACGTGATTGCCTGATTTCATTAAACAGTGTAAATAAGTAAAAAGAATAAAAAGGATCATCATGTGAGAAGTAAGAATTTCCCAGAAATGGCCAATTCTATGGTTTGGGGAAGTATGAAATCTAAGAACTACAAATTTATGAGATTGAGGCACAAGTTCTCACATCCAACATGCTGTGTTCATCTTGCTAATGTTTTTAAATTAAGACCATTAGTATTTCCTCTAACAAAAATTTACCTTTCATTTTGTCACAGAAGTATGCAAGGAAAAACAGAGCCAATTCCTAGGAAAGTACTGTCTAACTAACCTTGATAGAATGTGAATACCTACACCACTCTATTTTGGAGGTTCTATGTAAAGAAGTCACTTATCATAGTTCACTACCACCGAGAACTGAGTGATCATATCTTTCCTCTGCATACAAGAATATCACCCTTCAGTATCTTTTTTTGTATGTGTGAGAGAGACCAGCCCTGAGCTAACATCCATTGCCAATCCTCCTCTTTTTTGCTGAGGAAGACTGGCCCTGGGCTAACATCCGGGCCCATCTTCCTCTATTTTATATGGGACGCCACCACAGCATGGCTTGACAAGTGGTGCCTCTGTCCACGCCTGGGATCCGGCCCTCGAACCCGGGGCCTCTGAAGCGAGTGCGGGAACTTAACCACTAGGCCACGGGGCCGGCCCCACCCTTCAGTATCTTAATACTTGTTATTCTTCATATGTATGTATGCAAATTTCTCCATGGGTACATAAAAAATACGTTTAAATTTTGAATTTAAAAAAATTATCAAAACCATGTATAGACCATGTTTATCAGCATGTAGGATGAGAGTTCTGTTTTCTGACCTTGGGTCCACTTGATGTCAAATGAACACTGATGAACTTACTAACTTTTATGTAGATATCCTATAATATATATGGCATGGGTTTTTGCTAATTTATTCAGTCATTACTCATTTCTGTTCCAAAGTGGTCTAAAATGTCTTAAATGATTAGAATATTCAGTGTAGAGTTCAGTTATAAATTGCTGTACTATTTGAAGAGATTTGGAAGAGCTACATAAGGATTAAGTCCTTCATCCCAAATATAGCCATATATAGAGAGAGGTTAAAAAATAAGATAAATTTCTTATTATTTTGCCTTGTCTCAGTTCTGCATCTTCCCTTTTTGCCACAGTCTAAAACCAAATCAGCAGAAAAGAAAACAACCCAAAGCATAGCCCGTGTGTTAGAGGGACTGGATTCCTAGTGTTCGTGACTTGTGAGTTTGTACAGATCTGGTGAATCATGACTTCTTTTCCAGGCATGTGCAGTTTAGCCAGACACTGACAAGCTCCAAGTTCCTCCTGACCATGTGCTACCTTCACACTCAGGGAGCCCTGGCTGCTCAATTCAGAATTAACCCAGGCTGCTGAACTGTTCTGGTCTACACTGCAGATTTGAAAGCTGTTTTCCTTGAGGACGCTCCTCAGGAGAAAAGAGGAAATTGCCTATATATGTATTTCTGAGACAACTTCATGGGGTTTTTAGCGGGCAAAAAATTTCCAGTGTGTGGTCTTTTTTTGTCTCCTCTGAAAGACACTGTGGTTTTCAACTAGCTTGGTGCTGTCACTACAGTCATTTTACCTGACCTCTTTCTTTAAACAGGCATGAGACAAGGCTGAGCTCATACTTTCATGAAAGCCAGTCTGCCATCTAAGCAGAATGAACACTGTTAGACGAGCGTGCAAATTGTAATTTAAAAAAAAATCCATAAGCTAGCAGTTTCTTTTGACCACAGTGGTTTCTTTCCTCCTGCTTATTCTGCTGAAACAGCGGCATTGGGGACACTGCAGGGCTTTAGCTTTCTGCTCTAATTTGCAGCTCTTCTGATGAGAATTGTGCATTTGAGGACACTTTGTTTCATGTGTGTTAAGTGTTGCACATCCAGGTGGAAGTTAAGTGTCTAAAGACACGGACCCCTCCCTTCCTTATCCACCTCTTTCTTCTGTAGGATCCAATATGGTATTCTATCATAGGTGCTTGATTATTGTGTCTTGAGTGGATGTGTGATCAAATAAATGAGTAACTGAACAAATATTTCCAGTCTCCCATTTTCTAAACTAAACAGCGCAAACTGGATGGGGTCCATTTCAATCATAGAGAAGGATCTGTGGCAATGCAGAAATAAAAAGATGAGAATTAGAATCCAGCAGAATGAGGCAGGAGCTAAAGAATTCACCAATTCCATAGTGAAGGTAGTTTATATCTAGGTAGATGTATGTCGTAGGGTATATATATGTGTTTGTGTGTATGCATATGTAATATGTATTATATATTTATTAACACATTCATGTGATTATATATTTCTATGTGTTGTATATTGTGTACATATGTATGACCTCTATATGCATATATATATTATGTATATGTGTGTATATATGTGTGTTGGTGTGTGTGCATGTATATATGTGTGTGTGTGTGTGTGTATATTCTTTAAAGTATACATATATACTTTAAAGAATTTGCACCACAGTTCCTCTTAGAGAACTATCTTTGTTTAGAAAAATACCTCAATTATCCACTTGTGGGTGGAAAGTAAGACCCTGGGGCCATGGATGCAAGAATACAGGGAGGTAAAGTCATGGCTAAACCAACCTGATTCTAAGCATCAAGAGGAATTTGGGAGTCATGGGTAGAAGGGAGAGAGATTCAAGAGAGAAAGGGCATTCCACAAAGTTTTGCTTGGGAAAGTTGTCTTGGGGGAAATCAAAGAAAAGAGGCTGAATTTCCTGTCTGGGTTGGCCCAGAGCTGAAAAAAGATGACAATAGTGCAAGTGGACCCCAAGAGAGATGTGAGTTCAGCAAGAGCAGGATTTTTGAACTAGAAACAAACGTAAATCCATAAAATCTCAAGAATTAATAAGTAAATCTGGGGAGAGCATTAGACTTCTCACAGAGCTTGGGAAGACGGCTGAAACAAATTTTAATTAAAAGGTGCTGTTATCTCAACTAATGTCTCCAGGTTCCTTAAAAACCAGCGTAGGGTCAGAAACCCTCTCTTTACTCCAACAAATCAGTCTCGTGTGTGATCTTCCTAAAGCCCAGAGTTACAAAACAAAACAAAAGCAAGAAAATAAACTAATCCCACAGCCTCTTTCAGGGGTGGTTAACAATAGATGGTTGAACTGGTCAGACCTAGTTAGCAACTCCAGTCCTGATTCTGGAGCCAAATCTGAGCAGGTATAACCCTGAGTCAGAATGTCCCTGATTCAAGCCTGTGCCCAACAGCCTTACCTTAGCAATGAAGTAAGGGTACAGCACCAATGGGGTAAACTGTGAAAATATGGCAGATTAGTCAAAATGTTCACAACCTGGAATTGAAGTCTTTTTTCCTTTTTTTCCCCCCAGGATATATTAGTTAATATATTAAAATATCAAGATAATTTTTATACCCATATGATATAGATGGTTATTGTTGCTGTTTTACAAATAAAAGGACTGCAACATAAGCCTGCTCGGCACCAGCAGAGCAGGATTCTGACTGAGGAATTATGATTTCCCCGGATTGGCCTTGGTTCACTGGATACATTGTCCTTCTCTACAAAGGGTTTATTGTGAAATGTTTACAAAAGCACTTTTAGGAAGAGTTCAATGTCTATTTCTATCTTAGTGAAAAGGTGGGTGAATCTGTATGCGTGGAAAGGGCCCCGTGGCAAGGGCCCGGGGCAGAAGGGAGGAGGGAGTTAACTCCTGCTGTGTTCTTACCATGAGCCCAGCTCAGGACTCCTTATCTACATTATCTGCACTTTCTGAAAGACGAAGCAGCAGTGACAAACTTTCTGGGTGATTTAACGTCCCATAACTGAATAGGATGGGTACACCAAGGGTGTGCATTTGTCAAAAGGCATCAAGTGGTATACTTATGATTTAGGCATTTCTTTTTAAATTTTACCTCAAAAGAAATAGAACCATAAGCAGATATTGAACTCTAGTTCATGACAGAGATGCTAGAGTGTTTAGTTGTGAAATGTTCTTAGGCTTAAAACTTATTTGGAAATGCATCCGAAAAATAAGGTGGATTGGTGGGTGGATAGAAGGATGGTTAGAGGGATAGATATGTGATAAAGCAGGTATAACAAAACGTTAGTTGTAGAATCTAGGTGATAGACGAATGTTCGTTGTATAATTCTTTCAACTTTTCTGAATGGTTGAAAATTTTCATAATTAAATGTTAGGGAAAAAAAAAGTAGTCCTGACAGCTTGTACCAATCTGGCTGCTGCAGAAAGCCCAGAAACCCAAGTGCTCTGAAATAAAATATTCCAGTCAGGCCAGTTTTATACTGTGTGGGTAAAAGGCCCTCCTTGGAAGAAGGATGCCGGCTCTTTCTAGTTGAAAGCACATTTCTAATATGCAGTGCTCTCCCTTCTGAACTACTGTGAGATGCTTTTCCAAGGCACAGGTTACGGTCCTCACCTTACTGCCTTGCAGCAGCATTTGGCCCGCCGGCCGCTTCCTCCTCAGCGAGCATCCTCTTGTCTGCGCCGGTAGACACCACGCTGTCCTGGTTCTTCCTACCTTGCTGGTGGCCCCTTCTCAAGCTCCTCTCCTGTTTCCTTCTCCTTTACCTACTTGTTCATGCAGAGGTCTCTCTGGGCTGGGTGCTGGGCCTCCTGTCTTTTCCCTGCACTCTTTCTCCTGAGGCGGTCTCATGGGTTTCCGTGGATTTTAGTACCATGTCTAGGATGACGTCTCCCAAAACCACAGCCCTGGCCCGATCCTCTCTTTTCCACAACAGCCTCTTAACTCCAGAAGCCTCCTTGGTGTCTCCACTTGAAGGTCTCCCACGTGTCTCATCCCTGTGGAGCCCACAGCTGAACTCCCGAGCACATCCCTCACATGCTCTTCAACCCCTGCCGGGCATTTCTCTTCCCTTCACCTCCCGCCACCACCTCTGTGCAGTGGCCATCATCTGTTCCTGGACTACCGCAGGCATCTCCAATCTGGTCTCCCCCGAGACTCTCACTCCATTCTGATCTAATCGAAGCTGCCAAGGTCATCTTTTAAAAACATAAATCTGATTACATCTCTTCTCTACTCAAAACTCATCAATGGTTGCCACTGTTAGCATAAAATGCAACGTTCTTAATACGGACAAGGAAGTCCAGTCCTGGGGCCCTGGCCGCTCTCTGTCTCGTCTCCCACCACCTCCCCTTTGCTCCGCTACTGTGGTCGCAGGAGCTTCCTCCCACCAGTGAAGCTTTTCCTTCCTCAGGGCCTTTGTATAGGGCAGCTCCTCTTCTTAGAACATTTCCCACAATCTTTCCTAGTAAATCCCTGCTCTTCGTTTAGGTCTTGGCTTCAGAAATGCTTTTCAGAGAGACTTCCTGACACGTTCCTCCCCATCTAGATTATGTCTCACCCTGTCCCTCTCTCTCATAAAGCCTTCACTTCTGTTTCGCAGTAGAATTAGTGGCTACATGTTTGTCTGTGTGCTTATTTCATGGGTGTCTGTCTCTGGGACTAGACTTCAGACTCCATGTGGGCAGGAGCCCATCTGCTCTGCTCGGCTCTGCATACACAGCACCTGACAAAAGTCCCTGGCCCTCAGGAGGTGGTCAGTACATACTTACCACCTGAATGAACACACGAGTAGCCTCGGGGAGATGCAGTCTGAAAGGTGGGGGACAATGACACCAATCAATATGGGCTCAGGATTTGGCATCAATAGGACCTGTATAGCCTACCCCATAAGTGTCACAAAGAAAGCAGTCAACAGTGGACATGAGCATGACAGGCCCATGCAGCCTGTTCTGAATCATTCCTGTCCCTCCCCCGGCTCATTCCTCATATGCAGGTGAAGAAAAAGCAAGAAAGAGAATCCAATACTTTAAATGCCTGCTAAAAAGACTCCCTTTCCTCATCTATAGGTGGGGAGCATTTGTGGGCACAGTCTTCAAGCCCACAAAAATGAAAGGCAAATAGCCTGAACTCAGAATCCCATGCTTGACCCTTCCCTGGCTCTGTAACTCATTAGATGGAGGACCTTACATGGAGACTTTTGTACCTTGGAACCTTGATATGCCCCACCTATGTCATACCGCTATTAGGAGTACAAAAGGAGCTAATGTAAGTGAACGTGCTTCTTATTCTGTAAACCTGCGAACCACCACACACAGGTTACTGTGCAGCCTGGAGAATAGTAGAATAGTAGATACACTGATTTTGCTGATTTAACAACTAAAGATGCTGCTACCAGCTGTCTTACTAATTATTTTAAGGTAAGAATAATGAACAACTTGATATTCTTTCCACTTTAAGAAGGATACTTAATTATATATAGGAACATGGTAGAAATGATCTAAATTCAGAAATATTGTTTCCTAATTCAGCAGTTCACGGTCAAGATTAACCTACACAGCACTTCAATTCATTCAACTGAGCTATTAGTAATAACTTTCTACGTTATGCCATACTAAACTCCATGTTTTCCTCATAGTTACATATCATTTTTATAACAAAAACATCTTTATTTTCCTCTTTGTAAAAGTAACATGTATTCTAAAAATTCAAATGATATACAAATACATAGCAAGAGAAAATCATTCATAAATATCTTCTCTTTACCTACATCAAAAAATATTGTAAAAATAAGTAAGACTTCCAAGTGAATATAAATAAGTCTATGAATAGGCATCACTTGATGAGAATTTTTAAAATCTCTCATACATGGGATTATTTCAAAAGACTGTTACCACATTGCAAAAAGCATACATTTTTGTTTACGATATATTTCCAACTTATCAACTGTTAGTTCTTTCAGGGAAAATGGCTTGCCAGCGTGTATTTGAGAAGACCATTCTTTTCAGTCCAACAAAATGTCCATTAAAAATGTCCAATGATGGGGCCGGCCCGGTGGCGCAGCGGTTTAGTTCGCGCTTGGCAGCCTGGGGTTCGCGGGTTCGGATCCCGGGTGCCCGCCGACGCGCTGCATGTCAGCCATGCTGTGGTGGCGTCCCATATAAAGTGGAGGAAGATGGGCACGGATGTTAGCCCAGGGCCAGTCTTCCTCAGCAAAAAGAGGAGGATTAGCAACGGATGTCAGCTCAGGGCTGGTCTTCCTCACAAAAAAAAAAAAAAAAATGTCCAATGACTACAATATGTAGAACAACAACTAAGAGATATAGAAATTGTTAACAGTGGAAAATGACACAGAGCCCCATGGTACTTCTTAAATGTTACGTGGAAGGGGCAAGAAATAAAAGCTTAATGGCATATGCTAACTTTGCAGATTATTAATACATACAGGTGTTATGAGGTATTTGACTTTATACAGCAGCAGTTCATCTGTATTGCCACAAGGAAATATCCAAGGATATTACTAATTTTAAATGCCAGCCTGTCAGCAAGAATGAAGCTGAACTCCAGGGATGTTCCAAGAAAAGGCAACAACATGCCAGGAGCTTGGAGTAAACTTTCAGGCTGAATTCATGTTAGTTAGAGAAACCTTGGGTGTCTGAATTCTTCTACAGCTTATGTGTCAGCAAACAAGGCAAAGGAAGGGCTACTCCTGTTCTACATCGCCATCTAGTGGATAATGACATCCATGCGCTTTGGTGCATTTGCTTCAGAGAGCCTTGCTCTACTTAGTAAAGGAGCTGATGAATATTACTTGAGACACAGAAGTTGAATTAACCTTTGAGTTTTAGTTTCATCTGGACTTTAAAATGACTGTTTAGTGAAGCAAATCTGGTATTTCATCATCTTTGATCAGCCTGTAGGAAAAAATAAGCAGCATTTATAAGCAGCATCTCTTCCACTTTTCAAGAATTAAAAATGCATGTGTGTTAATATGTCCACTGAGTTGCCATCAATAATTAATTTTTAAAATCTCTCTCTTTTTGTCCCCCTACCCAATCTCTTCCCACCTATTCCACAAGCCTTCAGCGTCACCTTGAACTACTCTACCGTGTAATTTAAAGCAAAAAACAATTTGGGTTTTCTTGCAATGTATTTCAAACTGCAGTAGCAACACATTAGTGGATCCTGACATCAATATAGTGGGTCATGACCAGCAAAAAAAAGAAAATATCTACTTTTAATTTTTTGAGGAGTCCTCAGACTGTTTTCCACAGCAGGATTCCACTTCTATGAAATATCTAAAAGAGTCAAACTCATAGGAGCAGGAGTAGAATGGTAGTTGCCAATGGTGGTTGCTGAGGGGAGGGAGAAATGGGAAGAAGTTCAACGGGTATAAAAATTTCAGTTATACACGACGAACAAGTTCTAGAGATCTGCCGAACACGGTTGTGTCTATAGTTAACAACATGGTATTATGCACTGAAAATTTTGTTAGGAGGGTAGATCTCATGTTAAGTGTTCTTACCACAATTAAGAAAAAGAAGGGATCAGTAAGGAAGACTATGAACAAAAAAAGAAAGAAAAGAAAGACTAGAATCTAAAATGTCAGAGTGCTTCTCACAGGTGTAGTGAGTATTGTTCCGTGAAACTTCTGTTACACATGTGTGTATTTGTGTGTACTAGGGTGTGATGTAAAGGGCTTTTCATCTGTGGGTCAAGTTCAAAAAAGTTCAAAAGCTTCTGCTCTATTGTTCTCAAAAAATCAAACTAAAGCTGAAATCTATGTTGTATTTCAAATGAATTAGGTTTCCTTGTATGTAAACATGCTTCTCTATTTCTAAAAAAGGCAGTTTAAGATATCTTGAAGCAGTAAATGGGATGGAACTAGATATATATAATTCTAATATAAACATGAAGTCTATGCTTGCCGCCCCGTCTTTTCTTTCTCTTTGCTGTAGGATAATGGATCTGGAAGCTTCACTGTGGGGAGGCACAGCCTTTGGAGCAGGACAAACCTGGTTTTAAATTTGGATACAGAAAACTTCTAGTCTCAGCAGAAATGAGAATATGAAAATGAAAGCTAATAATTCTTACTTCATGGAGTTGTGAAAAACAAATAAGTAATATAGACGATGTGCCCATCACATGGTGGGTACACAATGCTCTAGACACAGCAAGAGTCACCAATTCACTGACGTCATTTAAAATATTTTTTGCCTTCCTTTATTGCCCTAGATTTCTATATCTTAGAATTTCAAATATCCCTAAAACAATTTAAAACCTACTATTGAGCCTGAACACCAGTAAGAATTTTTTCTTCTTCTTCAGGGCAGTCTAGTGAGAGCCTTAATTCTTACTCTCTTAGTCTGTTTACAACTGTGTTTAATGTATTGTAAATCTCAGTGGAAGTGTTTTCCTTGCTTCGGTAATCCTATATTTTACAGAGAACATGGGTCTCTCCTGGTTTTTCCTTCTCAAAGTGGGACGCTGTCCTGGGGGACTTTCTACCCAAACATAACGACAGCATTTTGTGTGAGCAGAGCAGGCCCTGGGAGAAGGATGAGGACCCAGCTCCATGTTTTTTAATTGAGATATAATTAACATATAACATTGTATTAATTTCAGGTGTACAACATAATGATTCGATATTTGTATATATTGTGAAATGATTGCCATATTAAGTCTAGTTAACATCCATCACCACACAGTTACAATTTTTTTCTTGTGATGAGAACTTTTAAGATCTACTCTCTTAGCACCTTTAAATGTACAATACAGTATTGTTAGCCGCAGTCATCATGCTGTACATTACATCCCCAGGAATATTTATTTTATAACTGAAAGTTTATACCTTTTGACCCCCTCACCCATTTCGCCCATCCCCCACCCCCGCCCCTGGCCACCACCAGTCTGTTCTCTGTATCTACAAGTCCAACTCCATTTTGCACCCTTTCTCTTCAGCTTGGTCTCTCTTCAGCCCCTTTCTGCCTCTTCCTCCTTCCTTCCTCAACCTGCTGCAGCATTATCCCAGAGGAAACTGAACTGACAAATCGTTGCTAAAAATAACACCTATCCTGCCTCCTCAAGAGGGTGTCCTGATGAGGAAATAAGAAAATGAATGTGCAAGCTGTAAGAACATGGTGTTATACCCACATCAGATGTTTTTACATTATGAATCCACTCACGGTAATGGTGGGGAAGGAGTAATGTCGTGAGACTGCCTGGGTCTGCCACTTATCAGCTGTGTGACCTTGGGCAAATTGTCAAACCTTTTGAAGCCTCAGTTTCCTCATCTCTAAACTGTGGAAAATGCTACCTCCCACTCACAGGGTTCTTTAGCAATCAAAACACAAAATGCACGTAGACACCTTGAAACAGATCCTAGCTGTAGTGAGTGATTGCTAGGGACTGAATGTTTATGTCCCTCAGAATTCATATATTGAAGCCTAAGCCATTTGGAGATGGGGCTTTCGGAAGGTCATTGTCAATGAGTGTGGAGCCCTCAGGAATGGGGTTAGTGCCCTTATAAGAAGAGATGTGAGGTTGCTCTCTCTCCCTGCTATGTGAGGACACAGCAAGAAGGTGGCTGTTTGCAAACCAGCAAGAGGGTCCTCACCAGACACAGATCTGCTGGCACCTTGATCTTGGACTTCAAGCCTCCATAACTGTGAGAACAAATGTTTGTTGTTTAAGCCTCCCAGTCTCTGTGGTATTTTTGTTATAGCATCTGGAACTGACTAAGACAATGACCAATAGATACCAATGGTTGTTATTATCATATCTCCTGGATTGTGTATCTGCAAAAGACCAGAAAGGTGGTCCTTAACTTAAAGTTAAAAAGTTAATGTTTTTGTTAAGTTAAAGTTAAAATTTCATACCCTATAAAACCCGTGTGTTGTGGGAAAAGTGGGAGAAAAGCAAGAAATTTGGGGCAGACAAGTCTTCTTGACACTCTCAATCATGGTAATGTGAACAACTAGCTGGGTGTGATGCTGCTGTGGATTGGAGAAGTGAATTTCCACATTTACTTGAAATTTGGCTTCAGTGTGGGCAGTGTAATGACTGGCTCCATGAATGGTCCATTCTGTTTTGAGTTAACAACCTTTCAAACCACAGAGGCGGGTTATTACTTTATAAGTCTCACTACAATACGATCTGCTCATCTGCCAGTAATCACCTTTCCCTCTTAATTTGTGTCCTGCCTTCAGAATCATAGAAGGCAGGGAGAGATTTGGTGCAAAAAGGGCCTTGGTGGTGGGACGTGGGATGAGAATGAAATATGAGAAGGGAGGAGAGAGATGGGGAGTGGTAGAGAACGGTGCTGGAGGAACCACTTTCCTCTTACTCTTTGTTTCTAAAGGGAATGTTTGTCAGTGCATACTCTGTGCACCGTTCATAGTGTATGAGGTGATTTTAGGTGGTTCCCAGTTAAACGTTTTAAAATTTTGTAGTTCCTGATTGCCAGCTCCCCAAAGACCATCAGAAAAACCCGTTGAACAAGCAAAGCTGTTTATTAGACTTACTGCAAAAAGGGAGACCACCACTTTGACAGTTTTAGTTGTGTCTCAGAAGGAAAAGTTCAAGGAAGAACAGTTATAGGGTTTCAAGGTCTGGGCTCAGGCAACTGAAGGTGGGTCTTTCAAGGCAGAGAAGGAATTGGAGTTGGGCAGTTTATGACACAGAAGTTCAGGACGGAGGACACACAAGGTCTGGAGAAGCAAACTGCTATCTAATAACAGTTCGCTCAGGTAAGCAAATTGTTTACCTGAATAAAGTCATTTGCAGGAATTTCCCAAAGCAAACAGTAAAGTTATTTATTGGTGTACAGTCTTATCTTCCTGGGCAAGAATTTCCTAGAATAAACAGTTGTATTACATTGACACAGATGGACTCAGTTCTTATGTGTTTAGTTAATGTATATTTGAAAATATATAACTAGCACCTCAAACCACTAATCTTGAAAATGGTATTATTTAGAACAACAGAGAAGTAAATTAAATTTAAAGTTAAAAGCTGAGCTGATTCAAAGAAAAACAATTAATAATATAGGTGGTCATGGGCTCATAGTTCTATTTCCAAGAATCTACTTATATTGATTTTAAAACACTCAGTTCTTTATATCATATTGTACCTGATTAAGTGCCTTTATTTATAGGAATAGATTATTAATAAATGGAAAAAAATAATATAGGTGGTACCCGACCATGACACAAATTGTGATCACAGTGTACGAAAGACTGAGCTATGAGAAGCACGACTCTGTACTGTTGGAATGTCCTGGTAGAGTCTAGACTGGGGGACATTCTCTTATGGGGAAGACATGTAACCCACAGATGAGTCATCAGAGGGAGCCAGGGGAAAGAGAGGGGTTGGCAGGGCCAGTCACCTGGACTTGGAGGGGCAGGGACAGCCCTCGGTTTAGTGTCATCTCTGTTATGCAAAGGAGCCAAGAACTAGAAACATTTCCCTGACTGGAAACTCTGACTTAGTGGTGGGTCTACTTGGGGCTTGAGCTTTCAATCAGGAAGTAGCAGCTGCTGTTGGAAGATCCTATGCAAGGCAGATGGGTTCCCCAATAGTGGCACCTGCCATTGTGGTCACTAGGCCCCAGCAGCCCCAGATGCCAACTGAACAGTGTACTAAAGAGAAGGTGAGAGTCAATGAAGGGCAAACCTACCAGAATGGCTTGGTGATGAATATCTTGGACAAGCTGAAAAGGACAGAAGGCAAAGGCAAGGACAATTTCTGATCTTCTAGGAGCCAGAGCCATAGAAACTTCCAGGCTGTGATGGGTATAGAGGAATGAGCACACATCCAAGTCAATTCAGGCCAAAGTTAGCTTGAAATTGAAAAAAGGAAACTTTGGGGCCAGGCGAGAGAGGGGCCTTACTTAGGTAGAAAACCTGGAGACCAGGCAAAATCCCACAGGATCTTCTGTCCTCAGATGCTGAGACAAAGTAAAGCTTGGTCCTGGGCCAGAGGGGTGTTGGGTGGGAAGGGACCGGCAGAGGAGGCAGGTCCTGCAAGTTGCTGAGAATCTCACTGCTGATTTGACATCAGGGATGCCAACGTGAATCATCAGTGGGACCTAAATCTGAGGAGCTTTACCAGCGTTCTACTCAAACCCAATTGAGTGGGGCTCACCCCAGAGCAAAGCCAAGAGAACCAGGAGAGGAGCCATTATCCTATTATCTTTCCTTAAAGATGAAGACCAAAGAATGCCAGTATTCTACAGATCGTCAATTCTTAATGATTTCCTGTGACAGCTGCAATTTCATTCACTGCTTTGTTACCTCGTCAGCCTCCCTGACCAGTGTCGCATGGTGGTGGGAACTTGGTTTAGTGACACCGGGGCTTCCCAGGCATCTCCACCATCAGCAGGACCTAAAGAATTAATGACCACTCAAAAAATAAAACAGGGCAAAAAGCAGACCGCAACCTTACCAACACCAAAGAAACATCCATGCAATAAAGTGAAAGACTAACCAAGATACGGACATTAGAATGTTTACTATGTTCTTTACGAAACAAACAACTACAAACGGAAAATGTCAGCAAATTTTTCTAGCAAGCTGAGATCCTGGGAATGCCTACACAGAAGACAGGAGAGCAACTTCCCCAGCTTCAGCAACCACTAGGTTTGTATGTTTTTTCTGTTTTGGAAATATAAATTGAAAGAAGAAATATCAATACCACATGAGGAGAACCCCAAAGAAAGAAATTTGAAATATATACTAAATGCTTTTTTCCCTTTTTTGTTCATTTTGGATGCTGGTGCTAAACTTCGAAGTGTCATGATTTAAAAAGAAATTTTATACTCTTCTTATTTATTTCTAGGAGGGGGGGAGGATAACATTTTTGCTTTCTCATGTGACTCTCTTTGAAAATATGCAGTATGAAGTTCCTCAAAAATAAAATTTATACCCTTGAAAGGAAAAAAACACTGTTCCACCACTCAACAGTCAGGTCCCTGAGCCTGAGGTTTTTGCATTTGTGCCTACCTCGAGGTGCTGTCATGAAGATCAAGTGACAGAGTACATGTAGAGCATTTGGTACATTGTCAGCACTTAATATATGTTAGCTGTTAGCAATTGTTTTTTATAAACCTGAAGGAGATTTTTGTTTTGAGATTCCTGCTTCCCATGACCTGGAGGAACAGAAAGGTGGGCCAAAGAGTGGGTGGTCCTGTGGAGGTGCTCAGGCGAAGCTCCGTGGTCCTTAGGAAAAGAGATCATAAGTTGCCAATGTCACCTATGTATCCCATCAAAAAAAGACCAAAAAGAAAAAAAAAAAAACCCTAACAAAAGCACACAAGCCTCTAAGAACAGAAGACAAAAGGAGGAAGCGGAAGATACCGAGGGGAAAACATCAAGAAAAGCTGATTTTGTAACTCTGGGCCTTAGGGAAAAATTTCCATTTTATGGCTCATTTGAACCAATGCTATTTCAAGAAAGATGAATCACTAGAAAAATAGGGTGAATGAAGGAGTACGAGAAAGCCACACAGACCATGCCATGAAAAGGTATGTGCCAATGACTGATATTCCATGAAAAGGCATGTGGATAGATACAATTTGGAGCAACTGAAAAGGACAGCAGGCAGAGACAAGGACGGCCTCTGATTTTCTAGGAGCCAGAGCCATAGAAACTTCTGGACTGTGGTTGGTATATAGGAAGTCAATTCAGGCCAAAATTAGCTTGAATTTGAGGAGAGGAAACTTTGGGGCCAGAGACAGAGGAGAAGAGAGAATTCTGTGAAACATATATCTATATTAATAATAATTAGGAGAGAATTGGCATAATTGCTGAATATTGTCCAGTAAAGTTGTTTTTTTTTTTTTTTTGTGGGGAAGACCAGCCCTGAGCTAACATCCGTTGCCAATCCTCCCCTTTTTGCTGAGGAAGACTGGCCCTGGGCTAACATCGTGCCCATCTTCCTCCACTTTATATGGGACGCCGCCACGGCGTGGCTGACAGGCAGTGCGTCGGCGGGCGCCCGGGATCTGAACCCGCGAACCCGGGGCTGCCAAGCGCGGACTCAACCGCTGCGCCACCAGGCGGCCCCCAGTAAAGTTTTAAAGATACTTAAATTCAATATAAAAAAGTATACAAAGCACTACAAACTAATTTAAAATTTTTTTAGTTGATTTAGCATTGTTTAGTTGATTCCCAGTCATCACTTTTGATAAGTAAATGTTCCCTCATTTTGCTATTACCTATAAAAGCAATGACTGACACATTTATAATCACAATGAAAACAAAAACACCAGAACTCCTTGGGTGGGATAGGATGCTGGGTATGCTAAATTGGGACACACAGAATGTCACAGCGACTTCTTTGAGGGTCCTTATTTATTTATTTTTGGTGAGGAAGATTGGCCCTGAGCTAACATCTGTTATGTCACAGGGATTTCTCTGAGGGTCCTTACTTGTTTATTTATTTTTGGTGAGGAAGATTGTCGCTGAGCTAACATCGGTGCCATCTTCCTCTACTTTGAATGTGGGACGCCACCACAGCATGGCTTGATAAGCGGTGGGTAGGTCCGCACCCAGAATCTGAACCAAGGAACCCTGGGCCGTGGGAGCGGAGCACATGAACTTAACCACTACGCCACTGGGCTGGCCCCGGAGGGTCCTTATTTTTAAAAGAATTCCCATGTGGCTCTCCCCAATCTAGTCATCCTTTATGACCCTGTAATAGCCTACACTTCTCCAAAGGTGGCACTAAACACACTGTGCTGTAAGTTCCTGTTGATTGTCTCTCTCTCCCCCTTGGACTGCAAATTGAAAAGGCAGATGATAAGTACTTGTTGAGTTAATGAATTCAACAACCATTTATTGGGTGCCTAGTGTATGGCAGGCAATGTTATAGGCATTGGGGATAGAACAATAAACATAAGTGCAAAAATAATCCTGATTTCATAGAGCTTTCATTCTGGGGGAAAAAACAGATGACAACTATGAAATAAACATCTGTAGTGTGTCAAATGGTAATAACTGCCATGGATAAAAATGCAGTAAAGAGGTGTGGGGAGTGCTGGGCTAGGGGGTGAGCAGAGACCCAAGGAGGAGTGGAGTAAGCCCTGTGGACATCTAGGAGAGGAGCAGCAGACGGAGGGAATGGCAGTGCAAGCGCCCCAGGCTGGGTGGGCTCAGTGTGTCCAGAGCAGGCAAGAGGCCATCGTGATTGGAGTGGGGGCAGTTAGAAGAGAGAAGTCCGAGATCAGATCAGAGAGGTAAACTGGGGTTGCAGATTGTATAGGACCTGGGAGGTCACTGTAGGAACTTGACCTTTTATTCTGAATGCATTGGGAGTTAGTGGGATGTTTTGAGCAGAGGAGTGATATGATCTGGCTTTTCGTGTTGAAAGGATCACTCTGGCTGCTGGATTGAGAATCAACATGGGAAAGTAAAGATGAAAGTAGCAAAACAGTTAGCAGGCTATTTAATAATCCAGGCAAGAAACGACAGTGGCCTCCCCATTAAGGGAGGGCACAGCTCCAGTGCTCCAGGTCACTGGGGCAGGCTGTGAAACGGGAGAGAGGGAGCAAGCCAGCAGGACTGCAGGGATGTTGGCCTGAGCAACGGGAGGATGGAGATGCCTTCTGCTGTGGAGAGTAGTCCAGGAGGAGCAAATGTGTGTGGAGAAGAGCTGAAGTTGGTTTTGGACAGATGAAGTTTGATTTGCTTATTAGACACTGTTTTTTTCTTTATGTTGAATTCTCCTTCCAAATTGGAGAGTAGGTGGTGTTTCTTTTTCAGTGTTACAATCTGACAGGAACTGAGAGTTTATGTAACAGCAAAGCGGGAACTGAAACCATGGATGGATGGGGGGGCAGGGTTTTGAGTGTTTTTGTTTAAACATAGGGAGACAGATTTACATCCCACAATCCCATTTCCTTCAGCAACCGATACAACATCTGAGGCAGTCTTCAACAGCCAGCCCAGGGCCATTAGCACTCAGTGTTTGGGGCTTTGGGTTAAGGTAATTATGAAGGGAAGATTGGAATTATAAAATGTGTGTGGGCCCTGTTGGGAGAGGCAGTCCGCCATGGGCCCTGACCACCCCTGCAACTTCTGGCTGAGTGCGCATGACGGCTGGACTGATCTGTCCCCCAATATGTAACAGTTTCTCTAGTTAGTCACAGAGGCAATTAGGTAGGTCATAGTGGAGGGGTGGCTTGTTTGCTGCCTGCTCAAGTGCTGGGCCCTTGACCCTGGGTTCCTCTCCTGTAAGGCCACCCACTCATATGTGGGTGTCATCTGGGACCATCACATAATCCCTGTGTTACGTGGGGGTAAGGGGAACTACTGCAAATGTGCTGATGTTGTTTGCTGTGCTGTTAATAATCAAGTCCTTTGTCTCTGACTCAGTGACTGCACTGTGTCTCCTGCCTGCACACACAAAACAGTAACAGGATAACTTGTTAGAGTGTAAGTTGGGTAGAATTTTAAATGCTTCATATTTCTTGACAGGCCTCATCTCTCTCAAAGGAGTTGTCTAAAACCCCATTCTGGGATGGAGAGGTAGCTTGGGGTTGAAACATAAAGGGGATCAGGGCAGACACCCCAGGCCCAGCGGGGAAGGACTCCAGTATTTAGAGAAAGAACAGGACAGCAATTCACTCCACTCTCTTCTTTCCCTAAGAGCAGAGATTGTTCCAAAGCCCCGGATGCCCCCTGTCAGATGGAAAGGAAACTAAACTAGCCACAGCCCACCCTGGGCCTCCATTCCATCACCCGTCCAGAGGCAGGGTCCTCCCAGTTTTTCCCACAGGGATGTCGTGAGGGACAGAATGAAATAGGAAGGTGTGGTCAACATTAAGAGTCACATAAACGTACACTACAGCCAACATGGGTGTCAGACGTAAGGAATTATATCTACCCAAAGACTTTCACAAGGATAAAGTAAAAATTGTGGTAAATAAAGTGTTAATTGATGTAACTAACTACAATCGGCAGGCATAGGAAGAAACTGCCCTTCGTTGCTGCGTCTGGGCTGTGATGCCAGCCTGGACTCTGGGCCCTTCCAGCCCTCCCAGGCCCGCGAGCTCGGAGAGCGGCCGGCTGAGCCCGACAATGAAGATAACGCCACGACCGGGACTGCAGATGCTCTGCTTGGCAGTCCACGGAGGTTTCTCTTAGTTCATTAAAGCAACGTGAAGATGCCCCTTTATCCCTCTATGTTAATGTAAGTAGTAGAATGAAAATGTAATTACCACAGCTAACGTAATTAAGACCACTCTGAAAGTTGCCCCTTGCTCCTGGTGTAGAAAAGACTGGACTTGGAGCCAATTGTCCTCACCAGCTCCGTGCGCCCCGTACCCCTCCGGAATGACCCCAGAAGCTGCGTTTTGCAGGCGCGGAAACTGCTCTGGGGGCGGGGAAGGCGTGGCTTCCCTGGGGTTGCACCGTTGCCGGGGGCCTGACAGGACTTGAGCTCAGGCTGGCTGCACCCACGGGCCCGCAGGCCCTCCCTGGAGGGTCCAGCTCGGAGCCCGCTTCCTGGGTTGGAGCCATGGCCAGCTGGCTCTTTGGCTGTTTGATCTTGGGCGGTTGATCTAATCTCTCTCTTAGTTTCCGCATCTGGACAACTCGATCAGGCGCTTCTTGGCAACTGGCACGTTTCAAGAAACTACGTGAGTTCTTTTCTTCCCTCCCTTTCCCCCTTATTGAAAAGGAACCGCTGTCTTACGACAGGCCTCGCCTGGCAGTGTCGCCCCAGGGCGTTTCCACAGAGGCGTCTCCTTTCGCTTCCTCCCGGTGGGACAGCAGGTGTGCAGCTGACTCACGGGTCGGGGAAACGCAGCTCGGGCCAGTGAGCCTGCGGACAGTGACGAACGCCAGGGGAAGAGCTTTCCCTGCAGCTCAGGCAGGGCGCGGCCTTGGGAGACAGAGCAGGCGGGAAACTGCCGAGAGGACAGGAGCCCCGGCGTGGGTGCCAGTGCTGGCAGCGCAGACGCGCCCCGGGGACGCGGAGGCCAGGTCTGTCCTGGCTTCTCACGGCCAGCGCAGAGCCTGGCGCGCGCGACAGGCACAGAGGTGCGCCCCACACGCTCCTGCGCGTCTGAACTGCACGGAGTCCCCTGGGCCCCGGAAGGAGCCTTGAAACTGGCAGACGCTTCGCTCAGGCACGGCACCGGCTCTGCGCTCGAGGGTCACGGCGCGGCGGCGCGGAGAGGCCTCCTCGGCTCGAGAGGCCGAATGGCAGCTCCCCTCCCGCGCCCGACAGGCCCTGGCTGCCCGCTGCGCCCACTTTGTCCGGCACCCACTCCCCCCTCCTCCCTGACCGCGCAGAGGGTGGAGAAGTGGCCGTCCTGCAGGGAGGCTGGTGGCGGCCCCTCCTCTTACCTGCCCCATTGGCTGTCAATGTATGGGGGTGCACTCCTGCTCCCTAGGAGGAAGCCCAGGGGACTGCAGCTTGGCCCCGTAACCCCCAAGTCGGCAGAATGCAGCCCCTGCGAGGCAGGGAAACGCTGCCCTGGCCTTGGTCTCTGCACTTGAGGGTGGGTTTTCCAGAGCAGTCGCCATGCATGCACTAGGCAGGACAATGGGTTGAGCCTGGAGGGGTCGTTGGGGGAGCCATCTCTAGGTAGGGATACAAGGGGTCTTTTCCTGAGAGTTCAGGCCCAGAGTGCAGCTGGGTGAGGGAGCACCCTGGCCTCCCTGGAAGAGCAGGTGATGCTCTTCAGGATGGCATTTCGGGCCCACTTGCCACCTCCAGGGCGAGTGAGCTGGCAACGCGAGAAATCAGCCAAGAGGGGATTTCCCCCAAGAGGTGATGCTGGCAGGGGGCCAGGACTACAGGACTAGCAACCCAGGTGGGATCCACCCTCCAGGCTCCTCGTGCTGGTGCCAGGCCATGATAGAAGCCAGGCCAGCAGGGGCAGCCATGCTTTCCTGGGGGTCTGCTCCTGCCTGGCAAGAGAATGTGCAGTTCTGGGGCTACGCATAAGGGCTTCTGCATCCTTCCAGGGTCATCAGATGCTGGGTCATCAGACCTCAGAGCTCCTGGCTGGTTAGCAAAGCGGAGAAGCTAGTGGCGGCCTTCCCTGGGCTGAAGAGAGATTTTCCTGGTCCTGGAAACCTAGGGTTTGGGGTGTATGTGACCCAGGGGCTGGCTCTCCCTCCCCATCCTGAGGCAGAATGCTTGATTTTCATTCATCTGCTGATTTAATGAGGGATCTGTGTCCATCCGCCCAAGTTCCCCCTTCCTCATGCTATCAGAGCATCTCCATCTATTTCATAAAACACCAATTTATCGGATATTACCTTCGTGTTAAATTATATATATCAGTTTAAACATAATTCACCTTCTCTTTCCAATCCCATTAGCTTATAAAAGCATTAGCAAATTGTCACATGTTTAAATGACCGTGTAATAGGTATTGGTTTTAATTGTCAGTAAAGTGGCCATTATGACAAAGTGTTTTGCTTCATAAGTCAGGTAAGCCCCCCTACTCTCCAAGGAAACAGGCTTGAGAATAGGCTGCTGAAAGCTTAAAGCCAAATCTGTAATCCACTGGTAACGTGTACATAGGACACTGGTATTTTGACGTTGGCTCCTGAGTCTTTTTATATTTTTCATGTTTTTATTGTGGCAAAATAAACATAACAAAATTTATCATTTTAAGTGCACAGTTCAATGGCATTAAGTACATTCACACTGTGTGCAACCATCACCACTATCATCATCCCCAATTGAAACTCTGCACCAATTAAACAGCTCCTCAGTTTCCCTTCCCCCAGCCCCTGGCAACCACCATTCTCCTTTCTGTCTCTATGAATTTGACTAATCCAGGTACCTCACGTAAGTGGAGTCATACAGTATTTGTTCTTTTTTGTCTGGCTTATTTCACTTACCATAATGTCTTCAAGGTTCATCCACATTGTAGCATGTGTCAGAATTTCCTTCCTTTTGGAGGCTGAATATCCCAGTGTGTATAGAGCACATTTTGCTCATCCATTCATCTATCAATGGACATTGATTGGTTTCCATCTTTTGGCTGTTGTAAATAAGGCCTCAAGAGTCTTAGTTTTGTTTTATGTTCCAATCCTTGTATTTTCCTTTTTCTTCCTCTTCTACTTCTAATTGATGCTTCCCTGTGACTGACACTAGACTCCATTGTGGCCCCTCAGTGAATTCTGTCAGACTACCAAAGCAACCTGAGTTCTAACATCAATGTGAGACAAAATTCCAAAATCAAATGAGGCTTCCCACACACAGAAAGGTTCTTAACCATTTTGGGGTCACCAACCCATTAGAGAATCTTAAAAAGTTTTGAAAAAGTATATGCAGGGGCCGGCCGGGTGGCGTAGTGGTTAAGTTCGCATGCTCCGCTTTGGCGGCCCAGGGTTCCCAGGTTCAGATCCCGGGCATGAACCAACACACTGCTCATCAGGCCACGCTATTTTATATGTCCCATATAAAATAGAGGTATATGGGCACAGATGTTAGCCCAGGGCCAATCTTCCTCAGCAAAAAGAGGAGGATTGGCAATGGATGTTAGCTCCTGGCTAATCTTCCTCACAAAAATAATAATAAATAAATAAATAAACAAAAAAGTATATGCACTCCCACAAACATTACATTTTCCATTTCCGTCGACATCCCTGAAGCCCATCCTTAGACCACATGTTTATCTCTGCTCTAGATAATTAATTTCTTCCCCCAAAGTTGTAAATCAGAGTTTTCAAATCAGAGCATGGTTGAAAGGCTGAGTAAAGCAAACAATCACTTCTGGCTTGACAATTACATGACGCTGGATGTCTGTGCTGGGAACTTCCCTAACGTGGAACACAACGGCAGGAAGACAATCTTGGTGTTGAGCAAGCATCTCCAAAGGCCTGGGAGTCAGAAGCAGAACACAGGGTTTCGTCCCAGACGTAGAGGAGATCAGTGACAGCAGGCAGAGAGGGAAAGGGGCTTGAGAGCTTGCCAGGGCAGGACGCAGACACTCCTCGTTCTGAACAGGGGTCTTCCCCACGCCTGCCTCTCCCTCTGGTCACTGGTAGCTCTGGCCACAGGTCCCCACCCTGACTCCCGCTTGAGCATAAACACTTTCCCACTTTCCTAGGGAATCAGTCAGGGAGCTGGAGACCCTAGTTTCTATTTAACTGCATATAAATTTGTGTTCCGTGCCCCAGGAGGGGCTTCTGCGGGGGTGGAACGCAGAGTTCCACCCAAGGGCAGTGCCAGTGGAATGGGCCATGGCTGCCGGAATTACCCAGCTTGGGCTGCAAGAGCTCTGTGATCAGCCAGTGTGTGCGTCCACCGAGGAGTGGGAACGTTTCCTACAAATCTGCCCCGTCTGAGCAGGAAATACAAGCTTGCACTGGATTTAACACAGCTGGTGGCTGAGCTTCTGCAGAGATGTGCTGGAGGATTTGTGCCCTGATAGCCAGCCATCCTTGTGGGAGGTGATTTGCACAGGAGAAGCGGGTCCTCAGGTGTGCACACCTGGAGGCAGAGCCAGGTGTGTGCGCTTGAGTGTTGAGGGGTGAGGTGGGAAGAGGACCACACACATGTCTGTTGTCTGGTCCCCCTGGAGGGCAGGGCTACAGAACAAAACCTAAAGAGCCCTTGTCCTGGAACCCCTGGGGCACTCCTTCCAGGTGCTCCACAGAACAAGGGACAGGGACAGTCTGCCTTCTCCTTGGCCAGGGAATCCTGAGGGGCCACAGCCGTGTGCACACTTCCAGGTCTGGTGCTTCGGCAGCAAATGGCCGCAGTGCTGGGGCAGGGACACTGCCAGCTCTCGGGGACCCACCCAGGCAGCAGGAGCAGCCCTGACAGGGGCCACGCTCCTCCTCTCCCAGAAACCTTGGAACCTCATGGCCACCTGCCACGTAACCCCAGTGGCACATCAAAATCACCTGGGGACCTTCTAAACCGTTCTCATGCAAGGAGCCCCATTCTAGTCCTGTGATGTAAAGAACGTCTGGGGATACCGCCTGGGCAGAGGTCATTTGTAAAGTCTCCAGGTGATTCTAATGTGCAGGCTAGACCCACTGACAGCCCTTCTGCTTCCATCTCCTTGGGCCCCCTCCTACCTTTGGGAACACATGCTAATGTAACTACCATACTGAGTCGATTCTAAGAGGCACATTTTAAGTCAGATAGGGATGTTTGTTACAACACTGTCAGG
This sequence comes from Tapirus indicus, assembly GCA_031878705.1. Taxonomy (NCBI): domain Eukaryota; kingdom Metazoa; phylum Chordata; class Mammalia; order Perissodactyla; family Tapiridae; genus Tapirus; species Tapirus indicus. Next base: position 59,323,684 of record CM062917.1, read on the forward strand.
CGGGTGACAGGTATGACAACCTGCCATGGTTCTCACTATGCGTGTGCTTACTCCATCAAAGGAGTTCTCGTGGTCGTCACTTTAATCCGGTTATGGGCATTATTGGTACTACACCCAGTAAGTTTAATTGCTATTTTAAAATATTCTCAAAAATATTACACTATGATTTGTCCTTGAAATGAAAAAGTATTGTGTATGTGATGAGCATGGACACAGAGTGGTGTAAATTTGATGTTAGTGAAGCAAATATTTCACATTGCAACCTCATGTTTTCTTGCAAAGCAACAGCCAAGTGACCCAACAAAGGGAGACACCAACAGAGAGTGGTCGTGAGAAAGAACTGCCCATCCCCATTGGTATGCAACCGGAGGCCGGGAGATCACCAAGCCTGGAAACACCTTTAGAAGAAATGTGGCATCTCTACCGCCCTTTATGGCCCAGTCAGCACGAGGAACACAGGCCCATGCCCTGAACCCAAAAGGGAGTCCATGTAGTTGGATTAGAAATACCCTAACCGACGTATTTCACGTATTTCAATTTTATGTAAGCACAAGAGTAGGATAAAAATCCATGCCTTGGAAGTCCAAAAGAGCTCTTTCAGTAAATACAAAGAAAAATTTGCAGTGCTAAAAAAGCATCATATCAGTTTTATTGGCAGTTTTTCTTAGTGATCTGCGAAATGGGTGCATCTCAGAATCCATGGCTTCTTAGTTTCTGGGAAATAGGATATTTTACTACCCAGTAAAAATTCCTGGCCCTCAGGCGTGACCTGCCCATTGCACGGCCCCTGGACTCCAGCACTGTGGTTCTCTTCTGGGTTCCAAGAGGCGCCCTCTCCCCAAGCCCTTCCCTTTCACAGAGAGACTCTCTGAAGTCAGGCCCCTGCTCTCGGGCCCCTCTCGCCTCCCCCTCCCCAGCAGGGTCTTGAGCTCCTCCTCTTGGGTCAGAATCTCATTCTTCTTCTGCCACTTCTCGTTTTTAAAGGGCCTCTTTCCATGTAATTCCAGCCTGTTTCCACCCCACACTGCCAAACTTATGCCCTAATTTCCATCAGCCATGCACTCAACCATCTCTAAAATGGGAGGCAGTTAGGTACAGGGATTAAAAGCAAGAGCCGGGGGTCACAGATGTGGATTCAACCCAAGCTCCACACGGCCAGCTGGTTCTGCACATGTCACTTCTCTTTGCCAGTCAGCCTGCGTCTCTTCACCTGTGAGAGAGAAAGCTAATGACCGGTCATAGGGTTGTTAGAGGATTAAATGAGGCCACGTGTACGTTGTAGACCCTCTTAAAGACAGTTGCCTCCCTGGCATCTTTACCAAAGGGAGCAGCCATGGGATTTGGGTGGGATTGACCAGGTCAGGGCTTGATTGGCTTAATCCCAGTCGTGTGACCTAGGGCATGTGGCCAGGGTTGGTCCAGTCAGAGTGAAGCACAGGACCTGGATGGTTTGGGGAAGAGACATTTTCTTTTGTCCTGTAGGTATAGAGTCTAGGAGGCCTGTAACCCTAAGAGCCATGGGCCACCAGGGGAGCAGCCTGAGGTAGATAGATGCTGACCACGGGGAACAGCAGCAGGGAAAGAGCTGGGAGAAACGAGCCAGAGCCCAGTTAAGCCCCATGTGATCCTATACTATTTTGGTTATGTGAGCCTTGAAGTTCCTTTTATTCAAACAAATTTCAAGTATGGTTTCTGTCATTTGTAACCAAAAACATTTCAACTGACTGAGTATGAAAAGCGCCTAACAAGTACTTAATGGTAGTTACTGTTATCAACTCGAGTTTAAAATACAGGCCGACCTTGGAGAGAGTACGGGTTCGGTTCTAGAACACTGCAATAAAGAGAATAGCACAATAAAGCGAGTCACACAAATTCTTTGGTTTCCCAGTGCACATAAAAGTTATGTTTACATTATATTGTAGTCTACAAAGTGTGCAATAGCATTATGTCTAAGAAAACAATGTCCATACTTTAATTTAAAAATGTTTTATTGCTGAAAATCTCTAACCATCCTCTGAGCCTTCAGCAAGTCGTAATCTTTTTGCTGGCGGAGGGTCTTGCCTGGGGGACAGGTCAGCAGCTGTCACCACACTCCATCTCCAAATCCCACGTCCTGAGGTTTCTTCTGGCCCCACACCTGACCGCTCTGAGGGCGGGACATCCCGGTCCTGGGCGTGCCGGCATCCCGGGCCGTGCTGTTGCTGATGGTTCTGGAGCTCCCGCAGGGTCCCTGCTGGCTCTGTTTGGGGATGGGAAGGTGGAGGGGTGATGAGGTCCAAGGGGCTGACCTGGGTCAAGGTGTGTGAGCCTCTCACTTTGGCTCTCGGCACTGCCCAGATCCCATCCTCTTAGAAGCTGGGCACGCGGGGGTCAGAGGCAGCAGCTGCACCACGTGGGGAGGCCCCCAGCCCGGGAAGCTCTCCTCCTGCAGCTGGCAGGGGACCCGGCCTGAAGCCAGCTGAGGGCTTGACTAGTCACAGTCATCCAGGATGTTTCCTAAATGATCTTGCGGTTGAAGAAACATGGGACCAGAGATGATGACAAGCGGGGGCCATTTAGCTGATTGAAGTAGAGGACAGTGGAGTAGTTCAAACAGCTACCTGTCCATTACAAACTCCTTCTCCTGCCGATCCACCCGTCTTGGTTCTGTGCTCTTGCTCCACTGTGTGAAGGAGCGCACAGAGCCTGGGACACGAGCCCTTGGCCATCCAGGCCTGCTGTGGCTGCTGCGTCTGAAGGGACAGCTTTCTCCCCCAGGCTCAGCCCATGTCTGCGGCCTGTTGGCGGTGTCCTAAGCGCGGATGGCCGTCCGGGCTGGTGGGGCTGCTTCCCCAACGGTCCCGTCCATCTGCACCGCACACGGGAGGCTGCATGGTGCACAGGCATCATCTGCTCCCGCGGGGTTCTGGGCACAAGTTACACCTGCCTCCTGCAGCACCAGCCAGCCGAAGGCTCAGATGCTTGGGTGCCCTGGGAGCGACCTGACTCCAGTCACTTCCACTCCCTGCACCTGCGGCCTAAGTGGGCCGGACACGCAGGGCAGACCTCTGCAGGAGGGTGCAGGGGCCCATGATGCAGCAGCTGGGGGACAGTGCACAGAACCAGCAAGAGGGACAGAAGGGGACCAGCAGGACCCCTCACCCCCACCAGCCGGCGCGCACTGCGTCCCCGTCCTGGCCCCTCGCTGACCACAGCTGCTTCCTTGAGGCACCTTCTTCTGAGGCTTCCAGGACAGCAGGCCCCAGTGGGCACCTGTGGCTGGCCCTAGGAGGTCACAGCGCCCTCTCCTGGCAGGAGACTGCAATCTTCTGGGCCCAACCATCAGTGACTCGTGTTGTCCCCCTATGATGGTGGGAACAGTCCCTTCACCCTCAAAGGGGCCTGGCCTGGACAATCAGCCACCTGTCCCTAGTTCTTGGAAGGGACTGGCTTTACTCTGAAGTTGTGTCCTTCCCCCTTAGATGAGAAGGTGACAGTGTGGACGGAACTACGCTTCCTGTTCTTAGCTGTGAAAATAGAAAGCTGCCAACTGTCCAGCGTGCCCTGGACTGTACTGGCTCCTGAAATCAAAAGCGTGGGAGCCCTGCTTCAGGGTGCCCCGTCCCCGATTCCTGGGTCTGGAATGTGGCCACTTGCCATCCACACCCCTTCTGGCCCTGGTCCCTCAGTTTTCTGTGCACACATTCATTCAACAAACCTTTACTGAGTCTCTCTCTGCTAGTGCCGTATATGAGGGACGCTCTGGGTGGGGTCAGACTGGGAACCAGACGAGACAAGATCACTCTCATGTGGCTCGCTTAACACCATGACCCAGCCAGAACCAAGTGCCTCTCAATACAGCACTTTCCACCAACACTTATGGAGAAAAATGTTCCCTGTGACCATCCCCTAACCTGCATCATCCCCTAAACCCAACACGAGAGAACAGTGATGCATGAGAAGCCTTGAGTTCATTCCTCTCATGGTGGTGGAAACACCCACGCACCGGTGGCCTTTCCAAAGCTTGCAAGTGTTCAGGACATGAGGGACCAGGACCATCCAGAAGCCGCTGATGCAAACAGCCCATGAACTGGACGGCCTGCGACCTTTCCAGCTGTCCACAGGCAGGCAAGCCACCATTCCTTTCACTGGGATGTTTGTGCTCTAGAAATTGTTCTTCATCTTCCTTTTCCCATTTCAGGAACGGGTCTGCTGTTCTGGAACGGTGGCTGCGTGAGGCTGGAGATGCTGCCCTGAGGAGTGCGGGCCGGGAAGCGGGTGAGGCCGGCGCCCGCTCCCCTCGTGAGAAGCACCCGGAGCCTGGACGGTGCCCTGACCTGCGAGGCTGTGGGCCCCTGGGAGCTGGGGCTTCATCCCTCCCGGTGGTCCTGCCATCCAGAGGCTCCGTCTGCCCCAGGAACTCATTGTCTCCACTTGCATTCACTGCGAGGCTCATCAACAACAGAGCAGCCCACGCTGGTCCGGGGCGGGGGGGACCCTGTCCTGTTCACAGGAGCCATGCTCTAAGCACAGGCGGTTAATCAAGATTGGGAGGTCAATGTGGGACCCAGGGATGAGCAGCTGCTGTTCAGATATTACTCTCTACTGCATAGAACTAGATTGAGTTTGACTGTTTCTTTAAATGTGGCCTCTCCTAAAGAGCAATGTGCTCATTAGTGCAAACTACCTACTGGGCGCTGACTAGGTTGAGGGGTTCAGAGCAGTCCCTGGGCCCACTGAGGCCACACTGGGGGGGACAGACGCCAGTCCAGTGATGCAATCCCAATCACTCCTACAGCCTCCTGGACCAGCGTACGAGGAGGAGCAACATGAACTCAGGGGCTGGACGGAGGGGGCTGGGTGGCAGGCTAGTTGGGGGAGTAGGCCCTCTCTGTTGGGGGGCGCCAGAGGGGTCCTGAGGGGGCCAAGACACAAGGAGATGGGGAGGAGCACTCCAGGGGAGGCAGCCAGCGAAGGAGAGGGTGCCGCAGGCCAGGGGGGCTCCCGAGGGCGGGGCAGGTGAGGAGCTCATGTCCTGGAAGCCACGGGAGGTTCAAACAGGGCTGGGCAGGATGCAGAGGACGTGCTCAGACAGTCGGTCGGTCACCCAGCCTCCTGCGGGGAGAATGGCAGCCCGGGCTGGGGGAGCTCAGCTGTGGTGATGGGGGGCTGTGCGGGGAGGAGGGGGCCAGGATGACACTTTGGTTTGGGATGTGAGCAAGTGGGAGGATGAGGCCACTTGCTGATGGGGAGTTGGGGGCCGTCTCTGTGGGGTTATGCAGTGTTGTCCCTTAGACCCCAGGCCCCCCCTGCCCTCCCCCAACTTCTTTGCCCAGTGTCCAGCACAACCCCTGCCCTCGATGCCCAGAGATGCCCAGCAGTGACCCTTGTCAAATGGGTGGATGATGGAGAGAATCCCCAGGTTCCATCCCACTCTGCTACCTCTTCTTTCAACTCATTTTGTGTTTTTAGCAACATCTATGTTGCTCTACTTCAGAAATTGCTACACATTCACTCCGTTTCCCTATGGCCAGCAGGACAGAGGCTGCCTCAGGGGCCCGAGTGCAGATGGCCGAGAGCAAGGGGGACTACGGGGACAACCAGGGCAGAAAAGGGGGACATCTTTCTGCTGACCTGTGGGAAACACTGCAAACTATTATATGAATAAGTTATATTTTAAATTTGCATTGAAAAATCTGAAATTCAAAAACGGAACATTGAAATATCAGCTTTACTTTTGCGATTTGGCCCGAGAGACCCGGCACCTCCTCTCCTGGGTCCCACGTCATTGTTGAACCTGATCTCTTGATTTGCCATGTTGGAGCGAGGACTCAGCCCGCCTAGTTTCACTCACTGTCATAGTGGAAAGCAGACGTCTACAAAGGCAGGACTTCTACCAGGCACTGCGCAGTGACGCTCCCTTCAGGCTGACTGTCCTGTGATCCCCACAGAACCCCGAGTTGGGAGAGTCACACCTGGGGCATCACTGCAGCTGCACCCTGAGCCTCCCCCTGCGGTCCAGGCCTCCCACCACCACCACACTGAGGAGCGTGAGATGAACGCGGTGAGCTCACCTTCAGTCCAATCGGAGAAGTCTTGTGGAGTTGAAACCCCTGACTTTGAGAACGTGGTTCAGGCCATCACTTCCATTTCAGGAAACCCATTCCATGTAGAAAGGAGTCAGGGTTACTTCTGGCAAAAGTGTTTCTCAAAGATATGCTTTCATTAGCCCTGAGTGAATGGACTGCCTTGTCTATGGGGCCAGCCATGATCGATGGTATGGGGAGGCACTTTGGGTGCAGAGGGACTTGGTTGAAATACCTGACCCACGTTTTGGGGGAACTAGGATATTCCCCTCATTCTGTCTAACTGGGGTGATGAGAAAAGTCAACTTATTTTAGCAGTTCTGCATCACCTGGGTTCTCTGGTCTGAGCTGAGGCTGGCCTTGGCTAACCTGAGCAAGAGGGAACACATCAGAGGCATCTGGGGCTTGCATCCCAGAGGAGGCTGGGGGGAGCCTGGGAATGATCCCAGATGGCTACCTGGAGGGAGAACTCTCCATGAGGCACCTGGTCCTGGAGTCGCTGGCAAGGGGTGCATTTCCCCAAGGGAGTGCCCAGGTGGATGTGGGAGGACCACAGGCCTGCCCTGGGCTGATGCAGGAAGAGGGAGAGAATGGCCTTTGGGCTTCCAGGTGAGGTGACTCCATGCTGTTCTCCTTCTGTGGCTACACATTGGTTGTGGGGATGAGGGGATCAGGACCAGGAAAATATCATCTTGAACAAGTTAGACAATCAAAAGACCCCCAACATTGAGATGACACAGACATTGGAATTATATGATGAAGATTTTAAAGTGGCCATCATAAAAACGCTTCAACAAGCAATTACAAACATGCTTGAAACAAATGAAAAAATAGAAAGTCTCAGCAATAGAAGATATCAGAAGAGTCAGTAAACTTGAAGACAGAACAATAAAAATTACCTCATCTGAAAAGCAGAGAGAGAAGAGACTGAAAAAAAGAAAGAAAGAAAAAAAAGAACACAACCCCCACTACCTGTGAAACTATAGCAAAAAATCCAACATTTGTGTCATCAGAATCCCAGAATGAGAAAAGAAAAAAGCAGGGATTAAAAAGTATTCGAAGAAAAATGGCTGATAATCTTCCAAATTTGGCAAAAGACATAAACCTAAAGATTCAAGAAACTGAGCAAAACCCAACAGGATAAGCCCATAGAAATCCACACCAAGACACACGCGATGGACTGACTTTTGTCCCCCCAAATATACATGTTGAAGTCCTACCCCTCCACGTGATGGCATTTGGAGATGGGCCTCCGGAAGGTGATTCCATTTAGATGAGGTTGTGAGGGTGGGACCCTCATGATGGGATTGGTGTCCTTATGAGAAGAGACACCAGAGAGCTTGCTGGCTCTCTTCTCATGTGACAACACAGCGAGAAGGCGGCCGTCGGCTAGCCAGGAAGAGAGTGCTCACCAGAACCTGACCATGCTGGCGCCCGATCTAGCTTTCCAGCCTCCAGAACTGTGAGAAAACACATGTCTGTTGTTTAAGCCCCCCAGTCTACGGTGTTTAGTTATGGCAGCCTGAGAAGACTCAGACCACACCTAATTATCAAACTTCTGAAAACTAAAGACAAAGGAAAAGTCTTGAAAGCAGTGAAAGAGAAACAATGTCTTACCTATGGGGGGAAAAAACACGTGAATGACAGTGGATTTCTCACTAGAAACCGTAGAAACCAGAAGTGGCACAACATTTTTCAAGTGCTGGAAGAAAAGCACTGCCAACCCAGAATTCTATATTTGGTAAAAATATCTTTAAAGAATGAAAAGAGAATCAAGACTCTCACATGAAGGAAAACTAGGAATTGGTCACCATCAGACCTACCCTGAAAGAATGGCTAAAAGAAGTTCTTGACAGGAAAGAAATTTAAAAAAATATATATCCTGGAACATCAAAAAGGAAGAAAGAAAAACAGAACGAGTGAAAATATGAGTAAATACATTAACTTTTCTCTCCTCTTGAATTTTCTAAATTATGTTTGATGATTGAAGCAAAATTACAACAGTTTTTTCTGATAGTGGTTCTCAATATAAGAAAAGGAAATACTGAAGACAATTATATTATAGAGGGAGTGGGTGGGGGGCAAGTGGACCTAAGGGGAGGTAAGGTTCCTTGTCGTCACTCAGACTGTAAGATGTGGAGGCCAGTAGAACGCAATGTTACGTACGTATAACATCATACTTAGAGCAAACACACACAAAAATTTACAAAGAGATACACTGAGAAACACAAGTCAAAATACAATTATAAAAAATGTTCAAACCTCCCATACGAAGGTAAAAAAAAAAATGGAAACAAAAAACAGAGAACAAACAGAAAACAAAAATAATATGGCAGGGGCCGGCCCGGTGGTGCAGTGGTTTAGTTCGCGCTTGGCAGCCCGGGGTTCGCCGGTTCGGATCCCGGGTGCCTGCTGATGCACTGCTTGTCAGCCATGCCGTGGCGGCGTCCCATATAAAGTGGAGGAAGATGGGCACGGATGTTAGCCCAGGGCCAGTCTTCCTCGGCAAAAAGAGGAAGACTAGCAATGGATGTTAGCTCAGGGCTGGTCTTCCTCACACACACACAAAAATAATAATAATAATAATATGGCAGAGGTAAGCCCTAACATATCAATAATTACATCAAGTGTAAATGGTCTAAAACAAATGAGAGATGGGCAGAGTGGATTAAAAAGGTGTAACTCAGCTATATTCTGTCTACAAAAAACTCACTGCAAATACATCAATACAGGCAGGTTGAAAGTAAAAGGCTGGAAAAAGATATGTCATGTAAGTATTAATCAAAAGGAAACAGGGGTGGCTATATTAATATCAGGTAAATTAGACTTTGGAGCAAAGAAGATTTCCAGAGACAGACAGGGACATTACATAAAGATAAAGGGATAATTTCACCAAGAAGACACTGCAATCTTAAGTGTGTATGCAACAAACAACAAAGCTACAAAATATGTGAAGCAAAAACTGACGGCATTGAAAGAAGAAATACAATGATGGTTGCAGACTTCAACACTGCCCTCTCAACAAGCAATAGAACAGCTATCCAGAAAACCAGCAAGGATATAGAAGAAACTCAGCAACACCAGCAACCAACGTGATCTAATTTGTTTTGTTTTTTGCTTTTTTTCTCCCCAAAGCCCCAGTAGACACTTGTATGTCATAGTTGTGCATCCTTCTAGTTGTTCTATGTGGGATGACACCTCGGCATGGCTTGACGAGCAGTGCATCAGTCCGTGCCCAGGATCCAAACCGGTGAACCCTGGGCCGCCGAAGCGGAGCACGCAAACTTAACCACTATGCCACTGGGATGGCCTCAACAACACGATCTAATTTGTGTCTTCTCTCTTTATCAGTTTTGCTAGAGGTTTGTCAGTTTTATTGACTGCTGTTTCATTTATTTTCTCTATTTTTCTTTTTTCAATTTCATTGATTTCTGCTCTTATTTTTATTGTTTCCTTCCTTCTGCTTGCTTTGGGTTTATTTTGCTCTTCTTTTTTCTAGTTTCTTAAGGTGCAAGTTTACATGATTGACACAGACATCCACCCAACAACAGCAAAATTCATATTTTTTTCAACTGCCCACAGAACATATAACAAGATAGGCTGTGTCTTGGTTCATAAAACAAACCTCAACAAATTTAAAAGAATTGAAATCACACAGAGTATGTCCTCCAGTCACAATGGAATCATACTAAAAAATAATAGAGAGATTACAGGAAAATCTCCAAACACTTGGAAACTAAACAACACACTGCTATAGAATCCATGGGTTAAAGAGCAAGTCTCAGGGAAATTAAAACCATTGAACTAAATTATAATGAAATAAAACATATTAAAATTTGTCAAACAAACTTAATGCAGTGCTGAGAGGGAAATTTACAGCATTAAATGCTGACATTAAAAAAGAGGAAAACTTTCAAATAAATCATCTAAACTTGCATCTTAAGAAACTAGACAAAAGAAGAGTAAAATAAACCCAAGGCAAGCAGAAAGAAGGAAACAATAAAAACAAGAGCAGAAATCAAGGAAATTGAAAAAAGAAAAAGAGAAAATCAATGAAACAGATAATCAGTAAAAGTGACAAACCTTTTGCAAAACTGATACAGAAAAAGAGAAGAAACAAATTATCAATATCAGGGATGAAACAAGGGATGTCAGCCCAGACCCTGCAGACACAAAAGGAATAATAAGGGAATACTCCACCTACACAAACTGACACCTTAGGTGAAATGAACCAGTTTCTCAAAAAGCACAAACTATTACACATTCCCCATTTGAAATAGATAATTTAAATATCCCTATAACTATCAAAGAAGTTGAATTGATCATTTTAAAGCTCCCAAAAAAGATATCTCCAGGCCCAGATTGTTTCACTGGAGAATTCTTCCAAACATTTAAAGAGGAATTAATACCAATTTTACATAATGTTGTCCAGAAATAGGAAACAATAGAGCACTTCCCAACTTATTTTATGCAGCCAGTATTACTCTGATACTCAACTTGACAAAGATAATAGAGAAAAAGAAAACTATAAACTAATATCCTTCACAAATAGAGATGCCAAAAATCCACAAAACATTATCAAGTAGAATTCAAAACTATATAAAAAGAATCATACACCATGACCAAGTGGGGTTTATTCCAGAGACGCAAGACAGTTTCAACACTTGAAAATCAATCAGTATAATCCACCATATCAACAGGCTAAAAAGGGAAAATCATATGAGCACATCAGTTGATGCAGAAAGAGCATTTGACAAAATTCAACACCCATTCATGATAAGGACTCTCAGAAAAAATGAGAACACGGGGGAATTCCTCAACTTGATAAACAGCATCAATAAAAAACCTCCAGCTAACATTATACTGAATGCTCGTCTCCTAAGATCAGGAATAAGGCAGGGATGTCTTCTCTCACCTCTCTATTTCAACATAGTGCTGGAAGTTCTAGCCAGTGCAATAAGCAGGGGCACACAGATTGGAAAGGGAAAAATAAAATTGTCCTATTTGTAGATAGTATGATTGTCTATGTAGAAAATTCCAGTGAATCTACAAACAAAGCAAAACAAAAACAAACCACTTTAGAACTAATACATGAGTTCAGGAAGGTTTCAGGATACAAGATAAACATACAAATATCAATTTTATTTTTATACACAAGCAATGAACACATGGAAACCAAAATTTAAAAATATACAATTTATAATCATTAAAACTTAGATATGTCTAAACAACTGTACAAGAGATATATGCTGAAATCTATACAGCACTGATGAAAGAAATCAAAGATGTAAATGAATGGGGAGACATGTCCTGCTCATGAATTGGAGGATGCAACATAGTAAAGATGTCAAGTCTCCTCAGATTGACATGCTGGTTTAACATAATTCCTATAGAGATCCCAGAAAGTTTTCTTTTATAGACATAGACAGGATTATTCTAAATTTAATATGGAAATGCAAAGGAACTAGGATAGCTAAAACAACTTTGAAGAGGAATAAAATGGAAGGAATTGGTATACTCCATCTCAAGACTGTGGTACTGGTGGAGGAAAAGACACAGGATCAATGGACCAGAATAGAGGAGCCAGCAGTAGACCTACACTAGTACAACTCACTGATTTTTGACAAAGGTGAAAAGTCAATTTAATGGAGAAGGATACTCTTCTCAACAAACAGTGCCAGAGAAATTGGACATCCACAGGCAAAAAACAAAACAAATGAACAAAAATACCTTGACCTAAACTTCACCCCTTGTACAAAAATGAACTCAAATTGATCACAGCAAAGATTCAAAAGTAAAATGTAAAACTCCAAAACCTTTAGAAGGAAGCATAGGAGAAATCTTCAGGACCTAGGGCTTGGTGAAGAATTCTTAGACACTACACTAAAAGCACAACCCATAAAATAAAACACTTGACAAATTGAACTTTATCAAAATTAAAAACTTTTGCTCTATTAAAGGTCCTGTTAGGAGGATGAAAAGACAAGCTACAGCCTAGAGGAACACATTTGCAAACCACCTATCTGACACAGAACTTGTGCCTAGAATATATGAGGAACACTCAAAACTCAACAGTAACAAACCAAACTATCCAAATAGAAAATGGGCAGATATATGGTTTGCAAATATCTTCTCCCAATTGTTACGTTGTTTTTTCATTTTGTGGATGGTTTCCTTTGCTGTCCAGAAGCTTTTTAGTTTGATGTAGTCCCATTTGTTTATTTTTTCTATTGTTTCCCTTTTCTGGTCAGACACAGTACTTGAAAATATGTTGCTAAGACTGATGTCAAAGAGTGTACTGCCTATGTTTTCTTCTAGAAGTTTTATGGTTTCAGGTTTTACATTCAAGTCTTTAATCCGTTTTCAGTTAATTTTTGTGTATGGTGTAAGATAATAGTTTACTTTCATTTTTTTGCATGTGGCTGTCCAGTTTTCCCAACACCATTTGTTGAAGAGACTTTCCTTTCTCCATTGTATGTTCTTGGCTCCCTTGCCGAAAATTGGCTGTCCATAGATGTGTGGGTTTATTTCTGGGCTCTCGATTCTGTTCCATTGATCTGTGTGTCTGTTTTTGTGTCAGTACCATGCTGTTTTGGTTACTATAGCTTTGTAGTATATTTTGAAATCAGGGAATGTGACAACTCCAGCTTTGTTCTTTTTTCTCAGCTTTGTTCTTTTTTCTTTAACTATTCGGGGTCTTTTGTTGTTCCATATAAATTTTAGGATTCTTTGTTCTATTTATGTGAAAAATGTTGTTGGAACTTTGATAGGAATTGCATTGAATCTATAATATATAAAGAACTCATACAACTCAACAACAAAAAAGCTGACAACCCAATTAAAAAATGGGCAAAAGACCTGAACAGACATTTCTCCAAAGAAGATATACAGATTGCCAACAGGCACATGAAAAGATGTTCAACATCATTAACTATCAGGGAAATGCAAATCAAAACTACGGTGAGATATCACCTCACACCCGTCAGAATGGCTATAATTAACAACACAGGAAACAACAAGTGTTGGAGAGGATGTGGAGAGAAGGGAACTCTCATACACTGCTGGGGGGAGTGCAGACTGGTGCAGCCACTATGGAAAACACTATGGAGATTCCTCAAAAAATTAAGAATAGAACTACCATACGATCCAGCTATTCCACTACTGGGTATTTATCCAAACAACATGAAACACCAATACATAAAGATACATGAACCCCTGTGTTCATTGCAGCATTGTTCACAACAGCCAAGACTTGGAAGCAACCTAAGTGCCCATCAAGGGACAAATGGATAAAGAAGTTGTAGTATATATACACAATGGAATACTACCCCACTGAAAGAAATGATGAAATCCAGCCATTTGTGACAACATGGATGGACATTGAAGGTATTATGCTAAGCGAAATAAGTCAGAGGGAGAAGGTCAAAAACCATATGATCTCACTCATAAGTAGAAAATAAAAACAACAACAAACAAACACATAGAAATAGAGACGGGATTGGTGGTTACCAGAGGGAAGAGGGGAGGGAGGAGGGTGAAAGGGATGATTAGACTCATGTGTGTGGAGATGGATTGTAATTAGTATTTAGACGGTGAGCATGATGTAATCTATGCAGAAATAGAAATATAATGACGTACACCTGAAATTTATACAATGTTATCAACCAATGTTACTGCAATAAAAAAAATGGTAAAAAAAAAATAGAAAATGGGCAAAAGACATGAAGAGACATTTCACCAAGGAGAATATACAGACAGCAAATAGGCACATGAGAAGACCTTCCACCGCACTCACCGTTCGGGAAATTCAAATGAAAACCGGAATGAGATATCACTACCCACCTATTAGAACAGCTGGTTAAAATGAGTATAGTGACAACATCGAATGTTGGCAAGAATGTGGATCTCTCATACATGCTGGTGGGGATGTACATGGTACAGCCACTCTGGTCAGACAGTTTGAGAGGCTCTTAAAAAGCTAAACAGAAACTTACCATACAACCCAGCAATCACGCTCCTGGATTATCATCCCAGAGAATGAAAACTTAAGTTCCCACAAAAACCTGTGCACAAATGTTCACTGCGGGTTGATTTGGGATAGCCAAAAAACTGGAAACACAAAGTGTTCCTCAAAAGGCGAATGCATAAACAAATTGTGGTATGTTTACACTATGGAAACTTACTCAGGATTGAAACAGAAAGAATCACTGAAACACACAACTTGGACGCATCTCAGGGGCATGATGCTGAGTGAAAGAAAAAAACCCAGCCAATCTCAAGATGTCACAGCTGTGATTCCATTCATGTAACATTCTCGAATTGACAAAACTCCCAAGATGGAGAACAGACTGGTGGTCGCCATGGGCAGGAATGGTGGGGGCAGGGGTGGGCAGCACGAGGGAGATCTTTGTGCTGATGGAGCAGTTCCACACCTGGATTGTGCTGCTGGTTACAAGAATGAACACATGGTAAAATGACAGAACCAGACACGCCCATTTTACCCATGTCGGTTTCCTGGTGTCGATATTGTTCATAATGATGTTAAGATGTTACCACTGGGGCAAAATGGGTGAAGGGTACCTGGGACCTTTCTGTATTATATGCAGCTTCCTATGAATCTGTAAATATTCAAAAAATATATATACTAATGCCATATTTGTCAACATGTCACAGACAATCTCCCTAAAGCCAGCCATCCCATCTCCCTGGAGCGCAAAGTTTCCCTGCGGCCCAGGGCCCTGACCTGTGGGTGCTGAGCAGCCATGGAGGAGACAGGAGGGGTCTGTGGAACGCAGGTGCTGGGCTGTGGCAGCCTGTGACCCAGGGGACAGAGGAGGCAGAGAAGGAGGGTGTGGGGCAGAGGCAGCACCCAGAATGCACTCCTCCCAGAGCTGATGTTCTGCCCTTGGGAACGGATGGCCAGGACAAGGAGTCAGCTCACAGTGGACCCTCCCTCCCGGGGACTCCATCAGTCCCCTGCCCCTGATGCCCCCTCCCCAACCCCTGCCATCTCCTGCCTCCTGCTCACCCCACCCCCACCCCACCCACGTCATCCACATTTTACAGAGGAAGGAACTGGGGGCTCAGAAGGGGTGAGCAGCTCTGGGTCACACCCCCAAACTCAGGTCCCAAACCCTCCAGCCTCCAGGAGGCTGTTGTGTCCACAGACCTGGGATGCGGGGAGCCGGGTCTAAGCAGCTGAGCAGAGGAGGTTCCCAGTGTTGGAGCCACACAAGTGCCCCCTGCGCCCCCTGAACTCTGCCCCTCAGGCCCCGCCCAATGCAGGAGACCTGGGGTCCCAGGCTGACAGGAACCCAGTGTGAAATGCTGCCTGTGGGAGGGCCGGCCGAGAGGTCCAGGTCCCACACAGTGTCCACCCCACCGCAGACCTTCACCGAATGTCCCTCAAACCGCACCTCCTCCTGGTCCTCACCGTCTGACACATTTATCACGTTAACACCAGCTCTGAGCCACTTGCCCTCAGCTCCCAGTCACCTGGACTCCACCACCCTCCCCACTGGCCCCTGAAACCAGCAGCCCTGGAACCCGCTCAGACACTGTACCAGGCCCCTCAAGTTCACCTTTCCCCCACCCTGCCCAGCCTTCTGGATGACTCCCCTCCCTTTAGGCCTGGCTGCTATGAGCCCATGCGCCTCCAGCACCGCCCTGGGCCACAGCCCCAGGCTCTCCACCTCCACTCAGCCTGAGCTGCAGGCACCCAGCTCACTGGGGTCCACACCCAACCTGAGCTCCAGCCACAGTCCCTGCAGCTGAGGGCCCACCGCCCTGAGGGGTGAGCCTGGAACCTTGGCCTCCTCCTGCCTCCCCACCCCCAGCATCCAATTCTTCACTGATTCTCAGCTCTGCCTCTTGGAGGTGACCTCCCTCCGTGTCCACGGGCACCCTCCGTCTCCCCGACGCACCTGTGCCCACCTGTCTCCTGCTCCGCCCCGCTCTCCCTCCGCCCCGCCCGAGAGCAGCAGAGCCCATCCCGGTCTCCCCATCCCGCAGGGCTTCCGTGGCTCTGAGCACGCAGCCCCCACCCCGGCCCCTCTCCGGTCTCTCCCCGGCCGCCTCCCCCCCCACCTCCCCCAGGGACAGGGCCTCTCTCCGCCCGGGCTCCCGTCTGCTCCTCAAAGGCCCGCGCAGACAGGAGCCTGCGGGGGAGAAGCACCTGCTGCGGGGCCGGAGTTCGGAGCCACAACGTGGGGTCCAGACCCACGTTTGCCACAAACCGGCGGGGAGGTCTCGGCCGGGAACGGTCTCTGCAGAGCCAGCCGGGCGCGGACACTCTGCTCTGCTCTCCGTCCTGCCAGGACGGCGCCGCCCCAGCGCGGCTTGAGTTTCAGAGGAGTCGCCCCGGGTGAGAAGTGTTGACGGGGACCGGCAGGCTGTGCTCAGTGTCCCCTCCCTGTGGTTCCCGGACACTTCCTCAGAGCCGTGGGGACCCCTGCCCCCCTCAGGGCTCTGCTCTGAGGGTCAAATTAGACACTGGCCCTGTGGGGACCGACCAGCTGGAGAACGTGAGACTCGTGTGGCGGGTGCAGTGACTGTGACCCCGGGCTGGACATCACCGCCACCCGGGACACTTCTGCATTTCAACAGTTATTTAAAACTCACAACCATCGTGAAGCTCACGCCACCTCACTCGAGGAGGGACCCACATTCCGTCCCAGCTCCATGTCCCCTGGGGTGGGCGTGCGGGGACGTCACCCCCTGTACTGTGAAAATGCTGCCTGGAAGGCAAAAGCTTCAGGAATCCCCGCGTTTCCCGGGGGAAGCGCTCCAGCTCAGGGACCCGGCCTGCTGCTGACTCCACTGCTCGGCCTGTTCTTGTAACACACTGCCCTCCCCTCCAGTCGCCAGGCCCTGTCCTTAGGCTGGGGGAGCTCAGTGAGGACTCCTCTGCGCTCAGGGCCTGGGTCTCCTCTGGAACTTGCCGGCAGGCCCCCTCCTCATCTCCTGCCGTGTCCAGGGAGGCCTGGTCCTCTGGCAAGTTCTTTAAATCATGTCCTTCCTGTGACACCAAGTTGAGAAGCAAATTGTTCAGCTTTTGGTTTTCTTCACACAGTTTGAGGAAATCCTTTAGCTCAGACCCTTGCTTAGACAGATTTTTATTAATTTCCCTTCTGGTGTTAAGAGGTATTTTGATCAATTTCAGCTTTCCCTCAAAGTCTGTCAAGACTTTCTCTATAGTTGGATTTCCATGGACAGATCTTCCAACTTCTGGTCATTCTCCTGTTCTAAGGCATGGCAGCCTTTGCTCCCTCTGAACAAGAGAACTTTCCAGAAGAAAAAGGCTCTCAAGTGATATGTCACCAGGACAGCAGGCCAAGTCAGTCCCAGGCTAAATGTCTCAGGGCATGAGCCCACCAGTATCTTGGCATAGTGACCCATTGTAACCATGGGTCCTCTAGGATCAGTTCAACTGGCCCCATCTTATCAACAGAGTGATTAAGAGTGGTTGTTCAGGAACTGAGACCTCTTGTCCAGTTCAGATCAGTTGAGACCACCAACCCATCAACTGGGCCTATGCAAATGCCCAATAAGTAACCTTTTTGGCGTCAAAGGGCTGAAAACTCCACCCTCAGATGATGCTAATGCCACCATGCGTCCTACAAAGAGCCATGAAGCTTGACTATGTTTGCAGAGATCTCTTCTCCTTACCTCTAATCATCTATCCCCACACTTCAGAGTGCCCTGCCCTTCATCCTATAAGTTTTGCCCCAAGCTTTGGATTGGGGAGGCAGATCTGAGGGCATATGCCCCATCTCCTTGCAGATCGATCTAGCAATATAGCTGCTTTCTTTTCCCAAAAGCTGATGCCATAATAATTGGCTTTTTTATGCTCACTGGGTAGGACAGCTCCAATTTTGTGTGGTAACAACTTTGGTGACCACAAGGCACTAGGTCTTGTGACCACCCGCCTAAGGCTCTGAAGACCCCAGTGGGGTGCGGGGTCTTTTCGCTGACCCTAAGTGGCTGCCTGGACAGTTTTGTCTGGAGGCTTGACTGATCGGATTCCCATCTCCTGCCATGGTGCCCCAGGCCCCCTTGGTGCTCTTTTTCCTTTTGAGAGAAGAAACAGCTCCAGGATTAGATGTCTTTTGAGTAAGTGACCTCGTTAAAATGCATCTGTGCCTAAATTTTCTAATAATCTCGTCAGGATTCTGGGTTAGAGTCACTACTGGGGAGACTTTTCCCAGGTTAAAGTCCCAAGGTTTGAATTGTAGGTCGTAGTCCCATTCCAAGGGAGACAGTGTAAAGAGATTACAGCTACCGGGGCACTCAAAGGATCAGGTTAGAGTCCCAAACTCTGGGATAGGGTCCCAGAGTACCATGGGTTAAGAGTCCCAGAGTATTGGGTTCATGTGTCTGTTCATGTTTGTCTATGTCTGTTTTATTTGTTAAAACTGGCTGGGGACTGAGCAACAAACTCCTTTCAGAAATTACCTTGTTTGTTGCGGCCACCTTGGGAAAAGCCCCCTAAAATGGGGATAACTGTAAACAGCTAGCAAGATTCTGAGATAATTTAAAATTACAGAGGCCATTTTGGGATCTTTTTGAGCCTCTAAACTGAGGAACAAGGAAAGTCTTTAATCTTTGAAGAGTCAAGTGCTCTGCCTTCTGGCACAATTGCTGGGAACCTAAAGGTTCCAGAATCTGTAAATATTCACAGAGAACTGCAAAATCTTACCAGGGTTGTTTCATGTCCTGAGAGCTTGGCTTGATAATTGTCAGGTTTGGGGGTCCCAAGAATATGGTCAGACAAAAATGCTGTTGCACCCCATTTTGCTGTCAGAGATGGTTGGACAGAAATGTGAGTTGCACTCCTTTTTGCAGCTAAGGGTCCTGCCAAACTGTCATCAGCCTCAGGGGAATTACATTGGCCATTAGAAGGAACATTCTGATCAGATAAAACCATTTAAAAGTGCACTTAAAAGTAAAGACATCAAAATTCCAAAGTAACCTTATGGAAAGTTTTGCTGCAAAAAGAAAAAATAAGTTATAAAAGGTACCTAAGAGAACAGCATGTTAGGTCATGGCTTCACAGACACTTGAACAATCTACTCCCAGAGTTAATGAGACTCTGAGGGGTTTTCTGGGAAATTGCTACTCAATACTGCTCATCCTGGCTGAAACCTGACAAGATATTTGAAAAGATTTAGCAACTTACAATCAGAAATTCGGCCAAACTGGAAGCTGATATTCAGAGCCTGATAGGAATTTTTTTTGGCTTTCTTCTCTAAGTTAAAATAAAACTAAGCACCCAGAGGGAAAGAAGCAAATTAGGGATGATGTAGTTGGACAGGTAGATCAACTTATAATGTCATTTAAATTACAAACCAATTTTTGAGGAATTAAGAGCAACTGTCCTTAAAAAATCCTCACAAAACTAGAAATGCAACTCTAGAGGCAGTTCAGATTCCACCCATTTCCTTTATCTCAAAAAGACTTATAGCCTCTCTGGAAACTGTTACCTAGCCTATCACCAATTCATAAGACTGAAGGGGGAAAAAAAGGAAAGAAAAACTTCCTGTAGAGTGCCCTTACCTAAAATCTAGCATCTTGAGTGTCTTCTCCACAAATATTAGTAGAGAAAGCTTAAAACAAAATCTGGATTCAATTATTCTTTCATAACTAGTGAGCCTAATATTACTGTACCTGATTCATGGCAGTAATTTTAAAACAATAGCTGTGGAGTCTTTGTGTATGTGTGTCTATGTGTATGTTATACACATGTGATGTCTTACCTCTGGATGGTGTAATTTCTAAAAGAGCTCTATTCAGTTGGCTTAAAGTGAGCGCTTATATAAATTATTTCAAAATGTAATAAGAAGTGATCCAAATGTTTTCAAGTTAACATGATATAAAATAATCTTTGTTAAATGAAAGATTATTTAAGTGTGTTGGTTTGATTGAAATGGGCATCTTCTCAGAGTTATCAGCATTGGATATGATGCAGACATGCAGGCTTTATTCTATGTTTATTGGTCAAATAAGCTCATGTTACCTCTGTTACAAAACTGGTTAGTAAAAATAATAATAAAATAGTAGCTTTTTTTTTTTGGTGAGGAAGATTAGCCCTAAGCTAACATCTGTTGCCAATCCTCCTCTTTTTTTGTTGAGGAAAATTGGCCCTGGGCTAACATCCATGCCCATCTTCCTTTACATGGGATGCCTCTCAGAGCACGGCTTGATAAGTGTTGCATAGGTCTGCGCTTGGGATCTGAATCTGTGAACCCCAGGTGGCCAAAGTGGAGCTTGTGAACTTAACCACTATGCCACTGGGCCGGCCCCCAATAATAGCTAATTTTGTCTAATGTCACATGAAGTTTTGTAGGCAATCTAATTATTGGGAACAAGTAAACTAAATACATGTGAAAAACAAAGTGTTGGGTGGACGTTTTTTAAATTTAATTTAAAATTTTTTGAGAAAGACTAGCCTTGAGCTAACATCTGTGTCCATCTTCCTCTGTTTTATGTGGGATGCCTGCCACAGCATGGCTTGATAAGCGGTGCATAGGTCCATGTCCGGGATCCAAACCTGTGAACCCTGGGCCACTGAAGCAGAGTGCGTGAACTTAACCGCTACGCCACTGGGCCAGCCACTGAACTTTGTGTGTGTGTGTGTGTGTGTGTGTGTGTGTGTGTGTGTGTGTGTAGGAAGACCAGCCCTGCGCTAACATCTGTTGCCAATGCTCCTCCTTTTTTGCTGAGGAAGACTGGCCCTGGGCTAACATCCATGCCCATCTTCCTCTACTTTATATGGGATGCCACTACGGCATGGCTGACAAGTAGTGCATCAGCTGGGGCCCAGGATCTGAACCCACGAACCCCAGGCTGCCAAAGCACGAACTAAACCTCTGCACCACCGGGCTGGCCCCACAGCCACTGAACTTTTTAACAATAATTATGTGTTATGGTGTATGTACTTAACTTCAAAACCTTTCGGTAACTTGAAATGTTAGAGTTTTCTACATTGAATTAAATGATAACACTTACTGAATATCTAGGTCATTTCCACATAAGATAAAATATTAGATATTAATTACTAAACATAGATGTATCTATCTTTGGCATTGTATTACAGAGAAACTGGAAAAACACTTGGGTTTTATTGATTAACATGTTTTGTGCCATGCTGAGAAATTTTCTATATGGTATTTGTGGATCAGCCAATCCACAGGATGTCAATATATGAAAATTAAGAAGGGGCCAGCCTGGTAGTGTAGCAGTCAAGTTCATGTGCTCCACTTTGGTGGCCTGGGGTTTGCAGGTTCAAACCTGGGCGCAGACTGACACACTGCTTGTCAAGCCATGCTGTGGCAGTGTCCCATATAGAGGAAGATGGCACAGATGTTAGCCCAGGGCCAATCTTCCTCAGCAAAAAAAAAAAAAAAAAATTTAAGGAAAGTAAGATGTATGTTTTAGTAAAGAAGATTTAAGGAATGAAGATATTTTTATCTTGTTGAGAAGGATAAATTTGTCCTAATGTACTGTGAGGGAAGAAAGAAGGCATAGGACAAATTCTGAACATAAAAAGAAAGTTATAGAAGGTTTGTGGAAGAGGAAAGAGTTTTGTGCATGGTCAGGCTGGTTAAGATTAAAATAAATTTAATTAAGTGAATTAGGTTTAATATCAAAAGTAAGCTGGTGCAAAATTAGAATTTTGTTTTCTCTTTCTTAAAAGGATAATTTTCTTGAACTTTTACTGCTCTTGATAAAGAGATTATAAAAGGTTTTTCTTTACCTTTGAGTAAGTCAATATAAAAGACAGAAATTCTATGTTTTTTCAAAATAATTTCCTATGTTCTAAAAGGCTGAAATCTCTCTATTAAGAGAACTCAGGGGTTTTTTTAAACTGCTTAACTCTGTGCGTTTGCCATTAACATCTTCTGTTGTCACTCTGGTTAAATGGATAAATAAGCATTGTTTCACAGTAAGCATTGTTTCCTATTTGCCTGTGTTTTAAAGCCTTTTGATATTTTTTACAAACTTCCCCAAAATTCAAACTTTGAGAATTTCCAATGGGGCCCTGGGCTTCTCAAAGAATTTGTTCTCTCTTTCTATAAAAAAGGAGATATTAAACTAATTAGGGTTATTTGGTATGTTGAATTACATGGGAAATATTGTCAAATAAATGATGATAAATCTTCTTAGGTTATATTTTGTGGGTAAATGTCATTAATATAAGTATTTTAAAAATTATATAACATTCCTAAAATTCTGATATGTCCTGGTTGTCAGCCATAATTCTAGTTATTATCTTAATGTGTTGTTTGTCACAGAAATAACCAAGTTTCTTTGTCAATTGCCCTTTTGAGTCATTTGTCATCTGCAGACAGTTGTTTTACTCTGATGTTTTTGCAGATTTATTTCATCTTCAGAGAGATTCATGGAAAGGACTCTGACATTTGCTCCAGAATTCAGGTTTCTGATAAACTTTCATATTACAAAGCTGAACTGGGTAAAAAAGTCACAGAACTCTAACAGAGGAACTGATGGTCTCATAAAACTACTAACAGAAGATCAAGATCAAGAATCAATTACATGGGACTAAATTAACTGATTACTGATTACTAAATTAACTGATAACTAAATTAACTGACAATGATTATAATTTTTATGATATTTCATTTGAAATATTGCTGATTTTTAAAAATGTTTTGTTTTTCCAGATTTAAGGGAAACTTTTTCTCATCTTGAGCTAACTATGACTTACAGCAACTTGGCAAATTTATACCTTTGTAAGAGAAATTGAAACACTTTTTTCTCCCTATCTGATCCCTCCAGTGTTTGGAAACTCTTGATGACTGACTATTCTTATTTTCATGGCAATATAGTTATTGGCATAAGTTCAGTAAGAATCTGTTCTCCTTATTACAGGATACAATTGGAAAAATTGATCACCAAGGCTTTGTCTGGAATGTCATATTTGAGAAAAACAAACACAGACTCAGATATGACCAGACAACTTTGAGGAACAAAGATTGACTTTATGAAATAAAGCCACTTGGAAATATTGGCTTGGTGCCTTGCTTACAGGGTTTCCAGCAACCTTACCAGGTGAGTAAAGAAGGTCACTTCTCTGGCAGGTGCGAAGAACCTCATGAAATTTTGGGGAACCTCAAGAAGGGAGGAATCTACCCAAATCTGCAGATATTGCAGGAAGAGTCTGATAACAAGTCATTGGCTTGGCTTTCCTGGCTGTGATAGGTCTTTCAAGTTTGACCTGAGATTCCTTATGAAAAGTTCCAGCAGAGCAGATTTAAAATAATTTTTATGAGCCATCCCTGACGGCCTAGTGGTTAAAGTTTGGTGAGCTCTGCTTCAATGGCCCAGGTTTGGTTCCTGGGCACAGAACCACACCACTCATCTGTCAGTAGCCATACTGTGGTGGCAGCTCACATAGAAGAACTTACAACTAGAATAAACAACTATGTACTGGGGCTTTGGGGAAGGAGAAACAAAAGAGAGGAAGATTGGCAACAGGTGTTAGCTCAGGGTGAATCTTTCCCAGCCAAAAAAACCCAAAAAAGAGCCTTTATGATCAATTACTATTCTTGCTGTACTTATGTAAATAATTGGGCCAAGTTTATTGAAACTAGACTTATTTTGCCAACCAATTACTCTTAATCTGGCTATGTTTGGTAAAAATGAGGCTGATTTTAGAGAGAAAAATTATATTTCAGTAGAAACTATAGTACACATTTGGCACACTTGGCACCTGGTCGTGAACCCCTGACATTTTGGAGCCCGCCTCTGACAGAGGCAGCAACCTCTGCATTCACAGACAGCCCCTGACCAGGCCCTTCCACTGGAAGATGTATTTCTCTCTGGACTGGGGGTCTGGGATGGATGTACCACGTCTGGGTCAAGATGCCCTAATTTTTAATGTTCAGGTTGTTCTCCCTGCCCCGTTTCCTGGCCTTCCGTCTGTTTTACAGATTGATTGAATCGCGGTGGGTGGGAGCGGCCGCTGGGACAGGCTCTTCCCTTGCTGGTGGTTGGGGCAGCACCTGGGAGCCAGGGACACGGCCAGGGCCCAGGCTGCCAGGAGGCGAAGGGAAGTTTCTGAGGCCTCTGTCCTCACTGTCTGCAACTTCTGGCCTCAGATTCTCCAAGTGCAGTATGGTGGGGGGCGCACGATGACTACTGTGAGGTGTATTTCTCCCACCGGGGAGCAGCCTCTTCCAGCCAGCTCACCTGGGCCTGGCAGAGGTGCTGACGGCCCCAGGCAGATGAGGACTCGGGGAACAGACAGGGAAGACTTGGGGCTGGATGCCCGTGGTGCAACTGGGTGGGGTCCTAGAGGATGGGTGTGTGTGTGTGTGTGTCTGTGTGTGTGTGTGTGTGTCGGCAGCTGCCCTGGGTCAGGGGCTTCTGGTGGGCTGAGTGTCCTGGGACTCTGCCACCCTGTGCTGAACCGGGTTGCAGAGCCAGAGGTCTGGGAGGGCCCCTCCCGGGCTGGATGAGGGTCCTTTGTTCTCTGATTCCCGGCGCCCGACTTCCCCCTGCCTATTGGGAAGGCGGTAGGTGAGGAGCGCCCTGGGGAGAGGTCCATGAGGCGGCGGGTGCCGGGACTTGCAGGACCTCAGAGGGAACGAAGGTGGACCCGAACATGAAGATGGAGCACAGGGTGTGGGCAAGAGGTCCAGGGCAGGACGAGTGGGCCGGGATGGGGGCGGAGAGGGAGGACACTGTCATCTGGGAGGAGAACCCTGCGAAGAGCAGGAAGGGCTGAGGTGGAAACGCCTTCTCTCCCCTCAGCGAGGCCTCCTGCCGGCACCCTGGCTTTTATAACCACCCTGCCTCCTCCTGACAGCACATCCGTGCCCCTGACCAATCACCAGATGGCGGTCACCTCGGGGGGAGTCTTGCTTGTGCATCCAATCACCAGGCAGCTCTCTCCAAGGCCCTCCTGACATCACCGCTCAGAAGCCATCCCCTACATGGTGGTCAGTGCCAATGCGGGCCCTTGCCTCTTGCAGCACCCGGCTCCCTTTCCCATCCTAGAGTCTTCATTTCACAGGAGGGGCAACAGGGGGAGGGATGCGGGGTGAGGGGGGATGGCAGGTGAGGGCGTGGGGGGTGAGGGCGTGGGGGCAGTGACATTCTGTGGGCTGCCAACTGGGATCTGAGAACTGGCAGGCGGTGGGCTGTTCCTCAGGTCCTCCCTGGAGCCCCACCCATCACTGAAGCCTTGCACAGGGGTTTCCATGGTGACCATAATTGCACCTGGATCCTGACACTGCAATTGCCGGCTTTGCTGCTGCCGCTTCTCCCATCTGACAGCCGGTTCTGAGGACCGGACCTCAGAAAAGGCAGATGGAGTGCAGGGTGGGTGGGCTGTGGGCAGCTTGGGGCAACGACAGAGGAGGGAGACTCCAAGAAGAGGAAGGGTCCTTACGCCAAGGGCCCAGGACAACAGAGGGAGTAGGCTGCTCATCCGAGAAGGGAAGGGGGATGTACCTTCCTGGACAGCACCCCATCACCCCTCATATGCAGTCGTCTGCCCCCTCCCCATGGCTGTGGTCATCACTGAAGACTTCAGCCCTGCCCGGTGCTGGCACCACGACACCCCTGTCATCATTTTGGGTGACTTCTACATCCACAGTGACAATCCATTCTATACCTGGACTTTTGGTCCTTGACCTCCTTGCCTCCTGTTGCAAACATTGTTGGTATTTTCCCCAGCAGTCACTTCTTTCTTCTACACTGAATATCGGTAATACTAATGAATAAAATGTAAATTGTTCTGGTCTCCTGATGCAATGGGCTCAGGGAAAGTGGCGCATTCCCAGGGAATGAATCATGACTGGAGGAAATCAACTGTGGTCCTCCCCTTCCTCTTTGCTAGGGGGCGTTGGGGGTGAGGAGGGCATTTGACCCCGTTCTGGCCAGTAGGGCCTGAGAGGACGCCTCTGTAGGAGGCGGGTGGTGTTTGGGAAAGTTTTATCTCCTTAACTAAAGAAAGGCAGGTGGTAGGAATCAGTCATCGCTCTCTCCCTTTGACCTGGTAGGGTGAATGTGTGATGTTGGCAGCTGTAGCAGCCAAAGTGAGACCATGAGGAAGGAGGTAAAGAGAATCCCAGAGGAGCTGATGAAAGGCCCGCCCCTGCTGACAGGATGATCATCAACCCTGGAGCATCCTGACTCTGGACTCCTTGTTGGTGAGATCACAGCCACCTGCGTTGAAGCCACTTCGGGCCAGAAATTCTGTGACATGAAGCTGAAGGCACTGACCCGTTTCATCCCCAGAGTAATCTAAACATCTTATCTAAATATTTCTTGTGTCGATTCCACTTTCTAACTACCAAAATTTGTATTTATCCTTGTGAGACATAGGTCACTGTAGGTCAAAGTCATATCTCACTCCATTCGTGTCCTCCAGTGTCTTAGCATCCTGCTTACCTCATAGTCAGTGCTAAACGTGTGTCATGAATACAAGTGTGTGATGAATGGTTTACAGTCTGGGCATCAACAGAGCACAGCCCTTCACCCAGAGCAATACCTTTAGTAGCGTAAAACAAGTAAAAAAAACAGAGAGATCGAGAAGCTGAATGACCCAGTGTAGTCCTTGTGGTCACTGCTGTGAAAGCAAGAGAACAAGTCTAGGCCTGGCCCAGAGGAGTGTGGATCCCAAAGATGAAGGGCCCGTGTTCACCCCAATCCCTGCAGGGAGGGGACCTGCCTACAGACCAGGAATTCATCTACAAACTATCAGATGAGCTTGTCTTGGGATAAGCCAGTAGGGTGTTCGCAGTTGTGGACACCTAGTGGTGTCAACCAGTGACCTCTTCAGGGTCAGGGACAAGAAGCACATATGTGGCACTGTCAGGCTGTGCCTGCATCAAGTTGGTTGGAGCACAGTTGACCATGGTTTTTAAAGTTCAAACTAGGTCCCTTTTAAGACTGAAAGGGGACACAATAATTATGTCAGAACAACAGGCGTAAACTGGGACTGTCCTGGGCAAGCTGGGATGCACAGCCATCCTCCTCAGAGCCCAGGAAGAGCTGGATAAAGGACTCATGAGGCCTTGAGGCTCTGAAGAGGTGCTCAGGAGGGTCTGATACAACTCTCGTCCACATGACAGTCTGAGCTGAGGGTTCATTCATTCATTCAACAAATATTTATCGAGTGCCTGCTAATGTCAGCACTGCACTGGGTTCTAGGGAGATAATTGTGAGCAAAGCCAGGCATAGGTTTCTGCTCTTATGGAGCTTGTAGTTTAGGAGAGTAGACATCCATTTAGCAAATAATTAAATAACTACTTAATGACAATTGCGGTGCTATGAAGACATACTGTGAATATATAACAGGATATAACCTCTTCTGGGGATGGTGGCAATCAGAAAAATGTCCCTGTGGGAATAACGTTACAGGTGAGACTCTAAAGTATGAGTAGAATTGTCCGGGCTGGGTTGGGTAGAGGAAGTGGACATGAAGGAGGGAGAAGGGAACAGGCAGAACAGGAGAGAAGAGTGTTGCAGGCAGGGTAGACCTTGTGGAAGAAGGCTCAGGGCTGGAAGGAGTTTGGTGCCCAAGATGACATAAAATGTTTGTCTGGGACATGGCATCCAAGAAGAGGACTGGATGGGGGCAGGACCACAGAGAGGCTGGGGCCAGGTCAGCCGGGCCTGACACCATGCTGAGGATCCCATGTTTCAGTGGTTTCAGAGTCTGAAGCAGTGTTCTCACTACCAGATGGTGTGTGTAGTAGTATGTACGGGGGAAAGCCTGCAGTACACCTTTGGGAGTGTCATATTGTGGAAGTTATAGGTGCTTTGGTTAGGATGAAGGTAGCAGAGATGGAGAAAAGTGGATGGGTTGGGAAGTAGAAGGAGAGAGGATGGGCGGAGCTCAATAACCCACTGGATGCAAGTGGGGAGGGAGAATGAGGGGCCAAGGATAAGCTCCAGTCTTCAGCACAAAGGGCTTCACCAGTGCCATTTTGTGAGATAAGCAGGCTGGAGAGGGAGGAGGTATTTATGTGCTGAGAAGAAACAGACTACGCACTGGTTTCGGATCTGCAGAGACTGAGGTGACGTGAAACCTTCCCATGGAGATGTGAAGCGGGTAGTTGATCCGGAGAACTGGAACTTGGAGCAATGATTTGGCCCGGAGATAAAAATTTGGGCATTATAAACTTATTCGAAGCCATGGGAGTGGGTAAGACCTTTGAGGGAAAGCTCATAGAGAAGAGAAAGGAGGCCAGGACGGAATCTTGGTCAACTCCAATGTTTAAAGTTTTGGAGGAGGAGGAGGAGCTCTCAAAGTGGCCAGAGAATCAGGAGGTACACAAAGACAGTGGTCACTCAGGAAGGTGAGGGGAGAGTGTCTCCAGAGGAACAAAATGGTTAACTGTGCCCAAGGCTTCTGAGAGGCCAAAAAGGTTAAGACCGACAAGCAGCAGGTTTAGTTACGTGCAGGTCATCGTTGACCTAAAGAAGAGTCTTTTCAGTGGAGGGCAGTCAGATTGGAGGGGCTGAGAAGTGAGTGGGAGCTGAGGAGATGAAAACAGTGAGCGTGGATGAGTCAAAGCAAGGCTGAGAGGAGGAGAGGGGCTGGAGGCGTGAGACCTGGGGGAGGGCTCACTAGGGGAAAGAGAGAACACTGCTGGGAAGGGAATCTTGGAAGGAAGGGTGAGTGTATATGAGAAAGAGAGGAGAATGCAGTCAAGTGCCTAGAAGACGGGAGGGGATGGACTCTAAGGCATCTATACAGGTTGTGCCCTTTGTTTGATGGGAGGAAACACCCTTCATTTTAACAGGAAAGAGGGTAGAATGAATGGAAATAGCTGCACAGAGGTTTGGATAAAATGGTTTCAGGATGTGACAGAATTCCTGACTGGTGCCTTCATATTTTCTTTGAAACATTTGAGATAAGTTCACTTGCCATATGGCAGCAGAAAAAGTTAGAGGTTTGGGGAAAATGGAGACTGTAGGAAATTGTCATTGTAGGGGGTGGGGTAGGAGCATGCATGTGGGGGCATTTATTAAATTCCATGATGTGAAGATGAACCACAAGAGTTAACCGGCTCCTAAATATTTGTAATAAAATTTTGCCAGGAAGTTGGCCAGCTGACCTGGCAGTACGGATGGTGGTCGCTTTCTTGAGTGCTCGTGCTAGTCTTTGAGGCACAAGGATTCTGCCTCACCCCTGAAAGTCATTCTGGACTCAATCTGTTAATGAGCTTCTGAGATGCTGTTCCTGCCTTTTTAGTTGATCCATTCAAAATAGTTCCACCAACTAGTTTTCTTGGCTCCCTGTCTAGAGATCTGAAATTTGGTTTAAAAAAACACTTTCTGGTAATGTCTGTCACCTCATAGTTGAAGCAACAAAGGCCATACACTTTAGAACAAAGTACATTTTGGTGGTTCTTGCTTTTGTGGCTGTTCATTGGGGTGGGTGGGGCAGAGTGGATGGTAGAGGTCAATTTCACTGGCACAAGGAGGCCCTAAACGCTTGCAGATCAGGAGTGGCAACTGTCCCGACCCCTTGTTTGGCTTTGTCTTTGTTTTCCTTGCTGTAGAAATGATGGTCACGTTCTGAGGGCCACATCTGGAGGCTTGAGTTTGCTAAATGTACTGTCCACTTGAACAAAGGACAGACACTTTTAATGAGAAGCTATTTAAGGGACACTATCCTTCATGAGAATGCTGCAGAGATTCAAGGGATTCAAAAATCTGGAATAAAATCTGTCCCAAACCACTATATTGGTGAATGGCCTAATTTTGACTTGTGTCCGTCTGAGATGCTCCAGTAGTGGGCCTGAGCCCCTCGTTGGAGGGAAAAGGGTTGATGTGGAAGTTGTGGTTTAGTGGTATAGGACATCCAGTGAATTCTTTTATGAGGAATATAAACTTTGGGCCCTAAAGTTAAGATTATGTACTAGAAAGATAATAGCTACTCATAAACACTGCTGCTGCAAGCCTGCTCTTGGCTTCCAACACCCCACGATCTGGCCAATCTAATCTCTAATTCCCAACAGGAATCTTCCACTCCAGTTGTACAGATTAAATCAGGATGAACCACCCTTAAGTGTGCTCAGAGTGCTCCTGACTCTGTCATCTTTCACCTTGACCACATCAGTTCGTTGAAGACAGGGACAGTGCCTCATATGTGTTTATATTCCCAGTGTTTCACACTTAGTACTTTTTTGATGTACTTATCTCCTTGAATTTTCAGAACAGTTGCTCAATTATAAACACTGTCGAAATTCTAAAGTTGGGGCCTTTTCCCTTTTGCTGTGATATCAAAAAAATTCTATTTCCTATCTTTATTTAGTAGACAGTAGCAGCATTCTCAAAATTTTCTTGTGGTCCGGACCCAGCTTTCTCATTCCTCTCCATTACCTCTCTATTACTGAATTACTAAGAGGCGAGCTAGAAAGTGTAAACATCTTGGAAAACAAGTGTTTGGTACTTATGAGCAAAAGAAGATACTTAAAGTGTGATTTCTCACCTGTGAATTTCATTCCAAACAAGAGATGGGAATATATTATACAATGGTGCAGACTGCCCTCTGCTGGCTTCATTCAGAATCCCAGAGAGCTTTGGTTGATCCTCCTTGTGTCACATTAAGGGAAGAAGAAATAATTGCGCAAATCTAGAATTATAGCCTTTTAGAAATTCAAAGACATAGTATGTTAATGTCCCTTGGACCCCTCTCCCCGAAGCTGTATATTTTGTTTTAGTAAATTGCTTACCATCACTTGGGGAAGGTTGTGTTGCTTTAGAAATCAAGTGGTATTTCTGCTCTACACTTTTACCAAATTTAGGTGCCCAGTGAAGCTGTCCTTTGAAAATTCACATTCACACTAGAAGCCAGGGTGGGGGCTGTGCTCTCTGAGGGAGACAGAGGTGCCCTGGGCTGGCAAGAGGGCATGGGGCTTAGCTGGAGGAGGTCTGCCTTGGTCTCCTGGCTCTTTCTCCAAGCGTGGCTTTTCCTTGTGAAAAATAGGCAGTTTGACTAGATGATTTCTAAGGACTCTTCCAGCTATGTGTCTATTATAGGCAGCACCATCCTTGCATTTTAGGAGTTTATGATCCAGGCAGCGTGCTTACCTGAGGCAGTGGGCAATGCAGTAAAGCACGTTGGCGTGACTGGTTGTATGAAGTGCTCTGACACAGTGGATAGTTTGCCACCTCTGTGACTGGACCTGGATGGCTGGGTTTGCTGGGAAACACACACACACACACACACACACACACACACACACGCTTCCAGGTCATGACCCCAGTAAATTTCCGTTTCCTGAAGTCCCTGGCATCCAGCACCACTTGGCAATTCTTGGGTATGTCCCTACTCAGCTTTCCCTTCCCTGAGCACAGAAGCTCTTTCCAAACTTCTTCCCTCCCCAGTCCTTTGATCCTGCTGCCTCTGGTCACACTCCTAGCGGACGATTTCGCCTCCCTCCTGCTTCACAGAGAAAGACAAGCTTTCAGAAAAGAACTCGCCTGAACTGTTAACTTCTCCCTCACAGCTGGCTGGTTCCTGTCAGTATTTAACTTACTCACAGCCGCCCCATCCAAAAACAAGCCTCTCCCCAGATGTCACGGCCCCATTCAGCATCTTCTCTCTCCTCCCTTGCATAGCCAAATTTCTTGAAAGCAGTGTCTACATTCACTGTCTTCCTCCTCTTACCTATCCCACCCAATCGGCCTTTCTCCTTCATCTCCACTCCACTGGAAGTGTCACCAGTGACCTCTGTGCTACCAAAGCCAGTGGACACTTGGCAGTTTCTGTCTTCTTCTCACAACTAGACTGTTTCTCTCTCCCTCCATGAGACTCTTTCTTCCCTTAACTTATAGTTACAGTACATGCTTCTGGTTTCGCTTCTCTCTCTTCAGCTGCTTATTTCCAGTAATAGGGTCCTTCCACCTTTGTTTTTGCTTTGAGTTCTGTCCTAGATGCTTTTCTGTTTTGCTCCACACACCGCCCCTGTCCAAAGGAGAAGGGAACAGAGAAGGGAAGCAAAAGCAGAGTGGAGAGGTGTCTTAGACAGGTTGGCTAAAAAGCCCAGAGCAGAGGGGACTTGGCTCTACTCGTTTGGAACTGTAGGTGGAGCGGGGGTCTTCGTTAGATTACAGACAGAAGTTCAGTGTGTGTAGGCATAGAGGCAGCACCAGTTGGCATGCCCAGCCACATCAGCTCCAGCGTGGCGTGGGAGGGACCCAGACATGCGTGCACATCACAGGGGCATGCAGGGTACATCTGAGAGCCTTGCTGGGAGCTTGCTCCAGAAGGCTGCCAAGGCAGGAGTGCTGAAGGGTGGCCAGGTGAGCTGCCTGGACCCGGGACTGAGGTGGGTGTTTTATTGTAATTGTGTCAAGGGGACCCCAAGAGGCTCACAGCCCCAGCAAAAGCTGAGGTGGGGTGAATCAGCGAGGGGAGGCAGCCAAACTCTTTGGAGAAATACTCGTGCTGAAGAAAAGGTCTCATTACCAGCTGCATTCTATCGGCAGGACCAGACCACCTCACTAAGCGAAACCAGCCAATGCACACCCAGGACTCGATGCAGAAGGCTGGCAAGGCCTCCAGGGCCGGGAAAGCACCCGCCGCCTCAAGGCCCAGATGCCCCCTCGAGAAGGGCAGGGGAGTGGGGGAGGGTAGGAAATCTTATTTACCCTAAAAAGTCATCCAAAAGAGCCCTTTTAATTCGGCAGGGACTGTGGTAACAAATTGAAACAAAGTTGAAGGTTTACTTGTCCCCATTCTCAGGAGGTGTGGGTTCACGAGAACATCCAGGCAGTTATAGGGGATAAAGAACCCACATTTTCTTTGCACATTTGAGTATAAAGTGAAATTCATAATTTTGTGAGAAACTTGAAGGGACCTTTAAAATGCTTTAAAATACACATTCGTAATAATGATGAACATAAAATCTGTGGATCAACATGAAAAATCTGTCAGATGCAATACTAAATGAGCAAAGAATACACATTGTGTGGTTGATTTTAACCACGGAAATTTTACGTAGACATTTCAATAGCCATTATTTAAAAAATATCTTTCTTAAAAAAACATAAAACTGACATATCATTTCCTTTTGTTCTGAAAGACTATATAAATTTTTTTTTTCTTTGTGAGGAAGACCATCCCTGAGCTAATATCCGTTGCTAATCTTCCTCTTTTTTTTTGCTGAGGAAGACTGGCCCTGGGCTAACATCTGTGCCCATCCTCCTCTACTTTATATGGGACGCCGCCACGGCATGGCTGACGAGCAGTGCATCGGCGGGCGCCCGGGATCCGAACCTGCGAACCCCGGGCTGCCAAGCGCGGACTAAACCGCTGCGCCACCGACTATATAAATTTTAAGTGTAAAATGGGCTATAAAATAGAAAGTGTAGTATGATCCCATTCATGTAAAACAATCAGTTGTCTCAACCCCACATACCACCTCTGCTATAAATTCATTAATATGTTCTCTATTTCCTATGTGTTTCAGTAAACTTGTTTCTTTTGTAAAATTTTTATTAGGAAATGTATGTTATCTATTGCTGCATAAAAAATTACCCGGACACTCAGTGGCTTTAACAACAATGATGATCTGTTGTCTCACACTGGGTCAGCAGATCAGGAAGCTGGGAGTGGCTTAGCTTCACATTGCCCCTGAGGTGGCAGTTAAGACATCGCTGGCACTGCAGTTTTCTGAAGGCTTCCTACTGGAGGCATGGAGGAACCAGCTTCTGCCTACTTCCAAATCCACAACTTCTCCCACATTTTAGGTTTTTGTTATAGCAGCACCCTAAGTCCCCGTTCCAAAGTCTATTAGTTATCTATCACTGCATAACAAATTACCCCAAAATTTAGATGCTTAGAACAATAATTTCAAGACATCCCTCCCACCTGACTGGCCAGTTGGGGCTGGCTATCAGCAGGAGCACTTAGTTCCTAGCCAGGTGAACCTCTCCACGGGCTGTTTGTATGTCCTTATGGGGTGGTCATTATCATCCCCAAGAATAAGCAAGTGATCCAAGAGAGCCCCAGAGAAGGCCAAAATGTCTTTTATGACCTAGCCTTGGAAGTCATATGCTGTGAATTCTGTAACATCCTATTTGTTACATACATTGGCCCTGCTCATTGTGAAATGGGAACACACAGGGGCATGACCACCAGGAGGTGAGGAGCATTGGGGGCCATCTTGGGGGCTGGCCACCACAGTCTGTCCTTTGGCCCCCAATGACTCATGTACTTCCCACATGCAAAATACACTCATCTGTTCCCAAGGCCCCATAAAGTTCTCATCCCATTAGAGCATCTTCTCAAAAATTTAAGATCTCATATTCTAAACAGGCCCAAGCATGGTTGGAGATATTAAGGTCCAGTTTCTCACAATCTGAAGATCCGTGAATTAAAGAGACAAATTATTAGCCTCTCACACATCTAATGTTCAATGGTGGGACAGGCATAGGATTACTGCTATAGACATTCCTGTCCAAAAAGTAGGGAGAAGGGGGCCATATAGGAGTCACTGGTCCATAGCAATTCTAAAATCCATCAGGGAACATTTAAAAAATTACTTTAATAGGACTCAGTCCTACTTCTGCCTAGGAGTGAGTCTCCTCGCCTTTTGGATTTGCCCTCTGGCTCTTATTTCTACCCTTGAATCAACCTTTCTTTCTCATCAAAAGCAGCCTGTGTTTGTAACTGAGTGGTTTCCCAGTCTTCCAGTTTGTAGATATTTGAGGAGTTCAAAGGCCACTTTTCATTTTGAACTCTCTCTGGCCCTTTCAGTCCAAGCTGGTGGTGTTTCTGCCAAAGCAATTCTCTTAAAATCTTTGTGGGTCTCCTGCCTTAGTAGGTTTATTCCATTGGACAAAAGTCACAAATCTCTTCAAGGTAAGACTTTCTCTACCACAGGCTGCTGCTGAAACTGCTGAAAGGCAAAACCCTTAAAATACTCAGAAGTCCTGAACAGTTCATTGAGGCCGTAACAAAGGATTTTGCAGTTACTCTCTCGGCTTCATCTTTAGACCATGTTTTCCTGAGAGGGCCCTGGATTCAATCTTTGCCCAGAAGCTATTTCTTAATTTTAGCATCCTTTGCCATCTGGAGAGCTTGGAGATTTTCCAACCCAACAATTCCTGGTTCCTTTCTGTTTAATAGTCCTTCCTTTAGCTTATCTCTGTCCTGTTGCATTTCAGTATGAGCAGTAAGAAAAAAAAACAGTGCACCTTCAAACTTCAGCCATATTACTCAGTTCATTAGGTCCGTTTTATACTTTGCACATTCTGTAGATGACAGTGTTAATGAACTTTTTGCCACTGCATAACCTCTAGTTTCCAACAGTATTCTCCTCTGTTCCCTTGAAGCCTTTACAGCCAGCCTTCTCAAATATCACCAAGCTTTTGCTAACAGTTTCTTCAAAGCCGTCTATGCTTTCATTAACACTCCTCGAAGTCCTTCTAGCTTCTACCCACTGCCAAATCCACAGCTTTCCCACATGTTAGGTTTCTGTTATAGCAGCACCCCACTTCCACATTCCCAAATCTATTCATTATCTTTTGCCCCATAACAAATTACCCCAACACTTAGATGCTTAAAACAGCAATAACCATTTATTATTGCACCCATTTTCTGTGGGTCAGGAATTAGGGGATGACTTGGCTGGTAGTCCTGCCTCAGGGTCTCTCATGAAGTGGCAGCTCAAATCTCAGCTGGAGCTGCAGTCATTCGAAGGCTTTCCTGGGACCAGTGGATCCGGTTGCAAGGTGTCTCACTCACATGGCTGGCGAGTTATTCCTGGCTGTTGGCAAGAGGCCTTAGTTCCTTACCATGTGGACTGCTCCACAGGGCTGCTTGAGGTTCCTCACAACATGACAGCTGGCTTCTCTCAGAATGGATGAGAACCTGTTTTTCATGACCTAGACTTGGAAACCACACACCATCATTTCCGCAGTGATAGCCTGCTCCGCTTATCGTGGGATGAGAGGTGCAGCAGGACACCAATGCCAGAAAGGAAGACCACTGGCAGCTGTCTTGGAGGCTGTCTACAGCATGAAATATGTGAACAAAAGAACATAGAGTCACACAGACATGTATTCATGCCAAAAAAACACCCCAAAATGAAAAAGGACACACATACACAACACACACAAACACATATAGAGTAAAAGAATAAGAAAATGAAAAAATACGTAGTCTCAGCCAAGTATGAAAAATAGAACATTACCACTAACTTTAACTTTTAAGCCTTTGTTTCCCACATCTCATTCCTTTTCTGACATGGGAAGGAATTGAATTTTGAGGTAATATTATCTTAGCCTTCTTTATAGTTTTTTTGAGAGGTAATATCAAAATATTTAACAACTAGTACAACATGGGCACTGACCACTGGGATGAGGTGCTAAATGCTCACACAGCTACACCAGTATGCACTGGCTAATGTTATGCTTGTTGTTTGTATCTCTAAACAATATGTTGTTTAGTTTTGAATGTTTTTAAATTTTTGCTTTTTTCATTTACTATTATATTTCTGAAATTCATTTATGCTGAAGCATGTAGCTGTAGTTCATTTTCACAGCTGTTAGTGTTTTAACATGTAACAATACCTTGTTTTATTTACACTTTCTCCTGAGTATGGCCATTATGTACTTTCCAGTTTTTTTCCCTGCTGTTAAAATAATGCTGATATGAAATTGTCTATGCATTTCTCCTGGGATACTTGTGCAAGAATTGTTCTAGGTACATACCTAGCAGAGAAATGCCTAGATCTCAGAATATGTAAGGGTTCAATTTTAGAAGGTAATGACAAACTGCTTTTCAAAGTGGACATAGGAATTTATATTCTCACTAACATTTAAAGAGTTTTCTTTGCTCAACATCTTGGTATTGTTAACTTTAAATTTTGGGGGGTTTGAAGGGTATAAAATGGTATCTTCGGTTTTCTTTAATTTCTGTTTCTCCGTGAATAATGAGAATAATCATCTTTTTGTACTTTAGGTTTTGGTCATTCCTCTTTCTTCTTCTTTTTTGAATGTCAGTTCATGTCTTTTGCCTATTTTTCTATCGAGTTCTTCTCTCTCCTGCTCCTCCCCCACCTCTCAGACTATATATGGTTTATTGGCTCAGATAACTGACATTCCAATTCAATGACTCAGTGATGTTACTAATGACATCAAGGCCTGGTGTGGTCTGCCCTGTCTGCCTTCTCTGCAGTGTTTACTGCACTCAAAGGGCCTCCCTCAGGGTGCCCAAGTGGTGGCGGCAGTTCTGAGCCTCACATCCCTCTGCACCACACTGCCAGGAGCGGCAGAATATTATTTACTGTGGACATGTGAGAGAGTGGGCTCTTTGAAGCCAGGGATTATTGCCCGTCTGGTCAAGGGTGTGTTTTCTGTACGTAATACCCCTGGCACATTGTGGGCACCCGGGAAGCATATGCAGCTTTCCCAGGAGACTCTGCCAAACCTGCCACCTGCCTCACTGACCACAGGTGCAACCCATGCTGCTTCCTGAGCAATCATGTGGCCAGGGAACACCATGTGCGTTCACATGTAGGCTTTGATGAATTTGAGGGATATAACCACCCCAGAGCCCTTGAGACATTCAATACCCTTATTCCACAGAAGAGGGAGGAGGGTCACTGCAGAATCCATTACAAGGAGAGAACGACAATGTCCCCCAGGAAAAGTCTTGCATTCCGTTTACAACAGGCAAAGCAATGAGAACTTCTCCGGGATGACACCACCTACTGCATCTTCTCCTCTTTGTACTGTTTAGGCTACAGAGCTCTGACCCAGGTAGGAGCCTGGTGTGGGGGTGGCGCTGATGCTGGGTGAGGTGGGTGGCAGCAGGACAGAGGCAAGGTGGAGCAGTGGGCAGTGTTGCTTGACACTCTGCATAGTTCTCTGGACTGACCAGCATCTTCAGCAGAATGTTTTCGTGCTCCATCGAGCAGTTTCCATTTTTCAGCTCTTTACTCTTTGCAAGGATCCCCTTCCTCTCCAACTGTGAAACTCAAATATCTTTTCACCAGATCTACAGCTTGCCTCATGTAATGGTTTAGACTATTCACATTTAATGTGGTGAATGATTTGATTGGGTTTAAATCTATCATCTTGTTTTTGGTTTTCTATTTGTCCCATCTATTCATTGTCTCCTTTTCCCCTCCATTTCTTCTCTTCTTTTGGTTTAACTGAGTAATTTTTTTGTGATTGTATTTTATCTCCAATATTGCCTTATTAACAATACTCTTTATAGTGTCTGCTTTAGGGTTTACAATCTACATCTTCAACTTATAACAGGCTACCTTCAAATAATATAAAACTTTGTGCATAGTATAACAACTGTTATGGACTGAATGTTTGTGTCCCCCCCAAATTCATATATTGAAGCCCTGATGCCCAATGTGATGAGAGGTAATTAAGGTTAGATGAGGTCACAGAAATGGGGCCTTCATGCTGGCATGAGTGCCCTTATGAGAAGAGACACAGGGAGCTGTACTCTCTCACTCTCTGCATCTGCACGCACCGAGGAAAGGCCGTGTGAGCGCACAGCGAGAAGGCAGCCTTCTGCAAGCCCAAAAGAGAGCACTCACTAGAACCTGATCTCGGACTTCCAGCCTCCAGAACTGTAAGAAGATAAGTTTCTGTTTTTTAAGCCCCCGTCTGCGGTATTTTGTTATGGCAGCCTGAGCAGACTGAGCCAATAACCTTACAACTGTGTATCTTCATTTCTTCTCTCCTAGTCTTTGTGCTAGTGTATTCATTTTACTTCCAGATAGACTCCACAATGCATTATTTTTTGCTTTGAACATTCATTTATTTCTTAAAGAAATTTAAGAGCATAGAAATAATGTCATATTTGCTCACAGAGTGACAATCTCACGTGGTCTTCATTCTCTTTGAGTAAATCCACGTTTTCATCTGGTATCGTTTCCCATCTGCCTGAAGTTCTTCTTTTAACTTTTCCTACAAGGTTGTTGTGATGATGAGGCATTCTTGTAGCTTTTGTATGTCTGGAAAAAATATTCTGTATGTCTGAAAAAAGTTTCAATTTTGCCTTTGCTTTTCAAAGATGTTTTCCTTGCAGTTGAATTCTAGGTTGACAGTTTTTGTCTTGACAGTCCTTTGAGGATGTTGGTCTACTGTATTCTGGCTTACACAGTTTCTGCCAAGAAATTTGCTGCCACTTAAATCTTCACTCCTCTTTTTTCGGTCTGGCTGCTTTTAAGATTTTCTCTTTATTACTGATTCTAAGCAATTTGATTATAATATGCTGTGGTGTAGGGGGTGAGAGTTCATTGAGCTTTTTAGAACTGTGAGTTAATAGTTTCCATCAAATATGAAAAATTTCTGGCCATTATTTTCTAACAGACTCTTTTCTGTCCCTCACTAACCTCTGCTCTTTTTTGGGGAATCCAGTTATGTCCATTGGGTGGCTTGAAGTGGACCAACAACTAACTGGTGCTTTGTTCAATTTTTTAAAGTCTTTTTTCTTTCTGTGTTCCATTTTGGGTAGTTTCTATTGTTACATATTCGGGTTCACTAATCTTATTTCCTGCAGTGCCTAATCTGCTGTTAATTTCATCCAGTATCTTTTTTTAGTTGGTAATTTTATTGAGATAATTGTAGATTTGCATGCAGTTGTAAGAAATAATACTGATCATTTGTGCAGATTGCCCAAGTTTTCACCAACAGTAACACTTTTCAAAACTGTAGTATGATATCACAACCAGGACATTGACATATTATTCAGCTATCCCCAGTGTTACTGTACTCTGTGTGTGTGTGTGTGTGCGCGCACGCATTACGTTCTATACAATTTTATCACCTATGTAGGTTCATGTATTCACCACCAGAGTCAATATCCTAAACAGTTCTAACACTACAAGGATCCTTCATGCTGCCCTTTATAAGCACACCCGCCTCTCTCCTACCCCTCTAGCCCTGGTAACCACTAATCCATCCTCCATTTCTGAAATTTTGTTATTTCAAAATGTTATGTCAATGGAATCATACAGTAATCTTTTGGGACTGGCCTTTTCACTCACCATAATTCCCTGGAGATTCATCCAAGTTATTTGCCATTCAGTGTATTTTAATCTTAGACATTGTTATTTTTCATATCTAGAATTCTGAGTTTTTAAAATACCTCTCATATTTATTTTGTACATGCTTTCCTCTACCATCTTGAACATATGGCACATATTTATTGTAGCTGTTTTAATGTTCTTGCCTAGTGATTCTGTGTTATTTCTGTGTTTGTTTCTATTGACTGATTTTTATTTTCATGGTGGGTCATTTTTTAAACTGTATTTTTGCATCCTTGCTAATTTTTTATTGCATTAGAGACATTGTCAATTTTATATTCTTGGGTGCTGAATTTGACCATTCTGTATTCTTTGAAATGTTTTTGAGCCTTGTCCTGGGATGCAGTCAAATTCCTTAGAAACACTTTGATCCTTTGAAGCTTGATTTTAAGCTCTGGTAGGCAAAAACCAAACAGCCTTATTTGATGGGTAATTTGGCTCCCTATTGAGGTAACACCTTCTGTGTTAGGTTTTTCCACTCTAACTGGTGGATATGTGACCTATGCTTGGTTTTGTGTGAACCCTGGAGATTATTATGATTATTGTTACTTATTTGTTGTTCACTTCCACCATTCTAAATGAAATAAATACCAGCTGGTTATGGTGTATAATTCTTTTTATGCTTTGTTGAATTTGATTTGCTAATTTTTTTTCTCTTTTCACAACTAGTTGATTTTATTTTAATCATCACTGTTGGTGTACTCTCTAGGTATAAGATTTGGTCTCTACAAGGTTGACTACTTTTCCAGTCTCCTCTGGAAATGCAGGAGATCGTTCTAGGTCCCTGGGACTCTGGGACTACACATGGGGTATTACTTGAATTAGCAGAGTTCTCCAGGATCTCTTGTTTCTGATTCTGTTTCCTATTCAGCATGTGGTAACAAACAAATATTGTTGGCCTTATTTCTCTCTTATGCTTTCTTCAATGGGAGGCAGATGCTTCAGAGGATATTTTGCCTGTATATGCTTACAGGGATATTTTTTGCCCTCACGGTTGCCTTCTGCATCTAGTCACAGTCTCTGGACTGGCATTGATGGGGGTCATCTGCTCCTTCCTTTCTTGCATGCTGTGGTTGCTTGCTCCACACTTGTGGTTGGTTATTCCATGCCTGTAGTTGGTTGTTGCACACTTGTCGGTGGTTATTCCATGCTTGTGGTTGGTTATTCTGCTGCTAATATTTTGTTGAGGATTTTTGCATCTATGTTCATGAGAGATATTTGTCTATAGTTTTCCTTCCTTGTAATGTCTTTGGTATTGGTATTAAGGTAATGTTGGCCTCATAGAATGAGTTAAGAAGTATTTGGGCCCGGCCCAGTGGTGCAGCGGTTTAGTTCGCGCTTGGCAGCCTGGGGTTTGCAGGTTCGGAGCCCGGGCGCCCGCCGATGCACTGCTTGTCAGCCATGCCATGGTGGCGTCCCATATAGAGTAGAGGAAGATCGGCACGGATGTTAGCCCAGGGCCAGTCTTCCTCAGCAAAAAGAGGAGGAATGGCAATGGATGTTAACTCAGGGCTGGTCTTCCTCACACACACACAAAAACCGAAGTATTTATTCCCTCTGCTTCCATTTTCTGGAAGAGATTGTAGAGAACTGGTATAATTTCTTCCTTAAATATCTGGCAGAACTCACCAGTGGGCTTGGTGCTTTCTGTTTGAGAAAGCTCTGCCTGTGGGGGGGCCAGCCTGGTGTGGGGTAAGGAGGGTATCTACACAGGGATGTGAGCAGGGGAAGTGGCAGTGATGTAAGATTGGGGTCAGCATGGGAAACTGATCAAATAAGTAAATATTCTAAGGAAAGTGGGAGCCAGATTTCTTGCCACTAGAGAAGTGGAAAGGAAGCCCAGCGTGAGCACTATTGCTTGATTGGAATTGGAGATATCAGGGTTTTCCATATAGACAGCTAGATACCAACATAAATACAGATGTACATGTATGTGTGTGTGTGCACATACTTACATACATATATTCCCTAGCTCTGTGTACTGAGAGGGCTGGGAACACCAAATACCCCAATAGCAATGAGCACACTCAGTGCCCACACCTTGGTTTCTAAATACCATTTTCCACTAAAAAGTACCAGGGCACCTTGGAGAAGTGTCTGATTCCAGGTTTGGGACAGAGAAAGTACAAGATATGCCTGTAATCTCTTCTTGTGCCAGAAAGTAGAACAGTGCTCAAAGAATGAGAGAACCAGTTGCTTTTCAGAGGGATAAAACAACTTAGAAAGGCACATGAAATATGTGGAGTAGGTGTTAACAGGCAGTATTGATGGGAGGGGGGAATCTACTGCATTAAGAAGGGAAAAGTCCTCAGGATTGGTGAGCAGAAACAAAAAGAGCTATTTGAGAATACTCAAGAAGGACTATATAGGTCAGCCAGAGTTTGGGGTGGGGTGAGGTGGTGTGAGGTATCCGAAGGCAAGGACAGTAACCTGGCAGACTGTGGAGTGGTTTGCATTCTTGTGACCACAGAAGTGAGGTAAATCAAGAGCAGACACAACTGGAGTTTGACCCAGTGCAACACAGTGAGTGAGTCAGAGTCTACACTGAGCCTGTACACTCTGGTTGCCTGGCTATGGAGCCCTCTCATTGTTAATGGACTATAATGAGGCAAGCCACAGAAATTGAAGTAAACAATAATTATAAGCAGCGCCACGGTAGGTCTGGTTGCTCCACCAGGGGTAATGTCTGGGGAGGCATTCAGTAGTAATTTGTCCTTTAGGTGAAGGAGGAAGGGGGAAGGCTTTGGCTTATTGAAACTGTGTGCTTGAGACAACTGCTGAGTTCTGCTGATGTGTTCTTTGCAGGCTCTAATGAGCTACAGGGTTGCAAATACATTTGGTCCCACCTGTTCTAATCTCTGGCCTCACCATGAGGGAAGCCTGGTCTGAGATAAGGCCAAAGCGCACACTCCTGGGGCCCAGGTGAAGTTTCCTGGATTCAGAGTAATGCAGGCAGCCACTACTTACATTGTTCCCTTCCCTTTCATCACCCTGGAGGGCTGGGTCCAGCAGAGGGAAGAGTTGGCCCAAGGACATCCTCCTAAACAGTGGGAGCAGCTGTGAGTTATTTCACTTTCTTGGTCACATCATTTCCCTTGAAGTTCTGTGTATAGCCCAATACACACAGACTCTATCTGGAGCTCTAATTTGACATTTCCAGAAAGTCTCTGAACTCTGTGTTCTCCTATTGTGATATTTTGAGTCGGGCATTCCAATCACTTTGAGTAGGTAAAACTGCCTTTCTCAAGCAGGAAAATCTTCTCACTGTTTTTCCTAAATTAGAAAACTATCCCTCATTTATGGTATGGTAGGTGATCCCGCAAAGCAAAGCAATTTTCTACTAAACATTATTTGCCATTTTCTGTGAAAATTCTGACATGCCAGAATAAGCACTCTGAATTTATATTCAGAGATCATATTTTAACACCAAGCAAATTAACAGATCTACAGAAAACAGATTGGTGGTTGCTAGAGGGGATGGGGGTGCGGGAGGACGAAAGGGGAAAAGGGCCACATTTGTATGGTGATGGGTGGAAACTAGACTCCTGGTGGGGAACACAATGTCATCTATACAGAAGTTGAAATATAATGATGTACACCTGATATTTATACAATGTTATAAACCAATGTGACCTCAATTAAAAAAAATAAACATGACTAAATTTTTAAAAAAGATCTCTTGAATATTTGTCTCTTCTGTCAACCTGGCATATCATTTACTGACAGATTCTAAGCACACTCGGCAATCATTGTAATCTGTTTTCTCCGTTCGTAGACACCAGCACAGAGTGGTCAGGATTGTCTGCATACCCACATGCAGAATTGTTTAGATGCTAAGAGTGTTCACACACAGCCTCCTAGTAGACAGGGAGAAGATAGTTTTGAAAGCATTC
This sequence comes from Tapirus indicus, assembly GCA_031878705.1. Taxonomy (NCBI): domain Eukaryota; kingdom Metazoa; phylum Chordata; class Mammalia; order Perissodactyla; family Tapiridae; genus Tapirus; species Tapirus indicus. The sequence goes on from CM062917.1 coordinate 59,367,688, forward strand.
AAGAAGTTCTATTCCATTACACACACGCATACAAACACACACACACTACACCCTGTTAGAACTAATAAACAAATTCAGCACACTTGCAGGATACAAAATCAACATGCAGAAATCAGTTGTGTCTCTATACACTAACAGTGACAAAATTGAAAATGATGCTAAAAAAATAATTCCACTTACAATAGGATCAAATAAGAATAAAATACTTAGGAATTAATTTAACCAAGGAGGTGAAAGATTTGTACACTGAAAACTGCAAAACAGTGCTGAAAGAAATTAAAGAAGACATAGATAAATGGAAAGATATCCTGTGCTCATGGATTGGAAGACTTAATATTGTTAAGATGTCAATACGACCCAAAGTGATTTATATATCCAATACAATCCTATCAAAATCTCAATAATGTTCTTTGCAGAAATAGAAAAATCCATCCTAAAATTCATATGGAATCTCAAGGGATCCCAAATAAAGCTAAGGTCTCATACTTCCTGATTCAAAACTTACTACAAAGCTACAGTAATCAAAACAGTGTGGTACTAGATAAAGACAGATATATAGACCAATGAAATAGAATAGGGAGCCCAGAAATAAACCTTCACATATAGGGTCAAATGATTTTTGACAAGGGTGCCAAGACCATTCAACTGGGAAGAGACAGTCTTTTCAACAACAAGGAATCCCATATACTCTTGGTGGGAATGTAAATTGGCACAGCCTCTATAGAAAACAGTATGGATGTCCCTCAAGAAATTAAAAATAGAACTGCCATATGATCCAGCAATTCCACTTCTGGGTATTTATCCAGAGGAATGAAATCATTATCTTGAAAAGATATCTGCACTCCCATGTTCACTAAAGCATTATTCACAATAGCCAAGGTATGGAAACAACCTAAGTGTCCATCAACAGATGAATGAATAAAAAAATGTGGTATATATACAATGGAATATTATTCCATTAAAAAAGAAGGAAATTTTTATTTCCTTAAAAAAAAGGAAGGAAATCCCGCCATTTGCAACAACATGGATGAACCTGGAGGGCATTATGCTAAGTGAAATAAGCCAGACAGAGAAAGACAAATACTGTATGGATCACTTATACATGGAATCTTAAAAAAAAAAAGTCAAACTCCAGAAACAGAGAGTAGAATGGTGATTGCCAGGGTTGGGCTGGTGGGGGGAGGATGGGGAGAGGTTGGTAAAAGGTACAAACTTTCAGCTATAAAAGGTGAATAAGGTCGGAGGATCTAACAGAGGGTAGACATGGTGACTACAGTTGATAACACTGTATTGTATAACTGAAATTTGCTAAGAGAGTAGAACTTAGAATTCTTACCAAAAAAAAAGTAAATATGTGAGGTGATGGATGTGTTAATTAATTCAATGGTGGAAATCCTTTCATAATGTATACATATATCAAATCATCACATTGTACACTTTAAATACCTTATAATTTTGTCAATTATACCTCAGTAAAGATTAGAAAATTAAAAATAAAAAGCAAAGAAATTCTGTAATATGCTACAACCTGGATGAACCTCAAGGCCACTATCCTAAGTGAAATAGCCAGTCACAAAAGGACAACTACTGCATGATTCCACTTACAGGAGGTCCCTAGAGGAGTCAAATTCATAGAGACAGAAAGTAGAATGGTGGTTGCCAGGGGCTGAGGGGTGGAGAATGGGGAGTTGTTGTTTAATGGGGTCAGAGTTTAGTTTTGCAAGATGAGAGTTCTGAAGATGGGTGGTGGTAATGGTTGCACAACAATGGGAATGTACTTAATGCCATTGAATTCTACCCTTAAGAAGGGTTAAGATGATAACTTTTATGTGTATTTCATCACAATTAAAAATAAAATAAAATATAAAAGTTATATTTCTCTTAAACTAGAGTTCCTCAATATGATTTTGTCTGTGGTTGTGTTAATAATAAAACCAATAAACAGTAACACAACACAATATGCTCCTGTAACCCTTAGATTGAGGAGACCAAAGCCAGTCAGCTGATCTTTCTGCATTTCTGCTCATTGGAAGCTACAGGGAGCAGATTTTGATTCAATGCCATCATTAATATACCAAAAAAAAAAAAAGAGCCAAAATCAAACACTGAAAATTAATAGTAAAAAGGATAAGATATACCAAAACAAGGCAAATAAAAGCAAGTCACTTTAAAATCGTAGAGTTTAAAAAGTACAGTGGCAGGGGACTAGGAGTAAGGGATAAACCCACAATGTTCTCATAGCACCTGGCCTGAGTCTCCAGGAATGAGGGATACCTAGACGGATTCCTGCCACAGGAGCATGTTTCTTTGTAGCCCTTGATATGAGACCCAGAGCTGCTTCCTCCATGGAACCAGGATACTAACTGAACAATCATAAAGATAATAGCCATGGGCACCATTTCTTGAACTTTGCTGTGCCAGGAGCATCCTGGACCCTCACGTGTATCACTTATCCAGTCCTCACTACAGCTCAGTGCCTCACAGCATGGCTGGCACAGAGCAGCTCTCAAAAAATAGGTTAAATGGTTTAACAATGCCATGAGGTAAATGGTATTATTATTGTCACCAACTTATGGACAAGAACTCTGGGCTCAGAGAGGTTAAGTAAATGTCAAGGTCACCCAGTAGTGGAGCCACTGTTCTAGCCCCCAGATCCAGCTATGTCTTTCTAAGGCTCCCACAGCCAAACGCTGCCTTTTCTTTCCCTTAGAATACTCAGAGGGATCCTGTAAGGATGTAAATCAAATCAAGTTAGTCCCCTGCCCTCAGTCTGCAAGACTTCCCATTCCACTTGCCATAAATCAAATGAAAAGTTCTCTCCCTGGCTAGGAGGCCCTGTGTATGATATGCAGGCATCTGGCTTCCTCCCGAGCTCCAGCCAGTGACTGTCCCCACAACTGCCAGACGCCACCCTCCAGCTCCACCCAGCAGTCGCCTCTCAGGCCTTTGCACTTTCACATGATCTGCCTGCAGTCCTCCTCCTCCAGAGGTCCACCTGGCTCATGCCTCCACTTAGTCCAGGACTCTATTCAAACATCACCTCTTCCAAGAGGCCTTTCCTGCCCACTTAATCTAAAGAGGCATCATAAACACTCTCTATGCCCTCATCCTGCTTTATTCACCCCCAAATCATGTTATCTAATAACTTGTTTGTTGGGTATTTCCCCCTTCCAGAATAGAAGCTCCACGAGTTCAGATACTTTTCATATTTTGGTCATTACATCCCCAGAGCCTAATATTCAGTAAGTGTTTGCTGAGCAAATGAATAAATAAATGAATGAATGAACGGATGAGTGAATGACAAGCCCACTCATCCCACCATTCAAATATATTTTTTAAAGATTTGCTCTGAGCTAACATCTGTTGCCAATCTTCCTCTTTCTTTTTTTCCCTCCCTAAAGCCCCAGTACATAGTTGTAAATCTAATTGTAAGTCCTAGTTCTTCTACGTGAGCCACTGCCACAGCATGGCTACTGACAGATGGGTGGTGTGGTTCCACACTCAGGAACCGAACCCAGGCCACCGAAGCAGAGCATGCCAAACTTTAACTGCTAGGCCATCAGGGCTGGCCCCCACTATTCAGTTTTGAGGACAGTAGTTGACTCCACTCCAGGTGAACTTCTTATAGCCACAGAGCTTGTACAACTTGTCCTTTGAGCACAGAAAATCATGTCATAACACAGACTTATTGAGTATGGAGTCCTCTCCTCTGCACACATATATACCATATCATACCATATACCATACCATATTCCATATACTATATACCATATCATATCATGCCATCCCACATACATCTCATTTTGTACACATCACAGAGCCTGCTCCTGTACTTGTGCCGTGCCCATGCCCTTGGCCTTCCTTTCTCAGCCCCCTTTGCTCCTTAACAGCCCAGATTCCCAGTCTTTACACCCTTGGATAGGTGCTAGCTGAATCTCTGCAGACCAGCTAATGGGGCCATTCCAAGGGAAGAAGTTCTTTAGTTCGGGAACTCAGCAGATGTCTCAGGGAAAAGGACAGGGGATAAGGGAGGGGGGGTTCACGGAATGTAGGTCTCCCTCCTTCCCCTCATATCTTCTCTGAACTCAGGATTACTCTAAAAATAAAATAACTTCCTCATTTGCAATGGTTTTGCTTTTTGGCTAAGTATAAGAAAGAACATACCACGTACTACTCAGAATTCTCTAAGTGGAATGGGCTACCAGAGAGAGCTGGGGGGTGTCTCTGCCATGGGAAGCCAGGCAGGACCACCTGGGCATGATACCATAGGTAGGTTGGAGTAGATGAGCTCTAAGGGTGCTAATATTGACAAAATTTTCTAGTGTTTGCTCTGTTTAATCTACTGCAGCTGCTCTTCTATAGGCTACTACCTGTTAAGTGCTTACTGTGCACCGGGCATACATCATCGTCTCATAACAACCTTATGAAGTACTGGATCTTCTTCCTCTCCCCTGTATCAGTTAGCTTTTGCTGCATAACAAATCATTCCAAATCTTAGTAGCTTAAAACAATCACCATTTATTTGTTTGCAATTCTGAGGATTAACATTTTGAGCTAAGCTCAGTTGAGACAGGTGGTCTCTCTGCTCCATGTGATGGCAGCTGTGCGTACGTTGTATTTGTGAAATTATGTTGCAAAGGGGTTTTGACATGAATGGGAAGAATTTATGACCATGTGTGCAATCTACCATGCTGCCTGTTCAGTATGATGGCACATCTACAAGAAACGTAAGTCCAACTGCCAAAAAGAGACATTAACTTGCACCACACACAGCAGCAACATGTCCTAGAAATCCTTCTTATCCATCCAAATCCCTCAAGTCCCAAACTTCAAGGCAACTTTCAGAGCCTTGTTTCTCTCTTACCCACAGAATTCCAGTCCGTGCTGACTCTCTTCAATTCCTCCTGTCTCCTCCACACCTCCAACCTTCCTCCTGCCGTCCAGATCTTTTTTCTATCTTTTCTCTTCTTTCCCATTGATAGCTCCCGTCTGCTCATGAGCCTACCTGGCACCATAAATAAGCTGGGTGGAGAAGTGCAAACACAAAATCCCTAAGAGGAGTCAGGAAGGGTGAAAGACTGTGCATACTGGTTTGTCACCTACAGTGAGGATAGTAAGGCCTAGCAAGACCATCCTCTTTCATGATGTCAACTTTCAGGCTCAGAGTCGTACTGAGACGGAAGGAGAATGAAGCCACTTCTTAGAGCTCTGTGTTGAGCAGCCCAGGGCCACTGCTGTTTCTCAGGCCTGTATACTGTTACTGAAGGCTGTTTAAATACTTCCTCTGCCCTCTTGGATTGTAATTACCAAGGTAAAGTTCACTTACTGTGGTACTTAAGTATCTCAGCTTCTGATATTCAAATGCTATGGAATATAGTTTAAAAAATAGAAGATGATTATGACTACTAACGACCGGATCCCTATGGGCCAGTCTCTATAGCAGGGGCTTCGTGTTTGACATTTTAATTTGTTTTTTCTTCCCAAACATCCTATAAGGGAGACATTATTATCTCCATTTTCTACATGAGAGACCTGATGCTCGGAGAGTTCTAAGTCTCTGCGGGACTGGGGTCCTCTTGGCTCACAGTCCACTCTCCTGACCCTGGCTGAGATCTGGCTTCTTTGGAGAGAATATGTTCTTGCTGGTTGACTGATGCTTGAGAGGACTTTTCAGAGCCTTTAGGTACCTGCCGAAAAGGCTGGATGGGATCATCAAGGGAGCTCCAGGCTTCGCAGCAGAACAGGAAATAAGGAATCCCAGTGCTCAACAGATTTTCACTTTGATGCAGAGTAGTAATTCTCAGCACGTAGTCCTTTGATTGCTGATACCCTCTAGTAGTCTGCCAATTACTTCACGGGCAGCTTCGCAGTTTTAGAGAATAAAATAGAAGAAAGAATTGGTTTATATACATTCAAATTTTGAATGTAAAGTTAATTATAATTTTCAAAGAAATTCCACATATTCTAAAAAATTACTTGGCTACAAGGACTGTTGGTCAGGTCATCTCGGCTATCAGTTTATGGCTTGTCTTTGCTGATAGGGTCTGATGTTATTTTGGTCATTTCTGTTCATTGAATTGGCACCTTCTGTTCTTTCAGTTGTGATCTTACATCTACAACTCACAATGGAGCAATGGTTAAAAAGTGGCTCATCAAGTATAAAACTAGTATTGAAAATAATAAGCTACTACTACCCAGAATAATGTTGCAAAAACAAATTTTGAGCATGACTTCAGTGAGAATGTGAAATGTGAATTTGTACGGGCTAGAACAAGAGAATCTCTACCTGTGATGATTTTGCTTAGGAGGCCAACGCTGGAAAGTGCAAATGGGCAGTGTGCTGTCTGTTGTCAACTCTGCCCAGGAAAAGCATGAAACCCCTGAAGCTGTCACATCATTTTTAAGGCCCTGTGATCCCTTTGGTAAAGTTAATGAGTTCTAGAGAAAGCTCAAATAAATGACTTCCAGTAAAAAAAAAATTCTGTTGTTTATGTAGAGAAAAAAGACTAAAACTATGGGAACCACAAAGTTGCATTCCCCATAGCAAAAGCAGGTGCGAACCACAGGATTCCTGAGAAGTTTGGGGAAAGTAGTGCTAAAATTAGTGACAAATGTTATATTCAGAGGAGAAAGAAAAACTACTTGGAAAATCCCTTTGTCAAAGGATGCCATAGAGGGTAACACAGTGTCCCTCTATGAAGCAATTGCTATTCCACATCCCTACTGGAAGATCCTGCACTTGACAGTTGGACAAACCATTTAAGAGCAGAGGCTAAATCAGCTCTTGGCTATACAGACATGATACTTCCACAAGGGACAACTATTTGATGGTGTTTTACTCTGTTTATCTCTAAAACTCACGCAGCAAGAGCAGATATCTTTATTTAGGAAACTATTGTAATGTGAGTCACGGTACAGACTGGAGAATATGCACCAAGATCTTGACTGACGGCACACTACTGGGCTCTGCTCTATGGGTAGGGGCAGTGGGCAGCGGGCAGCGGGCAGAGCCCTCCCATGCGGATGAGCCCAGTCCCTGGGAGCAGTTGGAGTCAACAGTCCACCCCATTGCTATTCCTCAGGGAGTACCTTCAAATCTCAGGCACTGAAACAAACAAGTGTCTCTTCTTCCTCACCTATATGGACTCAGCTGCCTATAAAAAAAGAGGAATGAGGTTTTCAAAAAAGTTTCTTGGTAAACTGATAATCTCAGTAAGGCCAGTTCTAGGATTTCAAGCAGTTTACTCAAGTGACATAGCTAGGTAACATACACAGATTCTTAACTGTTCTGAACCGACCACTTTAGAGCTGGATAGAGTGACTTCTAATGTGGAGGGTAACAAAGAAGGCTCTTTAAGACTAAAATATATTATAAATGACTTGGTCAAAGAGCATTTTGATATGCTGATATTTAATGTTGTTCTTCAATTGTAGGAGAAAAAATTAAAGGTTTATGGCTGAGTGGATTTAAAAACCACATCCAAATACTGTAACAGTATATGAAGAAATAATTCTCAGAGAAAGTCCACTGAATACTAGTAAAATGAATGAAAAAAAAAGACCCCATCCAAGTGTGATGAGTTCAAGGATTTTAGGGCTGATCAAGGAAAAGACAGAACCATGAGAGAGAGTGACATCAAAAATTGTAATATAATTTAATCAAATTTGGTTAGTATAATTTTAACCAAAAAGTGTAGGATAATGAGAGGATGAGGAGAGGAGAAGTAAAGCAGAGAAGGTGTTAGAACACTAAACCCTCATTTCTACGACTGAGAGTTAATAGTTACTGTCTACAGCAGATGAGTCCAGAAACACTAAATAATAGATCCATCTCCCTCTCCCTTTCTCTCTCTCTCCCTCTCTCATCCCCCTTGCCTCCATTTCTCCCTCTTTCTTTGATTATTTGTCACTATGAGTATTTGTTCCATTAATTAAGAATAATAAAAAAATTTTTTGGAAGATTGACCTGTGCTAACATCTGTTGCCAATCTTCCTCTTTTTTTTTTCTCCCCAAAGCCCAAGTACATAGTTGTGTATCATAGTTGTAGAGCTGTACCTCTTCTATATGGGACACAGCATGGCTTGACAAACAGTGAGTAGGTCTGAGCCCAGGATCCAAACGGGCGAACCCCGGGCTGCCAAAGTGGAGCACACGAACTTAACCGCTGCCACCGGCCGGCCCCCTCCTGATTTTTTAAAACTAGAATCACCCTTTTAGTTCGGCATCAGTTCTCAAAATATTAAAGACCTCAGCAATTCATCCTGGCCTATAAATAAATCTAAAACAATAAAAACTTCAGGTCACATTGACAGTAGGTTGCAAAATTGTCACTGGCACTGGCCTGCTCAGTGCAGTGACATGGAGAAAGAGAGGGGACGGGGAGCTGCAGCCAAAAGGAGGGGCATAGTTGATGCCTTCATTCTGGTTCAGGCGAGAGCTCATAACTGGTTTGTAGTAATTGTTTTTACTTTCCCAGAGCACAGCTTCCTAATTTTTACTGGGCCTTGAGCCCACTGCCCTCTGCTAATAAAGGCTGTATATGGGCCTTTCAGAGTCAGAGTGCTTCAATAGTATACTGTTCATATTTTGACCTTTAGCTACTCAATACAGATATCAATAGATTTTTCTCTATTTTGGAATTAACATGAATGTTGACAAAAGTTTCCTTCATTGTATTTCCAAAAACTGTTTTGGATTGCTGAAAACACATTCACTACAGAAACTGTTGGAAGCTAGGGGCATTATTTGTTCACAACTTATCTTATAAGATCATCTTATGATCATATTTTTAACTTATTTCTACTATAGAAATAAAAACACTTAGGGATTTACATCAGCTTATGTCTATGCTTAAAACAATAAAAGGCTTGGAGTTGTGGGCAGGGGGAAGGGAGAACAGTTTTCCAAGCAAAGGGATTAGCATGTGCAAAGGTTCAGAGGCAAGAGCGGAAGGAAAAAGATGAGTCTGGAGAAGATAATAGGGGCCCAGTCCCGAAGGGCTCGAAAACCCAGGACATTAACCTGTGAAGCCACAGGAAGAATTTAATAAGTCAATATACACGTAGAACAGCCCAGAGTGAGGCCGAGGGCAGGATAGATGAGCAGTTGCGTTTACCGACAGGAAGGATCTGCAGAGTCCCGCACACTCACGTGCCCTCCTGGGTGAGACCCCGCCTTTCTTCCTTGCAGGATCAGAAGCCTGAATTTATCTGAACACCAAGTACAGATGCACTCTCAAGGACAGGCTCAAGTTAACTGTGTATAAAACCAAATACAGACTGATGTATAAAACCAAAATGCTGTTTATTCACTAGCATAGGAACAGAGCCGGGACCTAATACCTGCAGCTGTTGTGCGTGGGCTGGACTCTCCCGTGGGCGCACCTGCAGAGGGAACCGAATGAGAATGGGGAGGTGCTGTGAGCAGGGGTCCGGAGGAGCTCCGTGCACGCCTGCGGGAGAGAAGGGGCAGCCCGTGGCCAAGACGCCCTCTCCCACAGACAGCGGGCGGCTCTTCACGTCACCACTCTGCTCTCCTTGCTAACTTTACGACTTTTCTTCTGACATAGTCACCCTCTAGAGCTGTGCTGTCCAATACGGTATCCACAGCCACATGTGGCTACTGAGCACTTGAAACGTGCTTAGTTTGAATTGAGATGCACCGTGAGTATAAAAGACCGGATTTCAGACTTTGTAGGAAAAATCAAATGTGAAATGGTCACTAATTTTTATGCTGATGGCACATTGAAGTGATGCTATTTTGAATATATTGGGTTAAAGAAAATATATTATTAAAATAGATTTCACTCGTTCTACTTTTCTTAAAGTGGCTACTGGAAGATTGAAAATTACACCTGTGGTTTGCCTTCTATTTCTATTGGACAGTGCAGATCTGGATGCATTATTGCATACAGGTGGGCAACACTCAAGTTTTGCTGTCTCTCTAAGATGCATGTATCTGTCCTGGCTCGCTATGTGTTGTTTTTAAAGGTTTCATTCAGAGGGTGTTCAAGATCGCATTCCCAGAAGCAGACTCCCAGAGAAGGATTCACGGCAGGTGATGTCTTAGAGACAGGCTTGGGGGAGACAGTAAGGGAGCAGGAGGAGCAGGACAGTCAGGCAAGGCATAAGCTCAGGGCAAGCAGAGAGTCAGCCCCACGCCCAGGGAGTTACTCCCAGCCTTGCTCCCAACCCCCCTACCTGCTGGCCGGTGGTCAAGAGCTGTGCAAGGAGGGGGTGGCGTAAATTCCCAGGCTCTCTGGGATCAGCCCAAGGCAGTTTGGTGGAGTGACACACCCTGGGTTTTAGGAGCAAAGCACCATAAAGGAGGGGATGGGCATAAACAGAAAAGAGACAGCTGGGTCCGCATGGAGCACTGACTTTGATGCCGGCCCTGATATCAGTTTCCCTACGTTAAACCCAGAATATATGGGGTTAAAACCAAAAGCACTCATCTCCTTTCCCTGCTTCTCTAAGTTACATTCACGTGTAAATATCTTTTTTTTTTTTAATCTTTGTATCCCTGAACTTCACAAGGCAGATAGAGGTTACAAATTGTGAAAAGCCCAGGTGGCCTCAAGCTGGGCTCACACTGAAGTTTTGGCTAATCACCAGTTCTTGAGGTTGTTACAGGGAAACTGATATCCAGAGGATGTCAAGAAGCTAAAGCTTCCTAGACCTCAACTCTTTGGCTTCCTGGCACCAGAATCCACCATCCACCACAGAGACAGACAACCAAGGACAGCCACCTGTGATTCCCTTATCTCATCATCCCCCTCCCTGCCAGCAGCCTCACAAGGCCTAACACAGTCTGGTGGGAAAGTACCGATCAGCAAGGCTAACAGCTCCCCCTCCCTACAAGCAGTGGCATTCTTCGCAACCTTTAAAATCCCTTGCCTCCCATCTCTCAGGGAGACAGGACAAATTTGAGGGCTCACTCTCGTCTCCTGGCTGATGTCAACCAAAATAAAAACTCTTTTCTTGCCATAAGTCTGGCGCTCCAGTTTTCATTTGGCCCCTCTTGTGTGGGGGGTAAAAAACCTGGTTATGTGTCTAGTAACAGCTTCGCCCCCGTGACAATGGGAACCGCCAGGCACCCTCTGTTTCTTAAGGAAAAGTGGGTCTGCAGCCTCAGAGTCTGCACAATACACACCACGGAGTGGGAGAGTGGTTGCTTGTGGTGAGCTGTGGATTGTTATTCCGTGGCTGTCTTCCTCTGTTTGTCAGGCCCCATGCCTGTCATACTAACATCTGATAGACTCAAAAAGCCTATCATCATATTATTGCATGCTCAGCACCTATTGACAAGCCTAGTATTTCTTAAATCCACCAATTTTATTTAAATACCAGAGTGACCATCAAGTCTGGAAACATAGGTGTGACAGACAGAATAATGCCCGCCCTCAAAGATGCCCACGTTCTAATATCCAGAACCTGAGACATGTGACCTTCCATGGCAAAAGGGACTTCACAGATATGATTACTTTAAGGATCTTGAGATGGGGAGATTATCCTGTCTAATCTTAGAGAGATTACACATTATTTAGGGAATGAAACACAAAACCCCATAGAAGTGCAATAGATGTGGGGAATGAAATAATTTTGAATAAGGTAAGAAATGCAAAATATTACACATTTGTTTTAGATAAAAACCTGTATGGTGTGATGTAGAGCAGATAATTATTGATTTCTGGATTTCCAAGATGCAAATACTCTGTATACGAACATTTTGTGTGATTTTACCCAACAGATGACATAGCTGATGAGGATTTATGCATATTCTAAAAAGACTAATACCGAAATCAAATTTAGACAGAAGTATTTGACAGGCCATGAATATACCTGGAAAATAGAATAGACTGCAACAGCAGAACCACAAAAAAATTCTAGGGCATTCTATATTCCTTGTTTTGCAGATTTTCAAATATGTCAGTGAACGTTGCAGCAAAAACTTTTGACAACACTTAATGTTTGTTAATATCTGAGAACTATACAACTACTTTGCTGCTTCGTAAACGTTGGATCTATTAAGAACACATTTGCCAAGCGTAAATTTGAAACCATTGTTAAATCTACAATGAGAAGGCAGGTGGATGCCATCAGGCGTCAGATTAACCCACTTAGAAATTGTTGAAAATATAAAGATACACATTGTAGAATGCAAGCCAAAGTTATACTTTAAATAGCTACTTCTCAACTGTATTTTCTCAGTACTAATTTGGAATCATGTTTAAAGTAAAATTAATGTTACAAGCAAAGTGATGCAGTAAGAAAAATTTAATGTACTAATGCCCGTGAAAGCATCAAAGGGATTAAGAAATTGTTTGAAGAAAAATGTAGTGAAATTTATGTTTTTTAAATGCTATTTAGGCAAAACAAATTGCAGTTTTCTGACACTGAAATCAAATTTTCAAATGTAGAATATACTAGAAAAAGAAGAATACTCATTTTGACTACAGATCCTATCATTTATGACCCAAAACTAAATTTCAAAATTAATTTTTCCTCTTCCTATATTAGACACAATATCCTTAAAAGAAAGTTTTATAGTATTGAAAAAATATCATACCCTTTTCATTGTTTGGAAGACCATAATTTGAAGAATGTAATAAACATAAATTCCTACAACTATGTTAAATTTATGGTTGAAACTGACTCATAAACATGGCAAGGAAAGTTAAATTAATGGATATCAACATGGAGAACTATTGAACTTGGGTGATTGTCTAATACCTAATATGACCTGTTGAAGAACTGCTATGTATTTGCAGCAATAATTTACCAGACACATTTCTGAGTATTTTTGAATCTCCCAAGATATATTTAATTTTGCCATTTTCAGTCACCTGTGGAAAATATAGCTTCTCAAAATTAAATTGAAAAATAATTACTCAAAATCCACAATGTCACTAGAAAATCTAATGATCATTTCTAGAAAATGGTATGCTAGAACAATTAGCCATTGGAATTGCCAAAGAGATTGTCATACCCATGAAAATCCTAATTATAGCCTGATGACTCGGTGTACTCAATTATTGTTATTGATCATTTAGATTTTATGGTTTTTTATGTTCGTTTATTTTTTGTATGATTTTGAAATAATTGCTTGTATTTTTACTTATGAAATAAATATGTAATATATGTAAATATGAAATATGTAAAATATTAAGGGGTTTTACCTGAGGAAGGGATATCTTTTCCATGGGCACCATTTGGGTTAGCATAGCCTGGGCTGGGAAGCTGCCTGAACACCATGTGAATTCTCCTTGTCTTTAAGTCACAGCTCAGACTATGCAGAGGTAGGGGCCCGTTGGGAGTTGTACCCAGATGTCATTAACCAGTGAGAGGCAAGGTAGGGCCTGGCCAGCAAAAAGAGGTGGTTGATGCTTCCAGGAAGTATCACATAGGCCAGAAGAATGGTCGAGTTCTTCACCGTGCATTTCTGCATCAGAGTCCTCAGGAGATCCAAGACCCCCTCTGCAAAGAAGCCACTATTAGCCCCTCCAATAACTCAGACACTGTCTCAGGAGGAGAAACTGAAGTGGGGAGGTCCTTGGAGACTAGACGTAGAACAACCGAACACTTCCAAAGTTGACTGGATGGAACTGAATAAAGTTTGTCTCCCTCCCCTTCACAGAAAGTCCAGATCAGTGAAAACAAAATATATAAACTGCATTCTTATTGTGAACACCCAAGTCGCGGTTTGAACACACGTCAACTTCTCTACAATTCCACGAGAAGAGAAACTTCACTTTTTCAGAAATAGCCTAGAGGGGGGTCCTCCTAAGATTGACCACAGTCCACCCTCAGGGCCGTAATCAGAAAATCTGGCTGATTCTTGTGTGGTTCTTCTGACACAAAACTCAGGAGCTCACTAAGGCTTTCCTCTGTTAGCCAAAATGGGAAAGTAAAAAAAAGTAATGACAGAAAATTTGATTAAAAATGGGTTAAATAAGGGGGCCAGCCCAGTGGCGTAGCGGTTAAGTTCACGTGCTCTGCTTCGGAGGCCCAGGGTTCGCAGGTTTGGATCCCAGGTGCAGACGGATGCACTGCCTGTCAGCCATGCTGTGGTGGTGTCCCATATAAAAAATAGAGGAAGATGGGCACGGATGTTAGCCCAGGGCGAATCTTCCTCAGCAAAAAGAGGAGGATTGGCAATGGATGTTAGCTCAGGGCTGGTCTTCCTCACACACACACAAAAATAGATAAAATGATATATTCTTGTGCAGTTCTTTGTTATTCTATTGACCATTAGAAACTGAGTCAGAAGTTCCATATTTTGATTCTTTCTTAATGTATTTTAAAAACATTTGTCTAAACATTTATTCAGAAATAAGGAGTTAATTTATATACATATGCAGACATTCTGTTCCTTCTGAAATGTCACTAAGACGATAATAAAGGGTTGGGTTTTTTTCTAAGAAATAATCCTTCAAGGATGAAAAAAAAGACAACAAAAGTTGGATGCTAGAAGTGGATGGAAGAGTGATAAATGACTCAGAAAATCCAAGGCAATTGAATCTTAAGCCAGTGGCGGAGAAAACTGAGAAGCAACATGATATACACCGAAGAGTCCTCCAAAGGATTCAGGAATTGCAGCATAAGTAAGGGATAAATGAGGAGAATTGGCTGTATGTTTACTAAAAAAAAATTCCCAACCCCCTTGCTAATTCTATGTGGTGGAAACTCCCCCTCTTCCATCCCAACAGAGGACAGGAGATTTATTCTCTAGGCAGTTAAGACAGAGGCTCTCCGGAACAGAATAATGTGTCCAGAAAAAGAGACATGTATATTTGAATTTATGACAGAGGGAGCATTGGAGTACAAGTTCACTTTTGCCCATCCGATCAGCGTGTAGTGGTATTTCTTTGTGGTTTTAATTTGCATTTCACTGGTCATCAAGGAGGTTGAGCACCTTTTCGTAAGACCCTTGACGTTTGGAATACCTCTTTTGCAAATGTTCAAGTCTTTTGCCCATTTTTCTATTGGGTAGTCTGTCTTTTTCTTATTGATTTACAACAGTTCTTTAGATATTTTGGATGCACAGAAATTCTTCATTTTAACTGTAGTCAAAGTATTGATCTTTTTTTGTATGCATAGAGACTTTTGTGTTTTATATGAGAAATCTTTCCTTTCTGAGGTCGTAAAGATTTTCTCCCAAATGAACTTGCAAAGCCATTTATAATTTTGTCTTTCCATTTAAGTCTCTAATCCATCTGGACTTTATTTTGATGGATGGTGTAAGGTGGGGTCTAATTTCATGTTATGGCCAAATGGATGCCCAATTGTTCTAGGTCTGTTTTTGGAAAACACTGTCCTTCTCTCACTGTCCTATGGTGCACCTCTGTCATAAATCAAATGTCCATATGTATGTTTCTCGGATCTTCTTTCTGTCCTATTTGTTTGTCTATCCCTGTACCAGTACTACACAATTTTAATTACTTTTATTTTATAATAATAAATTTGGGATTTGTGCAGGTCTTGACTAATTTTAACAAACCTGAGTTTTCCTGGGTATTTTGCATTCATCAAGTTTCTTTGACAGCCCTACCCACTCTCCCCATGGCCGTTTCAAGCCCAGTAACCTAATCCTTGTCCAGTTATTTGTGTTGCAAACTTCCTAAGCTAATGTGGTCATATGGGACCCTTGGTTGCTTTTTAGTAAATAATGATAGCCACCAAAAAGGTTGAGGTGGGTGAAGGTTAGCTACGACATTGCTGCTAGATTATAATGAAACCATGTCTCAAAAGAGATTCTGTCACACATATAAATATTGAATAAACACTTAGTAGTAAGAAGGCACAAAGCGGTTCAAAAAACCTCTTCCGTAAGCTCTATAAAATCCCAAGTCAACTACCATCCCACAGGAAAAAGTTTACTTGAGGCAGACACTACACTTTTTCAGCAGCAGGAATCTGTTACCCTGATGGTAGGTATTAGGCAGCCAAATTTTCTGCTAACTAACAGGAGGTCATTGCACAAGACTGTTTATGGATCAAGTCCTAGATCTCATCTCTAAGTATACAGGTCATAGACCTTCCTAGTTCTTATACCTTGTTCACACAAGGATAAGGTGTCTGTACAATATTTTAGCCCATCTGTACATCTTGAAGACTTTTAATTTCTCTGATTCACATGGAGTCCAAGTCTTGGCTCCCAATCAGCCAGCCAAGCATTTGCCACTGCCCAGAAATCTATATATACCCATACCTCTGACAACTTCTCCACACAAGTGAACAACGAAGAATATTGCTTGCAGCTTTGCCCACTGGG
Source organism: Tapirus indicus (assembly GCA_031878705.1). Classification (NCBI taxonomy): domain Eukaryota; kingdom Metazoa; phylum Chordata; class Mammalia; order Perissodactyla; family Tapiridae; genus Tapirus; species Tapirus indicus. The sequence continues at coordinate 59,383,961 of CM062917.1, forward strand.
AGGATTTTCTGTCACCACTATCCTTAAGGCCATTCCTGAGCAGGCCTGTAGTGGAGCAGCAGTCCATTTCTGGCTAGCATCAAGGTATCATGATAACCTACCTGTAGACCAGACCTGAATTATTTCCTCCTCTACCAGCTCAGAATAGGAACCCCTCCTCCCACTCCTCCTGCCCCCTTAGGACACATATTTGAGTTGAAGCACAGGCATCGTTGTCACAGAGATGGTTACCTTGAGATTCTGGGCCACCTGTTTATGTAATATTTGAATCTTCTGTGCCTACTTGGGCTGATCTTGAATGTACCATTATCTTCTGAGCTCATGGTGGGGTAGATCTGATAACACCAGCTCATGATGGTCAGCTCTGGTCACACAGGCATTTGGTGTTTCTGGTTAGGAAGTCAGTCTCTACTAAGGCCTGGAGCCATACCAGGAGTTGTTTTTCAAAATGGCAAGTGGTTCTCTGCTGCAGAATGGCATTAGTTCATAGGGACTTACCATACAACCTCCTTATTTTCTGTGGATACCTCCAATAGCATCAGTCTGCTGGGTAATATGGTCTGATGGAAGGGTGGCCTGGACCTGCTGCAGAGCCCTCTCTTGCTCTGAGCTCCACTTAAATCTGGTAGCCTTCTGAGTCACCCAAGAAATGGGTCAGAGTAGTATTCCCAAGTGTGGCAAGTGGTATGTCTCCAGAATCCAAAGAGGCTCCCCAAGTGTCTTATCTTTTTGGGGTTTTTTTTACTGTTAGACGATGCAAGGTGCAACCACTTCCCCTTTTCCTTAGAGAGCATTTCCCTTCTTTCCTCAAACCATTAGATCCCTCAAATCTTTATCAAAGTGGCAGATTCTTGCATCTTTATGGTGTTATCTCTCATCCTCGGCCACACTTGTATTTTACTAGGGCATCTAGAGTTCTTGCTAGTTTATGACTCAGTAGGTCCAAGTAGCATGATATCAGTAGAGTGGGCCAGCATGGTGGTCTGTGGAATGTCAAGATAATCTATGTTCCTATAGGATTATATTATATTGGGATTAATAGGATTATATTATTACAGAGAATAGGAGAGCTCAAGAAGGTACTGGTATACCTCCCTATAAAAGTAAACTGCTTTTCATCCTTCTTATTGATGGCCATTGAGAAAAATTCATTTGCCAGATCAACAGCTGTACACCAAGTGCCCAAAGAGGAGCTAATCCTCTCCAGTATAGGTATTTATTTATTTATTACAGCCATTGAAACTGGCTACCATTTGTTTAATTTGCAGTAACTCACTGGCATCTGCCATGATCCATCTGGTTGTGCAGGAACCAAGCAGGGAATTGAACAGGATATGATGGGGTTCAAAGCCCTACATTTTTGGTCCTCGACAATGGTGCTAATCGTTGCAATATCTCCCAAGATGTGGTATTGCTTCTGGCTTACTATCTCGGCCAAGCAACGCAAAGGGGAAGCTCCCATCACCCATTGGTCAAGGGTGCCCCACTGGGGTTAACTCCTGCATTGTCCAGGTTACACATATGTAGGTGTTAAGCAAGTGCCCATGGAGGGACCCAAGTGGGCATCTGAGAAGCCCTGGGGTAGGAAGTGAGAGGCTGTTGACATAGGCCTGTCAAGATGCAAGACACTGTCAGGTCGCTCCTTCACAAAGCTCTTTAGGGCCTGCAACATGAAGGTGGCTGCAGCTGTAGGTGGGACATGATGTGGGGCTGGGAGGATTTGAAGGGGCTCCAGAGGTATTCAATACATCTAGTAGGTGTAGTGTGCTAGTAGGCAGATACAGAAAGAGACACATACGTCCCACTGGATTGTGAGTTCTCTAAAGGCAGGGATCCTTTTCTAGATCTCCTTTATCAGCTAACGCAGGAGTCTCAGGTAGACTTATTCAATAACATCTGTTGGTTGCATAAACTAATAATACATTAATGAAATGATAAAGCAACATTGGATGGAAAGATCCAGTCACTTTAAAAGGTGTGTCAAATTTGGATTTTGCCATACCTAATAACCCTAAAAGGAAAAGTGCTACTGTTAAGTCAAGCTTGCTAGAGTGTTGTGCCCAGTCGTGGCTTGGAGGAGGTGATGGACAATGGTGATGTCTGTCATGACACAGACTAAAGAATACAACACAGCCCCCCGACTGATGACTCCCTGGACTAAGAGTGTTTTGATAGGCCCCATATTACTGATAGAGAAACCCGTTTTCTCTCGTCAAATTTCTTAAATATGTAGTCAGAGCTAAGAAATTGAAGAAGTCATCAGGAGATGTAAACTAAGGTTAGCCCACTTCCTCAGAAAGCCTTCCTGTGGTGAGGGAGCATGGCTGGAGTGTCCCAGTGGGGCCGCAGGGGACTTTCTGTGTCTCCTGCCCAGGCACAAGGAGGAAGGGCAGTTGGAAGAGGAGGTAGACCTTAGTTTCTGACTGCCAATGCTTTTAGCCTCCTTTAACCCCAGATGGGAAAATAGAGAGGCTCAGTCACCAGGCAAATGCTAGGCTAGACATCTTTAGCTGGGCTCAAGTTGGAGTGGATGGTTCATGTGGAGAATAAAATAGAAAAAGAGAGAAGAAGAGGGAGAGGGAGGAGGAGGGGGAAGAAGAGGAAAAGGAGAAGGAAAAAAAGAAGGCAAAAGATTTTTTTAAATTGGCTTTTTTGTGTGCTAGAAAGCCTTATTTCCATCATTAACGAGCTGTTACTGCAAATAAAATGACTAGTCCAGGGGCTGGCCCAGTGGTGTAGTGGTTGTTTGTGCACTCTGCTTTGGCAGCCCGGGGTTCACGGGTTCGGACTCCAGGCATGGATCTACACACTGCTTGCCAACGCATGCTGTGGCAGGCATCCCACATATAAAGTAGAGGAAAATGGGCACAGATATTAGCCCAGGGCCAATCTTCCTCAGCAAAAGGAGGGGGATTGGCAGCAGATGTTAGCTCAGGGCTGGTCTTCCTCACAAAAAAAATAAATAAATAAAATAAAATGACTAGTCCCAGTGGGGAACAGTAACCTCAGACTCTGGAAATGAAATTAAGGCAGTGGTAAAAGAAATGTGTATTGTCTGGGGAATGGAGTGGCTTGGGCCCCGACCATTGTGCAAATACCCCACTTGGGGCAGCCTCACTTGGTCCAGTGGCGCATGTGTGGAACACTCCTTGAGAAACAGCATCGCTCAGAGAACAGTCATTTCACACCATTAACACCACCGAACATGTTCTGTATTAAAATGAGGCATCATTGAATTTAACCTTTAAGTTTGAATGCCTCCCTTCAAGGAAGAACAAGAAAAATATGAAAATTTTTTCAACAGCATGATCGTCAATGAGTAAATTTAGAAGAATATTTTGAAACAATAAAACCGTAATCTCGATTGAGGTACTAATCTTCTTCTGAAGTTTCAAAATCCTTTATGTACTTTCTCACTTCCTTACTTGCTTGCGGTAGACACAAAGGGATACCTTATGCATAGCTCCATCTTTTTTCTAACAGTTCTTTTCTGTCTCCTAATTCTGAACAATTGAATGTAGAAATAAAGCAATTTGGAAGCACTCCTTTTTAAGTTCTAAAGTGCTATATAAGCGAAAGGCATCATCACTTCCAGATTTGACTCTGAAGCAGAGCATGACATAACTCTCCAGATGTTTCAAGTTCAAGAATGGAGGGACTGAGAACAAAGTATAGTTTGCATTTTTTAATTTTCCAAACAAAAAACAGCTTGCAAAGGTGAATCAATATTTATTTCTTTAAAATTAAGACAAGGAAAGGGGGCATTATGTAGTGTGTAACAGGATGTAAAAATGCAAGTTTGGGCTGAAACTCCAAGATGAGGAAGATCACAGTCCAAACTGAGGTTCCAAATAAGGAACTAACTTGTTTGGAGATAAGTTAGCACATGCTAACTTCCAGGGTGGATGATGAGAACATTTAACCCTCACCTACATCAAAGGTCAGAATATGTGGAGACTGGAGGGATTTGCGCAGAGGACTTTTAGAGAGAGCTGTTTATGTGCTTTAAGTGCCAGCCCCCAAGGGGGAGGAGCAGGGGACACTTGCCCTAACTCCAGCTACTGAGAGAGTTATTAAGGGGACCATGGAGAGCCTAGTTTATGTTTCATATGGTGGGGGGCCCCAGAAACTGGTGTCTGATTCCCACTTGAGAAATCTAAAGGGTGAAAGATACAGTGGCTTTGCCGATGGCCAAGGGGAGGCAGAGGCGGCCATGCAGGAGGCCTACACCCCCAGAATGCTGTGGCAATGGGGCATGAATGCTTCCTGTGGGCCCCACCTGTGAGACAGCCATTGTGGGTCAGGTCTTGTCCAAGAGAGCCACCTGGAGGGGCAAAGAATCTTAGTATTGCTGCATTCCTATGGCTCTGGGCAAAACACAGTGAGCCAGAAGAAGTCAGCACCTCCACTAGGGAATGCAAGTGGGAGACGCCCATCCACCTGGTGGCTGGAGGAGGACCCTGAAGGCACAACTCAAATGCTCAAGAGAGAAAGAATTCTCCTTAAATGTCTGCCAGCACCGAGAGGAAGAAGCCCACTCATGGCAGTATCGATCTAATCTCGATCATTCCTTCTGTTGTCTCCTCATTTCCCCATGCAAACCCCAACCCTGCAGGTGTCAGAAACCAGGGTTAGCAAACTGGAGGGGTTTGAAGAAATAGAATATTGGAGGGGGGAAAGAGAGACAGACCTCTTTCTCACCTGCAGGCTTCCAACCTGGCAGAGGGGAGACACCTCAATGAAATCAAGTTTGAGTATAGAAAATTGCCAGGGACTGGAAATGCTCTTTTCTGCCTTGAGACCATTGTGTTACTTAAGAGCGACCTGAAAAGTCATGGAGCTGCCCGAGTTTTTGCCCAGGTACAGAGAAAAACTAGTCCCACTGAATAAATTTAAAAGAACAGTGACAGATAAACTAAAATTATTTCATGATGGCGCCCCATGAATCATGTCTGTTCAAGGCACAGGTTACAAGTGTTCAGAAAACAGAAACAAAACTTTGAAAAACAATGCCTCTTGAAATACCTCTCTTATTACTTTTTAAATATAGGTTATTGTTTCAAATGAGAAAAGTACACTCATAAGAATTTAGAAAATACACAAAAATATTAAAAGAAAACTTAAAAATACCCACATGATCCTACCACTATTTCTATCTTAAAGTGTGAAGAGAAAGTGTCCTTTCTCAGTGAAAAAAAAGGGTATGCAAATGTTCCAACTATTTTCTTTAAATGGTGTGATTACGGGTTTTTCCCCTCTCTTTTGCCTGTACGTAGACAGCTGTAATTTTGTTTCCCGAGCTCACTGCTCATCCCTTCTTGACCACCGTCTGCACTTTTCTGGAATTGGCTTCCCCTGTCCCTGAGTCTGGTTACATCAGAGCTGCCGTGTCCTTAGGGGACGCCACTCTCCCTGCCACTCCTCGTCGGTCCAAAGATGGAGTACCGACCCAGGCCTGGACAGTCAGAGGCCTGCCTGTGAACTTGCAGTAAAACAAAGAGATGTAAGTTTATATTCTTTCTTTCTGGGGGCTGCAGATAACAGCCTTTTCCTCTTCTTGAAACTGGGAAACCGAGGGAGATAGTAAGAGACAGACGACAGGGCTGAGACCGGGAGGCAGAGACGGCAGGTGGGGGAACCCCCTGCTGGCCTTGTCTCTGGTCCCGGCTCCACCCCGTGCCCCATACGCCTTCTCCCTGTGCTTTCTCTGTGCCACAGCCTAGAAATAAATGTCCACTTTTGGCTTGTCACGGTTAAATTTCTGAAGTCTGAAACCAAGTACATTAATTAATATCTTTACACTTTCTAATTTTCCTTTTTTGAAAAAAAGCAGGTATACTTGTTTAAAATTTTCCAAGGACATAGGACTATCCTTATTTAGATGTGGGATCTGTGTCCTCTCTTAGGGGACACAGAAAAAAGCACACTGGATGTTTCCTTTCCATTCTGCCCCCATGTGTCTGCATTTTGTCTGTGTTTAAAATAAAAGGACAGTATTAAAGAGGGAAGAAAAATCACAAAACAACAGCTGAGGGGTGTGTGTGTGCATGTGTGTGCACGTGTGTACGTGTGTGAGAGAGAGAGAAACTCAGTCCTGCTCTTTCCCTGGTTATGGTTAAAGCTGTCACCTACTTCTTATATGTCTAATAGTCTCTAATAGGCTGCTGGAGCCATGTCCTGCTCTATTACATTTCACTGTCCATTTACCAGCTAAGAGGAAGGGGATAGGGAAGTTTGATCCAGCCCTAATGGGCCATATTGTGTTGGCTTTGTCTGATAGTTATACTTTTATCTCTGAGGTTTGCTTAAAATAATGAAAGGAGCTCACTCCTTGGGATGCCTGCCTCGCCCCAACTCCCACATATGAACATAACTCATTATGGACATTTCAAGTGGATTGGGAGGTCCAGGTTTCCACGCTGGCGTGTGTGACTCTCCCTCCCAATAGCCACAGCTCTTGTTATGCCAGGATGGACATTTGGCCCACTGGGTTAGTCAGGTTCTCTCTTTTGGAGACTCCAAATAGTTGGTTTGAGGCACTGAATCTGAGAGCAATCACCTAGAATCAAGGCTGGACAGATCATCTTTGTCATATGTGCACTATGTCAGAGAAAGCCATCTGTAGATGCAAATAAATGAGGCAACCGAGCAGAAAAGAGATCATGGGTTCCACAGAGGTGGGACTCGTAACCTTGTAACCTCTCTTTATGACTTTGCTAGGGCTGCCATAACAAGCACCCAGAGTGGGGGGCTTAAACAATCAAAATTCATTTCTCATAGTTTAAAGGCTACAAGTCCAAGATCAGAGGGTCGGCAGGGTTGGTTTCTCCTGAGGCCTCTCTCCTTGGCTTGTGGATGGCCAGCTCCTCCCTCTGTCTTCACGGGGTCTTCCCTCCACGTGTGTCTGTGTCCTAATCTCCTCTTTTTGTAAGGACACCAGTCATATTGGATTACAGCCACCCATATAACCTTATTTTACCTTAATTACCTCTGTAAAGACCCTGTCTCCAAATACGGTCACATTATGAGGTCCTGGGGGTTAGGACTTCAACATACGAATTTAGGGAGTGGAGGAGCGGAGACATGATTCAGCCCAGAACGCTGTTTCTGACCTTCCAGTTTCTGAGTGTAGCACCTCATGGGGCCTGGTGGTACCTCCCCTCCGTGGAGTACAAGAGAACAAATTCAAACTTTTGACTTGTGATAATTTGAGTAGATTTCTGCTCCTTCCAATCAAATAATTCCTGACAAAGATAATTAGATTTCTAGATCAAAAACTGCTCTGTGATTTTCCAGAATGTGAGGACCAGAAATGTTCATACTACCTTTATACACGAATTTTAAACAGCAACAATTTCCAGGTAACTTGCTGGGTTTTGATTTTGAACTGAGCTCAACCTTCTTGAAGCTGCTTCTTCCTCTTCCAGTTGAAAGCTGTCTTCAGACTTCCACGTAATATGCCAAATCCAAAATGCAGTCATTAGCATTCCTGCCATCACTAAGGCCATCTTCACAGATTTGACATTTGGGAATCACTCTGTTGTTCCCACTTTCTGAATTTTGTAATGTTAGATGCACTCTCCTGGTTAGATCCTTGACTTTCTCAAGGAAAACAGAGGATAGTTTTTGGATGGAAGAGTGGGGGGTGTTCGAGGGATATCAGAGTTGATCAAGGAAAAAGACACGATCACAATGTGGAGGCAGCACACACAAACTTTATCCGGTGCTACTTTGACAGGTTTGCACGTGGGGAAGTCCCTCATGGCATGAGACCATCCAGAGGCTACTGCATGGGAGCCCACTGCCCAGAAGAGGAAGAGGGCAAGGGAACTCCCCTGGGGGATAAGGGAATCAGAGAAGCGGCTGATGTGTCTGGGTAACGTTGTTCAACAAGGTGGCAGGGAGTTCCTGTGTCAGAGAGCTCTGAAGGGCAGCAGCAACGTGGGGTCTTCACAGCCCCGGGTTTGTCTTAGCTACGGCTAGTGGACGTTAGGCACAATTTCTCAGGGATGCCTTACCTATTCTAAGTTGCTTTTAGAGAGATGTATTTTTCTAGGACTCTGTGCAACTGTTGTATATAATCCCATGGGCTGACCGCTTTCTATATGAAAATAAATCTATTTCTTTCTAAAAAAACAAAAACCAAAAAAAAACTAGGCAGTCTCTAAATGACTAAAAATCTGCTTATTGGAGCTATGTTTAAAACAACCAGATGCACAAAAATTTGAGTTTGATGCCAGCAGGCTTTTGAGCTAACGGGTCTCAGCCTGCTGTGAAGAAATAAATGACCTCGGGGCCAATATAGTAAGGCCGTCTTTGGCTCATTTATATAACAAGGAGACAGAAGATGTTGGAAAGAAAAAGAAAGTAGGTAATACATATTTAATTCTTTTAAAAAGAAAAAACACTAATTAAGGAAAAACAGGAGACTATTACAGAACTTCTGATTAAATCAAGGAATGAATTCTGATTCAGTCAACTCCCTAGGCAGAATTGAGCAGCATCAGTCAACCAACTTGAATATCATTCATATTCATTTCTTTTGAAGAAAAAGGCTCACATTTAAAACATCTTGACCAAAAGATGTTTCCCTTTTAGAATACCCACTTATGTTTTTTTGAAAAAGCATCATGTGTGTATACAATTTTTTCCATAATTCAGAATGCAAGATTTTGATATAGACTGCATTGTGTAAGTCACTACCAGAATGTCTAGATTCCTCATCTTTTTGTCAGGAAGTAATATGACAACCCTCCACACACACATTCTAAGGATCACTTTATTAAGCAGCATAACTTGAAATGATATGTTATTAAATAATAAAATGAAGATAAGCATATTTTTCAGTTGAACCATTTCACGCAGGTAGAAATATTCAGGTCAAATGAAATAGGATATCTAAAAATTTCAGCTGAAAATATTTTCATGTGGAAAAAATTAACATACTAATAAAGCATAATAAAATGTGCAGATGGCATATCATTAAAAGGGATGTAGGTGACCTGCAATAATCCAGTAGAGAGGGAACTTTGAAGAATACAAGCTCACCCTCACTCTCTTCCCATCTCTCATCTTCTACTGTTGCCTCAAATGGGCCAAACCCAATAGGAAGCCTGAGGGTGAGGGGGCTGTCATGGCAGCTCAGACAGGGCACCTCCTGGGCTCAAGCAGTGTGAGGAAGGTGGGAGGCTGGCTCTGGGAATGGCCAGCACAGAGACTGTGTCCATCTTGTCCAGGACTATGCCCCCAGAGCCTAGCACAATAGCAGGCACATAGCAGGTACTCAATTTAAGTGTGTTGAATAAATGATAATTAATCTGCACTGATAGTTTATCTCCTCTTCCAAAAATTCCCAACCTCCTCACAAACAGATGGGCGCATGGGCATGGAAGGACGGTGGCCAGTATGCTTTACGTTTGAGGTTGACACTCTCAGCAGGAACCATTGGATGCTGCCCCAACATTCATCCTACCCTTCTTCCTTGCTAGCCAAGCCCTGATTTCATTCAGTGTTCAGTGTTCCACCAGTGATTCATGGAGACTGATCATATCCCCAGGAACAGTTAGCCTTAATTGATGGACTGATTTCCCTTGCCAGCAACTAGCTTCAGAGGCATGTGACCTCATTCTGGCCAAAGAGAGATGAGGACAGTCTTCCCATGTTCTAAAAGTTCTTTCTAGAGGAAACTCAAAATTTTGACATGGAAAGGGCCATGAGTTGGAAGAGGCAGCTAGGAGACTTGTCCTCAAGGTATATTTGCATAGTCCTTGACATAAAATTGAGAAAATGTCAGATAAACATTTCACAAAACTGTAGAGAGGTGGTGTGTTACTGATGGAGAATATGGGTTGGGGAGGCGGGGGCCACTGACCCTCCAAGTCGCCTTGGCAGCTCTCTCAGCTCTACTGCACCACTGTCGGTCTCCTTCCCTGGACCTCCTGTGTCCATCAGCAGAGGCTTCCTGTTTTGAGGGCACTGCTGTTGCCCAGGGGCAGATGGAAGATCAGGCAAATGGGTTCCTGGGATTCCAAAGTGGTAACTGGCTTTACCCCAGAACTGGGTCCTAAAAGTAGAACATTGACTAGCATCCTTGTGATGACAGTCCATCACTGAGAACCTTACGGGGGCAGAGAGAAAAGAGCTTCAGTTCTGACGAACACAAAGGGCAGACCATGCTTGTACCTAGAGCACCAGGAAACCAGAGGAACCCAAAAAGAGACAGGGACAGAGTTTTAAGAAATTATTTCATATTTTCTAAAGGAAACAAAAAAGACATTGAAATAATTATTATGACAAAAATCAGAATTCCTCAACCCTTCGTATTAGTTTCCTAGAGCTCCTGTAGCAAAGGACCACAAACTGGGTGGCTGAGAACAACAGGGATTGATTCTCTCACAGCTCTGAAGGTCAGAAGTGGGGAATCAAGCAGGGCCACACTGCTCTGAAACCTGCAGGGAGAATCCTGCCGGGCCTCTGCCAGCCTCTGGTGTTTGGCCAATAAGCGTTGGCTTTTCCTTGGTTTGCAGCTGCCGCACTTCAGTCTCTGCCTCTGCCGTTATGTGGCGTCTTCTCTCCTGTGTCGGTGTGTCTGTGCCTCTCCTCTTCTTATGACGACACTAGTCTTGTTGCATTAGGGGCCCACCCTACTCCAGTATGACCGCATCTTAATTTAAGTAATTATATCTGTAATGACCCTATTTTCAAATGAGGTCACGTTCTGAGGTACCAGAGGTTAGGATTTCACAAGTCTCTTTGGAGCCCACAATTCAACCCCTAAGACTTTATTAAACTTCGTCCACTTTTTCTTTTGAATTACACACAGGGAAGGCAGTGGTGGAGCATACACTCTCTCCAGGGCTTAAGGCTTCTAAAGGTCTTGATCTGGCCTTGGACTTCACAGAGATAATAACATAGCGATTGTTGAGGGGCTTTGAGCTTTCTTGATATGCTTTTCTTCCCTCTTCCTTAGAAACGTATTGATCACCACCCACCACCCCTCTTCCCTGAGGAGGGGGCAGCACTCCATCTGCTCAGAGCTGAGCCCTCCATCTCCTGGAACTATGCCCTCTCATTTCTTCCTGGATTTTGCTCTATCGATTATTCTCTCAATAAGTTTCAAACTCTTTTTCTTGTCAACAAGTTTTTATTTAGAATCTCCAAATATGAAATAGGTGTTCTTTTTTTAGTGTAAACATATTTTATACATTCATATTTGAAACATTTATTCATCTTAATTGAGTAATAAGGAGGAAAAGGTCATTTTGATTTTGGTCAATATAAAATTGTGAAGTTGGTAGAGCCAAGAAATAAACTCACACTTATATGGTCAATTAATCTATGACAAAGGAAGCAAGAATATACAATGAGGAAAAGACAATCTCTTCAATAAATGGTGTTGACAGTCACATGCAAAAGAATGAAACTGGATCGCTTTCTTATACTATATACAAAAATAAACCCAAAATGGATTATTAAAGATTTAAATGTAAGATCTGAAAACACAAAACTCCTAGAAGAAAACATAGGCAGTAAACTGTTTGACATCAGTCTTAGTGATATTTTTTTGGATCTGTCTCCACAGGCAAGGGCAACAAAAGCAAAAATAAACAAATGGGACTACACCAAACTAAAAAACTTTTTCATAGCCAAGGAAACCATCATCAAAATGAAAAGACAACCTACTGAATGGTTTTTGCAAATGATATGCCAATAAGGGGTTAACATCCAAAATGTGTAAAGAACTCATACAATTCAATATCAAAAAAACAATCTGATTAAAAAAACAGGCAGAGGATCTGAAAAGACATTTTTTCAGAGAAGATGTACAGATGGCCAACAGACACAAGAAAAGATGCTCAATATCATTAATCACCAAGGAAATGCAAATCAAAACCACAATGAGCTATCACCTCTCACTGGTCAGAATGGCTGTCATCAAAAACACAACAAATAACAAGTGTTGGCGAAGATATGGAGAAAAGGGAACCCTCGTGCACTGTTGGTGGAAATGTAAATTGGTGCAGCCACTATGGAAAACAGTACGGAGATTCCTCAAAAAATTTAAAAAAGAAATATCATATGATCCAGCAATTCCATTTCTGTGTATTTATCCAAAGAAAATGAAAACACTAATTTGAAAAGATATACACACTATGTCCATTGTGGCATTATTCACAGTAGCCAAGACATGGAAACACCCTCAGTGCCCATCAATGGATGAATGGATAAAGGAGATGTGGTATATATATATATATAAAGGAATACTACTCAGCCATAGAAAAGATGAAATCTTGGGGGCCGCCCGGTGGCGCAGCGGTTTAGTCCGCGCTTGGCAGCCCAGGGTTCGCGAGTTCGGATCCCGGGCGCCCGCCGACGCACTGCCTGTCAGCCATGCTGTGGCAGCGTCCCATATAAAGTGGAGGAAGATGGGCACGATGTTAGCTCAGGGCCAGTCTTCCTCAGCAAAAAGGGGAGGATTGGCAACAGATGTTAGCTCAGGGCTGGTCTTCCCCACAAAAAAAAAAAAAAAAAAAGAAAAGAAAAGATGAAATCTTGCTATTTGTAACAACATGAATGGATTTAGACAGTATTATACTAAGTGAAATAAGTCAGACAGAGAAGGACAAATGCTATATGATTTCACTTAAATATGGAATCTAAAAAACAAAACAAACAAACAAAACAAAATAGAAGCAAACTCATAGATACAGAGAACAAACTTGTGGTTGCCAGAGGGAAGGAGGGTGGGGGGCAGGTGAGATAGGTGAAGGTTTAAGAGTTACAAGCCTCCTAGGGAGCCGGCCCGGTGGCGCAGCAGTTTAGTTCGCGCTTGGCAGCCCAGGGTTCGCAGGTTCGGATCCCGGGCGCCCGCCAACGCACTGCTTGTCAGCCATGCTGTGGCGGCGTCCCATATAAAGTGGAGGAAGATAGGCACGGATGTTAGCCCAGGGCCAGTCTTCCTCAGCAAAAAGAGGAAGACTAGCAACGGATGTTAGCTCAGGGCTGGTCTTCCTCACAAATAAAATAAAAAAAAAAAAGAGTTACAAGCTTCCTGTTATAAAATAAATTAGTCACAGGGATGTAATGTATAGCATGGGGAATATAGTCAATAATACTGTAATAGCTTCGTATGGTGACAGATGGTTACTAGACTTGTCATGGTGATCATTTCATAATGTATACGACTGTCGAGTCACTAAGTTGTACACCTGAAACGAGCATAATATTGTATGTCAACTATACTTCAATAAAAAAATAAGATAAAATAAAATTGTGAGGTTGGGATTTACACAGCTGCAAATTTATTGTAAGTAATGATGCTTAAGCTTCAGGATCCCTCATTTGAAGAGGCCCCTCCAAGGCCTGGGAGGGGTCCCAGCACTGTGTTCACATGACCTAGTGTTTGTAAAATCTGTAAGAGAATAACTTTATTCCAATTTGTTAAGGTTGCTGCCTCTTGCCATGCCTTCTCTCCTCCCATCACACTTCCCTATATGTCAGGTGGTATTTCAGTGGCCATACCTATGGGGAAATTGAACTGGGAATATTTTTAGTTTAGGCTTAATGGGATATGTTATGTGGTTCGCTGTCACTTGTATATATAGTCAGATTACCGCCAATAATTCTAGGTAGGAATAAGGTTTCTGCCCACTGTGCCAACTAGGAGTTGTGACACAAAGGTTCATGTTCAGAGGTCATATTGCAATTATAACATGTCTTACAGGCCAGCTCCAAAAATATATGGGCAAGCAGGGGAAATTGCAAGTATGGCCAGAAGTTTGCCTCTGGAACATTTTTCCAAACCCAGAAACATAAAATGGGAAGTGGAGAATTTGGTCCTCACCAATAACTGAGCAAAGTGGAATTCTCTCCAGCAAGGGATGCACTTCATAGTGAAGTGTAGACAATTATAAATGCAAGATACATTTTGTTTTATTTTTGGATGAAAATGGTGTGAAAAAGAATCGATCAGAATGCCTGTGTTTGTGGGACACAAGCCTACAGCAGAACTACAAACAGAATATATCTGCATGTGAAGTCTCATGTTTTACACATTCCAACTATCAATAAGAAAAAATTAAAAATTCCAATAAACCTTGCTAAAGGAAAGACTGCATTTCAATCTCTGTAAAAGATGACATTATAAAATCATTGTCATATAATCAAATGTATGCAGCCAACAAATATATTTTAAAAATTACAGAATTGACCCAGGCAATTAATTCATAAAAATACCAAGTTTTAAGATTGTATTCAGAGCATTTATTGGCTCTTTTAAATTTATGAATTATTATTTATTTTATCATTCGAAATAAACATTCACTTTCTACCTAGTTTTTGTTGGGAGACAATTCTCCGTGGGTCTCTCGTGTTTCTGCGCATCTTGTGAGCAGGTGCACCAACAGCTTTTGTTCCGGATGATCTTTTCAGGGATGTTTGTATAGTAAACAACCCTGGAAGATGGAGATCCTGTCTCCTTCAGGGCGGAGGGAGAATTTGTCCACTGGCCAGTGTAATCAAGACCATTACTCTCTCCTGGCAAAGTTGGGCCGGTTTGCTTGCAGCCCCGTGAATGGCTTGGCTTTCCTAAGCCTGAGGTTCTTCAGTTGTGATGCAAACCCACTGTGTGTGCAGCGTCTGCCTGGGCCCAGCCCCACAGCACCTGAGGGACTTGGGAACAAAGGGAACTGAGGTGACTATGAAGCTCAGGTTGCCCACTGTGCTGTGAGTAATAAAGTAATAACATAAACAAACACAATGTGTTCCACTGTGGGTGGGAATGTAAATCGGTGCAGCCACTATGGAAAACAGTATGGAGGTTCCTCAAAAAATTAAAAATAGAACTACCATCTGATCCAGAAATCCCATTTCTGGGAATATATCCACAGGTAATGAAAACACTAACTCAAAAAGATATCGGCGCCCCCATGTTCATTGCAGCATTATTTACGATAGCCGAGACATGGAAACAACCTAGCTGTCCATCAATGGATGAGTGGATAAAGAAAACATGGTATAATATATACAATGGAATATTATTCAGCTTAAAAAAAGAAGGAAATCCTGCCATTTGCAACAATATAGATGGACCTCGAGGGCACTATGCTAAGTGAAATAAGTCAGACAAAGACAAATACTGTATGATCTCACTTGTATGTGGAACCTAAAAATAAACCCCAAACTCATAGATACAGGGAATTGATTGGTGATTGTCAGACACGGTGGAGTGGGAGCAAAATGGGTGAAGGTCATCAAAAGGTACAAACTTCCAGCTATAAGATAAATAAGTTCTGGGGATGTATTGTACAGCATGATGACTATAGTTAACAATACTGTATTGTATATTTGAAAGTTGCTAGGAGAGTAAATCTTAAAAGTTCTCATCACAAGAAAAAAAATTATAACTATGTGAGGTGACCGATGTTAACTAAACTTATGTGGCGATCATTTCTCAACATACACATACATCAAATTATTATGTTGTACACCTTGGACTAATACAATGTTATATGTCACTTATATCTCAATAAAACTGAGGGGCAAAGGTGTCTTGACAGGAACAAAACTGAAACCTGCGTGCCTCTCCGTGCTTGTGAGCCAGGAGCCTCGTCAATGAAACTGTGATGCCAACATCAACGAAACTGTGGCGGGCTAACTTGTTAGCTTGCAAATCGGGTAACATCTCCGACCCTTCACAGTTCTTGATGGTTTTGCATTTGTAATTTTGAAATTTCTTTTTTTAAAGACAGACCCCAAAATTGTAAAAGCTTCAAGCACCACAAAACCTGGATCCACTCTGAGTTTATAGATGATGCTTTTTTGTATCCAGTAGAACGTTACTTTGATTTCCAATACTTGGAAATACATTGAATTTGGTGTATTCTCTAGTGACTCCAATCTGTTGGCTTCCCTTCGTAGCTGGTACATCGCCCGAGTCTCAACTGCCGCACCCTGAAACACTTATTCACTGTGATCAGCTGTCAGGCACAACACAAGTAATTTGTTATTGATAATTAAAGTAACAAAGTTTGCTAATTATAGTCTTTAAAAGAGATTAGGGCTGATTTAAGCTTGCCTCTATAATGTCATATTTGTAAGGATGCACTCCTATATTTGTTAGAATTCTTTTAGCTCCAAATATGAAAAAGCCTAACTGCAAATGCTTACACAAAGGAATTCATTCTTCTGTAGGGTGAGATGTCCCTAGATGGGGGGGAGGTCTCCATGGTTGGTTAATTCAGTGACTTCACCACCACACCAAATCCCAGGTCTTTTCATCTTTCCACTCTGCTCTCTATAACCTGTCAGCCAGGTCTCCTCAAGATTGCAAGATGGCAGCAGCAACTGTAAGCATCACACACACAAGTAGTCAGAGGCAGAAAAGAGACTATCTCTTCCTTGGGTCTTTTCTGGAGAGCTAAGAACTTTTTACCAGAAGCCTTTATCCTCCCGAAGATTTCCCGCAAGTCTCATTGACCAGAGTTTGGTCATATGCCATTTCCCAAGCTATCCACTGACAAGAAGAATAGAATCTGAGTGATTGTGTTAGGTAGGTCACCATTCTCTCCCTGGTCCTCATGCTTTACCTGATGACTGGGCAAGCACGACTTCACAGAGCAGTGTGAGTCTGGACACAACTCAGAGTGTGGTCAGTAGAGAAGGATAATGCAATCTGATTCCCACTCTCATTGTAGTGAATGCTCTTCAATACAGACAGCCCTCTCTTTGCATGGTTCTGATAAGCAGAAACTTCAGTTACCACAATTTAGTTAAAAAACACCAGTTCCGTAAAAGCTCCAATTTCCATCACCACAGTATATTAATTATGAGTAATTGCATAAAGTACAAACTTCACAGCTAGCTCTTCAGTCCACAGATTGCTACATAAGTACCAGGTGTGCATCATAATCAGTGATCACTGTGTCTGTCATGGACACTCTGAAGGACTCCCACCAAAGTTTGGTTTGGATGTCAAGGCTGAAGACGCCATGCACACCCCAGGAGGTTTCTGGGAAGCTTTCTGGGGAGAATAGGGTGGGTCTCCCAAGTTAGTTCAAAAATGGCTTGAGACCAGAGGGAAGGAGATTGGCTCGGGGGTTTATTGCGCTCAGGGGGGTGGGCTAAGGTGAGAGCCCCTGCATGCAGGCAGGGGCTTGCATGGTTTGAATCTCCCACCAGCACCAAAGGAGGGAGCGCACAGGCTTTCTTATCAGCTTGCCTAGATGTGGGACACAAGAGGAAGAGGGAAGCATGAGGCTTAAAAGATGTCAACAGTCAAACATCAAAAAAGAGGGTCAGATTCTCCGTTACAACATCACTTCTTTCCAAGTCTATTGACTGGTCACTTTGTGTGTCATTCAGTTCCCACACAGACAGCAAAGTGTGTTGTTGAGTTGCCTCCTTGTCTCCCAGTGGTAAACTCATATGACATTTTACAAAAATGGATAATCAAAAGAGAAAATTGGCCAATGAAGATGAAGTACAGCAAAGAGACAAAAAGCGATAGTGCTGGAAGTGAAATTCGAATCTACATAAATGGAGTTGTAGAAGAAATGGCCGGCTGTGGGACCGTGACCCTGCTGCCTTTCAAGATATTTTACATGTGCAGACAGAGGAACTCAGTGAAGGCGAGCTTATTGACACAAAGGAGCAAAGCAGTTGTGATGAAAGGGATGAAGACACCCAGAGGAAGCAATGCCAGTAAAACTTAACACAAAATGAACTTTTGGAGGTATTTCATAACATTGAAAGTGCAAAGAATAAAATGTTGGAAGCTGATCCAAACTTAGAAAGGAGTATAACAATTCACCACAGCATAAAAAAAATGTCCACTTCTAATTGTAAGTTGTAAGATAAGAAGAAGATAGCACTGTTCAAGTTATTCTTTTTTTTTTTTTTTGAAGTTAACCTACTTTTTTTTTTTTTTTGCTGGGAAAGATTCCCTCTGAGCTAACATCTGTTGGCAATCTTCCATTCCTTTTTTCTCCCCAAAGCCCCAGTACATAGATGCATATTCTAGTTGCAAGTCCTTCTAGTTTTTCTATGTGAGCCACTGCCAAGCATGGCTACTGACAGATGAGTGGTGTGGTTCCATGCCTGGGAATCGAACCTGGGCTGCTGAAGAGAAGCACCCCGAACTTTACCCACTATGCCTTCAGGGCTGGCTCCAAGTTATTCTTGATGAGTTTTCTTACAAGAACATAAAACATTTTAATTCTCAATGTTTCTGATGTTTTAAATTACTGTGTCCTAAATAAATACTAGTTTTACTTTTTTTTAAATTTCTTTATGCAGTTATGACTGACAGAATGTTTTCAATGTTTTGACAAAAATTTGTAAATGTCATGAAACAATCATAATTTTTCCCATTGACAATGTCATGCAAAGTGAGGAGTGCCTGTCATTATTTTACCTGATGGTTCTATAATATTTGACTCTTTCAGTCATTCCCACTTTTGTAAACCACAATCTTTTCCCTGTTTTTCCATGACCTCCTGTCTCCAGATTCCTCCCACCTCCCTTCTGGGGTTTCTTCCCAGCATCTCTCCCTTCACTTGTCTTTTAGGTATTGGTCATCCCCAGCTTCTGTCCTTGACTCTGTTGCTTACTCTACATACTCTTCTGGTTCTGACCTTTTGTGAAAGTTGCAACCTCTCTCTCTTAGGTAGTGATGATGGTGTGAAGGTGATAGTGAAAAGAGGGGGCCTTACAAAATGGTAGGGATGAATTCAGAGGGGGAAAAGTAGGAGGGGGGTGTCCCCTTTATTTCACAATCTGGATTTAGGACAGAGCCAAAGAAGCCAACTAACTTCATCAGTGTGAATATCTATGAAAATGTCATTCATTCTTTCACAAATATTTGCTGAATTGTACCATATATCTGGTATAGTTCTAAATGCGGGGACACTAGATAGTGACAGATAGTTGGTTTAAAGCAGCACATATGGATTTTAACTGTGCTCTCTGGAGGTACTACCCGAACTTCTGCCATTTAACCCATTAATTGTTCTAGCAGAGGAAATTATAGAGCTGCTTTATGGGGAAGATATTCTATTCTGGGCAAGAGGGTCTTCGGCCCCACAAGCCATGCCACCTCATCTGCCTGTTAGGACAGGCAGTGCTATAAAAATCAGAATGGACTGAATTAAAATTTTTGGTATTGCCTTTGCAGCTGTGTCTTGCTTTGTGAAATTACAGTATTCCTGAAAAGTCATGAGTAAATCAGTTTCTTTGATTCCTTGCATTTACATTATGAGCTATGGTTTACAACAGACTTCACATAGACTGTTAGCTGATCTTTTCCTGACAATGCTGAAGGGCAAGAGGGGTCACTATTCTCCTTCTTACAGAGGAGAAATCCACATCTCAGCGAGGTTCCCTGATTGCAAGCAATGGAGCTGTGTCCAAAATAATACAGATGCGATCATATTTTAAATATCCTAAGAACTACTGAAAAGGCTTCTATCGTGATTGCTTTTGGAAAGCCAAGAATTCTCTTATAAATGTAAACTTCCAATTTACTTTGTGGGCAATGCTAGATTTTTACAAATCAGGTTTGTAGAGTAACATCCACGTACTACGCATTACTAAACCTAGTTCTAAATAAAGCTGAAATTTGGTGGGTAACGAGATTGTTCTCGGCAAATGTGCCAGCTCCTATCATATTTAGAACCCTGTGTACTGAGGTGCTCGAGTTCACGCTGAGGAATTTGCTAAACAAATCCCTGGCCAGGAATCAGCGCAGTGATTTTTCTGTATCCTTAAGTCCTTTCACAATGAAACGCAAAACATACTACTCGAGTCCATAATCCTAAACTTTTGGAGTTTCAGTCTTGGAGTTTCTCTTGCACTGAGTTTCAACTCGCTCGCTTCCCCAAAGGAACATACCAATTATTGATTTTAAAAATTAAACGGAATAAAAACTTCTGAACTTTGAATGAGGCAGCAATCAGGGCTAAAAGTAACTGATTTCTTGTGTTTCCTGTGGAAAATGGAAGACACACACGATAGGGAAAGACGAAGACGTTTCCCACCCACCCGGGGGTGCATGGGGCGCAGTAAATGGGGTCTGCGCGAGCGTGGGTCTGGACAGGAGCAGAGGGTGACGGTGGAGGCCTGGCTCGGGGACTTTCGAGCGTCTCGGCAACACCATGAGTTGCGGCAGCGATTTGGGAGACGTATCTTGAGAGTGTAACAGATCTTGGGAGAGATGGCTAATGAAGGGACATGGTGTTTTGGGACTGTGCTCAGTGAAAGCAGGGAAAGGAGGAGTGAAAGGGAAAAGGGGGAGGATGGAAAATAAAGGGAAGATAAAAGAGCCGACCGAAAGAAAAGAGAGGGGACAGAGGGCTGGCAAACGGGAGGCAGTGGACACCACGCAGAAAGGGTACCAGAGAGCAAGGAGCGAGTGCGGAAGGAAGCCAGCGGGCAGACCCGGCGCGCGGGGCGGGAGGTCCTCCCGCCGACAGGGGGCGCGCGCGCGCCCGCCTCCCACCCACCGCCCCGGCCCGCCCCGCGCCTGCGCTTCCTGCCCCCCCTCGTCCGGGATGCTGCTGCCGCTGCTGCGGAGTAGCTGCTTCCCTTCCTCCTCTCCCGGCGGCGGCGGCGTGGACGCGGGCGCGGGAGCGGGGAGCCTCCCGGCGGCGCAGCTGCAGCACGGGACCCGCGGTCCGCAGAGGCCGCTCGAGCGGGCGGACGCCGAGCCCGAGGCCGACCCCCCGCGCGCGGCAGAGGCCGAGGGGGCGGGGGGGCCCGGGGCGCGCGGCCGGAGGGCGGGCGGCGGGCGGCGGGCCGAGCGGGGGCCGTATGCGTGCATGGATCCGGGCGCCGCGCTGCAGAGGCGGGCCGGGGGCGGCGGGCTGGGCGCGGGCTCCCCGGCGCTGTCGGGCGGCCAGGCCCGCCGGAGGAAGCAGCCCCCCAGGCCGGCCGACTTCAAGCTGCAGGTCATCATCATCGGCTCCCGCGGCGTGGGCAAGACTAGCCTGATGGAGCGCTTCACCGACGACACCTTCTGCGAGGCCTGCAAGTCCACCGTGGGTAAGGACGCCGCGGCCGCCGGCCCGCACCCCGCTGGGCCTCCCGCCAGACCGCCCTCCCCCGGCCCCCAGGGCTGCTGTCATTCGCCCTGTGGCCTCGCGTCTCCGCGCGGAGGCGAGCCTTTCCGGCTGCAGCTGTATGGCCGGGTGGCCCTACATCTGGTGGCTGGGCCTCGGTGAAAGCCGAGGTATTTAGGTATTGGTCAGGGAGCGGCCCCTGTGGAAGCCCCTGGATCCTATTCTCAAAGCCAGGCGGAGATTTCCTCCTTGTCTCCACACAGACTGGTCCTTGGGGCCCGGGCGGAGCCGGGTTATTGAACACAAGCGTCTCAGCGTCCCCCGCGCCCTCGAGGGCCGGTCACGGGGCCAGCGTGGTGCATTGGTCCCGTTCAGGTCTTGGAGACGGTGTGGGCATCTCTCCTTGGGAACTCCCAGCCGTTGCCGTTATTCATCCAAGAAAAAAGGGAGAGAGGTGGGAAGCAAGCAAGGCAGTGTAGTGAAGGAAGCTGCGCCGCTGACTGGGTGGTCACAGTGGGTCATCTGTAGCGGATTTTGATCCCTTAGCTTTGCCTTAGGAGGAGTGGTTGCACTAAATCCGGGCTTATTTTCTAATTTTGAACTCACTTTTAGGATGCACTGAAATAACGAAGTTTAGAATTCCCCGCGGAAGATCTGTGGAGCATATTAAGACTAAAACGACACTAAATTTCTTGTCTTAACTCTAAATGCGGGGCAGAGGGACTTCAACTGTATTTATCCATGACCGCAAATCACCCAGGGACTCCCGGAAGTGGGGGAGTCCTCCAGTACCACCGGGGAGTGAAGTCAAGACATACCGCTCCAGGTCAGGAAGTGCAGTGTCCTCAGCATCTAAAACTGAAACTGCAGGAGAAGTATTTTAATGAAGTCAGACGTACGGGACTTGGCATTGAGGTTTTTGGGTCAGTGTGGGTGGTAACACTTGTTTCTATGGAAAACCCCTTAAAAGCTGTCAAAGCTAGGGGAACCCCATAGATGAGGTGGTTCTTCAAAGCAAAGCACAGTCACCTTCAGTGATAGGCAGCACAGGATTTCCCCAGGGCAGGTCCAAGAAGCGTTGAATGGTATTTCAATTGAAATTCAGAGGTAAATGTATCATTCCGTATACTTGTACATGTATTTAGTATTGTAACCAGTGGTAGTTCCAAGGTGGTACAATTTGGGGATGAACTGGTTTTAAATTGTCATGTAACAAAACAGTACTACATTTAGAATGTCATATTGGGGGGCCGGCCCGGTGGCGTAGCGGTTAAGTTCGCGAGCTCCGCTTCGGTGGCTTAGGATTCGCAGGTTCCGATCCCGGGCGCGGACTGACGTGCCGCTTGTCAGCCAGGCGGTGGCGGCGTCCCATGTAAAGTGGAGGAAGATGGGCACAGATGTTAGCCCAGGGCCAGTCTTCCTCAGCAAAAAAGAGAAGGATTGGCAATGGATGTTAGCTCAGGGCTGGTCTTCCTCACCAAAATAAATAAATAAAATGTCATATTGGAAAATTAAACCCCCCAATTTTGTATCTTCTTTTTGTTTTGTTTGTGAGAATTTTTCTTTCTTTGGTGAGGAAGATTAGCCCTGAGCTGACATCCTTTGCCAATCCTCCTCTTTTGGTGAGGAAAATTGGCCCTGAGTTAACGGCTGTGCGCATCTTCCTCTAATCTGGGACGCCTGCCACAGCATGGCTTGTAGGTGTGTGCCCAGGATCCGAACCTGCGAACCCCGGGCCACAGAAGTGGATCGTGTGAACTTAACCACTACACCACCAGGCCAGCCCCAACTCTGTTTTTAAAATATTGGCCTTGGGACCATGATATTAAAATTCAGTAGCATAACTGTACCTGTTTGAAATATCAAATCTTGGATTATATAAAGTAGAGGGAGTTATTAAACCATCAAATGAGGGTTTATACTGTTAGTTTACTACCTGACATAGAGTTAAAAGCAGTTCAGAAGTATCGATCTTTTATAGCTCCACACATAAAAATATGTAAAAATGAGGGATAATATAGTTGTACTGTGTGATGAAGCGAGAGCAGCACAGGCACTAATGTGGGATGACAGGGCTTGGGGGATGGGTGGTGAGACAGGAAGTGAGCAAAGGTGTGCTTTTGAAGGGGGCAGAGGAGAGGTGAGGAAGGGTTCTCTAAGCCGGGGCCACAGTGGAGCAGCACCCCCACATTCTGGGAAAGACTCATTAGGGGATGTTGGGGATGGATGTTTAAAGACCTTGACTGCCTGCAAGGAGCATAGACCTTATTCTATAGCGACTGGAGCCATAAGGCCTCTGTGAACGGCACTGGCGTGGAGACAGTGAAACACTGGGCAGGATTACATAGGATGTCTGGGAATGAGAAAGAAACCGGAAGGCAAGGAAACCAAGGAGTTTGTTTCTGTGTTCCCTTAACAAACATAAATGCATACACTTGCAGATGCCTATGTCTCTCCACACCGCCACCACTTCAGAGTTCCTTGGGTGGTTGGAGTTTTGTTTCCTGCATATGTATATGTAGCCTGTAGTACTCGGCTCAATAAATGTTTATTAACTGTGGGAAGTTCAGAGAAAGACAGTAACTTCAGGTCTGATCCAGAGTGAAAACAGTTTAAGAAAGCTAATTCCACTTCAATCTCTGCCTCTGAGTTGGTTTTTCCTTCCACGTACCAGATCACTTATTGAGCACGTACTGTGTGTTGGGTGCTGTGCTACCCACTGGGGACTCAGGTGAACAGGACACTCTCTGTGCGGACGTGGCTCAGAGCCCGTGGGGAATGAAATGATCCAGGTTGATAAGGGCAGTGGTAGAGATGTGTAGAGAATGTTTGGGGAGCCCAGTGGAAGCCCAGGCCCTCCAATCAAGGGGGGTTAGGATGAAGGCTGGTCAGGGGAGGCTTCCTCCCCACTGGAATGCTGTAAAGAAATCCATTCATCAAGTTCCTTTAGAAAAATGCTATTTAAATGTGGCATTGGGTGTGGTGTAGAGTTGTGGTTGCATTACCTGAATGCCTACCGTCTGAGCACTTAGCTCATAGGGTCCTTCAGAGGCCAGTTTGTCAAGTTTCATCTCCTTGTTGTACAGTCAGCTCCACATAGAGAAAGATTCTCTTCCACCGTGGCACTTCCCATTGCCCTGTCCAGGCTTGTAGATGTGTGCTGCTTGTGACAACAGAGTCTGGAAAAGACCTGCTCCCTGCAGCATGGCGGGGAAGAGTCTCGGCATGCGCAGACCAAGGTGGGTCTGTGTACTTCAGAGGCTGGAAAAGAGTGTCTCCAGTTAAGTGCCTTTTTAAAGTGAATCAGACTCACTCAGAATTTCTATAAAAGATCATAGTGGAAGTCCCTAGGGATTTGAGGTAGTGAATCTATTTTATAAAATTATAAATGAGCAGAATGTTGATTTTCTTTTTTGTATTATTAATCAAATCAGAAGTTGATTTGGTTTGAAAGACAACACAAAATTCACCATGGTATGAAAAGCTAAAAAGACTTTTTAATAATTGATGTATTTAATAGAAATTGGGTGGAGTATTATTTTCAAATGGGATTTTGTATTCATGAAATTGAGTTACTTAATCTGATATAAGTAGCATAATTTGACAGGTTCCTTAAAAAGTACAGGAGCAGCTTTTTGAAGGTTGAGAAATGGAAAAAAAAAAAAAACCTAGTTGCTGTAGAAATTCACAACTGTGTTAACATACAGAAAACCAAACCCATAAAATTATATATGTGTCAACCTTGGTTTTCTTTCTGTGTAGCTATTAGAAGCTGGCTGTTAATTTTGTTTGGATTGAAATGTTTTGCTCAGCAGTACCACCCCCAACTCCAGCAGCATTGCATTCTAGAAAAAGCACAAGAGTAGATTGAGGAGCCTGGGCTCTTGGTTTAGGCTCTGCTACTGACTAGTTTGTGACTTTGGATGAGTAATTTAGGTGTTTGTGCATATAAATTGTACCATTCTCTTAGTAGTAGCTATAATTTGTTGAGCATTTACTGTGTACGCAAAAGTACAGTCTTTCTAGTCCTCACAACAGTCCTGAAAGTCATTCCCATTTTACAGATGAGGAAGCAAAGGCTCAGAGAGGTAAACAGCTTATCCACCGGGCACAGCTGCTCAGCAAGTGGTCATGGGCAGGGCTGCATGAGTTCTTTCTAACTGTCCCTTAGCTTACTTGGAGATTTAAATGTACTCCGTGAAATTTTTGGCAGCTCAGAATCAGATCTCATGAAGCGCTTTCCTACTTATTGAATGTGGTTGTCCCTACAGCCCTCAAAGACAGTGATGTCACTGATCTATGGTATCAGTGAAAATGACTTTCTCTAACTATGCCCCTATCATCACTTGTCACTTGCCTTCTGGATGTTAAAATAATTCTCTTAAGGATCGCATTTACTGCCTAAATATTCAGTCATTCAAATATTTCAAGCCTTTTACATATTTATAAAAAATTTCCCCAAATTTGACATATTTAAATAGAGGAAAAGTAGGAGTAAGGCAGTCTAGATCAGAATTCTGGTTTGCCTGGGCAGTAAAATTTCCCCCAGAGTGCTGGAGGCCAACAAAGAATTGCTAGTTCTTTTATTTTGCCAAGTAAAGACATTTTAAAAAATCCACTATTACCAACTTTTCAAAAAAAAAAAAAGACTTAAAATGAAGTAGACCCACAAAAAATTGGGAAAGACAAAATATCAACATTAAAAAGTTCTTTAAATTTCGTTCTGAGAACCGCACTACCCTGTCTTCATTTTTCCCATTCAGCAGTAGTGCATTCAACTTAGGGTGGCCCCAGAGGGGAGCTGCTCTTGGAAGACGATGGTGCTTTCCTGAAGCCCTGTTTTCACTCCGTTACCAGCTGGGGTCCGTGTCCTCTTTGAGAACACGTCCCTTCTGAGTCTGCTGTTGAGCTGAGGATGCCATTCCAAGGGTGAGGAAGCTTGGTGGTGCAGGTGATTGCGTTTTATCAGGGCCAGCAGTGGAGCTGGAAGCTGACTTGAAGGGTCCAAGGAAAAGGTGAATTTAAGACCCCCGCAGAAGTGGCTGTCCATGGGGCTGGCCTTGAATGTTAGGTGATGGGACGGATGAGATGTATTCCACCAGTGTCGGATTGGTCTTACCTAGAAGCAGTGGAACCACTGTCAAAGGAAATTGACTATACTGTATTCTGGAAACTTAAGTCAGAAATTTTTGTTAGAAAACCCAGAATGAACGTCTAATACTGAATTTGAATTCTAAACTGTGTATTTTGTTTGCTTTTTCTGTATTCATATGTGGTCTTCCAAGCCATGGCTCATCTGCCTAAGTGTTTCACTTAAAAGAGAATTAGGGAAAGTCATCCAGAATTCCCTCTCCAGAAGCCCAGCCCCGCAGCTCCCCAGTGTTGTTCCAGTCCCCTGCCAAATGATGTCACATGATGACTCAGGCAGAGGGGAGTGTGAGAGGAGCTGATGCATCTTGGTTAACATTTAGTGTTTATACCAGCATATGCTGTGTATTGCATGATTAGGTTTATTTAATGACCTTAATGCAAACTGATAGGCTTGTGCAGAGTGCGTCTGTTTTTGTAGAATAAAGTAGCTGTCTTTCAAAGAAAATATGGAAATTTAGTTGCAGTCAGGTCGTTGAGGTTGAGTAAAAAACTATTTAAAGACCTGGCTTGAGTGCATTCAGCCTTTCTTTCACTGTGGTGCATTCACTGGAGAAGAAAGGTTTCATTCTGCATGATAGAGATCCAGATTCTTAGAGATCGCTGCTCTCCCTGCAGCCTGTGGACCCTGCCAGGAGCTGTCTGTGAACAGACCTTGCACCTGGCTTGAGACGGCAGAGGAGGCCCCTTTGAGGACTGATAGGTCCAAGTCATTCTCCAGCCAGAGGTGCCAGGTACTTTGTTCTAATTAAGCATTGGTCTGGATTTGTAAAGAAAACCTAGCTTTGTGCAGTAGTCACTTAGCAGATCTTTTTTGAGAGGCTGTCTGTATGTAAGATACATTCTGGTAGCCATTTTATAGGGCACAAAGCTAACACTTGCTTACCTGGCTTGTCCTTTTCAGAAGGGGAAGTGAGTCATGAGATAGCCAAAATAAAAGGTTAAGAAAGAGGTAAAATGCTATGCTGTTGTACTTCAGCAAAGGAAGAAATTATTTTTCTTTGTCTTTTTATTGCACATCTTTGACATTTGGAAAGTATTTGGAAAACCAAAACTACAGACCTAAAATAGTGCCCTTAATTGAATGTGATTGTGTTTAAAAAAAAAATCCTATCCTTTAAAACCAGAAAACACAACATAGGCTTAACAGGACACTGCATTCCGTAGAAAACCTTCCCCTCAAATCTGACGGCCTGGCTTACATAATGCTTTCTTAGTTTACAAAACAGCAACCTGCAGTTCTGCCTCAGGCAAGCCTACGGTGGAAGTAGCTGATGAAGAACTCTCCTAGTTTTCCAGCTTAATATAACAGAGGAGCTTCAGGACCCGGTGAAGGAGCAGGCCCCTCTAAGTGAGGAGCTGTGGTACTCTTCACATGCTCCCTCCTCTTCAGGCCTGCTCCACGGCAGAACCTGGGCGCCCTTGTTGATAGCTCAAGAATCACACACCTACAGTCAAATATTCACTTCTAATTTTTCACTTAAAAAGAAAATACTTGACTGACTTCTTGGCCGCTACTCTCCTAGATGCTTCCCCAGGTGGTGGTGTATGTGTGGAACTCGGAGGTGGGCACACAGGCCTGGGTTTAAATCCCAGCTCTGCCGAAAGCTGTCAGAGTGTCTTTGGGTGAGTGACTTAACTTTAGTTTCCTCATTTGTAAAAAGAAAAATAAATAGAACTTAGACTCTTTTCCTTTCTCATGGTACAGGAATAAATGGGGGTAAAATATCTTACATACCTGGCTTAGAAAAGACAAATTATACGTGTCAGTTTTGTTCCCTTCTCCTAGTTTATACTACAGATGCAAAAACTCTGAAACACTCCAAACAAGAATCCTTATCCTTTAGAGATACTTATTGAAACAATACAGGTGAATATGAAATATCAAAATGTGAACACGTGACCTGGGGGGAGTACAGAATCCATTGGACAGTCTGCGTTTTTAGGGACCCCATCTGAGTAGTAGTCAAGGCAATATTTTTTGCATATAAAGAAGATATGAGTGATCCACCATTTGATCATCTGGGTTTTTTTATTTTCCGGCTCGTCCTCCCCCTATCCATATTCTCTTCTCTTGTGACCTAGAGGTTGGAATGAGTCTGTGACTTTTCAGCTCAGGTCTGTCTGTAACCAGGGATCGGGAAGGCCTGCTGGTGCAGGAACAGCCTGACGAGCAGCCACTCACCTCACTTTTATCATATTTCCCTAGCAGTGCAAAAGTTCTTTTTTAACATTAAATATCTGTTGATACCTCCCTTCCATCCATTCCTTCTGCTTCTGATTCATCAGGTGAGGCTGCTGCAGAGGTGAGTTGGGAGGAGGACAGCCTGGAGCCGTTCAGCCTGGGTCAATCTGTGCTCTAACACTCACCAGCTTGGTGACCTTGGGCAAGTTTCTCACCTCTCTGACTTCAGTTTTTTTCATCTATAGGATGGGGACAATATTCTTATCTACCTCATAAAATTGTTGAGGACACATTGCAATGAGTTAATATACATAAAGCTCTTAGAATAGTACCTGAAGCATAGTAAACACCATAAAAGAGTTAGTTCTTAATCTTCTTTTTATTATGAAGGGAATAAACCCCTTTCTGTGAAATTCTTGCATATGTGTATATGTCCTCAAAATGGAACTGCCTGCCTGTCCTGACTGCTCCAAGGCGTCACGCGCCTTCAGTTCCCTGCATGCCTCTCTGAAGTCCATGACCTTGGACTGTCTTCTCTCCCTGCCTAATGCAGTTCCTGGTATCGCCGTGTGTGTTCCAGTCAAGTGCAAGCCTGTCTCCTTGTGCTCCTGCATATGTCAGGGACAGAGAGACACAGGTGGTCTTTATTTGCTAGAGTGGAGGCGTGTCCAGCCTGGAATGAGAGAGAGGCAGATCTTATTAAACTTAGGATGGATATTTGATATCCTCAGGCCTGTTACACATTTTTTGATGACATACAATCATTTTACTATTTTAATAGTAGCTACTTCTGAGTTGATCAGAATATTTTACAGTTACATTTCTATTTCATTGAATCCTCCTAACACAGTTTAAGCAGGAAAAGCCAGATAATACTAAATAGGATTTCACACGTTCAGGTG
The DNA here is from genome assembly GCA_031878705.1 of Tapirus indicus. Classification (NCBI taxonomy): domain Eukaryota; kingdom Metazoa; phylum Chordata; class Mammalia; order Perissodactyla; family Tapiridae; genus Tapirus; species Tapirus indicus. Next base: position 59,413,249 of record CM062917.1, read on the forward strand.
CTTCTAATACAGGAGTTGAGAGGTAGTCTCCTGACAGCCAATTGGCGTTCCCTTTTTCTTTACATGGTGCTTTCCTGTTGCGTGCTCTTCTCTGGTCGCTGGTGTTTAGGCAGAAGCTGGCCTCGTGTTCAGGTGACTTGTTTTCTGATGTTAAATTTACCTCTCTCTATGTGACCTTGATGCATTTCTTAATTTATTTTCTTACAACTCAGTGAAAATGCTGGAAATCCTCTCCCTTAGTAGAAATATTATGTCCAAAATTGGATGACCCTCTATTAGATATATATCCTTGGAAGAAAAGCCACTGTACAAACTTAAGATAGTTACTGTAAAGCAGCAGTAAAACCACAAACCACTGTTTGGATTGAGACTTATTTCAAAGTCTGTGAACTCCTTCAACTTCCTGAAAGTGTTAAGTAAAAATCAGATCTTTGGTGGAGGGCGAGGGGAGATGGGCAGAGAAGAGAAAGGGGGAGGAAGTCCATTCAGCTGTAATCATAGGCATGGACTGTGGTGTTATTTTTGCTTTTATTTAGCTTTTTTGCTGGAAACGTATGTGAAGAAAGACACTTCTGTTTATTTTTGCTGTTTTCATTTTTGTAACTTCTTATGGCCCAGCAGAAAGAAATACAGTAATGTTTTGGAAATGTTTTGCCTTAAGGAGAACTTAGAAATCTTATCAGCGGTGAGTACCCAATTCTTTGTGCTATTGCTCAAATTTATGGAAGACAGATACAAAGAAGACTGAGTGCAAAGTTAAGCTCCGTTCTCTAACAGCTTGAGTATGGTGATTCTGGGTCATTTGAGAACATTTCGCACTTTTCCTTTTTTTCATGCATCTCACTTTTATTATAACAACTTTTCATTGTGGGCAGTGTTATAAATTTGAATCTGGTTTCTGCCACTCACCTAGCATGTGATATGACCTTAAAGCAAATTACCTTGTCCTCTCTCTGCTCTGGTGTCGTCCTCTGTAAATTGAGAACAGTAGAGCCCATCTCTTTGGGTTGCTGTAGGATTCCATGTGTTGGATTTCAGGCACGGAGTGTTGGACAGATGTCCACTATCACAATTATTACAGGAGACTAAGATCAAGAAGAAGACATGGGGACTCAAATAGAGCAGTCTGCATGCATTGGTACACGGATCATAGCCCTGTGACCTGTGTCCTTTCTGATTAAAATATTTTTAGAAAGATTTCTGTCACATTGATAAGCTTAAGGAAAGGTAAGCTCCTGTTGCCAGAATAATTCACTTAATGGACCACTTCCCAAGTGACTGAATAATCCTCTGGGATGTACGTATGTAGGGAGGGGAGATGAGCATATTAAGACTTACCCCATCCTCCAAGGATTTACCATCAATAATAGGAATTGTAGGAGAAGTGAAGTACTCCATTTCTGGGGTGATGTATGTGTGCTGGGTACCCCTGCATTTCACTGCTCCCATTCCATTGCTCTGCCCACCAGACACACTCAGAACATCTGCCCTTTCTTTCTACTTCTTAAGTGTTTATTTGGTTGGGTTTTGGTTTTGGTTTTGGTTTTTACTAATAAGTCCTGAATTTCCCCAATTTTTCCAAAAGTAGTCAACATTTGATGGAGAAGTGTGGGCAGGTTTCCATTCATCAGATTTATTGTGTTGCTGTTGTGCCAGGCAGTCTCCTAGGCTTTAGGGAATTAAAGATGACTGTGTCCTCAGAGGGGACACCAAACAACAAAGAAGGGACAATATGATAAGGGCTAGAAGAGAATTCAGGTCCAAGAACTGGGAACACAGACGAGGAATGAGGGTGAGGGCAGGACAGTCAGAAGGGTTCAGGGAGAAATCGCCTAGGACTTAAAAGGCTTCTGGGCTGACAAGGAACCTCTCTAAAGAGAGAACATAAAGAAAGGCACTTCTTTGCTAAGAGCCCGGGGTGTTGATTTAGGTCAGTAGGACTAAGCTCTTGGAGGGTAGGGACTGTCCCCATCAACTGAGGAAGTAGTAGATTGCTTCTGTTAGTTGAGATACCTGTTGGAAACTGGGTTTTCAACAAGGGCTATAGATGGAAATGAAGATGCCACCCTTTTCATCCCTTGCTTGTCTATAAACACTGGTCCTAGGAGTTCCTTCTCAGTGAGGACCAGCTCTGTGCTGACTTTCCTGAAACTAATCCACTGAATTTTTGAGGCTATTGATGACTCACCTTTTATTAAGGATCATAATTTCTATGGCATGCAAATATTAAAAGTAGACAATATTAAGAGATTTTTTTTTGGCTTGATGTAAGAAGGTTTTTAGAAATGTTTAGTTTTATACTTTGATGCAAGTATATGTTTCCAAGCCATAAATTGAAATAAAATTCCAGTTGTTACAAGCTACTTAGTGGCTGTTAAGTGTGGTAAAGGATATTTTATTTAAGAAAGAGGACTATTTTAATAAGCTGTTGTCTTTTATGGAATTTTAGATTTAGCCACTGGGTATTTTTCTGTTGTTGTGATGTTGTCATTAATCTACTCCCTAAAACTAGATAGTCTTCATTTTGGCTAAACACATTCTTAATCCTATTCGCTGTCTGTTAATCTTTGTTGTCTTTTGCTGTTAAAATTAGTAATGTATTTATAATCACATGATGATAACATTACCACTTAATTTCCTGATTTTGAATATTAATGCCCTTTCCTTTTATTTTTGTTCGTTAAACTCTGTGGTTACCAAATAGTCCTAGTGTAGGACTGCTAAAGTTGGATAAGTTGTTCAAGTTGGTTGAAAAAGTGTCTGACATGTTTAGGCTCAGAACAATTCTTAGCAGAGAAAACAGCCTAATCAAAACAAAAATTATTTGCCCTGGCTGTTTCAAGGAATTCTTTTAGTTGATTTGAAGCAGAGCTTACTAGAGAAGTATCATCTGCAGTTCTTTCAATACAGTAGCAGCCACTCTGGTAATTTTTACAAAAGTTACAGCTCCCTTAACTAAAAACTGAAAAAAAAAAAAAACAAAACAAAAATGTAACTGGAAGCAAAAGTAAAATAGAATAGTAATGACAAAATATGAATTTGATTTGTAATTTGGCTTTACAAAGTAACATGGTGAGGTCCTAACTTTATGCTGATATCAGGAAGACATGTTTTGTCATTCAGCTGTCCCTTTTTAAAATCAGAACATAGCAAATATCTCTAGGCTGTTTTTTGTGCCTTGTAGAATATTACTTTAAGTTATCCTCTTCCAGGATGTTGGTCGTGCACAAACATGCTTCCTGTTTCGAAGCAGATTTAGAGTGTCATCTGACTTTGAAAAGCAAATCAGTTCCAGAACTGAAAGTGAAATTGAATTAACCAGCTTTTGCTCAGTGACATTTGAAATTATGCCTAGTATAAGAGATTAAGAATTGAAATGTAGCATTCTTTAGCTTTGTTTCCTTGTGACATTTTGTGTTCATGCAACTTCTCTTTATTGTACAGAGGGAGGGTTGCTGGCCCCAGCCAGGGTTGTAAACATGTCTTTTGGTATTGCTTTGGTGTCTACAGTTTGTTACTAATTATAAAAGTCTGTCACACGCCTCTCGCCTCACCTCAAGAACGTCATCTGACTTGGAAGGGCTGCATCAGTGCCCTGAGGTGGAGAGCCCGAGAACGGGGTCCTTGTGTGCTGTGCAGCCACGTTGCTCCGGCAGATGGGGGCCACTGCCCATTCGAGGCCTAGCAGCGTGAGACCCTGGGTCCTTTGAAGCAGTCAGGAAGTAGTTCCCATAGAGAATATGTTTCTAGTTCTCAAATTTAGCCAGCATCCGTTTGGCTTATTTTTCTTAGTTGTGAAAATTGTGTAAAATATATTGTTTTGAAATATTTAAGTTTTCTATAACTGAGATGCATATAAGGTAACATACACAAATGAAAATTTGGTTTAAAAAATTATCTGAAGCTCGAAGGGCTGAGTTGGAAAGGGACAGTGATATGTGATGGTTTGCTTATTAATATTAAATAAAAATTAAAATTGGGTATGTTAATTTGTATGAGTAAATTTTTAAAAAATAATTCCTCTTCCACAGTGTTGGCAATATAATAAAGAAGTCATGTTTACATATTAACTAAATTTTTTTTGAATGCTAAAAAACTTAATACACTGATTTCTAAATTCAGACTAGGGCTGTTTGAAGTCAAGACTAAGTTTCCAGTGTTCCATATGAGAATTTTCCCCAAGGTAACCTTCTTTTAAAGCCGCTCATTTGTTAATGCAATTATTTCATTTTTAAATGGCTTTGATGTTAAGCTTGTGGTGGTAATAAATTATGTTGTGAATAGCAGGTGCTACATAGTTCAGGGTGAAATATAACAGGTTGACTTTCACAGTTGTGTATGAAGTGTAGAGTGACTGAGTAGTTACGTTGGTGGTCTGCTTTTTCCTTTTGGGATTTAGTGATAGCGGGTTTTTTTGTTTTTCTCATAATGATATAAAAATATATAAATAGAACTACTTTGTATGACAAATTACATCTTTATTGTTTTTGCTTCATCTTTATTTGTTTATTTACAGGTGTTGACTTTAAAATCAAAACTGTAGAGCTAAGAGGAAAGAAAATCAGATTACAGATCTGGTAAGTGGGAGAGTCTGCACCTAGGAAATGCCATATGTGTTTAACAATCCATACGCTTCTCTTATAAAATTAACTGTTTGAGCTGGTTTGCCTCTCCTACTTTTCTTCTCCTTTGCTCATTTTTAAATAAAATGAACAGCAAGAGAGAGAATTTAGGAAAGAATCTGTGTATTTCATACTCCAGCTACACATCGGGAGCTGTGAAAAGAAGACGTTACTTTAATGATAGCTAATTTGGAGGCTTTATGCCTCTATTTTCAAATCATTTGACATAATATCAAAACTGTCATCACTAAAATGATTGCTCAAATGCTTGTTTTCATGTTTTTAAAGTTATTTTGTTTGGTAGTGTGTTCCTAGCCAGATTTGCACAATTTCAAGGCACATCACCCATAGACAGTTCAGGGGCTGTCCCAGGTGGCACAGTGGGAATATCGCTGTGGGACAGGCATGCTCCTTCTGGCCATGTTGCTGATGCCACGTGGCGTGAGCCCCTCTTAGTGCCAGCTGGAAATGAGTCCAGAGCCGCATTCTAAAGAGATGCCCCTTTCTCACATCATGACTGTGAGAGACTCAACCAGCTGTGTTATCACCATGTTCAGTCTGAGAGCTTCCTGTTGGCGCTCAGCTGCCCACAGGTGGCCTTAGGAAACCGATCTGTGGAGAAAGGCTCAGGTCTGGTGGTGGTTTACAAGTGCCACTGCTGAGGTGTTGTGAGAATGCCCTTGTTTTAACAACACGGCTGCAGCGTACTCAGCTTACTAACTCCTCTCGGCAGGTCACCCTCCGCTCTGAGTGTTTGTCCACCGTGTGTGTGTGCTTTCATCTGCGTTAATTGCTGCCTCATCTGTGGCATCATCGGTTCCCTAGTGCTTGAGTGTTAGTGCCATGCCCTCATTCTTCATCCGTGTCCCTGTCTGGGGCGCAGCTGCAGCCGAACCAGCATTGCTTGCCGGAGGTGTCTGAGGTAATATCTTCATTTGGTCGTCTGTGACTATGTAACCCATTTTAAGGATTTTTGGGGGTTTTGTTGTTTTTTTATGTTTTTCATATTTTTTTTCTGGCTTGATTATGAAATATTAACATTCTTGCCTAAATACTTGATAACAAAAAATGGATACTTATTATTATGTTAGCCCATGATTGGAGAGGCAGCAAACTTTGTTTTGTACAGTCACATGCCGCATAATAACATTTCAGTCAACAATGGGCTGTGTATACAACGGTGGTCCCATAAGATTAGCACTGTACAGCCTAGGTGTGTGTAAGTACACTCTGTGATGTTCTCACGACAACAAAATCGCCTAACGAAGCATTTCTCAGAATGTTTCCCGTCGTTAGTGACTCTTCGACTGTACATTGTTGCCCATTTTTTGAATGTTGGAAATGACAACAAAGTATCTCTCGCATGAGCTACTGTTTCTAATTTAAACTCTTTAAGGTAAAGAGGTATGTCCACCTCTGTACTTAGCACCTGTGGGTGAGATACTTTTTGATGGAGCTTGCCCCACAAAGGGTTATAAAGCTAATATTAGAATATTTGTGCAACTTGCTTTGTGGATGACAGCAATGTCTAAATAACGGCGTTGTGGCCTGTCTAAAAAGACATAATGTATTAGTCCTTCGGTTTTCATCTCAGGTAGTAGTAATCTGATCTATAAAAAAGTATGTCCAAGTGTCCCGGGTCTCCCTGGAACTCTGCCCACTAAGACTGTCTGTGCTGTTGACATTGGATACTTCTGGAATCTTACTACAGTGCCTTTGAATCTGAGGCCCCTACCTGTGCATCCCACTCCATGGGGGAAAGCATGATAGCACAGTTCCGGGAAATGCACAGGACACTCCGAAACCACTTTTCTCTTGGATGCAAAATCATTCCCCAATATAACTCCTCTGCTTCTCCTTGACTCTTCACTCCTCAGGCTTCATTTTCGAAATTTTGTAAATTGCACAACATTGGTGAAGAATATAATGAGGGAGGAAAAATGAGATTTACTGAATGTATTTGAAAGATTGATTGGAAGTTGAATACAGGGAATATTCCAGTGATTCAGTTAGGAAGTAGGACTTATCTTTTCCTAAAGGGGTTTTGAACAGTGAATACATAATATATCCACAAAGCCAGCTACTTGTTAATCACACAATACTCAAAGTAAGATTCTTCTCTTCAGAAGTATTTTATTTAAAGGATAAAAGAATTTCTTGGGGCCAGCCCGGCGGTGTAGCGGTTAAGTTCGCGCACTCTGCTTTGGTGGCCCAGGGTTCGCAGGTTCGGATCCCAGGCATGAACCAACGCACCACTCATCAGGCCACGCTGTGGCGGCGTCCCATTTAAAGTAGAGAAAGATGGACATGGATGTTAGCCCAGGGCCAGTCTTCCTCAGCAAAAAAGAAGAGGATTGGCAACTCAGGGCTGGTCTTCCTCACACACAAAAACTTTCTTCGTTATTGTTACCCAGTAGGTAGAGAGGAAGTATTGGAGTCAAGTCCATTATTTAAAGTAACGCGTGCCTCATTTTGGAGTTGGGAGCAATCCTTGTGCTGTTGCTGTTGTAGTCTGCTTTGTCGTGGGCATGCTGGCCTCACTTTACTGTCACAGTTGAGAGCAGAGGAGGAGCCAGTGTGGTTGGAAAGAGCTCTTCAAAGAGGCTGAGTGGACTGCTCTGCTAATAATAGCTATGCTCTGGTTTTCCAGACTGTCAGTCTATGGGGTCATTGCCAGTCGGTTTTCACAGAAGTTTTGTTAGAAGAAATGCATTTTTTCTTGATTTTTTTCTGAATATGGCCAATCTAAGAAAATATTATTTACTACAGATTCCTAAAAGTTTAAAGTACCAAAAGCTACAGGTATCATTGTCACATTTTTACATCACATTTTATGTCATTGCCTCATTTTTCAGTTTCTTGATTATCTGTGGTCAGAAAAAGGACCCTTTTCTTGTCTCTGTATTAAGATGTTTCTACATGTATGTATATAAGAACTTTATGTAGGTATAGCTAAAATAAATGTGTCAACTAGAATATAGTTTAATGAATTTATATCCAAATGCTATCCTAAAAATTATACATGGTGACTTAGAGTCATTGGGTTGAAATGGACTTGAAGCCAAGAAATTTGTCTCCTACCTTTAAGCACAGAGAATTAAAATGTTTCATATAAGGGCCCCTCATCCTGTGCATCGTGCCAGTGTTCACTGTTGGGAATTTTATTTGTTTATTTTTATTTTTTTTTCTGAGGAAGACCAGCCCTGAGCTAACATCCGTTGCTAATCTTCCTCTTTTTGCTGAGGAAGACTGGCCCTGGGCTAACATCCGTGCCCATCTTCCTCTACTTTACATGGGACGCTGCCACAGCATGGCTGACAAGCGGTGTGTCGGTTGGAACCCGTGAACCCCGGGCTGCCAAAGCGCGACCTAAACTGCTGGGCCACCAGGCCAGCCCCCGCTGTTGGGAATTTTAATCAGCGTTTTTATGTTGACATCAAGCTCGTTTCCTTTCATTCTCTGCTTGGAAGAGGTGGAACATTTCATACACTGATATTGGTTTCTGCGCTGCAAATTAATAATTGTATCATTTAAATGGATATATTAAATACAATAAATAAGAATCTTTGAATTTTCAAAGCATGGCTGTATTAGCAAACTGGGAAAACAGAATTGCAGGAATTTTTCAATTTGCACCAAAATAGAGAAATAATAATAAGATCATATTCCAGCTGTAGTAAATGATGGTTTAGGTGACATTAATAAACTCCAAATCTCTAGAAATCACCTCTTTATCATTATGGTGAAAATTCAGGTTCATGGAAATAAAGAAGGGAAATATTAGGATTCTGCATCTTCATCAATAGATAAAAGCAATATGAATGCATTAATGTTTTATTATCATCTAGTTTTTTGAAAAGTGGAGAGTTGTGTGGAATTTTTGTGGTCCTGGCACAGAGCAGGTATTTAATAGATACTTGTTGAACTGAATCAACATTTTGTTTCTCTTGTTCTTTGACCATATTATGATAGCAGATAATTTTGTAGGGGAAATATATCAAGCAAAGGAACTTTTGAAAGGAGTAGAAAATAAAAATTTTTGCAACCCAAACATTTTGGGAGCATGGAATAGTCTCTCAAAGGAAGATGCTTTTCTACCTCGAGCATTCAGAGCCAGGCACAAAAAGGTGGAATTTAAGGAAGGGCCTTAAATGGGGAGTGGTGAGCTAGTTAATGGTTCCTCATTGGGATTTTTGTAAGCTAAACTTTTTTGCTCATTTGTGTTAGAATGATGGCCTCAGATTTTGTGTTTTGAGGTCTATCTTGTTGTATGTCTGACTTAAAACCAAGAAAGACAGCTGACTTCTTCCTGTTTCTAAGGTTCTTGAGTATGCTACTCATGCAGCAGAGTTTAACTATGTCAAAAACTGCCTTTTACTCCCTATTCTTTATTTGATTGTTGGGTTTTTATTAAAACTTCTAGGGGTCTTCTGTACATGTTGTGCCTATAGATAATCTGATAAGAAGGTAGATCTTACATTAAGTAGTACTTACCACAATAAAATAAAAATATTTTTTCAAAAACTTCTAATATCTCTAATTTCTCTGTTCTTGAGCCCCCAATTTCTGGATTCTAATTTATTGAGTGTGTAGAGAAGTAAATGGGGGGGCCGGCACGGTGGCGTAGCAGTTAAGTTCACACGCTCCGCTTTGGCGGTCCGGGGTTCACCGGTTCAGATCCTGGGTGCAGACCTACGCACCGCTCATCAAGCCATGCTGAGGTGGGTCCCACATAGAGCAACTAGAAGGATGCACAACTATGACATACAACTATCTACTGGGGCTTTAGGGAGAAAAAAGCGGGGAAAAAAAAAAGAGGTAAATGAGAAGTTGATATATACTAAAAGTCAGCTTTAAATTACTTAGAATAAAGATCTATTAAAGTATGTAATTCCCAAAATGCTCAATGAAGATCTTATATCTGACTGCTGTTTAAATTTGTGGTGCCACTAAATTGTGCTAACCACAGATTTCAGGGTAGAAAAATGTGTGTTAATTTTGCTTTTTATTTTTTTTTAAATCTTTTAATTTTTTTGTGAGGAAGACTAGCCTTGAGCTAACATCCATTGCCAGTCCTCCTCTTTTTTGCTGAGGAAGACTGGCCCTGGGCTAACATCTGTGCCCATCTTCCTCCACTTTATATGGGACGCCGTCATAGCATGGCCTAAGCGGTACATCTGTCTGCGTCCGGGATCCGAACCTGCGAACCCCGGGCCACCAAAGCGGAGCGTGTGAACTTCACCTCTGTGCCACTGGGCCAGCCGCTAATTTTGCTTTTTAAAGAAATAAGTGACATGTTGTTTCTTAACGGTATTCAAAAAACACAGAATATTTTTTAAAACATTAAAAATATTTGATCAAATCCTAATTTGCACAAGCTACCTCTTGAGATAGGATGGGAAACCATGCTCTGAAAGATTTAACTCTTTATTGGTTTGAAAGTGTTAATTATGCCCCAAAGTACCTAGGATTTCAGAAATCCTTTTATTCATTGATTCCTTGTATAAATGAAATGGTGTCTGAATCAGTTCCTTCTCACCTACTTTGAGGGTGCCTATTAGTGTGGTCTTTAAGTTGGCTTTGGAAATCCTGAAGAATTCAGTCCCCATCATATTCAGTTTTCCAATTTTTTGGCATTTCTGGGTCAAAAAATAATATTTATTTTGCCTTGACGTGGCATCATTTCCACATTTTGAACCTGGAACCTTTCATTCAACACGTGTTGACTGATGGCCCACTGTGGGCCAGGCACGGTGCTGATCCCTGGTGGACAGACAGACCAGCCACAGCCTTCCTGGGCCTTCCAGTCAAGGGCAGTAGGGGATTCTTACATCCTCTGGAACAAAGCAAATGGCCTGCTTGATGCGAAAATGAATTTGCCAATGAGCTATTTTGTTTGTTTGGCATACACATCGCTAATGTAAACTAATTTGGTGGCAAGTCTAGTTTGAATGAAGCCATAAATTATAGCACCATTGCCACAGGAGTTCAGGAACATGGGCCCACAAGGCACACCTCAAGAGAAGCATAGTTTCATCAGATGCATTTGGAAAGGGTTGCACACTGTCTCCCGCTTCTGGAAACATATGCTCTATTGTGTGGGAGGCTTTGAACAGCCTTGCAGTGAAGAACCTTATGTTTCGCCTCCACTGCCCTCTGGCTGTCTCAGTGTGACCCAGCCATCTCTTGTGGCCCCTGGGAGTAGGCCATGAGTTAGGGTTCCTCCACAAAAGCTAAATTATAGATCATCTTTAAAGAAGTTGTTTTCCTGATCAGAAGCCCTGCTCTGTTGATCCTTGTTTGTGAACACGTGATGGTTCTCCAGCAGTTTCTTGCTTGGCTCATTAGATGGAGAAGATCGGTCTCAGCCAGCTTCTGTGCACTCTAGTGTGCTTCTGTCATCCTTCCTGTTGAAATGGTCAGCTTCAGCCTGGAGAAGTAGTAGTTTTTAGATTTCAAAGTAGCAATCAGAGAATAATGAACTTTACTGTATTTGCAAACGTATTTGGTATCTCTCTTCCCTTCCCTTTGACCACCTATTCTGTTTAGAAGGATTAAGAAAATTACAACACTGATTCTCTAGCAGTTTTCATTACTGGGGGACTCTTGATTATCTTATCAAAAAAATCAGACATTAATCATCTGTTTTTTAAAAGAGGGTTAAAGGAGGCTTAAATAGTTATTGTCCATGCATTTTCTCATTGTTGATAACTGCCTGCTGTGGAGGGTGTTACCCTTTCCACCATTTTACGTGTCCGAAAACTGAACTCAGCTGAGAAGGTCGAGCTGTCCGGAGAGGCCGAGAGGAGAGCCCAGGTGTCCTGGGCTGCCCCCTGCTCTCTGCAGTGCACTGTGCCGGGCATCTGCTGGCAGCAGATCTCAAAAGAACGGCTGCTGTCCACTGTTGCATCAGTGCTTTTGAGGACACTGAGGGAATGATAGCACATATACCTGTAAATATACCAATTTATAGACACAATACCTAGAAAGACTGACTTGAGCATGATACTTTGTGACTTCAGAATAAAACAGTTTCATATCAGCCCACTGCCTAACTCCTTGTACATCTTTGCTTTTCCTCTTATTCCTTCCTTATCACTTCCTTCAGACTGTAGTAGATGGGGGACTTAGATCCTTCTAGAACAAAGTTTATGATTTTGACGGGGTAAGTGTGGTCAAGTGCATTTATGTAACTTATAGTATTAAATTACCTTATACTTTTATGATTTTATTCTAGAATGTCAAAAAATTTATTACAAAGCTAACGTTAGCTTAAGTTAGCCCCTTAGGTATGATTTAAGAAATCAAAAATTACTTTTATGCTTAATGATATTTCTGAATGAATTTTCACATTGGAAAGACATTTCATTTGAAAAAATTAAGATTTTGCTGTGTACAAGATTTTAGCATCTTTAAATTATTATGGGATCTACCTTTTCTCCCTCCTTTCATTATGACTGTCTTTTTACCATAAAAATTCTCATTTTCTATTATCAAAATCTTAGTTTGAACGAAATTGGAACTTTCTTATGTTTTTGTTTGAATGTAACTAGGTCAGAAGAGCTACCCCCACTAATAAGAATGAATGTGCCCAGACGTGAGGAGTTGCGTGGTGACTAGAAGGAAATCAGCCTTCGGGGGGCTGAGCAGTGCTCTTCGTGTTTCCATTGGAATGTGGAGTTGATTATTCTGGTTACTGTCAGCAAACTGATTTTTGCTGCTATTTCTTAGGGACACAGCAGGTCAGGAGAGATTCAACAGCATTACCTCAGCTTATTACAGAAGTGCCAAGGGGATCATATTAGTATATGATATCACTAAGAAGGAGACATTTGATGATTTGCCAAAATGGATGAAGATGATTGATAAGGTAGGTGTCGCATTTTTCTCTCAGATGTGAACTCTTTTCTTATGGGTCTTAATCCTTATAAAAGGAAGGAAGAAGGGGGGAAACATTTATTGAGATATTTTTACATACTAAACGTCATTTAATCCATATTGCAACATTCAAAGTAGGTATATATTCCTGTGTTGTAGATGAGACGAAAGAATTAAAATTTATCCAGAATCAGCCAGGATTTTTATTCTGGTACGCTGGACTCTGACTTCACAGCCCAAACAGGCTGCTTCCATTGAATTAGGTACAGGCCATTCTCACTTCTGCAGAAAGTTCACTTGGATGCTCATTTTGTGAGTGTCCACAGAGTAACAACCTCAAGGAGATGGTCTTCTCCACAGTGCCTGTGGACACTCCAAGGGCCTCGATCACCTGCTGGACATCTGCCCTGAAAATTATCCATGTCCTTTACTTCCTCAGTTTGAACAAAACAAGATTTTATCCTTTGGCTCAAGATTGACTGTACAGGGATCACCTGTGTCTGTAAGATTAGTGTAGACTGTGGGCTCCCCTCTAAGAAATGTGTACCCAAAATACACTTAGAAGACAGAGCAGTTAGGGGTGTGATGCAGTAAACAGGGACCACATTTTGAGAGTTTTCTTCCCCTTATTCAGTAATTTGATGTTTAGTTCCTTTGCATAACAAACACAGTTAATACATTATAAATTGGGTTTTGTTACAAGTTGTATTAAACCCATCTGTTAAGATGATGTGGGAGAATGTTCATTTGCCAGTCTTACAAGTGTGTCATCGGTGTGCGCCTCTTTCAGATGTAGTGGGGGCCAGAGTGACCTGGGTTCCTGAGATGATTGGCCCTGTGGTGGGCCCTACCCTCAGCCTGCTCTAACTCGGCTGTTGATCATCCCTGGGCTCTGTGCTCTGCGATGGAGGGTCTCTGGGTGCTGATTTCTGCTCCTAAGGGCTCCCAAGGCAGTTGGAGAGGGGCAGTCCTCATTGCTGGCTAAAACTTTCAGAACCAACGTAATGAATTCAAAACCAAAGGCAATGGCCTCAACCCTAAGGGCACCATGAGGTCCTTGAATTTGTGGATCTGCCGAGGTCCTGTGGTCTGATGCTCTCCTCTAATACTTGACTCTTGCTTCTAGCTTTTTGTGAGCAAATGCTCTCATTTCTTGAGTGCTTACCAGGTACCAGCCCTATCCGGTGGGCACCTGTACTGTCACCCGCACTTTGCTGATATGGAGACCAAGACCCTGAGTAGCTCGGCCAAGGTCACGCCATTAGGTGCCTTTTGCTGCAGTCTGTCTCAAATAGCTTTTTAGAATACACAAAATTAAGTGAGTTGTTCAAGAGATTTTAACCTTTCTAGAGGAATTCTGGTGTGCCTATATTTTTTAAAAACTTAGAAATGTAGCTTTTAACTCTTTTTCCTGATTATAAAACTAATGATACCTTGTCATTATAGAAAATCAAGAAAAGCACAAAAGTAGATAAAAAAATCTATAGTTCTCCTATCCTGAAAAACCAAATTGGATCCATACTCCATTTAACTTTACATCCTGCTTGTTTCACTAAATATTCTATTTTGAGGGTCTTCCTTTGCAGTGTTAATGCTCTTCCAAAGCATTTTTTTTACTGCTGCATTCTTTCATGTACCTTAACTTATTTCATTCTTCATGTGTTTTGTTGCGCTATCAGGGTTTTTTTTGATTGATGATCATTTTGAGTATAGGGCTTTACTTGTATGTTGAATCATTTCCTTAGGATAGATTCTTAGGAGTCAAAGGCTAAGAACATTGTGGTTTGTAATGCTTGTTACCATGTTGCTTTCTAAAATGTGAGCCCTGGAAGAACCATCTTACACAGCCCTGGAGCCAGTCCTGCCTGGGCAGAGCAGAGCTCAAAGATCTGTGGAGCGAATGAACAAATGAGTGAAAGATACTGGATTGGTTTACATTTCCTGGCAGTATATGACAATGCCCATCTTTGAAATGCAGCTTCTTTTAAAATTCCACAGTATGCTTCAGAAGATGCGGAACTTCTCTTAGTTGGAAATAAGTTGGACTGTGAAATGGACAGAGAAATCACCCGACAGCAAGGAGAAAAGGTGAGAGAACTCAGGGGGCAGAAGAGAGAAGTCACAGTTCCCATGCTCCATCCATAGCAGTTGGTATTCTTTTTAATAAATTACTAATTCTTAAAAATTATGAAATAATTATACAGTTATCACTCAGTGACATCCTTCTCATTCGTTTGCTTTTTTAAACTTCCTGCTCCTTTAAATTCATTTTGAAATGGAGAAAAAAAAACCAACATTAGTATATACTGTATTATTATCTAACCTGACATTTTATACAGAGAAACATGGTTTATGGTTTTTTGTTTTTTTTGCTGAGGAAGATTCGCCCTGAGCTAACATCTCTGTCAGTCTTCCTCTATTTTGCATGTGAGTCACCGCCTCAGATGGCTGCTGATGAGTGGTGTAGGTCCATGCCCAGGAACTGAACCCAGAGTGCTGAAGTGGGGCATGCCACAGGGCTGGTCCCCAGAGAAACATGTTTTAAACCATAAAATTGCTTTCATGATTTTCCTTTACTAGAATGTATTTTAACCTTCCTTGGAGAATCAATGATTTTCACATTTTAAATGTCAAATACATTACAATTTTAGAAACTTAGCAAGTAATTTGACTTGAAGATCCTGGTATCACCTTAGGGATGTTTTGTTTTGTTATTTACTTATGTGGGAATTTGCTGCCCTTGAGAACTTTATAGTTTATAGTTGAGCCTAAATGAGACTTTACAAACCTTTAGTTCCTCCCCTTACCTTAAAGCCAAAGTGCAGAATGCTCCCCCAGTCGTAGGCCTCATGCTCGGACATTAGACTGGGTTGCACCCCACACAGAAAAAATAAATTTTTTTCTTAGTTTGCACAGCAGATAACTGGGATGCGGTTCTGTGAAGCAAGTGCCAAGGATAACTTCAATGTGGATGAAATATTTCTGAAACTTGTTGATGACATTCTGAAAAAGGTAAAATATATTCATGAAAGTATTTCACCTGAAGCCTATTGTTTCCTTCATTATTTTTTTTTTAAACTTACTCTTTCTTTTTTTGAGGAAGATTGGCCCTGCGCTAACATCTGTTGCCAATTTCCCTCTTTCTTCTTTTTTCTCCTCAAAGCCCCAGTACGTAGTTGTGTGTCATAGTTGTACAGTTGTAGCTGTTCTCTGTGGGATGCCACCTCAGCATGGCTTGATGAGCAGTGAGCAGGTCTGCGCCCAGGATCTCAACCAGCAAACCCCAGACCACTGAAGCAGAACGCGCGAACTTAACTGCTGCACCACCGGGCCAGCCCCACCTTCATTATTTTTTGGTTGAGAATTTTTTATTTCGAAAGGGAGGGACAGTAGTTTTTCTCTGACTCGAGAACCAGCTGAAGTTGTTAACTTGGCCACAGGCACCCAGCTTGCTGTAGTGGCAGCTGCTTCCCATCCAGGGGTTTTCAGTGTCCGTAGTGTTGGTGTCCAGTGTGTTTGCTTCACCTTAATATGATTTGGAGGAGTGATTGGAGCAGCTGTAACAGTGTGCCGCGTTTATTTGACATCTGCTTTTCTCTTTTTCCTGTGTTCTCACAAGAATTAAGTTAGATGGGGACAATGGGGAGCTAGCGGAGGATGCAGGTGTCGCAGCTGAGAAGAGAGCGCTTGATTCTTTCCTCACTCCCTGCTCTGCTCTCGAGCGGGGGCCTGATGCCGGGACTGAGGCCTTTCTGGGATGCTAAGTTCAGGAAGATTGCTAGACAGCTTCACTGAACAGCAGCAGCTTCTTTAGGAATCTTTAGGCTTACATTCAAAGATTTTTTAGTAAGAACTTACTTTGTTTATTATTACATATAATCTGCTCAGTTCAAACAAAATTCAGAAGCTTCTAATAAAATGGTTGTTTTTGTAATTGCTGAGAGAGATTATTTCTTTAGTAATGATATAACTCCTGAAAATGGAGAACCATTTCTTCATTCATTAATGCATTAAATTTCCGTTACACTGGGTTCTATGGAAAATACATGTTTATGAGGTCCATCTGGTCTCTTCTACCAAAGAGTATGAATTAGGCTGGGCAGTGTTCTTGTTGTGACATGAAACACCCTGAACCTGGTTTTTATTTTTTGGCTTAATATTTGAATGTCTAATTAAACTTTGGAGGTTGGAGAGCTTTATATAAAAATACTTCGTTCTTATATAATTGTACAGTTTGCAAAGCATTTACATATACATTGTATGGTTAAAATGTATTTGTCTTTTGGGGCCGGCCCAGTGGCGCAGTGGTTTAGTTCACGTTTGGCAGCCCGGGGTTCGCAGGTTCGGATCCCGGGCGCCCGCCGGCGCACTGCATGTCAGCCATGCTGTGGTGGCATCCCATATAAAGTAGAGGAAGATGGGCACGGATGTTAGCCCAGGGCCAGTCTTCCTCAGCAAAAAGAGGAGAATTGGCAACGGATGTTGGCTCAGGGCTGGTCTTCCTCACACACACAAAAAATGTATTTGTCTTTTTTCTTTGTCCTTAAGATGCCTCTGGATATTTTAAGGAATGAGTTGTCCAATAGTATCCTCTCATTACAACCAGAGCCTGAGATTCCACCAGAACTGCCTCCCCCCAGACCACATGTCCGATGCTGTTGATGGCTACTTTGGAGACAAAGTGGAAACGATTCCTGGAAAGGGGAAAATGTTCTCTTCTGCACTACAATCATTTTGACAATTTCCTTTCGCACTTTGTAATCCAAGTCAAAGCTATACACTAACTTGTAAATATGCAAATATGCAATCCTGGGTAAGTTTTGGCTATAAATTACATATTTCCCTCCAAATTATTATAGTTCATTTATTATCCCAGTGTCTAGTGTACATACACTGGGAAACATAGTACTTCTAATATGAAGAATGGGAGAAATGAAAGGTATAATGTTTCTTGAAATAATATAATTGTCCTTGTTAATTATATTATGAAGACAGAAGATATTCTGATAAAAAGAAAGAACGTGGTGCTTTGCTTACTGTTTTAAAGAAAACTTGTAAAGCTAAAGACTTTTTGGGGTGAAAAAAAGCTATCTTAAGTGCATTTTCTTTATTTACAAGACATTTCTCCCAGCTGTGGCATCTTTGAAGTATTGGAGTGTTTCTGCCACAAAGCAAAAGCTCCATTCATAGCCGCCATTGGAGGTTATTTATTAATGTATGTAATGGTAGAGTATTACTAGTTAGAGGGTAGGATTTGACTTGGTTCTGAGGCTGCAGAATCTCTCTCATGGTTTCCTAGTGGACATACCCTATGCTTTTGAGAACTACAAAGATTCAATAAAGAAAGTGTTTTTGAAACTAGAGAAGAAAATTTTAAAACAACGCTGCTGTCCTAAAGAAATCCTGTTTAAAGGAATTTTAAAGAGAGACATTTTACTATATCAAAGAAATACATGTATTTGCCTAAACATTCTATACCTTTGTAATGATAAAACTTCTCCCCTTTATGGTGAAGCTTACTCCTGTTAAGCCTAGACTGTGTTCAAAAAAAATTTTTTTTGGCCTGATAATGAATTTGTGAACTCTATCTTTGGTATATATCTTTTATTAAACTGCACTGTTTTGTTTAGTCAAGGTAAATAAGTAATTATGTATTTCAATAACTTGGCGTGTCTTGAGTGTTGTGATATGAAAAGCATTGTGGTCTTTCTACACTAATGAAGTGCAAATAAAATTTTGTATTTATGAATGACAGTTGAGTTGCCACATTTATTTGTACACTTATAAATTGTAGATGACAGTATTCTTCAAAAAGTCCAAATCTTCATCTTTTGAGTGTTTTAGATTAGAAAAATACAGTGTCTTCTGCTGTGGAAAGCAGTTTGGCAGTTTCTCAACAGGTTAAACATAGAACTACACTATGACCCAGCAATTCTGCTTGTAGGTATACACCAAGAAAAAATTGAAAGCAAGAACACAAACAGATGCTGTTTAAACACCGATGTTTATAACAGCATTATTCGCAATAGCCAGAAGGTGGAAACACACCAAATGTCCATCAACAGATCAATGGATAAATAAAAGTGGTATATACAAACAGTGGAATATTATTCAGCCTTACAAAGGAGGGCAATTCGGACACATGCCACAGCATGGATGAACCTTGAGGATGTTATGTTAAGTGGAATAAGCCAGACACAAAAGGACAAATACTGTATAATTCAACTTACATGAGGTCCCTAGAGTGGCAGACTCATAGAGACAGAAGGTAGAATGGTGGGTGCCAGGGGCTGGGGGGTTAGGGAAATGGGGAGTTAGTGTTTAATGGATACAGAGTTTCAGTTTGGGGAGATGAAAAAGTTCTGGAGATGAAAAAGTTCTAGAGATGAATGGTGGTCATGGTTGCACAATAATTTGAATGTACTTAATGCGACTGAACTGTACACTTAAAAATGGCTAAATATATATACTGTCCTCAAATTTTTTAATACATGTATCTTTTACCATCCAACGATTTGTCATGGACTGTGCCAGTTGTGTACCTGTCGTCTCGCCTCCACACCTCCCTCCTGTCTCTGCTGTGTGATGTGGGGCTGGGACTCCAAAGGACGTTTGCCAGACCCTCCTGCTCTTCCTGTTAAACCTGCTGTTGGGAGGAACTGAGGAACTCGGAAGGAGAAAAGGGATTTGCTTGCCATTTTTCCGTTCCTGTCAGCCCCCTACAGTAACAACTCAGTCGACTCTAGCTTCCAGCTTCTGTGAGAACCCCCAGCTCCAGCATCGCTGCACCCCACCGGAGGTACGATGGCCACACCCCCAGGCCATCCCAGCACCTGCTACACTGCCCTCCTAAGTCCGTGTCACCCCCAGTCCCGCCCCTGCTCAGCGTCTGAGCACCTGCCGTGACGCTCAGGTCAGCCTTTCGGGATCCTTCCTCTGAGCATCTAAATTTTAGCAACACCCCAGCCCTGAGGGTAGTGATTGCCTCCTTTAGTTATTAATTGCTGAGTCACCTTAGCGTTCCCTCTTGGTTGGTTTGGCATTTTAACAACTGTGTGGCTAGTTCCCCATATTAAATACCTCATTTGTATCTGCCTGACCGAGTACTAGACTAGAGTACTTGGCATCAGGACTAGTTTCAGGAAATAGATCCTCAAAGATGAGTTTAAGAAAAACATTTCTGTTTGCTGTGGGCATCTGTGGCTAATTCAGTAATCTGTGGGCTTTTCGTCTTTATGACTCCATCTTGGCTCTGCATTTGTGCCGGTCGGCTGTAGCACTGTTCTTGTTCACTAGAGTCGTTGGGGTTAAAGGGAAGACTTTGCCAGAGGTCTCAGTGTGGTTCATGGCTCTCCAGTTATTAACTTTTTGTCTTCTGGTTTTCCAGTGTACTTTTAGATTTTTTCTCCAGTAAATAGGATTTTGTGACACTAGGACTAGGACTTTTAGTTTTCTACACTATTATCCTCCACAATTTTTTAGGGGCTGGTTGTTCAATATCCATTTTGCAAGTGGTCTTGCTCAGATCATGGTCCGATAGGCTGTCGTGTGATAAGATGAAATGCAATTTAGTCCCTCGTGATTTTTAAAGGGAACCTTCCTTTTAAAAAACAGTTGTGGGGGCTGGCCCAGTGGTGTAGAGGTTAAGATCGCACACTCCACTTCGGCAGCTGGGGATTTGTGGGTTCAGATCCTGGGCACGGACTTACCTACACACCACTCATCAAGCCTTGCTGTGGAGGCATCCCACATACAAAATAGAGGAAGATGGGCACAGATATTAGCTCAGGGCCAATCTTCCTCACCCCCCCAAAAAAAGTTGTAAATAAAACATTGTATTTTTATAGCTCATTGTCCTGGATTAGTGTTTTGTTTGATTCTCACAGGAATTGATATGAGTAGACAGGTGTAAAATAAATATTTAGTCATCCATGTAGATGGAGAGGAACAAAATCCAAGAAAGTACAAATAAAAATCACCTAAGACCACAAGATCTGTAGATTTTATGGCCACAAAATCGTATTTTTAGTCTGTGGACTAGGTATTAAACTTAGTTGGAGTTCACCTTCTTCATGGAGAATTAACAGTGGATCAAATTACTTTGAAAGCAGTAGGGAGACAACAGGACTATTTTGCATGTACAAATCTCCATCCTTCCTCTACCTCCTGGATCTTTGAAGAGCTGTTTCAAGTTGGTAGGCGGTTTTACTTAATGGATGAAAGTTCTGAATTTTGAAACTGAGGGGTAAATATTAGCTGATGACACAACAGAACAAGAGATTAGTCTTCCTTGTCTCTAGCTATAAAACAAACCACCTAAAATTAGTTTTTTGTTTTTGTTTTCTCATGAGGAAGTTTGGCCCTGAGCTAACATCTGTTGCCAATCTTCCTCTTTTTTGCTTGAGGAAGATTGTCCCTGGACTAACATCTGTGCCAGTCTTCCTCTATCTTGTATGTGGGACGCCACCACAGCATGGCTTGATGAGCGGTGTGTAGGTCCACGCCTGGGATCCAAACCCACAAACCCCAGGCCGCTGAAGTGGAGTGCGAGAACTTAACCACTATGCCACCAGGCTGGCCCCCAAAATTAGGGGTTTTTTTTGATGAGTGACTTACATTACAGAGAGAGAGAGAAAGTACTTGTCATATAGATTATTTATTGCCTAGAAGTCATAACTAGCCCACAAACTGCAGTGAAGGGTGGGTCAGGACATGATATACAGGCCTGTTGTTTATGTTGCAATGCTCTAGTCAGCAGAGTTGAAATTTATTGTATGGTTGCTATATGCGAGGCCCTGTGCTTGAGTGCTGTAGGGCATATGACCGAGATAAATAGGACAGTCCCTGCCCTTAAGGAGTTCATCAAGTACAGAGACAGACCTGTACCTGGAGTTCAAGGCAGAGCTTCCATCATTAAAGACGAGTACAGAATCCTGGGGAAGCAGAGGAGGGAGAGGCCATGCCAGGGTGGGGATGTGGGGAGTATTCTCGGGCCTTCAGGAATGAGTAGACTATTGACTGGTGGCAAGACAGACATGAGGGATGGTGTATTCACAAGCTGTCTGTTAATCTGGAACCAAAAGGACCCCCTGGAAAAGGTAGACTGTACATAGTAAAGCATGCACTGCTAGCTGTCCCAGTGTGGTTATAGCTTTCTAAACGCTTGGCTGCCTCTTGTAAATGTTTGGTTAGGCCTGTTCTCATGATAGAGACAAGGTAATTACTGGAAATGTAGTTGAACTGTCTGCACACACACACAAAACCTAAAGCAGGTCTCAATCCAATAAATTTACAATTATTTCTGCAAAGCGTTCCGAAAATCTGCCTTCATATTTTTAGCAAGGCTAAGCTGATGAGTTTGATTCATTTACGGACCAGTCAGCTCTGTTCCGAAGGTTTAAATCATAACCCTGTTTGACAAACTGAGAAGAGGGTAAACCAGCCCAAATCCATCTGCTATTGGCAAAACCAACTCACCGCACAGGCCCAGTGAGATGGAAAGTTCCTCACAGTGCTGTCGCCCAGCAAGGACAGCAGGCACTCCCAAAGCAGTGAGAACTTCATTGCTACTGTTGACCAATCGCAGGGGCTGGGTGTTAAAATCTTGACGGGCAAGACTAACAATAGAATCCCTAAATTTTACTAGATTTCTTCCTTTAAAAAATTGCAGACCTGGGGCCGCCCGGTGGCGCGGCGGTTTAGTTCGCGCTTGGCAGCCCGGGGTTCACGAGTTCGGATCCCGGGCGCCCGCTGACGCACTGCCTGTCAGCCATGCCGTGGCGGTGTCCCATATAAAGTAGAAGAAGATGGGCACAGATGTTAGCCCAGGGCCAGTCTTCCTCAGCAAAAAGGGGAGGACTGGCAACAGATGTTAGCTCAGGGCTGGTCTTCCCCACAAAAAACAAACAAACAAAAAACAAACAAAAAAAAATTGCAGACCTTTCTGATGCTGATCCAAATACAGTTCAACAAATGCTTGTAATTAAAGTGAAGTGCATTTCATTACTTCAAAGAAGTATGTGTTTTTTAAAAGACAGAAATAAGGGATACCAACCCCGGGCAGGCCCTTTCTAGTTCTGAAGCTCTCTGGGAGGAGTCTGTGGTCTCCAAGTGTGACTCAGACTTGTCGGTCCTAAGGGATAATCAGCTTCACCTTTAGGGTCAGCTAGTTAAGCCCACCGTTACCTCAGGGGCCCCTCAGCCCATTCAGGATCTCTACCCCAACTTGTAGAAATGCCCTTTAACTCAGAAAACAGCTTTTAATTCCATAATTGGAAGCAAAGGTTTTAGTGTCAGTAACTTGTTAGTTTGGATTCCCATCGAAGTGTAATCTGTTCACAAGTACAAATAACTGGATATTAGTTCTTGCCTTGAATTGAGCAGGAGAAAGCTGAGAGCAGGAAGACACTGGGTACCAGAAGGAGAATCATGAAAATCAGGTAGGAAAATGGTTTACAAAGAAAATGAGCCCAAAGACAACGGGCTGACTTGCATTTGGCTCTGTCTGCCTTCAGCCGGGCTAGGCAGAACTATCGGGCGTTCACCACACCGAGGTCTTCTCAAGGCTGTGCTGCTCATCATTCTCAGACAGCCTGCCTCCCACCGCACAGAACATGAGGCGCCCAGTGCCACCCTGGCGGGCATGGTCCATCCCATATCTCCATATATTCAACTTCGCCCCTTCGACGAGCCTGTTCCTCTGGACCTAAATTAGCTCAGATTTCCACATGTTGGGAAAGCTCTCCTTTGTCCCCAGCTGGAGCCCACTCCTCTCCTCTGCAGCTAGTCTTCTTGAAGGAGCCATTCACACTTGCTATCTCTGCTCTCACACCTCAGGTTCATTTCTCAGTTCACAGCCACCTGGTTCCCAACCACAACTCTCCACAAAAACTCTCCTTGCACATGAACATGAAATCAATAATTCAAAAAGATTCATGCACCCCTATGTTCATTGTAGCATTATTCACAATAGCCAAGATGTGGAAGCAACCCAAGTGCCCATCAACGGATGAATAGATCAAGAAGATGTGGTGTATATATACCATGGAATACTACCCAGTCACAAAAAAGACAAAATCATGCCATTTGTGACAACACGGATGGACCTTGAGAGCATTATACTAAGCGAAATAAGTCAGACAGAGAAAGACAAATGCTGTATGATTTCACTCATATGTGGAAAATAAACACATAGATAAGGAGAACAGGTTAGTGGTTACCAGAGGGGAAAGAGGTGGGGGGAGGGTGAAAGGGGCGAAGGGGCACATATGCTTGGTGATGGATAAAAACTAGATTGTTGGTGGTGAACACGATGCAGTCTATACAGAAACTGAAATATAATAATGTACACCTGAAATTTACAGTTATAAGCCAATATGACCTCAATAAAATTTAAAAAAAAACTCCTTGCCAAAGTCACCAACAACCTGTTTGTGCTAAACACGTTGGCTGAGCATTGACATACCTGATGTCTCCATAGCACTGAGTACTTAAGAGCCTTTTGGGCATAGGAACCCCTGAAATAACTCTTAGCCTCTAGCTGGCCCTGTTAATAAGACTATTTCATGAGCAATAGTGCAGCATAGTCTTCAGGAATGTGGTCTCTGAAGCCAAATTGCGTGGGTTCAAATCTTGACCTGAGCATTTGCCTGCTGTGTAATCATTTGGTAGATTATTTAACTTTTGTCTGCCTCAGTTTCCTCATTTGAGAAATAAGGATAATATTAGATGCTAGCTACCTCATAGGGTTGTTGTAAGGATTAAATGAGTGAATATCTGTAAACTTCCTATAACAATCCAGGCACACAGCCAATACTCAGTAATTAGCTATTATTGTTGTAAATTTTTAAAGCCTTTTATTTTTAAATAATTTTAGACAGACAGGAAATTGCAAAAATAGTGCAGAGTCACCATGAACCCTTTTCCTGGTTTCCCCTATTGATAGCATCTTCTATAACTGTAGTACAATTATCAAAACCAGGAAATTGACATTAGTACAACACAATTAACTAACCTACAGACCTTATTCCAATTTCACTGGCCAAATTTTTTTTAAAACAATCTTGTTCTCTTTCCAGAATCTCTTCTTCCTTGGCTTCTGTGGCCCCTAAAGTCAGTGTCCTCAGAATGTCTCTAAGCACCTCTTTCTCTGCTTGCCTTTTAGGTGTTCGGTTCCCCAGGGAGGAGCAGGCCTGTTGGCTTCTATCCCGCAGTCATTTCCTCATGTCTTTCATTTTGTTCAGGTGTCAGATGGCCATGTGCTTCCAGGGAGGCTGCACCATTCTGCAGCTGGAGGGGGAATCCTGATGGCATATACCCACCACGATAATTCTAGCTTCTTGCCGGTGATTGTTTAGGGATGGGCATGTGACCACAGTCTTGCCAACAGACATGAGTTCAAGTCCACTAGGTGGTTTCTGGGAAAGAGTTTTACTCTTAAAATGTGACTCATTACACAGGCACTCTGGTGCCTCTGGAATTAGTCCTTTTCATGAGATGCTTGGAACTGCAGCAGCCATCTTGGAGCGATAAAGGAATTCTGCCTAAAAGGGCAGTCAAAATGTCAAAGAAGGCAGATGAGAAAAATGGAAAGAATCCAAGTCCTTCGATTTTAGAAGGAATGAGTTAACTGTGTCATGTTGCTGTGTGAGATGATAACAGTTTACCCCACCTTTAGTTGGGATTTTTCTTTCTAACAACTGAAAACATCCTCCCTAACATCTTGGGGTTCTGTCCTCAGCCCACTTTTCAGTGTGTACACTCATCCATACCTATGGCTTCACTTGTGAGGCAATGTCTTCCAAGTCTGCAGTTCAGACCACTCATGAGTTCCAAATATGTAGATCAAGCTATCTGCTGGCACTTCCACCTTGGCCTGCCACACACACCTCAAAATCAACTGACATTAATTTGAAACTGATGTTACCTTCTATTTGTGAGCCAGCCCTCTCCATTGTACACCTGTAGTCCATATCTCAGTGAAAGAAACTGCCACCTATCTAGTTTCCCAATTCTGAAACTTGAAAGTGATCCTAGACAGCCTCCTTTTCTGTCCTCTCTGTCTTGAAGCTCCTTTGAATTGAATCTTCTTCTCTCCAGTCTTTTGCATTAGTTGAAGGCTCATAGTTCCTCATTTGCATTCTTACAACAGTCACTGATTTGTGTATATACTCTAATTATTCTCCCTTCTAAAAAAATACTCTCAAGTTGACTGTGACTCTTATTAAATAAATCCCCTTTTGTCATCCAAACACATTCAGAAGTACTATTTCTCTAGAGGATTTTTCCCAAATCAAGAGATTTTTCTCGTAACTCTTCCCAAGATTCAGAGATAGCTCATCCAATCATTTGCAGTAGGTATTATTTTATCTATTTAATTGAGTCTCAGGGAGATTAGGGACTTGTCCAGATCTGCAGAGCTAGCAAGGGGCAGAGCTAGGACATAGCCCCAAGTCTTTAGACTCCTTGCTGTCTTCTCTCACAGTCTTTGAAAAGATTTACTAACCCTTTGGGTTAAATATATAGTAACATGTTCCTTATTTATTTGTAATACCCACTCAATAGCCTACTGACTTCCCGCCAACTGGCAGATGGCCCAAAAAGCTTGTGTTCTTATAGTCATTTTAATTTGCTAAAAATCACTAGTGTGATTACAGCACAAGCACTGCCTTTAAAATCTTTTAAAAGCAAACATCAACAGAAAAGAACTAGCAAGATGGTGGATTTAATGCAAGGATCTTAATAATTATATTAACTATAAACAGTCTAAATAAACAAATTAAAAGACAGAGATTGTCATACTGTATAAAAAAGCAAGACCTAACTACATGCTGTCTACAACATGTCCACTTTAAATATACGGACAAAGATAAGTTAAAAGTAAAAAGATGGAAAAAGATATAACATAAAAACACTAATCAAAAGAAAGCTGGAGTGGTTATAGTGATCAATTAGGAATTCCTATAATTAAATGGGAATAAAGAGGAGCATTATATAATGATAAAAGAGTCAATTCACCAAGAAGACAACAATCTTCAACGTACATGCACCTAACAACAGAGCTTCCAAATACATGAAGCAAAAGGTGATAAAACCAAAAGGAGAAAGAGACATGGCCACAATTATAGTCGCAGCTTTCAGTGTTCTTTTCTCTGTAATCAGTAGAACAAGCGGACAGAAAATCAGTTAGGCTATCAAAGATCTGAACAACTTAACCCAACTGAACTCCATCAAAAGCAGAATATACCTCCTTTTCAAATACACATGAAACATTCACCAAGATAGATCCTATTCTGGGCCATAAAACAAATTTTTAACAAATTTAAAAGAAAGGAAATCATATGAAGTATGTTCTCTGACCACAGCTGGATTAAACTAGAACAATAACAGAAAAACATTTGGAAAATCTACAAATATTTGGAATATAAACAATAAACTTTTAAATAACCCATATATCAAAAAGAAGTCAAAAGGGAAATTTAAAAACATTTTAAATTGAACGAAAATGCAAATACAACATATCAAAATTTGTGGGATGTATCTGTAGTAGTGCACAGAGGAAAATTTATAGCATTAAGGACTTATATTAGAAAAGAAAGAAGGTCCTGGATACCTAATCTAAATTTTCACTTTTAAGAAACTAGGGGAAAAAAGAGAGAATTAATCCCAACGCAAGCAGAAGGAAGGAAATAATAAAGATGAAGTAAAATCAATGAAATTAAGAACACAAAAATAATAGAGAAAAATCAATAAGCCAAAAACTGTATCTATACAACTCAACAACAAAAAGAAAATAACCCAATTAAAAAATGGGCAAAAAAATAGTCATTAGAGAAACGCAACTCAAAACCACAATGAGATACGTTCACACTCATTAGGATGGCTATTATCAAAAACACTAACAGGTGTTGGTGAGGATGTGGAGAAATTGCAATATTCACGCACTGCTGGTGGGAATATAAAATGGTACAACAACTGTGGAAAATGGTATGGCAGTTCCTTAAAATAGTAAACATAGAATTATCATATGATCCAGCAATTCTACTTCTGAGTATATGCCCCAAAGAAGTGAAAGCAGGGACTCAAATAGATATTTGTTCATCCATGTTCATAGCAGCATTATTTAAAACAGCCGAGGGGCTGGCCTGGTGGCGCAGCGGTTTACTTTGAGCTTGGCAGCCCAGGGTCCGCCGGTTCAGATCCCAGGCACCTGCCGAGGCACTGCTTGTCAGCCATGCTGTGGCGGCGTCCTATATAAAGTAGAGGAAGATGGGCACGAATGTTAGCCCAGCACCAGTCTTCCTCAGCAAAAAGAGGAAGATTAGCAACGGATGTTAGCTCAGGGCTGGTCTTCCTCACACACACACAAAAAAGTAGAAAAATAAAATAAAATAGCTGAAAGGTAGAGGTAACCCACGCGCCCACTGATGGACGATTAAATAAACAAAATCTGTTATATACATACAATGTAATATCATTCAGCCTTAAAAAGGGAGGAAATTCTGATCCATGCTACAGCATGGGTGAACCTTGAGGACATTATGCTGAGTGAAATAAGCCAGACACAAAAGGATAAATACTGAATGATTCCATCTATATGAGGTACCTAGAGTAATCAAATTTACAGAGACAGAAAGTGAAATGGTGGGGCTGGCCCAGTGACGTAGCAGTTAAGTTTGCACGCTCTGCTTCAGCAGCCTAGGGTTCACAGGTTCAGATCCTGGGTGTGGACCTACACACCATTCATCAAGCCATGCTGTGGGGGCATCCCACATATAAAAAGTAGAGGAAGATGGGCACAGATGTTAGTTCAGGGACAATCTTCCTCAGGCAAAAAGAGGAAGATTGGCAACAGATGTTAGCTTAGGGCCAATACTCTTCACCAAAAAAAAAAAAAAAAAAAAAGTAAAATGGTGGTGGCCAGGAGCTGGGAGTAGGCAGATGGAGAGTTCTTGTTTAATGGGTACAGAGTTTTAGATGGAGAAGATGAAAAAGTTCTGGAAATGAATGGTGGTGATGGCTGCACAACAGTGTGAATGTACCTTAATGCCATAGAACTGTACACTTAGAAATGGTTAAAATGGTAAATTTTATGTTATGTATATTTTACCACAATAAAAAATTAAAAAGAAATGGGGAAAAAAAGCTACCTTTGAAAAGATCAACAAAACTGATAAACCTCTAGCCAAACTCATCAAGGAAGGGAGAGAGAAGACACAAGTTACCCTATCTGGAATGCAAGAGGGGACATCATTACAGACACCTATGACATTAAAAAAAATCATGAAATACCATGAACTATGCCTATAAATTTAACAATTTAGATAAAATGAACAAATTTCTTGAAAAATACAAACTGACATGCAAAAAGCTCATTCAAAAAGAAAGAAATAGGGAACTTTCTCAACCTGCTAAAGTCACCCTATAAAAATCAACAGCTGAGCCAGCCCTGATGCCCTGGTGGTTGAAGTTCAGCGCACTCCCCTTCGGTGGCCCGGGTTCGGTTCCCAGGCACAGACCTACGCTGCTCGTCTGTCAGTGGCCATGCTGTGGCAGCAACTCACACAGAAGAACCAGAAGAACTTGGTTCATATGTAGAACATATGAACTTGTTTATGTATAGAACAACGATACACATCTATGTACTGGGGCTTTTGGGGGGAAAAGGGAAAACAGAGGGAGGAAGATTGACAACAGATGTTAGCTTGGGGCAAATCTTCCCCTGCAAAAAGAAAAAAAAATCAATAGCTAACCTCATAGTTAATGGTGAAAGACTGATTGCTTTTCCACTAAAATTAGGAACAAGGCTAGGATATTTGCTCTTTAACATCATACTAGAAGATCTTCGCCTCAATGAGGCAAGAAAAAGAAATGAAGGGAAATAAATACATAAGACCGTCTTTATTTACAGACGGCAAGATTGTCTACACAGAAATTTACAAAGAATTAACAACAAAACTTTTAGAACTAATAAATGAGTTTAGCTAGGTCACAAAATACAAAATAGACAAAAATCAATCGTATTTTTATTTACTAGCAATAAATATTTGGAGATTGAATTTTTATTACACCATTTAAATAGCAGCCCCCCCCCCCAAAAAAAAACATGAGAAATTCTTAGGTACAAATCTAACAAAATATATACAAGATCTGTATGCTGGAAACCACAAAATGCTGATGAAAAAACCAAAAAAGCCCTAAATAGATGGAGAGATATACTGTTTTCTTGCATTGGAAGCCTCACTATTATTAAGATGTCCACTCTCCCCAGACTTATCTATAGATTCAACACCAATCCAGACAAAATCTCTATAGGACTTTTTGTAGAAACCAACAAGCTAATTCTAAACTTTATATGTAAAAGAAATGAACTGGAGTAGCCAAAGCAATTTTGAAGAAGAACAACAAGTGAGAAGACCCACACTACCCGATTTCAAGATTCACCCATAAATCTACAGTAAGCAAGACATGGTGGAGAAGAAAGGGTAGACATATAGACGAGTGGAGCAGAACAGAGTCAAGAAATAAACACGCACATATTTGGTGAATTGGTTTTCAACAAATGTGAAAAGCAATTCATCGGAAAAAGGATAGTTTTCTTTTAATGAATGGTGCTGGAACAATTAGATATCCATATGCAAAAAAATGAATCTCAATCTGTAGCTTTACCCTATACAAAAGCTAACTCGAAAATAGATCACAGACCTAAATGTGACACCTAAAACTGCGAATCTAGAAGAACACATAAGGGGAAATCTCTCTTTCGGCAAGGTTCTAACCCCCTCAGCCTCGTGAGGTAGATTGGTAGGATTGTTGTGAAGGGTAAAGGAGACAGTAAAATGGAGGTGTCCAACACCTCCCTGCCCTTTTAAATATTGGTTTCTTTGTCACTTCCCTTCTCTGTCTCTCCCATGACTGATGTGAAAATAACTTACCACAGCCTATTTTAGAAAAGCTAATAGAACCGTTAAGCGATGGTGCATAAACTGAATACCAAGAATGACATTGGATGGGACAAGCTGGGTGGCCATCCATCCAATCTAGTACTTTCATTAGGCTTTTTATGTTCCACCAAAAATGAATGCAGCCCTACCATCTGCTTGGTGCTTGTAGAACATATGGATCGCTCTTAATCAGCTATACAAATTACCCACACTCCAAGCTGTTAAAATTGAACACAAGCTTCAAATATCTGCTGCTCAACTTTATCAAAAATTCTGTGGCTCATAGTTCAGGAGTTGCACTCTCTGTTCCCTTCTTTCTTTAATCTTATTCCCCAGGTCAAGACGCTCATACAAGAGCGGGGTAAAGAAGCCCGTGGTCTTGACTTCGGAGAACTGTCTTCACTGTGCCGTGAGGTCTGTCATGCCGTCAACCAACGTGGAACAACCCTAGGAAACCTCTTGTGGAATCAATTATTACCTTCAGTGAAGAGATGTTATTGAGTACATTGTAAGCCTGAATTTACATATATTTTTTACTTTATCGTAGTGGGTATATTCATGAAGCCACCTCAAATCCCTTGGGAAACTGGACTATAATACAATGACATTTCTTAGTCTTGGGATAATCTCTGAAGTGCTTCTGCAATGATGCAGACTGTACATTAGGAGGAGCCAGAGCACTAATGATAAAAATACTGCAGGTTAAGATAACATCGTTTATGAATGTACAATTATTTCTAAACCAGAGTCTTTATTTTAATGTTTTCCACTATATATAAAAGGTGTACATAATTAAAAGGTCTCATTTGAATATATGGTATAATTTAGAACAGGGATGTAAATCTTAAAAATCATGCCCTACATTTTAGCAGTCATTTGAACAGATCTAATGAATTCAGTTTGCACTCAGGGGACTCTTCCTAAATCAAAGGCTGAACATTTTTAAGCACAAAGAAGTGTTAGAGGTGGAAAGAGTATAATAATAGTTTTAAAAATAATGCTTCTGGTAAAATTTATTGTTTGCTTTTTATCTAGGTGTCATTGAAGAAAGACAAAACTGTATTTTATTCACTAAACCTACTTGGCATTTGCTTTTTAAATCGTAGCCGTGGACCACACTCAGAGATTGTGACTCGTAGCTGTGGGCGTATATTGCAGGACCAGTTGAGGGGAGGCGTGGAGGCTGTTGGTGACACAGGAGAAGGGTGATGAGTAAGGAATCCACAGAAGCATGAAGAGAGGTGACCAAGGGACCAGTTTCCAGAGTGGCACAGTCCCTGTGAGACTGGAAAGGAGTGTAAAGAGGACACAGCAGCGTCAGGTACAGCATAAGGAACAATGACGTTGCAAGTATAAAAACTTGTCTGAGAAGGAGAAAGGAGAGAGAGAATTCGAGTGGATGCTATCAAGAATTTTGTAAGTGGCAAGGATACCTTGAAGGGTTATGATCTAACTTACACAGCTGGAAGTCAAGCGTGTTTTCTGCCGCTATATGATTGTGTTAGGTAAATTCAGTCTAGGATGTAAGAAAAGGATACTAACTTTCTGTCCATTTCTCTCCGTGGCAACTGGGGTTAGGCAGAGAGATTGCTTGGGGGGCCATTGTGAAGTAAACAGGAGAAATAGGAGGTGAGGAGAAAAAGAGAATTCTCTCTGGGCCTCTTGGAAGGTGGGGGATCATCAACAGGTGGCCGGCTGTGGCAACCAGAGAGACGAGGGTCCTGCGGACTGGACAGACGGGGCTTCTCAGGCCAGGCTTTCCTGGAGGTTTTTTTGGTTTGGTTCTGTTCTGTTCTGTTTTTCAGTCATTTTTATTGCAGTATAACATACATGAAGAAAAGACCACACATCATAAGTTGTACAGTTGATAGATTTTTCTCAATGTGGACAAGAAAGAGTAACATCAAAACCTCAGAAGTTCCCTCTCACACACTATCCTACCTTCTAACTCCATGGACTGGTTTGCTGGGTTTTGCACTTTATGCAAATGAATCATTCATAAGGTGCTCTTTTGTGTTAGCTTCTTCCGCTTATCACTACGTAGGTGAGCTTTATCTGTGTTGCTGCAGTGAGTCGTAGAACGTTCATTCTCCTTGTGTACGGTAGTCCATTGTGTGAATGTGCCATAATTTATGCTTTCTCTGTAGATGGATATTCAGATAGCTTGGGGTTATTAAAAACAGGGCTGACATGAACATTCTTGTTCTTTCCTTAGGTGAACACAGGTATGCATTTCTGTTGGGTATACCTAGGAGTAGATTTGCTGGGTCATAGGGTATGTATATTTAGCTTTAATAGATACTGACAAAGAAGCTTCCCACAGTATTGGTACCAATTTACAGCGTATGTGTATATCAGTAGCTCTATAATTGAGCTGCTATTTAATATTACTAAAATAATCTATTATTTTATAACAAAATATTATATTATCAAATAATTAAGTAAATATAATTATTAATTATATTAATATAACTTCTTAACAACTTGAAATTGCCTATCTTTTTTTATTTTATCCATTCTGTTGGGTATATAGTGGTATTTCATTGTGGTTTTAATTTTTTTTCCATCTTTTGTCCATTTTTCTACTGAGTCATCTGCCTGTACTTATTGATTTGTAGAAGCTCTTTACATATACTGGATACTCTCCTGAAGTATTCTTATAGATGCTTACTTATAAATGCTATCTCATGATACCAGAGGAACCAATGTCTTTGAGCAAACAGAGCCTCAGGGAGAAACTCATTGATGGTGAGCCCTTACTTGGCAGCGGCTGGGCTCCCCAGGGCCGTGGTTCAGAAAGCAATAGATGTAGACACCATTATGTGGATCAATTCCAGGAAACAAGAGCATAAATTAAACTCAGTCCAAAGAATATGTGACTTTGTGTTTTATTGGACAACTTTTTCTGTCGTGTCTTCCAAAGAAAGTCACAAAGTGTTTGAGAGCAAGTTCTGGAATGAGGCATTCCTTCAAACTGTGGTCCATATGATTTACTGGCAAAGCAAGAAAGGTTCCTGTACTGCTAATAACTGAATGAATTCAGTCATTTACAAATTCAGATAAATTTATAAAGAAAATACTGGCCACTGTGACTCAAGAGTTAGGGCTTTTCAGGTTAGCCTTCGAGAGAGTCAGGATGGCTGGAGACTCGGGTTACCACACCCATGTCTGCAACCCTGGCAGGCAGTTCCTCAAGTCCTCTTAATTCAACAATGACAGCCAATGACTCACCCTATCTGGCCCCTGGGATATCTTCTCTCACCCAGTGGATAAGAGTGGTCACTTGGAGAACAGATTTGGTAACAGCCACGAGCACCTTCTGATTTGGCCTAACCTAACAATGAAGCAAGCCTGCTCAAAACAAGCAGACACTTTTTTGCATTTTGTGCCTGGCATAATTTGTGATGACTACTTGAAACTGCCACTTAAATTAAATCCATTTTCACATTACAAAAAAGGTCTGATTTCAGAGGAAGAAATACTTTAAATTCAGACCAGTGCAGAGTCTGTAGCCAGCGCCAGCACTGACGTAAAGCTGTGGGTGTGCTCCTGGATGCCGGGCCTCCAACACAAACCTGGCTTTGTCGTGGCCAAGGTCACTCCCAGCCCCTCCCAGGTCACTCACTGCCCCAGGCTGCAGGCTGAGGGAGCTGCCTCAGACTCTCATTTCTTTTCACCTTTGGCTCAAAAGATCCAAGTTGTTCCTTTTTTCCTTTGCCTTTTCTCCTCGGGCGGGAT
This sequence comes from Tapirus indicus, assembly GCA_031878705.1. Lineage (NCBI taxonomy): Eukaryota > Metazoa > Chordata > Mammalia > Perissodactyla > Tapiridae > Tapirus > Tapirus indicus. Next base: position 59,447,429 of record CM062917.1, read on the forward strand.
TTTAAACTCCACCATGATACTGTTTTCTCACTATCCCACACCTTCATTTTTAATGCTCAGCAGCTGGTCCCTTTCAAGTTTTTACTGTTACCTTTCCTTTTCTCCACCACTTGTGCAACATTTTTCATCATCACCATTTTATGATTTTTCCACTCATTAGGAAAAAAAATGCTGTAAGTCTTACATATACTTGAAGCTCTTTCCAGAACTGCTTGAGCCCACCTTGCACCCTCCTCCCCCCAGTGCAAGCTTAGCAGCTGCCTGGCCTTCTCCCTCTCAGAACCCCACCTTACCTGTCTCTGGGGACTGTCATGCTGCCATGGCAGCTAGCAACCCGCCAGTTCAGGGTGTGCTTGCTGAGGCCTTGTGTGCGTGCCCAGCCAGCCGACCCTTCCTCAGCATTACAGGGAAACAACCCCGTTCAGGGCCCTCCAAGTCCTGGAAGGATCTGCCAGCTCTCTGTGCTACTTGTTTTGGCAGTTACTTGTGGGCGTGCTCATGCCCAAGTGAGGGTCCACAGAAAGCTGTAAGTATTTTCTCTGCAGGGAAATTAGTCATTTATTCAAAAGTCAAGAATGAATGTCTTAAGCTGAAATGATGGTCCCCACTTGGTCTTGGTGTCTTCATAAGGAATTTGGCTGGGGGCAGGAAAGAGAGAAAGACTCTAAGAAATTGGAGGGGAAAGATTTTGTGTCTCATTGGCAGAGGCAGTTTATATTGTATTTTTAACATCTCGCCATTCTTAAACTATGTGAGTAGCTCCTCCTGGGGAAGTGTTCCTATGGCACCGTTGAATTTCTCTCTTGAGTGTTTTTTTATAAAGTAGCTTGGACACAACGTGGATGGATCCACAGTCATTTATAAACCACTTTGTAACAAAAGATCTCAGGCACTAGTCTCCAGGAGAGCCAACTCCCAGAGGGCTGAGGGGAGGAGGGGAGTGTGGGGGGAGGCTGCTGGAATAGCCACAGCCGTATTGGTCCTGTGTGTGGCCTTTGCTGCAGAAGCAGCCGACAGTCTGACCTTAAGATAAAATCCCTATTGATCCACAGTTGTCTGGGCACTTGGAGATCATGAAGTAAAAATGGGCTTATTGGTTGCCTCATGTGACCTTGCTACTAATGATGCTGATGTTAATAACCCCGCTCAAACTGAGACTCAATTTCCTCCCAGACTGTAAATGAAAGGGGAAGTAGTGACTGGAGACAGGACGGCCGGTGTTGCCGCTCGTCCGCCTGGGGATGGGTAAAACCAGTTCAGCCCATGGCATCTGCTGACTGTAACTGAACTTGAACAGATTTTGATTTTAGTTTTGAGTCCGCCATTTACTAACTATGAATTTGGAAAATCGCAGGATTTCCTGCAGCCTCAATTTCCTCTCATCTATAAAATGAGATTGTGAGGAGGATAAAGCATATATACAAAGGTCCTGAGACAAGTGCTGGCTGGGAATGTTCAGATTTCCCTCCTTTGGTGCTGCAGGGAAGGGCCCGTGTCCTGAGAGTTGGGCAGACCTGCAGAGCAGCCAGGTTTCCTTCTTGCTGTCCAGCTGCCCTCACAAAGCCTCTTCCTCACGCCCCCACCTGCTTCAGCATCCTCCCCGCCCTCCTCAGGTGACCAGCAGCCTCTCCTCAAGGAGAAATTGGAGTAGCCCCTGGCTTTCAAGGAGTTATCATTGGCCACTTGGAGGCTTTTCAAAGACAACTGTGAAGTGTCAGAAGAGGAACAATGTGTGACTTTGCTGAAGCCGGACCTGGAGCCTCAAGCATGCTGTGGGTGCTCTGCTACACTCTTGGCCCCTCTGCTACACTTCCTGTCATCAAGTCCTCAGAAGACCCCTGCCGGTAAGTATCAGAGGCCACCTCACAGAGGAGGGCACTCAGAATCGCTCAGGGACTTCTCCAGGGCCATGTGGGGACAGACCCAGACTCGTCTTCTTGCTCCAGCCGGTGGAAAGGTTGCACGTTCCTTTGAGTCCCAGCTCAGATGAACACCCTCTACAACGCTTTCCTCACTCCTTCACCTCATGTAACATTGCCCACCCCTAGGCTGGTTTCAGCACTTAGCACTTCTGTTAACGCACTGGTCACGTTCTGCTTTGGATAGCTCTCCCCTCCTTCCGAATATACCCTGACTTCTACTTCCACAGACCAGTTTTGCAGGCTTTGAATATCACACAAATGGACTCACAAGGTATCCTACTATTGGACTTTTACAAAACCCTGGCTGTTTCTACCCGCTCTGGTATTAGAGGCCAACGAGCTCCCCACTCACAGAGCTTTACCTGCCCACAGGCATAGTCAGGACCCACTTCTGGGAACAGAAGCCTTGGAAAAAAAAGCTTCCCTACCAAATGCCTGATGGGAACTGTAGCATAATCAGGTGGGCCTTTGCGCTTGGCTTCTGGCTGTGTCGGGTTCTACATGGCTTCCGGCATGGTTCTCTTCAGTAGTATGAGATCTGTGCGCTTAAAGAAAAATCCATATGTGAAAATCCAAACCAAACAAAGTTGGTTAATCGGGGTCATTACAAAATAGTAATTTTTAGTAAAAAAAAAATGGTTTGCTTTGCAAAGTGATTCACTGCCCCTGCTTTGCAAAATGATTCACTGTCCAGTTGCTTTAAGTAGTAAGCTCCCTTTCTGCACTTTAAAATATGTAATCTAAAATGACTCGAACCAATTGTCAGGAACATTTTCATACGTATATCAAGACATACCTGATTGGCCCATATCTATGTTTTCATTCATTTATTTATTTGTTCCTTTATTTGCCCATTCTGCTTCAGCTGTTGGCCACATGGGAGGGGAGGGAGCTCAGGGAGGGAGGCTCTGTGGGTGGAGGCGGGGACAAGAACAATTGTGAATGTTTTGGTGACTTTCTTGACTCCACAGGCTGGTGAAGGCTGATTGACATTTGAGTTATAATTACTTCTTGAGTCTGTCTCCCCAGGTCGTGAAGTACTTGAGGGCAGGGGACATTTCAGTCTTTTTAAAACCAGCCTCTGACCCAGAGCAAACATTCAATAAATGGATACTGGCAATAAATATGTCTGGCAAGAAAGAGAATGAGGAAGGGAGGGAGGGAGGAGGAGAGAGAGAGAGAAAGGCAGGAGAGAGGAAAGGAGGGAAGGAAGGAAGCAAGAAGGAAGGCAGAAAAGCCAGCAATGTAATTGTAGCTGTGGTGTTTCTGTGTAGGTGCATGGATGAATACATAGATACATTTAAAACACAACCTTACAGAGTAATGAAGAAATGCTGTATCTCTATAGTTCTGAGAGAGAAAGTCTTTACACTCATGCAAGTTTCATTGTCATTTGTAATTTGAGAATTTAGCATTAACTGCTACACAGAAAGCAAATGTAACTCACTTGTGAAAACAGAAATTGCACTGCTGAGCTTTTTTTTTTTTTTTTGCCTGTTAATACAACTTGAATAATAAATAGTGAACAATCAACTTGCCATTGATGGTATTGACGTGAAGAAGGTTGAGGGTGGTAGAACAGGTTAGATTGTAGTCGCAGTTCTCAATGTTTGCTGGAGCCGGCCTCTCCTGATCAAGAGGGTTGGTTCATTGCTCAGGCTCATTTTATTGTTATTTTTACTTCCCTCTCCTCCCTGTGGTTTTACCCAGGAAACAGCACTGCGGTCACCTGGGAAACGGCTCTCACACTGGCCGGCAGAGATTGGAGACGCACACTGTCTCATTACAGATTTGCATTTGCAGCTGGGCTCGGGTGACCTCGCCAGAGGACAGAAGGCTAATCCGATGGCGCTGGTGAATGAGGGTGCGGGGGCTGGCACAGCCACCCGACGCCGTCCATCTGCCTCTGCCGGGGCCTGTTTAAGCTGTTAAACACGCCCATTTCTTCCCTTAAGAAGGAGGCTACAAAGTGTTTTTGTTTTGAAAACGATAAAATACTAATGCTCTCCGGATTGTAACTACGCAAGATCCTGTGGTTTCTGACTTTGACCACCTTTCTTTTCGCCCTGTTCCCAAAGAGCCTGCAGATTAGCACTGAACTCGAGACTGGATGAGACGAGGACAAAAACCTGGGATTCCCAGTTTAGTTATGTTAATTACAAAAAAAAAAGGGGGGGGGAGGTGCTGAGAGCGCGCCTGGAAGATGGGGGTCCCATGCATCTGTCCGTAGGCTGAGTCTCTGTCCTGCGGCTCTGGCGACAGCGGCTCCTTTCTCTGCCCCATTGTGAGCCGGATGGCCCAGCGACCCTGTGGAGAGACTGTGCTCAGCTGCGTGCAGAGCGCGGTCCGCGGTGCGCGCGGGCGGAGGGGCGCCCTGCCCTTAGTTGTCTCGCAGTTCGCGCTCCTCTCCTTTCCCTGATGCAGTAACAGCAGCTCCGAACACCTTTAGCTACCAGGTGCCCTTCTAAGCGTTTCGTGTGTATGAAATGACTTAATTCCTGTAACAACCTAGGCGATAGGCACTGTTGGTATTCCGATTCTAGGCGCGGAGATCTGGGTCTGCCCGGCCCGGGGGCGAGTGGTGGGCGACAGCATCGCCGCCCGAGCCCCTCAGCGCGCTGCGCCGGCTCCCCGCACACGCAGCCCGTGCGACAGCTTCGCCCAGAAGGGGGACATGGAAGGCTCTGGATTGCAGGTGCGGGGGCCCAGGCTGCGACCTGCCAGGCTGGCTCTTCCCCGAGAGCCCAGAGAGCTCCCCCTCTGTCCCCTGCAGTCTGGCGGGACCGGCCGGGGCCTGGACGCAGAACGGTCGCCCCCTCCCCACCCGGCCTCCCGGTCCTCTGTTGTCCCCTCCCTAGCACGCCGGGCTGCGACGCGAAGGGCAGCACAGACGCCTGCTGCTCCCGCAGGACAGTCGGAATCCAGGGGAGAATTCTCACTCCTCTCCGGAGAGGCTGTGCGCATGTCTTATACCCAGGAAAACCATGAGGGCTTTAACGTTTACCCGCTGTTTTCTAAGCGCTCGCCAAGTGCCCAGGCCTGCTCTGAGCGCAGAGATGTTCGGCCAAGGAGGCAGCCGGGCCCTTGCCCTGTGGGCTGACCTTCCCAGAGCAGGAGGCAAACAAAGGGGGTGCAAAAAGACATGAGGAGAAGCCAGGGGGGGTCACAGGACAGAGTGCAGTGGAGGTGAGGGATGATTTATGATGCACCGAGAGCGCCTCTCAGAGGAAGGGGCCCGCGAGCTGAGACCAGGGTCAGGAGTAGCCTCCAGAAGACCTGGGGACAGGTCCTGGGAAGGGCTCTGGAGCAGAAGGACCAGATGTGCTGGGCAAACAGAGGACAGTGGCAGGAGGCGAGGTAAATGGCTCATGCAGGCGTGGGGGTGGGGGTGGGGGGGATCTGCACTTCATTCTAACTGTTGTTCACCGAAGAGAAAGGAAGGCAGCCTGGGTGGTTTCTTGTACAGATTAGAAGAGATTACGCACATACATTCGCTGACCCACAGCTGGTAGATTAAAAAATAGTGCTTCCTGTGGGTCAGGACCTTACTGCATCTCCCCTCTGAGGCTGCTCAGCCCCCTGCACTGTGTGCTGGGCTCGAATGTGGGAAGGTACCCAGGCCCGCGCAGCAGGCAGTCTCCTCTGCCCCACTGGCTGCTTCATTGGGTGGCACTATGAGAGCAGTTAGCACATCTACTGACCATTCCCCATGGGCCAGGCGTTGCTAAGGGAGGTAGATAAATTTGAGTGATTTGAAGAGTGCTATTTTCGAATTCGCATTGAACTTGATAAAATCATTCTTGTATATGTGATTGATCTTAGCCAATCCTCTCTTTTATACTTGAGGCCTGACGGGGATGATACTTTCCCAGAGTCAGACGTTCAGTACACTGCAGAACCTGAACCTGAAATCAGTGAGTCTGGTGGGTATTCCAGTTTGAGATAAAAACATGGGCAGCGAATGGGGAGAGCAATGTTAATTGGTCCATTTGTGGCCTCCGGCCATGGGCCAACCCAAGGAGTGGTGAGAAAAGGAGATAATTCATCAAGATGTACATTTATGGCTTGTGTTCTTTTATCTCTAATTTAAAAAAGATTTCTGAAGCCAGCCCTGATGACCTACCGGTTAAAGTTCAGCGCTCACGGCTTCAGTGGCCCAGGTTTGTTTCCCCATCGCCAAACCACACCACCTGTCTGTCAGTAGCCACGCTGTGGTGGCAGCTCACATAGAAGAACTAGAATGATCTACAACTAGGATATACAACCAGGTACTGGAGCTTTGGGGAGGAAAAAACAAAAAAGAGGAAGATTGGCAACAGTTCTTAGCTCAGGGCAAATCTTTCCCTGAAAAAAAAAAGAAAAAATTTCTGCATGTATATATGCAAACACATATACACTGAATCACATTTAGATGACAAAGGTCTTGTATGCACAATATGTAAAGAATTGCTACAAATATACAACACAGAAAATTGGCAAAATAAATGAAAAGGGGTTTCACAAAAGAATGACAAGCAGTCACACAGTTCCTAAACAGCCACACAGCAGGAGCTATGGGGACTTCCCACCCTTCCATAGTTTTGGCCAGGAAGAAGGCAATAATTCAATGGATTTAGACTGTTTATTTCTCATGCTACAGCACACTACACGAGCTTCATGTTGAAACTGGTTCCTCTCACCCTCCGAGTCCCATGGGGCTGTGTGGCGGCCCAGGGATGTGGAACACACAGGAGACCCGTGTCACAGCTGAGGAGCCCTGAGCTTAGGACAATCTTAGAGGGGGCTGCAGGCATACCTACACATTCTCCACCTTAGAGACATATTTTGTTTATTATCCTGAAATGTAAGCAAATCTCTGGGGAGAATTTTTTTCTCTATTTTTAATTCAAAAATAAATTACAAGGGACCGGCCTGGTGGTGTAGTGGTTAACTTCAGGCGCTCGCTCTGCTTCAGCTGCTTGGGGTTTGCAGGTTCAGATCCCGGGCGTGGACCTATGCACTGCTCATCAAGCCATGCTGTGGCAGCGTCCCATATACAAAATAGAGGAAGATGGGCACATATGTTAGCTCCAAGCCAATCTTCCTCAGCAAAAAATAAAAAAATAAATGAAAGAATAATAAATTTTTATTTATTTGTTTTTGTCTAATCAAACTAAATAAAGGCATTTTAATTTACATATCCCTTAACTGACTTCTATTCTGTACCTTTATAATCCACGGTAGAAAAAGATTACCTCCCCACACTATTCTGTCTCCCATTTCTGAGCTAAAGAAATTTGTAATGATGTAAATTTTCACTGGTTAATTAATTGTCTCATCTTTGGGTGGCTAGGTTTTAATACAGAAGGTGTTAGGGATAAAGTTCTCAACTTTAATAAGGTTGAGAAAAGAAGGGTGACTTTTTGCATTTATAAATGAAAAATATGCATGTTGTCAGTTTCTCCAGCTGATATGAAATACAATGTGAAATGTTTCCTTAAATCAGCAGTTGACTAACTTTCACCTGGTTAAGAAAATATTTAACTCATGAAATTTTTCAGTCTTTCATTTTCACAATTGTCATTTTCCCTTTATAAAAGGGGAAGGGAAATTCACAAAAAGTGTCTCAATTCTGGAGGCCAAACCTATAGTTTTCATTGTCCCTTGGAATTCTCACCCAGAGTTACACGACCATAAGTGGCGCAGTCTGTGGGACTCAATAGCTAATGTCCCCCTTTTTCTTCAGGAATTTCTCAATGCTTAGAAAGGAGGACTCCTTAATGTGAGGCTGCACCTGTATTTATAAATAAGTGAGTGACGGGAGGGTGAAAAGAAAACTGCACAGAGAGAGGAGACTTATGGTGAGGTTTATGAATGGTTAAAACGCTCTTTCATCTATAAAATGGAGGGGGCACAGTATGATGTATAAAATCTTCTTTATATTTTTCTGTAATTTAATGAGAGTATTTGTAAACTATTGAAAGGCACATGTACAAGTGAGATTTATTTCCTGTTAAAGATGTCAGATTGGGGGCTCCTGTCCCTCCTCTCCAGAGCCCCACAGTGCCAAGTCCTAGAAGTGGGACAGGGGCTCGGGTTGGAGGACAGGCAGTTAGGCAGGAGTCAGAAGGGAATGCCGGCTCAGCGGTTGCCTGCTCGGTATCTAGAACAGCTGTTCTCAAAGTGCGGCCTCTGGACCAGCAGCAGCAGCAGCAGCGCCTGAGATCTTGCTGGAAATGCAGGTTCTCTGCAGACTGCTGAATCAGAAACTCGGGGATGGACCTTAGCAATCAGTGTTTAAACAAACCCTCTGGTGATTCTGACGCACACTAAGCTTTGAGAGCCACTGCCCCATAGTTCCAAAGAAAAGATTATTTTCAAATTAAGAAGTCTGTACGAGCATCAAAGCAGGAAAACAAAACAAAACACGATAGGAACTAATGCTGGGTAAAAGTTTTTCTTCTGAAATATATGAGAAGATAAAAGGGGAGAGGAGTCCCCACAAGTGCACAAATGTTCATTGTAACTGGTGGATAAAACACTATTTTCCATAACTTGGTTAAACGATTTGAAAAATTACAGCTAATTCAAAAGGGCAAGTGGTACTAATTTTAGTTAGAACTTTTCACTTTGCAGTTTCTGTCTAAATTCTGCTAGGAATCACTGGTGTAAAGACAGGAAATCTTCAAGATTCTCTTTCCTCCCAACATGAAAGTGATTAAAAACAAGTCAGAAGTCCCAAAGGCAATAATTTCAGCATGATCTTACAGTGCCTAGTTAGTCAATGGTCGATTTGACATGTGGCAGATAACAGCAGTTGACTCACAGCTGAAAAACCTGAGAAAGAATCATTTTCTTTTTTACCTTCAGGAAATAATAAATGCTAGACCAATGTATGGTTTGCTCTACTACAGGTAGAAACACAAGCACTTGGACGTTAAAATACAACAGGCAGCCCCTCCCACAGAGCCTGCCCCTCCCTCGGTGAACAGAGCCCTGAAGGCTGAGGTGCACCATGAGGACCAGAAATTTCCAGGTGTTGTTGCCATGGCCACTGTCTCCCTGCAGATGCCCAGTGAGGGGCTGCAAGTGCACGCGGTGGGACCAGATTGTCCTCCATGACCTTTTCATGTGGCACTGGGGTCCCATCTTGCCTTTTGGTGTAACGTTGTGATGAGTCAAAACACTACCAATAGAAATGTGACTTCTACTGACAGAAAGTCCGGAAATATTGATGAAATTTAAATTAAAAAAAAAAAAAAAAAGAAAGGAAGGAGGGGTGGAGAGGGGAGCGGAGGGAAGGGGAAGGACGGGTAGGGAAGGAAAGAAACCTCCCTCAGGTGAACATGCCTGGACAAGAACTGAATTAAACGCCATGTCTCTATAAACCCTTCATGCTAATTTTTAAAAGCCATCATTTCTGTTTGTTGGGACTACGAAGTTTTCTCCCCCCATAAGTTAGCATAAAAGAACACACATGCTATGAAATCCATGTGTTCAATCAAGCATTTGGACTATAGTTTAGACCCCTGAGATCAAGTTACAGTTGTACACATCCATAATTTCTGTCACCTTTTCTGCAAAAAAAAAAATCTTTGACAAATAGTCACATATCTCTGGAGTGTGAAGAAGGAGAGGTGTGTGACAATTCCCTGGTGTCCTGAGCTGGCAGACCTGAAGATCCGCCTTTCCTATCAAGCTGGGAGCTGAGAATGTGCCCGAGCCTTGAGACAGCACTAGTTGTGCAGCTTGTGAGGGGATGGATCAACAGTTGAGAGACCATCCACCTATGCTATCCCACTAGACACAGTTAACCAGAATCTCAAATGCTGACAGATCTGCGGGAAGAAGAATGAGGTAGAGAAGAAACTAATCTTTACTGAGCGTCTACTGTGTGTCTGGCTGGGTGTTTTATACACATAGCCCTACATATGACAAAGCTCTGAGGTGGAATGTATGCGGTCCACTGCGTTTACAGTTCAATGACATGCATCTATCACTGCCTCCCCACCCTGAGTCTTCTTTCAGGGATGCTGGGCTGGCTATTGCTCCTGGATCTGGCAGCTGCCCCCCATTGGACCAGGAGCAGATACTTGGGTCAATCAGATTTTCTCTCCAAGGAGTTCTGGAACACAGGTACTGAGAAAAGGATTTGGTTAGTTGTGGGAGCAGAGCTGCAACGTCATACATGGTCAACAGCACAAGCCATCATTGCAGGAGACCAAGCCCACAGGCAGAGAAAAGTACTAGTGAGAAGAAAACCCACAAATTAGCCAAGACAGATAGCTTGCAGGGAGAAGTGGAGACAAAGAACTCCATTGCTGTGTGGAAGACAAAAGGTCTCTGATTTCCTAGTGCAATGTGGCTGGACAACATTTTCTTTCTCAGAGGCCAGAGGAGTAGCTGTTGTGTCCTTTTACTTATGTTAACTTGAGTGGGACTGTGTTCCTGGTATAAAAGAATATATGCCCCAAAGTTGGTCTGGGAAATAACCTAATTTTGTGTGATGTAATTCCCAATTTTCATCTGGGAAGAAACTAGCATTCTTGATTTAAAAAAAATTAAAACAATTTAATGATAAACTTTAATGGAATTAAGACTTATTTTAGGGAACGTGTCACCCACCCACCGAGTCAAGCAAGACAAAAGCGATCTTACATCAAACATCTTTTTCTTATTGTATCTGGTCTAACAATGATCATCTAATCTTTTTCTTTTCCTATAAACTGTCCCTACCAAGAGTAAATGGTATTGCTCTACTAGGGGCCTTTGCCTTTGCATGCAAGATTGAACTAAATCTCATACCTAAATTGAAAAGTTTGTTTTAGCAAGGGCAATTGATGCCAGGCACCTGAGGGTTACTGTAAATATTCAATAAGATTACCTTTTGAACTTGTTCCAACACAAAGATGAAAAGAAGTTAATCTTGTCAATTTGCTGTTTTCTTGCTTAATCTAAGGGGTGACTCAAGGGTCACAAGGATTTATGAGCTTGTTTTGAGGAAGAAAAAGAATCAAGGATCACCAGGTAACCAGCCCCCAGCTACCACTGATGCCTAGAAGTCAGATGGCCCAAGGGCTTATCTGGAGTGAAAGAAACAGGGATCACCCCTTTGTCCAAAACTCCTCCTGCCAAGCCCCTTAGCTCCATAAAACCCCCTGCTTTCTTCTCTTGTGAAGGTGGATTTGAGAGAACCTATCCTCCTGCCTTCTTGTTTTGGCCAATTCGAATAAACCTCTCTCCATCTCCAAGTACTGATGCCTCAGTGATTGGCCTACTGTGCATCAGCACATGAACTTGAGATTAAGAGGTTCGGTATCACAATCAGTCATGCTTTGAGGCAGCGGTGGTCAAAACATGGTCTCACCTGGGAATTTGCTAGAAACACATCTCTCAAGTCCCACCCTAGACCTGCTGAATAGGAAACTCTGGGAATAGGGCCCAATAATGGAGTTCCAGGTGATGCTGATACTTGGTAAATCTAAGAAACACTGCCCTGGGGACTCCAAAGTTCCTAAAGGTGGCTACTGGATGCCTTTAAGGACTGCCTTTGTGTTGGGTTGTACGGAAGTGAAGAGGAACTATTCACAAACCACATTTCCATATTCTTCTTGGCTTGAAGTGGTTTCATTCCAATGAATAAATTATCCTAATGGAAGGGCTTAGACTGTGACCCAGTGAACAGCCCACCTACTGTTTATACTGTAGACAGAATATTTGTTTAGGGAACAGGACCAATTGCTGGCCCCCTGTAACCCCAAGCTGTTGGTTGGCCCTGGTTTCCTCACTCAGGAGGAGGTTAATGAGCAGGCCCTGCTGAGCTCTCCTCACAGGGAACATGCCCAAGCAACTCAGCAAAACTCTGATTTGCTCACAGTTATCAGCCACGCCGATTTCGCACTGACACATTTAGCTTGGGGATAATGTTATGTCCCCAAACAGGAAGCCTCAAACTTGACAGATGGCAAGAGCTAGCCTATTTCTTTAGAATGAGGAGCTGGGAAGGAGCCTTAAGAGTTGGGGGAACACAAATTTGGAAAATGGTCACCTCCATTTTAGACTATTCCTCACAGCTACCTCCCACCTTCAATGGAAAGCTGTTATTCTTTCCTTTGTGCCTCACCACAGCACCCATCTCCCACAACACTGCAGGATACATTACTCTTCTTAATACTGGCTCCTTAACAAGACTCTTTGAGGGCCAAAGCAATGATTAGTCATCTTTGTGTTCTCTGTGTTCAGCAAAATTTATTTGCTGAATGAACAAGCCTTAACTAGGGCTGATTCAGATGTTTGGGTGGGAAATGGAGTCAGCCAGCAGATCCTAAGACCCATTCAGTCAAACCTTCCTGACTACACAGATTTCTGTTGGACACACATGTGCATACACGCACACACCCTCGCACACACATCTTGATGGTGATTTCAGATCAGTCAAAATTCCCTTTGAGTTTAAAAAAAGCTTCAAGTGGCTGTAATAGCTAATTGCAACAGTCCACCCAAATAGAATTAGCTTCCGAGTCTTTACCTCCAGACAACACACATCTCTTAAAGGAAGGTGGGTACTACTCAGCTGTAGGGTCGTTTCTGTTCCCATCACTGAACCAAAGAAAAATCTTGAAAATTCAAACAGCATTTTGTCAGCTTTGTCAGTTCCTTGAGCCTGGTCAGAAGTGTACCTTTGTGTTCTCAGTGAACAAGGGTTTGCTAAGGACAGGAAGAGTGTCAATAAGATCAGGCAGTTTTCTTGAGTGCGCTGGCTGGCCCCATTCAGGGACTTGGCGTGCCATTTACATGTAAAGGGTGTCATTGCAGTGATAGCAGGAGCTGACATGAATTAGGCTGGTGCTTGATATGCTAATTACAATTCTCTATAATCTATGTAGGCTGTTTGGAAAGGGAATTTAGAGTTGGAGAAGATTGAAACCCGGTGAGGCTAAGTGACTAGCTCAAAGGTCACACAGCTAATTAATTGGAAATTTTCTGTGTGTTTCGAACGTGCAAAAGGTCTTACATACAATATCTCATTTAATTCTTGCAACAACTCTTGAGTGAGCATTTTATTACTACTATCGTCATGCAGTTGGTGGAGAACGGAAACCACATGGGGAGAAGTTAAGCCACATTGTACCTGGATTCACTCTGCCAGTGACTGAGAGACCCAGTGTGGCCCACTGAGATTTCAGCTGGGGTCAGTCTGGTCCCAAAGCTGGACAGAGCTAAGACTGGGTGTCCTGATTCTTGAATCAGGAAAGAACATATGCTGCCTAATTCCCATTATTATTATGCATAAAAGGCTGGTTTCTCAAATCAGAAAAAAAAAAACTATAGATTTTCTATAAATTCAAGTTAGCCTTCCAGGTAGTTCCCAAACAAATTTACTATTATCAAGATATTTACATTTCATTCCATTAGCAAGCTGTTTAAATAGCAACAAAAGTTTTACTAACATTGTGAATCAGGAGCAAAAAAACATCTCGGTGTGTTTTATCCGTGTCCCCTCATTTGAGATTTTGCAGAGTATCTAGCAGCGATTGGTGTTCATATTCTCTGTTCTTTTTTTTTTTTTAACTTTTATTTATTTATTTTTTTTGTGTGTGAGGAAGACCAGCCCTGAGCTAACATCCGTCGCCAATCCTCCTCTTTTTGCTGAGGAAGACTGGCCCTGGGCTAACATCTGTGCCCATCTTCCTCTACTTTATATGGGACGCCGCCATGGTGTGACTGACGAGCAGTGCGTCGGTGGGCGCCTGGGATCTGAACCTATGAACCCCGGGCTGCCAAGCGCAGACTAAACCGCTGCGCCACCGGGCGTCCCCTATATTCTCTGTTCTTAATTTAAAAAATAAAAAAGTAAACATTCAGGTTTACATGTTTGGAGAGGAGTACTTATACTTTTGCACAGCAAAATAAATAAATTTATAGATAGATAAATTTTTCCTTTATTCAAGAAATTTCTCAGTGACAGGCAGGGCTTCTCTCAGACTTATCCTGAAATTTGTATGTACTCTGGTCCTGGTTGATGGTGCAGGATAAATACAGAAAAGTTACGATTCATAAGCCACAAGCCCTGGTTAGGCATTCTCCTCCATGCTGTGCCCTGAGGCTGGCCAAGCATGCAACGATACGAAATTGGGAGTCAGTCATTACCCAGAGGCCTTCAGAGAGCTTGGATGGTGTGCAGGGTAGAGTTAAGGGCTGAGGCAGGGGCTCTGTGAAGGAGATGGTCGATGGCTGTGCCTGGCAGATAGTAGAGGCTCAACAAAAATGTACTACCTGAATGGATGGCTTGGAAGTCTTTGGGAAAGGAGAAAGATGAACCTTCTGGAGCCCATACTAACTTAAAGGAGCAGGAAAGCAGCACAGAGAAGGGGCTTCTCTTCTAAGCATCTGCCTGTTCCTCTGTCCTCTGAAAGTGCCTTCCTATTAGAATTTCTGGGGCATCCTCCTGACCATCCTTTTTCTTGCTCCTTAGATCAACCCTTGGACGGAACATAGCTCCAGTGAATCCTCAATAGTGCAAAAACATCACGCACTGACGACATGATTTTTGCCTCTATGACGCTATTATTATTATCGAGGGCTTTCCTAAAACATCTTGTTAAATCAGCATTTGATCCAATCACATTGTCTCTGTGCTCAAATGAATGTCTGAGATTGAGGTACTTAACAGTTTTTGAAAGCATGGATCAAAGTCACACTTCTTATTCACCTACAGCATGTAAGTACAACCCAAGAGCATTCTTGGTGGGCTGGCCCTTGTCCACTGATTATTTCATCATGTAGCACAAAGGGAAACTGGTCCAAACACACTACTGTCATTGAATGGACACTGGAAAATCACAAGGATGTTCCCTTGGCCTAATGGTCTCTGTTTCCCCAAGTCTCAAAGAATCTAATTGCTCCCTCCTTTGATCCTCTCAAATAATATTCTCCCAGGACCACATTTAAACACTGAAAGGATCTAAAGACAACCAATTATTTCAGGAGCTCAAGGCCAGCTTTTCCTTGGATCACCATATGGGGGTTGTGCTGTGCCACACTCAATGGCCCTATTCAAATTTTTAATTAAAAAATTGCTTCCCCATCTTTTCAAATGTTAACTTATATAGAATTAGTTTGAGTACAACTTACCCTTCCTGAATGGACCCCAAGTAGCCCCAGAGGCCTCTGATTCCTGAGAAATATAAAACCTTCCTTTCACCATCATCTCACAAATGGAAATTCCAGAAATGCTCCTGGCTTTTTGAACCCAGAGACCATTTAGCATTAAATTTCCGGTGAAGAAGCAACATCAGTATGTATCACCTGCCTGGTGACCATTAGTTCTTCCCTTCCAGCTGCCTCTCTAGCATCTCTCTCCCCTGTGCATCTTGCGAAGTTGGCTCCATTTCACCCCTAGGAAAGGTCCACAGTAGCTCTGTGATTGCCTGACACCCTGGGAGGCAGCAGCAGCATTTGCTGGGCAGTGGTTCAGAGTGTGCTGGGGGAGTGTGCATTCACATAGCACTTCTGAGTGCAAAGCCTGGCCCTGGCACCTAACAGTGTTGTGGTGTTTGGTGAATTACTTCTTTTCCTTGTGCCTTGGTTTCTTCATCTGTAAAACCAAGAGGACAAGCATATGTAGGACCCATTATTCCATTTGATAAGGCTCATTTACTACCTCCACCATAAAGCCTTGCTACACCTAATTACTTCCCTTTGTATGCTTTCATTCTTGTTTTCTTTTTTTAATTTACAAACCAGAACACCTATTTATTATTTTCCAATGAGAAATAGAACTATGAAGCACATTCTTTGTCTATGAGCAGATTTATATAGAAAACTAAATTACCCTCAGAAAGTTGATTGGTGAGCATGGTTTCAGAGATACCGGTATTATGAAGCAATGATGCATTGCCTCATATGTTCATCTCCACTAACAATAGCTAATCTTTATTCAGGTCTTGCTACATGTAATATGATTCTAAATATCTATATGTATTAAAATCTAATCCTCACAATAACCCTATGAAGTAGGTACCATTATTATCCCCATTTGACAAGCAAGAAAACTGAGGTAGAGAGAGAGTAAGTAACTTATCCAAGGATACAAGTTGGTGATGCTGGGGTCTGGCCCCAAAGCCCAAGCTCTCAGTCACTGTGCTGTGCTATCTCAGTAGAGAGAAGACCGCTGCTGTGTGGACTCAATGCTGCTGTTCACTGCATCTTTTTTTTTTTTTTTGGTGAGGAAGATTAGCCCTGAGCTAACATCTGTTGCCCATCCTCCTTTTTGTGCTGAGGAAGATTGGCCCTGGGCTAACATCCATGCCCATCCTCCTCCACTTTGTATGTGGGACACCTGTCACAGCATGGCTTGACGAGTGGTGCGTAGGTTTGCACCCAGGATCCGAACCTGCAAACCCCGGACTGCTGAAGCGGAGCATGCAAACTTAACCACTGGGCTGGCCCCTGCATCTTTTATTATGTACATTCATGCTGTTGGGCTGGCTTCCTGGCATACAACCTTTGCAGTAGCATGGGATCCATGCTTAGAAGGGCTCCATCCTTGGCTTAATGCTCTGCTGTTGCATTAAACTTGAAATTTTTACTACATTTATCTTTGAACTGTGTTTTTAAAGGGAAGTCTAATAGTACAATAGAGCAGGTGGATGAGCAGAGTAGATACACGCAATATGCATGTCTGCTGTTCCTTGCCACCCCATTTGCTTACTGCATTCATGAGCCCCCTGAGCACAGCATTCTGGTGGACCCACAGTGCATGGAGTTTAGCAAGACTCAAAGCAAACACAGGTAAGCGTGTTTCATCAATGACTGAGTAAGCAAGGGAGCTGGCAGCTGTGAGGGGCCACACTTTCCTCTTGAATCAAAAACTGCTTTGACCAGAACTTGCTTTGAATGCAGAAAGAAGGCAATGGCCTTCAAAGAAAAATGAATGGCCAAGGAACTCTGTCATTTTATTTCTTACTTATTTTACTTCCCTGTATTAGCACTTCTGCTGAAAATGATGACATAAAAGGAAAGGGAAAGAAGAACAACCCACAGCCCCTTCTCCTGTCAGTCCTTCCTTACTCCTCATGAGCCAAAGGTAGAGAGTGTTGGGAAAATGTCCAAACATCGAGAAGCAAAATAAAAACAGTTGAGTCAGCTTTGGGCAGCATTTCCACTGTTCTGGTGAGAATAGGATATATATAAATGTATGAGATTTGAAATACAAATTGTGTAACTTCTGTGATTCAACATATAAGCTGAATGCCCATGTTTTTGCATTTAAAAAAGTGGCATTGCACAATATAAACATTTACAGTAAAATTCACACTAATAATCTAAAATCTTAATTTTTCTTTACTTCGAGTAACATTAAATAGCAAATGAAAGCACCATGACAAGTCGAGGGAGAGACCATGGAAGAAAAGAAAAGCTTTATATTTGAGAACACTTAAAGGCACTTTCCCCCCTGCTTTTTGAACAAGGGAGCCTGCATTTTCATTTTGCACTGAGCCCCGCAAATTTTGTGGCTGGCCCTGGGTACTGCTAGTACAGCAACTGTCTTTCAATATTTTAATTTTTTTTTAATGTCTGTCTCCTCATCAACCTCTCAAGGCGAGGGCCCAGGCCTTTTCATTCTTTATATTTGGTGCCTGTCACAATAGTGTTTTTTGAAGAATAAATGAAAAGTGAATATGAACGAATGAAAGTCACAAATATTGAGAGAATGGGTCACAGAGCACCCCGAGTTGTTTTCCCGGTCAGTCCTCAGAGACCGCTTCACAAAGCCAAAACTCTATCAGTGAGTTTCAATACTCAATCATCTCAATACGGTAACTGACTACTAATCACATTCATAAACCAGGGCGATTTCTTCAGTATTTGTATTTTCCACTCCAGTCATCTTTTGTCAGTTTTAAATGGTCTGGTTGTCTTAACTTGGCTGAATTTTTGTTTTTCTTTCTCTACATTTGTTCTTGTTTCCCCCAGATGGAAAACAGGATTGGTGGATTCCCAGTTGAAATGCAGGTGTTGTGGGCATCTTGAAGTTTCACAGAAAGGGCCAGGTGGTAGTGAAAATACCAACTGCGGTTTAGTTATTTCTCACTTGCATCTTTCAATCCACTTTATGTCCATTTCAGGAGGTATAAGACACAAAACTCATGTAAAAGTTGCACACTGTGATTCTTTGCACTTTTCACACCTCAAAATTTGCAGGAGCACTTGTGTGTCTCAGCAGTTCCTGAATTTACAAATTCTTTAAAGGGTATGAATCTGCTTTTTCTTTCACTTTGAAAAGTTCCAGCATCTAGGAGGTATTAACTGCTGATGCTTTTGATTTTGATTTCTCTACACTTCATTAATTGAAGTTAAAATGAATTTCTATCTGAAAAAGCTACCAGATAACTATACTCCTGGTCCATCTTCTCTCCCTGGAAGGATATGTAAAAATCATATAAAGGAAAGCTTTGGTCTCCATAACTTTCAGTGAATAAAGCAAAAATGAAATCCAGAATGTTCTACCTGATAGAATGTTGTCTACGAGTCTAGACTTTTGCAGAGTGAATAGCTGGAAGGGTATCAACCCTGAAAAAGGGCTTTAAGCCCGACAGTGGTTCTAAGTTGTTCTAAGTAACGGCTCCCTTGAACTTGATGACACATTCATAGATGCTTTAAGAGTGGGAGCAAGAAAAAAGACAACTTTTATGATTATATAAAACCACAATGTGTGGACTGTTCTCCAAGATGCCAGACAATAACAAGATATACTCTTGTCATCTTTAAGAATAAAAACCAGAGGAAAACCCTAACAACAACGACAGCCTTTGCAGCTCTCCTACTCTGTCAGTTCGTGGCTGTCTTCCTTCCTGACATCGACTTGCTCCACTGGAGAGTTATCTTAATTATATTACAGGCAGATCCCCTACCTACCTACTGTGTGCAGGCCTCTGTACTGCCCTGTGGCTCTGCACTTGAGCAGACTATGTTCTATGGAAGAGAGCAAGAAGATAACTGCAGAGCTGAGACAGCTCCTTTCCTCGCTAAGAAACTTCTCTACAGCATCCTTGAAAGATGGCCATTGGCCTGGGCAACACCCTACCAGAAAACTTGCAGTCGTACTTTTTGAGACAGTCCATTCCATTCTATTTCACTTATCCTTTTATTTTTATTTATTTATTTATTATTTTTTTGTGGGGAAGACCAGCCCTGAGCTAACATCCGTGGCCAATCCTCCCCTTTTTGCTGAGGAAGACTGGGCCTGGGCTAACATCCATGCCCATCTTCCTCCACTTTATATGGGACGCCGCCACGGCATGGCTGACAGGCAGTGCGTTGGCGGGCACCCGGGATCCGAACTCGGGAACCCCGGGCTGCCAAGCGCGCACTAAACCGCTGTGCCACGGGGCGGTCCCTCACTTATCCTTTTAGAGATGAAAAGAATTATATCCTTTAAATACTGTGTTCCATTCCTTTGGAATGTTGAATAAGCAATGAATTTTTATTTTCTTTATCTGCTCTTTCTATGATTATTTTATTTTTCATTACTTGATAAATTTCCAAACTTACATTAGTAGCTCCTTGATTATATTTGACAAGCATCCTACAGAGAAAATAGAAATAAACACAGATTCAGTTGCATAGCAGAGAGGACTTGGGAGTTCATGAAATCACTGAACCCTGTATCCTAGATTATAAAATGGCACCACGCTGGTGCAAAAGATGAGATCCCTGCTTCACTGTAGAGCAAAAGAAATTTGTGGAGCTAAAAGACTTTCCATTCAGCATTGTCTCCGAAGTAGGCTTTGATCTGGGCAACTATTGAGCAGGTTTAGCTGCTCAGAGACTTATAGCCTTTAAATATATTGATAATGTTTTTTTCAATATTATTATTTTTATTTTTTGTTTTCTTGAGTTCACACTGGTTTATAACATTATATAAATTTCAGGTGTACATCATTATACTTTGACTTCTGTATAGACTACATCGTGTTCACCACCAAAAATCTAGTTTCCATCCGACACCATATACGTGTGCCCTTTTACCCCTTTCGTCCTCTCCCCACCCCCTTCCCCTCTGGTAACCACCAATCTGATTCTCCGTATCTATGTGTTTTTTGTTTATCTTCCACATATGAGTGAAGTCATATGATAATTGTCTTTCTCCATCTCACTTCTCAAAAAATTAAAAATAGAAATACCATATGATCGAGCTAGTCCTCTTCTGGATTTTCTCAATACTTATGCAGTCTTTTTCAAGGAGAAATAAGACCCATTAAAGTACAAAACCTATGTTTTGCATATTCCTATATCTGTAAAACAGAGAATGGTCACTATGTTCAGTTTCACTCAATTCCTTGCCTTATGCTGACAGTTGTCATCAACTCACCAGGTGCACACACACCAGTGGTTGAGTAAGTTGGGTTTACTGAGGGAGAACGGACATCATGGGGAGCCCTCAGTAAGAAGGTGTTAGAAAGGACATGGATTTGGACTTGTGTTGGATAATTTTGGGGAGGGTTCAATGAAGTGGGGCTTTGCTATGGATTGGTTGCTGTCAGGGAGTGGGGGTAATGCTATGATTGGGTATCTTAATAAATCTTACCTAGAAGGAGGGACTAGTGAAGCAAGGCTAAAGCTGTAGTTGCTAAGAAGTAGCAGTCACTCAAATAAGCTGGGAGAGAGGGATGTTTGGTCATTTCTGTGGTTTAGAAAATGTTTGTTTTGTCTGTGTTCAGACATGACTAAGGAGTGATCTTGTTTTTGTCTTAATCCATTATGGTCCCAGAGTGGCCTTGTCTGATGTTGAGGTTCTGTGACATTGTTTATGTTTAACAGGAGAATGCTAGGGCCTAGCTTTGAGAGTCAATCCAGATCCTAGGACTAAAGAGGCATGGGTGATGGCAGAGGCTAGCTCCAGATGTCAGGGGTAGCTTTTCTCTTTCTCATAATATTTTATATATGAGATTATGATCCCCATAAAGGCAGATGCCATGTTTTTTTCATCTCTGCCATTCCCAATATCTATACATAGCCTAGAATTTTAGAAGGTGTTCAGTAAATAATCTTCAAATGAATGAATGTATAAATGAGTAAGTGTATGAATGGGCTATGAGGATTTTCTTAGCAGTCTTCTATCCCAATTATATTTGAAAGGGTTAATCAAAATTATTCATGTCTTCTTAGTGTAGGTGGATATAAAGATGAGTCAGTCTGATCCAACTCGGAGACATTCTTACCTTGAGGGGTGTACATTACTCATAGGGTGACCACACCAGCTGAGCTGCCGCCAGGTCCAGTTCATGCCTGCTGTCTCGTGTGGTCATTAATAGTGCTCCCCTTTCATTCTCAAATATTCTATGGTCTGGATGATAAATTATATGATCACTCTAATTATAGAAGGGAGGCCAGCTTCAGAATAACAACCAGTGGTGATACCAGTCACGGGGTTTCCTCAATAGGGGCTGACAAATGAGAGAAGCACAAATGCTTTCTAGGGCCTCTTTCTGCTGTCAAATTTTTAGATCCTGTGGGTGATATTTAAAGAGGCAAATATGAAATGAACTTATTCTAAGTAATAATACTGAGAACCACTTAAAAACATAATTAAATCCCAATAGTCAACCCCAATAGGGTAATCAGGAATATGTATAACTAACATTTGTCATATCTATTCCATAATATTAGCCTTCTTTACTATTCTTCTATTAAAGTTAGTTTATATTCTTTGGGTACATTTTGTCTGAGAATGAACAGAGGTGACCTACAATTTACTATGGATAATCCCATGTTGATTAAATGTTAAGATAGCACAAGTTCACCTCAACCTTCAGACCATTAAGCAGGGACATACATTAAAGCCTATCTAAGTTCAACTCCCTAATATTATAGATGAGGCCTCGAAGGCCCAGGAAGACTGAGCTATTCTGTCCAAGGCAACTGAACAAATCACTGCAACCAGGCACAGAACTCACGTGGATCCATCAGCCTCACTGGTAAAACTTGCTTGACAGTAATCTTACACAGAAATAATAATTAAATTGTGTTTTTATGTGTAATCTTCTCGGAGTCCTATCTCCTGAATTATTCAGGAGACTCATTTCATAAGGACCATCTGCTATAGAACCTTCCATACATCTGTTGTTCTACTTTTGCTTTTCACATAAACCTGCTCTTATTTTGTAGGTAAAGATGAGCATTCAAGTTGGGGAGGAAAGCCGGAGCTGGCAGGAAGAAGTGGTTATTGGCATCTTCTGTTTCAACTCTCCATTTCTGTTTTGAAGGTTGGTAACTCTGTAGGTAGAGAAATAAACAATGATGAATTACAATGAAAGCAAACACAGACATGCTGTGCATGTCAGAATCTGCATGGTGTAGTGTGTAATGCTCTAAATGAAAAGGTGACAACGTAACCCATTCATTTCCCTGAAGTTTTCGGAGTACACACGCTGCTGACCAGGAAGGCTAGAGAACTTTGATTAGTCTTCCTTGTTTAACAACATATTTTCCATGTGCATCAAGCTTAGAATCCCAAAATAGTTTCAAAAAATAATTTGAAGAGTTTGAGCAGTTATATTGCAAGAGGAAAGGAGCCCGAATTTTTAATTTTGAGTTTAGCAAACATGCTAAAAGCTTCTACAAGGGAACACTGCCTCTCTTAATGAAGGGAAGTCTCTAAGAATCACCAGCCCCACCTCCCATCCTTCCGGGGCTGACACATCTAGATGCCGTTTTCTAGCGCACGGGGAAGAGATGCTACCCCAACACCCACCACTGGGGCACCCTCCCAGACCCCTCAGCTCTTTCCAGGCAGGAGCAGTGGTTCTCAACCGGGGCAGGGCACAGCCCCTTTTACAAACACCCTCTACTTTCATGAAATGAGAACCATTACGTGTGCGTGTATCACTCCCCTTAACATACATTTTAAAAATCAACATAATGCTCTACTGGTAACACAAAGGAGAAATTAATAAAAAACATAATTTATAACAAAATAATATGTGTTTCAACATATAAAGCTTAGGTACAAATATATATAATGAAGTAGTCAGATTCTATACATTAGAGGCAACTGCTAAAATGCAAACACAGGTGTGTTGTATCGATGACTCAAATACTCTGAGTGGTGCTGCCATCAATGACGACATGCTCAAAGATAAAAAAACTCATTGTAAATCTCCAAATAAAATGAAATCCACTCTTGATTCCTGTTGCAGCTGCATTCCTAAAAAAATCCAGTATATATTAAAACAACCCTAAAAATACTGCTTTATATGTAAAAGTATTGTTTATGTGTAAAATAGTGCTATAGACCATATGTCCGAACCCCTTCCCCCAGCTTCACGTTAAATCCTAATGACCTTAGGAGGGGGAGCTCTGGGAGGAGAGTAGCTCATGATGGTGGAGCCCTCATAGATGGTATCAGTGCCCTTACAAAGAGACCCCTTGCCCCTTCCACCCTGTGAGGGCATGAGAAGATTGCAAGCAGTAGGTAACCCGGGAGAGGGCTCTCACCAGTACCCGACCATGCTGGCACCCTGAGGTCCGGCTTCCAGTCTCCAGAACTGTGAGAAATAAGTTTCTGTTGTTTATAAGCCACCTAGTCTGTGATATTCTGTTATAGCAGCCAGAACAGGCTAAGACAAACAGTTACATTCCAGGCTCAGATACTGATAAACACACATACATATTTGAACCTGCGTGAATGTTTCAGAAGGACGTCTGGAAGTTGTGCAGCATGCGGAACAATTCTTCTCTGGGTGAAGTGATGACATCTCGCATCTCTGACTCTCTTTCTAAATTCCACCAGTCTCCCCAATCCATTGTAGTGACAACAAAAAATGCTTCCACCAACTTCCCAAGTGCTCCTAGAGGGTGCATCCACCTTCATTAAGAAGCACTGTTCCAGAGCAAAAGGCCCTCCTTCTATTCTCATTGATATTCTTCTGTTACCGGACCAAGTGGGCTCGCCTCCTGGTGAGTTAAATAAGACTCTACACCAGTGGAAGTTGTCTCACAAAGTAAAGTGTATTTGCAGCAAATAGGAGGCCATGAGGAGTCATTTCCAAAGTCATGGCAACCCCAAACAAAGGGAAGCAGGGACCTCTATTTCGGTTGGGAAATGAATATTCAAAAGGGAGAGGCAGGTATTTGCCTGCACAGGCTCAACTGGAGAAGGTGCTTCCACATAATGAGGCCTAAGCTCCTCCTGGAGAGATCTTGGCTTAAAAATAAGGCAAAGATCAGGGGTGCAGGTCTTGTGGTGAGGCTTGGTCAGTTTCAAGATGTTTGGTGGTTACATCTCCCTTGAGTTTCTCACTTGGTCAGTTTCAGGATAGTGGTGGTTACATCTCCTTAACATACAAAAAGGAAAAGAAATAACTTGAAAAAAGAGTTAACTGCTTCGAACCCACCTCTTGAGATTCTCAAGGCACCTAGTCGGTGACACTTCCTCTAGGTTCTCAGATCAGAGGGAGACTCACCACTTCCCCAAAAGACTAGCTCTAGGAGAGGCCTTCGGTGGGACATGTGTCCAGTCGGTTTTAAGTGAGTAAATTTTTATTGATATCTCTTCATCTCCATCATCCAGATTTTCACAGACAGCAGTGAATGAAGTTTCAAAAAGAACCAGGAGGAAGTGCAAATGACAAGCATATGACACTTGGAGCTGTGTTACAAATACTAATACAGTGTTTCTCAGAGTGTGGTCAGGTGGTTACTTGCATCAAAAATATTTGTTAAAAATACAGATTCTGGCGCTCCACTCCACACCTTAGAAATCAGCTCTCTGGGGGACGTGGCCATAGCATCTGCATTTTTAACAAACTCACCAGGTGATTTTAATGTACTCACGGTTTAAGAGCCTCTGAAGCCATCACCATTACCACCACCACACATAGCTGCCAATCTGGTCATGAGAAGGGGTTGGTGGTCCTTGTATGACTGGCCTGCTTCAGATCCCATATGGCATTTTGGCAGGAACCCTGCAAGAGGAGCTGGGAGGCACACTCCATCCCGTCCTGAGGTTGGAGGCATCAGCTTCAAACGCAGGAGGGCCACCTGACCTCACATTTTCCCTTTTTAAGCCTAACTTTCCTGAAGCACCCAAAAAATTGCCCATTCTGTTAAAAATCTCCTTTCTACTCTTTTCAAAGAGGATGATTTCTTATTATTTAAACAACAAATGATTTTATACTCTAAATGTGCTTTTTGTGTTATAAAATAAGGGAAAAAACTGGAAAATAGATACGTCCCTAGGTTTGGACAAAGTTTTGAAGGTGCAGAAATTCTGCATATAATTTTGCCTGTGAGTTCAGAGCAGTAAGGGAAGTGCAGTCCTAAGTCATATTTTTTCCTCCATGAGTCAAAGTGGAAAAAAAATTGTTTCTCTTTATATAACTGTACAGACAGACTAGATTTCTAACTCTCACTCCAAGTTTGGTTTGCTCACATTTTAAAGAGTATTGAAGATTATTCCACTGGTATTAAATAATAACGATGATAGTGATATTGATAACAATACCTTACCCAAGGGCAAACACAGTGCAAGTGACTTAGGCAGGATTTGAACCCAGATTTACCTGGTGCCGATGCCTCTTGTCACCATACCTCA
This sequence comes from Tapirus indicus, assembly GCA_031878705.1. NCBI lineage: Eukaryota > Metazoa > Chordata > Mammalia > Perissodactyla > Tapiridae > Tapirus > Tapirus indicus. The sequence goes on from CM062917.1 coordinate 59,472,929, forward strand.
TTGCTCTTTGACAAGGAGTTCATGGATACAGTCATACCCAACTACTTATTACACCAAAGCTGCTGCGTGCAGTTCCCTAGACCTGTAATTAGGCCTCTGCAGGAGAATGAGAAAATTGGGACCCTGGAGCATAGTGCAAGGATTTACAACACAGGGATTACACTGCAGGGAATTGGTCACAGAGGTGGGGGAGGAATCAAGAGCCAAATGGGACAGTGAAGTAACCAGAGGTTTCCAACCACAGGAAGTCACTACCATCCTTGACTGAGAGGCAACGGGAAGAGAAGTTACCAGAGGGACCAGGTCATCCAGTGAAAGGTGGAACCCTAATAAGTCAGTCCATAGAGGAGACCTGGCCACCCTGAAAAAGCCACTTGAGGCAAAGAGAGAAGGTAAGAAATACTACAGTGGTTTTCTTCCTTGCTGTTACATGCCAATCTCCCACAGCGCCTCCCACTGGCCAAACCCAATCAGCAAACCCAGGAACCTGGAAAACCAACCTTTATGGGTTGTTCCGCCTCTATACAGAGTGAGTCAGGGAAGGGCAAGGACTGGGTCTGAGGGCAGACAAACCCACATAGGCACACCCACACTGGATTTTACTGTTTTCCAGAATAAAGCTCTTTAAGTCTCCTCTAGTAAACCCCCAATGCCTTTAGACTACCTTGATTTAACAACAAAAATTTTTTTAAAAATCACATGTGACATTACAAACACTTATTATGCAAGCAGATATCTCTTTATACCTGTAACTCACAGAATATTCGAAAGCAAAGAAAGCATTATTGAACACCTCGTTGTCAAGGGCCAGCAGAAAGAATTGTCGGGCTAATAATTCCAAGTACGAGTTTTGTTTGACTTACTACCCGAGGAAAAGTGAAGCTGGCTACAAATAATATGGTCATCTGGCTAATTTTTTTGGAAGACTAACTTACTGAAACACTTTTAAGGTCGCCTTTTGCATGATTATATGTGGCACAAGGAGTGGCAAGCTTGTGTTAAGAGTCCTGGACATAATTCTTTAGAAATATGAGGGTGATGGAGACTCTAGGCCTCTGGAGAAAGTTCTAAGTGAATCTCCTGGACCCCGAGTTCCAGTCAGTTGTGCTCCTGGGGCGGACAGTGGCCACTGTCCGACTAACTGGCCGGTTCTGCAAGTGGAGAGTTAGCGCGCCCTCTAGGGGAGAGCTGGCCAGGCGTGGTGGCTCTGCACCTCTCCAGCCTTTCTGCAGTGTTGTCACCACCAGTGTCCTTTTTCTTCAAATACTCCATGAAACATGGCTGTGCTCTTATTAGCTATTGAGTCAAAGGAGATCATTACTGATCATATTCTGTGTGTGCTGTCACACATTCAGAGGCGTTGCCAGATAAAGGACTCACATGAAACAAGAGACAGCCGCAGCGCAGACGAGGTTCCAGCGTTCTCAGAGCTCGGTCCCAGGACGTGGCAGGCATCTCCGCGGTGATCTGAGGAGAAGCGGACAGGATGTCTTCTGGGAGTATGGCTCTGCTAACTTACAGGATTTAAAAAAAAATCACTTTATCCTGCATTTTTTGAAGGAGGTGGTTAAGTAGGGTAACTCGGAGTTACGATCAGACTTTGGAGTCTAGTTTTCCTTTAATCTTCACAAGTCTGTCCCCTTTCTCTACCCCAGCTACCACTGCCCCTTCGTCTGTGCTCACTGCCACAGCTCCCCCTCATGGGCCTCCCTCTCCTGCTGCTGCCGTCGCCGCTGGGATCTTTCTAAGCAAATAAGATCAGTCCTGCTCAGAGTCCTCAGACAGCTCCCCGGTCTCTAGGATCACGTCCAGATGCCGCCGCGGGAGATGTGGCACCCACCCCCCCAGCGTCATCTCACCCACAGGCTCTGCTCGGGGGAGTCCTGGGCGCTCACACAGACCAACCCATCCTTCCGGGGCAACTCCCACCTCCCCGTCCTGGTAAGTGCCCCAGCAACTTGTAACGAGCCTTCCCTAAAGCCGAGTCTAGACCACAGGCTGGGACTTATTCCTTTGAGTACCGCCCAACATCCAACGCCTGGCACAAAAACTGCGCTCAACAATATTTGAAAAGCACTCTACAGTTTACACAGTGTTTTCTCATTTGCTCATTTCATCCCCACAGTCAGGTAGCAGTATTTTCTAATTATACAGGCGAGGGAAGTGAGGCTCAAAAAGGTCAGTGGCCCACATTAGACTCTCAAGTTCTCTGAGGGGATAGCGCGTAGGATTGAGAATTCCACAGACTTGGGTGTGAATCACGGCCCAGCCATGGGCTGCCTAAGGCAGTGACTCCACTTCTCTGCACCCATGTCCTCGTCCTTAAAGAAGACTAATTCCAACTCGGACTTGTTGTGAGGATTAAATAAAACAATGCCCATGAAGTGTCTGGCTCGCAGCCGGAACTATAAATGTGAGTTCCCTTTCTGACCACAAGCCTGGCGAGCTGCTTCTCCTATTTCTACAGCAGCTCCTCCTTCTCTGAGCTCTTCTCTGAGCTCCGGAGGCCACTCTGGGTGCCAACTGTGGAGCGCAGGCCCGTTTTGACGCGATAGCTGCATCGGGTACCACCAATCCTTAAAGGAGCGTGGAGAGGAAAGTAAGGGAGGCGGAACTACCGGGCCCTGGGAGGCAGGGGTTGGATGGAGGGGCCTTTGGGGGGCGTTGGTCAACCGAGGGAAAGCCGGCGCCGCCCGGCATACACTACGGAGGAGCCCACCCACGTCTCCCGGACCTCCAGTCTCCCCCAAGTGGCCAGTACCCGCCCCCTTCCCCCCACTTCGCCTCTGCTACTTCCGTCCCTCCCCAGCTCCTGGCACTGTCTCTGGGGCCTTAAAAAGCAAGAAGGGCCCAGGGCAGAGAGGGCTGGGGACACAGCCCTCACCCAAGCCCCAGGGGAGCGCAGGCCCCGCCCCCACCCCCGGCGCCGGCTGGCCGCCGGCGGGACATGCGCACGGGGCGGCGGGACGCGGGCAGGCGGGGGAGCGCGCGTGCAGTTCTCTCCGCCGGGACCGGCGAGGGCGGGGACCGGCGCGGGCCGGAGCCGGCGGGCGGGCGCTGCGGGGCGCGGGCCGGCCGTGGGCGGGGAGGGGGGCGCGGGAGCGGGGAGCGCGCCGCCCGCGCCGCTGCCGGACTAGAACGAGGTGTGCGAGGCTGCGGCGGCGGACCCGCGAGCCGGAGCGCGGCGTCCGGGGGATGCGAGCGTGAGGGAGCCGCCGCGCTGCTGCGCCGAGAGAACTCGAGCGGCGGTGACCTCAGCGAAGGGAGAGCGAGGCGACGGCGGCTGCGAGCCCCGCGGGGATCCTTGGGCTGGGTGTGCGGGGGGGCCGGCGGCGGCGCAGGAGCGCGGGGCGCAGATCGGGCGGGGCTGGCGGACAGTGATGAGCGAGCGCGCGGGGAGGCTGCACGCCGCCGCCGCCGCCGCCCGGAGCATCTGCCGCCCGAGCTGCTGCTCGCGGCCCGGGCCCCGGCTATGGAGACGCTGAATGGCCCCGCGGGCGGCGGCGCCGCCCCGGACGCGAAGCCGCAGCCACCCGGCCAGCAGCACCACCGCCACCACCACCTCCACCCGCTGGCCGAGCGGAGGCGGCTGCACCGCGCACCCTCGCCCGCCAGACCATTCCTCAAGGATCTGCACGGCCGGCCCGCGGCGCCCGGCCCCTCCCCGGGCCGAGCCCCGGCGTCTGCCGCCCCGCGGTCGCCCAGCCTCGCGGGCAAGGCACCGCCCTCGCCGGGGCCCCTGGCCGCACCCGGCCGCCTCTCCCGGCGCAGCGGCGGCGCCCCGGGCGCGAAGGACAAGCCGCCGCCGGGCGCCGGGGCCAGGGCAGCGGGCGGCGCCAAGGCCGTTCCGGGCCCCAGGAGGGCAGCGCGCGCTGCGCCCGCCGAGCTTCTGCCCCGGGCCGGGAAGCCGCCGCCACCGCCCGGGGCCGAGCTGCCGCCCGCCGCTGCCAAGGGCCGCAAAAAACGTGGCTCCGGAGCGCCCCCCGCCCGCGCCGCCGGGCTCTCCGTCTCTGTCCCCGCGGTGATCCTCGCCGTGACCTCGGCGACCGGCTCCCCGGCCCCCGGCTCGCGCATCAGCCACACTGACAGCAGCTCTGATCTCTCGGACTGCCCCTCCGAACCCCTGTCGGACGAGCAGCGCCTGCTCCCCGCCGCCAGCAGCGACGCCGAGTCCGGCACGGGGTCCAGCGACCGGGAACCCCTGCGAGGAGCCCCCACGACGAGTCCTGCAGCTCGGGGGGCGCCCCCGGGCAGCCCGGAGCCCCCCGCGCTCCTCGCCGCGGCCCCTGCCACCGGCGCCTGCCTCGGGGGTCGGAGCAGCCCAGGCGGGGTCCCCGCGGGGTCCCCGGGGCTCAGAGTGGCGGAGGACGCCGGGGGGCTCCTGCCGCCGGAGCGAACTGTCCCCGGGACCCCCAAGGAGGCCGGCCCGGGCGAGCAGCCCCGGCTGACACCGGGGGTGGAGGAGGAGGAGCTGCTGCGGGAGATGGAGGAGCTGCGTTCGGAGAACGACTATCTCAAGGTGAGCAGTGTCCCAGAGGCGACCCCGGAGGGTCTGGGTGCGGGCGGGGACCCGCGAGCCCGCCTTTGGGGTCCTGACAGGCACTTTTCTCCCTTCTGCCCTTCATTTGCTTGCCGCCGCACACGCTGGGCATGGGGAACTTAAGTGAAAACTTCTAGAAGGAGCAGCAAGACTTGTCAGTCCGGGCCGATTCTCAATCTACTTAGCTTTTCTTGTTTCTAGAAGTTTTGCTTCTCTCCGCTGATGCCTTTGCCCTTGTCGATGTGCTGGGGAAGAGGTGGTTATAATCACATTTTGGGTACACAGTCGCCCCCCACATACGTGTCTACCCTCACCTGTGGGAGTGGGTTATCCCTAGCCAAGGAGCTCTGGTCCCGGCCACGTGGGGGTGTGTGTCGGTTCCAGAGGGTGCGGTGGCCCAGGCTGCGGGCGCGCCTGCTGCTTCTGCAATTATAGAGAGGCAGCGCCCTCCGTGTCTCCCTCGGGGGCTCGGACAACACAGGCAGAGAGGGCTCCTCTGTTTTCAGTGATAAACCTAAGTTCAGGGGTCCCTGAGTGTGGCCTGGGTTGAGGGACAACAGTGTTTTGCTGGTCAGTCTTTTGTAAGCGTTCACGAGCCGATTTTTCCGTGTCAGGAGAGGCCACTTTGTTCCCTCCACACGCCAGCACCTTCGAGGGAATCGCAACCTCTGCCACCCTATCGCAGTATTTTCCGGCAGGGCCTGCTAGCAGTGGCCTCTGATTTTGTTAGCTTTGGGGCACTCAGTCTGACTCCATCTTTTCTCCGAGGAGGAGGGCTGGTGCTGCAGAACAGAGGGTTTAGACAGTGTTGGGGGGTCAAGACAGTCGAGATGCCTTGAAACAAAGGGGATTGTATTGAGGGCAACTGTTTTGATTTATTATAATCCACAGGTTAGTTAGCAGGTCCAGTGATATAAATCTATTTATGTTTCTGTTGAGATGGTAATATAAATCTCCCCAAACCAGTGCCCTGGTCCTCCTTTATCAGTGGGTTTGTGATGTTTTCTCAGCAAATGCTGAACCTGCTTACCCAAGTGAGGCCCAGTTTTTGGCCAGTGGGACCTAGGGCGTGGGCTTTTAAGGTGAAGGGTGGTGAAGTGTGCAGTTTCAACTGGCGTCAGTATTCCTAATCCTAAACTTCTCATCTGGAGCTCTAACCAGCTGAGCCCAGGAGTTATTTATCTCACGTAGAGATAACAGTAAGGCAGAGGGAGAGGTGAGGAAAGAGAGCAGGCTGGGACCGGAGTGAGATATTACAGGTACTGCTCTCCTGTCACCTCTTCTTTACTGTAATAGACAACAGAGTGAAATTCAAAGGTGTTGAAGAGAAAGGGCAATTGTGTTGTGTGTGCCTGTATTGTGAGATCGGCGCTTTTGTAAATCTTCAACAAATGTAAGCTCCCTGAGGGCTAGAAAGATGGTCTTGTTGGGTTTTGCAGCCACAACTCTTAGCATAATCCCTGACCCACAGTGTTTCTGACTGAATGATATGTATCCAAGTCATGACTGCTAAGCAACAGAAAATTGAGGGTTTTTCTAAAGAAAAGATGTTAAGGTAGCCAGTCAAACATCATTTCAGGATTCATTTCTGGGTAACTGGCTATTTGCTTTATTTTTTCACATTTTTTGATTCTTGGTGGATGAGATAGGTGTCTAACCCTGGGGTCTGATCTGGTATATTTGATATTTCAGTGAATCTTCACAACGTTGGGTACAATTGTTACATTTATTACGATCCCAGTTTCACAGACAGGGATGCTGAGAACTCAGAAAACTTAATGACTTGCTTCAGGTCTTATAACTGGTAGGTGGGGCAGCTTCTTTTTCACTGTGCCAGGCTCTGTCCCTGTTTCCAGCAAGTCTACTTTTCTCAAGAGTACACTGCTTGCTTTAGAGTTGTTTTATTAGCTCAAAATGTTCCCAATGTTTAGCTTTCCTAGAGGACCTCTTTTGTTTTTAGACGAAAGGGCCGCAATGAACGCCTCTCCACTAGCCTGTGTGCAAACGGTCATATAAATCCCACTGGCAATGTTTAATTTGTGGGAAATGGTCAGTTGCCATTTTGTGTGGAGAAACGGCCAGCCGTTTACTGTGCCTGAGTCCCATCTCCAGCCTTTCCTCTGACAGCAGGAGAGAGAAGTGGGTAGAGGAGTTCTGAAGAAGGCTAGGAGACCAGAAGAATGATTGCAAATGTATTTGTGAGTTACATGTTTGGTTATTCAAAAGCTTAAATTACAGTAGTTCAATTTGGGAAAGAAACGCAAAAATCCTGGTAGACTTTTCTAAAAGTCAGTGAACCTGCCCACTTGTGCAGAATCGGGCTGGGAGCCACCATGACCTCATTGGACAGAGGCAGTAGACACGCCTTTGCACGTAGTGTTTACAGCATGCACATTATAAATCGAAACTTCTGTTTCTGTTGCTTTTGTTGCTCAGTGGTGCTTTTTCAAGATGGTAGATAAAAGTGCGTTTTTGACGTACTTTCTCAGGGGATGTTGCACAGAACCCTGCCGATTAGAAAGAGCATCCCTGTATTCAAATGTTATCCAACAAGAAGAGACTCCTAGAAATTTTACTTGGATATATTCTAGAGGATTGTGACCACATTAAGTCTTACATTCTTTCCTGAGTTAGTTCTGTCACTATTACTGTACAAGACTGCCACAATTTTCTGAGCTAGAATGACCTAAAAATAATCAAGCGGAAAAATAAGGCCTCAAAACCATAGGAGGATGTCTTATTGATCAGGAAATTCAAATGGAATTCTCTTGGTTTTTAGCCAGACTGCTGTATTTTTTTAAAATAGAAAATGTCAATAGAGAAGTGCATGCCTTCTGTTGTGCTGTGTGGAGCTGTGTGGGGCCCTCCCTGACCCTGCTTTCTCTTCCTTTTCTTCCTTCATCAAAGGGCACCAAGTGACTAGATGAAAAATGCAAAATTACTCAATCCAGGTAGCTGGGTTTTTGCATGAAAACAGTTGGAAAAGCAGTCTTATCCTTTTACCTATGATGAACTTGAATATATTTGGAAATATTCGGAAATTAAGGTGAGCAGTTGAGTTCAGTTATCCAAAGGTCTTTGCTTCTTTCTTAAACCAAACCCAAGCTTGTTTCTTCATGATGAGGACTTGGACCAAATGCTGCTTGTGAGTTTGCTCCCTGCCTGCCTGGCACCACTGTGTTTTGCTCGAGTGCTCTGAGACAATCAGGAAAGCCGTCATGCTCATTGTGAGCATATTAATTATGTTCTCTGTTTCCACAGGCTTTTCAAGAGGATTTAATCACTTTGAGATTATTGGCCTATTTTGAAAATGCTTTTCACATTACTGGTGATGCACTCACAACACGCCGTCCCCCTGGCCCCAAAGTATCCCACAAAGTGTCAATGTCCTGCAGGCCGGGCAAGGGTTGGTGTGGGGAAGGGCTGCTTATTTTTGCTCTGCTTTTTCAGTTATTTCATAAAAATTATTTTTGGTTAAAACCAAAGAAGTCGGTGCTAGCTACAAGAGCAGATAAGCAGATAACGTTGGATTCTTTGTGAGGAATGATTTCCTAAGGGAGGTGGTTGGTGAGGTCATTTTGGTTTTCTAGGTTGCAGTGCGTCACCACTGGTCCAGGCTTACCATCCTGTTTCTCACCCGAAGTAGTCTTTTGAGTTTCAAGCTCAGAAATGGTTTTGTTAAATTTGGCTGCCTGGATTCCAGGCGTTCAGCGTGACCCGGAGGAGGGGACACTCTGAGGCAAGACTAAGCAGTTGTCAGCAGCTGAAGTGCTTCCTCTCCGTCTTCCCTCCCCTGCCCCTGCTCCTCCTCCTTTTCTGTTGGAAGGGTTAGAGTAGACAGTATTCCTATTCTTTCCTGACATCTCGCTTTCCACACCCATTCTTTATTCAGCCAGTGAAAGAGCGGCTGTAATAATCTTAGGTGGCAAGATAATGGAGACTAGGGCCCACGGAGCCCTTCAGCTGCTGGGTGAACTGTCCCTTGGTAAACAATGGCAGCAGCCCCTGCGCCTTCTTAACTACAGCTGGGACTCTGCAGAGAACATTTCCATTGTCCAGAGGGAAATGAGGTGGATTATTTGTATATTACAACAGACAATAGTTCCTGTCTGCAACTTCCAGAAATTGGAATTATTGCAACAGTAGCCAGATGACGGCTTCTACTGTCCAAATTGGGTCTATTTAAAGAGGGGTTATTAAAATAGAACTAGTTATTGATTTTGGGTTTTTTTCAAGGAGATTAAGATTTGAATACAATTGTCTTATCAAGAGTTTTCATCACTTATACATACTATGATAGCATGGATTCGGTTTTTATTTTATGTTTGTGAATAAAACTATTCTCGTAGAGGTTTTCATTGTAATATTTAATTTGAATCTCGTTTTGCTCTAGCGCGCCTATGGTACCTTGTTATTCTTCTAATTTGGTATATGTACTAAGGTTGATTGGTTATCTGTAGGCAAAGGGGAATAGTTCAAGATTTCATTTTATATAGAAAATTTGAAAAATATATTTAATAAAAACTAGGTTAGCTTTTCAATGAGATAATGATCTAACATTTAAGTATCTGACAGACCTGATGTTAATTCAATATAAAACTGTTGATTAAGGGCAATTTTTTTCTTATTAATTTCTGTGTATAAAAAAACAACAGCAATTTTTCACTTTTACTTACTATGTCTAAATTACATCTGCCAGAAATATTATATGTTCTGCTTGATTTGGTCTTCTTAGACATTTAAATGGCAGACATCTTTAAGGTTTAATATAATGTTTTCTAAGTTAGAGCATGCTGTCAGAAATTATTATAATGTTAGTTTGAAAATCACTATTCATTATGACCCTGATCTGAATAATCATAGTTTTTGCTTTTCAAACGTCTGCTGCCAGCTTACATGGTTTATAATTTGCTTTTCTTGTAACTTCTTTTCACTGAAGCTGAAAATTGCTTTTCTCAAGGCTCTATGAAAAGAGTTGAAACACTGGCTTCATCCCATCTCCACAACTGACTGGTGTTGGAAAGCCATTTAAACTTTCAGAATTTCAATTTCCTCCTTTTAAAATGAGGGTATTAATGTATCTTGGCTGCACATTGCAGTGTTTTTCTGAGGACCAGTTGCGATGGTGGATATACTTGTACATTGGCAATGTCAAGCTCTAAGTGTTAGCCTGTTTTTATTATTTTACACCGATGGTGGGCTTTTAAAAGTAAAATTTAAGGCCTGTTATTGTTTCATTTGTCCGGTTGTTGTAAATAATTTCTAGTATTTACTGGAAAGAGTGTGTGTTTGGAACCAAACAGCCTGGGTTTGCAGTCTAGCTTCCATTTATTAATGATGGGACTTTGGACACATTAACCTACATGGGTTTGGTTTCCTTGCCTATAAAATGGGGGTAATATGTTCCCGGAAGGGTTGTTATAGGGTTAGTAATGAAGGTAAAGGGCTTTATAAAGGAAGTCTTCTGTTCTACAAATTTAGATAAATATGAGTTATAAAAGCAATGATTCAAATATATGCAATTATGGTCTCTCCCTAATTTTCTTTTCAGAGCAACTAATGTTGGTGATTATTTATGCCAAAAATATTAGCTGTTTACATCTGGCCTACTCAATGATTTGGAGGTATGAATTTGTCTAGCCCTTAAACAGTTTTTTTAGCCTGCCGTGGAGGTTTTTGCATCTATGTAACATATCCAGCCTTTAACATTAGGATCAATGAGGGCTCTCCTTTTACAAAGTCTGAATACTAGAGAACATTTTTATGCCTGGAAGTTGTATAGTATATCTTCTTATGGCTGTGTCACATTTTAAAAACTTCTGTTTGAGTAACGGGTAATTTCAGGCATTAATGATTTTGGCTTTTATGATAAGCTTTCGAGAAGGAAAAGCAATCACAAACAATTCCTTCCATGAACAGAATGGCCAAAGTCACTGTATATTTGTATGTATGCATCTGTATACAGTGATTATTGCTTGTATTGAACTATTTTTTATTAGTTACCCAATGAAACCATTGCCTTTTAACTGTAATCGGACACAAATGTGGAGATTAGGCTCCTTTTCAAAGTCAGATCCACCAGATTAATGGATGGGACCTGAGGGAGACTTGACCTTGATTTTGGAGATTCAGGACTGACTCTACTCTTGATCAGAAGATTGACATCCACAAGGCCCATTTTAAAGCTTGTGCTCTGCCGTTGGTTTCCTGCAGCGTGGGTTGGGTCAGGGGCACGGCTCCCACATGGTGTCATCAAAGCTTCACTGTGGGGATCGGGCATCAGTAACAACCTCTTCTTTGCTGGTGGTTGGCAAGGACCTTTGTGCAATATCTGTGTTCTCCAGTCCCTGAAGAGCCCAGCCTGTCCATTCTGTTCATGTGTGTTCAACTGAGCAGCTTCTGTGTTTGGTCCAGTAACTCCTGGTCCCAGCAAAGTTTCCTACCAGGAACAAGATTTATAGGAAGAGATTTCATGAAGGAAAAAAGAAAAGAAATGAAACTTGCTTATACTTCACAACATTTTCAATTAAGATTTACCTTAAGACACATTAGAACATTTTAGATTTTTAGTGAGGTTGTCATCACTGTTACAGAAATTCTATAAGAACACTTAGAAGCCAAGAAGAAAAACATTCATTTGACCACTAGGAAGTTGGTCAAGGTTTCCATTCTCTTTGGTAGTGCAGTGAATCTGTTTGGAGTTATGGTCAATTAAGTAGGTCATTCTCTTGATTACAGTAGAGTGGGGAATCTACAGGCTGGGGGTTGGGGGAATGAGATGCCACACCTGTGCTCTTTCCAGTAGAGCAGTATATGCAGGTGAGGCTGGCTGGGCAACTGCCTTTACCCTGTTTGTGCCAATCTATATTGTTCCATAAGGATTCCCAATTTGTTTGTTAAGCGCTTGTTGTACTTAATCTTATTCAGGACAAAATACTCTTCAGGAGATTTCTTTCTGGTCAATTTCTTGTCAACCTGAGGCTCTGATGTTGGGAAACTCTTATCTTTATTGTAAGTAAATCTCCAGTTTTAAGAATAAATGCAGGATTAGTGAGAGTGGTGAGAATCCAGGAACCAACTGAATAGCAGGACGAGAACTGACAACTTAAGGTGAAGTTTGGGAGAGTTTTTTTCTTAGTCTCAATATTAATTGAACAAAACACATAGGAATGACTGAATGTATCCTAGACTGGAGCTTTTAAACTATCAATTACCAAACTAATCAGAAAATTCCTGGATGCTTTCCTTAATCTCCGTCCTTCCAAATTGCTCCTCATTAAGATCTCTCATAATACTTTACTAGAATTTATGTCTCATATACTGCAGTCTATGGGTTTGGGGAGAATTTTTCATAATTAGGCTGCAAGACTGGAACAAAGCAGAGGTGAGTTGTGTCCAACTTCGGTCGTCTTTATGAGTTGGTCTTTCTGAGTGTTGACCGATGTTTGTGTGTATTCATTCCACAAATATTTATTGAGGGCCTACTGTGGGGCTCACACCACTCTGGGCACCATGAATGCAAAGAGGAGCAGACACTCAAGGTGTCTGCCTCGTGGAGGCTACCTGTCGGCGTGGGTGGCAGACGATGAATAGAAAGAAACACAAATAAAAAGAGCTGGGAAGAAAATAGAGCAAGACTGGGGCTAGAGACAGTGGGGTGGTAGGAAGGGTGCTCAGGGAAGGCATTGTGTGCCTTCCAAATTTATTACAATGGGCTCTGCAAAGGGCTGGGGAAGAGCGTTTAAAGGAGAGGGCATAATAGGTGAAAGTCCAGGAGTGGTTGTAGACCCTGTGGGACAAGCAGTGTGGCAGGGTGGGGAGGGAGCAGCTGGGAGGCCCCTGGGGAGCACTTTAAAGAATTTTTTGTTTGATGGGAAGCCCCTGGCGGGTTTGAGTAGGGAGAGGTGGTCTGAGTTACATATTAGAAGGATAACTCTCTGGGTGGAAAGGGGCTGTGAATGATGAGAGGCTAGAGGGGAAGCAGAGAGCCCCATGTGATGGACTTACCTGTGTATGCTGCTGCGCCCTTGAGAGGGATGGAGGCGCAGGGCCTAGCGTAGTGACGTGGAACCGCTGGGAAGAGAACCCCCGCGGGTATCTTGATGTTGAGCTGACCGCGCTGGACTGGCTGTGGAATGGGAGGGAAGGAGGGGAGCCAGGAACAACTCTTGGGTCTCTCCCGTATCCAGTGTCTTCATGTTGGTGCCAGAATAGAATAGAGATGGGAAATAAAGGATGGGTGAATGCAAAAAAGCAAACCCATGTATGTTTGAAATAGTGCAGAAGGTTTTGTCTTTAGAATTGTGAGTCACGTAGTCAATGCTGAGATTTGTATTGTGGAACAGAATTTTAGGGACGTTTGCAGGTATAATTCCAGGGCAGTTCACAGTTAGGATCCCACTAAAGTTTCTGTTCTGTGAAGGCAGGGTCTGTCTGACTCGTCTTAGTACCTAGATCTTGCCTTAGAGATGTAAGTTTAGGTAAGTGCTTGGTTTGAATCTAAAGGTTTAATTATCTGCAGAGTTATTTCGTTTATGATATGATTATGTAAGGAAATATTGGGAGTGGAATAAATGCTGAGAGGCTGCAGTGTATAATCCATGCTGGTTTCTGGATCCATAAGATTTGAACAGATAGCTGGTGATATTGTCTCATGGGAGAATTTCCAGAGGTCCCTGTGCCATATCACACAGGTGTGGCCATAAGCCGATGGGTAGGTGTACAGGTAGTTAATATCTACTATTGCGGAGCAGGGGTGGAGAGGAGACACTGTCCTTTTTTGATGGACTTGGCTTATAAATCTACTCCGTCTGGCTTGTGTAGGATGAGTTGGATGAACTCCGTGCTGAAATGGAAGAGATGAGAGACAGTTACTTAGAGGAAGATGTTTACCAGCTGCAGGAGCTTCGGCGAGAACTGGACCGTGCTAATAAAAACTGCCGAATCCTGCAGTACCGTCTCAGGAAAGCCGAGCAGAAAAGCCTGAAAGTGGCTGAGACTGGTCAGGTGGATGGCGAGCTGATCCGAAGTTTGGAACAGGACTTAAAGGTGAGTGAATGGTGTTGATGGGACATGTATTCCCAGAAGGGGCTGCTGTGGGTGGGATCGCAGATCTGAAAATGCAGCCGGCAGACCCCACATACCTGTGGTCTTCATGTTCTCCTAATGTTTCTCTCTCTCTCAGCAGATTTCTGCATAAACATTCTTTGTTCACTCTGGCTTATAGGGTGTGTGTAGTCATATGGCTTTGACGGCCCAAGATTTAAATATTATATGAACTGGAATCTTAAAATCTAAAAAAAAGAAAGAAAAGAAATCATAGTAATGAATCTACAATAAAACAAGGATTAATAGCTACCAATTGGCCTGACAATTGTGTAGAAATTGTACAGAAACTCCTTCTAAAGATCTGAAATATTTAAAAAAAATCTGTTGATTATCAATTCAATTATAGTCAAAGACCACTTTGAAAAGTTGACCATAATCACTTAACATTTTTATTGTTACTTAAGTTTCTAGGATGCAGAAAACCTGCAAATACCATAACCCAAGTGAGACTTGTGCAGTGGTGATTTAACTGAAGGAGAAATAGGATCATAACTAATTGTCTGAAGTATCTTTGACAACCATTGGCAGAAATGAGAATGAGGTGAAGAAATCCCAGACTTATGCCATTTGCTCTCTCCGTAGGCAGCATAGCTTCCCTCATGGCCCAGTTATCAAATCATTTATCTAGAGATGCATTATGCATAATGTCCTCCATATTATGGGAGTACTTAGGAAATCTCATTTAGCCTTTCATTATGATAACAGGAAAAGAATCTTTGTAATTCTATCAAATTTATAAACCGCTAACAAAATGTCATTCGATGTGACATAAAGGTGATTTATATTTCTCTTGCAAAATGTCTTTCCTTATTTCCTTTTAGAAAGTGAAAATGTTTAGCTGCTTTAAACATTCAGATATTTTACCACAATAGACAATTTAAAACTTGACTATAGTAAACATCTACTGCATACAGAATTATTTTATTTGCTTTTTTAGCAGGTAGGTTTAGCATTACCTTAGGAAACAGAAATGTTTATCTGTTTACTATTATTATTTTTAATTTACCATTTAAAGCATGTGTGCGTGGGCAGAATTGGCATTCTTGGTGATATTCTGTAGGGAGGTAGGGCTATCCAAAGTGGCCCTTTAATCCAGATAAAAGTCATTCTTTCTCATAATGTAGATTTTCATGTTTTAAACTAATACCCTCCTCCTTTAAAAATAGGTTTGCTTAATCCTACCAGGGTTTTGCTCTTTGGTGTAATACCACGTTACTTAATGATTCTGCTTCTGAAGTTGTTTGAATATACCCTTAGCACACAGAAAGCTTCACATCCTGATGACTGTCTCTGCGGGTCATGCAGGTAGCCAAAGACGTATCTGTCAGATTGCACCATGAACTTGAAACTGTGGAGGAAAAGCGTGCTAAAGCTGAGGATGAAAATGAAGTTCTCCGGCAGCAGATGATTGAGGTGGAAATCTCCAAACAGGCCCTCCAGAATGAGCTGGAGAGACTGAAAGAGGTAATCTAGACATGTATGGGGATTCTCCCTTGGGTTTAATTGTTAGGAACTTGGGACTCCAAGTGTCCCATTCTTACTGTGGTCTATAGCAGGGGTTGGCAAACTAGGCCTGTTTGTATGGCCCAGGAACTAAGAATGGTTTTTACATTTTTTATAGCATTGTTAAAAAAAAAAAAAACAAAAAACCCCAAATGCACAAAATAAACCTAAAAAAGCAAAGAAAACTATGTGACAAAGACTGTATGTTGCTTGCAAAGCCTAAAATATTTGCTATCTGGCCCTGTACAGAAAAGGCTTGTTGAACCCTGGTCTAAAGCTATTTTTTATAATTTCTATTCAGATGAGCTGGCTGTTAATTCCTTTTATGTGTCCAAATGGGATATATTATTGCTAGAATACAAAATTAAACAATAACTTTTTTCTCAAGAGTCTTCTCTTCCAATGAGCTGGAAAATATGTTATGGTTGTCTATTGAAGCCACATGAGCAGATAATGTATATATGCTACCTATATCTGTTATTCAGCCAATATGATTTAAATACAGATTTGTTAAATTTTAGGGAGTGAATGTGTGCTAGCAAAGTGGTCTAGAAAATGAATGTGTATATATATGCATACGTGTATATATATTATTTTCATTTGCATACAGTAATGCAAATCCTGTTTTGTTGTTGACTTCCATTATAAGATTAAAACTGAATATTTTCTTAGAAAATATCTTGCATATTGATGAAGTTAAAAACTACTAGTTAAAGGTTTAAGATGATGGCTAAAGCTAGCATATTACCTGCTAACAGCCTCACTTGGCAGTTCATTTTTCCTTTGGGTAAGTGTCCTCCTTACCTCAGTCTTTCCTCATCCATCCACTCACACTTAATTCAGGCAGTGGACTAGGCCCTGGGGATGCAGATGTTAATATGGCAGCACAGGCCCTGCCCTCAAGGTGTTTACAGATGGATTTGGCACATGGATAGCAAGACAAATAAATTACAGCAAAGGAGCCAGATGCTGCAGCCTCTCTGGTTCCTCCCCACTCTGTCTCTTCATGACTGTGCTGGCCTCCCTGCCGTTCCTTGAGCTTGCCCTCCCCTGAAACATTCTTTCTCCACACCCCCACCCTGCCGTGGCTCGCTCCCTCATCTCCAGGTCTCTGCTGACATCTCACCTCAGCCATGTCCCCTCAACACTTACACATTAAAGTCCCTGTCTCCACCCTTGCCATCCCAATTCGCTTTCCCATCTGACACATTGCAGATTTTGATAAATTATGTGTATATTGTCACCACTTATTTGAAAGTTCTGTGTGTCTTATTTGTCTTTTGACAGTCCCCTCTTCACTAATGTCTCTCTAGAACTCAAGCTCCGTGGGACTGGGGTTTTGTCTGTCCGGTTCACTGTGAGGTCCCTGTGCCTGGAACAGCGCCTGGCACATAGGCATCGTTGGGGACTTGCTGGGTGAGGCAGGGAATGCAGGGTGAGAATGTACAGCTGTGCTGACCACAATTCGCCTGGGGGACTTGGTGAGCTTCACAGAGGAAGAGGTGGATTCTGAGAATGTTCTTTCTTCATGGGACCTTGTCCCTTAACTTACATACCTACTTACCACTAGGACTGGGGGAATTTTTCCTGTGATTGTGGATCTCTTTCTCTACACTTAGCGTTCCTAATAATTTACTGCTCTCTTTTTCCTTTGGTCTAAGTTCACTAGAAGGTATGCCATAATGGTTTCTTTTCTCAAAATCTCCAGTTTGAGCCTGACTTTGAGGGTATAGAAAACAACTTAGAAGTATATTTTATAAATTTTGTATGTGTGTATAAATTATGTATACACACAAGAAAAGTATATTTTAACCTAGCAAAGATTCTTTTGCACACATTTAAGTGGATTTGTGTAGGACTTCGCATCAGGTCATGAATAGCTCTTTGGGGAAAGCAGTGATTTCCATTGCTCTTGATTTTCAAAGCCAGGCAAGTGTGAGGGCAGGGATCTTCAGAGAGCTGTGATGTTGGTTCAGGCTGGAGTGAGGAGAGGAGGTGGAGGGGTCAGCCCCTCCCTTCCTTTGTGGGTTAGAATTACTCAGAAAGGGATTGCTCAGTTGGAACACAATAGTGTTTTACCTCCAGAGTTGCAGTCAGACTGGTGGGACTGCATATTTACACCAAACTTCTAGACGATTCGTAAAACTGACAGGAGTCTGGGGATGGTTAGATGCTGGTAGACTGTGCTGGAAGCAGAGAATGATAGAAAATGATACAAGGTTCAAAGGTGGTGGAGGAGATATTTACTGGAAAATGCCAGCTGTGGTCTCCATGAATGGGGTTCTTTTTACCAAAGCCAGACCAAACGCGCTGAGTTTTGCTCTAGGGTGAGCGTGATATTCTCTCTCGCCTGAGCCTTGCCCGTTATTGTTCATCTCTGAATTTTTGTGAATGGAGAGTGTCACGTTCTGAAAAAGGCAAGGGTAGTTGGTGTGTTGTGCGTGTCCCTAAGTGACAGAAGGAGTTGCAGATGTATATGTCCCCTCGGCTTCAGAGAGCAGTAAATCAGCGCATCTCCGTGCCTCTGCAGCTCTGTGGCTGGTGCTAGGGCTTCTCTCTCAAGCTGCAGACTGTATATTCAACTTCTCCAAGATGAATTTCTCCTGGCATGTCACGCTCAGTGTGTCCAGAAACAGACTTATCACCCTTGTCCCCACCCGCACCTTCTTCTGTCTTTCCCATCTTTGTTAATGGTGCCACTGTCCTCTTAGTCACGAGGCTTAAGTGATGGCCATCACCCTTACCTCTCTTGCTCCCCACCCTCAGTTGCCTGCTCTGTGCTTTAGCTTCTGCTGTTCTGCTTTTGCAGTCTTGGAAATTTTCTTTCTCACTGATACATGCTGCAACATGGAGGAACCTCAAAAATACACCAAGTAGAAAGAAGTGAGACATGTGGTATGAGTCCATTTATAGGAAACATTCAGAATAGGTCAATCTGTAGAGACAGAAAACAGTTAATGGTTTCCAGGGGCTGGGGAGAAGCAAGAAGGGAGTCCAACTGCTTAATGGGCACTGGGTTTCCTTTGGGGTGATGAAAGTGTTTTGGAACTAGACAGAGGTGATGGTTGCACAAGTACACTTCACAAGTCCAGTGTGAATGTAGTAAATGCCACTGAATTGTTCACTTTAAAATGGTTAATTTCACCTCAATTACAAAAGTTTACTTTCTCTATTCTATCCATCCTTTCACCAATCTCCTCTCAAATGAATATTTGAGAGCTGACACGATGCAGTCACCACATTAAAAGCATGTACTACTTCTAGTCTCTCCTTTTTCTATGTTGTCTTCTACATTCCGAAAATCTGACCGTGTTACTCTCGGCTTAAACAAACAAACTTCCCTGGGTTCCCAGTTGTCTAACTCTTCAGCATGACACAGAGAACCTTTCTTGCCTGGACCATCCTTCTCTTCCAGCTGGGTTTCCCAGCCCATGGCAGTAAACCCTGGTGTGACATACAAGGCAATTGAAAAGGAGGAGAAGAGACTATGCCCTCTGGTCCTCTTTGAACTAATAGAGGTGTGTCTTGGAAAAGTCACTTTCTGCATTAATAGATGAGACTATTAAAGAGAGCTGGCAATCTTAACCCACTGGAATTGTCCCTTCTGGTTAGCCAGCTTGCTTGCTTACTTCCTTGCTGTGCCTGTTCATGCCGTGGTCCATGCACCCAAACTCCCATGTACCCCTTCACTTGTGCAAACTCAGAAATTTTTTCCTTTTTTGGGAGAGTATATTTCTTCTAGTACTCAACTCTCTCTATGGTAGAATATCTCAAAAGCTTGAAAATGGTTAACCTTAGCTTAGTTTCAACTTCTTAATGATTGCTCAAATTGTTTCCACTCAATAATGTTTCATTCTACCAAAAATTTTTTGAGTACTTATTATATGCTAGACACAAATAATAACTTGCCAAGTTAGTTGGCACTTGCAAGAAACAGAGACATGTTCTAAAGTACTCTAGGGACCTAGGATTGTTTTTTCTTTTCTTATTGAGATATAATTGACATATTCTATTAGTTTCAGGTGTACAGCATAATGATTCAATATTTGTACGTATTGCAAAATGATCACCACAATAAGTCTGGTTAATGTTTGTCACTGTGCATAGTTACAGAATTTTGTTTTTCTTGTGAGGAGAACTTTTAAGATCTATTCTCTTAGCAAATTTCAAATATTCAATACAGTATTATTAACTGTAGTCATTATGCTGTACATTACATCCCATGACTTAAGATTTGCCCTGAGCTAACATCTGTTGCTAATCTTCCTCTTTTGTTTATTTATTTTTGCTTGAGAAAGATTAGTTCTGAGCTAACATCTGTGCCAGTCTTTCTCTATTTTGTATGTGGGTTGCTGCCTCAGCATGGCTGATGAGTGGTGTAGGTCTGTGCCCAGGATCTGAACCTGTGGACCTGGACCGCTGAGGCAGAGTGCACTGAACTTAACCACTACGCCACGGAGCCAGCCCTGACTTCTGTATTTTATAACTAAAAGTTTGTACTGTTGACCTTAAATAAATAGACAGCCAGTTATTTCTCCAGCAATAACAGGTTTATTCAGGATCAGCAAAGAATTGCAGTTTGGGATTTGCAACCGTGGCAAGCCATGTGAAAGTCTCCCAGTAGAAAGGCAGGAGAAACTCCTTCATAGAGGGAAAGAGGAGGTTGGGAGGGCTATTGTAAACCCAGAGTTTGAGTCTTAGTGGCTTTTCATTGGCTGAATTGTGACAGTCTCTCATTGGCTGAGCTTCTTGCTGTCAAAAAGAGGAAGTTTTTCTTCCTGTTGGGCTCTGCTATGGACATAGGGCGTGAGAGCTCCCCCTTTTGGCCTCCCAATTCCAATTTAATGAGGTTTCTGTTTATTAATTTGACATTTTCCCATTTTGATCGAGATCTTTCTCTGAAAGCATTGCTGATCAAGAATCAGGTTTTTCTGGTTTCAGCAGCCTGGCATCTCTTGATGCCAGGAAGGACCTTTCCTGGGTGTCATGTCCCACATCAGAGGGAAAATGCACAGATTGGAAACCTACTGAGGCCATGTTTGAATAACAAGGAGGGGTAGAAGGGAGAATTCTCAGGCATTTTTCTTTTCTAAAGTTCATATGTTCTCAAGATCATAGGCATTGGAGATTATCTGAAGCATTTTGTCATCATCAAAGGTTTGGCGGACCAACTTCCAACAGGCCTGGTCCGGACATCTTGGGAAAGCTGTCCCATCAGACATCATGCTTCAATTCTAGGAAATATTTACTTTCAGGTCACCAGATGATGTGCAGGTTCGGTCAGGGTTTGGTGCTTTCTTTAGGTGTGTCACGTGAATGCAAGAGTCCATTCCCTGGAGTTTTGCAGCACAAGGGTTATTTAGCAGTACCTAATAGGGGCCTTTTCAGTGAGTTTGAAGAGAGTCCTTTTGGAGGTGTCTTTTCCAATAGGTGAAATCTCCAGGTTGCAAAGTATGATGCTTAAGATTTTTTTCTCCCTAGAGTGCACTGTGAAAAGATTGCTCCACCAAAACACGGTTATTTTTAATAGAAGTGATTAGGCCTTTGCAATATTAGAGTATATCTCCTTTTATTAGCTGTGGGTCAAAAGAGGCAGGAGCTAAGTACATTGGGCATCCTGTGAATATCTCAAAGGGTGAGAGTTTATGAGTTCCAAAGGGGGCGGATCTGAGATTTAGAAGAACCCATGGCAATGCTTTTGGCCAAGGTATTTGGAGGGTCTCTATGAATTTTGCCAACTGGGTCTTAATGATGCCTTTAGTGCATTTGACTAAACCAAAGGATTGAGGCTGGTAAGTGCAGTGAAAGTGGTGTAAAACTGGCAGAACAGTGCAGACTCATTGAAGTATCTGACTTCAACGTGGTTGAAGTGGGTTCCTCGTTCACTATGAAGCTTGAGAGGAGTTCCCAGGTAGGGATAATGCCTTCCTAAAGGACTTTAGCTCCAGAAGAGGCAGTAGCCTGTCTGCAAGGGAAGGCTTTGGTGAGAAACATACAGTGAGAAAATACACAAACCATGACTAAAACATATTTATATCTGTTTGACAGGGGAAGTTGTATGAAATCCATCTGACAACCTTGAATGGTCCAGTAGGTAGTTTAAAATGTCTGGGAATAGTATGAACAAGCTTCTCTGAATTGTATTTTAGACAAGTGGGACAAGTGAGGGAGGCACTTTCTGTGGCCTTGTTAATATTTCCCTACCAATATTGACTCATGAATGGTGTCATTTTGTCAGTAGACAAAATGGTTTAATGCACATGCAGTGGTTAGGAGTGGGAATGTTAGAGTCTCCATTACCTCTGGGTTGTTATTTGGTCCAAACCAGAGCTTTCTCTTTTTTATCAAGCCAACAATTATTGAATTTCCAAACTTGTTTTTCCTTTATTAAGATCAATTGTTGGGCTTCTCTAGCCAGTTTTGCTGTTATCGTCTGGGGACTGCATCCCTTTGGACCATGCAGAGGCTTGGCTGTTGTTGGTTCCTTTAAGGGCTGCATTCCTTGTGGAAATATCAGCAAGGTGATTTCCTTTAGCTTCCAGAGAGTAAAGTTTAGAATGCACTAGGATCTTAATGATAGCTAAAGCAGCAGGTAAAAGTATAACATCCAGTAATTCCTGAACATAGGAACCATTTTTAATTTTATTTCCCTTGGAAGTAAGGAAGCCATGTTGCTTCTGCAACACTCCAAAATCATGAGCTACTCTGAACGAGTATCTGTTGTCAGTGTGAATGTTGGTAGTTTGCCCTTGGCTAAAGTACAAGCCGGTGTAGGAGTGTATAATTCAGCTTGTTGGGCCAAGTAGCCAAAGATAAAGGTGCTGCCTCAACACTATCAAAAGGAGTTGCAATAGCACACCCAGCACAATATTTGCCACTGTCACCTTTTAAATAAGAACCATCAGTGAACCATGAGAAGCTGGTATTATCCAAAGAAGTTTCCTGCAGGTCATCATGAGGAGTCAAGAGGTGATCCGTCAGCAGCTGTGAGGGACTTCATCGGTAATGGAGGGGAGAAGAGTAGCAGAGTTAGTTACTACTGTAAGGAGCAGTTAACAAAAGGATTTCAGAGGAGGTGAGGCAGCTGACTGAAATATGTTGAGTGTGGTGAGAATTCAGGAGGGATTCTACTGCATGAGGTGCATAAATGGTTAAAGGGGATCCCACAACAATTTTCTCAGAGGCCTTAACCAAAAGGGCAGCGGCAGTAATGGCTCTAAGGCAAGGAGGTAGCCCCGTGCCACAGGGTGCAGTTGCTGGCTGTAATACCCTATGGGTTAATGGTGGTCCCCGTGATTTTGGGCAAGTGACCCAAGGGTGTTCCGTTACTTTTCATATACAAATAAGAAAAAGGGAATCTGATAATTGGGATGTCCAAGGGCAGGTGGGTTCATCGAACTCTCCTTTAAGGCCTTAAAGGCTTTCGTCCAGTTCTTCCCATAAAATTGGATTGGGGTTGTTCTTTATTAAAACATGCAGAGATTTGGCCATAAGAGAGAAACTGGGAATCCAATTTCAGTAATAACCAACTAGCCTGGGAAAACTTCGCAGTTGGTGCTTAGTTTTGGGTTTTGGGAAACTTCGGACACCATGAAGCCTGTCTGGATCTAGTGTAGCCCTTGTTCTGATATAAGACACCCTCAATATCGAACCTGGGTTTGGGCAAACTGCGATTTCTCCTTGGCAATCTTATGTCCCTTTAAGGCCAATAGCTTTAGCAAGTGGATGCTGACCTCCTGTGAGGAGACTTGGGAGGAGAGCAAAGAAGCAAAGTGTCCACATATTGCAGCAAAGTAGAACCCCTAGGGAACTTTATGTCATCCAGGTCAGCCTTCAGGATTTGTGAAAAGAAAGAAGGGCTCTCAGTAAAACTCTGAGGCATTACTGTCCAGGTGAGTTGTTTTCTTTCCCAAGTGAAGGCAGAAAGGTATTGGCTATCTTCATCACCTGGAATGCTAAAGAATGCACCACATAAATCAATTACAGTAAAGAATTTGCTTTCGGTGGGGATGGATGTTGGTAGCATATGAGGGTTAGGAACAACAGGGTGCTGAGAGATAACAGTGTTGTTTATTGCTTGGAAGTCCTGGGCAAGCCTCCACCCTCAGGCCTTGGGTTTTCTCACAGGTAAAATAGGAGTATTACAGGTACTAGTACAAGGGGTAATGAGGCCTTGAGCCTTATAATCCTCTATTGTGGGCTTTATACCTTGAAGAGCTTCTTTACTTATAGGGTATTGACTCATTCTGGGGAGAGATTTTGAGGGATCTATTTGAATCTGTGTGAATTTTATCATATGAATTGGAGATTTTGCCCATAAGTAGGGTGGTAGCTGATTCAAGAGGATCGAATAATCAGTGTTTCTAGAAACAACTCTACTACTGTCAGAGAGGGAGCAAATAAAAGATGTCAAAGGGTCATTTAACTCATCTGGTTGGCTGTTTGGATGGGTACTGTCTAATTTTAGAATTATTTCCCCATTTTGGGAGAAAGAAATTCCGGCGTGATACTTTTCCAAGATGTCTCGGCCTAATAAATGAATAGGGGCAGAGGGACTAAGGAGAAAAGAGTGTGTGTCTCTCAAAGGGCCTAAACAAAAGGGAATAGGTTCAGAGCAGGAACCTGTTGAGGTTTATTAGAAATCCCCACTATTTGAACTGCTTTAGTACTCTGAGGCAGGGGCTGCTTTATAATAGTGGGTTGAGCATTGAGAGTGTGGCTCTGGTGTCAGTTAGGACAAAAGGAGATTCATCCTTAGTCTGGAGAAAGGTTTCTCCAAGCTGATTAAGAGGGAGGATTGGGAAGAGCCCCTGTAGTTCCTCAGAGCCCCATCACTGAGAATTTGGAGGACATTGAAAAGGCTGGTTAGAGGACCAAAGTCACCTGAAGTGCTTAAATTGTAACACTCTCTTTTCCAATGTTGTAGCTCTTTGCAATAGTAACAGAAACGAGGAGGTTTTTGGGTTCCTTTAGGGGCTTTTGTTTGCTGGAGTTGGAGATGAAGAATTTTAGTGGTCTTGGGCCGGCCGAGTGGTGTAGTGAAGTTCATGTGCTCCACTTCGCTGGCCTGGGGTTTGCGGGTTTGGATCCCGGGTGCGGACCTACACATCGCTCATCAAGCCATGCTGTGCTGGCGTCCCACATACAAAATAGAGGAAGATGGGCGCAGATGTTAGCTCAGGGCCACTGAAAAAAAGAAAAAGGTAAAGTATTTAAAAAAAAAAAGAATTTTAGTGGTCTTTCTCTTTTTTGGGGGGGTGAGGGAGGAAGACTGGCCCTGAGCTAACATCTGTTGCCAATCCTCCTTTTTGCTGAGGAAAACTGGCCCCGGGCTAACGTCTGTGCCCGTCTTCCTCTACTTTTATATGGGACGCCGCCACAGCATGGCTTGATAAGCGGTGTGTCTATCCGTGCCTGGGATCTGAACTTGTGAAACCCCGGGTCGCTGAAGTGGAGCGCAAATTTAACTGCTATGCCACCGGGCCGGCCCCTGGCGGTCTTTCTTTTAGGTGACTCATCTAGAATGCGAGAGAGCTGGTTTGCCAGATTAACTAAATCTGGAGTGGACACAGTTTTCCATTCCATCCTGGTCCTTTTTCCTAGAAGGGGAAAGTCAGCTCATTAATAAACATCAAGTTAAAAGCTAACTGGGGGGAATCAACATCTGAAGGGAGACCAGAATTTTCTTTAAAAACAATCTGAGTAGATTGTAATAGTCATGAACTGGTTCATCTGGTTTTTGTGCACAAGCCTGAATTTTGTTCTGATCAGCAGGTTTTGGGAAGACCCTAGGAATTGCCTGATGAAGTTGTCTAGCAATCACCTGAGCCTGATCATACAACAGGTCAGTGAGTTGGTCTCCTGGTTGTAATTCTAGAGACTTTCAGGATTTTCCCAGTTAGCAGTTTTCATCTAGCGCTGGGCCTGGCCTTCACTGACATGCATATGAACTAGCTGATATAAGTCAGAAAAACCAGGTTGATATGTTTGAATGACTATATAAAATTCTTCAGCAAATCTGTGAGGATCTTCTGTTACTTTGGGAAGATCTTTGACTATGGCTCAAAGTTCAGCTTTAGTGCAGGGAGTGTAAGAAATGAAGGGTTTGGATCCTCAGAAGGCTTAATTTAAAGAGACAGGTTCTGACAGGTTCAGAGAAAGAGGGAGTGGAGAGAGGTTCAGGGAAAAGGGGCAGTTCCGTGAGAGAGTTAGAATGGGGGTGTTCTCTGTATACTGAGAATATTGAGAAGGAGTAGACGTATGGAAGGGGACGAGGAAGATGGTGCTGAAGAAGGGGCCTGAGCATGAGGAGCCGGAGGAGAGGAACATAAGGCTTCAGAAGCCATTTTATCTTTCTTTAATTGTTTGTTTGCCTCAGTTAATCTTAAAATTTTATTTTGCAAAGAGGCAATTTTAGACTCTTGATAACATTTGGATATCTCAAAATACCAATCAAAATAGGTGTTCCATTCAGTTTTGGAAATTACAGGGCCATGGTTGTCCAATTTGGTTTTAAGAAAAATAAGTTTGGGGAGTTCAATAATTCTCCATAATGGCCATTGATATTCTAAATTACTTTTGATTAAATTGGTCCATTTAGTTAGAAATGCGCATGAGGAATGACTGCTTTTTTTTTGAGGAAGATTGGCCCTGCCCTAACATCTGTTGCCAATCTTCCTCTTCTCTTTTCTCCCCAAAGCCCCGGTACATAGTTGTGTATCATAGTTGTAGAGTTGTAGCTCTCCTATATGGGACACCGCCTCAGTGTGACTTGATGAGCGGTGAGGAGGTCCGCGCCCAGGATCCGAACTGGCAAACCCCGAGCCGCCGAAGCGAAATGTGTGAACTTAACTGCTGTGCCACCAGGCCAGCCCCTGACTGGAGTTTTTAAACATAAAATTGGCCGGGGTCCCTGTAGGGGGGCACCCTCAAAATATTTAGATAACTGCGATCTCATTTCTTAGAGGTTTTTCTCTAGAGCAAAGGACTAATTCTCAAACAGCTTACAGCTCAAACAGCTTAAACAGCTTGTAACTCAAACAGCTTGAACAGCTCAAATAGCCTGCAGGCTTAATACCAGCCAGTCCCAATAGAACAGTCCAATTTCACTAAGACGGACCAAAGGTCAAACCAATGCAGTTCCATTCCAAAGAACAGTTTGGTTCCCAAGGGAATCTGACTGAAGGTTGATCAACACAGTTCTAAAGGACAGTCTGCTCTCAAGAGAGTCAGGCCAAAGGCTGGACCACTATGGTTCCAATGAACAGTCCAGAAGTTGGACGGAAGGCTAACCAGTCTCAAGTATGGGAACAGTCCAGTTCCAAAAGGAATTGGGCGAAAAGCTAGTTCAGTTAAAAGAAACAGCCTGATTTAAAGGGTCAGGCCAAAGTGCCACCTGAGTACTCGCAGACGAACAAGGCCTTAACCAGAAAAGGATGAAGCTGTAAAACAGATCTCACATGAAGCCTGGAGAGCCTCAAAGGCAGAGTGCTGAAGCTTAGATCCAGGAGGAAGACTTACCTGGAGCAAGCTCCAGGGTAGGTGAGAAAAGCAGTGAGCTCAATGGGCTCTGTTGTGGGTACCACATCTGTTTGCTCACCAGCCTTGGAGTCATCGGGGGTCTTCTCTGGGCCCCTGTACAGGCCACCAATATGTTGACGTTAAACAAATAGACAGCCAGTTTTTTCTCCAGCAAAAATGGGTGTATTTGAGGTTAGCAAAGAATTGCAGTTTGAGGTCTGCGACCATGGGGAGCCATGTGCAACTCCCCCAGGAGCAAGGAAGGAGAAACCCTTTTATAGAGGGAAGAGGAAGTTGGGAGGGCTATTGTAAACCAAAAGTTAGAGGTGTAGTGGCTTTTCATTGGCTGAGTTGTGACAGTCTCTCATTGGCTGAGCTTCTTGCCTGTCAAGAAGTCTTTTTTCTTCCTTTTGGGCTCTGCTATGGACCTAGGGGGTGAGAGCTCTCCCTTTTGGGTTCCCGACTCCAGTTGAATGCGTTTTCTGTTTATTAATTTCCACAGTATCTTTTGTTCCCCTTCACCTGTTTCCACTCCACCCTGCCCTGGATTGTCGAATGGAACCGCAGGGAACCGACTAGCAGTCAGATAGTTCTTGTGGGACATCCTTCATCACCATTCGGGATATGATATTGATTCTCTGCGTTTGGTTGAAACTTCTTTTGTGCCTAGTAAATGGTCAGATTTTGTAAATATTTCTTGAGTGCTTAAGAAGAATGTCTTTGCTCCAATTTTGGGGTGAAGACTTTAATTTAAATCAATTGGGTTGAAGACTGTCAAATTTTAACCCACAGCAAGAAGTACATTTTATGTCATCACTCAATATACAAATATAAAGGTTTCACAAAATAATGCTTATCTTTGCCATATGGGATACATTCCGATATTTTCAATTCTATTTTTTTTTTAGTGGTGGTTATAAATTTGATTTATAGTCCGTTAGTGGATTGCTGCAATTTGGAAAAAATGTATCAGATCACTTGTTAATTATGTTGTTCAAATTTTCTATATCCTTTATAGTTTTGTTTTGTCTGTTAAATATATCTATTTAGGATAAAGTTACGTAAAATCACCCATTGTAATTTTGCATTTAAATTTTCTACTTGTAATCTGTCTCATTTTTCTTTATGTATTTTGAATATAAATGTATACATGTTTAGAACTGTTCTTTGTGAATTGTTCCCTTTATTATTTGATAATGACCTGTTTATTCTGATGTATTGCTTTTTTGCTGTAAAGTCTACTCTGTTTGCTTTTATCATCAGACCAAATTTGTTTTGGTTAGTATTTGCCTGGTATAGCTTTTTTGTGATTCCTTTAGTTTCTGTTTTTTCATATCATTATGTTTTAGGTGTCTTTCTTGTGAATGGACTATAGCTACCTTTTTAGAAATGAAATCTGAGAATCTCTGTTTTTTTTAAACTTGCAAATTTACATGTATTATGGTTATTGATGTGTTTTAATTTATTTCTGTCTTTGTGTTTTATGTTCTTTATATTCTGTGCCTTTTCTTTGTTTCTTTTTCCTGTTTATGTTGATTACTCTTTGGTTGAATTTTTAATTCTCATGTTCTCTCTCTTGGTTAGGAAGTTATACATTCTATTACTATTATTCTGATGGTTACTCTTACCTATTTAATATGCATATTTGACTCAACATCTAAAACTGATCATTATCGCTATTCTTCTCCTGAATAAATAAGCATCTTAGAAAGCTTCACCTCCAATCAGCTTCTTTCATACAGTTGTTTTCTAGTATCATTAAGTTTCATCTTTTCGAAATCATCCCCCCAAGTTGACTAATTTAATAGTTAGTGCTTATTTAGATTCATTTACACATTTTCCAGTCTGTTATCGTTGCTTCTTGAGTGTTACTCCTTCTGAGTTCAGTTTTCTTCTCACTGATCTATTAATATATCCTTTAGTATTTTTTTCAGTCAAGGATGATGTCTGAAAATGCTTTTCTTCCACACTCAGTCTTGAAAGATATTTAGTTGGGCATAGAATTCTAACCTTTTGAAGATAATAATTTGGCTCTATTTTGCTATAAAGAGTTCTGTTGTCAGATAATTCTCATTTTTGTAGATGATCTGTCTTTACTTCCTGGTTACTTTTATACTTTGTGTTTGGTATTCTGTAGTTTCAATCAAATGTATATACATTTATTTTTGTTTTACTCAGCACTCATTGTCAATCTTAGTGTTTATGTCTTTCATGAAATCTGGAAAATTCTCACTCTTTGAATAGTGTTCAATAGTGAAATCCTCTCTTTGAATAGTATTTCTTCCCCATTCTCTATTTCTTCTAGAATTCCTATTACTCTTCTGTGGGACCTTCTTATGTTGGCCATTCTTATTCCACCCTCCATCTCACCTAACTTTTCTTTTTTAAAAATCTTTTGGGGCAGGCCTGGTGATGTAGTGGTTAAGTTTGCACGCTCCACTTCAGCGGCCCAGGATTTGCAGGTGTGGATCCTGGGCGCGGACCTATACACTGCTCATCAAGCCATGCTGTTGCGGTGTCCCACGTACAAAACAGAGGAAGATTGGCACAGATGTTATCTCAGAGACGGTCTTCGTCAAGCAAAAAGAAGATTGGCAACAGATGTTAGCTCACGTGTGAGCTAATCTTCAACAGATGTGAGCCAATCTTCCTCACCAAAAAAATAAGTAAATAAATTAAAAAAAAATAGAGAAACCATTTCTTTTTTTTTTTTTAATCTTTTTATCTCTCTGTGCTACATTCTGGATAATTTCTTCATTCCTTGTCAAAGTTACTAATTCTCCTTTTTGTTACTGAGGAAGATTCACCCTGAGCTAACATCTGTGCCAGTGTTCCTCTATTTTTAGTGTGTGGGCCACCAGAACAGCATGGCCACTGACAGAGCAGTGTAGGTCTGTGCCTGAGAACCAAACCTGGGTTGCTAAGTGGAGCGCGCTGAACTTAAATACTAGGCCACTGGGACTGGCCCTACTAATTCTCTTCTTTACGAAAGAATGACTATTTTATTCATCCACTAAGTTTTCATTTCAGTGAGTTTCCTTTTCATTTCTAGAAGTTTAAAAAATTTGCTTGTTCTGTTCCATAGAGGTTCTTCTTTCCTCATCTCTTATTTCTTCTTTTAAATCTTCAAACATTTTAAAGTGATAGTCTCTTTCGGTTTGTTCTGTTATCTTGAGTTCTTGGTGTTATTAATCCTCCTGTCAGATCTGCTGACTCACTCACAGTGGATTTTACTTTGAGCTCTTCTTTTTTTTACAATTCAATTTATTTAAACTGAAAAATCCCAAAACAGTTCACCCATTTCTCCCACCTCCCACCCGACTCCTCTGGAAACCACCAATGTGTTCTCCGTATCTATGAGCTTAGTTTTTTAAACTTATATTTTATTTCTTAGATTCCACACAAAAGAGAGATTATACGGTGTGTGTCTTTCTCTGTCTGACTTATTTCAGTTAGCATAATGTCGTCAAGGTCCATCCATGTTGTTGCAAATGGCAAGATTTTCTTCTTTTTTATGACTGAATAATATTCCATTGTGTGTATATATACACATAGATACATACCACGATTTCTTAAGTGTTCATTGATGGATGAATAAATAAGGTTGTTTCCATATCTTGGCTGTTGTAAATAATGCTGCAGTGAACGTGGGGGTGCATATATCTTTTTGAGTTGTGTTTTTGTTTTCTTCAGATAAATACCCAGAAGTGAAATTACTGGGTCATATGGTAGTTATATATTTAATTTTTTGAGCGACCTCCATGCTGTTTTCTATAGTGGCTGTACTACTTTACATTCCCACCAGTAGTACACAAGAGTTCTTTTTCTCCACGTCCTTGCCAATACTTATTATTTCTAGTCTTTTTGATGATGGCCGTTGTAACAGATATGAGGTGATATCTCATTGTGGTTTTGATTTGCATTTCTCTGGTGATTAATGATGTAGAGCATCTTTTCATGTACCTGTTGGCCATCTGTATGTCTTTTTTAGAAAAATGTCTATTCAGATCTTGTGCCCATTTTTTAATTGGATTGTTTATTTTTTTGCTGTTGAGTTGTATGAGTTCTTTATATATTTTGGATATTAGCCCCTTTCCAGATACATGATTTGCAAATACTTTCTTGCCTTTAGTGCATTGCCTTTTCATTTTGTTGATGGTTTCTTTTGCTATGCAGAAGCTTTTTATTTGATGTAGTTCCACTTTTTTATTTTTGTTTTTGTTGCTTTTGGTGTCAAATTTAAAAACTCAGTGCCAGGACCTATGTCAAGGAGCTCACTGCTTGTATTTTCTCCTAGGAGTTTTATGGTTTCAGATCTTACATTCAAGTCTTTAATCCATTTTGAGTTAATTTTTGTGTGTGGCGTAAGATAGTGGTCCAGTTCCATTCTTTTGTAGTTGGCTGTCCGATTTTCCCAACACCATTTATTGAAGAGACTATCCTTTCCCCATTGTGTATTCTTGGCTCCTTTGTTGTAAATTAATTGACCATACGTGTGTGGATTTAATTCTGGGCTCTCTATTCTGTTCCATTGATCTGTGTGTCTGTTTTTATGCTAATACCATACTGTTTCAATTACTATAGCTTTGTAATATAGTTTGAAATCAGGGAACTTGATGCCTCCAGCTTTGTTCTTCTTTCTCAAGATTGCTTTGGCTATTTGGGGTCTTTTATGTTCATGCAAATTTTAGGATTTTTTGTTCTATTTCTGTGAAAAATGCAATTGGAATTTTGATAGGGATTTCATTGAATCTGTATATTGGTTTGGGTAGTATGGACATTTTAGCAATATTAATTTTTCTAGTCCAGGAGCATAGACTATCTTTCTGTTTATTTGTGTCATCTTCAATTTCTTTCATCAATGTCGTGTAGTTTTCAATATACAGGTCTTTCACTTCCCTGGTTAAATTTAATCCTAGGTATTTTATTCTTTTTGATAGCATTGTAAATGGGATTGATTTCTTAATTTCTCTTTCTGATAATTCATTATTAGTGTATAGAAATGCAACAGATTTTTGTGTACTGATTTTGTATCCTGCAACTTTACTGAGTTTATTAGTTCTAACAGTGTTTTGATGGAGTCTTTAAGGTTTTCTATATATAATATGTCATGTCATCTGCAATAGTGACAGTTTTACTTCTTTCTTTGCAATTTGGGTTCCTTTTATTTCTTGGGAGCCTAATTGCTCTGGCTAGGACTTCCAATACTGTGTTGAATAAAAGTGGTGAGAGTGGGCATCCTTGTTTTGTTTGTGATCTTAGAGGAAAGGTTTTCAGCTTTTCACTGTTGAGTATGATGTTAGCTGTGGGCTTGTCACATATGGTCTTTATTATGTTGATGTACCTTCCCTATATACCTGGTTTGTTGAGAGTTTTTATCATAAATGGGTATTGCATTTTGTCAAATGCTTTTTCTATATCTATTGAGATGATTAATATGATTTAAAAAAATTTTTTTTTGGTGAGGAAGATTAGCCCTGGGCTAACATCTGTACCTGTCTTCCTCGACTTTATATGTGGGACGCCCGCCACAGTGTGGCTTGATAAGCGGTGCATAGGTCCTCGTGGGGATCCAAACCCGCGAACCTGGGCCGCTGCAGCAGAGTGCACGAACTTAACCACTGTGCCACCAGGCCAGCCCTGATTAATATGATTTTTATCCTTCGTTTTGTTAAAATGGTGTATCACATTGAATGAATATGTGGATGTTGAATCAGCCTTGCATCCCTGGAATAAATTCCACTTGATCATGGTGTATGATCATTTTAATATATTGTTAAATTTGGTTTGCTGATATTTTGTTGAGGATTTTTGCATCTATGTTCATCAAAGATATTAGCCTGTAATTTTCTTTTCTTATGGCGTCCTTGTATGGTTTTGGTATCTGGGTAATGCTGGCCTCATAAAATGATTTGGAACAGTTTTCTTCCCTTTTCTTCTGTTTTTGGAAGAGTTTGGGAAGGAGTGGTGTTAATTCTTCTTTGGATGTTTGGTAGAATTCACCAGTGAAGCTGTCTGGTCCTGCACTTTTGTTTGTTTGGAGGTTTTTGGTTAGTGATTCAATCTCCTTTCTAGTAATTCGTCTGTCCAGATTTTTTTATTCATCTTGATTTAGTCTCAGCAGGTTGTATGTTTCTAGGAATTTATCCATTTTTTCTAGGTTATCCCAAGTTGTTAGCATATAATAGTTCAGAGTAGTCTCTTAGGATCCTTTGCATTTCTGTGGTATCAGTTGTAACATCTCCTCTTCCATTTCTGACTTTATTTATTTGAGTCCTCTCTCATTTTTTCTCAGTGAGTCTAGCTAAAGGTTTGTGTATTTATCTTTTCAAAGAACCAGCTTTTAGTTTCATTGATCTTTTTTATTGTCTTTTCAGTCTGTATTTCATTTATTTCTGCTCTAATCTTTGCTATTTCCATCCTTCTACTAACTTTGGACCTTTTTTCCCCCCCTAGTTCTTTGAGGTGTAAAGTTAGGTTGTTTATTTGAGCCTTTTCTTGTTTCTTGAGGTAGACATTTATTGCTATGCATTTCCCTCTTAGGCCTGCTTTTGCTGCATCTAATAAATTTTGCTATGTTACGTTTCCATTTTCATTTGTCTCAAGATATTTTTTGATTTCTCTTTTGATTTCTTTTTTGACCCATTGGTTGTTCACTAGCATGTTGTTTAAGCTCCACTTATGAATTTTCCAGTTTTCTTTCTTTTTTTTTTTTTTGTGAGGAAGACCAGCTCTGAGCTAACATCCATTGCCAATCCTCCTCTTTTTTGCTGAGGAAGACTGGCCCTGGGCTAAATCTGTGGCCATTTTCCTCTACTTTACATGGGACACTGCCACAGCGTGGCTTGACAAACAGTGTGTTGACCATCACTCGGGATCCGAACGCATGAATCCTGGACTGCCAAAGCGCGAACTAAACTGCTATGCCACTGGGCCGGCCCCTCCAGTTTTCTTCATGTAATTAATATCAAGTTTCATACCATTGTGGTCAGAAAAGTTGCTTGATATCATTTCAGGCCTTTTAAACTTATTAAGACTTATTTTGTGGCTTAACATGATCTGTCTTGGAAAATGTTCCATGTGCACTTGAGAAGAATGTGTATTCTTTTGCTTTTGAATGGTATGTTCTGTATATATCTGTTAAGTCCATCTGGTCTAGTGTGTTTAAGGCTGATGTTTCCTTATTGATTTTCTGTCTGGATAATTTATCTGTTGATGTAAGTAGGTTACTAAAGTCCCCTACTATTATTGTAATGCTATTTCTCCCTTTAGATCTATTAATTATTTGCTTTATATATTTAGATGCTCCTATGTTGGGTGCATAAATGTTTACAAATGTTATATCTTGTTGGATTGACCCCTTTGTCGTTATGTGATGCCCTTCTTTGTCTCTTATTATAGTCTTTGTTTTAAAGCCTATTTTGTCTGATAAAAGTATAGCTACTCCAGCTTTCTTTTGGTTTTCATTTGCATGGATGATCTTTTTCCATCCCTTCATTTTCATTTTCTGTATGTATCCTTATATCTAAAGTGAGTCTCTTGTAGGCAGCATATAGATGGGTCTTCTTTTTTTATCCGTTCAGCCACTCTGTGTCTTCTGATTGGAGAATTTAGTCTATTTACATTTAAAATAATTATTGACAGGTATGTGCTTATTGCCATTTTGTTAATTGTTTTCTGGATGTTTTTATAGTTCTGTCAGTTCCTTTCTTCTTCTCTTGCTCTCTTCCTTTGTGGTTTGATGACTTTCTTTGGTGGTATGCTTATATTCCTTTCTCTTTATCTTTTGTATATTTACTATACGTTTTTACTTTGTGGTTACCATGAGGCTTACATATATTAACTTATGTCTATAAGTCTATTTTAAGTTGATAAGAAGTTAAGTTTGATCCCACTGTAAAGCTCAACAGTAGTATTCCCCCCCGATGTTTTATGTTTTTGATGTCACCTTTTACATCTTTTTATCTTGTGTATCCCTTAACTAATTTTTTAAATCATAGTTATTTTTACTACTTTTGTCTTTTAACCTGCATACTAGCTTTGTAAGTGATTAATCCATGACCTTTACTATATATTTACCTTTCCAGTGAGATTTATTCTTTCATATGTATTCTTGTTACTAATTAGTGCCCTTTATTTTCAGCTTAAAGAAGTTCCTTTAACATTTCTTGTAAGGCCGGTTTAGTGGTAATGAACTCCTTTAGCCTTTGCTTGTCTGAAAAACTCTTTGTCTCTCGTTCAGTGCTGAGTGATAACATTGCTGGGTAGAGTGTTCTTGGTAGAAGTTTTTTTCTTTCAGCACTTTGAATATATTGTGCCACTCCCTTCTGGCCTGCAAAGTTTCTGCTGAAAAATCTGCTGCTAGTCTTATGGGGATTCCCTTGTACATAACAAGATGTTTTTCTTTTGCTGCTTTTAATATTCTGTCCTTGTCTTTAACTTTTGACATTTTAATTATAATGTGTCTTGGTGTGAGCCTCTTTAGGTTCATCTTGTTTGGAACGCCCTGGGCTTCCTGGATTTGGATGTTTGGTTCTTTCTCCAGGTTAGAGAAGTTTTCAGCCATTATTTCTTTGAGTAAAATTTCTACCCCTTTCTCTCTCTCTTCTCCTTCTGGGACCCCTGTGATATGAATGTTAGTCTATTTGATGTTGTCCCGTAAGTCCCTTAAGCTATCTTCACTTTTTTCCATTTTCTTTTCTTTTGCTTCTCAGATTGGTTGAGTTTCACTGCCTTGTCTCTGAGTTGACTGATTCTTTCTTCTGCTTATCTAGTCTGCTGTTGAACTCCTCTAGTGTATTTTTCTTACATTTGTTGTATTCTTCAGCTCTGTGACTTCTCTTTGGTACTTTATTATATTTTCTGTCTCTTTGTTGAAGTTCTTCCGTGTTCATCCATTTTTCTTCCCAGTTTGGTGAGCATCTTTATGACTGTTACTTTGAACTCTTTATCAGGTAAATTATTTATCTTTGTTTCATTAAGGTTTTTTTTTTCCCCCTAAGGTTTTAACTTGTTCTTTCATTTGGAACATATCCCTTTGTTTCTTCATTTTGCTTGACTCTCTATGTTGGTTTCTAGATAGTAGATGAAGCAACCACCTCTCCCAGTCTTGAAAGAGTGGCCTCTTATAGGAGGTGAACCTTGTCATTCAACCCTGCCTCACCTCTTCGTTGTCTCAAACCTTTGTGCTTGTCTGAGCAGCGTATTATATTTTTAATAGCTTCCAGTAGAGGATGTGCCAAGAACTGTCAGTATGTTAAAGGGGAGGATCTGTGTCAGCACCGAGATTCAGGCTGATTGGAAGCCAGACCCTCAGGTAGCAGCTTTTAAAAATATGCAAATGTATATAGTCCTGTGGGACCATGAGCATAAGCCCTGCTGGCCCCACAGCCAAGTGATCTGGAGATGTCCCCTGGCAGCAGCTGGAAAATCAGGGTGCCAGCAGGGGTATGAATTCCCCTCTGGGTGACTCCAACTATTACAGTCCTATGGGACCAGGAATGCAAGCTCTCTTGGCCTTTAGGGTTAGGCAATCAAGAGGCATCCCCTAGGCAGCACCCACAAAAATTGGGGCACCAGACACATGCAAAAGCTCCCTTGAGAAGATGCTGAGCTCTTATTAGTGACAATTCTATTATGAGCTCTTAGTGGGAATTCCATGAAGTTTGTTGAATTGTCCTAGTGAGATTTTGTGCTGGTCTTTTCCAGACGCCTTGGTAGTATCATTGGTCCAAATACAATTCTTAATTTTTGGCTTGTGGAGTTGTGTACCAAATGGGTTGTGTCAATTGGACATCAAACTTGCATGTGGCATAGGCCCAAGGTATTTTCATATGTCAGAGGAGATTTTTTTTCCCACCATGCAGCGTCCTAAGCAGGAGCTAACTTTTCCCTTCCCTGGGTTATTTTTAGTTTACTTTCACTGGGGTGCATCTCTTCAGTGGGTTTCCTTGTACACTAATTGAAGCCTCTTCTTGCACCCCTGGCCATGAGGGTGTCAATTCTGGGTCTGGTAACTTCTACCATTCCCTCCTATCCACTAACCCTTAACACATACCCTTGTGCTAACTGCTCTGATTTCAGTCCTTACTCATTTCTGACTCTAGGATTTTTTCCTTTTTTGTGTGTATGAGTTTAGCTGTGTATAAATTTTTGTTATATTTTGTCTAGCATTTCTAGCTGTTTGTTGTGGGGGGGGGTCTCATGATAGTTCAGTGTGCTATATTGCCAAAACTGGATGACCCTTCAGGGCCCAGCAGAAGCTCCCCAGTAGCAGCTCTGGAGTGTCACCAGTAACCCCAGTTGTCTTCTAGTTCATGACTCAGCACTTTTGTCCCTTCCTGTCTCTCTGTTCCTTTCCTTCTACCCTACTACTCACCAGCTACCATTTACCTCTGGGCCTTTTTTCACTCAGGGCTTCTCTATGTCAAGGTTTCTACTCACTGTCTTCTCTGGGGGCATCTGCTATAGACTGAATGTGTCTCTCCAAAATTCATACATTAAATCCTGATCCTCAATGAGATGGTATTTGGAGGGTGGAGGCTTTGGGGGTGTTAGGTCATGAGGGTGGAACCCTCATGTGTGGGATTAGTGCCCTTATAAAAGAGGTCCCAGAGAGCTCCCTTGTCCCCTTCTGCCTTGTGAGGATGCAGTGAAAACATGGCCACCTATGGACCAGGAAGTGGGTCCTCAGCAGACACTGAATCTGCCAGCACCTTGATTTTAGATTTCCCAGCCTCCAGAATTGTGAGAAATAAATGCTTGGTCTTTAAGCCACCCAGTCTGTGATATTTTTTTATAGCAGCCCAAATGGACTAAGAGAGTCTTTCTACTGTTCTCTCAGCCAGTGGGTGAGGAATTTCTCTGTGTGTCATTGCATTCAAACACTCAGACAGCCATAAAGTCTAGAAATATAGGTGTTCAAACATAATAAATGGTTTATTGCTATTATGCTACAATTTAATAAAGTAATATCTATGTTTCCAGACTTTATGGTCCTCCTTAAGAAAAGGATTTGCTTGGGTGAGCCAGCGTAAAGCATCTTTGGGCAGAGTGCTCATGCCAGGGCATTTCATCAGACACTGACCAGGTCATCAGTGGCTGCCATGGAGTTAGATAGGGCCTCACCCCTGGCCCAATTAACAGTGGACTGTAGGACCAGCAGGCCATGTGGGTAAAGGCAGCCATTGTATGTGTTAGCTTGGTGGGCTGTCTAGGACACCCTGGAGGGAATAACCAGCACCTGGTTTCATTTGCTAGTCATGAGTTTGGACAGGGCCTGGTGACTCTCTCCAGAGAACAGGAAAGGGGAAAAATCTGGTGCCCTGAATGATATCCCAGTTGTGGGCCTGCTAAGTTAGTAATGAGGTAAAATGGGATGAGAGTGGGAGCAGGAAGCATCAGGTGTGTCTGGTTAAGTCTTTTTCTCAAACACGGAAACATGAGAAGAGTCTGGTGTGTGTGTGTGTGTGTGTGTGTGCGCGCGTGTGCGTGTGCGTGCAGTGTCTGCACAGGGATCTGGAGGGAAATGTCCTTTTGTGTGTTCTGCCCAGATCCGGAGGGCAGGGATGGGATTCGACTAGAGCTGTGTCAACCAAAGGAACAAACACCAGGCCAGGAAATCCAGAGTTTGGAGGCCGGGAGGATTTGCAACAGGCAGCAACTGCAGGAAGATTTGGCATAAATATCTTTGAATGTGTACGCTGTAAATGGAACAGTTTTGGTGGCTGGGAAGAGGGGTGTGTGTGTTCAGTTACACAACCATAAATAGCAGTAATGGCTGATTCATGCTGTTGCTGGAAAGGATGAGTGAGAGCCTGTCACAGTCTGTTCTGGTCACTCAGAACCCGTGACTGGTAACTGTTTCTTGTCAAAACCAAGACAAAATCATATGAAGGTCTTCCACGAGGCTGGTAAAGCCCTGCAGCCTGCTCTGCAGGGAGTCTGAGTACTGTCCTCTGTGGGGTGCTGGCTCCTTTGAGCCTCCGCAGGCCTTGGGGAGGCGCAGGCCTGGGTTCTTCTTCCTGGTGAGCTGTGGCGAGGCTTGAGGTGGTAAGGGCTTGCCCCGGTTCTTGTTTTTGAAATGCTTTCATTTGTTAGGTTAGGCTATTTCAATAAGTTCTGTTGTCAAAGGAGTATTTTCCCTCCACTTTGTGTGGCTTTTATGTTGGAAAAAAGTTAACTGGTAGTGAGGACAGAGGGAGGTCGTGTGTGACAGCTCGCTTCCCATCCGTGTTCAGGACAACCGCCAGACCAGGCCCGAGTACCTCAGGCTTACTGAGGGTAAGAACCAGAATAATCTTGAGGGGAATTAGCCGACCTTCTCCTTACCTACATGAGGAAATGGGGTCTGCGTGGGCGGTGAATGGCCTTAAGTCAGGTGGCTCATTGGCAGCAGAGCTGGGACCCTGTCCCAGGACCCTGACTCCCAGCAACCCTCTTCCTCTCCTCCTTTTCTCCAGACCTTAGCCCTAGACCTGCCTCCTTCTTTGTAAACCCAGAAGGAGGAGGCCAGTTAGCAGGTCAGGACCTGAGGGGAGCCCTGTGGAGCCAGCTTGAAGGGAGCATCCCTCAGGGGAAGCCACTGGAGGAGGAGAAGCTCTAGGTTCCTTGCTCTGAGGGGTCGGCCAGGAAGGGCACCTGTATCTTTCTCTGACTGATTAATGCTTCTCTAGAAGATGAATTTCTACTTTTAGAAGTATATGTTAAGCTTCTTCTTTCATCCTACTGAGAAAATTATAGGAAGAAGGAGGACAGGATTTATCTTTGAGGAGAGTGAGCCTGGGCCCTCTCAGCCTGCCTTCCCACCCTGCTCCCCGGGGAGCCTGCATGCCCCTTCTCCTTCCCATCCAGCCTCTTGGTCCTGCCATTCTCTTCCCAGGATTGTACCTAGGCTCCCACCTCTTCTTACTGAAAATTGTGCCCATTCTTTAAGATTCTCTGGGAAATGCCACTCCTCAGTGAAGCCTTTCAGAGCACTCTTTTCTGAACTCTGAACAAACGTTTTCATGTGATTAAACCATTACATGGTTGTTGTAGAAAATTTGAAAAGTAAAGAAAATTGTAGAGGGAGAAAGTTCCCATCATGCTAACGTCTCAGAGATATATCTGATTTTTCATATGAAATTAGAATTCACCATATATATTTTTTTATTTTTAGTTAAACTTCTTCTTTAGAGATACATACTGTAGATTTGCATGCAGTTGTAAGAAATCACAGAGATCCTATGTACCCTTTACCTAGTTTCCCCCACTGGTTACATCGTGTAAAACTCTAGTATGATCATATCACTACCAGGATATTGACATTGTTCGGTCAGGCTGTAGAACAGTTCCCTGACCACAGAATCCCTCACAGTGATCTTGTATGGCCACACCTACTTCCCTTTTTTCTACCCCATCCCTAACCCCTGGCAACCACTGCTGTGTTCTCTAATTCAACAGTTTTATCATTTCAGAATGTTATATAAATGGAATCATGCAGTGTGTAACCTGTTGGGATTGGCTTTTCTCACTTAGCCTCATCCTCTGGAGATTCATCCAGATTGTTGTGCACATCCATAGTTCATGCCTTTTTATTGCTGAGCAGTGTTATGTGCACTGTGGTGTGTTTAACCGTTCACTGGTTGAAGGACACACCTGGGTTGTTTCCAGTTTGGGGCTATTATGAAGAAAGTTTCTGTGAATGTTCATGTGCAGGTTTTGTGGGAACCTAAGTCTTCATTTCTCTGGGATAAATGCCCAGGAGCTGAGTTCTTGGGTCATATAGTAGTGTCTGAGCACTCCCGTTTGTAGCTGCCCTACTGTGTGTGTGTGTGTGTGTGTGTGTGTGTGTGTGTAGGGAATGCAGAGAGGGATATAATAAGATATCTTTACTTGTAGTAGACGCTCAAATAGGTGTGTATTGAATGAACAATGATGACCCTGAACGTAGAAAGCCTCACTGAAGCAGCGATTCCAACTGGCAATATTGAGTCCTTTGTACTCTGCACCCTCACCAGCATTTGGTATTTTCACTGTTTTTTGTGTTAGCCATTCTGATAGGCGATGTCTCATTGTGGTTTTAATTTGCATTTCCCTAATGGCTGATGATGTTGGACATCTTTTCATGTGTCCTCTGCCATCTGTATATCCTCTTTGGTGAAATGTTTCTTTATGTCTTTTTCCCATTTCCTAATTGGATTGCATATTTCTTTTACTTTTTTTTTTTTTGCTGTTGAGTTTTGAAAGTTCTTTCTGCAATCTAGAGACTAGTCTTTTGCTGGATATATGGTTTACAAATATTTTCTTCCACTCTGTAACTTGTCTTCCATCCTTTCAACAGGGTCTTTCTCAGGGCAAATGTTTTTAATTTTGATGGAGTTCAATTTATAAATATTTCCTTTTATGGTATCAATTCTACAGAGAGCTCTTTGCCTAGCCCTAAATTCTGAATATTTTCTCCTATGTATTTTTTGAAAAGTTTTGTAGTTTTACATTTTACAAATCCTTGGTCCATTTTGAATTCATTTTTCTATAAGGTGAGACTTAGGTTAAAGTTCATTTTTTTGTCTGTAGATGTCCAGTTGCTCCAGCACCATTTGTTGAAAAGCCTGTCTTTCCTCTGTTGAATTCCTTTCACACTTTTGTCAAAAATCAGTTGGGCATATTTGTGTGGGTCTATTTCTGAGTTTTCTGTTTTGTTCCATTGATCTCTGCCAGTACACCCTTGATTACTTAGCTGTGTAAGTCTTGAAAGTGCTTTCTTGGGATGGTGTCTACTCCCCCCAGCAGTTTGAGAGTCTCACTTGATCCCTCAGTGGCATTTCAGAACACTCACATTTCTGCCTCATAGGATATATATGTGTGTTTATACATTCCTGCCCTTATGAAGCACTCAGAAAATATTTGTTGAATGAGTGAAGGTCTTATCATCTTTATTTTCCCTGAGAAAGAGCCATAACATTATTTAAAAATCTTTTGGTGAGGAATTTCTGATTCTGTAAATGATTACCTTCGGACAGTTAATACAAACCAGTAATTCCACTCTTAAGTCCAGTTTTTTGACAATGACTGTGGATCGTAAATCACCCTGTTTGGTTAGTGATAAGCAAAGCTGCTTCTGTTCATCGACTTCCTGAAGATTCAGCCGGGCTCGTGGTGTCCATTGCTGGGGTCGTGCCACACCAGGTTGTCCCCTGTGAGCTGGGCAGCCTCCTCTTTACCTGTTTCCCATGGCATGTCACCCACAGGCACTGTGGCTGCTCAGGTGGCATTTCAGGCAGAGGATGGACCTTGGGGACGGCCACATCAGAAGCAGTGGTACTGTATGAGCAGCTTGTCTGTTTGCAGGCCACATGCTCTTCCCCCAGAGATTCAAGATCCAGCTGTTTCTCCCCTCCCCCAATACCAGCTTTCTTGGCATATGGGAATCTTATAATGTGGAGGACAGTGCTTCAACATGTCATCCACTAATGTTTAAGCATTAGAATGGAACTTGTGAATTTTAGTGAGATGAACACTGTGTTTATGTTGCTTTCCTCAAAAAATAATTCAAATATAGACAGAGCACATATTTTTGAATAATTTAGACTTCACTAGACAGTTAACTACATTAAGTTTGTGTGACAGGAATAAATACTTCTCTTTTCAAAATTTACATTTGATACTTGGGGTCTGTCAAATTTATATGTTATAAGTGGTATTATTGACATAATATAATTTGTGTAACTTTTATCCTCCAATGCAGAATCAAGAGTCAGAGAAATAGAAATGCTTAGAAAACACTGCATGGTATTATCTCTTCCTGAGTATACTTTCTTGGTATTTCTCTGACTCAAGTGAGAGCCATCATATGTTGAGTGATTATGAGCCAAAAAAGGTGTTTTCATTTTTTCCCCT
Organism: Tapirus indicus; assembly: GCA_031878705.1. NCBI lineage: Eukaryota > Metazoa > Chordata > Mammalia > Perissodactyla > Tapiridae > Tapirus > Tapirus indicus. The sequence goes on from CM062917.1 coordinate 59,515,479, forward strand.
GGTAATCAAAAATTATTCAGCATTGAGAAGACACCAAGTTATAGTTGTAGTTACGCAGCCATACAGAACGTCTTCTGTAGAGCAGTTGATCAAGCAGCGTTTGAATTTCTGACATAAAGATGAACCTCAGAGAAAGGAGAGGAGACCCTAAGCACTCCCAGGGTACTTTCCCATGTGGTTTATTTGTGCAGGTTGTTAACTTTTACAGAAAGAATGTTTGTGTGAAATGATTGGCTGCTCATTTGTTCCCCAGCATTGCAAACACTCTTTCTTGTGATCCACAGCAGTTTTACAGGAACAAGGGAATGTAGAAAATGTGGGGCGCGTTCATCAGATGGTTGGCATTTGAATATAGATGCTATTCATCTTCAGATGCTGACATGAGCTGGTTGCCCAGGCAAAGCAATATTTATTTATCAAACACATATTTGCGTTTATTATTTAATTCTGAACAGTTGGAGTAGGCCCTTGTCCCTTGTTTCCCATTTCATGTGGCTTCATCTCTCCTGGCTGGAGGTCTTGCTGGAGTCTGAGCGGTACTGGGAGCTGGAGAGGGCAGTTTGGGGGAAACCAGTGGTGGGAAGTCAGGGCACCGGGCATTCCTCGCAGGACTGTCGAACAGCCACGCTGAGAGTGGGGATGCGAAGAGGCTTGTGAATGTTTGACCATCTGTGTTTATTCACAGGATTAGCAACAATTTTTTCCATAAAGGAGTGAAACAAAATCATTTTTGAAAAATTATCCATTTATTAAATTTGTTTCCTAGGAAACTACAGTTTAAACATGATATAATTTTATGCAGCAAGTGCCTCTGTTTGGGTCTAATACATTTGTTCAGAACACTTTTAATGATCAAGAGCTTTAAACATTTCTACTATTATAGGAGAGTTGCAGGAGCATTCTCTCATGGGAACCGAAGGTGATTTTCCCTCTGGCTAACTGATTCTATGTAGGGACTTGGCCAGGCCACTCTTTTACTTTTCAATTTTGAAGTAACACTGGGAGTTTTTCATTTGTTTCCAAGGGTTCTCTTGTGTAGGATTTTTGGTTTGGGTTTGGATTTATTTTTAAACAAGATTACTCACGGGGTCACCTAAGTGATGCGACCTGAGTGTCGTATAACCCTCGTGGAAACATCACCTGTTGGGTATACTTGAGGATTCCCTTTTGAGCAATCTGCTCAGAGTCGGGTTTCTCAGCCTCGGCACTATGGACATTTTGGGCTGGATAATTCTTTGTAGTGGGGGGCTGTCCTGTGTTTTGTAGGATGTATAACAGCATCTCTGGCCTCTAACCACTAGATGCAAGTTACACCCCTCCTTCCCCCGATTTGTGATAATGTCTGCGGCATTGCCAAGTGTCCTTGGGAGGGGGCTCAAATCGCCCCCAGTTGAGCACCACTGGTTTAGAGAGACAAGCAAATGTAAAGTCTAGCAGGACATCTATCCCTCCAACCTCCCTGGAGCTTTGGAGGAGAGAATCCTGGTTGACCCAGATGAGCACATGGTGAGGTCCACCTGCATTTGCCCTGGACAATAGTGTCAGGTTCTTTTCCTCTTGAGGGGGATTTATTTGACATGATTGTAAGGGAGCTGCACAGGTTTGTTCTAGTACCTTAGGAAAGCTCTCTTGTCTCCCATCTTACTATATGTGGGTTCAAATCCTAGTGCCGAGCCATCCCAGTGAAGTCTATAGCTTGGTTAACTATTTTATTCTCTGAAGGGTGGGCTGGCCTGCATTTTCTAACTTTGCAAAGAGGTGGGTAGAAGATAGGCACTACATGATCGCCTTTGCTCTCAACCTCTTGCAAAACACCTTCAGAGGTGTCCTTTGAAATGATCGTGTAGACGTTTGGGTGTTTCTTTGCAGGAAGTTTAGAGAACAGTGGTGCTCACAGCAGGTTTTGACCAGGAGTGTCTTGCACCACTGCTTTTATTAGGTGGTGAAAGGGATTGTATAAATGTGCGCCAAGGACTGAACCCTTAGAGCCCCGTGGTGCTCCACCCTGGCTGCATATTAGCATCCCTGGGGAACTTTTAAGAATCATGATGCCAGACCACACCCAGGCCAGTTACATCAGAACTTGTGGGGGTGCGACCCAGGCATCTGTGTTTTTTAAAACCTCCCAGTAGTTTTAGGTCAGCAGTGGTCACTGTCGCGAGATGGTGTGTCTGAAGCATGTATGTAATTGTGGTTAAATATTTCTTACCCAGGCGTGGTGCCTCAGGTTGGTTAGATTAATTAAGAGTAAAATAAGAGTCTCCGGAACAGGCGTTTGGGGAAGATGAGGCCTTGGAGTGACCTCTTTCCATCAAAGCAGAGGTCCCCGACGACTGAGCTACAGTATGAAATTGCTCTAGTGAGTTAGTCAAATCACAGTCTCAAGTTGTATATTTATGACCACAGAAGTTGTAAAGGGCAATGACTGTGTGGTTTCCTGTCCATTAATCATAGATTTCCTAAAACACATCAGAGGCCATTTTCTAACATGTGCATGACAATGGCCTTCATCTCTGTAAGGTTCGTTTGAACCTGCCACTCATCAAATTCACTCTACCCCTCTCTGCCATTTCAGTTTTTTTTTTCTTCTTCTATGCTTTTCCCCTTTTACTCACCTAAAGAGTGCACCCTTCTAGCTGTTGTGGATGTGCTGGTTGCGTGTGGCTCTGGTACTCCAGGTCACCAATGGGACAGGAACTGCATTAGAATGCAGTGGTGGCCATGTGGTCAGTCTCTCCTGCCAGCCTCCGAGTGGCCTCTGAGCCCCTCCTGGGCCTTGAAACCACCCACTTGAGTGCTGGGAGTTGATTTATTCAACTGCTGTAGGGATAGCAGAACAGACTGTCAGGAAAAGGATGAGAGGAGGAAGGGCAGTTTGCTAGCTTGGGCGGTCTCACTCTGCTGTTTCTGGGGATCCCTCTAGTGGGGGTGGCGTGGGAGTGGTGGTGGTGGGTAAGATGGAGCCCCAGGAACAGCCACGACAGAGGGCTCCTGGGGGCCAGGAGGGCTCTGAGAACCTCACGTGTTTCATCCTTCAAGCAACCGGGTGAGCAGGGTGGGCAGACCCCCCTTCAGTGAGAAAATGGGAGCCTCTGTGATGTTAAGTGACTTGCCAGATCACACAACCTGTACCTGGCAGACAGGACCTCACATCAGTGGGTAACATTGACTATAGGAGACAGAGCACATTATTTTTTAAAATCAAAATGCCTTTCCAAACTTTTCTGAAGAGAAGTGGGGGAAATGTGGGGGCTTATGTGTGAAATGTACAAATGTGCCTACTATTATATATTAAGGCTGTGTGCATGCAAAATAAAGAAAAAAAGAAGATCAAGAATTGCATCCTCCCTCTCATTTTTTAATCCTGTGACACATACTCACTATGGGTATAGCTGTTTCCATGGACAAACCATATTCCACTGACTGTCATCGATGAAAAGGTGCAACATTAAGAGAAAATAAAACATGCTTCCATTTACGATGTGCCATAGATGATAGCGTGCAACCTGAGTCCAGAGATGTGAAAATGTGTATCTTAATGAAATAATGGCATGTACACATTTTTAAGATTCCCTTGGATGAGCCCTATTATGTCCCATGCCCAGATTACTTCCCCCTTGAGTTAGGCATCTAAGGAAGCGTGAGCGGATTTTAAAACTTTCCTGGAGCTGTCTGTTGCCGTGTAGACTAAGGAAAACTTTCCATAGCACCTTTTCAGAGTGTTCCTGTAGCCTGTTCTGGACATTGCCTGTGTTGTAACACTTCATGTTCTTTTCTACGAGGTAGTGAAGTCCTGGAAGGCAGGACATTCACGTCAAGGTTCTTAGGGCTGTCCTTTACTTTCATCTTAAAACCAACAAACAGATGAAACTAAACTTAGTAAGTGGTTGACATTCATTATAAAGAGTTTGTTTAGTTCTTGCACTAGGCTCTATTTTGACATTTAGTCATAAAGAATTTAAACAGAGACAGGGAAGTTTAAAGAGTTTTAGGGATAAGTTTCGAGAAAGCAATAAGTGTCCTATGGTAATGTCACCTCTTGCCTGTATTTGAAGACTGGGGCTGGTGTAAACAACTTCTAGCGTGTAAACAAGGACAGTACCCAGCAGCTTGAGGGAGGTGTCATGGCTGTGGTGGCCTGGGCTGGCTGTCAGGGTGGGTGTTCTGGAAACTCCCTTGAGAACCTAATTGACAGCAGGTGAAGTGAGCAGAAATGAGTGAAGACACCAAGCAGGTGACTAACTCGAGGGCAGCTGGGCTTCTAGGGTATCTCCCTCCCTCAATTTCTTAAGAGCTGAGAGGACAGCTGAGAGGATTCAGACACTAAATGATTCAGGCTAAACGTTGAGCATTGGATTTGAGTCCCATGACAAACACAGAGGAAAACAGCCCTTGACTGTTCAGAACTGCTTAAGATATGGGACCACACAGGGCTCCATAACCAGCTGCAGCACAGAAACTGCTACTAAATCAAGGCCACAGTCCATCCAACCAGTGGCCCATCTGACCAGCAGGCTGGCTTTCTTGTCTGTTGCTTTTTGGGGTCATTTCAGCAAAATAAAGTGAATTTGATTTAGGAAAAGTGTTGCTTTATTATTAGGTGCATAAAAATTCATGATTGTTATAACATGGTAGGTGGTTCTTTTCTGTTATTAAACCTATTCTTTATCCCTGTTAATGCTTTTGCCTTATATTCCAGTTTGTCTGATATTGCTATTCGTATTATATTGTATCAATGTTGCTATGTTGGCTTTCTTTCAGGTATTTTTTTGCTGGTTTAATTTTTCTACTCCTTTGTTTTCAACTTTTCTGTGTCATGTTTTAAGCAGCTTATGGCTGAGTGTGTGTGTGTGTGTGTGTGTGATAATCCAAGCTTATCTCAATCAGTGAGTTTATTCTTTACAGTTACTGTGATTGCACTTATAGTTGGACTTGTTCTACTATTTTGTTTTACATTTCTTGCTAACGTGTTTTTTTCACCTTCTTGCCTTCTCTCAGAAATATTGGGCTTTTTTTTATTCCCTCTATGGTTTTAGAAGTTATATCTCGCTTCTTTTACTGATTGCTTTTGCAAATTTTAACAAACATACTTAAAGTATATTTTCCATTCTCCTAAATGAGATAAGCTCCTTCTGACACTGACTTGCTGACAGTCATTTACTGTTGAACACCTCACCCCATCTTAAACTTCCATTTGTTTTTCTTTAAATTGTAACTACTTACGTTGATTCACTATTTAGGAAATTTATGGACTCCAGTTACCACTTTTCTTTCCAGGTTCTGTTTCCTTCTAGCTAGAATGCATCTTTTAGTGTTATTTCAGTAAGTGTAAGTAGGTGATCTCTTACGATAGGCCTTTGTATATTTAAAAAATAACTTTGTTTTCCCTTATTCTCAAATGGTAATTTAATTTGGTAGAGTTTTTAGGTTAATAATTGTTTTGCCTCAGCACTTCTAAAGATACAATTCTAATGTTTTTTGGTACCTGTTGTCATTGCAGCAGCTGTGAGCCTGATTGTCATTCTTTGTTGGTAATCTGACTTTTCTCTGTGATTGCTTTTAAGTTTTTCTTGTTACCATTGCAGTTTTACCATGATGTGTCTTGATGTGGATTTCTTTTTATTTATCCCTCTTGGGGTTTGGAGTGCATTTTCCTCATTTCTTATGTTTAGGATCACTTTGAGTACAGCGGCCCAGCCTGCCTGGTTCAGCTTTATTGAAGGTCCAGTTGCCTGGCAGTGTCTGTCAGGCACGTGTGATGATGCAGAGACCAGTAGCGTAAGATCTCAGAGCTTTTAGAAGTTAAATCTGTGTCCAGTAAATACAGGCTCTCTGAGGTGGCCATCATGTAAATCTTACTGGAGTGCATTGGTCTAAAAGAATAAACGTATTTTTCATTTCATCAAGAAATAATATTTTAGTCAGTAATTTCATGGCTAGCAACGTTTCCCTCCAGAAATGTTTTGCCTGGTCTCCCATTTCCATACTGGAGGACTTTTCCTTCCTCTTCTGTAGCTGTGCAATGAAATGGCCGCCATCTGACTTAAATACTGAGGAGCCCATTTTCCACCTCTGCTCTGAGCTGACTAGTGTAGTTTTTAAAAGACAGTTTTATGAGTTAACCACTGGCTATAAGGTGATATTATCATTCTAGTTAGGTTGGTCTATATTCTAATAATGAGTCTTTGCATGTGTAGATGCTACAGATGTAGTTTTAGCCCCAGTGTAGGAAACACAGAGAATGAATGAGTGGGTAGGTGATTTTTGTCTTTTCCTGCAAAAATTTTTTTATGGGTACTCTTAACATGAAGCCCTGTGTGTTTATAGAACGATTTTTAAGGTGGTGGTTCCTATTATTTTGAGACATGTTGGCTAATAAACACAAATAATTAGAAAACTACCTTGGGAGAGATCCTGGAGGTCAGTCAACCTCATATGCTCTGTAGGGAATGAAGGCATGGTGTTTCTTTTGCTTGTGGAAGAAGAAATAGAGCCCTCCACAGAGTACGCAGCTTTGCCCAAGAACTGCCTCTTAAAGTCAGGTTAGACTGACCCGGCCCGTGAAGAAGGTAGAGTACGCTGCTTTGAGAGTCGGAAGGGAGGCTCACGGAGTCCTTGGCCAGCTCCACTCTGAATGATTCTGTGGCAGATATTACATGTCAGCAAACTAGGCTCAGCAGAGTGAGAAGCCACCAGTTAGCACCTCGAGCAGCAGATATGGTATTGGAGTGAGAGTCCACTTAAGTCGCAGAAGACAGCACAGGAGTCTGGATCTGGTGGGTTCTGGAGCATGTCGTATGTTCATTCAAAACATACCCTGAAATGTGGAGACCTAAATGGGGGGCAACGATAAGGGGCAGGCGGGGACTGCTCTACCGGGAAGCACATCCTCCAGCAGGATTGGGGTGTGTGTGCGTGTGTGTGCATGTGTTTGTGCACAGTGGGGGAGAGGCAATGACAGAAAGGTGTTCTGTTAGGAATATGAATGTGCTTTCCCTTAGAAACCCCTGTGCGTATCTATGGCATTTATAAGAGATCCTCCCCTACCCAGGATGGTTTTCCCATGTTATTAAGGATACGTGTTCCACAGATCAACATCAGCATCTGTCTTATATTCAGAGAGGTCACTGACAGGTTCAGAAAGAACATCCACTTTGTGAAACAGCACCATCTGATCGCCAGTCTCGGGTTGGAGGGAGGTCTGTGTGCGAGTTTAAGGGCTGTACAAAGGGGGGCCACATGTTGAGGAGATTGTGATGAGCACATGAGAGTAACATTTCTTTTCTCAAGGTTATTAAAACAACTGCTCTCTCCTTGGAAAACATGTTAATTCTTCTAGAGCCCGTTCTGCTGAGTGAGTTTGGGGGCAGATGTGTCTTTGTAATTGGTTAGTGAAGAAATACTTGTATGCTGCTGTGTTTACTCACTTACCTTTATCTGGGTTGTTCTTCCACAACCAAAATCTGATCTTTAGAGCTCTGTTATTCATATGCATTCAGGGATGCAAGAACCTGTTCGAGCATGAAAAATCCTTGAGAAACAAAATAACGGCCACTTCTGGAATAGTGTTTCATGCTTTGGTTTTATGTGTACTCTGTAGCCCTGTGAGGTGAGCTGATTCATTGTTTTGTCACCCCCATTGGACAGATACCCTGAGGAGGTTAAGAACGTAATCTTAGATAATTCACTGAGAAAGCTGTGTTAACTGCTGGGCTGGAGGCTTCCTCGGGGCAGGGACTGTGGTCACTGTCATATCTGTAGTGCCTGAGGTGGTATTTGGGTTAGTGGTTGCTCTTATATTTGGTGAAAGGAGTGAAAATTAAACATCAAACCAAATCTTTTGCCTCTCAGGTCTTCTCCCCACATAGTGGTGTTCCCTCCACTAAACAACCCCAGACCATCTCCTCTTGCCCAGAATGGTACCAGGGCCCAGAATAGTTAAGTGACACGGCTAAGGTTTCCTTGAGTCCCAGTCGAATGCTCTTCTTGCCGCATGGCTTCATGCATGAAGATACTTGGTCTTGTGAATGTTTTGAAGTGGGATGAATGGAGGGTTTGAGGGTTGTGGGATTTTGCCTTGAAACCTCTGTCAGTTCTGAAAAAATTATATGGATGGCAATAGCAAATGGCACAACTCAGTAAAAGATTATGAGATGGGAAAAATAAATGGAAACTACAAAAGATGAGAAGAGCCAACTAAATGCACACGCAAACTCGGGAGGACGGATGTGAGGGAAATAAGAAAACAGAAGTGATTTACTTTTGTGCCCGGTGGTACAGGCTCATATATCAGTTAATGGACGCAGTAAATTTTGATGTGCTTGCTGTTCGGGAGTTTCTTTCTCAGTGCACTTGGTGGCCATCCAGGAACTCATCAAATCGAGTTAATGGAGAGTTAAATGGCTCTTGAAACAAGCTGGCTTGAGGCAGCTGGGAGTGTTCCTGTGGCTCAGCCGCACTCTTTGCGGGGGGGTTGGGGGGGTCGGTGGGGGAACTTAGGTCTGAGGAAAAGTTGTTGAAAAGCAGTCAGGCTGTGTCTTCAAGGAGGTGCCGGCTTTCCTTGACCTTACTCTGAGCTGCTTTTGTTTCCTCAATTCCAGCTCACCCTGCGTAGGGCTGAGCCCATGTTTTCTCAGGAGCTCTAATACTGTGCAGCACACTGCTCTGCCACTGCACCAAGCCTGATCGTTTTTAGAGGCAAAATGCCACCTCAACAGGACACTGGCCCCAGTTTGGTGGGAGTATATTGGCAGGTAGGAAGCATACCCAATTAAAAATTTTAATTATGAGGAGCTTCAAACATATACAGCATTTGAGAGAATAGTATAATGACCCTCCCAATACTCATCACCCAGCTTCAACCAGTATCTGCATGTTGCCAGTCTTGTTTTACCTTTTCCTTCTCTCGTTCTCCCTCCCTTCCTTTACGTTGAGTATTTTAAAGCAAATCCTAAATATTTGTACACATATTTAGTACTTCTGAATTCCGTATTTTTCAAATGGGAAATGTAGAGCATGTAATAAATTGAAGGAGTCTGTAGTTGGTGAAGTTTCCCTTAACAAAGCCCACAAAACCTTGATTTACAGGGAGCAAGTATAACCCCACCAATAATGCTATGGATTTTCAAGATGCGTACGCTACTCATTCACCTACATAGCTCAGGCGTTTCCTTTGGGATTGGTAATAGGAATTATTAGTGTTATTTTTCTGTTTATCACAATTAAAACTATATCATTTTATTAACTTAAAACCATTTGGGATATTTGAATGAGTTACTTTAACCATTTGGGAAAATTGAATGAGTTACTTTAGACTGCTTTGGGATCCCAGAGCTGGACAAGCCCTGGGTGGAGAAGCTGGAGAAGATACTCTAACACTGATTCATTGATGTCTTCCTGTTCTTTATTACAAAACATTGTTCTAGCAGTTTAGTGAGGCTTAAACAGTTTTTTAAAGTTATATATCCACATGCAGATGTATAACGTACATAGATGAGTTGATAAATGTAATCACGCATTACATTACTAGTGTGTTAGTGTTTTAGAGTAAACTTTCTTTTCTTTTCCTTTTTTTGCATGGTTCTCTCCTTCCCAGTGCAGTATAGGGCCAGTCCTAAGCATAGTAGGTAGTAGTACCACAGACAGGTGTAGTCGTTTCTTATTGCTGCTGTAACAAATTACCACAAACTTAGTGTCTTAAAACAACGCAGATTTGTCATCTCACAGTACTGTAGTTTAGAAGTCTGACCTGGGCCTCACTGCCTAAAATGAAAGTGTCGGCAGGGCTGCATTCCTTTCTGGAGGCTTGTGGGGGAAGAATTCGTTTCCTTGCCCTTTCCAGCTTCTAGATACATTTGAATTTCTTGGCTCAAGTCCTCTTCCTCCATCTTCAAATCTAGCAATGGTGGGCTGAGATCTCTCTCATTCTCTCTCCTGCCTCCCTCTTCCATTTTTAAGGACCTTGTGATTACACTGAGCCCACCTGGATAATTCAGGATAATCTCCCTATTTTAAGGTCACCTAATTAGCAACCTTAATTACCGTTCACCATATGGCATAATACAGTCACAGATTCCACGGATTAAGGAAATGGACATTTGGGGGGAGGAGGGGAATTATTCTGCCTACCACCATAGGGAAACAAAATTTTAGAGCTGGTGAGATTACAGCTCATTTATTCCTTCTTGCATTTGCATAGTTGGGAAACCGAGGCCTGAGGCATAACATTTATTATGCACCACTGGGTATTAAATACTTCCAAATGATGCCTAATCTTTATGACAGCCCTTTGAAGTGCTTATTTTTATATTCCCACTGTGATGATAAGAAAACCGAGACTCAGGGTGGCTAACAGACTTGCCCTGCATCATGTAGCCAGTAAGGGGCAGAGCTGAGAATCACACCCAGAGCTGCTGGATGCCCCCTCATCCGTGCTCTTTCTGCCACGTGTTGGGTGCATGTAGTTACCTGTCAGACATCATTTCCTGTCTGGTATTCTGTTCCATTATACCTTCTGCCAGCTCACATTTTCCTCCAGTGACATGAATGATAATGCATTTTCCAGAAGTTCCTTTTTGAAAAAAGATTTAAGTATCATTGGTATTTTCAAGCCTTTAAAATTTTTGTAGCTCCTGATTTCCCTCTCTAAGGGACATCATATTTTTTTAATCCTCTTGGAACATGATTTTTATTGTAAACTACCCAGTTCAAACACATCAGAAGATTTATGTGGAAATTCTAAGATAAAAACCTCACCTGGTTTACATTTCTTGCCCTGCTCCTGCTGCCTCCTAGGACTGAATCCCATATTTCTTTTTCTTTTTGGTACATTCCTTCTGTCTGTTTTATTTTTTTCTTTAACAAGTTTGGATACTTTCTTTAGAGTGTATGAACTTCGACATGTATATGTCCCATCTAACCATGGTGTGATATTGGTCAGGTTCTGTGAGTAGCTACAACCTCCTCCTTTGTTAAAGGCTAGGGCATTCAGGTGTTGTTTTCTGTTCATTCTTGTTGCAAGGATCTGGACTGCACTGAAATTCTGTGAGAGTCCCCCATTCCCCCGCCCAGCCTCATGGGTTCTCTTATTCTGATGGTAACTAGAGGCCCATGCAGGGAATGTCTGGGAGTTGGTGGCCCAGAACAGGGCAGTCTTATTTGATGGTAACTAGAGGCCCATGCAGGGAATGTCTGGGAGTTGGTGGCCCAGAACAGGGCAGCCAGCCCCACTGAGGTTGTCCACTGGTGGTCTTCTGTGGTCTCCACTAATCCCATGATCCACAAGGAGATGACAGCTGGGGAGTGGCCTGGGCTGCAAATGTAGGATCAAGAGGACAAATTCATCTCCTGCCTCCTAATATTTGAGAAGGTTTGAGATTTAGAGATTCTCAGGTACAAACCAAGTTCATGTCCTTAAATTTTTGAATGATTAAAAATAATTATGAACTATATTATATTTAAAAATAATATATTTTAAATATATACATATATATATATATATTTTTAAAGAAGAGTAAAAAGAATACCCATCCCAGGCAATAGAACATTACCAAACAGTTTGAAAATCTATATATGTCCATCTCCAAGACTCAAGTCAACATTATCTTGAATTATGTTAATTTTTTTCTTGCTTTTCTTTATAGTTTGCCAACTATGTATGTATCCTGAGGAAGTATATTGTTTAGTTTTGCTTATCTTTGAAAAAGGAATGAAATGGAGTCATCCTGTAGGTATTTTCTGTGATATATCACTTGACAGAACATTTTCATACTCATCTGTGCTGATGGATGTAGCTGTGGTTCATTCATTGTTACTGCTCTTTATTGTTCATTGTCTGGATCTCTCCTCTTGTCTGTTGGATTATTTGGTTGTTTCCAGGTTGTTGTTACTACAAACCACGTTTCTGTGCACATGCCTTGCTGCTCCTGGTGCCGTGTGCCGTAATTTCTCTAATGTGTGTTCCTAGGACTAGGTGTGCTGGGCCATAGGGTGTGCACATGTTCAATTTTATTTTCTAATTTTTAATTTTTTAAAATTATGGTAACATATACATAAGCTAAAATTTACCATTTTAACCGGTTTTAGGTGTACAGTTCAGTGGCATTAAGCTCGTTCATGTTGTTGTGCAACCATCACCACCATCCATCTCTGGAACATTTTTCCTTTTCCCAAACTGAAACTCTGGACCCATTAAACAATACTTCCCCGTTCATCCCTCCTCCCAGCCCCTGGCAATACCATTCTACTTTCTGTCTCTATGCATTCGGTTAGGCTAGATACCTCATTTGAGTGGAATCATAAAATGTTTGTCCTTTTATGTATGGCTTATTTCACTTACCATAATGTCTTCAAGCTTCATCCATGTGGTAGCACTTGTTAGAATTTCCCTCCTTGTTAAGGCTGAGTAATGTTCTGTTGTATGTATAGACCACATTTTGATTATCCATTCATCCGTCAGACACTTGGGTTGTTTCCACCCCTTGTCTATTGTGAATAATCTGGCTATGAACATGAGAGTACAGATATCTGTTCAACTTCCCCTTTTAATTCTTTTAAATATATACCCAGAAGTAGAATTGCTGGGTCATATGGTAATTCTATTTTTAATGTTTTGAGGAACTGCTGCTCTTTTCCACAGTGCTACGCCATTTTACATTCCTATCTACATTGCATAAGAGTTCTGATTTCTACACATCCTTGTCAACCCTTGTTATTTTCTATTTTTTTGGTAGTAGCCATCCTAATGTGTGTGAAGAGGTATCTTGTTGTGGTTTTGACTTCCATTTCCCTAATGACTAGTGATGTTGGGCATCTCTTCATGTACCTGTTTGCCGTCTATATATCTTCTTTGGACAAATGTCTGTTCAGGTCCTTTGCATATGTTCAGTGTAACTAGGTAATGCCAAATCACTTATCAAAGTGGTTGTAATAGCGTATATGTAACCAGCAGTTTATGAGAATTCCATTTGTTCCATATCTGTGCCAGCTCTTGCATGGTCAGACTTCTAAAATTTTTGCCAGTCTGCTAAGTGGAATGGTATATTCTTATGGTTTTAGTTTGCACATGCTCTGGAATGTCTTCTGGTTTGTGGCATATCTTTTTCATTTTTTGGGGTAATACTTTTTGATGAACAGGAATTTAAATTTTAGAGTGGTTAAATTTATCAGTCTTTTCTTTTGGCCAAAGTCATGAACATACTCTCCTATAATTTTATAGGGTGCCAACTTTTACAATTAAATTCTGGAGCCAAATGGGATTTAGCTTTATGGTAGGGTGTGAGTGGAGAGCCTTTTTCATTTCCCCCCATATGGGTGACCAGTTGCTCCAGCACTTTTTTTGGTGTCGTTTCTTAGAATAGTTACTCTTGACTTGGAGTGGGATGTGATTCAGAGTTATCAGGGAACTTTCGTGAACTGCACCCTCCCTCCCATTCTGACAAGTGAATCCTGAATGGGTGTATATGTGTGTGAATGTTTGTGAAAAGACCCCAGCAGACACTGACCCCTCTGCTCTTCCCTGAGAACCAGTGCCACTGAGGGGGACTGTTTTGTGTGTTTACAGGTTGCAGAGGGCTGCTAATGGACCGTTCTGTTAGTCACAACTGTTCTTTAGCTCTGTTTGGAGCAAACTGGCAGCCCTCTCAGGGTCAGATCTGATGTACTTCTGCGTGTCTTTGTTCGGAAGAAATAACGAGAGGCGGTTGGCAAGTTTATTAGAGGTAATATGAGGTAGGTGTTAAGAAGCAGCACACCACGTGTAACTGAAGGGGGGACAGCACTGATTTTCCCACCTGGCAGGTGTTTTCTTGACCTGTTCGCCCCATGACCCCACTGGAGATGATGTTTTCTAGGAGGCCTGCATTTTCTTCTCTTGTTGGGGTCATTCATGCCTACCTGGCCAGGTTGTTGTGGGGACTCGGTTACCTAGGATATGTACACGGGGCTGTCACTGCTGTTACCAGAGTTGTTATCTGGGGTGGGGTGGGGGGGCCCATGCAATTTCCATCCAGAAAACCCTGGAGATGTTGAAGCGGGTGCTCTCCTGCCCAATTCCTTGTCCTGTTTAGGGTAAAAATAAGGTTAGGGATAAATTGGTGGTTTTCCTTCTGGTGAGGAAGCTTTTCTCTCAGGTGTGTTTAGGGTTCTGCAGCCCCTGCTGGCAGGCTCCCTTGTGAACTCGCTCACTCCCGGGAGAGTTGAGTCTTCACTGTGGCTGAGTCCAGAGCCCCTGGAGTAATGGATGTGGGTTATTGATGTGGGATGATTAAAAATAACCTCATTATTTCTAAGAGTAATGAATAAATACCTGAGGATTGGGTGTACCTACAATGGGACTTTTTTTTAAATTAGAATGACTTCTTTGGGCTTCCCATGGCAAAACTCTGTCCTTATGAGACTTAAAATGCAGGCTTCACTGTAAATGCAAAACGGGAGATTTTTCTGTTCTCAGAAAAAGGACAGTAAAGCTGAATGGACACGGGAGCCAGTTTAAGATTTAGCTTGGGAATATGGACTTGCCGGTTTCCATCTCTCCACGCACACTCGCCTTGTCACCTGGGGCCTGTTTGTAATCACAGCAGCCTTTCTTCCTGAGCGTCCAGTCATGGCCTGGCTCTTCCCAGGAAAGTCCGAGAGGATGGTTAGCTTTTTGGAGTGACTAGGTACAGAGCCCCGGATCTTCTCAGCGGGTTCCTGGGCACTGCCCATCCACATGGGAACTGGGAATCCTTAGGCTGCTGTCACAAAGTGCCACAAATTGGGTGGGTTAAAAAGCAGAAACTTATTCTCTCACTGTTCTGGAGTCTAGAAATCTGAAATCAAGGTGTCGGCAGGGCCGTTCTTTCTCTGCAGGCTCTGGGCAGGGTCTGTTCCATGCCGCTGTCTTCAGTTCTGGGGTTCCTGAGTGTCCCTGGGCTTTCAGTCGCCTGACTACAGTCTCTGCCTTCATTGTCACAAGCCGTCTTCCCTCTGTGTGTCTCCATGTCACTTCTCTTCTTCTGAGGATATCAGTCATATTGGATCAGGGCCCACCCTTCTCCTGGTGACCACATCTTAACTCCATTATGTCTGTAGAGACCCTATTTCCAAATAAGGGCACATGCACAGGCACTGGGGGTTAGGACTTAAGCATATCTCTTTGGGGGACACAATTCAACCCCAATGCTGAGGCAGCCGTAGAAAATGAGAGAAAGCCTTCAGAAATTCTTGCAGGAATTTGACACTGCCATGACATCCATCCACAAGATCAGTGGGCTTATATTTTCTATTTCTTTTTTTAGTAATTCGTTTTGTTGCATTTTTCTTAAACTGTTCCTGGAGAGATAGCTTGAGCAGCACTGCCGTGGGGCTCCGTTCCTCACTGCCTCTCCCTCCTGTGTCCCCTGCCGGAGTCCTGCCAAGAGAGAGGCCTCCTGCAGGTTGTGAGGAGAGCTGGTTGCAACACACATACACACAGAGACACACACACACACACCCTTCCTCACTTCCATATCGCGGTGGTAGTACCTCTGTTCTTTAGTTTCCAAAGTAAAACCCTTTGGTTGCCCCTCTCCCTGGGCCCTGCACACCCGTCAACGTCCCCCACCTCAGTGTCTTCTGGTTCTGCTACTTTTGTTCCAGTCTCTCTGCCTCCACTGGGCCTCACACTGGAAGTGTTGGCAGTGGTCCCGTAGCTGACCCCTGCCTGGGTCCCGCCCCTCCAGTCAGTTCTGCACAAATCTGCCAGGTGGGTCTTAAAGAAGCCCCACAGTAGTCACTACCAGGCCCAGAAATCAGTGGGACTCGCTTTCTGGCAAATGAAGTAAACTTCTTAGCCTGCTATTAGGCCCCCTTGGCCCAAGCTCTTTCCACCGTTGTCTTCCACCCTGTTCCTCAGAGCCCTCGTGACTGCCCTTGACTATGTGTGATACACACCCTGCACACTCTTGCTGCAGGGCTGCAGCTTACGTGGTCGGCTGCGTCTGCAGTTCTCTCCCCTCCAGTCCCTTCTGCTGAGGCTCCCAGACCCCTTGAAGAACCCAGCTGGGAGGGAGTACTCTCCCCTGGGAGCTCGAGCACTCACCACATTGTGTCCTGTTTTGTTGTATTTGGGTGTCAGTGTCAACACCTCTGCTAGACCCTAAGCTCTTTGAAGGCAGGCACTTTCTTATTCATTACTATCTCCATCACAGTGGAGTATCATTTAACACATAGTAAAACTCTAATGAGTATTTGCTGAATGCATGAATGAATGAATGACTAGCTGCATGCAAACTAAAGCTGAGCAGCTGAGACCCATCATATGGAAGAAGAGGGCCCTTGGCATGTGCATCCCCAAGCAGGCAGGTCTCAGCCCATCTTCCTCGCCGGCTGAGAGCGCAGAACCTTCACAGCATCACCAGAAGATCAGCTGTTGACCGAAACACACTGAGTTGATAAAAAATAATTTTTTGGAACTATAAACATTTTTACTTAAGTCCCTTAAAATTCCCCATGGTTTCTAGTTACTTTTTATTGAAAATTAGTGAAATAGTTTGTGACTTTGGTACAATACATATAATGAGTGAGATAAACCCCCATTTGGAGAAAATATTAAACAAAAATCTCAACAAACTTGATGAAACTAAACATTTATAACCAAAAGAAAGAAAACGAAAATAGTTGATGGAAACTTATTTTATAACTGGGGATGAATGAAAATTCAGTGCTACAGAAAAATAGCACTGATTTACATTTTCACATGCTAAGGTATAAGATATATACCCTATATATTTTTTTAATATACATATAATAGATAACAGATATGTATTTCTGTTAGAACTAGGGAAATTTATTGATATATTAGTATAGCTTCTTCAGAATTTTTTATTATGTTAGTTCAGGATCAGGGACTTCTACTTCTGTCTTTTGAGACGTAATCACTGGACTGAGTGCCAGGCTTTGATGAGGGAAGCCACATGGTTTGTACCCTGGGACTGATGTGACATCCTTGCGTCTTACAGCCGGAAGTCATAGGTGATCACGACTCCTTCTCAAGTTGTCACAGTCACCTAAGAGGTTCAGTCCTCTCACAGCACTTTCCCATGCACAAGGAGGTGTCCTCTCTCAGCACTGCTAGGACACGACGCCACCCTTACCATGTCACGCCTCATTGCTACTTTTAGTTCTGTTATAAATGGAGACCCTGGACTTGCCTCAGATGATCTCATGAGATATTTGGTCACTTACCTTATTTGTTTGACAGCAGTAAAAAGTGAAGCTTTTGATCAACCAGCAGCGTTTTCAATTTCTGGGACATTCTTCCCTGTGCAGTGTCTTCAGACTCATCTCATGAAAGCCTTGAGCAGCAGTTAGAAAATCACAGATGTGCCATAGCACACCTGAATGCAGCTGGCCAGCCTCAGGTCCTACAGTAATTAAATCATCTCAGACTGGGAGACACTGGAGTGAGAGGTGACGAGTCAGACCGCTGGGGCCCGCAGCCACGCTGTGTGACCACCACAAGGGGCTCAGAGTGTGGGGTGGTAGAAGTAAGACTGGACAGGTCAGGCTGGCCAGGGACCGACTGCGTGAATCTAACGTCTGGGCTTGGGGTGTCGGATGTTATTCTGAAGGCAGCGGGGTGCTGCAGGAGGACTTTAAAGGGGGAATGGCACGGTCAGAACTGTTTGCTTGGGAGATAGCCAACAGTGGACTGGAACGGAAAGAGACAGGCAGTCAGGAGGCTCTTGCAGTCGTCTAAGCCTGACCTAAGGCGGAGGCGGTGGTGAGAGGGCTGTGAGCCAGTCCAGGGTTTTGCTGCCTGTTCAAAACCTGTGAGAACAGTATCTTTCACTTGCAGGGGCACTAGAACTCTGTATAGTGCGGTACAGCCTGAGGCGAGCGTCACTCAGACATTGGATCCTCTTCTGTCACTTCGTAACTATGTGACTTGGGCAGGTTGCTTAATTATTTGAACTTCAGTGTCTGCAACTGTAAAATGGAGATATTAGTACCTACCTTATAAGCTTGTTGTGATGTTAAGTGAGATGAAGCTTTGCTCTAAGAGAAGGTACAGACTAACATGAAAATATATTTTGAATTTTTTGTTAATCCATAGGGAATATTAAAATTGTTGTCAGCTGGTTGGCCATGTGTGTGACTGCCAAACCTGGACCAGCCTGGAGAGGGCCCAGACCCAGAGTATGCCCTCCTCAAGGGCGGGGCCACACCTGCTGCTCTTTGTGTCCCTGGAATCTCATGGAGGTCAGGGCACCGGGGATGAGTGCAGCATGTGCTTCTCACCTGGCTGGCTGCATGGGTGAAGGAAGGAAGTTTCTGTCTTCTAATCAGATGGAGGGCAGAGGGGAACTATAGAATGCTGCCACCTCTTCCTTGGAGTTACAAACTTGGACCCCCCAATGCATAAATCCAGAGGACACTGCTCTGCAAAAGTTCTGAGAACAGTTTTCCTGGGTGGGGGAGGAGTTGTAACAAGATTATTAGCACGCTTTTTGAACCATTGCACTTATAATCAGATTCTCCATCTGACCTGAGGGAGTTTTTGGTTTATTAGAGTGCTTTATCTTCATTACAGTGAAGCGACTTGCCGGGAAAACTTAATTTATTTCAGGTAGTCACAAGATAGTCACCTTTGGTTTTGCTAGGGCTGAGGCTGGGGAGCTACCTTCTGTTTATATGTTGATATATTAGACGTGCATTGGGGGAAAGTTATGGGAGCCTGGAGAGCAGCTGTGGGGGCAGGTATGCCGCGTCACCGCACAGCCTGCACCTTGCCCAGGTCTGTTCTGTGGGCCTTCATGGCCGCCACCCAGGGCTCCAATGATTGGATAGGCGGATGCTCTGGGCACCAGACTCAAAGCAGGACAAGTGGGCGTGGACATATGGCGGCCTGTTTTCATGCTTCATGTGCGTATCTCTTAGTACATGAATTGTGTGTGTCTGGATTCTACTGAGGAGAAAATGTTTGGGCAAAAAAAGATTTGTAAAGGTCCAGCTGCTGCTCACTCTGCACTTTGACTTGAATATTTTAAGGAATTTTGAGCATGTTTGGACATAGCTTGTGTGTGTTCTGTCAAAAGAAGGCTCCAGAAGGGTATCCCACCAGACGCTTGGTTCTCTGTTTTAAGTTTTGTCTGCAGAGACATTAAACGCATCTCTTTCAGTGACCACACTGGAGTGTAATGTGATATTTTATCTGTGCTTCTGGGGCTATGAGTAATGCTGCTACTGCTATTCTGGGCTGTGCTCAAAAGTTGACCATCTCAGTCTTTCCAGAATGAGTTGGTGTTGTTTTGGAACAAGATAACTTAAATTTTGTGCTATGATTTCTCACTGGGATACTGTTTTTGACACGCATTTTCCATATAAGAACACTAGAAACGATCGTTTTTGTTCTTGGGGTTTTTTGCTGCATGCTCTTCAATGGTCAAGGAGACATGGAGTGAACTTTCTCATTGTCTGAACCCCACAGATCCAGTGCAGGCTGGGGTAGGTGCTGGGGTGAGATATGGGGAGGTGCAGTGCAAGTGAGGTTGGCTCTGGCTCAAAGAGAGCTATTGGCTTTTTGGAAGAGGGGACATCACAATAAAGAGGTTTTTTGTTGTTATGTTGAAGACTAGATTAGATCAGAAATTCATGAGTTGGGACAGATGGAGTCTGTGTGATTCTCTTTGGAAAGTTGTTTCATTAACCTGGACATGAGGTGTTGAAGACCTAGATTAGGGTAGTGATGCTGGAAATGAGGAGGGATGATAAATGTGGAAGTGTCTTGGAAGGAGTTGTGTTGATGAATCTCTAAGACCAAAAGAAGGGAAGGGGAGACTTGGAGGAGACGCCAGGACTTTGAATCTGGGACATTTTGACAGAAATGGAGAGGGCTGATTTGGGGAGAAGATGACGAGGTCAGGGTTGACTTGCAGAATGAGATAGAATTAAACACCATGTAATATTTTAAGTGAGAACATCTAAATAGTGTTATTTTGAGTAAGATGTGTGAATATCGTGTTTATGAAAATTATCTGCATATTAGAAGTACTGAATAGTAGTTTTGCAAACTTTGTTAAACTTAAGAAAGGCCTGGTCTGGCTCTTTGTCTCAGAGAAAACTCCATGGAATAGCAAGTTAAATAAACATTGAAAACTTTCCAGTCTTAGGTACACTGTAGTTTTTATGCCAGACACACAGAGCAGTTCTGAGGTTCTTGGGGTAACTGTTTGAAGATCGTCCTTGCTACTTTTCCACTTTTTAAACCCAGTAGAATGATCTTGAAAAAATATAGTTGCAAATGAGATCTAGAAATGATGATAAATTGATTCGTTCACTCACCAGGTATTATGGAGTTGCTACTGGGGTGCAGGTGCCCTCTTGCTGGGTTCATAGGCTTTTCCAGGAACTACATAGCCCCTGCCCTCTGAGAGGGATGAGATGAGGAGGTTCCGGGCTTTGTGTAGTTCACAATAAACTGCAGTGAGGCATAAGCCCTGGGCTGTAGATGACCGGGATGTGAGAAGCCTCAGAGAATACGGAGGGCAAACACTGAAACGCGTGTACATCACCACACCCAACGTGGCCATTCTGACCTACTGCTGCAGGGAGAAAGGGTGGAGCGGGCCCAAGGCAGAGGCTGGTTGCACTTGAATTCTTCCTGTTGATCCCTAGGTTATAAAACCAGTTGCCTTCAGCAGAGCCGTGGGAGCCCTCAGAAAAGGGTGAGGGTAGAAGCACACACACTAGACTCCTGGTCAGGCAGTGGGGTTGCCTGGCTGGGCTGATGCATATCATGGACAGGAGGCTTTGTGCTCACTAGAGTGGATGTAGAAGAGCCTGAGGTGGGCAAGGTGGTTTTTACAAAGTATCAGATGCTAAATTCTATTGTTATAGGCATGACCTTTGAATCCAGTGTTCTCCTTTGACTCAACTATAAAGTCAGTTGGAGACACTCAGTCATTATTTGAAATAGATACTGACAGCTTCAGGATTGATTTTACTCTACTTACAGACTAATAAGCTGGCCTGTTACCAAAGATGTGAGACTCCTGGGTCAGAGACAAAACACTTTATTACTCAGGGCACAGCAGGCAGCATCAGCACAGTCAGTTCCCTTTGTCCCCAAGTCCAAGGAGCAGGACCCAGTGGACACTGTGCACACTGTGGGCTTGTGTTGCAGCTGGGGAGTGCTGACTGGGGGAGCCCACCATCCTGTAGCAGGTGGTAAGCAAGCCTGCTCTTTGGTGCAGAGTGAGATGTTCTCTCATCCTTCAAGGTTGCTCGCTTGCGAACACAGTCCTGAGAAATGGTCCAGGTGCAGACTGGTTCAAGACTTGCATCCTTGGCACACTGGGCAAGATGTGCAGGACTGTGAGAGACCCATACAGACTGTTTCCTAATGATAAAAGCATGTAAATATCACTATGTTACAGGTGAAAATTTGAGAGGAGTGTTTAAGTTTGTGTTCATTTAGTAAAGGACCATTTCACAGCATATAATTTGGTTGTATATTTCAAATTTAAAATATATATTATTTAAAACTATTTGAAAATCCTATTGTTTTTCTTACAGACTGTTTGATAAGCAGCCACTTGAAAAATTTTCTCCTGCCTTCCTTCCTCTCACCCTTATTTTTAAGCAATCATCTGTAAAATATCCCCTGTGTGCATAACATTCTACCAGGTGCTGCTGAGCATGTGGAGGGAGGAGATGATTCAGCCCTGGCCCTTGGTTTTATAACATTTTAGAGTAATGAGACAGGCTTACGTGGGTGAAACAACCAAAGGAAATCCATCCAGTGTTTGATAATGAAATACTAGTGATGTCAGAGGGAAAAGTGAACCAGATCATTTTGTAACATTTCTGTTACCATAGCTTAGCTGCCCTGGTTCCCAATAGCTATATAGTACAGAAGCTGCAGTTCTGCAAAATGCCTGCTACCTAATAATGCCTCCCCCCCCACCCCAATTCTCTGTGTCTTGCATGCTCACTTGTTCTCCATTTCTCTCTCTGTGTCTGTCTGATGTGTGAAGTGTAGGAGTATTGGAAAGAGGGTTTACTTCTTCAGGCTTTTTGGTGGAAAAAAAATAGCTTGCAGGTGGAGCTCACCTGAGAAAGACTCCCCAGTGCTGCACAGGCTCTTTGATTTTTTTCCACATGACAGTATCAAAGAGCCCCCTAGCTGTGAGCAACCTGGCTGCTGAACAGTTCATGTTTGCTCATGTTCAGGGTCGTGGTGGAGGGAACACATATAACTTGGAATCACTGAAAACATTACTCTAGAGTCCCTAGGTAATTTTTATGTTGAGATGGCTATATAATGATAGGGCACATTTAAGTAATGCCAAGTGCTTTTGTACCTCAGTCTCTCTCACCTCCACTCTGTGAGTTAGGAGGTAACTGGTCTACCCATGGGAGGGAGTGGCTCACTCAACAAGTGATAGGGCAGGTCCAGGACTCAGGTCTTCTGATGCCAAGGTTGTAAATGCTTTTTGGGTTTTTGGATTTTGTTGTTGCAGTTTTGTAAACTAAGATTTATTTGAGATGAAAACTACCATAGTGCAAAAAGCTCGCGTTTAGTCCTTGATTATCTCCCCTCATCAAGCTCAAGTTTAATTAGTGGTGGCGGGACCGTGGTGAGGAAATTCGCCAGCCCTGACACTTGTAGCATGTGTGATTGTTACTCTTTATGAAAGATAACCGAGCAAGGCTTCATTTCTGCCAAGGACTTTCAGGACATCTCACACCCTGCTCCTCACTTCCCAGAGACCAGCTCTGTCCCAGAAAATCCTCCTGAAGCCAGTGCAGCTTCTTAGAATTCCAGGACATGTCTCTGGGGCTCCCAGGATAACCTGACCTATTTTGTGATGGGTCATTACTATTTTTAATGTCTAAGCCACCTTTGAAAGACAAACTGTCACCTCTGTGAGAGAATACAGTCCTGTAAAGTCCACAGAAAGTCTGCCCACAGGGATTGTGTGTGGAGCAGGGCTTGATATGGAGGTTATACAGCACATTATAAAACGTCACACAGGTCTGGTTATTGTTATCTGTTCATTAGGCTTGTATTCAGAAGTAGAATTAGCAGGCACAGAGTGAGAGCAGAAGGCTCTGTCCCAGGAGTAGGGTGCTTGGTCTTTAGCACGTGAGTGCTGTGGTCTCTTGTAGGGTCCCAGGCCTTTCTGGAGGTTGTAAGGCAGTTTGGTGACTTCAGGCCCTGGTCACATTTCCATTATAGAACAGTGTGAAATTTCAGCCTTACCTAACCATGAGAAAGAATTGTACATATCAAAGGCAAGGTTCTCACTTAGAGTTTCAGGAATATTGAAGAATAGAGGCAAACTTTTTGGAGAAAAGAAAAATCTAGAGACTTTACAAGGGAGGAAGAGAAGATAAAGTATGAAAGATAAGAGAGTGTATCTTTATCTGAAATTCAGGTGTTATCAGCTTTAAACAACTGGAACATGGTCACAAACCCCAGAGTGCTTAAATTTAAGGCTCTGAATCCCCAAAGGAGCTGTCGTCCATCTCAAGTGATGTATTTAGTGCATGAGGTCTCCTCTTAGAGCCCTTCCCCTTGATGTTAGCTGGATTTTTTCTTACTTCTAATGGCTGTGGTCATCCATTACCCTGGCCCCAGTCCATTTGACATCCACAGCAGGGTGAGCCTGGAGCAGGGGGAAGGGGAGGTTCCACCTTACTCCCTGGTGATGACTAAGGAGACAGTGTTAGCCCCAGGGCATAGTCAGCCAGAGAGCCCACGGCAGAGTCCCCCTGAGGTTGGTAATGGGAGCCCCAGACACCAGGACAGGGTTGACCTGCATGCCATAAATTCCATTTAAGAAGGCAAGAAAAAGCGCAATGTTATTTTCTAAAAGAGTAACTGGGAATCAGAAATACTGGCTTTCCCACTGTTGAGTCCCGTGGGTCCCCGTGGCACTCTCCTGTTAGGTTCCAAACTTCCAGGAGTCTACAACTTCATAGTCATCTATAATGATTCACTCCATTTATTTACTGTTTTCAGTTTTAGCTCCTACAGGGGAAAATTTTTATTTCCCTGGAAATTTTATGTGGAACCGCTCTTTCCTTGAGGATGCCCGATCAGCAGTCACTGTAGGAACTAAAGGTGTGTGTTCTGGCAACCAAGAAAACCCCCAACAGACTTTGTAACAGGCGATTCCCATGAAATACAGGTCAGTAACAAAACTAGAGAAGGCCGGGGAGCAGGAAGGCCTGTGGACAGGTGACGTGCGAGTATTCCTGCCTGTCGAAGACCAGTCAGAAGTGGTGCAAGAACTCTTGGAATCTACAGCGGGGCTGTATGACAGGAAAGAGGCACGCTGCCAGTTCTAACCACATCACGGGGCAGAAGCATACCTATGGCAAACCCAAAGGTCTGTTTGGAGATACACGTATAGAAAAAGGAGGTTGTTGGAGGTTGTTTTGAAATGGTTTTTGAGGAATATTGTTTTCTAATAAAGATGGTCTGATAAAGTTTCATAGTTCTTTAAAAGCAATATGTTTTTACTGTGTTAAATACTGTCATCTTCTTTTATTGTTGTTGATATAGTTAAAAAATGTGCATGTTCTTTTGATAGAGATATTCTTCCTTTAACTGGTTTTATAACTGGATGTGGCTAAATAAGGTTTTAAAGACTGGTTTCTCAGCTTTTTATCCAAGAAAGATAAAAAGAAGCGCTTTCACTAATGACTCATAACTAGGTGGTAGCACCCAGTCTGCTAATCCTTCCCTCAGGAGTTATGCCAGACACCACCACTGGATTTTCCCCGTTATCTAACTGTGGCTCATTCACATCTCCATAGGTGGAGATCATTTCATGCAGTGTTTTCTTTACATTACAGCGGGGCCAGTCACCTGGATTTTCCTTAGTCCTTAGGATTTGGGGTAATTAAAAACAGTGGAAGAGTTTTTCAGGTTGATTAATCTTCTCTGTGATGAGCTTGGCACTTCTGCCTTAGGATATTAGTTAAGTTCATGTGACTTGATAAATCTATAAAAACCTGGTCTTGCACGAACTGTGGTTGTCTTATTTTGTGCCGTTGAAGTTTTCCTGAAAATTGCTAATGCTTATTATGTATTCGGGCACTCTCTTTTAAGGGTCAGGAGACCTCTGAATTGTGAGTTCTTGGTTATCAGGTGTTTGGATCAGACAATAGATAGACAATAATAAGTGGCACAAGGAAGCAAAACTGTTATTGCAAATTGTGCTGATACTTGGGGAAACCAGATGCAGTGTTTTTAAAATAGAGATGAAGAAGGCCAAATACACCAACACTGGGGATTTCTCTCAAAAATTCCTTTTTCCTCCACTTATTGCTGACAGTAAAATACAATTGAAATACCTCCTCCAGAATATCAGTGTAGGACAGTAATAACAGAGGAGCAGAGAATAAAAGGACAAAAAGAGATGAGAGTGTATTCAGGGGAGGGGAATTGTTACTGTTTAATTCTGCATTCGGAATCACTTTTGGAGGAAAACTACCTTTGAGTGGAAAGACCCAAGTAGCAGATCACACACAAGTTATGCCGAGTGCTTTTAAACTCACTGATGGCGTCTTACAGGCTGCTGAGCAGGCCTTTCTATAGAGTGCATCTGTGTGGCTTAAGGTCTAAAAGTGAATGCTGCTTCTTCTCTAAGCAGAAAAAAATTGTGATGTGTTTTTAAGATTCTTCCTGGAGCTTAATGCATTTATCCATCCTTAGGCCCTCACTAGTCCCTAGCTGCATGGAGGAGCCGAGTTCAGGAGGGATTCTGAAAGAATACTGGTGTTTTCAAAGACTGCTGGAACACTGTCTTCTTGAGGTTAAGGAGTTGCTTATGATTTCTTCCATACAGCCAGGAATACACAGCAGAAATGTTTCTTTCTCCTGTGCTTTCTCTGTTCTTAATTCATTGTGAGACCACTTCTTCACCAGGACCCCCTGAGACCCTTCTAATGGGGGAGTTAAGGTTCTCATTTGTCACAAACCATGTGAAAACAAATCCTAGGAAGGAAAGATGTTTAAAAAGCAGAACGCCATAATGAGACCTTATTAAAAGGAGGTTGTCTTCTCAAGCCTAGGATTTTTAGAGAAGTGTGTAATTGGCATGTTTCTAGAGAAGAGTGTAATGTCCATAAGTGACAAACTGTTATTATAATAGGTTCTCTTATGCCCACCAGTAACCCAGAAAACACTAGACCTGGGCCTCCAGGGTCCCCAGCTTGAAGAGAGTAGAGTGGGAGACACATCGGTGAGCTGTGGGTGTTCTGACTGAGAGGACAGTGGCATGGTTTGGGATTCCAGGTTTCTCCAGGGGCCCTGAAGGGCTTACGCTCATAGGGCCTCAGAGTCCTGGAGGATCGGGGCTCCTGCACCTCGGTACGTTGTAGACTGGAGTCCTTTCTCCCATTTTAAAAGATGGATAAACATGAAATGACTTCAGTCAGACAAGGAGTGCTTTGCTCCCTTTGGAGCCCCCAAAATATGAAGGGCACAGCACTGTTCCTTGTCGAAGTCTCTTCTGGGATGTGGGCCAACCTCACAGGTCCACCTGGAACACGAGAGCAGTCAGCACGGAGGTGAACAGCCCGGTAGTGGCTCTGACCTGTTTTCTCCTAAGCTCTTTCGTCAGAAAGGCAGCACAGTTCTGGGGAGAGACTCAAGCTATGACGGGAGAGCCTGAGTTCAAATCCTGCCTATGATGGTGGGCAAGTTACTTTCTCTGAGCCTCTTCCCTCACATGTGAAATAAGAATAATAAAACCCACCTCTTAGAGGTGTTGTAAGGAGGAGAGATCTTGAGTATAACATGTTTGCCTATAATGGAATGACTCATTAGATATGAAATACAACCAGTGTGTTTGCTGACTTAGTTGACATTCTTAATGACAAGCTTTTGGTGGGTGTGTTGTCCTCTTATCAGGGTGCCCTCCTAACCCATCAGAAAGCAAGTGTTATGATCTTGACTACTCTGTTGACTCAGAGGCTAATAAGGTGGACGGTCAGCTAGGGCTCTATCAAGGAGTAGAATGTAACAGTTGGGGCCTCTCCTTCTCCACTTCCCTCTTGTCTTACCTCCGTTGTCTCCAACTTCCTTTACTCCCTTCATTCTTTTTTCTTCCCACATTTCCATAACAAGCAATGTATTTGTGTGTATGTACAAAAAGCAAATACAAAGTATTGTAGAAGGCACTCCTGCATTGCTTCCAACAAGTTGTAAGGTTTTATACCTCTGTAAAAAAATCAAAATTTCTCCCACTAGTATTTTCTGGTAAATTTTAGAAGTTTTTTTTCTACAAATAAGTTATGATAACTGAGAGAAATTATTTACTTCTAATGAAGAAACCATGCATGTAATAGATGGTTAAAATATACTGACTTGAAACATCTATAGAGGAGAAACTCCTTTAGAGGTATAATGAAATAAAATATAAAAATATATGCCATTGTTAAAAAAAGTAAGGCCTTTGGAGAAAAAACTTGCTAAAGCTTTGGTCACTGTTTAAAAGCTGCCTTCAAAACATTTATAAACAGTTTGAATCCATCTGAATGTGTATTTTACAGATTAAAAACAGTACCAGCTAATTTTAGCTTCCTGGCCATAAAAGGAGAGAAAGAATGTATAGTACTGTACACATGGGAAGAGAGAGAAATCACGGGTCTTACAGTGACACCCAGATATAAGCTATAGCAATCCATAAGGTTTTGTTTGGGGTGCTTTGTTACGGCTTTTAAAATAGACTACCTTGGATATAATTTTTTTTTATTGTGGTGAAATATACATAAAACTTACCGTTTTAATTCTTTTTAAGTGTATAATTGAGTGACATTAGATACATTCACAGTGTTGTGCAACCATCACCACTATCTATTTCCAGAACTTTTCCATCATCCCAAACAGAAACTCTACATCCATTAAATGGTAACGCCTCATTCCCCTCGCCCCCCACCCTCCAGCCCCTGGTAACCTCTATTTTACTTTCTATCTCTGTGAATTTGCCCAATGTAGGTATCTCATATAAGTGGAATCATATAATATTTGTCTGGCTTATTTCACCTAGCATGTTTTCAAGGTTCATCCATGTATCAGAATTTCCTTCATTTTTGTGGCTGAATAATATTCCACTGTGTATTTATACCGTGCTTTGTTTATCCTTCATCTGTTGATGGACACTTGCATTGTTTCCACCTTTCGGCTATTGTGGATAATGATGCAGTGAACATGATTGTGCAAGTATCTGTTTGAGTCTCTGACAATTAGTGTTTTAAAATGGTAACTTTCTGTAGGTTGAACTTTTCAAAGAGAAGATGCAAGGGAGGGTACATCAGTGAATGGCATCCACTTGCTGCTGTGAAAGCCAGCTCCTGGTGCCGTATTGTCCCTCTTGGTAGTTAAAGCGACCCTGTGCCTATAGACACTGCAAACACAAAACATATTGTCCATCAGCCAGAGGCAACCACCTGGCAAGCGCACCAGTAACATTTAAATGAGATAGAGATGTCACTGTGGCTCCTCCCCTGAAGAAAATATTACTAAATAGTCCAGCACCAATTGAAGGCGGGGCCGTCACCGTCAGGGAGGCTTCTAACAGAATGGCCAAGGTGATCAAGTCTTCCCTTGGCTGCAGGAGAGAAGGAGGAGGACAAATACAAAAGATTATGTGCAATGGATGGCGTGTTACAAATGTGGAGTGAGGAGAGAGGAGTTGATGAAAACTACGTGGCTTCTATTCTTGAGGACAGATGAGGGGACTCCTAGGGATGGAGACAGGAGCAATGTTAGCAGCTGATACTGAGCACTGGCAGCTGAAACTGAGGAATGAGAAGATGTCAGCAGATGGGGTACAGGGTATGGCAAGAAGGCTGAGTGGGGACCCTCTCTGTGTGGGTAACAGACACATGAGATCTGAGGCTGTACAGGAGACAGGCAAGAAGTAGGAGATACACGTGAGAAAAACGGATGGCACGGGAGGTCAGGTGGGATGTGCCTGGAAAGCAGCTGTCCCCCTGCCTGCATTCTGCCCCTTCTCAGGGCTTGGAAGGACATGTCTGTGTCCACCGTCGTCACAACGGCTGCTTCTGTGCTGCTTTACATTTCAGTTTCTGTGATGCTTTCTCCTCTTCATCAGTTTCATTCTTAATTATTTTTGATAGCTAGAAAATCTCTTATACATTTTCTAGCCTGAAATAACCTGCTAACTGCACAAAGAACTTCTCCACCCTGGAACGTTAATTCACAGTTAAGCCTATTCAAAATGTCCTAATTTATAACAAAATGTGCAGTATCTGCCCAGAGTGAAGGAGACCTTGTGACAAGACCTTGTGTCTGTTATCAGTGGTGTGGAAGAAAACAGAACCGAAATCCAGAAATTATCAGAGGGATTATAAATAAAGGAAGAGGAAAGCAATGTCCAAGAAAAGAACCACACCATAGAGGGGGTCCTTCCAGCACAGACAGGAGGCCGCTGGGGGCTTCCACGTGGGGCCAGTCCAGGACACACAGGTCTGACTTGTTGGAAAGGCCTGAAGAGTGCATCATCTAACTCTTCTTTCATTTTTTCCAGCTGGATGTTGGTTTATATCCAGACGAGATTTCATGTATTTGCACATCTGGCTGACAACCATGACCAAAGAGAAGGTCTTTCCAGCACGTTTCATTTCACACCCTGGGTGCGTCTCAGTTTCCATCTAACACCAGACAGAAGCTGTGCTGGGAAGAGGTTTCATAATCTCTCTTCTCTTTATTTCCCTTTCCTCTGCTTCATGCTTTTACTTATTCTTCGGTTCAGCCAATCTCCCTCAAATTTTTGTTAATATTATTATTGTTCACTTTATGTTACTATGTGAAGACAGACCTTGTCAGTCACAAAGAGGAGGGCCTCTCTTTGAGAGTTGGGCCCTGATAGGGTGGTGGGGAGCATGCCTTGTCGTCGGTTTTCTCCTAGTCATTTGATTGACCCTAAACATTGTGTGTGGAGCCATTTTTGCCATTGGCTCTTGGCATAGTTAATTGCATTGGGGAAAATCTGACCTACTTATCTCCCTGAAATGATAGAAATAATGCCCACTTAATGTGAGAGAGAAATTTTTTTAAGTGAAAGTTTATCTGTGAATTATTAACAGACAGTAATAAGATATTTTCACAATAGATTTTATGTGACCCATGACATGAATGTTGTAGAGTTCTAAATTATCCAAATTCCATACAGAAAAGAATATACAGAAACCACGCAGATGAAAAAGCTTATACTCCAAACACATTTCCCATGCAGAGTAAAGAAAGACATTTCTATAAACATTGGTTTGCTCCTAGAGAGAGAAGAAAGCTGGTATGAGTAATAATGGCTTTTCCTCTCTACTTTGAAAAAAAATGATTAGCATGTGAAAATATTAACCAAGAAAATCATAATTGTTTAGCAGGCTAACCTTTTCATTTTATGGCTATCACTTATTAAGCATACTTCTTTTAGTCCTTACAAGAACGCTTTATATAAAGTGGTATTAATATTATTCCCACTTTTAAATAAGGAAATGGAGGCACTAGGAGCTCAAGGAACTAGCCCAAGGTCACAGGCTATTAGTGATCTGCCTGGATTTGGACGTGAATTCCCACGTTCCTAATTCGCCTTTCCCTTTTGAAAACATGTGGCTTACATGCTTTCACATGCTTGCTGGAAAACTGAAAAATTCATGAAGATGTTGGGCCAGTTTTAGAATAAAGTATTTTGTCAAATGTGAAAAAAAAAGTTATAATTTGAATTTTCAGAGCTTCCCTAGAGCCATACTGTAAAAGCTTTTAAAAACCAGTTGAAATTACACATTCAACTCTGAGATGAGAAAAAGAGAAAAAATAAAATCCCTAAAAGAAGAGTCAGAGCAGAGTAGTGGAGTACAGAGATGTGTGACCAGAGCGCTGTCGTGCTGGCATGAAGCGTGACCTGGGTGGCAAGCAGAAAACATCAGTGGACATCCAGTGGATGGAAAAAACCTTTGCACTGGCATTTTCCTATTTGCAGGCTGGTTGCTACTTAAATCTCCAAAGGACTCTGAACACGACTTAATTTTCCAAAGCACTTTTGTATCCGCACGTGAATATTTGCAGCCGCCAAGCATATGCACCTGAGAAAGGTTGAAGCCGAGGAGGTGGGAGTGGAGGGGGCTGGCCCCTGGCTGCCGACTTTCCTTCTGGAAACCTCTGAAAGGGGTGGAGGCATGCGAAGGATGGAACCAGCCACACAAGGACGTGAACAGCGCTCTGGTGAATCATCGCTGATGGGCAAAACAGACACCTCAACTCCAAGTCTCTGCTCTCCGCGGCCTCACCACTGCGCTTCAGGGGCAGCTGTGGTGTGGTCGAGCTGAACACTCCAAATGAGGTGTGACTTCTCCCTGCACATCTGTGGGCGTGTAGAGTAACCTTTGCAGGCCTTGGTTTTCTCCTGGTCAGTGAGGGACCATGATTGCCACTGTCCTTCCTGGAAAGCGCAAGTGCTGAGGCACCGTACACGTGTGCGGTATCCTTTCCTCCTCCCACAGTCTCTCCCAGGGACACGTCACTTTCCCAACCCAGGCTGCCTTGGGTGGGAGTGCTTTTGTGGAACAGTGGGATCAGAGGATCTAAAGGTTGAGAGGACCGGGGACATGTGCTTTCATTCTTGGACAGACAATGGCTCAGGAGTAGGCGTGCATGAGGAAATGAGCCATCTGTCCCAGTGGGGAGAGGCCACAGAAGCTGTGTCAGGAAGAAAGTAGGAGGAAGCTTTCAGGTAGACCGTGCTTCCTGATTAAGCCCCTTTCCTCTGTCAACTTGGAAACCATTAGAATCCGGCTTGATTGTATAAATGGATTTACATACAGCCTGGAGAGGAGCCATCCTAATAAAATGCTGCCGCACGTCTGAATAAAGAACACTCTTGCCCTTCTGTACGTAGATGAGGTTTTCTAAATTTTTACACCCTGCACATAAAGATCTGATGACATTTGGGTTTTCTCAGAACAGCATTTCATGTGAGAAACTGGTTATAGAGTTGGTGTCACTTAGAGACAGAGAGAGAGACCGAGGTGGTTATAAGAGCATGAAGGTGGTTCCGCGCACAGGAAAGTTGCGCTAAGCGAGCTCTGCAGCCCTGCATTTCTGCAGGGCCACGCTGTGGAGTGAGGCCCGATGGGACCACCTCCATCATTCTCAGCCTAGTTCTGTCCTGCGAGCCCCATCCACAATGCTCCGTCCTCTGCAAGGCATGAGTCGTCGGAGCTCTTAGGGGGAGTAGAGCATGCCACAGGGCTGCTGGGGGAAGCTCCATGGGCTCTGTGACACCGTCACGGTCCATGTAAGAGCCCGGGGTTTGGTGGGCCAAGTGGGGACTTGCAGATGATAGTGGCTCTTACGGTGACCACTCTGCTTTAGCTGTTGAGGGGCTGCGGTGGGAATACCTGGTCTAGCACTGATTGCCCTTTTAAACACTATCTGGGATGTTCTGTCTCGTCAATACAATATGCTAGAAGAAACATGCATAATTTGGAGCATCAAGCTTCTTAGACCATGTGTTCACAAATGAGAAGGTTTACCACCACAGATGCTAAAACTGACTTCCTTGCTTTTAATTACCTGAATCTAAGGCTGTTTTCATTCTTCCAGAGAATGTCTGCTCCTAGCCGCAGCTCTGCCTGGGCGGAGCAGGGCAGCCCCTCCTTCCTCTCTGCTCTGTGCCGTCGTTAGCCCAGGGCTGGTATTGTTCTTGTCATCAGTTCTTTGCTCCCAGGTTATATTCTACTGGAAGCATGTTTATTTCCCAGTGCTCACTGGCTGGCCCCTTCCACAGCGTCTCTGACAGCTCTTAGGTCTCCAGGGGTTTCTCATGATGCAAGAGCAAGTCGCATCCTGCCCTTTGTCCCACAGCTCAGTTACTGGGCCTGCCTAATTGAATCATCTGCAGTTCCTGAACGGTGGTGGATGCTAATGGAGAATCGAGAGCTTTTGCTCCATAAACGTCGTGAAACCATGGAGCGAGCATCCTCACTCTCTCCTTATATCAC
The DNA here is from genome assembly GCA_031878705.1 of Tapirus indicus. Classification (NCBI taxonomy): domain Eukaryota; kingdom Metazoa; phylum Chordata; class Mammalia; order Perissodactyla; family Tapiridae; genus Tapirus; species Tapirus indicus. The sequence goes on from CM062917.1 coordinate 59,548,482, forward strand.
TTAAGGTGTGCCTTGGTTTTAGAGGTGGGAATCCAAGTTGCCATGGCCTGGAGATGAGAATTGCTGAAGATGTACTCAAGGGACAGGAATGGCTTTATGCAGAATGCTAGCCAGGGACACTTCTGAGATTTCAGACCTTTTGGTGGATGATTAATGGACCTGAGTGGTGGCTCCAGATAACAGGGCTTCTCGGCAGACACAGGTCAGCAAGTTGGCCTCTGCCTTGCTGGGGAGCCTCTCAGAGAGGAAGCCATCAGCTGGAAAGACGGTTAGAATCTCAGATCCATTTGCTGTCCCCAGATGTCCATTAGGCCCTTCTTTGTCTTCCGTGCAGAGATGTATTTGATGATCCCCAGCAGCACAGAGCTAATCCTGCCTGGGGCTAATCCTCCAGCTTAATTTCCTGATTCATGTCTGTTTCACTTGAGGGGCCCACACCCATCAGTCTTGTCATCGTTTCCAGGGGAGGCCGGGCAAAGGCACACAGTATTAGGTTTAGTGGGTGTGTTTGCATTATGAGTTAATTCTGTTACCAGCAAAATATAACATCTTTTCAAATTTAAAAAATACTTATATATTAATTTTGACTCTTGGAGAATTAGCAAAAAAAATCTATAAAGGAAAACATGAAGTCACCCATAATGCTATTGCCCTTTATTGGTAAGACCTGTTAGCATTTTAGTGTATTTGCTTCCAAACATTGCAAAGACAAAAATATGTAATCTTTGTGAGATTATATTAAATTTATGTTTTTTACCCTGCATTTCAAAAATTGGCATTTTATGAAAAATTTACCGTGTCATTAAAAATTTTTAGTAATAGTAATTTTAATGGCTATACAATATTATATAAACTGCTTTCAGTGAAATTGGAAACTTATCTGCATAGTGTTTTTTCCCCAACATTATGAAAATTTTCAATAGTAAATCTTAAAGAATTTTATAGTGAACATCTGTATCCTCACTACCTACCTTCTATGTTAACATTTTACTATACTTGATTTATCACACATCTATCCATCTGTTGATCTCTTAACCCATCTTATTTTTTGATGCATTTGAAAATGAATTATAGATACCAATTCACTTTTCCCTAAATACACATTGTTAACTAGAGCTTAATTTTTGCTTACACTTTTTTTGAGTTAATTTACGTATATTGAAATGCATAGATCGTAAGTTTATATTCACTGAGTTTTGACAAATGTGTGCATAAATTTTAATAGTATAACAGTGCACTGTATTATTTAGAAATAACAAGTGAGAGGGTCTGAACAGTGTGATGGCAGATTATTATGAAATAGTGTCACAAGTAATTCAGAACTTGTCCATGTGCTCTTTTGTTTGCAAGCTAAACAAACGAAAGCACTAAATATTTTCTCATGTTACATGCACCTAAAAAAAAAATGAGTGATGAGTTTTCTCTGAAAAGGGGGCAACATTTTAATTAATCATTTATTTGTATTTTTTGGCTTTTTTTCTTTTTTCAAAGTACTTCTTACTCTTGTGTTATTTCATTAGACTAGGAAGTAACGTGCTTCTCTTGATGGATTGGTATATTTCTCTCCAGTAGGCCAGGGGGAGTCAGGAACTGATTATTTTTAAAGGGACACAAGCCTTATCTATAGTTCTGACAGGCAAGTGGCATCCATTTCTATAGATTTTCAACTTTTATGAATGTCCAAGAGCCACTTCTTGGTCACCTACTGAGTCAGTAGAGGCTTCTGAAGTGTGGATTCTAATTCAGTATTTCACATAATGCTTGGTGGTGTTACTGAGTGCCTACATGTACGTGCACACTGAGAGCTGGGGTTCCTGCAATTTTGAGGACAGACACTTTTTGGTGCAATCATCATTTTGGTCTTGCAGTGGTCATGATTTTCCATTTTTCTTTTTGCATATTAATGATAATTTACAGTTTTACTTCATCATCTTCAATTTAGTTTATTTTGTGATGTTTGACTGAAACTGCTGTGTTGTAGCCAGCAATTTTTTGATTACTAGGCCTCAAGATATGTCTCTGAGCTTTAAAATCAATCAACTAGGGTTGGCCCGGTGGCGCAGTGGTTTAGTTTGTGCTTTGGCAGCCCGGGGTAAAGGATCTTGATGATGTCCTCCTAAAGGGAAAAAGAAGGCCTCTGCACCTTCATTTTTTTATTCTGGTTTTGTAACTGTGTGAGCTGTAAATCAGCCCAAAAAACCCGAGCAACTTTCTAAATAATAAGAATCTGTAAGAATTATGAATATCATCTGCCTACATCTATGCCCTCTTTCCCATTCTGACTCATAATTTACAGCATACTAATTTTTATTTGTCTACTTTTATTACCAACCTAAATTTTAAGCCCAAAGTCTGTCTCTGAAACACTTCAGCCATTGAGAGCTTGTAGTTTCTGTGAAATTGCTTGGAAGAAACTGGCTAACTTAAAATAGGAAACGTTAAGAATTGACATGAAAGTCCAAATAATTGCCTAACTTCATATTTTGTGTAATCATATTGATGACTCAGCAAGTGCATCAGCCTTAGATGGAGTCAATTTGGATTCACAAACTCAATTTTTTTCCTTTTCAATGGAAAGTTTAGAGTTGATTTGCTGGCAGTTGTCCAGACTAAAAAGAAAGAACAGAATGAGTCAGCAGGCAAGTCTGTTTACTTGATAGTCTGCATTTCCCCCTTCCCTTAACTGTCTCTTGGAAGAGACTCTCCACTGGATCTCTCTGAGTCATCCTGAGGAATGAACTGGTCATGAACAGTGCTCCTACAAACCGTCCTACAGTGCAGGCCCCCTTGGCCACCGAAGCACTCAGCACTGCCCTGGACGAGACTCCCAGCAGGTGAGGCTGGGGGCTTCGTGACTGCTTGGTGCTAGGTGAGGGAGCCAGGAGCCCAGGACCTGCAGTGCGGTGGAGTACCAGCCAGTTCCCCTGACCCTCAGGGGCCTCCTGGTCTTTTTAACCAACCATATTTGTACAGGTTATACCTCAAGGACCAGGCTGATAGAAACTATCAGCTTATGGAAAGAGACCCAAGAAATTGGCAAGTAACTTCTGATGAAGCCCACTGCAGTCCTGCACGGGAGATCAGTGATAGTCTCTTTCCTCTCACCTTTCAAGTACAGAGTTTCATTTCCCGTTTTTTTTTTTTTTTTTAATTGTAAAGGAGATTGTGTTCACTGTAGATAATTTGGAGTGGATGAAAAGCCACAATAAAGAAAATTAAAATCATCCATAATTCTGTCACCTAAAGATGATCACTTATTAACATTTTGATGTATAATTCTCCAATCTACTTTTCTAACATACACATCTAATACATAAGTATATTTATAATTTATTAGATATAAATTGAAATCACAAAGTACATGCTGTTTGTAACTTGCGTTTTCCTTTTAATGTATTTCCTGAATCTTTTTCTTTAAAAACATCGTTTTAATAACCTCCTCAGTATTCATTTACTATTATAAAAGCACTGTGATGAGCATTCTTACCCATAAATCTTCGCACATCTCTCTGCATCTTTCCTTAGGATACATTCCCAGAGGTGGAATTATGGGTCATGATGTAGCATTTGTCAGGCTGAGTTGCCCCTGAAATGCGGCAGGGCTCCCCACTCTTATGGATCTGTGTGGAAGTGCCCATCTCTGGACACTTGCTGGTGCTGGGTGTCTTACCTCTTTTGGTCTGTAAATATCTAAGTGGAAAAATGATACCTTGTTTTAATTGCTAGTAATCAGGTCCTTATTGGCCATTTGTTTATTTTCTTATTAAGATGGTTTTCCCATTACTTGCAAAATAGTACTCTTTTGTCTATCACATGTTAGAAAAATCTTTTTTTCCATTTTGTCATTTAGTTTTTAAACTGTAAGTGGTTTCTTTTGATGTACAAAAAAGTTAAAAATCTTTTATTTTATTTAATTAATTTTTTTGTGAGAAAGATTAGCCCTGAGCTAACATCCGTTGCCAACCCTCCTCTTTTTGCTGAAGAAGGCTGGCCTTGGGCTAACATCCATGCCCATCTTCCTCTACTTTATATGGGACACCGCCACAGCATGGCTTGACAAGTAGTGCGTTGGTCCACGTCCTGGATCCGAACTTGTGAAACCTGGGCCACTGAAGCAGAGCATGCCCACTTAACCACTATGCCACTGGGCCGGCCCCCAATCTTACAGTCCACTTGGTTAGTCTTTCCCTTTGATGTTTCTGCTTTTGTTTCTGTGTTTATAAAGGCCATGCTCCAAGAACAAATAGAAGTTTATCTCTTTCTTTCTAGTTCCTTCATGACTTTTTGCATCTAGATTTTTAATTCATCTGGAATATTTTTTGATATGTGGTATAGACCCATGATGTGGATCTCACAATTTTTTCCCCTGTGTTAGCCAGTTGTTCCCCAACATATACCAAATAGCCCATTCTTTTCCCCATTGTTTTAAAATGCTCCTGAGGGCCATAGTTTGCCAACCCGTGTTCTAGATGAATTTTTGAATCATGTTGTCAAGTCCTTCCATCCTCTTAACCGCTCTCACAGATACACAAAAAAAATCTATGTATGTGTATCTACACACACACACTTTGTGTATATATATGTACATTTATTACATTATATATATGGGGGGAGGGAGGAATTTGGTTAAAATAGCATCATACTTACAAAGTGATTTGGGAGAAATGGGCCTCCCCGTCAGGCAGCATCAAGCATTCTTTTATGTCCATCACCAGAGTTTTATGGTTTCTCTCATAATAGGTTCTGCAAATTTCTGGTTAACTTTAATCCTTGCAGTGTTTTTTATTGTAGTTGCCATTGTGACTGGGATCTGCGTTGGAGGGGTCATCCCATGACCCCCTGCCTGTTTGTGATTCACTGGAAGGATCACAGGACTCAGAGGCAGTTGTATTCAGGGCTCAGCAAGGGGAAAAGACCCACCCGGTGGATGGGAGGGTCCATGCATTTGCTCCCTACCCTTCCTCCCGCAGCAGGAGGACTCAGAATGTGCTCCTTCCTCCAGTACTGAAATGCAGCAATCTGTGATTTGGCATAGATTTTAAGAAACCTTTGTCTCCACATCTAGCTTTCATCTAGATATTTAGTTTTCTTTCAGCGCGTGTAGAATCTGGTTTCCATTCTCTGGGAGAATGTGGCGCAATGCGGGGTGGCTTGCAGACTCCCCACAGGCCTAGATGGCTGCCGCAGTTCCAGAATGAAATCCCTCAGGTCGAAGCCTTGGGAAAAGTCTCTCTTGTTGATGCTTTTGTAACTCTTCTCTCTGGTGAATCATCAGAAGTCTTCTCACATAGCTCATTCAAATCAAAGAGACCCCTTAACTGCAGCATGAGGAATCCTGGAAAACTTACTTATTATGGGTGGAAACACAAATCCTTCCTAAGACAGGCTTGACCTTACCTATAGGAGGAGATGGGTTCTCTTTTGAAATTTGACCCTGCTTTTCTCACAAAGGCTGGGGTTAGAAAGAGGCTTCCCCCTCCCCCGCCTTGGTTGACAGGGAGGCCCACACTCTGTGCTGGTTCTGTAACTTTCTCATCCCTTCTCTCAATTACCTCCCCCCCCCCCCCCCCAGGCCTCCAGCCTCCCAGAGGCTAAGGGACAGCTAGAATTTTAATTGTTTCTTAACCTTGGAATTCCTCCAATAAATGGCATGGCCTAGCCTTCTGAGAGTGAAACACTTAAATTGTGAACAGTACTAAGGAAATTAGCACAAGGTCTGACTTGATATAAGTGACTTGTATAAGAGCCTTCTTCCCAAGCTGTTTTGATGGGGAGGGGTGGGGGGCGGGCAGGAAGTGGGAAGTGGAGCAGCCAAGGAATGAAGGAAGGGTCAGGACTCTGAACCAAACTCAAGATGAGCTCCTGGAGCACCCTGGTTCCCACCTCAGGACGAAACTACAGAGAGGAGGGGGCCTCCATCAGGGAGAATCTCTTCCCATTCTCAGGTTTCCAAGGTCTGAATGATAGCCGGCAAGTCTTAACTTTCCAAACTGCTTTCTTCCAACGTGTGTCAGGATTATATTAATCCTTTCAGGCTTTGGATTCCTTTGTCTTCCCCTAGGATGCTTCTCACTCTTCTTTGGGTCAGTTCTTTCTGTCTTTGTACTTGACCTTAGTAGGAACTGTTTTGGGTCCCTGTTATTCTATTTCAGACATTTACATTTCTATTTCAGACACATTTCTTGCTTGTAGCAGGCAAGGTGCACTGTAATATAGTAACACTAGGCAGGACCCAGCCCGCTGAAGGGTGCAGGTGAGGCCATTGCATGCAGGAATCAGTTATGACCTCTGTAAGGACATAAGAGATGTAGGTTTCATCAGGAATTGGCATGGGTTGTTCATGGAGAAGGTTACAGCCTAGATTAGGTTTTCCCCATAAACAAGGGCCACCCTTCTCTCCCTTCCTACCACTTTTTTATCTGGCAGTTTACCCACAGGCACTCAGGAAACATTAATTAATTTTGGTATTAGCCCAGACAAAACATGATGAGGGAGGTAAGGCAGCTCCAGAAATATTACATATCTATTTCCAGAACTTCTTTCTCCTCTTCTTGTCTTCCCTCCACTGTTACAAATGATCCAAACCACCCTCACTTTTCATTAAACTGAATAATTGAGAAATACTCCAAACACAATAATTAGGATTCTAATCTTAGGATTCAAAGACCTCCCCAAGATTCTTCAACTGCATTTAAACATTGGCTATAAGTGGTTTCTTGATTCCAGTGAAAAAAGGGACCTCCGTCCATTGTGTGTGTCCCCTACAGTGGGATCGGTGTCTGCCTAGTCCTGGCTCCCGCATGTGACCCCTCCGTAACAGAATGTCACTTGGATCTATTTCAGAGTTCCCTGAAAAGAAGAGGCAGTCGGGAAATGTACAAAGAAAAGAAAACCTTGAACCAGGTAAGCAGAGGTTTCATTCTAATGTTACAGCTCCTCAAGAGGCAATCACCTCATTTTGAATTTTCTTGAAAAGTGTTAGCATTGCCCTTAAGATATTCAAAGAAACACTACCTGCCCTAAAATTTGGATCCGTTCAAAACCTTTATGGGGTGAAAATTGTCTTCCCAAACCATCAGCTCCTCCCTTTTGTTTCTGGCACCAAGAAGCTGGTGATTTCTTCGAGAAAAAGAACAGGCTGGCTTTGTGTGAACCGTCATCCGGTGTAGTTCAGGGCTCTGGCAGTACTCACAACTGGTAAATATGTTTTGGTTTCAGTCATTCACAGTAGAATAGTACAGCTACTGTGGTGTTGGGTCATTCATAAGGCCTTATTTTGACTGCTGGTTTTTTTAAATGCACAAGCTGAACAGTATCATAAATTGTCCTAATTGAAAGTGAAATGTTCTCGCCAAAAGATGATAAAACCATAGCCCTTTCTATGTACGTGGTATATGTTCTTTAGAACTTTCTCAGCTTTTCTGAACACTTGCTTTACTGGATTTTCTTCTTTTTTTAAAAAAAGATTTGCTGCTAGTATTAGGTGTTGGAGAGAACAAAGGCATTATTGGGTTATCAGCTCCCTGAGCTCGGAGCAGGTAGTAATTCGAGAGATGCAATGAGTCTGGGTAACTAAGAGCTCTGAGACCTTGCTGCTGGGCCTGCCCCTGTGCATTCCACACTTGATTCCCTTTGGTTCTTCCATTCTCCAAATTCACTGGTCCCCAGAGTATGCCTGAAGGAGGGCCAGGCCATGTGAACAGTGGGAATGCCAAAGATTAACTTTCCTCTTCCACCCCAAATCTCTACTCCCCAAATCTCACTTTGGAATCTACTAATCACAGGGAAATTAAAATTTGTCATCATGCTGCTGGGTGCTTTGACCCTGCTGGGCTTTGAGTATGCCTCAAATTCCTGGCTCTTGACCAGGAAAGATCTTTTCCTTAAAAGGGTAACCGCTGCCCTGTTGTGGAATGAGCAGCATGGCATTGCGTTCACCTCTGGGTAAATCAGGCTGAGAACAGCCGCTGCTGCCCCTCCGGAGTGTGTGCCAGGTTCCCCTCAGCCTGCAGTGTCATTGAGAAAGGAGTTTCTGTTCAGCAGAGTGGTGGAACGGAGTGCCTTGGGAACTGCAGGTCTGCGACCAAAACTCAAAGGAAACTGGCGCCCCGGCGCAAGGTAGGAACGCGAGGAGTCAGCGCTTGGTGTGCTGGCTAGACATCTGACTTGCAAGCCAAAGAATATATACCCATCGCCATATATTTTTGTTGCTTGACAAGGCCTTTCCAGCTGATGGTGGTGGTGGGGGGATCCTGTGTGTGCCCTCCTCTCCATGCTGTGCTTGCCTACTCTGCCTGCAGCCGGAGCAATGGGTGGAAAGTTGGACTCAACCTTTTGCTTTCATACTGCATTCCTGAGCTCTCTGATGATCTCTTGAAACCAGAGCTTGATGTCCTTCAGCTTAGGCTTTGCCTAGACCTCTCCCCCGGAGTTTGGCTGAGTTTTAGAAAGTCTGCGTTGCAAGAACCCAGCCTCCCATTGCTTTAGTGGAGGCTGAGATTCCCCATCTTATGAGAGGGAGTGACTTCCCCCACCAGGACGGCTGAGCCCGCTCCCCTGGACTTCCCCTCTCCCACACACTGGCCTACTGCAGCTGCCTCACCAGAGTGAGGCGGTCTGGCCCCTTTGTTAAATGCACACACTCCCTTGGCTTCTTTCAAAAACTGCTTTAGTCTTGGTGGCAGGCCTAGTAGTGCATGGGTGTTGAGTAGAAATGACGGCATGCTTTAATCATACGTTAGAATTCCTGGTGTGTGGATGGTTTCTTGTTTTAAGGAACAAGAAGACTTTCTGGATATTTTATCAATCCTCAGGTAATCTACAAATCGGACACTTATTAGGGTATGTCATAGAATCTTGCTTCTAATTTAACTGACCTGGGTTTCGGTTTAAGGAGATGGAGGAGAATGGTTCTGGTTTATAGTCAGACTTAGGGGCAATGACAGATGGGGGGGACCATGTGAGGTTCAAGGTTTCCAGAAATCAAGGTGATTTGAGGGCTCTTTGAGATTTTCTACCCTAAGCACTTATAATCGAGTGTTTCAGACCCTCGAGGAAGGCCCAGGTTCTCTGTGCCTCTCAGAGATCCTGTCCCTTTTCTCAGTTTCTCAGTTCAGCTTTTGGGGGAAAACGGGAGAGATCACCTGAGACCCCCTGATCTTGGTTTGAGACAAAAGCTTCTTGAACTGTACAGGTAACTGCCCCTCATCCGCCCTGTTCTGGACTGGCCTCCACCATATCAAGGCCTCACCAGTTGCAAGTTTCCATGGAAGTAGGGTCAGGGCATTGGTCACAATAGGAGGGCCTGCCCATCCCTGGGTCTGCCCAGACTTGAGTCTCAGGCTTGAGGTGGGCAAAGGGTGGAGTCCCCTTGTGGCTAGCTGGTGACGTTTTCTTCTGTAAGCTCTGCTGCTGTCCTCAGGCCTGAATGTGAATTTCTCTGCTTCAAGGTGGAGATAGGATCATTTAGGTGATTTAGACAAAGGACAAATACTGGCTGTCAAGTTCATGATGGGGCTAAGTATCCTGCCCTGTCTTCCTGTCTTGGGCTTTTTACTCCCAAACTAATCCGTTCATAATTATTGATAATCTGTCTCCTTTGATATGTACGTTAGCTTATTTATTTATTTATTTTTGTGAGGAAGACCAGCCCTGAGCTAACATCCGTTGCTAATCCTCCTCTTTTTGCTGAGGAACACTGGCCCTGGGCTAACATCCGTGCCCGTCTTCCTCTACTTTATATGGGACGCCGCCACGGCGTGGCTGACGAGCAGTGCATCGGCGGGCGCCTGGGATCCGAACATGCGAACCCCGGGCTGCCAAGCATGGACTAAACCGCTGCGCCACTGGGCGGCCCCTACGTTAGCTTATTTAAAGTCCATTCCTTCATGTGAACAACAGAGACCTCTCTGTATATTTGGATACATAGAATTCTTGCAAATCTATATTTAACGAAAAGGTGAAAGTTCTAAGAAGCTGGGGTCATTTAAAAGTGACATGCCAATTTCTGGTACATAGTAGGTACTCAGTATTTACTGAATGAATGAATGAATCAACAGATGAGTGTGCTTTTCCCTTAGTATTAAGATTAAATACAATATATGTCTTTTACAGGCTGTGTATTCCATTTGTCCATTAAAAAAATATATATATCATTACCTCAGCAGTGGTGATAACCCATTATGTTCAGTGTGAGTGGGGCAGACAGCTGTTATTTGCAGTTAGTCACAGAAGCCCTTTTTATGTCTGCTTAACCAAAACCAAACCAAATCCTTAATGTGATAAGTTCGTAGAGCACGAAGACTATTGCTTCTCCCAGTGACATTTATGTGTTACTCTCCTAATGTGCAAAGAGGAGAAAAAAGCAGAGTTACTGACTCCTTTTCCCAATATTAATTGCGTTTCAGACAAAGCAGAAAGTTAATTTTAGGGTGCTAGAATGTGGAGATTTACCATGTACAAACCACTTTGCTGTATATTATTTCATTTGACCTTCACAACGACCTTGTGAGTGAGTGAGGATCCTGCTTTAGACATAAGGAGACACTTTCACCAGGGCTCTGTGATCAGCCCATGGTGCCAAGGACAGAAGAGGAGAGCTAGGACTCAGGGCAGCATGTTTGACCCCAAGCCCGGCAGCACTGGTTTATCCTCTGCTTGGAGCATGGCAGTGGGAGTGTTGTCTCGCAGAGAGTGCACAGCAGGTGCCAGGGCCTGCTTTCTGTGTGGCGCTGGCTCACAGTTGGCTTTGGGTTTTTCCTGGAGTCTTCCCTGTCACATCACTTTTTTTTCCTTTCGTGGGTTTGTAGTATAGGGAGGGGGGATCTAGGCGGGGTAGAAGGAGGAAAGTTGGGGGGCACCAAGGGATTTCTTTCTACATCTTTCTGCCCAGTGGTGAGTGCAGCAAGAACATTACAGAGAATGAGGCATGTGCTGTAAGTGTGAAGGCTGCATCAACTCTGCTAGACCACTCGAGCACAAACGGTGATCTGAACGGGTTCATTCTCCCCCTGAGGGTTGACTTGTTCCAGAGATTGGTTGGATGACACTCTTTCCCCTGGGCTGATAGGGTGTGACTACCATTGAGCACGTTGTTGAGTTTCTCTGTTTGTTGGAAGCCTTTGCCGAAGTCTTTGTCCCCATGACAGCCTTTTGAAACTTCTGATAGCCAGTCAAAGAGGAATGATTCATGAAACTGGTCATTTTTCCCATTCACTGAATGTGAATAGTGAAACATTTGTGCAAGCCCAAATCAAAGTTCATGTAGCTTCAAAGCATTGAGACCTGTGCTGGGAAGGCAGAGTTGACTTTCCAGTTGGTCCAAAAAGTGCCTTCTTGACCTCAGCCGAACGGTGTGTGTGGGCTTTTAGCACAGAGTCCACTTTGGTGACCCTCCAGAATGCTGTGGTATCCCAGTGAGAACCACTTCTCAGCTTTTGAAACACTTAGTTCCTTGTCTTGGGTTTCTGAGTTTAATTTCCTACTGTGTTGCAGCAACTAAAGGGGGTGGATTGTAACCAAAGGCTCTGAAGTTGCACTTGCATGGCGAGAGGTTGTGAGTAACCAGGTTTAGGTTGGCAGTAACCAGTTCATACTAACCATCAGAACTTGGTACTGACTCTGCACCTTGACTCCCAGAGCACCCTCACACGCATCATCTCGTGTTTTTGTCCTTATGTTGTCCTTGTGATATGTTGGGGATGGGGAGACGGGGGCGGGAGGAGGGGGGAATTGCCGTGTCTCAGGTTCTCAGCCAGTCAGTGGAAAGTTGGGATCTAATTTGGGGTCACCAGGCCTCCCCATCCTGGTCAAACTGTGGGTTGCTGGCCACTTTGGATGAGGGAGGTCTGCACTGGGCAGGAAGTGAGTGGCATCAGGTGGAAGTGGCTGCTGAAGCCTGTCAGCCGGCAGCAGGCTGAGCGAGGGGCTCCGGCGTCTCACGGTTGCTGGTGGTTGGTCAGATTGGGCCGCGTTACTGACTAGCGCTGGCCTCATTTCATTGACTCCTCTTCACTCATCACTCTACGATGGTTTTCATGTGCATGTATTTTCTAAGCTAATTTTTTGGTTTCTTTTGTTTCTGTGGCAAAGCAACAGACTGTAGGCCTTGGTCACATCCCCCTGTGGAGGCCCTGGGCTCCCCTCGGCTTGGTCTTGGCCCCTTCCGTGTGTAACTCAACGCACTGACAGAGATCGATGTTTTGTGTTTGTATGTGTGTTGGGGGCGAGGTGCGAGAGAAATCATCAAAAACAGGAACATTTGGTATTTTCAAATAACCGTTTCTCGGGCTGTTCTTTCCTGGCAGGATGACAGTGCCGATTTGAAGTGCCAGCTTCAGTTTGCCAAAGAGGAAGGCTCCCTGATGCGCAAAAAGATGGCCAAGCTGGGGAGGGAGAAGGACGAGCTGGAACAGGAGTTGCAGAAGTACAAGGCCCTCTATGGCGAGGTGGACAGCCCCCTCCCCACTGGGGAAGCAGGTGGACCACCTAGCACCAGGGAGGCCGAGCTGAAGCTGCGGCTGAAGTTGGTGGAGGAAGAAGCCAGCATCTTGGGCCGGAAGATCGTGGAGCTGGAGGTGGAGAACCGAGGCCTCAAAGCAGAGATGGAGGACCTGCGGGGCCAGTGTGAGCGAGAGGGGCCAGGGCGGGACCACATCCCAAGCATTCCTACCTCACCCTTCGGTGACTCCCTGGAGTCGTCCACGGAGCTCCGCCGGCACCTGCAGTTTGTGGAGGAGGAAGCAGAGCTGCTCCGGAGGTCCATATCTGAGATCGAGGACCACAACCGGCAGCTGACCCACGAGCTGAGCAAGTTCAAGTTTGAGCCGCGGCCGGAGCCAGGGTGGCTGGCGGAGAAGGGCGCGGGCGGTGGGGCCCCTCTGCAGGAAGAGCTGAAGTCTGCCCGGCTGCAGATCAGTGAGCTGAGCGGGAAGGTGCTGAAGCTGCAGTATGAGAACCGGGTGCTGCTGTCCAACGTCCAGCGCCATGACCTGGCCGCCCACCTGGGCCTGCGCGCCCCGAGCCCCCGGGACAGCGACGCTGACAGTGACGCGGGCAAGAAGGAGAGCGACGGGGAGGACGGCCACCCCAGGCGGGAGGGCCCCATTGGCGGCGAGAGTGACTCGGAGGAGACGGTCGAGAAGACGTCGGGCTTCGGCAGCGGGAAGCCGTCGGAGGCGAGCGAGCCGTGCGCGTCAGAGCTGCTGAGGGCCCGGGAGGACTCGGAGAGCCTGGTGCGCATCCGGCACGAGGCCGAGCGGCTGGAGCGCACCGTAGAGCACCTCATCGCCGACACCGACGACTTCGTGGCTGGTGCAGGGCTGCAGGGTGGCCAGGGGGACGGGGACACAGGAGAGGGGGGCAAGAAGGAGCCCCAGCTGCTGGGCATCATCAACATGAGGATGAAGGCTTTCAGGAAGGAGCTCCAGGCCTTCCTGGAGCAGGTGAACCGCATCGGGGACGGCCTGAGGGAGCGCCTGGAAGGCCTGTCCCCCTTGCCCCACCTCACAGAGTCTTCCAGCTTCCTCTCCACCGTGACCTCTGTGTCCCGGGAATCCCCCATTGGGAACCTGGGGAAGGACCTGGTCCCTGACTTGCAGGTAAGGGGGCTCCTGGCTCTGCCTCCCTGCTCCGTTGTGCTCCTCTTCCTTCTCGCTGGCATTGCTGCCCTCCAGCTCGTTCTGCTCACAGCTGCTTGGTTATGATTTCAAGCCTGCATTGTACTAAAGCCTCAAGTGTCAACCAAATCCTTTCTATTGGTTGGGTTCCTTTTTTTGTGTGCTTTTTTTCAGTTCTCTTTTATTTCCTTGCTTCTTTTTCCTTTTTCCTCTCTTATTTTTAACTGCGCCACTGCTCCTGGCTTAGAGGCTGTCCCTCATGACACAAGGTTAATCCCAATGGAAGCGGTAGGGATCGACACAGTCCATCCTGTCTCCTTTTTTGGTGTCTCAAACGACCAGCTTTCCCGATGAAGAAACAAAGAGGAGTTTAAAACAAAGTACAAACTCATTTCACAGTCAGGATAATTAGCAGACTTGCTCGGGAGTGTGTGCATCCCTACTTGGGTTTATTGCCAAAGGGACACAGTACAGTTCTGAAAGGCCCTAGGCAGCCAGGCCCACCCACTCCCCCTGGAAGATGAGCCAGGATGGGGGAGAGGAGTGCGGTTCTAAGAGAAGGATGGTTTTGATGGAAAATCTTGCTGCTGGCTTGCCCGCCGCCCTCCCCGAGCTGAGGCGAGGGTGGAATGGAGTAGCCTTCCGAGGACTGCTTTCCTATGCGTCGCCCTGGGGTTGCATGACCCAGCGGCCACCGTGGATCATGGCTTTTGCTGCTTGACCACAAGCAAGGAAGGAGGAGCCTTGTTTCTGTATCCTTCATGGGTAGTGTGCTTGCGGTTGCGTCTTTAATTCATGCATCCCCATTGCATGTGCCTCATAACCAGTGTTTTGCATTCTTTCCCCCCCTTTCTCTTTTTGCTTTTCAGATCTTTCAGCCCATCATTTTGCTCATCCTCATTTTGGTTCTGTTCTCTTCACTCTCTTATGCCACTGTGTTTAAGTTGGTTTTTCTAGTCATGCTTTTCTTCGTCTGGTAGTTTTTCAGTCGTCTACCTTACCCATTTTTGTTTTCTTTATCCCCCCGCCCCACCCTCACCCCCACCCCCTTGTCCTTTGTTTTTTATTTAAAATAAACAAACAAAACCAAATCCCTCCCATGCATCTAACAGTCCAAACTGAGAGATCAGATGGAGTGGCAGCTCGGGCAGGAGCGAGGGGACGAGCTGGAGCGCCTGCGCCTCCGAGCCACATGGGAGCTGCACCGCCGAGCCGATGGGGACGTGGGGAGCTGCCGGCCGGGAGGCCAGAGCTGCTTCAATCTAGAGGTCAGCAAACTGGCTGGTCCCACTGGCCAAACCCCTTCTCTCCCTCCCGCCCCTCCTTTTGTTGTGTGGCCAGCTGTCTGATGTTTCCTACCTGGATCCAAGGCCCGTAGGGAACGTGGCGAGAGGGTGTGGAACCACGTGGGACTTAACTGGAATCAAAATCCATTGCATGCAGCTGGAACTGGAGGGTCCACACAGGGCAAATGCAGGCGAGCTGCCAACACTGCTGTCAGACAGGCTTCGTTCCATCCGTAGACCTGTTTCTCCAGGGGCGTGAGCACGTGGAAATGGAGCGAGGCGTATGAGACTGATTTGTGAGCATCACGTGGCTTCTTGTCAGACTGTAAGGACAGCAGGGGTGAAAATCACGTGCTGTTTTTGTGGGTCTAGAGGAAACTGTCCTTCCCTGTGTCTCACGTGGCCTGTCGTGCAGGTTCTGGTGGCAGTACTCCAGCTGGTAGAGTGTACTCCTGACCTGGGGGCTCTTCAGCAGTCTCTGTGTCCATAGTAACCACGTGTCAACAGAGCTCGCAGCCACCACAGATACGCTGTTGTATGCAACAGTTGTCGGCTGTCCTGTCAGCAAGAGCTCTCTCATGCAAGTAATTCCACCCAGGACAGGAAGACAGGCATCCCTGAGGAGGGGGTCTTTGGCTCTGGTACTGCTGGTCAAGGCAGTTTATTGCAGGGCTGGATCACCATACTCTACATTAGAAAAGGTCTGGAGGGAGATTCTTAATTTATCCGTCCCAGTGGGCATGTTAGTCCTCAGCTCCAGGCATCCTAGTAGCTCCCAAAGGACAGGGGTGAGGAAGATGGGACTCTCCCACCTGGAAGCAAACAGGAGGATGCCCATAAAATAGTCAAGCGTCTAACTAGGAAATGAAGCGCCCAGAGGCACGCAGAGCAGAGCAACACTTCAGCCTCTGGCTCTTGCAGCTGCTGCCTTTGCTAGGCCGCCGGTCCTGCTGTCAGAGGTAGGCACACAGGGCTGCTGGCTTACCCAGACATGAGATCAAAGATCTCCAGTCTGGGGCTTTTCCTTTGTCCTGTATAGAGCATGTCACATCTCTACCCTTGTTGGTTAGGCACGTAATAACATGAAAACCACCTCCAAAAGCTTAAATTAAAGCAAAAATGGTTTCAGAAACATCCTGTGCAGTCCCACTGTCCTTAGATTACCTGGGCAGAGGCCAGGCTTGCCGGAGAAGGTGGTGTCCAGGTCCGAGCCCCAGAGGGAAGTAACTGTGGACCAGGCAGAGGTGTGACTGGAAGCCTTCTGCATGCTGAGGGCCAAGTGCATGCCATTGCTGCTCCCAGAAAGCAGGCAGAGCCCAGTGTCTGTGTGGGGCTGCCGTAGTGGCCCACGGAGCAGCAGGGAGCCTGGAGCCCTCCCAGTTAGAAGCTTGCATTGCCTGGAATAAGCATTTGTCATTTTAAAAAAAATGTTTTCTGAGCACTATCTTTGGACCTGGAGTTAGACATGTATTACAGTGTATCAACTTTAGTGTGTTTCTCTTTCCAAAATTGCAGTTAACACATTCTGAGGTTTTATACCAGCAGTAAACAAAACCCCACATATTTGGGGCACTCTGATTTTCCCCTCGAACCTAGTGATCTTATAACTCTGGAACTTGCCCAGAAAGCCCCTTTGATAACCCTGGGCCCCACACAGGGCCTTCATCTGAGAATGCTGGTTGCTTGGGCAGTACAAGCTCATAGTTATGGACATTTCAAATGAATTGAATGATCCAACTCCAGGATGGAAACCAGGATGGAAGCCTCACGAAGACATGTTTCCCTGTCTTCATTTCAGCCTGGGACGTCATGCTGGGCTGGAATCAGCCCTCCCGTGGGCATCAGGGCCCCTGGGCTCTAGTCCAGCTGTGCCTATTACTAGCTCTCTTTCTCAGGCAAGTCTCTAGGCCTCTGTTTTTTCATCTGTAAAATGGGAGTAAAAATACTGCCTTGCTGCCTCATATGGTTATATGCGGGTGATTTTCAGAGCCAATGAGCTCTTGACTGAGAAAGTACCCTAAAAAGTGCTAAATGCTTTGTAAATGCCGAGTATGATTGATAATAAAGAGAGGGAACTATGTCTTGCCTGTGAAGACTGCCAGGTGTGAAGGGATGTCACAGCTCCCCTGGTCATGGTACCAATGTTTTTTTTCTGCATGGTTTTATTACTATAAGTATACAGTAAAAAGAAACAAAAACTACACAGAGTAGATCAAATGACAGCACATGTAAGTCCCAGACAGACCAGTCTGCATCCCGTCCTTCAAACCAGGTGTCAGCACCAAAACTGATGGCGGGAGGCCAGGCCTGGTACCAGTTTTCTCTGCCCACTGTGGCCCTGCCTCATGTCTACTGGCTGCTTCCTGGTCCTGTGCCAGAAGCACAACTGTGGCTGAACATGGCGGCACTCTTCTCTTTGAGAGACCGTCTGAAGAGAACTGCCACTCCCTTCCCATCTGCTTTGTCACTCAAAGCGTGTCACACACAACCTCGTTTAGCTAAACTCGGATGGTGTTGCTTAACTCGGGGGCCAGGAAGAGCCTTCCCCTCGCTTGCTGCGTACATGCGTGCATTGCATTGCTTCAGAAACCTGCAGTGATTTTGCAGAGAGAAAAATACTTCGTTGAGTCAAGCCGAAAGTTTTGGGGCAATGAACCTCCTTATATCAGAGGTAGATTAGCAGAATTGGTTGGTGCCATATGGCGATTGAGGATTACCCAACAGTGTAGCTTAGAAGGCAACATCGGATCTTCGGACTGATTCCCTCGTTCTGCAAATGAGCAAAGTGAGGCCTGAGAGCGAGCGGCTTGCTAGTGAGCCCACAGGTTGCTGGTGGTAGAACTGCGTCTAGAACAGTCTCCCCAGCCTGGTTCAGTGCTCTCCCCACCCTCCTGTGTGGAGTGCTGCCCTGTAGCAGCAGGGACTGATCAGCACTGACCCCCACTGGGCCCAGGCACCCCAACAAGGGCTCCATCTCCTTGGAGATGTTTCTGAGCACAGATCACTCAGGGGACTAATTGTGCAGCCAGCTGTCTTGCTGTGGGTGTTTCTTCTTTTAAACACCTGTCTAATTTCCTTTACGTTGATACATTTACTGGGCGAAAAAGCTCACAGTGAGAGTCAGGGTCTGGGGGCATCTTTTCCCAGAAGGGGAAATAGTATGAATCAGGAGTGAAACACCCTTGTTCTGACTTCTCTATGCACTAAGGTGTTTCACAGAAGAGAAGACTCAATTATGTGTGCAGACACATTAGGAAACACGTCCTAGGACCACTTTGATAGCTCCATAGGCTTTCGTTTTATTCAGGTAGATCCTTGTGAAGTCTGGGTCTGGGGAAGATGCTCTGTCCCTGTGGTGGATGTCACCCTGACAGACTGCTTAGTTTGGTCTTTGAATATTACGTTAGATTAAAGAATTGTACAATGGACAGTTCTAGGGAGCAGAACTCTTGAAAGCCTTTTGGTGAAAACGTTCCCGAAGTCGTTGCCAGCAGCTGCTTTCCTGTGAGCTAGAGTGGGAACAATATGCAAAGCTCCTGTAGTCAGTGGGGCAGCTGACCAGAGAAGCCACCCTGCTGAAGCCTCCACGAGGCACAGACACTGCGGAGCACTGCGGTCATTGAGGGAAAGGCAAACCCAACGCTGTCACCTAGAACAAGGCCGAGACTAAAGCCGATGTGCTGCCAGCAGTTCTCTTGACTCCTTCTCACATTGCCCTGGAAATGACTGCTAAGTGTGTGCTTGGCCGGCTCCTGCTATATGCGTGTGAATTTCCTGCAGCTCTGTGCCCTTCGTTCCTCAGGGCAGAGGCTGATAGGACACCTAGTGTCAGCGGCTTAACAGGAGGAATGACTTTGTGAATTTAAGCTGAAGTTTTAAAAAGGGATCAATTTCTAAAGTTCCATTTGTTAAATGTCTTCCATGATTTTCACCTTATAGGTTTTCATATTTAGGGAAAGGAGAAAGAAGATAAGTTCTTATTTTGGAAGAGTTGAGTATTTTGGCCGCGTTAAACTACTACTCATAGTACCAGTAAGCAGAAGTACTAACAAGAAAGAGAAAAAGGGAAATTGTGTTCTTATACTGTAGCATTCCAGGAGATAACGAATCTGTATAGTAGGGGCCTGCCACTCAGAGGTACATACACTAAGCTGAGGAAGGGAGTGGTGTATCCAAGCCCAGCAGTCCTAAAACAGTCACAGGCGGAGAAAGCTAAAGTCAGAACCCACTAACCCCCACTAACCCACTAATGCAACCACACAGAAGTTAAGTGCTCAGAAAACAACGAGCAGACTTCAGAAGGACAGATGTTCCTGTTGGTAACATCTACTGAGATGAACAGGCAAGGATATCACACCAGACACCAGCTTCTTCCCTGCCTTTGCTCCCTGTGGCTCCTGACACATCTGCTGAGATGCCCATTTGTTGGGACAGAGCGGTGTCGAGAATATGTGGTTTGGAATGTGTAAGGCGCCTTAAAAATAGTTCTGAATGAGAAGTAGCCAAGCACGGGCACTGGTCGGATTTCAAATATAAATGAAACCAAGCCTGTGCCCAGAGGATTGAGTTTCTGGGTCAGAAATCTCAAAGAGCTCTCTTCCCCAGCCTCTCCTTTTATCCTTTAATCAGTGAAGCCCACGAAGCACTTGCGATCACTTATGCCTCAGCTGTGAAGTACCAGCTACGATGAAATGGCGTGGGGTTTCATGCCAAGTATGTGTACACATGTGTTGACCTCATATTCTGCTTTTGGAAGAAGCAGTAGCAAAACTGGCTAGAACAAAATGGAACTCACCAGAAAATGAAGTTATGGTGATGGAGGTAGAATAGAGTCCTAACATGTCAGTAGCATTGCTAGGCATTAGAGTGGCTATGAGGAAAAGCATTCCTTTTCTTGTTTCTTGAGATAGTGAAGTTATCTTCCTTAGTGTGGAAAGTAATTTATAAGCCACTTTCTCTGAAGTCATCTAAGACGTGGAATCGGTGTGGGATGCAACCATGTGGGGGAAGCATGGGTGGGCAGTTCAGTTCACTAAGACAGGGAGGGTGGTGTGGTGTCAAGATTCATGCATCTCCACAGCCTCGGAATGAGGTGAGGATGATATTTGTGTAAATAAACTGCTTTCGTAGAGAGACCAAGATGAATTTGTTTGATGTATAATCAGAATCTTAGATAGATGGGCAAAGGGTGGTTTTTAGAATCAAACCTTTGGGCATTTGGTGATGAAGGGGAAGTATTTTTTTCCTGGAGGAAGTCTGTGTTACGTGAAAATTGTCTCCAAGTGTATGTGATCATACATGGTTGTGTGGCCGTAGAATAATTCTGGACTGAAAGTCTGTCACAGCGTGTATGTATTTTGTTTTTTGGAACATTGGACTGATGGCGTCCCCATTAGGAGCAGTTAGTTATTTGTCGGAGTTTTAATATTCCATTAGCAAAAATGGACAATAAAAGAAAGTAAAACATCTAATGGATGAGAAGGATCTAAAAGTTTCTGTTGTCGACCGGTCTCGACAGATGACATGGAACCACTGCAGTCATCAAATGCCCCGAGGAGCAGCCTCGTAGGGCTGCAGGGGGCCTTTTCTGTGACCCTGCAAAGATGTGGCTCAAACGGAGGAACAAATTTTTAATCAAACAATGCTGAAGTATGAGGCTCATATATTCATTTAAAATAAAAATGGCTTATATACATTATTTATTAAGATTAAAACCAAACTAAATTGTTTAGTGTAATATATAGAAACCAAATTAATAGGTCTTTGCTTTTCTTAAAAGGTGAGCTTGATTAGGATGCCGATTTAACAGCTGATAATGTGGAGCTTTGATGTGTTAGTACCAGATGTGTTAAAATGTGGAGGATTTTTACAGTTTAGAGGTATAGAGTCGTGTGTAACTGAAAAGTGAAGCTGGCAGTAGAGCAGCCTGGGTAACGTGACAACTCTCCTGTGCAAAACATAGAAACTGCCAGAAGGGATGCCCCAGGGGCAGGGATCTGGCAGCTTCCTTTGCTGCTGTATCCCCAGTGTAGTGCCTAGCATTGTAGGTGCCCAATTAATACTTGTTGAATAAAATGCTGCATAAAATCTAAAGGGTCCTCTAAGTATATAGCTGAATTCCCAAGAAAGTTAAGAAAATCTTCAAGGATTGGAATTGACTTCAGAATTGAAAGCCAGAGCAGTATCTGTGGCCTTTAGGTAGATGGGTTAGGGGGATAGTTGCCAGAATTGATAACCCACAGCCTTAGGTTTTAATAGCTCCATGGGGACAGGAGACAGGGCCTTAGGCCCAACAGGGGCAGGGGAAAAAAAGGAATCAGGACCCCCAAAGGGCTGCACGTTGTGAAAGGCATAACTGGAGAGAACCTGACTACTGGGAGAGGGAGGCAGCAGGAGAGCTTGTCCACCAGCATGAAGTCTCCCGAGTAACTGTAAGGATAACTGGCGTTACCAGGATCCAGCTTTCAACTGATGCCACCCGTGGCCCCGGAATGCCTGAGGAAAGGGAAGTTTATGTTCTGTTGCTGGCTCTGCAAACACAAAGCCAGGTCACATACGAGATCATAGCTAACTCCCTGTTGAATATGAACTCGCGATGTGAAACTGCAAGCACATGCCAGAAACACACCCCTGAAACAAGAGTCAGCCAATGGCCAACAGCAGGATTCAACTCTAAAACCTTCAGATTCTAGAATGATCAGATAGAGACTACAAAATAAGTGTGTTCCAAACTACGAAAGGCAAGCAAACAGAAGAGATTTAAGTGATTATCGTAAAAGACCACACTTGTTAAAAAACGACAAAATAGTACTTTTAGAAATGAGAAATTAGTCATTAGAGTAAATTCAATGTGTAGAGAAATGCCTCTCTTCAAAGAGAACCCGAAATCCTGCCTGGTAAATAAAAAAAGACTATGATAACAATCTTTAATAACCAGCAAATCAAAGGAGCATTGATGTTCTCAGTAGTTCTTGAGTTTCTTGGAAATAGGATGAGCTTAAATTTCTAGCTTTCAAAAATTGTACCCCAAAGTTGGCGAGTCCATAGTGTCTCTGATTTTCCGTCTCCATCCTTCTTGCCGTAGACTCTCTCTTGGTCATGCCCTGGGCTGAGGGAGGTGAGCTGCTGTTTTATTTTCTGTGTTTCTGTTCTTGGGCATGATTTTCACTCACGACAAGGCAGGTAACATCAGATTAGGAGGAGTAAACAGTATCCTCAGTGAGAAATAACATTAGTTAAAGGTAATCGGAATGAACCAGTAAAATGACACCTACTTTTGTTGCAACAGTCTGCTCTAATTCCCAGCTTTACAAATCCCCTCTCTTCAAGCCGCATAAACAAGTGTGTAAAATGTCATGCTTCCATTTTAATGATGCCTGAGATTTTTAGTGTTTCCATCTCTAAAAAACACATTTTATTTCAATGACATATCTATCATTGCCGTTTGGACAAAAAAGGCATAAAAGGTAGACTTTACCAATAAAAACAGTATAAAAGATTCCTTTACCTATTTTTAACCTAAAATGTAATAAGCAGATCTTTGTGCAGTTCCTCCTCGGCAGTGTATGCAATTGAGATGCCTGAGCCGACGTTTCTGGTAGTTGAAGGAGCCGTACCTCAGTGCTACCTGGAGCTGAGCATCCGGGCTAGGATGGTGGGAAAGAAGAGAGGTGCTCCATTGAGCAGGAAATGTCCTAATAAGAAAGCATGTGAGCAAGTTAACCGTGTGACTTAGAAGGGCACGTATGAACTGGGCAGTGAATCTCAGAGGCTGACCCTGTGTGAGGCGGTCGTGCTCGACTCAGTCCTAATTGCTAGCTCTGACCCAGCGCTTTAAAAAACTGTCTCGAAGCTGGTACGGTATCCAAGACACCTCTGATGTACCCCGGCTCTCTTCTTCAGCCTGGTTTGTGGTTGCTGTGGTGGTGGAAGTTCAGGTGATAGGCCCCACTTACCACCCGTCCCCTTGGTAAGAGAGGAAGGGCAGGTGAGCTGTCCACCCCAGGTAACACAGACCACGGCGCGAGGAGCTCAGGGGTCGCTGTGGAGTCGCTCCACTGCTGCTGTGTCCGTGCTGGCTGTGTCCTCTCTGTGTGTCCCTGGTTTGTGCAGATGTCTGTCCTGCGTCTTCACCTCAGGCAGAGTTCTTGCTTCCACTAAGCCCCTTGCTTTATCCCACCGATCAGCTCAGTGCCCCCTGTTTTACCTGAACAGAGTGTATCGATAGAGGAGCTACAGGGGCAGCTTGCACAGGTAGCCAGACCGCATCAAGAGGAGACAGACATTTACACACAGGATCCATGGTAAATATGTAACATGGATTTCAGCACAACCGTTTCTCTGATGGTAGAGCTCCCAAGAGAGATGACAAGATGTATTTTAAAAGAATGCTGTCTGTTGCTCACAGTCTCCTGGACTCACAGGGCTGGGGGTGTATGGAAAAGTCGTCCCGTCGAGCTGCCCCCCAGATGTCTAATAAAGACAATTGTCTACCTTTCTGCTCCCTCAGATGCTTTTCCGTATTTCCAGGGTGGTCTCAGGAAGTTCTTCCTAATAGCTAATCTAAATTTCTGCAGCCATAACCAGCAAAGTAAGATAAAATAAAGGCCTTCCATGCAACTGGACGTGAAAGTGTGTCCTAACTTTTGTTGTCCTGCGTATTTGAATGTGTGTCAGTGTTAGGTAAATTTTCTGATAGAAACATCAACAACTCACCCTGAACTGTTGTCTTAAAAAAAAAACTGCCGTTAATGGAGCTGTGACGTTATTAGCTCCTAGCTATTTAGAGTAACCTGTTACTGGCTGGTTATCCTTTGTCTGTTAAATCCTTTCCCAGGGTTCCTCGTGGAAGGGATTTGCAGACACAGGCCTGCGGCCTCCCTGAGGGCTGTCCAGTCCCTCCCACCTCAGATCTAATTAAGTCATAAACAAATGTCTGGGCTCAGAATTGCTATTGCTGCTTTTCTCCACTTGTGTTTGTTCTCAAAAAATGCCTGTATCTTCAAAAACAAAAAGTAAAAACCAGTTGATCTTGAATAGGGCTCCGTGGTGTTTTTAAATGCATATCCTGTGCAAAATAAGGTACTCAGTGTACCCGAGAACTTATTTTGGCAAGGAGTGCGTGTTACACATAAGCCCCATGTTGTACGTGGTTGTGCTTATCTGAATAGGTCAAAAACTGAGTAAGGGAAAGGAAAATAATTTCATATTACTTGAAAACTACATTCCTAAGTAGTTTAATTTTCTTTCCTTTTTTTTTTCACTGCACCAAAAATCATTTGAAAAGTGAGTTTGTCCCTGGAGATGCTAATAGAAAAATGGCAGGGTGCCAGATATATCTAGTGCTTGCATTCAGGATAAAGGAGTGTGTTGAGGAAGAGGCTCCCAGACCTCAGTTGGAGGTGGCGAGATGTCATCCAGGCTTGTTCAGAGGGGAGGGGATGGTGTCCCTAACATGCTCCGAGGGCAGAGGACCGACTGAGCCTTGGGAAGGGCTTGGAGTCATGGACCAGAAGGAGGCAGCAAGGGTAGTGGAAGAGTCAGAGCGAGTCAGGAAGGAGCCTTTCCAGGCGGTTGCAGGTGAAAGGACAAGATATCATTCCCCGCTCCTGGGGCCACGCCCCACTGCTAATGCTCTGGCACCTCTGGAGTACCTGCCATGAGCCAGGTGCTCCGCACAGCATCTGGTGTTAGCTTCATTTTGCAGCTGAGGAGGCTGAAGCCCTACCCGAGTCAGATGGTGGCCTAAGATGACACTGCAAGTCGATTGCAAACACTGGATTTCCAGTATGCGAGGCTGCTCCCTTCCCCCCACTCCCTCCTGTGCTTGTGTCCACAGGGGAGAGAGAGTGGGAGAGAAACAGTGGTGGAACTCTGAGGACTGCTGAGATGGTGAATTAAATGCTACTATTTTATGTTATTTCAGTTTGAAGTACAAAAAAGATCTGGCGTTACAGCAGTGGCCATGCAGACATGGGGACATTTCCAGAGCTGCCTCTCGCTCTTTGCTAGCCTTTGGCACATGGGTTGTATTGGTGTCAACCTCAGACAGACATAGTCATATCTGCACAGTTTCTGAACATTAACCTAGAGCTTTAGAAAAAAACAAAACCCACTGCTTTGGTTTTTGGCACAAGAGGGAGTGTTACCGTAGGAGAAAATAGCTGACAATGATAAAGCTGGATTCTAACCCTGTTCATGGTCTGTGGAAAAGAAAGCTGTCATCCCAGAGATCATTTTAGCTACTGCAGATATTATCCTTGTGCCCTTATCTGTAAAACAAGATTTTATTCACACCCTTTTGCTTCGTCATTATTGACACATAATAATTGTTTATTGCTTGGAAGAGTTGCCTATACCTATGTTGGAAGAGCAGGACCTTAAGAGAGAGGTGGAGAACATTTCTTTTTTAGCAATGCTTTTATTCCCTAAGAGTTGCCCGTCTCCGATGGGAGTGTGAAGTCCCAAGCGTGGAAGTGGGTGGTCAGCTCACTTTCCTGTTCACTCGCCACTGTGCACAGTGGAGCACTGCACCTTTGGGAAGAGTTCCTGCTGACCCCAGCGCTCACGGTCCCGCTCTCTGTGGGCCTCTCTGTCAGCTTGGTGTTCTCTTTCTATGGGGGCTGTGGGCACCAGGAAGCCACCGGGAAGGATTTGTAGATTCCCCCTCACCAGTCGCAGTGCGCCTTTGTGTGCGGGCCCACATGCAGAGGGCAGGTGGACTCTGAATTTAAGTCAGCTGTAAGCCATGCACCCGAGAAACGCTTTTCCTGAAGGACTTTAGTAGAGATATGTAAAAACACCACAAGAATCTTGACGATGAAAAGTGGTTATAATACCTTACCTTGAAATGGCACTTGCTTCTTAATCAGAAAACTCATCACGTTTTATAAATAGTAAGCATCTCAAGGCGTTTATTAAACTTTTGGGGGCTTCTGCATTTCATGTCTCATATGCAAAATGATATAGATTGAATGGCAGTTTGCAAAGGCTCTTGGTTTGGTTTGGGTGGCGATTTGGGATACCTGTTTGTCACATTGTCTCTTTTCGTCTGTCCAAGATGGAGGAGGAGCATCTCTATGCTTTGAGGTGGAAAGAACTGGAAATGCACAGCCTGGCTTTGCAAAACACCCTCCATGAGCAGACCTGGAGTGATGAGAGGAATCTGATGCAGCAGGAGCTCCGGTCCTTGAAGCAGAACATTTTCCTTTTCTACATCAAACTCAGGTGGCTGCTGAAACACTGGCGGCGAGGGAAACAGATGGAGGAGGAAGGAGAGGATTTCACTGAGGTACCTCTCCCTGGAGAGTTCATCTTATTTGTGTCGATTTTGTTCTTGACTCCCAGACCCTGCTGTCCCCGTCCCCCTCCGCACAAAGTCATTTTCTATTATTTCAGATTATTTTGTCAAATCCAATCCAGGCAGTGGAAATGCAATGGGTTGTCCAGTTATATATTAGACCAAGAATTCTCTGCTGTCCTTTGACCTTGTTTTGAGAATATACTGGTCTGTAACTCCATTCTGCAGCAAAGTTTTGCTGCCATCCCTTTTGTTGCTGATTTATGAACTCATTAAAGTCATCACCCTGAGGTCCTTTACTGTCTCATTCTACCTTGCTGGTTTGTATAAACCTAGTTCTAAATCTTTCTGTTTTCTTTCCATTTCAGTTTTTGTTCCTAAATGCTAAAGCCTGTTCTGCCCAGTGCAGTTTTATAAAGGTCTCTTCTCAGCTCCAGATGGGTCACCTTTTTTTTTTTTTTTTTATTTTTTTATTGATGTCTTAGTTTATAACACTGTGGGGTTTTAGTTGTACATTTTTGTCCGTCACCTTGTGGATGTAACCCTTCACCCCTTGTGCCCCCCCCACCCCCCTTCCCCTTGGTAACCACCAATCAGATCTCTCTGTCCGTGTGATCACTTATATTCCATATATGAGTGAGTTCATGCAGTGTCTGTCCTTCTCTCTCTGGCTTATTTCACTTAACATAATACCCTCTAGGTCCTTCCATGTTGTTGCAAATCGGACAATTGTGTCTTTTCTTATGGCTGAGTAGTATTCCATTGTATGTATATACCACATCTTCTTTAACCAATCTTCAGTTGAGGGACACTTGGGTTGCTTCCACTTCTTGGCTATAGTGAATAATGCTGCAATGAACATAGGGGTGCATACGCCTCTTGTGATGGTTGATTTCACGTCCATTGGGTAGATGCCCAAGAGTGGGATTGCTGGATCATACGGTATTTCTATTTTTAATTTTTTGAGGACTCTCCATACTGTTTTCCATAGAGGCTGCACCAGTTTGCATTCCCACCAGCAGTGAATGAGGGTCCCCGTTTCTCCACAACCTCTCCAGCATTTGTTGTTATTTGTCTTTGTGATTATAGCCATTCTAACTGGTGTAAGGTGATATCTCAGTGTAGTTTTGATTTGCATTTCCCTGATGATTAGTGATGTTGAACATCTTTTCATGTGTCTATTGGCCATCTGTATCTCTTCCTTGGAAAAATGTCTGTTCATATCCTCTGCCCATTTTTTGATCGGGTTGTTTGTTTTTTTGTTGCTCAGTTGTATGAGATCTTTGTATATTACTGAGATTAATCCCTTGTCAGACAAACGATTTGCGAATATTTTCTCCCAGCTGGTGGGTTGTTTATTCATTTTGATCCTGGTTTCATTTGCCTTGTAGAAGCTCTTTAGTCTGATGAGGTCCCACTTGTTTATTTTTTCTTTTGTTTCCCTTGTCTGGGTAGACATGGAATCTGAAAGGATCCCTTTATGTCCAATCGCAATTAGTGTACTGCCTATATTTTCTTCCAGGAGTTTTATAGTTTCAGGTCTCACTTTCAGGTCTTTGATCCATTTTGAATTGATTTTTGTATATGGCGATAGGAGATGGTCTACTTTCATTCTTTTGCATGTTGCTGTCCAATTTTCCCAGCACCATTTATTGAAGAGACTTCCCTCTCTCCATTGTATGTTCTTTGCTCCTTTGTCGAAGATTAGCTGTCCATAGGTGTGTGGTTTTATTTCTGGGCTTTCAATTCTGTTCCATTGATCTGTGTGTCTATTCTTGTACCAGTACAGATGGGTCACCTTTTTTGCCACCTCTTGTGTATGTTCTCCTTCTTATGCCTCAATACCGAGATTTATAACAGAACCAGAATAGAGTTATTTACTTTCTGATTGATGTTTATGGACTATGTCAGAGTGATCTCTGGCTCTGCAGGCTCCTTCCTGGCCATGCTTTCTGGTGAGTGCAGGGCTGAAGCTACAGTGTTCGGTGTGTTCTGGATGTCCACACCACTGGCCACTTTATCAGCTGCTTAAGGCATTATGAATGCTGGTTTCTTTTTAGCCCCCAAAGACCTTTTGTTTGCTTTTCACTTTAGTGAACAGTATATGTAATCTTAAGTCATCCTATGAATGGGAAGATATGGTGATTCTCTTTCCTCAGGGTGAAGAAAGTTTTCAAAAATTAATTCAACCTGCTTCCAAATATCCATGACATTGAAAACTATCGTTACGTAAAACCTAGAAATAGTTGTAAAGTTTCCTATTGATCAATATTTTGGAGTTCCTCCTCCTCTAAATTATAAAACCATAACTGTAAGCAATAATAATTGATAAATAGTAAAACTCTTATTAAAATAGTTTACAAATAGTAAAATTTCTAATCTTTTCTATTAAGTTGGGCATCCACTCTGATCTTTAAATGGAGAAAGTGGCCAATGAGTGAAATGGCCAATATGAACGTCTTAGGGAAAAGGGCTGAAAAGTGAAGAGTTGATAACCCACAAAGTTGATAATCATTCTTCAACAATAAAAATCAGGCTCCACAGCAAAAGAATTCGGGTGGAGCTGTGATCATCGTCTCTTGCTGTTTTCAGAGT
This sequence comes from Tapirus indicus, assembly GCA_031878705.1. Taxonomy (NCBI): domain Eukaryota; kingdom Metazoa; phylum Chordata; class Mammalia; order Perissodactyla; family Tapiridae; genus Tapirus; species Tapirus indicus. The sequence goes on from CM062917.1 coordinate 59,577,278, forward strand.
GAGCATGCAGAGACCCTCCCCAGGCTTGGTGAGCTTGGAGTCCAGGGCCATCCAGCAGGGGACGGTCCAGACCAAGATGACGATGGTCCAGGCTGCGACTTTGTGATGGGGGAGCATTCTCCACAGTCCCCTGTGCAGATCGGTGACCAAGGATTACGGCTACAGCCTGCAGATGGGGGAGAACACAACAGGCAGGTGGGTGCGAAGTCCCAGCCCCTCGTTGTACCCACCCCTGGTGGAGGAGGTTCCTAATCTATGTCTGTGTCATCTTATTTCACGTATGGTGTTCCGGGGAATGGAACACTCCTCTGGCTGCCTGTGGTGGCCTGATGCTGTATTTTTGCTAGAAATCACATCATTAAGGCTTTCATTGTAATGGCAGCCCATTAGTTCATTACTTTACACATATAAATACAGATCGTAGTAAAATTAGATGAATTATGTCCCCTTAAGGCCAGCAAATGTACCTCAGAAGGAGAAGAAAAAAGTGTTCTACAGAGTGGTCTGTGGCCTTAGGCCCTGCCCATCCTTCCAAGGAGGAGAGTGCAGGGTGCAGCGCTCTCGTCATGGCCGGTACAGGGCTGTTACTGATGTTTAGCTGAATGGGCATCAGCAACATCACTGATGTGGTAACATAATGCATAAGGAGGAAAGAACAAGTATTTTTTAAAAAATACCCATACGTGTATAAAGTGTTTCAGGTTCTCTTTGGGCCCCTTGAAGCATAGTGCACCAATTAAAAATATTTGATTACACTTAAAAAAAAATTAAAGCATGTATAAAGAGAGGTGAGATTTCAGTATATTAGTTATTAGTGTTGCCGAATGCCACATTTATTAATTATTAAGCAGATAGACCCTGCTTAATAAACAAAAGACACTGTTGGTGCCACCCAGAGTTTCTGCACTTTCCTACAAAACGGCAGCTGGGGTGGGTCTGGAGTGTTGAGCTCCTGGGGGGCAACTGGTATTAAAGCTTTCCTGCTCCCACACTTCCTGGTCTGAGTCCCTCCTGACCCCATATGTCTTCTTTGCGGGTTCCACAGGGCAGAGCCTGAGGCCCCAAGCCCCGACCCCTGGCTCTGGGGTGAGGGCAGGTCCGGGTGGACTCGGTGCAGCAGTCACCCGGGCGCGGCTGCAGCCACTCAACCACAAGCATTTTTGAGCACCCCTTCTGCTGTGGCCTCCACAGCTGCAGCTCCTCCCTCAGCCCACAGCCTCAGAGGGTCAGGTGGGAGAGGCTGTCCTCAGAACTTTGGCTCAGATCCAAAGGATGGCATGTCCAACTCAGGTTTCACAGCTAAAGAGCTGTTTTCTATGCACACCCCTCCACCCTTCATTTTTCCTGAATAATATGACTCAAGAAAGAGGTTATATTTTCAAAGGAACTTTTAATCATATGTCAGTGTCCATGGGGAGATTTTAGCTTATGGAATGAGTTTTCCAGCAATGATCTGGTTAGAAAATAAAATGCTACTTTGAAAATAATCCTTTCGAATTTACTAGTTTTATTATTTTTAAAAGCTGTGTTGTCAGTCCATCCTATAAAGTTTCTGTGATTCAACTCGAATAGCATTCCTTGACTGCCACTTGACCATCAACCTGCTGCATTGCAGATCACGTGCTGGGTGTTTCCCACGAGTGCATCCAGATGCTTTGGAAAAGCAAAAAAAATGTAAAACATCTGGTTTTTGAAATAATAGTCATGGAAAATTTTACCCTTGAGGTGGAAAATAATGTAAAGTCACTCATCTGGAACCTCACATTCAGTGTATTTTAATGTCATCTCTCTTTGCCTCCTCCTTCCAACACTAATTTTGTAGCTATACCTCTTGAAAATGGAGACAGACCTGTGAGTTTCCACTTTGTACAGTGTGCGGTAGAGGCGTGTGGATGGGCTAATAGGGTTGGGCCCAGACAGGCAGAGTCAGGTCTGCCTTTAATGGACCCATGTGTCCATAGTAGTTAAGTGCACAATGCCATCCGTCCGAGGACAGAAGATTAATGAGCTCTACTGTAAGTGACAGCTGGTTTCCTGGGAGTGAGCGTTTTCACTTGGAAGGTTTGCCTGCCCTTGAGTGGCGTGGGTATCAGCTAGGCAGCCTGGATGTAAGAGCAAGAACACGTGTCCTTCAGAGCTGCCCTCTGGAGCCACACCCTTTTCAGAAACTCTGAGAACCTCTGAAGGTGATAAGCACAATGGGAAATGTGGCCTAACTTCTTTCCCAAGGATGAATTCATGAGTAACAAAATTTCCCAGGCTTTGGTCCTTGCTTTGTGTCATATTGAACATTCTCACAGTTGAACACAGTAAATGGCAACATTTATCATGTCCAAAGAGGTTAAAAAAAAAAAAGAAACACACGTGTATTGAGTCAACCTTGGAAATAGTTCATAAGAAATCATCAGGTTGGAAAAGGTTTGGTTCTGCAAATCTTCCCTGCTGACTGATCTTTAGTCACATGATCTAGAGGCAGCGACCTGATTGTCCTTGAGAACAGTAGGCACTTTCAGTTTGCCCGGCCTTCTAGAATAGCAGAGGCTGGAATTATGCAAGAACATGTTGTATAATTCTCATTGAGCTCCTTGGCGCTTGCCATGTTGTTAAACTTTGAACAGATTCCTAAGGTTGTGTATGCATTTTATACTTAGTAATTCCTGAAATCAAATTTTTTAACACAAGGTGATTAATAGTGTCAGAATTATGATCCTGTGATTCCAACAGCTAATCTTCCCAGAGTTGAATTAATTTACTAAAAGAGAAGTTACTTATTTATTTTTTGCTGAGGAAGATTCACCCTGAGCTAACATCTGTTGCCAGTCTTCCTCTACTTTATATGTAGGTCACTGCCACAGCATGGCCGCTGACAAATGGTGTAGGTCCGCGCCTGGAAACCAAACCCAGGCCACCAAAGCGGAGAGCACCAAACTTAACCACTAGACCATGGGGCTGGCCCCGAGAAGTTATTTTTTCATTCAGGATGTGACATAATACTCTTTATTAAAGCATCTAAGTGTAAATATAAAGGACCTAATTGAAAATCCAGAGCAGGATCTAATGAAGTTATGTTTTACATTAGTCTTCAAGTCTTCAATTGCTACTGGTCACTGAAGAGTCCTGCTCAGGATCCAGCCTTAGGGACCAAGTAGACTCTGCTCCTCTGGACCTTTATTACTGATCTAGGACTCATCTGAAGCTTGGGGCCTTTAGGGGCTGCTCTAAGTAAAAGTCAGCCTTTCCCCATGGACAAAGTGCTCTTGGCTCCCTGGGCCTTCTGGACTTAGACTCACCTGGGTGCCCAGAAGCCCACTTTCTGGCTGTCCCACCTTTCTACTTTGCCCAAGATGCAGAAACTTCTGGAAAGGGCACCTCTGCCAGATGAGGCCTGCATGTCAGAACTGAGATCTGCCCTGACTATTTTTTTTCTAAATAAGAAAGCTCCCTTGAGCCTAAATAGCTTTTATGTTTCAATTTTGTATGTTGTACTGTGGTTTATTCTTCAGACTATGCAACTTTATCACATCACCTAGGAGACATGCAGCTCTACATAAAGAACCGGACTAGAGGTTATGGTTAGGAAACGTGTTACTTTTGCTGCGTATTTTTGTTTGATTCTGTTACTGTGAAATAGCATGTGCAGGAGGTGAAAATTCACAAGTAGTTAAGGAAAGGACGTGCTCCGCCCCAGTCTCACCTCTCTCTCTGAGTTAACCATGGTCGGCAGTTGGCAACATACCTTCAAAAGTGTGGGACAAGCTCTAAACCTCGCTAGTAAGTGGTTTCTTTCCATCTGGCCACTTGATTTACATAGACCTCGCCTGGGTTCTTTGAAGCCTTTGGCTGATAACTCTGGGTTTATAACATATCAAACATATGCCCATTACTTCTTTCATACACCCACATTTATTCTTGGGAAGGTGTCATTGAAAATTATGGTGACCTGCAGGCACAGAGCCCTCATGGCCCGGGTCATCTGGCATATTCTCAGCCAGAGGACAAATGATTTCTGTACATAAATGAATCTATTATCTCTGTAAACTTCTATCATAGATTATATTTTCATGGCCAGTCTTCCATGGCTCACTGTGTTTTATCTGTGGGGGGATAATGGTTTTAGAAAAGAATCTTAAAATTAATCTGAATGTAACAATGAAGGTAAGAATGACAAATGGTTTATTTATTAAAATGTTGCTGGATGTGCAAATGTATCCTTTCTGGCTGATCTCACAGTAAAGGACTTGTCTTGGGACTCCTGCTGTGGAGGAGTTACTGTTATTGAACACTGCATGAGCCCACCTCTTTAAATGTATCAAATAGGAACTGTGCATGCGTGTGTTGGGGATGAAGGCAGCTACCACAGCATTCTGACACTCCCTGGCTATGTCTAGTAGCCTAACCGAATAGGATGTGGAGGCCATCACCTCTACTTTGTGACTGGCTTTTTATAGGTCAGCCCATAGCAGCAGGTCAATATCTCTGTTTCAAATTGAGATTAAACCCATCTCCAAAGTCAGTGGCTCTGATGTAAGCAAAGTCATTGATGGTAGTTGAGCTCTTTCACAGAGTTCTGATTCACGTGTCTTAGAAATCTTCTTAGGCAAGAATGATTTTATAAAATAGCTGGTATTGCATCACAAATATCTGGGTATGTTACCTTTTCCATAAGCTTGCTCTTCATTTTCTAGTAATAATATTTATTATATATTTGGATAGCAGTCCTATTGGCTGAAGCCCAACCTTGAACCTGTTTATAAAGTTTAATACTTCATAGCTCCATCAAGTTCCCAATCCCAATTTTGGGATTATTTTAAGGCTTACCCAAGAGAGATGAGTTTGGAAGGGATGAAATACCCTTAGACTGAGGGGAAGGAAATGGAGGAGCCATTTTATCCTGCTTCTTTGGGAGAAAACCAGCTGATTTTGAAGAGATGGAAAAGTTGTTTTTAATTAGAGTTGACCTATACTTAACAAATTATGTATAAGCTAACAGGTTACATAGATGGGCTACTGGCACAAAAGGTTCAGAAAGCTCTGTATTGAGGAAGACTTTCACCTGAAGACCTCTAAATGGACCAGATTCTTGATTCCATTCTTGATTTGGGTCATCTTTTTACCCAAAACATAGTGCAGGGGGCACACCTGGGAGAAAAAGTGAGAGAAGTGACTTTCAGGCATTCTTCCTGGATGGCTGACTGTTAATTTCCCTTGATGTGGGGGATGGAATTGTTTCGCAGAGATTAGATGGCTTCTCTAAGGCAAAGTTTCAGTAAAGGCCTGGGCAGGGTATCATGTGAGAATTCAGATATCCCGGCTCGGTTTGTCTGGCTTTGGACAGACCTGGCTTGTGATTCAGGCTGTGCACTTCCTAGCAGTGAGACCTCAGCCGCTCCTCACTGTAGTTCCTCGTCTGTAACACTGGGAACGTGACAGTACACACCCAGGACTGATGTGAAATGCAAGTAAGGTCATGTAGGTGAATGACTTAGCATACCCCCTGGCCCATTGGAAACAATTAATATTACGGTTTTTTGTATGTGAAAAAGTTGTTTAAAAGAATCATGCCCATCTCGTGCTCAGTCTAGGTCTTCAGGAGTTTTTACTCCGACATGGATTCTTGCTGGTGTGCTCCAGTGGCGGAGTGCTAGTCTGGCTGCTTGCCGCTCCACGCTGCCCCTGGGTGATTATAGTAACAAGTCCCAGTAGCATTGATTCTCTAGGTTCTCCTGCTCCCTTTGGTCACCTTCACCCCAAAGCGATTTTTGAGCTCATTCCGTGATGATTAATATTATACTGGTATAAAAGGACATTATCTTGATTACTCTGACCCAAATGTGCATGAAAACATTAAGGCTTAAATTTATTTAATCTGATATCTGCTAATGCCCCCAAATACTTACTTCCAGAGGAACCAAATTTTCAATCTGCAAAAGGACTGTCACATGAACCCCTGCTTTCGAGGAGCACAAAGTTCTGGTCCTAATGTTACCAGAGCTGTTTGATGTATAGGGCTAAGAACCCCAGAGGCTGCTCACATTCACGACTCGGGGTTCATAGCTAGTTACTGATTACATACAAGAATTGATTATATGGTTTTCTACCTTGTCTTCAGTGAAAATAAGATGACTACTCCAAAGACTGGGTCAAAATTGTTACCATTATTTTATGCTTAAAATCCTGTAACTCAAAAAGTAGTGATTTTTAAAATTTAAAATCCAAAGATGAAATACCAAGTAAATCTACCATAAAATATACATAATTTTTCAGCAAATTCTATACTTCTGAAGATGTGTGTTTCCAGAAAGGTTATTGCAATACCTGTTCTCACTCACCTGCACTTATATGTTTTGAATACTTTTGGTATAGAGTTGAAAGAAACTGTTTTGCACAGTTTCACACACTTCATGAGTATCTCCTTGAGTATAGTGGTTATTTACATTCAGATGGTTGGAAAGAATGTGGAATTTCTAGAAGATTCTGTATCTGCTGAGTTTTGCAAATGTTAACTGAATCAATCGTACACTTAATGCCTTTTGTCTCAGAGTTATTAAAGTAAAAATTGGTGTTCAAGCTGAGAAAAATCAAGCAGCAATAAATGCTAATAAATAGGCCTTTTACTCGATTGAAAGTCTACTGTATCTAATATTATAACTCTTCAGATAAATTATGTGGAAAAACTATGGCATTTTCAGTAATAAATCTGCTTATGTTAAGGAGTTTCTTTTTTCTTTTTCAATTTAACTATATTTAAATCAAAACATGTATCCAAAATATCTTAAATTCTTCCCGAGCGTGGTTCAGCAGTTTTGTGTATGTACGTGTGTGTTTAGTGGATTCACTGGATGGTTTGAGAAGCACCACTGACTCCACAGATGGAGGAGAGGAGGCTGATGTGAGTGTGGAGCCCAGGCTGGGGAGCCAGAGAGCGCTCCTGGCTGCCGCTGGCGTGAGAGCTTGACCAAGTAGGGGGCCCCATCTGACAATCTGCATCCAGTAGGACTGAGAGAGCTTTTATTCCTCCTGCCTGGAGGTCTCCTGCATGGAGACCCTCTGGCTCTCTCCCACCAACTGTGTGGCTTCCCCTTGCTCGGGGCACCGTGCAGTGGCACCTTGGAAACAGCCCAGCACCACCTTGATTGCCAGGCTCCTTCCTCTTCTGACCTAAAGAGTACCTTACCTGAGGGGGCAGAGCTGACTCCCATGTTCCCACAGGTGGTGGAAAACCAGCAGCTGTTCGGCGCACTCAAGACCTTACTGGAGGACTTGCGCCTGGAGCTGCGGGAGGACGAGCATGCCCGGCTGCGGCTGCAGCAGCAGTATGCCAGCGACAAGGCTGCCTGGGACGTGGAGTGGGCCATGCTCAAGTGCCGCCTGGAGCAGGTACCTGCCCGCCAGGTCCCTCCCTGCTACCCGCGGGGTCTCTGTGGTCCAGGACAGGTAGGGAGGAGATGCGGTTACTCAGATCCGCAGGAACCCTCATCCAAGACCAAGGGCTTTGAAGAGAAAGCAAGAGTAGCTGCCTGCCATCTCTTCCTGAAGTTTCCGACTTTCCCCAGGAGCTTTCTTTTCCTTCATATTCCCTCTCCCAAGTGTGAAGTGCATCCCCGCCGAGCAGCATTTTACAGTATCATGTATTTCCCATTCTGCATGTAACAAGGTTGTGTTTAGCCCCATCGAAGTGTGGCTGGATGAAGTGGTGATCAGTGTGTGCTGACACAATTCAAACAGGAGCAGAGAAAAAGCAGGCTGTGGTTTAGTTATCTCTGAGAAAGGTAAACGCATGCTTTCCTTGAGATTTCTTAAAACACTGGAAAGGGCTTGTAGACCTTTCACCACATGCCCTAGAAGTCTGATCAGTTTCGGTGTCCTTTTTACTCTGAAAGAAAGGGAGGTGCAGGAGAAGGGGCTGGTCTCAGGTCACAGTCGTTAGTGCCCCAGTGGAGAGGACATCGGGCTCCTGCCTCCACCCTCCCAACAGAGTGGAGCCTCCTTGGAGGTTTTAGACCGCGGCCATGGCTGTTAAGATCAGACAACCAGAAACGTTCTTTTCTGAGTGTTGATTCCCTGGAAAGCCTTAAAAGCAGTGTCACTTCCTGCACCGGTCTGCTTGCTCAGGTCGTTTCTCCAGGTTCTCCCCGCCCCTTGATTGTGATGAGGGAGGAGAGATCTGTGCATCTTTGATAATCTATTTTCTATTTTGATAGAAATATTTTGATTATCTATTTGATAATCTATTTGCCTATTTTAAGGCAAACCATAAAATAATTAAAATTTTATATGAATTGGCTCAGTCATGAACCAAAAAAACTGCCCAGAAAGGAGACATCTTCCAAATGGGCTTGATAAAAGATGAAAGGGCCTGTCATGCCAAAGAAAACAGCTCCCCTGGTACCCACAAGTTCACTTGCATTGCAGCCTGGCCCAAGGGAGTAGTGGTGTCAGGCTCACAGCCCTGGGTAGAGCTGAGACACAGCCTTCTCTGCAGAGGAATAAGCAAAGCATAGCCAGACCAGAGCACCAGGCCGGGCCCGTCAATGATGAAGCCTCTGAGCCAGTATGAATCCCGCCAACTGCCTGGTAGGAGGGTCCTACTAGCTGCTCTGTTTGTCTTTGGGCAATAGTCTGAAGAGTCAGCCGGGGAGGAGGAATGAGTAAGGACACTCTGAGCTGCCTTCAAGCCTACTTAAAAATATGTTTATGGGGGAGAAAGCTAAATATTTTCAAAGATGTAAGTGTAGCTAAAGAAAGGAGGCATAATCTTTGATGCGAGCCAGTTTCAAAACATTTTGTCTCTGTTTTAGAGGAACCTGGTGTCCACCCACACATTTGCTACAAATAAAGCCTCAGGGAGTCACTAAGTGCCGAGAAATAAAGCTAGGACTTCAGGCCTAGAAGCCAGGTGGTAATAGGTAAAGATTCATCTTTTGCCCTAATCGTTTAGAAAGTTTCTTAAACATTTGCAGCCCAGTAAGCAAGGAATGTGGGCTGATGCTAGTCCATTTATAATAGTCCCATCTTTACCCTCTTCTTAAATGCAAAACAGTTGAATTCCAACAAAAGTTAAGTATTTTCTCTCATTGGAGGCCATGTTGTAGCAGTTCCCAAATCTATGATACCTTTAATCGACTCCTAAATCAGACCTTGCTCTAAATGCCAAGGATCCAGCAACAAATAAGAGATTTCTTGAAGGGGCTCTCAGTGGGAGACCCAGAGAAGGGTTATCATTTCTCATCCTGTGTTCAGTGCCCCACCAGGCCTGTACACAGTGCTGTCGGGAATGGGGGTGTGCAGGGCACACACCTGGGCTTCAGGCCTCGGGGCATGTTTTTGTGAAAGTCCTGCCTAGAATGAATCTCAGAGGATGGCTGGGAATGGGGACATGGAGAAGGAGAGAAGGGTGTTTCAGACAGAAAAGGAACCAAGAAGAAAGGAGCAGGACACAGCTGAGGAGCTGCACCTAGTCAGGGATGAGGGAAAAGAAGAATGTTAAAGAATTGAAATGTTAATCCTGATTTTATCATGGAAGTAAAGCATTTTGATTTGCATTTTAAAAAGGTGCTTTTGGCTTCAAGGTAGAGAATGGAATAGTAACTATTAGAATTCAGTGGATGAACATAGGTCCCTGGGTGGAATTCAGGGACCTGCTGAACTGGACAGAATAGGAAAAAGATACATCTTCGTGTTCTCTAACCTTTCATTAAAGTTTATCACGGTCTCTAACCGTGGTATTCTCCTGATTCTGTCCTCTGTGCCATTGTCATCACACAGTTTACTTTACATTTCTGTGAACATACAATCATAGCAACTATTTTTTGCTTTAGACACTTGGTGATATTTTAAAGCAATTAAAAAGAGAAAAGTGAGTTTTATATCTGCATCTATTTATGCCGTTTCCAATGTTCTTCATTTTTGGTGTAGAGCAAAGTGTCTTTTGGTATCATATTCCTTTGGCCTAAGAACTTTCTGTGTTATTTCCTGAAATGCAGGTCTGCTGGCAACGGTTTTATTCAATTTTCATTTGTTGAGAAAGTATTTTTCCTTCATTTTTGAAAGTTATTGTTGCTGAGTATTGAATTCTATTGAGGTTGATTTTTTTCCATTCAGCCCTTTAAAGATGTCACTCCATTGTCCACTACTTGTGTGGTTTCTGAGGAGAAGTCTGCTGTCACTTTCCTCTGTGTGCCTCTGTGCCTAATGTGTCTTTTTTCTCTGTTTGCCTCAGAGATTGTCTCTTCTGTTTTCAGCAGTTTGAATATATGTCTAGATGGGAGGTTTTTTTGCTTGTTTGCTTGTTTTTGGTTTTTAACCTCCTGAATATTTGACAAATATTGACTGTAGACGTTTAGGTTCCATCACTGCCCCATCACTAGGTTCCATATGGGGGCTCAGGATATAGGGACAGACATGTGCCTGCCCTCAAGGAGCTCCCCAGAAGGGTGGCGAGAGGTGGAGGTGACTCAGAGTAAGGAAGTGGAGCTGAGAAGCAGGCTAGGGGCAGTTAACATTCCATGTGACTCTGTGTCAGATGTGCGTCATTAGGACTTTAAAAATCGAAAGTGTTTTTCCCATGGGATTGGTCAAATCTTGGTTTAAACATGTTTCTGGGGATAGTATGTAAGTGTGCCGAGATTTTCTTCATCTACTAATGCAAGACTTCTCGGGAACTGAGTTCTAAGTCTCTTTTCCTGACAGCTGGAAGAGAAGACTGAGAAGAACCTGGGAGAAGCAGGCACCTCTGCTGACAGCAAGGGGGCACTCAAGAAGGAGAGGGAGACACACCAGAAGCTGCTTGCTGACAGCCACGGCCTGGTCATGGACCTGCGCTGGCAGATGCGCCACAGCGAGAAGAACTGGAACCGGGAGAAGGTGGAGCTTCTCGGCCGCCTAGACAGAGGCCGGCAGGAGTGGGACCAACAGAAGAAGGAACTGCTGTGGAGAATAGAGCAGGTGAGGAAGCCCCCAGACCCAGGCAGGAAATTAACCTGGGAGTCAGAGTGCTTGCAGGAAAAAATAAGGCTGCTCACGGGTCCTTGCTGCATCGGGATGTTTCACAGGCTTCGAGGAAGAGGAAGAGATACTGGGATTTCTAGTATTGGACGCCTACACTCAGCCCTTCCATTACGCAGATCTTTCCATTGCAAAATTTGTAGGTGAACTTCCCTGTGTGTGTATACGTGTGGTGTGTGTATGGTCAGGGGTGGGAGGGTAACTTTTTAAAGGAATTCAAAGACTAAACTTGAAATATTAAGTTATTTCAAGTCTTATAAAGTGATTTCTGCCAAAAAGCAAACTAACTTTTTAAGTTTGCCGCTAAAGATGTGGTCACAGTGACTACTGCAGCTTGAATGGAATTGTTGTCCATTAGTTAAAAACATTGCTGAATTAGGTTGGAAGTCAGGCTGTCGGCACCTGCTGTGGATATTGCTGAGCTGTAATCAGATGGGACCCTGGTCAGGGGAGGTGGCTGGGAGCTCCCTGTCTTCAGCCAAACAAACAATTCGAGAACTCGAATGAATTCAGGGGGCGAGGGGGAGTTGTTTTTCTACCGCCCAGATAATCATTCTCTACTTGGGACAGTCTGCATAGTTGGTCATGCCTGAGTGAAAATTAAATTTTCACATTAAATTGATGAAGGTTTGGAATTCCTCCCTGGCCGGATTTTTACGTAGCATATGTTTTATTTATTTCAGCCTGTCACACTTAAAAATTCATGAGGCCTCAAGGAGATGTATTTAATCAATAAGAAACTGAGTTCAGCAAAAAATAAGCTCATTGCTCTGTTATAAATACCCATACTGCCTAGATTTATGTGGGAGCCTTTTGAACAATGTGCTCTATTAGCCCCAGCCAGGGTACCTGTGTTATGCAGTGGTAGTACGTAGGTTAGTTTCTGCATACAGCTGGAGACTGAGGGAGGAGCATGAACTAAAGGAGACCAGCAGCCTGTGGCTCAGCAGCCACTGAGAAGGAGAGAGTGCCCTGTGGATGGAAAGGCACTGAAGTTCTTCCTAGGTTTGATTGGTCACACGACGGAGTCACCGTGTTGGTATTTGATGTGGCCCATTTCAAAATTCCTCAAATTCTATTAAAGGAAACTTCGCCACTTCGCATTTGGTCTGGAAATGCAGCCCTCGAAAACAGTCTTGTGTGTTAAGTCCCCTGTGGCCTGTGCACTAGCAAATGGATCGGCTCTCAGGTGGGACTTGTTGGAGCACAAGTAACGTGTATTCTTACAAAACGCTCAACGTTTATCATGTCTGAGTTGAGTTAACCACAGTAACTCTAGACCCTTGGCCACCAGGGACGTTCCCTCTTGGCCTTCCCTGCAGGATCACTCACTTTGTCTGTCCCTCCCATACCCGAGCATGGCCATTGTGACCCTGCCATGGCTCTGCTAGGGTCCCCTCTGCCTGTCAGCTGTGGGCTTATTGGTCTTGTCATGGCTTCATTTTGGAAGTCACACCGTGGACATGAGTTAAACAAGTCTTTTAGGGTTTTATTTTATGTTGGGGAATGAGAAAATTCTAGTAAAGGAAAAATTAGTCAGACATCTGATGTTACTCAGCTTTCAAAGAGTTTGACCTAGGCATTGACAGTCAGCTCATTTTAAGACTCTATTTTGGAAGGATAAGAGTGGGCAGGAGCTGAGCGCCATTTCCAAACTGTCAATACTGCAGCAGTTCACCGAGCTGACAGCCTCAGGACTTCAGTCCTCAGGGTTAACATCTCTAAGCATAATGGATTCGAGACCCGTGGGTTCCGGGTATTCATCTGTTCCTGAAATCTGTGCGGTGGATCCCACAGGCTTTGTACAATGACTTCACTGCTGTTTTTAGAAGAGGATTTGTTGCCAGTGAATGATGCTTCAGATATGCAATTGTGGCTTTCAAAAATAAAGCTGGCCTTCCCCCCTGAATATTTGACATTTTAAAAGAAGATTTTTATAAATCTTGGTGCCCAGTACTGAAAATTAGGTAAAGCAGTTATAGGCATTCTCTGTAAAAGAGGAAATAGGCTGAAGTGTGTATGTGTGTGTATAGATGGTGTTTGTTTCTCAATTATCGGGTTGCTCATTTGCTGAAGTTCTAGCTACACATCTCGTAAATAAACAAGAAATATAAGTGAACCTTCTTCACAGTGTACGCTATAGATATTTGACTACTTGGTGAGCCATATAACCTTGACTGTGATAACCTCATACAGATGGTGAAAGAAGTAACACTAAATCCATTTTCCACTTTCAGAACACATGCTTCATACTTGTCTGGTGTCATTAAATTCCTATATAATTTCTATGCCACATGAGGCATTTTAAATGATGAATGAGTGGGAGTATGGTTAAGGTCAGATAACACATGTCATCTATTTTATCAGCATCTCTTGTCTCAATCCAGATTTGATCGGGTGGTAAACTTTTATGGAGTCACAGTCCATTTCTCCTTAGAACTCTTTAGTTCCCAGTTAACATTCAGACGATGTAGGACTTGCCGCTGTACGGGAAAGCTTGCCTGTCATTCCATTCTCCTTTCAGTGACTTCCTTAAATCAGTTGCCTTTGCAACGTGAAAGGCTATTCTTTTAAAACCTGTTCACAAAGTGACCTTTTTTCTTTTGACCAATCCAGGTAAGGTGACACTCTTGAGGGTTTATTGTTTCCTGTATTATTTGAAATGCAAATCTTTTAAATTTTGTATTTGCATTAAAAGTTGTTCTACTGCAAGATTCTAAGTACAGCAGGTGCTGATGCCTGGTTTGAAATGACTGTCCTAGGAAACCCTATCCTTTAAGGCCCCATTATTCTGTTACGACACTCCAGAGGCATCTTAGCAGCAGTTACCTCCAGCTAAAACCATTCCAGCTCATTTTTAGGAAACCGAACAGTTACCAGCTTTAGTGCACGTTGCTCCTGGCTGCCTGGGTTTATTTTTGAAATCCCTCTTTACTGAGTTAGAACGCGCTTGTTCACAGCTCCCTCTTAGTCACTCGTTCCCCCCTTCATGCATACCCTTAGTCCTTAGTGCACATTTACAGCTTCAGATGTGATTCTTGCATTTTAATTCCTTGCCCAAAATAGCTTGGAGATGATCATGTGTTGAAACTAAATTGCACTCACGTGCGTTAGAGGAACCTAATAAAAAGCTTTCCTTTTTATTTTTCTAAAGAAAGCATTGAGCGTCTTTTAGAGAACTGTGAAGAACTGTGTCATCTGGGAGGGGGGTGTAGAGAGCAGAGGGGGCTGAGCGTTGTCCCTGATTCAGCTGTGATCCTGCCTCAGACTCTGACATTTAAGCTCTGGCTGCTTGAATCTCCATCTTTCTCATAAAATGAAGATCATAGGCTGAGACTTTTGTTCCACCACCTCAGAAATTACTAAAAATGAGTAGAAGTCCTTTGTCCCCATTATTTCACGTGGGTTTCTTCCTGATGATACAGAGGCCACAGTTATATCCAACTCATGGATGGGGGCTTTAATTAGGACACAAAGGTGTCGTTTGTGAAAGATGCTTTGTTAAAAAATAAATTAATATGCTTCCAAGAGAGTTTTGGAACTTCCTGGCATCATCTTAACACTTGAGGACTGAAAATCTTTCTTTTGCCACCCCTTCAGGTCAAATCCAATGTCACTTTAGTCATTCAGATAGTTTACTTATTCAGAAGAGCAGCCAGCAGGGTAGAGTGTGTTAGCATGTCGTCCAATAAAGACCCCATTAAAGGTTTGTAGGTGGAACTGCACTCAGCTCTCAACTGTGCTTTCTGTGCATGTTTCCATGGAGAGCAGTCTATTAGGGCTGCTCTGAGGGGCGAGAACATCTGCCCTGCATGCTGTTTCCCCGCCTGTCCCTGTAGGTTCACATGGGGTCCCTTCCTGAAGGGCCTCCACTTGGTCTAGTTCTAGTGCTATAAGTAGGCAGGGCACTTACCTGTGCGCCTAGGCCTGAGGGAAATCAGGAGTGGTCTCACTGACAAGCAGGGAGCTCTGCAGTGGGCTGGCCCCTGCTGGGCTGACCTTGCCTGGGCCCTGGTCCTCCCCTCAACCTGGGAGGGAGGGAGTGTGCTTTCCCCATTTTACAGATGAGCAAACTGAGCTGAGAAGAGTGGGGGACTTTACACCTGTGAGCAAACCAGCAAGCCGCGAAGCGGTGGCTCTGACTCAGGTCTTCCTCGCTCCACATGGTCCTATGTTTCCCCCACTACTGCGTCTTGAGTTTAACAAGTCAGGGGAAAGGAGTGACTCTGAAGGATGTGGTTTATGTTTTTTTTTTTCCAGTTGTACCAGGTCTTTAATTACCTTTATAGCTGAGATTTAATCCTTTCTAGCAAAGTATAAGCTGTTTTTGACACCCAGTGGTTATAACCCAGTTTGGTCACTGGGATTATGTGTAGGACCCATTCCAAAAGATTTGGAAATAATACGCTGTTACTATTAGAAAACTCTGCTAATTAGGAAAATCAAATTCACACTCAGAAGTTTGCTATCACGGATGGTTTTCTGTTGAGTGTGCCTTAAGTTCTAAAGGTAATTACAAAAGAGAGTTCTAAATATGTCATTTAACAATGTATTTTTTAAATTGACATTGATAATTAACAGATTTTAAAAAAAATGTATAATTTCCTGTGAGCATGGTACTCAAAGTTATTATGTACAATAATACATATATTCTCATCAGAAGGAGTTGGCTTGGGTGTGGTTTATGCAGATTTTCCAGTCCAGATAAAATTGTTACTATTTTTTAAGCATTTGTAATGTTGTGTTACATTTTGAAATTGAGGTCAGACTTTTTTAAGAACATTTACTTCTCACAGTCTTTCAGATGAACCCATATGTAATTCTAAATTGTGGAGAAACCATGGTCTTAGGGAGAACAACAGACAGAAAAGTGAGGCTAATTATTCTCATATTTAAAACCCTCAAGTTGCAGAAAGAAAACAGTCCCCGGAGAAGCGCCAGTTTCCTCTGTGATCAGAAAGAAGGCAACATCCACCCCTTTGCCCACGCTGGAAGCCCCCGCGGGCCCCGTCCCCTGGGGATGTGGCCCTGCTCAGACACCGACGCCACCCGGTTTGAAGACCGGCCGCTGTCTAAGCTGAAGGAATCGGACAGGTGCTCGGCCCGGGAGAACCTCTACTTGGACGCCCTTTCCCTGGACGACGAGCCCGAGGAGCCTCCGGCCCGTGGGCCCCAGAGGGAGTTCAGGAACTGCCTCCCTGAGGTTGGCCTGGGGTTTTGGGTCCAGTTAACTACCGCGTGACCAGGGGTTGTTGGGAAACCGGCCGTGTGGCTGGCAGGCTCCAGGGATTCACACAGCGCAGCCTCTGGGTCGAGTAAAAGTGAGACCTCCCCAAGCCAAGAGCTGTGCGTGGTGGTCCTGACCCCAGACTCCTAGTGTGTGCTCTGTCCCATGCACTTTGCCACCTTGTCTCCGGTTTGGGAATACAGGGCTTACGTCCTGTGTAATAGGAGACATCCCACAAATGAGTGTGTCCAACAAAACACAGGAGGATAAATAGATCGTTCTGGGCAGTGCAGATCTTCAACTTTCCTTAAAATCATAGCACAGTCTTCTGATTCTAGAAAACTTATTAATAACCAAAAAGATTCTGTTTTAAAGAAAGTACCTCACATTTAGAAATAGCAAATGTTACTAATCAATGACATACTATAAATATCTTATTCTCTGCGAAGGGAAAAAAATCCCACACTGAGAAACCTTATGTAAATTAGGTCAGCAAATAGGTGAGTCACTTGTGCACTGAAAATTTCCACCATGCAGTGTGGGGCTTTCTCTCCTGGTTAAGACCAGGTTTTAAAAATTGATTTTAGGAATCACTACTTGTGAGTCAATTTAACAGCTGTTGTACCTGTCATTTATTTTTTAACTGAGATATAATTGAGTATAACATTATATTAGTTTCAGGTGTACAGCATAATGAATAGGAACACGTATATATTGTGAAGTAATCGCCACAATAAGTCTAGTTAGCATCCGTCACCACATGTAGTGACAATGTTTTTTTCCTCTGATGAGAACTTTTAAGATCTAGTCCCTCAGCAACTTTCAAGAAGGTGGGGGGCGCAAAATGGATGAAGGTTGTACCTGTCATTTAACCTGTCCCTAACACTAAATAGACTCGGAAGTGTTCATGTCAAATAGTGTTGGAATGTAGGGAGGTTACGCTTCGGTCACGTGTCCATGAGGTCAAGTGCCTTCTCCCCAGCAGTATGTACCCGGATGACACAGTAGTGCCAGTATTCCTTCCTGTTTGGTCTATTGGCATCTCTCATGGTCCATTTTCACAGCAGAGAGAAAGCAGACCGGGCTCAGGAGGTTGCCTAGTCCCAGCTCCACAGCGGCCCGGACCCCGTACTGATCTGCACAGCAGAGACCAGGGCTATGCTCACTAAAGGGAAGCACAGTCAGCTATTGACTGTGCCGGGGGGTAAAATTCCCTTACTGTCAAAGGCTTGCTGGGATCCGTGCTCCTTCAAGACCACGTCAGCACGAGGGTGTTTTCTCCCGAGACAACCTTGTGTTCATGTTGTTCTCTGCCAGCACAGCTATCATTCTCCTCCCTAAGGGGAAGTCACTGTAATTTCACCTCTGATTCTAAATGGCAATGTTTAAAACCAAGAAAGCGCTCAAGCCTAAGGACGTCTGCCAACTTCCAAGTGAGCTCAGACCAACAGCCTTCAGTCTCCTAACCCTCTCACTGTCGCCTTTCCTTCTCCCACCTCTCTCCCTCTCTCTCCCTCCCCCTCCCCCTCCCTCTCCCCCTCCCCCTCCCTCTCCCCCTCTCTGTACCCCTCTCTCTCCCCCTCTCTCTTCCCCCGTCTCTCTCCCCCTCTCTCTCCCCCTCTCTCTTCCTCTCTCTCTCTCCCTCCCTCTCCCCCTCTCTCTTCCTCCCCCCCCCTCTTCCTCCCCCCCCCCCCCCACCCCCGTCTCCGTCTCTCTCTCTCTCACACACACACGTGTACACACACACGCACATTCAGGCATATTCAGGTCATTTCAAAAGCTGGCTTTGAAATGCACTTAGTGAGCGAGGTCCTCTGAGGAAGCACGGAAGAGCCACTTTCCCCAGGACAAAGTTTACAGCGGGGTTTCTCACGTGGGCTCCTCCCTGGGCTGTGGAAGCTCCAACCCCTCCCCACGCCGTGGATTCAGGTTTTACTGTCACTTCAAAGAGCTGAGGGAAGCAGCTCTCTTGCCAGAACTGGGCCTCTCTGGGTGTTCTAAGTGGCATTTTCCTAGGGCAGAAGAGCAAAACCAGTTGCTCAGCGCTCTGAAGGCCCCTAGGCAACCAACATTAACTGATTCAGACAACTTCTCTCTTCTTTATAGGAAGAAGAAAATCCCAAGGGAAATCTTCAAAGGTAAGGAAGATTGGTGAAAACAGTAGTAGACCACTGAAATAAAAACCTCTTGGTCCTGAGGTTCCATCCTGTTTCTGCAGTCTGTTGTAACACTGTCTTCAGAATGACTTAAAATAAGACTTCTGAATAAGTGGTTGCTTTATTACTATTAATTTTATAAATATTATATTTTTTATTATTAGCAACATGAAGGCCAGAGACAGGCTGTGTTCTTGTGTGTGTTAGTGTTACAGTAAGAACTTTGCAGATATAATTGTATATCGTGTATATAAAGGAATGATTGTGTTAAATGGGTTTTGAAAAGTCCTCTGCCTTCTAATTTGAAGTCTGGAAAAACTCCCTCTTGCTGTGCTATGGGACGTTTTATATAGTGCACATTTAAAAGCTCTACTAGGAGGATTTATTAAAATGTTTCCTGGTAGTAATCCTTGAAGTAAATATAAAGTAGTTGATATTGCTCATGTTAGTAATCATGTATTTTATGTCATATGTGTGATGAGACGTGTCTGAAAAGGCATGTATAAGCGAATTTGTTTAAATGTAAACATTAAGAACACACGGCCGAGCAGAAAGTACAGAGGTCCCCCGCCTTCTGCCCTGCACACGCACACACGTACTTTTCCTTGTCGATGGTGCACACCGTTCTCCTGCAAGCAGTTTCTTCTCAGGGCACTTCGCTATGTTCAGATCTCCTCATCCCTGACTTTCCTGGGAACTTAGAGTCCATGGATTAAGTCTCCTTCCCATTTTGCCCTTTCTCGGATTCCTCCAGCACCAGGAATTGCCTGTGTACTTTTCTGTCCTGTCTGGTCCTTCTTGGACAGTACAGGGCAGCGTTTGAGAGCTCGGCCCTAGAGCCAAGTGGCCTGGGTTCAGACCCACGTCTGCCTCTCACTAGCCGTGCAAGCTTGGGTGAGTTATGTAGCTGTTTTGTGCCTCTGTTTCCTCATCTACAAACAGAAGGCGTTTAGGTTTTGTGCAGTGTACGTGTGTCGGTACCCATCAGAGAAAGCGACGCCGGCATGGGATGGCAGTGAGCGGAGTTGACTATCATTGCACCCTCGCTTTTCTTCCTCTCCTAGCAGAGTTCCTCCCTGTGCTGTGGCTACTGATTATTTTTTATCTTAATTGCTTCTGTTAATTTCAAAAGTAATCCGTGCTTGTACAATTTAAACAGTATCAAAATGTGCAAAGTAAGAAGGTATGTGCATCCTGCCCTCCACCCCTTTTCCCCTCCAGCACCTTCCCGTGTTCCCTCCATTCTTTCTTCTTGTTTCCGATGCTTCCTGCTGTTCATAGTTGTGGTTTTGTTTTGCCTTGGCCACTGCTAAAGTTGATGCCTCTCCTTTCTCTGTCCGCATCATCTCTGTTCCACAACATCCATCCCAGCCCTAGAGGCGGAAGGTCCCCACACGGGTGCTGCTGCTGCTCTGACTCTGCGAGTAGTTCCTGTAAGCAGAAATGGGGTTAGATGAGCTACGTCCCAGAAACGTGGAAGGATCAGGGCTTCACCACCTGTAGAGCACTTCCAGCCGTGGGGAGTGTTCAGAAGCTCGTTGCTAATTCAGCAGCTCCTTGACTTGACCAGAGGCAAGAAGAGGAAAATCATGCTTGCTGGAAAGCTTAGGACCTAGTGACAAATGGACCATCCTTTCTATTTCCTTTTATTTCCAGTGTAGGGTATAGCCAGCTTTCTGTTATTAAGAGGACCATTGGACAGTTTGCAGTTATTTCTGACAAAAAAATGCCACTGACTTGTACTTCTAGTGAGAAATAACATGATGAAATGCCTAACGGTGACATTTGTAGCCTGCCCTTTTACCTCATGGTGGTGACCACCAGAGCACATGCCCCCAGGGTAAGGGCATTGTCAGCCAAGCCACCCAGAGCTTTGCCCATTCTGTGGGCCAGTCCTTGTGGTCCACGGACTTGCTCAGAGCGGGACCCAGTTCTGGCCTTGCCATTGTTAACGGGTCTTGCGGAGGAGTGGCCCATGCACTCAGTCTGGGACCCTCTGGCAGGGCCGGGGCTGGTCTAGAACCCTAGGTATTTAGGGTTTGGGGGTATGTGGTTATTAATACGTCCTATGAGAAAGTGGTCTACTTGTAGAGATGGTGAGTCTATGCACACTTCACCACCACCACCCCATCAGGAGAAATTCTAGGCTTGGAGGGTCCAGGACCTGTGCCGGCAGGCATGGCCAGCCCCAAGCGTCCTTCCTGGGCACCACTTCTTTTCCCTGGGTGGGTGGACAAGCTGCCCGGGCACTCCAGCAACTTCCTGTCTTAGCATGTTGGAATCCCTAACCCCTCATACCATGCTGCCTGGGCCTACAGGAGGCAGTCAGTAAATTCATGTCAAATCGAAATATATTGAGTTAAAGTGCTAGCGTGTTGAGGCATCTACATCCAAATCCATGTCCACCAGGCAGCAGCTCACCCCAAACTGGCTGTTGTTCTAGCCCCATCCTCACTCTCCCATTGTGTTTGTGTGTCTGGGCCAGGAGCACAGAAGGAGCGAGAACAAAAAGCAGCTCGGCTGTAAAGGAGGAAGCAGAGAGGGAGCTGAGGGCGCCGAACCCTGGTGGTGGGTTTGGCAGGGCCAGATGGAATTTCTGTTTGAAATGGCATTTGGGAATTATTTGCCAACCTGATTACATCTTTCCCTGCTCTCTCTCTCCTACATCTTTCATTTGGCCTTTGGACATTGTTAGCACTTCAGGCCAGAGGCGGATGAGGCTGAAGGTGAGAAGGCTTCAAATGGTGGTTATTTTGTTGGAGTCTCTTGCTCCCCAATGCTGGTGGCTGGATTGGGGTCGGGACTGTGGCGCATTCACATCTGTAGAACAAGCACCTGCCATAATGCCCGGAACCCAGGAGTCTCCCAGTAGGTTTGGAATTGAAGGCACTTGTCAATAGATGGAGAGGCCAGGCCATAGCCAGGGTTCCTATAGTTTCCCCTCTTTCTCTGTGGAGCATCCGCAGGATAAAATGAAGCCATTCCATAGTGGGTTTGGAGCCTGGCTCTGACTTCCCTGCAGCCCCACCTTCTGCTTGTTCCCACAGTGTTCAAGTGTTGGCCGTATTGAGTTCTGACCAGTACAACTTCCTGGAACAATTCCAGAGCCATCATAAAGATCCCGTAAACAGCCACAGGGTCAGCTCGGGGGTGGAGAGCATTATGCGGCTGGGCAGTGTTCTAGTTTTTCAGGTGGAGACCGTCGCGCAACAGGCGCTTCTTGTGCAGGCAGGATTCTCGTGCCGCCGGGTCAGGGTTGCAGGTCAGCAGGCTCCCTGGCTGGAGGACAGGCCGCTGACGCTGTCTTCTCTCCCACTCTTCCCAGGGCCGTGTCCGTGTCCTCCATGTCCGAGTTCCAGCGCCTCATGGACGTCTCTCCCTTCCTGCCAGAGAAAAGCCTGCCCGCTGCCAGCAGCAAGGAGGATGTCACTCCGCCCCTGTCTCCTGATGACCTGAAGTACATTGAGGAGTTCAACAGCAAGAGCTGGGACGAGAGGCCCCCAGAGCCCTGGGCAGACAGGACCGACCGGGGGCGGGTGGGGAACGAGGCCGGCGCCGAGCCTTTCCCTGACTCCTCCTGGTACCTCACCACGAGCGTCACCATGACCACGGACACCATGACCAGCCCAGGGCACTGCCAGAAGCAGCCCCTGCGGAGCCACGTCCGCGCTGAGCCGTCCGGGGTGCGGGTGCTGCTCAGCCCACCCGCGGTCCGCAGAATGAACACCCTCGTGATGGCGGGTGGCGAGGGGAGGGGCCGGCTGGAGCCTGAGTGCCCGTTTTCCACAAGCAGAGCCAGAGGGGGCACAGGAGACACAAAGGGGGGCTCCTCAGAACACATGCTTGGCAAGTGGCCTTGTGCCCCCTCCAGACACTCCTGCGACTACGTGGAGGGAGGGCTCCGCCCCCTCGATAGCGCCCTCTGCACCCCCCTGGGTTTTGCCTCCCCACTGCACAGTCTGGAGATGTCCAAGAACATGAGTGATGACATGAAGGAGGTGGCCTTCTCTGTCAGGAATGCCATCTGCTCTGGTCCCACCGAGCCTCCAGTCAAGGACATGGCCTGTCAGACAAATGGGTCCCGAACGACAGGGACGCAGACCGTCCAGACCATCAGTGTGGGCCTGCAGACCGAAGCCCTGCGTGGCAGTGCCATCACCAGCAGCCCCCACAAATGTCTCACACCAAAGGCGGGGGGTGGTGCCACGCCTGCGTCATCTCCTTCCCGTGGCCTTAGGAGTAGGCAGGTGGCCCCTGCCATTGAGAAAGTGCAGGCCAAGTTTGAACGCACATGCTGCTCCCCCAAGTACGGGTCTCCCAAGCTGCAGAGGAAGCCCTTCCCCAAAGTTGACCAGCCAAATAATAGGACCTCCCCAGGGATGGCCCAGAAGGGGTGCAGCGAGTCGGCCTGGGCCCGCTCCACCACCACAAGGGAGAGCCCTGTGCACACCGCCATCAATGATGGCCTCTCCAGCCTCTTCAACATCATCGACCACAGCCCCGTGGTGCAGGACCCTTTCCAGAAGGGGATGCGGGCCGGGAGTCGGTCTTGCTCGGCGGAACCCCGGCCAGAGCTGGGCCTAGGCCAGGAAACCAGCCCCAGTTCCCGGGGACGGTCGCCCAGCCCCACTGGGGTTGGCTCAGAGACGTGTAGAGAGGAAGGGGGAGAGGGCACACCTGTGAGGCAGGATTTATCTGCTCCCCCTGGCTACACACTCACTGAGAGTGTAGCTCGGATCCTCAACAAGAAGCTGTTGGAGCATGCCTTAAAGGAGGAGAGGAGGCAGGCCCCCTACGGCCCCCCAAGTCTTAACAGTGACAACCACGTGGTAGAAGCAGTCAAAGCTGAACCAGGGTCCATTGAGGTAATGCAGGCTGAGTATTCCACACCCCTACCCTACAGCTCTTCCATTTAAATGTGGGGAGAGCACGTTTGAATCTGGGATTGTACCTGGTCATTTGATTTCAAGAGTTGTTGTCTTTAATAGGTTCTTGTGAACTGGGGAGATACAGGGTTTGAAGGAGAGTGGAATAGGCAGAAACACAAACTCTGAGCTGCTTCTTAAAGATGATTTCATTTTACTGTCAATGATTTTCTAAGGACAATGAAATTTTCTTAAAGAACTAGCTCAGGGTTTGATTCAGATTCTCTTTTCTGGTCTGTGATGGATGCTCGTCTGTTTCTCTGGGCTTTTCGCTTGGGGTCATAATTTGCCCTCTTTCTGTATAAATTGTGTCCTGTGAATGTGTGTGTAAAGTATGGGAGAGTCACGTCAGGGCTTTCTGCATGCCCCAGATCTTTATACATGATGACACGAGAGGTGTGCTGGAGAGGATTTTGACAGCGTGGATACTGGAACATCCATCAGGAACTACAACAATGTCTGGATTCCAGTGTTGACTTCAGTAAAGAATAGTAATCTTACTTCTCACAAATCACATACCCTTTCTGTGTCCACGAATCTCCCTAGTGATGAAAACAGGTGAGACAAGTGGATGAGAGCAAAATCCTGCCTTCGTACAATATGATGATGATTATTGTCCCCCTTACACATCACATGCTATCACAGTACATGTGACCACGCATTATTATTATATTATTATTATATCCCCCTTAACATTCACACATCAGGCAACCTTGAATTCTGTTCTGTTGCAGATCCACCTGTGGTATATTTGTATCACACCACTTTAAAAGACAATTCCCACTTCCACTTCAAGAATCTACAAAATAGAACAAAGCCTGATGATAATGCTGGGCCTGAAAACTGTGGTGACACTGGCCTAACAGTCCACAGGGTGCTGAAGGACACATTTCCCAGTGCTCCGTCAGACGCGGTTCAGTGAGTGAACCCGCGTGTAGACCCATCGGTAGCCCAGATGGGCAAGCTCTGCAGCAGACACCCATAAGCATTCTCCAGGCTGGGCAGCTCCAGCAGATGGCGAGGGTTGGGGGAGGAGAAGAGAAATACGTTCCCAGGGCTGCCCTGCTGCTTTCTCACCTTGGCCCGGGAGCCCTAGCTTCTCCGGTGAGGAGGGAGGAAGGTGTGTTTCCTGTGTCAGCTGGTCCACCTTCTGCCCACATTTCCCACAGGAGAAAAATGGTGGTCAGGTTCCCAGTCTCACCTACCAGGGAGAGTTTAACTCAAAACATAGAGTTTAAATCTGAAATAGGTTAAACCATGTGACATGGCCAGTGACCTACAGAAATGGCAAGGCCATATGGTTCAACCTAATATTGATGGTATGTGGCCTACATTTCTGAAGATACAGTCTTTGTGATAAAGTTCACATGCTCTGAGAAGACAGATGCTGCTGGTTGAGGGTTATCAGATGACAAATGTCTTCTGTTACCCCCATCCCTGCAGGGCCCTCAGGTAAGTGACTCACTACTGTGGAGGGTCTTATTTCTGTGAATGCTTTGCTTTCTTAGGGCTCTGGAGGAATCAGTTGAAATTAGGGCTTTGTCCGAAAGCATTAACTGGCTGTGTCTGTGGTGTCCATTTATATTAGATACTAAATAGAAATTAACTTTTAGGAACCAAAAAATGCTTTAAGTTACTAATGATGAATACTTCAAGCTATTATAATATAAAGGAAATGATTTAATGAGTGAAGCACAGCTGTAAGGCATGAAAATGGTTTTATCAGTACAAAGCTGTGCCCACCCCTTGCTCCCGTCCTCTGTAAGGGGTCTATTTAGATTTTCTTCTCACTTGGTGTGTTTGCTACCAAAAGAGATGATTGGCTGATTTGGAGGGAGCACAGCATAGTTTCAGGGATTCAGAACTTGTATGGAGCACTCACTGGCAGTATTTAAAAGTCGTGGGCTCTTTTTTTCTTTCTGTTGGAATTTTGCTTGTTCTAGATACCAATGGAATAGTCCTTGTCTGAATTGACTTACTATGTTAGGCCCGTTGGAGACCCTTCCTGTTACTGTGTAAATGATATCATAGTTCTGGGGTTTCAGCTAAATCACCAGAACTAATTCTGATCTCCCATCCTGCCCTGTGTTCTCTATTGTGGACGCTCTCCCTGAAGGTTCACTTGGGCATCCAGACACGGGGGTGGCGTGGGCATCCCCATTCTGGGAATGTGCACAACGGGACGTCTCCTTTCTGCCCTCACTCCCGCCCCCCACAAGCTCCTTATTCCTCTTTTTCCTCTGAAGCCATAGCACCAACTCAGCAATGCAGAAAAGCTGTGAGAAGGAGTTGTAGTGTGAAGAGAGAGAGAATAATCTGGAAATGTAATGCTCTTCCCTCCTGGGTCTAAGTGGAAAATGCGAGGGGAAATGTTTAGCAAGAGCAGCGATCGCTTGATCATTGTGACTAAAACAAACCGGCTGTTTAATGGGCTGTTTCAAATACAACAGTCGTGCGACTTGTCTCTCTCCGTACAACGAAGGGTGTTTGAAATGTTAAATGCCGAAGGGCAGCTCTGGGAGGAACAGCAGGCAGAAGGGAGAGGGCTCCTGCTGGTCGGTGGTGAGGGTCCCTCCTGGCTCTGGACCGAGATGGACAGGCCAGTGTGCCCAGCGTGCACATGCCCTCCTCTGGGGGACCTCGTGTTTCTCCTGGTGGCTGTCCTTGGAGCTGCTGCCGGGCCTGTTGAGGTTAAACCTTTACTGTTCTTCCTTTTTAAAAATACTTTCCAACCTCCTTGTTTTTCTTTTCTTTCTCTGTCTGTTCTGTCCAGAACCAAACTGTCTTACTAACTGCCCCCTGGGGACTCTAGCCCTGCCTGCCTCACGCCGTAAGTGCTTTCTTCCTTCTTTCCAAGCTGTCTGGAAAGGTCGTTTGTGTAACTCGGGGTTGGCACCTGACACTCAGGAACAAGGCCAAATCATCCAGGTAGATGTGCTCCATAGAGGCCACCGCCCTCGCTGGCTGGGGTCCATCTGCAGGGGCAGGTTGGCAGGCTGGACCTTCCCTCTTGCCTCACTCAAGTGTTGATTGCTCAGTGCAGAGAAGGCTCTTGGGTTATAGAGATGCTGCTGAGCTTTCCACTCTCCTGTGCAGTGTGCAGCCAGGATGCTTTCAGACGATTAAAGGGATACTGGCTGGAGAGGGGACTGTCTCCAGCACAGAGGTCTAGCCTGTGGGGATCTTTGAGCCGAGCGTTTCCCAGTTGGCCTGCACCTGCTCACGAGTATTTTGGGGGCACGTGTGCACTGCTATCTGCTGTAGTGAGGTATGACCATAACATGGACAGGCTTCTCTCCTTTTCTCAACAACCACACCAGAAGGAATCCATCCAAATGTGTCTTGTCCTCCCAGGCAATCACCAGAGCTGACATAGTTAAGTGCTCAATAAATATTTATTGATTGAATAAACAACAAAGCTATCCCTGCTCCAAAAAATATTCTCACAGAGTTGCCTTCAGAGCCTAAATGGAGGCATAGGAGAAAATATCCACTTTGTTTTTGATCAAGGATACAGTCACCCACCCACCTCATCCACTGGCCTTAACCCCCAAGTGCTAAATACGAAGTACCGTTGGCTCTCAAAGACTTGAGCGGTGCTTGCTCCCAGGATGAGGCCCATATCGCCCACTGCAGTGGCTTCTTGGGAAAGGACAGTGTTATTTGCTTGTATGTGCTGGTGTTGCTAAAGAAAAAGTTCCCTCCCTTGAACAGTTTTTTTTGAAGTGTCACACGACACTTCTTCCTATAGGAGTTCACAGACAGATGCCAGTGAAGAGATGACACAAAACTGTCTAATAAAAAGTCCATTCTGGTTCAGTGTCAGCTAGGTGGAAATGGGCTGCAGTGGTGTCGAGAGAACCTAGAGCAGCAGCCTTACCAACATACGACACATACAACACACTCATAGCACAAACAACACACACGTATCCAACACACACATGCACACACAACTCATACTACTGGGAGCAGAGACACAAAAACACAAAATAGGAGCAGGTTTCCCAGCCCGTGGGTCCCCTCATGCACTGGGCTGAGGTGAGGTGGGGACAGCTCACCCCTGGTCAGTTAGTTTGCATTTCCGCAATTTCAGTGCTGACAGTGTTTTCCCAGGTGAGGGATTTCTGGTTGTCATGGTTCCATTAGCCTAAGTGCTTAGCTGGTCAAGGCTCCCCCTTGTCACATAAAGTGCCAGCCACGAAGGAGGCAGGGAACCTGAAGAAGTAGTCTCCAGGACTAATGCTCCTTTTCTGCTGACCCCACAGGGACGCAGGGAAGCAGGGAGACCACCTCACTCCATCATCCTTCCAGAAGCACAGCGTCCGTGTGTGCTCCAGCGTGTTCCGCCTTCCATCTTCTCCCTCTCTCATCACATTGCCTGTTAACATAGCCGCTGTCTCTTCCCGCCTTCGCCTCTCTGCCATGCTCACTAAACATTCCTCATTCTGGTCTTGCAGCTGCTTGTCACATCTCTTTACATCCTCTGATTTACTTCCCGACGCTCGAAGGGCTTTGTCCTGTGTCATTCCCCGTTGCGTGGTTTACCATCTCACCTTTTCATTGTCGGAGTATCATTTGGGCAGATGGGCTCCACCCTGTAGGACTCACTGTTTCCTCGTGCCACAGCTTGTCATGTTTCTGTGTGCCAGCACATTCCAACTTTGGGTGTCCTTGTTTCCTCCCGTGCACATTAAGGACAAGTAGCTCAACCTTCTTTAAAATCAAAATGGTAGCAGCAGCCCTTGAGTAAGTGTTACAGGTGATTTGCACCATGGTTGAGTGTGTCTTGCATGATCTGTTCTTAGAAGGTGTGAGATCCCTGTGACACAAAAGCACAAGTGCACTCTGACTCCACTTTTTAAAATGCTGCTGCAAGGAACAGTCATTAAATATAAAACTAGACCTAAATTAAAATTCCTGCCTGCGGCCTTTTTTCCTTGTTGTGGGAGTTTGTTTAACTACTGCCAGTCAATTTGAAATAAACAGTAGCAGAGTTCATTTTAAGGTGAGTCTCCTTGCTAACACAGCCGGATGAAATCATGGGTCTCTTCATGGGCCCCCAACAGGCCAAGGCTCAGGGAGGCTGGCCTCCTAGGACCAGTCATTTTAGCTAAATAGATTCTTCAAGAGGGCCAAGGTGGTGGAGTGTCCTGGGTGGACTGACATGTGGCCTGTGCAGACCCTTCTGTGTGCTCCAGCCCAATTCTGAGGGTGCTGTCAACACACCCATCTCATGGCATTGCCATCTTTTCATTATAATTGGATAGCTTCCCGTTAATATCATCACTGACCTTTCATGTTGAATTCTTTACACTTTAAGCTATTCTCCATGAACAAAGTATGAATTAACATTCAGAAGTTGCCCATGGTCTATTATATTTAACTTGAGTCTGTTGAGAAGTGTGTTGGGGGGAAATCACCCCTTGGAGGTACTGTCCGTCCGAGTAACCCTGTCTTTCTCTTTCTTGGCTCTGAAGGAACTGCCTTGTTCTGCACTAGCTCCATCCCTAGAACCCTGCTTCTCCAGGCCCGAGAGACCAGCACACCGCCGCCCTCCATCCCGCTGGGCCCCACATTCCCCCACGGCCTCCCCGGCCCAGTCACCAGGAGACCCAACCTCCATGGAGGAGCCCGGCGACGAGGAGCCGCCCGGGGAGCAGCTCCACATGTGATGCAATGCAAGTTTGCATGGATTATCCTGGAATAATTCACTGTAATTTGCATAACCACACCATCATCATCAACCAAACTCTGCCCAAAAGGAGAGAGCTAGTTTTCCCAAGGTCAAAGAATGTTTTTAAAAAAACACACAGCTGCTGAATGTTCAACCTGTGAACCTGAGATGTTTCTAGAATGAAACAGTAAATGTGCCTGTAATAACTTAATTTTTTTCATAGCTCAAAAAACTATTTTTGTCTCCATCTTTTTTACACACAGTATATTAAAAAAGGTAAATAAGATATAAATAAATTAAAAAAAAGTTTTAAAGATGTACATTTTAAGAGATTCTGAACACCCTTGCTCTCAATACTGACTGCCTCTCTGTTAAATTTGCACTGTTACATATGGGTTTGGTTTATTTCCACGTTGAATTTGAGTGTTTTAAGTTAATTTTATTTTGTCAGTGTTCTTATTTTTTAAGAATTTTTGAAGTGCTTCAGACTGTCTGATTCAGTGAGCTTTTTGTAGTGAAAAAGCCATGAAGCCAGCAGACAAGACAGACATCCTACATCCTGGAGGGGACACAGTTTTGAAAAGGTACTGAGTCCTCAGCTGGGCTGATCAAATGCGCTGTATAATCCACACGCTCTGCTCGACCTGCACGTCTTTGGGTTTGAAGCACTTGGGTGCATGTACATCCTGCTGCTGTGGTCTCACCATCGCCTACGTGTGAGTCATCTGTCACACTGTGATACGTTGTGAATTCCCTCGTACTGTACTTTTATTGTCCTCTTGCATTGATGATACAACAGCAACAGCATTTTTAAATTATTGTTAAAAGATTAACTGGCAATATACAGTGTTTACTCAAAATTTACTTGTTTAACGAAAAACACTACAAAAAGTCATGAGGATACCAAATTGAAACAAAGGATGGTACCTCGGAGTCTGTATGAGACAATGATGAAGTGGAATAAAGCCTTTACAAGATGGCAGCCTGTCCTGGATCTCATGTTTCACATGCCCTCCATCTTTTCCTAAGGAGTCAAGTGGAAAGTTTTACGTAGCCAGGGGAACCAGGGAAAGGGGATCATGTAAAGAGGCAACAGCTGCTGACATATCTAGCTGGGAATGCACTGTGTGTGCAGATGGTGTTGCAGGGCCATGGTACTTGTAAGAGCATCCTGGGATAGATAAAGAGGGAACTTCGTTCTTGTTGGAAAAGCCAAAATGGGTGGACATGGGGGTGTCAGGAAACTGGTTATCCTCAGGTCAAAATGTGCCCGGCTTTCCCCGTCTCGCCTCCTTGGGAAAGCAAGAGTGGCCAGTACCTCCAGATCAGGCATCTGCATCCCTGATAGTGAGGTATGGCCCAGCCTGTGTTTGGTAGAGGAGGAGTTCATGAAGAAATGCTGCCAAAAGAGCACAAGAAGAGCTATGCAGGCTGGAGCTTCTAGCTTTAGTGTTGCTCTAACTCAACAATTTCCTTCTTACCTAGACGGGCTAATGACATAAGTTCTATTCACAGCATTGCCCCATTCTCATCTTTAAACTAAATAGTTTCCCCAAAGCAGAAAATAACTGTTGGCGAGGATGTGTAGCACTGTTGGTGGGAATGTAGAATGGTGCGGCCACTGTGGAAAATAGTGTGACGGTTCCTTAAAAAGTTAAACAGAATTATCATATGATCCAGCAATTCTGCTTCTGAGTATAGGCCCAGAGGAATTGAAAACTGGGACTTGAACAGGTATTTGTACACCCATGTTCACAACAGCATTATTCACAACAGCCGAAATGTGGAAAAAACCCAAGTGAATGGATAAACAAAATGTGCTATATACATACAGTGGAATACTATTTAGTCTTAACAAGGAAGGAGATTCTGATACATCGTACAACATGGATTATTCTTGAGGACATTATGCTAAGTGAAATAAGCCACTCAGAAAAATAACAAAGACTGTATGATTCTACTTACATGAGGTATTGAAAGTAGTCCAATTCATAGAGGCAGAAAGTGAAATGATTACCAGGGGTTGGGGAGAGGAAAGAATTGGGAGTTAGTGTTTAATGGGGGCAGAGTTTCTGTTTGGGATGATGAGAAAGTTCTGGAAACGTCGTGGTTGCACAACAATATGAATATTTAATGCCACTGAACGCTACATTTAAAAATGATTAAAATGGTGAATGTTACACATATTTTACCACAATAACAATTTTTTAATGCAAAAAAATATTCTGCTTAACCACCCTAGAAATAGCTGTAAATAAACTATCAGCAAGTCAACATACTTCTTTTGTGCCTACACTGTACCTAGAGTAAATGCTGGGAGGGGCATCAGCATTCTTTCACTTGGAAGCAGCCAGCCAGCAGCAGGAAGGGAAGTTGTTGGCCCTCATCCTTGGAAAAGTGCTGGTATCTAGCGCGGTTACAATCCAGAGCCCCAAACAAGGCCATCAGGACGCTGTCTCCTGGCTCTGCTCTCCTCTGTGTGGATTTCTCCTCAGACAAGCATCCCGAGAGTTGGCAACAGTGGTCCCCAGCGGCGTCTATTAGTTTAGCAACTCCTAGAGAAAGAGGGTGTCTTACCAGTAGCTGCAGCAGAAGCCCCAGGATGATAAATCTATGGGTCTGCTTTAATTCACCTCTTGCTCTGAGCCAGTCACTGACAGATCGACCAGCAGAGGAAAACCAGCGAGCAGTTGGAATCGAAGGAAAGGGGCCTGGAAGGCAGTGAAGGCTGTGTGTGACTGGGGCACCCTAGAATTACAAGGAGAGGTTTTTGTCATCAGAGGACTTGCCATCTGGACAGGGGAGATAAATTTTCCAGGCACAGAAACAATGGAATGCAAATATGGCATGGTTTAAATTCTAAGTAAAGTGGGGCTTGAGTTGGCCCTGGAAGGAAGAGCAGGATTTAAATGTGATGGAGGACAGTAGGCGCAGGGTGTGAGGAGGTGGTAATGAACACATCTAAGCAGGGCGATGAGGTAGTAATGGGGCTGTGAGCAGAGCCCGCGGAGAGAGAGGCCAAGTGCATCCCGGGCGCTGGTGCCTTGAAAGCCGGTTTGGAACTTCTTTGACCATCCCATTTTCTAATAGTTGGGTATATGTGTTCTTGAGTCCATTTATTGTGGAAGCACTCCAGCTTTTGCAAAGGCGAGACAGTAGGATGAAATCATTTCTACGCTCCTGTCCAAATGATGCCGAGGCAGCTAAGTGAGTCATGCCGGGCTCCGAGAGGTGGCAGCAGCCTAAGAGGATGGTCCGTGGGAAGTGTCTGTCTCTGTCTCCAGGACATTGTGGCTAATGTGCCATTTGCTTTCATGTCCAAAAGAAAGAGGCAGAAGCAGATTCCTCAAACACCGCCAACAGCCCTGGCCCACGGGCCACCCTGCCCCTGGTCACGGCTGGCACCAGCCACTCTGGGGTGGTGGCTGCACATTCTACCCTTTCCTTTTTTGTCCTGATGAGAGAGTAACGTGTCCTGTTATGGTTTTTTCAATATTATCTGTGCATATCAAAATTCTAATTCTTATTTAGTACGTTTGTGTCTCTTTTTTATCAAGCTTGCCAGAGTTATATTTATTTTGTTCAAAAAGTAACTAAGTACAACTACCATTTTCTATTTCCTAATTCATTGATTTTTTTTTTAAATTGTGGCAAAATACATGTAACATAAAACTTACCGTTTTAACCACTTGCAAGTGTGCCATTCAGTGGCTCTTAGTGCATTCACAGTGTTGTGCAATCATCACCACCTCTAGTCCCAGAACATTTTCATCACCCTAAAAGGATGTACACGTTGGGCAGTCACTCTCCCCGCCCCTGGTACCACGAATCTGTTTTTTGTCTCTGGATTCGCCTATTCAGAATACTTCATATAAATGGAATCCCACAATATGTGGCTTTTGTGACTGGCTGCTTTCACTTGGCATAATATTGTCAAGGTTCATCCATGTTGTGGCGTGTGTCAGCACTTCATTCCTTTTATAGGTGAATAATAGTCCGTTGTATGGATGTACTACATTTTGTTTATTATTCATCAGTCCATGGCAATGTGTCTATTTTTAAAACAAAAGAAAATGTGTTGGTTACCTTAAACAACCTTAAGCATTCCCCAAAAGGAGACAATTCACAGTGAACAATCTGGACACTCATCAGTCAGTTTACATAGCTGAGGCACTCTGGCGTCTTTAACTCTTACACACAGTTCTTTCACGAGGCCACCGGTACATATCATACTTGTGCTTTTCCTTAATTTGCATTTAGTCCTTTCAGAATCGTCCTTTGAATGCAATGTGCATTGGAAACCAGTACAGCAAGAAGTCAGGCTGAGTCATAAGCAAGTTGGCTGTTTGAATCAATTTGATGACACTGGGTCTTTAATACACTGTGGGTGACTACAATCAATGTGGCACTGAAAGTGGAAAAATCTGGATTTGAATCCTGGTTTGAACACTTAAAGTAATGCAACCTTGGGCCATTGCTTTAAGACTTATTTGAACAATAGCAATAATAATACCTACTTCCCAGGCTTGCAAGGATTAAGGTTTACTGTGTACCTACTGTATACAAATGCTAAGAGTTGCAAACACCAGAGATGAACAGAAAAGACAATCTTCCTGCTCTCGCAGAGCCTGTAATGTAGTGATGAGAAACACGTAGTAAACAGGTGTAAGTGGTGGAGAGTCACTAACAGGCTTCCCTGAGGAGATGCCGTTTGCGCTGAGGCCTGGACAAGAAGCAGCTGTCAGCTGGGCAGAGGAGTAGCTGGTGAAAGGCAGGATGAGGAGGTGGGTGTGGGTCTGGAGTGTTCCAGCAAGCGGAAGAGGGCCACTGTGGCCTGAGCATGGGGCAAAGGGGGAGAGGGAGAGATCAGGGAGCTTGGGGGAGGCCTCTGGAAAGAGTTTGAATTTTATGCTAGATGGAAAAAAAATCCATTGAAAGTTATTAAGCAAGGGAGCTCCTTTTTAGAAGACTACTGTGACGTGAGGATTTGAAGGGGCAAGACTGGAAGGCTTCCTGATGAAAGACTGTCGCGCTGGCACAGAGAAGCCTTGCTGGTGGCTTGGACGGTTTGCTGCTGCTATTATTAGCATCGCCACCACCAGGCTTGCCATGTGCTGCTCATCAAGAACTGGGCTTTAGAATCTGCTGCTGAGGGTTCCGCAGGCCTCTCTGTCAAACTCGAGAATCTGCCCCAGTTGTTCAGATAAAAGGTGAAGGAAGCCCTTATTTATTCTTCTGCTGTCTCTCAGGCTGGGCCAGCAGGCTTGTCCATGGCCTTGGGCCGGGGGAACCGTCTCCCCTCCTAGCCGCCTCACTTCAGGGCACAGAATCACACAGCAAGTTTCTTCTTTTGCTTTTGTTTTGTTTTTAAGGTCTGATCCTTCTCTAGAAGGAAGTTGGTAACTTCCAAGCTATTATCAGTTATTTGTAATTTAGTAAAAGTGGGTTCTTGCTCTTCAAAGTTGTCTTTATAGGGGGACCACCGAGGGCTCTGGGTGTGGGGATTTTGGGGGAGGGCTGGGGAGGCACCCTAGTCTAAACCAATAAGATAGGGACACAAAGAGTGCCCACTTTGTTTTTCCTGGGCCACATTCTATCTATTAGATTGAAAGAACCCACTCCATTTCAAAGAGAGAAGCTTCTGTACCTTCCCAGCGAGCTAATAAACTTCAACAGGGCTCCAGGAATCCAACTTCATAATTCCTGTGGTAATCCTGGAACAGATTTATCACTCATCACCCATCACGCCTGCATTGGTCCTCTATCCATATAATTTTAACTGATTAAAATAACAAAGCACTGAAGATACTATGATGGAATAGGTGCACCTAAAAATAGCTGGTGGAATTCTAAATTCTAAATTCAAATTTCTGGAGAGTGATTAAGCAATAGCAATTATCCATAAAACTGTTCATACTTCTTGAGTCATTTCACTTAGGGGAATTTACCCCAAATAACTCCAATGAAATCAGTATAATCTGTAAAATAGGTTCATAGCAGCACAAATTATGCAGTGGATTTGGAAACAGGCTAAACAAATTATGGTCCATCCACAGGTGTGAATATTGTGCTCTTTCCCCTAAAAACCTTCCTCATGACCAGGGACCAGGCTGGACCTGTGGAAATGCAAACATAAACATGAAATACCTGCTCCCACGAGGCTGGTGACCAGGGGTGTCCAACCACTTGGGCTCAAATCCTGCTCCACTACTTTTTAACCATACACCCTCAGGAAAGTTACCCACGCCCTCTGAGCCGCAGTTTTCTCCTGTGCAAAATAAAGAGAATGATGATAGTCCCCTGGGAGGTGGGTCATGAGGATTAAGGAAGATAACACTTGTTAAGCACTTAGAATAGTGCCTGGCATTAAGTTTTGTTAAATAAAATTGAAGCCAGGAACCTGAGGGGCACTGTAGATATTAAACCAATTTGCTGTTTTCCTGTTTAACTTGAGGGGTGACTTAGAGGTCTCAAGGATTTGTGAGCTTGTTTTCCAGAGGGTTTGTGAGCTCCTTTTACAGAAGAAAGAGAATGCCTTCAGGCAGGTGGAGGTTGTGATCACCAGGTGGCCGGCCCTCAGCAGCTGTTGAAGCCCAGAAGCCAGACTGCCCAGAGGCTTATCGGAGTGACCCCTTTGCTTCCCCAAAGCTCCTCCTGCCAAGCCCCTTAGCTTTATAAAACCCCCAGCTTTCCATTCTTGGGGAGGTGGATTTGAGTGAACCTAGGCTCCCACCTACTCGTTTTGGCCAATTTGAATAAATCTTTCTCCAACGCCAAGCACGATGTCTCAGTGTTTGGCTTACTATGCATCAGGCACACGAACTTGAGATTAAGAGGTTCGATATCAAAAGGATTATATAAATGTCATTATAATATAATGACAGTATGACAAGTGTTATAATAGTATATGTAAGTATAGAATGAACACATAAAAAGGATTAATTCTGCCTGGGAGGATGGTCTACTCACGTGGACATGTTTGGTAAGGGACTTGAAGGATGCATAGGTTCCTCCAGGTAGAAATGGTGAGGGAAGAGAGAGTGAGAAAAAGAACTTCCAGAAGTACTAGGTGATAATGTAATACTTCTTTTGGATTTTCCAAGATAGATTCAAAATTATTTTGAATGACTTTTGTATATTGAACTAGGTATATTTTTATATATGGGGGTATATTTTTATCAAATGTGACACCATGCTAAGCTTTATTGGAAAGAAAACCAAAGGAAGAAAAGTAGCTCATCTACCCTGACCCCCAGGACCCTGCCAGCCATCCCAATATAGTAATCCCATAATAGGGGCCACCTTAGCAGGAGCACCAGTTACACCTTCCTGGGCACCCCATCTTCTATAGCATTTTGTAGGAAGAGTCACTTTTGTTCTGCTGGAAGACTCTCACTGCCAACTTGTTCCTAGTGACACTAGCAGCCTCATCTACACTGTCTTGTGGATTCATGTCTGTTTACCTGTGAGTTAGACTCTGGACAGGTACCAGTGTTCTCAAGGTCATACTAATAAAAATGGGATAAATGTGAATGCTGTTGTGTTAGTCATTAGAGCTGTTCGTGAATATTCCATCTACTCCTGAGCACATCATAAAGGCATACCTCCCCACCCCCTTTGAAGTTGGGTGTGGCTCTTTGCCAGTGAAATGTGAACAAAAGCCATTATGTGTCACTTCCTGCTGAAAATTTTCAGAGCCCATACACCACTCACCATGTTTCTTTTCTGCCTTGGCAGTTGCGGAAGCATGTGTCCATCCACCTGGGCCCTGAGTGACTGTCATACACAGACACACTTTAAATATGTAGCATGAGGGACGAATAAGTCCTTGTTGTATTAGGCCACTGATATTTGGGAATTGTTCATTAATGCAACGTAATTTAGCCCATCCTGATTGGAATAACTGTCGAAAAAAATGGAAATGCATGTATAAATAATGTGAAGAAATCAAAACAGAAGAGTGAATTTTCACAGCACATAAAAGTGCTACTTCATGTTAACGAGGTTAGAGAATTTAAAGGTATGCAAACAGTTATTATTTTCCTTATTGAATTCCTTTAATTCATAATAAAAGGAACTTGCAGTTCCTTTAGCTAAGAGAGTAGGTGAAGGTAGAACTGTGCTTATTTTTGAATTACTTGACTATAAGCATGAAGCAGAAGCAGATGGCCTAAATATTCCAATGATGCTGTTTCCCACCCCTTTCCTTCTTTCTAGCTACACTGTTGTTGGAAGAATATAGATTGAATTCCTCCCTTGAACCAGCAAACTGAGACAAAGGTGAACAGTGGTTTTCCTGGGGAATTACAAGTGCAAGTTGGAAGAGACCTTAAGTGCACACTTACCAAGCCTTCATTTCATACATAATTTTAATAACACAACCATTTTCCCAGGGTGCTTTCCCTGTAACTTAGCACAGTGGTCTTTACCTGTCTGCATTTTAGAATCACCCCGAGTAACATTAGGCCTTTAAGGCCCTACCTCATTCCAAATAAATCAGACTCCCTTGGGTATGGCCATCAGTATATTTTAGATGTTTCCCCAGTGATTCTACTGTACAACCAGGATTCAGAACTACCAGTAGAGCAGAATTTCTTAACCCAGTGGTTCCCGAATGTTACTGCACACTGAAATCACCTGGAGGGCCTTAAAAAACCCCGATGCCTGCTTCCTACTCCAGACCTTCTGATGTCCTTGGTCTCGGGTGAGACCTGGGCATCAGAATTTTTAAAAGAATTAATCCCCATCAGAATTAATTCTATTATGGAGCCACTGTCTTAACCAGATTTAAGAGCTCAAGGTCTAGTCAGACAGACATGGACACAAATCCTGACTCTACCACTGTGTGGTCAAGGACATGGTCCATGCCCCCTTACCCTTTCTGGAGTTGGGTTTTCTCATTCTGTAAAATGTGGATAACAGCAGCTACCTCACAAGGTGGCTGTGAGAACCGAATGAGATAGTGAGTTAGCACAGGGCCTGTCATACGATACTTGCTCAAGAAACACAAGTTAGTATCATCTCCTTTAATTCTCTTGATAATCCTATAAATCACGGTTATTGTCCTAATCTGATAGCTAAAGGAACTGAAGATCAGAAAGGGCATTGGCTGCCTCAAGATTACATGGTAATAACTGGCAAAGCAAGACTCACCCCAAGGCTTTGCTGACCAGACACCTGCAGCTGCCCCACCCCACTCCATCACCCGCCCTGCCCTGGCCAAGCAAACGGGGCTGGCCCACGTTGTTGAACTGACCCCACTATGGGACACATTTAGGCTGTCAGGAGGACCTGGGCCCATCTCAGCTCACCTGCTTCTGTCCTGGAGCTTAATAGACTAAATCATGTCTTGAATTTCATTGACTTCATATCTTTTCAAGGTTGTAAAATAGCCTCAATTGATCTATTTGACCAGAATCGTTTTCTCATTGTGTTCTGGAAAAGCAATGTTTTCCTACCATTGTTTCTTTTATTAGTATGGTACTTTTTCTAAAGGGGTCATGGCCTGATAAATCCTCACATAACTCCTGATACAGAAGGATGAACATAGACACTGGGGACACATTATATTTGCTGCATGGATTATGGAGAAGGAAGGGAAATTGCCTAAGGCAATTACATGCCTTGGAATGTAATACTTTGACCCAACATGTGAAGAAAAGTATAGAACCACAGGACTAGAAGAGGCCCCCAGCACCCTCAGATACGACCACAGGTTTACTTTGTTTACTTAAAATGTGTGTTCATGGCTAGGGAGCCAGTGTCTGTGCTCTGTCCCAGGACTCCCCCTCCCCCAACCCCCAGTGTGAGCGAGAGGGAAACCATGTCTTTGGTGAGGTCAGCGCCAGGGTTGACTGGGTGGGCAGGGAGGAGCGTTTAGCCCACCTCCTCTCATCTCCCTTTATTTAGATATGAACAGTTGACTTTTCACTGCTATGTAGGGTGACGTGAAAACACAGTTTCAAGAACTTTCCTAGTCCCTGTTCAGCTAGAAGGAATCCCCTAAGTTGCTCCTACATGGGAATCCCAGAGCAGCCACAGCTTTGCTAAGGCGTAATTTACTCTCTATGGGCTATGGGCTGCAGGGCTGTAGGGTCACCTGTGCTGGCAATTTTGATGACCCGAGAAAGATTTGCAGAAGGGATTTCTTGGTGAGAATTAGCCACCATTCTCCTGGCCACAGTCACTTCTCGCCTTGTTGGCTCCACTTCCATCCTGAAGGAGGTCATTCCCAGACCACACTGGTTAAAGCAAAAACCCAAAATAACAAGTCAGGAACATCTTCTGCCTGAGAACACTCTGTCCTCAAAAGTCAAGTCCAAACTGAATTGAATTCTCAGAGCCACTAAAGATCTTGTCTAAATTTACCCTGACCCACTTACCGGAGGAGCCAGAACCAAGCGGACCTTTTTAAAAATGAAATCTGGGACACTGTATGCCCCATAAAGCAACCAGTGGCCGGTTTGGAGGTTCGATCCAATGTTAACCTGCCCTCAGCAAACTGCTTCCGTGGCGGGCAAGGCAAGGGCTGGGTTGGCACCTGTGCGCAGCGGCGCCAGCAGGGCTGCGGGCGGGACTGTGACGCGGGAGAGCGTCTCCCGGGATGCACAGGGCGTCGCCTGGTTGCCTAGCAACACCGTGTAGGCGTCACTCTTAGGAGCATCAGTAGCCGCATCTGATGAGCACGTTACTCTGGCACTTCTACAAAACGTAATACGGGTTGTAGTTCACTGCTCCAGGTGGGAGATACAGCCGATGGGAAATGTGCGTTGGAGGCTGGAACCCTACTTCTTCCTCAGCATTTAAAATCACCTGCTCTCCTTCCCCTGGGGAGGAGCCACCCTGTGTGTGCCCCAGCAGATGGCAAGAACAGCAGGCTGTTGTGCATTGGCCAAGGAAGGCTGGTTTATATTCTAGCTTCCTCAGCCTGATTCTGCTCTGCCACTTGCAGAGACAAAAGCTAAGAAGTTAATTATATAGTTATTCATATATTTATTTGTATATATCCAATTGTATATATATGTATACAATATGTATTTTGTATATGTAAATTTATTTATTTATTTATTTATAATGTGGCTTCACAGACACACTGGGTTGTGAGCTCCATGAAGGAAGGGTGTCTCTTCCTTGTATCCTTGCACTGCCCTGCACAAATTAGTAGACCCTCAAGAAATGCTTGTTGGATTCAGTACTCTCATTTCCAGTGTTTTGTGTGTGTGTGTTTTAGAAGACTGCATTAGAATTTAAGGAATATAGCCTAACCCACCTACCCGGAAAGACATCTTGCTTAGCCTAAACACATTCAGGACAATAGTCAGCACATGGTAATGCTAATAGCTACAGTTTGCGTGAGAATTCATGGCTTCACCAAGTGCTTCTACACACATCATTCCTTTAATAAGTTTAGGGTTTGGGGGCCTGAGTATCGTGCCCGTTTCCCATTCCTCAGTCTTTCTCCAACCTTTCTACAACTCTCCCTTTCTCAGGTCTTCTGGTCACTTGACTGCTCCCCAAACCATGAACTGCTTTCCCCTGGAGCCTCTCAGAGGCCCCTGCCTGCCCTCAGATTCCCCTGGAGGGGCCTCCAGGAGACTCCAGAGCAGATCCTGAGCTATTTCAGGGGAAGAAGGAAGGGAGAGAAAGCTTGCAACCCCCTCTGCCTCCAATTTGTATTCCACCTCCATCTAGGCCTCACTATTTTAATTAATAATAAACACGATAACAATCATTTATTGAGCACTTGACCATATGCCAGGTATTATCTCATTTAATACAACAATCCTAGGCATCTTACAGATGAGAAAATGAAGCTCAGAGAGGAACCAGCAGTTCAGATCCTGGATCATCTGCCCCAAAGCCCATGCTTGCAGCCAGCAGCCAGCACGTGACTGCACCATGTATCCTCTGCCCCTGGCTCAGTGCAGAAATCCCCCAGTAGCATTTCTGATTACCTCTGGAAACACATCTTTAGTAATCCGTTCCTTACCCATGCACATTTGGGGCCATCTGTGAAATGAAGTTTTGTGTCTTTTGTCCATTCACTTAGCAAACACAGAGTGAGCACACACCCCTGCAGGCCACTCTTCTAGACTCTGGACAAGAGCCAGATAAAACCTGATTCCTGCCCTCAAGAGAAGGAGACACAAATACAAGCAAATACATACAGAACAGCCTGCTAGACAGGACGGAAACAGACCCGAGTACCGTGGGCGCAGGGGAAGGTGTGGTCACTCTGCTGGTGGCTCAACAATGACATCACAGAGCAGATGAGCAGCTCAACCCTCTGTGGTCATCTTCCAATTAGACTGATTAAGTCCTACAGATGCTATATAAGGGGTTTGCACCCAGAGGTCCTATAAACAGATACTCCCCTTAGTCCTGAAAAGACAAGTCCCACCCCAGTCTCCCCACAGTGGGCCATTTCATTCAGTCATTCAGCAAATATTTGACCACTACCAGGTGCTTGGCATCCTGCTCCTGGTGGGGCATGTGGCAGGAGCCAGAGCAGACCAGGTTCCTGGCCTCACAGAGCTGACAGCTTTGTTACCAGACCTATCACATTGAGGAACTGCCCAGCCAGGCATTTGCTACAGTATCAACACATATTAAGATTTATCGTGGTGCAATCTGAAAATGCTGGCACCCACACGGTTGCGCACAAAGCTGGTTTAAGCCGGAGCTGTTACACCAGATGCTGAGGGTGGTTGAGGACAGAGACATGCCAGTATCTGCAGGGGCTTGGGGCCAAAAACGTTAATGTGCTGACATTTGTCAAGTAGTGTGCTTCTGTAAGATGACATTTTGTCAAAAATAGGTGATCCACATGAATAAGCCCTTTTCTCAAAAATTCCAGGAAATATAATATACACATATTTCTTTCCTGTCTTGATCACTACCCTCCAGTGTCCACTCTTCTATTAGTTGTGCAGGTTGAGCCACCATGAAGAGTTTGTAGTTACTGGATAACAAATGAGCGGGGCTTGCGCTAGGGTGTGCTGCAAGTCCCGACTGTGCCGTAAGCTACTGTTGGACTTTGATAACGCTAGGCCCCTAGCCTGCTGGCCAAACCAGATGATAAAGAGATGTTCTGTGTCTCTGCTTCAATTCCTGGCTTAATTCTTATAAATAATATTATGTCATTAATACTATAGTATTGTTAATAATTAGTATTACAAACAATAGCGTCAATTATTAATATTAACATAAATATTTATTATTATTACTCATTTTCTCCTGTTTGTCTAATCATATCTCTGTCCACCCATCCATCTATGTGTCTGTCTATCCTCCATTCATTTCATGCTCTTATTCATGCCGGGGCAGTGGTTATTAAAAGATCTGCTGTGCCTCCTCCCAGCTCAGAATAAGAGATGATTTTGCAGAAAAAAGAAAGAGAAGGTTGTATGAGTAATAAAAGAACATTGATGTGGCCTGTGAGAAGATGTTTCTGAAAAGCCCTGTCTGATAATACGTC
This sequence comes from Tapirus indicus, assembly GCA_031878705.1. Taxonomy (NCBI): domain Eukaryota; kingdom Metazoa; phylum Chordata; class Mammalia; order Perissodactyla; family Tapiridae; genus Tapirus; species Tapirus indicus. Next base: position 59,619,741 of record CM062917.1, read on the forward strand.
CATGGCTCCCAGTAGGGCAGAGACCCTTGGTAACCTCCACCTGGGCATTAGCAGTCATCCCCCAGCTAAGATGTCCTCCAGGGATCATGTCACCCCAAATCTACACTGCCCTCCTATGTGGGACTGCCCATCTTTCAGGAAGCCATAGCTCTGGGCCAGCTGGGCTGCCCCACAACAAGCAGGTAGGGCACACCTTTCTCCTCCCTCAAAGGCATTCCTGTCCATGGGCTGTGTGCCAGAATCTCCTGGGGCAAGGAGCTGTGCTACTCTACCACTTGCTCCTCCTCATGTGCGTGAAGTATGAAAGAGAGAGCAGGGAACACAGCTCACGAGGGCCTCTAGTGCCATTCTATTAGTCCTAATTCATGGAACGCAAGGCCGACAGCAGTCCTACTTCCCTTTCAACTTCTGATCACATACTCTTACTAAATTACCCCAGGAAGCTTGCATGCATTGTGCCTCCATCTTACAGGACCTGTATGTAGTCTCCCTTTTCAAAAAGTCCAGTGAACTCTATTACTATGTGATTGTGTTTTCAGTGTAAAGTCTAGTTACACATCCATATACTGCAGTCAGAATTCTTTCACTCAGTCGGTCCATCAACATATATTTGTTAATCCTCTACTACATCCCAGTCTTGTAGCCAGGGATCTGGAGATGAGTAAGTAGAGACCTGTCTCAAGGAACCCTTAGAGTCCCCCGGAAGAGAAAGGCATAACTGCCCTTCCCTACGGCATAGAGTACCACGGAGGCATGGAGGAGGGCAGGCCTAATTCTCCCTCGGGGCCGACGAATGCCAACCAAAGAGCACCCCAAGAAACAGCATTGTCTCAGTTTAGTCCCGTTTGGGGATGACACTCTTGACTCAAATAGGGCCCTTCTAATTCATTTTTTCTACATAGTATAAAAAATATCTAGCTAGGTTCTTTAATTCAGAATGTTATGAAGATGGCAAAAGGATTTATTGAGACTGAATTCACACCCAAATTAATAAATATCACAACATAACATCCATACGAGAGTCAGTGAGTGAATCCGAAACACTGGCTGTGGATCACAGCCTCAGCATGAAGGAGGTGGTGATGCCTCCTAACCAGGGTGGCCAGGGCTGGGTCGAGTCCCATCTCACTCTCTGTAGTGCTTCTCTGTCTGGGCTGCCAGCTTTCAGATTGCTCAGCGCCGTCTGCTGATGCAACTACTCAAAGAACCTTCTTTATCCATTGGTCTCCTTAAATGGGCATGCGTCCCTTCAGTGGGCTCTACTAGACACTGTCTGCAAGGCTGCACACACCCCCCTCAACCCGAGTGTTCTGCTTGGTGCCATTGCTCCCTCTGCAGGATCAGTGATCTCGGTAGAATTGTCCTCTGGGATGTAGCTGCAGCTATGAGCGAAGCAACGCTTCCCTTTGGAGTCTGCTCTGCAAACAGATCCCCCATTGCACAGACACAAGGACAGTGGAACAATTTCTTAATTTCTCAACATCCGCAGTTTACCCTGGGGATTAATAGGACACCATGTAACTCTTAGTCATCTCACGATGTATATTGCATGGGCTACAGAGGCTAGAAAAAGAGTATGGATAGAAAAGAAAATAATACCAAGAGATAATCTGGAAGAAACAGGACTGAGGTTTTGAGGTTGAGATACAAACATAATGGTGAAAAGAGCTATGAATATTAGGAATGAGATTGGCTATGAAGGGCAGAAAACCCCAAAAAACAGTGCCTTAAACAAGATTGAGGCTTATTTTTCTCTCGTGGAAACATAGACAATACAGGGCTGATATGGAGCACCATAATTACAAGGAACCCAGGTTGCTTCTATAATGTAGCTCTGTTACCCTCAACATGATAGCTTCTAACTCATGGTCCAAAATTGCTGCTCAAGCCCCAGTCATCACATCCTTATTCCACCCAGCAAGAAGAAGGAAGGAGTAAGGAATGGGCTGCTACCTTCCTATGAGGACAGTTCTTAAAAGTTGCATATATCGCCTCTGCTTACCTCCCATTGAACTAGTACTTAGTCACATCACCACACCTAGTTGGAAGGGACACTGGAAAATATGGGTTTTATTCTGAACATCTTGTGCCCTTCAATGGCAATTGAAGGCTTCCAGCAGTGTCTGCAAATGGTCTGAGTAAAACGTTGAAGCTTAAGATCTCAGAGATGGAGCACTTCTGGGTGATAACACAATGAGGAATATGACCCCAGGAATAGGCGGTTGAAAGGCAGTTACAGTGAAGGTCTTTGACATATTGAAGTAGGGTCAGTGAGGCTTGTCTATAGGATGGATCGTTCACAACGTAGAAGATGAAGCCACACAGGCTGTCTGAAGGAGTTGGGGTGGGGAAGAAGGTTCTGAGGCCACTGATGAAATCTTAGCTGCATGGCAGACCTTGCAGCCACATGGACTGTCGCTGAGTTTACTCTAATTATTTCATCTAATTGTCTCACTACATGTCTATGCACCTTAAGGAATCAGGAACCTTCTCTGCTATCTCCCTTTGGATTTCCTGCCGCACAGATACTGAACACAACGAACAGGAGTGGAGTGAACAATCCCACAAGCTCACCGCGTCCCAGAGGACGACCAGACATGTCCCCTTCCCCACAAAGCCCACACCGACTCAGCGTTAGAAAAGCGACAACACTCATTCTGTTTTGGCGCAGCGTTTGGGTAAACTGCCCAGCTTCACAGGCCACCCATTTGCTCTCTGAAGATTGAAAATAGTTTAGTAGGAAAAATATATAAAACAAGAAAAACTAAAGAAGTTTTATGTGTTGTGTTGCTATAATAGACTGAGAATAGGCCAAGAGTTACCTGGCAGCGTCTGTTGCCAAAATAGCCAAATGGAAGGGGATTCGCTTCCTATAGTCTTTCCTAGTAATAGAAAGAATTGCTGATTTGGAAAGAGAAGGACAGAGCAACTTCTTTGTCTCTCCTATGAAGATGAAAAGCAAAGCTACTGGCTTCTGCATAAACCGTGCACTGGAAAGGCAATGTCTAAGCAGCTTGGAGGAACCGGGGGCCTGGGCTCTGCGTCTGGCTGCCCTTGACTCCACAGGCCGTGACTTGGATGGTGCTCAGGCAGGGGTCTTGGTCTGACAGTCTTCTCTCTTCCCCCAGCTGGGTGCCTTCACCCCTCACACCAAGTGGCTTTTTTCTGTCATTGGTAGGGTTAGGAAGACAAGCAGGTGAGGTCTGACAGCTGAGACAGAGCAGAACCTGAAATGGTCTCATGCAAATCTACACAGATTCTACAGCAAGTGAGGTCCAGGTCTAACTTGAAACTGATGCACTGATTGAAAAAGAGCCAGTCAATGCTGATGCTGTGTTGAAGACTGCCTTAGCTATATTCTCCCTTGAAACTCTTGATCGGGAAGCTCCTGCTCACTCCTTTTTTTTTTAATGTGAGAATTGTAAGCATATATATCAAGCTAATATGGGTAACAAGAAAGGAAAAGTTCTTAAATTATCTTGTGCTTACACTCCAAAGCAAACTCTTTCTTTCTTTTTTTTGAACCACAAAATATAGATGATAACAAAGAATAATATAACAATGCTCGTGTATCCACTATTCAAAATGAATAGTTAACACTTATATTTTATATAAATGACAGTTGATTATCGTTGTATGTTCTACAAAGTTGGCGCAAACCTTACTTAACGAATACTGCATCACTGCTCCCAGGGGAAATGTGGTTAGATTCCTGGGGGCCCCGGTGTGTGTATCCATAAGCAGAATGTGGTGTGGTTCTGTAGGGTTTATACAGTTTTTACATAAATCATATCATACTGTCCCAATGCTCTGCAACTTGGTTTATCCACTTAATTGTATGTTTTCAAGATCTATTTATATGGAAACATATAGATCCCATTCATTCATTGAAATTTGGTGTAGTGATTCCAGACTCAGTAATTAGATGACATTAGTCATCAAGGGTTTTAGGCACTTCCAATGAAAAGCTATTATTCATCCTACTCTAGAAGACTTGTCTTAAAAAACAAATCTGGGGGGCCTGCCCCGTGGCATAGTGGTTAAGTTTGCGCGCTCTGCTTCAGTGGCCCGGGACTCGCAGGTTCGGATCCCAGGTGCAGACCTACCCACCGCTTATCAAGCCATGCTGTGGCAGGCATCCCACATACCAAAAAAAAAAAAAAAAAAAAACCAGGAAGATGGGCACAGATGTGAGCTCAGGGCCAATCTCTCAGGAAAAGGAGGAGCATTGGCAGTGGATGTTAGCTCAGGGCTAGTCTTCCTCACATACACATAACAAAAACACAAATCTGGTCATGTTATTCCTTGGTAAGACTCTCTTGAGCATATGGTATAGAATATAATCAAAACTCCTCAAAACATGAAAGTCATCTTCAGTCTGACCCCAGGACCATTTTTCTGATGTCATCCCCATGACTGAACCCTGTGAAGTCCGTGCTGTGATGCACATCGTTTCTGCGTCTTCGTATTCTGTATTCTGTATTCGTCTTCAGTATTCTGCAAATACTGATAGCTTTGCCGGTGGGTTATTCCCTCCTTTCTTTGCTGGCAAAGTCCTAGACAACCTTCAAAACCCAACTCAAATGTCACCCCCAGAGACAGATTTACTATGAAGCCAGTGAAATTTAAGCTCCAGACCTTGCATTTGTGTAGCCCTGTGCTAAGACCGAGGGAGGTGTTCTAACAATGTGTTCACAGGGACATTTGTTATTTTTGTAAAATTGTAGGATAAAAATATTTTTTGTTAAAGGGCTATCCAAATTGTATAACCTTCAGACCCTCCAAGCCTGGATCTGCCCCTGATCACTACTCTTGTGAAGCTTTCCGTGACCCTACAGGGAAGCCCTCTGGAGTCGCCTAGCACTTACTTTATCCTATGTCTCATGCTTCACGCACTGTCGTGTGGCTTACCAGCTCCCCTCTGGTTTGACAAGACAACGAGGATTTCTGTTCATATAGCTGTCTCTATAGTAGGTATTCAAGAACCGTTTGTTAAATGTATCTTCGTGATGAAAATATAAACAGAGATTTGAGCATTTATTTGCTAATTGTTCCACCATTTTCAAGTCAAAAAGAAATGAGACAGAGAGTTTAAACAGGGAAGGAGACGATAATACGAACCTATAATCTGGAAAGAGTTCACGTTTTAGGTGGTGGGGGTGGTTTCATTTAAAAACAAAGGGAAAAATACAGGATACATAAAATGGGAGATGGAAAGAAAACAGGTATTTAGTTACAATTGGATGGATTACCTTTGAGACACAGCTAATCCAGCACCCTAGCACACACTGTTTTTGCTCTGAAAAATCTTCCCCGTCAGCTCTCCCTCATCCTTCAAGAACCAGCTCTACCACATCTTCTCTGCAGCCATCTCTGAGCTTTCCCTTCCTCGGGTTTCACCGCTTCCTCAGCTCTGCAGTAAGTACCCCTACAAGTGTGTGTTCTTTCACTGATTTTAAACATCTGAGTAATGACTGAATTGTGCATATATAGAGAAACTATCTTTATGTTTTCATCTGATAACTTTAACTTTTCCAACATTAACTTCTAGTAGAAAATTTTAGTGTTTCATATTTCAAGTCATCCTTTTCTCTCATGTACCCAAGATTGAGCTACCTTCTGGAAAAATGGCATTGTTCTGCTGGTAAGAGGCAAGGAGGGAGGTGAAAGCAAAAAGGAGAAACAAAATACAGTTGAAAGCCTTTCCCCCGGGGAAGAACGCCACATCTGAGAACATAGGCTGCTGCTGTCCCTTCGGTTTCTGTGTCAGTTGCTCGCTCTGTAAAACGCAGTTGGTACCAGTGTCACAGAGCAGGTGCTTCCTCACCCCCTGTTGTGGAGACAGCTCTGAGAGGATCTGAGAGCATTCTGAATGTAAACCATGAAGGCAGCAATCAAAACGTCACTGGGTTAGAGGAATGAATGAATAATTTAGCTCACTAAAAGTTAACATTTAGGGAAGACCATACTTGCAAATTTCAGGAGGTAGTGACAGCCTGGAATAAGATGATCCCTTCTCTTCAACAAAAATAAATAAACGCACTGACTCCAGAATCTGTATGTTAACTTCCCAGACACCCCACTTTTTTGGACAGAGAGTGGTCTGACCACCCTGACATGACATCCAGGAACATTATTTGATTTCGGTTCATCCAGCACTTTCTGAGCTCTTACCAGGCACTGGCTGGGTGCTGGGAATGCAGAGATGCGAAAACCTTCTCTGCCCTTGAGTGGCGTCTGGTGGGGTTGATGAGAAAGACCCAGGGATCGCACAGCATGGGAGTATGTAACAGCTGTGATGAGGACTGTGGGTGCCCAGGGGAGGCCCACTTGTCTAGGCTCGTGTTTGTGTGGGGGTGTTGTCTGGTAGAAAATCGAGGTAACTGGATGGCCTCTGAGAGAGGCCTGGGCTCCGAGGCAGTGACTGTCAGGGAGCTCCAGCAGCTGGCAGCAAACTTGGGGATCAGGGCCAGGGCCCCACGAGGACAGCCACGCTCTGACACACCACTGTGACTGTAGGCATGGTGCTTCTCCACCCAGGATGTCCTCACCTCCTTCATCCACCTGAAAATGTTGGCACAAGCTTAACTTCCCAGGGCTGCCCTGAAAGGCCCGGGGACTGGCTCCTCTTGTTTCCAGCAATTGTCATGGGTACCAGCAATGAGCACCTCCTGTCGTGATTGCCACTTGTCTGATGCATTAGCTGCTCAGCTAGCAGACAGCAAAGACCATGTTCTATCTCCTCTGCGTGTGCAAAGGCTGGCAAGCAAGGCTCTCAGCAAATGTTTGTTCAAATGAATGAGAAGAGCTCCACTCCGCTTAGCGAGAGAACACGGCTTCCAACCTAACAACAAGAAAAAGCAAGATACTCTACAAAAATCATCACTTTTCTTGAGCCCAACAGAGAGGTGAGGCTGTTACCACCTAAAAAGGGGGTTTGTCTGCCTGCCACAGACAATGCCAATAGTCAAGAAGCAAGGTGGTAGGAGAGAAAAGACTTTTTATTACAGCTTGCCAGCAAGAGGGAAGATGGCTGACTAATGTCTGAAAGAACCATCTTACAGAACAAAAACTACAGGCCTGTTATATGGGGGAGCTGGTCTCTGGGTGCGGGAGGCATCCATCTGATCTTAGTTTCTGATAGTCTATTGTTTTATTGGATACGCATCACAGACTGGAGCAACGCCTTATACCCAGATCTTTCAGTTGTCATTGATGATGGCTATCAGCATAGACTCTCTGTTCAGGGGATCATCACATTCCCTAGGAGCTCAAAAGAACAAAGTTATCATCTTATCACTGCTGGGAGGTACCTGCACAAGTAGGGGTCGTGAAATCTACAGAACAGTTAGATCTCCTGGAGGGTGCATATCCAGCTGGGTTAGTCAGAGGTCATTCAAAGTTTCTTTTCTACAATATGGCTTCCCTTCTGTCAAACTTGTCTTGAGCTGGTATCAAGGCCACGAATGAACATAATTCCAAAGAGTGACAAGCCCTCCAAGGAAAGACGACCGCACAGCTGATTCACCTTTGGCAGAGGTGGAGGAACATGTGGCTGCCGTGAAAGCAGGTACAAAGAAAACAGCTAAAATGTTAACAAGTTCTTAGGTGTGGCGTGAGCATGACAGTTTAGAGGACCAGAAGCCCAGACACAGGGGTGGTGGTCTGTACTCGCATGCAAGCTCTTTTCTGTGACCTCTATCAGGCATCACGAGAAAGATTGGGCCAGGCAGGAGACCCTGCCTAACTCTGAGGAAGGAGCAGAAGAGCCGAGAACCTCCATCTCCCCACACAAGCCTAACACAGAGTGACAAGTCACAGCAGTCTTTGGAGGAGAGGCAGGAGCATGGAGACAGGCCCCTCCATGGTGGACTCACAGAAACCGATGAAGCCGAGGTGGAGAAGGAAACCCTCTGTGGCCACAGGCCCCACACGAGGCAGAAGGTAACAGCAGCCCACTGCTGGAGGGGATGAAAATGCACAGTGGTGCCTAGGGTAACCAGGGCAATGACAAACAAAATCCAAGGACCACTGGCTCCATGGACTCCCCCCACCCCTCCCTCACGGCCTGATGGAAGTGGAGCGCTCACTTTGGGTCCCTCGGCAGCTCTCCAGAGTCCGCTCTTGGCAGCTGTCCCCGCTCTGGCATTCTGCCTTGGAAATCCCAGCTGCCTTGACCTCCCCGAGTCTCTGCTCTGACTCCTCAACTCGGGGGGGCCACCAGGCCCTCTTTGGGTCCTCCTCCCTGTGCTGCAGCTTGAAGACGCTCTGGTGGTCAGCGGGAGCCGTTGTGGGCTCACTGCACTGTCTTGCCTCTCAGGGATGACTTTCCTGTGCTGCCTGTTGTCCAATGTCAAACCATTGTTTCATGGATTTTGTCCAGGTTTCCAGTGTTTTACAGCTCAAAAGTAAATCTGGTCCCCATTATGCCAGTTTGGCCAGAAGTAAAAGTTCATGTGACTTTCAACAAAGATCCCAAAACAATACAATAGAGAAAGGAAAGCCTTTTCAACAAATGGTGTAGAAACAACTGGATACTCACACAGAAAAAATAAACCTCAATACCTGCCTCCCATCATACAGAAATGGTACTTGAGATGGGGCATAAACTAAAACATAAAAGTTAATGTAAATGTAATAGAGCTTTTAAGGGAAAACATACATCTTTATGACTTGAGAGTAGGGAGACATTTCTTATACAGAAAACAGAAAATAGTGACCATAAAAAAAAAAGAATGGATAAATTAGACTTCATCAAAATTATAAACTTTTGCTTGAGTGACTGTTAAGAAAATGAATAGGCAAACCATAAACTTAGATAAAATAGTCGTAAAACTGAAGATTAGCGTGTAGGATGAATAAAGAACTCCTATAACTCAATAATAAAAAGACTACCCCAGTTTAAGAATGGTCAAAGGATATGATCAGATACTTTGCAGGGACGGTGCACAGATGGCCTATAAGCACATGAGAAATTGCTTAATACCATTTGTCATCAGGGAGATTCGAATAATGAAAACCACAGGAGACACCACTACACAGCCACTGGAATGGTGAAAATTAAAAACACTAATACCAGATGTTGGTGAGGAAGTGAAGCACCTAGAACTCATATATTGTTGGTGGGGTGTATGGTGGTATCTAGCAGTTTCTTGTAAGATTAAACATACACCTACACTGTGGCCCAGCAATTCCATTCCAGGCATTTATCCAAGTGAAATGAAATATACGCCCACAAAAAGACTTATGAAAGAATGCTTATATTCATAATATCCCAAACTGGAAACTCCCAGGTGTCCATCAATAGGGAGATGGATACACAAACTGCAGTATATTCGTACAATGTGAACCTCTCAGGAAGAAAAATGAACAAATTACTGATACACGAAACCACATGATGAATCTCAAAAACATCATGCTAAGTGAAAGAACTACTATTATACATATTGTATGATTTCATTTATCTGAAATTCTAGAATAGGCAAAACTACTATATGAAAAAAAGAGAAGGATCCATCAGAAAAAAAGAAGAAAACTATTCTATGATAGAAAAAATATCAGCTTGGTGGTGCCTCTGGGGAGGGAGGAGCTGGGAACCAACTGGGAGAGGGCATGAGGGACTCTGGGTATGTGACTGCTAGGTACTGTGGGAGGCAGGAGTTTGGGTTGCACTGATTTAGGCAGTTATCAAAACTCAACAGAGGACAACCTTAAAGATTTGAGCATTCCATTGATTATAATTTTACCTCAAAAGAAAAAAACTGAAATGAATTTAAAAAATGTAAATGTACTGATGGGTGGAAAGAGGGATGGATAAATAGATAAGTGTGTGATAAAACAAGGATAGTAAAATATTAATAGCAAAGTCTAGGTGGTTGGTAGAAGGGTGGTCACCGTAAAATTTCATTAACTTTTCTTTATGTCTGAACATTTCATAACATAAACTGATGGAAAATTTTTGTTAAATGAGTCAGGCAAGATGCTAGTCTCAGGCCAGAGTACTAGAGCAGAGGCTGAAGCACAGGTTACAGGTGGGGCCAGTTAAATAAGCACGGAGAAATAATAGCAACAATAGCCATCATTTATTGGATGCTCACTGTGCTAGGCCCTGACAGAGTACTTCTCAAAATTCAGCTCTTTTAAGCCTCCCCAAAAAACCACTTTACAGGGAAGACACTAAAACTTAGAGAATTTATGTAACTCGTCTGAAGTCCCACCCCACACTAGTGAGGAGCCGAGCCAAGGTTGAGCCCTGGCCTGTCAGATCCTAGGGCCCGTCCTCCACTCTGTCCCTTCTCTGCTACCTCCAGAGGGAAGACAGCCTGCTTACTCAAGCCAACATTCAAGGTTAGAACAGAGTCGACAGCAAAGATGACCTGATGAGCTATCGAAGTATTAGAGGGCTTAAATTTCTTCCCATTGGGCACAAGATGGACTCCAGAGTTGAGGAAGGGCTGTAAGGGCCTGAGATCCTGCGGGGAGGGCTCCACAAGGGCAGGGACCACAGCTTTCTCTAGTTTCTGCTGTCACCCTGCAGGTCCAGTGCCTGGCAAACATAGGCACGCCATAAATACTTACTGGATGGGTGAATAAATACACACAGAAACAGGAATCCAGGCAGGGCACTATAAATTCACAAGCAGGAATGTGACCACATGAATGGGAAAAATCATCTTTCTAGGTCTCTCTTATTTGTCTTCAAACTATACTTCTTTTGAGGTTCCCCAAAAGAATGTAACTTCTTTTGAGGGACGTATTCTTGGAAAGATTTTTTTTCTTTGCTGACACTGGAGGTATTCTTCCCACATGCTAACGTAGGCCAGAAAATCTGTAAGAGGTCCGAAACAGTCCCAGAATCTTGACTTTTGGAAGATCTTTAGAGGCTGATTAGGTTAGCAGCTTACCAAATGGAGGAGGAAAAGTGTCTTTTAATCCCTTTTCTCCCTCTTTCCTGGGGAAAGAGCAAAGGTTCTAAGCTGACAGGAATAACATGAATGAGGACCACAGAAACCTCTTCTTGTACTGTTCACAGCCTGTGAGGAGAGAGCTGCTGAGGGAGCCTTCGAGAGGCTGGGAGGTTGGGGTTACAGTTCTCCGCATCCCATTGAAGATAGGTCTACCTGAGCCAACTCTAGGTTTGATTTTCTTTTTTTTTTTTTTTTTGTGGGGAAGACCAGCCCTGAGCTAACATCTGTTCCAATCCTCCCCTTTTTGCTGAGGAAGACTGGCCCTGGGCTAACATCCGTGCCCATCTTCCTCTACTTTATATGGGACGCCGCCACGGCATGGCTGACAGGCAGTGCGTCGGCGGGCGCCCGGGATCCGAACCCGCGAACCCCGGGCTGCCAAGCGCGGACTAAACCGCTGCGCCACCGGGCGGCCCCCTGATTTTCTTAATGGGCTGAAGACAGTGATGTGTGATGGGCTAGGTCATGGAGAAGAATACCTCCCCTAAAGATACGCTCAAAATAAATTAGGTCCATTTCCATTTCCTCATTCAATGCTCCCAAACCACTCCTTGAATGAGATGGGAGCCCATTTGCTTCTTGGTACAAGAGGAATGGGGCTCCTTATGGCATTTAACTGAGGGCCTCGTGGGCTGCATAGATCCTCTTACAGGACTGGAATTTGTCGGTGTGTTCTGGTGTTAATGTCGCTGTAGAACACTATGTCAGTGGTTCTCCCCACATCTCGATGATTTGGTGGTGTTTTATCCACATTGTGCAAATGAAGAACTAAGGCTCAAATTGATGAAATAATTCATCATTGTCGTCCAGCTGGCAAGAGGAAGAACAAGACAAGGCAGCCTGGTCCCCATGCCCAAGTGAGGCGTCCTGCCCACCCATTGGTGTTTTTTCACCACAATACTCGGGTTTCTGTTTTACTCAAATTCAGTCACCAAAGCACACCACCTAACACTCATCAAAGAATAGCCTGGGAGTTCGTACTCAGCATTTTAGGTTTTTATTATTTAGATTCATGACTTATGTTGGAACTGTCAGCATTCCCTGAGACCTGATGTCAGGGTTGTGGTTAGGGAGAACATGAACTATCTCCCGAATATTCCCTGTGAATCTGGGTGAGATAGAACATGAAGATCCCTACGTCTTCCCTAAGGTCTGAGTATATTCATAACTGTCCTCTCTGTCATTTCTCCCTCACTCACTGAGAAGGTAATGTAAGATCCAGTGAGGCTGAACCGCTGTGAAGAAAGGACAAGGGAGTCGGTCTGTGAGTGGGACAGGCCTATTTTTTCCTTGCCTCCTGCTTCTTCATCACTAACAAGTCAAGATTAAGGTGCTGGCCGGGTGGAGAGCTAAAGCAGGAGAATTCACAGCAGACAAAGTAGCTTTTTTTTTTTAAACTGGAATTACCTTCACAAAGTCTGGTAAAGCACATGGAGAGCTGGCTTAAAATGGCAGCCAGGAAAGGATAGATAAAGAACTCAATAGTTGGCAAGTCTTCAATTTCTAATGCTGGGGGATGATAAATTATTCAAATGAAATAGTCCTGGCTTCCACTCACCATAGTAGAAGCATATTGATTCTCCCATCACTAACCCACAGAGGCTTTTACTGTAAGATACCAACGTGAACGCATTTCTGCTTTGGATCTTTTTACCCCTTCCGTACCCTGAGATTTCATTTGCTCTTCTGCAGGCTCCAGAAGTGAACTATTCTTCCAGTTATGTCAAACAACAATGTAAAGATCCATTATCTACACACATTTCCCTGTTGGGCTCAGGATTTCAGGTAATGAAGGACTGAATCAGAACCTCCATCCCCATACAAGACCACTGTTCCATTGTCTAATCTGTAGACCAGTGCTTTTTAAACTTTGATGTGCACAGGAATTACTCATGGGTCTTTTTAAAATGTGGATTCTGATTCACTAGACCTGATTGACTAGAGAGTCTGCCTTTCTAACAGGCTCCCAGGTGACCCCAGTGCTGCTGGCCGTGGATCACTCTTCGGGTAGCAAGACACTAGATGGCTATAAAAACCAGGCCCACTCCCGGACTCCCCCTCTGCTAGTCTAACCTGTACATTACACCAGTTTCTCATCCCTGCTCAAAACCCCTAGGTTGCCTGCAAATACAATCCAGACTCTTTTGCCTGACATTCAAGGTCCTGTACAAATTGACCCTACCTGCTTTCTAATCTTTTTTTCCATTGCTCTCTTCTCACGATCTGCATCTCAACCAAATGGGACTATTTGCTGTTTCCTAGACATGCTCTCACTCTGCCTGTGTTCTGCTGTTTCTTCCACCCACAAAGTTCTTGCCCAACTCCTTCAATGTCCAGCGCAAATGCTGCCTCCTCTATGAAGCTCCATGCAGTTTTTCCAGTCAGAAGTCATCTTCCTTCCTCTCACCTCTGATGTAACTTTGTACTGACTTCTCTTAGGGACATTATCACCAGCTGTCTTGTACTGTGATGTTTGGGGGCCATGTCTCTTATCTTGTTTATACTATAATCTGCTCTATACTTCCTCAGGGCAGGTTCTTGCTTGTAGTTTATAGACCCCTAGCACAATGCTTTGTACACTTAGTCATAAGTGTATGTGTGTGTTGATTAGTTAATTTTATTGGGGTATAATTTAGATCAGTAAAATGAGTAGATTTTAAGCGTACTGTTCATTGAGTTTTACACCCAGGTAACAACCACCCAATCAAGATAGAGAACATTCTCATCACCCCAGAATGTTCTCTTCCCAGCCAATCCCCACCAACACCCCCTGTCCCCAGCCAGAATATAACTGCTCACATTTCTACCACCCTAAAATTGTTTTGTCTCTTCTTGAACTTCATATAAATGGAAACATACCATATGAACTCTTTTGTCTAGCTTCTTCCATTCAACATAATGTTTTTGTTTTGTTTTTGCTGAGGAAGATTGGCTCTGAGCTAACATCTGTGCTCATCTTCCTCCATTTTGTATATGGGATGCCACCACACATGGCTTGATGAGCAGTGCCTTGGTCTGTGCCAGGAATTCGAACCTGCGAACCCCGGGCCACTGCAGTGGAGTGCGCGAACTTAACTGCTATGCCACCAGGCCAACCCCTTGACATAATGTTTTTGAGATTCATCCATGTTGCCACATGTTGGAAATAGCTTCTTAAAGAATTCACTGATGGTGGGAGCTGAAGCCCTGCTTTACTGCAATCACACCAGCCGGGGACTTCCCTGAGTCAGTGGCATTTTGGACTTTCTGTGCTTGCTTCCTGCCTGCAGTCAGGTTGTTCACAAAATCATCAAACTCCCTTGAAGCCCTATTGCTCTCTCTTGCTGGCATTTCCACCTCCTCCACATTGCTTCTGTGCCTTCCAGCTTCCCTCAAAGGAGACAGCTCCTCATGGCTTTCCCTGCCGTCTCCCCAGGACCCTGCTGTCCAGCTCCAAGGTTCTGTGTCCCCAGGGAGGGCCTCCATCTGACGGGAGATGTAATCTCCATTCTTTCTTTGCAAATTTGTTTTTCTTCTTTGAGGATGGGGGTGGGTTATCTGCTGAGGTTCAGCTAGCGTCACCTGTCCGGAAGCCTCTAGGCCCATGCTTTGGCTCTAGGTCCTGCTTTGGCTCATGTCCATTCTTTGCCAGGAGGCAAGTGTGACTGGAGCCACTGGCAAGGAAGAGGCTCCTGGCCCTAGAGTGCTCTCTGCTAACTGCATCCTGGGAATTCTCAGGTGATCTCACCCGATAACGATGGGCCAGCTCCCACCTGCCAGCCCACATGACCCAGCCATGGCACTGGTGGTGGCAACGCTTCCTGGCTGACAGAATCGCTTAGTCTGGGTCTTAGTGTTTGTTTGGGCAGATGAACCCAGGTGCTGCCTCCTCGCATCACAATGCCCGCAATGGGCTTATTCTCAAGCTTTGTATCAACTCTGCTGTGGTCTATGTCAGAACCGCCACTTTGGGCCTTCATGTGACAGAGTGAGAAAGAGGCTTAGACTGGAAAAGAGACCCAGGCCTGTACCCCCTGAGACTGTGATGTCTTGCTAAAATGTGAGGGAAGGAGCCGGGTGTCACCCTCAATGATTTATCTTAATCTGGGAAGAACAAGGAAAGGAAGCCAGAAGGTCAGTGCTGTGTCATTTGGATTTCTAAAAAATTGTCATAAAATATACTTTCTTAGTCAGCTTGGGCTGCTATAACAAATATAATACAGACTGAGGGGCTTAATCAGCAGACATTTATTTCTCACAGTCCTGGAGGCTGGGAAGTCCAAGACCAAGGTCTGGCAGATCCAGTGTCTGGTGAGGCTGTCTTCCTGGTTTACAGGCAGCCGCCGTCTCGCTGTCCTCACGTGGGGAAGAACAGAGAGAGGAGGCAAGCTCTCTCTTGTCTCTTCTTGTAAGGATGCTAATCTCATCATGGGGCCTCACCCTCACGACCTCACCACCTCCCAAAAGTCCCACCTCCAAATACCACCACATTGGGGATGACGGTTTCAACATATGAATTTGGGGGGGGTCTCAAATATTCAGCCCATCTTAACCATTTTAAAGTGTTCAGTGGCATTCTGCACTTTTTGAGATGTCATTTGCTGAGTGCTCCTCCAGGACGTATGTAATTGTATAGAGCACTCCCTTAATATTTGTAGACAGTGAAGTAAGTGTAAGTTCCTGTCTCACGGAACTAAAGCGCGGAGAGGGCAATGGTTACATACGGCATATGGCAGATCTTGGATTTAAACCCATCTGTCTGTTCCATGCTGGTCTGCTGCTGCTGTCACCCTGCTTTTCTGTTGGGCTCCTTGAAGGTGATTTCAATGTTTCTGATCTTATATATCCCATCAAAGTGCTTGGAGTGCTGACCACAGAGTCCTTCTGTCTCATCGCAGTACTTATGGGAAGGAGTCAGGAAGGAGATGGTGCCTTTCCTTCTCCTTGCCAAGGGGCTGGTCAGCATTGCGCTCCCCACCCATCTGCATTGGCCTCTGTTGTGTGACTTGAGATTTGCAGAATATCGACAAGGACTATTAAAAATATTTTTCATTCCAGGGTTGTTACATGCCTCAAATTCCTGCCAACAGTCATCTGAGTTAGAGTTTTGTTAAAGTGCAAACATTTTAATAAAAGAGAAGACATATGGAGCCATTATCTCCTATTGACATTGCAGCCATTTTGTGTTGTGAATTATCCAGCCCAAGCCTGCTGGGATGGCCCCAGGACCAATTATTTCAGAATGAGGAGGAAAAGTAGGGAATGAAAGGTAGTTTAGGATTCCACCCAAGAGACCAGGACCTAATGAGGTACGGTAATGAAGTGTGGATTCATGGATGGAGTGTAGGGTGAGGGAAAAACGTTGAAAGCAACAAAGATGAGATTTACCTACTTCAGAATTTTGCTGGCCACTTGTGTGGTGGAGTGTTAAGAATAAGACCTTTGGAATCAGGCAGGACAGGGGTTGCTGGTCACCAGCTCGGTGCCCCTGGGCAAGCTGCTTGAGCTATCTGGATCTGTTTCCACGGACCACAAATTGGAGATTTTAATGCCTTCTCTCCAAGGGTCATGAAGATGAGCCTTTGTCTGTCCATCGTGTAGGTAAAGTATCTGGCACAGAGATGGCACATGGAGGTGTTCAACAAATGGTACCTCACGTGCTGCTCAAACACTCCATCAGGATGTCTGTGGACGCTGGAGATGGGCAAGGACGACAGATGTCCCAACCCTGCTTGCTCTGCAAAATGTGAAAGTCTCTGTTTCAATCGGCTGTGTCTTTGGCTTCCCCACTAACTCAGGAGGGGGACATATATGGGATGGAAGGCCCTGCCTCTTAGCATTGGTAGAAACAGTTATGGCCTCTCAGCGTGGAAAATATTGTTATGATTTGGTTTGTTTGGTTTCGTTTCCTGCTGTAAGCCGGTGGTGAGAGAACCACAGAAGATCTCTCCCTCAAAGTTAGCTGAGGAGGAGCCAGTCAATCTAGAGAACCTCAAGACAGTGGCTGGCGCTGAGAAGGCTAATCACTCCCTGGGTGCAGGACCTTTAACTAGTGAACACACTGAGGTAAATCCAGAGCAAAGGGAAATTAGAATTGAGACAACATTTTTCAGAGACTCAGGGTGATGGAGCATCAGAGGAGAGTGAAGGAGGTGGCTTCAAGGTCTGCAGTCATCGCCTAGATCCCAGATTGTGTTTCAAAAATGATATGGAGGGGGCTGGCCCGGTGGCGCAGCGGTTTAGTCCGCGCTTGGCAGCCCAGGGTTCGCAGGTTCGGATCCCGGGCGCCCGCCGATGCACTGCTTGTCAGCCATGCTATGGCGGCGTCCCATATAAAGTAGAGGAAGATGGGCACGGATGTTAGCCCAGGGCCAGTCTTCCTCAGCAAAAAGAGGAGGATTAGCAATGGATGTTAGCTCAGGGCTGGTCTTCCTCACACACACACACACACACACACAAAAAGTGATATGGAGGGACCAGGATGTCCCAGAGAAAGAGCAGCCCAGCCCCAATCCCAAAATTCCAAGCTGCATCCAGGGCCAATCTGGGAAGCAGATTCCAGAAGACTGGGTGCCCTCCAATGTCTGACCTCACTCTCTAGCGGAGATGGTGGAGATGGATAGGAAAACCCCTGCTGGGCAGCGGCCTGGCACATGCAGGGGTTGGGGCAAGGCAGGCCCTTCAGTTGTGAACCTGAGCCCCATAGTACAGTAGTCCAAGCTGAGAAGTTAATCCAAAAGCAAACCAGGCTCCAACAGACGACGATCCAAGAACCAAAGAGTTCTAGACATCCAGAAGTCAAATCACAGGGAGCAGCTAACCCAGGAGTGAAGCCAAGGCCAAAGCAACACTAAGGTCAGAACACCAAGGTACTCCCAGCCAACAGGGCCCAAAGAGGAGCAGGACAAAGGTTTGATTCTGGAACCTGCAAGCAAGCCAGTTGCCCAGCTGCCTGTGGCTCATGGTAGAGCCGTACTATATGATTTTAACTTACACAAGTTAAACCTCTTGTGGTCTGCAGAGAGTGAGAGAAAATATGACGTACTGGTGCCAGCAGCACCCCTTCTCACCCGGTGGGGTTGTGCCTTGGAATGAGTGGTGGTGAGTGGGAGCAAGGAGTCTGCTGTTCCTGCAAACAATCTCTGCATCTGGGGCTGGACACCTTGTGAGCATCTTGCTATCCTGGAAGTGATTTTGTTGGTATAGATCCATATTTTTCATTAAAAATGGCCCCTAAATGCAGGCCAACCACTACAATTAATGCTCAATCCCTGCCCCCTCACCCCCCCCAAAAAAGGCAGTCAGTTCCAACATAGGAGGGGAAACCAGCTGTGACTGACTCACTGAGAGATGTCACTCAATGTAATTTTGGGGTGATACAAGGATTTTCAGGCTAATTTTGACTGTGTGCAAATTTTACCATATGTACTGACCAGACAACCTAAATCCTGTGTAAGTCCACTTTACATTTGGTTTCTGTGAATGCAGGGAGTGGCAGGCAGACCCCAAAGCTTAACAGCAGTCAGACTTGTGAGAGGGACACTTAAATCTTCCTGGAGCTACATGGAATCTGAAGGGCTTGGGGGAGCAAAATCTACCAAAGTCAAAAAAGAATGGGGACTACCATTTAATGGGGAGGACAGTCTTTTCAACAAATGGTGTTGGAAACACTGGATATCCACATGCAAAAGAATGAAGTTGGACCCTTACTTTACACTATTTATAAAAAAATAACTCCAAGTGGATCAAAGACCTAAGCATGAGAACTAAAAGTATTAAAATTTAGGAAGAGAACATAGAGGGAAAGCTTCATTACGTTGAATTTGGCAATGATTTCTTGGATATGACACCAAAAGCACAGGCAACAAAAGAAATAATAGATAAATTGGATTTCATCAAAATTAAAAACTTTGTGCATCAAAGGACACTATCAGCAGAGTTGAAAGGCAGCACAGCGAGTGGCTCACAGAATGGGAGAAAATATTTGCAAATCATCTATCTGTTAAAGGATTAGTATCCAGAGTATGTAAAGAACTCTTACAACTCAAAGACAAAAAAACAAACAACTCGATTTAAAAATGGGCAAAGTACTTGAACAGATATTTCTCCAAAGAAGATATACAGGTTGCCAATAAGCACATGAAAAGATGCTCAACAAGATGAGTCATTAGGAAAATCCAAATCAAAACCACAATGAGATACCACTTCACACTTGTTAGCGTGGCTAGCATAAAAACAAACAAACCCCCCAGAAAATAACAAGCGTTGGCACGGATGTGGAGAAATTGGAACCCTGGTGCCTTGCTGGTGGGAATGTAACATGCAACTGCTGTGGAAAACATTATAGCAGTCCTCAAATAATTAAACACAGAATTACCATATGATCCAGCAATTCCACTTCAGGGTATACACCCAAAAGAATTGAAAACAGGGACTCAAAAAGATATTTGTACATTCATGTTCCATAGCAGCATTGCTCACAATAGCTAAAAAGTGTAAACAACCTAAATGTCCATCAATGAATGAATAAATAAACAAAATGTGGTCTATCCATACAATGGGATATTATTCAGCCTTAACAAGGAAGGAAATTCTGATGCCTGTTACAACATGGAAGAACCTTGAAGACATTATGCTAAGTGAAAGAAACCAGTCACAAAAGGATGAATTTGTATGAATCCACTTATATGAGGGACCTAGAGTAGTCAAATTCATAGAGACAGAAAGTAGAAAGGTGGTTGCCAGGGGCTAATGGGTAGGGGAGAATGGGGGTTAGTGTTCAATGGGGACAGAATTTCTGTTTCGGAAGATGAAAAAGTTGTGGAGATGGATGGTGGCGATGGTTGCACAATAATGTGAATGTACTTAATACCATTGAACTGTACACTTAAAAATGGTTAGAACAGTAAATTTTGTGTTATGTGTGTTTTACCACAATGATAAAAAAAGCATTGGTACTATGTAACCAATAGGCATCCTCCCTCCCACCCCCTGCCTGGAAATCTCTGATCTGTCAGTCCCCTGGGGTGGGGGATAAGGCTGTTGCACTGCTCGCTGCCCAGTGAGACTGATGCAGAAGCCCCACAGGGCTGACTCTGTGGGTGACAGGCAAACCCTCGTCCAGAAGAAGTGGGGACAGCAGAGGCCACAGAGAGAAGGCGAGACTGACAGGGCCTTTAAGCCTTTACTTCTGACCCTGACGTCCCCAGAAATGAACTGCTCAACCAAAAAGTTGCTCTTCCAATGGTTCCCATTCCACCAGCCTTGTTCTCCTAAACCCCTCAGCTACTTTTCCAAGTATGCTGCCTCAGATGGTCACAGACGTCAAATTGTTCCCCTCAAATTCTGCCTGGCTTTTTTTCTTCTTCAACTTCTGAGGTCTCTGCTCCTGAATAAAGGCTTGTGTTGAAAGGATTCTAGGGCAGCCTGGACCATGTCTCGGGAAGGCAGTCGGTCGGTGGTCCTGTCTCAGGACCCATCTCATAAATCACCCAGGGAAAGGCTGGGGCAGCACCCTGGCCAGCGATCGATAGTGCTAATGGCTTCTGGTCCATTAGGGGTGGAAGGGTTTCAGCCTGTGAAAGGCAGCAGCAAATTGCTTATCAGCCCTGCCAGGCAAAGATTCTGGGAATATTCTTGGTATTTTCCTGAGTGCTCAGGATGGGGTACAGTGGAAAGAAAAACCTTCTCTCTGGGCCCTCTGTCCTGTATCAGATTCCTCATCCTTCCTAGTCCTGAGGAGACAACTCCTAGCAGAGAGTTGCCCCATGGAGCAGCTTTCTTGCCTGTTCCTTTAGTAGAATTGTCTGTTTAAACAGTTGTCTTTCTGCCAAGACAACAGGCCACTCCTGTGAATTATCTTCACAGCACACCGGCAGATACAGCCTATGCCGTGCTGCATGCGGGGTCATCCCGGCGTGGTCCAGGATGGAAGCTTTTGGGAATCCCAGTAAGGATGTCTTATTCTGGAAAAAAGCTCGATGGTTAGCAACATTGACAGTTTTCTCCTTGTTAATGAGTGCCGCAGGAAAATAATGTACCCAGGACCTACTCAGTGTATTTCAGTAGTGATGCTTCAATCACACAATACGTCAGTTTCACTCCGAAGTGCCTCTATTATCAAGGTAGCAAGATTCTCTTTACCGTGACGCCTACCTTTTAGCCCCCGTGATTTATGCAAATCTTCATCTCTAGTGGTATCAAACTCCAAGATCCCAAAAGCGAATGTGGGCAATGGCTGGAATTTCCCTATCTGGGCAGCAACTTTAGGGAACAATGACAGACTAGAATGGGAAAGGGGCTGGATTCTATTTGCATCTTAAAACCAATAGCTGAATGGAGCCCTGACTTCCCATGTCGATGTGCTACCAGGTTTGAATCATGCTGGCACATGCTCCCTATCTGTCAGGGTTTTAATGGTTCATTTGTAGCCCCAGGATGAAAGCCCGGCTGACTAATTCGATGTTGAGTTAAGGCATGCCCGCAATAGAGAGACTGCTCTTCTCCGTGGAAACCGAAGCATAGATGGAGCTCCTTCTGCTCACAGCAAGTCCTGTCTTCAGATCTGTTGCTAAAAGAGAAACAAGCTCTTCTCCTGTTTGTTCTTTTAATAGCCTCATCTCTAGTATAAGTGATCTTCCCACCTCCAGAAACTTAGCATTAAAATGACATCATTGAAATGTGTCATAAATAGTGCAAAATTTTCAAAATGATCTTGATTATGAGCAAGATAATATAGCAACAACAAACACCCCACCTAATACCAACTAAAAATATTTTAAATAGCTTTCCCACTATTCCATCCCAGGGTGTCTCACACCTCCTATTCGAAATGGAGAGCAGAATTTTTAAGACTTTGAACTCTATGATTCAGGCATGCCTGGATTCACATCCAAGCTCTGGAAATTACTATGGGGTGTGGCAGTTATAAAACACGTCATCAAAATTTTAACACTCCTCCCATCAAGAGTTGAGGTCTATGTCCCCTACTCTTGAATCTAAGCTCTGAGACTGCCTGACCAATCAAATGCAACAGAATTAATAGTACCGGTTTCTAGGCCCTAAGAAACTGGCAGCTTCTACTTCCTGTCTCTTGGGATGGTTCTCCTTCTTGGAATCCAGTCACCAGGCTGTGAGGAAGCTCAACAGCCCATGGAGAAGTTCATGAAGACAGAACCCAAGTTCTTAGGCCCATGGACTCGGCTGAGCTGCCAGCCAATAGCCAGCCCCGTGAGTGAGCCATCTCGGAAGTGGTCATCTAGCCCCCAGGCTATTATGAATAATGCTCTGTGAACATTCATGTACAAGTTTTTGTGTAGACATATGTTTTCATTTCTTCTGGGTATATACCTAGGAGTAGAATTGTTAGGTCATATGGTAACTCTATGTTTGACCATCTGAGGAACTGCCAATCTGTTTTCTACAGCAGCTGCACCATTTTGCATTCCCACTAGCAATGTATGAGGGTTCCAATTCTCCATATCTTTGCCAACACTTTTTATTATCCATCTTTGAGATTACAGCTATCTTTACTGTGTGTGAAGTGGTATCTCATTGTGGTTTTGACTTGCATTTCCCTGATGGCTAATGATGTTGAGCATATTTCATGTGCTTATTGACCATTTGCGTATCTTCTTTGGAGAATGTCTGCTCAAATCCTTTGCCCATTTTTAAATTCGGTTTATGTCTTTTTATTATTGAGCTGTAACAGTTCTTTATATATTCTAGACATCAATCATTTATCAGATATGTGATTTACAAATATTTTCTCCCATTCTGTGGGGTTTTTTTTACTTTTTTGATGATGTCCTTTGAACCATAAAAGTTTTTAATTTTGATAAAGTCCAATTTATGGGTTTTTTTGGTTGCTTGTACTTTAGGTGTCATATCTAAGAAACCATTGCCTAATCCAAATTCACAAAAATTTATACATATATTTTTTTCTAAGAGTGTTACAGTTTTAGATTAGGTCTTTGATCCATTTTGGGTTAATTTTGTATGTGGTATAAGGTAGGGCATCCAATTTCATTCGTTTTACATGTGAATATCCAGTTACCCAAGAACCGTTTGTTGAAAAGGCTATTCTTTTCCCCCCAGTGAATGGTCTTGGCATCCGTTGAAAATCAATTAACTGCAAATGTGAAGGTTTATTTCTGGACTCTCAATTCTGAATTCTCAATTCAGTTGACCTATATGTCTGTCTTTATGCCAATAACGCACTGTCTTGGTTACTGTAGCTTTATAGTAAGTTTTAATTTCAGGAAATATGAGTCCTCTAACTTTGTTCTTCTTTTTCAAGATTGTTTTGGCTATTCTGAGTCCCTTGTGTTTCAATATGAATTTTAGGACCATTTTGTCAATATCTGCAAAGAACTAGCTGGAACTTTGGGATGCAATATCTGCACAGAACTGGCTAGGATGGCATTGAATGACTCTGTGTCTCACTTTGGGGAGTGTTGCCATCTTGACAATATTAAGTCTTCTGATCCTTGAACCTGAGATACCTTTCCATCTATTTAGAACTTCCTTAATTTGTTTCAATAATGTTTGATAGTTTTCAGAGTATAAGTTTTGCGTTTTTTTGGTTAAATTCAGTCCCAAGTATTTTATTCTTTTTGATGCTATTGTAAATGAGCAGTTCCTGTTCTTTTGGCTGTATTGAGAAGCCATTCCTTTCTAAGAGCTTTATCTTACACAGGTATGTAAGAGCTTTATCTTACACCTGGGCATTTCAGACCTCTCTGGTTAAGTCCTAGCTATTTCACAATCAGTCAACTGGAAATAAACCCCATGATAAAGATCTTCTGCCCTGGTCTAATAGGTTCTAACAAATTAAATTTACACCTCCAAGGGACCTATTTTTTATTTTACAAAATGCTTTTTGGCTGCTGCTGCTTCCTTCTGCTGCTGCTGCCGGCGCTGCTATATTCTCGTTTGGTGCCAAACTGGTCCCACTTTTGTGAAGCAGCAGCTGAAGAGACTCCAGGGCTCACCATAGCCAATGAAAAGCCCAAGGAAGGAGTCAAGACTGAGAACCACGATCATGTTAATTTGAAGTTGACGGGGTGGGATGGTTCTGTGGTGAAGTTTAAGACTGAGACATACGCTATTTAGTAAACTAATGAGAGCCTATTGTGAATGACAGGGTTTGTCAATGAGGCAGATCAGATTTTGATTTGATGGGCAGCCAATCAATGAAACACACACACACACCTGCACAGTTGAAAATGGAGGATGAAGATACAATTGATATGTTCCAGCAGCAGACAGGAGGTGTCTACTAAAAATGGAACCTGTGCTTTACTCCAGAAGTCTGTTCCTCCAAACTAAGAAGACATTATCAGCTAGAAAACTACAATTTGGTTCCACCACATCCTGCTACTACAGTACGTTTTTCTCTATTCTTTCATTTTCCCTTCCCCATTCCTTTTTGATACATAAAGTAATTGGTGTATGTGCACAAGCATATTGATTTTTTTCCTAAATGGCCAGTGGTATGTTTTGATCAACATCAAATGGAGATGGGATGGGGAAAGATACTGCTTCTGTGGAAATACCCCCTTTTCTCCATTAATGGCATGTGCATTCAGCTCTTATCTTTTTGTTCCCGTTAAGTTATTTTGTGTTCACTGTTTAACAACAACAACAAAAAACATAAAAATTCTTGCATACCTTGTTCACTTGGAGAATTTTAATGTTTTTCGTTTATCATAGTAAAACCACGGATAATTTGATAGCTTTTTTGTATGTAGCTGTTATACGTAGGGCAATCCGTCTTCAGGTAGTGATAAATTACTCTAAAAGAAAAGAATCCTAGATAGTTTTCCCTTCAAATCAAGCATCTTGTTTAAATAAACTTCTTGTTTTAAAAAAAAGAAAATGCTTTTTTTTAACCTCTGTTTCTCAGCTCAAGTGCAATTAACAGGAAATGAAATGTGGCTCACTATGCTTTTCTCAGACTTATGTAAATGACCTATTTTAAAGAAAAATAAGGCAGAAATTCTTCCCCAGCTGCTTTTCTTGGGAGGAATTCTACTCCTCCGGCTATTTCTGTATGGCCTTGCAGCACCTTCAGTATCAGCATATGTGAATTTCAAGTTTCTTCTTTGTTGAGAATAATTAGAAAAAGCATGAAATGGAGTTCAGAAATAGTAAAGAGAGATGATATGAAAGAAGAGCAGTAGGAATTCTGCCAAGAAGCCTTGAGAGGAATGACGAAAGCTGAGGGAAAGGCTCTTGTACCCGGACCAGGTCCTGCAAGGTGAGGAGAAGGCCCTCTGAGGAGGTCCCAGAAGGGCGTGGCCTGGCTGCTGCTGTGTCATCAAAACCAGAATGGAACCACAGTAGGCTTCTTTTCTTTTTAATGAAAAATTTCAAATACACAAGATAGAGTAAGTATTTCTCTTAATGGACAAATATAGTGGACCTCCAGGTGCCCATCACCCTAGACTCAACAGTCATCAACTCGTGGGCAAACTTGTGTCCTCTGTAAACCTACTAATCCCCGCTCCCACTCAGATGATATGAAAGCAAATCCCAGACTTTATTTTATTTCACCTACAACCCACCCATTTCACCCACCCATTATGTATGTATTCATCTATATCCATTATCATACCTTTGAAAAGTAACAATAATTTCTTAATATAAAATATTCAACCAGGATTCAAATTTTCCCATCATCTCATAATTTTCTCTTCAAAGTTTGTTTGAATCAGGATCCATTTAAGGTCCACATGTTGCAATTGGTAGATGTTTCTCTTAAAATCTTTTAATCTATGTTTCGATGAAGATCCAGGCACGGCGGAAAGGCTTCTTTGTGTGTGAATGGTCTCCATGAGTGGTCTGCAGCAAAACCAGATACGTAGAATGCTCCTGCCGCCTTGGAGGAGAGCGGGAGTGCAGCTGTCCGGGCTATTTCCAAAGCAGTGAAATTGTCCATGTGATTCTGGATAATTTCTTATAAAAGATAAATGCATGGAGCACAATTTTGTGAGTAACCTTCAATTCTGGCAACAAAGTAAGGGAATTCACTGGAATCAATTCCTACTCTAAGCTGCTAACCAGCTCATAAGTCAGATCAATATGATGCTGGCTACTCATCTGACAGCTATATGGGTGTTTTACCTCTAACTGGTATTTAATTTTAAATCTAGTTCCAAAAGAATGTTTTGTAGAAGTTTAAGAAATTTACTATTAATATTAATTTGAAATAATAAAACAACAGTAATTAAAGTTGTGTGGTATGAGCACATGAAAAGCAGATCAATGGAAACACTAAGAAGTTTAGAAATGGATCTGTATACATACAGGAATTCAGTATATGATAAGATTGGCATTTCAATCAGTAGAGGAAAAATACTTTATTTAACAAATGTTTGGGGAAAAGAAATAAAGTTAAATCTGTATCCTGTAAACTAGGATAAGTTCCAGTTGGATCAAAAATGTATTTGGAAAAAATAGTGGAATCCTTCAGGTACAAGAGGAAATCCTGTAGCAATTTGTTTTTGTAATAACCTTAGAAAAGGGAAGGACTTTCTACATATGGTACAAAATCCAGAATCTGGATCTTGTGTAATAAAGAATTTGGCTGGCCTTTGTCTCTGGTTCTCCTGAGATAAGCTCTAAATGGTTGGAATTTCCGGGTGATAAGAATGCCTTTATCATTCATGGTGGACCCTGAGAGTTTACCTTAAGGAGATGACTCATATGGGGCTGGCCATAGGAGACCAGCCATGTGATTAGAAGGCTGGGGCTTTGAGCCATGTGATACCAGCCCAGTCTCCTAGGAAGGGAGGGTTGAGCTGGAGACTGAGTTCAATCAAGAGGCCAATGATTCAACTAATCACACCTACATAGTGAAACCCCAATTAAAAACTCTGGACACCAGTGCTCAGGTGAGCATCCCTAGTTGCCAATACTCTGCATATTGTCACACATCGATGTGCCAGGGTCGGGGGTGATGCATCCTAACTCCACAGGGAAAGGACACCAGAAGCTGTGCATTTGGGACCCTCCCAAACCTAGCCCTAGGTGTCTCTTATTTTGGCTGGTTCTGATTTGTATCCTTTTTGCTATAATAAAACTAAAATTATAAAACTGGATAGCACTGTCCTGAGTTCTGTGAGGTATTCTGGTGAAATGTTGAACCTGGAGGAACAGGTTGAACCCTTGAACTTGTAGTCCATTGGTCAGAAGTGCAAGTGGTCCTGGGGCCCCTGAACTTGTGGCTGGTGTTTGTAGTGAGGACAGTCTTGTGGAGGATGTGCCCTTACCTGCGAAGTTTGGTCTAACGCTGTGAGGTGGGAGTCAGAAGTCATTGCACCATTAAAAAAAGAGAATAATAGGGACTGGCCTGGTGGTGTAGTGGTTAAATCTGCACGCTCCGCTTCAGTGGCCCTGGGTTCGCTGGTTCACATCCCGGATGCAGACTTACACACCACTCGCCAAGCCATGCTGTGGTGGCATCCGATACAAAATAGAGGAAGACTGGCATGGATGTTAGCTCAGGGCCAATCTTCCTCGCCAGAAAAAAAAAGGGAATAATAAATCTAATTACATTAAACTCAAATTTTTCTACATGCCCTCCTCAGAGGCAATGTAAAAAGACCAGTGCAAACTGGGGAAATGTTTGGCACTCATATCACCGAAAATGACTAATTTTTCTAACAAATAAACAGTATCTATAATAGAAAAACCTAGTAGAAAAAGAAGCTTAACTAAAAAGTGAAATACAAATGTCTTTTAAATTTATGAAAAGATGTTCGACATCATTCATAAAGAGAAATGCAAAATGATACTTCTCGAGACATGATTTTCTTGATTGGTAAGATTGGTAAATCTCAATTTCTCCCAGATTGGTGAAGATCAAAAGGCTGGATGACAAACTGTGTGTGGGAGAAGCAGGGCACTAAGGGCTCTCAGTCTTTCTGTCGGAAGCATCAATCTGTATAACCTCCAGGAAGAGCGATTTGTCAATGACTATAAAAGTTTTGCTGCATATGCTCTTAAGCCCAGTGATACTATTTCTAGAAATTGATCGTATAGATATACTTGTCCATGTGTAAAACCATTTATGTATAAGATTATTTATTTATTATAGTGTTGTGTTTAATAGCAAAATATTAGAAATAATCTAAATGTTCATCAATAGGAGAGAAGTCAAATAAATTATGATACATCCAAACAATAAAAAGAATCTATATAATAAAATGAAGCTTTTATGTCCTTCTTTAAAATACAGTAAGTGAAAAAGAGGGGTGCAACAAAGTGGGCATTGTATGCTACCAGTTTGTAAAAGGAGAGGGGGTACTGCTTGGCTAGGGCTGCTGTAACAAATACCACAACTCGGGGCTTAAACAACAAATTTATTTTCTCACAGTCTGGAGGCTGGAAGTCTGACAAAGTGTCAGCAGGGTTGGTTTCTTCTGACCCTCCGTCTTTGGCTTGCAGCTCTCCCTCTGTCTCCACATGGTGTTCCCTCTGTGTGTGTCTGTGTCCTAATCTCCTCTTCTCATAAGGACACCAGTCATTTTGGATTAGAGCCACCCATATGACCTCGTGTTACCTTAATCACCCCTTTAAAAACCCTGTATCCAAATGCAGTCACATTATGAGGGACTGGAGGTTAGAGTTTCAACATAGAATTTGGCGGTGGGGGAGGGGGGATACAATTCAGCCCATAACAGGGTAAAAAGGGAAGATAGCTATAGCTATAGCTATATGTCTGTATATGCATAAAATATCTACGGAAGTTACTCAAGAAATCATTAACACTATTTGCCTCCAAGGAAGGGACCTGAATGACTGGAGAATGGGGAGGGAAGGGGGACATTTCATTATATATTCTTTACAGCCTTCTGAATTTTGCATGATTACTTCTATTATGTATCAAAAGAATATACAAATTTTTAAAATTTTAAATCAAGAAGTTTAATTGGCACCTAGGACTTCAGACCACGTCTGGAATTTAATTGGAAGCCCGTTTCTCTGTTGATGAAGTAACTAGTCCCTACATTCTTCAAGGACGATAATTGCCTGGCTGGCGCTTACATAATGGAAATAAAACTCCTGGAAGCCAATGTTGTCACAAGATGAACGCCTCCTATTTTACAAATAAATGTCTGGACATTTATGTATTTTCAGAGTCCAATTTTCTATGACAACTGCATTTTCCCATCACTGACTTTAGTGCATAGGATAATGTGTTTTTAGCCAACAACTACTTTACAAACAGTAAAGTATACAGCATAATGATGTATGTTCACTCAGGCTAAGATATGTATAATTGAACGACATTTTTATAAGTTAGCTATAGCTGGAATAATATGGCCTGCATTGCTATAAGGTGGAGAAATAAAGCTGTGCCTTAATAAATCTCAGTGTTAAGAATAAATTTCCCAATATCTCTTGAAAAGTTAAAAAGATATAGAGTAAAGACAATAGGACTGATAATACTACACCCAGGATATTCTGAGAGATGATAATGGTAACTGGTAAAGTGGTGCAATTTTTCAGTGCTATATATTTGCAAAACACTTTTACATATAGCTCATTTATTCCTCACAACTACTCTTTGAAGCAAGAATTATGACTCATTTTATAGATGAAAAATGTGAGGCAGTGTAGCAGGACAATGGCCAGCATCAATTCTGAATCTTCTTGTAATTCAAAGACTGTTTGTGTGGTATTTGTATCTAGAAATATTGCCAATTTACTGAAATTGGTCTGACTTCAAACTGGCCAAGGGGTCTGCTCAAGCACCAAGACAATGTGATTCAGGGACCAAACATGAAGTTAAAAAGTGCTCTAGAGAAAGAAAAATCTCCTACATGGTACATGACCACTTATTTATTGAGTGACTATTAGTGATAATTGCAGTATGCAAAGCGTTTTCACATAGTTCATCTCATTTTATCCTTACTATGGGAAATATGTGGAACAATTCTTATCACAAACCCTCTAAGAGGCATTATATTAATAATATAAAGCATGTCTCACTTTCTGCCTGTGCTACTGAATACTTCACTACATATCCACAGGTGACCCTAAAATCCTGCAAAACACAAAACCTAAGTACATGATAGAACACCAGTGACAGTAGTACCTAAACATGAAAAGGTTCTTCTTGTCCCCAAGAATTAAATATTTAGCGATTGGCACTGTAGAGTATTAGAAGTCAGGCACGGCCTCTCTCCAAGGTCCTGAGGATCTGACAGGGTCCCAGCCCATCCGCTCAGCACGGCATAATGGACTGACTTGCATACTGAGAATATTCACTCCTTAGCCTTGGTTACCAGTTTAAAGATCTGATTGTATTGTAGCAGAGGAATTCACCTGAGTTGCCTATGGACTAGCCAGAGATGAAGAGTCTGTTCAGGAAATAATATAAACTAACCAAACAACTCTACTTCCAGGCTTAGCCTCGACGTAAACTCTGAAATAGTGGTTTCAACCTTTTGTTCTCTAAGAAATCCTGTGTAGCCTCCAAATTCCTCAAAGCCAGCACAGAGCCAGACCTTGGGGCACATCTATTTGTATTCCCTTATTTTCCATACCAGAAAGTCATGATCAATACCCAGGTATTTTCTGAATACCAGGAAAATGGAGTTTTAAAAATATTGTGTGTATTGTGTTCACTATGCCTCATTACACCTGTCAAAGACAAGTATAACACATGGTAAATTATTTTGGAAATGACATTGATGAACTCATTTCTTGACAAAAGCATCTGAAGAATCTAATAACACTTACTCATTCAAGTATTCAACATATGTATTGACAACCTATAAGAATCACTACATGGTAAGGCAGTAAGAAAATAGGAAAAGCTCCATCTCCAGAGTCAGAAGGACTTAGGTTTTAATCCTGTCTCTGCCCGCTCCTACCTGTGTGATCTTGAGCAAATTACAGTACCTCCATGTGCCTCAGTTCCCTCATCAGTAAAATGGTGGTATAATGTCACCCATTCCAAGAGCATTGTTATAATACTTAATAAGATGATGCATCCAAAGCTTTGGCCCTATAGTTTCCCCACCTTTCTATATGTGAGCATCTGTATATGTGAGTGAGTGTGTGTGTATGTGTGGGTGTGTGTACAGTACTAACTATGGTCAACCTCAAGGAGGCAATGGAATGAACCAGGAATAAGATTTTGACACATTTGATACTTACCTTGTACAGTTTACTTAATTTCAATGAGCATTAGTGTCTATATCTGTGAAAGCTTTCCTGCCTTCCTTGCAAAGTCACTGTGAGTTCAAAATGGCATAATACACGGGAACTTGAGAGTTCCCTATAAACTGTAATGTGTTGGATAAATGTAGAGGACTATTAGAGTATTGCTCAGAAGGGATTCAGGACCCTACCTAATTCCTCTTTCAAGTGTTCAGCAACCATGAGGGTTCCCATGTGAGGACAATAGTGAAACATAGTAAGGATCTCAGAAGGGGCCATCCTTTCTCATCCTCATGCCCACTGCACCCATCCATGTCCCTAAATACACAGAGATTAAAGCCAACTGAAGACAAGCACTGTTCTGAAAAAGAGGCATGTAGCCTTACCTATCTGGCCCACCTGCAGCAAAGAGAGATGAATTCCTATTGAAGAGAGAACACTGATTCCCTTTAGGTGTCCACCTTGAAGAAACTCTCTTACATGTGCACAGAGACATGTATAAGTATGTTCATTCCAGTTTCCTTTGAGATAATGAAAAGGTGAAAACCTAATTCTCTCACAGTAGGAAAACAATTAATAAACTGTTTTATTCATACAATGTACTCAGCAGTTAATATGAACAAACTGGAGCGGACATCAGGCAACTATGACTTGTGAGCCAAATCCTGGCTCCCAGTCTGTTTTTGTAAACAAAGTTGTGTTGGAACACATTGCCTGTGGCTGCTTTCTCACCACAATGGCAGAGCTGAGTAGTTGTGAGAGATACTATTATGGCTAGCAAGGTCGAAAACTTTTACCATCTGATTCTTTACAGAAAAAGTTTGCTGACTCCTGAACTTAGTCAATATTTATGAACATGAATAAATCTCAAAAACATAATGTTGAGTTAAAAAAAGGTGAAAAAGATGTAAACAGCATGACAATTTATGTAACATTTAAACACACTAAACAATAGTACATATTGTTTATATAGCATATATATATATACACTATATTACACATACTATATATAGTGTATGCTATATATAGTTAAATACAATATGTACTATTGTTTAGTGAATGTACAAAAGCGTAGAAATGATTAAAAGCAACAAAATGATCATAATATACCACAACTTTCAGGCATTGATTCTTCTGGAGAGGATGAGAAGGTGAAATGTTTGAGAAAGAGGTTTTAGCTACACCTCTAAGTTTTTATTTCTTATTTTAAAAGGGAGATCTATTTTCTTCTAGAAAAAAATAGAGCAAACTGTTAGTATCAGTTTAATATTAGCAGTATGTACCTAAATGGGTGTTATATTTTTTCCTGCATCTTTATATGTTTGAAATAGTTTCAATACTTTCAAAGTTTTACAAATGATAAATAAAAAGAAAGCACAAAGAAAAAATAATGTGTCTAAAGGTGTATCTTCTGGGATATTTACCACAGTATTGTTTATAAAGGAAAGATAAACTAAATATCCAGCAAAAGGGGATTGGTTAAATTAGTTCTAGAACATTCATAATTCACAAGATTCACAATCATTAAAATGCTTCTGCAAGCAACCTAACTATCCATTAAGAGTAGAACGGATAATGAAATGGTGGTTTATTCATGCAGCAGAATACTACATAGGGATAAACAGAATGAACTACACTTTCAAGCAATGATATGGGTCAATGATATGTGATGAGTAAAAAAAAGCTAGATCCAAAAGAGTACATACTATAGGATCCATTTATGTGAAGTTCAAAAATAGGCAAACCTAACTGAGAGTGTTAGAAGTCAAGATGGTGGCTACCTTGGTGAGAGGAGGGGGATTCATCTCGATGGGGAAGTGGCACAAGGGAGCCTCTGGGATCCTGGAAATGTTCTATAACTTGACATAGAAGGACACGGTGGACACTACACAGGTGAACATTTATGTAAAAATACACTGAGCTATACAATTAAGATCTGTGCACTTTGCTCTATGTGTGTTATACTTAACATATTTTAAGTGCTTTTATAGAAGAACATTTAATTACTTGGGGAATGTTGGGAATGCATTGTTGAGTGAAAGAAAAGTGGTTACAAAGCAGTGGACAAAACGTGATCCAAGAAAATTTTAATGTGCAATATGATATATATGTGTGTGTATATATGTACATATATATGCATAGAAAATGTGCTAACCCTGAAAATAAAATATTGTTGCAACCCGTTCCACATTTTCTGTGCATTTACATAGTAACTGATGGAACAGCTAGTCTCCAAAGACGATACCCTTTGAACCACACTTCCCCGTAGTCCTGCCTTGGAGAGTCCCCTCCCATGAATCTAGGCTGGCTTGTGACTCAAATCAACCAAGAGAATGTGGTAAAAATGACATCGTGCCAATCCAGGCCTAGTTTTTAAGAGGCTTAGCAGTGCCTGCTTCTCATCTCTTGGATCACATGCTCTTAGGAACCTTGAACATGTGAGGAAGATACCATGTGGAAAGGGAGAAGCCCCAAGACTATGAGAGAGAGAGAAGGAGAGGGAGAGAGAGAAAGAGAAAGAAACAGAGAGAGAGAGGGGGAGAGAGAGAGAAGGGGGCCTGGCTGCCCCAGCATCCCAGCTTAGCCCAGATTTCCAGTCATCCTCTCCAAGGCTTCCTGAAGATGAACTATGTTGGACTGCTCAAGCCCAAACAGGCCCATGGATGTGTGCAGCCCCAGCTGACATCACAAGGAGCAGAACCACCCAGCCAAGCTCAGTCAGAATCATGGGAGATAATGAAATGTTTGTTGTTTTAAACCACTGAGTTGTGGGGTGGCTTGTTACCCAGCAAGGGATAACCGAGACACTGACCCAGACCAATTCCATTGGAAATGGCACATCTGCCTTAATGTCCACGAACTTCACAAATCCAGCTTGTGTGCACACTACTAACCACATTCCCCCACGCCCTCCGTCCTCCTGTGTTCCTCATAGTGAATACTGCACCACCATCCACAGAGTTGCCCAGCGGCCCCACAGATGGGAGGGGGAAACTCTTTAGGTTTTAAGCTTTGATACCTGCTTCTTTCCATCAGCCCAGGCCTGGCAATAGTGCTACTCAAAAATCACTTATGGAAGGAATAAATGAAATTGTTCTGTTTTCTCACATTGCCATTTCCCACACTGCCTCTTTTACCCCCAACACTATCCCACCCACAACTGATTAGCTTAACTCTTTACCTTGGAGATTAAGCTAGAAGTCACCTCTTCCAAAGCGCCCACTGCTCCCCTACCCCTGCCTGGTAATTAAGGCACCCACCCCGCTTTGTTCCCCAAACAGCTGTGCTCAGAGATTGGCATTAATGGCACAAGGAAAACAGTACACACAGATGGTATGCACAGCCCGCCTCTGAGACGTGGTAGGGGATTGTTCATTAGTAGTGCCTCCTAATGCTTTTCTCCCTCATTGCCAAGCTGGTCTGTTCCCTGCAGCCTTTCCACCCTTGACCCTCAGCTATGAGGGTTTTCACTCAACTAAGACGAATGAGCAGATGCTGCTGGAATGAAGTCACTGATCTCAAGGCTGACTTTCTGGAGTCCATAGTGAGATAACGGTCAAACAATTCAGACTTGTGGAGAGAGAAAGGGCTTTCTAAATTCCGACGGCTCCCCTTCAGATCAACAGCCAGGCTTGGCTGACTTGAACTCGACAGTTTGGGGTCCAGATAGTCCTAGGTGGCTTCTGGAGGAGCCTCACAGGGAGCTGTGAAGTGAGAGCCACAGAGCACTTAAGTGAGGGTGAGCTGACCTGGGAGCAGGAGACCAGGATTCACCACCTCTGGAGGGGGATCAGATCAGGGCTGAGACATGGAAGACCTCAGCACCAGCCTGAGCTGAGCTGGGAGGAAGTCATCTGGGGAGGAGGGATAGGGACGCAGGATTAGGGCTGGTGAGTTGTAGGGACTCTAGATTCTGATAGTGCTGAG
This sequence comes from Tapirus indicus, assembly GCA_031878705.1. Classification (NCBI taxonomy): domain Eukaryota; kingdom Metazoa; phylum Chordata; class Mammalia; order Perissodactyla; family Tapiridae; genus Tapirus; species Tapirus indicus. The sequence continues at coordinate 59,654,789 of CM062917.1, forward strand.
AAACCAGGCCTCAATTCAGATTAGCTGCAGACACATCAGTACCAGGGCCTGCACAGTGACTAAGGAATTAGGTGGGACCACTCATACTCGAGCAGAGACCCCAGGCCATCACCAAAATACCAGGGCTGACAAGTCACTCCCTGGCCAGTGGGAGCCAGCGGAGAAGAGCGTGCCAGGAGGAAACGTGAGTTCTTGCTGGAACCCAGATGCATATTAGGAAGGAGGAGAAGGATGAAGAAAAGAGGCGAGGTAGGGAGCTGGACTTCATATTACTGTTTTAAACTGACAAGGGCTGGAAGAGGTGGAGATCCATGTAAGGAACATGTGTAAATTTGTGCTACAAGCATGGGAATCTCATCCAGTACAAGATGAGCTCGATGACAGATGACAGAGGAGTGTTGGCTTTACACGTGAGTGTAGTATATAAATTTTGAGTCTGACTGCACACATACAGGCTGGGTCACCTTGATCAGGTGTTAACCTTTCTGTCTGGGAAGTGAGGATAATGCACCTACGTCACAGCCGTGTGGCGAGGACTGAATGCCATAAGGCCTTCTAGGAACGGTGCTGGAAGCGGGATCGGCCCTGAAAATGTGGCAGGTGTACCTTTCTCTCTGTGACAAAACCCCTAAATTCCCGTGGCTGATTGTCTTCCCTGTCTTGCTGTCCAGGCATCCAGCTCACTAGGCCATGGGCCACTCAATGACAGGGGCTCTATCAATCAGTCTTGTGACTTCAGCACTGAGCACAGTGCTGGGCATGTGTTTGTTGAATGAATTCATCCTGAAAGGTAAAGATAAACAGGTTGAAGGCCTCGGGCCTGCAGGAGGACTGGCAGGAGGCATGGAGAATGAGGTTCCAGGACCCATGTCGGCTTCTTGCCTCCGTGAACCTGCCTCCCTCCCCAGCAGGGTGAGGCTCGACCCGCCCCTGTGGTGCCAGGAGTTGCTGAGGGAAATTGTGGGTCTGTTGCTGTGGATCATGCAGTCAAGCCACTACTGTTCACAAAGGCTGTCGGATGTTAATGGCGTGAGGATGCTGGCCATCTGCCATTGGAGCCTGAACAGCTGCCTGGCAGGGAGAGGCATACCGTCTATTTACCGAGAGCCTGAAGGGAAAGCTTAAGGTCTGAGAAACGAGTGAGTCAAGAGTCAGACAAGAAGGAGCGATGGGGACTTGCTTGACTAGTGAGAATAACTAACAGCACTGGGCGTTGACCGTAAGCCGGGCAGTGTGCCCAGACTTTTTCTGTGTTCTCTCTCCCAGTCTTCACAACCCTCCAGAGAAGGTATTCTTAATCCCAGTTCACAACTGAGAAAACGAAAGCTACAGAGTTCAAGTTTCCCAGGGACACTGAGCTAGCAAGAGGAGAGCAGAGAATTGGGCGCAGGCAGTCTGAGCGCACAGGGCACGGTGCACCCCCGGATCAGGGGCACAATGCACTCTCATGCACACTTCCCATGGCCTTAGAACTCTCCCCACTGGGGACATGATCCCGCGTCTCATCTTTCTGACTAGATGGTATGTTGCCATATCTTTCAGTCCCTCAACCACAATTTGCAAACCTCTGTATTGAAATTAGACTGCAGCGGGTGGGAGGTGCTACCCAGGCCTTGAGCCCCAGCTCTGCCCCAAGCAGCAGTCCTCTGACCTGAGTTTGCTTCTGCCAAATGCGATCAGTTGACCCCTAAGAGCTTCCAGTCCTAATGGTCTATGATTCAGTGAATTGCTATTACAAATGATTCCATTTCACAGGACTGTACCCAGCTTGTGAGGAGATCATTGACCCCAACTAGGCTCTGTTTAAAAATGTCACACTAGAAATATGTCCTTAGAAATAAGTGTGCATGATGAATGCAGTCTGGCTCCCAAATATGAAAATATTAAAATAAACGTGGATGCACTGAGTGCAGGGACCACAAAGTTGGCTACAAACATCACAAACTCTGCAAGGAAGACACCGGCCGTCTAACCAGCAGACCCTGAGGCTGCACTCAGACAAACAGGCGGGTGCGGCTGGAAACCTGTGTCCCCTGTTAGCAGTCTCTCACTCTTGTCGGTTCAGCCTCCACCCAGACATCTCAGGACATCTCTTCACTAAGCAGCCTAGACAAATGGTTTCAACTCTATCCATTACACAACCACTCTAGTCCATAGGGCAGCACAATGTAGGGAAGATTTATTAAGGGAAGAAAAAATCCAAAGCCTATAGATCTTCTGCCACAGGCAAACTGTACCCTTTCCCGAGTGGAGCACACATTTCTCCCAAAGCCGTTCCACGTGCCCTTTCCACGATTCCTGGTCCCATGAGGGAGAAGCCATGTCATGTGCAGCCCCTGGGCCTCTGGAGAGCTGGTGCTGTCGACAGCAACACACACTATTGGCGCTCAAATCGACGTTTTTAACATCTAGCTCCAAAATGAACAAAAGCCCAAGGAAAATAAGGAGCCCAATTTCTACTTTACAATCTTTGAATGGGAGCAAATCAGACTTTCTGGCCAAATTCTTAGATTTTTAGGAGAGCCACAAGAATTTTTGACACTTCACAACCTCTAAAGAACCCATGGAAATCACTCAACAACCTAGAAACAGAGGGTGAATGGAGGACGTCTTGGTGAACCAAGGGTCTGGGCCCCACTTTTCCTCCTGGCAGGTGAAGAACCTGCTTCTCCCAAGGCCAGCTCTGATCCGTCATCTCCCGGGCGCTATCAGCCACTGGTGAGTTTTCAGCCCCTTGACAGCACCTGTCTGGTGATCTGGGCTGATGTGCCAGCTGCTCTCCTGTCCTTCTTGCTGAGGACGGGGACAGTCTTCCCCAGCCCCCATTCCTTCCAATCCACATCCTCCCTGCCCAACCCCAACACACACACACAACTCCAGGGTGACAAATGAGCAGTCAATTTAATTTCGTTGCACTCAACAAGAACGCACACCAGACGGAAGGCCAAAGAAAAGGATGAGCGTCTTAGAAGGGGGCGGTAGGCTGTTTGGGGGGGCTGTCACCATAACAACAGGAAAAGCATGGCTGAGGTTTCTATTTTGGTGCTGCCACTAATTACTATGAATGTTTCATTTGGCCCTGTGATCAGCCATCCCCAAGGCAGCCTGTTACCGGCAGATGGCTTGTTTTCTTCTCTCTAGAAAGTTAGCCAAAGACCACAGTTGTGTTTGGTTGTTTTATTCTTTTTTAACACACTGACAGGCTTAAGAATGCTTTGTTTTTACATTGTATTGCAAGAGCTCAGATATCTTAAGATTCTCTCCAAACAAATACCATTTTGTGGAAACAAAAGGCAAGCCCAGTAGCATTAACTAATTTAGTGTTTAAATGTGTTCAGGGCTGGTAGGGGGCTATGTATGTGATTATGATTAGAAATACTTAATAAGTCTCCGTCTTGACCCCCTCTGACAAGTAGATCAATAAGAGATTATTTTTGGAAGTTAATCTGTCCCTATTTGCATATTAAAAGTTTAACTCACTAAGATTGATCCCAGACAAGCTTAGGTTGACATGCAGCCACCCTTCAAACTGATGCAGGGCTGGATGGGTTTGGTGTGGCTCTGGTGGCAAAAGTGACACTAAGTTTCACTGAGGATGGCAACAATTCAATCTATTTTTAAAAATCTATTTCTATTAATGATGTTTCATAAAGGTTTGAGGTAACTTACCAAAAATATGGATAATATTTAAAAATAAATATTTCAGGGAATTGATGTCAGAAAAACAATGGGTATGAAAATAATAAAACTAGGATGAGGATAACACAAAGAAATGCACGCCATATAGCACTGCACAGTTGCTAGAGGAAAAAAAGCCATGTTGTAAGATATTTATTTCTTCCAGAAGCTAAAACAAACCAGATATTCAGAGGAAGCACAAGTTTTCCTGATGCTGGGACCCAAGGGAAACGCCTCCCGCACCTCCTCATGAAGAGGCACTGTTAAAGAAAAAATTATTTGTGACACTTGTTAGGGAATGGTCAGGCAGACTTTATTCGGGGAACTATCATGATAGGTGCGAGGACCACTGCAATGGGTTTTGTAGTGGGGAAGAGGGATTGGGCTCAACTCCAAATACAACAAGGAAAAGTGGCACTTTTTGCCAAGAAGGAGGGTGGGGGTCAGTGGATGGAAAATCACTACGAAGAAACATCAGGGATAAGGGGGATTCTGGCTAAATTGACGTGACAAGATTCTTGCTGAAGGCAGGCCAGTGATCAGACGTCACCAGCGGGTGGTGAGAGATGAGGATGCTGATCAGATACCTAGGGTGATCAGATACTGAGGGTGGGGGATTCTGGCTAAACTGACTTATTAGCAGGATTCTTGCTAAAACTGGACAGTGTAGAGACGAACACAGAAGCCCAAAAGTCAAGGCCTACTTGAAAATGATCTCAGAGGAGCCTGATTGGAGTTTGGTCAAGGAGAGAATCTTTGTCAGTGCTCATGGCAGCTTTCCAATTGGAGTCGTCTCTGGGCAGCCTACATGTCTCTTAGAAAATACCTCATAGCTCTTATCTGAGGAGGCAAAACACTATGATTCAGGTGCACAGCCCTCAGATGGTCAAGCACCAGGAAGAATCTCCTAACAGGAATTGCTGTCCCCAGTGGGGTCCATCTTGTCCCTGCAGGTCAGCAATTCTAGATGAGAGAGGGGTGGAGAATTACTCTATCACTGAGTCAGAACCAAGGGGGTGTCATTTTAAAAAGTGTATTCATTATGATATAATTTTCTATTTAAAAATCAGAAAAAATAAAGATATAAATAAAAGAAATAAGTTGACACAAACCTCCTAGAATCTGGAGATCCACAGAAGACAATAATTCTCCATCGGGAGGGTATAACACAGTCTTCAGGGTATGTGAAGTTTCTGTTAATCAAAAGGATGCAGAATCAAAAGCAATGGGGTAGACTGCTGGTCAGATGATTTAGCAGACAGAATTCAAAGCATCAAATAGTAGCTACACTTTTAAATACTAGAAAGTACTCTGGGAATTATGCCATTAAAACCAGTGACACTCATGCTTAAAATTCATATGGAATCTCAAGGGAATCTGAATAGCCAAAACAGTCTTGAAAAAGAAGAACAAAGTTGAAGGACTCACACTTCCTGATTTCAAAACTTACTACAAAGCTACAGTAATCAAAGCAGTGTGGTGCTGGCATAAAGACAGACATATAGACCAATGAAATAGAATAGAATGCCCGGAAATAAGCCCTTGCATATACGGACAAAAGATTTGTGATAAGGGTGCCAAGACCATTAAATGAGGGAAGGACAGTCTTTTCAACAAATGATGCTGGGACAACTGGATATCCACATGCAAAAGAATGAAGTTAGACCTTTACCTTATACCATATACAAAAATTAACTCAAAATGGGTTAAAGACCTAAACGTTAAGAGTTAAAAACTATAAAAGTCTTAGAAGAAAACATTGGGGAAAAGCTTCATAGCATTAGATTTGGCAACGAATTCATGAATATGACACCAAAAGCACAGGTAACAAAAGAAAAATAGATAAATTGAGCTTCATCAAAATTTAAAACTTTTGTGCATGAAAGGACACTATTAAGAGTAAAAAGAAGAGACCACCCACAGAATGGGGGAAAATATTTGTAAATCATATACCTGATAAAGAATTAATACCCAGAATATATGAAGAACTTCTACAACTCAACAACAGAAAAAACAAATAACCTGATTAAAAAATGGGCAAAGGACTTGAATAGACATTTCTTCAAAGATATGCAGATGGCCAATAAACACATGAAAAGATGTTTAATGTCACTAGTCATTAAGGAAATGCAAATCAAAACTACCATGAGATGGGGCCGGCCCGGTGGCGCAGCGGTTTAGTCCGCGCTTGGCAGCCCGGGGTTCGCCGGTTCGGATCCCGGGCGCCTGCCGACGCACTGCCTGTCAGCCATGCCGTGGCGGCGTCCCACATAAAGTGGAGGAAGATGGGCACGGATGTTAGCCCAGGGCCAGTCTTCCTCAGCAAAAAGAGGACGATTAGCAACGGATGTTAGCTCAGGGCTGGTCTTCCTCGCAAAAAAAAAAAAAAAAAAAAAAAACTACCATGAGATACTACCTCACACCCATTAGGATGGCTATTGTTAAAAAGATGGAAAATAAGTATTGACAAGGATGTGGAGAAATTGAAACCCTTGTGCATTGCTGGTGGGAATGTAAAATGGTGCAGCTGCTGTAGAAAGCAGTTTGGTGGTTCCTAAAAAAGCTGAACAAAGAATTACCATATGACCCAGCAATTTCACTCCTGGGTATATACCCTAAAGACCTGAAAACAGAGACTCAGACAGATACCTGTACACCAATGTCATTGCAACACTATTCACAATAGCCAAAATGTGGAAACAACCCAAATGTCCATTAACAGGTGAATGGATAAACAAAATGTGGTATATCTATAGAATGGAATATTATTCAGCCTTAAAAAGAAAAGAAATTCTGACACATGCTACAACATGGAAGAACCTTGAGGATATTATGCTAAGTGAAATAAGCCAGTCACACAAAGGCAAATACTGCATGATTCCACTTATATGAGGGATCTGAGTGGTTAAATTCATAGAGAAGAAAGTAGAATGGTGGTTACCAGGGACTAGAGTGAAGGGGAATAGGGAGTTATTGTTTAATGGGTGCAGAGTTGCAGTCTGTGATGATAAAAAAAGTTCTGGAGATGGATGGTGGTGATGGTTGCACAACAATGTGAATGTGCCTATTGTTTGTTGTTGAGCTGTACACTTAATAATAGTTAAAATGGTAAATTTTATGTTATGTACGTTTACCAATATTAAAAGAAAAAACACAAAACATAAAAAAAGTTAGTGGCAACTGTTCCAACTTTTTGGTAAAATGTAAATTAGTATTTAAAAATGGTTTCCCCTCAAACAGAGCCTCTGTGTATGTGAGGAGAAGTGGGGGCCCCAATGAAAGGAACCGGCTAAGTGCGGTCGGCATAGCATTGAGCTGAGCTCTGCGAACAGTCAAGTAGCTCCCTCTAGTTAGTAAGCCGTTGTCAATCTTCCTTATTCTTAGTCTAATCCTGACTAAAGGCAAGAGAGCATAAGGAATACTGACGATCAAATTCAACAATTTAACAGGGAGCGTAAACTTGGGAATTATTCTGCAAATTCACCTCACGTTGTTTCCTATGCTGTGCAGAAATCCTCTCTCTTACCCTCCCTCACCTACATTCAGCAGTCATGGTAAGCACCACAGCTGTGGGGCAGACTTGTGTTCGTGCCTCCTGGGGAGCAACAGAGGGCGTGTCCACGTGGTCAGGCAAGGCAGCCCAAAGCGAGTTCACTAGCATAGAGGGGTCGAGAACAATACCAGAGGTAACGCAGGAAAGGGTGGGGCAGGTGTTCCAAGCAGAAGGTAATAGGTGTGGCCAAGACATGTTAGCATCCCATCACACCACTGAGGAGCCCCACACACACAAAAGGGGACTGCATTCCTTTCAGTCATGCAGCTGATTCTGGAAGCCTGGAGAACTTGGGGAGCCTTGGGTTATATAACTTACACATAAAATGGATTAGGACAGGAAATAGGCTTTTAAATGGCAAAAATCTGACAGAGGTGAAGCCTAGTTTTTAATTTTTAGTGTGGGGTCCTTGAGCCTGTGGGGATGCCCCATGAATGATGAATGGGGACATACCAGCACTAGTCGTGCTTCAAGGCCCAGCTCAAATGTCACCTCCTTTGAGAAGCTGTCTTCTCTTGGCCTGCCCACTCTGTGCTCTGATATAGGCAGTCTGTGTGTCTGTTACTGCACTTAGCAGAGGGTGGCAGAGAGGGATGCTGTGTGGTATATAGTGGACTGAGCAGAGGCTGGATTCCAGGTCCTGCTGTGCTGGAAGCTATGTGACTTTGGGTGTTTCTTAACCTTCCTGAGTTTCCTCATTTGGAAAGCAATCATTCGTACCTCCTAGAGTTATTACGGGCATTATATAAAAGGATGTCTACAATGAGCACATAGCACTCAACAAATAGAAGCTACTCTCCTACGATAGCCAAAATATGGAATCAATCTAAGTGTCCATCAGTAGATGAATGGATAAAGAAGATGTGGTGTATATACACAATGGAATATTACCTAGCCATAAAAAGAAGGAAGTCTTACCATTGGCAACAACATATATGGACCTAGAGAGCACTATGCTAAGCGAAGTAAGTCAGACAGAGAAAGACAAATACTATATGATCTCACCTATATATGGAATCTAAAAAAAATGAGCTCATAGATAGAGAACAGATTGGTGATTACCAGAAAGGAGTAAAGACAGTCAAAAGGTCCAAACTTCCAGTAATAAAATAAATAAGTCATGGGGATGTAATGTACAGCATGGTGACTATAGTTAATAATACTGTATTGTGTATTTGAAAGTTGCTAGGAGAATAGATCTTAAAAGTTCTCATCACAAGGAAAAAATTTTTTGTAACTATGACAATGGATGCTAACTAGACTTATTGTGATGATCATTTTGTAATATATACAAATGTTGAATCATTGTGTTGTACAACTGAAACTAATATAATGTTACATGTCAATTATATCTCAATTTAAAAGAAGAAAAAAATAGAAGCTACTCTCATGGCTGTGATGACCACATCTCCATTCCGCTTGTAGAGTGAATCCTCCTGGGAGGGCAAGAATGTATCTTGGCGTCTCTACCTCTCTCCCCTCACCCAGGACACACAGCTCCTGGCCTATGTTGGATGGTCAGTGAATGAATGAATGGGCAAGTGAGTGAATGAATGAATGTTGAATCGACCTATTGTCTGGGGGGCCCTCCTAGGGTATGAGCAGCTCGGATAAACTACCCCTGGCACCAAGCTCAGTCTCTTTAATTTCAAGTAAGCCCATAGCAAACACCTTCTCTTGGCAGCCGATGGCCTCCCCCAGCTTGTTCCTTGGGATGTTAGGGCACTGAAACATCCCAAGTTGCCTTTAACCAAAGGACTTTTGCCAAAAAAAAAAAATCTCTTGGCTTCCGTTTTGGATTTCAGTGATGTTTGTTTTTCCCAAATATCTCATGACCTTTCATAATGTCTGAAACATGATATTCCCAGCAGATTTAGGAAAATCTCAAGAGAACAGTATTACTTCTGCTCTAACTGCGCTGTCAGTTTAATGGTGATAGGACCTGAGCTCTCATTTATTAACTATAAGCCAGTGGTTCATAACTGGGGTTGGGGTAGGGGGTGATTTTGCCCCAGGGGACATTTAACAATGTAGGAGACGTTTTTAGTTGTTATGACTGGGGAGGAAGGGAGTGCCACCAGCATCTAGTGGAGAGAGGCCAGGGATGCTGCTAAACATCCTACAACACATGGACAGCCCCCACAGCAAAGAGTGATCCCACCAAAAATGTGGAGAGTGCAGAGGTTGAGGAACCTACCATAAACTAACACAAGAGAAGAAAAGCAGTCACTGTTAAAAGATAATTTTCAAAAAAAGGTAAAATCATGACTGTCATACAGATAAAAAATGAACCCGTGATAAAGATTTTATTTAACTCATGAGGGAAGCAAATTTTATAGCCAGTTCAAAAGAGAATCTGAAGAACACATTCATAGATCAGGTGTTTTGAAATTAACATTCAAACTGAGGCAAAACGGGCTTTCCACAGTGAGGGAGGGAAGTAAATTGAACCTCCACCAGACAGGACGTAATTTGCATCTTTATCAGTCACAGTGACACTGCACAGAATTGTAAAACAGCTCTCACAGAACCAGGATCATTTGGAAGGGTGTGCTATAGACAATGTGAGGGCCAAACACTGATGATAATCCCAATTAAATGTTTGTTAGGTCAAGGTCAGTTTTAGAGTCATTTGGGGACTACAGACTAATTTGAAGTTTCAACACGAGAGCGTTGAAGTCTGCTCTTGTCCCATCCAACAGACCCACAACCCCAAAGCTGGGCCTAGATTCATAAGACTCTGAAGTCCATGGCCGTACTGAGATTTCACTTGCTGGTGCACTTCAGTGATTGGTGGGATGGGCAGTTTCTTTAAAGGCTGCCGGCTCGGGAGTTCTGTCTCGATCTCCTTCCTGCCTCACGTCTCTGACCCATCATCAGGAACATGCCTCATCTTGTTGATTAGAGTGGAGTTTCTCAAACTTTAATGTGCATGTAAATCACCTGGGATCTTGTGAAAATGCAAATTCTGATTGGAGGTCTGGGGTGGAAGCTGATGCTCTGCATTTCTAATGAGCTCCAAGGTTAGACTGGTCAGTACTGCTCATTTATGGACACACACCGAGGAGAAGGGTCAGAGGGAAGCACTTCCTTTATTATAAGGTGAGGAAACCAAAACACAACTCCATGAATAGATGTGTTATGGATCTCACCAGTCTCCTGGGCTGAGAAATAAGCCTTTGAAATTCTGCAAGCACCTGAAGCAGCAGAACTTGCAAGACACAGGACTACGACAGGGTTCTGGGATTTCTTCTGGGTGTGGAAGACTAGTACACCCTGGAAGAGGGGCTGGGGGGTGGGTGGGTGGGTGGGAATGCTGGTGGAGGAAAAGGCTTAAAGGGAAAGGACTTCAGAAGGGATGAAGGGAAGAGGAAGGGCCAGCGTGGGAAGCCCTGCTCCTCTGCAGAGTGAAAGAATGTGGAGTCAGACTGGGAGCAGTGAGCCACTTGGTCCCTGTGTGGCTTTGGGACAATTGTCTGATCTCAGGAAACAAGGGTGTGGATCTGGGGAACAGCATACACGGAAGGTGAGAGGGTGATGTTCAGACCTAGTGGCAGGAATCTCACTCAGAGTCATTCAGAAGCATCATCTGGGGCTGTAGGTGTCCAAAAGATTCTACCTACGAACAAGTACTCAGCTAGAGAAACAGAGGATGATTCTGCTTCAACCCCCTTTCTTCTTCTGGAAGTAGCCTCTACTTCCAGACGCAGTGAGGAGGCTGCCTTCAACCCTGATGCAGCTGTAGCCATTGGTGTGAGCCTGGGGCAGGCTGAGGAGCTCTTAGAGGGGGTGGGTGAGATTGTGTTCTCCATCAGACACACCAGATGTCAAATTTGAAGCTGCAAACTGGGCCTGGACTCTGTTAAATTAATTACACGAGGAGGCCATTAGACTGGGGTGGCTCTAATGCTGTGGTGGCCTACGTATGCAAACCAAAATCTAAGGCTGCAAATGCCTCAAGGTTACAAAATCAAAACACTAAAGACAACCAATCACAAACAGCCAGCTAGGCTTTAAGCTATAGCCAATCAAGAATTTCCTTACTTTGCTTCTGCATTTTCTTTATATAAGTCTTTCCCTGGCTCCTGTTGGTGGAGAGCTAACCACTCCCAGTCTGGCACTGCCTGATTCAAATAGATTTTTGCTCAAATAAACTCAAAAATTTTAGCATACCTCAGTTTATCTTTTAACAGCACATGCTGTTAAAGATTTCATGCTTTTTGCAATGTTTTTGTTTGTTTTTTGAGGAGCAGTGTTCAGTCTTTGCTTTTTTTAATATGGAAATTCAGCTTTATTATTTTCCAGTACAAACAATAACTTGGGCTTGGCTAATCAAATATTGCATAATTGAGGGAGCCTTTAATATGTAGATAAAATGATTTCTGGTTAGCCCAGTCACTCATGGGTAAAAAAATGCTTTGTTGGGAAGGAAAAAATTTTCCTCTACCCTTCTAAGTTCTCCTGGCTGGCCTAAGAATTAAATTGACATAAGACAAGTTAACAACAGAAAATCAAGTTTAATTTCATACATACAGAGGCCCCATAAGAAAAAATGCGACCCACAGACAGTCAGGCAATTGAAGCTTATTTGCCATCTTGAGCCAAGGAGAAGTGGGTAGTGGTTTGGGACCTCAAAGGGAAGGAAGACAATTCACATGGAGATAAGAACAGCAAATGTTTGGTAAACAAGTATTTGCCATACCAGGTGGAGAAGTCTTTTTTATGTAAAACAAAGTTATCCTTGGAAATAGCTCTCTCTTCCTCGTATGGGCTCCCTATCTAAATTCTTTTAGGCAGTTAAGGTAGAAGGTAAAAAGAAAAATGTCTTCAGTCTTCTGTTTCTTTAAAATAATCAGCCTAAAATAATCCTCATGCCAAAGAGACAAATTTTGGGGTGGCAAATTTTGCTTTCCTAAAGCTTCCATGCTTCATGATGCATGAAAGTATCTTATAGAGACATCTTGTTCCCCCATCACTCTACTACTTGCTTAAGTAATTCCCTTCCCCACAGAGAGTTCAAATATAAACTTTACCTCATTCCTCCTAGATCACAACACACATCAACTTAGCTAAATATAAATTGAAGATTTTTACCACATTGCTACATATGTTGGATTGGCCGTAGAGACCAGCCTTTTGCAACCTGAGCATTTTCAGCAAAGGAACTAAATCTAAATTAATGAAATATATCTGTTCACATTGTGAATATAAGGACACAAAAAAACTGAGTTTATACCATTCTGTCACTGACTAACTGCCCCAGTAAGTCAATGGAGGTTTCTGAAGCACTTAACTGTTTCTTCAGTCATGTTAAGAGATGCAATTACCAACCACCCTGAACAGGTCCACACCCCACGGCAGGAGCATTGCCTGCACAGATGGGCCAAGGAGTGTCCAAGAGTTACCTTTGCTTCATTTTAATGTTAAGATCTTCACCCCAGGAGGAGCTTAAGCCTTATTAGCAAAACCTGTGATTTATGTGAAAGCATGTTTTCAGACTATGCCTGTGAGAGCTTATACCCACCTCTACATGTGATGACAAAACGTCCCTTTTGAATATTCATTCCCCATCCAAAATAAAAGGCACCTGCTTTGCCTTTCTCAGGGAGCCACAGTTTTGGAAGTGATTCCCATGGTCTCCTTTATTTGCAGCAAATAAATTTTACTTTGTGTGACAATTGTGTGGGGGATCAGAATTGGCCACCTCAAGATGTGTCTCTCTCTACCTTGCTCTGAAGGAGGCTTTGACCTTCACCGCCCCTAACTCTCTGAAGGGATTTGGGATGGAAGGCCTGTCTCTGGGATAGGCCTTCACCTTGGATGACTCCAGGTATAGATAGACTGGGAAGGTCTTTGCTACACCCATTCTTATCAAAGTTCTGTTTACCATACATTTACATTTGTTAGGGAAATCTCCATTTGTAAAGGTATCTCCTTCTCTGTACTGGGGAGAGGGGTGGATGACCTCATCTCTAGAAACTTGTCAATGTGGAAGGTGAAGCCTTAAATCTGCATAATAACTTTACTGTGCTTTTCTTGTAATCCCTCGTGGCTGACACTCCCAACCACCCCCCTCCCAAATCCTCATTTGTCTATATAAGAGGAGAATCTCCACCATTTTGTGGAGAGACACCCGCTGGTCTCTCCCATGTATACATGTTTTATAAAGCTTTGTTTGATTTTCTCCTGCTATTTGGCCTCATGTCAATTTAATTTGTACCCCAGCGAGAAAGGACCCAGTGTGGATAGAGAATGCTCTTTCTCCCCATCAATTGCTTCTGGTGAAGGCTTTCATTTCAACTCACCAAGAAGTGAACCCACTTCAGTTCGGTAACAATTCCAATTAATAACTTGCTGGCTTTAAATATGCAAAAAAACCATTTTATTTGGGCACATTCACAAAGAGTAGAGATAGCTGGATTCTTTAAGCTGCAATAAGTAAGTGAGTTTACACTGGCCAGGATGTAATAGTAACTTTAAGCAATTGAACTGTTCTGGGAAGGACTGAGAAGGACTAGAAATGCATTGAAACTTGACAGCAAAACACCTTTTTATACTGAGCCTGATGGTTCAGGCTGCTTAGGCTGATGGCGGTGATTCAAAGACTATCCACTAGTCCATTTGGGGGTTTATCTTGGAAAAATTCACTTTCCTAGAGCAGGCACAGAGAAACTCTGATCAGAAACACTGCCAAAAGATGGTGAGTGGGCATATCTGTGGCTTTCTATTTTAATCAGTAGCTAGCATTTAAACTCGGGAGCTTTCCCCTGAATATCTGGATTTTCAGCTTCTCTGAAAGACTGGGAAGACCCAGCTACACAGGCCAACATTCCTGATGGCTATGGCCCTGGACATGAGTGCAGCTATCCCTTTAGCTGCTCTCCCCTTCATCATGGATGGCCCAATCATCTGTGGTCTCCCCAGCATGAAGCAAAGGTCAATTACCAATTATCTTATTATCGTCATGCTTTTTAATTGTTGCTAGAGTTCTCAGGAAAGTGAGATAATTCTTCTACCCATAACTCTAACAAAACCAAAAATAGACCAAGACTTTCCCATGTAGGGGAGTAAAAAACTTTTTCTTCCATCCTCTTATCATCCCTGGCTGGGTCTGAAAATTTAACTGAGAAAGCCAGATTAACAGGAGAAAAGCATCAGATTTATTTAAGTTTTAGGTAACACAGGAGCCTTCATAGGAAAATGAAAACCCCAAAGAAACAGACCTGTGTAATTTTATGCTGGACTTGGTGAAGAGTGGACAATTGTGGAGGAATGTGATAGGTTAGGGAGGATGAGGTAATTGTAGTGACTTAGGGGAAAGTTAGCAAGGCCTGTTTGTTAGATTCTTCTGGGTGTCCCTTGGTCTTTGGAGATAAGGAAGCTCCTTTCCTCTGATAGAGGGAGGGCACCTCTCTCATGAGGGTTTTATGACCTCTTTCAGGGGAGAAGGACAAGGGGGAGAGGAGGTTGGAGTGACCTTCTTGCTCCTGCCATTTTCTCAAACTTCTTCTGCTTAAAACAGTCAACACACCAAGGTGTCACATTTGGGGGTAGCATGTCCTGAATCCTATCACTAGACAGAGTGGGGAGGTGGAGTGGGGAGTTCATATTTCTTTGGAAATGAAGTATATTCCTAAATGTTTAATATGCAAAGTGTGTCTGTAATGAAAGAATGTTATTTTTTTTAAGCCATTTCACTCATTTACAATTACCTACCTGACTCCTAGGTATTTGAATTTTTATTGCTGGTGTCGACCAACTATAAAAAAATGTTTTCCTCAATTCAAAAGGCCTTACTGACATGTCAACTAAACACAATATGTAGCTCTTGTTTGGTTCATGATTTAAACAAACCAACCCTAATAAAACATTTTTCAGACAACGTAAAGTTTAAACATAGACTGAGGTTTGGGTGATATTAAGGAATTATTGTTTTTTTTAGTGTGATAATGGTAATTTTTTTTTACCTTTTAAAAGTTTTCATTGTGGGGCCGCCTGGTGGCGCAGCGGTTTAGTCGGCACTTGGCAGCCCGGGGTTCGCGAGTTCGGATCCCGGGCGCCCGCCGATGTACTGCTTGTCAGCCACGCCGTGGCGGCGTCCCATATAGAGTAGAGGAAGATGGGCATGGATGTTAGCCCAGGGCCAGTCTTCCTCAGAAAAAGGAGGAGGAAAGGCGACGGATGTTAGCTCAGGGCTGGTCTTCCAAACAAACAAACAAAAAATTTTTTTTCATTGTTTAAGGTACACAGTGAAAATATTTACAGGTAAAAAGACACCATTTCTGAGATTTGCTCTAAACTATTCCAGAGA
The DNA here is from genome assembly GCA_031878705.1 of Tapirus indicus. NCBI lineage: Eukaryota > Metazoa > Chordata > Mammalia > Perissodactyla > Tapiridae > Tapirus > Tapirus indicus. Next base: position 59,670,331 of record CM062917.1, read on the forward strand.
ACGTGCTCTTTTGAAACTTTTCCATAATAGATGGTTTAAGGAACAGTATCTCCCCGACCTGTCTTGGTCTCTGAGCCTGTATCATGCAGCGTGGCACTGGGTTCTTCTTACTCCGTGTCCTCTTGTTGCTCTGGAACTGCTGCAGATCAACTCTCCTGCACCAGTACTAACGTCTTTCTTTATGCTGGGAAACTTTTAAATAGCACAAGTCCTTTAAATATATTAACAGATTATTTGACAGTATTTTTTAATTTAAAACATTTATTTTTAAATTTTATTATAATTTTATATTTACATATTATATATTTATGTTATATATTTATATACAATAAATTAAATTATAATTTAAAGTAAAATTTAAAAGGACATTTATTAAAAAATGAGAATATTTATAGTTCTGGAGGAGTTTTGTCTCCATTAGACCTTACTGCAAGCCAGATCAGGCTGAAAAGTGGCCTGTGTCCCAGGCACACTCTTGAAGAGAGAGCTCCAGGGGTTCTCGAGGGTCTCTTCCCCCCATGCCTTTACCACCTCTCAATGAGCTCAATAACACAGGCTGCAGATGTGTTCAGTGATGCTGTTCACACAGAGGACCCACTCCATAGGGCTGCTGAGAAGCCACTGGTAGCAGATGATAATCACAGGCACTGAGATTTTCAATATACCTATCTTTCAGTCAGCCTAATTCCAGACAAGAGCTTCCTCAAGAAACTCCCCAAAGCTAAAAACGATCCTTTTCTAGGTCCATAAATTATGGTTCTCTATTCCCATGTCAGACACAATTACTTTCCTAAGAGGCATATATGCCTAGCACTGCCCTTTGCATCTGCCGGCTCAAGTCTTAGATGCTTGAAGGAAAACTGTGCATTTAAATGAGTCAGTCTGCACCCTGCTACCATACCACGGAAAATGGACGCTAACTCACTTGTCAGGGAAGATGTGGAGATTTTGATAACAGCAGGACTAAATGCCGTATTTTCACCCTCAACTCAAAATTTCTTATTCTATGGTCTTGCCTCAATCTCTTTAAGAATAATGTAACAGAATCTCAGCTCTTGGTTCATACATTACAGGACAGAAATTTATCATCTGTTTCACAGGCATAGACTGCCTTCTATGCAAGTGGGGAGGAGTGTCAGCGTAAGGTATACATTACTATATAGGTGTTCTTAACAAGCTGTGTGAACTTGGGCAAGTCTCTTAACACTCCTAGATCCCCTTTCTTGTATATTCGAGTGAGAGAAGGAATATGCAAAAGGACAATGGCCAGACCATATATAAAAATAGAGCTCTGATCCATGTCTACAGCAACAGGGGAAACAACACGTGATAGATAATAACCAGCTTAGAAAGCCAACATATTACGTACAAGTCAGACTTGTAAGAAGTCAGACCACTATCTCTAGCAAATAGTCCAATCAATAACTCCTATAATGATTGGCCCCAAATGGCCAGGACTTGATTAATAACTGACAGCTACCCTGATTTTTGTGCTTGCTTCCAATTTAGGCCCAACCAGAAAAAGCAAAATATTTACCACTAACCAATCATATAGGATGCCCCACTTTTAGTTAGCCCACCAACAGCTTCCCCATGCCCACAACCTCCGGTCAGAGCAGACCTTGAAGACTTCCCTTTTTTCCACTAAAAAGCCTTTCTACTCCTCTGTCTGCCTATGAGTCTCTGACAAAACACAGGTGATGGTGGCTGACTCCCTTACAAGCTCTGATTAAACAGCCTTTGCTTGTTCTCATAGAGTGGTCTTCATTTATTTCTTTGGTCCTGATGTTTTTGGATTCTATAAGAACTTACTTTTATTCAACAAATATTTACTAAGCAGCTAGTTCATGCCAAGCACTGTGCTAGATGCTAGAGCTACTTGGTGAGCTTCCGGTCTAGAGAGGGAGAATGTCATAGATCAAATAATTATCCACACAAATGTAAAACTGCAGCTGTGACATGTTATGAGAGCCTAACTTAGTTGGCCTAGTTGAGGAAAAAGGAGAGGATTTCTCTGAGGAAGTGGCACTTGCATTGAGATTTGCAGGGGATGAGAGTTTACCAGGTGAAGAAGAGGAAAGAGAAGTAAGGCCCAGGCCAAGGTCACAGGGTGGGAAGAAGCACAGAGAGCATGAGGACCTGGAGCAAGGTGAACCTGGATGGAGCGCAGAGAGCAAGAGGGGACACTGCACATGAAGTCTGAGAGAGAACAAGGCGTTGTGAAAGAATTTTATCTCTATCTGAAAGTAACAACAACAGCGATGTAGTAGCTAACACTTACTGAATGCTATGAATCAGATACACTTCTGAAGGCTTTAGAGATATGTTACACTTACAGTAACATTTGTTATTGATTAAAAGTAAAAAAAACTAGTAAGAGGTGCATAAGATTGGTGAAACTGGAGAAAGTGGACAGCAATGTGTGAAATTTAGGAAGTAAAGATCAGAGGACTTGGCAATGAATAGGGTGTAGAAAGTGAGAAAGGAGGAGATTTCAAGGATGAGTTTGAACTTTTTGTCTTTTGAAATGGATAGATGATATTCTTCACTTAGGATGATAAACATCAGAAGAGGAAATATTGTGGATGTGTTAATCAGAAGGCTTGAGACACTCCAAAGGAGATGTCAAGGAGCCAGTTGGTTGTGGTAGGCAGAATGCCCCCCCCCCAAAGATATCCACATTCTGATCTCTGGATCCTGTAAATATGTTACCTTACATGGCAAAAGAGACTTTGCAGATGTGATTAAGGTTAGAAACCTTAGGGATATTCCTGGATTATCTGTGTGAGCCCAATATAATCACATGAGCCCTTAAAAGCAGAGAGATTTCCTTAAATGTGATACCAAGAAACACAAGCAACCAAAGTAAAATAGATTCGATGGATTTAGTCAAAGTTAAAAACCTTTGTACAGCATAAGACTCTATCAAGAAAGTGGAAAGAGTGTAAGAAAATATTCATGAATCATATATCTGACGAAGGTCTAGTATCCTGAATATATGAAGAACTCTTACAATGCAACAATAAAAAGACAAAAACTCAATTGTAAATAGGGCAAAGGACTTGAATAGACATTTCTCCAAAGAGGATATACAAATAGTCAATAAGCACATGAAAAGATGTTCAACCTTATTAGTCACTAGGGAAATGCAAATTAAATCCACAATAAGATACCACTAGGATGACTATATTAAGAAAATGAAAATAACAAGTGTTGCTGAGGATGGAGAAACTGAACCCTCATACATTGCTGGTAGGAATGTAAAACAGTTCAACCACTGTGGAAAGCAGTTTGGCAGTTCCTCAAAAAGTTAAACATGGAGTTACTGTGTAATCCAGCAATTCCACTCCTAGGCACATACCTAAGGGAAATGAAAACATATGTTTATACAAAAACTTGTACATGAATGCTTATAGCAGCATTATCCACAATAGCCAAGGTTCTAAACAATTGAAATACCTATCAACAGATGAATGGATAAACAAAATGTGGTATATTCACACCATGGAATATTATTTGGCCATAAAAATTATTAAGTGCTGATATGTGGTACAACATGGGTGAATCTTGAAAACATGATGAATGAAAGAAGCCAGGCACAAAAGATCACACATTGTATGATTCCATTTATATGAAATGTCCAAAAGAGGCAAGTCCACAGAGACAGAAAATAGATTAGTGGGTGCCAGGGAACAGGGAGAGGGAGAAGAAGGAGTGACTGTTAACTGGTTCTTTTTGGGATGACAGAAATGTTCTGGAATTAGATAGTGGTGATGGTTACACAACACTGTGAATACACTAAAAACTATTAAATCATGTGTGTTAAAATGGTGAATTTCATCTCAAAAAAAAATTGCAGAAAAAGCAGACAATTTTCTTTGACTGCAATCAGAACAAATGGGGCTGAAGCAGAAGCCAGAGAGATTCGAGGCACGAGAAGCACTCAAGGCACCGTTGCTGGATTTGAAGAGGGAGAGGGTGGTGTGACAATGAATGCAGGTGGCCTTGAAGAACTGAGAGGGGCTCTCAGCTGACAGCCAGCAAGAAAATAGGAACTCCAGCTCTACCACCACAGAGACAGAATTCTACCAATAATCTGAATAAGCTGGAGGTGGGTTCTTCCCTAGAGCCACTGAAGGGAATGCTGCCCTGCTGACACCTGATTTCAGCCTGTGGGACTGTACGCAGAAGATCCCGCTGAGCCATACTGTACCGGCACCTCTAACCTACAGAATTGTCAGATGATAAATGGATATTGTTTTAAGCCACTAAATTTGTGGTGATCTGTGATAGTAGCAATAAAAAAAGAATACATTGGTTGTATACAGAAAAGGAGTTTGGCTAGACACGTCAGCCATGCACCATTTTATACAGGGGCTGCCTGTGGTGTGGACGAGAATGAGTGTGTCAAGGGACGGGGAGCACCAGAAGATGAGGGAGCCGGGGGCTAAGCCCCGGGGACTGGGTCGTGCTGTGGCCCGACGGGAGCAGGAGGAGGAGGCACGAGGCACAAGGGAGACGAGAATAGTGATTGGTCGTCCTCACTGGCAGTGTCCGATGGTGATGGCACCGGGTGGCGGTAGGGACCCAGTCTTTCACAGGGTAGAACTTCTGTTCCTAACAAATTTCTTGGAAGACCCTATGAGAACTGATAAAATAATTTTTTTAAGTTGAGGAATGAGATATTCCAATAGTTCACAGAGTAATCAAAGTTCATGAAAAAGATAATTGAGATACCAAATTTCTGACTAAAGGAGATAATAATGCAGTTGATAGAGGCTTGTACAAAGAAGGCCAGAACTGGCTTGAAAAGAAGGACATGGTGAGAAGAGTCAGAGGGTCTTACCACATGTTAGTATGGTCACCACAATAATGTGTGACTGTGCAAAATTCAAGTATGCTCTTGTGGCTGCAATGGGTGCATCTGTTACTAAAACATGAATCCTAAAGTGAGAAGCATTTCCTGGGACCAGATTGAAATGAATTTTGTTGAAAAAGAGAAAAAAGCTAATATATTTGAACTGTTCCACTTCCTGTATAAAAGGAAACAATGTGGAGATGTTTTTGTCTTGCCCAAATAAATGATCCATCAGTTTAAAAAAAAGGAAAGGTCACTGTTTTGGTGATATTCTTAGTCTCAGACAACAGAATCCACGCTCTTAAATAGAAGAGGTTTATTAAGTCATAGGCAATGTATAGAACTGTTAGGAAAGGCAAGGACGCAGACTCTAGTCTGAACTTCCAGAAATAACTCCCAAAGCCACACTGTAGAGTCGGTCCTCCAAAGGAGCAACTGCCCACATCACCAGGGATCTGCGATCCGGAAGCTGCCACCCAGCTGCTGGCCTCAGAAGCTTCCTGCCTCCACCACAATGTGCAGCAGCACAAACAATGACTCAGACCACCTCTCTACCGTTGGTCTGCCATTTGAAAAATGGTGGTCCTGAGAGGGCATCTGATTGGTGAAACCTAAATCTCATCTGGAAGTGGCGGCAAGGGGTTATGGAAATGTTGTTGCTAGCCTTCTACCCTCTGTCAAGAAGGTGTGCGGAGAGGGGAGTGAAATGAATATGGACTGAGCCAAGCCACTGTATTGTGCACAGAAGGCAAGGAAGACAGGATTTCAAGGAGGGAGAGTTCAGGTCAGTGATGTCAGATGATGCTGAGGGAGCAAGCCAATGAAAACTGAAAACATGTCTTGAATGTAGTGACCACTGGATACCTAACCAGGAGTTGAACCAACACATTCACAGAATTGGAGCAGTTGAAGAGCGAATGCAAATGAAGGAAATGAAGCCTGCAAGTATCATCAAGAATTTTGAGAATTTGGCTGTAAAGAGGTGGAAAGAGCTACGGCAGCAACAGCTTTGGGGGTGGGGGGGAAAGGGGGAGGTTTACTTTCTTTTCTTTTGACTTAGATTGGTTTGGTTTGCAGATATTTAAAAACTGATGATAAAGAGCCCTTTGGGAGAGGGGAGTTGAATATCAAAGATAAAAGGGATAATGCAAGAAAAAAAATGAATGATCCAGACTGTGAGGTTTCTGAGAAGGCCGGAGGGGTGGGGGGCAGGTGGCGTCAAGCACAGGTGGAGAGGGGAACCCTGGCTTGGAGGAAGGCTGGTTTCTCTCTGAGGAAGATTAGAATGGTGATGGGTACAGGAGGTTTGCAAAGATGGTAGCAGAAAGACAAGGGCATATCCATCTGGTGGCTTCTATTTTCTCCGTGAAGTGGGATGCTTAGTCTCTGCTGAACGGGAGGAGGAGTGGGCGCCTGAGACTCAGGAGAGGTGATGTTTGAAATGATCATCTGGAGAGTGAGAGAGTGGGGCTGAGCAGAGAGACATAGAGAAGCATAAGGCAGCTCTGTGGTCCCAAGTGCATAGTGGCACCAATGGGCTCTGGTGTGTAATTCTTCCTGAGTAGAGAGAAAGTATTCATATGTAATGTTTTTTGTCTCATCTGTGATTGGGATTTTTCCAGATGAGTGCAACAAAAAGTAAAAAGAGCTGGGGAGTTTGTTCTGTGAAAGGCAAGCTGGTTGGAGATGACAAAAAGAAAGGAGAGCTGATGGAGTGGGAGAAGCAGACAGGCCACTGCACTAGGAGGCCTAGTGAGCTCAAGGAGCCCATGTGATGGGGGAGGTGAGCAAGCAAACTGAGGGAGAAGAGGTCACACTCAGAGAGGAGTTCTGCTGATTTAGTGATGTGCACTACTTTTGAATGACTACTATTTCCCAGGCCCTGTGATAGACTAAAAAGTAAGCAATCCCAGTGAAAGTCTAATGGTGACAACATGTCAACAGAGGGCAGGTTTACCATGAAGCCATGAAACTTAAGCTTCAAGGCTGCTTACTGGCACGGCTCCTTCTAAGGCCCCAGGAAGGGCCCTAGCAATTTTGTATTTGTTATTTTACATTTATGTACAAGCTTCAGGACCCACAAAACTTGGATCCACCCCTGGGCCTTCCCAAAATCTTGGAAGCCATGTAAATGAGGAACCCTGAAGTTGAAGTTTCCTTAGCATCACAGTAACTCCATCCCTTCATATCATCTCACTATAAAGAAATAAATGAATATAGTCTAGTGGCAAGAATATGGTTTTTGCATTCAGTTAGAACAAGGTTAGTATTCTGGCATTTGCCTCTTACTAGTTAGAGTATTGCCTAATCCGGCTGAGTTTAAATTTCTACATATATGTACAGGTAGGCTTTAAGGTGGCTGCCTTGATCCCTGCGACTTGCTCCTAACCAACAGACTATGACAAAAGTGATGGGATGTCACTCCCATGATTGTTATGTTATATAAGACTCCTTCTTGTCAGAAGACTTGCTCTAAAGGCTTGCTCTCCTTGAAAGTTTTGAAGAAGTAAGCTACTATGAGATCTACATCTGCAAGGAAATAAATCCTCCCAACAAGCCACGTGAGCTTGGAAGCAGACCATTCTCCATTTAAGCCATCAGATGAGAACCCAGCCCTGACCAAGACCTTTACTGCAGCTTTGTTGAGGACCAGTGAAGCCGTGCCTGACTCCTGACCCACAGAAACAGAGATGACAAATGGGTGTTGTTTGAAGCCACTAAGTTTGTGGTCATTTGTTACATGGCATAAAAAACTAACACGGCATGTAAACACAGGATAATAGCATTTGCTTTGCTGGGTTGATGTGAGGATAGCACGAGGTCTATGAGAGTGGCCAGCACAATTCCAGGCATGGTGCACACGTCCTTGTCTGTCTTTCCAGGGAATCGTACAGCTGTAGTAAGAAGTGACTCATTCCAACTCAGGGATCAGGAAAGCAACAAAGGAGTATTTCACCTGGATCTTGAATAATTAGCGGGATGTTGCTTTGTAAAGAATGAAAGGAAAAGGAACTCCAAATAGAAGGAATAGCAAAGCAGATGGAAAGAGTCATAAAAGTGAATGACATGGGCAGGAACCCCAAGTAGATCATGCGGCCCGAGTGTGGGTTTCACTGGGAAACATCATGAGAAACCTGACAAGGTAGTTTGGGACTAGGTGATGCACATCTTTGAACATTTGGCTTAGGGAAATTTTAATATTTTAAGTTAATCACCTGCACACTTATTTTTTTTCCAAATTGAATTTGAGACTAGAGGATTTAGTTAGATTTAAACACCAATTTAGCAATTGTAGAGTATATTATCATTAAGACAAATCTTATGCTTTTACCCAGATAAAATTTGATATTTAAATGATAGCAAGAAATCAAAAGAAAAACTTTCTTACATGTGTATCTATCCCTTGTGAGACTGTATGTGTGGCAGCTGTGGGAAGTGTCTGTCATGTCTCCAACTGCCTGGAGTGTGACTGAGTGAGGGACCCAGCTGCTGAGCTCTGAATCCATTACTGAATTTGCCCCAATACCCTAGTTTTCATGATCTGCTCCTGCCCACGACCGAGCACAGGCTGATACTAAGGCAGGCCCTCCCTGGGAGTCTGATGGGCAACTTTGGCTCAAGGACAACAGCCTTGTGGAACTTCAAAGCAATCTGGAAGCTTCCATGTACATTTCCCACCCTCCCTCCTTCCTTCACTTGTGCTCAGACTTGCACTGAGGTCTGACAGTTCTTCCTTTCTCCCCAGCTCCCTCCTCACTATCTCTCCCAGGCCTTCCCCTAATAAATTCTTGCACAGTTAATCCTGTCATGGCATCTGCTTCTTGGAGGACCCAGAAGAACACGGGTGGAGGCAGGAGCTGTCTGAGAAAACAGGCAGTAAGACGGGCGTGTGGAACTGGCCCCTCCACTTCGAGCAGGTGAGGAACTTGCTGTTCTGGTCAGCAGATGTGGCATGGAGAGCCTATTGTGTAAGGTAGTGACTCGATTGCTCAAGATTTCACCAGTGGTGACCTGGAAAATGTCCTGATGGAGGGGAATGGTATGGTAGGTGCCATGAGGCAGGCGTTAAAAAAAATATGAGTGGAAAAATGCTTACAAAAACAGCAGCATGTGCTAGATGCAGCTAAGTTGTTTTGATGCTCCGTGGAAGAAGAATGAGCGACTGAGGCCTGTTAACACAGGGTCTCTGTGATCACTTACAAAGGGGCCTTTATCTCCTACAGAGGAAGGACAGACAGCTGAGATGCAGGGTGAGGACCTCATTGTTAGAGTCCTGTTGCTCCAGAGAGGTTTAAATGCTCAGCCCAGGCAGGTCTGTTAGGCAAAAACAGGGCCCTGTTAGGCAAAAACCTAGGCTCTTGAAACGTGGGACAGGGACATTCAGATGGATGGCCCTGAGGAAGTTGATTCTACAGTGCCCCCTGGATCCTCTGGGCTTGCAGAGGTGGCCCACCCTTCCCTAGTGAGGTCTAGTAATTTCAATGTGCTGGCAGATGCTGCAGAGGCCCCTCCTCCAGACAACAGGTGCCCCTGAGGAGCTGTCCCACCTCTTCTTCTGGCTTAGCAAACCTTCAGCAGGGAAAAGAAAATGGAGGAATGGAGAATGATAGTGAGAACTGCCCTTGCTTTAAACAATCCTGGGAGCAAACAAAAGTGTCTTCGTACTTGCTCCTGGAAGATAAAACTGTGAACCAATTAAAGTAGCTTATCAAAACAGCTTGCTCATCGAGATTCACTTCAAGACCCTCACCTCCTGTTTAGATTCAATTCAAAAGTTATTATGTCTTCAACTGTGCCCAATCTCGTCCCCTTCCTTGCCTTGCAAGAACACCCTGAAGTCACTCGATCCAGACTGTAACACTCTCCACATGCCCTTTCCTCACCTCCCCCTTCTGAGACACGACTAAGACCAACAATGTGGCATTCTCTCTTCTTGCTGTAGCTTTGCTTGTTCAACAAGGGTTTTTGGTGGTCTCTTTGGGAAGACAACCGTCAACATGAAATAGACAGGTATAATAGCAATATAGAATACATTTAGCACATTAAACACTTCTCAATATGGTGCTGACCTTTTTTTTTTTACATTGTTCACCTATGATGTGTCTGACTTGAGTCAGCTCCAACCCACCCCTTTTCTCAACAAAGAAAATGTACATGACATTTAAGAAATGAATCAGGAAGTGTACCAATGGATGCACTTCACATGTGAGGTTGAAGGAAGCGGTTATCTCCTCACCTGAGGGAGAAAAATAACAGCTGTTATCAATGAATTTCCCACTCCCGTAGGAGTTCCTTGATGACCTTACCCTCTTTATTTTACTTAGAATGTTATATACTCTGTCTGCATTTATTCAGTTGAATAGGATTTATCTTGGTTAGTTAATGGCTAACTTTTGGCTGGCCTTTCCAGGTTCCAAAATTGTTGCCAATTACGTAATGTGTGCACTGGAGATATGAAGAACAGTATCTAGTACCCCTGGGCTATTTGGGCACTTAGAGGAAAAGTCACATTTTGATAGGAATGTCTCTTTTAATGGCTGCAGACTTTGGCCCCAATGACAAGTCTTCATTGTCCATGTTGGTCATTTGAGAGTCACTGTGATTACTCTGGCAAATAAAGGAGGTAAACCTATTGGAAGATTTATTTATCATTGTTATTCATGTTAATATTTTTTAAATGTATTTTTATGGGTTTAAAAATACATTCAGAATACAATGGGTATTGAAAGAAACAGATATAACTTTTCACATGACCGCTTATGTCTCAAATATGAACTCCACACAATATGTGCAGTTCTGCACAAGTTCTACTTCCTGATCAGTAGCTACTCCCTAAAGTTGAGAACAAATCAAGGTTCACAAATCTGGTTCTTTCCCCCTTGGTGTACATTATAATTTCCTGTTTCATCTTCATTTCTAATAAGAAACATGTCCGGAGTGGTTACGATGTGTTGTTTGCTGAACTCTCCCAGTGAGTTTGTAATATAGTTATCTGGTCATAGCTCTCAGTACACGCGGGATGGTAACTGTAGTTCAAAAGAGTAGGTGATCAACCCCAAATGAGTGGTCAGTCTATATTATAAGGTGCTAGTTGCAGTTGCTAACCCTCTAGCTTTGAATGTCTACCTCATCCCTGCTGACGCAAGACTTTCTGCCAAGTAGTTAATCTGTAAATAAAGTCTTAAATATACTCAGGGCGTTCCTACTCTTAAAGCACTATTTTGATTGTATTAACTCCCCTGCTCAAAACTTTCCACCACCCACTCATAAAAGTCCAAAGTCCTTAGGCTGAAATTTCAGATTTTCTAAAATCAGATCCCTATTTATCCTTCCAGGCTTAACTTCTATTATTCTCTTCTGCAATCCAGAGATTCCAACCAAATGGAACCAGCCACTATTTCCTGCACATTTCTGGCATTTTTCTGCCCCCAAGCCCTTGCTGATCTCTTTCATCATTTCAGGGCCATCCTCTCTGCCTCAGCAGCTCAGCCAGGTATAATGTTTAGGAGGAACCAACCTGAGGTGAGGGCACCATAGGGAAGGGGGTGGGCCCTGCACTTCAGTTGGGGTGGGATGATTAATGTAAAAATTCAACACTCTTAAGACCTCTTTCTCTATTTGTCTTATCTCCTGCTTTCTTACACTTTCTGTTAACATCTTTTTAATCAAGGTTTTAACAATGGTCATGTGAATGTCAGGGCAAAAAAATTTTCCTTCTACCCTTTTAGGTTCTTTCGATGGTCTGATAATTAAATTGACATGAGACAGATTAACAGGAGAAAAACAAATTTAATTTTGTACATACAGGAGGCCCACAAAAACATGAGACCCAAAGGCAGTCAGACAATGGAGGCTTATATGCCACCCTGAGCTAAGGGATGGGATAGGGGTCTGGGGCTTCAAAGGGGAGGAGGGAAATTCCCAGGAAGATGAGAAGAGCAGATGTTTGGTAATCAGATGTTTGCCTGACATGAAAGATAAAAAGTTACCTCTGGTAATAGCTCTCTTTCTGGGCTAGGCCCCCTATCTAAATTCTTTTAGGCAATTAAGGGAGAGATAAAAGTTTTTCTTGAGTCTGCTGGGTCTTGATTGCCTTCAGCTTAAAATAATCCATGTGCCAATGTGGCACATTTTGGGGTGGCGTATTCTGCTCCCTTTCATGAACATACCTTAAAAACTGTTTAAATGTGCTTAGGGAGAATGACTGCTTCTCTTGTTTCCCAACCCACAGACACCACCTGGTTGTGTTCAGCCTGCTCTGTCTCTGCCCATTGATAGCCCTGCTTCCTTCAATCCCAGCTCCTCCGTCCCCCTCACTGGATTCCCAGGGACTTTCTTTGTAACCAGTAATATGGCAATATGCTCCTTCACACATACAAATATTCTGTAGGTATTTGGGTTCCTTTCTCATCTCTTCTTTGAGAGCTGGCGTAGGGGATCAGAATTGGCCACCTCAAAATATGCTCTTTACCTTGACTATTCTCTCTGAAAGAAACTTTGACCTTCTCCCCCACTAACTGCCTAAAAGGATTTAAGATAGAAAGCCTGTCCCTAGGACAGGCCATCACCATAGATTACTCTGGGTATCGATAGACTGGGAGGGTCCTTGCTGAGCCCATTCTTATCAAAGTTCTGTTTACCAAACATTTACATTTGTAGGGGAAATCTCCATTTGTAAAGTTGTCTACCTCTCTGTATTGGGAAGAAGTGGGGGATGATCTCATCTCTAGAAACTTAGCAATGTGGAAGGCGAGGCTGCATAATAACCCTACTGTGCTTTTCTGGTAATCTCCCATAACTGACCCACCCCCAATATCCTCCATTGTCTTTCTATTTAAGAGGAGAATCTCTGCCATTTTGTTGAGAAACTCAGTTTCCCTGGTCTCGCCCATGTATACATGTGATAAAGCTTTGTTTGATTTTCTCTTCGGTCTCATGTCAATTTACTTTGTAGCCAGCCAGAGAGGACCCAGAGTGGGTAGAGAATAGTCTTCCTCCGCTTCCCTGGATTCTGTCTTATAGGCCTCTCTATTCCCACATCTCCTAGCAGACAGTTTGCCTATGGTACGTTGTATTGAATCAACCAAAGAAAAGCAACAAAAGAGCAAGATATTTTTGCAGTCTGGAGAATGCCATGGTAATGAGAGCCATTGTTTGTTAATCATCTGTAGTGTGTGTCGGCCTCTGCTGAAGAAGAACCACACGTATGGGTCATCAACTTGCTTTCTGTTTATTCACTGTCTTTCTCAATTTTTGCTTAAAGTTGGAAGAAGGTGAAGGGGAGCAGAATTTTCCACCCCCAAATACACCTCTTTGGATAAGGATTATTTTCAGCTGGTTATTTTAAAGAAACTCCAGACACAGGAAGAGCTCTGAAAAACCAAGTAAAAGTTGTCCTTTTATAAAAGACATTTACATTTATAAGGGAAATCTCCATTTGTAAGGGTGTCTTCTTCTTTGTACCAGGAAGAGGAAGATGATCAAATCTCTAGAAACTCATCAGTGGAGAAGGCACCGACCTAAACCTGCATAACGATCACACCCTTGTTTACTGTGCTTTGCCTGAAAACCTCCCATAAGTGGCTTCCCCACCCCCAACATCATCTTCTGTCATTGGCTGTAGATGGTATTTAAGGTGGGGGCTTGGACCTTTTCAGGGAGTTGCTCAGTTTTCCTAGGTATCTCCCATGTATGCAGGAGATATACATGTTGTTAAACTTCTGTTTGTTTTTCTCCTGTTAACCTGTTTTTTTTAAATTACAGGGGGGTCTCAGCCAAGAACCCAGAAGGGTAGAGGGAAAATTGGTTTTCCTCTCCTACAAATGCAAGTGTCCACTTTGCATCTATCTCATCTAGGAAGTGGTAGAAGTGGTCTGTAATTCATGCAATAGGTTGTTTTGTCTGTACAGTGCCAAATAGTTAGTTTAACTTCTTTTTTTAATTACTGAATTATGTGAACAAGCAACAGTTTAGGTATCTCAAAACATCCTGAATTGACCAAAGAGAAAGAGTCATAGAAAAACAAGGTAATTTCATGTAGCATACGAGGTTTTATTTTTGAGCAGGAATGTTTCCAAGGTTTCAAGGCAAAAGCCCTGAAGAGTAGGTATAGAAAGGTCAGCAGCAAGAAATTCTTATCCTTATTTTGAACCTGAAGTTCCTGGACCTTCATGAAAGGAGTCTTGTGGAGTCTCTTATTTGAACAGACAGTTGCTAGCAAGTCACCTCCTTGTGACTCCTTTGCCCTCCAAAGGATGCTTTAGTCCGCCACATAATGATGATCTTGTCCTCTCAAAGAACAGGCCATGACAACATTAAATGGTTTATTTGCTTCCTGCACCTGTTTTTGCTCCCTTCCAAGGCCCTGGAGAACCAAGGAAGGCTTTCTGCTGCTCTGAGAAATTATTTTGTCTAGAATATTTGATCACACACTAGAATGGGTGCCAAATGGAAAATAATATGCCAGATGTCCACCCAGGCAACAGGAAGTTGGCCAAAACACTGCATCTCTTAATTTAAAAAACCCCAAACCTCACATTAATCCTGAACTGATCTTCTCAGCAATCTCACTCTTCACAGATCCTAGAATCCTAGCATGCTAGCAAACAGAAATCCTGCAGTTCATTGCACTCATTTTTCAGGCTGAGATTCATACTGTCTGAGACCCAGACAGGTTGAATGATATCCCCATCAATTAATTGCTGACTAGTGGCAGATCCAGTTCTAGAGGGAACCCAGGTGTTACACCTGCAAACTAACAAGAAAAAGTGATCTTGATTGATTATAATATTCTGTGTTATTTCAGAACCTAGGATGAAGATAGTTCATTTCAGAAACCATGACCCACCCCCAGTGGATTTCAGTAGATAACATGGGGAAGACTTGAACCAGATAAATCTATCATAGAAAAGTATATGGTTTGTGTCAAACACAGGAAAGGCCTTTGAACAAGGTTGAGTTCTCATTAAGTCAGACTGCAAATTTTTCATCCCAAGAAGTTACTTGAGAATAAAGAGTCATAGTTTTGATGGAGTCACACATCACAGAACTGTCTATTAAAATAACATCTTAAGACTGCTTGGCTATCTTTGAGGAGGTTAATTATATGAATAGGCTTCCATGATCAGTTGGATTTTTTTTCCCAAGTGCATTGGTAAGCAAGCAACTTGGAGCTCAGTGGGCCTTTTGCCGCAGGAAAAGGATCATCTGTAGAAGGGAGATTTCTGAGCTGGCCATCAAGGCCCATCTGACAACAAGGTTGGAGAACTCCAGTCCTTCCAGGCCTGTCCTGAGTCCCCTCTGAACCCCAAGAGGCCACCATTGCAGGAGTGAGGGGAAGGTCAATGACCAGAAGGAAGGTGCCATCAGGGAAAGAGCATGGAGCTTTCAATTCCTACTGTGACCATTACCAGCCCCATCGCCTTTGAACAAATTCCTTATTGTCTTTGACAAACCTCAGTCACCTCTCCTGTAAAATGGAGATAATAACTGCTGGGAGGATGAAATGAGCTGAGTGCGTGTGAAGCTCCTAGCCCTGCGCCTGGCACTGAGCAGGTGGTACTCAGTGCAATATCCTCCCTAACCTCCCCCCATCCTAGTGCGGTCAGCCCTAGACAGGGGTCTGAACAGTCACCTCTTCCCCTGGATTACTGTGGTTCTTTTCCCCAGGCCCCCGGTTTACTAATCTGCCCTGAGCCCTTCACTGGGGCACCTCAACTACTCCGGTTATCCCTGGCCCTCAGTCAAAACCCTCTCCCCATGTGGAGTTACGTGTTAAAAAGGAAAAATATCTGACTGAATGGGTCCACACTCAGTGGCTATCAGTTTCAGAATCTTCTGAGCAGTACGTATATTTTTGAAAGAAGCTGCTCAATAACCAAGGTGAATCTCAAATCAATTGAATTTCAGGCATGATAACAAAACCAAAAGAAATTCTTGAGACAGTGTTTAGAGGAATCAACACGATGGGCGGATCCAGCCCTGCCTCAGAGCCAACCATAAATCATCAACCAGGGCATTCTCGCTCGTCATATTTTCTAACACTTCTCGGAATCCTAATCCCCGCCCCCGCAACTTTGGCTGCTGGGGCCCAGGAGTGGGGCTCGGGCAGATGTAGTGAGAGGGTGGTCGCTAAGACCTTTGCTGTTGGGTCATTTGTAGGTAGGGGTCACATTTGCTTGTCAGGGACTGTCTGATCTGCCCTTCCTCTGGACAATTGTCCTCCGTCTTTTAGGAAAGATGGAGTATTTGGTATTTGGAATATCAAATGATGTATTTGTTTGAGTATGGGTGGTCAAATCTCAAACCTCACCTCCTCAGTGTGAGATGTGGTGTCCCCGGATTCTGGGGGTGAGTGAACTTTACCAGTGCCTATATCCCCCACAGGGCCTAAATTGCATTTCGTGGTCATCAAACACATTAAATGAATGAGTGAGTGAATGGAATGAATGAAATTCTAAAATCTGGTGGACATTACTAGTGCTCACTTCCAGGTCTCCTCTCCTCCAGGCACATGAAAGACTACATGTCAAACCTCTCTGCCATTAAATGGGGCCGTATGACTAGTCCCAGCCAATGGTCAGCAAGCGGAAGTGGTATGTGTCACTTCTGGTCTGACCCATAGATGTAAGCTCCCCATGCAGGATCTTCCTCACCTTGGCCACCAGCCACGTCACAGATGGCAAAGCCTCTGTTAGCCTGGGTTCTTGAGTGACTGAGTGGAACTGATTACTCCTTCACATCTGCTGACCTGTTGGATGTATACCATGGACAAGAAATATGCATTTGTTTAATGATTTCAGGGTCTCTTTGTTCTGCAGCATAACCTTGCCTATCCTGACTAATACAGCCAATGGCCACTTAAAGGCAAAGGCAAAGAAGCTGCATATTTTGTGAAATTCACAAATGCTCCTGAGGATATTTTCTTGCCCAAACTTTGGTTGTCGTGTGGCTGCACTCTTATTAGTCACGCAGGATCTGGAGGTTAAAAGCCCCTTGAGGAAGGCTGCCAGCCTGCAGAGTCTCACTGATGTGAGAGCTGACGGGCATGCTGCCCTTCAGTTACAGTGCGTCAGTTCCCCTGCTACACTGCAAGTTAGAACAAGGCAGATTATCAGGGGGATATGCAAGACACACTGTGAAAACAGCTCCGTGGCATCCTACTCACATCCTTGGAACTGTATTCTCGATTGATCTGTGCATAAATGTTTAAAATGCACTTTATTTCACTTTTAGGTTTTGAAACCAGGAGTTGACATTTGCGAGAATGAGCCCCATATGTGCCTTGTCAAGTCTGCAGTGTGCTCAGTGGGGCAAACCCAGCCTGCTGTGTGGTGCCATCTACTTAGCAACCTCCGGGGAGACCTGCTTTTTCATCCACAGACAGCATTTGGCCAGAGACTACAGGCAGCAGGGACAGGCGCAGGAAGAGTCCACCTTTTGGCAGTGTCTCCAAATTCACCTCACCAAAAATTCCAATTGTTTTTGGTTCCCGTGTTGGCAGTGAATTTCACAGGATGGGGACCATATGCTCTAGTGTTTCTGAAACCATCCCAGTTTCTAATATTTCACTTGTCTCTGTAACCCATCAAAAGGCCCCAGAAATTCCAATATTTTAGTATACAAACTACATCAGACAACTTCTCACACTAGGAAGCAATACAATAATTTGTTTTGAGAGCCTGTGGCTCAATTTTTGGTTGAAACTAATTCACTTTACCTTCATATACCAGCAAACTAAATTATGATGAGGTTTACTTCTGCCCTAGGAAATTCCAGTCAAAAGGCTAGCGTATCGAGTCACCATGTCTGGAGCATCTATTTCACAACGTGATCTCACTGAGGCCCTTAGTGATATCATCTGTTCTTTAGCAGAAAGGTTTCTGCTCTGCTTACCATTAATAAACATGTTCCAGGGGTTTCCTAAGATGAACTTTCAAGCGTGGTGATATCACTTTGTCTCTGAGCAGGTCTGTTAGAAACATGTGCCGCCTCAGTTTCCAACAGACTGGTCGCGTTCGATTTTCCAGGTTGATTGTTCCCTCCACTCCAGCACTATTCTCAGCCCAGGAGAGTGGGCAGGGATGCCCACAGTGGGATCTAAAGTGCATAGTGGAGGTCAACTCCTCAATTGCTACTGTCCAGGGTTCTGTCCCAAGTGTCTGAAGTGCTGTCTTTAAGGATTTATCCTTAGGTTGAAAGCTTGGGCCCTGTTAAAAATCAAATGCCCCAGGGAGCCAATGCATTAAATTATAGACTGCCAACCCCCTGGTGTGAGTGTGTTAGCAGCTGCTTTCCAAATTGCATCTGCAGAGAGGGAGGCCTGGGGCAAGGCATACGGGTGTTCTAGAGAGGGGTGCAGCAGAAGGACAGATTTTGTGGGTGCAGAGGGAGAGGAGAAAGGACTTCCAGGTGGAGAGGGAATGGCCATGAAATGCAAAGAACTAAGGGGATTAACCTTTGTTGAGCCTTTATTCTATGCCAGGCACTACACAAAATGCTGTCTGTGTCTTTGTATCTGTTTTGATTCCCTCAACGATCCTGGGAAGTAAAGCATTATGCTCACTTTACAGATGAGGAAAGGACTGGTCAAGGTGGTTAATGACGTCCCCAGGATCGTACAGCTGGACGTGATGGAGCCATGAGCTGAGCCCAGGCCTCTCTCTAAAGCAGTTACTATCCCACTCTCCAAATTGGCCTGGGCCTCAAAGCCAATTCTAATATACCCTACAAGCCCTATGACCAAAGCTTGTTGGTCCAGACTCTGAGATGGTAGGGTTTAACAAAGGAGGAGTAGGAAAACAGTTTGGCAGTTTCTCAAAAAATTAAACATAGTATTACCATATAATTCAGCAAGTCCACTTCTAGGTATACACCTAAAAGAATTGAGAGCAGGGACTCAAACAGATATTTGAGTACACCAATATTCATAGCAGGATTATTCACAATAGCCAAAAGTAGAAACAACCCAAGTGCCCACTGATGGATGAATGGATAAATAAAATGTGGTCTATCCCTAAAATGGATTATTCAGCCTTAAAAAAGAAGGAAATTCTGACACACACTGCAACACGATTGAACCTGGAGGACATTATGCTAAGTAAAATAAGTCAGTCACAAATGGACAAGTACTGCATGATTCCACTTGTATGAGGGACCTAGAGTGGTCAAATTCATAGAGACAGAAAGTAGGATGGTGGATGCCAGGGGCTGGGGGAGATGCATGGGGAGTTATTTAACGGGTATGGAGTTTCAGTTTGGGTTGACAAAACTGTTCTCGAGATGGATGGTGGCGATGGTTGCAAGACATTGTGAATGTACTTAATGTCACTGAGCTGTATATGTAAAAATGATTAAAATGGTCAATTTTATGGCATGTATATTTTACCACAACTACAACAAAAAAACTCACAAAGGCAGGAATTTAGACTTTGCCTTTAAATATCCTCTTTTATTCATGAGCACAAAGCATTTGCCCCACACTATGCTATTCTGCAACATGGTCATGAGATGGGCAAAGTCTGCAGCTAGAAGAAGCTAGTCTGAAGAAACAAAGATAAACTTTCTGATGGTAGAACCAGGCAGTTTTAGCCATTTGAGAAATTGGCTGGTTCTACCAACTAAACTTGCAGAAGGGGAAAATGAGAGCCAAAGTAACCTGGCTGAAGCCACGCAACAAGGCAAGTCAGCCTTCGGTGGCCCGGGGCACCCAGAGCCTTGGCTGCCCTCCCCAGCTGTATCCTCTATGACACACTTGAGAAATGGAGAGGATGGAATGGTGTACATGTGTAAACAATTACTCACCAAAGGTAAAGGCATGAACATAATTTGCACATGGGATTCTAGTACAATAAAATTAGCTAAACCATTTTAATTTGCCAAAAGATTCCAGAACCAAATGCTTACTTCTTCCCACAATTGCTGCCCATCAACCTCTTTCATCCCTGTGTGTGCACAAAAAATGAGCCTATTTCCTAGGTCTTAACTGTCAAATCAAATTCCTGCTAAACAGGGGGAAAAAAGATATAATGGAAATAAAACTCATTCAATTTTTTTATGCATCAAATATTTACTGAGCACTGGAGAATATTTATATGCCAGAGACTGTTTTAGTTCAGGGAATATAGCCGAGAACAAGCCACGCATCGTCCCTGCCCTCATGAAGTACCGCCCTCAGATGCATACACAGGATGTGACACCTAAGGGACATTGAACAGCTACGGGATGACTTGGGGAATTACAAGGAATTACAGCCTCACATGTTGTAAAGGCTGTGATGGGGAAGTTTGCATAGCTAGGGAAGCAATTAGGATGGCATATCAGGCCTCAGAGAAGCAGAACCACTAGGAGATAGAGGGAGAAATAGGTGGTACTATGGCCCGAATGTTTGTGTTCCCCCAAAATTCATATGTTGAAATCCTAACCCCAACGTGATGGACTTAGGAGGTGGGGCCTTTGGGAAGTGGTTAGGTCATGAGATGGGGCCCTCATGAATGGGGTTAGTGCCCTTATACAGGAAATCCCAGAGAGCTCCCTCACCCCTTCCACCATGTGAGGTTACAGTAAGAAGATGGCCATCAATGAGGGAGAGGGCCCTTACCAAATGCCAAATCTGCCAGAGCCTTGATCTTGGACTTCCCAGACTCCAGATCTGTGAGAAATAAATTTCTGTTGTTTATAAGCCATCCAGTCTGTGGTATTTTGTTAGAGCAGCCTGAACTGACTAAGATACGTAGGTAGGTGTTCAGGGATTTTATTGAGGCCAGTCATTTAGGCATGGGGTGCCCTCATGACCGACCCTAGCTATTCAGATTCCAGCCTCTGCAAACTCACCCAGCATGGCCAAGGCCCCCACCATAAATCACACTGTAAACATAGACCATCTAGCCCGGCCCAGTGCCCCAGGTAAACAGAGACACTGATCAGGCAGGGTATTCCATGAGCCTACAGCTCTCTCTCAGGAACCAGTCAGGGGCCAGACCTTTCTTTGGAAGGTGCATGGCTTGAACAACTCAAGCCTGCCGGGTTAACCCGTACTGCTCATGCACACATTTTCGTTCTTCAACTTTCCAGTCTCTAGTCTCCAGTGTTGAGTCTGAGAGTGAAGTCCCATGGCCTTTCGTCGGCAACACGACAAGAGGCTTCCTGTCACTAACAGGTTAAGACCTGCGAAGGCTCATTGCCTCGTTTCCTCATCTGTGAGAGGATGGCAGTAATGCCCACTCTGAATCTCCTGAAAGGTGCTGTGGGAATCACATGCCCCGTGGATAGACCTCTGGATAACTACCGAGCACCAGGTGTTGCTAATGTCAGGGCTAATGAGGTGTGGAGGTCAAAAGGCAATTCCGAGGATTCTACTGAATAGCCATTTCCTTTTTACCACCCCCCCCCCCCGTTATAAATGCTTACTATGTGCCAGGCACCGTGTCAAGTGCTTCTGTGGATCATCTCATTTAGTCTTCAAATAATTCTGAGGACAGCACTATTATTCTTCTCATTTGAGAGGACTGAGGTGCAGTCAGGTTACTTAAGGTCACCTCTCTGGTTCAATAGCTTTTAAACTGTACAAGGAGAACCAGAGCTGGAAAAACAAAGCTCTGTTGATTGCCTGCCAGACAAGGGAAAGATGCTTCACTCACTCAATGGTGTGTTCAGTGAGTCTCCCTAAGTTAAAAGGGAAGGCTGGATATAGGATAAAAAGAAAAGGCTTTGCTCCAATAAGGTGGAATTCTGAAGGTCGTCATTTGACTGAGGAGAGGGTTGTGAAGTCTCCTTTGGAACTGTTCATCGCTCTGGGTTTTGCCACAAAAGTGCTCCTGTCACACAGGTCTAAATAGGGTGTGCAATTAAGACTAAGCAGGCTCAGGTCACAGCGGGTGCGTTCATATGCACCTGAGGATTGGGGACATGTTTCTCTACAGAACTGAGGTAGCTGTCTCCAGGGCTGGAGATCGGACATTCCTATATCTGACCGCCTTTGCTCAGTGTCAGCTGTCTTCCCACCAGCTCCCAGCCCCTCACAGTTACACAACCCATCAGGGAACCCAGACTGACTTTTGAGTTCACATTTTGTCAGTTTTAAACAGCATCATTGTCTTTAAGGAAAATCTCATTTTTATTAGAGAACTGCAGAAGTAAATGCCACCATTTGGCAGTGATTTCTTCTTCTACATAGGCTCATATGGTGTCCTTGTCTTCCAAGATAAATCTAGAAGAGGAAACAACTGTTCAGTTGCTACAAATCATAGGAACACTCTGGTGCAAAAATCTCCATAAAAGACTTCAGAGAAGATCTATGTCTTAAGGCAGAATTTAGAGGAAAGGCAGAAGACTTGGCAAAAAGCAGAAGGATTTACACAGAAGCAGATCTGACATTCTGTGAAAGGAATGAGTGAGGGAAAGGATACCTACGGTGGGGACAAAGTCAGGCTTCCAGTGTCGCCTCGAGTTGTGTGGACTGAAGCCTCTGAAAGGGGCCTTGATGAGAAAATATGCACCACTCAGAGCTTCTGGAAGGCGTGCAGGAAGTGGAGATTGCCATCAGGAAAAGAATTTGTTTTTGAGATGAGAGAGCTTAGCAGGGCCCCAAATGTCCTGGAAAAAATAAGGATCATTCAAAATAGAGTCAGTTTTCAATAAGCCACTTTGCGGATTATCTGGAACGTTTATCATTATTAATATTTTAATCTCAGAAAGAATTGATGTATCCTCATAATATATAAATGTTCCTTACAAACAAAAATGGAGAATTAAATTGGGATACGTTTCTAAGTCTATTGCTCCTTACTCCTTCTCTGCCGCACCCTCTCACCTCCATTCATGGAAATGTCCATAAAGAGACCCTCTTTCATAGTCCCAAGAAGACAGGACTAGAAGCTGTGAAATTTGAGTTTCTGACTGAGTATGGCCTATTTTTCCTGCCCCCATGACCTAGAACCTGGCCCTGTGGGGAGGTGTTTCTTTTTCTCATAGTCTAGCTTCTGCCCATCAGGTGGTGCCTCATCCAATGATAACAATGGGCAACACTGCAATTCAATTCTGATGCTAACTGCCTAGAGTTGGCACAGACTCCACAGGTGAAGGGCACAGTCTCCATCAAGTCTGCCGTCACTTCACACGACAGTTGCAAGTTCGGGGGTCCCCAGGGCCCTCGTACTTCTGACCAACTGGCTACAAATTTGTGGTTCCCACGACCCCCTCAGGTTTAATAATCACTAGAATGATTTGTAGAATTCAGAACGTGCTATACTTATGATTACAATTTCACTATAAAAAATACAAATCAGGAATGGCCACATGAAGAGACCCGTAGGACGAGGTTTGGGAGGGTCCTGAATGCGGAGCTTCCATGTCCTCTCCCTGTGGGATCCAGACATGTCACCCTCCACCACATCAGTGTGCTCACCGACCTCGGGCAGCTTCAGCTGTCCAGTGTTTCCATGGGGGTTCATTACATTGATTGAGTCATTGGCCATGTGATTAAACTCAAACTCCAGTCCCCTTCTCAGACATCAGGAGGTCAGGCTGGGACCACCACTGGCCCCCATCTGGAGTCACCTCATTAGCATAAACTCAGGTGTGGTCCAAGGGCCCACCACGAGTAACAAAGACACTCCTATCATTCAGGAAATTCCAAGGGTTTCGAAGCTCTGTACCAGGAACCTGGGACAAAGGGCAGACAAATGCTTTATTATATGACACAGTGACAACAACGAATATTTAATGAGGTTTTCTAGATGCTAGGCTCTGTGCTGAGTACTTTATAAACATCTCATTTGATCTTTAAAAAAATCCTATGTGCTAGATATTATGACCCCCTTTTACAGATGACAGAACCAAGGCACAGAGTGGAAGTAACTTGCTTAAATGCACATGGCTGGTAAGTGGCAGAGCAGAGGTTTGGACTCACATTTGTCGTGTGTGTTACTATGTCCCTCTAGAGCTGATTATAAAAAGGGAGAAACCAAGAGGTTGGATATAACTCAAGGACCTAGATATACTTCACATTCTTGGGGGGAAAAACAATCTAAGTTTTGCCCTTGAAAGAATTCAGTCTTTAGAGTCAGAAAGGCTGCTTTAAATCCCAGCTCTACCAATGACTAGTTGAGTGGTGTGGGAGAAGAAAGCACTAACCTCTCTTGACCTGCAGTATCTCCATCAGTCCATGGAGATTCTAATAACACCTACTTCACGAGCTTGGTCTGAGGAATAGAGATCATTTATTTGAAAGTTAAAGGTACTATACCAGTGTCAGCCTTTTCTTTCCTTTTCCACTCTGTCCATCCCTGGTGTTTCACCCACGGAATTGATCTTCTCTCCACCCAACCTATTTATTCCTCGCATCTCACATGATACCCTCAATTCCCTCTAATTCCCTTGGATTATATTTCTGTTTCCTTAGCTCAATTATTTTTACACTGTTCACATGGACTATTACTTCAGCTGCAGAGAACACCAGCCTTGAAAAGCATTTATTAAGCACCTAATTATACATGGCACTGTAATTGAAATATAGCCGACAGGAGCCCAGGCCAGGGTGGCGTGGTGGGAGAGGTCAGGAGCAGAAGACCTCAGGAGACCTGGGTCTAGTCCCACTTCTGCCTCTTACTAGCTTGTCACCTTAGAAAAGATGCTTAGCCTCTCTGAGCTTCAGACTACTCATTTGTAAAACATCACCAACAGTTATGCCTGTCTTGCTAACCTGCTGGGCAGGTGGGATGGTTATAGGAGGGAATATATGTGGAGTCTTTTGAAACCAACACACCTCTTTAGGAAGAGAGGAAATAATTATGTAAGACAGCATTGAAGCAGACATAGAATCCCACATACAGAGATCTACGAAAATCCAAGAACAATTCCACATAAGGAGCACAGAGAAAAATGCACGTGAATAAACACATGTTCAAATCACAGAGTCAGGTTCATTTCTGGAAGGCAGTTGGCAGGAAGGGCTGGAGAAGAGGTGAAGGGCATGTCAGTGTTTGCAAATCTAACTGTCCAGGAACAGAAACACTTATGAAGCTGGTGGCCATATGGAAAAATCCAATGACAAAAAAAGAGGAATGCCCGTAAGTGTGTCTTGAAGATGACCTGACGTAATTCCCTGGGTGGCGCTAATGCATTCTATAATGGTGTTTGAGGCGCTCACCTCTTGTAATGAACGTGGATTTCTGCAGCACCAGCAACTGAACGGCCTCCACATCAGGTGGGTGGGAAGAAACCCAGAGTTGCCCAGGGAGCTGGTTCAGATGAAAGCCACATGGCTGGCTGCTTCTGCATAAAATCTCCACACATTATTTCATTACAGGACACAAAAGAGACAAATTGAGCATTGTTATAAAAATAGAAGGCAGCTCTGGGTGATACCTAAGTTGGTGTAAAACACGTTGTTTGACATCTTGCATTGACTGCTTTTGTTCATTTATTGAACAAATGTTTATTCATGTCTACCGTGTGGCAGGGATCTTCTATGCTGTTAGGATGCCCCAGTGTCGTAACTGACAAAAACCCCTCCCTTCGTAGGGCAGGTGGATTTCACAGGGCAGGAGGGGGTGAGAATGGGAGACAGACTACATGCAATAAACCTAATAAATAAGAAAGCTACAGAAGAAATGAGAAAGTGATCAATGCTACAGAGAAAAGAAAAGAACTTCAAGGGGATTAGAGGTGCAGGGTGGGACAGCTGCAATTTCCAATCCTGGGGTCATCTTGAGTGTGTTACTTAGCCTCACCGGGCTTCCCTTCCTTTTCCATAAAATGGAACTAATCCCTGCCTCATAGGCTCATAGCCATGATGAAACGAGGTATGCTGTTCACGTACTCAGTACAGAATAATACCCACACAGTCATCACTGGCACTATTATTCACTTGAGTTTTGTACACTGGACTGCCTGTACACATAAAGAAAGTGAGTAACCGGACAATCTGTGGAGCTTCTGTTCTCTCTCCCACCAGCACCACTGAGCCTACACCAACTTTAAGTGGGAGCAAAGGACGTTTAGATCCACAGTAACAGAAAAGGTTTTGAAAGCAAATGCCTTTGTGATAGAAAACATAGAGACTGAACTCTCAGTTCTTTTCTCCTCGCAGCACTGTGTTGGTGGAGGAGGGTAAACCTGGGATGAGAAGAGAGAGCACAGGAGGCCTGAGGGCGGGAGGAGGAGGCGAATACCCACAGGGGAGGGAGAGATGGAATTAATGGCCTTGAGTATTAGCTGGCTTCCGGATTTTATTCCCAATTGTCCTGACAAGAGATGCTCAGTAACGGTTTGTTTAATGAAATGCTTCACACAGGTCAACTCTACTCAAAAAGCTTAGACTTCAAGGCACAGGGCAGAACTGAGGGAACCTCAGTGAAGGTCAAGGGCCTGCTTAGTCTCATGGACTGTGGGGGGAGGGGGGCGGGTAGGAGGAACAGCTTGCATCGGAGATAGGAGCTACAGCCCGGAAGCAGAAATGACGAGTTAATCATTCATGTTTGGTCTGTGATGGCGAAAAACAGAAACGGACTTCTCAGTGGCCGGAACTATCTCCCATCCAGGCCAGTTTACACCTCACAACACCCCGCCTGCTGCAGGCAAGCATTGGTTTTGGTTCCAATAGCTATTTAGGCTCAAGGCTAATGTGTTTGTGTTTTTTACTAGCTGTTTACTTCTCACAAGTATCATAGGGAACTAATCAATCGAGCTTTAACACAGAAATATATTTCTATTTCTTTGTATGTCAAATGTTATAAATCTATTTTAATTATGTTTAAAAATTATGCTTCTTATAGCTTGCCTTGGTCACTTCTAGGCCCCGGAGTGAGGATCAGATGGATCGGATGCCGTGGGAGGAACCTACCCAGTGGTTGTGCCAGTTGCTAAGGAACCAGTGGATGTAGAGGCAAACTCAAGGGCTGGCTTCACTCGTCCTCACCACAGGTTACTGGTGCTAGTGGCTGCCCACATGCAACCCAGCTGGTTCAGGGGAGCCTCCTCAGCTAGCCCTGTAAGGCCATGGCTCCCCACCTTTTCAAGTATGAGCCGTCATCACATCAAAACCTTCACAGGCCTCATTAAGAGTACTTGCATCATTTACATTAAAAATACTTACAGAGAAGAAACTGCAACAAACTTGGTGCCATTTTTCAGTTGACTTCATGTTGTACGGATCGCAGCAGCACCCTCCTACACTGTGTATATTTCAGTCTACGGACAGTACTGGGTGGACGTGGGTTCTTCAGACACAGGGTTTGTTAGGAGCAACACGGGGATTGTCTTAGAAGAACTGGTAGAACGAACAAACCACCATCTGCCAACAGTTAACTTGAACCGAATCCTTAGGGGAAACGGAGCTAATTTCCAGCTGCAGCTGGCTCTTGCGGGCGCGGGCACTGAGCGGCGCTCTGCCGCTGGGCTCCTCCGTTTGCACCGCAGCCCGCGGCGGGGCGCTCGCGCGGACGCCCCCAGGCGCTCCCAGGGCGCGCGGCGGCTCGCGCTTCCTCACGCGCAGTTCTTCACGCATGGGCTCCGCCCACCTCCCCGGGGCGGCAGCGCTGCGGCTCTCGGGCTCGCTCCCCCGCTCCCCGCGCCGCATCGCAGGCGCGCACTGGTGGGCGGCGCCCCGAGGACCCGCCCTGTGGCCGAGGGAGGCTTACCGACCGCAGGCCTGCAGACCTCGCGGCCCGGAAGAGTCGCCTGCATTCTCGGTGCCTTTCCCGCAGGGCTCTCTTCCCTTCCCACTGCTCCGGAGCTCACTCGCCTTCCAGGTGGATCCTGGGCGAAACCCGGAGAGACACGGTCACCACTGGGGGTTGGGGGACAGTGGCCGGGATCTGGGCCGCTGTCAGTGTCCAACCGAGTTTCTGAGACTGCCAGGGAAAGAGGAGAATGCCCGTGAGGAGGGAGCTAAGTCTGGGGACCATTTCAATACCTAACTGTGGGGCAGCGGCAGCACGGTGAGGGGTCTCAGGGGCTTCCACACCACAGCGGTAGATGAGAGAGGGGGTTCCGATTTCTCTCTTCAAAGCTGCAGGGGGAGGGCAAAAGCCCCTCAGGAGGCCCCGCAACGAGTGCTCTCTTGAAGGTGACATTCCCGTACCCACTCACTCACCTTTAGTGCGGGAGCCCTCGTGCTGTCCGCCCTTAGGATCCACGCGGAGCATCAGCCCAGATCCCTCAGAGCTGCCACTGATGGGGCTGAAGGGAGGGGCTCTTGACTCGTCTGACTTATTATTATTTAGCCGAATCAGCTTCTGAGAAGCAGTCTAATTAAAAGTGAAAAGAAGTTCACTGTGGCAGCCAGCCAGCTCTGGACAAATCCCAACTCCATCAATTCCTGGTTGTCGGCCCAGCAAGCCCTGAACCTGTACATGTCTCGATTTCCTCGCCTGTCAAGTGGCTGTCACAGCAGCACCTACTTATAGGGTGGTTACAGCAAATAGGCTTACAATGAACTTGGGAATAATTGTAGCATGTTTCAGGGATGCAGGTTAACAAGCTTGATTCCAAATGTAGCACAAAGTAGGCCCTCAATAACTATTAATTCAATGAATTAAGATCAGTAATAAATTCTTCAGGACTGGTAGTTGGAAACAAATGTTCATGACTGATAAATTACGTGCAAGGTGAGTTTTACAAGGGAATGCAGATACTTTGCCTGTCAAGATGGCACTGAGCCTTAAAGGGAAATTTTCAGAAGAGAAATAAATACGTGATTCTCTGGAAACGGCCTTGGCATCAAGGTACCTGAATTCTGTTCCTCATTCCACTACGAATTCGCTCTGTGGCATTGAGCAAGCCTACTTCAGGTTCAGTTTGTTTTTCTCATTTGTAAACTGAAGAGGTTGGACCGGATTATATGTAAGTTTCGTTCTACTCAGTGTCTTATTCAGTAATGGTCTCTGGTACTTCTGCAAGAAAAGCTACTTGTGAAGCAAGTCAGAAGAGGTTTTAAGGAAAGAAAAGACCTGTATCCTATTGAGAACATGCCTGTTTCACCAGGATAAAAATCATCGTCACTGTGAGTCACTGTTATTGCTGCCATCATCGTCCCTGTCACCTGCTGTTCACTGTGTGCCAGCCACTGCACCAGAGCGTGTCACACACACCATTTCATCCAATCCTCTCAACAGTTCTTAGCATTTCACAAGATCCATTCAGAACAGAGAGATTTATGTTCCCTGCAAGAAGAACGGGACAGTTATGGAGTATGTGACTGGAAGCCACCATTTATTGGTAGTCTCCTACGTGCCAGTGCTGTATGAACCTATGAACCTTTGAAAAATCCCCACAACAAGCCTGTGACATAAGTAGCACAGTCCCGAGTTAGTTTTCTATTGCTGTGTAACAAATTACCGCAAGTTTAGAGGCTTAGATCGGCGCATTTCTGTGACTTAGCTGGTTCCTCGGCTCAGGGTCTCACCAGGCTGCAGTCAGGGTGTCAGCTGGGCTGTGATCTCATCTCATCAAAGTCCTCTTCCAAGCCCACCGCTTGCCGCCCCTGAGATGACCGGCCCAGGAAATGACAGCCAAAGTTCCTTGTGATTGTAGCACGAGGTCCCTGCTTTCCTGTTGGTGGTCAGCTGGGGCCATTCTCTGGCATGTGGTCTTCTCCACAACATGGCAGTCTCCATCTCCAAGGCCAGCAGGAGAATCTTCCTGACTTCTGTCTCTGACCTCTAGACCCTCTTTTCAAGGGCTTGCTCGATTAGGTCAGGCCTACCCAGGATAATTTCCCTTTTATTAACTCAAAATCAACTGATTTGCTACCTTGATTACTTCTGCAGAATCCCTTCACCTTTGCCATACAATGTAAGGTAATCACGGTTGTGATATTCTACTTTGTTCACCGGTCCCACCACACTCAGGGGAGGGGAGTATCCAGGGTGTGCACACAGGGTGCCGGAATCTTGGGGACCATCCTAGAACTCTGCCACAAGCCTTGTCCTAGGGGTCAGAAGGTGCTAAAGTCCCATGGGCAAAGAGGAGTGAAATTGGACTTGCACTCAAGTGTGAGAGTCCTGAGCCCAGGCCACTTCTTTCACATCACATCCCTGTTCTAAGAGCAAACTACACATCCCCCAAATAAACCCTTTCCTGAAGACATCCGGGGCACCTGTGGTTCATAAAATACTTTACTATATGTAAAATTCACTGCGATTAAATCAAGTTCAAGATTTCCCTGGGAGCCTCTCTCAGCACACATGTCAGTCACCTCCAGGCTGAGCCATCAAACCCAATTACCCAGAAACCAGCTGATATAAACTAATAAAGGAGGCACACAAAGCATGGGAGCAGACACCGTTCCTCTGTCGTCTTTCCTCTCTCTTCTCCTGCCCCCCTCACTGTCTTTGCCTGGGTGTCACATCAATGCTCATGAAGCTTCTGCACTTGGCCGGTTCCCCATCTCGGCTTGTCATACTTCTTCTCTCACCTGGTCCTGCGCCTCCCGCAGATCGAGCACTCAAGAAACGTCTGGTGGATCATCACCTGGTAATAAGCATATTTCAGTCTATCTTGATTTTTCTCCCCTAAAGTTTCAAGTGTTTGGGGGTGTTTGACTTAGCTGACGTTCCCCATGTGTGTCCGTGTAGACAATGCCTTTGACCTTCAGCAGTCTCCCCAGCCAAGCACGTGTAGCATGTGGCTGTGTGTCGGCTCAGACACTTCCCTCCTTTCTCTGCACAGGAGCAAGATGTGGTTCTTTTCCTCCACTAGAGAGCAGAGTGTAAGGAGCTAACATCTGTTGAACACACACCAAATGCCATATACTGCACATATATAATTATCTATCACCTTTCACAGTTGTAGAACCCAAGGCTCAGATAGATTAAATAACTTGTCTGAGGCCATGCAGCTGTTCATGCTGCAGGGAGAAGCTGAATCCCTGGAACCGTGTGATGGCAAAGACATACTCTTTCCATACTTCATTGTTGACTTGGTTTTCTTCCTCAAATCGAGTGTAGTCCCCAAAACTTTGAGTGGTGTTTAGATAGGTATGAGTTTTCAGGAGAACTTCATGGGTCCTAATGGGACTTCATCTTAACAGATATGCATTTCTCAAATGTGACAACCTAACAGATTAATGTTCTGGATAAGATTTGATATTTCTATGGAATTTTCCATACACTTCTGCTCCTTAGTGCCTGTGCTGGGCTGAGACATATTAGTCTTTCGGAATATTTGAAGATAGAAAGGCAGGAAGGAACGAGAGGATGGCCATGTGGGGTGTTTGGTGGGATGGGGGATGTACACTATAGGTGAGCAGAGCAGGCCCAGCACCAGCCCGTGAGCTGTGCAGACCGCATTGGAGGGAACATTCTCAGTGCTTTTGCATGCTTCTGTCACCACCTAGCCATCTTGGGGAGGAATATCCCTCTCTGGGCAAATCTGTCCTTCCCCCTCTATCATTTGCTCACCTTCAGGTGAATACCTTTAGATTCATGAATCCACAGCCCTTCCCACAAGGTGCGCCTGTGTGTTTCTTTTTTCATGAGGAGCCTTCTTCAGTAGTTGTTTCCAAGGCCTATTGCATTTAAAGAGTAATATAAAAATTTGTATCACTGAGGATTGGCATCACTTAAGTCTTCTCAGCCCCAAAGAGTGGGATTTGTCACCTCTTGAGAAGCTCTTTGCTGGTGAGAACTGTGCCTTGTTCATCTCTGAGTCCCCAACTCCAACACGAATGCTCCCGATGTGCATGTCCATATCCCGCCTTGGCTTTAGGGCCAGGTCAAATGCTGTGTCCTCCAGGACACTTGCACAACAACGTCTGCTAATTCCACGTTTACCACACACCAGGGGCTTTAGGAGCGTTGTCTCCTGTAATTCTCACGACAATCTTGTGAGGTAGGTATGATTATTCCCATCTTATAGTTGAGAGAACTGAGGCATAGTGAGGGCACACAGCTCATCCTTGGTAAAGCTGGATTCAGGTTGGGTTAGTCCTTCCCCAGGCCTCCAGCCCCCCTCTCATCTCCTGTTCCTTTTCTCCCCCAGGCAAAGTGGTATCTCCATCCTCTGTGAGCATATGTTTCTGTCTCCTTCATACCATTTTTTACTCCACCTCCCCCTTAGATTATATTTCCTCTTTCTCTAAACCAGAAACTCAAGCTCCATGAGGGGCGTTGTCCTTTGCTGTGTCATCTTTTACACAAAACAGAGTCTCACATGTGGTGGGTACTCAGGAAAAGTGTGTCCATTCGTTCACTAACTCGTGAAATTGTAACTGCTTCAGTTACCGAAGGGTTGTTAGTTCCGAGTTCATGTTTCCCAAAGGTGGAATCTGAATAACTCATTGTCAGAATAACTCGGAGACCTTTAGTTAATTAGTTGCATGCAAATGTGCTCTCATCTGAGGGAGGATGGTCAATAGGGTCTTGCCGGGGGCGGGGGGCAAAGTGGGATTTACAATTGAGAGGGGACAGAGGGGCAGAAAGAGCTGCAGACAGTTTGAAAGCAGGCCTGTCTGGGAACAGTGAGTCTTGGTTTACATTTTTCTTGGTAAACTGAGTAGCAGGTGGGGAGCAAAGAGGTCAGTCTGGGCACTCCATCCTTGAGCAGGCTGAGTAGAGGCATCAAAGAAAACAATTCGCAAAACCCTGGGAGTCTGACTGTGGCATGAGTGACAGGCTGTCTCTGTAACATCTCCAGGGTCCTCCACCTTAGGTAGGCCGGCCTGCTCCATCCCTGATCAGACGCCTCCTTGGGAAGGTGAGTGCTGTGTGACCACAGGCGCTGCCAGGACTGAGCAGAGGAAGGTGGGCCTCCTTCAATGTGGGAAAGGAGAACCAGCCTAGGGTTCAGAGAGAAAGGAGTCCTGGCCCGCAGATTGTTTGAGGGAGCGTGGGCTCAGGGGGTGGCCAAAAGCAGAATTTGGGGTGAGTAGGTGGGAAATTAAGAGTCAGTGAAAGAAAGGAAAAGAAGGAAATAACAAGTATGGGTTGTCACAACTTTGGACAACCACGCAGGGTGGACATGGGCCAGTCTGACAGATGGTGTCACGGTCCTGAAGGCCCTGCTATGCCAGGCATGATCCCTCCCCAACTTGGACTCTGGGAAGGTCCAGGTGGCTGGAGAGGTGCCCAGTGAGTGGGCACTTAGGGGCTTGGACACTGGCTAGTGATCAGTACAGAGCAGGTGAGTAGTTTGTCAACCACTACTCTCATATGTATACACTTGTTGAATATCTGTACTGGGGAACAGGGAAGTGGGAAGAGAAACTTGAATATTTGGGGTCATAAAAGGATGTGGGAGCCAATGACAAAGGGGATTGGCAGCAGCATTGAGGAGTCGCCCTTCAGGTCAGATTAGGCTCTCCCCCTCTATCCCCCGCATCATGATGGGTCTGGCAGCCCCTAAGGTCGTAGCTGTTGACCCTCTCCACCTGGGGAAGGCAGCCCTGGCAGGAGTACCTGTCCAGCTGGCTGAGTGGCAGCCCGAATTTCCAAGGCAGGGTAACCAGCTGGTCAGTTGGGTGGAAGCCCAGAGTGCTGAGACTTGCAGCCTGATCTTGGCAGTCTCTTGTGCCCACTCATCAGTGCCCATAGCCCACAGGTGGCCCTCCTCCACATGCCAGAGTCGAAAACAAAATCCCGCCAGCTGAGAAGGAGCGGCTGAGCCATTTGCCTTGGGCTTCACAGAATGTGCAATTCTGATCACACTCTCTGCCTTAGAATTTCTGTTAAGAGATCTAGAATTCTGACTGTCCAAGAAGGAACCCAGCACCCACAGCCTTGTGAAAAATAACAGATATAAACATTTTCAGAGTCAGTTCCTCAATGTCTCCAGGTTACAAAAAACTGCAAAACCATAATCATCTCTCCAGAGTCCCCCACGTGTCATTAAAACAGCGTCCTGAGTACATTTCTGTGGCTGTTTCTAATTACTCCCTGCACTTGGGGAGTTCATTGTGCATCACGGTTTTGCTTTGGGCCATCGGAAACTATTTCTGTCTTCCCATATGTGTTTGGCTATTACTAATTGGGGAAAGTTATTTTTAGTATTTCCTCTTCTTTCCATCTTTGCAGATCTGCCCTATTTAGGGGGAAAATATCTAGAAAAGAGTAGTTTTGGGTTTTTTTAGAGGAATAACAGAGACGCTTTTAAAATTCTACAAGTGATCTTTTCCTGTTCAGTGTAGAGGTCAGTAAGGGGAATAAGAATCCAAAATCCTGTTTATCCTCTACTGTCTGTGCTGGCATAGAAAGAAAACCAAGGATCCTTTCAGTGTTATTTCCTCTGGTAGGTCTTCTCTTACATACCCCCATCCCACTCCTGCTTCAGGCAGACCTGTGGTCCCTGAATTCAACAACCACACCAAAACTATACCTTGCTATGTTTATTTTTTAAAGTTGATGTAACACTTGTTTATAACATTATATAAATTTCAGGAGTACATCATTATATTTCGACTTCTGTATAGACTACATTGTATTCACCACCAAAGTCTAGTTGCCATCCATCACAGTGCCTCTTTACCCCTTTTGCCCTCCCCCTACCTCTTTCTCCTCTGGTAACCACCAATCTGTTCTCTGTATCTACCTGTTTGTTTGTATGTTTATCTTCCACATATGAGTGAAATCATATGTATTTGGCTTTCTCCATCTGACTTATTTCGTTTAGCATGATACCCTCAAGGTCCATCCATGTTGTCAGAAAAGGCACAATTTCATCTTTTTAATGGCTGAGTAGTATCCCATTGTGTATATAATCATATCTTCCTTATCCATTCATCTGTCAGTGGGCACTTAGGTTGTTTCCAAGTCTTGGCTATTGTGAATAATGCCGCAATGAACGTAGTGGTGCATATATCTTTTCGAATTAATGTTTTCATGTTCTTTGCATAAATACCCAGAAGTGGAATTGTTGGATCATATGGTAGTTCTGTGTTTAATTTTTTGAGACATCTCCACACTGTTTTCCATAGTCGCTGCACCAGTTTACATTCCCACCAACTGTGTTATGAGGGTTCCCTTTTCGCCACATCCTCTCCAACATTTGTTATTTCTTGTCTTTTTAATAATAGCCATTTTTATGGGTATGAAGTGATATCTCATTGTGGTTTTGATTTGCATTTCCCTAATAATTAGTGATGTTGAACATCTTTTCATATGCCTCTTGGCCATTTGTATATCTTCTTTGGAAAAACATCTGTTAATATCCTCTGCCCAATTTTTAATCGGATTGTTTTTTTTTGTTGTTGTTGTTGAGTTGTGTGAGTTCTTTACATATTTTGGATATTAATTCCTTATCAGATATATGATTTGCAAATATCTTCTCCCAATTGGTAGATTGTCTTTTCATTTTGTTCATCATTTCCTTTGCTGTGCAGAAGCTTTTTTGTTTGATGCAGTCCCATTTGTTTATTTTTTCATTTGTTTCCCTCACCTGAGGAGACATATTCAAAAAGAAACTGCTAAGACTGATGTCAAAGAGCGTACTGCCTACATTTTCTTCTAGGAGTTTTATGGTTTCAGATCTTACATTCAAGTCTTTAATCCATTTTGAGTTAATTTTTGTGTATGGTATAAGATAGTGGTCTACTTTCATTCTTTTCCATGTGGCTGTCCAGTTTTCCCAACACTATTTATTGAAGAGACTTTCCTTTCTCCATTGTATGTTCTTGGCAACTTTGTCAAAAATTAGCTGTCCATAAATGTATGGGTTTATTTCTAGGCTCTCAATTCTGTTCCATTGATCTGTGTGTCTGTTTTTCTGCCAGTACCATGCTATTTTGATTACTACAACTTTGTAGAATACTTTGAAATCAGGGAGTGTGATGCCTCCAGCTTTGTTCTTTTTTCTTAGGATTGCTTTTGCTATTTGGTGTCTTTTGTTTTTCCACATAAATTTTAGGATTCTTTGTTCTATTTTCCTGAAAAATGTTGTTGGGACTTTGATAGGGATTGCATTGAACCTATAGCTTGCTTTAGGTAATATGGACATTTTAACTATGTTAATTCTTCCAATCCATGAGCGTGCATCTTTCCATCTCTTTGATTTCTTTCAACAATGTTTTATAGTTTTCTGTGAATAGGTCTCTCACTTCATTAGTTAAATTTATTCTTAGGTATTTTATTCTTTTTGTTGCAATCGTAAGTGGGATTCTATTCTTGATTTCTCTTTCTGCTAGTTTGTTGTTAGTGTATAGAAATGCAACTGATTTTTGTATGTGGATTTTCTACCCTGCAGCTTTACTGTATTCATTTATTATTTCTAATAGTTTGTTGGTGGAGTATTTTGGGTTTTCTATATATAAAATTATGTCACCTGCAAATAGTGACAGTTTTACTTCTTACTGTCCAATTTGGATCCCTTTTATTTCCTTTTCTTGCTTAACTGCTCTGCTTAGGACTTCCAATAATAAGAGTGGTGAGAGTGGGCATCTTTGTTTTGTTCCTGTTCTTAGAGGGATAGCTTTCAGTTTTTCACCAATGAATATGATGGTGGCTGTGGGTTTGTCATATATAGCCTTTATTATGTTGAGGTACTTTCCTTCTATACCCATTTTATTGAGAGTTTTTTATCATAAATGGATGCTAAATCTTGTTGAATGCTTTCTTTGCATCTATTGAGATGATTATGTGATTTTTATTCTTCATTTTGTTAATGTGGTGTATCATATTGATTGATTTGCAGATGTTGAACCATCCTTGCATACCTGGAATAAATCCCACTACATCAGGATGTATGATTCTTTTAATGTATTGTATTCGATTTGCTAATATTTTGTTGAGGATTTTTGCATATATGTTCATTAGTGGTATTGTCTTGTAATTTTCCTTTTTTGTGTGTTGTCCTTCTCTGGTTTTTGTATCAGGGTAATGTTGGCCTCATAAAATGAGTTAGGAAGCTTCCTGCCCCCTTCAATTTTTTGGAAGAGTTTGAGAAGGATAGGTATTAAATCTTCTTTGAATGTTTGGTAGAGTTTACCAGGGAAGCCAGCTGGTCCTGGGCTTTTGTGTTTTGAGTTTTTTGATTACTGTTTCAAACTCCTTACTAGTGATCGGTCTATTCAGATTCTCTATTTCTTCTTGATTCAGTTTTAGAAGGTTGTATAATTCTAAGAATTTATCCATTTCTTTTAGTTTATCCAATTTGTTGGCGTATAGCTTTTCATAGTATTCTCTTTTAATCCTTTGTATTTTTTTGGTATCTGTTGTAATTTCTTCTCTTTCATTTCTGATTTTATTTATTTGAGCCTTCTCTCTTTTTTCTGAGTAAGTCTAGGAAAAGGTTTGCCAATCTTGTTTATCTTTTCAAAGTACCAGCTATTAGTTTCATTGATCTTTTCTATTGTCTTTTTAGTCTCTATTTTATTTCCACTCTGATTTTTATTATTTACTTCCTTATATTGATTTTAGAATTTGTTTGTTCTTTTTTTTTCCTAGTTCCTTTAGGTGTAATGTTAGATTGTTTATTTAAGATTTTTCTTGTTTTTTGAGGTAGGCCTGTATTGCAATAAACTTCCCTCTTAGTACCACTTTTGCTGTATCCTATAGGTTTGGGTATGTCATATTTTCATTTTCATTTGTCTCCAGGTACTTTTTGATTTCTTCTTTGATTTCTTCATTGACCCAATAGTTGTTCAGTAGGATTTAATTTAGTCTTTTCCAGGGGCTGGCCTGGTGGCGCAGTGGTTTAGTTCACTCTTTGGCAACCTGCATTCGCCCACTGATGCACCACTTGTCAGCCATGCCGTGGCAGCGTCCCATATAAAGTAGAGGAGGATGGGCACAGATGTTAGCCCAGCGCCAGTCTTCCTCAGCAAAAAGAGGAGGATTGGCAACAGATGTTAGCTCAGGGCTGGTCTTCCTCACACACACAAAAAATAAAATAATTATTTAGTCATTTCCAGTTTTCTTCTTGTAGTTGATTTCTCGTTTTATACCATTGTGGTCAGAAAAGATGCTTGATATTATTTCAGTCTTCCTAAATTTATTGAGAGTTGTTTTGTGGCCTAGTGTGTCATCTATCCTGGAGAATGTTCCATGTGCATTTGAAAAGAATGTGTATTCTGTGGTTTTTGGATGGAATGTTCTGTATATATCTATTAAGTCCATCTGATCTACTGTGTCATTTAATGCCAATGTTTCCTTATTGATCTCTCTGGATGATCTATCCACTGATGTAGGTGGGGTGTTGAAGTCCCCTACTACTATTGTGTTACTGTCTATTTCTCCTCCTATGTCTGTTAATAATTGCTTTATATCTTTAGGTGCTCCTGTGTTGGGTGCATTGATATTTACAAGTTTTATATCCTCTTGTTGAATTGTCCCTTATATCATTTGTAATGCCCTTCTTTGTCTTTTGTTGCAGTTTCTGTTTTAAAGTCTATTTTTTTCTGATAAAAGTATTGCTACCCCAGCTTTCTTTTCATTTCTGTTTGCATGAAGTATCTTTTTCCTTTCCCTCACTTTCAGTCTGTGAGTGTTGTTAGGTCTGAAGTGTGTCTCTTGTATGCAGCATATATATGGGTCTTGTTTTTTTGTCCTTTCAGCCACCCTATGTCTTTTGATGGAGCAGTTATAGATATGTACTTATTGCCATTTATTACTTTTTTTCTGGATGTTTGTAGGTCTTCCCTGTTCCTTTCTTCTTCTCTTAATCTCTTCCGTTGTGATTTGATGACTTTTTTTTAGTGTTATGTTTGCGCTCTTTCTCTTTATTTTTTGTGTATTTATTATAGGTTTTTTTGTTTCTGGCTACCATGAGGTTCATATATAATGATCAACGTAGACAGCAGTCTATACTTTTTTTTAGTGTTATGTTTGCGCTCTTTCTCTTTATTTTTTGTGTATTTATTATAGGTTTTTTTGTTTCTGGCTACCATGAGGTTCATATATAATGATCAACGTAGACAGCAGTCTATATTAAGTTCATGGTCTCTTAAGTTTGACCTCATACCAAAAGCCCTACACTTTTACCCCTGCCCCCCTCCACGTTTTATGTTTTGACATCACATTTTACCTCATTTAATTTTGTGCATCCCTAACCTCTTATCATGGATATAGATGGTTTTAGTACTTTGGTCTTTTGACCTTCATACTAGCTTCATGGGAGGTTGATCTACTACATTTACTGTATATTTGCCTTTACTAGTGATATTTTTTCTTTGATAATTTTCATATTTCTATTTGTGGCCTTTTCTTTTCCACTTAAAGAAGCGCCTTTGAACATTTCTTGTAAGGCCAGTTTAGTGGTGATGAACTCATTTAGCTTTTGCTTGTCTGGGAAACTCATTATCTTTGCTTCCATTCTGAGTGATAACCTTGTCAGGTAGAGTATCTTGGTTGTAGGTTTATCCTTTCAGCACTTTGAATATGTGATGATACTCCCTTCTAGCCTGTAAAGTTTCTGCTGAAAAGTCTGCTCATAGCCTTGTGGTGTTTCCCATTGTACATAACATGTTGCTTTTCTTTTATGGCTTTTAAGATTCTCTCTTTATCTTTAATTCTTGACATTTTAATTATAATGTATCTTGGTATGGACCTCTTTGGGTTCATCTTGTTTCGTGCTCTCTATGTGTCCTGTACCTGGATGTCTGTTTCCTTCCCCAGGTTAGGGAAATTTTCAGTTATTGTTTCTTCGAAGAAGTTCTCTGCCCCTTTGTCTCTCTCTTCTCCTTCTGGGGTACCTTTAATGTGAATGTTAATATGCTTGATGTTGTCCCAGAGGTCCCTTAAACTGTTCTTGTTCTTTTAAATTCTTTTTTCTGTTCAGCTTGGATGATTTCCTCTACTCTCTTGTCCAGATTGCTGATCCCTTCTGTGCCATCTCCTCTGCTGTTGATTCCCTGTAGTGAATTCATTTCAGTTATTGTATTCTTCATCTCTGATTGGTTCTATTTAATATTTTCTAACTCTTTGTTGAAGTTCTTACTGGATTCATCTAGTCTTCTCCTGAGTTCAGTGAGCATCTTATGGCAATTACTTTGTACTCTTTTAAAATTTTTATTTATTTTTATTATTTTTTTTACTTTTTACTCTTTACCAGGTAGATTGTTTATCTCTGTTTCATTTAGTTCTTTTTCTGAGGATTTGTTCTGTTCTTTTATTTTGAAATATTCTTCTGTCTCCTCATTATGCCTACTTCTCTGTGCTTATTTCCATATATTAGGTAGACATGCTACATCTCCTGATTTTAGGAAAGTGACCTTACACAGGAGATGTTTTATGGGGCCCTGCAGCATGCTCCCCTCTCATCACCCATGCTAAATGCTCCAAGGGTGCCCTGTGTGGGCTGCGTTTACCCTTCTGTTGTGGTGGGGCTGCTATTGCTGCGGGTATGCAGATATGTGAGGCTGGCCTCTGGGCCAGCTGGTAGCAAGGCTCAGCATGTTTGGCTGTTAAGTGTGCATTAGCAGGCAGGGCAAGCCCCTGACACAGCTGGCTGTGGGGCCTGGTAGTGCACAACTACTGTGGGTTTGCTGGTGAGCAGGTCAGACCCCTGGTGTGACTGGTTGTGAGGTCCAGTGGTACCTGACTGCTGCGAACTCACTGGTGTGTGGGGCAGGCCCCTGGTGTGGCTGGTCACTAGCCCCAGGGGTGCACAACTGCTGCAGGCCCCTGCTGTGGCCGGCTGCATGGCCCGGTGGTGTTCTGCTGCCTCAGGCGTGCTGATGGGCGAGGCAGGATATCCCTTCCCCCAACCCATGAGGCAGGCTGCTAGCCCACGATTGCTGCTAGCTCACTGGTGGGTGGGGCAGGCCCCCAGTGTGGCAGTACACAACTGTTTCAGCTGTGTTGGTGGGTGGGGCAGATCCCCTGTGTAGCTGGTTGTGAGGTCTGGAGGTCTAGTGGCACAGTTGGCCAAAATCCAAAACACTGACACCACCAAATGCTGGCAAGGATGTGGAGCAACAGGAACTCTCATTCATTGCTGGTGGGAATGCAGAAAGATGCAGCCACTTTGGAGGACAATTTGACAGTTTCTTACGAAACTAAACATACTCTTACACAAACTCTAAACATGCTCACTAGTGGGCAGGGCAGGTCCCTGGGGTGGGCTGCCTGTACTGCCTGGCTGCACTCAATTGCCTCGGGTGCTCTGGGGGCAGGGCAGGCTGCTGCACTAATAGGCTAGAGGAAGGATTCCAAAATGGTGCCTGCCAGCATCTGCGTCAGCACGGCTGAACTATGTCACAAAAATGGCTGCTGCCAGTGTCTGAGTCCCTGGAGGAGGGGCCCAGCCACCTCCTACCCCTCTAGGATGCTCTCCAAGCTGAGTGAGTATCTTTTAACAATGGGCTATGCACTTTTCTATCTGGTGTTTCTGTGCTGGTTTCTGGGTTGAGTGAGTCTGTGTGTGGGTCCTTTAAGAGCAGGTTTTCCTTTGCCTGAAGTTCTATAGTTTTCTTGGGCACATTCCCCGTTGGTTTTCAAAGCCAGGCGTTTTGGGATCTCATCTCTTCCTGTGCTGGATCTAAGGGCTGAGTGCCTAATGTGGAGCTCAAATCCCCCACTCCTTTGGGAAAAGCTCCATACCTTTGAGATAGCTCCCGACTATGAAGTGCTGCAG
Organism: Tapirus indicus; assembly: GCA_031878705.1. Lineage (NCBI taxonomy): Eukaryota > Metazoa > Chordata > Mammalia > Perissodactyla > Tapiridae > Tapirus > Tapirus indicus. Next base: position 59,711,690 of record CM062917.1, read on the forward strand.
CTAGGGTGTGGTTTTCTTCCTCGGCAGGGCTGTTTCTCTGCCTCTTCCACCCCTCTCTGTGTTGTCCCTTGTAGTGGAGGTTCTTCTCATCCAGTTTCCAGATATCTCTCAGAGGAAACTGTTCCACAGGTAGTTGTAGGTTTGTTGTGTCTGTTAGAGGGGGCGTGCTCACGATCCTCCTACCCTGCCATCTTCCTCACTGTGCTTTTTTTTTTTTTTTTTACATTTTAGATACTACCTGCACCCTCAAAGAATTCTGCCAAGTTTAAGGTATCTTTTTAGAATAAAATATGAAGAATTCAAATCAGATTTAAAATTTCTTTTACCTAATCTATACCAAAAGCAACTTCTATCTATTAATTAGTAAGTTGATAAGCAACTTTAGAATTGTTTTAGTACTTGAATTTAAAATAACAATCTCAGCACTCAAATACTTGTTTATTGATGTCAAAGTTAAGAAATAGCATTTTCTTATCATTTGGTTTAATATTTTGTTTTTAACTATCATTTATCAAAAATAATAAAAAAGCAGTCTTTGAACCATATAGAAACATGAATCTTTTACTAATTTTGGCCAGGGTAGACCTGGTAGTGGTACTCAGAAACCAGTTACTATAGAAGTAGTTTAATTTTTTCAGTTTTTCATTACTCAAAGACTCACGATTAGGACCTCTTTCAAATATGTGAGCAGAGAGTGTCATAAAAAATTAATTAGGGGCCAGTTTCATGGCCTGGTGGTTAAGTTTGACACACTTCTCTTTGGTGGTCTGGGTTTGCAGGCTCAGATCCTGGGTGCGGACCTACACTGGTCATCAGCCATGCTGGGATGGGGACCCACATACAAAATAGAGGAAGACTGGCACAAGTGTTAGCTCAGGACTAATCTTCCTCAAGCAAAAAAGAGGAAGATTGGCAACAGATGTTAGCTCAGGGCCAATTTTCCTCAGCAAAAAATATATATATATATATATAATAATAATTAGAAAAGAATTAACCTACTATGCACATATTAGAATGGCCAAAATCCAAAACATTGACACCACCAAATGTTGGTGAGGATGTGGAGCAACAGGAACTCTCACTCATTGATGGTGGGAATGCAGAATGGTACAGCCACTTTGGAGGACAATTTGGCAGTTTCTTACAAAACTAAACATACTCTTAACATATGTTCTAGCCATTGCTGTCCTTGGTATTTACCCAAATGAGTTGAAAACTTAAATCCACACAAAAACCTGTACACAGATGTTTAGAGCAGGTTTGTTCATAATTGCCAAATCTTGGAAGCAACCAAGATGTCCTTCAGTAGGTGAATGGATAGATATACTAAAAAAGAATATAGCTAAAAAAGAATGAGTTATCAAGCCATGAAAAGACATGGAGGAATCTTAAATGCATATTACTAAGTGAAAGAAGGCAATCTGAAAAGGCTACATACTGTATGATCCCAACTATATGATATTCTGGAAGAAGAAAACTATGGAGATAGTAAAAGGATCAGTAGTTGGCAGGGGTTGAGGAGGAGGGAGGGATGAATAAGCAGAGCACAGAGGATTTTTAGGGCAGTGAAACTTTTCTATATGATATTATAATGGTGGATTCATGTCATTATACATTTGTCTAAACCCATAGAATGTGTAACACTAAGAGTGAACCCTAATGTAAACCATGGACTCTGGGTGACGACAATGTGTCACTGTAGGTTCATCAGTTGTAGTGAATGGGCCATTTTGATGAGGATGTTGATAGTGGGGGAGGCTGTGTGTATGTGTGGGCAGAGTATATAGGAAATCACTGTACCTTCCACTCAATTTTGCTGTGAACCTAAAACTGCTCTAAAAAAATAAATTCTATAATAAAATAAAATAGAGACTTAAGTAGGTCTTGTTAAGACTTCATAGAAAATTAAGCTTAAAGAATAACTATAACTGCATTTTGGTTATTGCTATCTTCCCAGTCTCTCTCATTATCATATATATCCAAGAAATTGACTTGGGGAAGGAGAGGGAAAGTTCTTGTTTCCATATGCTGGTAAGATATTCTAGTATTACTATGTCCAAATATAGGCTTTAAAATTCAGCCCAGTGATGGAGACTCTCCTGTTATTGAAAAACAAGTAGATCCACCTCTGCTTGTTAAATAAGAGGTGATACGTAGGAAATACAAGTAGGGTCAAAGCAGACTAAAGCAGTGCTTCTCAAATTGGAATATGAGTACAAGCAAGGGAGCTTGTTAAAATGAAGATTCTGATCTAGTAGGTCTGGGACAGGACCGGAAATTCCTCATTTCTACCAAACTCCCAAGTGGCATCCTTGCTGCTGGTCCAGGGACCACACTTTGGTGGTAAGGATGTGGGGCACTGTGTCTCTTGTTATAATTAGTCTTCCTATTGGCCTTGAGACGTTCTTATTTGTTTTGTGTCCCCAGCACCTAGAAAGTGCCCAATATCAAGCTGAGAGTCAACAAATATTTACAGAATGAATGAATTTTAGCCTTGCTTTTTCTGGAAAATGGGGAGAGCACCTCTCTCAGGTGTGGGTGAGAAAACATCCCAAAGTATGCATGGTTCTTATGAGTTGGAAGGAGACCTACAAATAGAAAAGTTGAAAATCTACCAGCACAAAAAATGCTCATCATTCTGCCCATATCCACTTCCTTTTCATAGACATGATAGATGCAAAAAGAGAAAATATCTTGGTGAGACTAAATGGCTAGTCTCTAATCCCCTAGACGAGATGAAAGGATTCCAGAGAGAGTGGACTTGGTAAGGGCTTGAGCTAGCAAATTAGGAAAGGTGTCTTTTCTCAGCAGATGTAGTCAGGTGCCACGTTCCAAATGGTTATTTGCGAACAGAGCCATGAGGAACATCCTTAGAAAGTGAACCCATGTGTGCCAACATAACAATTTCCTTAAAATTGTTGGATTCTAAGGAAATCAAAAGAGAGTATGCACATCCTTTCAACAACATTCTGGGGTGTTGTTTAAAAAGCACACTGAGGATTATTTAATTCTCTAGGAGAATGTCCCTCTGTTTGCCTTTGGTATTTACTACTTGAATATAGCCCAGACACTATGAAGTTATATGTAACCTCATAGATTTCTGTCCAGTAGAAAAGATTGTCACAGAGGTTATGGTCTTCTTGCTCTTCAGGATGTGAAGCAGTTTTGTATCTAACCTAGTCATCTTAGTCAAACATCCTTTTTTTCAAAATGCCTATCAAACCATTTTTACCATCTTACTGGATCCCTCATTAATGAGTAAATATTTGACAAACATTCATTTCACATTTGTATGAGAGTCATGTTTTTTAACTTTTTGAAAAATATGTTTTGACAGAATGCATTCCCAGAAGTAGAATTTGTCTCCCTACTTTATATGTCTTCAGATCAAGAGCCACTCTGCCCAAGAGACTATACTTTCTTGACCATATTTGAGGAACCTCATCTGTACCTGGAACTGATTAGATGTCAACATCCTGGATTTTGACTGATGTTTGATAGGGATGAGACTTTTGGGGGGTCTTGACAGGGATGAGTGTATTTTTGCATGTGGGATGTAAATAATCTGTGGCCAGTGGGCAAACTGAGGTAGTTTTTAAGGTATGTCCACAAATTCTATGATTCTCCTCCCTTTGAGTGTGGGCTGAACTTAGTGACTCACTTCTAATGAACAGAATTTGTTCATTTCACAAATGACATAAAAGACATGGTGGCTTCCATCTTTCTCTTTAATTACTTGTCCCAGGGGAAGTCAGCTGCCCTGTCTCAATGACACTCAAGCTGCCCTATGGCCCACATGGCAAAACTGAGGCCTCTTGCCAATAGCCATCGAGGAACAGAGCCCTCTTACCTCTTAGCCATGAGAGTGAGCCATCTTGGAAGCAGATCTCCCAGCCCCAGTCAAGCCTTCAGATGACTGCAGCACCAGCTGACATCTCAACTGCAATGCTATAAAAGACCTTGAGCTAGAGCAAGTCAGCTAAGCTATTCTCAAGTTCCACAGAAGCCGTGAAGTCATACATGCTTATTGCTTCAAGTGACTAAGTTTTGGGTAATTTGTTATACAGCAATAGATAACTAACACAGCTGGCTCATCAGGCACATTTTAAGGCTTTTCATGTATATTTCAAAATTGCCTTCCTGAAATGTTATATCAATTTACACTCCCACTAGTAGTTGCATAATAGTGCTCATTTCCCCAATCATCACTCTTGTTAAGTTTTATGATTTTTTTATCCTTTCCCAATGTGATAACAGAAAATGGTATTTCATTGTTTTATTACGTTGATTTATATCATTTCAAGTGAGGTTGAGCTTTTATCATATATTTATTGCCTATTTTGTGAATTTCTTGAGCAGATGGATCCTTGGCATATATTTTAAATTGTGGCATTCATTTTTTTATTCATCAGTTCTTGAGGTCTTTGGCTGTTGAGCGTTTTAACCTTTTGCCTGTTATGCTGCAAGTGTTTCTCCCAGTTTGCCTATAAGTATATAGATATCCTTGTGTAGTGGACATGGAGATGCAGTGCCTAAAACACTTTCAAGGAAGGACTTGTGCCAGCTGTCAATAAACAGTTGCCCCTTGCCTCAGTTGCAAAGAGCTGACTTGCCCAAGTACATGCTCTTCCTGGGAGATCCACATCCACTGACAGATTGTGGTAGGAGACAAAGGTCCAGCCATTTCAGCCCAACCCTCTGACAGGCCATTTCTGCTCCAGAGCCCTCCAGAGGGTTACCACCACTGGCCTGCAGTGTAGGTTAACCCCTCCCTCAAAGAAATCCTGCTTCCTTCCCCTCCCTTCCACAGATGTTGATCTCTAATAAACATCCTGCATATCAAACTCTATCTCAGCATCTGTTTCCAGAAAACGCAGCCTGTGACAATTTGGAACTTAATTAATAATTGACATAATGTATGCCTTCACATATGAATACTTTATCTTTGAAACTAGCATTTTGTTTTTATCCTAGGGGAAACTGGTTCTTTTAGAGACTGATTATTGGAATGAAAGATTCAAAAGTTGAATACCAAAAAAGCCAGTTGAGTATCAAAACACAGTATTTTTCTAACAGTTATTATGCAAATCCATCATCTACATTATGTTCCTCCTCTTTACTTGGGGATATATTCCCTGTCATTTGCTACCCTCTTTATCTTGCTTTATTTTTCTTCATAGCATTTTTTTTGTGGTGAGGAAGATTGTCCCTGAGCTAACATCTGTGCCAGTCTTCCTCTGTTTTGTATGTGGGATGCCGCCACAGCATGGCTTGATGAGCGGTGTGTAGGTCTGCACCCAGGATCCAAACTTGCAAACCCTGGGTTGCTGAAGCAGAGTGAGCAAACTTAACCACTATGCCACCGGGCGGCCCTTCTTCATAGCATTTTATTTGAATATCTTTTATATCTATATCTGCCTCCCAGCACCTAGAATGGAGCATGACATACAATAGGTGTTCAATAAATATTGGCTGAATAGATAAATGAATGGATGAATAAATGAATAAGCGACTTCGGGTCAAAGGCCGATAAAATATATCTAGAACAACACCGTAATTGGCCTCCCTCTTCAAGAAAATGAAGCATACCATTAACTTGCCTCATACAAAAGTTGCCCTGAATATTCATTGTACATGTGTAGATGTATCCAGACCACTCTAGACCCCATTTTTCTTTGCTCCCTTCTTTCTCCCAGCCTTGCCCTTTCATTGTAGGCTGCGGGATTTCATAGCTTCAGAGGAGCTCACAAGACGGTTGTGTTTAGGAGATCAGGAATGGTAACAGATGGCTGGATGCCCTCATTTTGCAGATGCCCCTATATCTGTGCTGCTTAAAAGGATTTTAACTAGTGTAGGGTGAGATGTGTATTATCTTTTGGTTACAGCCCAAGTTTCTAGAATCCCAGATTAGTGCCCAGTCCCCTAAACCTATTGGCTGCTAATCCCCTGCCATGGCTCTTATGCACCTGTTGATGTTGGATGCTTTCAGAGTTCAGGGGGTTCTGCTTCATTATATCCTGTTTGGGGCTGGATCTTCCCCAACCTTAGATCTTTGGCTAAGGTGGTTGGCTCATATTTTTTTGTTTGACTATTTAAAGAAGTGAATAAACTTGAGAAGGTAAGTAAAGGCGATACAGGAGACCTGAGACAGAGCTAGGACTTGCCATCGATCCTAGTCATCAGAGGCAGTTGTGAGCCTTATCCTTGTCCTGTGACAGGATGATGGGACAGCGCGGGTCATTTACAGGTTCTTCCCCAATTCTGTGGGAAGAGCTGGCCTAAGAACATAACTGAGGGGCACAGAACATCATAAAAGAACAGTTCATGTTCATATTTAAGTCCACCTGCAGCATTTCTGTCACTTCTAGCTACAATCAGAAGATCTTTAAAGCTGTAATTGTCCAATAGCTTTCCATCTGAAAGAAATGAATGTTTGTCATGCTAAATTTTTAAGCAGTAGAATCTTTCTTAGTTCCTAAATAAACCTTTTCCAATTTAAGTAGTTTGCATGGGGCGGGGGGAATGTCATCTTTTCTGTTTTTCCTCAGAAGGAATAGATTTTTTTTTTCTTCAGAAGGAACTGATTAGACAGAACAAATACAGGAGACCCTAAATATCAAAATCAGCAGATTTTGCATATTGCATAGAATCAAATTTCTTAAAACCTAATTCTACCTGTGTTGCTGAAAACAGAGCTCAGAAATCCATTGACTCGGCCTTTTTTCCCATTTTTGCAGTTATTGTTATCTCTTCCCCTATTGTGAAGTATCTATTATTTAAATCCCGTTGGGAGTGTCTTTCCCATCATAATCAGCTCGTTGCTGCTGTCAGCACAGAGCTCGCTGGAGCCCTCACTGAGAGTGTACCCAGAAAGGAAAGGAAATGTGAGCTCGAGGAGTTTTGTTGGCGTGCGATTGCTGCTGTCCCCATTGTAGCTATGCTTCGCCAAAACATTTCAGGATGCTTTTGACCTATGAAATCATCTCAGAAAAGATATCCAGGCTTTGGTGTATTTTTCATCCTTTTTATAAAAACACAACCAGCCACATTATAATGGCCACAGGGGGAATAAAATCCTTTCCCCTGGTGGCAATTATTTTTGTTGGGTTTGTAATTTTAGGGTAATTGATGTGGGAAAAAAAGTCCATTGTCCCTAGGAAGGCAAATGGAGGAAAGAACCTGATAAATCTTCTCAAAGAGGAGAATTAGATAGACTGTAAAATTATAATCATGAAGAATGTGACCACTCGTTCATCAGTAGTCTCTACTATATAAGTTAAGATTTAAAGATGTTTCTCAATTAGGAAACAGAGAAGTAGTATGATGTACAGCAGAGAACGTGAGCTTGGAAATTGAAGGACTATTACTGGCCGTTAGCAGGGAACTAGTGAAGACAGACAGGCTTATGATTTTTGGTCAATATGGTGGACTAAGTGGGCATGGAAGAGATTCTTTGCCCTCCCCCCACCATCTTTCTCTAAACATATATAATTCCCTAAAACAGGCTTAAATGCATAGCCCAGCTTACATTATTTAGGAAAGTGGTGCAAAATAAAAAGGAAACCAGGGCCAGAGTGGTAACTAAGAGCTGAAGCAGCGTGGCCCATGGGGTAGCACACCCAGATGAAGATCCCAGTGGCGAGGAGTTGAGATTTTTAACACACACACTGAGACAGGGTGTTTCTTCCAGGGCCGGTGGAAAAGGAGACTCTTGCATAATGTCAGGAATCTCAAAATTCCATCCTTTTCATGAACTCATGAGTGGAAAAACTCTTCCTATTTGCCTGGGGAAGAAAAAGAAGATTGCCATCTACTGCAGTCCTTGGATAAAAAGAGCCACCCACGATATATCAAAATGGAGGTGTGAGGTCTGAATTTACAATTTGGATATGATGGGGAAAAAATCACGCTAAGAAATTAATATAAAAGTACTGAAATGAGTGAAACCACTAGAAACACAGCAGAAGTCCATGCAGATCTGTTCTATAGAGACATTGCTTTAGGCTTTGTTGTGGATTGAATTATGTCCCCCCTCAATTCATTTGTTGAAGCCCTATCTCCCATTGTGACTATTTGGGGATAGGGCCTCTAAAGAGGTAATTAAGATTACATGAGGTCATAAGGGTGGGGCCTTGATCAAATAGGACTGGTGTCCTTATAAGAAGAGGAAGAGACATCAGGAATGCTCGCACACAGGGGAAAGACCAGTGAGGACACAGTGAGAAGGTGGCTGTGTGCAAACCAAGGGGAGAGGCCTCGGGAGAAACCAGCCCTGCCCACACCTTGATTCTGAACTTCCAGCCTCCACGTTTCCTTAAGTGAGAAAATAAATTTCTGTTGTTTAAGCCCCCCAGGCTGTAGTAATTTGTTATGGTAGCCTGAGCTAATTAAGACTGGATACATGGTACCCTGGATACCCTCACTGAAGATAAATTCACAAGAGAAATTTGTAGATCTCACAAAGAAAGATAGAGTCACAAGAAACAACAAACAGGAGAATTTGCACTCCCCAAAACAAGAGGTTATGGAATAAGCTGGAGGGGGTTATAAAATAAGTTGGTTTAAGATATTTAGAGATAAAAGAAGGTACAGAAACCATAACTACAGGGCAATATGGGAAAGGAACACCCGTTTTTGAAAGGCAACCATAGATAAATTGTGGAAATAAAAGGTGTAATTATTGAAATTAAAAGTGTGGTGAGTGGAAAAATAGCATATTGGACTCAGGTAAACAGAAAATTAGTGAACTGAAATATAAATCTAAAAAATATTCGGTAGCATAGGGATAAAAATAGCAAAGAGAGGCTAAGATACCTGAAGGCTAGAACGAGAAACTCCCATATATGTCTGGTAAGAATTACAAAAGAAAACAACAGAAAAAATGGAGAGGGGCAGTATTTGAAAAGTTAAAGACTGAAAAATTTCCTGATTGAAGAAGGAATCCATCTTTGGATCAAAGGAACATATCAGGACGTGAAGAGGAAAAATTAAAACAAAATCATATGGTAATGAAATGGAGATCATCAAAAACAAAGAAGAAAGTCTTAAAAGCTACCAGATCATTTACCAAAGATGGCAATCATCCTGAGAAGACTTCTCAACAACAGGAGTCAAATGACCATGGAGTGATATTTCAAAGTTCTGAGAAAAAAAATGACTGTCTCCCTAGAAACCATCCAGTGTCACTATGATTCAAGAGTGAGAGCAAAGTAAAGATGTTTCCAGATGAGTAAGTTTACTATTCACAGACTTCCCTGACACAACTGGTTAAAAAATATACCATAGGAAGAATGAATTTGAGTGCTGTGCAAGAAGCATATGGTAAATACATTGGTGAATCTAAGTCAGCATTTACCGTAAATAATGATAGTGATAATGCTGACTAATGAGATGGAGGTCGGGGTAAAAACAAGATGGAATTCAAGCACCAGCAAATGAGAATGTGGCAGATAGAAGAGTTCTAAGGTCTTTATATTGTTAAGAAAAAGGACAGAAATATTGATTGACTTGACAATCTAAGTAAATATTTGTGTTAAAAATAGAGGATAAATTAATGGGGGGGGGTAGGCAAAGGAAAATGAAGAAAAACCTGATCAATTCAATAGAAGTCAGGAAGAGATGGAGGGACCATGGTAAATGGAAAACACAGAATAAGATAATAGGAAAAAATCCAAACTATCAGTAAGCAACATAGATGTAAATAGATTTCATTTGTCTATTAAAATACGGAGACTATCAGACTCCACTTACAAAATCCAACTAGACGCTTCTCTACTCTTTCTGGCTTTCATTTTTACTAATGAGAAGTTAGTCTGCTGTCATTCCTGTTTTTGTTGCTCTTTATGTAACGTGTCTTTTTTTCTCTGGCTGTTCATAGTTTTTTTAAATTATTGGTTTTAAGCAATTTGATTATGAAATTATAGTGGCTCTTATCTCCAAACCGACCTACAGATATAACACAATAATAACAGGCTTAAAAAAATTTTTTTTGTAGAGATTGATAAGCTTATTATAAAATTCATATGAATATGCAGAGGACCTAGAATAGCCAAAAAACTTTAAAAAGTTGGAAGACTTTAGTACCTGATTTATACTACCTGATTTCGAAGCTTATTATAAACCAATAGTAATCAAGTCAGTGTAGTCAAGACAAATATATCAGTGGCAAAGAATAGACAGTCCAGAAATAGACCCACACATATATGGTAGATGGAATTTTGACAAAGGCAATTCAGTGGAGAAAAAACAGTCTTTTCAACAAATGGTGCTGGAAAAATTGGATACCTATATGCAATAAGAAAATGAACCTTGTTCTGAAATGAATCTATAACTTACACCATATACATAAATTAAATGGATCAGAGACCTAAATGTAAGAGCTAAAACTATAAAACTTCCAGAAGAAAAATAGGAGAAAATCTGGTTTGGCAAAGATTTCTTAAATAGAACACAACAGCACAAACTATGAAAGCGATCCCTCCCTCCTCTCTCCACATCCCCCTGCCTGTTTCAGACACCACTGATGTTCTTTCTGTCACTATGGAATAATTTGAATTTTCTAGAAATTTCATGTAAATGGAAGCATACAATAGATAGTCTTTCATGTCTGGCTTCTTTCACTTAGCAGAATGTTTTTAAGGTTCATTCTTGTTGCGTTTATCAGTAGTTGTTGTTTTTAACTGCTAAGTAGTCTTCCATTGTATGAATGTGTTTCACATTTTGTTTTTCCGTTTCCCAGCTAATGGATTTTTTGGGTTGTTTTCACTTTGGGGCTATTATGAATAATGCTACTATGGATAGTCAAATGAATGGATACAAGTCCTTGATTGTGGACATGTTTTCATTTCTTTTGGAGTTTTTCACTTCCCTAAGAGTGGAATTGCAAGGTCATATGGTACGTGTATATTTAACTATTTAATCAACTTCCAAAACAATTTACAAAGTGGCTGTTATCATTTTAAATTTCCACCAGAAATGCATTAGTGTTGCAGTTTCTCCATATCCTCCCTAACACTGGTTTTTGTCTGTTTTTTTGAGTAGAGCCGTTCTAGTGGGTGTATAGTAATATCTTATTTTGATTTTAATTTCATTTCCCTAATGATGTTGAATATCTTTTCATGTACTTATGAGTCATAAATAGATCATTTTTGGTGACTCTTCAAATATTTTGTCCATTTAAAAACTTTGGTTCCTTTTTTTAGTATTGATTTATAAGTGTTCTTTATATATTCTGGTTACAGATCCTCAGTCAGATATATAATTTGCAAAGATTAACTCCCAGTCTGCGGCTTGTCTTTTCATTTTCTTAAGGTGTCTTTTGAAGAAAAAAAGTTTTTTATTTTGATGAATTTTAGTACCAATTTTTTCTTTAATGTATCATGCTTTTGGTATCATATATAATAAATCTCTGTCTAGTCTAAGGAGCCTAGCCATAATTTCTCCTATGTTTCTTTCCAGAAGTTTTATAGTTTTATTTAATTCTTAAATTAGATCTATGATACATTTTAAATTACTTTTTGTGTATTGAGTGAGTTCATTAAAATTTTTTTTTTGAGTATGTGGATAGTAAGTTGTTTCTGCAGTAAATATTGGACAACAAATACAACGAAAAAAAAGACTGTCTTTATATACAAGACAGATTGAACAGCCATACATAAACACATACACATAATTGTAGTCCGGAAAATTTTATATCATTTCAGGACCTTCTGTTAGAAAGGGGAAGCATTTATTCCAGCTCCCATCTCTTACGGGTTAAAGGTTTGCCCCAGGGGCACTAACTCTCTCACACTTTCAGGTTGCACATATGTGGACACTGAACATTTCCTAGGTGCTCTACACCCACCATGGGGTCAACAGGGAAACCCCAAGACAGGAAACAAGAGGTCACAGCACGTGCCTGAGGCAAGATCTCCCAGGTTGTATCCACGTGAAAGTAGTTGGAGCCCATGAGAACTGGTCGCAGTGGCTGGAATGCAAGTCAGGTAAGGCAAGGGATCTTGAAGTGATGCACAAGAAGTGTCCAATACAATGTCTTATCTCTGTCTCCAAAAAGAGGAGCTGTAGTTGCAGGACTATTTTTCTGGACCACAAAGGGACAGATTGCAAAGGTGGTATGGTTGAAATTCAATTGCATGGCAATAACAATGTGAAGCAAGTTCTCTATGTCACATCAAGGGAGACAGCCTCATTAGCAGCCAGAAATAGCAGATTAACCTGGGGCAAAGGAGGCTTAGAGGGAGACTGGGGGCAAGACCAAGGGTCAGTATCACCAGCAATGATCCTCCTGAGTCCTCGGGTATAATCAGTGTGGCCTGACCAAGAGTCTCTGAGGACTGCTGTGGAGAACAGCGACAGGCATGCTAACTGCAAAGCAGGAGTGTGGAGGACTAAGGCAGCAAGAACTCCAGCTTCGAGGCCACTGTGGATTAAGGGGCATTGGGAAGTTCATTAGTTACACATGCCAGACAGGCTGCTATCTCGCCTACGGTGTTGCGGGGATGAGAATGACCTCACATATGGAAAGGTGCCTTGGGTAGCAGGCTACACTGGAAGCAGGAACGGTGCCTCCTGGCACTGGGGACACTAGAGTGGTCCTATCAGACTTGGGTGGATCAGAGAGCTCTGAACTCTCCCAGGGAAGAGTGAACCTAAGGTTGTGGCATGAGAACATGTGTCACAATGACCATTGAATCCAAGGGTGGTACTCAAAATACTTAACCACAGGCATGGCACGGGCACTGCCTAGTAAGAACGGATGCTAGCTGTAAACAATCAGTGGGTCAGACTGGGGCACACCGATGAACACTGGCCCTAATCTGGGCCTTGTCTTGCACCAGCTAATGCAGCTCACAGCAAGGGTAACATTAGGTTAAAACCAGGTGACATTAGAATTCTTCTGGTGTGCTAACTGTGATCTATTCATGGTTGCTGCCTGGAGTGCTGTCGAGAAGAATTCTAGCGGTTATGTCCCAGCTTAGTGGGAAAGAATGTGTGATCAATGATCAGTTAGTGGTGTCCGCTTTGTCACAGTGCTGGAAATGTCAGCATTTGGGCTGTTATAGACTAACTGGCCCTGGGTTAAATGTTTACATTCATTAATTCAACAAACATTTATTGGTCATGTACTGTGTGTATGGCTCCTTATTAAATACAAAGTTGATACAAAGATGGAGAAGGCACAAATCCTACACTGAAGAAGATCTCAACCTAGTTAGGAAGGCAGATGTGTAGACAGACCATTTTAACACACATGGGAATTAGGTCAATAGAGATACACACAAGGTATCATTATAAGAACACAAAAGAACATTACGATAATAAAATTTTCCAGGTATATTAATTTAGATATGGTCATAAATGTATTAAATCAGAGTTCAGATTAGGAAAAGAGAAGAATTAGGGCAGAAAATACCCACTTTATCAACTCGCCTGCACACAGTGCTGAAGGCTTGGACAGCTAGATGATCTGAGCTGTGACTACCTTCATTATCAAGCTCATCTAGATTTGGGGGCCTCTAGATTAGATCTAGAGCAACTGGTGGCCAATTAGTAAGCTTCGGTTCTCACATGAGTCCATTTTTTTGTGGATTGGTCCACGCAGTCCAAAGACCTCTGTGGATTCTGGGGCAGGTGGTGCTGCCATCACGCTGCTGTGCACACCTCCATGATGGGCTGTTTGTCAGTTGTAGGCAGTGGGGGAGAGAGAACTGGTGAGCAGAAGAAAAGTCTTAATAAAGATTCTTCAATTCTTAACTGCCTTAGAAAGAGAAATATAGAGGTGGAAAGAAATCACTAAATCTACTTACCTCTTATGCTAATGCCTTAGAAGGCAGCATTGCTTTTTTGTTTTTTAAAAAAGCACATAAGATCAGAACTAAACACAGTTAATTCCACCAAATGGATGGAATGTTCTCTTCAGTAAGACCAAATGTGACCACATTCAGTTATCCCTTTTTTCCCACTCTGGATGTGGAGAGCAGCCAGGAGTTCTGACTCTGCTTTTCCTGGCACATCTGGGTTGAACAATGGGCCCCATGAACCATCTATTCCAAGCTTAACCCCAAGCTGAAGGTGAAACTGTGAGGAAACTGAAGCCCAGAGAGGTCAAGTGACTTGGCCCAAATCATTCATTCATTCATTTCACAAATATTTGTTGAGCATCACTCTGTGCTGGGTTGTATACAACATCTGCAGGACCACACTAAGGATGCGAATTCCAGACTGGAATCTGTAATCTTAAATACCAAAATAGGCTTTTTCCACTGCCCCACTCTGCCCTGGTGGTCCCATCTGTCGGTACTCAAGGCACACAGGATTTGGTTCCAAGAGACCAGGGCTTCCAGCACTGCAGGGCAGCGATAAGAATCAGTGACTCTCGGTCCCGGATGAGGGAGAGGCTCTGACACAACTTGAATACTGAGAGAACAGAAGTGACTATAGCTTAGAAGATTCTCCTCATTCTGGAAGGGTGTGAAGCGTGGGCCCAGGAGTAGAGGGACCTGCTACATTACAGAACGCCACATGGGGGCAAACCTCAGGAAATGGCTGCACGGTGCACAGAGAGGGATTGTACCCTGGGTCCCAGGGTCTCAGCCTCAGCAAGCCTGTCCTGGGCCAGTTTGTCATGGAAGTCATGGCGTCACCCATCCTTTAAGGACCATAAGAATTCAGACCCAAGAAGAGAAGGCCCTCCCCAAAAGCTGGCCTGCAGTGAGATTCCATGACCTTTGCAGGACCCTGAGAGGGTTGGAGGAAAGAAACACAATAATGACCAAGATTAAATTTTCAGCAATCTAGAGAGTGGGAGCTTGAGAGTTAATTTACTTTGATTTTTGAAAATAAAGTAATTTGTTGTGTCTTGGTCTGAAGGTCGTGGTACAACTAAATTCATATGCACTACACATATTAATAGAACTATAGGCTATTATTAGACCGATGATTTTCAAGCTGTAGGTTAAGACCCACCAGTAGGTCATGAAATCAATTTAGTGGATCTTGACCAGCCAGTTTTCACTAAATGGAATAGAAAAGAAAAAAAAATATCCAAGTGCTATTTCAGAATTCTTTTTTTCAGTTATAGATCAGTATGTGTATACAGGGTAGCAATGTAAATGTATCTCATGTTCTGGGTCATGATCAAAACTTCCGAGAAGCACTGAATCAGACCACATCATTGTGAGTAATTCCCTCTCCACCAGCTAGTGGCATTTCCTCTCCTGTTTCTACAGGAGGAAATATATAGGCTAATGATTCCCAACCTTGGATCTTGAAAAGAAGTAATGAGGATGTTACAATAATACAAAAATACAGTAATAATAACCACCACTTATTAAGCGTACCCTGGACAAGGGGCATATGGAGTATGTCATCTCCATTTTCTAGATAAGTTAAGGTCACTCATGACATCTGTTAAGTGGAAGAGCTGGATTTTAAATCCAGGTTCTCCCGGCTCCAAAACAATGTCTTTTCCAATATACTACACTGCATACCCCGCCCTTCAAAAATTCATCAAGCTTATTGAAAATAATATAAGTGCCTGCAATAAGGCTTCCCAGCCAAAAAGAAAAGAACAGGTTTGAGAGTATTTTGTAACGTTGGCTAATTTGTGTGAAAACTCAAGTAATAAGAGGACATGTGTGAAATATTTGATAAATAATACAGCAAAATAAAAACACAAGGTGGTAGTAAGGTCAGACAAGTTTTGGTGTCTTTTCCGCGGATCTCTCAGATCCAATAAGTCAGTCAGTTAGGATTAGCCTAATCATGCCATCTGGTGGGCTCTTTCTGCAAATTTCTGTGGGCACAGGAGCCTACGTCTGTCACCTCCTGCGTGTTCCTGTCCTGCCGCTGTTCTCTCCACTGGCCTCTCTACGGGCCCATCTCCTTTTCATACAAGTACACATCAGAGCTTTTTCCTTTTCCCTGAGCATCTGTCCCTCTCACTCTGACCATGGTCTTGTCAATTTATCACTTCTAGCAGAAAAAGACAAGCTTAGAGTCAAATTTGTGGTCCATTTTTGTATTAACCTCTGGCTCCATTTCATACCCTTATCCTTGTTCTTATTCTTATTTTTTCTCTCCCGCTTCAATTTTTCTGTCTCCTTGTATCTCAGTAAGCCACTTAAATCCTTTTTGGAACAAGATAGGGATGGAAATAAATTTTGTAAACTTATCAATAGAGGTAGTTTTGTGTTCCAGGTTTTCTAAGTCAACACTGTCTTTCTTCCCGTGTCTAACATAGGCTTGGTGGAACCGGTCTCCAGCATGGAAAATTACTGAGTCACCTTGGCTGTCTACAGTCATGGATCCATTAGGAGCCTGTTTTATTTTGACAACTCTGCATCTTTTTTCTTCTGGACCCAGAGACAATTACAGCCAGGAATTGTCCAAGAACAGGATAGACACTCCCAGTCTGAGAGCTAATGCTCACCTGATTGATTCCAAAACAACCTCATTCTCAGGTTTGTTCTTTTTTTTTTTAAACAATGTAGCTTTAAAAGTACACCAATGAGATTCCTTCATCATAATATTTTTGTCCTCAGCTTCGAGCCAGAGGATGTTTATTAAAGGAAGAAGGAACAGTACACCGACAAAGGAAGAGTCCTCAGGATTCAAGTTCCTCTGTGGACTCACAGTCCTCAGTGGGGAAAATCAGGGTCTTCCACACAAGCTACCAAAGCTGCCCCACTGTACTGCTGTTTTGCTCAGGCAGACCTGAGCCAGTCTAGTAAGGAATTGATGTCTACTGAGTGCCTGCTATGTGCTAGAAAATGGTTTTAAAATTTATATTTCTAAGCAGGAGAATCTTTTAAAAAATGAAATATTACACTGAATTTCAATATATAAATGGTAGGTAGAGCTGGTTGGAGTAAAGTGAGGGAGATGGAGGGTGAACAGCGGGAAAGAGAAAGCATCCCTGTGACTGGACTATTTCATTCATTCATTCACTCTCTCATTCATTCATTCAGCATTTATTCCCACTTGGAGTTTCTCTTTCCAGAATCCTTTAGCAAACCTGAAGGGCTTTATGTTCAGTTTCAACAAGTCAGTGTTCCCATATACATAATGTGAAAGGACTTTGGGAAGGTCTTCCTGTGCCTGCCTGCTCTTGACCTGGGCCCGTGAGGCCAGTTCCAGGCTGTGGACAGTTACACGTGTTGTATACTGCACAAAGACATTACATTTAAGGGGGCACTTTTCATACGTGTATTTATCAGGACAGCTTTCTGGCAGATGGAAGTACAGACTTCTACTAACAAGGCCTAATACATTATGTCAACTTTCCCAACAAATAGAAATACAATTCCTTGAGGAAGATGTGCCTTTTTCCGCTAGCATAAAGGTGCTGTGCCACAACCTGCTGGTACGCCTCTCCAGATTTGCTTGTCCCAACTTCAGGGCCCCAGCTGCTTGCTCCAGGAACAGCCCCACTTGCCACACCACTGCCCAACTCTGCCACCTGCCTCAGCCTCCCCTGGCCATAACACCCACTGCAGGTGGGGCTGAAGCCCTCACTCCCAAGTTTGAGCAGATCTCCAGAGGCTCTGACTGCCCCAGGGGCTGCCTAGAGGGGCTGGATCTCACACACACACACACACACTCTCACACACACACACTCACACATGGGCGGTGGTGGGGGGGGGTTAATGCCTCATGGAGTGCACCTGGACCAGTGAAAGTCAGGAGATGGGAAGGAGCTGACAGGTAAACTGCTCACTCATTTTCCACCCCCAGTGGCTAGCCCAGGAGCAATGGCTCCACAAAGCCTCTCCAGAACATCCTGTACACCACTGCTGTTCCTCGAGAGGCTGGGCTACTTTGAATTACACAGTCTATTATCTGTTTTCCTTCCTTCCCTGCTTCAGGTCCCATCCCGTCCCCTCTGTCCTGCCCACCCCCTCCGCCCCCAGTGCCCTGGACTGTTGTCTGGGGAACCTGGGCCAAGGCTGGCACAGCTGGGCTAATAGCTTCTCTGGGCCAGTCTGCACTTAAAAATCTACATAGAAACACACATCAGATTCCAATGCATTAAAAAGCAATTTGGGTCTTTACAGAAGTGCTTCTGAGGATGTGTCAAGAGAAGGGAGTTTGCACCACATCCCACATGGAAAACCTTCCTAAAACCCCCATTTTGATATAACATTCACCCCAAAGTTCCATTCCCTACTCCAGCTGCTCAAATTTCCCTCTAGTACCTCCAGTCCCTCAAAACCCTTCCCCTCAGCTCTCCTCCCACTAAACTAGAAATCTGCTCCTCTAACTCTCCTGTCCTTTCCCTGGCTCTCCCTTTATTACACATTTCTCATTTGAATTTCCCCTCCCCACCACCTCCAGGAAAGGCCTGGTGCATAACCAAAGGGTCACAGCTCCTTAGGAGGGGGACAGGGGTGTGATTGGTCAGAATTATAACCCAGGTGTAAATCACTAAACACTGTTATTACGTTTGTTGTCGTTATTATCCATCCACACCTTCTTGCCCCATTTGACCTTGAGACCAATGGCGTGTGTTGGAAAGAGGGCTGGCAAGGTCTAGGGGGCCTTCTGAGGCCCTGCACAGCCTGCTGGCGCACACAGGGGTGAATCAGCGGCAGGCCCCGTGCTCCAGGCAGCCCGGCCCTCTGAGCACAAGGTGCCCTGGTCAGTGGTGGCTCTCTCCCAGCGCAGGTCTCATTTCCTGCACACAGGACATCTGGTTCCCTCCTCCCCCATCTCACAGGATCACCTGAAGCTCAGAGAGGAAGGAAATGACTGGAGCATTCAAGGGACGTGAGGCAGTCTTCCTGCCCAGAGGACGGACAGGGAAGCAGCCAGTCCCGAGTCACGCCGAGCTGTGGCCATGACTCAGCCGGGGGCAGCAGGACCCCTTGCTGCAACACTTGAAGGCTGCCCCGGGTGGATTTGTTACTCAACATAGGATGTGCCCCGCTTGTTATCTACAGAAAACAGGGCAGTCTCATGGTAGACTGCTCCTCTTAAACAATAAGCAATCTTTCTCCTCCTCAAAGTGCAGTTTCCCTCTGATGCAACCAAAGATAAAAACAAAATATGTTCCTGCCGCGAGGAAGAGGTGGGGGCTGCCCCTGGGGGACCTGGCATGTCTCGTCAAAGGACCAGCCAGGAAGAGAGAAGGAGCTCCCCGGTGCGCTGGCAGCACAGTGCGCAGCACGGTTCAGTTGGCGCTCTGATTTTCCCCAGCTGCCCCCTCTTTCAGGTCCCCTCGGAGCCGAAACGTGAGTCTCGGAACTGGACGCCCACAGCGCGGTCCTAAACGCGGTGCCTGGCAAATGGGCCGCAGTGGACGTTTCTGTTCTGGGGTTGGTGGGTCAGGGCTGGCTCACCCACAGCCTCCGCGCAGCCGCCCAGTGACTAAGGCGCCTCAGGGACGAGAGGAGCCGGCCCCGCTCCCCCATTTCGTGGCCCACTATTCCTGCAGCCTGGGCCCGTGCGGACCGTTTCACAGTGAGATGGAAGGCTTTAAAAGGCAATGGTCCAGCGGAGGTGAGTGCACGACAAAGACCAAGAACTGGCTGTTCCCTGAGGCGGGAAACAACCAACCACCCCAAGCAGAAAGAGGACCCGGGCTGGACCAGAGCTGCCCCTTCAGTCACAGTGGGTCTCATCGTTTCCTTAGTGAGCAGGAACTGAAGACAGACTCCAGAGCTTGCTGTATACGGAAGGTGTAGTTCATTGCATGTAAATGAATTCATACAATTCTGCTTCTATAGAATTGATTCAGTCATTTTAGAACAATTATGCTGTTATCTACATAAAGTCTGCAGTTTGCAAAAATCTAAGTATCCCTGGCTAGGGATACCCGAAACTCAGCAGGCCCTACCTTTGAAATAGTTTATTATTAGTTTTAATTTTGAACAGATAATACATTCGTATATTCAGATATCAAATCCATACAAAATAACAGACATAAAGAATTCTCTCTTCCACCCTGTCCCCAGTCCCCACTGCCCCTATGCATAGGTAATAAAAGAAACTTTTATAACTTTCTTGTGTATCCTTCCAGTGTTTCTTTATGCAAATACAAACAAAAATAAATATGTGGTAGTCAGAATAATGGCCCCCCCAAAGATGTCCACATCCTAATCCCCAGAACCTGTAAACATATTTCTTTACATGGCAAAGGGGACTTTGCAGATGTGATTAGTTGAGGGGTCTTGAGAAGGGAGGTTGTCCTGGATGATCCAGGTGGCCCAATGTCATCACAGGGTCCTTATAGGAGGGAGGCAGGAGGGCCAGAGACAGAGAAAAAACAGAGTTTGGAAGATGCTGCACTGCTGACTTTGAAAAGCGAGGAAGGGGCTCCAAGCCAAGGAATGCAGGCGGCTTCTAGAAGGGGGAAAAGGCAAGGAAGTGGATTCTCCCCTAGGGCCTCCGGAAGGAACTGGCCCTACCTACTCATTTTAGATTTCTGACCTCCAGACTAGCAGAAAATAAATTTGTTTCGTTTTACACCACCAAGTTTGTGATAATTTGTGACAAAAACAACAGGAAACGAACACAACTTATTTTTACCCTTTTCTTGTTTTTTTTTTTTTTTCCTTTTTTTTTTTTGTGGGGAAGACCAGCCCTGAGCTAACATCCGCTGCCAATCCTCCCCTTTTTGCTGAGGAAGACTGGCCCTGGGCTGACATCCGTGCCCATCTTCCTCCACTTTATATGGGACGCCGCCACGGCATGGCTGACAGGCAGTTCGTCGGCGGGCGCCCGGGATCCGAACTCGCGAACCCCGGGCTGCCAAGCGCGAACTAAACCGCTGCGCCACCGGGCGGCCCCCTACCCTTTTCTTAAAAGTTAGCACACCCTGTATAGGGTGTCCCAGAAGTCTTGGTGCAGTTTTAGGCTTTAATACTTCAGAAGTATGAATGCTATATACTTACAAACAACATTATTTGAAAGTTTTATTATTTGGATCTCTTTTACTCTTGTTTAGCTATGTGAATTTTAAATAATACATTTGATTTTAATTTTGTTTCAGTATCTCTGATTGAAGATAACAAATACTGACTGAAACAAAAGCATTAAAGTTAAAATTTGTTATTCCAAATTCACAAGACTAAGTAAATGAATAAGATATGTCTGCAGTTAAGTTTTCAAATCATGCTTTTTAAGAGTTTATAGCATTTATACTTCTGACATTATTAAGGTTTAAAACTGCACTAAGACTTTTGGGACACAGTATACGTTCTTCAGTACTTTGATTTTTGTTCAGTCAACGATATATCCTAGAGACCTCTCTGTGTCAGAACACAAGAGCCTCCTCATTCCTCTTACAGCTGCACAGTGTCCTGCCTTGTTGGTGCACCAGGCCCTTGCTGATGGCTACTTGGGTTGTTTCTAATCACAAAGAATGCTACAGTGAATAATCTTGTACATACATCATTTTGTACGTGGGCAAGTCACTCCGTAGGGCACATTATCAGAAGTGGGGAGGTGGGGTCTAACCCTACTTTTTAGAACAAGAGTAGGGTATGTCAGATTGTTGGCAAATATGGCTATGGTAATCCCTCCCATCTCTGTGTGAACGTCCTTTTGCACTGTGACTTTGCTGCTCCTGTCATCAAGAGGTAGAGTTCGTTTCTCCACCCCTGGAATCTGGTTTGCAACTTGCTTTGGCTAATAGAATGTAGAGAAAGTGCTATTGTAGGACTTCCAAATCTTCAGCCTCCAGAGGCCCTGTAGCAACTTCTGTGTGTCTTAGAACCCTGAGTCCTCCAAGTGAAGCAGCCTGGGCTAGCCCCCACGAGGCTGAGAGAGCTGTGGAGAGAGAGACACAGCCAACAATCAGCACAGATGACAAAGACCCTCCAGCCCAGTGGAGCCGACAGAAACCATAGCAGCTTGAGTGCCCCCAGGAGAGATGGCAGGAACACCGAGCTGGGCCCACCCAATCGCCAACCCAAACACCTGCAGGTGTGTAAAGCCACTCATTTTTAGGCCATTTATTATGCAAAAATAGACAACTGATACCTCAAGGAAGTAGTTTCTCCTAACAAGACTTATTTTGAAAGGATGTACAATATATTAGCCACGGCAAGTCAATGACCTACTTCTAGAGCAGTTTGTGGACTCGCAGAAGTTTTCTGAGCAAGTCCAGTTCAGCTAGTCTTGTGTTTAGTGTTAGGTGTTGCAACTATTGATACACACCTCAACCCCAAGCATGCCAAAAAACCAGCGGGCCCACCAAGCCATTTCACTTTCAGAAAGAGATAATAGAAGGCTGATGAGTGTCAGAGGGTGCCTAGATTAGAGGTTCTTCTTCACGAGGTGTCACATTTCACTGTTGGGCAACTTCCATCATTAAGGAAAACACTCACCTACTCATCCCTCTGGCACATACTCCACTCTTCTCAGTCCAAGATGTCAGGAAGATGAGGATTTGGAGAGTGCCCTGGTGAGCTTACTCTGGCTCAAAGGAAAGAGGACATTCGATTTCATTTTATGGACTAGCACACCAGTGTTTTTCAAGATCAAGAAAATCTATTTAACGTGCCACATTAAATTTTTAAAATGATATTTATACAGCCATGTTCATAGCAGCATTATTCACAATAGCCAAAAGGTGGAAGCAACCCAAGTGTACATTGGTGGATGAATGGATACACAAAATATGGTCTATTCACACAATGGAATATCATTCAGCCTTAGAAAGGAAGGAAATTCTAACACCTGCTACAACATGATGAACTTTGAGGACATTATGCTAAGTCAAGTAAGCCGTGCACAATAAGACAAATACTGTACAATTCCACTTATATGAGGGACCTAGAGTACTCAAATTCATAGAGACAGAAAGTAAGAATGGTGGTTGCCAGGGCTGGATGGGGGGCAGGTAGCAAATAAGGAGTTATTGTTCAATGGGTACAGACTTTCAGTTTGGAAAGATAAAAAATGTTCTAGAGATAGATGGTGGTGATGGTTGCACGACAGTGTGAGTGGACTGAATGCCACAGAACTATGTACTTAAAAGTGATTAAAATGGTAAATTTTACGTTACGTATATTTTACCACAATAAAAATAATTATAATTAAACAAAATAGAATAAAATATAGGCTACATGGATTGTTCACTATGTGAAAATTCATCAAGCTCTACACTTATAATCATGTGCTTTTCTATGTATTCATATGCTTCAATAAAAAAATTAATTACTAAAACCCAGAATAGAATAGAAAATGTCAGAGTGCATTGCCTGTAATAAAGGTAAGTGTCGTTTTGTGAAACTTTCGTTATAGTTAGGTGTGTGTGTGTGTGTGTGTGTACTGAACCATGATGTAAAATGTATTTCTGATTGTGGTTTTAAAAAATTGAAAAAGTTTTGTGCCAGGGGCTAGTTTCCATTTCCCATTGTTGTGGCTCCTTCCTTTTTGAATTTGATATGCTTTTTTCCCCAGTGGAAGTGATTTAATTTTGACATTCATTTGTTCAAGCAGAAAAATCTTTTCCCTGGGGTCTTCCTTTCATCATAATCATTTTTCTCCATCTGACTGCTCATGGAAACTAGGTTTCATGTGTTAGGTTAGCCAGTAAATTCATGTACAGACATTCTATCATCTTGCTCTGTGGACTGTTCAGGGAAGCATTAGCATACATTGTGATGAGAGATTATGATGTGGGCTTTCTGCTTCAGTTCAGAAAAACTAGAGTTCCCTTGAGTCATAGAATGTTTGAATTTAAAGTCTTTAGTGGTTATGACTTCTAAATCTGCTCTGCTTATAGGTGTCCTCGCTATAACATCCCAAACGGTGGGTTCTTCGTCTTGTGCCTGAACACTTCCAATGACAATGAGGCACTCAATTCACTGAGTAGCTTCCATTGCTAGAAAGTGTGTAAAAACAGTTTCATGGCAGAATTGGGTGGTGAATCATTCTAGAGCCTATAGAGACATCACTGATCAGCTGAGCCATGGTCAAACAAACAGGTGCCTGGACATATTCGTTACCCACATTTCAAAGGCATCCTTCACAGGGCATGTGTGCAGGCTTAGAAGACTGCACTTTAATGTTCCATGTGTTTTTACAGAAACAAGCACTTAATATCAGGCACTTCTAAAGCAGAAGGAGAGGAGCCATTTCTCTGTGGATTGTGAACAAAGGACCAAGGGGCACTGCCCACTGGTTGTTCCAATCTACGCTTGTGGTCCTGGGGAGAGAGACTCTCATGACCTGGGGGATCTTCCTCTTGGATGCATGTGGCCTCTGCTCCCCATATCCTCCCTGATATGGGGACCCACCTCCAGAGGGGAGTGGAGAGGCCTGAAGTGTTCCAGCAACACTTGTGGCTGGTGGGTGTATCTAATTCTGGGGATTAGTATTTGGAAGTCCACTTGCCTGATTATATAAGCCACATTCTCCAGTATCTGTTTTATTTATAATGAAGGTGATATTTCGGTGCTGCTTTGTCTTACATTTTTATCTTACAGGATATTGCTCATAGGCCTCCTTGAATGCCAACAACAAAGACTTCTATACCCAAATGGCTGACGAAAATTGCACAGCTGTGCAGATTTGTGGAACTACAAGTTAGACTGAGGCCCTCTATGGCTAATCCTCAATCCTTTGGCCTGGCTTTGGCCAATTTCCTTTCCCATCCTCCTTATGAGTTATTCCAAATCTCCCCCAATCATGAAGCCTCCTACCCAACCTTCCTACTGCCGGTGCACAACCTCATTGCTGCAACCTCGAAAAGAAAGTGAGGCCATGGCAAAAACATCTCAACTCCCTCATTCCCCTTTATGAAATCTTCTTTGAGGAAAATAGAGAACATACCAATGTAACAGATGTTTTGAAATTATTAGACTTAGAGGCAGAAGGAAAAAAACTTGTCATGGTGAAGACAGTACACTGTGCAAGAAAAATTAAATGAAACAGTAGATAAAATAAAAACTAGAATAGAGGAAGAAAAGAAACAAAGGAAAAAAGTAGAAGAAGCCCCCCAAAAGGTGCAGTTATTTAACAGTGCTCCTGTCACATGTTCATAGCATATCTATTTCTACTTAAATTTCCCCTGAGACTTGGAGGCAATTCCCTAAACTATGCCCCAGTCCACCCTTTCCAATCCCCCCAAGATGCTGCTTCATCAGTTACTCCTCGTGCTCCCAGGTTGTCATCTCTCCTTGACCACTACTTTGTCTCCTTGGCTTAAAACAAACTCTCCTATCCCTGAAACACCCATTGATCCTGTGCTCTGCCTGTTATCACCCTGTCTCTCTTGATATTTACATCCAGATATCTCAAACATCCTTTATTCACTGTCTCCACATCCACACTCCCATTCACCTCTCCATAATCTGCCTCATGCTTCCACCACTGCCCTAAAATTATGCTTGAAAGAGCATCAGTAATAGCCTCAAGTCTACTGAGCATGGTCCAGACATGTAGCATTTGACTGTACTACTTTCTTCTCCTGGAATGTTTTTCATCTCTTGATAGGGACCCTGTTTTAAGCATATTTCTCTATCAGTGCCTGACATGGAGCCTATCCAGCTTTGGATGTCTGGGTTAAAACAGAGAGAAATTATGACCTCCTAACCAGCACCAAATTACTGTTTCATAAAGTCAGCTTACTAGGGCAAACCTGGGAATTTCTGTGAACTTTTTATATAGTATATATTTTTTCTAATTCTTCAGGGATCGGGACTGTTCTTTGAGTACCTAGAATTCTGCCAGAGGTTAACTGTACTAGATCATGGCTTTTTTCCATTTTCATGGGTATTTCTATAAAAATTAGTACTCTCTGTTTCTTGGTAACAAATTAGTTTTGTTACTTCAATGAAGTGATTAAAAATCTTAGTGAAATTACTCCTCATCTGGGGCATATAGTAGCGATGGCTATATTAGATATGATTGATGGATTCATTTGTCTCACATAAATGAAAATCCCTATGATACCCTGTTAGAGACATTAGATTTTAAAACACTTGTCTATTAATCATTCAACTGTGTAAGTCCCAAGTGCTCTAAGTACACTGAAATACTTTGGAAAAGTGGGGATCTTTGGAGCAATGGACCTGTTATTTTGTTCCCCATCTCAGGATACCAAAAGAGAGTTTTCAACCTGTGAAACCAGACACAAAGCAAGAGTAGGTATGGGCCCCTCAGATGAGTGGGAAAAGATAGTAGTGAAAGCTTACCCATTGGTCTTTACAAGGAATCACAGGAAGTTAGGGCGAGTCAGCCCAGCAGTGATGGGAGTGATAGGGAGTAGTGGGGACCGCTTGGCACTTTGGCAGTTGATTTTCATGTACAAGTTGAGGCTGACGGGGAGACTGAACCTGAGAAGTGAACAGAAACAGAAGAAGAAAATGGAAGTGCCACACTGTACTCCCCAGGAGTGGTCATCACTATAAGATTGATCAGAGATTAGATTACCTGGTAGGAGTCCCTAGGTGGCCTGGACATTATTTTTGTGCTCCTTATCCCTATTTCAGTAATAGGCAATTTTCACTGAATTGGAAACGACTTTGTTTGTTTGAGACTGGAAATGAGTTTCAATAGTGAAATTGGAGACCTAATAACTTGACACAGACATGGATATCTTTGACTCATCTCTGTAGTTATACCATGAACTGTGAGGGAGATAAGTCTTCACCAAAAAGAAGGCATGATAGAGAGTTATCGGTAATATTTATGTAATCATAATAGAGAAAAAGAATGAAGAAACTAGGAGACAAAATATTGACCTCAAATGTATGACAACAAAGCTGATTTTTCAATGATGTCATATAATATGCTTTAACAGGACTTACTGGAAGACAATTCACACCACTATAGACATTGCCATTGGCCAGTATTACACTGGAGTTTCAGGTTTCTCAGTATTCTGAGAAACTAAAACATTTAATGTCAATGTACTTTTGTGGTAAGAAGTTCAAGACCATTATAAGACAGAGGTTAGATCAAGTTTGGAATCATTTGCCATCACTGGGAATACAAAATGTGGACAGGAAGAAGATATGACAACTGCCATTTGCTTCATACATTTCAGATGTTCACCCTTATTGGTGAATCCATAGGCTTTCTACCACACTGACATTCCTCTGTTGGAGAGAGAATGTTAGATCAGTGTTACTCTTGCAGCCCCAAATTGCTTGCTGCTCCCGCAATCTGAGTAGCTAACACACATTTATTACAAATCCAAGTTGATGTGATATTAAACTGGTCCAACTGGCAATACTAGTGACAGAAATGCCCAGTGTTGCCCACCAGACAGATGAAAACTTCTGCCCCATTATTATGTGCGGTAACTTTAATTCCATTCTTGTTCTCTGCTCTATCATTTCACAAAGGAAGGAAAATTGAACTGGGAAGAACCTGCCATAGGAAAGGTATCTGACCAGGAACCATCTTTATAGGAACAAAGAATTTTACCTATTCTAAATTAGCCCTCAAACCTGTGGGTATGAAGTAGAGCAAGTATCAAAAGTAGAAAAGGCAGAAGGTGATGAGATACAAGACAACTGGAGAAAACAGAGGTCCTAAGTGACTGCTGAAGAATTTTATCTTCAAATGTACAGCATCATTGTAGCTCATCATCTGTTTACTACATCAATATCTGTCACTAGAATTCCAGGAGTGAACACTTGTCCTTGTGAAGTGCCACACCACACGTTACATTTTCTACTTTTCAGTAAAGGAATATGTTGCTGGGCAGCTTTGGTTGGTGGCTTGAAACTCTAGCTACACTATCACTCTAGGATAAGACTTCCAAGTTCATGAGCTTCCAGATGAAAATAACTGCTCAGCTCACCTGCTTATTGGCAAAGTTCAGACTTGAGCTCTCATACCTCTTCCATTACACACACAATATTTTTTTCCATCCTACTTTCTTTTCAAGGAAGGTGAAGTTGGTCCTAAGAGTTTGCATGTTGTTTATTAATTTTTCCATTGTGGAGTTTTTGAAGAAGTTATGTTAAATGATTGCAGAAGTGTCTTCCTCAATGATATATCAGGACAAACAAGTTTACAATAATTTTCAATAAAGAAAAATGTTTGCCAGACTAGTGGATGTAAATGGTTTTATTGTAAAAGAGATGTAAATGCTTTTACAATAAATTCCAATAAGATTGACAGTGTTTTTTAAACATAATATACCCACTTTAGTCCTCTTTAGCAAGTTATACCATGATTCAAAGTATCTTTATTTTGACTCTTGCAAACCACAACTAGTTTCCTTTCCAGAAGATCTGATTTTACTGAAAGAATCCTGAGTTTGTAAAGTATTAATTAGTTCATCTCAGATATAATTATAAATTGTTCACAAATATTCAACAAACCAGTTTAAGTAATCATGTGGAGAAGAGAAATACCTTTTTAGACAGTAAAAATATGGATTTCCTAATCTATCTCATTACTCTCTTGAACAACCTAATATGACTGCATTTTGATGGGGAAACATCTGGGAGATACAGGCCCACCATCATTAGGCAGAGGACAAAATACTTCACAGAGGCCCATTCTTTACATCTTGGTAACTTAACAGAGACATAAACTCTGGAATTCTGCCTTTGTTTCTCTGGGCTTCTTTTTCTATTTTCTATTCAGTCTCAAGAAAAGACCCCTAGGTCATGATACAGGTTTTATTTTACTGAAAAAATTTATAGAAATTTATTTTATTAGGAAAATTGTCTTGTGGAATGCAGAAGCAGCTATGATTGTTTTGAGGCACAAGCTGTTATACCTCAAAAATATGATAAATAATGGTGAAAAATTGAAAGCTTTTCCCCTAAGATTAAGAACAAGGTAAGGATACCAGCTTTTGCCACTTTTATTCAACATTGGATTGGAAATTATAACCAGTGCAATTAGGCAGGAAAAAGAAATAAAAGGCATCCATATTTGTAAGGAAGAAGTAAAATGATCTCTATTTGCAGATGACATGATTTTATATATAGAAAATCCTAAAGAATAATAACAATTAAAAAAACCCAACCACTATTAGAGATAGTAAACAAAATCAGCAAAGTTTCAGGATAAAAGATAAACATACAAAAATCAATTGTATTTCCAGATACTAGCAATGTATAATCTGAAAGGAAAGTAAGAAAACAATTCCATTTATAATAGCATCAAGAAAATACTCAGGTATAAATTTAACCAAGGAGATGTAAGACTTTTACTCTGAAAACTACAAAACATTCCTTAAATAATTAAAGACCTAGACAAAAAGAACCTCATGTTCATGAATTGGAAGACTTAATATTATTAAGATAGCAATACTCCCTAAAGTGATCTACAGATTCAGTGCAATCCTTATCAAAATTCCTCTTGTCTTTCTTTGCAGAAATGGAAAAGCTGGTCCTAAATTGATATATAAGTAAAAGGGACCCAGAATAGACAAAAGAATCTTGAAAAAGAAGTTGAAGGACTCACACTTCCCAATTTCAAAACTTACTGGAAAGCTACAGAATTAAGACCATGTGGTACTGGTATAAGGACAGACATAGAGAGCAGTGGAATATAATCAAGAGTCCAGAAGTAAATCTGTATATTTATGACCAGTTGATTTTCAACAAGGGTGCCAAGATCATTCCATGTGGAAAGAATACTCTTTCCAACAAATGGGTCTAGCACAACTGGATAGCCATATTCAAAAGAATGAAATTGGACATTTTCCTCACACCATCTACAAAAATTTACTTAAAATGGATCCAAGATATAAATATAAGACCTAAGACTATAAAACTCTTAGAAGAAAACATAGGAGTAAATTTTCATGACCTTGGATTTGGCAATGGATTCTAAGATATGATACCAAAAGCACAAGCAACAAAAGACAAAATAGATACTTTGGACTTCATCAAAATTAAAAACTTTTGTGCGTCAAAGGACACTATTAAGAAAGTAAAAATATGCCCACAGAATGGGAGAAAAAAATTTCAATTCATATATCTGATATGGATCTAGTACCTAGAATACATATAAAGAACCCCTACAACTCAACAACAAAAAGATAAGCAATCCAGTTTTAAATGAGCAAAGGATGAATAGACGTTTATCAAAAAAAGATATAAAAATGGCCAATAAGCACATGGAAAGATGTATTATATCATTAGCCATCAGGGAAATGCAAATCAAAACTACAACGAGATACCACTTCACACCCACTAGCATGGCTGGAATCAAAAAATCAGAAAATATCAAGTGTTGGTGAGGATGTGAAGAAATTAGAACCCTCATACATTGCTGGTGGGAAGAGGAAAGGTGCAGTCACTATGGAAAACAGTTTGGCATTTTGCTCAAAAAATTAAACATAGAATTACCGTACTATCCAGCAATTCCACTCCCTGGCATATTCTCAAGAGAAGTGAAAGCATATGTTCACACAAAGTCTTGTACACAAAATGTTCACAGCAGCACTATTTATAATAGCCAAAAAGTGGAAACAGTCCAAATGTCCTTCAATCAAAGAACGGATAAACAAAATGTGGTATATCGACACAATGAAATGAAGTCATAAAAAGGAGTGCAGTATTGTACATGCTACAACATGGATGAACCTTGAAAACATTGTGCTAAATTTAGCACTGCTGTGACCCTGAGGTGGGGATCACAACTTGGTACTGTGGGAGCAGGCGATAGCAGCCTTGAGGCCTCCACATGACTACTTTCCCCTTTGGTGGGAGACCCCACATAGCTGCTGTGATCACAAGGAGTGGCCCAGGCTTGGACAGGCACAGCCGACAGGGATCATGGCAGTGGGCTCAGATTACACAGCTCCTGCCCACCCCCTCAAGTGGTGGCAGGTGGAACCTGCATCCAGAAATTATCACTATGCACCACCAGAAATCCACTCCATCAAATGATATAAAGAAATGTATTAATACTCCAGACCAGAAGGAAAACAACAAACACCCAGAAATCAATCCTGAAGGCATGGAAATATACAACCAAAGTGACAGAGAATTCAAGACAGCCATCATAAGAAAACTCAACAAGTTACAAGAGAATTCTGAAAGACAGTTCAATGAAATCAGGAACCAAATTACTGAACAGAGGGAATTCTTCACAAAAGAGATCGAAACTATAAAGAAAAACCAATCAGAATTGTTAGAGATGAAAAACACAATGGATGAGATAAAGAAAAATCTGGAGTCCTTAAACAACACAGCTGACAATATGGAGGATAGAATTAGCAATCTAGAGGATAGGAATACAGAAATGCGAGCTGGAGGAGGAGAGAGATCTTAGACTAAAAAGAAATGAAGAAACTCTCTGAGAAATATCTGACTTAATTTGGAAATGCGACATAAGGATTATAGGTATTCCAGAGGGAGAAGAGAGGGGAAAAGGGGCAGAGAGATTGTTCAAAGAAATAATCACTGAGAACTTCCCAAACCTGGAGAAGGAGCTGGAATTACATGTAAAAGAAGCCAACAGAACTCCTAATTACATCAATGTAAAAAAGACCCTCTCCAAGGCTTATATTAGTAAAGCTGGCAAAAGTCAATGACAAAGAAAAAATATTAAGGGCAGCAAGACAAAAGAAAATAACTTACAAAGGAAGCCATATCAGGCTTTCAGCAGATTTTTCAGCATAAATCTTACAGGCTAGAAGAGAGTGGAATGGTATATTCAAAATTTTGAAAGACAAAAACTTTCAGCCAAGAATACTATATCCAGTGAAAATATCCTTCAGATATGAGGGAGAAATACTTTCCAAGATAAACAAAAGCTGAGGGAGTTCACTGCCACAAGACCCCAACCCTACAAAACTTGGTCAAGAAACCCCTCATAACTGAAAAAAAGGGGTGTACAAAGCCTTGAGCAAGGGGATAAATAGGCAGACAAAATCAGAAAATAGCAACTCTTTAGCAGAACAGATTAACAAACACTTAATATATCTCTAAAGATAAAGGAAAGGAAAATATTGAAAATAAATATTATCACTTCATTTTAACTACAAATTCATAATATGTGACAGAATAAGTTGTGACAACAACAACTTAGAAGGGGAAGAGGAAAGGGATGAAACCTGCTTAGACTAGGGGAACAACAGGCTATCAGGGAATGGCCTATCTCATCTATGAGATCTTTTATACAAACCTCAGGGTAATCACTAAACAAAAAATCAGAACAAAGACACAAATGATAAATAAAGAGAAAACTGAGAACACCATCATAGAAAGCCACCAAACTGAGTTAGTAGTTGGAAATACACAGGATGAGAAACAAGGGAAATACATAACAACCAAAAACAAGTGATAAAATGGCGGCATTAAGCCCTCATGTATTGATAATCACTCTAAATGTAAATGGATTGAATTCCCCAATCAAAAGACAGAGTGGTGAGATGGATTAAAAAACAAGACCCAACAATTTTCTACCTCCAAGAAACACATTTCAGCTCTAAAGACAAACGCAGGCTTAGAGTGAAGGGAAGGAAGATGATACTCCAACTAATGGGAAACAAAAGAAAGCAGGTGTTGCCATACTTATATCAGACAAAGTAGACTTCAAGATAAAACAGGCAATGAGAGACAAAGAGGGGCAATATATAATGATAAATGGGACACTCCACCAAGAAGACATATCACTTATAAATATATATGCACCCAACACAGGAGCACCAAAGTACATAAAGCAACTATTAATAGACCTAAAAGGATATGTTAACAACAACACAATAATAATAGGGGATCTTAACACCCCACTTACATCAATGGATAGACAAGTCTGAGAGTTAAAAACTCCAGGGGATCCAATCACAGGGGACCCCCACAGTGTTGTGAGATTTATCTCTAGTTGCTCTACCAGGAGCTCAACCACAGTGAATATTGGAGAAAAATGCCCTCATACATCCAGCCGGGGGAGGGGAAAAGGAACCATTCTGAAATATGCCAGAGCACTCCTTTTTCTTAAAAAAACCTGCCCTCAGGAGAAACTAGTCAACCAAAGCCTAACCTGCAGGAGTATTATCAGAGCCTAACTGACTTGGGGGAAGGGAAATACCTAACTCCACATAGCTCTCCCATCCTGTCCCACCAGAGGAGGGAGAACAAAACTGAGAAACACTTGTGAAGTTCACAGTCCAGATGCATGTGCTCACTAAAAGACTGAGTCCTACTCATAGGACTATAGAATGCTTCCCCTCCCCAACACCTCAATAACACATAACTAAAGGCTTGTTTGTAGCAGTTCCTTTTACCAAGTTCCTCATGTCTGGCTATCAAGAAAAAGTTACAAAGCATACCAAACTGAAAAAAAAAAAAAAAAACAATCTGAAGAGACAGAGCAAGCATCACAACCAGAAATAGCAAGGATGTTGGAATTATGAGACCAGAAATTTAAAATAACTATGATTATTATGCTAAGGGCTCTAATGGATAAAGTAGACAGCATACAGGAACAGATGGATGATGTAAGCAGAGAGATGGAAATCCTAAGAGAGGACCAAAAAGAAATGCTAGAGATCAAAAACACAATAACAGAGTGATGTCAGCATCATGGTGTAGTAAGCTTTCCCCCTTAGACTCTCCCGCTCAAGATATAACAAAAAGGACATTCATATACCAACAGAGGACATTCACACAACACAAAAGATGTCTGAGAGACCCACGCAGCCTTACATCTGAAGGTGGAGGTGCTGGAACCCCCAGAGGAAGTGGAATAACAGTGACCCTGGGACTGGGACCACGCAGCTCTCAGAGAGAGAAAGGGAAGGGTGGGCCCTCTGCAGGAAAACTGTGTCTCTCCAACTTTTCTCACAGCCTGTGGGAAATTCCCATACGGAGGGGACTGAACTGTTGTGGGGGTGTCTTCATCCAGCTAGCACCCCAGGAGAGCAGATAGCAAGGGAATAGTGAGAAGCCCCCGGGATAGGGCAGACAAAAGAAAGAGCTCCTTCCCTCATGCGGTGCTTCAGCACAGCCTGTCAGCCAGGGAGCCTGCAGATCGTGGTGAGCTCAGAACCCCCACCTAGTGGTGGCAGGTGGAAACTGCAACCAGATATTTTCAGAATGAGGAAAAATCAGCCCACTCCCTCAACAGTATGCAAAAATATATAAAATCTACAGACCAGAAGGAAAATGACAAACACCCAGAAATCAATCCTGAAGGCACAGAAATTTATAACCTAAACAAAAGAGAATTCAAAATAGCTATCATAAAAAAGCTCAATGAACTACAAGAAAGTACAGATAGACAATTCAATGAAATCAGGAATTTCTTCACAAAAGAGATTGAAACTATAAAGAAAAACCAATCAGAAAGCTTGAAAACGAAAAACACAATAGAGGAGTTAAAGAAAAATCTGGAATCTTCAATGAACAGGGCAGACAATATGTAGGAAAGAATTAGCAATATTGAGAATAGGAACACAGAAGTGTTCCAGATGGAGGAGGAGAGAGAACCAAGACTAAAGAGAAATAAAGAAATTCTCTGAGAAATGTCTGACTCAATTAGGAAATGAAACATAAGGATTATAGGTATTCCAGAAGGAGAAGAGAGGGGAAAAGGAGCCGAGAGCTTGTTCAAAGAAATAATAGCTGAGAGCTTCCCAAACCTGGGGAATGAGCTGGAAATACAAGTGAATGAAATCAACAGATCTCCTAAATATGTCAGCATGAAAGATCAACATGAAAAGATCCTCTCCAAGTAGTAAAGCTTGCAAAAGTCAATGACAAAGAAAAAAATATTAAGGGCAGCAACATACACACACACACACAAATAACATACAAAGGAATTCCTATCAGGATCTCAGCTGATTTCTTGGCATAAACTTTACAGGCTAGGAGAGAATGGAATGATACATTCAAAATTCTGAAAGACAAAATCTTTCAGCCAAGAATACTCTATCCAGTGAAAATATCCTTCAGACATGATGGAGAAATGATAAGTATCTTAGATAAACAAGAGCTAAGGGAGTTCATTGCCACAAGACCCCCACTACAAGAAATGCTCAAGAAGGTCTTCATGCCTAAAAAATAAAGAGAGAGAAAGGAGATACAAAGCTTTGAGCAAGGAGAAAAATAGGTAGACAAAATCAGAAAAATTGCAGCTCTCTATCAGAATAGGTCAGCAAACAATTATAATGTCAAAGATTAAGGGAAGGAAAACACCAAAAATAAATAAAATCTCCTCACTTTAAACATAAACTCACAACACAAGATGGAATAAGTTGTGACAATAATAACTTAGAATGGGAAGAGGAAGGGAAGGAATCGACTTAGTTTAAGGAAATAAGAGGCCATCAGAAAATGGACTATCTCTTCTATGAGATCTTTTATACAAACCTCATGGTAATCACTAAACAAATAATCAGAACAGAGACACATATGATAAATAAAGAGAAAACTAAGGAAAGCATCATAGAGAACTACCAAACTGAATTGGTAGTCTGAAACACACTGGATGAGAAACAAAGGAAATGCAAAAGAACTGGAAAATGAGTGATAAAATAGCAACATTAAGCCCTCTTACATCAATAATCACTCTAAATGTAAATGGATCGAATTCTCCAATTAAAAGACACAGAGTGGTGGGATGGATTAAAAAACAAGATCCAACAATATGCTACCTCCAGGAAACACATCTCAGCTCTAAGGACAAACACAGGTTCAGAGTGAAAGGATGGAAGACAATACTCCAAGCTAATGGGAAACAAAAGAAAGCAGGTGTTGCCATACTCATATCAGACAAAGTAGACTGCAAGATAAGACAAGTAATGAGAGACAAAGAGGGTTAATATATAATGATAAAAGGGACACTCCACCAAGAAGACATATCACTTATAAATATATATGTACCCAACACAGGAGCACCAAAGTACATAAAGCAACTACTAACAGATCTAAAAGGAGATATTAACAACAACACAATAATAGCAGGGGATCTTAACACCCCACTTACATCAATGGATAGATCATCTAGAAAGAAAGTCAATAAAGAAATAGTGGACATAAATGAAAAACTAGACGAGATGGACTTAATAGATATATAGAGAGCACTCCATCAAAACACAGCAGATTATGCATTCTTCTCAAGCACACATGGAACATTCTTAAGGATAGACCATATGCTGGGAAACAAGGCAAACCTCTATACATTTAAGAAGATTGAAATCATAACAAGATCTTCTCTGACCATAATGCAAGAAATCAACTACAAGAAAAAAAGTGGGAAAGTGACAAAGATGTGGAGACTAAACAACACGCTACTGAAGAACCAATGGATCATTGATGAAATTAAAGGAGAAATCAAAAAATATCTGGAGACAAATGAAAATGAAAATGCACCATACCAACTCATATGGGATGCAGCAAAAGCAGTCCTGAGAGGGAAACTCATAGCAATACAGGCCCACCTTAACAAACAAGAAAAATCTCAAATAAGCAACCTTAAAATACACCTAACAGAATTAGAAAAAGAAGAACAAATAATGCCCAAAGTCAGCAGGAGGGAAATGATAAAAATTAGAACAGATGGGGCCGCCTGGTGGCGCAGCGGTTTACTCTGCGCTTGGCAGCCCGGGGTTCGCGAGTTCGGATCCCAGGCGCCCGCGGACGCACTGCCTGTTAGCCATGCCGTGGCGGCATCCCATATAAAGTGGAGGAAGATGGGCGTGGATGTTAGCCCAGGGCCAGTCTTCCTCAGCAAAAAGGGGAGGATTGGCAACAGATGTTAGCTCAGGGCTGGTCTTCCCCGCCCCCCCCCCACACACAAAAATTAGAACAGAAATAAGTGAAATTGAAACCAAAAAAAACCAGTAGAAAGGATCAAGGAAACAAAAACCTGTTTCTTTGAGAAGATAAACAAAATTGACAAACTCTTAGCCAGAGTCACTAAGGAAAAAAGAGAGAAGGCTCAAATCAATAAAATTGGAAACAAAAGAGGAGAAATTACAATGGCTACCACAGAAATACAAATGATTATGAGGCCACTATGAAAAATTATATGCCAACAAATTGGACAATCTAGAAGAAATGGATAAATTCCTATACAACCTCCCAAAACTGAATCAAGAAGAAATAGAGAATCTGAATAGACCAATCACAAGTAAAGAGATAGAAACAATAATCCAAAACCTCCCCAAAAATAAAAGTCCAGGACCAGATGGCTTCCCTGGAGAATTTTACCAAACATTCAAAGAAGATTTAATACCTATCCTTCTCAAACTATTCCAAAAAATAGAGGAAAATGGAACACTTCCTAACTCATTCTATGAGGCCAACATCACCCTGATACCAAAGCCAGATAAGGACAATACAAAGAAGGAAAATTACAGGCCAATATTGCTGATGATCATAGATGTAAAAATTCTCAGCAAAATATTGGCAAACCAAATACAGCAATACATTAAAAAGATGACACATCATGATCAGGTGGGATTTATACCAGGGACACAGGGATGGTTCAACATTCACAAATCAATCAATGTGATATACCACATTAACAGAATGAGGAATAAAAACCATGTGATCATCTCAATAGAAGCAGAGAAGGCATTTGACAAGCTCCAACATCCATTTATGATAAAAACTGTGAACAAAATGGGTATAGGAGGGAAGTACCTCACTATAATAAAGGCCATATATGGCAAACCTACAGCCACCATCATACTCAACAGGGAAACACTGAAAGCCATTCCTCTGAGAACTGGAACAAGACAAGGGTGCCCACTTTTGCCACTCTTATTCAACACAATACTGGAGGTTTTGGCCAGAGCAATTAGTCAAGAAAAAGGAATAAAAGAATCCAAATAGGCAATGAAGAAGGGAAACTCTCACTGTTTGCAGATGACATGATTTTTTATATAGAAAACCCCAAAGAATTCATTGGAAAACTATTAGAAATAATCAACAACTACAGCAAATTTGCAGGGTACAAAATCAACTTACAAAAATCAGTTGCATTTCTATACTCCAATGATGAACTAACAGAAAGAGAACTCAAGAAGACAATCCCCTTTACAATTGCAACAAAAAGAATAAATATCTTAGAATAAATTTATCCAAGGAGGTGAAAGACCTATACAATGAAAACTATAAGACGTTATTGAAAGAAATCGATGATGACATAAAGAAATGGAAAGATATCCCATGCACATGGATTGGAAGAATAAATATAGTCAAAATGTCCATACTACCTAAAGCAATCTACAGGTTCAATGCAATCCCAATCATGATCCCAATGACATTCTTCACGGAAATAGAACAAAGAATCTTAAAATTCATATAGGGCAACAAAAGACTCTGAATAGCTAAAGCAATCCTGAAAACAAAGAACAAAGCTGGAGGCACCACAATCCCTGACTTCAAAATATACTACAAACTATGATAATTAAAACAGCATGGTACTGGTACAAAAACAGACACACAGATCAATGGAACAGAATTGAAAGCCCAGAAATAAAACCTCACATGTATGGACAGCTAATCTTTGACAAAGGAGGAAAGAACATACAATGGAGAAAGGAAAGTCTCTTCAATAAATGGTGCTGGGAAAACTGGACAGCCACATGCAAAATAACGAAAGTAGACTATTTTCTTTCGCCATACACAAAAATTTTCCCAAAATGGATCAAAGACTTGAAGGTAAGACCTGAAACTACAAAACTCCTGGAAGAAAACATAAGCAGTACACTCTTTGACATTGGTCATAGAGGGATCTTTTGAATTCCATGTCTACTAGGACAAGGGAAACAAAAGAAAAACTAAACAAGTGGGACTTCATCAGACATCAGAATAAACTACACTAAGATATCACCTTACACCTGTTAGAATGGCTATAATCACCAAGACGAAAAAACAACAAATGTTGGAGAGGCTGTGGAGAAACAGGATCCCTAATTCACTGCTGGTGGGAATGCAAGCTGGTGCAGCCTCTATGGAAAACAACATGGAGATTCCTGAAAAAATTAAAAATATAAATACCTTATGATCCAGCTATCCCAGTACTGGGTATTTATCCAAAGGACCTGAAATCAACAATCCAAAGAGGCACCCCTATGTTCATTGCAGCATTATTCACTATAACCAAGAAGTGGAAGCAACACAAGTGTCCCTCAGCTGATGATTGGATAAAGAAGATGTGGGATATATATACAATGGAATACTACCCAGCCATAAAAAGGTAAAATTGTCCCATTTGCAACAACATGGGTGGACCTCAAGGGTATTATGTTAAGCAAAATAAGCCAGACAGAGAAAGATGAACACCACGTGATTTCACTCATATGTGGAAGGTAAACTAACACATGGACAGAGAGAAGAGTTTGGTGGTTACCAGGGGGAAGGGGGTTGGGGAGATGGGCACAAGGGGGGAAAGTCACCACATTTATATGGTGACTGACAAACAATAATCTACAACTAAAATTTCACAATATTGTAAACTATAATGACATCAACAAAAAGAACCCCACAGTAACAGAAATGAAGAATGCCTCTGATTGACTTATTAGTGGATTGGGCACACCTGAGAAAAGAATCTCTGAGCCTAAGTTATCTTCAATAGAAACTTCCAAAACTGAAAAGCAAAGAGAACAAAGACTGAAAAAACAGAAGAGAATATCCAATGACTGTGGGACAATTACAAAAGCTGTAACATATGCATAATGGGAATATCAGAAGGAGAAGAAAGAGAGAAAGAAACAGAAGAAAGATTTGAAACAATAATGACTGAGAATTTCCCTAAAGTGATGTCAGACACTAAACTGCAAATCCAGGAAGTTCAGAGAATACCAAGCAGATTAAATGCCAAAACAACCCACTACACTTAGGCATATCATTTTCTAACTACAGAAAATCAAAGATAAAGAAAAAATCCTGAAAGAAGCCAAAGGGAAAAACACCTTACCTATAGAGGAATAAAGATAAGAATTACATTTGACTTCTCCTCAGAAACCATGCAAGCAAGAGAGTGAAGTAAAATGTTTAAGGTATTGAGAAAAGAAACCCAGCAACCTAGAATTCTGTACTTTGCAAAATTTTCCTTCAAAAGTAGAAGAGAAATACTTTCTCAAACAAGCAAAAATTGAGGGAGTTTGTTGCCAGTGGACCTGCCTCGCAAGAAATATTAAAAGTTCTTTAAAGAAAAGTAAAATGGTATAGGGCAGAAACTCAGATCTACATAAAGAAAGGAAGAGCATTAAAAAAGGAATAAGTGAAGGCAAAATAAAGACTCTACTTTCCTTATTCTCAATTGAGTGAGCAGATAGTTTGTTCAAAACAATAATAGCAACACATAAATATAGTTAACTAACCTTTGACAAAGGAGTGAAGGCAGTACAACAGAGCAAAGATAGTCATTTCAACAAATAGTGCTGCAACAATTGAATATCCACAGATAAAAAAATGAATCTAGACACAGACCTTACACTCTTCACAAAAATTAACTCAAAATGGGTCACAGACCTAAATGTAAAACTCAAAACTATAAAACTTCTAGATGATAACAGGAGAAAACCTAGATGACTTTGGGTATGGTGATGACTTTTTAGACACAACACCAAAGGCATCAAGGATGAAAGAAATAATTGGTAAGCTGGACAATGTCAAGAAAATGAGAAGACAAGCCACACACTGAGAGAAAATATTTGCAAAAGACATATCTGATAAAGGATTGTTATCCAAAATATACAAAGAACTTTTTTTTTTTTTTTTGGTGAGGAAGATTAGCCCTGAGCTAACATCCGTTGCCAATCCTCCTCTCTTTGCTGAGGAAGACTGACCCTGGGCTAACATCTGTGCTCATCTTCCTCTACTTTATATGGGACCTCACCACAGCAAGGCTTGACAAGCGGTGTGCAGGTCCATGTCCAGGATCTGAACCTGCAAACCCCCGGGCCACCAAAGTAGAGTGCGCAAACTTAACTGCTATGCCACTGGGCCGACCCCTACAAAGAACTCTTAAAACTCAGCAATAAGAAAACAAACAACCTAATAAAAAAATGGGTCAAAGACCTTAAGAGACACCTCACCAAAGAAGATTTACTGTGGCAAATAGGCATATGGAAAGATGCTCCACATCATATGTCATCAGGGAAATGCAAATGAAAACAACAATGAGATACCACGCCCTACCTATTAGAATGGCCAAAATCCAGAACATGACAGTACCAAATGGTGACCAGGATATGAAACAACAGGAACTCTCATTCACTGCTGGTGGGAATGCAAAATAGTACAGCCACTTTGAAAGACAGTTTGGCAGTTTCTCACAAGACTAAACATGCTCTTACCATATGATCCATTGTTGTGCTCCTTGCTATTTACCCAAATGAGTTGAAAACTTATGTCCACACAAAAACCTGCACACAGGTGGTAGAAAAGCTTTACTCATAATTGGCAAAACTTAGAAGCAACCAAGATGTCCTTCAGTAGGTGAATGGATTAATGAACTGTGATACATCCAGACAATGGAATATTACTCAGAGCTAAAAAGAAATGAGCTATCAAGCCACAAAGAGACATGGAGGAACCTTAAATGCATATTAATAAGTGAAAGAAGCTAATCTGAAAAGGCTACATACTGTACGATTCTAACTACATGACTTTCTGGAAAAGGAAAAACTATGGAGACAGGAAAAAGATCAGTGGCTGCTAAGAGCAGGGGTAGGGGGAGGAGATGAACAGGAGAAGCACAGAGGAATTTTAGGGCAGTGAAAATACTCTGTGTGATACCATAATGATGGATACATGTCATCACATATTTGTTCAAACCCATAGAATGTACAAAACCAAGAGTGAACCTTAATGTAAACTATGGACTTTGAATAATTATGTTGTGTAAATGTAGGTTCATCAATTGTTCAACAAATGCAACAAACTCTGATGCGGGAGGCATGAGTGGGGGTAGAGAGTATATGGGAAATCTCTGTACCTTCCTCTTAATTTTGCTGTGAACCTAAACCTGCTCTAAAAACAAGAAAGTCTTTAAAATAAATATAATTTAAAACATAAAAATTAATGGATTAATTTTTTTAAAGCTATGCCTTGCTCTGGGATGGGAGTGCTCACTAGTGAATAGCAGGGTGCCTGGTAAATCAGATCTTAACCAGAATTATGCTGGTTGTGTCTACTTTTAGAGGTTATATTAGTCTGCTTGGGCTGCCATAACAGAATATCACAAACTGGCTGGCTTAAACAATGGAAATTTATTTTCTCACAGTTTTGGAGCCATAAAGTCCAAGATCAAGGTGCCATCAGGGTTTGTTTCTGGTAAAGATCTCTCCTCAGCTTACAGTGGCAACTTCTCTCTCTGTCCACACGTGGCCTTTTCTCTATGCACACCACAGAGAAAGAGACAGTTCTAGTGTCTCTTCCTCTTATAAGGACACCAGTCCTATTAGATTAGGGTCCACCTATATGACCTCATTTGAATTTAAATATCTCTTTAAAAGGCCCTCTCTCCAAATATGGTCACAAGGTGGGTAAGGGCTTCAACATATGAATTTTAGGGGGACACAATTCAGTCCATAACAGAGGTGAAGGCTATAAGTCACTCTGGAGAAAATTTTTATTATTGTAGGAAAAATCACTTTGCTGGTTCTACTGTTGATCAAAAGCTACCTCTTGCATTAGACCAACTTGTTTACCAAGTTAGTCATTGAGGAGGCAGGGAGTAAATTTGCATAGAAACCATGGAGTCTACTGAGAGGAAAGGCTCTAACACTTTCCCTTTTGAGGGTCAATAGAGGAACAGCTCTAACAGGTTGAAGGCATTCCAAATGATGAAAGCGAGCAAGAAAGAACACCAAGGACCCTGAAGGGGAACTCAACCTGAGGGAGGGGGTAGTCTAGACAGGTGATCCAGGCTTAGGTGAGGAGCCTGTCTCTGTCATGGGATAGTATCAGAAGTTGGAATGCCTTTCTGACCAGCCACCCTCAAATAGAGTGCCATATTTGTGGAATGACTGTAGCATGTGTGGATTAAAAGAGCTATAACATTGGAACTCTGGCAAAGAGTTCTCTTGATCAAGCTGGACCGGTAGGAATGTCACTGTGGGGAAGAATAAGAATACATCAAACTCATACGAAAATGTCTGAGACTCAAACTAGCTACAACAATTTTGGAAAAGAAGGACAAAGTTGGAGGATTCACACTTCCTGATTTCAAAACTTATTACAAGCAATGGTAACCAAGAAAGTGTGCTACTGGCATAAAGATAGACATATAGACCAATGGAATTGTTCTCTATTGAGAATTGAGATTCCAGAAATAAACCCATACATTTATAGTCAATTGAATTTCAACAAGGGTACTATTGTATTGTCAACAAATGATGCTGGGACAACAGGGCAGGCACATGCAAATGAATGAAGTTGGACTCTTCTCTCACAACATATACAAAAATTAACTGAAAGTGATCAAAGACCTAAACATAAGGGCTAAAACTATAAAATTCTTAGAAGAAAACAGGGGAAAAGCTTCATTACATGTGATTTGCATTGATTTCTTAGATACGACACAAAAATGTAACCAACAAAAGAAAGAATAAATAAATTGGATTACATCAAATTTTAAAACTTCTGTGCATCAAATAACACAATCAACAGATTAAAAAACAACCCACTGAATGATAGAAAATATTTACAAATCATATATCTGATAAGAGGTTAAAATCCAGAATATATAAAGAACTCTTGCAACTCAACAACAACAACAAAAAACCAGAAGCAAACAACTCAGTTAAAAAATTGGCAAAGGACTTGAATAGATGTTTTCCAGAGAAGATGTGCAAATGGCCACAAGCATATGAAAAGATGATCAGCATCATTATCCACCATGGAAATGCTAATTAAAACCACAATAAGATACCACTTCACACCCAGTAGGACAGTTAGAATCAGAAAAGTAGAAAATAACAAATGTTGGTGAGGATGTAGAGAAATTAGAACTCTCATACATTGCTGAAGGGTATGTAAAATGGAGCAGCCACTGTGGAGAACGGTAGAATACTTA
Source organism: Tapirus indicus (assembly GCA_031878705.1). Taxonomy (NCBI): domain Eukaryota; kingdom Metazoa; phylum Chordata; class Mammalia; order Perissodactyla; family Tapiridae; genus Tapirus; species Tapirus indicus. The sequence continues at coordinate 59,755,604 of CM062917.1, forward strand.
GGTAGTTCCTCAAAAAGTTAAAGATAGAGTTATCACATGGCAAAGCAATTCCACTGCTAGTTATATAGCTGAGAAAAATGAAAATGTATCTCTACACAGATATTTGTACATGAATGTTTGTATGAGCATTATTCATTATATCCAAAAGGTGGAAACAACCCAAATGTCCAACCATAGAGATATGGATAAACAAAATGTTGTATACTCATATTATTTAGCTATAAAAAGGAATGAAACACTAATACAAGCTACAACATGGACGAACCTTGAAAACATCATGCTAAGTGAAGGAAGCCAGTCATAAAAGACCACATATTATATAATTCCACTTATATGAAATGTCCAGATCAGGCAAATCTATGGCGACACAAAGTGGACTTATGATTGCTTCTGACTGGGGGTAGAGGGGTTGTCAGGAGGGTGAAAACTAAGAGGTATGAGATTTCTTTCTGAGGTAATGAAAATGTTCTAAAATTGACTGTGGTGATGGCTGCACATATCTGTGAATATACCAAAAATCATTCTATTGCACACTTTAAGGGGATGAATTGTATGGTATGTGAATTATAGCTCAATAAAAGCTGTTAAAAAACAAAGAAGAAGCAGGCCTTTGAAGACACAGAAGAAGGTACTTAAAGCACCATCTCGAGATTTTGTTGTATCACCAGAATCTGTATCAGCAGAATAAATGTCTGCTGAATTGCATTAACTTCAAGTTCCATATCAAAGAAATAAGTATCTGGCACACCTATGTTTAAAGAAAAAAGCATCAATTTGAATTCTAAACACATTCTCTCTCTTCAAAGGTCTGTTGCTTAAAAATGTCAAGCCACTGCAGGTTACTTCCTCACTGGAGAAGCTGAACTCAAGTACAGCATTGAATGTAAACTAGGAAGATATTGTGTGACATCAACGTTTTCACATCATCCTCGCAAAGATGCTCTATCTGCCAAATTTGCATCTGTAAAATGGGAACTTAACACCTATCACAAAAAGTTAAATAGAGAATTAAATAAAATTATGTATGAAAGTGCTTAGCAAAGTATCTGTATCAGAGTTAGTCCTCATTAAATGGTAATTATAACTATTATTATTCCCTACAAGAAAACCTTAAAAATATCTTTACTTATGAATCTGCCTATCCAAACAAGAACCAGATATCAAATTGTATTGATTTATAATCATTTCAATTTCTTTCACTTTCTGATTTGAAATGATTTTTTTAAGCAAAATAGTTAACAAAAAGTCATTCATTTAAAATTTGCTAATGATGGAGGGACAAATAAGACATGTAGCACTTTAATAAACAAATTAATTTCTTTTGATTGAAGTGCAAAAAAGAAATCCAATTCTGTAATTATCTAGACAGCTAAGAAGCTGTTCAATATTTGTAACATAGTCATGTTCATCAAATTATTTGGCCATAGCTACATAAAACCCTCTTTTTAAAATTCTACACAAGTGGCAAGTATTAAAGTATTGACTTTATATATGTAGAAAGGATACAAGGGGGAAAAAGCTTTACTTTACTACATATTAAGGGAAGGCTACCAGCCCTGAATATTTTATTTTAAAAGCATATTTCAGAATACTGAAAAAAAAAGAATGACAGTCAAAGAAGTGTTTTTTATTTGGAGTCTGCAGTAGAGGACTACTATTGCTGCCATAGCAATGGGATCACTAGATGGCTTTGCAAAGGAAGCGTCTCTTCTGACCAGCTGCCTAGCTTAAAGGATAGCCACTGCATTGTTACTCTTCCCTCATTTGCATCTTCCCCTAAAGTTGCTTCCAAAATGCTTCTAGAAGACATCATCATCATGGTGGCATGAGAGGATGCTTTTGTCTCTCCCCTTTAATCTACAGCAAGTAAAACATCCATAACACATGAGGATGCCAGAAAGATCCACTCATGAGTACACACAAAGGTGAGAGAATTGGAGCACATAGAGGAGGCCAACGGAGAAACAGCAGAGGCAGAGCCCAGGATCCTGGATCCCCAGCTGTGGCAGCTAAGCCAGCCACCCCCAGCCCCAGAGAACTTGGTGGGCAACAGTGGAGGCACGTGTGTGACTCCAGCCAGCCAGTCACAGTGGCTTCTGTGGCTACAGGAAGCAGAGCAGCTGTGGAGGCAGAGCTCTGTGATCCTGGGCTCCCCTGCTATGGCTAGGCGCCTGGTAGCAGCAGTGGAGATGCACACAGGATTTCTACAACCCAACTGCAGTGGCACCTGTGGCTGCAAGGTAACAGGCAACAGTTGAGATGGTGCCTTGCATACCTGGCTCCCTCCCCATCCTCCTCCTTCCCCCACCCTGGTGGCAGCGCTTCCAACCCACGTGATCCCAGATGTGGCTGAGCCATCCCCGTGCCCCCAGTAGCAAAGTCAGTGACCACAGTGACACCAGCAACAGGAAGACATCAGTGCCCCCCAGGAGCTCAGGCAGTGATGATGAGAGAACCAGTGACACCTCATATAGAGGAAGTGGAGGCATATAGAACATGCAGAGCCTCAAATACAGCCAGAAGCAGTTCAGGTAAGAAAAACAAAAACTAGCACTACAGCACCACCTACTGAAAAACAAGAGAAAGGCTTTCTAATCTCCAAGTAGTTGAAAAGTTTGAATCAAAAGAAATAAAGTTATACCTAAATAAAAAAATGTGTTTACTACAACAAACGCAGAAGAATAACTCAAAAGGCACCACAAAAAGCCATGGTACCCCAGCATTACAAAAAGCAAACAATTCTCCAGAAACCAAACATAAAGTCTTTGAAGATTGTGATCCAACTGATAAAGAATTCAAATACCAGTCATGAAGAAACTCAACAAAAACTACAAGAAAACCCATAAAGGCAGTTCAGTGAGCTCAGGAATAAAATCAATGAACAGCAGGAATACTTTACCAAAAAGACTGAAATTCTAAAAAAGAACCATACAAAAATTCTGAAGCTGAAGAACTTAGTAAATGAGATGAAGAGTGCATAAAAAGCGTTGGAAATAGAGCAGATCATGTGGAGGAGAGAATTAGCAAGTTCAAAGATAGAAAGCTAGAAATGATGCAGGTAGAGGGGGAGAGAGAACTAAGACTTAAAAATGTAAAAATTCTATGAGCATTATCTGACTCCATTAGAAAGGACAACATAAGGGGAGCTGGCCTGGTGGCACAGTGGTTTAGTTTGCACCTGGCAGCCCAGGGTTCGTGGGTTCGGATCCTGGGCACCTGCCAAAGCACTGCTTGTCAGTCATACCGTGGCAGCATCCCATATAAAGTAGAGGAAGATGGGCACGGATGTTAGCCCAGGGCCAGTCTTCCTCAGGAAAAAGAGGGACGTTAGCAACGGATGATAGCTCAGGGCTGGTCTGCCTCACAAAAAACAAAAAACAAAAAAAAAAAAAAAGAAAGGACAACATAAGGGTAATGGGTACCCCAGAAGGAGAAGAGAGAGAAGGGAGCAGAGAGCTTACTTAAAGAAATAATAGCTGAGGGGCTGGCCCGGTGGCATAATGGTTAAGTTCGTGTGCTCTGCTCTGGCAGCCCAGGGTTCACAGGTTTGGATCCCTGGCATGGACCTATGCACCGCTTATCAAACCATGCTGTGGCAGGCTTCCCACATATAAAGTAGAGGAAGATAGGCATGGATATTAGCCCAGGGCCAATATTCCTCAGCAAAAAGAGGAGGATTGGCAGCAGATGTTAGCTCAGGGCTAGTCTTCCTCACACACACACACACACACACACACACGCACACACACGCACACACACACAAAGCAGCCAGGGGGAAAAAAAGAAAATAACCTGCAAAGGAATCCCCACTAGGCTATCAGCAGATGACTCAGTAGAAACCCTACAGGCCAGGAGAGAGTAGAAAGATATACTCAAAATATTGAAAGATAAGAACTGTCAGCCAAGAATACTCTATCCAGAAAAGTTATCTTTCAGATATGAAGGAGAAGTAAAGACTTTCTCAGACAAACAAAACCTGAGGGAGTTCATCATCATTAGATCTGCCTTACAAAAAAATGTTGAAAGGAGCACTCCTACATGAAACAAAAAGGCAAAGGCATATAAAGCTTTGAGGAAGGTGATAAATAGATAGACAGAATCAGAAAATTGAAAATATATGTCAGAATAAGATAGCATACACTTAATTATAACATAAAAGTCAAAGGGAAAGAAAGCATTAAAAACAGCTATAACCACTTCAATTTGGTAATGAACTCAACACAAAAAGGGATAATTTGTGACAACAAAAACATAGAAGGGGAAGAGGAAAAGGATGGAACCTGCATAAGAAAATGAAGATAAGAGGCTATCAGCAGAAAAAGGATTACCTTATCTATGAGACCATTTATACAAACCACATGTTAGCCACAGAACAAAAATTTAGAGCTGAGTCACAAAACATAAAGAAAGAGGAAACTGAAAAAACACATCACAGTAAACCACTAAATTTGAATGGCAGATAGAAACAAGGCAAAAGAAATAGAAATATAGATCAACCAGAAAATAAAAGATAAAATGGCAGTACTAAGTCTTTGTATATCAATAATCACCCTAAATGTAAATAGATTGAATTCACCAATCAAAAGACACAGAATGGCTGAATGGATTAAAAACAAGGCCTAACAATATGTTGCCTCCAGGAGACCCATCTCAGCTTTAAAGACAAACATAGGCTCAAAGTGAAGGGATGGGAGATGATACTCCAAGCAAATGGCAACCAAAAGAAAGCAGGTGTAGCCATACTTATATCAGACAAAATAGATCTCAAGCCAAAGAAGATAACAAGAGACAAAGATGGACATTATATAATGATGAAGGGGAAAATCCATCAAGAAGACATAAAATTTATTAATATATATGCACCTAACATAGGAGCACCAAAGTATATAAAGCAACAATGAACAGATATGAAGGGAGAAATTGACAGAACACAATAACAGTAGGGAACTTTAATATCCCACTTCCATCCATGGATAGAGCATCCAGACAGAATGTCAACAGGAAAATATCAGCCTTAAACGAAACATTAGACCAGCTGATTTAATAGATATGTGTAGAACATTCCATCCAAAAGCAGCAGAATACACATTCTCAAGTGCACATGGAAGATTCTCAAAGATAGACCACGTGTTGGGAAATAAAACAAATCTCAATATATTTAAGGAGATGGAAATTATATCAAGCATCTTTTCCAACCACAATGGTATGAAACTAGAAATCAACTACAAGAAGAAAACTGGACAAGTTACAAATATGTGGAGACTAAACAATATGCTACTGAACAACTATTGGGTCAATGAAAAAAATCAAAGAAGAAATCCAAAAATGCCTGGAGACAAATGAAAATGAAAACATAACCTACCCAAATTTATGGGATGCAGCAAAAGCAGTAGTAAGAGGGAATGGTATAGCCATACAGGCCTACCTCAAAAAACAAGAAAAATCTTAAATAAACCATCTAACATTACACCTAAAGGAGCTAGGAAAAGAAGAACAAAGTAAGCCCAACATAAGTAGAAGTAAGGAAACAAAAAAATCAGAGCAGAAATAAATGAAATAGAGAATAAAAACAACAGAAAAGATCAACGAAACTAGGAGCTGGTTCTTTGAAAAGATAAAATTGATACATCTTTAGACAGACTCACTAAGAAAAAAGAAAGAAGACTCAAATAAAATCAGACACAAAAAAGGAGAAATTACAACAGATATCACTGAAATACAAAGGACTATAAGAGAATACTGTGAAAAGCTATATGCCAAAAAATTGGATAACCTAGAAGAAACGGATAAATTCCTAGAATCATACAACTTTTCAAAACTGAGTCAAGAAGAAATAGAAAATCTGAACAGAACAATCATTAGCAAGGAGATTGAAACAGTAATCAAAAACCTCCCCAAACACAAAAGTCCAGGACCAGATGGCTTCTCTGGTGAATTCTACCAAGCATTCAAAGAAGATTTAATACCTATCCTTCTCAAACTATTCCAAGAAGTTGAAGAAGAAGAGACTCTTCCTAACTCATTTTACGAGGCCAACATTACCCTGATACCAAAATCAGACGAGGATGACACAAAAAGGAAAATTACAGGCCAATATTGCTGATGAACATAGATGCAAAAATCCTCAATAAAATACTAGCAAATTGAATACAATGATACATTAAAAGGATCATACACCATGATCCAGTGGGATTTATTCCAGAGATGCAAGGATGGTTCACCATGCACAAATCAATGCGATAGACCACATTAACAAAATGAAGAATAAAATCAAAGATGATCATCTGAATAGATGCAGAGAAAGTATTTGACAAGATTCAGCATCCATTTATGAGAAAAACTGAATAAAATGGGTATAGAAGGAAAATACCTCAACATAATAAAGGCCATATAAGGCAAACCCACAGCTAACATTATACTCAAGTGTTAAAAACTGAAAGCTATCCCTCTAAAAACAGGAATAAGACAAAGATGCCCACTTTTGCTACTCTTATTCAACATAGTATTGGAAGCCCTTGCCAGAGCAATTATGCAAGAATAAGAAGTAAAAGTTATCCAAATTGGAAAAGAAGAAGTAAAACTATTTGCAGATGACATAATTTTATATATAGAAAACCCTAAAGAATCCACCAAAAAATTATTAGAAATAATAAACAAATATGGTAAAATTGTAGGGTACAGAATTAACATACAAAAATTAGTTGTGTTTCCATATAATAACAATGAGCTAGCAGAAAGAAAAATCAAGAATACAATCACAACAAAAATAATGAAATACCTAGCAATGAACTTAACCAAGGAGGTGAAAGACTTGTACACTGAAAACTATAAGACATTGTTGAAAGAGATTGAAGAAGACACAAAGAGATGAAAAGAGATTCTGTGCTCATGGATTGGAAGAATTAACATAATTAAAATGTCCATATTCCTAAAGCAATATACAGATTCAATGCAATCCCTGTCAAAGCCCCAATGATATTTTTCATGGAAATAGAACAAAGAATCCTAAAATTTGTATGGAACAACAAAAGATCCCAAGTAGCCAAAGCAATCCTGAGAAAAAAGAACAACGCTGGAGGAATCACACTCCTTGATTTCAAAGTATCCTACAAAGCTGTAGTAATCAAAACAGCATGGTGCTGGAAGAAAAACAGACATACAGATCAATGGAACAGAATTGAGAGCCCAGAAATAAACCCACACATTTATAGATAGCTAATATTTGACAAAGGAGCCAAGAACATACAATGGAGAAAGGAAAGTCTCTTCAACAAATAATGTTGGGAAAACTGGACATCCACATGAAGAAGAATGAAAGTAGACCATTGTCTTATACCATACACAAAAATTCACTCAAAATGTATTAAAGACTTGAATGTAAGACCGAAACCATAAAACCTCTAGAAGAAAACATGGGCAGTACACTCTTTAACATTGATCTTAGCAGTATCTTTTAGCATATGTCTCCTCAGGCAAGGGAAACAAAAGAAAAAATAAACAAATGAGACTACATCAAACTAAAAAGCTTCTGCATGGCAAAAGAAACCATCAACAAAACAAAAAAACAACCTACCAATTGGGAGAAGATATCTGCAAATCATATATCTGATAAGGGGTTAATATCCAAAATATATATAGAACTCACACAACTCAACAACAACGACTTGATTAAAAAATAGGCAGAGGATCTGAACAGACATTTTTCCAAAGAAGATATACAGACGGCCAATGGGCACATGAAAAGATGTTCAAGATCACTAATTATTAGGGAAATGCAAATCAAAACTACAATGAGATAGCACCTCACACTTGTCAGAATGGCAATTATTAAAATGACAAGAAATAACAAGTGTTGGAGGGGATGTGGAGAAAAAGGAACACTTGTACACTACTGGTGAGAATGTAAATTGAATGCAGCCACTAAGAAAAACAGTATGAAGATTCCTCAAAAAATTAAAAATAGAACTACCATATGATCCAGCTATTCCACTTCTGGGTATTTATCTGAAAAAACATGAAAACACTAACTGGAGGAGATATTTGCACCCCTATGTTTATTGCATCATTATTCACAACAGCCAAGACTTGGAAACAACCTAAGTGCCCATCGACAGATGAATGGATAAAGAAGATGTGGTATATATACACAATGGAATAGTATTCAGCCATAAAAAAGATGAAATCTTGCCATTTGTGACAACATGGGTGGACTTTGAGGGTAATTACGCCCAGCAAAATAAGTCAGACAGAGAAAGACAAATGCCATATGATTTTACTCATATGTGGAAGATAAACAAACACGTAGATACAGAGAACAGATTGGTGGTTACCGAGGGAAGATGGTTGGGGGGAGGGTGAAAGGGGTAAAGGAGCATATGTGTATGGTGACAGATGGAAACTAGACTTTTGTTGGTGAATGCAATGTAGCCTATGCAGAAGGCAAAATACAATGACGTATACCTGAAATTTATACAATGTTATAAATCAATGTTACCTCATTAAAAAAAATGTTTCTAGAACATTGATTTCAATTTCATGAAACTGCAGTTATGACCCCCTCTCTGTTCTTCTCTATCCCACAATGAACTCCCTTACTCACAAAATTCAGAGCCAGGCTCAGTTCTCCCCCCCTCACCCTGCCCTCATAGAAGATAGTGATTTATCACATGAGGAACCAAAGTCTGCCAACGGACTTGGACTCAGTCCTTTCATATCTTAATATAGAATCCTGGGCAGAGGCCCATTCAGGTTTTTAGTTTTGAGGCACTGCTCCCCATTATTGAAACGAAGGCTAGAACTTGGAGAATGAAAGTAGCATAGAAGAGTGGTTCGGGGCTTAGACTCTACAGTTGCATACACCTGATGCCAAAGGTCAAGTTCCCCCTGCCCCACCTCCCCTCGCCCCCCAACCATGGGAACTCTGAGGCAGAAATTTTTATGCAGGAGTTATTGGGGAACACCACCTGTGAAAGGAAAGGGGAAGCAGGATGGGGCAGAAGCAGGAGTTCAATTGCAGTTCATTTGCAGTAGAGGCCTGGCCCGGCCCTGCAGGGAGAAATGGAGCTGTTATGGCCCTTCAGGGTCAGCCTCCCTTTGCCTCTTTGCCAGAAAGTTGAATTGGCAAAAGCAATCCATCACAGAGACTTGAGCCCAAGAAAGTCATTATATTGTAGGGCATCGGAGGTCCCACAGGTTTCCTGGCGCCTGTAAGACAAACCTCTCCCTGGTGGACGCAGACCTTACTGGCTTCCGTGAGTGTGCAGTGGCACTGAAAATGATCTGTCTCAAATGAGGGCCACGTGTTCAGTGTCTTCAGCAAGGACACCTGCCCTCCTTCAAGCAGCTCCAGAAATAATTCCAGACCTTTGTGGAACACTTCAGAGCCTGATGCTGAAGTCTTAAAAAATTATTTAAAGGTATTCTTCCAGAGAGTAAACCCTAAGGTCTGGATCTCCCTGTGCCTCCTTTATGATCAGGAGTTCCAGTTAATCATGTATAAAGACGTGGTTTTTGTGTACCATTCACATTGGTCTCTTAAGGTTGCTTTGAGTTTACTGCAGTGTATGTATTGTGGGTGGTTTTTTTTTGCAAAAGTGGGCATAATTTTCTGTAAATACATGTATGTGACAACAAGGGAAGTTGCTTGCATGCTGACTCAAACTGTTCTATATAAAAATGCTGTTAACGGATACAGCAAAGTTATCTTAGCATCTTAGTTTTTCTTATCTGAAACTTTAAGCCAAGTCCTTTATGAAGACCACAGCAGTGAAAAACAGTGTACTTTTTAAAAAGCCGCTGTGTATAAAATGAGAAATTTAATTTTATTTCACATGTGCAGACACAAAGTATGGAGGAATACAACAATCAAAACTAATTTTCGTAGATGCTCATTACACTTTACACTGTTTCAGTGCTAGTGTGTATTATACAAAAGAAAATGGTCTCATAAATTAATTGATTTAAAAGTAGGTGCCAGTGTTTTACATTTTTTATTTAAAAAGTAAATTTTATGAGGTGAATCTTTTTTTGAAGAAGAAGAAGGTTGGCCCTAAGCTAACATCTGTTGCCAATCTTCCTCTGTTTGCTTGAGGAAGATGGTCCTTGAGCTAACATCTGTGCCAATTCTCCTCTGCTTTGTATATGGGATGCTGCCACAGCATGGCTTGATGAGAGGTGTGTAGGTCCACTCCCAGGATCCAAACCTGTGAACCCCAGGCTGCCAAAGCAGAGCGTGTGAACTTAACCACCACACCACCAGCATGGCACCTATGTGGTGAATCAAAAAAAAGTTGCTGGACAGCTTCTAATGAAGTAGGTTGGTTTGGGCCCCACTCAAAGGATGCTAATCTGCAGGTTAGTTTTTCATTGCTGCTGAACAAATTACCACAAACTTACTGACTTGAAACAACACCTGTTTATTAGCTCACTGTTCTATAAATCAGAAGGTTGGGCGAGCTTGGCTAGATTCTCTGCTTAGGATCTCATGTGGCTGAAATCAAGGTGACAGCCAGTCTAGGCTCTTATCTGGATTTTGTTCAGTTGCAGGACTGAAGTCCCCATTTCCTTGCAGCTGTTGGCCGAAGGAGGGGGTCACTCTTAGTCCTGAAAGCCAATCTCTAATCCTTGTACATTGTCCTCTCCATGTTCAAGGCCAGCAAATGGGTTGAATCCTTCTCCTGCTCCCACTCTTTCTGATTTCCTCTTCTGCTAACAGCTGATGAAAACTCGATGCTTTAAAGGGCTCATGTTAGCTTAGGTCCACCTGGATAATCTCCCTGTGCTAAGTTCAGCTGATTATTAACGTTAATTACGTCTGCAAAATCTCTTTTGCCACATAGCATAACGTAATCGTGGGAGTAAAACTGGGGGTGTGGGGGGAGGGTCATGGAGCCATCTTAGAACTCTGCCTACCACAGCTCATGTAAAGCACCAGACAGAATGCCCAAATGAGATATACTGTCTCCAACACACTGGCCTCCTTTGTGATGCTTGGAGGTCAAATAGACAGCAATTTTTCCTTGATCACTGGAGGGACCGATCATGTGAATCTACCCACATAGTCCCAGGAAACTTTTCTTGGTGAACAGACCCCTGAATCTTGTGGAGGTGTATCAGACCTTCCTGCAGACAGAGGTGTGATAACACAGAAGTCATGGTCATTGAGACTGAGACTTCTGACTTATCCAACAGGACATCATCTATTTAGTGAACGCTTTGGGCATCGAAGGGTAGAGGCACTTGTATTAAATCTTGACTGGCTCATTGGTCCCAAATGGCAGGGAAATTTACCTCACCAGCACTTCTTCACCAATGGCTCATCCAGAGAAGGAGGATCCCCTCTGGCACTTATAGGATGGGGAATTACAAGCATATAACGCACCAATTCCTCCTATACACTTAACAGTACACTGACTTGGCCCAAAGTCTCCACCCACAAGTTCACGTTAACTCCCTTTTCCCCATGAGATTCCTGCCCAAACTCTATCAGTGAATCCAAGTGCCCTTCCCCCCAAAGGACTGGGTATGACGGTCACTGGGTGCCTGTATTCAACAGAGTCATAAAAGTTTGAGGCACTGCCCACTCCACCACCAAAGTTCCCCAGCATACTTAGATGGGTGTGTATGATCTCTGTTCTTCTTGGGGACAGGGAGACCTGAGCCATGCCTCTGGTCATTTTTGTCCTTAAAGCAGCTGAGGGTCAGGGAGAGGGAGATGGGGGGATCAGAGGGCACAAAAGGAGAGAGCTGCTCTGTGCCAGGAAGCAAGACATTTATTTTCAGTTCAAGTGGCTGCCTGCTCATGCTCAACCAAGCAACTTTGGATTTTGGCCCACCCAAAACTCTATGTCCTTATTGCTGACACCACTTATTTTAGCACTGGGGATCCTTTAACTCAGCAGCCAAGCCACATTGCCTTTTGGCTGGGATTGCAGGGCATGATAACATCCCTTTCTCCTCCTGCATGTAGGAGAGTAAGCAGTAACCAAAGCCCCATTTGGAAGTCTTGTTTCAGTCTTGCCACTCAGCCTCTAAACATTCATTAAGAGTCAAGATGGTGAGAGAACATTACTCCCCACCTACCACGATGTGGGCAAAAGCATTCACTCCTAAATCCTGGGAAGTCTTCACATATCACCTAACCCCACCCATGGCACCTTTCTCATTCCACTTCCAGAAAGCCATGACTTTAGCAGAATCCTGCCTTCAACACCAAAACTGTCAAGAACTGGGAAGGGTCTGAGATTTTACTGTAATTTCAAGCTAACAAGTTAGCCAGTTACTGTTTCATGGATGCTGGCAGGAGACCCAGGACTCCTGAGTCGGAGACAAAGGACTTTATCACTCATGGCACAGCAGGCAGCAGGAGCTTCAGGTCTGTGTCAGTTCCCACCAAGTCCCACAGGGGCAACATGGAGGGACCCAAGTTTATGCTACACACAATAACAAACACACAGTGGGTTTGTATCACAGCTGAAGAACCCTGAGCTGCAGGCAAACTTAATTGACCTTTGCCCCAGAGGAGACATTATCTTCCTTTACTGGACAGCAGACAAACCTACCCTCTGTTCTGCCTTCCAAGACCCTTGAAAAGATAGTCCAGAACAAGAGCTGTCAGTGCTCATGCTCACAAGACATTCAGAAACGTGAGAGATTCGTGAAGATTTGTTTCCCTAAAACGACGTACAGTCTTCCTCCTGGTGGGAAAATAGCAAGTTTCTGGAAGAGCACGTGTGATGGGATATACTGTTGCAGACATTTCTGAAAAAATACTGTTTGCTACAGAGAACTTGGGGAATTAATCTTTCAATGCCTTCCTTTCCCTATTCTTAAAAGTAGAGATTTGATAATATCTACCATTTAGGGTTGTTGGGAAGATTCTTTAATAAATGTAAAGAATTTTGAATAATGTATTCCACATAGTAAGGGTGAAGTAAATACTGCAGTTCTTATGATTAATTACATATAGCTAATGTGTTCATCTTAGTATCGCTACAGGATAGATTCTATGAAATGAAATTACTGGGTCACGGGATATATGTTTGTTCAATTTTGGATTAGGTAGTAGTAAGTTGCCTTCCTGAAATGTTATTCTATTTACATTCCCAACAACAGCATACAAGAATGCAGGTCTGGTCTTTTTTTTTTCATTTTTAAAAAATCTTGGATAAAGTTAATCTATTTTTTTTAAGTTTATACAGTACAGCACATAAGAATCAAACACGTGGATTCGTGTTCCAGATACACAGATTATGAGTGACCTTGGTCGATGTGCTTTACTTCCCCAAACTTCAATTTCTTCATCCACAAAATGGAGACAAGTCTGCCCATATCTACCCTCTGAGATCAAATGCATGTGAAGGCAGGTTGTGAACAGTAAAGTTGTAATTTATATAGTAGGTCTATGTTTTTATATAGCCTGGGTTACCATATGAATATGTAGACCTACTAACTAAATATTAGTAGGTACCTAAGTGCTTACATGTCAACCTCAGGTAGCTATTATGAATTTTACAGCTTTGGTCTCTATTGGCTCTAAAACCATCCAGGACACTCATCATGAGAAAAACTATATTAGAATGAGGGTAAGGAGATTTTCAAAGTGATCTAAGCATAAAAACAATGGAATAAGAACTGAGAAAAGAACTCAATACATTTGACTAAATAACATTTTTCAATTTCTCTTTAAAAAAATACTTAGAGATATTAAAAGTCAAATGACAGGGTGGGAGGAGTTTACCGTGGAACAAGGATTCCAGCAAGCACTGTGGAAAGTGTTGGGAAGTTGGTCTACAACAGAAGGAACTTGGGGGAAAAGCACAGCAATAATGGGGTGGGAGGGGATGGGAGTAAAGGAGGGAGTGGAAAACTAGGAAAATTGGCATTCTGAGTGACAGTGGCAGAATATGATGAAACTCGGTAGGCTTCATTTCCTCAAGGTTGGCAATGAAACTAGTAGAGTGATGTCCCATGGCCATGAAAACCAGAGCCCCAATGAATGTTTTATATCTAAACAACCTTGGACATCTACAGCCTCCACTGGCTTTCACTCAGAAAGAAGAATATGGAGCACAGTTATTACCTTAGACCTGAAAAATTGGCTCCCTGGCTGAAAGGGAGTAGGGAATTCATTCACCATGAAGGCCCTCACCTTTTGGTGGAAATAATGACTGCACACAGGAAAATGGGGAGTTGAGTCTTCTGAAGAATACTAAATGCCCCACGATATCTTAATGAAGAAAGAGATGTACCCGAAGTCACTCACAGTCTTAGGATAGGAGATCTTCTAGTACTGGGATTCCCAATCTTTCTGACATAAGTTTTTGCTGCTCACACCATTTTTAGATATATTCCTATTTGCCCATTCCCCTTTTTTCTCTACCGTGTTAATGTCTCAACAAAGGCACCCCTGGCTCTTTCTAAACATATCTTTCAGAAATAACCCTAGTCTTTCTCTCTGAGTCTAGCGATTTCTATGCTTTTTTCATTTTAAGCCTCTAACTCACTCCCTTATACTCGCCAAAAAGAAGGAAAATGATCTTCAACAAAGGTGCCAAGAATATACAGTACAGAAAGGATATTCTCTTCAACACCTGGTGTTAGGAAAACTGAATATCCACATGCAGAAGAATGATATTGGACACTTATCTTACACCATACACAAAAGTCAACCCAAAATGGATTACAGGCTTAAATGTAAGGCCTGAAACTATAAAACTCCTAGAAGAAAACATAGGAGGAAACTTCATGACTCTGGTCTTGGCAATGATTTCATGGACATGGCACCAAAAGCAAAACCAGACAAGTGGAACCACATCAAACTAAAGAGCTTCTGCACAGCAGACAATCAACAGAGTAAAAAAATCTACCTACAGAATGGGAGAAAATATTTGCAAACCATATATTTGATAGGGAGTAATCCTCAAAATATGTAAGAAACTCTTGCAACTCAATAGCAAAAAAATAACCCAATTGAAAAATAGGCTAAGGACTTGGATAGAAATTTCTCCAAAGAAGACATAAAAATGGCCAACAGGTATATGAAAAGATCATGATTTTGAAACACAAATCAAAACCACAATGAGATATCACCTTGCACCTGTCAGGATGGCTATTATCAAAAGAAAAAAAGAGACAAGTTTTTGTGAGAATGTGGAGAAATTGAAACTCTTTTATGCCATTGGCAAAATGGTACAACAGCTATGGAAAACAATAAGGAGTTTCCTCAAAAAATTAAAAATAGAAATACCATGTGATCCAGAAATCTCACTTCTGGGTTTTTATCCAAAAGAATTGAAATCAGGATCTCGAAGAGATATTAGCACTCCCATGTTCACTGAAACACTGCTTATAATAGTCAAGATGTGGAAACAACCAAAATGGCTGTCCACAGATGAATGGATAAAGAAAATGTAGTGTATATATCCAATGGAATATTATTCACCCTTAAAAAAGAAGGAAATTCTACAATATGTGACAATATGAATAAACCTTGAGGACATTGCACTAAGTGAAATAAGCCAGCCACAGAAGGACAAATATCACATGATTCCACTTAAATGAAGTACCTAAAATAGCCAACTTCACAGAGTCAACTTGTGAAATGGTGGTTGCCAGGGGCTGGGGGAAAGGAGAAGTGGGGAGTTGCTAATCAATGGGCATAAAGTTTCACTTAAGCAAGATGAGTAAGTTCTAGAGATCTGCTATATAACATTATACCTATAGTTAACAATACTATAATTGCACACTTAAAAATTTGTTAAGAGAGTAGATCTCATCTTAAGTGTTCTTACTACAATAAAATAAAAAAACTTTTAAAGAACAACAACAAAAAATTAAAATAAAGAGGAAGAGGAAAAAAACCTCTCTTCCAAGGCCCTTATCCTCTTCTTTTTTATCAGGGAAAACAGAGATGTGGAGTACCATAGTGGATATGAACCTAGACTCTAGAAACATGCTTCCTGGGTCTGAATCCTAGGTTTTCCATCTTGTTGGCTGTATGACTGGACCAGTTACTTAACAGCTCTGTGACTCCATTTCCCCAGCTGTAAAATGGGGATGATAGTATCTTTTCATCAGGGTGCTGTGAGACTTAGAGGAGTCAATCCATATAAAGACACTTGGGCTCTGGCAACCAATAAATGTTAGTTACTACAAAATGGACTGCTGAATGAATGATTTAAACAATAACTCATATGGAATATGTAAACCAATTAAATAGTTGTTCCTAGACTATTTGTACAAGTATTGTTCTGTTATTTATTTTCTTCAACTGGCCAAACCACAATAATAGTGGATATATGTGTAAGTTTCTTAATAGGAAGGAAGAGGGCTTAGGTTGTTTGAGTGACTGCTGTTTGCTAGGCACAGTGTAGATAGTTTCACATACATTGATTTTTTTGCCTTATTCTCACAACAAGCCTGCAAAATGGCTTTTTTTTTTTTTTCTTGGTGAGGAACATTGGCCCTGAGCTAACATCTGTGCCAGTCTTTCTCTATTTTGTATGTGGGACACTGCCACAGCATGGCTTGATGAGTGGTGTGCAGGTCCCCACCCGGGATCCAAACCCATGAACCCCAGGCTGCTGAAGCTTAACCACTACACCACTGGGCTGGCCCCAAAATGGGTTATTTGTCACCATTTTTCCTTAGGATGAAACTTGCCCAAAGGTGAGTTACTTGTTCCAAATCACAGTGCCTAGCAAGGTCTGGCTGTGAATTCAGGTCTGACTACAACATACAAAGTATCAACACAGATGTCCACAAGTTTGCTTTGTATGTAGCCTCCTGATTTCATGAATGAACAAGATGAATTGAAATAATTAGTTTTGAAGGAGTTCAGTGTCAGTAAGAGTCAAATTATTTACTGGCTATGCCAGACAGTATGGTTTCTATTTAAACAGGACATTGGTCTAGGTGTAATAATCTAGATGACCGAATCTTTGCCTTAATCATTAAGCGGCCTATCTTGCAAGAAAGCAACATTAAAAAGAAAAAGATTTGCTGGGATTTGAAGGATAAATTAATGAGATGCCTAAGAAAAGATGGGATGGGGTGATTGGGGAAGTAACTTTGGGAAATGTAATGACCAAGAAATGGACTATCACCGTTGCTGAATTTTATTTTATTCAATATTCTCTTGGCACGTATAGACACAAACTACCATTCAGTCAAACCTACCTACTCTCTGTCATTTGGGAAGTATTACAAAGGTTTTCTTGGAGGCACTGTTTAAATGTTCAGACATAGAAACAACCATCCAGTATTAGAAAAGTAAATCAAGTAAATAAAATGTCTTGTATTCATTTGCTGCAGAAGTATCTGTATCGAATTGTCACCAACTAGGTGCCTTGAGAAACTCAAAGGTGCATTCAGAAGCAATTAACTGTCTTCCAAGTTGTTTCTTTTCCTTTTGTATGTTTAGGAGATGTAACCACCACTATCCTGAAACTGACCAAGTGAGAAACTCAAGGGAGATGTAACCACCAAACATCCTGAAACTGACCAAGCCTCTCCACAAGAGCTGCACCCATGATCTTTGCCTTATTTTTTAAAGCAAAGATCTCTCCAGGAGGAATTTAGTCCTTATTATGTGGAAGCGCGTTCTCCAATTGAGCCTGTTCAGGCAAATACCTGCCTCTCCCTTTTGAATATTCATTTCCCAACTGAAATAAAGGTTCCTGCTTTCTTTTGGGGATGCCATGACTTTGGAAATGATTCCTCATGGCCTCCTATTTGCTGCAAATATACTTTACTTTGTGAGACAACTTCCACTGGTGTGGAGTCTTATTTAACTCACCGGGAGGGAGGCGAGCCTACTTGGTTCGGTAACAAAATTGCTAATGTTGTACTAAAGAGGCTTAGGATATATATTATTTATTTGCTTATGTAACTTTTACTCACTATTTTCATTTTGTGGTGAGTAAAGGAAAAAGGGAATAAGAACAAGGTGACCTTTCCATTTTGCCCTAAAACAGAAAACAGGAAGAGTGAGCACTGCCATCTCTTGGTTACACAATGTAATAATTTAAATCATTACCCTGAGCCAGAAGAATGCTGTTAGTTGTTGCCAAATGAACAGAAACACTTGCCGGGCGTGAGTCAATTCTTTAGACTATTTCCTCATATCTTTCTTCTGGAAGATAATCACAAAGATTCCAAAATTAATTTTTCTTTTAATAGTAGACAGAGAGAGAAAGTGCTGGTGGGTTGTTTAGACTCTCTTAAAGACTGCTGACAGTTCTAATTATATTTAATAATTTAATAAATTGCTTTAATAATAAAGCATTCAGAGTGGACAAGGACAGAGGCGAAGTGAAGAACTTTTTTGTTTAATCATTAAAGCCAATTTCCCAATTAGCCCAGGGGCCGGGAACTTGAGCAAAAGGCTGGACTTGTCTAGACGAGGAAATGCAGAGGCTGCCCAATAACCACCATGGGGCTCCATCTCCAAAAAGCCAGAGGAAAAGGATAGGGAGTCTGGGCAGAGAATAGGCATCTTCCAGGAACGTTCCATCTCTCAAGGAAACATTATGCGACTATCGAAGGAAGCGCTGAGAAGTTTGCTGGAGGGGACTGTCTGGGGACGGCCTCTCAGCTGTGTTGACCGCAGGGAAGCCGTGGATACTGTTGCGACGTGACACGTCTCACTAACAGCGGTCCTGAAGAAAAGACTTGGATCAGGTAGGTAGAGCGTATTTATTTTCAAGAGGAAACTTGTGAATTTGAAGAAGGGAGAAGTCTGGAAAGGAAATATAATCCCTTCAGATCATGTGTGGACCCAGAGAGGAAGACATCAACATAAGCTTTTTAAATGGCTCATCAGGGTGGCAAAATGAGGATTTTAGGATACTTGAAATAAAAAAGGAACTATGGAAGGATCACAGCAGCTGAGTGAAAGGAGGTGACTTGAACTTGACATTTATTTGGACATCCTCGAGTCCATCCTGACACTCTCCTTTTGCTGTAGAGACACATATCATTTTTCCACATATACTGACATGTTTTTGGAGATAAAAGAGTGGAATTTACCTCTTCTTGTTATTAAACCAAACATTTCCATAGGGTACCAGAGAGCAGATGGGGTGGGGGCCTGGTTTCTGGCCACATGTCTCTGCTGAGTGGCTGGGGGCCCTGCAGTCATGAGCCTCCCTGAGCCTTGCTGGTCAGTGTGTTGATTCTATTCTTGCTTCTCCGGCTGGGGTTTGAGGACCCCTCCCCATCTATGGATCATTTTCAAAGGTCCCCAGGTTTTCTGGCTTGAGAAATATCAGACTAGATCATTTCTAATGGCCTTGCTAGCTCTAAAATCCTAAGAGAAAAGAATTTTCTTTTCTTCACCAAATCCCTCAGAAACTAGAGAAGGAAGAAAAGTCAGCACACTTCTTTTTTTCCTCTGTATTCCTTCTCCCTCTCTGACATGAGTCATTCTGTTGTTCTGAATTTCTAGAACAGTGCTTTCCAACAGAGATCCATTTAATTTAAAATTTTCTAGTGGCCACATTTTTTAAAGTAAAAAGAATATAATTTTAATTATTTTATTTAACCCAATGTATCCAGAATATTATTTTGACATGTCATTGTTGTAAAACTTAATGAGATGGTTTATAGCCTTTTCTTTTGTACACAGTCTTCGAATATCTGGCATGTATTTTATTTTATAATTAGAACACATCTCAGTTCAAACTAGCCACACTGGGAGTGCCCCACAGTCACGCGTATTTGGTGTTGGAAGTCCTACGTCCAGAGCAGACAGCGCACAAATAGAACCCTAGTGATGAGAGCCGATGCTCTGCTGTTGGGTTCTCTGAAAAATAGCCCAGTTGGGTTAGCCAGTCCTGGAGCCTAGAGAAGGTCTGGAACCCACAGAAAAGACTCAGAACTTGAAGGAACATCTCTATACTCAAAACTCCCCAGCACACATGCTTCCTTCCTCCAGTTGCCAGTCTGTCCCTTCCCAGAACACTTGAAAAGTGGTATTTTTTTTCCTCTCTCATGGTAATGCTGCTTCTCTACAACAAAACCAGAAGTGTTTTTCTCAACAGACCATTCCCCCAGGGAAGAAAGTAATTATCTGCTTATCTTTGGATTCAGGCAGATCGTGATTACCCACAAAATCCCCGCTGTAGAAACAATAAGCATTTGTATTAGTGTTCTTCATTTTTTAAACGATGTGGAAACTTCCATTAATTCACCAGCTCTACTGCAAGAGACCTGATTCAGAGACTGTAATTAATGTATTTTTTGTTGTATGACATGACAGCAAAAGAGGATGGAAATAGAACCTAATTTTGATGTCAGTGATCTAGATTTCAGTTTGATACATTATGTGTGTCCTTTTATATAAACAGCTGGAACAGTGAGTAAAAGGAGTAAATAAGAAATTTTACAAATTGAGATAAGATAGACTATTTTGTATGAGAGAAGATAAAGATTTTTTTTTTCATTCAGCCAACACACTATGTGAAAAAAAAGAACCATATGTGTATAGAAATCAGAGCCTCCTACTTCCTATCAAAGCAGCTTCTGGCATCTCTAAATTTCATCCTTCCATTTGCTCATCTATTTGGGATGGCAGCATAGTTCAGAGGGATAAAAAAAACCACTGGATTCAAGTATGTCCTACTTTCTTAGGGAAAAAAATATGAGCACAAACTACCTAGATCAATGTCAGCTTATTTACATATCATTTGTCACAGTGTGCCATTCCAGTCCACTCCTGCACCCTCTAAGAACAGGCTTGGCCAGAAGGGATGGAGAAGTTAGTGGGGACATTGGATAAACCACTGATGAAATCACTGGTGGGAAAATGAAATCTCACTCTTCCTCACTCACACCTGTTGCTGCGATATCGATTAATCTGTGTGCTCTTTGTGCTGATGGTTTCAGACATGCACCATCACACTTGCATTCCCTTTTCCATCATTGATATCAACTCAAAAAGATGAGCCACAACAGGAAAAAGAGATTACCCTGCACGTAATATAAAGATTAGATTTGCAATGCTGCATGAATTCAGTTCATTACTAAATTAGAACTATACATTTTTGAAAGGTTGACACGTACTGAAATGACGCCCCCTTCCAATGTTTGCTTAGACAATCAGTAACTCTTCCAGGTCTTTGTACTCCCCCCAGCACTTGCTATGTGTGTCTGCTGGCTGCTCCCTCTCGCACATCAGTTCCACAGAGGAGGGAGGTGGATTTGAGAGTAAAGAATGTGAATGGGGAAGGTTCAGCACTCCAGTGGTCTAGCCAGGCTTAAATTTCTTAAAAATAAAAGCAGGGCCCTTTTTGTAAAAATAAAGCTCCTGCATTTTTTGTGGCCTAGCTACCTGTCCATCCCTAGCAGCCATTATCTGCTACCTTTACCCTGAAAATGGTCTTTCCACCCATCTTCATCCTTCATTCAATCCTAAGGGAGCATAGAAAGGACTCATATTTACCACTATATGGTGAGTAAAGGAGTAAAAACAAATTGAAAATTAGCTTAAGCCCTTCGGCTCCAGGTAAAAAGTGTTCTTCATTTTGCCTCATCAAGTGTTTCATTCAGAAGCAAAGTTCCTAGGATGAAATACAGGCGTACTGCAGTTTCAGTTTCAGACCACCGAATAGAGCAAATATGGCAATAAAGTGAGTCACACAAATTTTTTGTTTTCCCAGTGTATGTAAAAGTTATGTTTACACTACACTATAATCTATTAAATTTGCAATAGCATTATGTCTAAAAAAACCTGCACATACCTTAATTTAAAAATATTTTATTGCTAAAAAATGCTAACCATCATCTGAGCCTTCAGTAAGTCATAATCTTTGTGCAGATGGAGGGTCTTGCTTCAATGTTGATGTCTGCTGACTGATCGGGGTAGTAGTTGCTGAAGGGTGGGCTGGCTGTGGCACTTCCTTAAAATGAGATGACAATGAAGTTTGCCACATTGATTAACCCTTTCTTTCACAATTTCTCTGTAGCACGTGATGCTGTTTGATAGCATTTTACCCACAGTAGAACTTCTTTCAAAATTGAAGTCAATTCTCTCAAACCCTGACACTGCTTTATCAACTAAGTTTATGTCATATTCTAAATTCTTTGTTGTCATCTCAACAATCTTCACAACATCCTCACCAGTAGATTCCATCTCAAAAAACCACTTTCTTTGCTCTTCCAGAAGAAGCAACTCCATCTGTTAAAGTGTTATCATGGGATTGCAGCAATTGAGTCACATCTTCAGGCTCCACTTCTAATGCCAGTTCTCTTGCTCTTTCCACCACATCTGCAGTTCCTTCCTCCACTGAAGTCTTGAACCCCTCAACGTCATCCATGAGGGTGGGAATCAACTTCTTCCAGACTCCTGTTAATGTTGATATTTCAACCTCTTCCCATGAACCACGAATGTTCTTAGTGGCATCTGATTGGTGAATTCTTTCCAGAGGTTTTCCATTTACTTTGCCTGGATCCATCAGAGGAATCACTATCTATGGCAGCTATGGTCTTATGAACTGTATTTCTTAAATAATAAGACTTGAAAGTCAAAATTACTCCTTGATTCATGGGCTGCAGAATGGATATTGTGTTGGCAGACATGAAAACAACATTAATTTCATCGTACATCTCCATCAGAGCTCTGAGGTGACCAAGTCCATTGTCCATGAGCAGTAATATTTTGAAAGGAATCTTTTTTTCTAAGCAGTAGGTCTCAACAGTGGGCTTAAAATATTCAGTAAACCATGTTGTGAACAGATGTGCTGTCATCTGGGCTCTGTTCCATTTATAGAGCACAGGAAGAGTCGATTTAGCATAAATCTTAAGGGTCCTAGGATTTTCAGAATGGTAAATTGTTTCTACTTAAAGTCACCAGCTGCATTAGCCCCTCACAAGAGAGTCAGCCTGTCCTTTGAAGCTTTGGAGCCAGGCACTGACTTCTCCTCTCTAGCTATGAAAGTCCTGGATGGCATCTTCTTCCAATATAAGGCTGTTTTGTCTACAATGAAAATCTGTTCTTTAGTGTAGCCATCTTCGTTAATTAACTTAGCTAGATCTTCTGGATAACTTGCTGCAGCCTCTACATCAGCGCTTGCTGCTTCCCCTTGCACTTTTATGTTATGGAGATGGCTTCTTTCCTTAAATCTCATGAACCACCTCTGCTAGCTTCAAACTTTTCTTCTGCAGCTTCCTCACCTCTCTCAGCCTTCACAGAATTGAAGAGAGTTAGGGCCTTGCTCTGGACTAGGCTTTGACTTAAGGGAATCCTGTGGCTGGTTTGATCTTCTACCCAGATACTAAAAGTTTCCCCAATGGCAATCAGACTGTTTCATTTTATTATCATTCGTGTGTTCACTGGAGCAGCACTTTCAATTTCCTCCAAGAACTTTTCCTTTGCATTCACAACTTGGCTAACTGTTTGGTGTAAAAGGTCTAGCTTTCAGTCTATCTTGGCTTTTGACACGCCTTCCTCACTAAGCTTAATAACTTCCAGCTTTTGATTTAAAGTGAGAGACGTGCAACTCTTCCTTTCCCTTGAACACTTAGAGGCCATTGTAGGGTTTTAATTGGTCTAATTACAATATTATTGTGTCTCAGGGAATAGGGAGGCCAGAGGAGAGGGAGAGAGATGAGGGAATGGCTGGTCAGTGGAGCAGTCAGCACACAAACATTTATTCATTAAGTTCACCGTCTCATACAGGCACGGTTTGTGGTGCCCCAAAACAATTACAGTAGTAACATGAAAGATCACTGATCACATATCACCATAACAGATGTAATAATCATGAAAAAGTTAGAAATATTGTGAGAATTATCAAAATGTGACACACAAAGTGAGCAAATGCTGTTGGATAAACGGCACTGATAGATTTGCTGACACAGGGCTGCCATAAACCTTCACAATAAAGCGGAGCACAATAAAATGAGGTATGCCTGTATGGAAAACAATGAGCCCCACATGCTCCTGCTGCTCCATGTAGGTGAGTGACTCCCTTTACCCAGCCACATCAGGAGACCAGAGTTTTTCTCACTGAGAAGTTGAACCAGAGGGAAAGAGGGTGATTAGATGAAAGAGTATATACTGATTAATGAGAACCCAAGCTCCTTTCCCTCATGTGGCTCCCAGGTGTTCACAGACAGACTCACACCTCCCAGGGTCCCTCCTAGGGGGACCTGATCATGCCAAGAGAAAAGACCTAAGAATGTTGGCAATCACAGGCCCTGAAATGCAGTGGCCAACCCAACTCACTGTGCAGTGAAACCCAGTAGTGAATAGATAATCCCCCCATACACAGAGCTTCTAGTGAACTTTTTTAGTGCCTCATCCTTAAAGAAGGCAGCCAAGAATCACTAGACATTTGAGGACACCCCCCTCAACATGGAAGACAGAAACTACAACAAATAAAATCAGGAACTTAGGGGAAACAGTGACAACATAGAGAACAGAATAAAAGCTTAAAAAATGACAATTTAAGTGACATCAGAAGCATGGCAGAGTGAGTTGCTCCCTTTGTCTCCCCTCTAAGTTACAACCAGCAGGATATTCACTGACCAACAAAGGACTCTGCACAGCACACCAGAATGCCTGAGAGATTCCTACAACTATACATCTGAAGGTGGGTGGACTGGACCTTGTGGAGATGGTAAGAATCAGGGGAGCAGTAGCAGCTGCTCCCAAGACCAGAGTCTCCAGGAACTGTGTCCATGCCTGTGACCAGAGGCTCCAGAATCTAAGGCAGTGCCCGCAAACAGAGGCCCCAGGAACCAAGGCAGCCTACACTCCTGGAGGCTTTAGGAACCGCTAGGCTGCCAATAACCAGAGGATCCAGGAACTGCGGCGGTATCTGTGACCCAGCCCCTACCCCCACGTGGTGGCGCCTCCAACCCCAGCCCACCCAGCAGCGGGGGCCGATCCAAGACCCTGGTACCTCTGGCAGCAGTGGTGGTGCCAGTGACCTGAGGTTTCAGGAATCACATTGGCGCCCGAGTCCAGAGGCTCCAGAAACTGCAGTGGCACTCGTGACTCAGCCCCTCCCACTCTGCCAGCAGTGGTGGTGGCACCATGACCTGAAGCTTCAGGAACTTCCATGGTGCCTGAGACCAGAGGCTCCAGGAACTGAAACCCAGCACTTTCTCCCTCCTCGGGTGGTGGCACCTCTGACACTGGCTCTGCCAACATGGGGCCTGCATCCAGGATTCCTGTGCCCCCAGCAGTGGTGGCAGTGTCTGTGACCTGAGGTTCCAAGAGCCACATTGGCACCCAAGACCAGACACTTCAGGATGTGCAGCGGTGCCTACGACCCAGGTACCTCTCTCCCCACAGTGGTGGCAGTCGCACATGTGACCCAGCCCCACCCGGCAGTGACAGTGACATCCAAAAACAGTGCCTCTGGCAGTGGCAGTGCCAGCTCCCCCAGATGACCTAAGAACAGCAGCACCCAAGGCTGTGGAGAGCCTGGTAACAGTAACAGTGGAGCTCATGACCTCAATCCCCCTAGCTGCAGCGGCATCCACAGCTCTGGCCCCGCCATGTGTGGCAGCAATGCCTGCAGATCCAACAAACCCAGATGTGGCAGAGCTGCTCATGACCACAGCCCCCATCCCACCCTCACCATCTCCCCACCTCAGTGGGGAAACTCACAACCAGGTGACCCAGAAGCAGCAGAGGGGCTTGCCAGCCTGGTGACCCAGTGACAATGGCCTCAACTGGAGCAAAACTGTAAGCAGCAAAGCACCAGCAACCTCAGGGGCACAAGCAGCACAACAAGGGCACTGACGGTGCCTCTTGCTGAGGCAGTGGAGGGTGGAGAGCACACGCTCTCAAATACAACCAGAAGTAGCCCAGAATAAAAGTAAACAAAGCCTTATGCAAATAAGAAAGGCATCTGTTACTACAAGTGTACTGGCAGAGGAACAACTCATCAGGCACCATGAAAACTTACAGTAACACAGTATCACAAAAAGAAAATGACAATTCTCCAGAAACCAAATATGAAGTCATGAAAGATGACCTAACTGATAGACAATTCAAAACAACTGTCATGAAGAAACCCAATGAGCTATAAAAAGCTCAGAAAGACAGTTCAGTGGGTAAATTATGGAATAAAATTAATGAACAGAAAAGGTGCTTCACCAAAGAGATTGAAACTCTAAAAAGAACAAAACAGAAATCCTGGAGCTGAAGAACTCAACAAATGAAAAGAAGAATAAAGTAAAAAGCACTGGAAATAGAGCAGACCATATGAAAGAGAGAATTGGTGAGCTGAAAGACAGAAACTAGAAGCAATTCAGGTGGAAAAGGAGAGAAAACTAAGAGTAAAAAAAAAAATGGAGAAATTCTATGAGAAATAGCTACCTCAATTAGGAAAAGCAATGTAAAGATAATTGGTATCCCAGAAGGAGAAGAGAGGGAGAAAGGAGTGGAGACTTTATTTAAAGAAATAATAGCTGAGAACTTCCCAAACTGGGGGAAGGAACTGGATATATAAGTACATGAATCTAATAGATCTCCTAATTATCTCAACACAAAAAGACCTTCTCCAAGGCACATTATATTAAAACTGTCAAAAGTCAATGACAAAGAAAGAATATTAAGAGTGGCCAGAGATAAGAAAATAATAACCTACAAAGGAACACCTATTAGGCTATCAGGGGATTTCACAGTAGAAACTACCGGCCCGGATAGAGTGGAATGATATTTTCAAGATATTGAAGGATAAAAACTGTCAGCCAAGAATATCCAGCAAAATTATTTTTCAGATATGAAGGAGAAATAAAGGCTTTCCCAGACAAACAAAAGCTAAGGGAGTTCATCACCACTAGACCTGCCTTACAAAAAACCTTGAAAAGAGCTCTCCTACCTGAAACAAAAAGGCAAAGCTATACACAACTTTAAGCAAGGTGATAAATAGACAGATAGAATCAGAAAACTGCAACTCTATAATACAATAGGCTAGTAAACACTTAATTATAACATAAAGGATAAAGGGAAAGAAAGCATTACAAATAACTATAACCACTTCAACTGGGTAACAAACTCACAATACAAAAAGGGATAAGTTGTGAAAAACAAAAGCATAGAAGGGGAAGAGGAAAAGGACAGACCTGCATAAGCAAATGGGGATAAGATGCTGTCGGCAGAAAAAGGACCATCTCATCTATGAAATCTTTTATACAAAACTCATAGTAACCATAAAACAAAAATTTGGAGTAGAGTCATGAAACATAAAAAAGGAGGAAAATCAGAAACACATCACAGAAAACCACCAAACTGAAATGGCAGACAGAAACACAAGGACAAAGAAAGAGTAGAAATACACAGCAACAAGAAAACAAAAGATAAAATGGCAGTATTAAGTCATCAAATATCATTAATCACCCTAAGTGTAAATGGATTGAATTCTCCAATCAAAAGACACAGAGTGGTGGGATGGATTAATTGTTGGACGACCTAACAATATGCTGCCTTCAGAAACACATCTCAGTTCTAAAGACAAACATAGACTCCAACTAAAGGGATGGAAGATGTATTCCAAGCAAATGGCAACCAAAAGAAAGCAGGTGTAGCCATACTTATATCTGACAACATAGATTTCAAGCAAAAAATGATAACAAGAGGCAAAGATGTGCATTATATAATGATAAAGGGAACAATCCATCAAGAAGACATGACATTTATTTACATATATTTCTCTAACATAGGAGCACCAAAGTCTACAAAGCAACTATTAACAGATCGAAAGGGAGAAATTGACAGCAACACAATAATAACAGGGGACTTTAATACCCCACTTACATCAATGGATAGATCATCCAGACAGAAAATCAACAAGGAAACATTGGCCTTAAGTGAAACACTAGAACAGATGGACTTAATAATACACATAGAACATTCCATCCAAAAGCAGCAGAATACACATTCTTCTCAAGTGCATATGGAACATTCTCAAAAACCATATTTTGGGAAACAAAACAAGTCTCAATAAATTTAAGAAGATTGATATCATATCAATCACATTGGTAGGAAATTAGAAATCAACTATAAGAAGAAAGCTGGAAAAATTACAAATATTTGGAGACCAAAAAACATGCTACTGAACAACCATTGTCCCAATGAAAAAATCAAAGGAGAAATCAAAAAATGTTTGGAGACAAATGAAAATGAAAACACAACATACCAAAATCTATGGGATGCAGCAAAAGCAGTACCAAGAGGGAAGTTTATAGCAATACATGCCTACTTTAAGAAACAAGAAAAATCTCAAATAAACAATCTAACATTACTCCTAAAGGAATAGAAAAATAAGAACAAAGACCAAAGTCAGTAGAAGGAAGGAAATATTAAAAATCAAAGTAGAAATAAAATAGGGACTAAAACGATAATAGAAAAGATTAATGAAACTAAGAGCTGGCTCTTTAAAAGGATAAACAAAATTGACAAATCTTTAGCTAGACTCAATAAGAAAAAAGACAGAAGACTCGAATAAATAAGATCAGACATGAAACAGGAGAAACTACAACAGATACCGCTAAAATAGAAAAGAGTATAAGAGAATCCTATGAAAAGCTATACGTCAACAAACTGGATAACCTAGAACAAATGGTAAGTTCCTAGAATCACAAAACCTCCCAAAACCGAATCAAGAAGAGAGAGAATGTGAATAGACCAATCACCAGTAAAGAGATTGAAGCAGTAATCAAAAACCTCCCAAAAATCAAAAGTCCAGGACCAGCCAGCTTCTCTGCTGAATTCTACCAAACACTCAACAATGATTTAACTCCTATCTTTCTCAAACTCTTCCAAAAAATTGAAGAGGAGGGAATGCTTCCTAACTCATTTTATGAGGCCAACATTATTGTGATACCAAAACCAGACAAGGATGACACAAAAATGGAAAATTACAGGCCAATATTGCTGATGAACATAAATGTAAAAATCCTCAACAAAATATTTGCAAATCAAATACAACAATACATTAAAAGGATCATACACTATGATCAAGTGATGCATTTATTCCAGAGATGCAGGGATGGATCAACATCCGCAAATCAATCAACACAATAGACCACATTAACAAAATGAAGAATAAAAATCACATGATGCGGGCTGGCCCGGTGACATAGTGGTTAAGTTCACACACTCTGCTTTGGCAGCCTGGGGTTCACAGATTCAGATCCTGGGTGCTGACCTGCACACCGCTTACCAAGCCATGCTGTGGCAGGCTTCCCACATATAAAATAGAGGAAGATGGGCATGGATGTTAGTCCAGGGCCAATCTTCCTCAGCAAAAAGAGGAGGATTGGCAACAGATGTTAGCTCAGGACTAATCTTCCTCACACACACACACACAAATAACATCATGGTCTCAATAGATGCAGAGAAAGCATTTGACAAGATTCAGCATCCATTTGTGATAAAAATCTCAATAAAATGGGTATAAAAGGGAAAATACCTCAACATAATAAAAGCCATAATCAACAAACCCACAGCTAACATCATATGCAGCAGTGAAAACTGAAAGCTATCCCTCTAAGAACAGGAACAAGACAAAGATGCTCACTCTCACCATTCTTATTCATCATAATACTGGAAGTTCTAGCCAGAGCAATTAGGAAGAAAAAGAAATATAACATATCCAAATTGGAAAGCAACAAGTAAAACTGTCACTATTTGTGGATGACATGATTTTATACATAGAAAACTCTAAAGAATCCACCAAAAAACTATTAGAAAAAATAAATGAATACAGTCAACTTGCTGCATACAAAATTATTATACAAAAATTAGTTGCATTTCTATACACTAATAATGACCTAGAAGAAAGAGAAATCAAGAGTACAATTCCATTTACAATTGCAACAAAAAGAATGAAATATCTAGAAATAAATTTAAACAAGGAATGAAAGACCTATACACTGAAAACTATAAGACATGTTGAAAGAAATCAAAGAAGACACAAAGTAATGGAAAGATATTCTGTGCTCATGGATTGGAAGAATTAACATAGTTAAAATACTATTACCTAAAGAAAACTACAGATTCAACACAATTTCTATCAAAGTCCCAATGACATTTTCCAGGAAAATAGAATAAAGAATCCTAAAATTTATATGGACAACAAAAGACCCCAAGTAGCCAAAGCAATCCATAGAAAAAAGAACAAAGTTGGAGGTATCACATTTCCTGAATTCAAAATATACTGCAAAGCTATAGTAATCAAAACAGCACAGTACTGGCACAAAAACAGACATGCAGATCTATGGAACAGAACCGAGAGCCCAGAAATAAACTCACACGTTTATGGACAGTTCATCTTTGACAAAGGAGCCAAGAACGTACAATGGAGAAAGGAAATTGTCTTCAATAAGTGGTGTTCGGAAAACTGGACAGCCACATGCAAAAGAATGAAAGTAGACCATTATCTTACACCATACACAAAAATTAACTCAAAATGGATTAAAGACTTCAATGTAAGACCTGAAACCATAAAACTCCTAGAGGAAAACATAGGCAGTATACTCTTTGATATCAGTCTTAGTATCTTTTTGACTATGTCTCCTCAGGCAAGGGAAACAAAAAGGAAAAAATAAGGAAATGGTACTAAATCAAACTAAAAAGCTTTTGCATGGCAAAAGAAACCATCAACAAAATGAAAAGGCAGTCTACCAATTGGGAGAAGATATTTTCAAATCATATATCTGATAAGGGGTTAATATCCAAAATATATAAAGAACTCATATGACTCAATGACAAAAAAAAAAAAAAAACCATGATTAAAAAATGGGCAAAGGATCTGAATAGAAATTTTTCCAAAGAAGATATACAGATGTCCAACAGGCACATGAAAAGATGGCTAATGTCACTAATTATTAGGGAAATGCAAATCAAAACCACAGTGAGATATCACCTCATGCTTGTCAGAATGGCTATTATTAAAAAACAAGAAATAACAAGTGTTGGAGGGGATGTGGAGAAAAGGGAACCCTTATATGCTGCTGGTGGGAATGTAAATTCATGCAGCCACTACAAAAAACAGTATGAACATTCCTCAAAAAATGAAAATAGAATGCTATTCCACTTCTAGGTATTTTTATCCAAAGAACACAAAAACACAAATTCGAAAAGGTATTTGAACCTCTATGTTCCTTACAGCATTATTCACAATAGCTAAGACTTGAAAACAAGCTATCCCATTGACAGATGGATAAAGAAGATATGATGTGTGTATATCTATACATATATACACACAATGGGATACTACTCAGCCATAAAAGAGATGAAATCTTGCCATTTGCGACAACATGGATGGACCTTGAGGGTATTATGTTAACTGAAATAAGTCAGATAGAGAAAGACAAATACCATATGATTTTACTCATATGTGGAAAATAAAGAGACAAACAGACACATAGATACAGAGAACAGATTGGTGGTTATCAGGGGGAAGGGGATGGGGGAGGGTGAAAGGGGTAAAGGGGCACATGTGTATGGTGACGGATAGAAACTAGACTTTTGGCAGTGAATGCAATGTAGACTATACACAAGGTGAAATATAATGATGTAAACCTGAAACTTATATAATGTTATAAACCAATGTGACCTCAATCAAAGAAAAGAAAGAAAAAAATTTAATTTGTATGTCCATAGTTTCATGAAATAAGAACGATGGGTTCATCCTTCATCAGGAGATAGTAAAAGTCAGAGCAGAAATGAAAAACTGAATAGAAGAGTTGGATGATGAAGTGATGATAAATATCCCAGAGTGTAGAACAACAATAGATAACATATAGGATAAAAATAATAAGAAAATTAAATGATCATTCCAGGAGGTCCAACAAACAAATGAGAGGCATTCCAGAAATGCAGAATAAGGAAAATGTAGGGGGGAAAAGATCAAATGACTCAAGATTTATCAGAACTGAAAGATAGGAGTGCCCAGTTTGAAAGGATTCACTGAGTGTTCAATGCATGTATGAAAAAAGGCCCATACAAAGACATGCTAGTATGAACTTTCAGAACACTAAGAAAAAGAAGAGATTCTTCTATCCGCCAAATAAAAAAACAAGCAATAGGAAAAGTTTCAGAAATCAGAATGGCAAGAGACTTCCCAGTAGCAACACTGAATGTTGGAAAAACAGTGGAGCAATGCCTTTAAAATTCAGAGGGAAAAGAGTTCCCAACATAGAATTCTATCATCTAGTCAAATTATCGATTAAGAATAAGGGTAGGGAAAGAGATCTTAGATGTGTGAGGTCTCATATTTTACTCTCCGTGTACTCTAAGAAGGCTACTGGAACGTATCCTCCCTCAAAGCAGAGAGTGTGCCCAGAGGGGAGGGCATGGGGCGCACGCAGGGAGCCGCAGGTGACAGGAGGCACCCAGGTTAGAAGAGCACAGGGGGCTCCAAGAAGGAGGGCTTGTGAGAAATCATGAAATTGATAAGATTATCTGAGGTAGCTGAACATACAGAGAGGAGATTATATAAATGATAGAGAATTTGAGGATAAATGAACAATAGATAAAAAGAAAACAGACAAAAGCCACAACAAAATAAAGTTGTAAAAGAAGAGAAATTTAAGCAGTGTACATATATGGCTCAGCTGCAAATAATATTTAATTATCAAAAGAATGTAAACCTTGGGGGGGGGGTTGTGTGTGTCTTTATGTGGATTGGGGTAAAAAAGAGCTATATCTTCATCTTCTATAACAGAAACCAATCAGCACTATCTAAAAGTTAAAAGAAAAATCAAGAGGGGCTGGCCTGGTGCATAGTGGTTAAGTTCGCACACTCTGCTTCGGTGGCCTGGGGTTTGCGGGTTCGGATGCACAGCATGGACCTACGCACTGCTCATCTACCATGCTGCAGTGGCATCCCATATACAAAAGTAGAGGAAGATTGGCATGGATGTTAGCTCAGGGACAATCTTCCTCACCAAAAAAAAAAAGAAAGAAAAGAAAAATCAAGGAATTGAGGCACCCATATTTTATTTAGAAATAGGGAGGCAAAAACCAGAAGAAAAAACTGAGTGATTGCCTTCCAAGGAGTCAGAACTGACAGTGAGGAAGGCTGGTGAAGGAGACTTCTCTTTTTTTTGTTAGAAGCCTTGTATTTTGAAGAGCTTGTATACATAAAAAGGTGCTCAGAAGGGAGGAGAGGAAGAAAGAAAAGAGAGAGGAGTGAGGACCTGATAAATTAGTTCATATTAAGATAATTATGATCCATAACAGTTTAATGCATTACCGTTCCCAAGAGCACTTGCATTTTAAAAGGTGACGAGAAAATCCGTTTACACTTTAACCCAAAGAAACCAATCAGGCCCTGTAAACAGGTAAATGAGGGATACGTGTGGGAGCCACGTAATCTGAGATTACCCAGCACCTTGCAAACCACAAGTGGAAGAATGGGTACAGCTGGAGAAAAGCAGGGAAGTCATTCCAGAAGGCAAGAGAACAACACAATAAGGATTGCCTTCTTAACCTCCAGATCTCTAGAGCCTGGCATCTAGTGGGTGAGTTTGGAAAAACGGAGCCGAGCATGAGCTTGGGAAGCTTCGGGGTGTGCCTGGACCTACGTGAGAAGAGGATGAAGTGCAGATAGGAATAAAGGTGGGAATGTTTATTCAGTCCCTTTGCTGATTTGCATGTGTGGGGGATGGGTAGGGCCTGGGAATTCAGGCTCAGGAGGTGTCACCAAACCCTGCCAGAGGTTTCACTTACTCACCGAGGGAAGGATGATGATGATCTGGTCGGGGGTAATTCTGAGTCTTTTCCCAACAGCATGCATCTTGTGCAAAGGATACAGGTCAGGTAAGTATCCTCAGACATTGTTCGTGGAAGTGTCAGTGGGTACATTCTTTTGGAAAGCAGTATGGTAATCTCTGGGAAAATGTTAATCCCCTTTGATGCAGTCATTTCACTTCTGGGACCATATCCTGAAGCAGTAATTCCAAATCTAGACAGATTTTTGTACAAAGACTCACACTGCAATGTTATTTTTAATGGCAAAGAATAAGAAATAATCCTGGTTTACATACTTGCATCTTTTTTTGTGTATTTTTAATAATGGTGTAAATGTAGGTCTGTGCATAACTTTTTATCTATATTAGTGTTGTTGAGCCATCATTAAAATGGTGTTTATAAAGAATTTGGTCACATGGAGATACTATGTTGTAATGTTAGTGGGAAAATGAAACAATGTATCTATTGTTGTTACAAACTATGTTTAAAAAATGACATAAGACAAAAAAACCCCTGAAAGCAATACAATAAAATATTAACAGCAATAGAAATATGAGTAACTTATCTTCTTTTTGTATTTATTCTTTTTCAAATTTATATAATGAGCATGTATTAGTTTTTAATGTAAAGTATAATAAATGCTTGCAAGCAAAGCTCCTATAGCATTGATAGATTTGTGTCATTGAAATCAGGTAACATACTGATTCTTTAAAGATCTTTAAGATTTTAAGATGCTTCTAACCTATTTAGCTACTTTTGTTTCTAGCACCTATGTCAAATATTGAATTTTTAAAAATTAATTAAAAATTCAATTATAATATCTATCTACAGAGTTATTGGGGATCTCAAGTTATTCTTCATATTCTCTGCTAGACGTCTCAAGCTTATTCCAAGTGGTTCAAGAAGTTAGTATGCTATTCCTTTTAAAGATTTGATAAAGATTTTTATTAGATTTTCTCCAAGCTACATAGCAGTCATAATTAACAAACCCAGCTGTCATTCAAACTGGAGTACATCAGATCCAAAGGCCACAGAGCACGTTTGCAGGCAGTGCTGCTCACATTCTCCCTGAAAGCAGGATAATGCCAGCAAGAGGGCGGCCTATAGATAGAGCATTCCAGAGCACTGACATTGACCTATGCTGTTTGACAGAAACATGAAAACACGGAAAGACCGGACGCTTTCTACTGAAATTTCTTTTCCCAAGGGTAGCCAGGTTTCAGACCTTGAGAACTGCTGAAAATTCTGAAATGTCTCATAGCTATTGGTACTGTTTTCTTGTCACGTGGACAGCCTTTCCTCCTGGCCTAGCTGGTACATTAGCTGTGTAGGCCTGGGGTAGATGAATATGTTCTTCCCAAAGCCTTACAGATTCCGGAGCTTGAGTTCTTGTCGCCCTGAAGCCTGCCCTCCCCTTCACCTGGTCTTCCTGTGTTATTCACATCCCCTACTCAGAAGTGTGCTACAAACACTTGCACAGTGGGTGTGAAGGGATGCATTTCATTGGTTACACACAGGGACTGGTCCTCAGCTGCACTGGAGCGGGGCTGACACACTGAGAAAGGCTCAGGGCAGTGCCTGTCCTTGTAACCATACTGCATGGAGCCACAAGATGGCTCTGTAGCTACAGCAAAGGTTTAGCTAAATCCCCAGGACGTTCCCTGTTATGGAATCGCCTACTGGTGGCAAGCGCTCGCCCAGGCCTCTACGTGGCGCTACTGATGGTGATGACAACTGCTCCATCCTGGTTAAGTTCTAGAGGCAGCCCTGCTTTTTTTCTTTTTCTTTAATGGTTTCTTAATTTGTTACTAGGTGACTTGAATGTGTTAACAAACAGATACCGACACTATACAAAAGCACATCCATAAACAGATATTTTTTGTAGGGCTGTTCCAGGCACCATTTTTTTCTTATAAACTTTGTTGATATGGGGGCGGAAATAAGCTGTGCTTAAAATCACAGAACAATTTTGTCCTATAAATCCCCAAGAAGACGTTTCTCACTGCAGTTTTCAAAATGGGTTGTTTTCTACTATTGATAGGCTAGAAGCACACTGTTTCTTGTAGTCTGATCAGTTGGAAAGCACTTAATTCAACGTCTCGAGGGCAAAGGCAGTTTATGAGGGGTCAGGTAGCTCTCTGTTTTCACCTATGGAAAATGGCATTTTCCTGGACAAAGCAAGTGCAGAGCTGTGGTAACATGAGTAGTCACGTTTGCGTTGGTTGTTCTTGGCAAAGGTCCCCTCTTCCCCAGCCATGACAGTGAAGCCTAACACATGTTCACTTGGTGCTGGGGCAGCCCAGCAGCATTAGCACAGCCTGAAGCACGAACCCAGGGGCTTCCAGACTGAGGGGGTGGACGGCCATCTCTCTGTCACATGAGAAGTTCTGAAAGGACCTGATGTACCTTCCCCACCACCCTGCCCGGGCACTGCCTTCCAGCAGGGTCCTCAGAGACAACTGAGAGAGGCATGAGCTGGGAGCATATTGGAAATGCATCAGACAATTCCAACGTATGGATTTATAGTCTAGGGTGGGGACAGGCAGTGGTGTTTGAAATCCCCCCAAGGTGTGTGCAGACAGGGTAAAGAACCATTGGGTTGGTGAGTGAACAGGACAGAATGTACTGGAGTGGGAGACACACCTGTCAGCCCTATCCCCACTAAGGGTATCTGAGAGGTTGCCCTGTAGCACCTTAGACCCTCTGGAGGCACAGAGAGGTTGAGGGTTTGTAATAGCATTGGGGCCATCAGAGACAGGAAAGGCAATTTCTACAGGAAGTGTTGGACAATCTGAATGTGCGGCAGAGGAGAGACGGAAACGACGCCCATAGTTGGGATCCTCAGTGTACCAGGTGTCTGCATTTATGCTGCTTGGTTTGCCCTCCCCACTGCCCGGGTAAGGTGAGTGTCACCCATTTACTGCAGAAGAAGATTGGCATCTCTTGGTGCTTCTCTGCTGTGCCCAGAGCCATGCAGGAAGCAAGTATAAAGATGAGGACTGCACACAATAGAAAGCAAGCCCAGGATGAAAGGAGGAGGAAGCCCAGAGATCAGACAGGTAGCACACAGAGATGGCCACCAACCAGCAAAGGGGCATCGGGCTCCAGCAACACCCAGCCTCAATCTGTACCGACTCAGAAGTAACTTGATCCTGGAGACCAGTGACCCCCCCCACCCCCACACCGTGCCTTATGCCCATGGCCTGGGTCCTGTTATCATCAGCCCCAATTTACAGGTGAAGAAACTGGGGCTCAGAGAGGTTAAGTAGCTTTCCTAAGGCTTCACGGCAAGAGTAGGGCCGGGATGTGGTCTCAGGCACTGCATTGTGCTCACTGCTTCCCTGCAGGCTGTGCTCCTCTCCCTCTGAAGCCTTTCTCATTTGCTTTGAAACCTTTGCTTTGTGGCACACTCTTAACATCCTCAATCTTCACCTCAACCTGCTGGCTCCACCTGAAACTGGACTCTCCCCAGGGCCTCTCAGAGAAGCACCTGTTCACCCTGTACCCCCAGGACCACAAGGCCCAGAGGCGGGGTCAGCATTCTCCTGCTCCCCAAGCTGTTTCTGAGGAGCTGCCCCACCCCCCAACTCAAAAACCTCTGCTCCTGGCACCCGCCATTTGCCTTTCTTTTTCTCTTGTCTGCGCTCTTGTGCACTTAGGCTCCTCACTCTCTGCCCATTGGAAGTCCTCACCTGTGAGCGAGCTCACTGCCGCCAGTGACAAACCAGCTCTGCAGTAACCCTGTGCCCTGAACTCCAGTAACCTGTCTCGATTCCATGTGTGCCACCCACATCATCCTGGACCTTTCCAACATCTGGGCGACTCCAACTCTGAGGATTTTAAACTCCACTGTTCCCTCTCAGATCCTTTAAGTCAGTGGTTCTCAAACTTTGGGTACATTAGAGGCTCTCAGACAGTGTTTTAAAACATGACTGGCTGGGCCCCATTCCCGAAGGTTCTGATTCAGCAGGTCTGGGACGGAGCCAATCACTGCGTTTCTGAGAAGTAGCCAGGTGCTGCCGCTGCTGCTGTGGGACCCCTGGAGAAGCTCTGCTCTGAGCGGTTCTCAACCCTGACTGCATATTCGAATCAGCTGGGGAGCTTTATAAGCTTTCTAATGCCCAGAATCCACTCCAGGCTAATTAAACCAGAACCTCTGGAGACGGGTGTTCCTATGCTTTTCAAGCTCCCAGGTGATTCTGAGGAGCAGCCAGGATGGAGAGCGACTGCTGTGACCATCTCGACCTCACATCTGTTTCCTCAGTCCTCACCTTACTTAGCAAAATTGTGATCCTAGGTCAGTTCAACTTTCTGCTGTTTCCACTTCTAAACCTGGGCTGCTGACCACGCACGATTGCAGATGCAGATCATTAAAAGTGTAGAGTTTCCAGTCTCTGTCGGGTACTCTGCGCTGCTTGGCATCCTTTGACAGGTCCTTTGTCAGCTCTCTCTCCCAGGCTCCTCAAGCCCTGTGCCTCAGTTGCAGGCCTCCACCAGGTGCCAGAACCTCTGAGCCTCAGTTGTCCTGTCTGTCAAAGGGCAGTACCGATTGCCCAGCAGAGGATGTTCCGAGGATTGGAGACAGTGATGCGGTGCCAGGTGCACGAGGACTCACCCACAGTGTAGTTACTGTCGGTTACGGTGGGTGTTGCTTATTCTCAGTAGGTGGTCCCACCACCAACTGAATAAGTACCACGAACTCCTCAATTTCCTTTTGCCTGCCTCCAAATTTTTCTGAAAGTGTCGGGAAATATCTCCTCCTGTTATTCCTGCCTAGGTCTATTAAATATGAAATCTTACCCTTCTAGAAAAATTTAGAAGTTGGGAATGGCCTCCTGGCCCTCTCTCCTCCTCCCTCACTCCCACCAGCAGGTGAGTTTGGGAGAAGGAATGAGTACAGTGGACCAGCCCAGTTCTTTCTCTCTCTTTGGAGGGGCTGTCCCTGGAAGTCCAGTATCTCCTCCTTCACCACACCTAGTAAGTGGCTTTCTCTGGCACAGGGTGTCGTGATCTGCAGCTTGTCCTGTGCCCTGAAGGGGAGTGTGTGTGTCGGGGTCGGTGGAGAGCCAAGGAAAGTCCCCAGCCCTATATGTAAACCAAGCTCTCTCAGCACGGGGAATCAGCTGCTCAGTCTCTGGTTTCCTGTTCTCAGTTTGTGCCAAGTAGGGAGGGAAGGAACACAGGGCGTGGTTTTAGCTCCCCAGACCCATCAGAAGGCACATTTCCCAGAACCCCTCCACAGCTCGTTTTTCCATCTGTGCCTGGATCCTACACCCTCTCCCTCCCTCAGGGACAAAGTTCTCTCAATCACCGCTTCTCCCAAAAGCACCTTCAGCTTCTCTTTTTCTGCAGGCTCTTTCTCTACAGCATTTATATCTATATATAATATTTATATAAATATAATTATATATAATATAAATAAATTACATATATAATTCATTTAATTTTATGTAATTTAATTTATATAATTATATATAATACAAATTTTACAAACATAATATATATAAAATTTAAGTCTTTTCTCTCTTAGAAAAAGAAAAAAACTAACTCCCTTCCTAGGCTGTGCCTCTTCTTGGCCAAGGGCCCGCACTGCCAACACTCACCCTTTCCTCCATCCCCTCTCCCACCTGCATCCTGCCTGCAGCTCCCACTGGAAACTGTTCTCCCCAAGGCCACCACTGGCCTCCTTGTAGCTAAATTCAGTGCTCATTTTCAGCCCTTGTCTTACTTATCGAGGCTACAGCACTTGCACTGTTGACCCAACCGATTTGCTTGAAATAGCCGACTCAATTTATTTCCTTTTCTGGTTTTCCTTTTGAGAACTGCTTGACTGCCCCTTCGTCGACCCTTCTGAAGCCTCCTTCTCCTCCTGCTGCCCCTTCAGCGCCAGTGTTCCCTGGAGTGGTGTCTGTCCCTCCTCCTCCCACTCTTCCCCTGGTCTGACAGGACCATCTAATTTCCTCCTGGAGGGCACTCTTGAGCCCCAGACCACATGTCCTGCTGCTGTAGACCCTGCCTGGGTGTCTCAGGGGAACCTCAACCAGAGACAAAAATTGACCTAGCTGGTATCCAGCCCCCACTGTCCCCCATACCCCCACCAGCCAACCCCAACAAGAGAGGGAATGCTTCAGCACTGCCCCATCATCTACCTCAGTGTAGGATGGGCCTTGAAGTGCTCCATAACCTTCCATCTGACTAGCTGTGTGGCCTCTTCTCCAGCACCCCCATTTGAGCCTTCATGCCCCAGGAAACAGGAGCCCCTCTGGTTCATCCACAGGCTGAGCTGATTGCACCTGCCACACTGTGCTCATGTGGTTTACCCTGCCTAGCCTGGCCTTTTTCATGCAGCCTGAAGACTCAACTTGCTGTCATTTCCTCTATGAATGCTCCCCAGGGCCCACTGGGCTGTGTTGGGTACCCCCTTATGAGTTACCCCAACACCAGGTATGTGGGTCTAGCATATCACTCAAAGCTTTGTGTTGTAAACTGTCTGCCCCTCTCTCCCTCCCACCCTCCATGGAGGCTGTGAGCCCCTTGAGCTCCTTGGGGATTCTGCATCAGAGCTTAGTACTTAGGAATTCTGCATCAGTACTTAGTACACAGAGCTTAGTATCAGGTGCTCAACAAATGTTTGGTCTCGCCAATGATCAGGCTCCACTCAAGGGGTCTAAAGACAGATGGAAGTACTGCATAACCCTGGCTCTACAACTTAGCAGTTAGGTGACCTTGGTCTTCATTTCTGTGTCCATAAATGGGATGGTGACTTTAAGTGAGTTAGTGCTTGTTGAGTGATTAACTATCTGCTGGCACATAGTAAGTGTTATTACTGATGGGGGTGTGATCTAGAGTCTGTGAGTAAGGGCCTGTTTATCAGGCCAGGAAGGGGAAGGGGAAAGGGCTTTGCTCTTGGAGAGGTTGGAGGGGGGGAAGGGAGGGAGGAAGGGACAGGGAGAGAGCAGTGTAAGGTGGACTCTGGGAAAATGGGTGGATAACATATCTCTATTTAAGT
Organism: Tapirus indicus; assembly: GCA_031878705.1. Taxonomy (NCBI): domain Eukaryota; kingdom Metazoa; phylum Chordata; class Mammalia; order Perissodactyla; family Tapiridae; genus Tapirus; species Tapirus indicus. The sequence continues at coordinate 59,796,328 of CM062917.1, forward strand.
AAGAAAAGCAAAATCTCCCATTTCTTCTTCCCAATGCCATGTCAGAGCGTGTGCATCTGTGTGCACATATGTATATAAATGGCACACTTTGCACACTGGGCTTTTGGATATTGGAAGCTTGAGCATGAGTCTGTAAACGGATATGTCTTGTTCTTTAACTACTTTAAATCCTAGATTCCTCATTTATAAATCAGGGATTATAATGCTTCTTTCATCGAGACACCACAAGAATTAAGTTATCATTACAAAGATTTTTCTCAACCTCTTTTTAAAAGTGTTACATAAGGATAGAGCATTACAGTGACATTATCATGAGTCAGCCCTGTAAGCCTCAAACCATGCATCTTGTTGAATTTTTAAAATATACTTTAAATCCTTTTTCCCATTGGCTATCATAGATGCCAGTAGAACTCTAAAATATAATGAACAATGATAAAAATTAATGGAAACTGAGTCAAATATTGAAGCAAATGATAAGTCATGACATATGGCTCTGTTATAAAACAGATCAGAGATGAATGTACATGGAAGTTATTTTAGTTCATATAATGATCACTTTGTGAATTATTTTTTCAGATTAAAAACACTGCCAGTCCAACAACAACAAAAAAGTCAAATATTTTTTTCTCTCTTAGATTTGCTAGACTACCTTTCAAAATACCCTGTTAGAGTTGAGCACTGAAATTACTGAAGATGAAATGGACTCACTTCCTTTTGCTTTATAGGACAACTATATCAAGACATCCCAAGTTCTACTATCTTCTCCATGAGGGCAGACCACAGATCGGGTCATCCCCAGCATTCCCTAAGGATGGCTTGTCTTATGTAACCAGAGAGGGAGGATTTAAGAAGCCAGATGGCTCACCACCACCAGTAACCACCCCTGAAGTTTTCTTAGCTGTGGCTGAATCTTAAATTCTGTTGGCTCCTTTCTTCAATCACCACTACTCAATAAAAAGTAACACTATTTCTAGCTCCTCAGCATTCGTGGGTTCATCAGGCAGACAGCTTCCTTCTCATGTCAGCAGCCATCTTGCTGATAAGGAAAGGAAGCTGGCAGGTGGGCGTGCAAGGAGGAGAGTGACTTAAGTAAATGGCACAAGGACGCAAGGAAACGAGAGGGGGGGAGTTTAGAGAGAAGCTCTGCTTTGGCATGGGGACTGGAATTACTCCATTCCAGGCCCACTGTTGTGGTTGACTGGAGCCAACTACCCCTACCCAGAATTGGCTCCCATTAGGTGTGTCACATGAGAGGAGACTGGGACACCACAGGGCTTTGCTGTCATCAACAACATTAGTCAACAACCAACTTAATGTCAAGGTTTGCGGGTCCATCCAGAGAGGCATCCCCTGTTCATTTATTTACTCATTCATTCCATCAACATTCCTGAGTACCACCTCACAGGAATGATCTAGCAAAAAAATAAAATAAAATAAAATTCAAGCTCATTGGCCTTTCTGGATAAACCCAGATATATTCTTTTTCCCCTGGGGCCTTTGATTTTTTTTCCCTGCTGCTATGACTCTTGCCCTCAGAAGACTCAACCTGGTTTTCCAAGATGATGAGAGTGGGGTTGAAGATGCAAATAAGCAAAACTAGGCTAGCCTAGGTGACTAACTTGCATATTCGAAGATATAACGTCACAGCCTCCAGTCTCTGATTAGTCCAATGAATCTAGCCTCTGATGACTCTGAAGGAAAACACACTCCTGAGTGCGAAGGATGCTCAGGTTTTCATCACCTCTCGGAAGCTGGGCACCTGTTGAGGAAGGCTGCATCCAACTGAAGAATTCACCGATGAAGGAAAGAGGTTTAAATAGCCTGACACCATTTTTGACATCAAAGGCTCTAGAAAACAATTCATTACATAGTCTCATGCTCAAAATAAATGCCCCCCAATTGACCAGCTCATTCCTGTCTCCTCTTAGAAAGACCCCTGAACAGTAGACAACTGGCTTGAGCCTCTTTCTCTGCTATTGACACTGCTACTGCTGAAATAGACCTGTCTGGCCATGTCTGAACAAACTCAAAGCACAAATATCATCTATTCTAAAATGGATGTCAATTTCCTAATTTTCTACAGAGAATTATGTGGGTTTTGTATCAGGAAAAAAGTAATTTTTAATGTAAAACACTGAATATGAAGACTTCCTGATACATCAAAGCAGACCAGAACACACTACTTTGATAAGAAACATGAATGTTCCCTCCAAGAATCTTAAAATTAGCCCCCATCTTTTGTCAACTAGCGGCACCCAGTAGAACCGTGGTGGTTGATGTGTGGGGGAAAGCACGTCAGACCGGCTGACCACTGGAGGTGAAGGGCGGAGGCTGGAATGCATGCGTCGTGTCTGAACTGAGCAGAGACCAGCCCAAGTCTGCATAAAAGGGCACGTTGGAGGTTTACGTGTTGATCAGTGAGAGTACCAGTAGTGACTGAGCTTCCTGAGGCTTCAAAGCCCGCAGTGACGCACTGGGTCCTTCAGTTCTGCTGGTGGGAACTCCCAGGCTGCTAGCCCCGGTCGTGGGAATTATCCATGTGGTTTCTTCAGATACGGGAGGACTTCTCAAACTTGGCAAGTCCTGGAAGATGGCACACATCCACTAGAATAGTGGTATCTTTCCTTCTGGGGAGAAGGGGGTTTTTGAAAATCATTGTGCTCTGAGACCATCTTCTTTAGACTATGGGAAAGGGCGGTTCCCTTGATATACATAGAATAACAGGCCACCCTCTAGTGAGACCTGCCCATGTGCTGGCCACTACACAATGCACTTGACATGCTTTTTCCTCACTTAACTCTCTCCCAACAAACCTGTGAAACTGGTGTCATTATCTAGACACCATTACCTAGATGAGCAGATGAGGAAACTGAGGCTTCCAGAACTGAAGAGGCCAGACCAGCCATGTGCTGGTAAACCAGCACACAAAATATCCAATGAAGTTAGGTCATCCTGATGAGTAGTATTTCAGATTTCAGTGGAGTAATATTTCCTTTCTGGCCAGTTTCAGGGCACCACCAGTTTACCACTGGTTCACAAAATTCACGTATATTTAACAATCGGCTCCCACAAGCTGACTGAGCCGGCTCCAGGACGGCCCCGGCTGCCACTTGAGGGTACTTCTGAGTAACCCCTGGGTAATCCCCCGCCGCACCGTACTGCCCTTTACGTGAATGGACGTGGGTTCGGTGAGGGCCGGGCCAGTATTTAGAGCAGTTCCCCCACTGGATATACAAATGAGGCCTAGAGATTCACTAATTTATACAACAAACATTTATTCTGTTTCTGCGGGTTCACCTGATTACCAAGGCCAACAGGATTTTATTTCCTTTGGAAGAATTTTGTCTCATGTAAGAGTGATGGATTTTACTGTCTCATGGAGGGTACCCCACAGCTGGCTACAATGATGCAGGTGGCTGCCAAGCACAGGGGAACAGAGGAGATCCCTCCCAAGAAGCCCCTTCTCCTTACTCTGTGCCTATACCACCTTTCACTCTGCCAGCCATGTATTCTTTTCTGCCTCACCCTGTTAACACCGTCTCCTCAGGTTGAAGGCCTATCTCTCTAGCTGATCTCAAGTTCCTTGGCAGGGCTCAGAGAATGAACCCTCTGTGCATGTAGCTCAGCATCTTGCACAAAAGTACAGGCTCACAAAATGGCTTCAGAGCCATCAACATGCATATACTCATTTCCACAAGCGTACTTCCAGTATTGACTGTGCCCCAGACAGGTTTGGTGTTGGTCTCAATTTTCCAGCTAAAAAGCTTCATGCACAGAAAAGCCTGTCTCCATTGTAATTAGAGGCAGATCACAAGGTGCAGAGATCATCCTGGCCATAAGAGAGCTTGGGTAGAGGTGACTCTCCTGGTGTTTGCAAGTCCCATGCCCAGGCTGGCACCTGGAGCTCAGATGTCCTTCCCTAGGAACTACCCAGCAGAGCAATAGTCTCTACTCAGATTAGAGTCCTAGTATTCCTCATCGCAAAAGCAGGCAGCAGTGTTCTGGAACTTGGAAGAAGGCTGGCACAATGAGGACTGAAAAAGCTAGGGGGAGAGCAGAGCCTTCTAGATCCTCTGCCAACTGCTAGGTATAATGAGCTTGGTGTCAAGGTAGGAGACTGCTGTTAAAAACACAAGTGCCTACAGCTGGTCTCCATAGAGATCATGGCAGGAATTCTGCTGGTTCAAAAGAGAGCCTGGGAAAAGGGACTGGCTGTTGGTACTGTGAACTCTGACACTGACTCAAGCCCTGATACCCCTCAGTTTTTGTGGCAGAGCCTGGGTTGTGTATTGTGGGATTGATTTGTTTCGTATCGTGTCTTACATCGAATATTACATTCCTTCTTCTGCTCATATGACAAGGCTGAACGCACTTTGTTCTGGAGACAGCTTCCAGAGTGGTGGCCAAAAGTGCAGAGCTGAGAGCACGGAAGCCAGAGGCTCATCTCTCCATGAGACACTGTGTGATTTGGAGAAAGTCAGTTAAGCCCACACACTAAGTGGGCTCAATTGCCAGATATGAATGACAGTACATCCAGATAGAACCTGGCCACAGGTGTGGTAATGGTTACTCTCTCCCTGGGTATTTTATTTGGCTCATAACCCAGCAGACAGAAATGTGAGAAAGACAGGTGTGAGGTTTGCCATTCACGTTGAGTTTCATGGGAATTTAGCAAAAGGAATGGAGAAAGTGTTTTGGTGGCTCTTCCTTAGGAAAGATTCAGGGCAAAGTGATTTAGGGCAAAGCAGAGCATTTCTTTTCTCCTATTTGCTCGATTTAATGTTCTTAGCCCATCCCGATCCCAATGGAGAGCTAGATGGATGAGTCAAATCTGGTACAAAGGAAAACTGCTGCGATTCTGTCGTCTATCACAGTTGTGACCCACTGTCAAGGTCGGTATCCTGCCTACCTCTGTCATGGAAGCCGACAGGGTGCATGGGACAGCCAGGTGGACATTTGCTTCTGAAGCTTCTAATTCTTTCTGGGGAATCCTCAGACTGTCTGTCTAAGCTCTTGTTATTGCACTTTCCTTTTGTCAGTGTTTGAATCTCCCAGAGAAAAAAGTCACCAGTGTCTTATTTCCAGTCTATTTTATCCCCTCCCCCTTTGAACTGGAAAGAACAAGTTCGGGGAAGAATTTAGCAGCTCCTCCCACAATCTGGACTCACCTCAAGAACGTTACCAACAGCGCAACCAGCTGCTGTGAGGCATGTCGTTTCTAAGAATACAACATAACTCTGCTCCCTGACACAGGTTTCCAGGCCTGAAGTTTTGCTTCTGGTGCCTGTGAGTGGAAAGCTGCTGCATCCCAGACCAGTGGCTGTCGCTTTCTCCACCTGGTTCTACGGCACTGTGTTCCTAATGTGTGCTCTGGGCAGATACCTGGCCTGTTATCTAGAAGAGGCTATCCCAGCGATCATGCTAATATCTAGTGTGCCGGGAGGAACCGTTTAGTCGCTTCCCTGCAGCGTCAGGCTTCTTTCACCTGCTGTTCTATTTTACAGTCCACTTACATCCTGTTGCAATCGATAGACTCATCAGCATGTTCTGCTGCAACCAGGCACATGGGCAATCCGGGAGGTGGGCTCCCAGAGGCCCCTGGCATGGAGCATTAGGCAGTGGGCCAGCAGGTTCACATCTGAGAAAGCTCTCCATCTCATTAGTTTCTCCTTATACAGCAAAAAGCATGGTCATCTAGGTTATAGCCATCGGGGTAGAATAGCTTGCAATTGTGTTGGGAGATGTACTAGATTTCAGAGACTTTGGACAATGCTATTCTGTGAACTGGAGAGTTTTAAAGCAGAGCTAATGCAGGGATGGGAAGTGGATTTATCCAGCCCAGACTTTTGGATTTTTGCTACTTTGTTTTGAAGGGGAAGTGGAGAAATGCTTCCAAGTGTCAGCATTAGATCATTGACATTCTCAAGGAAACTCTTCTCTTGCCTAACAGCAAAACATAACATGTTTCAGGAAAAAGCAGAAAATGTGTTTTGCTCTGCTATGAGTCCTCGTAAAAGTCAAATAGGATTTGAGAGCTGAGAGATCTTTTTTATCTATAAAGTTAAATTAGGCCTGAGACTAATGCTGAAATGCCCATGGTGTCTAGGCATAAGTGGATGGACAAGGGATAAATTGTTTCCCAAGGCTATTTTTGATCCCACCATTCATCTAATTTTCAGTGGCTCATTCATTTTCTTAACTGAAAGCAATCTAGGGAACCAAACGGATAGATGACAGGCTTACTGTCCATGAACACAGTATTTGATTTCTATGAATCATTCAGTTCAGTTCAACACATTGAGAATCTGCTAAATTTCAGTCATGTGCTGGGCCTAAGCTTGATCCTTGAAACCTCCTGGTCTATGGGCTGATGGGGGAAGGGCAGACAGACACTTAAATACATCATTTCTGTATAACGGGAGATATGGTGGTGGTGTGCAGAGAGGGCTCCATCAGCCTTTACCCTGGCCTGGGGACTAGAGAAAGCCTCCTGCGTGCAGTGAGACCTAAGCTGAATCTCAGTCTTTGTCCACAAAGACTCCCGGTCATAGGTCATGGGCTGGGAAGGTTCTTTTCCGGTTGGGTCTGGCCCAGCTGGTCTAGTCAGAGTTCCTGCTGGTGGCAGAGACTCAACACCCTCATGCACTTAGCCCAGCTAGCTGGAGCAGGTGTGCAGGCCCCAGACCTGGACTGCAATCAGCTGTGTGATCTAGGGCCTGGGGCAGAGCAGGGGAGTTCTGAGAACCTGCAGGGAGGGAGGAGCTGTTACTAGCTGTGGGGAAGGTCAGACCATCATGATGAGACAGCTACCCTGCCACAGTGAGACTGTCTCCTTCCCGACAGGAGCTTCTGACCGCAGGGGGATGCGTGAGAAATCTAGAACCTGAGAGGCCCCACAGAACTTTAGAAGCAGTTTGCCTTTGAGCTTTTGTAAAATATGCAGGGCTCCCTGGGCCTCCCTCTTCTGCCTTTCCGGCCTCAGAATGGCTGTGTAGGGGCTGCATGGGTGGGGTCTGAACACCCCTTGTGTGAGGTGGCTGGAAGGGGGGACACACTTCCTCACCTGCCCCGGTCCGGGCCTGGCTTCCTTCTGCCTTCTCTCGGGATGGGTTTCCTGCAGAGACAGCTCCTGGCATGTGAACCTCCACCAGGAAGGCCTCAGGAAAGGGCCTGGGGGAAGGGGTGGCAATGCCTGGGTTCCAGACCTGACACACTGCACGCGGCTGCAAAGCACAGTGGATTGTAAAGGAGCAGCCAGAACTCCAGAGGACTGCTTTTTGCTTATGCCTTTCCCTCAGTGTCCAAATCCAACTGATCAGTGATGTCCTCCATTCTTCGCCTGTACCACTTCTTCTGTTTGTTTGGGAGATGGGCCCATGTGGCCCTTCCCAGAGCATGCCGAGTGCTGTTCAGGTTTCTGCCCTTCCATTCGGCAGGCCACGTGCTTCAGGGAAAGCCAGCCTCGTTGACCTAAGGGTCAGCAAGCACCTCTTGCCTGACACTGACCAGGAACTCAGCCACAGGCATGGGTTCAGGAATGGCCAACAAGAACGGCCAAGGGAAGTTTTCTGGGGCACTTGAGGGAAAGAATCGTCCTTGCTCTTAAGAGTGAGCCACAGGAAGCCCACTCCAAACAGCCCTCTTTCATGTAGCCTAGACAGTGGCCAACCAAACATGCAAACACATCTTTCTGATGCCCAAAGCCCTGCTCCTTCTACTATATCATGTGGCTTCCTAACAACTGCCTGGCCAAGCTCCAAGAGCAGTAAGAATGAAAGGTGGGGCTGGCTCCGTGGCGTAGTGGCTAAGTTCACGTGCTCCGCTTTGGTGGCCTGGGGTTTGCAGGTTTGGATCCCAGGTGCGGACCTACACATCACTCATCAAGCCATGCTGTGGAGGCGTCCCATGTACAAAATAGAGACAGATTGGCGTGGATGTTAGCTCAGGGACAATCTTCCTTGCCAAAAAAAAAAAAAGGAGATGCTAGAAGTAATATATAAATTCAGAAAGTCTTGTACATTGGAAAGTATTTGAAACTGCCTATCATAGACTTAATTGTTGTCTTGCTCAAAATGTGGATATGGTTTTCACTATATTGTTAAACTTACCCATTTTCTGTTGTGCTGAGGAAAAATGCTACACGTTAAAACTAGCAGGAGACCAGTGCAGATGCTTCTCCAGTTTATAGACAGACAACTCTGTGGTTGGATTGGGAACAGTGGCTTGTCCCATAGTCCCTACACCCCCTAATAAGCAGAATGCTCATATTAGCGAGTGTCCCTTAGCACACCCTGACATGGTGCTGATGTGGGTGACTGATGTCTGGGTTACAGGTCTATTAAAAAGTGCCCAAGCTTTTGGCCAAGAAAATATAAGAACATAAATCACATGTTGCTTTACACAGAAACTGCATATTAAAAATTTACTAACCACATATCCTTCTTACTTCTTCCATTATGTTGGGTTGTGAGAACATTCCCGACTCCCAGCAAGCTGCCTACCCTGGGAGAGACCGGAGATTTGTTGCTCCCATTCCATCCCCGCCCCGCAAAGTGATATAAAAATAGTAAAGGCCATCAATAGTGATTGATTAACTTCAATAACATAAATGATGGTTGTAATTGCAACTGAAAGAGAAATGCTTTCCTCTTTGATTACTCTGACCCTCTGGGCCACTATTAACACAAGTGCATTAGAATGCTAATCAGGAAATAAATGCAGAGAAACAGACACACTTGCCAGGAGTCCAGCTCTGCCCAGTCTTCCCCAACACTGCCCGCTGCTCTCCTTCCAACCCTTTTATCTTTTGCACTGTGACCCAGCACATCTCTCTGCCAAATAGGAAACATCACACTCCATCTTCAAAGCGGGTTCCTCTCTTGGAGCTATTACCACTAGAGAAGCATCCTGGTTGGTACTTTGAACGTTGCATTTGGCGATTTTAAAGCTCTGTGTGACCATCAGTGGCTGGGTGAATCAGCTAAGTGGCTGGATCATTATCTCCATTTTACAGATTACTGGGTAGAGACACTGAGAGGTTAAGTGACATCCCCAACCAGCTAGCAGGTGGGAGGCAATAACAAAGGCAAATGCGGTCCTCTAGATCCTACATTCCCGCTGAGTCTCTCGCATAAACTACTGAAAGCACTCTAGGGCCGCCGACCTGGCTGATTGACCCTGCTAGCCCTTCTTCTCGGGTCCTCCTCAGGGCTTATGGGCCATTCCCTGCCTCCTCTCACTGCCTCCACCTGTCACCCCCAAGCCTACAGAGCCATTGCTTTTGATCAGCCATGTGGATTACCTTTAAGTTCCTTCTATTACAGTGGGCAGGTCTTAGGGTCTGGGACAGTGTCCAGGGGACTGACCCAGGAAGCCAGCCAGTTTTCATTGCTTGTGGTGCTGAAAGCTGGGCCAAAGTGCAGAGTTGCAATAGAGATGGGAAGCAGGCAAAATATGTGTATGGGGACCTGCTACCAGGGAGCCCTCACACTTTGTCTCTCCCAGTTCCCTCACAGACCCTGTTCTCAGAGATTTTCCCTCACAGGTTGCTGACAGTGGTACCCTACTCCCAGTTGGCTGCAACTTAAAAGGAGTTCAAGTCTTAAGTTAAAGGAATACATCTTTCAATGAGAATGTTCTGGACCTCATAGGGGAGAGAGGGTCGTGGGAAAAAAAGTCAAGGGTTCTACTTGGAACTTGGAAGAGCAGACTGGCCATTGTGGGCTGGGTGGCAGGCAGGACCAGAGGAACGTCAGCCCTGGGGAACACTCCCAGAGCCTCTGGCCCTCCAGGCACCCCTGAAATCCCTACCCAAACTGACCCTGATCCTAGAAGTGTTTTCTCAGGATCTAAAAGTGCTCGTTGCATAGATGAACTATCAAAACGAGGTGTTTGGTCCTCCTTTTCCAGGTAAGCCATGCCTGAAACATCTTCACTTGAGTTCCAGGAGAGTTGGAAAACATGTGGCTTCTTTTTGTTTTTATTTTATCTATTTAAATTTTCATTTTTATTGATGTCTTAACAGTTTATAACATTGTGGAGTTTTAGTTGTGCATTATTTTTTGTCCGTCACCATGTGGATGCATCCCTTCACCCCTTGTGCCTAACCCCCACCCCCCTTGCCCTTGGTAACCACCAATCAGTTCTCTCTGTCCATGTGTTCATTTATATTCCACATGTGAGTGAAATCATGCGGTGTCTGTCCTTCTCTCTCTGGCTTATTTCACTTGACATAATACCATCTAGGTCTATCCATGTTGTTGCAAATGGGACAATTGTGTCTTTTCTTATGGCTGAGTAGTATTCCATTGTATGTATATACCACATCTTCTTTATCCACTCATCAGTCGAGGGACACGGGTTGCTTCCACATCTTGGCTATAGTGAATAATGCTGCAATGAACATAGGGGTGCATACGCCTCTTGTGATGGTTGATTTCATGTCCGCTGGGTAGATGCCCAAGAGTGGGATTGCTGGATCATAAGGTATTTCTATTTTTAATTTTTTGAGGAATCTCCATACTGTTTTCCATAGAGGCTGCACCAGTTTGCATTCCCACCAGCAGTGAATGAGGGTTCCCGTTTCTCCACATCCTCTCCCACATTTGTTGTTATTTGTCTTTGTGATTATAGCCATTCTAACCGGTGTAAGGTGATATCTTAGTGTAGTTTTGATTTGCATTTCCCTGATGATTAGTGATGTTGAACATCTTTTCATGTGTCTGTTGGCCATCTGTATCTCTTCCTTGGAAAAATGTCTGTTCATATCCTCAGCCCATTTTTTGATTAGGTTGTTTGTTTTTTTGCTGTTCAGTTGTGTGAGTTCTTTATATATTATGGAGATTAATCCATTGTTGGATGAATGATTTGCAAATATTTTCTCCCAGCTGGTGGGTTGTCTATTTGATACTGGTTTCATTTGCCTTGTAGAAGCTCTGTAGTCTGATGAAGTCCCACTCGCTTATTATTTTCTTTTGTTTCCCTTGTCGGAGTAGGCATGGAGTCTGAAAGGATCCCTTTATGACCAATGTCAATTAGTGTACTGCCTATATTTTCTTCCAGGAGTTTTATAGTTTCAGGTCTCACTTTCAGGCCCTTAATCCATTTTGAGTTGATTTTTTTGTATGGCGATAGAAGATGGTCTACATTCGTTCTTTTGCATGTGGCTGTCCAATTTTCCCAGCACCATTTATTGAAGAGATTTCCCTTCTCCATTGTATGTTCTTCTTCCCTCCTTCTGCTGATTTGGGTCTTTGTCTGTTCTTCTTTTTCTAATTCTGTTAGGTGCAGTTTAAGTTTATTTATATGGGATTTTTCTTGTTTGTTAAGGTGGGCTCATATTGCTATGAATTTCCCTCTCAGGACTGCTTTTGCTGCATCCCATATGAGTTGGTATGGCATATTTTCCATTTCATTTGTCTCCAGATAGCTTTTGATTTCTCCTTTAATTTCATCAATGATCCATTGGTTGTTCAGTAGCATGTTGTTTAGTCTCCACATCTTTGTCCCTTTCCCAGTTTTTTCCTTGCAGTTGATTTCTAGTTTCACAGCATTATGATCAGAAAAGATGCTTGTAATGATTTCAATCTGCTTAAATTTATAGACGTTTGCCTTGTTTCCTAATATATGGTCTATCCTTGAGAATGTTCCATGCGTGCTTGAGAAGAATGTGTACTTTGCTGTTTTTGGGTGGGGTGCTCTGTATATATCTATTAAGTCCATCACGTCTAGTTTTTTGTTTAAGTCCATTATTTCCTTATTGACTTTTTGTCTGGGTGATCTATCCATTGATGTAAGGGGGGTGTTAAGATCCCCTACTATTATTGTGTTATTGTTATTATCTCCTTTCAGGTTTTTTAGCAGTTGTTTTATGTACTTTGGTGCATAGATATTTATAAGTGATATGTCTTCTTGGTGAAGTGTCCCTTTTATCATCATATATTGCCCTTCTTTGTCTCTCATTACCTTTTTTATCTTGAAGTCTACTTTGTCTGATATAAGTATGGTAACTCCTGCTTTCTTTTGTTTGCCATTAGCTTGGAGTATCATTTTCCATCCTTTTACTTTGAGTCTGTTTGTCTTTAGAGCTGAGATGTGTTTCCTGGAGGCAGGAAATTGTTGGATCTTCGTTTTTAATCCATCCCGCCACTCTGTGTCTTTTGATCGGAGAATTCAATCTGTTTACATTTAGAGTGATTACTGATATACGAGGGTTTAATGTTGCTATTTTATTGTTCATTTTCTGGTTCTTTTGCATTTCTTTCATTTCTTGTCCCATGTGTTTTGGACTGCCAATTCAGTTTGGTAGTCTGCATGATGATTCTCTTAGTTTTCTCTTTATTTGTCATATGTGGTTCTCTTCTGGTTGTTTGGTTAGTGGGTACTGTGAGGTTTATATAAAAGATCTCCTGAATGAGATAGTACATATTCAGATGCCTCTTGTTTCCTTAGACTAAGTCGATTCGATCCCTTTCCTCTTCCCCTTCTTATTTGTTGTTGTCACTACTTATTCCATCTTGTGTCATGAGTGTGTGTTTACAGTGATGAGCTTAAATTCATTTTTGATGTTTCCAACTGTAGTTTTTCTGGTTTAGTCTCCTTGCTTTTCTCCTTGCTCAAAACTTTCTATCCCCTTTCCCTTTTGTTTTTTTTCAGGCCTAAGTGCCTTCTTGAGCATTTCTTGTAGTGGGGTTCTTGTGGTGATGAACTCCCTTAGCTTTTATTTATCAGGAAGAGTTATTATTTCTCCATCATATTTGAAGGATATTTTCACTGGATAAAGTATTCTTGGCTGAAGGTTTTTGTCTTTCAGGATTTTGAATATATCATTCCAGTCTCTCCTAGCCTGTAGAGTTTCTGTTGAGAAATCAGCTGAGAGCCTGATGGAGTTTCCCTTGTAGGTTATTTTGTTTTTTTTGTTTAGCTGCCCTTAATATTTTTTCCTTGTCACTGACTCTAGTTAATTTACCTATTATGTGGCGTGGCATTTGTCTATTCCTGTTTATATGTTTAGGTGATCTATTGATTTCATTCACTGTTATTTCCATCTCTTTCCCTAGATTTGGGAAGTTCCCAGCTATTATTTCTTTGAACAAGCTCTCTGCTCCTTTTTTTCTTTCTTTTCCTTCTGGAATACCTATTATCCTTATGTTACTTTTCCTCATTGAGTCTGATATTTCTCGAAGAATTTCTTCATTTCTTTTTAGTCTTAGCTCTCTCTCCTCCTCTATGTGGAGCGTTTCTGTGTGGCTATCCTCGATAATGCTAATTTTTTCCTCCATATTGTCAGTTCTGCTCTTTAAAGACTCCAGGTTTTCCATTATCTCGTCCATTGGGTTTTTCATCTCCAATATTTCTGATTGGTTTTTCTTTATGGTTTCAATCTCTTTTGTGAAGAACTCCCTGAATTTGTTGATTTGTTTCTCTGTGTTCTCTTGTATTTTGTTGAGCTTATGATAGCTATTTTGAATTCTCTGTCATTTAGGTTATAGATTTCTATGCCTTCAGGGTTGGTTTCTGGGTCTTTGTCATTTTCCTCTTGGTCTGTAGATTTAAGATACTTTTGCACAGAGCCAGCTGATTTACCTTTGCTATTCTTCATCTTGAAGATGGTCCTGCAGTTTCCACTCACTGCCACTGGGTGGAGGTCACAAGCACTGTGCTCTGAGCCCACTGCAGTCCCTGGAGGGATTGTACTGGAGCACGGGGTGTGTGGGTGGAGGGGTTCTCTCTTTCACCTGCCTGACCCTGGGGCTTCCTTTCTGGCTCTCTTGGGGCATTTACCACAAACCTGAAACTGTCTGTTTTCGCTTCCCGGTGGGGATCTCTAGACAGTCTGTGAGAGCACTGGAGGGTGATAGTTTTCCCCACAGAGGGCTGCCCCTCTCCCCTCTCTATCTTTGCCAATCGACTGGGGAGGGTGAGTAAATCTCCTTACCTCTCTTCACATCCTTTGGGGCTTCGCGTTCCTCTACCGTCAGATGTAACACAGCAAGGGTCTCTTAGAAGTCCTTTGTAACGTTTGATTGACCTCTGTTGGAATGCGAATGATGTTTTTGTTGTGTCTTAGGGGGCAGAGATTCAAAGAGGGAATCTCACTCCGCCATGATGCTGACGTCACTCCTGGAAAACGTGTGGCTTCTTAATCTGTTCACAGAAACTGGAGCCTCCAGATCTATTTTGTAAAAGAATGTGAGGCCACTTGAAAGAAAAACAGATCTTATTTTTATGCAGACAATTTCCTTTACATTGATTTGGTAGTGCTGTGTTAATATCTAAGCACTCTAACTTTTTATCAACAAAATGGCCAACAAAAACTTCCTTTTGATAATTTGCTCAAAATTTAGTAGCTTATATATTTTGGCACCAACTGTCTTGCAGCTGACACAGATCCTTGTTGGACTGCAGAGGGTCCGAGAGAGCTGTGCAGAGCTGTGGTGGTTATTGGGCATGGCACAAAGGCGGGCCCAGGAGACAGGTGACAGGTAGGGCCAGCTCTCCAAATGCCCAGTTATAATCCTTTCTCTTTCAGTGATCAAGACAGAAAATCTCACATCTGTGCTTTGAAATTTAGGCCTAAATTAAATCAGTTTTTGTTTGTTTTTTCAAACAGTAAATCCTAGGAATCCACTTCATACATGTCTGTCTTCATCTTTTTCTGTCTGCGTCTGAGTGTTTCTCTGCATGGTGTTCACTGTTTTTCTCGTCATCCTTCTCTCTTTGTTTCTTCCTCCCATTACTATTCTCTTCTCTGTCCCTTTTAACTGATCACAATATAGATATGAAATTTATTTAAACTTTTTGCTTTATTTATTGGATATATTCTTCTTAAGTTACAAAAGATGAATGGAATATTTTTATTCCTCCTTCTGTCTCAAGAAGCAAACCCCAACAACTCCATAATGTAACATTGTCAATATGTGTGGCCTCTGACTTGTGTGGTCTTTCCCCTCGGTGAGTCAGCAGCTCTCTAAAGTCAGCTTCTCCACTTGCACAGGAACATTCATGAAATGCATCCACTAGGGAGAGGAAATGCTTCAGATTTTCTCAGACAACATTATCTCCAGAAGGAATGGAGTTGATGATATAACAAAGAAAAAATGAGGAGTTTGTGAGATGTCTTCATTCTGATGCTTGAGGACCATTAGGAGGAGTTTAGACCACCATCCAAGGAGCCAGGGCAGGATCGAGCAGACTGCTTTTCAGGCCTGTGTCACTGGAAAATAACCATTTTTTGCTTCCTTTCCTACTAAAGCCCAATTTCAGCCAGCACTGTAGGGAACTACTTTCCCTAGAAATGACTCTATCTGGCAAAACTAGTCAAAAATTACCCCCCCCCCACTCACACACATACTCACGCACTCTGTTAAAGTTCTCAAAATCTAAAAGGGGATACTGTGTCCTTTATCTTCACATCCAAGAGGTATACAGAGCATCCCCAGAGCCCGCTCACCATCATCCGCTTCTGCTCTGACGTCCAAGGGTCCAAGACCAAAAACTGTTATTACATCACCTTTGGAGAATGACAGCTTATACAGTGACCCCGAAAAAAATAATTTGCATGGAAGACTGTTCAAAGGCTAAAGTTATATTCAGAGATTTGTATCTAATATTTCTATTAGTAAATTAAAAACAAAAAAATATGTGGTTATTCAAATATGTTAAATATAACATAGAGGACAAATGGATTTTTCTCAAAAACAAATACAGAAGAACCCTCATTGGGTAATTCTATTCCGTTTATAAAGAGGCGAATTCTAAGTATGTCAGAATGTGTAATTCATCTCAAACGTAAAGTCATTTGAAGTGATTTTCGTTCAAGAAGTAACAACCACGATCTGCCTTGCCCAATGGGCAGAATGGCCAACCCCTCATTTCCAGCAGTTAGCCCCCTATTTCCTGTTACAGCAATGCAGAGAAAGTGCTCTGAGGTTTTCTGCTGCACAGGCCGAATTCTCACTAAACCATGGGGAGATGCCTATAGCACTGACAGGATTTTTTTTTGTTGTTGCCATCAAGCCGACAAAAGGCAATTTTTCAAGATCACACTTATCTATGCTTTAGATTTCATGTGTCAAATTGCAGTAATTTCTTAGCAGAGTGAAAAATATTCACTGCTCAAAAATAACATTGAAGTGGTGGGTTCTTTTCCCCTTTCTGGGCAATCACTAAACTTCAAATAGCCACTGGTGAATAGCTTCCCTCCCCATCCTCCTGTCAGATTAAAAAACAAAAAACAAAAAAAACCCACCTTCAACTAGCAGGAAATATGACAACATACACTGTATTAGATTTGAGCAAAGAGAAAATCTAGATTGTATATTTTATTCTGCCCAGGGCTAAGGAAAATACTTTAGCAAGTAAATGTGTCTTCTACAAACAGAGCATTTTTTCTTTCTTTTTCCATTAGTCTACTTTCTTGGGAAAGGGGATTTCCACCCTAAAGTAATGGTATATTAAAAAGAAACAAGGACAGGATACTTTTCAAGGGAAATCATTCCAGTGAAATAACAAATTCTTTAGAGCACAGCTTTGCTCTGAAGTTATCTGGAGCACAAGAACCTCCTCTCCAGCTCCCACCCTGAAGTCCCACAACCGAGAATCTTGAGCAATCCCACAACTTCTTCCAGCAATTGATGGGCTGCGTTTCTAGCTGCTCCTGGGATTCCTTGCTGCAATTGGGTACCATCTCCCTACCTGAAAAATGTTTTCCACCAGTTACCTCCACTTGTCTAGGCAAGGAGTTCTGATTTAAGGAATTGATGTAAGAACCCTCTGTTTGCTCCATGGTGACTGAGATGTTTTTCTCCTGAGGGACATGGTCAGCACCACTCAAGGAGAAGCTGTCCCTAGAGGGCAGGTAATCAGCACATGACCAGGGAAGGGAGAAAAGAAAGTGGCTCAGCTTGTCCAGAAGGAGGGCTGGGAGTGTCAGGGCCCCAAATGATCATTTGGAAAATGCTCTCACTCAGCTCTTTGGTAGTCACCTCTGGATCAGAGTGTCCCAAATTCTAATGTGCATAAAATCGGCTACCGTCCAATGTACATTGACCTGCCTGCAGCCTCGGCCCTGGAGTCAGCCGGGAGGGGCCGTCTGCCAGTGCCCACACTGCTCAGGACTGAGCCTCCCTGCTGGACACAGTGGGGTCCAAGAAGGTCACCTGCATGCTCAGCCACATGCCCCATTCCCCACAGCCCCATCAGTGTTGGCATCCAGCTAACCATGCCAGTGCTGGCATCCAAGCCACCGGGCCACTGGGCCACCAGGCCCGTGGCCTTTCACTCTGATATTTATTCTTCTTTATTAATTAGAAAGCTAATACATGTCTATCATGGGAAATATAAAGTGTGAAGAAGAAAAGAAAGTCCCCCATAATCTCATCACCCAGAGAGAACTATTATTTACATTTTGGTGTATTTTCTTCTGGCCTTTTATTTCTATGCATTGTTAGAATTCCATGTTTTTTCACTTAATATTGTTTTAGGCCTTAAAAGTGCTTCATAAACATAATTTTAATGTCTATAAATACTCAACTGAAATAGCAGAAATTAATAATTTTTTGTACTAATGTTAGACATTTGGATCATTTAACAATTTTCTTTCTATACATGTAAGGAAGATCTTTATACATTTTTAAAATTCCCTTTGGATAGAGTCCTAAAAGTGTCATTTCAGTAATTACTGAGCTATGTTGTTTTAATATTTGTAGGGCTTTCCTTATTAATTGCCATTTTGCTCTTCAGAAGGTTTTGAACAATTGACGCTCTCCCTGGTATGGCAGGTCGGCCCTCACTGCACCCTCACCAGTCTTGGGTACTCCTGTTTTGGGAATGTTTGTTAATGTGATGAAAACATATGGTTGCTGCTTCCCCGTTTCTCTGCATGGTGATGAGCACTTGTTCATTTGTGTGGCCCATCACTGTGGAACGGACCCTGTAGGAGCCACGCATCCTACGGCAACTCTACTTTTCTCCCATGTCTCCCCGAGAAATCTCCCTCCACTTCTGGGCATCCAGTGGCCACATGCAGCCTTTTCTCTGGAGTCTCCTCAACCCTCCAGAGCACACTCTTGGGCAGTCTAAGCTGACCCTAGGCCTATGCTTGCTCCAGGCAGGCCCACACCTAGATCTGTCCCGGGTCCCGGGCAACTGCTTCCCCAGCCCATCTTTAGTTCCAGGTGAGTGTAAGTTGCATGTGCGCATGGAAAATTAGATGTCTTTCCTCCCAGTGCATGCGCCCCATAGCGGGGTGTGCAAGCCTTGGTGAGGGGAAAGGATTTAATTTCAGCTTCCACTTACCTGTTGACTAGGTGTCCTCATACAGGGTCAACCTGCCCAGCTCTACAAGGCAGCCCCGAAGGTTAAGCTCTCTGAGGATTCTTCATGAAACCTCCTCACTAGATTTAAGAGAGGAAAGTACCTCCTCTCTCTCCCAGTGTGAGCAACATCTCTCTTCAGGAATCCTTTCCTCTAATCTTTACATTTAACAACTCTTACCCTTGAAGTGGATGTTGAACTAAGGGCTGTACACCAGGTTTTCTTGCACCTGCTTTTGGAATGAGGAAGTTACTGAGACAGACACTCATTTTAACTCCCTGCTACACATGTTTATTATTTATTTGTTCTTTTCATTCTAAAGCTAGACCCTCCAGCTGACACAGTCTCTGAATGCCTCCCTCCCACCCACTCCCTCCTCCTAGTTGGGGTTTGTGGCACTGGAGCAGGACCAGCTCACCTCTCTCTGGGGAAGAAGCAGCTGTCATACCATGACACGTGCAGGTCTCTACTCTGAGCCCGAGAAGGAGGACGAGGAGGACGGGGTCGGCTGCTGGCTTAGGGAGAAGAACAACCGGAGAAGAGAGTCTACCTGTCTTGGGATAACAACTGGAAAGATAAGAAGTCACAGCCATCAGATCTAAATGACAGTCACTTAGGAGAGGAACTCAGTAGCAGCTTCTTCCTGGTGTTAAAAATCATTAGAGATAAACAGAAATGAGAGTCAGTGTTTCAAACCCCGCTGCTGTCATACCTAAATGTGAGAGGCATGCTTCTGAGACCCCAACAAAGATCTCATAGTGGGAATGTCTATTTTACTGCCACTGGTAGCTAAAAACAGTATAGAAAATTGTCAGGATTATGCTTTCGTCTATAAATTTAGTTTCTAAATGAATCTCCATGCTGTTAATAGTCATCACCAAAAGGAGTACCCTTTCAGCAGCAACCTCATTCACCTTCTGCATACAGCCCCAGGGGTCAGGAGAGGGGTCTGCAGGACGCCAGTGTGACAGAAGTGGGGAGGAAAGGCTTTCTGGGGGAGCAGAGCCTTCTTCTTCCCCGAGCCACTTGGAGTGTGTGCTGTGTTCCTCCCCAAATGACATCAGGCTTCTATGTTGAGGCTCATATCAGAATGCTATGGGGGGAAAGAATCTCTCCACAAACTTCCTTAACATCAAACACAACAGTTCACTCAAGCATTCATGAGCATGAAATACAGGGTCAACTCCACAGATGATGCCCAGAACCATTCTCATTCATGGACAGAGTCTAAAAACATAGCACCAAACAAAGACACTCTGAACGGGAAGCAAGTCGGGTGACTGGGTTGGTTGTTTTGGTGATTGTGTGAAAATTTCCTTCTTGTAGGAAGCAACCTTCAATCAAATAAAAGATTTGAACCAACTAATTAAAACTGAACTTCAAGCCCTCTGAGCAGCTGAATCCTACAGAATTTCTGTACATGTGGATTTCTCCACAAACCAGCATCTCATGCAAAGAAAACGATATTCTGAGCAATCTTTTTTTTTTTTTTTTTTTTACCAAAAAGGAGTTTTCCTTGTAGTTATGTTGCTCTTTTTTTTCAAAATTCTCAACATAGTCCAGGGAGGTGTTTTGTTTTTCATATATTATCAGGTTTATGCTTGACAATTATCATTCTTTTGAATCATTGTATAATTCTGTCTCACCAAAGAATGACACTGAGTATAACACTGAGAATTATATTAGGACATAGTAACACAAGGAAATATAAAAGATTTGTAGATCACCAAGTCATTGAAATCACCATCACTGAAGAGTGTTGACTGATTTCCGTATAGCGGTTTTGGGTTGGCCTTTTATGAAAAGCAGAGAGCCATGTTCAGGAGGTCAGGCTGACTACTACCCCCATCCTGTGAGATAGAGCCCAAATCCATCCATGCCAGGGTGAGTCCGGAGACTTCTGACCTGCAAAAACCCAGGGCAAATGTGTTAGGACAGGGCAGCATAACTACATCTCTGCCTGCAAGGAGTCGGGTGGGGATGGATTTTACCAGATTCTCCTGTGATTGAAAGGACCAGAACTCAGCCCAACTTTTCATTTGACATGTGGCCAAATTTCACCTGTGTAATACAGAAGTCTCAATTGCAGAAAGACCAAAAGAACTGGATGGCAGTATGTCTCAGAGGCAAATAACCACATCAGGTGTGATGTGCGTTTCCATTTTGGCCACACACACAAAGACTTTGAATTGTTCAGACACCTAAAGAAGGTCTGCAGCATCCAGTCAATCATACAGTCTCTCTGGAAACCTGGAGTTGGGAAAGATGCCTTTTTCATCCCTAGGACAACATCATCCCCAAAGGGAATGCTGCTCTGGGAGTGTCATTTAGCCTCTAATGGAATTCCTTCTGTGGCTGACTGTTCTATTGTAAATCACTCTGAATTTTATCACATTCTTTCTCTTTTTGGCTTAAATTTTGCTTTCCTGAGAGTTCTATTACTTGGCTCTACTGAATCAACTCAATATATTGGTCTACTTTGTCTTCTTTTCAACTATTTTCAAAATATTTGAGGATAGCCATAATGTTTAAATATTTTCATTTTCAAGGTTAGCACATATAGTTTTCTCATCTTTTCTTCCCATGGCATGGATTCTGCGTATGCTTTGCAATCAGACAGTCCCAAGTTTGAAGACCTTGGGCAAATTGCCAAGTTCCCCTGAGCCCAAGTTTTCTGTTTTGTAAAATGGGGATAGTAAAGCTGTGTTAATTATCTATTATTGCATAATGTCATAGGTTAAAAAGCATTTCTTTGGGCTCATGGTTCTGCGGGGTGGTTCTTCTGGTTTAGGCTGGGTTGGCTAATCTCAGCTGGGCTTTTACGTGTGTGTGAGGTCAGTTGACAGGTTAGCTGCATGCTGGTGGTCCAAGGTGGCCTCAGTCATGTCTGATGGTCAGATGTGACAGGGGTGACTGGGCCGTATGTCTCTCAGGCTGGCCTGGGCTTGTTCACATGGTGATAATGTTCCAAGAAGTTCCAACACACACACCCTTTGAAGCCTCTGCTTACATCTCATTGACCGAGGTAAGTAACGTGGTCAGCCAGATTCACGGAGTAGGGAACTGGACTCTGCTTCTTTACAGGAATGGTGGTGAATTGTGAGTGTCTTTAGAGTCTATCCCAAATGTCAACCACATAGTGATGGCACGAGGATTGCTTGATAGAAAAAATGCAAAGAGCCAAGCACAGAGCTTGGCACATAGTATAGGCATGCAATAAACCTTGGTCTTCCTCATCCATGACACTTCTTCACTGGGTGAGCAGGGAAGGCCCGGCAGACCCCATCTCCACAAAACCTACCTGTCAGGTATGGTGATGGGATTAATTAGATTTAAAAATTGCCTGGTAAAATTCTATTAGCTCTTTAGAGATATGCAGGATGTAAATTTAAGGTGTTATTACTTTATTATGGCTTTCCCATCCTGGCTGGGGCTGCAAAATTGACTATCAAATATTACAGGCCTTTATTCTATTTTTACTGTTGGAGTACCGAATAATAAATTTAAATGGCAGAGGCTGAAAAGTAAGATGGCCTCTTTCCTACAAGTTGTATCAGTTGAGAATTCAGGTCTAAACTTTGAGAACTGAGAACCTTTTTCCAAGGGGGGAAAAATGACTTAGTGGCTTAGGTTCTTGTATGAGGGTTTTTGCAAAGGTGGTAAAAATAGCCTGTCTGTGAAGCTGTTCCCTCCTTGGGAAATTTTATTGAATGAAATTTAATGGCGACTAGTCTTAACTGAACTAGAATTTTTTTTCCGTGTCTTTCCATCGTGTCTAAGTATATATTTTTCTTTTTCTCATTTATTTTAAAACATGATTTTAAAATATTGAAGTACTATTTCTTTAAAGATGCTTGTTCCGAGCTGACAACCTAAGGTTTTCCCCCCCAGCATTTAATCTGTAATTTTGTAGGTTACACTCATTTGCAGATTTTAGAAAGTGCCTTTTATTCTTCTCTAAGTGTTAAAGCAATTTAGATTAATGGGCCTTGGACTCTTTGATACCTGTTTTTAAGGCGTTTCAAAATGTGTAGAAGACGATACCCTTTTATACGTGATAAGTAAAAATCTTGGCAGATGAAAGACTTTTTTCTTTTTGTTTTTGCACAAAAGAAATCTTTGGAGCTGTAGAAAAACTGCAGAGGCGAGAGGAAAGATCTTCCGTATTATAATTTTATTCTCTCCCCCCTTCCTCTTTGAGAACTCTGCTCTTTGCAGCTGCTTGCAGGAAATGGGAAACGATGCACTGTGATGCCAGCTGATGCTCATCATGAGCCACCTCTATGCTCTCCGCCTAATGGTCATTACTTGTTTCTGAAATGAAATGCTTACACTGCATAATATTCCACCTCCTGTCCCTTCCATCAGCACATGACGACTCTATGAGAAACAAGGTTCTCTAATAACGTAGTAATCCGGGTCCTGGAGGGTAAATTGGCCGATAGAAGCCTTCAGTTGTGCTGAAGGCCCTAGGCCAGGGCCTTTGTGTAGGCCATGAGCTGTGTCAACAGTTGCCAGTCATTCCCTTTTGATTAAGGATGGTCAGATCCCAGGCCTCCACTGTCCTTGTAGGGGGCTTAAGGGAGGCCTGTCTAGACTGCTGGCACAGCTCGAGCTTGGTGTATATCTGTGTCTGTGTGTCTCTGTGCATGTATTTCTGTCCATTTGTCTGTCTGTTAGAAGTGATGGTTAAGGATGAGGAGAAACAGAGACAAGTCACATAGTGTTATACTGCACTGGGTTGTTTTGTCTTTTCTTTGATTGAGACAAATGCCAGGGTGCAGGTGAATTACAATTTGGTGACTATGTGAACAGAAACACCCCAGCCAAACACACAGAGAGGGCTGTAATCAGCAGAGCCTGGTGGGCTGCATGCTGGAGAGGGGAGGTCTTCTGAGGGACTGTGTTCACTCCCCTTGACTTAGGGCCTGTGATGTCAGCTTCAGCATGGTGTGATCAGAGTCATGGGGTTCCCAGTCAGGAAAGGTCACTCCAGAGGTTTCTAATGTTAACACCACTAGGGACACATTTTATTGTTTTTCCCTCCAAGGATATTGCATTTTGAAAGATTTTGTATATCAAATTGCACACAGTTATGTTAGACCTGAAGAAATTCCCCCAGAGCCTTCAAAAAGTTGAAAATAATTATAATGCATCTCATTTTGCTGGTGGGTTTTGAAATTTTTAAAAAATAAAGTATATATTTTTTACTTTTATGTTAATCAAAAACATATCAAGAATTCTGGGTAGTTGGAGTAATAGCAGGGGCATAAATCTGAATTTGCCAACATATCCTCCAAAAATCAGTAGAGAACTACAGGAAGAGCAAATGGAACCACATGAAGCCCAATTCTCAGCAGAACGGAAGACAGAGAATGCCTGAACTTAAACTACCCCTGGGTAGAAAAATAAATGACAAACCCGAATAAGCTATTTTGCATGTTCCAATCTCAAGATTGTGGAAAGCAAGGGCAGTCTGGGAAAAACTGAATGGAAGAGGGAAGAGGGAACATAGTGGTAGGACTAAGATTGACCTAAAATCATTTAAATGCAAAAATGCCCAGTGACTGAGCTTGGCTAGAAGGGGGCAGTCTTCAAAAGACATGGCTTTTGGGGGAGAAGCTGTAAAGGAAGGAAGACACACTCTCTGGAGAACGAGTAGTATGGAAGAAAGAAGCAAAAGGGAGAAGTTTTAGGGCTCTGAAGCACAAGAGAGAAGCAAAAAATGTTCACAGATACCCTCACCCACACCCCTCTGAAAGAAGTCATCCATTAAAGAAACCACACTTTCCTACACTGACAGAAGAGGTGCCCTTGAATGAGGAAGCTTGTAAGGCATTCAGTAAAATGAATAGGGAAACAGACTAAATATGTACAAAACCACTAGAACAAAAAGAACTCCTCAGCTGATAAAAATCTACTTTTCCCAAATGATCAAAAAGCAGAAGAGAAGTGTAACATAACACTCAAAACTGAATTAAATATCATCAACAAGAATTTTAGGATATAAAACCCCACCTTGAATCAGAAATTCAAAAGCTAAAATCAGAAACAGGCAGAAATAGGAAGAAATGAAAAGAGAGTTGATTGATCTTAGGAAAGAAAAGGAAGAAAAAGACAAAATGATCTCAGAAATGAAAAATAAGTTACAAGATGCTCAAGGGAGAATAGACTCAAATGAAAATTTAATAGGGAGCATTGAAGAAAGGTAGGAAGGTAAGTAGCTAAAGGAATGAAAATGATATAGGAAAGAAGTAAAAAGGCTCAGAGAGAAAGCAATTGATATGCAAGAGAGGCAAACAGAAAACAGCATATGTAATTGGGAACCATGAAGAGAAAAAAAAAAAAAAATGGAACAAAACTAATATTTAAAACTATAATGCAAGAAAAATTTCCAGAAATAAGAGGAAACTAGAACCTACATATTGAAGGGACCCACTCAGTACCTGAGAAAATTGACAAAGAACAATCAACTCTGAGACATATTCTAGTGAAATTATTAAAATTTAAAGATAAGGAAAAAATCCTCAAGGCTTCCAAGCAAAAATATCAAATCATTTACAAGTGCAAGAGAACAAGGGAGCAGAAGAGAAGAATAATCTCATTGATTGTTGTATAGGTAGTTAGTGGGAGACATGGTAAAAGATAAAAACAAAACTGGAGACTAGTGGTATTTAAAAAGGTGTGAGTATAAAGATAAAACACTAGAACAAAACTTTAAGCCTTCCTAAATACCAAAAGAAAATTAAAAAACTAAAAAAGCAAAGAAAATACATCACTCAGGGAAAAAAATGCACAGAATCTTCAACATAATATGGTAATTTTAACGTAAAATAATATGACATAGTTGCAACCAAACACAGACTTCTACTCTCCAGAACTATGAAAGAATAAGTTCCTATTGTTTTAAGTCACCTAGCTTGTAGTACCTTGTTACAGGAGCCCTAGGAAACAAATACAATAATTAATAATCAATAAATCAACATCTCTATTTAAAAAGTACCAAAATAGACAAACCACTAGCTAACTTAAAAAAGAAAAAAAAAAAAAAAGAGAGGAAGAAAGTACAAATATACAAACAAAAAATGGAAAGGGGGAAATAACTTGACACAGAAGAAATTTAAATAATCACAAGTCCTTTTTATAGGCTTCTCTGCAAGTATATTTGAAAATGTAGTTGAAATGAATAATTTTCTAAAGAAATACAGTTTATCAAAATTGACCTCATTAAAGAGAGAAAATACATAAACAGACCAATATCTGTAGCAGAAAGAGAGAAAGAAAGTTATTAAGGAACTACCACACGAAAAAAGAACCAGACTCACAAGGTTTTATAAGATAATTCCACCAAACCTTCAAATATTGGATATTCCCAATCCCCATAAATTGTTCCAAAGCAATAAAAAACAAGAAAAATTTTCTAATTCATTTTATGAAGCAAGTATAACACTGACACTTTAGATTGACCTAAATCTGATTTTAAATGTATGAAAAAGAGATGATAACAATGTCACATAAATATTGATACAAGTTTTCTAGATAAAATATTATTGCGAATCTTATAGCACATTAAGAAAATTATGACCAAGTGGTATTTATTCCAGGAATGCAAGGTTGGTTCAATATTAGGAAATCCATTAATGTAATATACATGTTAGTAGATCTAAGGAGAGATTGCTGAGAAGATGGTGGTGTAGGAGGACTCTGATCTCACCTCCTTCCATGGACACAACAAATTTACAACTACCCTTGGAACAATTACCCCTGAGAGAGGACTGAAAACTGGATGAAAAGAACCCCCACAACAAGAGACAGTGCTCACTGAGGTGGAAGAGGCAGAAATTCCTTTCCAGAGAGGAAAAAGCCACATTCTAGCCATGGCAATTCGTGGCTGAGAGCAATCTTAAGCCAAATAGGGGATCTGCCATACCTTCCAATGCCCGAAACAGTTGTGTGCTGCCATGCCTGGGGCTTCCCCCATCCAGTTGCATTACTGAGAGAGCTGACAACAGCCTTGCAGGCCAGAGGCCTACAGCAATTGTGAGCCCCTGAGCCTAGCAACCAGCCATGCTGGGGGCCTCCTCACTTAACAGAAAAACTGCAGCAAGAGTGTGCTATAAGACCTTGCAGCCAGCTGTGCTGGGGCTCCCCACACCTGATAAAGTGACTGAAGTGTCCATAGCAGTCACATGCAGCTGAGCATTACAACCAGCCAGTGAGGGGGACAGGCTAGTCTCCCTGGGCACCTGCAGCAAGAGCAACCCTGCCACAACAGAAGGACACATGTAGCCTACCAGGGGACACTCCTGGAACATTTGGAACTGGTGACAAGAGGGAAGCACAATGCTAGGCCTCATAAGGCATCTCTTATGTAAGGCCACCTCTTCAAGATTGGAAGATGTAGTTGCTCTACCTAATACAGAGACATAAGCACAGAGAAGGAGGCAAAATGAGGAGACAAATGAATATGTTCCAAATAAGGGAATAGGAAAGATCCTCAGAAAAAGAACTAAATGAAACAGAGATAAACAATCTACTTGATAACTAGTTCAAACTAATAGTCATATGGATGCTCACTGATCTTGGGAGAAGAATGGATGAATTCTGGGGCCGCCCAGTGGTGCAGCAGTTTTGTTCACGCTTGGCAGCCCAGGGTTCGCGAGTTCGGATCCCTGGCGCCCGCCGACGCACTGCCTGTCAGCCATGCTGTGGCGGCGTCCCATATAAAGTAGAGGAAGATGGGCACGGATGTTAGCCCAGGGCCAGTCTTCCTCAGCAAAAAGGGGAGGATTGGCAACAGATGTTAGCTCAGGGCTGGTCTTCCCCACAAAAAAAAAAAAGAATGGATGAATTCAGTGAGAACTTCAACAAAGAACTGGAAAATATAAAAAAAGAACCAATCAGTAATGAAGAATACAATACTGGAAGTGAAAAATTCACTAGAGAGAATCAATAGAGTAGATGATACAGAAGAACAGATCAGTGAGCTGGACAAAAGACTAGAGGAAATCACCCAAGCTGAACAGATAAAAGAAAAAAAGAATTAAAAGAATGATGACAGCCTAAGGGACCTCTGGGAGGACATCAAGTGCACTAACATCCATATTATAGGTGTCCCAGAAGGAGAAGAGAAAGACAAAGGGGCAGAGAATCTATTCAAAGAAATAATAGCTGAAGACTTCCCTAACCTAAAGAAGGAAACAGACATCCAGATATGGGAAGCACAGGGAGCGCCAAACAAGATAAACCCAAAGAGGCCCACACCAAGACGTTATAATGAAAATGTCAAGAATTAAAGATAAAGAGAGAATCCTAAAGGCTGCAGGAGAAAGGCAACAAGTTACATACAGAGGAAACCCCATAAAGCTATCAGCTGACTTCTCAGCAGAAACCTTACAGGCTAGAACGGAGTGGTATATATATATTTAAAGTGCTGAAAGGCAAAAGACTACAGCCAAGAATACTCTACCCAACAAGATTATCCTTACCAGTGGAAGGAGAGATAAAGAGTTTTCCAGATAAGCAAAAACTAAAGGAGTTTACCACTAGTAAACCAGCCTTACAAGAAATGCTAAAGGGACTTATTTAGGTGGAAAAGAAAAGACCACAAATAAGAATAAGAAAATTACAAAAAAAAAATTCAAACAATACAATCACTGGTAAAGGCAAATAGACAATAAAGGTAGCAGATCAACCACTGTGAAGCTAATATGAAGGTCAAAAGACAAAAGTACTAAAATTATCTATTTCCATGATAAGAGGGTAATGGATATACATGCACAAAAAAGAGATTAAATATGATACCAAAAACATAAAATGTGGGAGGAGTGGAGTAAAAGAGTAAAGCTTTTAGCAAGAGGTCAAACTTAAGAGACCATCAACTTAATATACATTGCTATATGTATAGGTTATTACATATAAACTTCATGGTAATCACAAACCAGAAACCTATAATAAATACACAAAAAATTGAGAGAAAGGAACCAAAACATAATACTAAAGAAAGTCTTCAAACCATAAGGGAAGAGAGTAAGAGAAGAAAGGAACAGAGAGGTACTACTAAAATACCCAGAAAAAAAGTAACAAAATGGCAATAAGTACATTCTTATCAATAGCTACTTTAAATGTCAATGGACTAAATGCTCTAATCAAAAGACATAGGATGGGGGCCAGCCTGGTGGTGTAGTGGTTAAGTTCACGTGCTCCACTTCGGTGGCCTGGGATTCACAGGTTCAGAGTGCTGACGTGGACCTATGCACCGCTCATCAAGTTATGCTGTGGCAGCGTCCCATATAAAGTAGAGGAAGATGGGCACTGATGTTAGCCCAGGGCCAGTCTTGCTCAGCACAAAGAGGAGGATTGGCAATTGATGTTAGCTCAGGGCTAATCTTCCTCACACACACACACAAAAGACCTAGGGTGACTGATTGGATAAAAAAACAAGACCCATATGTTGCATACAAGAGACACACTTCAGACCTAAAGACACACACAGACTGAAAGTGAAGGGATGGAAAAAAGATATTCCATACAAATGGCAATGAAAAGAAAGCTGGGGTAGCAATAGTTATATCAGACAATACAGACTTTAAAAGAACAACTCTAACAAGAGACAGAAAAAGGCACTACATAATGATAAAAGGAGCAATCCAGTCAGAGGATATAACACCTTTAAATATCTATGCACCCAACATAGGAGCACCTAAATATATAAAGCAATTATTAACAGACCTTAAAGGAGAAATAGACAGTAACACAATAATAGCAGGGGACTTTCACACTCCACTTACATCAATGGATAGATCATGCAAACAGATCAATAAGGAAACATTGGCCTTAAATGACACATTAGACCAGATGGACTTAGTAGATATATACAGAACATTCCACCCAAAAACCACAGAATACACATTCTTTTCTAATGCACATGGAACATTCTCCAGGATAGATCACATATTAGGCCACAAAACAAGTCTCAATAAATTTAAGAAGATTGAAATAATACCAAGCATCTTTTCTGACCACAATGATATGAAACTAGAAATCAACTACAGGTAGAAAATTGTCGAAGCCACAAAAGTGTGGCGATTAAACAAAATGCCATTGGACAACGATTGGGTCAACAAAGAAAAGAAGGAGAAATCAAAAATACCTGGAGTCAAATGAAAATATGACATGCCAAAATTTATGGGATATAGAAAAAGTGGTACTAAGAGGGAAGTTTATAGCAACACAGGCCTACCTCAACAGACGAGAAAAATCTTAAATAAGCAGTCTAACAGTGCACCTAAAGGAACTGGAAAAAGAAGAACAAACAAAGCCCAAAATCAGTAGAAGAAGGAAATAATAAAAATCAGAGCAGAAATAAATGAAATAGAGACTAAAAAACCAATAGAAAAAAAATCTATTAAACTAAGAGCTGGTTCTTTCAAAAGATAAACAAAATTGACAAACCTATAGCCAGATTCACCAAGAAAAAAAGAAAGAAGGCTCAAATAAAATCAGAAATGAAAGAGGAGAAATTATAATGGGCACCTCAGAAATACAAAAAAGTATAAGAGAATACTATGAAAAGCTATATGCCAAAAAATAGGATAATCTAGATGGGAAATGGATACATTCTTAGAATCATAAAACCTTCCAAAACTGAATCAAGAAATAGAGAATTTGAATAGACCAATCATCAGTAAGGAGATCGAAACAGCAATCAAAAACCTCCTAAAAAATAAACGTCCAGGACCAGATGGCTTTCCTGGTGAATTCTACCAAACTTCAAAGAAGACTTAATACCTAGCCTTCTCAAACTCTTCCAAAAACTTGAAGAGGAGAGGAAGCTTCCTAACTCATTCTATAAGCCAACATTACTCTGATACCAAAACCAGGCAAGAACCACACAAAAAAAGAAAATTACAGGCCAATATCAGTGATGAACATTGATGCAAAAATCCTCAACAAAATACTAGCAAATTGAATACAATCCATTAAAAAGATCATACACCATGATCAAGTGGGATTTATCCCAGGGATGCAGGCATGGTTCAACATCTGCAAATCAATCAATGTGATAGGCCACATTAACAAAATGAAGAACAAAAATCAGTTGATCATCTCAATAGATGCAGAAAAAGCATTTGATAAGATACAACATCCATTTACAATAAAAACTCTGAATAAAATGAGAATAGAGGGAAGGTACCTCAACATAATAAAGGTCATGTATGACAAACCGACAGCTAATATCATACTCAAGGGAGAAAAAATGAAAGCTATTCCTTTAAGAATAGGAACCAGACAAGGATGGCCACTTTCACCACTGCTATTTAACAGTGTAATGGAAGTTCTTGCCAGAGCAATCAGGCAAAAAAAGAAATAAAAGTTATCCAAATTGGAAAGAAAGAGGTGAAACCATCACTCTTTGCAGATGACATGATTTTATATATAGAAAACTCTAAAGAATCCACCAAAAAACTTCTAGAAATAATAAATGAATACAGTAAAGTTGCAGGATACAAAATCAACATACAAAAGTCAGTTGCATTCCTATACAATAACAATCAAGTAGTGGAAAAGAGAAATTAAGAATACAATCCTATTTACAATTGCATCAAAAAGAATAAAATACCTAGGAATAAATTCAACCAAAGGGGTGAAAGATCTGTACACTGAAAACTATAAAACATTGTTGAGAGAAATTGAAGAAGTCACAAAGAAATGGAAAGATATTCCATGCTCTTAGATTGGAAGAATTAACATAGTTAAAATGTCCATACTTCCTAAAGCAATCTACTGATTCAACACAATCCCTATCAAAGTTCCAATGACATTTTTCACAGAACTAGAACAAAGAATTCTAAAGTTTATATGGAACAACAAAAGACCCCAAATGGCCAAAGGAATCCTGAGAAAAAAGAACAAAGCTGGAGGCATCACACTCCTTGATTGAAAACTATACTACAAAGCTATGGTAATCAAAACACCATGGTACTGGCACAAAAACAGACACACAGATCAATGGAAGAGAACTGAGAGCCCAGAAATAAACCCACACATTTATGGACAGCTAATTTTTGGCAAGGGAGCCAAGAACATACAATGGAGAAAGGAAAGTCTCTTCAACAAATGGTGTTGGGAAAACTGGACAGCCACATGCGAAAAAATGAAAGTAGACCATTTTCTTACGCCATACACAAAAATTAAAACAGATTAAAGACTTGAATGTAAGACTTGAAACCATAAAACTTCTAGAAGAAAACATAGGCAGTACACTCTTCGATATCAGTCTTAGCAGCATATTTTCAAGTACCGTGTCTGACCAGGCAAGGGAAACAATAGAAAAAATAAACAAATGGGACTACATCAAACTAAAAAGCTTCTGGACAGCAAAGGAAACCATCAACAAAATGAAAAGACAACCTAACAACTGGAAGAAGATATTTGCAAACTATATATCTCATAAAGGTTAATATCCAAAGTATATAAAGAACTCATACACCTCAAGAACAAAAACAAAAAAACCAATTAAAAAATGGTTGAAAGATCTGAAAAGATACTTTTCCAAAGAAGATATACAGATGGCCAACAGGCACATGAAAAGATGTTCAATATCTCTAATTATTAGGGAAATGCAAATCAAAACTACAATGAGATATCATCTCATGCCCAACAGAATAGCTTTAATTAATAAAACAAGAAATAACAAATGTTGGAGAGGATGTGAAAAAAAGGGAACTCTCATACACTGCTGGTGGGAAGGCAAGCTAGTGCAGCCACTATGGAAAACAGTACCGAGATTCCTCAAAAAATTAAGAATAAAACTACCATACGATCCAGCTATTCCACTGCTGGGTATTTATCCAAAGAACATGAAAACACAAATGCGTAAAGATATATGCACCCCTGTGTTCACTGTGGCATTATTCACAATAGCCAAGAATTGGAAATAACCTAAGTGCCCATCAAGGGATGAATAGATAAAGAAGATGTGGTATATATACACAATGGAATACTGTTCAGCTGTATAAAAAGATGTAATCTTGCCATTTGCAACAACGTGGGTGGACCTTGAGGATATTATGCTAAGTGAAATAAGTCAGACAGAGAAAGTCAAATACTGTATGATCTCACTCATTAACAGAAGATAAAAACAATAACAAACAAACATAAATACAAAGATTATATTGGTGGTTACCAGAGGGGAATGGGGGATGGAGGAGGGCGAAAGGGGTGACTGGGAACATGTGTATGGTGATGGATGGTAATTAGTCTTTGGGTGGTGAACATGATGTAATCTAATAACAGAAGTCGAAATATGATAATGTACACCCAAAATTTATATAATGTTATAAACCAATGTTATCTCAGTAAATATATATATATACACATATAAATTGATCTAAGGAGAAAATCCTTATGATTATTATCATAGTTGCTGAAAAGTCCTTCAGTAAAAGGACTCAATACCCATTCTTGACAAAAACACCAAAGAAAATTAGATTTGATGGCTACTTTTTTCTTTTTTTTTGGTGAGGAAGATTAGCCCTGAGCCAACGTCTGTTGCCAATCCTCTTTTTGCTGAGGAAGATTGGCCCTGGGCTAACATTGTGCCCATCTTCCTCTACTTTATATGTGATGCCACTACAGCATGGCTTGACAAGTGGTGTGTCGGTCAGCGTCCGGGATCCAAATCTGTGAACCCCGGGCTGCCAAAGCAGAATGTGCGAACTTAACCACCACTCCACCGGGTCGGCCCCTGATGGCTACTTTTTAAATTATAAGCCTTACGTCCTTAGTCCTAAAGCTAGTATCTTAATGGGAAAATGCTAGAGAAATTTCCACTAAGATCTAGAACACAGCAAGGAAGCTCACGGTGTCCACTACTCCAGCATTGTATTGGACACATTAGCACTGTATTGGACAGAATTAGTAATTATAAAATTACACAAGAGAAACAAATTAAAGGTGTACAAATTGAAAAGGAGTAAAATGAGGTCTATTTTCATATATATACGATAAAATACTTTGAAAATCACAGAGAATGATGAAACCAACTCAAACAATAAACAAAAATTTAGTAAGGTGGTAGGATATAAAACTAACATACAGAAATCCACAGTATTCATTAACCAGTTAGAAGGTATAATGATAGAGAAAATCCTATTTGCAATAGAAACAAAGAAGATAAAATACTCCAGAATAAACTTAACTAGAAATATACAAAATCTAAATGAGAAAAACTTACAAAAATTCTTAAAGGTACAAGATTAGGGTTGAACAAATCTTAAGACATCCTTTGTTTTTGGATAGGACTCAGCAATATAAAGATGTCAATTCTCTCTATTTTAGTTTATAAACTTCACACAATCCCAATAAAAACACCAACAAACTTAAAACCCTGACAAGTTGATACTAAAGCTTATATGGAAAAATAAACATGTAAAAATAGCAAGAATGCCCTTTAAAAAAAAGTATGAGGGGAACTAACCCTATCAGACATTAAAACATACTATAAAATGTCTATAATTAAAACTGCTATACTGGTGCATGAATAGATAAAAGAGCCATGGAATAATCAGAAAGACAAGAAATAGACCCAACTACATACGAAAATCTAGTATGTGATAAAGGTGGCATCTTAAATAACTGGGACAAAGATGGACTTTTTAAATAAATGATGCTGGGACAACTGGCTAACCATTTGAAAAATGACAAAAAAGAGATCCATACCTCACACCACACATAACGAGAAACTGGGTCAGGGGTCCAAATGTACAAAATGAAACTACACAATAACCAAAAGAAAATGTTGATGAATTTTTCTATAACCTATAACCTGGGCACAGGGAAATACTATCTATAACTCAAAATCTAAATGAAATAAAAGATTGATAAATTCAACCACATAAAAATACAAAGAACTTCTGCATATCAAAAGAAAAATAAAGATCTGGGAGAAAATATTTGCAACATATATAACAGATAAAGAGCTAATATTCCATTTTATATAGATATATATGATTTATATGATAGAAAAAATGGGCAAAGACATCAACAATCACAAAAATACATAAAAATGTTCCTTAAACATATGAAAGAGTTCAACATCACTCTTAATAAGAGGAGGGCAAATTAAAAGTAATTAAAATATACTATTTCTCACCTATCAGATTGGCAAAGTTAAAAAGTGTATGCTACGGTCTGAATGTGTCCCTCCAAAATTCATATGTTGAAAATCCCAAAGCCGATGGTCTTAGGAGGTGGGGGCTTTGGAAAATGATTAGGTCCTAAGGGCTGAGCCTTATGAATTGGAATGGTCCCTCCTGAAAGAGGCCTAAGATAGCTCCCTCTCCCCTTCTGCCCTGTCAGGTTACAAGAAGTCTGCAAACCCTCCAAGAGCCCTCACCCGACCATGCTGGTACCCTGATCTCGAACTTCCAGCCTCCAGAACTGTGAGGAATAAATTTCTGTTGTTTGTAAGCCTCCCAGTCTGTGGTATCCTGTTAGAGCAGCCCG
The DNA here is from genome assembly GCA_031878705.1 of Tapirus indicus. Classification (NCBI taxonomy): domain Eukaryota; kingdom Metazoa; phylum Chordata; class Mammalia; order Perissodactyla; family Tapiridae; genus Tapirus; species Tapirus indicus. Next base: position 59,831,152 of record CM062917.1, read on the forward strand.
AATGGACTAACACAGTAACAAGACTGTGGGGCTGAGGATTTGCTTCCAAACTCGTTCACGTGGTTGTTGGCAGGCTTTGGCCTCTCGTGGCTTCTAGACCAGGGCCTCATTCCTCACCAGGCCACGTGGGCCCCTCACAGGGCTGCTGTCCATAGAGCAGGTTGCTTCCCCCAGTGTGAAGAATGAGATAGACGGAGAGAGGGAAGAGAGCGAGAAATATAGAGATCGAGCAACAAGGTGATGAGGTCAGTGTAGTAAAATGTTAACATTTGGGAAATCTGGGTTAAGGGTATATGAGAATTCTTTGTTCTATTCTTGCAACTTTCCTGTAAGTCTGAAATTATGTCAAAAAAAAATTTTTTTTAAGACATGACTCCAGAACTGTACAAAATCTACTGAAGTCGAGGTCAAAGCCTCAGATCCCCATTTGATAAGCAGAGTTGCCACACAGGCGTGGTGTATATTGAGCACTATTCTGGCTTAATGCTCCTAAATGCATGGTTTTCTTACCTAATGTTAAAATATTAAACATTGGATGACTTCAGGGGCTGGCCCGGTGGTGCAGCGGTTTAGTTCGCGCTTTGGCAGCCCAGGGTTTGCGAGTTCGGATCCTGGGCGCCGGCCGACGCACTGCCTGTCAGCCATGCCATGGCAGCGTCCCACATAAAGTGGAGGAAGATGGGCACGGATGTCAGCCCAGGGCCAGTCTTCCTCAGCAAAAAGAGGAGGATTAGCAATGGATGTTAGCTCAGGGCTGGTCTTCCTCACCAAAAATAAATAAATAAAAATAAAGGGGCTGGGACTAGATGACATTTCATGTCCTATTAGCTCTGAAATTATACATCTTCATACTTCATTTATTCATTCTCCTGTTCATTTATTTATTGGCTCGGTGGCAGATTTACTATAAAACTAGTGAAGTTGAAGCCTCAGGATCCCTTGCTTGCACTGGTCCCTTCAAAAGCTCTGTTTTGTTGTATCCCTAAGTTTCATTCTTTTTCTTCAAGTGGACCCCCAAATTGTATAAGCATCAGGTCACACAAAATCTAGGTTCCCCTGTGCCCTCACCAAATCTTCATTGAGACTCCTTCTGAGGTGGGACACTGCCAGGCTCAACAATGTCTGCTCTAGCTCCCGCCTCTACCACGTGACAGCTGCGCTGCCTTGAGCAAGTTACTCCCCTCTCTGAGCCCCACTGTTGTCATCTCAAGGCCCAGGTTGCTGTGAGGACTCACAAGGGAGCATGTGCAAAGGCACCACACACTGTGCAGACCCTCCAGCAGCCGCTCTGTCCCCATATGGGGGAAGAGTGAGCTCTGAGAAGTGTGGGTGGGGGGCCCAGCAGTGAGACATGTGCATAGCACATGGGGCTGCAGGGGGCCCCCGAGGCGCAAGATGCAGAATCAGCTCCCAGGCAATATATCAAAGGGTTCTCAAAGGAGCAGAGGCCAAGGCTGTGAGCATACAGGGGTTGGGGGTCTATTTTTTTGCAGGGTCCTAGTCTATGTAAATAATTCGATTTAAAACTATTAAAAAATTCATGAGGCCACGTGAGGTTTAGTGACTGATAGGTGGAGATTTAGAATAAGGGGTGGGAAGGAATCCTTCCCCATTTGTCTGTGGTCTGGTCAGTGCGTGTGTAGGTTCTTCGTGGTATCCAGGCACCGTCTCCTGCTCTTCCTTATCAAGTCGGCATTCCCAGCTAGTGTCATAGCTCCTATTTTGAGAAGAAGCAGTCCTGTGGTCATTACTCACACTGCCATGGCTCTACCAGCTGTGTGCTGACACAGTGGAGACCCTCCTGCCTCCGTGGCCCTGGGACGACATCTGTGACGCTCTGTCTCCACTCAGGAGGCTGTAACGTCTGCCCCTGCCCACATGCTACGGGCTGAATTGTGTCTCCCCCAAATTCATGTGTTGAGTCCTAACCCCCAGCACCTCCTAATATAACTCTATTTGGAGAAATGGTATTTCCCAAGTTAAAATGAGGCTACTAGGGTGGGCCCTAATCCAATATGACTGGCGTCCTTATAAAAAGGGGAAATTTGGAGACAGACTCACATACAGAGAGAGTGCCATGTGAACAAGAAGATGGCCCTCGACAAGCCAAGGAGAGAGGCCTGGAACGGACCCTTTCCTCAAAGCCCTTAAAAGGAACTGATCCTGCCAACACCTTGATTTTGGACTTCTAGTCTCGACAACTGTGAGATAATAAACTTCTGTTGTTTAAGGCACCCAGTTTGTGGTATTTTGTTACAGCAGCCCAAGGTGACTCATATACGGTGACCATTGGCTTCCCACCGTGTTTTCTCATGACCTCTTTAGACATAAATGCTGAATCTTTAGAATGAGATCTCTTTCACTGTTAACTGCCATTTTAGTCCATTTGGGCTGCTGTAACAAGGTACCACAGACTGGGTGGCTTACAAACCACAGACACTTATTTCTCATCCGTCTGGAGGCTATAAGTCTGAGATCAGGTGCCAGCACGGTCGGGTTCTGGTGAGCCCTATTCTGGGTTGCAGATTGCCTATTTCTTGTTGCATCCTCACTAGAAGAAGGGGGGCGAGAGGGCTCTCTGGGATCTCCTTTATACTGGCACTAATCCCGTTCCTGAGGGCTCCACCCTCATGACCTAATCACCTCCCCAAAGCTCCACCCTCTAACACCACCTTGGGGGTTTGGATTTCAACATATGAATTTTGGGGGGGACACAAAATTTCAGTCCATAAAAACTGGACCAGGGATGTTAACAAAGGGCCCAGGCAGAGTGACAAGAGCAGTCCTGTCCTGCAAGAAATGCTTGTCCCACATCTGACACACACAGCTCAAGACCAAGCAGGAGGGCATGACGTCACCACATCGCTAGGGGCAGGAAAGCATGGATCAGAAGGCCCACTGGTTGCCAAGCGATGACCTCCTCAGTGCTGGGGGGAGGGTACAGCCGCCCTCCTGGGTGCCAGTGGTGGTGGTAGGTGACGTGGTGGAGGACCCCTGGCGCTGCCCCTGCCTCAACCAGATGCTAGAGTCCAGAGGTGGCACTGCGGTGGCTGAGACAAAGTTTGGGCACCAGGATGGGTTGTGGCCTGTGGCTATCCTAGAGCCTGCACTCTTTCTGCATTTCCTGTGAGTGAGAGTCACTCAGAATCAGTGCGTCAGCACCATTCCAGCAGCCCATCATGCACGTCACAAAAAATAATGTGCAGGCCAGCAGGAGCCATCTGCTCACCAGCCTGCCCTCCTGGCACTGGGGTCTGGCCACAGGCCATTGGGGCAATCCCACAGGCTCCAGTTCTAGAGCTCCTTGGGGCATCTGGTAAACCCCCATATAGGATAGAAGGTCAGAAAATCCCGAAGGGAGAGATGGAAATGGGGCCCCAGCGGGGCTTGGGCATTCTGCCTGACCAGCCCTACTGCCCTGACTGGACCCAGGCACCAGACAGTGATGCAGACAATTTCCAAGAAGGTGTGTTCAGTGACAGGGGCCCTTGTGGAGCCTGTTCTGGGTGTGCCTGCCTCTCCCATGGGGGGAATTACTGGCCTCATCTGGTTGCACCCACTGGAGGAGACTTAGAAAATTTCTAAGCAGATACTTTTTGCTACTGGGACTCATGCAGGACTGAGCACAGGCTCAGGGAGCCTGCCCAGATGGCACTGTCCCCCCAGCCAGGCCCAGACCAGAGAGAGAAACAGAATTTTTTTTTTAGCTTCTAACATCAACTACTGATTTAATTTTTACAGCTTTACTGTGGTATAATTGACAAATAAAACTGTATTATTTATGACGTACAATGTGATGTTCTGTTACACATATACTTGTGAAATGATTACCATGATCAGGCTAATTAACACATCCATCCCTTCACACAGTTATGTTGTTTTGTTTTTTGGTGTGGTGACAATATTTAAGATCCACTCTCGGCAAATTTCAAGTATACAATGTAGTATTATTGGAGACAGAAATTTTAAAGAAATTTCCTCCAAAGGGCAAGAGGGAGGAGAGAGAAGAGAAAGCATGATCCTGGGGCAGGATCTCTGTTTACCCGGGTCTCTGGGAGGTACAGGCAGATCTGTCCAGCTGACCAGAATGTTCTAGGAAGCCCTCAGTTATAGCCAACCTGAATCAGAAGTTTAGTAGTCAACAGCATGGGCCTGACATTCAGACATGTCTGGAGGGAGACCTGACACTTCTACTTAGCTCTGTGCCCTTGAGTAACTTACTCAGCCTCTCTGAACTTCAGTTTCCTAATGTGTAAAATCGATAAGAGTAATCATACCATTGGATACTGGGCTAAGTATACACCATCTGGCCTCATTGGCTCTGTCGTCGCCTGCTGTCTGTGCTACTTTGGCAAGTGACTGAGCCTTTCTATGCCTCAATTTCCTCTACTATAAAGTGAGGAATAATAATACTATGTCATATTAATATGTCATATGGCTTGTGAGGCTTCAATAGTCAGTACAGGCACAGAGCACACAGTAAGCACCCACTCAGTGTTAGCCATTGTTACTGTCACCTGGACAGGGCTGCAGGCTGCAGGCTGTCCCGAATCAAGGCACTTTATACCTTGCCTGGCGCATGGTAAATACTCAACGGTTAGCCTGAAAGGTCCTCTCAGCCCATTCCCTTGTCCAACCCAGTCCATCTCCACAGTGGGTGGAGGGAGCCCTGGGCTGCCATAGGAGATGGCGTTATCCTCCCAGCTAGGCCAAGTGGGAGAGTGGATTGACTACATGGGACCTTGCGCCCCTCATGGCCCAGTGAGGACTCTGAGGCCCCTGCTCAGCCCCACACTCTATGCTTTCCTTCTGTTCCACCCACCCACCCACTGTGAGTGCAAAAGCCAGACCGTGCTAGACAAGCCCCTCAAAAGGTAACAGCTCTGGGAATGAGTTTCCCCGGGAAGGCCATCAGAAAAGACAAAACAAGTGGGAGAGGTCAGCCAACCAGAAATAAATGACAGAAATGGTAACAAGAAAAGAAAAGCATCTACAATGTTTCAGACAAGTGTCAGAGGAAAGAAGGAGATGAGGAGATAAAGAATGAGGAGATGGACAACCTAAGAGGCAGCCAAGACAGAGGGTGCTGGAAAAGGAAGAATCAGAATAAAATGAGCATGTTGCCTGCTGACAGAGGCCCTGGGACCCACTGCGGGTTTGCACGTCCAGGCCCTGTGCTGATGGCCCCCAAGGCCTAAGGGACAGCCAAGTCTGTTCATTTCTCCTGTTCCTTGCCAGCAGTGGGCTCTTCAGAGAGAACTTGTGGTTGGTTGTGGGCTCTGCCACACCCGGGAGGTGAGGATGCTTATCTATGCCTGCACTTGGGAAAACCAAGGCTGTCCTTTCCCAGGAGTCACATTAGGGAGGAGAAGCCTCAAAACAGGTGTTGACGTTGTTCCTGACACCCAGGCCGTACCTAAAGAAGAGCAAATACATAATGCTAGGGGCAGTTCTACACACTCTACACATATTAGCTCATTTAACCCTCTGCACAACCCTATGAAGTAGCGCAGTGATCCTCCCCCTTCCGCAGAGGGGAAAACGGAGGGCAGAGAGATGAAGTAGTTGGTTAAGGTCACCCAGTAAGTGGCAGAGCTGGAATTCAAACCCAGTGCTGCCTCCTGTGGCCCCAGCTAGGGGGCGCTCTATACTTGGGGACGTGGCAACTTTGGCTTTGCTATTGTTCTTTTAAAATTGTGTTAGCAGTTTATTTATTTTACAACACAATGAACTGCTCCTACTTGATGAAAAGGGAAACGGAATGTCTGTGCCTCTGTAGTTTGGAATGTTCACTGGTTTGACTGAGATTTAATGAGTGGAAGTAAAAAATACTTTGAGTGCATATACATTATCAGGAAATATATATTCAAAACAGGATATTCAAAACTTAAATGTCTGCTAGGATACATTAATTTGTGTGGGAACGCTACTGCTTCATTCTGATATAAATTGACTGACAAAATCCATCACTCTGTACTTACAAATTGGCTTTCAAGCTCTGGGCAGGAGCCTCCCCCCCGGATGGACGGATTGTGTCGTGTGGCATATGCGCACCGTTAACCACAAGGAAGATAGGAATTGTAGCTGAGCCCGGGGTACAGTGATTAACTTATGGGCACATGTTGCGCTTGTTGACAGAAAAATTTACATTGGGAGCTTGTCCTTCCTGGTAGCTACAGTCTGCTGGGTTCCGTTCTTGCCAGCTAAAGCCCCCACCCCAGCTTGCTCCCCCTACCCTAAGGAGCTGGATTTCAAATCACACCAGAGACGCTGTGACAACTGGATGACACAGAGTGTGTTGCTGTAATTAGTCTATCAAAGCAGGCAATGTTACTACTGAGGAAGGGGCCACCCCTGTGTCACCCCAAGATGGCAGGCTGGGCCAGGAGGTGCTGGCACCTGATGTGGGAATGTGCACCATGCTCTGAAGGCCTGGCCTGGCTGGGGACACAGAGCCCTCTGCCCAGCTTGGCTGATCTCACAGGGAGTACTAGCAGCCTGTGGAGTGTGAATAGAGGAAGCCTGTGGGCTGTCCTCTCCTTCCAAGGGAGGCAGACCCAAGGCCAGACAAGGATCACTCAGGAAGTAGGTCTTGAACCTCCTTCTTTCCAGAGACCGTGCTTCCCCAAGATTGACTTAACACCTTCCTGTACTGGAACACAAAGGTCCAGTCTTCTGCTCACTCAGATGACTTATTGGCAAAACCCCAGAGCAGGCACAGAGGCTTATATGTTGCTACAGAACAGAAGATTCACTGTGAGTAACAGAAGTGTCACTCCAGAAAAGTTAGAAGGGAGGGCAAGACACAGGGAAGGAGGGAGGGAGACTCATCCTCATTTACATAATCAACAGGCAGACTTCGTTTTATTGCACTTCATTTTATTGTGCTTCACAGATATTGCATTTCTTAGAAACTGAAGCTTTGTGGCAACCCTGCATTGAGCAAGTCTACCAGCACCATTTTTCCAACAGCAATTGCTCACTTCGTGTCTCTGTGTCACATTTTGGTAATTCTCCCAATATTTCAAGCTTTTTCATTATTATATTTGTTACGGCAATCTGTGATCAGTGATCTTTGACATTACCATTATAATTGTTTTGGGGCATCACGAACCACGTCCATATAAGACGGCAAACTTAATTGATTAAAGTTGTGTGTGTACTATAGATCAATGGAACAGAATCGAAAGCCCAGAAATAAAACCACACATATACGGACAGCTAATCTTCAACAAAGGAGCTAAGAACATACAATGGAGAAAGGAAAGTCTCTTCAATAAATGGTGTTGGGAAAACTGGACAGCCACAAGCAAAAGAATGAAGGTAGACCATTATCTCTCACCACACACAAAAATTAACTCAAAATGGATTAAAGACTTGATGGTAAGATGTGAAACCATAAAATTCCTAGAAGAAAATATAGGCAGTACACTCTTTGACATTGGTCTTAGAAGGATCTTTTTGAATGCCATATCTACTCAGACAAGGGAAGCAAAAGAAAAAATAAATGGGAATTCATCAGACTAAAGAGCTTCTGCAAGGTGAAGGAAACTATGAACAAAACAAAAGGAAAACTCAAACTGGGAGAAAATATTTGCAAATCATATGTCCGACAAGGGGTTAATCTCCAAAATATATAAAGAACTCATACAGCTCAACAACAACAAAAAACAAACAAACCAATCAAAACATGGGCAGAGGATATGAACAGACACTTTTCCAAAGCAGATATACAGATGGTCAACAGGGACACGAAAAGATGTTCAACATCACGGACACGAAAAGATGTTCAACATCACTAATCATCAGGGAAATGCAAATCAAAACTACGATGAGCTATCACCTAACACCTATTAGAATGGCCATAATTACCAGGACAAAAACCAACAAATGTTGGAGAGGATGTGGTGAAAAAGGAACCCCCGTACACTGTTAGTAGGGATGCAAACTGATATGGCCAGTATGAAAACAGTATGGAGATTTCTCAAAAAACTTAAAATCAAAATACCATATGACCCAGCTATCCCACTAGTGTGTATTTATTCAAAGAATTTGAAATCAACAATTTAAAGAGACTTATGCACCCTTATATTCACTGCAGCATTATTCACAATGGCCAAGATGTGGAAGCAACCCAAGTGCCCATTGAGTGATGAATGACTAATGAAGATGTAGTATATATACACAATGGAATACTACTCAGCCATAAAAAAGACAAAATCATCCCATTCACAACAACATGGATGGAACTTGAGGGTATTATGTTAAGTGAGATAAGCCAGTCAGAGAAAGACAAACACAGTATGATTTCACTCATATGTGGAGGATAAACAAATGCATGGACAAAGAGAACAGATTAGTGATTACCAGAGGGGAAGGGGGTTGGAGGGCAAGCATAAGGGGTAAAGGGGCACATATACATGGTGACAAATAATAATGTACAATTGAAATTTCACAATGTTGTAAACTATTCTGGCACCCATAAAAAATGCGAAAGTAAAAAAGAATAAAAATAAAGTGTTGTGTGTATTGATTTCTCAATCGAATGGCCATTCCCCCATCTCTCTCCCTCTCCTTGGGCCTTCCTATTCCCTCAGACACAACAATATTGAAATTAGGCCAATTAATAACCCTACAATGGCCTCTAAGTGTTCAAATGAAAGGAAGAGTCACACATCTCTCACTTTAAATCAAAAGCTAGAAGTTATTAAGCTTAGTGAGAAAGGCATGTCAAAAGCCAAGATAGGCTGAAAGCTAGGCTTCTTGCACCAAATAGTTAGCCTAGTTGTGAATGCAAAGGAAAAGTTCTTGGAGGAAATTAAAAGTGAACCCAACAATGATAAGAAAGTGAAACAGCCTTATTGCTGATATGGAGAAAGTTTTAGTGGTCTGGATAGAAGACTAAACCAGTCACAACATTCCCTTAAGCCAAAATGTAATCCAGAGCAAGGTCTTAATTCTCTTCAATTCTATGAAGGCTGAGGGAGGGGAGGAAGTTGCAGAAGAAAACTTTTAAGCTAGTAGAGGTTGGTTCATGAGGTTTAGGGAAAGAAGCCATCTCCAGAGCATAAAAGTGCAAGGGGAAGCAGCAAGCACTGATGTAGAAGCTGCAGCAAGTTATCCAGAAGATCTAGCTAAGATAATCAATGAAGGTGGCTACACTGAACAACAGATTTGCAGTGTAGACAAAACAGCCTTATATTGGAAGAAGATGCCATCCAGGACTTTCATAGCTAGAGAGGAGAAGTCAGTGCCTGGCTCCAAAGCTTCAAAGGACAGGCTGACTCTCTTGTGAGGGGCTAATGCAGCTGGTGACTTTAAGTAGAAACAATTTACCATTCTGAAAATCCTAGGACCCTTAAGATTTATGCTAAATCGACTCTTCCTGTGCTCTATAAATGGAACAGAGCCCAGATGACAGCACATCTGTTCACAACATGGTTTACTGAATATTTTAAGCCCACTGTTGAGACCTACTGCTTAGAAAAAAAGATTCCTTTCAAAATATTACTGCTCATGGACAATGGACTTGGTCACCTCAGAGCTCTGATGGAGATGTACGATGAAATTAATGTTGTTTTCATGTCTGCCAACACAATATCCATTCTGCAGCCCATGAATCAAGGAGTAATTTTGACTTTCAAGTCTTATTATTTAAGAAATACAGTTCATAAGGCCATAGCTGCCATAGATAGTGATTCCTCTGATGGATCCAGGCAAAGTAAATGGAAAACCTCTGGAAAGAATTCACCAATCAGATGCCACTAAGAACATTCGTGGTTCATGGGAAGAGGTTGAAATATCAACATTAACAGGAGTCTGGAAGAAGTTGATTCCCACCCTCATGGATGACGTTGAGGGGTTCAAGACTTCAGTGGAGGAAGGAACTGCAGATGTGGTGGAAAGAGCAAGAGAACTGGCATTAGAAGTGGAGCCTGAAGATGTGACTCAATTGCTGCAATCCCATGATAACACTTTAACAGATGGAGTTGCTTCTTCTGGAAGAGCAAAGAAAGTGGTTTTTTGAGATGGAATCTACTGGTGAGGATGTTGTGAAGATTGTTGAGATGACAACAAAGAATTTAGAATATGACATAAACTTAGTTGATAAAGCAGTGTCAGGGTTTGAGAGAATTGACTTCAATTTTGAAAGAAGTTCTACTGTGGGTAAAATGCTATCAAACAGCATCATATGCTACAGAGAAATCTTTCATGGAAGGGTCAATCGATGCAGCAAACATCATTGTTGTCTTATTTTAAGAATGTGCCACAGCCACCCCAACCTTCAGTAACCATCACCCTGATTACTCAGCAGCCATCAACATCAAGACTTCAGCAAAAATTCAAGACTTCCATCAGCAAAAAGATTATGACTCGCTGAACTCTCAGATGATAGTTAGCATTTTTAGCAATAAAGTATTTTTTAAATAAGGTATGTATATATATATATTTTAGACATAATGCTATTGCACACTTAAAAGACTAAAGTATAGTGTAAACATAACTTTTATGTGCACTGGAAAACCAAAAAATTCATGTGACCTGCTTAATCGTGATATTTGCTTCATTGTGGTGGTCTGGAATGAAACCTGCAATATGTCCGAGCTATGCCTGTATTTGACAGTGCCTTGTTGTTGGTTGGTTGGAAGGGTAAAGTGGTTTGATGGAGAATGGAGAACCTGACAAACTCTTCCCCGTGGGGGGTTGAGAGGGTGAAATAGTTGATGGAAAATGACAGTGCCACTACATGGAGGTTTGGTGGACAATGGAGATTATGACCTTTTCCCCTTGGGTGGGAGGTAGGGTGAGGGGGGTTGAAGGAAAGTGGAGATTATGACCACGCCTCTTCCCACATAGTCAAGGAGTGGCAGTAGTGGAGAGAATTTGGTGACTTGACTCTATAAGGCTCTGAGTGGGGTCTACACAGGACCGTATTGACCTGCTTGGAACATGCAGGATTGGGAGAGCAGGGAGGAGGCTGTCTGCACTGAGACTTGAAAGATCAGCAGTTTTTACTGGGCCAGACATAGGAAGGCCGGTAATGCCAAGGAGAGCCCCACCTACGCCCTGGCATGATTGACCCTTGAGGGGCCAGTCCTAGCCGAACTCCAGGGCCCTCACCTCAACCTGTCCAGTGCTGCCCAGTTACCCCAGTCTCTCTCCTAGGGTCCACCCACACCAGCAGCATCTAGAGACCACCTACCAATCCCTGATGTCTCCCCCACACACTGCCTAGCTGTGGTCGAGCCAAGTGGGGCAGAGCTTGGACACCTCATGGGGCCCCTGGGTCTGCACCTCCTCAGTCTGTCCCACCAGGGCACTTCATCCTTGCTATGCCATCCTCCCTGTTGGCCCTCAGACATCTCTGCCACCACAAGCTCTCAGCATCTACCCTAACTGCCCCACATGCAGCCTCCCCTAAAAATCTCACCTGTCTGGGGTCCAGCCCCACAAGATCTCCAGCCTGTGTCTTCTGGAGGAGGGGAAGGGTATCTCCAGCCAGCAGACAGGAAGGTGGGGTGCAGTCCCTGCGGGACACTGGACAGGCTGGTGGACTGCCCTGTGACCTCTTTCATCAGCCACCTCGAAGAACGGAAAGTGGAAGAATGTCCTCAAGCTAGCAAGGACCTGGGCAAAGGGAATTGGGAGTTATTTGTGTGTCCACCTTGGGGCTGCAATGGGCAGGAGGTGGCCTGTGGCAGGCAGGGAGTCCAGTATTTTTCTGTGCTCTTCACAGTGTTCTCCCCACAGCCCCGGGGGCTGGATCTCTCATCGTGCCCACTTTCAGGGTCTCAGCAGTCGCCTGCCTGAAATTATACAGCGAGAAAGGGGTTGGGCAGAGAATCCATGCTAGGGCCTTCTGTCTGAGGCCAACGCCCTTGCTCGGCCCTGCCTGTGCTGACGGGAGCATCTTGACCTCACAGAAGCAGAAACACGAAGGCTCATGAGGCCACAACTCGGCATGTGTGAGCACCTTCTCTGTGCGGGGACTGATCTCAGGTCTGGGGATACAGAGGGGAGCACAACGGGGCTGCCTGCTTTCAGGGTGCTCAGTGTCATGGGGGAGGGAGACATTTTTCAGATGGACCAACAAACACATATGTGATTACAATGGTGATAGGACAGTGAAGAAGTCAGGGGGTCTGAGCTAGTGGGGGGCCATCAGGGCACTCTGGAGGAAAAGACTGATAATAGAATGATAGGCAGGACCAGCCAGGAGGCTGACACTCCAGGGCGAGGGAGGAGCACATGCAGAGGCCCAGGGGCATGAAGGAGATGGGCCAGTTCTGGGAACTGGAAACAAGTCTCTGCAGCCGAAGAGGAGGGGGCTTTAGAGTTGTGAGCCTAGGCAGGTGAGGAGCCCCCTTCCTGGGACCGCAACAGCTGATCAGGAGATGCAGGCCTACCAGACCTCTTCCCTGGGGAGCTGTGGGGTGGGGGAGGATCCCTGGACAGTCGGGGATCAGTGCATCTGCATATAACAAAATGTCAGCATAACAATGGCTGGGGAAAAAGAACATGAAGTTCTTCTCTCTCATGTAGAGAAGTCTGGATTCTCCGTGCCAAGACTAGGGCCCTGTCTCCAGCTTTCTGCTCCATCACCCTCTGGTGCTTCCACTCTCGAGGCCACCTGAGGGGGCCCAGCTATCATGTGTGCACTCCATAGCTGCAGGAGGAAGAAGAGATTGCAGCCAAGGGGCTGCTGCCTCACTTCCAGATCCTCCTCAGAAATCCCACACAGCCCTTCTACTCAAAACTTAGTCACATGACCACACCAGGGCTCAAGGGAGCCAAGAGGCTCATCTTCTTAGGATGGGTGTGTGGCTCTGTAAGCAAGAGGAAGGAGAGGGTGTGTGCACTGAGATGACAGGAGCTGCTCAACAACTGCCAACACCCTACTGGCTTATCGCACGACAAGCTCATCTGATAGTTTGTACACGGATTCCTGGTCTGTAGGCAGATCCCCTCCCTGCAGGGATTGGGGTGAATACAGGCTCTTCATCTTTGGGATCAACGCTCCTCTGGGCCAGGCCTAGACTTGTCCTCTTGCTTACAGCAGTGACCAAAAGGACTACACTGGGTCATTCAGGTTCTCGATCTCTCTGGTTTTTTTTTTGCTTGTTTTGTCTTGTTTTACACTGGTAAAGATATTGATCTGGGTGAAGGGCTGTGCTCTGTTGATGCCCAGACTGTAAACCATTCATTACACACTTTTATTCATGACACATGTTTAGCACTGACTATGAGGTAAGCGGGATGCTAGGACACTGAAGGACACAAATGGAATGAGATATGACTTTGACCTACAGTGACCTATGTCTCACAAGGATAAACACAAATTTTGGTAGTTAGAAAGTGGAATCGGCACAAGAAATATTTAGATAAGATAGTTAGATTACTCTGGGGATGAAATGGGTCAGTGCCTTCAGCTTTATGTCACAGAATTTCTGGCCCAAAGTGGCTTCAACACAGGTGGCAGTGATCTCACCAACAAAGAGTCCAGAGTCAGGAGGCTACAGGATTGATGAATTCATCCTGTCAGCAGGGGCGGGCCTTTCATCAGCTCCTCTGGGATTCTCTTTACCTCCTTCCTCATGGTCTCACTTTGGCTGCTACAGCTGCCAAGATCACATATTCACCCTACCAGGTCAAAGGCAGAGAGTGATGACTGATTCCTACCACCTGCCTTTCTTTAGTTAAGGAGATAAAACTTTCCCAAACACCACCCGCCTCCTACAGAGGTCCTCTCAGGCCCTATTGGCCAGAACGGGGTCAAATGCCCTGCTCGCCCCCAACCCATCCTAGCAAAGAGGAAGGGGAGGACCACAGTTGATTTCCTCCAGTCATGATTCATTTCCTGGGAATGCGCCACTTTCTCTGAGCCCATTGCATCAGGAGACCAGAACAATTTACATTTTATTCATTAGTATTACCGATATTCAGTGTAGAAGAAAGAAGTGACTGCTGGGGAAAATACCAACAATGTTTGCAACAGGAGGCAAGGAGGTCAAGGACCAAAAGTCCAGGTATAGAATGGATTGTCGTTGTGGATGTAGAAGTCACCGAAAATGACGACAGGGGTGTGGTGGTGCCAGCAGCGGGCAGGGCTGAAGTCTTCAGTGATGACCACAGCCATGGGGAAGGGACAGACAACTGCATATGAGGGGTGATGGGGTGCTGTCCAGGAAGGTACCTCCCTGTTCCCGGACGAGCAGCCTACTCCCTCTGTTGCCGTGGGGCCTTGGCATAAGGACCTTCCTCTTCTCGGAGTCTCCCTCCTTCGTCCTTGCCCAGGCGGCCTACAGCCTGCCCACCCTGCCCTCCATCTCACTGTCTGAGGTTCCATCCTCAGAACCGGCTGTAAGATGGGAGAAGCTGCAGCTGGAAAGGCAGCCAATTGCAGCGTCAGGATGCAGGTGCGCTTAGGGTCACCATAGAAACCCCTGGGTGGAGCTTCAGTGATGGGCGGGGCTCCAGGGAGGACCCACACCACATGAGGAACAGCCCGCCCCCTGCCAGCTCTCAGATCCCCTAGGGTCCTGGGAGCATCAAGGAGACTGCTCTGTGTGTGGGGGTCACCGCACCACCCCCAGTTGCTCCACCTGTGAAGTGAAGAGTCTGCAGTGGGAGCGGGAGCCAGGCGCTACAAGGGGCAGGGGATCGCGTGGGTACCTGAGCGGCACGTAGGGGATGGGGGATGGCGTCTGGGCGGTGACGTCAGGAGGGCCATGGTGAGAGCCACCTGGCGATTGGACGCACAAGCAGGACTCCCCCCGCCCCGAGAGCCGTCTGGTGATTGGTCAGGGGCACGGATGTGCTGTCAGGAGGAGGCAGGGTGGTTATAAAAGCCAGGGTGCCGGCAGGAGGCCTCGCTGAGGGGAGAGAAGGCGTTTCCACCTCAGCCTTCCTGCTCTTCGCAGGGTTCTCCTCCCAGATGACAGTGTCCTCCCTCTCCGCCCCCATCCCGGCCCACTCGTCCTGCCCTGGACCTCTTGCCCACACCCTGTGCTCCATCTTCATGTTCGGGTCCACCGTTCCCTCTGGGGTCCCGTAAGTCCCGGCACCCGCCGCCTCATGGACCTCGCCCCAGGGCGCTCCTCACCTACCGCCTTCCCAATAGGCAGGGGGAAGTCGGGCGCCGGGAATCAGAGAACAAAGGACCCTCATCCAGCCCGGGAGGGGCCCTCCCAGACCTCTGGCTCCGCAACCCGGTTTAGCATAGGGTGGCAGAGTCCCGGGACACTCAGCCCACCAGAAGCCCCTGACCCAGGGCAGCTGCCGACACACACACACACACACCCCCACCCACATCCTCTAGGACCCCACCCAGGTGCACACGGGGTGTCCAGCCCCAAGTCTTCCCTGTCTGTTCCCCGAGTCCTCGTCTGCCTGGGGCCGTCAGCACCTCTGCCAGGCCCAGGTGAGCTGGCTGGAAGAGGCTGCTCCCCGGTGGGAGAAATACACCTCACAGTAGTCATCGTGCGCCCCCCACCATGCTGCACTTGGAGAATCTGAGGCCAGAAGTTGCAGACAGTGAGGACAGAGGCCTCAGAAACTTCCCTTCGCCTCCTGGCGGCCTTGGCCCTGGCCGTGTCCCTGGCTCCCAGGTGCTGCCCCAACCACCAGCAAGGGAAGAGCCTGTCCCAGCGGCCGCTCCCGCCCACCGCGACTCAATCCATCTGTAAAACAGACGGAAGGCCAGGAAACGGGGCAGGGAGAACAACCTGAAAACAAAAAATTGGGGCATCTTGACCCAGACGTGGGACATCCCAGGCCCCCAGTCCAGGCGGAAATCCATCTTGCAGTGGAGGGGCCAGGTCAGGGGCTGTCTGTGAAGGCAGAGATTGCTGCCTCTGTCAGAGGCGGGCTCTGAAACGTCAGTGGTTGGTAGCCAGGTGCTTGGAGCCATTCAGAGCCCAGTCCCCCTGATGGGTCACTGTGCCCAGGTGCTGGTGGGCTCATTGCCTGAAGACCTTTGGCCTGAGACTGACTCGGCCTGCTATCCTGGTGACATATCACTTGGGGAGCCTTTTTCTTCCAGGGAGTTCTCTTGTTCAGAGGAAGCAAAGGCTGCCATGTCTTAGAACAGAATGCCCAGAAGTTGGAAGATCTGTCCATGGAAATCCAACTTGTAAAGGTTTGACAGACTTTGAGGGAAAGCTGAAATTGATCAAAACAGCTCTTAACACCAGCAAGGAAATTAATAAAAATCTGTGTAAGGGGGTGTCTGAGCTAAAGGATTTCCTAAAACTGGGGAAAACCAAACCTGAAACATCTGCTTGTTAACTTGGTGTCACAGGAAGGACATGATTTAAAGAACTTGCCAGAGGACCAGGCCTCCCTGGACACGGCAGGAGATGAGGAGGGGGCCTGCTGGCAAGTTCCAGAGGAGACCCAGGCCCTGAGCGCAGAGGAGTCCTCACTGAGCTCCCCCAGCCTAAGGACAGGGCCTGGCGACTGGAGGGGAGGGCAGTGTGTTACAAGAACAGGCCAAGCAGTGGAGTCAGCCGCAGGCCAGGTCCCTGAGCTGGAGCGCTTCCCCCGGGAAACGCGGGGATTCCTGAAGCTTTTGCCTTCCAGGCAGCATTTTCACAGTACAGGGGGTGACGTCCCCGCACGCCCACCCCAGGGGACGTGGAGCTGGGGCGGAATGTGGGTCCCTCCTCCAGTGAGGTGGCGTGAGCTTCACGATGGTTGTGAGTTTTAAATAACTGTTGAAATGCAGAAGTGTCCCGGGTGGCGGTGATGTCCAGCCCGGGGTCACAGTCACTGCACCCGCCACACGAGTCTCACGTTCTCCAGCTGGTGGGTCCCGACAGGGCCAGTGTCTAATTTGACCCTCAGAGCAGAGCCGTGAGGGGGGCAGGGGTCCCCACGGCTCTGAGAAGGTGTCCGGGAACCACAGGGAGGGGACGCTGAGCACAGCCTGCCCGTCCCCGTCAACACTTCTCACCCGGGGCGACTCCTCTGAAACTCAAGCGGCGCTGGGGCGGCGCCGTCCTGGCAGGAAGGAGAGCAGAGCAGAGTGTCCGCGCCCGGCTGGCTCTGCAGAGACCGTTCCTGGCCGAGACCTCCCTGCCGGTTTGTGGCAAACGTGGGTCTGGACCCCACGTTGTGGCTCCGAACTCCGGCCCCGCAGCAGGTGCTTCTCCCCCGCAGGCTCCTGTCTGCGCGGGCCTTTGAGGAGCAGACGGGAGCCCGGGCGGAGAGAGGCCCTGTCCCTGGGGGAGGTGGGGGGGGAGGCGGCCGGGGAGAGACCGGAGAGGGGCCGGGGTGGGGGCTGCGTGCTCAGAGCCACGGAAGCCCTGCGGGATGGGGAGACCGGGATGGGCTCTGCTGCTCTCGGGCGGGGCGGAGGGAGAGCGGGGCGGAGCAGGAGACAGGTGGGCACAGGTGCGTCGGGGAGACGGGAGGGTGCCCGTGGACACGGAGGGAGGTCACCTCCAAGAGGCAGAGCTGAGAATCGGCGATGAATTGGATGCTGGGGGTGGGGAGGGAGGAGGAGGCCAAGGTTCCAGGCTCACCCCTCAGGGCGGTGGGCCCTCAGCTCTGGGGACTGTGGCTGGAGCTCAGGTCAGGCGGGGACCCCCGTGAGCTGGGTGCCTGCAGCTCAGGCTGAGTGGAGGTGGAGAGCCTGGGGCTGTGGCCCAGGGCGGTGCTGGAGGCGCATGAGCTCATAGCAGCCAGGCCTAAAGGGAGGGGAGTCATCCAGAAGGCTGGGCGGGGAGGTGGGAAGGTGAACTTGAGGGGCCTGGTACAGTGTCTGAGCGGGTTCCAGGGCTGCTGGTTTCAGGGAGGGTGGTGGAGTCCAGGTGACTGAGAGCTGAGGGCAAGTGGCTCAGAGCTGGCGTTAACATGATAAATGTGTCAGACGGTGAGGACCAGGAGGAGGTGCGGTTTGAGGGACATTCGGTGAAGGTCTGCGGTGGGGTGGACACTGTGTGGGAACTGGACCTCTCGGCCGGCCCTCCCACAGGCAGCATTTCACACTCGGTTCCCGTCAGCTGGGGACCCCAGGTCTCCTGTACTGGGCGGGGACTGAGGGGCAGAGTTCAGGGGGCGCAGGGGGCACTTGTGTGGCTCCAACACTGGGAACCTCCTCTGCTCAGCTGCTTAGACCCGGCTCCCCCGCATCCCAGGTCTGTGGACACCGCAGCCTCCTGGAGGCTGGAGGGTTTGGGACCCGAGTTTGGGGGTATGATCCAGAGCTGCTCACCCCTTCTGAGCCCCCAGTTCCTTCCTCTGTAAAATGTGGATGACGTGGGTGGGGTGGAGGTGGGGTGAGCAGGAGGCAGGAGATGGCAGGGGTTGGGGAGGGGACATCAGGGGCAGGGGACTGATGGAGTCCCCGGGAGGGAGGGTCCACTGTGAGCTGGCTCCTTGTCCTGGCCATCCGTTCCCAAGGGCAGAACATCAGCTCTGGGAGGAGTGCATTCTGGGTGCTGCCTCTGCCCCACACCCTCCTTCTCTGCCTCCTCTGCCCCCTGGGTCACAGGCTGCCACAGCCCAGCACCTGTGTTCCGCAGACCCCTCCTGTCTCCTCCATGACTGCTCACCACCCACAGGTCAGGGCCCTGGGTCGCAGGGAAACTTTGCACTCCAGGGAGATGGGATGGCTGGCTTTAGGGAGATTGTCTGTGACATGTTGACAAATATGGCATTAGTATATATATTTTTTGAATATTTACAGATTCACAGGAAGCTGCATATAATACAGAAAGGTCCCAGGTACCCTTCACCCATTTTGCCCCAGTGGTAACATCTTACATCATTATGAACAATATCGACACCAGGAAACCGACATGGGTACAATGGGCGTGTCTGGTTCTGTCATTTTATCATGTGTTCATTCTTGTAACCAGCAGCACAATCCGGGTGTGGAACTGCTCCATCAGCACAAAGATCTCCCTCGTGCTGCCCACCCCTGCCCCCACCATTCCTGCCCATGGCGACCACCAGTCTGTTCTCCATCTTGGGAGTTTTGTCAATTCGAGAATGTTACATGAATGGAATCACAGCTGTGACATCTTGAGATTGGCTGGGTTTTTTTCTTTCACTCAGCATCATGCCCCTGAGATGCGTCCAAGTTGTGTGTTTCAATGATTCTTTCTGTTTCAATCCTGAGTAAGTTTCCATAGTGTAAACATACCACAATTTGTTTATCCATTCGCCTTTTGAGGAACACTTTGGGTGTTTCCAGTTTTTTGGCTATCCCAAATCAACCCGCAGTGAACATTTGTGCACAGGTTTTTGTGGGAACTTAAGTTTTCATTCTCTGGGATGATAATCCAGGAGCGTGATTGCTGGGTTGTATGGTAAGTTTCTGTTTAGCTTTTTAAGAGCCTCTCAAACTGTCTGACCAGAGTGGCTGTACCATGTACATCCCCACCAGCATGTATGAGAGATCCGCATTCTTGCCAACATTCGATGTTGTCACTATTCTCATTTTAACCAGCTGTTCTAATAGGTGGGTAGTGATATCTCATTCCGGTTTTCATTTGAATTTCCCGAACGGTGAGTGCGGTGGAACGTCTTCTCATGTGCCTATTTGCTGTCTGTATATTCTCCTTGGTGAAATGTCTCCATGTCTTTTGCCCATTTTCTATTTTTTTTTTACCATTTTTTTTTATTGCAGTAACATTGGTTGATAACATTGTATAAATTTCAGGTGTACGTCATTATATTTCTATTTCTGCATAGATTACATCATGCTCACCGTCTAAATACTAATTACAATCCATCTCCACACACGAGTCTAATCATCCCTTTCACCCTCCTCCCTCCCCTCTTCCCTCTGGTAACCACCAATCCCGCTTCTATTTCTATGTGTTTGTTTGTTGTTGTTTTTTTATTTTCTACTTATGAGTGAGATCATATGGTTTTTGACCTTCTCCCTCTGACTTATTTCGCTTAGCATAATACCCTCAATGTCCATCCATGTTGTCACAAATGGCTGGATTTCATCATTTCTTTCAGTGGAGTAGTATTCCATTGTGTATATATACTACAACTTCTTTATCCATTTGTCCCTTGATGGGCACTTAGGTTGCTTCCAAGTCTTGGCTGTTGTGAACAATGCTGCAATGAACACAGGGGTTCATGTATCTTAATGTATTGGTGTTTCATGTTGTTTGGATAAATACCCAGTAGTGGAATAGCTGGATCGTATGGTAGTTCTATTCTTAATTTTTTGAGGAATCTCCATAGTGTTTTCCATAGTGGCTGCACCAGTCTGCACTCCCCCCAGCAGTGTATGAGAGTTCCCTTCTCTCCACATCCTCTCCAACACTTGTTGTTTCCTGTGTTGTTAATTATAGCCATTCTGACGGGTGTGAGGTGATATCTCACCGTAGTTTTGATTTGCATTTCCCTGATAGTTAATGATGTTGAACATCTTTTCATGTGCCTGTTGGCAATCTGTATATCTTCTTTGGAGAAATGTCTGTTCAGGTCTTCTGCCCATTTTTTAATTGGGTTGTCAGCTTTTTTGTTGTTGAGTTGTATGAGTTCTTTATATATTATAGATTCAATGCAATTCCTATCAAAGTTCCAACAACATTTTTCACATAAATAGAACAAAGAATCCTAAAATTTATATGGAACAACAAAAGACCCCGAATAGTTAAAGAAAAAAGAACAAAGCTGAGAAAAAAGAACAAAGCTGGAGTTGTCACATTCCCTGATTTCAAAATATACTACAAAGCTATAGTAACCAAAACAGCATGGTACTGACACAAAAACAGACACACAGATCAATGGAACAGAATCGAGAGCCCAGAAATAAACCCACACATCTATGGACAGCTAATTTTCGGCAAGGGAGCCAAGAACATACAATGGAGAAAGGAAAGTCTCTTCAACAAATGGTGTTGGGAAAACTGGACAGCCACATGCAAAAAAATGAAAGTAAACTATTATCTTACACCATACACAAAAATTAACTGAAAACGGATTAAAGACTTGAATGTAAAACCTGAAACCATAAAACTTCTAGAAGAAAACATAGGCAGTACACTCTTGGACATCAGTCTTAGCAACATATTTTCAAGTACTGTGTCTGACCGGGCAAGGGAAACAATAGAAAAAATAAACAAATGGGACTACATCAAACTAAAAAGCTTCTGGACAGCAAAGGAAACCATCCACAAAATGAAAAAACAACGTAACAATTGGGAGAAGATATTTGCAAACCATATATCTGCCCATTTTCTATTTGGACAGTTTGGTTTGTTACTGTTGAGTTTTGAGTGTTCCTCATATATTCTAAGCACAAGTTCTGTGTCAGATAGGTGGTTTGCAAATGTGTTCCTCTAGGCTGTAGCTTGTCTTTTCATCCTCCTAACAGGACCTTTAATAGAGCAAAAGTTTTTAATTTTGATAAAGTTCAATTTGTCAAGTGTTTTATTTTATGGGTTGTGCTTTTAGTGTAGTGTCTAAGAATTCTTCACCAAGCCCTAGGTCCTGAAGATTTCTCCTATGCTTCCTTCTAAAGGTTTTGGAGTTTTACATTTTACTTTTGAATCTTTGCTGTGATCAATTTGAGTTCATTTTTGTACAAGGGGTGAAGTTTAGGTCAAGGTATTTTTGTTCATTTGTTTTGTTTTTTGCCTGTGGATGTCCAATTTCTCTGGCACTGTTTGTTGAGAAGAGTATCCTTCTCCATTAAATTGACTTTTCACCTTTGTCAAAAATCAGTGAGTTGTACTAGTGTAGGTCTACTGCTGGCTCCTCTATTCTGGTCCATTGATCCTGTGTCTTTTCCTCCACCAGTACCACAGTCTTGAGATGGAGTATACCAATTCCTTCCATTTTATTCCTCTTCAAAGTTGTTTTAGCTATCCTAGTTCCTTTGCATTTCCATATTAAATTTAGAATAATCCTGTCTATGTCTATAAAAGAAAACTTTCTGGGATCTCTATAGGAATTATGTTAAACCAGCAGGTCAATCTGAGGAGACTTGACATCTTTACTATGTTGCATCCTCCAATTCATGAGCAGGACATGTCTCCCCATTCATTTACATCTTTGACTTCTTTCATCAGTGCTGTATAGATTTCAGCATATATCTCTTGTACAGTTTTTTAGACTTATATCTAAGTTTTAATGATTATAAATTGTATATTTTTAAATTTTGGTTTCCATGTGTTCATTGCTTGTGTATAAAAATAAAATTGATATTTGTATGTTTATCTTGTATCCTGAAACCTTCCTGAACTCATGTATTAGTTCTAAAGTGGTTTGTTTTTGTTTTGCTTTGTTTGTAGATTCACTGGAATTTTCTACATAGACAATCATACTATCTACAAATAGGACAATTTTATTTTTCCCTTTCCAATCTGTGTGCCCCTGCTTATTGCACTGGCTAGAACTTCCAGCACTATCTTGAAATAGAGAGGTGAGAGAAGACATCCCTGCCTTGTTCCTGATCTTAGGAGACGAGCATTCAGTATAATGTTAGCTGGAGGTTTTTTGTTGATGCTGTTTATCAAGTTGAGGAATTCCCCCGTGTTCTCATTTTTTCTGGGAGTCCTTATCATGAATGGGTGTTGAATTTTGTCAAATGCTCTTTCTGCATCAACTGATGTGCTCATATGATTTTCCCTTTTTAGCCTGTTGATATGGTGGATTATACTGATTGATTTTCAAGTGTTGAAACTGTCTTGCATCTCTGGAATAAACCCCACTTGGTCATAGTGTATGATTCTTTTTATATAGTTTTGAATTCTACTTGATAATGTTTTGTGGATTTTTGGCATCTCTATTTGTGAGGGATATTAGTTTATAGTTTTCTTTTTCTCTACTATCTTTGTCAAGTTGAGTATCAGAGTAATACTGGCTGCATAAAATAAGTTGGGAAGTGCTCTATTGTTTCCCATTTCTGGACAATATTATGTAAAATTGGTATTAATTCCTCTTTAAATGTTTGGAAGAATTCTCCAGTGAAACAATCTGGGCCTGGCGATATCTTTTTTGGGAGCTTTAAAATGATCAATTCAATTTCTTTGATAGTTATAGGGATATTTAAATTATCTATTTCAAATGGGGAATGTGTAATAGTTTGTGCTTTTTGAGAAACTGGTTCATTTCACCTAAGGTGTCAGTTTGTGTAGGTGGAGTATTCCCTTATTATTCCTTTTGTGTCTGCAGGGTCTGGGCTGACATCCCTTGTTTCATCCCTGATATTGATAATTTGTGTCTTCTCTTTTTCTGTATCAATTTTGCAAAAGGTTTGTCACTTTTACTGATTATCTGTTTCATTGATTTTCTCTATTTTTCTTTTTTCAATTTCCTTGATTTCTGCTCTTGTTTTTATTGTTTCCTTCTTTCTGCTTGCCTTGGGTTTATTTTACTCTTCTTTTGTCTAGTTTCTTAAGATGCAAGTTTAGATGATTTATTTGAAAGTTTTCCTCTTTTTTAATGTCAGCATTTAATGCTGTAAATTTCCCTCTCAGCACTGCATTAAGTTTGTTTGACAAATTTTAATATGTTTTATTTCATTATAATTTAGTTCAATGGTTTTAATTTCCCTGAGACTTGCTCTTTGACCCATGGATTCTATAGCAGTGTGTTGTTTAGTTTCCAAGTGTTTGGAGATTTTCCTGTAATCTCTCTATTATTTTTTAGTATGATTCCATTGTGACTGGAGGACATACTCTGTGTGATTTCAATTCTTTTAAATTTGTTGAGGTTTGTTTTATGAACCAAGACACAGCCTATCTTGTTATATGTTCTGTGGGCAGTTGAAAAAAATATGAATTTTGCTGTTGTTGGGTGGATGTCTTTGTCAATCATGTAAACTTGCACCTTAAGAAACTAGAAAAAAGAAGAGCAAAATAAACCCAAAGCAAGCAGAAGGAAGGAAACAATAAAAATAAGAGCAGAAATCAATGAAATTGAAAAAAGAAAAATAGAGAAAATAAATGAAACAGCAGTCAATAAAACTGACAAACCTCTAGCAAAACTGATAAAGAGAGAAAACACAAATTAGATCGTGTTGTTGAGGCCATCCCAGTGGCATAGTGGTTAAGTTTGCGTGCTCCGCTTCGGCGGCCCAGGGTTCACCGGTTTGGATCCTGGGCACGGACTGATGCACTGCTCGTCAAGCCATGCTGAGGTGTCATCCCACATAGAAAAACTAGAAGGATGCACAACTATGACATACAAGTGTCTACTGGGGCTTTGGGGAGAAAAAAAGCAAAAAACAAAACAAATTAGATCATGTTGGTTGCTGGTGTTGCTGAGTTTCTTCTATATCCTTGCTGGTTTTCTGGATAGCTGTTCTATTGCTTGTTGAGAGGGCAGTGGTGAAGTCTGCAACCATCATTGTATTTCTTCTTTCAATGCCGTCAGTTTTTGCTTCACATATTTTGTAGCTTTGTTGTTTGTTGCATACACACTTAAGATTGCAGTGTCTTCTTGGTGAAATTATCCCTTTATCTTTATGTAATGTCCCTGTCTGTCTCTGGAAATCTTCTTTGCTCCAAAGTCTAATTTACCTGATACTAATATAGCCACCCCTGTTTCCTTTTGATTAATACTTACATGACATATCTTTTTCCAGCCTTTTACTTTCAACCTGCCTGTATTGATGTATTTGCAGTGAGTTTTTTGTAGGCAGAATATAGCTGTTACACCTTTTTAATCCACTCTGCCCATCTCTCATTTGTTTTAGACCATTTACACTTGATGTAATTATTGATATGTTAGGGCTTACCTCTGCCATATTATTATTATTTTTTATTATTTTTTTTGTGAGGAAGACCAGCCCTGAGCTAACATCCGTGCCCATCTTCCTCCACTTTATATGGGACGCCGCCACGGCATGGCTGACAAGCAGTGCATCGGCAGGCGCCCGGGATCCGAACCGGCGAACCCCGGGCTGCCAAGCGCGAACTAAACCGCTGCACCACCGCGCCGGCCCCTGCCATATTATTTTTGTTTTCTGTTTGTTCTCTGTTTTTTGTTTCCATTTTTTTTTTACCTTCGTATGGGAGGTTTGAACATTTTTTATAATTGTATTTTGACTTGTGTTTCTCAGTGTATCTCTTTGTAAATTTTTGTGTGTGTTTGCTCAAAGTATGACGTTATACGTACGTAACATCACAGTCTACTGGCCTCCACATCTTACAGTCTGAGTGATGACAAGGAACCTTACCTCCCCTTAGGTCCACTTGCCCCCCGCCCACTCTCTCTATAATATAATTGTCTTCAGTATTTCCTTTTCTTATATTGAGAACCACTATCAGAAAAAACTGCTGTAATTTTGCTTCAATCATCAAACATAATTTAGAAAATTCAAGAGGAGAGAAAAGTTAATGTATTTACTCATATTTTTACTCATTCTGTTTTTCGTTCTTCCTTTTTGATGTTCCAGGATATATATTTTTTTAAATTTCTTTCCTGTCAAGAACTTCTTTTAGCCATTCTTTCAGGGTAGGTCTGATGGTGACCAATTCCTAGTTTTCCTTCATGTGAGAGTCTTGATTCTCTTTTCATTCTTTAAAGATATTTTTACCAAATATAGAATTCTGGGTTGGCAGTGCTTTTCTTCCAGCACTTGAAAAATTTTTGCCACTTCTGGTTTCTACGGTTTCTAGTGAGAAATCTACTGTCATTCACGTGTTTTTTCCCCCCATAGGTAAGACATCGTTTCTCTCTCACTGCTTTCAAGACTTTTCCTTTGTCTTTAGTTTTCAGAAGTTTGATAATTAGGTGTGGTCTGAGTCTTCTCAGGCTGCCATAACTAAACATCGTAGACTGGGGGGCTTAAACAACAGACATGTGTTTTCTCACAGTTCTGGAGGCTGGAAGGCTAGATCGGGTGCCAGCATGGTCAGGTTCTGGTGAGCACTCTCTTCCTGGCTGGCTGACGGCCGCCTTCTCGCTGTGTTGTCACATGAGAAGAGAGCCAGCAAGCTCTCTGGTGTCTCTTCTCATAAGGACACCAATCCCATCATGAGGGTCCCACCCTCACAACCTCATCTAAATGGAATCACCTTCCGGAGGCCCATCTCCAAATGCCATCACGTGGAGGGGTAGGACTTCAACATGTATATTTGGGGGGACAAAAGTCAGTCCATCGCATGTGTCTTGGTGTGGATTTCTATGGGCTTATCCTGTTGGGTTTTGCTCAGTTTCTTGAATCTTTAGGTTTATGTCTTTTGCCAAATTTGGAAGATTATCAGCCATTTTTTCTTCAAATACTTTTTAATCCCTGCTTTTTTCTTTTCTCATTCTGGGATTCCAATGACACAAATGTTGGATTTTTTGCTATAGTTTCACAGGTAGTGGGGGTTGTGTTCTTTTTTTTCTTTCTTTCTTTTTTTCAGTCTCTTTTCTCTCTGCTTTTCAGATGAGGTAATTTTTATTGTTCTGTCTTCAAGTTTACTGACTCTTCTGATATCTTCTATTGCTGAGACTTTCTATTTTTTCATTTGTTTCAAGCATGTTTGTAATTGTTTGTTGAAGCATTTTTATGATGGCCACTTTAAAATCTTCATCATATAATTCCAATGTCTGTGTCATCTCAGTGTTGGGGGTCTTTTGATTGTCTAACTTGTTCAAGATGATATTTCCCTGGTCCTGATCCCCTCATCCCCACCACCAATGTGTAGCCACGGAAGGAGAACAGCATGGAGTCACCTCACCTGGAAGCCCAAAGGCCATTCTCTCCCTCTTCCTGCATCAGCCCAGGGCAGGCCTGTGGTCCTCCCACATCCACCTGGGCACTCCCTTGGGGAAATGCACCCCTTGCCAGCGACTCCAGGACCAGGTGTCTCATGGAGGGTTCTCCCTCCAGGTAGCCATCTGGGATCATTTCCAGGCTCCCCCCAGCCTCCTCTGGGATGCAAGCCCCAGATGCCTCTGATGTGTTCCCTCTTGCTTGGGTTAGCCAAGGCCAGCCTCAGCTCAGACCAGAGAACCCAGGTGATGCAGAACTGCTAAAATAAGTTGACTTTTCTCATCACCCCAGTTAGACAGAATGAGGGGAATATCCTAGTTCCCCCAAAACGTGGGTCAGGTATTTCAACCAAGTCCCTCTGCACCCAAAGTGCCTCCCCATACCATCGATCATGGCTGGCCCCATAGACAAGGCAGTCCATTCACTCAGGGCTAATGAAAGCATATCTTTGAGAAACACTTTTGCCAGAAGTAACCCTGACTCCTTTCTACATGGAATGGGTTTCCTGAAATGGAAGTGATGGCCTGAACCACGTTCTCAAAGTCAGGGGTTTCAACTCCACAAGACTTCTCCGATTGGACTGAAGGTGTGCTCACCGCATTCATCTCGCGCTCCTCAGTGTGGTGGCGGTGGGAGGCCTGGACCGCAGGGGGAGGCTCAGGGTGCAGCTGCAGTGATGCCCCAGGTGTGACTCTCCCAACTCGGGGTTCTGTGGGGATCAGAGGACAGTCAGCCTGAAGGGAACGTCACTGCGCAGTGCCTGGTAGAAGTCCTGCCTTTGTAGACGTCTGCTTTCCACTATGACAGTGAGTGAAACTAGGCGGGCTGAGTCCTCGCTCCAACATGGCAAATCAAGAGATCAGGTTCAACAATGACGTGGGACCCAGGAGAGGAGGTGCCGGGTCTCTCGGGCCAAATCGCAAAAGTAAAGCTGATATTTCAATGTTCCGTTTTTGAATTTCAGATTTTTCAATGCAAATTTAAAATATAACTTATTCATATAATAGTTTGCAGTGTTTCCCACAGGTCAGCAGAAAGATGTCCCCCTTTTCTGCCCTGGTTGTCCCCGTAGTCCCCCTTGCTCTCGGCCATCTGCACTCGGGCCCCTGAGGCAGCCTCTGTCCTGCTGGCCATAGGGAAACGGAGTGAATGTGTAGCAATTTCTGAAGTAGAGCAACATAGATGTTGCTAAAAACACAAAATGAGTTGAAAGAAGAGGTAGCAGAGTGGGATGGAACCTGGGGATTCTCTCCATCATCCACCCATTTGACAAGGGTCACTGCTGGGCATCTCTGGGCATCGAGGGCAGGGGTTGTGCTGGACACTGGGCAAAGAAGTTGGGGGAGGGCAGGGGGGGCCTGGGGTCTAAGGGACAACACTGCATAACCCCACAGAGACGGCCCCCAACTCCCCATCAGCAAGTGGCCTCATCCTCCCACTTGCTCACATCCCAAACCAAAGTGTCATCCTGGCCCCCTCCTCCCCGCACAGCCCCCCATCACCACAGCTGAGCTCCCCCAGCCCGGGCTGCCATTCTCCCCGCAGGAGGCTGGGTGACCGACCGACTGTCTGAGCACGTCCTCTGCATCCTGCCCAGCCCTGTTTGAACCTCCCGTGGCTTCCAGGACATGAGCTCCTCACCTGCCCCGCCCTCGGGAGCCCCCCTGGCCTGCGGCACCCTCTCCTTCGCTGGCTGCCTCCCCTGGAGTGCTCCTCCCCATCTCCTTGTGTCTTGGCCCCCTCAGGACCCCTCTGGCGCCCCCCAACAGAGAGGGCCTACTCCCCCAACTAGCCTGCCACCCAGCCCCCTCCGTCCAGCCCCTGAGTTCATGTTGCTCCTCCTCGTACGCTGGTCCAGGAGGCTGTAGGAGTGATTGGGATTGCATCACTGGACTGGCGTCTGTCCCCCCCAGTGTGGCCTCAGTGGGCCCAGGGACTGCTCTGAACCCCTCAACCTAGTCAGCGCCCAGTAGGTAGTTTGCACTAATGAGCACATTGCTCTTTAGGAGAGGCCACATTTAAAGAAACAGTCAAACTCAATCTAGTTCTATGCAGTAGAGAGTAATATCTGAACAGCAGCTGCTCATCCCTGGGTCCCACATTGACCTCCCAATCTTGATTAACCGCCTGTGCTTAGAGCATGGCTCCTGTGAACAGGACAGGGTCCCCCCCGCCCCGGACCAGCGTGGGCTGCTCTGTTGTTGATGAGCCTCGCAGTGAATGCAAGTGGAGACAATGAGTTCCTGGGGCAGACGGAGCCTCTGGATGGCAGGACCACCGGGAGGGATGAAGCCCCAGCTCCCAGGGGCCCACAGCCTCGCAGGTCAGGGCACCGTCCAGGCTCCGGGTGCTTCTCACGAGGGGAGCGGGCGCCGGCCTCACCCGCTTCCCGGCCCGCACTCCTCAGGGCAGCATCTCCAGCCTCACGCAGCCACCGTTCCAGAACAGCAGACCCGTTCCTGAAATGGGAAAAGGAAGATGAAGAACAATTTCTAGAGCACAAACATCCCAGTGAAAGGAATGGTGGCTTGCCTGCCTGTGGACAGCTGGAAAGGTCGCAGGCCGTCCAGTTCATGGGCTGTTTGCATCAGCGGCTTCTGGATGGTCCTGGTCCCTCATGTCCTGAACACTTGCAAGCTTTGGAAAGGCCACCGGTGCGTGGGTGTTTCCACCACCATGAGAGGAATGAACTCAAGGCTTCTCATGCATCACTGTTCTCTCGTGTTGGGTTTAGGGGATGATGCAGGTTAGGGGACGGTCACAGGGAACATTTTTCTCCCTAAGTGTTGGTGGAAAGTGCTGTATTGAGAGGCACTTGGTTCTGGCTGGGTCACGGTGTTAAGCGAGCCACATGAGAGTGATCTTGTCTCGTCTGGTTCCCAGTCTGACCCCACCCAGGGCGTCCCTCATATACGGCGCTAGCAGAGAGAGACTCAGTAAAGGTTTGTTGAATGAATGTGTGCACAGAAAACTGAGGGACCAGGGCCAGAAGGGGTGTGGATGGCAAGTGGCCACATTCCAGACCCAGGAATCGGGGACGGGGCACCCTGAAGCAGGGCTCCCACGCTTTTGATTTCAGGAGCCAGTACAGTCCAGGGCACGCTGGACAGTTGGCAGCTTTCTATTTTCACAGCCAAGAACAGGAAGCGTAGTTCCGTCCACACTGTCACCTTCTCATCTAAGGGGGAAGGACACAACTTCAGAGTAAAGCCAGTCCCTTCCAAGAACTAGGGACAGGTGGCTGATTGTCCAGGCCAGGCCCCTTTGAGGGTGAAGGGACTGTTCCCACCATCATAGGGGCACAACACGAGTCACTGATGGTTGGGCCCAGAAGATTGCAGTCTCCTGCCAGGAGAGGGCGCTGTGACCTCCTAGGGCCAGCCACAGGTGCCCACTGGGGCCTGCTGTTCTGGAAGCCTCAGAACAAGGTGCCTCAGGGAAGCAGCTGTGGTCAGCGAGGGGCCAGGACGGGGACGCAGTGTGCGCCGGCTGGTGGGGGTGAGGGGTCCTGCTGGTCCCCTTCTGTCCCTCTTGCTGGTTCTGTGCACTGTCCCCCAGCTGCTGCATCATGGGCCCCTGCACCCTCCTGCAGAGGTCTGCCCTGCGTGTCCGGCCCACTTAGGCCGCAGGTGCAGGGAGTGGAAGTGACTGGAGTCAGGTCGCTCCCAGGGCACCCAAGCCTCTGAGCCTTTGGCTGGCTGGTGCTGCAGGAGGCAGGTGTAACTTGTGCCCAGAACCCCGTGGGAGCAGATGATGCCCGTGCACCATGCAGCCTCCCGTGTGCAGTGCAGATGGACGGGACCGTTGGGGAAGCAGCCCCACCAGCCCGGACGGCCATCCGCGCTTAGGACACCGCCAACAGGCCGCAGACATGGGCTGAGCCTGGGGGAGAAAGCTGTCCCTTCAGACGCAGCAGCCACAGCAGGCCTGGACGGCCGAGGGCTCGTGTCCCAGGCTCTGTGCGCTCCTTCACACAGTGGAGCAAGAGCACAGAACCAAGACGGGTGGATCGGCAGGAGAAGGAGTTCTCACCTTTTGTAATGGACAGGTAGCTGTTTGAACTACTCCACTGTCCTCTACTTCAATCAGCTAAATGGCCCCCACTTGTCATCATCTCTGGTCCCATGTTTCTTCAACCGCAAGATCATTTAGGAAACATCCTGGATGACTGTGACTAGTCAAGCCCTCAGCTGGCTTCAGGCCGGGTCCCCTGCCAGCTGCAGGAGGAGAGCTTCCCGGGCTGGGGGCCTCCCCACGTGGTGCAGCTGCTGCCTCTGACCCCCGCGTGCCCAGCTTCTAAGAGGATGGGATCTGGGCAGTGCCGAGAGCCAAAGTGAGGGGCTCACACACCTTGAGCCAGGTCAGCCCCTTGGACCTCATCACCCCTCCACCTTCCCATCCCTAAACAGAGCCAGCAGGGACCCTGCGGGAGCTCCAGAACCATCAGCAACAGCATGGCCCGGGATGCGGGCACGCCCAGGACCGGGATGTCCCGCCCTCAGAGCGGTCAGGTGTGGGGCCAGAAGAAACCTCAGGACGTGGGATTTGGAGATGGAGTGTGGTGACAGCTGCTGACCTGTCCCCCAGGCAAGACCCTCCGCCAGCAAAAAGATTACGACTTGCTGAAGGCTCAGAGGATGGTTAGAGTTTTTCAGCAATAATACATTTTTAAATTAAAGTATGGACATTGTTTTCTTAGACATAATGCTATTGCACACTTTGTAGACTACAATATAATGTAAACATAACTTTTATGTGCACTGGGAAACCAAAGAATTTGTGTGACTCGCTTTATTGTGCTATTCTCTTTATTGCAGTGTTCTAGAACCGAACCCGTACTCTCTCCAAGGTCGGCCTGTATTTTAAACTCGAGTTGATAACAGTAACTACCATTAAGTACTTGTTAGGCGCTTTTCATACTCAGTCAGTTGAAATGTTTTTGGTTACAAATGACAGAAACCATACTTGAAATTTGTTTGAATAAAAGGAACTTCAAGGCTCACATAACCAAAATAGTATAGGATCACATGGGGCTTAACTGGGCTCTGGCTCGTTTCTCCCAGCTCTTTCCCTGCTGCTGTTCCCCGTGGTCAGCCTCTATCTACCTCAGGCTGCTCCCCTGGTGGCCCATGGCTCTTAGGGTTACAGGCCTCCTAGACTCTATACCTACAGGACAAAAGAAAATGTCTCTTCCCCAAACCATCCAGGTCCTGTGCTTCACTCTGACTGGACCAACCCTGGCCACATGCCCTAGGTCACACGACTGGGATTAAGCCAATCAAGCCCTGACCTGGTCAATCCCACCCAAACCCCATGGCTGCTCCCTTTGGTAAAGATGCCAGGGAGGCAACTGTCTTTAAGAGGGTCTACAACGTACACGTGGCCTCATTTAATCCTCTAACAACCCTATGACCGGTCATTAGCTTTCTCTCTCACAGGTGAAGAGACGCAGGCTGACTGGCAAAGAGAAGTGACATGTGCAGAACCAGCTGGCCGTGTGGAGCTTGGGTTGAATCCACATCTGTGACCCCCGGCTCTTGCTTTTAATCCCTGTACCTAACTGCCTCCCATTTTAGAGATGGTTGAGTGCATGGCTGACGGAAATTAGGGCATCAGTTTGGCAGTGTGGGGTGGAAACAGGCTGGAATTACACGGAAAGAGGCCCTTTAAAAACGAGAAGTGGCAGAAGAATGAGGTTCTGACCCAGGAGGAGGAGCTCAAGACCCTGCTGGGGAGGGGGAGGTGAGAGGGGCCCGAGAGCAGGGGCCTGACTTCAGAGAGTCTCTCTGTGAAAGGGAAGGGCTTGGGGAGAGGGCGCCTCTTGGAACCCAGAAGAGAACCACAGTGCTGGAGTCCAGGGGCCGTGCAATGGGCAGGTCACGCCTGAGGGCCAGGAATTTTTACTGGGTAGTAAAATATCCTATTTCCCAGAAACTAAGAAGCCATGGATTCTGAGATGCACCCATTTCGCAGATCACTAAGAAAAACTGCCAATAAAACTGATATGATGCTTTTTTAGCACTGCAAATTTTTCTTTGTATTTACTGAAAGAGCTCTTTTGGACTTCCAAGGCATGGATTTTTATCCTACTCTTGTGCTTACATAAAATTGAACAAATCAGTGAAATACGTCGGTTAGGGTATTTCTAATCCAACTACATGGACTCCCTTTTGGGTTCAGGGCATGGGCCTGTGTTCCTCGTGCTGACTGGGCCATAAAGGGCGGTAGAGATGCCACATTTCTTCTAAAGGTGTTTCCAGGCTTGGTGATCTCCCGGCCTCCGGTTGCATACCAATGGGGATGGGCAGTTCTTTCTCACGACCACTCTCTGTTGGTGTCTCCCTTTGTTGGGTCACTTGGCTGTTGCTTTGCAAGAAAACATGAGGTTGCAATGTGAAATATTTGCTTCACTAACATCAAATTTACACCACTCTGTGTCCATGCTCATCACATACACAATACTTTTTCATTTCAAGGACAAATCATAGTGTAATATT
The DNA here is from genome assembly GCA_031878705.1 of Tapirus indicus. Taxonomy (NCBI): domain Eukaryota; kingdom Metazoa; phylum Chordata; class Mammalia; order Perissodactyla; family Tapiridae; genus Tapirus; species Tapirus indicus. Next base: position 59,864,332 of record CM062917.1, read on the forward strand.
TTTGAGAATATTTTAAAATAGCAATTAAACTTACTGGGTGTAGTACCAATAATGCCCATAACCGGATTAAAGTGACGACCACGAGAACTCCTTTGATGGAGTAAGCACACGCATAGTTAGTGAGAACCATGGCAGGTTGTCATACCTGTCACCCGCCTGACAGTGTTGTAACAAACATCCCTATCTGACTTAAAATGTGCCTCTTAGAATCGACTCAGTATGGTAGTTACATTAGCATGTGTTCCCAAAGGTAGGAGGGGGCCCAAGGAGATGGAAGCAGAAGGGCTGTCAGTGGGTCTAGCCTGCACATTAGAATCACCTGGAGACTTTACAAATGACCTCTGCCCAGGCGGTATCCCCAGACGTTCTTTACATCACAGGACTAGAATGGGGCTCCTTGCATGAGAACGGTTTAGAAGGTCCCCAGGTGATTTTGATGTGCCACTGGGGTTACGTGTCAGGTGGCCATGAGGTTCCAAGGTTTCTGGGAGAGGAGGAGCGTGGCCCCTGTCAGGGCTGCTCCTGCTGCCTGGGTGGGTCCCCGAGAGCTGGCAGTGTCCCTGCCCCAGCACTGCGGCCATTTGCTGCCGAAGCACCAGACCTGGAAGTGTGCACACGGCTGTGGCCCCTCAGGATTCCCTGGCCAAGGAGAAGGCAGACTGTCCCTGTCCCTTGTTCTGTGGAGCACCTGGAAGGAGTGCCCCAGGGGTTCCAGGACAAGGGCTCTTTAGGTTTTGTTCTGTAGCCCTGCCCTCCAGGGGGACCAGACAACAGACATGTGTGTGGTCCTCTTCCCACCTCACCCCTCAACACTCAAGCGCACACACCTGGCTCTGCCTCCAGGTGTGCACACCTGAGGACCCGCTTCTCCTGTGCAAATCACCTCCCACAAGGATGGCTGGCTATCAGGGCACAAATCCTCCAGCACATCTCTGCAGAAGCTCAGCCACCAGCTGTGTTAAATCCAGTGCAAGCTTGTATTTCCTGCTCAGACGGGGCAGATTTGTAGGAAACGTTCCCACTCCTCGGTGGACGCACACACTGGCTGATCACAGAGCTCTTGCAGCCCAAGCTGGGTAATTCCGGCAGCCATGGCCCATTCCACTAGCACTGCCCTTGGGTGGAACTCTGCGTTCCACCCCCGCAGAAGCCCCTCCTGGGGCACGGAACACAAATTTATATGCAGTTAAATAGAAACTAGGGTCTCCAGCTCCCTGACTGATTCCCTAGGAAAGTGGGAAAGTGTTTATGCTCAAGCGGGAGTCAGGGTGGGGACCTGTGGCCAGAGCTACCAGTGACCAGAGGGAGAGGCAGGCGTGGGGAAGACCCCTGTTCAGAACGAGGAGTGTCTGCGTCCTGCCCTGGCAAGCTCTCAAGCCCCTTTCCCTCTCTGCCTGCTGTCACTGATCTCCTCTACGTCTGGGACGAAACCCTGTGTTCTGCTCCTGACTCCCAGGCCTTTGGAGATGCTTGCTCAACACCAAGATTGTCTTCCTGCCGTTGTGTTCCACGTTAGGGAAGTTCCCAGCACAGACATCCAGCGTCATGTAATTGTCAAGCCAGAAGTGATTGTTTGCTTTACTCAGCCTTTCAACCATGCTCTGATTTGAAAACTCTGATTTACAACTTTGGGGGAAGAAATTAATTATCTAGAGCAGAGATAAACATGTGGTCTAAGGATGGGCTTCAGGGATGTCGACGGAAATGGAAAATGTAATGTTTGTGGGAGTGCATATACTTTTTTGTTTATTTATTTATTTATTATTATTTTTGTGAGGAAGATTAGCCAGGAGCTAACATCCATTGCCAATCCTCCTCTTTTTGCTGAGGAAGATTGGCCCTGGGCTAACATCTGTGCCCATATACCTCTATTTTATATGGGACATATAAAATAGCGTGGCCTGATGAGCAGTGTGTTGGTTCATGCCCGGGATCTGAACCTGGGAACCCTGGGCCGCCAAAGCGGAGCATGCGAACTTAACCACTACGCCACCCGGCCGGCCCCTGCATATACTTTTTTAAATGGAAGAGGGTTCAAAACTTTTTTAGATTCTCTAATGGGTTGGTGACCCCAAAATGGTTAAGAACCTTTCTGTGTGTGGGAAGCCTCATTTGATTTTGGAATTTTGTCTCACATTGATGTTAGAACTCAGGTTGCTTTGGTAGTCTGACAGAATTCACTGAGGGGCCACAATGGAGTCTAGTGTCAGTCACAGGGAAGCATCAATTAGAAGTAGAAGAGGAAGAAAAAGGAAAATACAAGGATTGGAACATAAAACAAAACTAAGACTCTTGAGGCCTTATTTACAACAGCCAAAAGATGGAAACCAATCAATGTCCATTGATAGATGAATGGATGAGCAAAATGTGCTCTATACACACTGGGATATTCAGCCTCCAAAAGGAAGGAAATTCTGACACATGCTACAATGTGGATGAACCTTGAAGACATTATGGTAAGTGAAATAAGCCAGACAAAAAAGAACAAATACTGTATGACTCCACTTACGTGAGGTACCTGGATTAGTCAAATTCATAGAGACAGAAAGGAGAATGGTGGTTGCCAGGGGCTGGGGGAAGGGAAACTGAGGAGCTGTTTAATTGGTGCAGAGTTTCAATTGGGGATGATGATAGTGGTGATGGTTGCACACAATGTGAATGTACTTAATGCCATTGAACTGTGCACTTAAAATGATAAATTTTGTTATGTTTATTTTGCCACAATAAAAACATGAAAAATATAAAAAGACTCAGGGGCCAACGTCAAAATACCAGTGTCCTATGTACACGTTACCAGTGGATTACAGATTTGGCTTTAAGCTTTCAGCAGCCTATTCTCAAGCCTGTTTCCTTGGAGAGTAGGGGGGCTTACCTGACTTATGAAGCAAAACACTTTGTCATAATGGCCACTTTACTGACAATTAAAACCAATACCTATTACACGGTCATTTAAACATGTGACAATTTGCTAATGCTTTTATAAGCTAATGGGATTGGAAAGAGAAGGTGAATTATGTTTAAACTGATATATATAATTTAACACGAGGGTAATATCTGATAAATTGGTGTTTTATGAAATAGATGGAGATGCTCTGATAGCATGAGAAAGGGGGAACTTGGGCGGACGGACACAGATCCCTCATTAAATCAGCAGATGAATGAAAACCAAGCATTCTGCCTCAGGATGGGGAGGGAGAGCCAGCCCCTGGGTCACATACACCCCAAACCCTAGGTTTCCAGGACCAGGAAAATCTCTCTTCAGCCCAGGGAAGGCCGCCACTAGCTTCTCCGCTTTGCTAACCAGCCAGGAGCTCTGAGGTCTGATGACCCAGCATCTGATGACCCTGGAAGGATGCAGAAGCCCTTATGCGTAGCCCCAGAACTGCACATTCTCTTGCCAGGCAGGAGCAGACCCCCAGGAAAGCATGGCTGCCTCTGCTGGCCTGGCTTCTATCATGGCCTGGCACCAGCACGAGGAGCCTGGAGGGTGGATCCCACCTGGGTTGCTAGTCCTGTAGTCCTGGCCCCCTGCCAGCATCACCTCTTGGGGGAAATCCCCTCTTGGCTGATTTCTCGCGTTGCCAGCTCACTCGCCCTGGAGGTGGCAAGTGGGCCCGAAATGCCATCCTGAAGAGCATCACCTGCTCTTCCAGGGAGGCCAGGGTGCTCCCTCACCCAGCTGCACTCTGGGCCTGAACTCTCAGGAAAAGACCCCTTGTATCCCTACCTAGAGATGGCTCCCCCAACGACCCCTCCAGGCTCAACCCATTGTCCTGCCTAGTGCATGCATGGCGACTGCTCTGGAAAACCCACCCTCAAGTGCAGAGACCAAGGCCAGGGCAGCGTTTCCCTGCCTCGCAGGGGCTGCATTCTGCCGACTTGGGGGTTACGGGGCCAAGCTGCAGTCCCCTGGGCTTCCTCCTAGGGAGCAGGAGTGCACCCCCATACATTGACAGCCAATGGGGCAGGTAAGAGGAGGGGCCGCCACCAGCCTCCCTGCAGGACGGCCACTTCTCCACCCTCTGCGCGGTCAGGGAGGAGGGGGGAGTGGGTGCCGGACAAAGTGGGCGCAGCGGGCAGCCAGGGCCTGTCGGGCGCGGGAGGGGAGCTGCCATTCGGCCTCTCGAGCCGAGGAGGCCTCTCCGCGCCGCCGCGCCGTGACCCTCGAGCGCAGAGCCGGTGCCGTGCCTGAGCGAAGCGTCTGCCAGTTTCAAGGCTCCTTCCGGGGCCCAGGGGACTCCGTGCAGTTCAGACGCGCAGGAGCGTGTGGGGCGCACCTCTGTGCCTGTCGCGCGCGCCAGGCTCTGCGCTGGCCGTGAGAAGCCAGGACAGACCTGGCCTCCGCGTCCCCGGGGCGCGTCTGCGCTGCCAGCACTGGCACCCACGCCGGGGCTCCTGTCCTCTCGGCAGTTTCCCGCCTGCTCTGTCTCCCAAGGCCGCGCCCTGCCTGAGCTGCAGGGAAAGCTCTTCCCCTGGCGTTCGTCACTGTCCGCAGGCTCACTGGCCCGAGCTGCGTTCCCCGACCCGTGAGTCAGCTGCACACCTGCTGTCCCACCGGGAGGAAGCGAAAGGAGACGCCTCTGTGGAAACGCCCTGGGGCGACACTGCCAGGCGAGGCCTGTCATAAGACAGCGGTTCCTTTTCAATAAGGGGGAAAGGGAGGGAAGAAAAGAACTCACGTAGTTTCTTGAAACGTGCCAGTTGCCAAGAAGCGCCTGATCGAGTTGTCCAGATGCGGAAACTAAGAGAGAGATTAGATCAACCGCCCAAGATCAAACAGCCAAAGAGCCAGCTGGCCACGGCTCCAACCCAGGAAGCGGGCTCCGAGCTGGACCCTCCGGGGAGGGCCTGCGGGCCCGTGGGTGCAGCCAGCCTGAGCTCAAGTCCTGTCAGGCCCCCGGCAACGGTGCAACCCCAGGGAAGCCACGCCTTCCCCGCCCCCAGAGCAGTTTCCGCGCCTGCAAAACGCAGCTTCTGGGGTCATTCCGGAGGGGTACGGGGCGCACGGAGCTGGTGAGGACAATTGGCTCCAAGTCCAGTCTTTTCTACACCAGGAGCAAGGGGCAACTTTCAGAGTGGTCTTAATTACGTTAGCTGTGGTAATTACATTTTCATTCTACTACTTACATTAACATAGAGGGATAAAGGGGCATCTTCACGTTGCTTTAATGAACTAAGAGAAACCTCCGTGGACTGCCAAGCAGAGCATCTGCAGTCCCGGTCGTGGCGTTATCTTCATTGTCGGGCTCAGCCGGCCGCTCTCCGAGCTCGCGGGCCTGGGAGGGCTGGAAGGGCCCAGGGTCCAAGCTGGCATCACAGCCCAGACGCAGCAACGAAGGGCAGTTTCTTCCTATGCCTGCCGATTGTAGTTAGTTACATCAATTAACACTTTATTTACCACAATTTTTACTTTATCCTTGTGAAAGTCTTTGGGTAGATATAATTCCTTACGTCTGACACCCATGTTGGCTGTAGTGTACGTTTATGTGACTCTTAATGTTGACCACACCTTCCTATTTCATTCTGTCCGTCACGACATCCCTGTGGGAAAAACAGGGAGGACCCTGCCTCTGGACGGGTGATGGAATGGAGGCCCAGGGTGGGCTGTGGCTAGTTTAGTTTCCTTTCCATCTGACAGGGGGCATCCGGGGCTTTGGAACAGTCTTTGCTCTTAGAGAAAGAAGAGAGTGGAGTGAATCGCTGTCTTGTTCTTTCTCTACATACTGTACACTTGACAAGCATCCAATGACATCAGGTTTCTAGGATCACTCGTGCACTCAGATTCTCACAACTAGAGAGGGCTGAGGGGCCGCACCATTTCTCAAGGAAAAGGTGAGGGGGTTAAATGGTTAAGTGCCCCCCCAGCCAGCACATGATCAGGTGATCATATTAAAATGGCTCTGTTATGCTGCATCTTTTATTTAATGGGTTCCAAGCTCATTGCTAGCACAGTGATGAGAGCTGGAAGGTCAAGGCAGGGTCAGAGACAGGCATCTGGTCCAGCCCTTTCCTTGCAGAAGCTGCCAATCCTTCCCAGAGAGAGGAGATGTGGGAGAGAAGGCCTCACTGACATGGAAGGATTTGTCGTAAAGCTATTATCCAGTCTGCTTTGGGCTGATGTTCACATGTGCCGACTGACACGGATGTTTCCTAAAGGATGAGATCCCATGAGACACAGTGAGGGCCCTGAGTGTCTGTGGGCTGCGGTGAGCTGGTAGGATCCAGAACCGGTCAGGAGGGCTTAGAGGTTTGCACAAGCAAGTGTTCCATCAGTGTTCTGCAAGTCATCTGCATGTGTCGCTTCATGCTGCTAAGAGAAAAATAAACACTGATTCCCACCTGAAATCCTACAAAGGCAAACCCTTGGGAGTTCTGGGCAGAGAGGAAAGTCAAGGCCAGGGGCTTTCAAACTGTTATCCCCAGAGCCCCAGGGCCCCCACAGAGGCAGAGGCTGTGATGGGCACTGGGACTGGGGGACAGTGGAGAGAGAGGGGCCAAGAGGGAGGATTCGACCTGTGCAAGGGGCCCTGTGGGAGCCATGCAGGCTGCAGTGACAGAAGATTTCCCCTTTACCCTGAGGCCTTTACTTCATCTGAAAGGGAAGGAGGAGAGTTTTTTGTTTTGTTTTGTATTATTGTGGTAAAATATACATGACATAAAATTTATCATTTTAACCATTTTTAAGTGTACAGTTCAGTGGCATTAAGTACATTCACATTGTTGTGCAACCATCACCACCATCCATCTCCAGAACTTTTTCATCTTCCCACACTGAAACTCTGTACACATTAAATAATAATTCCCATTTCACCTCCACCTCAGCCCCTGGAAACCACCATTCTACTTTCTGTCTCTATGTATATGACTACTCTAGGTCTTTCAGATAAGTGGAATCATACAGTATTTGTCCTTTTCTGACTGGCTTATTTCCCTTAGCATGATGCCCTCAAGGTTCATCCAAGTTGTAGCATGTGTCAGAATTTCCTTCCTTTTTAAGGCTGAATTATATCCCAATTTTATCCATTCATCCTTTGATGGACATCTGGGTTGTTTCTACCTTTTGGCTAATTGTGAATAATGCTGCTATGAACATGGGTGTCCAAATATCTATTTTAGTCCTTGCTTTCAATTCTTTTAGATATAGGCCCGGAAGTAGAATTGTTTGATTATTTGGTAATTCTGTATTTAATTTTTTGAGAAACTGTCATACTATTTTCCACAGCTGTTGCATCATTGTACATTTCTACCAGCAGCACATAAGGGTTCCAATTTCTCCATCCTTGCCAACACTTGTTATTTTCTGTTTTTCTGATAATAGACATCCAAATGGTTGTGAAATGGTATCTCATTGTGGTTTGGGAGAGGCAAGTTTTTAAAAGGTCAAAATAGGAAGCAATGGTGAAAGAAGAGTGTCTCAGGCCTCTTTGCTCTTCCCACTGAAATCTCCATCCATTGCCCCATGGCCTAATTGGGTTCCTAAAGATTTCATGTGTGGATCTCCTCCACCTCCTCCTCAAAAAGAGGAATGGTAGATTGGGTAAAGGAGAAAGCCTGGAGCTGGAACAGGAACTGGAGGGAGGAACTTAAGTAGGGAGGAGTAGTTGCCAGTGTTGGGGACTTGCCAGTCATCTAAAAAGCCATTTCTAGTGCTTGTATGATAATACTAATAGCAATAACAACAATGAGAATAGCCAGTCATTGAGATCTTAGTGCAGGGGGTCTCCTGTGAGTGGTCTGTGGCAGGGTTAATGAGTGAAGAGGAAGCTGTGAGGCAGTGATAGATAAGCTTAGCAAGCTCTCTGTGAAGGACAGGAAAGGTGAGTGATTGGACATGTTGTATTAGAACTTGTCTGGTCTTTGTCCCAGGTTCCTGGCATGAAATTTCTAAACCCTTAGAATTTCCTGAGTGATAGGAGTGTCTGTTATTAATACGCCCCCTGGATCACACCCAAGTTTATACTAATGAGAGGACTCATGGTGAGGCCCTCAATAGCTTCAGGATGGAGACTGGCCATCAGAAAGATTATCACATGATTAGAGGGTTGGGATTTTGAGCCAGCCTGGTCTCCAGGGAGGGATGGGGAGCTGGAGACTGAGTTCAATCACATGGCCAATGATTTAATCAATCATGCCTAAGTAATGAACTCCAGTAAAAACTCTGGACACTGAAGGTCAGTGGGGCTTCCTGGTGGGTGAACACATCGATGTGTGGGGAGGGTGATGTGCCCTGACTCCATGGGGAGAGGGCATGGAAGCTCTCCGTCCAGGACCAACCCAGGCCTCTACCTATGGGTCTCTTCATTTGACTGTTCCTGATTTGTATCCTTTATAATAAACTGTAATCATAAGCAGCGTGCTTTCCTGAGTTCTGAGTCATTCCAGCATACTGTCAAACCTGAGGGGGTCATGGGAACCCTTGAATGTTAGCCAGTTGGTCAGAAGTACAGGTGGCCTGGGGACCCCTGAACTTGCAGCTGGCATCTGAAATAAGGGCAGTCTTGTGGAACTGAGCCCTTAACTTGTGAGGTCTGTGCTAACTTTGGGTGGTTAGTGCCAGAACTGAATTGCGGTACACCAACTGTTATTAGACCGGTTGGTTAAACTGAAGCCTTGTGGGGAAAGTCCCCCCATTCCCTAGGTCTGCAGCTTGGATGAAACGTCCCAGAGAATGACCACCGCCACAAGCCAAGTGACAGGTGTGGTTTATTTTAAATCTTTCCCCTTTCTGAGATTGGGTCAGGATGGGGGAGTTTTCTAAAAATTAGCAAAAGGAAGGTGGTAGCAAGGTAGGGAAACAGGGGAAGTGAACATTTGCAGAATTATGGAACACACTTGAAACTCTGAAGGATCATAGTCTGCTCAGACATGAACGAGCTTGATCTTTTTTTTTTATTGAGATGTAATCGACATAACATTGTATTAGTTTCAGGTGTACAACATAATGATCCGATATTTGTATATATTGAGAAAAGATCACCACAAGAAGTCTAATTAACATCCATCACCACACATAGTTATAAATTTTATTCTTGTGGTTAAAACTTTTAAGATACACTCTCTTAACAACTTCCAAATATACAATACAGTATTGTTAGCTCCAGTCACCATGCTGTACATTACATTTCCAGGACTTATTTTGTAACTGGAAGTTTGTACCTTTTGACCACCTTCACCCATTTCATCCCCTCTATGCCCCACCTCTGGCAACCACCAATCTGTTCCCTGTATCTATGAGTTCAAGTTTCTTTTTTTTTAGATTCCACATATAAGTGAGACCATACAATATTTGCCTTTCTCTGTCTGACTTATTTCACTTAGCATAATGCTCTCAAGGTCCATCCATGTTGTTGCAAATGGTAGGATTTCATTCTTTTTTATGCCCGGATAATATTCCATTATATATATCTATCACATTTTCTTAATCCATTCATCCATCGATGGACATTTAGGTTATTTCCATGTCTTGGCTACTGTAAATAATACTGCAATGAACATGGGGGTGTAGATATCTTTTTGAGGTTGTGTTTTCATTTCCTTCAGATAAATACCCAGAAGTGGAATTGCTGGATCTTATAGTAGTTTTATGTTTAATTTTTTGAGGAACCTCCAAACTATTTTCCCTAGTGGCTGTACCAGTTTACATCCCCACCAACAGTGCAGGTTTCCCTTATTTCTGCATCCTCACCAACACTTATTTCTTGACTATTAACCAATTAGCCAAATGTCCTTAAAAGAAGAAAGAGCAAATCCCAGACATACTCCGTCTTTCTTAAGGGATGGAACCTCTGGATAACTCCACTAATTATAAAGAGATACTAAAAAGACGTATGTCCATGAGCTTCCACTGTCCCTTCCACTGTATCCTGTTTGTTAGAAACAAACCACCCAGCCTCGCTCAAGAAGAGGAGAATTAGGCTCCACCTCTGGAAGGGAGGCATATCAGAGAATTCACGGACCTATTTTTAAAACCACCACGGCTCCCTCTAAGCACGAGTGCTGGGGATGAAGCTAGGGTTGTCATTCTGAACGTGGAACCCAGTAGCCTGTGCAGATGTCTCTCCCACACTCCAGACTTCAGGTTTCCTTTTAGAGCACGTGTCACGCTGGGCTGAGACCCCCGAATCACTGCAGTCATTTAAACACCATTAGCTGGAATAAAACAGTGAGCGTGACACATTGTCTGCTAACTGCCTGCACTTCAGCTTCTACTCCTTTAGAACATGTGCACTTCCTTGTGCTTTATTTTTTCTTTCTCTCAGGACCAGGACCAATACTGGATTCCTTCTATCTAGACCAGATGAGCTGGGCTTTCTAGTAGTTTCCCAAGCAAGAGTAAATATTTTTTTTTCTGAATGTTTCAGTGTTTGTCAAGACCCAGAACAGATTCTCCGAGTACAGATTGTCAGGTTTTCGGAATGAATAATGACCAGCGGGCGAATGGAGACCACAAGGCAGAATGGGCAGTGGGACGAGTTTATTGCCAGCACCCTCGGGCGAGGTTCCGCGACTCCAAGGGGGAGTCGAGGAAGTCGCGCGCCAGACAAAGCAACAGGGGTTTTTAGGTAGGGGGTGGCCGACTGTGATTGGTCAGCAGGGGAAGTTTGAAAAACGTGGTCAATCGTGATTGGCCAGCGGGAGGGTTTGAAAAGTCCGAGCGGGTTATCTGGGGAATCTCTTTGTGGTAAGTCTTTTTTCCTTCCCGCCTTAGTTTCAGGTGGCATTGTTGTCCCGAGTGCTTTGGCGGGAAATCGGCCATCTTGGGTGGCCCTGTTTTCAGGCCAGCCCATCACAGATGACTTGCCTGTGCATACTAAAGGGCACAGGAACTCATTTATTGGCCACTTCTCCCAGTCTCAATAAACATGCTGTGGCGGGCCCTGAGTCAGGCTCCTCCCCGAAGGGTAGGTGGGTGACACAGACATGGAACACATAGATACAAGTGCACTGAGGGTTACAAGGGAGATGGTAGGGTCCTAAGAGACAGAGCAACCTGGTCTCCAGGCCAGGAAAGGCTCTCTGAAAGGGGGAAGGATACCTTGTTGAGTTGGGGGTTTCCTTCCTCTGGGTTACCACTTCCCTTCCCAGTGGAAGCAGAAGCTGAGGCATTCCACGGCCTGGTCTCAGGGACTGTTTGTAAGTGGGAGGAAGGAAGAAGTTGCCTGGGAACCCCATCCACTGAAGGCCTTGTTACAGGAGTGCTGAGGGCGGGGCGTGCAGAGTGACTGGGAGAAGCCACACAAGAGAGAAACAATGTCTCCGGGCCAGGTTGGGAGAGAGAGAGCTGTGGAGTCTTGAGAGAGACTGGAGAGCTGTGTACCAATCTGTGGTTGCAACCCAAGGAGGTGGCAAGATCCCAGAGGGGCTGGCTGTACGGTGTCCCCAAAGCATAGGACCCTTGATTCCTGGCTGTCCAACCTTCCTGTGTCCTGTGGTTTAGGCAGGTTGACGTGGTCTGACTACCACCTGGGCTGGACAAGCGTTTCCTAACTATCATACGGGCAGATGGCGAGGTCTCCTAACTATGTGAAAGTTGGGATTCTGTACAATTTTGGGGGTGAGTAGTGTAGGGGAGGAAGAACTATTCCTCTACCCTCTAGGTCCTTCTGGCTGGTCTAAGAATTAAATTGACATGAGACAGAATAACAGGAGAAAATCAAACAAAGTTTAATAACATGTATACATGAGAGAAACCCAGGAAAACTGAGTAACTCGCCCAAGTGGCAGAAGCCACCACCTTAAATACCATCTTCAGCTAAGGACAAAGGAGGATGTTGATGGTAGTAGTTTGGGCTTTCAAAGGGGAGGAAGGCAATTCACATGGAGATGGAAAAGCAAATGTTTGATAAACAAATGTTGACAAGCCTTGCAAATACAATGAGGGCTGGAGAGGACTTCGATTAAAAAGCCCTTGCTAGGTTCCTCCCTGTCTATCACACCTAGTTTATATTATACTACAGCTATCTTATGGTGTTATCTCCTTCCTGGAACAGGCTTCTGTCTTAACTTCTTTTAGGCAGGTAGGGGGAAGGTCAGTTTCTTTCAGATCTTTTGTTCTTAAAAGTAAAGCAAAGAGACACTTTTTTTTTTTTTTTGTGAGGAAGACTGGCCCTGGGCTAACATCCGTGCCCATCTTCATCTCCTTTATATGGGACGCCGCCACAGCATGCCTGACAAGCAGTGTGTCTGTCCGCACCCAGGATCTGAATCCGCGAACCCCAGGCTGCCAAAGCACGAAGTAAACTGTCGTGCCACCTGGCTGGCCCCAAGAGATACTTTTTGGGGCGGCAAATTCTGATCCTCCACAATAGGGTAAAAGCCTCAAGAAAGACTGAGATCTAATTTCCCTCCAGCCAGGCATGGTAGGGGTTGGAATCTTGTATAAGTTGATTTGAAGAAAACAGGATGAAGCTTCCTGCATCCCCTGAGTGTGTAGTCTGAGTCATCCTGCTACACGGAGGGAGACATGTTTAAAACAAAGCTGAGAGATGAACGGTGGGCCCGGGAGAGGAGTCACAGGGTAGAATTGCTTTCGTGGCTGAGGAAGAGCATGTGTGAGCGTTTTGACACGAGACGTGGAGACATGAAAGATGACTGTGGCCCAGAGGACCGGGGAGGCTGGGGAGGGACGAGGTGACTGGGTCACAAGAGGCCGATTGAAGAGCCAGGGCTTTGCCTTGAATGCCATGCAATGGGGAGGCAGGAAGTGTTAAGCAGGAGGGAGGGGTGACAGGAGCACGTTTGGCTTTCTAAAAGGTCACTCCGGATGCAGCCTGGGGAATGGGGTGGGAGGGCCATGATCAAACACTAGAGAGAAGTTTGCAGGCCATTGTAGAGACCAGAGAAATGGTGCCTGGAAGCGTGTTGTTTTGGTGGGGGTAGAGAGGAGAGAACGGATCTGAGAGATCTTTAAGAAATAGTCTGAAAATGCTTAGGTTTCCTGATTAAGCAGCTGGGGGAATGGACTGTCCAAATTCTGAGGCAGTGAGAAGGATTTCCCAAGGAGAGACAGAAAGCAAACCTACCACCCATGCCTGATATAGCCCTAAGCTCAGGGCCTCAGAGGTGGTTCCTGCCCTCAGAGCCCGTCTCTTGAAGGATTGTTCCCTGAATTTGGTGAAAAGGAGATGAGATGGGTGTGGAAATAGATACGTTTATAGGTATGAGGGTGGACCATTCATGTTCCCTGTGAAGTAAGAAATAAAGCCACTGTTGCAATGTAGGTAGCTTGAGGGTGGAGAAGGATTGGATTACTGGGGAGTGGGAAGGGAAAGATGAGTACCATGAGTTTACAGAAGCAATAATATGCCCATTGGTGTAATTTTTTTTTCTAGCAGCTCTCAGCAGCTTGGGTGTATTAAAGAAAGCAGCAGATGGATGGGGTTCTTTATCTGTTTATGTTTAAAGTGGGTTTCTTGTAGGCAGCATATAGTTGAGTCTTGCTTTTTTTAATCTAATCTGAGAATCTCTGACTTTTAATTGGGGAATTTAGTGCATTTATATTTTAATGTGATTATTGATATAGCGGAGTTTAAATCGACCATCTTGCTCTTTATTTTCTATTTGTCCCATCTATTCTTTGTTCCATTTTTTTCTTTTTCTGTCTTCCTTTGGATTCATTGAGTCTTTTTTGTGATTCCATTTTTATCTCTGTTGTTGGCTTAGTAGCCATAATTCTTCACTGTGTTATTTTAGTGTGTGCTATTGGGTTTATAGTGTACATCTTTAACTTATCACCTTTTACCTTCTAGTGATAGTTCACCACTTCATGTATACAAGAAGAATCTTACAGAGGTGTACTTCCATTTCTCCCCTCTCTGCCTTTATGCTATTGTTGTCATACTTTTCCTTCTACGTGTATTATAAGCCACACATTGCATTGTTATTATTTTTGATTTAAACAGTCAATTATCTTTTGATGATATTTAAATAATAAGAAAAAAAGCCTTTTGTATTTATCCATGTAGTTACTATTTCTGGTGTTCTCCATTCCTTTGTGTAGTTGTATATTTCCATCTGAGACATTTCCTTCATTTCTTGTATCATAGGTCTTCCAGTGGTGAATTCTTTCATCTTTTGTATGTCAAAAAGTGCCTTTAGGGGCCAGCCCGGTGGCATAGCGGTTAAGTTCATGCACTCCACTTCAGCAGCCCAGGGTTCGCTGGTTTGGATCCTGGGCGCAGACATATGCATCGCTCATCAAGCCGTGCTGAGGAGGTGTGCCACATAGAGCAACTAGAAGGATGCACAACTATGACATATAACTATCTGCTGGGGCTTTGGGGAGAAAAAAGGAAAAAAGGAGGAAGATTGGCAACAGATGTTAGCTCAGGGCCAATCCTCCTCCTCAAAAAAAGTGCCTTTATTTTAGCTTTGCTTTTGTAAATATTCTTGCTGGGTACAGAATTCTAGGTTGACAGTTTTTATTTTATTCAGTACTTTAAATTGTTGCTCTACTATCTTCTGGCTTCCATTGTGTCCAAAAAGAAGTCTGCTGTAATTCTTATCTTTCTCTGCACACAATGTGTTTTTTTCTCTGGCTCCTTTTAAGATTTTTGTCTTTGTCATTAGTTTTAAGCAATTTGATTATAATGTACTTTGGTGTGGTTTTCTTCATGTTTCTTGTACTTGAGGTTTATTTGGCTTCTAGGATCCATGAGTCTATTATAATTTCCATCAACTTTATAAAATTTTGGCCATCATGTCTTCAAATATTTTTTCCATCCCCTCTCTCCTCCACTTCAGGGAGACTTAAACAGTTCACTGCTGCTCTGTTCATTTTTGTTCAATCTTCTCTCTTTGTGTTTTATTTTAAATAGTTTCTAAGGCTATCTTCACGTTCACTATTTTTTTCTTCTGCAGTCTAATCTGATGTTAACCCCATCTAGTATATTTTTTATCTCAAGCTTTGTAGTTTTCATCTCTTGAAGTTCTATTTGGGTTTCTTTTGTATCTTCCATATCTTTGCTTAAATATGCTAAATATTTTCTCTAGCTTCTTGATCACCTGGAATATAGTCATTAAATAACCCCTTTAACATTCTTGCCTACTAATTCCATCACTCATGTTATTTCTGGGTCAGTTTTGATTGATTTCTTTTTCTCCTCATTGTGCGTCATACTTTCCTGCTTCTTCATGTGCCTGGCAATTTTGGATTGGATGCCAGACACTGTTAATTTTACTTTCTTGGGTGCTGGATATTTTTGTATCCTATAAATGTTTCTGAGTTTTGTTCTGTGGAGCAGTTAAATTACTTGAAAACAGTTTGATCCTTTCAGTTATTGCTTTGTTAGGCAGGACTACAGCTGTGTTTAGTCTAGAGACAATTTTGCTCTATTTACTGAGGCAAAACCTTTCTGGGTTTTCTATCCAATGGGAACAGGAGCTATTCTGGCCCTGGTGAACTTTGAGTATTGTTCCCTCTAATTTTGGGGGGTGGTTCTCTCTTTGGCCTCAGGTAATTTCCTTACATGCTTATCTTGATCAGTACTTAGCTGAAGACTTGAGGGGGACACTCTGCAGATCTTCTGAACTCCTTCTCTTGCAGTGCTCTCATCTCTGCTGTGCCCTGCAAACTCTAGTCTCCTTGGCTTTTTCAGACTCTCAGCTCAAATAAGAGAACTCTCATTTCAAATAAGGAAGACCACTGGGCTACACCTGGGTTCCCCCTCCCTGCACCTATTGTGTGGAAATTCTCTCCGGGCTGTGAGCTGGGGAGATTCTAGGGTTCATCTAATTTTTTTTCCTGTTTCCTTCATTTCTTGATGTCCGGTGTCTTAAAAACCATTTTTTAAAAAAATATATTTTCCCCAGTTTTTCAGTTGTTTCAGTTAGGAGGGTATCAGGTCTTTGTTACTCTAGCTTGTCTGGGAATGGAAGTCCTGGATGGATTTCTCTAAAACTGACAGTTTGTAGGATAGATATCATGGAACCATAAGGAGACAAGAGCTTTGAGGGTGTTGGTGAAATTGGACGAAGTGTTCCATCATGGGGCTTAAGTTGTACTAGGAAAGAAAGTAAGAAGGGGAGCTGTATTCAGAGAATGGGCAGAAGGGTTTCATAAATTCAAAGAACAAGGATGGCAGGAATAAGGCAAAGAGAAAGCTAGTAATCAAAGAGGTTTCAGTCAGAATTTGGCATGTTTATTTAAGATTTCAGAGGTGAGGCAGTTCAAGGTGACAAGCTGCAGGGTGTGGCCATCAGTTAGCTCAAGTGGAGTATGAAGGGCAGTTGTTGAAACTGAGGAAGTATTTGGAATGTGGAAGAATGACTTACCTCTGCTGAGAGAGTTTCAGAGGGGGGCCATTTCCTTGGGAGTAGGGGAAAGAGAGCCTCGTTAATTAAGGCTATGGGGGAAGTTTATTTACAACAGAATAAAGATTCCTTAGGGCACAGTAAAAATGACTGTAGATAATGCCAGCAGAAGAAGCTGGTAGGACAAAAATGTATAGCAATATGGAGAGGACAGAATATAAGAGGAGTGAGCTTGATTGACAGGCTAAGGATTTCAGGGATAAGACTTATTATGTTCCAACTAACCAGCCTGCATAAGTAGAGGTGCCAGCTGATGTGAGAGGTCTGAAGCAGGCTGGCAGGTGGTAACCAACCTCCCAGATGGCCGCCAGTGATTCTCACGTCCTGGGATATGTACTCTTGTGTATCCCCTCCCACACTGAATAGGACTGACTTTTGTAACCAGTAGGATATTATGGAAATGACAGAGTATGACTTCAAAGACTAGGTCATAAAATAACTGTTGGCTTCTGCTTTGCTCCTTCTTGGGTCACTGGGAGAAGCCAGCTATCACTGCAAGGTCACTTAAGCAGCTTGTGAAGAGGCCCAAATGGAGAGAAACTGAGGCCTCCTGCCAACAACCAGTACCAACTTGCCTGGTCTGTGGGTGAGCCACCTTGGAAGTGTATCCCCTACCCTAGTCAAACTCTCAGATGACTGTAGCCCTGAACCAACATTTTGACAGTCACTTCATGAGTGACCTTAGAGCCAGAATTATCCAGCTAAGCTACTCCTGAATTTCTGACCCATAGAAACTGCATGAGATAATAAATATTTATTGGTGGTGTTAGCATTTAAATTTTGTGGCAGTTCGTTATTCAGCAGTAGATAACTAATGCTGATTTTGGTACCCAGAACTGGGATGTCTTAACAAAACCTAAAAATACAGGCATGGCTTTGGATCCAGACGGTGAGCGGAAGCTGGAAGGACTCTGAGGACAGTGCTGCTGGGTGGCTCATGCACACTGCCACTTACCTGCTGGTTCACCTTGTTGGCACAGGGCAGCAGCTGGGCCTGCAGCTGCTCCACCTTCTGAGTGTGAAAACAATGTAGCTGCTGCTTCATTTCTGCCCTCAAAATCTTGCACAAAATGACCTCTGAGGCTCACCAAACTGGAAATATATAAAGAATTGAATTCTGGGAAATGCAGTTTAGTGAAACCAAGTTGATATATTGCAAAGTCACCATAGCACCCAAATGGAATGCTGTTAAGAAGTTGTGAGCAGGACCATGTCAGGAAGTCAGGGGGCAGGATTATCTGGTTTTCACAGCAATCACAGGCATTGCAGCGTCTGGGAGGTTGAGGATGCCACAATGGAGGGGAACCCAGAGTATTGAGGGAAGGCATAGAAGGGACACTTAGCTGAGAGGCCAGCTTCTTTTGTTTGTAAGAGGCAGAGACCTACTCTGTGTACTGAAGGTAATGGGACTCTCAATCATGCTGCAAGGCCTCATGGGAAATCAGAAAAAGCTGCAAAATGTCCCTTCTCTTCTATCAGTATTTCTGCCAAGAGGTGAAAGCAAGTGAAAGAAAGCTAAAAATATAAGCGATTCAAAAGTCTGGAGGAAACCATTGGCTTCAATATGAGATGGGGTTTGCTAATGAAGGGACTGGCTAGGAAATGGGTTGTATCGTCCGTCTCAAGGTCACTTCCACGCCATGCTAAAATGGCTTCTCCTCCACCCAGGCCAAGGGACTGAAGACCAGAGTCATGCCCGTGTAGAACAGAACCAAGGGCGCCACACTTTGCCCATGCTCTGGCCCAGCCAGCTCACAGCGGGTGCAGCTTTCCATGAGTATTCATCCCCCTTCCTGTATCCTGGAGAAACCGTTTTGAAGAGGCACACAAGAACAGTTTTTAATCTTTTAGGAGCTTATCAGAGGGAACATGGTGGGGATGGTGAGAGGCCGTTGTCCTGGAGCATCCTGAGCAGTAAGTCCAGACTTAGCTAGGCTCCGGCCAGCTCTTCCTGAGCACGTGTGGAGCTCCATCCCCTTTGGGGGGCTGGGAAACTTACATCAGTCAGGGGAGTCGGATTGTATACTCAGAGCATAACAAAGCTGTGGGGGCCTAAGACACAGGTGTCCACCTCAGACCCCTGGGTGGACAACCTCCACTCTTGTCTTCCTTAGTCACCAGGACCCCCAGAGCAGGCAGGAATGACCACCCTCAAGCCCCTCCGCTTTCCAGAGTGGGTAATGGGTCCTATCTCCCTGTCTCAGCAGGAGTGAGGTTTCCTACATCGTGTGTTGTAACAAGGGTGCCAGTGCTGCTGCCACTGTCCCTCTGCCTCCTCGGGCTCTGGAGGCACCTGGTACTGACCAGCTGGGGTGACTTTGGACAGGTTATTTAATCTCGTTTAAGCTAGTTTCTCCCGTTGTGAGATGGCTCCATAGCTGTACCCAGATCATACTGTCGTGGGGAGGGGCTGCTCCACTTGGGAAAGCACGCTGCACAGTTTCTGGCACAGAATTGGTGTTTGATAAACATCATCTAGTGGTCATCATTTAACATAGCTTAGAACTCAGTTTTAAACTTACATTGTAAGTCCACAGCATGGCTTCCTTCTTCAGCGGTCAGGCAGAGCCCTTGAGCAGCATGGGGCAGCCGCTCTGCCCTACTGCCCTCCAGCAGGAACTGTCTTGTATAGCTTTGTGTCCTGCTTAAATGCACTCTGATCCCATAATCCTTTAAAAAGTGTTCTCTCAGCAAGTTTCAGGCTTGAACGAGGCCTGGAGAGGACAGATATTACCCCCAGTTGACTGAGGTGAAACAGAGGAGGGAGGGGCTGCTCCCGCCCTGGCGTCCAGTCTGGCACACTCTGCAGCAGCCTCCCTGCCGAGCAAGGATTCAGCCCTGGGCGGACCCCCGGCTTGTGTTTCCTCAGCACCAGGGAAGGCTCCCAGGATGGACCTAGATTTCTCACTGACGAAAGTTCTCTCTCAATATCCCGACTTGACCTGCTCCAGGCCAACGGTCCCAGGTGTGGTCTCTCTGCCAGAGGCCTGGGGTGAGCAGAGCTGCCCCCACCGCTTGGGCGCTGGGACACTAGGAATACACCACGACTGGTCACGGGTCTTTATTTATTGAGTCGAGAATTCACACAAGGTCACATCACACAGTAAATCATTTCCAGGGCTCAATAAAAATGATTGTCACTCATTGTGCTTCACAAAAAATTTCTTTTAATGAATAAATAATTTGATGAAATCAAAAATATTTACAATATAAACAAATGGAAAAGCTTTGGATCTGTGAATCTGATCATCAAGCTCTGCATTTCTGAACTGAATTCCTCCCAAGCTTTTCCCTTGGAAACAATATAAATCTGATAGAAATAGCAACTCATACAACATCTTTGTTCATTATACATTTATCTGTTAGTCTTGGAAAGCTACATAAGCTTATACTATGCAACATGTTAAAATACAAATATTAACTAAAATAATATATTATCATAGTGCCAGGGAGCATTCTCCACAAACAAAAATGTACAATCAGCTGTAACAATAACCAAGGTTCACGGGCCACAAAATAATACCCCAAAGGTACAAATTCCTTCATAAGAATATAATTGTGCTCTTCAGTTTACCAGATGTCTATGCTGCTCTAACAAGCTGATGGCTAGGAGTACAGTATTTGATGACTGTATGCTGTGGGTGTGTTTTTGTCAGGCAGCAGTATTACTGGGAATTGGGAAGTGCAAGCAGTTTTATGAACACTTTCTTGGGCTCTTAAAAAGAGCCAATTATGCAAAGCAAAAAAGCATACTGAGAAGTCTTCATCTCATCTACACAAATACCACGGAGCATCTCGGCTTTGTGGGATGAAAGGGTGTGTTTGCAGAGCAGTTGATGCCATCAGCCGGAATTCAAGTACTCCAGGGCCACCTCGTAGCAGAACTTGTACTGATCCTGGAAAACAGAAGGGATAAAATGTCAGCTCTATGATATCTAAATGCTGTTTCCATTAAAGCAATTATGACAGATTAGGTTTTAATTGGAAGAAATCAAACTGATATGGATTTGAATCAGAAATGAATCGGAAAGTTGCAGTTCTGAACCGCAAACACACTGGTTGTTTGTAGATGTTGCCCACTAGGCCTGATGAAAGGCATTTTGATCTCTATGCTCATTAGAATTCCTGGAATGTTCTAGACAACTGAAACACACACACACATATATGTTTGTCCACACATACATCAACATCCTGAGCATGAAGTATAGGGAAATCAAGAGGTAGAAGGAGAGATAATGAGGCTGGAGGAAATGCCTTTGTGACTTGCTCATATAAGGCCCTCAATAAATAAACATGGCTTCACTCCCAGCCCAGCTTTACCTTTGATTTTCAGTCAGCAGGATTTCCTCAATTTTATGAGAATTTAAGCACCTCTTAAGCACCAAACACCTTGACCTGGTCCCTGACTTTGAGAAGTCCATGGTCCAATGAGGAGGATGAGATGGTAACCCAATGACAACACACAAGGCAGAGACGAGTGGGGCCCATCGATGGTCCCCTAAAATGGGTCAGTGGAGGAGAGAGCAGAACTTCTCAGGGAAGATCTGCAAAGAGGTAGCAGGTAACAGGAGAGAGAATGAATGCATGCAGTTGGGTTAGGTGGTTATGTGCCTCGGGGTGACCAGGACAATCCTGATTTATGCTGTTGTCCTATTAGTAGCATCTTCCTTCACTCTCAAAAGCATCCCAGTTTAATGATAAAGTATATGGTCCTCCTAACTGGGATGAAACAGGCATTCCAGGTAGAGGCATCAGGATAAGGAAGGGCATAGAGGCTAAGTGTTTGATCCCCTCCGGGAGCCATATACCAGTTCTTAACCAGGCAGTGAATTGACTTTCCTTGAGCACAGCTTTCTCAGATCACAGCTTGGCCTGAGCAAGCCCTGTGTGAGGTCCTGGCCCAGGTGGGGTCTTGGGTGGTTGGGAGGAGGGTATTCTGCACCTGTATGGCATCTGAACTGAGCAGAGGGACACAGTGGTGGGGGATGCCTCCATCTGCCACCTGGCAGCAGCCCAGGGTCTGGGACAGAGGGGCTCAGCAATTGTCAGGCTCTCCTCCCGCCTCAGTAAGAGACAAGCTTTCGCGAGCTGAAAGCACCACTGTCTCGTTACCCAACACGACGGCCACAACCAAGGAAATGGACCTCTTATTTTTGGGTTTGCCAAATTAATTAATTAATTAAATTGATTATATCTGCCTCCTAATTAGTCATTGCAATTTTCTTTTCTTCACCTACATTTTGTTCTCTGAATGCCCACAAGTCCAACCTATTTATTTGAAGACAAGGGCCATAGTTTGTCGTTCTGTGTGTAACACACCAGTTCTTAGCACAGAACCTGACACACAGTTGAGGGAGTCAAATGTTAGTTGTACATGTAACTGGTGAGAAAACATGGGTTTAGCAGAATTTGATTCAGCACAATGAACATTTAAGGCTACAGACTGGGGATTCAAGATGCAGCCTCAGTCCTTCAGGAGCTTACAGTCTAGAGGTGAAGACAGAAAGCCAACAGATCATTTCAATATACTGAAGGTGCCACAAGACTAAAAGCCAATAGCAGTCACACCCTCTGGGATGGCTAAGACAAAAAAAGACACAATAACAAGTGTTGGAGTGGATGTGGAGAACTGGACCCTCGCACACTGCTGGTGGGAATGTAAACTTGGTGCAGCCACTGTGGAAAATAGTATAGAAGTTCCTCAAAGCGTTAAACATAGTTACCCTGTGACCTAGCAACACTACTCCTAGGTGTACACCCAAGAGAACTGAAAATATGTCTACACAAAAATTTCCTGGTACACATTTATCATTTCAGGATTTGGTACTTTTATTTTCAGAATATTTAAAAGAAATTATTTGCATTTCAAAATTCTAAAAGGCCATGTTGTCAGATCACTGGGCTGACATTTTGGTTATTTCTTGGTTTTCATGAATCACAGAACAATTATTTTCATGGAAATCTAAGAGATCTAATTCCTTATTGCATAAACATGATTTTGTACAAACCTAATTGCACAATTAACCTCAGAGCCTACTGTAAACCATCCTTTTGACATATTAAAATGCATTTAGAGGGGAAATGTGGCTGCTGGCCTCAGGCCACAACACAGGCTAGGAAATAGGTACCTAAGAGATTTCGGGCTTCACTGCTAAGGGGCGGCTGAGTCGGAAGTCACTGAAGTGGCCCTGTCACAGGCTTGACTATAATTTTCAAAATGAACTCTCTCTCTCATCTTCCCCCTCCTAAGCAAGCTGCCAATCCCCACAGATTCTGTGATGACTGGTTTCTGAATCAGAAAAATAAGGAGAATGAGAAGGAAGACCATAAATTGTCATGTGCCCTCCCCTGAGCACCTCAGGAAATGCCTGAAATCTCCCTACGCTGGAAACTGATTACACTTGATCACCAGGTACAGGCCTGTCTTCTGTGCTTTCTTCTCCCCTCACTTGCTTTTGAACAGTATAATTAAGCCACACGAGCTATCCTTGTGCTTCAGGGAAAAATGAATGTTTCTGTCTCGGTCCCAAGCTCTCCTGATTTGGGTGACATTAGCTGGCTTTGGGCATGAAGAAGTGACATGAACAGGGGCTCATCCTTGTGCAGGACCACAACCAGGGTGACTGCTATTCCTCTCCAAGACCCCTGACCACACCTGCACTCGAGACCACGCCTCTGGTTCCCACGAAGAGGGAGAAAGTGACATCTGAAAGGGCACCTAAATGTGCTTTAAAGGTCCCCTCTCTCTCAGTGAGGGTGTCACAAGGCCAGCAGGCGGCTTTGGGAGGCTCCCCAGAGGGCTCAAGCTGTGCCTTTGTCAGCACATGCTGCCTGTGTCTGAGGAACTGAGAGCCCCACAATCAGTCTGGCACTTCCAACACCCCACGTCGCCCGCATAAGAAGATTTAAACAACAGTGTGCACGGCTCACCGCGGGCAAAGCCTCCCTCCCTCTGCACCTGCTCACTGCCACTAAGACAAGCCTCCCAGCTTCAGCTGGGTTCTGTGCCAACGGACCCCTCAGCCTGGAAAAATCCTTCTGACCCTGCCATGTGCCAATAATTGTGGGTGGGGCCGTTTGGTTCAATGTTCCCAGCCAGGTCACACTGGGTGACCAGCCACTGTGCCAAGGAGACCCTTCAATGAGACACCTGTGTGTCTCTGACAATGAACAGAAGGGGTCATTACTTTCATCTACATCTTTAAAATTGTATGGAGATCCTTCTTCCCTCAAAGCCCCACGCACAGGCCATGCCTGCTTTCGTATGCAGACCCGTCAGCATGTAGCCACAGCCTTCCCTAGGTTCCAGAGAGCGGCCAGGGCCAGCTTAGGATGGACGTGAGTCTGGCTGCAGAGAAGGAATGTCCAGTCACTCAGCAAATACTTACTGGGTCCCTCCCTGGAATCAGGAGCTCTGCTGGTGCTGAGGGGTGCCATGCAGCAGGGCCAGGCCCAAGGAAACTAGAATGCCACCTAGTGTCCCCAGAGACAGGCCACACAGCTGGTGGGGGGCACAGCTCAGGGATCTGAGTGAGCCTCTCTGATTCCCAACCTGAGTCCTACACCCTCCACCCCAAGATGGACACCCCCACTACATGTACACATACACCCACACCTACACCAACATACACCCACAACTACACACCCACTCACAATATACCCATGGCCTACACACATGCACACACGCACACACACTCACACACACACAGAGGCCTCACCTTTCAAATAGCCTGTAAGTGTCATGCAAGTTCACGGGTAGAGCCATAGAGGGGCAGTTTCTATGCAGAAGTGAGTAGATTTGTTGTGCTGTCCCCACAAGAGGGAGACGTGTAGGCCCCACACTACGTGCCATTTGGTAGGGCGTACCTCGCACAGCATATTATTTTAGTATACTGAAGGGAGAGTGGAGTGAGTCCGGGTAGCCAGCTCTAAATTACAGGAGGGGAGACCCTGGCAGAGGTCTGAGCCCGAGAGGAAGGATGGAGGTGGGGAGGTGGGCTTGGACACGTCTGCCAGCCAGCATGACAGGAGAGGGAGGCCTGTTTATCCTGCTGGGATCCTGTTTATCCCTGCAGCACAAGGAGCGCACCTGCACGGGCTCTCTTCCAGGGCCGCAGCCTTCACCGGTCTGGGGCGTGGCCTGGGCACCGGCATTCGAGAGAGCCCAGGTGGTGCTGATGTGCAGCCGTGGCTGAGAGCCGCTCTAGACTGGACAGTAAGTTTCTCAACCTCGGCTGCAATCAGAGTCACCCGGGTGGCTTTAACCTTCTGCCACTGGAGCCGGGCCCCAGATCAACTGGGTCAGAGTCTCTGGGGTGGGCCCAGGGATGAGAACTTTTAAAGCTCCCATTTAAAAAAAAGCCAATTTTATAGAAACAGAATAGAATGTTGTTTGCCAGGGACTGGAGGGAGGGGGAAATGAGGCTGTGTTGGTCAAAGGGCACAAAGCTTCAGTTATAAGAAAAATCAGCTCTGAGGATCTAATGTTCCTCATGTTAATAGTATACACTGTACACTTGAAAACTTGAGAGTAGACCTTCAGTGTTCTCCCCACAAACGACAGAGGGAACCAGGTTCACTGTGTGAGGTGACGGGTTATCTTGATCTTGGTAACTACTCTACAGTGTGTATGTGCATCAAGTCATCATGTTGGCCAAAGGTCCCACCACCTCCCAGGGGAAAATACGTTTCTCTAGGCAAGACCTGTCCCTTAAAGGCTGTTTCTCTGTTAAAACACAGCCCTGGAAACTCCAAAGCCAAGTGAGGAGGAGAGAGGTGACCCGGGAGCTATTGGTTGAAACAGCCTGCTTTCCCACAACTGAAATAGCTTCAAAGGGCTCAGGCGCTGAGGCTGCGTCTGCATCTGACCAGGCAAGCAGTGGCAAATCTCCGACTGCACCAGCCTGGCCTGGCCCTGGGACCCAGTCCTTTGATGGGGACTTGAGGCTGGCTAAAGAGATGGATAACTTAGAAGCTTGGCTGAAAAGGGGGTCAGGAAAAAGATCCAGCTGTCCCTGCTGGATAAAAAAATCTAGTCTTGTGTTATAAATTATTTTGCTTCCTGGAAATCAATTGGCTTTTCTCTAGAGCCCCCAAACCTAAAAATTTGAAGAAATAAATCTTTAGGGCCTTCTGGAGCTCCCTTGAGAGCGCCATGCTTCAAAAACGGATGGATGAATTTTCAAACTCAGAAGCAATTTAGGAAAAATCAGAGCCACAAAAGGAGATGGGAATGGACATACTGACCCTCTCTGCACATTCATCCCACCTGGCAGGGAGGGAGCGGTGGTAGAACTTTCCTTGTTCTGAATGGAAGGCGCTACCCTGTGCTTCAGCCTCTCCATCTGACATATGATCAGACCACCAGGGCCCAGGCCAGGGCTCTCCCCACCCCAGCCCACCTACCTCCCTGGCATCCTCCAGGGCTTTCTGCACACGCTTCAATGTCCTGTGAAGACACAGCTAAGAATACCCAGTTCTCTGTGCTTTTCAGCTGCTGGTACATTTTGTGCTTAGGAGAGACTCAGGTCTCAGAAGGCCTTTTATGCCCAATAAAATTATACCAGATTTTATCACCTTGACCTGAATGAATTAATTCCCTCGGCCAACATATACATGTGTGAGTATCCATCTAAACAGAAATTGAACTTATAGGCAGTAACAAACCAGCAAACGACAAGAGCCCTTATTTAATTCAGGAAGCTTCAAATTCACTGAGAAGAGCACGGTGACATTTTTTTCTCCAGTCACCAGATAGTATCTATTATCTTGCCAACAGTCAGTGTGACAAACTTCTCAGGCATTTTTCTCAGGAAATCACATAACTTTCCTACATTTGTCAGCCACTGACCTCATCCTAAAACTGGTTCTGACCCTTAGAGGTGTGGGCAGCCAAAGATCCTCTGTTCTCTACTAGAACTGCACATGACTACAGAAACCTCTACGTCGTGGGCTCTGATCAGAAGCCCCCTTCTGCTCCAACTACTGAGGTCTCCACCCATTTCATGAAAAATCACCCTGTTCCATAGTCTGCAGCACTGATTTGGAAAAAGCCATGTTGTTTCTGTCCATAAAAATTCATAAGTGATGAGAGAGGCAGCCAGAGGCATTAAAGAAAAGGCCTAGAAGGGTCTATGTCTTATGATCTGCCTATTTCAGGCTGCAGTGAGAGGGAAATGGCATTTTTTTTTATCAAGGTCATCTTTGCCCAGGTACCAACCAAAGTCTGGAAGCCACAGCTGTCCCTGCATCAGGGATGTTAAATGCCAAATGAAGCGACAGTCAGAATATTTGAATCTACGCATGTGTTTCTGTCCTCTGCCAGCCTTCTTATCTGTCCCAAACTCAGGCCACCTCTGACTGCCCAACTACCTTTTTCTCAACCACTCGGCCCATAAGACAGAATTCCGGTGGTAGAACTCCTTTCAATTCACGGTGGGTCCCAGGGAGCGAGAGAGTCTCTGCCTCTGGGAGGGGCTGGTTCCAGTGCGGCCCGCGCAGGGAACACGCTGTGGGCCTTTCAGCCCATCCGCATGAAATCCGTGGCTGTGTGAAGGCACTCTGAACGGGGGTAAGCATGCGTAAATGTTGGCTGCGGGCCTGGTCCCCTCATCATCTAGGGCTCGGGGGTTCCTCCCTTGGCCGGCTGCAGGCTACACGACGCCCATAGACACCCCACTGCCAGAACCACCTTTCTCACTTTCGCAGTTTCCAAACCCCTTCCTCACACATCCTCATATGGAATCACCTCAAAAAGCCAGATTACCCCTTGTTATCACAACTCAGGCTCAAGAAAGTTAAGCGACTTGCCCATGGACACTTAAATTGCCAACTGAATGTGTCAGAGGTCATCTAACTGGAATACGTAGGAGACCGAGACTAGAATTTGGGTTTTCCTGGGCTTCCCCTTGGGCAGGGAAGAGAGGGCGGCTGTCTCGGGTCATGGTCCTTTTCCCACAGAAGCGACTGTGACAACTGCTCAAGGGTTCAAAGTCTGCACTTGACCAAACAGGCGTCCCTCTACCAAACTCCCCGGCCAGCACCACGCTTCCTGGAAAGAGAACAGCTCATCAAGCACGAGACATGTATCTGGGGAAAGAGATGCCCCCAGAGAGTGGCTTGGATGTGTCCCTGGAGCCAGCTGTCATCGGTCACTATCAATCATGACCCAGCCCAGGGTACTGCTGTCATGGCCAGGGACCACGGCTACTTCCTCAGCTTTAGCTTGAATCTTGACTCTCTCTTTAGTCCCTTTATTATATTTTAATTTTAACCCCACTGCTGCAGTGCTGGGGACCCAGGAACGTAGGCATTGGCCATCTCTTTCCAAACTTGTCAGCATCGGCCATCTCTTCCTCCCTCTCTCCTGCCCCAGGCCATTCTCACGACCTTGGGATTAGTCCTACTAGTTCCTTCAGATCCTCCCTCCACTAACAGAGAAGTACAAAAACCTAACCTAAAAGCGTCTTCCTTTAAGCTATTTTACTATTCTTCAGACACAGTGGTTGGCATTTCAACAGCTCCACACAAAAAGAGAGATTTCATGAAATACTCTAAGAAAATAATTGCCCATAGTCCTTTGTTTCTCAACTCCTTTAATCCTTTTCTCAGATATGGCCACCATAATTAAATGCAATATTCTGGATGTCAAACTAAAATTCACAGCTTTGATAAATATTAGGTGATTAAGCTATTTATAAAATATATAATTTGAAAATATGGCATTTCATGTGCTATGACTATATTTTCTCCATGGAGACTAAGCACTTAGCCATGTGGAAGGCACCGCCAGAAGCGGGAATTAATAATGATGTTCACCTGTGAGTTTCAACTATTTCCACTTCCAAATGTGTGGAGCCGAAGTCTCCTTTTGAAAAAGCAAAGTAAGAGAGGAAGAGGGAGAAAAGCCCTGACAAGCAAAGTGCTTTTCAAGACGAGTCTCTTCCTCTGTGAGTCAGTTTCAGCGCACACCTGTGAGATGGACAGGGGTCTCGTGCTAACCGGGAAGACGCCCGTTCAGCGGGACAGAGGGAGGGTCCTACCAGGAGGTCCACCATGTTGGGCTTGCTGTTCCTTAGAGTCTTCACGGCGTGGAAGACGTCGACCGTCCTCTGGTGCCGCAGCATCTCGCAGACAATGCTGATGGCACAGAACGTCCCGCTGCGGCCTCCCCCGTTCCTGGCAGGAGAGAAGTCAGGCGATTAGATGACGTTCACCCTGACGCTGCATCGCTCACACAATCTGTGCAGACACGCCCGACCCCGGAGACCCGGTTATGGCGCGGCTCCCTCGGAGGCCAGGAACCCCCCCGGGCCTTCTTCTAATCAAGGCGGACGGGCACACTGAGCCTCAGACTTGGGCCCAGTGTGCTTGACTGGGCGCGACGAGAAGCTGTCCTCAGCCCTAGATTACATTATCCGATACAGCACTTGATCAACATTACTGAAAGGGCCCACCATGGAAAATGTTCAGTGAACACACACCTCATCTAGTACTTGCCGGGAAAGCTGCTGCTGATTGCGCATTACGCTCAGAGACGGACCTGGCCTCAAAAAAATCCATTAGTATTTCATTATTTAGCTCGAAAACATTAGGGCTCTTTTTAAATAAAACTTTTATTTTGAACTGATTTTAGACGTCTAGAATTATTGCAAAACTAGCGCAGAGAGTTGCCTTGCATACCTACTTTCCCCTGACGTGAACATCGTACATAACCATAGTACGTGATCGAACCCAGGAAATTAACACTGGCACAATGCTATTCACTGAACTATAGACCTCAGTCAAATGTCACCAGTTTTTCCACAAATGTCTTTTTTCTGGTCCAGGATCCCACCTTCCATTTAATTATCATATCTCCTTAGCCTCCTCTCATCTGTGGCAGGTCCTCAGCCTTTCCTCACCTTTCTTGACCTTGACATTTTTGAAGAGTACTGATCAGTTATTTTGTAGAATACAAAATAAAGAATGTAGATGTAGAAAGTAGACATGGTCCCCATGCACAATTTGAGAAGTCATTACAACAACAAATTGTAGAATGTCCCTTTATTTGGGTTTGTCTGATGCTTTCTCAGGATTGGAAATGAGGTTATACACTTTGGCAAGAAAATCACAGAAGGGCTGTCGCATCCTTTGAGGGGTTCATGGTGATGATCTGACTTGTTGCTGGTAATTTTTGTTGTTGTTGTTGAGAAAGATTTGCCCCGAGCTAACATCTGTTGTCAATCTCCCTCTATTTTGTATGTGGGTTGCCAGCACAGAGTGGTGTAGGTCTATGCTTGGGAACTGAACCTGGCCCACCAAAGTGGAGTGTGCCAAACTTAACCACTAGGCCATGGGGATGGCCCCTTATTCCTGGTAATTTTAACCTTGATCACTTATTAAGATGGTGGGTTCTGGCAGATTTTTTTCACTGTGTAGTTATTATCTTTCTCTTTATAGTTAATAAAAGAAACTTTGGGATTATGCAAATATCTTCAAGTTTCACCCACTTATTTCAGCATCCATTGGTGGATCCTATCCGTAACAATGTTCTCTGTGGTGTTTGCCTAATTGAGTTTCTACTTCCCTCTCTCCTTCAACATTCTACTGTAAGAGAGAGCTGTCTCTTTTCCATCATTCAAAAAATTTTATTTGCTTATTTATTTTATTATTTGTCAGTTTAGACTTATACATATTAATTTTATTCTATGAGCTAAAATCCAATAGCATCAATATTTATTTTGTTGCTGAAACTGTTCCAGCTTTGGCCATTAGGTGCTCCATCAGGGTGGCTCCTGTGTTCTCTTGACAAACCACAATTCTTTTTTGAGCACTGCCTTATTTTCTGGAACCACAAGAAGTTCCCGACTCACTTCCCTGCACCAGCTCCAGAAGCAACCACTTCTCCAAGGAGCTAAGGGATTTAAACGCAATATCATTATCACACCTGAAATAAATAAACGTTGCTCTTTTCATATAATCAAATTTGTAGTGACGGTTCAAATTTCTTAGATTGTTTCAGACGTTTTCTTACAGTCACCTTTTTCAAATCCACATCCAAGCAAAGTCCACGCATTTCATTTAGTTGATATGTCCTGCCAGTTTATTTTAAACTATAGGTTCCTCTTCACTGTGTCTCTTTTTTTCTTGGCTATTTATTTGTTGGGGAAATGGGGTCATTTGTCCCGTAGAGAGTCCCATAATCTGGGTTGTTCTCATTCACTGCATCTCTGTGGTGTCATTTAACACGCTGACCTCTAGTCTGATATTTCTGGTAAATTGGTTATTAGCTCCAGGGCTTCAGAAGAATTCAGAATTCTTTTTTGGACAAGGACACCTTCTAAGTATACTTTCGTTAGGAAGAAGGCACACGATATCAGGTGTTTCCCTGTGTTGTGATTTTAAGATCGATCACTATGTTCGGATGTTAGGTTAATCAGTCCATTACAAAGTTCCATATCAGCCTTTTAATTAAGGTATAACATGCTTACAATTAAGCCCGCAAATGGTAAGCACATATCTCAGTTAATTTTTACAGACACATACACCGTGTAGCCACCATTCAGATCAAGATACAGACCATGATCAGCCCCACAGACCTCCCTCAAATGCCTTCCTGGTCAATACCATCAATACCCCCAACATAATCTCTGTTCCCTCTTCCAGCATCATAAACTTGTTTTCTCTCTCTTTGAATTTTGTATAATTGGAATCACACAGTATATACTCTTTTGAGTGTGGCTCATTTCACTCAATATTATCTATGTGAGAATCATCCATGTTGTTTCAGTAGTTTATTCTTTTCTATTTCTGAGAAGGATTCCACTGAATGGACATACTACCGTATAAATTATTTATCCAAGAGCTGATCTCAGAAAATTTGCACTATTTCCAGTTTTTGATGTTATGAGTAAACCTGCTATAAACCTGTCTCGTAATGCATATATGACTGGTTTCTGTAGTCAAATATCTGGGAGCAGAAGAGCTCAGTCAGAGAAAATGTTTCCATTTTGCTTTAGGAAACACTGTCAAACAGCTCCAAATGGTTGCACTGTATTTACTTCCTACTGGCAGTGTATGGGAGTTCCAGTTACACCATTTTCACCAACGCTTGGTATAGTTATTTGTTTGTCTTTTAAATTTCAGCCATTCTGGTGATTATGCAGTGGCATCCGAACCTAGTTTTAATTGTATTTTCTTGAAAACTAATGATGCTGAGTGCCTTTTCTGTGCTTATTGGCTATTCTTTTTTTAAGAAATGAAGTTCCTGTCAAGCGTTTTGCCCATTTAAACAACTGGCTTGCCTCTGTTTCCTACTGGCCTGCAGTCCTTCTGGGCCATTCTGGCTAAGAGTTCTTTGTCAGGTGTGTGTATCGCAAACTCTTTGCTTGCCCTGTGTCTTGTTTTTTCACTCTCTTACTGGTGTCTTTTGATGAGCAGAAGTGCTTAACTTTAATGAAATCCAACTTATCAAAGTTTTCCTTTATGGCTAGTGTTCTGTGTCCCGTGTAACACATCTTTGGTTACCTTATGGTCATGAAGATTTCCTCCTAAAAGCTTCGTTGTCCTTTTCACATTTTGGTCTACAGTCCATCTGGAAATAACTTCTGCAGGTAGTGTGAGGAGGGAGCTCACGTACGCAGGCACTCTTTCCCGTTGCCCTGCAGTTGGTGTGTGGCTGTGGAGTCTTTGCTGCGGATCCAGTGACCCTGAGGTGTGGCTCTGCTCCTGGATCTTCTCTTCTGCACCATTACTCTGTTTTCTATCCTTGCACTGAGACCACACTGCTTTTCCCCCATCAGCTTTTCACCTAATGCTTTCAGCAGCTGTCAACAACCATTGTCTACATCCATTATTTTCATTAAGGCTTGCAAAATGGCAGTATCTTAATTCTATCCATTTCTCCTGGTTTTATTAGCTGGAAGACACGTATAAAGAAAAAAAAAATCCCTGTTGCTTACCGTGAGTATACGCAGCTCAAGGAACCATTCAACCATAGTACCTGGAGGTCTGACTTGGGCAGGGAAGCTCTGCCCACAACCATTAGGTGGCGCTACACTATGCTGAATACAATGGATGTTCTTATCTCAGAGGAATAGCGGGGAGCTGCCATGGTGAAAAGCATTCTTTCGGGCCTATATTGGAGGATACCAATTTAAACTAACCTTGTTTCTCACTACTGAAAAGATCTTAGATTTAGCTCTATAAATCTAAACAATAAATACTCTCACCAGGCCTGGGTCTCATGCCCACCCTCATGCCATGAGAGCAAGAGGCAGCCCTACAGGAACCAGAGAGACTCGAGTGAGAGAGAGAGATTCCCAAAGGAAAATCAAGGTTCTCTCACCAGCAGAAGGGGAATGGGTGCTGGGCCGGCAGGAGGGCTGAAACAACAGTTGCCCACCACTGTCCACTAGAGTCAAAGAACAGCCCACTGTTTTAGATACCACACGGAATTGTTCAGTTCTCAGCTCACAGCGGTGTCTTGGAAGAGTGGAGTTGGTGCTTGTTTACGAGGTGCAGTGATATAAGGGGTCTTTGTATCTTCCCTTTAGGCCCACCCTAGTGCCTCAACCTCCCCCACTGTGACTTAGTCCTTTGGGTTACACCACCAGCTATTGTTAGGAAGCTACTAACCCCCTGCATGCATTATGCTCCTGGCTCCAGCGGCACAGAAATGGGTATCTGCAAACTATTTTTAGTATTTCAAAAAACCTAACTGATATAATACAAACTCTAACTAAAATAATTTTTCTTGCTGGGATTATATCAACTCACATTGGTGACCCTCTGATCTTATTCTGATCAGAGGTTATATCTGAACTTAGAGAAATAAAAATGGGGACGTGAACCGCCAGTCAATCCCTTTTGGCATTTTCTTGGTGGAGATATTTTTAATGAACTGGATCCAGGAGAAGGAAGGGGAAAGTAGTAAGGGGGGAGGGGCTAACAACCAGTTTTCAGAGGACAAAGGATTTGGACCTCTGGTTGAGGAGAAGCGTGAGTAGGTTCATAAGACTGTTTCCAAGGGAATATCAGTTTCCTGCAGGATGAGACGCTGCCATGTTTTGATTTGTTGAGAGGCAGGGCAGAGTTCTGGGCTGCCAGCGAGGCCTCCTAGGTTCCTGGGTGGAGGGTGGCATTGCGTGAGATGCAGGCACCAAGTGGAGAGTAACCCAGGTCCTGAGCCGAGCTTGCCATCTTAACCAGGCTTGGTGTGCCTAGAGTAAAACTTATTTTCCTTCAATTTGGGAGAGATCTCATTGTGTGCTGTTAATAACACTCCACTGAAAAGAGGCACACGCTTATACTTTAAGTTTCCACAAATTCTCTAAACATCTTCCCTAACTGCCATCACTTTCTAATTGACTGTTCCATTAAACTGATTCTAGCTGGCTGATTAGCTCCATATCATCGC
Source organism: Tapirus indicus (assembly GCA_031878705.1). Taxonomy (NCBI): domain Eukaryota; kingdom Metazoa; phylum Chordata; class Mammalia; order Perissodactyla; family Tapiridae; genus Tapirus; species Tapirus indicus. The sequence continues at coordinate 59,898,041 of CM062917.1, forward strand.
CAAGCAGAAGGTGCAGGTGAAAGTGCTTTGAAAAGCATGGAAGTCTCTGCTCAGTGGCACTCAATCTTGGCTGCACATTGAAATAATCTAGGAGTAAAAAAAAAAAACAAAGACAAAAAACACTGATGTCTAGGTCCCACCCCAGAGATTTTTGTTTTAATTAGTTTGGGTGTGGCCCATGTTTTTTTTCCCCAAAGCTCCCCAAATGACTCTCAATATGCACCCAAGGTTGGGTGCACTGCTCTGAAGCAGAAGTTCTCCCATTTTAGCACCTGCAAAAACTTCTGGCCTGGAGGCCACACTCTGGAGGCACTGGCTCTAACCAACTCTTCCCAATACATACATTCCCGAACCACCGAAAAACAAAAACAAAAAACTCTCTTAAAACTACAAAGAAAAAAGAGACAGTTCCTTTGAATTCTCTGACATGATTTCCAACAGAATTACCAACTAGTATGATGGTAAACCAGCTTTGCTGGGCGGGAGGGAGCCCTGGTTTGTAGAATTTGCTGATTTCTGTGATGTAAACACTTCCACCATAAATGATTTCAAGTTACCAACAGTTTAGAAAATTCAACCAACTCAGAAAATTCCTGAAAATTTAACAATTGGCTCTCAAGAGCCACTAGGAGCCTACCCAGGTGTGGTTTTTTTTTTGTTTTGTTTTGTTTTTTTTTTTTGTGGGGAGGTCCTAATCACAGTGTCAAGGCTTATTTTTATAGCAGTGACACCCCATCCAAATGCAAAATATGCATATCTTGTTTCCTGCAAAGCAAACCAAGCCCTTAATGAGTAGACTGATCATCTCCTTTCACCCAGACCTACTTATTTCTTCTCCATTTACAGTGAAACAAGAGACAGTGAACGAGGAGGTAACAGCCAGTGTCAGCCTGGTCGTTCTGAGATGTAAGATCCGTCTCACCACTTACAAGCAATGCACAACTGTGCGGCCTTCGCCACCGTTGTATTCCTCCTGCCACTTGTCCACTTGGCGAATGAGCTTCAAGAAGGAGCGCTTGGACACCGGTGTGTCCCTGTACATTGGCCAGCCCAGGAACTGGAATTGCTGCACCATCCGATATCCATCTTGGGGCTATAGAGGATCAGGCGACAATCAGAGAGGAAAGAAACTGGTTATTATTTATCTTTTTGAATTCCAGTGGGCGGATTCCACCTGCTTGGTCTTCTCATCAAAGCAGGACATTATGGAAGGAGGGGCCTGCCTGTAAATAACGAAGGGAGTTTCTACTGGCCTGAAGAGTTATGAGTTTTAATCTCGAGCTGTTATAAAAAACAGGTGTTTTAAATGACAGGCCAGACAAATAAAAGTGAAGTGGAATGCTTACAATTTTGCAGAAGTCAAGTGAAAAATAACACACAACAGGAGCATTGACCACATTGTGCAGTAAGTGGCAAAATGGCTTTACTTTAATTACAGGTAAATTAAAAGTAAAGGATGAATTATAACTGGAGATGTTTGTGAGTTCAGGGTGATATAGATAACACTGTGTTTCCTGTGAGCATAATATGGTTTTGCTTATTGGTGTGAATCTTGCTATGATGTCAATAGTTAATTAATCTTTGGTCCTAATCAAATGGAATTGCAGGATTCAAGAAAGTGTCAGAAAGCAGCCACACAGTTTCACTCTGGCCACGGCTATATCACTTGGACTAAACCTTCCTGGCCTTCAGCAGGGTTTGACACAGGTGAGGCACTTCCTGCACTCAGCTGTCCCTCCCCCTCACCGGTCCTCCTAGCCTGCCCAGCCTCCCCAGGCCTCCTGCTAGGAAAGACCCAGGGTCCTTTCTCCTCTCTGTCTCTCACTTGATGATTCATTCAGTCTCACGGCTTTACATATTCCAGTAAGTCATCACTTTGTACTTCCAGTTCAGGCCTCTCTCCTCAACTTCCCCTCACAGACTCAAAGGCCTACTTGATATTTCCACTTAGGTGTCTAATAGTCCTCTCAAACCTAGTGTGTTTCCGAGTGACCTCCTGGCCCTCTCTGCATGTGTGCCCACCCCCAAACAGTCCTGTTACACCCGCAGCCTTTCCTAGTTCAGTGAATATCAATGCCATCATTCTGGTCCTCAGGACCAAACTCTTAAGAGTCACCCTTGACCCCCTGGGATCCAACCTTTCAGCAAATCTTCTTGGCTCTGCTGTCAGAATACACCAGAATCTCTCCACCTCTTACTTCCTCCAACTGCTACTGATCTTGTCTTGCCATTGTCATTTCTCACCTGGATTATTATAACAGCTTCCTTGATGGGTCTCTCTCACATTCTATTCTCATCACAGAAGCCAGAGTCCTCCTTTTAGAAGGTAAATTATATCATGTGATTCTTCTACACACAACCATATAATGGCTTCTTATTTCCTTCAGAGCCAAAGCCCAAATCCTAGCAGTGGCCTCAAAGGCCCTACATCATCTCTGGCCCCCCTCCCCCCACTCAACTTTCCCTCTAGGTGACCTTAGCTTACTGTGCTCCAGCCACACCAGCCTCCTTACTGTTCCTGGAACTCACCAGGCAAAGCCTCACCTCAGGGCCTTTGCAATGACTATTACTTCTGCCTGGAAAGCCGTCTCCACAGAGAGCCACATGTTTGCTCCCTCACTTCTGTCAGTCTTTGCTCATATAGCATGTGTATTTAAGACAGAGCCTTGCTCTCCCTCCTGTTCATGACCCTAGCACTTTCTACCTCCCCATATTTTTTCTACAGCATTTATCACTTTTTAACATATCTAGTACTATATCTGTTATATCTATTACTTATTGTCTGTCTTCTCCCATTAGAATGGAAGCTCCGTAAAGCAGGGAGCATTAAACTCCTAGAACAGTGACTGCCAGAGTGGGGGCTCTAAATATTCAATGAAGGAGAAAATAATAAAACCACACATAAGCCATCTTGGCCGCGATTCTTACTCTGGCTGCATTATAAATGCGGAATATCCTGCTGATGATGTCTTCTTCCAAATCGGCAGAAACAAATTCCACTTGGATGGGACCATGTCTGTGTACTCCATTTTCTGGCCAGTACTGTGGACACAACTGCATTCAAAACACACTGAGGTTAATTATAAAAATAAATTTACTCCTAACAGTTTGGATAAGGTCACTATCAACATTCAGTAATTTTTAATACTTCATTAACTCACTTCATTTTCTTTCCTTTCTCTCTTTTCTTTTCAGCAAGTAGACTTAGGACTCTCTTGTTGGCTGATTCCTCAACTCCTCCTTCCTTTTTCTAGTACTATTTTCTCAGAAAGCCTCTTTAAACCATGAGCAGTTCTGCTTTCCAAGGAGGTCATGTGGATGCTGTTCAACACATCAATTGTAACATCCCTTTTGCATGTTAAAAGGAACTCTTATCAGACCCTAGGGAGACGCCACTAGCTGCCATTACAAGAGCTGAGATACTTAAGAGGATACACATACCTGTTAATGCCCAAATCTCCATTCTCCCCTGCCTGGGCTTGCATTGTCACTTGTAATCACTTCTGGGAATAGGGCTATTTTGTGACAAGCTACTGATAATAGTGTTGGGTTGCATTTTCATGCTCTGGTCCAAACCCTCCCAGCTCAGATCCAGGAAACCTGGTGTAATGAGAGTCAATGCTTTGCTCTTTTACTTGGAGGTGACTTTAATTAAAAACACAATTTCCTAGAATCTCAGACTCCAGATATTGGTGATCCTGAGTGACTAGAACTTTGGCATGAACATGACATATAGCTCAGTGAGGTAGGATGGCTGCTGGAGGGTGGCTCATGAAAGAGGCACTTTCACTTGCCACGGCTCCACAGAAATACTAAGCTTGGAGACAGCTGAGAGAACCCCAAGATCTTTTCTTCTCACAGACCTTTCCTGATGCCCCAAGACCCTCGTAGGCATTCAACGCCTGAAAGTAAACTTGGGACTTGGCAACCAGTGATGTTTTCAGTATTGTTGAACTTTTATCTTTCTGATTTACCTGAGGGACAAATGGCCTGTGGTGAGGCAAGAGGGAATGACTTCATTATTTTATGACCAGTTTCTACTGGGCCAAGAGCAGATGAAAAACATGTCACCTCATCTAAAGCAGAATGAGTATCCATGGGTTGAATTTCTTTCTTTTTTTTTTGATGACTTTTATTTCTCACAGGATCGAAAATCTCATTGTCAAAGGGTACAAAGGTTGATTTATAGCCAAGACTGCAAGATAGTTTTCAGCTAATAGTGGGTCAATGGAAACAGCAATCTCCCTCTCTCTATTATAAAGAAGTTACAGGTTTGGACATTATGATCAAGAATGAATGTAGGATAACTAAGAGTACTTTTTACATCAGTTAAGTATATAGTATTTTAGAAATTATATTCCCTTATTTTATTTTTTTGTGAGGAAGATTGTCCCTGAGCTAACATCTGTGCCAATCTTCCTCTATTTTGTATGTGGGATGCCACCACAGCATGGCTTGATGAGCGGTGCATAGGTCTGCGCCCAGGATCTGAACCTGTGAACCCTGGGCCACCAAAGCGGAGCGTGCAAACTTAACCACTATGCCACTGGGCCAGCCCCAACATTCCCTTATTTTTAAATAATGCTCCTATGAAATTTTTTCTTCCTCACCAGCACTTCCTGGTGACAAGCTATAAAACTGCCTTGTCAGACCATAGTGTGTTGATGTTTATTTTCTTTTTGATACCCACATGCACTGACTGTTAAAATTCATAAGCATTATGATGGGAAGTCGAGATGGTAATCAAAGCCCTAACATGCACGTCTGAACTGTTCTGCCCATTTTTCTCCCAACTGGACAGGCTTTGCTTTTTGCTTGCTCTCTCAGTTCAAGCCCTAATCAAAAGCTTGTCACTTAACTGGAGAAATGCGAGTGGCCCAGGCCACACTTGGCTCCCGGCACACCGCATTCCGCACTCTGCCCAGGTCAACCGGGGAGAAAACGGCTTAAATGGTGCATGACACATCCATGAACCGGACTTATAAATGCTTAAAGTCGTCGAGTGCTATGCTTGTGCATTTGCAAAGCCTTTAAGTTCAAATGCTCAGTTTAGTGTTCTCTGAAAGACTGAATCCCAGGAGCCTCTTTTCTCTCACTCTGAAAATCAGCTCTGTCTGCTGAATGGAACTGGAGTCTCTTTGTCTCTCCCACCACCAGTCGGCCAAGGCTGGGTCTGGGTCCAGCAGTTCGGGTTTGGAAGGCAGCTTTAGAATTCAAACACCGTTGTTCAAAAGAACACACAAAAATAACTAATGTCTGGCTCATGAATATGAGCAAACCCAGTGTATCACTACATTTCAAGATTCACATGAGGGGAAAAAGAAGGATTCTGAAGAGGGAACAAGTCCCTTATCCTGTGACTGTTTATGATGAAGGAATCTTGAATTAGTGAAATTTAGCCCATGGCATTGTAAATTAGAAAGTCAGGATCCTTGCTCCTATTTCGAGTTGTGTCTTTGAAGTTCCCTGAGCTGTGGTGTCTGCTTGTCTTCATAAATGGCTGCAATCTATCCTTTGAGAGGATCTACGGGGAAGACTTTTAAAACATTTAAGCTTCTTGAGCAAAAAGGAGTAGATGAGGACAAGGATTATCATTATTATTTCATTAACTAGCTTTCAGGCTAGGGTCTTAACAATATAATGTAGTGCCTCAAACATAATTAAAAACATTATAGAATTGAAATGAATGTCCATGCTATTCATGGCAGATTGATGGCAATAAAATGGATTTTAGGAAGGAAAAATCTTGTCCAGTTTGGAAGCTGAAATACTTTAGACTTCTTTTCTTTTTCTTAAAGAATTTGTCTCTACCAGATAGGAAATTAATTCCATTCAAGAGCAAGTTTATTCTTAAAACACACTAAGTTCAAACTTCCCATGATGCCCTCTGCCATGGCAGTTAAGCCTGTGACTGGCAGAGTTGTACCCTAAAGCAGTAAGTTCAGCTCCTAAAGGGCCACTGTGCTAACGCTCGCCTAAGTCCCTTTAAGAAAATGTTTCTAACCCCATCACTAATATTGAGTCATCACTTTCTCTTTTCATGTTTAAGAAAGGGAGTTGTACAAAAGCCACATTTATCATTCTGAGCTTTTCTTATCTTCAAGTCCCAGTTTTATTTCTTTTTAATAGCTTTATCAAAGAATTGACAAAACTAATTACTGTCCCTTAAAATTGCTTGTTGGTCTCCACTGTCACCCCACATGATGACCTCTCCTGCAGGCTCCAGGCGAGCTGTGCCAGGAAGCACACAGATGCTCCAGGATGGGACCGAGGGCTGTGTCAGAGGCTGATGTCCTCTCTTCACGACTCTCTGGTTTGCCTCCTCTGCTCTCGGCTTTGCAATGGTCACATTCCAGGTCAGCTCTGACTCTGCGCATTGCCTTGTATCTCCCTCCAGTCAGTATTTCTGTCCTCTGGGAAAAGCCCAATTTCTGACCCTGTCTTGCCCTATCGCTTCCACTGTCTATGATTTCAGCCTGTCTTTTTGGTTTCAGTCTACTTTCTGCCCCGATCCCTAATTCCATCTGATTTTTAACATCCAAGTTTCAGCATCTCCAGTTCTCCATTCTGGCCCGGCTTTTGTGACCTGATACCGGAGCCTGCACTTCTCAAAGTGCAAACAAAGCAAACACAGATTTGACCCTGGGCCAGGGTAATTCATCTGCAGTAATTCATCAGTCTCACCTGGGCAGGATCGACATCGTTTAGCATAACGACAGACGTGCAGTGATAATCCAGGACCAGTCTCCAGAAGTCTTTCACTGTGTTTGGCAAAGGATGCTGGGTGACTATGAAAGCCGAAGGCTGTTTATAGCTCTGCAAACACACACAAGAAAGATCCAAACACATCCAGGAAAACGTGGAGGGAGGGAGCTAAGTTATCATGTACACACGGGGGCTTGTGACAGAAAACACTGAGCATACTTAATATCGTTGAATTCTACTACCATGTCAATACCAAAAGAGACTAAATATAAACTTATCTGCAGAATTATAATGATAAAATATTCTCACTTTGATACTAAGAAAACAATAAGTATATCATAAAATTTTTGATATTTCTGGTAGAAAAGCAGTATCGACTCTATTCATAATTATTTTAATGGGAAAAATTTAACTTAAAAATATGCACAATTAAAATAGTCCTGCTTTTCCTAAAATCTTCACTTATCATTTACATGTGTGATATTGTTACTTATTCCTGCCACAAAAGGATACACAGGCTTTTTACAGCTCTGGAGAGCTTCATACAAGTGTAAGTACCTTTTCACTGACATCACACCAATAGAATTAAAATTTCCATATTAGCACTGAAAATATCCATTCACTTTTTCCATCAACTGAACAGCAAATGCTCATTCAGTTAGAAGTAAACAGACTGACAGGAAGTAATGAGTTGTGTACTATCTGTACTGACAGGCAAATTTTTCCCCTTGTTAATTACTGCCTAAATTAGGAAGAAAGGGAACTAAAATAATGCTGCAAACCATATTATCCGACTTCACTTCCTTAGTGACTTAATAGCTGTCTCTTGCTCTCTGGCCAGCAGGTTGGAAATGTAAGAGCTCAGAGAGTAACTGGGACATACTTCATTTATCAATACTTTGGGACTGGTGGTCCCCGAGAGACCAAGAATGTCGGCCCTGACACAAAAACATGTGGAATCTGAAACGCACTTTGTTGAAAAAATAGTTTACGTCTTAAAAAAACAAGGGCAGATGAGTGGGAGGAGGACAGCCAGGCCCCACTTGGCCATCTTCCCAGTGCTCTCCCCTGAGAACAATCTCCCCGTCTCCTTTCGAGGGAAGGCGAGCGGGCTTACATCCATGAGGGCGGCGTTGATGTAGTTGCTGCTCTCCCCGTCAATGGTGATAAGGAAGGGCAGGCAGCGGTCTGGGGGCAGGATATCCATGCACCGGTTTTTCTCATGGTTCCGAGGCAGGAGCGCGATGCTGCAGTCTTCCACGCGCAGGGTCGGTGTTACCATGTTCAGGGTCTAGGGTGACGAAACACAGACACGTGCGGAAGAGAACACTGGACGGCACGTTGTTTCATGTTCAGATTTGAGAAGATCCAAGTTTCCTGCAGCTGACTACAAGATGGTCCCCTCTCCCACCTTCCCCATCCCCCCACTTACACAGTTACATTTTTATTTCTCTTTTCTCTCCTTGGATTTTGTCCACAGACACTGCCCAGCAGACATACGGGCCATTGTGGATCTGTGGGATTAAGTGCCATCAAGTCCAACTAGGGCTGGGCCTCTGGGCCTTGGGAGTAAAAGGTTGAGAATTTGGCCTGAAGCCAGGTACATTTAGACTGAACGTGAATATGAGGAATGCCACGAAGAACTCTTGCCCGGCAAGTACACTGAATGCACCTTGCTTGGTGTGGTTGCACCCACGTGACACTGTGGGACTACCTGGGGTCGCTTTCAAAGGGGGGAAAAGGCTCTGTTAGACCCGTGGTTCTTGACTAGGTAACTTTGCCCCCAGGGGACACTGGTAATGTCTACATACATTTTTGGTTGTCACAACAGATATGGTGGAGGTCTCTTGGCATCCAGGGTAGAGGCCAGGGATGCTGCTAAACATCCTACATGACAGCCCCCACAGCAAAGAATTGTCAATAGTGCTGAGGTTGAGAAACTTTGTATTGGCTCAAGAGTTCAAGAGCTGACTTTGAGATACTTCTTAAGGAGCAAAGTCACAGCCAGTTGCCTCTCCCTTTAGCGTGACTTACCCGGAATTCCTCTTTAATCTGGCTTGAATTTGTCTGTGGATCCAGTTTGTTCATGTCATAATACAGAGACCTAACTTGGGAAGCAGGGACAGAGGTGTCTCCACAAAGACAGGCTTCCAGGATGGCATCGTGGATAAACACATATTGCTCCTGGTGAAGCAGATGGGACTAGTTAGTGATAGAGAAATGCAGGTAACCCAAGAGAACTAGAGAAGGAGAAAAGCAGCTCCACATGGTCAAGATAATGGAACAGCCGTCTATCACAGACAGAGAAGCCAGGTGTGAGGACCTGACTGCTAGGAGGAGGGTCTGCCAGCACCAGTAGTCCTGTTCCCACCGGGCCGGCTGGGACGTGCCTGAATGGCCACATGCGGCAGTATGAGGAGGGAAGGGAGGAAGAGACAACCCGGCTCAACGCGGAAGTATTATATGGACTGATTAGAATCAGACACTGATAAATACCAGCGCAAACACTGTAATCCTGACCCCTCGAGTTTGGAACTCAATATCTCAGATGAGGAAAGCAGTAGAATCTTATCTATCTATAATGAAAAGAGAATTTGCTAACCAAATTAATACTGCAAAGAAGTTCCAGGGAAACTTGACATCACTGTGAAAATAAATAGTTCCAAGCACTTAAAACTATTGATTTTGAAACACTAATTAATGTGAAAATAACAAAAGTCCTTATGTGTCCAGAGAAGAGCTCTTGTTTGTATATACAAATCCACAGTTTAACAATGGGGACTGTAATTCAGAATTGGTACTGACTTCTCCTATAATTAATCACCAAAGTTTTACCATATTTATTATTGATCTTTAATTACATGAGATGCAAAAAAAAATCTCAGGACTCTTAAACCTCAAAAACAGACCTCCCAAGAAAGAGGATCAAATGAGAAATTGGATGTGGCAACATTTGATCGACTGTAAAATACATTAAAAGATACATTATTATCTTTAAAACAAAGAATCCCTATTTCAAAGAAAAAAAGACCACGAAAGCAGCATTTACAGTTTCTGCTATTTTTCTTTATGTTAGCTAAAAAAATGGGATTAGGTTTCCTAGTGGCTTGTGTAAACTTTAATGTACAACCAAAATGTAAGGGATTCTTACTTATTCTTCATTCTACTTCAGGAATCATTTTCTAGGTGATGGGTGTAATGCCTACTTAAAATGATCAAATATTAATAAAAATATGAATTTCCTAGGAGCAGGATATAATACTTGTTCTTAAAAATTTAAATTCCTGATATACCTTGAATTCTAATTGACGGAAGTACTAGTTAGTACAGAGCCCTTCTACAAAATGGGCAAATTCCCATGATGCCAGGCCAGTGAGCAGAAGTTCTAGAGACAGTAGGAGAACAAAATGTACAGAGGTTACACTCGAGCCACTTGCAAATGCCTGGCTGTTCTCAGGAGCGGTCTTGCTCTGGTTACCAGGTAGTTTAAAAAGAAATGGTATTGAAACTCTGAATGCTTAATGTAGAGACTCTACTGGGCCCCTTGACAGGGAAGCATAAGCAAATTTAGGCTCAGGGCTACAGATTCCATCACCTGGGAGATTCCTGGCCTTTTCTGTTTGCTTATGAAAGGAAAAACAAAAGGAAAAAGGGAGGAAGGGAAGGAGGGAGGGAGGACAGAAGGAAGGAAAGCAGGATTGCCAGGAATCGCACATTTTCATCTAGGGAGTGTTGGGAGAGGAGTGCGGGGTGGGGGGGGGGGTCTTTTGTCCTGGGCTCTGGGAGGCGGGTATCAGGAGAGACACGGGGGATGGAGCAAGGACCGATGGGGAGCACCTACCTCCGTCTGCACCATGTTCACTCTCCGCGACCGCAGCTCCCTGACGCAGTTATAGATGTCTACCACCCCTTCCCTGTCTGCCATGTCCAGCATGATATCGATGACGATGAAACAGCCGGTCCTCCCCGCACCAGCGCTGAACAGAAAGAGGGGTCTGTCAGTGGAGGAAAAAGGACCCCTGTGCTTCTGCTGCTGCTTCTTTTACAAAATTATGTTGAAGTTCACATAACATAAAATGAACCATTTTAAAGCATACAATTCAGTGGCATTTCACACCTTCAGAATATTGTGCACCATGACCTCTATCGAGGTCCAAAGCATTTCCATCACCCCACCGTGCTTCCTTCCAGAGGCTCTGGGTGCTCTGCTTACCTGCAGTGCACCACCAACGGGCCTGCGTTGGGTGGGCTCTTGGATTTGACCTGCCGGATGAATCCCAGCAGCCCTGTGGCATGGTAAGGGACCCCGTGATCTGGCCAGCCAGTGAAGTGAAACTGTCTGATCTCTCGGATTTCATGAACGCCTCTCTGCCATCAGTTGGTCAGCAGAACACAGGAAGAGAGCAAAGGAAAATAAATGATGAGCAACCCAAAGTCTGCAGTACTGCTGAGGAGTCAGTAAGCCTGGTGTAGGGACTGTTTACTGCTGGGCAGGAGGGCTTTCTTAGATTTAGTGAGCACAGTGAAGCCTTATCACAGGCAGGAAAGTGTTTGCGGGTGTGAAAGGGGAGGTGATGTTGGGGAAAATGCTAGTCGACAGATGCAATTCCAGCAAATGGATGATCTCTTTGATTCCTTGAAATTCCTTTCTAACCATTTGTGTGTCACTTAGATCCTACAGTGTGAGGTGTGGGTCCACAGAGAAAGAGGCACAGAACAGGGACCAGAAGGAATTAAAGGGGATCTGTGGGCTCAAGACCAGCTACTGAAATGCAAGACCCTTGTTCTCTCTCTTGCGTCTTCTGGTACCTTTATACCAGGCACATGCTGTGGATGCACAGAGAATGTCGCTGGAAGAATGAATGAGGATTACTTTCCAACTAGATAGTCTAGAGAACTCATTTTCATTTGCAGCTCAGTTTGTTAGATTTCTCTTTTTAATTCGGGTAAACATTTAACCCATTCATCCATTCACCAACAATCTGAGTGAATGCAATACTTGAGGCATGATGCCAGGTGCTGGGGACACAGAGGTATGAAAACAGTGTCTCCCGTCTACAAGTGGCCATCACAGTTGGCTTGTGGGAAACAGGCATGCAAGCAAAGATAGACCATGGAAATAAAATTCTGCTGGAATTCTCTGTTAGATCAGTAAGTTGAAGTGGGAGGGTTGCCTGCTATTGAACTAAAGGGAAGGCAGAAGAAAAGAAACTTAAGGTTTTTTTTTTTAAATTTACTCTTGTTTTGAGAATAAAGTCAATTTATATCCGTCATTTTTTTTTTCTAACTATGAGTCTATGTATTAAGACAGTGTCTTAAAGCAAAAGTCTGTTTTGAAAACAAAAATTACTTACAGAATCATGGCTGGATGTAAATTTGGATCAAATTTGACTTTCTCCCTCCTTTCATTCCGTGACTATTTACTGAATCCCATCTCTGCGTTAGGCCCTGGGTTTGGTTTTATTATATCCTAACATTAAATACCCACTAACCTCATCACATTCACCCTCAGTCATTGTTCACACATACTTAATGAGCAAAACAGAAATTCAGAATTTTTATATGCTTTGAAAGACTAGAAGAGACAATGACAGATTTTAAGATAAGACTTGTTTGCTATCAGTGTGTTAATATGTCTTAGTTTAATAACCCACAAATGCTGAAGCTTTATTTCTCTTTGAAAATCATGCTATTCTTTAATGGAGTTTAAGCATTAAGGAATTAAGCCATCAGGGGTTCACAAATGAAAATCAACACCGTCATTTGCTAAATATGCTCTGGGACCCCAGAGTAATATTACTAGGTGGTTAGGAGCCCATAGTTCTCATCACTGAAACCATGGTAACATCTGGCCAGTCCCAAAGTCTCTATTAGAAGACACTGGTTGAGTCTGTCACCCTCCAACCCCCTAGAGACCTCCTCTGGCTTTAGGTGCGACAGGGACAGGGGTGGTCCCATGAAGTGGGAAAGCCTGTAACAAATATTTATTTATTCCAAAGAGGACCAAAGGCATCTGTTTCTACCATATACTGTTTTTTCATTTTTATTTTTTGAGAACTTCCCCCTCCAGTTTTGCTAGATTTAGGCTCCAGCAACCCCAAGGCCTGAGCCCCAAGGCCTGAGCTCCATCCTTCAGAAGATGGGCCCCCACTGGTCTAAGACTCACTTTCTGAGCAAGGTCAATGTCAGCTTCTGGGATGCAAAAAACCTTTTCCCAAAATAAACCTCCACCCTTGAATATGTTCACTATTGACAAGATTAGGAAAGGCCACCGCTTCTGAGCCAACTCTCATCCTTGTACATTGACACGGCAGTTTCTCCTGCTGCTGTTTTGCAGTACATTTGGGGGGAGAAAACATAGATGTGATCAGCGATCATAGCCCAAATACTTCTCAATTTGATATCAATTATCTTTTTTATTTTTCACTATAATAAGTATTAATGCTATATAAAAAAATGATATTCACTTCATTTTCCCATGTAATATAATGGGAAGGAAGAACCCAAGACACACAATAGGGCCTAGCCCAAAGTGGGTACTCAATAAATATCTGTAGAATGAATGAATCACTAAGTACATGCTCTGTCTTTGAGATAGCAGGACCATATTCCACTGCCTTCTCTTAAGTCACAGGCACCTCCTGGGTAGAGAAGATTCGGTGGTGACTGTCAACTTCCTTTTTGCCAGGAGAGACGGGGATAGATTCACTAGACAGCCTAGATCCATTGAGACTTTTGAGTTGTCTTCCTCCTGACACAATGGGCACTGTATATTATTTAAAATCTGTTTAGCTTTGAGTCATCAGCTACATGGGAAAGGAAAGATGACAATACCATGCAAAACAGGAATTCATCAATTTCAAACTGCAACACATCTGCTTGTTTTGCAGAGTGGAGTTGAAATCCATTTTTCACCTTTAGGTCCCTCGATGCAACATACACGCAAAATAGAATTGGAATTTTAGGACTCTGAAAGTACATGCTTGACTGTTTTTTTCTATCCCTTCTAATGAGAAAGTTTAAAACCTATAGGAAGTGCTCCACAGAAGTACTAATGATTTGTTTTCCTTAAAGATTCCAATTGCCCAGTTAGAAAATCACTAACGTGTCATTCTGATTTCCCCAAATGCCTGAGTAAGCTCCTCATCCTTCCCTTCCTTCCACCACCTCTTCACTGGTTGTCTGATGACTAAAATAACTGGGTATTTCTGAAACATTTCTGTGCAGCTGGGGATGTAGGAGAGTACAATAAGAGGTTAAAAAAAGAGCAAACAAACCAACCAACCCTCCTTTAGCAACTGAGATGCATTTTCAGCTTATTAGAGAGCTGACTATTGTTCAAAGAACTCCATGTTTAAATGATGGCTTTTGGATGATTTTTTTTTTAAGAAGAAATATCGAGGGTCTTTTATCACTATCTGTTTTAATGCAGTTATTCATGAGTGCTCTTGCCAAAAGCTATACTAAAATCCTCCATGTGTTTTATCCCCCCAATCTTGCCTAAGAAGGAAGAAAACTGACATCAAAGTGTGAGGTTCAGAACTTGAAGAACTGAGTCAACCAGAACTCCACATTCTTTGAAGTCTCCAAGCCTCCTGCCTGCTTATTAAAAAAGACAGGCTAAGGAAAAAAATACGCTGAATAGTATAAGAAACGGATTAAAATAAACTAAAGTCTTTTCAGCCATGTGATTCTATGACAAATATGGATTTGAAAACCAGGATAGGCAGTTCAAAACATCACGGTAAATTAGCCAACAAGCAAACACTGCAATTTCCTTCATTTCCTAAAACTGGTCTTGTTAATCCAGAAAGTGCCTTTAGGTGCAGTGAGAATAGAGAGAGGAAGGCCAAGCACTGCCCAGCAGTCCCCTTACATCCAGGCCCTCCCAGGACCTGCTACTCTTAAATGAGTGCAGGCTTTCACTGAACAAAGTCACCACAGAATTGCTATGTCCAGTGCAAGGCTCAGTTCTGGAGAGTCAGCTCTTGACAGAAAAGTCTGTGGACCTCAGAGAAAAAAATCTCATGTCCCCTTCATCGAAGGCAAGATGAGGACTGTAAGGCAGAGCATTTCTCAGCCACATCACCTCCACTTCCCCACAGCCTACCTGTGACACTTCTCTGGATGGGCTGCAGTTTGCTTCACTTCCGGCCCCTCCCTATGTCAGCAGAAAGAGGGGGAATAAGGAAATTCCCTGTTATGCCCTACAGTGCTTCCCAGAGAAGCCCCATCCATGCACATGGGATGAGGCAGAGGAGAGCCACAGCACAGCATTCACGACCCATCGCCAGCAAGTACGGAAGGCTAAAACCAGGATGGGAGTGAGTATGAATGAAGGTGCTGGTCCATGCAAGAGTATCCCCTGTCTACTTATGTCTCCAGACAGGTCATTTCTACCTGGAAGGTCCACCAGTCCGTATTAAACCACAGGCCTGAAAGGCCTCAGGGAAGTAGGAGGATTCCAGGAGGAGTTGGACCTGTGTCGCAACACCGATACTAACTCATTCCTGGGAAACCCATGTGGACACACAACATGAAGGACATTTACCACACTGCGAACAAAGAAAGAGAGAGAGGCTGAACAATATCAACCAGGTTAAAATAAGAAAAAGGAAATAGATAGGCATTATCTTTTGGTTTAGTTGCAAAATATAGATTCTTATGAAATGGGAATGATTTGCTTCAAGGAGGGCAAGATGCAATCTTGGGAAATCACTAGGGAGAGCCTACCTGCATTCAGGTGTGACCACATATAAATGATCCTAGATAAGTTAATGAGGCCAGTACCACTGATGTCTCACGACAGTTTTTCAAAGTAGTGTGAAAACTTACCTTTTCAACAGCAAATGTTCTTATCACATATTCTGCCAGTAGTTCTGTTTCTATTAGGGTAACTTTAATATCTTTATATATCTCTGTGTCATCTGGCCAGTATTTGCAGCATTTGACCTTTAGAAAACACAAAGGAAACAAAGGGTTTAGCGTTTTTTTGTTTTGGAGTTCCCCAAACAATGGGTCACAGTGTGATTTACAGGATAAAATTTGCACACAAAAACAGAACCTCAGCTACAGAGTCAAGAGCAAGGTTTATTTATTTAGATCACCTATGCTTTCTTTCTCTCCCCAGAAGAAAACAAAATTTGAGTCATGGGAGGAGTAAAGCCTAGGAAAATGGTCTAAAGTTAACAAATTATATTTATACTGCAAAAACCCCAGTTACAGTAACCATTAATTTCCTGTTTATCTCTACTCAGGGAATGGCCTGGAAAAATAAACTATAAAAGGTAGTTTGCAATATTTTAACTCCTCTGAATTTTAAATTCCTCCTAGTTTCAGAAATCGAATGAACATTTTTGAGGAACAGCGAGCAGGAAAATCAGAGCCAACAGTAAAGATTAGAGATTTTTTCCTGAAGAAGTAGCTATGTATTTTTCCCAAGTTAGAATTACAGATTCATTTTAAGTAAATTCAATATATAAAACTTGGTAAAAATACGAACACGGTCTTCCCATACTGCTGGAAGCCTCTAATCTAAGGATTTTTCAGGTGCAAGACATTTGTTAGACTCGGCCCCTACTAGCGTTGGTTTTTTGTCCTGTAGCTCTTCCAGACATCAGCCAAATCCTGGGATGAGGGAAGAGCAGAGAAAGCTGGAGGGCCCTGTAGCTGTCCCTGGGCTCCGTCCTTAGCCTCGGCTGTTTTGTCCTGAATTCCTCGCAGTGGCATGCACTCCTGTCGCGGCTCCTCCATGGATGAACTTCTGTACCTCTGGCCCTATTTCTCCAAGTGCTGATTCCGATTTCTAACTTCTTTTGCGGGCATTTCCCATGGGCGCCTTGCCAACACCTCAAAGGGGATATGTTTAAAAGAGAATTCTTTGTCCCACAACAACTGCTCTCCTCCTGACTCCCTATGTTAATAACACTACGATTCCCCCAGGCACCCAGGCACAAAACCTGGTGATTCCTTCTTCAAAACCCAAGCAACTGCCAAGTCTAAGAAGTTTTTGAGATATCTCTCAAATATGTTTTCCAACTTTTTATTCCCTCTGCCACCATCTTAGTGCAGGCTCTGGTAACTTCCTGCATGGGCATTCTATACATACTAGTACCATAAAAACCCTCCCAAAGTGTAATCCCAATGGCATTTACTTGCTCTGCTCAATAAGCTTCTATTTCAAACTACTGCCTGTGAAATTAAATAGAAAGTAAATTTGGCCTGCCATGGAAAGATCTTTTATATCGCCACAACCGGTATTTTCATCCTTATCTTTTACTCCTCTCCTGTCTATTCACATATATTTTAAATTCAAACACAAGCGGTTTCCCCCAATCCCCAAACAGACCTGATGATCCAGACTCCTACTCATGCCATTCCTTCTGTTTACAATGTTCTCCTCCCCCAATACCTTCCCAGCTGAAAATTTTATCCATTCTTCAGAGTATATCTCAAATGCCACACCCCTTCAAAGTCTTCCTCCATAGATGTGAGCTCTCTCTTTATGATCCTCTGATAAAATGTGCATGTTCTGTTAGCATGACATTGTTCTTATACTGCTTGACACCTGCTTACTGCCTGCCAGCATGGAAAGGGCATTGTATTCTTATTTCTGCAAACCCTGCAACATCCAGCCTGTGTCCCCCACACACTGAATATGTAATAGATACATGTAGAACTGAATTTCATGGAGAAAATCATAGGATTAGTGTAGGAAGGAAAATCCTAGATTGGGAAAGTTCCCAAAAAGAAATATGCACTGAGGTGATCTTTTCCAGAATACCAAACACCTTGGTACTATAGTGTTTCCTGTGTGGTACATGGCTGGGCATTATCTTAGCTGCTTCCTTGTGAAACTTTCTGGCAGCTGACTCAGCATGGGTCCAGAGTAGTCTTATTACCTTTACTTGCAAGATGTAAGCCAGACACATCAGGAGTTGGTGACACAGTGCAGCATAAGACAAAGATGGTCCTGCCCCATTAAATTTTTAGTTTCCTTTGGGAATCTTTTTTTTCTCATGGGAAAATTATCTGTGACTTGATAAAGTATAAATATTTATAAATATTACGGCTTATCCATAATATTTCAAAGATTTACATCATGAATACCTGTGCTGGATCTAAAATATTCCAGAACAAGAGAGATCTATAATTTCTCCCTTTCCTTTCTTAGACGTAAAGTGAATTTGAGCTGATCACGCAAATTTGTGGAGAGGTCTAATTTGATAGCAACCTTAATTTCACTTACAGAATGCCTAGTTACTTTCACAATGCTAATTAACAGATGCTCCTATGGTACGTACTGGACTCTCCTCTATATTAGGGTACTTGCCTTACCTTTCTGTGTCTTCAATTATGCAAGCGGAGGGTAGTAGATACAAACAGAGTACTTAAGTGCACTTTTAAAATGAAACAATTCTCGATGGAATGAATATATGATTCAAAAACCCATGTATTTCTCTGAAAATTACGAGAACATATGCCCGCAACCTACGTTAACCAGGTGTATCTTATCTAATAAAAGTAACTTATTAGAACGCAACTGATGTA
The DNA here is from genome assembly GCA_031878705.1 of Tapirus indicus. Lineage (NCBI taxonomy): Eukaryota > Metazoa > Chordata > Mammalia > Perissodactyla > Tapiridae > Tapirus > Tapirus indicus. The sequence goes on from CM062917.1 coordinate 59,916,296, forward strand.
GGACATATCGTATGGTCACCTATTCTTCTATTTTAGACTCCTTATCCTTCCAGCCCCCAAATTTTCAACAGATAGCGGCGTGGGGGCTTCAACGCCTTAGAGTGGGAGAAAGCAAAAGCCCCTGCAGCGTACTGAAGGCTGAGATTCTCTTTGTGACTGTTTTTCCAATTCCCTAAGGCGAGGGGCTCGCTGGGAAATCGCGCCCCGCCCGCCGCCCCTGCGCGGCCTCCCGCCCCGCGCCCCCCCGCGCCCCCCCGCGCCGGCCGGACGCAGCCGGGCGCCCCCGCCTCGGCGGCCGGACGCAGCCGCGAGGGCCGGGAGGTCGACTGGCGGCTGTAACTGGAGCCGCGCCCCCGCGGGGCAGGTGCCGCCGCTCTCCCGGCGAGGGAGATAAAAAGAAAGGCGATCTGCGCCGCCGAACCGCTGCGGATGCCGCAGAGGGGGAGTAATTAGAGAAAGGAAGCTTTGGGGTTGCTTCCTCCCAGAACGTGTTTACAGGCAGAGCCTTCTCCCGCGCACAGGCACCTGGCTGGGCGGGCCTGGAAGAGGAGGACCAGCCATTTCAATCCCGCCCTCCCCATCTTATCTCCCAAAATATCCTGAAATGGTTTGCCACATCTGTTTTTAGCCTACTAAAAACCTTTCTAAATTGGGTTTTGTTTAGTGTCTTTTTAACTGCTTGGACTTGTGTCAAATTATTATTTTGCCTAAAAAAAGGAGAGAGGAATGGATGCTTCTTTCTGGATGCAGACTTTCCATGCCTGGGGAGTCTGGGCTTGAGGAGCCTCCTGGCCTCTAAGATCTGTATTCAACGATGTTAAGACCAGTGGTTTGGGGGCGCCTGTTTGAGCCCAGGAACTGCAGGGTCAGGCTCGGCTGCCACCTGCAGCGGAGTGCTACCTGCACAGCTTGCAGCTGAGGCTGTGCCTTCCATGCATCCTAATCATCTAAGGCAACAGCCTTCAGCCCAGAAAGCTAGGCCTTGATCAGGCTTGGCTAATGACCGGCCCCAGTGCTGGTTCTGTTGGGCCATCAATCAGACATTGGCTTCTGAGCCCTGCTGTCTGCCACACTCAGCATGTCCAAAATGAATCATGTTGCCTTTTTCCTAAAACTGCTCTCTTCAGGGGAGGGAAGGGGTACTCATTCTTGATTCATAAACTTTACATCAATCCAAGCCACAGTGGTAGAAACCTTCGGTCACAGTCAACTTCTTTCCCTTATCGGCATCCCCAAACAACACCCAAATTATGTATCTCCCATAAATTCCCAATGCCATTGCCACAACTCAAGCCACATCCCTCTCACCTAGAGTCTTGCTCTAAGCTCACTTGTCTCCATGCCCTTCTGTAACCTTTCTAAACCTTTCTTTAGTGGCCACTGGAATTGTCTTTCAACAACACTCATCTGAACATATGATTCACCATCTCAGCGCCTGCCATTACAACAAACACACCTCCACTTCTGCTTCCACCTTTGCCTCCTCCTAGAAAGGCATTTCAGACCCCCACTGACAAGGTCTCAGCTAGCTTCCAGCCTCAGAGGTCACTATGCTTCCCCATCAACTCTCTGACACAGCTGCACCAGACTACTTACTCTTTCCTGATCTTGCCATTTACTCCCCTTTCTCTGTGTTCTTCCTAAAGTGGTTATTATCTCATTCCAGCCATTTAAAATCCTTTCTCCCAGCTCCTCACCACATCCTCCATGAAGTCCTCCTAGATCTTCTTCGGCAGCATTAGTCCCTTTGCGAGTGCTATCATCATTCTGACTTACATGTGTTATAGTTAATTGTTTAAATGGTTCTCTGTTACATATTTCATGTTCTTTGAGGACAAGGGAATTATAAATATCTTTGTATTTCTTGCTGCCATGGATACAGTAAGTGTATCATTAAATGTTGGATACACTGTGCTGAAAAGGGAGTACAAAGCCTACTTTTGCATTAATTTGTGAACAAGACAAATCGGGCTCTTTGGTTGATTTTCCAACTTTTTACAGAGGGGAACTGAGATCTTTGGGCAGAGAAAACCTCAAAAATTCAGAGGGGCAGCTAGGGTGTCATCTCTCCTGGAAGAGCTGGTTGGCATGGAGGGGTCTATAGAGGGTCGCTCTCTTGCTGCTGACAGCTCAGTCCCAGTTAGTAACTGGTTTCTTGGGCGATATGCTGGGGGAGGTGACGTGAAGTGTGGCAATGCCTGGGTGGGAATTGCCACAGGCTACCGTGTCCAACTTCATGTTTTTTCCAAGTTTTGGGTTAAAGTTATGGAAAGAGGTAAGGCTTGGATCAGCTACATTAATATAATCATTGAAGTGGTCGACAGTAGATTGAAATGTAAAGGAATATGTGTTGAATGAGTATAAACTAATCAAAGTTTAAGACCATAATTACTCAGGTCACAAAATATCAACCTTAAAAGAGATCCATGAAAGGCAACAGTGAGAGTTCAAGACAGAAAAATTTCAGCAATGTCTATAAAAAGAATTTCTCTCTTCCCTTTCATGTATGAGTTGGATGTCTTGGAACACCTCAAGAGATCTTGTAAAAAATATTACTATTGTTTTGTACTGTTAGGCATTATCTACGTTATTCTTACTATTAAGCAATATTTCCACATTTTATCCAAGGCCAACCTTGCCTCTCTCTTGCTTCTTCCATTCTTCCTGGATCTGGTGGCTTTTGTAGAAAAGCAGATTTTTTGTTGTATGTGACAGGAGCACTTGGAATCTTAATATACCTTCCTTGCATGTGAATTAGGTTAATTTTGACATCTAGTGTTCATCTTAAACTTTTTTTCTTTCCTTACTTTTTTAGTGACAAATGTTGTGAAAGGAATTATAGGTCTACCTCTTTGGGTAGATAGTAATCTTTAAAACATCCGTTTAAGGCATTCCCTCTCATCCTCTGTATTGACAGAGGTTAACATCTCTGGTCTCTACTTCTCTTAGCTCTAAAACAGTTTATCATCCGTTATCAGAACTATTCGGAGCAACTCAATAATTTTCCTACAGGACTATGAGACCTTATTTGGATTTTTAATAAACAGTCACATTCTAATGAGGTCTTCACAAAACTGACTAAATATGTTTAGAAATCATTAGGTTAAATTACCACTGCAAAAATCTCCTTTGGGAGTCCCGCAGATTTGGTTATAAGACTTTTGGCAGATGGATCAGTACAACAACACAACAGTTTCTGAATCTCCATACAAACAGTGTAAATGGGAATGCCTGGGAAACGGGCGACTGAATAAAAAGCTAAATGTCCCTCAGGTGGGTTCATTAAAGAGAAAAACAATCACAACACATTCCAGCGCAATTCAAATGCCAGGTGTGCAGCCATGGGCAGGTGCCAGGAAAACTGACAGGGGTCCCTTCCCAGAACACATGGGCTGAAAGGGGATGCTCGCTGGTGACAAGGAAGTCTTAGATAACGACAGCTCCTGGCAGATGTACCCGGACCCCGCTGGAAGGAAGTGCAGCATCCATGTCTTCTGCACCAGGTGCTGCGACAGGGAAGGCCTCCCAGTGGCTCCAACACCAGCAATTACAGCCACCTAATGCAGAGTGCTTCGGGCAAAAATCAGGGAGAGCAGGCTCCCTGGTCTGACTTAATGAATCGCAGCAGTCTGTGTAAACAAACAGGCCTCCGCCTAGCTCATGCCTAATTCATGACGGACACACCATGCGAAGTAAACATGTTCAGTAGGTAGTTCCTGCCCTTAAAAATCATGTCATTTTGATTTCTTCGGTGGCTTGTTATGCTGTTTTTAGGCATGAAAAATGGGGAAGTCGTCTCTAAACAAATGTGCGGGATTAACAATGGGAAACGGCCTGGAATAAGGTTAGCACCTTTTCCCGGAGGGAATGTGATCTCTTGTCAAAACCTCCAAATCACACCAGACATTTCAAGGACAGATGCCATTACATTCACTACTAATTGAAGACAGGCTGATCCCAGGGGCTGGTGGTAACGAGTGGAGGACTCTTCAGAGCTTACCACACCCCACAAACTTGGTAAGGATCTGGAAGTATTTTTTTTTAATAAGCTTACAAGACCTAAAATTATTGTGTTACTTTAAGCCTCCAGGCTTCCATTTCTGGGTAAACCTGACACCTCGTCACCCTCTCCCCTTCAGCTGCATAGTGTTAGCTGGAATTTCCATGGTTATTTGTCAGAAGAACTACCTTCCATCAAAGAAATCAGCAGTGAGCACCCTGTATGGGACGGGTCCAGTGCTTGCTGGAAGGGACAGAGACCACCCCTGCAGGGCCTTTTTATTTCCTATTTTTCCAAAGCGGGTATCTCAGGGTGAAACTCGGCTCCCTGCAAAGTGTGCCACGTCCAAGAGACAGTGGGCTTCAGTGTGTGAGGCTTTCCTTTACTGTAGAAATTGTACAGCACAATCTTCTTTTGACCTTTTAGCCAAAGACTAAGCTGTCCTCATCCTTCCTGAAAGTGAAAGGTTTATCCTATGAAAAGAGCCTACCTTCTGAGTCACTGAGTCCGGAGACACTGAACTTTGGAATTTCAATTAAGCAAAAAATACACGTGTGCCTTTATTTAAAAAAAAATCCAGTAGTAGTTATTTTTAATAATTATATACTTTTCAACATAATTTACCTTGGGATTATTTTAAGTGAGCTTTGATGCAAATATATAAAATTTGAGGTAGTGAGTAACTTTGGTGGTGAACACAGTTATTGTGAAAGTAAAGCTCTGTAAGAGCAGTCTCCAGATATCTCTGTCTCCTTATCATACGTGAGCAGTCAACATGTATTTGTGAAATGAATGAAGGATTCAGAATTAATCGTACATTTCAGGGGAAGAAATCCAAGTACATATACACAGACAAAATATTTAGCTTAGCTATTTCACAGTTAACCTAGCATACGCTAACGGCTCTCTGACACTCATTTGGAAGGATTCTCGTTCATTCATCTCATTGGGCATTTACTGAGGGCCAGGAGAGAGAGAGACCAACAATTTGTAAGGCTGTCTCTTCCCTAAAAATTTTTTTTTTTCAGTTGTCATTGCTGTTTTCATAGAAAAGAAGGTAGATTTAGGGTGGAAACAAAAGGAATTATAGACACCACTGTAGATCTTAGGTTTGTCGGTGGAAAGGTAAAGGTTACGTTAATTCCTATATTTAGGGAGTCCTCAGAATGGGGCGGGAACTTCTGTGACCACCTGACGTACAGAAACTCATTTAATCTTTAGAAGGACCCTACGACGCAGGTGCTATTACATCTCCACTGCGCAGGTGGAAGGGTGGTGGTGGAGGGCTCCGCGACCTCTTCCAGGCCAGTCGCACGGCGAGCACCCGCCACTCCAGGTTCTAGGCAGCTCCTCGGCTTTGTCTCTCAGCAGAGGGAATTGAAAGGTGTAAATGGTTTTTATACTTTTAGTACATAAAATATTGCTTTTTAAGTTTTTATACTTTACGGAATGGTCCCATAGTACCTCCTCTCTTGTCATTTTCCTTATATCCTTCATGGTACAGAAACGTTTACATTTTAATACAGTCAAATTTCCCCATCCTTTTCTTAACGTGTTGAGTTTTTGGTATCTTTGGAACATTCTTAAGAAAATGGAGGCCATGTTTTCCCCCATATTTTCTTCTAAAAGTTTAAAGCTTTATTTGTTATATTTGGTCTTTATCTGGTATTCATTTTTGGGTGTTTTATGAAGGAGGCTTTTTTTTTGGTCCACATGGGTAACCGAATGTCCCAGCTCAATTGATTGAAAAGCTCATGCTTTCCCCACTAATTATGTATTTTCCCACCTGTGCCTACAGTCAACATCTGGGCTGTCTATTTTGATCTGTTGGTCTACTTATCTCTTCCCAATTTGTGGTACCTATAATACTCTCGTTTCCTATGTCCTTGCCTGGTTTTGATATCAAAGCTATACTAAGCTCTTAAAATACAATGGAGGAACAGCCTTTCTTTTTTCTTCTCTTAGAATAATTTTTATAAGATTTGAATAATCCAGTCCTTGAATATTTAGTAGAACAAACCTGTAAATACATCTGGGACTGGTGCTTTTCTGTGGTTAAATTTTTAACCATAATTCACTTTTTAAATAATTATTGTCTATTCAGAATTTCTGGTTTTTTTTGAGTCAGTTTTGGAAAATCATATTTGTCAAGAAAGTTACCTAATTTATCTAAATTTTCAAATTTATTGTTAGTTATGCATATTACCTATTATGATAAAAAATCTTTATTCTGTTCTTAATATTGGTTATTTTTTGTTTTCTTTCTTTTATTCTGATTTCCAGACGTTTGTCTATTTCATGAGTCTTTTCACAAAACCTCTTTGATTATGTTGATTTTTATTATTGTTTCTTTGCTTTTCATTAATAATTTTCTGCACTTCTATTTATTATTTCCTTTTTCTTTCCTTAGTTGGACTCTGTTCTTCACTATCTTTTTGAATGAGATGCTCAGTTAGTCTTTTTTCTTTTCCAATAACAACATTTCAGAACATACATATCCTTTAGGGACCATCCTGTTTGCATCTTCCAGGTTTAGTATACGATGCTTTACGTTGCACAGTTCTAAATAGTTCCTGACTGACGGCAGGTGTTTCACTTTGACCCAGGAGTTAGTAGAGTGCTTCCTCACCCAGACCCGAAGACCAGTTCACCTCCTTGTCATCTTCCTGTGCTGGTGCCAGCCTGACTCCCCACTCCACCAAGCCCCCCAACTCCAGTTTGCCCCTTCTCTGAGTGTCTGTCCTTGATGGGTTTCTTTTTTTCCTAGAGTTTCAAAATTATTTTTATTTTTTAATTTTTTAGGCAGTTTTATTGAGATTTAATTGACATACAGCACTGTGTAAGTTTAAGATGTAGAGCATGATGACTTGACTTACACATATTGTGAAATGATTACCATAAGTTTAGTTAAAATCCATCATCTCATATAGGTATAGAAAAAAGAAAAAGAGAAAAAAATGGTTTTTTCCTTGTGATGAGAACTCTTAGGATCTACTCTACTAACAACTTTCCTATGTACCACACAGCCATGTTAACCACAGTCACCCTGCTGTACATTACTTCCCCAGGACTTACTTATCTGATAACTGGAAGTTAGCTCCTTTTGACGACCTTCCTCCAGCTCCCCTCCTCTCAGAGTTTTGGTTTTATGTGGCAGTCTCAGTTCAAATTCTTAGCACTGCATAGGTCCAAGACATTATCTCCCGTTCTTGGTGGGCTTTAAAACCCAAGATCCAAGATCTCAAAGACTGAAGCACTCCCCACCCCCAAAACTGACACCTACCACCCTGCCCAGCCTCCGCAGGGCAGCTGCAGTGTCCACTTTCTCTGGTCTCCAGTCCTTACTTTATTTCTGGTCTCCAGTAGTTAACTTTCTTGAGAGCTAAGCTAAATATTTTTAACACATATATATACACATACATGTGATATATACCAACATATTAAAATAGATATTTATATTTTATCTAGCATTTCCAGATTTTTGTAGGAGGAGGGTTTTCAGGTTAAGTTGCCATTTTTGCTAGAATTATAAGTATCTTCCACTTCTTAATATCTCTCTTCTTCCTGCTTTGTGCTTCCTGATATCTTTTGAGAATCCTTTTTTTAGACAGCTTTATTGAAGCATAATTGATGTACAAAGAATTGCACATGCCTAATGTATACAATTTGATGAGTTTCCACATGCAAACATCCTTGATATCACCATCACAATCAAGGTATAGACATATCCAGCGCCTCCCAGCCTCCCAAAGTCTCCTGTGTCCCTTTTCTTTTGTGGTAAGAACACTTAACACGAGAGCTACCCTCTTTAATTAAGCGCACAATACTGCATTGTTAACGATAAGCACTATTTTGTACAGCAGATCTCTAGAACTTATTCATCTTTATACCTTGCACATTAACTCCCCATTCCCCCTCCTCCCAGCCCCTGGCAACCACTATTGTATTCTCTGCTTCCATGAATTTGACTCTTTTAGATACCTCCTATAAGTGGAATCACACAGTATTTGTCTTTTACTTACCACAATGTCCTCCAGGTTCATCCATGTTGTCATAAATGGCAGGATTTCCTCCTTTTTTAAGGCTGAGAATCTTAAGAGACAACTGCTTTATGGTTTCTGCCCCATATTTCAATTCTAGACTAACATCTTTGCTGAGGTTAAGTCTCACAATGTCGGCTTCTCTAAGAAGTAATGGGTTCTTCTCTTGAGCTGAGCAGAACCATGGAATCGAGACTACTATAAAACAAAGCAAATGCACCCTGTATATTTTCTCATTTTTAAATTTCACTCTGGAAATAATGCTAGAGCATACCACTGCTGAGATTATAACCGCTTACGCGTTTCCTGGTTAAATAAAAAGCACCTCTCAACAGTTACTACAGGTAAAGTAATCCAAGACCTTGGGGGCAGATTATGACCTCCATCTCACAGGTGAGGAGATGGAGGCACGGGAAAGGAGAGTCTCAGCAAAAGGAGATGTTGAAATTCTAACCTGAGGTTGGACTCCAGGGCTGCACGCTGTTTTGAGAGTCAATTTTCCCGAGTTAGGGAATGTAGTCATGTCTAATGCGGCACCCATTGAGTTTTGACGCCCAACAATCATCATTCATGCTTAGAGGTGTTTTTCTGTGCTCAATATAGCCAGATAACAACTGCTTTTAAATCTTGAGTGCCTGTCCTGTCTGTTGCTATCGCAACAAATGAAAGCAATTCAGGCTATGTTTACTGATAATTTATAAGCAAGTGCAGCAAGTGATAAGAGGAGCTGCAGTATTTAATGTTTTATGGAGTACACATAATACTTCAAAAGCTCGCTCCTGCCTTACTTTATACTACCAACTAAACAAGGAATAAATGCCATGTGGGTGGATGGCCGACTTACCCGCCCCACTTCCACGAGGTTGGTCACCATTATTATGCTTGCGGTGTTTTCGTGCCACACCATCCTCCAGAAGTCATAGATGGTCTCTTGCATTGGTCCTGCAGGAAAACATAACAGATATATATTTTTTTCTTTGTAAGTTTGCAACTGGAAAATTTCTGGGGTTTGCAAATAAATGTGTTAATACCCACATGTGGTTCCCTTCACTTTTTAGATGGCCATAGCTCTCCTTTCTAGTGTCAATACAGAAGGGTCCTCTTTCTAAAACAGCACCTACAGAAATACTGAATTTTCATTCACGGTTGAATTTTCTCATGTCATCAAATGCATCTGCATTTGAGCTCTTTTTACTCCTCTTAAACTGCTGCCGTGAAAGAAAGTTATTTCTCCATCATTTAGCTATTTATCTCCATAATACTCAAGAGTGAAATTTAAAAAAATGGATAACATTACTCTTCCTGCTAACAATTGGCAGATATCCCAGGGAAACGGTATATAGAATGAAATGAGCCTCTATAGGAAAAATGGCCTCTTCTTGTTTCTAATGTTTTTCTTATTCCATGCTATCTGTCAAATGAATCCATTTTTTTTTCCCACCTGACTTCCTAAGGTGAGAGAGAAGTTAGAGTTTTAAGCAGTGGTACTTCCTGTCAATGAACATGATCAGCATCTCCTTTCACAGCTTTTGGGATTTGAGTATTAAAAAGTTCTTTCCTATGGACTGGAAAAAAAAGGGGGAAATATATATTACAAAATACCAGTGCTATAGATACTAGGAGGTACAGAAAATTGGAATTTAAAATTTCTCCTAATCTAGATTTTTTAAAAAACCCAAACTCTACTTTATGCCCATGCATATCTGAGGGAACAAATGTAACAGTATAAATCTTTATAAGACAAGCAGAAATGCAAGGAAATGAGAGGAACACAACTTCAAGGGCATAAAGAGTCACCTGCTGTATGTGGAATCATACAGCTGTTCAGGTACAAGCTGGGACCAGGACCCAGTTATACTGTAGTATCTTCACATTGCAGATTACTGGATTTGGAGCTCAAATATTTGAATTTGAGATTTGCCTCTGCCTTTTAACTGGGTGTGATTTGGGGCAAATTATTTAGCCACTGTGAGCTTCAGTGTCTTCATCTTTATCTATATACTGATTTCAGTAACACTTCTCAGGGTTATTTTGAGGATTTGTGGAGTTAATGCACACTCAGGCATTTTACAAATAGTAAAGTATTAGAACAAAAACAAGGTGCACTTAAAGATATTTATTAATAGTCATTCCTTGGCTAAGGCCCAGACACTGAGCAATGGTGGCACATCCAAGGGGCCCCTTCAGTTACCTTCCATTCCTCTTGACCAATTACCAGTTGGGTCTTGTGTAATTTTTCTTCTTCTTCCTCACTGTCTTCTTTCCCTTCTCTCCACAACACAAACTTCCATCATTCCTCCTTGCTGCTCTGGCTATACTCTTACCCACCCCGTGAAAACCGACTCCACTTCCTGATGTCTCTGTGTCTAGTCCCTTTATGGGACCATGCATGCCCCCTCCCATGAAGCTGCTCCTGCCATCTCGGCCCGTCCCTTGGCATGTGCACGCCATTATCCTGATGTATAGGCCGCACATTTCAGTGACTTCAATCTGAGGTTACAGAGGGGACAAATAAACATTGGATCCCATCAATCGCTACATTTCTGGCTTGCGGAGAGGTGCGTTCAGTGTGTACTTAACAGCTTGTTACTTATTTACAAGGAAACAAAATACCCTGTGTCCAAGTTTCTGCAAACAGAGTCTTTCCAATGTGACTTCTGAAACAAAGGGGTGGCCTACACACTTTCTGCTACCTTCACTAGATACACAAGTCTGTGCCAACTATTCTGATACTTAACAGAATAGTTCTGATGACAATGGCTATAGTGGATGAGTCAGATGTTCCAGCATCTTGGACGGTGTGTGCCTGCAGGAAGAAAAGCTACCTCCTCTTTCAATGCCCAACAGGAGCCTCCCAGAGACATTCTAGGCTAGGGCCAAGTTCCAAGTGCAACTTGCTTACCCTTTCTTAGCATCAGACCCCCTTGATTACTTATTTCAAGCTCCCCATGGAGGGGAACATGGCTGTCATGGTTGACTGCTATTTCCTTAGTGCATTGTGGAATCCCTGGCACACAGCAGGAGCTCAATGAATAAATGAATGAGTCTGTATGCATATGGATATACTGTATTATTTATATGTCATATTATATGCATAAATATTAAATAATAATATATAATATTTGTATGATTCCCTTTCTCAGCATATATTTCAGAGATTATTGACAGAAGTTTGAAAGCACATTGCCTCACTCCTTTCCAGTTCATTGAAAGGGAGGCATCTTGTGCAAGGTTTCTCCAGACCAAGTGCCGTGGTGGCCCTGGCCTCAGAGCGAAGCTTTGGACTGCTGCAGTTAACCACTGCTCCCAACCTCTGAGCAGGTCACTCCTCTAAGTCTCCCTGCCCCAAGGCTTTGCCTCCAAACTTCACTCAATTCATTATCGTGGGAGCCAGAGTGTGATCCTGGCTCCCTACTAACCGTTCTCTATCAAAGGCAGTGGTTCTCAACTCTGGCTGCATGTTACAGTTATTGTGGAGCTTTTAAAAAATTCTGACATCCTAACCCAAAAGACTGATTTAACTGGTGGGGGTGTGGGTTGGGTCTGAGTGTGTTTTCAAAGCTCCCCTGGTGGAGAACCACTGATCCACAGCATCAGCGGCATCTGGCTCCATCTTCCAACTGGGGGTTCAAATGGAGGTGTAATTGTGGAACACCAAAGATTTGTTTTGAATCTACTGATTAGTCTAACCCTGTATACAAGCTCTTTGAATCAAGAAATCCCACTTCTCTGATTTAGAAGGAACTTCATTCATAAATCATCATCTAGGAACATAGTGTACCACCTCACCAAGGGGCTGAGCAGCAGGTAAGATGACATGGGCTTTTTAATACTAACTAAATTTGGGTTATCTTTAAAATAAAGGGCATTGATAAGCATTAGTGGCTCACTTGGGTGATGACATATACTTTAGTCTTGATCCTTTCCTACCCACTGACCTAGACTGAAAAAAAGAGTGGGATAGGAAAATGAATTAAGGGAGGTTCTTTTCAATGCTAAAACTAGGTACAAGTAACCAGAACTAAAACAGTTTGGTGTTAAGATCTGAAAATGAAACTGAATAGCAAGATTATTCTAAATTGATCCCAGAAAGCAAAAGAAGTGCCAGGAAAGGGCCCCCATCTCCTGCTGGTGCAGCTCTGCCTTGACCTTCCCTGTCTCTTCTCCTCTTCACTGGTGGGGCCCTGTGCGTGGCCAACACGTGGGGGCGGTCTCCTGCCACACCACATGGCTCCCTCCCCGACCTGCTCACTAAGGTGGGTCAAGAGTAAAACTGCTCACTGGTGGGCACTGGAGGTTCTAGGCTGATGATTCAAGATATGTTCGTGAGTGTTCATTCACATCTTGTTCTGTTTTGTTTCTTTTTTTTTTTTTTGGTTTTGGAGGGAAAAAATGGAAGAAGGAAGGCATCTGGACTTAAAATTTTTAATGCAAAATTTGTCAGTCCTGCTTTTCGTTTCTCTTTGACATATTTCCTGAGATCTGCATAAATTATGACTCAGAGATACATGTCTCCTGACAACATCAAAGAACATCCTGGAGGCCTGGGCAGGGGTAGGTTTACTGACCCTGAGAACTACTCCATTTGATTTTAGCAGCTCCTGGTGGGGTCTGAGTGCCTGTGGCCACTGAGATACAACATTATGAGCCTGCAGATGTGTCCCTGGTACACAAGGCGGTTATTCTCAGCACCCGTGCCCTCGCAGGGCTGAAATTCAGGGAGGAACACCACGAGAGTGTCAGTATTCCTCTGCCTTCTACGTCTGTCTCCTGAAAGCTGGTGTGGCAGACACCCTCACCACGAGGAGAATAACTGACACAGAGGTCCCTGGCGACCGCCCACAGGGCGGGCAGACAACTCAATGGCAGGACAAGGACTCCCAACAGCAGGCAAAGGACTGCGATGCCTCCCTCCCTGCAGGTGTGAACAACTGCCATCAACGGCCCCAGTATTTGGTTTCTGCAGGTTCTGGCTGGGTGGGAGTCGCTACCATGGCTGTGGCTATGCATTTACAGATGTTGCACAACAGGCAAGAAGGTTACTCTCAGCAGTTGTCCATCCATGGGACTAAAGACTTTGAAAAGTAAAGTCTAGAAATTTCTATAATATCAGGCTGGTAACGCATTCCATTTCCCTCACAAGAGTCCACACACATAGACTTCTGCAGAGAGGGAAATGTGCCAAGGGGCCGTTCTTACCACCACCGAGCCCTGCAGGAACAACAGAAAAGGGCGGAAAGAACTAGAGCACACACACACACAAAATTAAAAGCAATGAAAAGCATAAGTGAAAGACATTCAAGAAGGGGTTCTATTGTGTAAGACGAGTTCTCTAGTTCATGGGAAGTGAGAGATATTAAAAATTACAATTTCAAACCTTGAAGGACGACTTATACCCCTTCTTTTCACATTCTAATTTCTATACAGTACGTTTTCTGTGTTAATTGGAACTGCTGAGAAGTCAGGGTCCTTTAAGCTCACAATGGCATATTAGAGTTTTTTGAAGCGAAGAAAGATAGTACAAACATGGATTGGTATTCCATCATAAATAGAATGATACCTAACTTCTGAGCACTTAATACTTCCCAGGTTCCATTTTAGGTATTTTGTGTGTATTATATCTCATTAAATTTAAACATCACAATCCTATGCAACAAGGGCTATTATTCTCCTCATTTTACTGAAAGGAGACTGAGGCCTAGGGAAGTTGGGTGAGTTGCCCATGGTCACATGGCTAGTGAGTCATGGAACTGAGTTTTGAGGTCTGACCCCATTGTATCACACTACCTCCATCTGAATGCCAAAGATACTCCGGAGGGTTCTACCTGGCAGGTGTGTATACACAGTCATCATGATCCCAGCATGAGTAAAAGAGTAGAAAAAAAACCCATATCAACCACCCCAAAATGACCTCTTTAAACATGTTTTTATATCAGGTCAGTTCCTTTCTTTAAACCTCCCATGGTCCCACTGCTACAGAATAAAATCCAACTTCATGAGCACAGCCAGCTCCCAAGACCCCTTCTCTGCCCGCCAACCTCTCCTACATCCCGAGCTGCAGCCTCTCAGGAGCATTTCCAGGCACAACGTGTCCTGTTTACCCCTCCATTCTCACCATCCTAGCCCAAGCCATGGGACCTCGCCTTGCCTTACCAGAGGCCTCACACTCGTCTCTCTCTCACTGCTCTCAGCACCTCAGCCACATCCCATCTCTGAAAAACGTCATTTTCCCTGCTTAAAATCTTGTTTCCACTGCTCTTAGAGCAAAACCCACATTCTTTTTTTTTTATTGAGAAGTTTCAGGTGTACATTATAATTCAACCTATGTATACACTACAGTGTGCTCACCACCAAAATCTAGTTTCCATCCGTCACCATAAAATTGACCCCCTTTATCCCTTGTGCCCTCCCCCAACCTCCCTTCCCCTCTGGTGATCACCAATCTGCTCCCTCTGGAATCCGAATCCTTTAATAAGGTACACACGACCCCACACAGCCTGTGCCTGGCCTGGCCTGGCTCTCGGGTCTCTGCTTTCCGTGTTGTAGGTGTCCCCCTCCCTGGCTGCTCCCTGAGACCTCCTCATGGATCCCCTGCAGGAGCCCTCCTCCGAATGCTATTGTCCTCCCACTTGTGCCTCAATTCAAGCCCGTACATCCTGCTGGTCTCACTTCCTCAGGAAAGTTTTCCAAGACCCGAGACGTGGCTTCCATTTCTTCCTAATATTTACCGTCAGGTGTGGTGCTGGTGGGTTTCTAATGTTCGTCTTCCTCAGTGGTCTGCCCATCCAGGTCACACAGTTTCCCTGTGCCCTGTGGTCTTACACCTAGCTTGCTTTGCTTCTTCAGTTCCCCTTCCTGGTGGCCCCAGTGGGCATCTGAGTGTGAAGCCTATCTACAGGTAGGCACTGAGCCTGCTCTGAGCCAGGCATTCTGTGAGGTACAGTAAGGGATGCAAAGGTGAGTAATAGAAATATAGCCTCTACTTTCAGGAAGCTTGTAGTTGTATGAGGTAGAGATAAGGCAAGTACATACCACATTCTCACATAAAGTACAGTAAGGGAACCATCCTAAGACACTCGAACTTCCAGCTGAGACATGCACTCCCCTGACACACGTGGAGATTTTCCAAGGGGGTACATGAGTAGTTTTAAAGTATTAATTTCAAGACACTTCTATATGGACCCTGCCAAAACCAATCTCCCTGAGAAAAAGCCCCCATGCACAATGGTTTTTCTCACACTTGACAAAACTCTCACTCATCTCATATTACTACAGGGCACTGTCTAGGTATAAAAACCTACTGATATGAACAAAAGGGATGGAATGAAATACTGACTCTGAAAACTCACAGGGCTTCCTGCCTTCCTTGTCTGAAAGATATTTCTGTTAAGGGTAAAACTTGGTGTTAGAAATGGGGCATTCTGGTTCATGTTGGGATGCTCTGAATTTGGAACATCTGAAGCAGTAGAGGCTGGTAATGCTTATTCTTTTAAATGGAACTGGAATGTTTTGCAGGGCCACCAGATTTTCTTGGATGAAACCCAGGAATGAAAAAGTTTCATGTGTTTTTTTACAGGTTAGGTATGCTTTAATCTGTAAGGTAGTTAAAAAACATTAATCACGTCATAAAATATTTATTCTAGGGGCCGCCCGGTGGCGCAGCGGTTTAGACCGCGCTTGGCAGCCCGGGGTTCGCGAGTTCGGATCCCAGGCGCCCGCCGACGCACTGCCTGTCAGCCACGCCGTGGTGGCGTCCCATATAAAGTGGAGGAAGATGGGCATGGATGTTAGCCCAGCGCCAGTCTTCCTCAGCAAAAAGGGGAGGATTGGCGACGGATGTTAGCTCAGGGCTGGTCTTCCCCACACACAAAAAACAAAAAACAAACAAACAAACAAAATAAATAAAAAAAAATATTTATTCTAATTATACCAATCCCATTTTATCTTAGAAAATATTTAAT
Source organism: Tapirus indicus (assembly GCA_031878705.1). Taxonomy (NCBI): domain Eukaryota; kingdom Metazoa; phylum Chordata; class Mammalia; order Perissodactyla; family Tapiridae; genus Tapirus; species Tapirus indicus. Next base: position 59,932,297 of record CM062917.1, read on the forward strand.
ATTGTTGCTCTCCTATTAACAAATAAACTCACATAAATATATGATGAAAATTTAAGATATCAACTTAAAATGTCCAAAGGAGGTTTTCAAACTTCTTTTGGAGATACACAAACAAAAATGTTTGAAGACCACTGTCAGTTAGTGATGTACGAGTATGTCTCCAGTAGTTATTAAAGTCAGGAAGAGATTATATCTCATTGGTGAAGAGGCAGCAGGAAAACATTATATAAGACAGGGCACCTGCAGTGGGCCTCAAAGGATGGATACAACCTTGATGTGTAGGAATCAGGGTGGAGGGCGCGGGTGGCAGGTCCTCCAGGTGAACATCCAGCAGGTCCCCTCATTGCCACCTGAGGGGAGTAGCGGACATGCATGGAGCCATCTTGTTAGAAAACGTGAAATTTTTGTAAGAATTGCAGGTTCAGTGATTATGAGTAGAAAAACAAGACAGATATTTAAAAACACAACTAGGAAGAAATCTTTTAGACTGAAAGCTTGGGCAAGTCAGAGGAAGCAGGCAGAGGAAGAAGCCTTTGGTCATCTAAGCAGACCCTGGGGGAGGCATGTGAACTGTAGAGGAAGTTTTAACAGATGTGGGCTCAGCCCCATGTGTGACGAGGTGGAAGCCACAAGGAAAGAAGGAAGGAAGAGGGAGCTGGAGGAGGTGGGCGCGCTGGGCCAGAGGGCTGAGCTCTCTCGAAGGACACAGACAGATGTCAGTGTCCAGAGTGCAGGGATCTACTATGTATTAAACGAAACCTCCCAGGAAATGTGTTGAACATGAACAGTAAAGAATGGTAAATAAAGAGATCATGCTCTATATTGATTCATGCGAGGGAAACATTTTAAATATTTTCCACCAGATATATTAAAAAATGTTAAAATAACATTCTGAGGATGATTCCCTGGGCACCCAAACGGCTGGTGGAGACCGCCAGCAAAATGTCCAGGCAGTGTGGTCTGGAGTCCCAAGGACAGCGGTGTGTGGCTGCAGGGGTGTGATTCCCTTTGAGCAGCATGGGAGCCTGGGGGTAGGAAGGTCAGAGCAGTGCTGGGCAGGGTGACAGGCCCCCAGCTGACCTGGCACTGCTGGCACAGCCGGGGAGGGTCCCGAGGCTTCCCAGTGCAGAGACGAGGCTCATGTGGGCTTCTGGGAGGGGCCAGGCTGGCTCAGGAACCAGTGGGTCACGGCTTCCGTCTGAATGAGACTGGGGAAGACTGGGGCTGCCCTCGGAGGGAGTTTTGGATGAAAGCGAGCAGGATCTTGCTGTCCCTAGTACAAGACCTTTGCTTTGTTAGCAAAGGAGCCAAGGGCTCTGGGCTGGAAAGTGCAGGGGACCCTGGAAGGGAGATGACAAGGCTGGTGGACAATTAATTAAATGACACACAACAGCAATAACCCTCACAGGCCAGGTGTCATAGGCTATGCTCATTTATTCACCACTGCAACTGTGTAAATTTCCATCCTAAGATGAGAACTGGGCTTAAGAGACAAAGTGACTTGGAAGCTGGGATTCCAACCCAGGTCAATCCGGCTACACTTTTTAAATCTCAGAAGGACCCGAACAGACTGGGGGCCTTATTTGTGCTTGTCGGTCCTCTAACTCCCTGGCATGACTGGTCCTGGGAGCGGGAGGAGTGCCATATGTGATGTGGGGCACATGCTGAATGGCGGAAGTACAGAGGGAAGGGGCACTGACCCTAAGGGCAAAGGAGAGGCAGAAAACCCAGGAAAGTCCTTACTTTGGGCACTGGCCCGGCCTGAGCTTGGGCAAGTGCATTCCATCGGAACTGAAGGTGGAATACGAATGTGAAAAAAGGTAAACCTGGAATTTATGCATTTATCTTAAAGCTCTTTCTCATAAATAAAAGTGGCCCTACATTTTATCCATTATTGTTAGTATTGTTGCTGGCGATAATCTAGACTAAGTATTATGAAGTCAGTTGTTCAACATTCAGAGCATTAGCTGTCCCTTCAGTAGTTTCTGAGCTTTTATTATAAAACTTTATGTGACTTTTCAATATGATACTTCCATAACACTTCTGTCTATAAATTTACATTTAGTAGCTTTTTATTTTTGCAGTAGTGAAATGTAAAAGGTAAAATACGCCACCATGCTTTACAGACTGAATCTGCCTCCCGTGTCACAAAAGCAATAATGGTGACACAGAAAACAGTTGGCTCCTGCATTAATAATCCTTAGTAACACTTATTAGATAGGTGTATTTTGCTCTCCCCTGAGGCTACTTATGCTAAAATCATGGAATTTTTATGAATAATTTTTGGTTTCGGCTGCAGAAAAAGGAAACCAAAGTCGAGATGGCTGGGTGCATGGGATGCGATTTGCTCATTTTCCTGAATTGCCAAGAATGCCCCCCCATTACCATTTAAAAGAAGCAATAAAAATCAACTAATGAATTAGAAGCAAACACTGAGAATTGTTCTATGATGGAGAAAACTTGTGAATACTTTAACCTAAATTCAAAAATATAACTGGCAGCCTGTTAAAATAGCATTTTCTAAGGATAGCTCTTACGTGAAACACCCTTTATGTCCAGAATTACAGAGTTAGAAATGTTCACCAGTCCAGTGGAATTTTAATTTAGTGAGAGTAAGAGGAGAAAATAGTCATTGGAGCTTAATAAAATACACCTTTTTAGAAGTAGTGTCAAAAATGATGACTTACAGAATGACGTTAAGTAGTGGTTTTTTGGGTGACTCACTTCCAGTGGTCCCACACAGTGACAAATCCCTTCTTACACTGGAGTAGATTTTCCATTGCACTAGTCTTTCCCTGCCACCTGGCTTGCTCTGCTAGCATGAGCTTGCTGATTACCCTATTTCCTCTAAATTGGCTCATAAGGTGTGTGCTCTTATACCTAAAAAACACTAGGCATACACTTTCTGCTGTATCTATGAATAACACTTCCTTTCGAATACATAATCCACATGCTGATTTTTACATTTCACTCATACCATTCCCTAAAATCCTCCTTTCAGACTGAAATAAGAAAGTGTGCCAACATTAACTGTGCAAATATTCGTGGCTTTCTCTAGATAATTAGTTTCATGGAATGTTGGCTTGCTGGTGCATTGCTAGAACATATGAAATTCTGATTGGACACCAAAAGGTCACATCAGATTTAATTAAGAGAAAATCGGTGTAAACCAAACACTAATGGACAGGCTACACGCAAATTCTAAAACAGTCTGGGAAACCTCTGTCTGCAGTATCCCTCATAACCTTCAACCCTTAGCTCTTTTTTGGTTAATAATCTGACTTTCATCTTATTCACTTATTCAATTAAAAGTAATTAGAAATATTGAAAAACAAAAAGGATAAAGAATAATATAGTAGGTATTATTTAATATGTCTTAATAAAGATAAATTTAATCCATAGTCACTTTCTTCCTAAGAAAGTGTATTTTTTAGTTCCAACCATCACCTTCCCATTTTTCATATTTGCACTGTCTAGTATCTTAATTCCCATATGAGTTCACCCTACCTTGATTAGTCATTATTGTAATTCTTTTCTCTTGTAAATTTTTATATGCCTTCATTGTTTTTATTGTGGTTTTCCTTAATTTATCTTTACTAGGATAAAGTTCATGCATTTCCACACCACTCCTAACAATGTCTCAAGTCATGGCAAAAACACAGAAGGAAGTACATTTTGTGAAAAAGTAAACTGAGGACAAAATGACTCAAGTGTTCTGTACATTTTCTTCCTTTCCCTTGCTCATTATTTTAAGGCCTTTAAACAAGAAAATAAATGAAAACAGTGGCTTTGAAACCTAAGTTTGTCATGATATTTTTAGAAATTTTCTTTTTTCTAAAAGCTACATGTGTTAAAATTAATCTGAATGAAGCATTTCAAAATAAAAATCCTCAAGATAACCCTTGGGAGCCTTCAAATAAATTATTTCTGATACACAAACACATAACACACTCCCAACTATTTAGATACATTTATAAAATAAATCCCAAATAAAGATTTAAAAACAAAAGTCATTTTAAAAAGAACTTTGGTTGCTCTCATACCATATATGCCATATGATGATTTAAATTACAATTGTGGGTTTTATTTTTTAAAAAACCACATATTTTTATCTATAAAACCACTGGCACACAAACTCAAAACCAAATGCTCTTCAAAGTGATACAAATGTTCTAAATGTTAAGAAAATCAAAAAAACATTTCTATTCATAAAATAGAAGCAGAATAAGACTGATCTGATTGTGCTGCTAGGAGATTTGTTTTGGAAAGTTGTTAATAAATCATCCTTTCTGCTTTCCTTGTGTGCGTGGTGAGGCTTTGGGTGAGGGTCAGCGTGGGAGTCAGCTGTGAGGGTTTGAAGCCATGGGCACAATTACTTACTAGTGTAGTGTCTACGTTTTACTGCCTGCATGTAAATATTTCACTTGGTATCTGTATTTTTTTAAAGAACGTAACCACGATACTGTTGCATCACTTTAAAAAGAACAATAATTACTTAAAATCATCAAACAGCCGTCAACTATTGACCCCGAGGTCCTTTTCCTAAGCTGACATGCAGTGCGTGGAGTACACCTGCATTTCCCGGGACTCCGCCCTGGGAAGCTGATCTCAGAAGTGGCCAGAGGAATTCCTTTCAGTTCAGTCCCACTCTGTCTACAACCTCCTGAGTGGTTACGACCGGCCACTTTTAGGCATCTGGTCAACCTCTACCCAAGCAGAAGACAGTGTCCGCCTAGCCAGCCCCACCAACACAGACAAGGTGCAGAAGCAGGCCAAGAGCTCACATCTTCCCTCTGTCTCCATCTTATTTCCCCCTCTGCTCCTCTGTCATTATTAGTCTCTCTCCCAGAAGATCATTTCTCATTGGTGTCTTAGCCTTTTGTTCTCCAGTGGTTTCTTAGCCTTTCAAAGCTCCTCTCTAAAACATCCTTGTGTAATTCTTATCTCAGAAATTGGATTGGATGAAGCCTGTTGGGAAGGAACTTGTCTGGTCTTTGGAATTAAGCTGTTTTCTCTTATCTGTAGCCCAACTTTACGTGTGCATCAGGGAAGCCTTGAGAACACTGAGGCTAGTGTCCTTTGCCGCTATCAGAGCGGCTCAATTTCTGCAAGACTTCAAACACTGAAGGAAAATACGCTTTTCCCAGCTTGTGATATAGCTTATTGTCTTTCCAACCCATATTTGTCTTTTGTTTAAAAGTTAACAACGACGATGATAATCTTTGTACTTTGGAGGGGGATGCAGGCTGTTTGTGGTTCCTTTTGATACAACCTTCCGGAAGGAAACATTAACAGGTGTAGAACGTATTAGCTTTTACGAAAACTATATGAGTATACACTATACTTGGGTTAAAGCCTGAACTGCCTATGTGCTATTGAAAGATGTGTCTTTTGGAATCCATAGGATCATAATGACAATTATAAGAATTGTGGCAGATATTTATTGAGAGGTTGCTTGCAGAGCTGGTGTCCGAGCCTAGGCTGTCTAACTCTAGGGTCTATACTCTAACCACTAGGCTCTGTTGCCCGTTGGAGGGGAAAAAGTCCTGTCCCCGCTACTGACATGAAACATGTTTGCATACGGAAGGAATTTTAGGGCCAAGTTTCAAAAATTTGATTGTGAACATGTTGCATAAGCAAAGGAATATTTGTGAATAAAATCAATAATGGGGTGACTCCTAGCATGACTTGCACTTGGAAGTGAAATGTCCCAAGGCATTTCTGGAAACACCATTTACCTAAATGGGCCATTATTTTGGTTTTATTCTTTTTGGACTCTATTCAGCCCTCCTCTAGAATCATGCCTCCCTAGCAGTTACAGAAACATTTCCAGCTTGCAGTGGTACTGCTGTCAACAGGAATGCAAAGGCTGCTATTATTCTCGACATGGAAAGCAGAACTATAAAGGCAGGCAAATCAGAGTTGAGTAGCGGGGTAAAGATTAAGCCTCCAAAGAGAAACTCTTAGACAGAAGAGAATGAAAGGGTTGGCAGGCAGCGTGTGGCAACAATCTGCCCTACGATGCAGAGATAGAGGCACCGCTACCAGAGGGACCTTTGCTCCCTGATCCCTGGGACAGGTTGTAGGGCAATACTGCATGAAGAACTTGGAAGAGGCACAAGAGCAAATGTTTGCAGCCTAGGAAGGGAGGAGCATGACAGATGTTCCACCACAAGAGCCTCCCGCTGGCTGAGTCACAGGGCATTCATCAGGCCTGTCTCCAAAGAGAATCCTCATAAACTCATCATGAGTACTTGTTCATGCTGTAAAGAGGGGAACAGAGAGAAGGCAATCAAGCAGACACAAAAAGAATGACAGCCTTCAGAATGGAGGGAGTTGGTGACCCAAAGGATCCAGCTGCCTTCTGTCAAGGAGAAGTAAAGCGAAGGGAAAAACCTATAGTCACATGCTTCAGGGCCCTGCCAGAGAAACAAAAGCTTTCATTAGTCTCTATTTTCTTTAATTAAGCTTTTTTCAGTACACAAGTGGGATCTACTTTTATTTAAGAAAAAAGACAATAAATCTAATAAATGAATAAAATAGAGATAAGTTGACCCCCTAGACATAGCTTAGTGCCGGCAATCTCAAATTTTCAATGGCAATGTGGGGCATTGAATCAGGAAATTTCCAGAGGCATCCTCTTGAGTGAGAAGGCAAGAAAAAAAATAACTTGCAATGGCCAGAAACTTCCTAAATTGTTTGCTGCCTTGATAAACTTGTCCAAAACTGTGTCCATAGATGATAAAGGACCCTGGTCCCAAGAGTCAGGAAAAGTGGTTCTAGGTCTGCATTTGGTCTCACTTTTTCACCTGCTAAATGGGGTTGGGATGGGGGAGAGAAATAGGTGAACGAAGTCCCCAAATCTGGTGTTACAGCAAAATTATAATTATTAACAGTTGGCTGTTTATAGATACACCCACACTATAATTCCTGAGGTCACTGCTCTATTCTCAACCCTGTACTGAGCCAGGTGACTTGGTGGGTGCACAGAATTTGTTTGAACAAAATTTGTTCAATTTTGGATGAACTATGCTTGAAAAGAATGGCTTTGCTTTGCAAGGGTCCCTCGTGCTGGAGGCCCCGAGAAGCCAGCACCAGAGAAAGTGCACGGGCATTTAGCCTCAGCTCTGTCCTTCCAAAGTGCTGAACCTGGAAGAAGGATGTGACCTCATATTTTTTCCTCCTTGTTGGACAAAAGGCCACTTAGGAGACCAGAAACACATTAGGTTTCTCCTAAGTTGAACACTGCATACACTATTAAAATACGAACGTTAGTCCATATAGTTAGCAAATACTTTTGCATACATGACTCATTTGAACTTAAACGGATTAAGGTCACTGAAATCAATTTGTTCTTTAAGTTTCAACTATTTCAACTACAAAACAAGGGAGTCGGAGTTAAAGAGTTTTAAAGTTTCTACCAGCTCTAAAGGATTCTACAATTTTCTGCTTCAAATGAGTAACACCTCTAAATTACTCTCAAAGATTTAAAAAGCATTTGTTTTAAGACAATCCAAAACTGGGTGCCTGCTTAACAGCAGGACATCATGTGTCTTCAAATTATTCTCTATTAACTTAGGTTCCACCACTCGAGGGAGATGTTTCTGCTGTGGCATCTGTAACAACAGGGGTGGATGTTACCAAACATGATCTATTTTGGTTTCACCTTTTAATTTGCAACCTGTTTTTAAATGTTCTCACTACTAATGAGCAAGTTTATTAAGAGCACATGGATGAGAGATGTCTATGATTTGAGCTTTTGGCTAATTGGCCAGTATCTTTTATAATTAATCTGGTGAAGAGAAACTACTATTTCTAAGGAAGTTTGTGGATAAGCTGTTCATTGCAATTGTCCATTTCCCTTGGAAAACTAGAGGGAGAGCAAGCTGCAGGGGGGCCCTGCCTGGAGGATGCGGCATGGGGTGTTTGGAACACTCATACCTCATGAGGGATCACTGTTGGCCTGTGTATCAGTCACACTTCCTCAAAGCCTCCCTATTTAAATTTGAAAACTCAAGAATGCTCCACTTTACCGGGCAATACTTTAAAATCAATCTCAAACAGGATATGATAAGTGAATCCAAACATAACGCACAGCCACTGCACTGTGGGATAACTAGCCAGGCAGAGCCACGTCAGCTAACGCAGACTCTGTGCTTGAAGCGCAAGCCACACTGGTGCTTGGAGGAAGAAAAACGAAAGTTCTTTACTGAAGACTTAGCTTTTGACTTAAAATTTTTTTCTTTCAATTCTACTGAGAAATAATTTCAAGAGTTCTTCTGGGTCTGGAGGCGAGAATGCAAGAGACAAAGCTTCTTTATAGAGTGTGTAGGACTGGCATTGACGCTCTGACAAGTCTCTGTGATGAGAATGACTTGCTGAGGAAAGGTGAGTGTCCTGTTCTGTGCACTATTATTTACTGCTTCAGGGGCCTGAAGGAGAATTTTGAGCTGGGGAAATATAAACCATATTTATCTTTCTGAAAATCCTTGTTAAAAATGTCCACACTGCACAGAGTACGTGGAAGAAATGTAGAAGTAAAACAGACTAACAGCAAACAGAAGGAAGCCACGATAGCAAAGCTTCAACTGCTGTGCGGTGGTTGTGGATCTGGAGATATTTCCACTGTCAACCTTCACTCCCCACGTTGTTTCTATTTTCATTAAAAGTTTGCTCCTAGCTCACAGCCTCTGGAGGAAAATTTTTTAGGTTTTCCTTTTTCAAATCATTAACAAATGATAATTATGGACAAATAAGACTGATTATATAAGGTGTACACGGAAGGGGGATATGTATACACAGGGTCAGGGCAGAGAAGCAAGGTTAGTGCACACGGACTATCTCCAAAACCAGTGTCTGGACTGACCGGCACGCCTAAAGAAAAATTGTCTGTAAGAATAGGAGTTGGCCAGCTCTTAACGTAGAAGAGACAGTCACAGACACTGGTGAGATCGGTCCCAAACCCACCCAGGTAAGCAGATGCTTTGTCAGACCAACATGAGATACCCTTCTTGCCTGGTTGGAGTAGTCTACTGCCTGACTGCTATCTAGTGCACAGTAATTCCCCATTCGTCATCTATTCATTCATTCACTCTCACTATTCTTGTATTTTCATTGAGCATCTGCTTTATGCTGGCTCTCCATCAGGCAGTTGGTACGTACTTGTGGAACAAATGAACTTTGTGGCCCTTCTGTGCCAGGTCATGAAGCAACCTTCTGCCGAGGCATCTTGCTCTTTAGCAGGCCTGTGACACAGAATGCCCTTGCCAGGCTGACCGCAGTCCTGTCTGATGGACAGTGACATTTCTCATTGTAAACAACTACCTGGTATCTGGTTTTCTGTACCAGTTCCTGTGGTCTATGCCGATGTGACTTGGCATCCTGAAACAGACACTGAGCACCCGGAGTTTCTTAGCATGAAAGGCGGATGGTGATAAGGTGATAAGGTGATAAGGCGGATGGCGTGTCGTGGAGGGCCTGTCTGGACGGCCAACCCTCCGCAGGCCACAATCTCTATGAATTGTTCCAAGTCTTCTTAAACATATGTAACTTAGGTTTATTCACATGTGAAAAATGAAAGTTCATGTCACTAGCTATTTAGTACTTACATTTTGAAATGTAGACATATGTAATTAGTAAGACCTACTTTGTGTTGTTTGTGTATATTTTCGAGGTCAGCAAAGGAGGAGATTATTTATTTTATAAACATTTATATGGCACCTCCAGGCCCTAGACACCGTCATACGTGCTTTAGAAATATTAACTCATTTAACCTGCATGACAACCCTACAGTGTAAGCTATTGTTATCTTCATTTATGATGAGCGCAGAGATGTTGAGTAACTTGTCTGAGGACACACAGTTATAAATGGAGGAGACAAGATTTGAGCCCAGACACCATGGCTCCAGAGTCCATGTTCCTAATCATTCAGCTGTGCTGCCTCTCAATAGTAATAACAGCTCATTCGTACATGGCATTTACTCCATACCAGGTACGGCTCTGGCATTTGTATGCATTAGTAACTCAGTCCCCACGGTTGCCTATGAGAGGCAGTACATGAGGGATATGTGAGTTTATGAGGTGGGGATGAGCTCTGATGCTAGAGTCCAATGGCCTGGGTTTGAATCTAGCTTTTCTACTTGCTAGGTCTGTGACCCTGAGCAAGTTACTTCAAGTCTCTGTGCCTCAGTCTTCCCATGTATAAATTCAGTACAATAATAGTACTTACCCTACATATTTATGGTAAAGATTAAATGAATTAATAAACGTAAATGCTCAGAACACTCTCTGGCACGTAGTAAACGCTAGGGAAGTATTTGCTCTTAAACTGATTATTATTACTATTTACCAAACACTAGGTTTTAGAAGGTTCAGATAACTTTTTTGTGGCAGCACAAGAATTTGGATCCAGGCCTTCCGACTGCGGTACATGTGTTATTTCCAGTACATCCCACTTTTAAGAAATAAACGTGAGCTATGGGACCTGCTGCTCCAGTGTCTTGTCATTGAGAGACAGTTTTCTAATATAAACGCTAAAATTGTTGAAAAGTGAGCAAAGGCATAAACTTTTCAGGAACAAATACAGAATGATAACATACAGCCAGCAAACCCAGCCTGAGACAAACAGGAAAACCCAGTCTTAACTGACCATGGTTCGAAATACTAAAGATGATAATAATAACTCCAGGATCTTTCAGTAAGAGGTTAGGCTAATGAACAATTTTGATGCTCTCAGAAGTGTATTTCACACAGTTGTAAACAATCGATGACATTTTTTACCCCTAAGAAGTATGCTTTTTTTTTTTTTAAATTAAGGCTGTGCTTTTTGTCTTACTCCAAAATAGCTTGAAGTTTCTGACCAAAGTGAAGCTCTTAACCTGAGGCCCACAGAAATCTGAGATTATTTGTAAATGGGATTCAGTGTTGGGTGTGTGTCCACGAACCATCTGAAATTGTATAAAATGTTGTGTATGTGTGCACATTTAAAATTTTTTTTCCTGGGAGAGGCTCTCTAGATTTTGCCCGCTACTGAGAAAAGTTCTGCATCTCCTAAAGGTCAGGGACCCTGGGCCAGGGCACACGGGCTGGGCAGTCCTGGTGGAGAGCATGGCGAGGGTGTAGGGGGCTCCCTGTTCCCACGCGGGCATCTCCTGTTTGGAGACCCGCTAGTCCATGGAGTTAGCAATGATGGTGATGAAAAGAGACTGGAGCCCATCAGTAGCCAGCCCTGTCAAATTAGCACAATGCAGAAAAAGAAATAATGAAGTGAAGTGGGTGTTAAGGCAACTATACTCGAGAGGAGTTGTATGGATTTTAACACTCTGAAGTTGAAGTTACAAGATCGAAGACACTTTTAACTAAAAGGTATTTTCAGATATGACTGTATTGTAGAAAATTTGCTTTTTTGAGAAGCATCATAACTTAGAAGAAAGTGGTTGGAGCATAGATTCATTTTATTAAAGATTAACCATGTGATTTGGAAGGATGAGCTTCGTAAAGCCCGTGTAAGAGGCTGCAGGAAGTACAGGAGAACAAGCACAAGCCTCAGCCTCTTCTCAGGGCGAGAAGCCCACGGTACATGCAGTAGGAGATGCCCCAGGGAAGAGAAGCACTGCGAGCCCGCCCACACCCAGCAGGCACTCAGCTACATGTTGCATCTGTTGTCAACCTCTGCTTCTCCTCATGGGTCTCATTCTATTGATGAAATGGGACGAGTAATATCTAAAATGGTCAGAGCATAGAAGGTACACTAAATTAGTTACAGCACAAAGCCTAGTGCATTATAGGCACTTAATATTAATTGAATGAATGGATAAATAAAAATGCTGAGTTTCAGAAAGAAGAGTATTATATCAACCCAAACCACTAACGTAAAAAGAAAATGTATTTATTACTTTTTATTAAATGAGAAGGAAACACACTTAAAAACTAGCAGTTTTTGACCCTACACTATACTTAATATTAGAAAATATATTTTAGTCATATGTAACCTAGATCATTGAAAAAAATAAAAAAACCACCCCACCGCCATTATAGTAGTCTGAATTATTCATTTCTATTCCACATTTTTTTGTGGTTACTCCCCATTTTCTTTGTTTCCAGTTTTCTCTCCAGGATCATTCCACACTAATTAATCTCCTTAAAGCACTGTTTTCACCACCACGTGGCTTAGGGACATCCTTCCTTTCTCCCTCCCTGCCTTTCTGCCTTTCATTAAATAACACTCCTATTCAAAGCCTTCTAACAAGTGTCCTCACCTTGCCTAGCACTTCTCTGTTCTTAGTCCCTCTAACTCAGGGGTTTTTATCTGGGGTGTATAGATGTTTCAGGCTGGATTTTAGTTAAGTCTGAATGTTTATGTAAAATTGTGTATGTGTGAATTTGTCCTGAGAGATGATCCATTTCAACAATGACCAAGAAGACCCAAGATGCACAAAGGTGAAGACCCTTCCAACCTCAGTTGGGTCTCTCTTGTGCCTCTGCTGGGGGTTGGAGGGGCGTGCTTCTTCTGGACTGCTGCAGGCAATCCTCCCATTCCTCCTGTCCTCTGACAAGGGAACCCTTCCTTCAAGGCTGGCTGAAGACGTGCCTACCCCACAAACCCCATCGACACCCTCTACCCCTTCTCCAGCTCCTCTGAAATCCCAGCCAAGTGCTGGTGCACCACCACATGACTACAATGTGCCCTCCACATTTCAGGATGCACGTCTGCTCCCCGCTGAATGAATTACAGGCTTCCTGTGGCAGGATCCTCCGATATTTCTGTGCATCTCCAGCACACAGCTGAGCTTAGAAGTGAGTAAGAGGAACTCTGTTGGGCAGGCTATGTCCATCACAGACTTATAGCATTTCCTTCCACAACCACCTCACACCGTCTTTCCTGAGTTCTGTAAAGGAGGACTCTTGAAGTCAGTATTAAAAATAAAACTAAACAATAATAAAAAGAAAACTTCTTCAGGGCCCCTGTGTTCAAGCACCACATGGTCGGCAAGTGTTCTTCCAAATCACTTCAGAAGAGCAGTTCTAAATGTGCGCCTCCAGCTCACGGCCCACATCATCTCTGTGGGGTGTCTTTCGGTCATGAAATATGATCACTTCTGGGCAATCCTATCCACCTGTGTACTCATCGTCCTGCACTGTGAACCCTGCTTTTGAAATTCCAACTCTGCACTGGCTCTGAGTACGGACATGCGGTAACAGATGTGACTTCCTCTCCTTTGAACCCTGGTGTGCCAAATCACAAATCCTCAGTTACAATGGTCAGGCAGATGTGATGAAGTGAATACAGGGCCATCAATATACTAGCTGCCAGATGGAAAACCATTAAACCAAGGGGAGACAGGAAGAACACACTAAAAAAGCCACAGATCTGCCTTGAATGTGGTCCCTTCAATTTGCAGAAACATTAACATTATTATCAAAGGTCAAAGTCAGTTACTGGTAGAAAAATCAACAAAGTTGAGGGAGGGCGAGAGACCAAATAGATAAATTCATGACATGTCCTCTGTATTGAAGAAACTTGGTGAAAATCTGTGTATTTCAAACTCTTGGGAATAAAACTGGTTGTCAGTAAATTGGACCATTCGTGTAGTTTCATGTGTTCCTGCTATGAATAGGTTTTAAAGAATTATATCACTGCAAAATAGAAAGGGAAAAAAGAGCAAGGAGAGACTTTAACATTGCATCTGCCTGTTAGTCTTTATCATCCATTTTGTCTGACTCTTAGAATCGGGTGTTTATGTTCTTGTTTTTAATGAAGACAATCCATGAGCATGTTATACCTGTCCATGCCAGTTACTACAGGTGATCAGAAATCTTTATTACTGGCAATCTGAGGCCATCAGTTACCTTATGCTTGTGGTATATACTAGAAAAGAGACTCTAAGTTTTTAGTATGAACATCATGGTCTGAATGTATTACTCTTACCATAATGCATACTGTCTTGCCTGAATGTTAGATTAAAAATCTTTGCTCATTTCTTCCCTCTCCCCCCACACCAACAAGAATGATGCAGTTTTTGAAGTCCAATCTGTAACCCACTCTGCACTGGGGAAGGTGCCATGCTTTTCCAAGGCGTTACACCGTGCCCTTCTCCTTTCTGGGCTCATTGGTGGTCTACTACAAACTGATTACGTTTGTCATTTCTTAGCTGCCAACATATATATTTGCTCATTAACACTTGATAGGTCAAATGCTGCTGAAGAGGACTGCTGAGCAATTAAGTATCATTCAAACTAATTCGAAAGGGGCCAGAAACTGACATCTCTAAAGGCATTTTTCTTCAAAGAATAATCTCCCTCAGGGAGAGAGGGGCAGAAAGAATGAACAAGGGAAGTCGGCTGAGGGGTCACACATAGGACTTGGGGGTTTCAATCTTGACTTCAGCTGGTTGTTTAGTCACATTAATCTAGAGGTCCTCAATTTTGAAAATTCAAATAAAATTTAACTTTATGTTCATGCTATCTACAAAAACAGGGGTTGCCATTCAAGGACTCAGTAGTATTGTATACATTTTATGATCAAATTTTCACATATATCTACAAAAGCTGCTAATTTCAAATTATTGTCAAATTTATTATTTCAGATCTGTTATGACCATAACTTTGGAATGTTCTGAAAGCCTTTAGTATGGATGTAAAGAACTAATGATGGGTTCCTCTAAAGGCATCAATTAGTTCAGTTTAGAAGTAGCCAGGATTGGACGCAGAGGTCCTGGACACATGTCCTTGTTCTGTCCCAGATGTGAGAGCTTGAAGCCAGGGCACTTGCCTTCTGAAGACCTGAGCAACTCCTATGTAAGAGCCTGCTTTGTGCCAAGTTCATGCTGGGCACTCTCCGTGCCACATTTCTTATGACTAGCAAACAACCTTGGAAGGAGACATTACTGACTTCATTTCAGAGAAGGAAACATACTTGAAGGTCAAGGAGGTGTCCTAGATCTGGGTGTAGAGTCCATAAGTGGTGACATGAGACTGGGGACTCTTCGCATGGTGCTACCCAAGTTCTCACTGAGGCTGTGGGGATGAGGAGGATAAGGCTTCATTTCAGCCACACTGTCCAACACTACCAGTAGGGAATGGCCAAATGAAGCTATTTAAATCAATATTAAAACTTAAAACTCAGCTCCTCATTTGCAGTAGATACATTTTAAGTATCAGTAGCCATATGCGACTAGTGGCTACCATACTGGACAGCGCAGATAGAGAAAATTTCCACCATTACAGAAAGTTCTACTGGATAGTGCTGCTCTAAGTGTTGGAATTCTGGTCTCTGGGTACAACCACCTCTTCTCCCATCCTGTGACTCATTAACTGAACCTGGCCTCTATCCTTCACCTCCTTCTCTTTCCTCACAGCCCTTCAGACACCTCTGGCCTCCCTGCTTCTAAGCCTGGACTTTCCAGCCACGGCTTTCATGGCATCCTTGATTTCCTTGCTCCTTTACTTTTTGTTAGCCAGCCCCTGCCAATCCCTAACCACTGGTAGGTGACATCCTTTTGATTTCCAGGCTCCTGCTTCTGGGATATAATGTATTACTGGAACAATGATAAAATAATAAAATGGATAGAATGTACACTCTTCAGCCCTAACTGGGTCCTCTCTGTTTCTCAGTGCTTCTTCAGTTCACCATATATTGATTCACTAACTCGTCCCTATGACACCTCGTCCCTGAAAACCTCAGATCTCTCACTATCCTTGTTCTCCACAGATGACCTGCTCGTAGTCGGTGGGGAAGACAGTATAAAAACCATGCCATGAACTTCCCTGACATGTTTCTTGAGTTTTCTTTTGCCTTTCTTTAACCAAAGTGATCCACCAACTGCTTTCCCCCGGGAGTACTAGTTTTCTGCTTTCAGCTCTCTGCTTGTGATGTCTCTGTCATTTAGCAGTTCTCCTCCCAATCTCCCCTCTGCCACAAAACTGTTTTGGGATCATCCCATCTGAAAGCAACCTCTTTCCTGCCCAAGTTTTCCTCGCATTTTCTCTGCACCTCTCGCACAAGTTTTGAGTCGGTGTTGCATGTACAAATGTTCAGGTCACCTCACATCCTCCCCACTAAACCACAACCAGCAGCAACTAGCAGAAGTCTTTATATAGAGAGTATTCAGAATTTTCATCTGAATGAATATCTATTTATTGAATGAATATCTATATATCTATTTTTGCAAATGTCTTCCTAAGGTAGATTTAAGTCAATAATTAACTAACGAACACATTTCTTCTAATGATCTCAACATGAAGTTCTAACTAAACAATTAAATTATCAGAATTTCTGATGGGAAAACAAGGGTGTATGTATTGATGACTAGAACTGCAATAAATGGTGCGGTAGCAGTGTGCGATATTGTTCTGAGGGTGAAGTAGGTACAAAATGATAGAGAATGGGCAAACAACCAAAGAAAGACAACAAAGCTGAAATACACTTACCTTGGGTAGCAATGTAATGATTGGGTCGATGATAACCCTAAAAATAAATGAGAAGGAATATTTGACAAACCTAAAATCAATAAGCAGCACAAAAGTCACATGCTAAGTTTGCCAAAATGAATGCACATACAAATACCAACAGTTGCATCACTTGAAAGTTAATTGCCGGACACAGTACCATTGAGTTCCCCTTGATAAGCAAAGGTGCATCAATATGAGTTCTGATGCTTGCACAGGGGGTGTGAGTAACATAACCATACACTGGCTGAGATGATGGATGAGCACTAAACACTAACAACTTATGGATTCTCTGAAATAACATGACATGACTCTGATTAGAGTGCAAACAGACTCGGAATGTGCAATAGAACTGCATTTGTGTTTGAGATATTGTTGGCAATGTGCCAAAGCTTTAACACATATTCTGTTATATCTGTTTAGGCAGTTATGTCAATAGTAATACTAAACATCATTCTTAAATACTGCTAATACCATGACATGATGCTGTAGCTAGGGCCAGGAATTTAAAAAGGCAGAAATTCTGCAAGACCCTTTCCTTATACCATGACCCTATAAGAAGAGGCAAGGATGAAAATTGAGACCAAAGAACTAAGGGAGAAAAGAACATTGTAGGATCAATATCTGGGAAAGATAAAGCCAATTTAGAGAAAATTACACACAGGTAACATATAATATCACCACGGACCTTAATACTTTCCATTACTGTCCCCTGAGATTACCCAAAATACTGTGCCCAAGGCCAGCTGGAAAACAGAATAAAGAAACTTGAACAGATTTCTCAGACAGCTTAAATGCACACCACTTGGATTTTGCTCTTAAAACAAGTCGACAGTAATGAACAGCAAAAGCAAACACATTCTTTTACACAACTGACCTGCTGTAGGTCTCAAATACAGAATCACAACAGATATTAAATAGGATTATTTAGATGATCCCTCATTTCTTGCTAACTGATAAGCTCCACAAGGCAAGACCCTGGTCCAACTTATTTGCTCTATATGTCAATCCAGCAAGGTGCTAGGAGACAGGAGGAACTCATTCGTTAAACTGAAATAATCCACACAGTCCATGAATGACCTACATTGCTAAACATAAATGGTGATTGCTCAGTCCTCATCTACTTGACCTATCAGCAGCATGAACACAATTAATCCTCTTGAAATACTTTCTCCATTGGCTTCCAGGATACAACACTCTCCTGGTTTTCTTCTTACCTACCTCCCTGGCTCCTCCTCCTCATTTATTTGTTCATTCCTCCCTTTCACCTTGATGGTGATGTTGGAATGCCCAGTTCTTGGACTCTTTCCTCTCTCCACACTCACTCATTTGGTGATCTCATCCAGTCTACTGGCCTTCAACACCATCTGTGTAACGTTGAGTCTTGCATTCTTACTTCCAGCCTGGGCTTTTCGCCTGAAATCCTGATGTATTATCAGTTGCCTACTCAACACCTCCACTTAGATGTCTAATATATATTCAAAGCTTAACACATCTAAATTCCTTATCTCCTCCCTACTTGCCATGTGAATCTGCTCCACCCTCAATCTTTCTCAGATAATGGCAGCTCCATCTCTTGAAAGCATCCCGGACCCCTCTCTTCCTCCTACACCCCATAGACAATCTGTCAGCAAATTCATCCACTGCACCTTCAGCAAACATCCAGGATCCTACAATTTCTCTCCCTCCAGTGCACCACCTGGGCCAAGATACTATCATCTCTCTCTGATTGCTTCCACAGACATCTAGCAGGTCTCCTTGCTTCTACTCACACCTACGTACAGTTATTCTCCTCTCAGCTTCCAGATCATGTCATTTCTCTGCTCAAAGCCCTCTGATGACTGCTCATCTCACAGTAAAAGCCAGGGTCCTTACAACTTTACATTACCTGGCCCATGACCTCTCTCACCTCTTCACCTATGACTCTACCTGCTTCACACCACTCCACCAACACTCGCCTGCTTGTTTTCCTTCAAATTCGCCAGGCATGCTCCATAGTCAGGCCTTTTCATGAGCTGTTTCTCAGCCTGGAATGCTCATTCCCCAGATATTTGCATGGCTCAATCCCTCATCTTCTTTGCTCAAATGTCAGCTTCTCAGCGGAGCTGACTCCAGTCACTCTATTCAACATTATAATCCATCTTCAAACCTGGTGCTCCTATTCCCCCTTTATGGCTTTCCTTTTCTCCATTGTATATACTACTATCTAATATACCATATAGAATTAACTGGCTTATTTCATTTATCATCTATTTCTCCCGATTAGAGCCTCAGCTCCATTAGGTCAGAGGCTTGTTTTCTGGTTTTAGTCTGAATTTTTCACAGTTATAACTCCAGTACTTAGAACAGTAACTGACATATGATAGGTGCTCAGTGAGATCTTGTTGACTAAGTGAATAATGGGGCCCTGAATACTGATTCTTTTCTCTGTTAAAATTAAAACTAACTAATCTGATATTTTCATTACTTTTATGTTTCCTTCCTCTGTATCTCTACTCAATCATTCTTTGAAGCTTAGTTCAAATCGCCTACTCTATAATGCCTTCTCTGATCACATTTACTCCTTCAGTCAGTGATTCATCAAACACTTATTAAGTGCTTGCAATATTTCACGCATGTGTAGGTGCAAGGGATACAAGGATGAGTAGGGCACTGTCCCTGTGCTAAAGGATCCAGTAGGGGTTGTAGGAGCTGGGACTGGGGCATGAATATCTCCCAAGGGAAGCAGTGTTACTTACTTCAGCTTCTAAATTGTGAGGCCTTGGGGAGAAGGTGACAGGTCTTGGACACCTCTGAGTACTCCTGTAAGGTACTCATTAAACACTTGCTGAATAAAGGAATAAATGCAATGTACCTTAGGAAGAAACTGCTTTAACAAAAAAAAAAATCTAATTTGGGTTGGGTTGTTTTTGGTCATTTTCAAATGTAGGGGTGTAGGGGTCTTTGAAGAATGAGATATGAACTATTCTTCAAATAGTCATCCCCCAGGCCCCACCCTCAAATCTATAATCCAAAATGCCAAATCTTTTCAATTAGTACTAAAAATAACATTCTTATAGTCATTTCCTGATAACTTTTAGAGATTGTGATGCTAATACTTTTAGTAGCATCTCAGTAATACTTAACCAAGACAATAAAAGAATCCATATACATGGATAAAACCCGTCCATGGAAGCATTGATGGACTAAGAAATAGTGTAATGTCCAAGCACAGAGTACGCCTTGCCAACTACAAAGGAGCTGAAACCTGTTTAATGTAAACTTGGGCCTTGGAGGTAACAGCAACTTTCCCTTGATTTTCAGTCTACTTTTGATTTCATTCATTCTTTCAACTGAAAACATGCCATCTCCTAAAGAATTTATTCTAATGTAAGATATTAAGTTAACATGATGCAGAATGAACAAAGAAGCAGACTTCAATAATTAAACAGTCTACATATTTAATGACATATCTTGCGTGCATTAGAAGTCCTGGTTAACAGCTGCAGTCTACTTTGAAGCCAACTTAAAAGTGCAGTGATGACACGAGATTGCAAATCATCAAATTAGGAATTAGAGTGTTTTGTCCTATTAATATGCAAACATTTTTTAAATGTCGAATAATCCAAGTTATTGACAAAAAATGGAAATAACATTTTCTTAGTCCACATAAGAATGGGACAGCAAAAAAGACACAGAATGTTAGAGAGGAGTTCACCAGTCAATAGGCTGACACATCTTCATTGTAAAGTTCTGTGGTGTATGGGGCAACATTAATGTGTTTGCTTCTGGAGTTGGACCAACACGTGTCCATCAATCTTACAGCAGACACACGATGTGGTACATGTCAGAATGGTTGGGTTTACTGACAGTTTCAAAATACATACGTCAATATAATTTCCATTGATATAGTCTGAGTTGGTGTCTCCTTCTATCGTCTGCAGCCTCACCCGGGAATGATCATCTGCAAAAAAAAGGAAAAGAAAACAACAATTAGCAAAAGAAATCTATTGGGCTGCTCAGAGCTCCAAAATGTAAGCACATTACATAGAGATCATCCACATCCAGGCTGCTTTACAGAGAAACAAAGAATTAAATACTACACACCTTCTACACTTCCTATTTTGTTATTAAGACTAGGAAGAACTTACGATTCTGACTCTTTGCATTTTATGGTAGATCTCATTAACTTATTCTTTGATCACTTACAGACGTGAAGTGTTGGCAGAGGTTTGAAACTTCTACAAAGAGTCCTGTGAATCACAACAGAATTATTTCTTGGATTGAAAATTTAGCAGCTTCACTAAATCACACACAAGCCCCTGGATTTTCAAGGTTGCCTATGACATCCACCTTGACAAATGATGGTGATAAACCATGGCCCAGCCTTCTGGGAGGTGCAGATGTGGTTCTAACCTCAGTCATGGTCCCTGAGTTCTCTAAGCGCTCCCTCCGCACCCAAGGGCACTGGCGGGTAGAGCAAGGCTGTCCCCCATCAGCCACGTGGCTCAGGCCACTCGATTATGGCACCAAGCCTCAGCCACTCATGTGGAGAAGGGGATGATAGCACCAGCCTCAAACCGGGCTGTTTTAAGGATTAAATGAAAACACAAATTGCTAAGCATGATGTCTGACACACAGCAAGTATTGTATAGGGGTCGTGATTGTGGTATGAATTAGCTATATTTAAATTTTTTTCTGAATGAAAAATGTTCTCCACAAATACTATTGAGACGTCTCAATTGTTTCCTTGGAAATCTATATTGTAAAAAGGAAAATGCTAAAAGCTCTATAAAGGCAGGGTTTTTCCTCTTTTGCACACTGCTCTACTCCTGACCCCTAGATTAGTGTCTGGAACAGAGTAGATTTTCCCCCAAATATTTTTTAAATGAATAAAAAGTGAACCATTTTTAAAATTTAATTAATTAATTAATTAATTATTTTGTGAGGAAGACCAGCCCTGAGCTAACATCCGTTGCCAATCCTCCTCTTTTTGCTGAGGAAGATTGGCCCTGGGCTAACATCTGTGCCAATCTTCCTCTACTTTATATGGGACGCCGCCACAGCATGGCTTAACAAGTGGTGTGTCTGTCCGTGGCCGGGATCTGAAACCACGAACCCCGGGTCACCGAAGCAGAGTGTGCAAACTCAACTGCTATGCCACCGGGCCTGCCCCTGGAACCATTTTTTAAAACATGTCCTTTAAAAAATTGTTTCCCTAAATGAATGTTCTTTCTAGCAGACAAATTCTTCCTTTCAATTAAAGCTTACACCCAAACCCAATATTTGGAACAGATAAAATCCAGCTGCTCTGAAAGGGAAGCACTTGAGGTTTCTGAGAGGTGGCCTGAGAAGAACACTTGCAACACTTCCAGTGACACTGGAGCAGTGGGAGGTCCTGCCTCTAACCTGCTACCTGCTCAACACTTCATTTGGATCAGTGGGGGAGAAATATCCCCACTTTGAGGCAAGAGCCAGGAGGCCTGCAGATGACAGACCATTTTATCTGCCATCACTGGACGAAGTGTTGATTTGGACTTGTTCCATGCTAATGGGTAAAGTCAACATTTCTGTTGGTCCCTCAAGTTCAGCCTTCTGTGGGAGGAATGCTCTGTTTGTTTTCAGTAGTGCAGGTAGGAGGAAATCTGTGTTCTTCCATTGGTGGGACTTCACACTTCCGTTTATGACAGTCAAATTGTTTCATGTCAGCGCCTTACAAGTAGTTGGGGCTCAACAAATTTATCTGGAAAGTGGTGATAAATTGGGCCAGACAAGGAGAAAAATCTGGAGGAAGCCGTCTTCCTGTTCTGCTCAAAAAAGAATATGGGTAGTGGCATGCGTGGGAGCTCCAGGGTCACGTGTGTGGGTTAGAACACCTACTTGTGATTTTGGGCAAGTTACTTCATCTTTCTGTGCTTTAGCTTCCTTATCTGTAAACTGGGGGTTAAAAGTGCCTACTTCATGGGATTATTGTGAGCATTAAAATAAAACACAAAGAGAGATTAGAAAAAACCCTAGGCTAGAGTAAGTGAGGGATAATATCAGCTGTTGTTATTATTGTGTGCTGTGTGATAGACACCCATACTTTTCTTGTCTTTACAGCTGATGCCCAAACAGACAATAGCAACCCAGAAATGGACCCATATGCAGTCAGAATTTTTCCTCATGGTGACTTGCTTTAAGAACTAGTTTCCTAGAATACATTTTGCGTAAAACCTGAGGCTCCCTATCCATATTTTGCCCAGGCCATGGGGGAGGTGAGTGGTTGGGGCACAGGGCACATGTGGATTGTGACGGCTTCTGCATTTGCTAGGATAGCCAGTGTATAGACACTGTTATTTCAGAGTGGGGCTAGAGGCAATCCCGCTGGTAACACCATTTGCGCTTCCTGAATGAGATGCTGCAATAGAACTGAATCATGGCTATTCTACGCGCACCAGGCTTTTTGTCAGCTCCTCTGAAGGGAGATTAGGTTTACCTTCCTATACTTCGGGACTCTCCCTGGGCAGTTTTTTAAAAGGCAGGCACCACAGTAGAGCCTCCCAATCTTGAGAAGCAGGGCTGTCTTAGGATCTATTGTAGCTCGTTGTCAGAATTCTCCCTCTTTCATACTTTCTCTCTCTTGGAACCTCAGAATAAATGCCACCCATTCCCCATGATTTACCACCCTTGGGCTTCGACTGTTCTCGTTAGGGACTTCAATCTCTGATAAGACTGCACTCTCATCTCACATAAACAGAGCTTTTGAAATCAAGACCTTCCCCATTATCTCCTACTGTTCAGTCAGTTACTACCCACCCCCCCCCATTTTTTTAAACTTGGCCGCTACTTCTCCAAATTTAATTGCTTCACTCCCTTCATGATGGAGAAATCGACAAGACAAATGTACAGCATATTTCCTAAGCAGCCAGATTGTTTTCATTTCTCTTTATATGCAGGGTAGTATCTTTTCTTTATTTTAAAGTTGATTCTACTAGATTATAACTCCTTGTGGTCAGAGAGCACATGGTGTCCATTCTGAATGTCCCTAAGAGCACCTTTCACCAAGGCCACAGTGCCCACCCAGGGAGCTCCATTCCCAGCACAGCCTGCGCTGCCATATGCAGCAGTCCTGCCTAACACACACCAAATGAGCACAAAGTATTTAACTCTTCACCACACTAATGAATATGGTGTCTTGACAGTCACTATCTCAGTGGAAGAAGGGGCAAGTTGTGATCAGGTTCACTGGGGCTTTCCAGGGCACTGGTAACGGTCCTGTTGTGGACCTGGTTAGTGGGTTTTTTTGTTTGTTTTCTGCTGGCAAAGATTCACCCTGAGCTAACATCTGTTGCCAAACTTCCTTTTTTTGTTCCTCCCCAAAGCCCCAGTGCATGGTTGTATATCCTAGTTATAAGTCCTTCTAGTTCTTCCA
Organism: Tapirus indicus; assembly: GCA_031878705.1. Taxonomy (NCBI): domain Eukaryota; kingdom Metazoa; phylum Chordata; class Mammalia; order Perissodactyla; family Tapiridae; genus Tapirus; species Tapirus indicus. The sequence continues at coordinate 59,956,136 of CM062917.1, forward strand.
TGTGAGCTGCCACCACAGCATGGCAACTGACAGACAGGTGGTGTGGTTCCACGACCGGGAAGCGAACCTGGGCCACCGAAGCAGTGAGTTCTGAACTTTAACCAGTAGGCCATCAGGGCTGGCTCGGTTAGTGGTTTTATGAGTGTTTGCTTTACAACAATCTACTAAACTGTATATGAATGTTTTATACCCTTTTCTGTACCTATTTCACTATTTAAAAATGAGTCCACCTTGAGGACACTATGCTAAGTGAAATAAGCCAGACACAAAAGGGCAAATGCTGTATGATTCCCACTTATAAGAAGTACATTGAGTGGTCAAAGTCATAGAAACAGAAAGTAGAATGGTGGTTGTCAGGGGCTGGAGGGAGGGGGAATGGGGAGTTTGCATTTAATGGGGACAGAGTTTCAGTTTGGGAAGACAGAAGTTCTAGAGATGGATGGTGGTGATGGTTGCACAACAATGTGAATGAACTTCATCCCACTGAACTGTACACTTAAAAATGGTTAAGATGGCAAGTTTTATGTTATATGTATTTTACCACAATAAAATAAAATAAAAGTCCAATTTCTCCATTCCTCTCTTGTAGAACACCTCCTCATATTCCACTTTAACCCTGGACGTCGTAGGAAATAGCACTTGCAGAGGAGGGAAGACATCTCATGAACTTGCAGTCTTATAGCCCTTGGGATTCTTCTGCTGGGCAGATTCTCCTGAGAAGGGCTGCTTCCCTGTCCCTGATGAAATAAAGGCAGTGGTGGCAGTGATTCTATAGCTTGCTACTAGAGGAAACTGTCATACATTATTAACATGTACTCACTGGAAATGTTTAAGAATTACTGAAGTGAGTTTAACGAGGTGTTCTTTCTTTCAGTGATAAATTAAGTGTAAGTACTGACAAGTGCATGTATCTTAAGGCAGGGAGATAGATATTTTAGCAGTCAGAATGGGCTAAATCTCTAGGAGGAAGGGGTCTAGCTGTGGAGGAGAACTAAGGAACCTGAGTTTTGCCCATGGAGAGGAGGCTGGTCATTGCATGACTATCCTTCTTGGCTGTAATGGGTCAGCACTTATCAAGTTAATCCTCTGCCTTCTGGCAGGTCAATGTGAAGGTCATATTCACATTCAATAGAAAATCCTTCCTAATCAGCAATAAAGTAAATAGGAAAGTATCACCCACATGGAGTCAGGGGCAAAAGCGGTAAGATGTGTGTCCCTGCAGCTGGGAACGCCTTCTCTACCTGCTGCTTGGATGTCTGAGAATGCCTTGGTGACACAAACTGGGATTCTCAGGTGTCCTCTTTTAAATCAAGCTCAGTTGGCTGTATGAACAATAAATATAGACTGTGGGGGGCAGATAAATCAGTACATAAAGGCTCCTCATCACATTGTCTTGAAATCTCATTCATCTTGAGTCAGATGCCAATCAAGACTAACATACATCAACCACTCTTTTTAGGAAAACTCAATTTCATGCCTAGAGGACATTTCTGGCATGTGGTACGTATGGTAGATACTCAGGCAAAAGATCTATAGAAATGCCAACAGCCCACTGGCTGAGCCCTGTCCTCCCAGTTTGCTTTGGAGGCCAACCAGCTGGGAAAGGGCCTTTCTCAGTGCCAGGATCTTCTATTTGGATTGAAAGAAGGAAGTTTGGAGAACTCACCTGCTCAAGTATAAAGGTTTAGAAAATCCAATAGGATTTGTGGTTAACCACAGGTCAATTACTGACCATGAAAGCCAAGGGGTCAAGAGTGTCAGGACTTGGTGTTTCTGAGAGACACAGCCTGGTAAGGCTGAACAGATCTGAGCTCTAGAGTTATAAATTACCATCCTGTTTCTCTCTCAGTGTGGGGTACTTTTTTCTTGGTTATTCCAAAGCCATTTCATGTTGATTCTGTTTAGTAAATGAAAATAACAGGGCTTTGGTATCCTGGAGACTATGATTTGAATGCTGGCTCTACTACTCCCATGAACTATGAACTTAGACAAACTTTGAATTTGCTGAGTATCATCTGTAAACAGGGGGTGGCAATGAGCAGCTTTACAGGTAGTGTTGGGAAGACCAAGTGAGATAATACATGTTAAATGCCTGGAACACAGGACAGTTAGTTTTCATTCAAAAGAAATTACCCTCTTATGTGAATAAAAGCGATGCCCTTGTTGAAGTTGGGGAATTCAAACCACAAGGAGCCCAGTATGCTTGCTTGGGGAATAGCAGAGTGGGGTAGAACTGACAACTCTAAGCAGCCACCATATGGGGAAGATGATTTTGAGCTAGTTTTAAGGAGGAAACAGGAAAAAGGTTTGGAAACAGGCTGAATACTTAACAAGTTTTACCTCTTAATCCCCTGGCATCTATCCAACAACTTTTCTTTTCCATCTTTATTTCTGTACAACATAGCACAGAGGTTAAGATCACCAAACTCTGGAGCCAGAATCCCGGGGCTTCAATCCCAGTCCTGGCTCTTTCTAGTTGTAGGACCTGGGGCAAGTTATTTACCCTCTCTGTGCCTCAGTTTCTTCAGTTGTAAAACGAGAATAAGAATAGCACCTACCTTAGAGATTTTATGAAGATTAAGCAAGTTAATATAAGTAATCCTTTAGTGAGTGTCTGGTACAAAGTAAGAACCAAGTAAAAGGGAACTGTCATTTGTATCATTAATGACTTAATTCAAGATCTGATAATTTTTCACCTGGACTATTTCATTTGTGCCTCCAGACTCTTCCCTCTCCAGTGAATCCATGCTGAGAGCTGCTCTTCTAACAACACTATGCTATCCTCACCTAGTTTAAACCATTCAATGATATCAGCAAGGTACTGATCAACAGCAATCTTATAAAATAATGGAATCTGATGCAATCATTAAGAGGTATTACTATACCATTAATTTCTTTACCTGGAAAGATCTCTGTGACATATTGTAAAGTAGAGCAGGTTACAAAGCTGCATGTCTCATAAGAGTCTATTTATATGAAATAATAATAAATAATGCATTTGTACTGTGCATAGTGGGGTAAGTGAAAGGATGGGCTTTATGCTGGGTGGTAAAATTTGGAGTGACATTTATTTTCCCATTTATGATTTTACGTACTACTTCAATTGTCTATATAGTTTATACTGTCTTACTAATCAGAAAGAAAACAATAAATCTATTTTTATTTAAAAAAAATAAAGCCAACAACTTCAAGGCATAGAAAAACAGATTTGAAGGAAACAGAAAAAAAATGTTAGCAGGATTTGACTTTGGTTGCTGAGGTTCTGGAGAATTTTTCCCAACTATTCCTTACTGAACAAATTTTCTTTAATGTTATGAATTGCTTTTATAATTGGAAAAAAAAAGAAATCTATTTAGCCATAGATGACTGAAATATGATCAAAATCCAACTAATGTTTATATTATAATCACAATGCAATGCTACCCCACCAAGAAAGGTTACAAACTCTGCCAATTTGAGAAACTCAATCTGCATAAAGAACTTGTTGCTATTCCTCTCATCTCTTTCAAAAAAGCCTTTATTACATAAAACAGGGCAAAAATAATAGTATTTTGGGTTAAGAAATAGGCACATAAAGACCTGGTATAAGGAATAACAAACCATTGTTTACTGCTAAAAAATTATAATCTGCTGGCGCTTTCCCCCATGTATGCATGTGTGCATGCATACATGTATGTATCATGTGTATGGCACATGCATGCATGCAGGCTTACGTGAACACATGTATTATGCATAAGTTCGCATGTGCATGCATGTACTTATGTATGTGTGTGCATGCACATGTGTATTTATGTATGCACACACATATCTATATATGTATGAATGTATCCATGAGTATATGCAGGTATGCATGTATTTATGTATGTGTATGTGTGCATATATGTATCTATGTGTGCACATATGTATATATGTGTGAGTGTACACATATATATAAGTAGCTATGCATGTATTTTATCTATGTGTGTATGCCTGACTGTCTGCTTGCATTCATACATTAGAGGTGGGGTAATTAGAGATTTAAAGCAGGTCTCTATGCTCTACTCTTAGTCTCTAAAACATGTTACTTCTGCTCTTTCCATCAAGTAACATGTTTAAAATACCTCTAAGTAGCTTCAAATATTTTAACATTTTCATATTAAACACACGGGTATGGGCAACAGCCTTGCATTGTAACTTGTATGTGATTAGATATTACCATAGTGGCAGAAATGGAGTATGTCACTGACAATCTTTCACCTCTAACCAATTCTCTTTCTGCTAAATATTGATGACATATTTAAGGTAAATTGGAAACACAATGATCTAAGTCACATTTGCCTCTGAGAGAAGACTTGAAATTAATTTAAATTGCAACTGATTTCTGCAAATAATAGCTTTGCTCCTCCTGTGGTTGCATTCTTGCCATGGACAGCTGCTGCACCACTTTCCAGGAACAAGGTGTGGAGGAGCAAAGGTAACCGTTCCTGGTGGTGTCCTGCCCCTCACTGACTCCTGCTCCAGTCTGGTGTCCCTGCTCGTGCCCACCTGGAGGCTCAGCCGTGCAGGCTCTGAGTACGGAGCAAATAGGGAGCCTTTGTGTTCAGTGGGGGCAGCTCCCTGTGAAGCTTTGCTCTCGCTGCTGGTTTCATGTGATGCTAACTTAGTCTTGTTTCTGACTCTCTTTCATCTAGACCCTCTGTTAGAGACTTACTCCTTATTCTTCAGATTCCTGGCGGGACCTCTGATTCTTATTTTGCCTGATTTTCTCGATTTTACCCTTTGCCTTTCTAAACATGTTGTGTTGATCTGTTTCTCCCTTCCTCTCCTCTGCTTCAGTTTTAATGCTGAAAGCTCTTCCAGCCAGTCCATCCTTATCTAATGAAACTCTTGTTCCCTTCTCCCTTCACCTGCCTTTATACGTAAACTGGAGCATGATAGTAGTAGATTCCTAAAAAGTGACACTGTTGGAGTTGCTTAATTAGCAGAGAGAAACACATTGCTATAAACCAAAATCCTGGAAAAGGGAAGTTTGCAGCATGGGCCATCAAGATTGGGTTACTACTTAAAAGAATTGGGTAGGATAGATGGGGTCAAAAGTCTCACTCTCCTCTTTGTTACCTCACTATTAGCCAGGAAAAAGGAGTAGGAGATCATGGGCAAAACCAATCACGATGGAAACCAAAGCTCAGAATGGCCTCTCTCTTTCCCTCCTAACTGCACTGCCGGTCCTCGCTGTTGTGTCCTCACTAGCTCACCTCCCCACCCCTCTCCACTCCACTCAAAGCAGCTCCTGATAATTTCATGAGTAATCCTCACATTGCTACATCAGGGTCTTCACTGTAATACATCTTCCAGCAGGATGCTATCGACACCCCCCTTTCTCCATGGCAGAATGCTCCCTTGTGCGAGTTAAGCAGTTTTGTCTTTGTATTTCTCATTATTAAAGCGCCTCCAGGCTGGGTCCTGGACTCTTTATGCCCTCTATGCTCCCTCCACAGATAATCTTACTACGCCAATGGCCTCAACCACCACTTATCTGCCCATGAGTCACTAATTCATATTCAGGCCCACACCCCTCTCTCTGGGTTCCAGAGCAGTGTATATAACGGCCTGCTTGACATCTCTATTTCAAAGGCATCACAGTATGTCCCCAAATTAAACTCATAAGCTTTCCCTGCCTTTGACAACCTCATGCCTATCCCAGAGCTCCCCTCCAAATTTGGTTCCCTTCCAGTGTTTCCCATCTGAGTAAATGGCCTGTCCTTCCATCTGTCTGTCCATCCATCTACCCCTCCATCCACCCGTCTATCCTCCTGCAAGTCAGAAGCACAGGAGTCATCTCTGATCCCTTGTCTTCTTACCCCATATCCTATCCATTCAGTCTGATCAACTACTTCTCTTGAATCCATCTACTTCTCTTCTTTCTGGTCTACATTATCATCGCTTTTCCCCTAGGCTACCGAAAGACTCTCTTAACTAGTGTCCCCTTCCAATTCATTTTTCACTTTGTAGTTAGATTAAAGTTTCCAAATGCAAATTTGATTAACAACACCTGCCATTCCCACCAAAAAGCCTTCTAATGAGGTTTCCCTTGTTCTTATAATAAAGACTAAAATCCTTAATTTGCCCTAGAAGGCCCTGCAGGTCTGGCTTCTACCTCCCTATCTCTGGCCTACGTCCTCCTCCCACCCCTCCCAGCTCCGGCCATCTGGCGTTTTTCAAGTCCTCAGACTCAAGGGGTTCCCTCACGTGAAGGGTCTGTTCCCATGATGCACCCTCTGTCTGCAACACCCCCTGTTCTAGTCCTTTATCCAGTGGTCTTCCATTCCACATCCCCAGGGAAGCCTTCCCACACCTTCTGAATAAGTCAACTTCCACATTACTGGTTCTCACAGGAACATGGACCTCTACTTTGTGGCCCTTTATTTGTTTGTATAATTATGTAATTCACCTGTATAATCATTTAAGTCTCTCTCTGCCTCCCCACCACCCAACCCATAGGAAATGTCAGGGGCTGTGTCCATTTTGGCTCACTGTGGTTGCCCCAGTGTCTTCACATTGCCACCTCTCCCTTCACTCACTCTGCTCTAGTAACACGGGCTCCTGCTGTCCCCCGACAGGCACCACGCTGAGGCAGGTGCATCTCTCCCTCAGGGCCTCTGCCTGGACCCGGCTCCCTTCCTCACCTGCCTCAGGTGCTGGCTTACATCTTATCCTCTCAGGGAGGCTTTCTTGACTACGATTTAAAAACTGCAACCTGCGCCCCACCCAGCTCCCTTCCCTGCTTCCTTTTGTCTGTTACCAGCCTCACTCTCTAATATATGTGTTCTACAGTTTACTTAGTGATTGGTTCTCTGTCGCCCCACAAGAGTGTAAAGCCCTATATGGACAAAGAAACCTGGCTGTTTTGTTCCCTGCTCTCTCTCTCTGACACCTAGAACAGTGCCTGGCATGGAGGCTCTCAATAAGTATCTGTTGAAAGAATGACTTCAGCTTAGCACTGAGCCTGGCACATGGCTGACCAATATGTATTTGTTGAATGGACCAGAGAAAGGGGGAGAGGGCCTGGGAAGGGCTTGCAGATTCTGGCTCCTTATCTCTAATTGCAGCCCCCAGAAAAGAGGACCCCTGGCTCCAAGGGGCTGCCATTAGCCGTGAGACTTGGTGTGTTGGTGTGTGTCTTAAGCTCAGAGTTAATGACAAGTAGAAACTGCTGAGAGTATCGGGTGTCAGGAGGGCTGTATTTTGCGGTGGTAATGGTGGCAGGGGTATTCGTTTATATTTGGAAAGGCTAGCTCAGCACATTTATGGTGTGAATAAGGGAAAAGTTTAACTTACTTAAGAGCAAAAGCCAATAAACAGTTTTTAAGCACCATTAAAACCATTTTATATGCAAACACTCTTGCAAAACAATGAATGTGATCATTATAAGCACTTCTTATGTTCTCTGAAAAAACGCTAACAAGAATATATATGTTGACTGAATCCCCAATTCCTCATCCAAGTTAGTGGTGTTCCCAAGGCCTAGGCTCTCTGAAGTAGTCTTCCCAGTCAGTGAAACTGATCTTCCTCCAATCCCATAACTTTTTAGGAGGAGGGGAGATGGCAACACTCTTCTCTGTGCCTATAAAGAAACAACCGATATGGGTATATACACAAGTGTAATTTAGATAAGTATTTATATTCTTTTTATTCCTCAAACCCTTCCACAACTCTAACAATATCCAGGATTTATTTTCACTGCTGTAACTAAAGACACACAGCCTCAAATGAAGCAGTTCCCAAATGATGATTCTCAGAGAGGTACTAAGCCCTGCAGTGGCTTCATCAGACTCAACTGGGGAGCCCACACTGGCCTGGGGCCACCCTCTAAGGAAAGGACACTCGGACCGCGAGGCCTAACACAGAGACTGGGCAAGGGTGGAAACAGGCAGTTCTGGCATTTAAGCCAACAGTATTGGGACTTCCACAACCCATAAGTGGCATCAAACTCAGCCTATATGTCGCGGGTGGACTAACAGTAGTGTCTAAGGATTGGGATGCCCTATTCTAAAAGCATTAATAATTTTTTGGCAGGTGATTTGTCTAAGTGATTGCTGTCTAAGGATATGCCAACATAGAGCCTTATAAATAATTATATAAATACACACAGACAGTTCTAGAGGGATTTTAGAAAACGAGAGGAAAAGATAACCATTGCAACATCACAGATGACCCTGAAGGACATTATGCTAAGTGAAATAAGCCAGACACACAAAGGAAAAAAACTGCATGATCTCACTGATACGTGGAATCTAAAAATGTGGAATACATAGAAGCCGAGAGTAGAACGGTGGTTACCAGGAGCGGGGAGGTGGGGGAAGTGGGGAGATGTTGGTCAAAGAGGACAAAGTTACAGTTATGTGGGATGAATACATCTAGGGATCTAATGTACAGCATGATGAGTATGGTTAATAAAACTGTATTGAATCTGGAAATTTGCCAAGAGAGTAGATTTCAGGTGTTTTACCACACATAAAAAAATGGCAACTATGTGAAGAGAAGATATATCAATCAGTTTGATGCAGTAATCATTTCACTATGTATACATACACCACATCATCATGTTGCACACCTTAAATATCTACAATTTTAATTTTAAAAATATATGGAAAAAACGGATAAGATAAAATGCGTGGGTAGGGAAAGGCTTCAGGACATCACAGAAGCTGAGAAGTAAAATTGGGAGACTTGATAGAGCAGCCAGGGCAGAGAAGTCCCTTTTTGACACTGTCCTTAGAAAGGCACAAAAACAATGCACCCTCATGAAGAAATACTGAAAGACCCTGGGAGGAAAAGGACAGACAGCAGGTGAGAGCTAGAAAATCAGTCCCACAGCCAGGCAGACTACCCAAAATGGCGCCCAAAGCCACAGCCTGTCAGGAACCAGGTCACTGTGCAGAGTCGTGCTAACAGTTAGGGAGCAATTACCTACCAGTTTGTTGTTTTGAACCTGAGACTTCCAAATGCTGATTTTTTTTTTTCATTTTAAATAACCTTCTGAATTGGCTAAGCTGAAGAAAGTGAAGAGTATTTCAGGAGTAATGAAGATGTGATTTTTTTTCAGGTAACAACAATCAGTGTTGTTTTTATGTGGCATCTCAGTTCATTTCCACAACAGGTGGTGTTCTCAGGGAACTGTGGCATTGCGAAGTTTCATGACTTACCCAAGGCTAGCACGTGGTGGGGTAGACTCCAGCTGTATCTTCTAACTCCAAATCCTATGTTCTTCTCTTTTGCTCAAAAGGTCTTTCCTCCTTAGTCTGCCCCTCATTCAGTTACCCCTCTCCTACTAGCTCATGCATGTCTTGGTCTGCTAGCCCACACATTATAAAGTCATGAAGATGGGAGGTGGACTTAAACCTTTTCTGCCTCTGACGACATTGTGCTAGATGCACAGACCACATGCAGTGCCTACATACGGGGTGATGAAATAGTCAGTCCTACATCCAGGGTCTGGAGGTTGAAGATGGTCTTGACGGTGGTAGAAACGTGCCCCGGTGGTAGAAATGACAGGTTCTCCTGGTGGAATCTGTTCTTCACTAAACCAGGAGTCAGCAAACTACAACCTGTGGGCCAAATCCAGTCCATTGACTAATTTTGGAAATAAAGTTTCATTGAACACGAACAGGCCCATTCATTCATATATTGTCTATGGCTGCTTTTGCACTCAACAGCAGAGTTGAGGAGATGAAATTAGATTGGCAGGTCTGCAAAGCCTCAAATAGTTATTATTCAGCCCCTGACAGAAAGAATTTGCCCAACCCTGCAATAGATTGTGATTGCTGGGAGGGCAGTACCCCAATTATGCTCAGCTATCTTTCCGTAACAGTGCCTTCCATGGGGTCTGGCAAACAGTAGGTGATAGATAAATATTTGTTGACTGAAGGGATGAATTATTGTGTCTATATAACCACATACTCTTGGTCCGGCTGCGAGGAGAAATCAGGTTGAGGAATGGGATTCAATGTTTTTAAGGAAAACAGCTGCACCCATTCCCCAGAAGGGTCAAGGTAGAGACAAGGTGGGCAGCACCTCTGGAGGCTGAACAGAACTTTACAGGAGAGTATCTTGGAATGCCCTGGAGAGCCTGCAGACTTTTCCCAGAAAAGAAGCAATCAACACAAGGCATCTCCATGTTCACCTGGAGGGGCTATGCCTCTTGCTGAGTCTATAAAAATGAAATTTTCTATGTAATTAAACTAGTAAATCATTTTCTACATCACAAAAGGACAACTACCTACTCACATGATCACAGGCAAGTCACTTCTCTCCGTGCCTCAACTTAAAGATCAGGACAGCACTTAGTAGAATTAAAATATTTTATATTGGTATAGAATTTGTGTTTTTAAAATGTCTTCATGAAAAAGACAGTATAAACTTTGATTACAATAAATTTGGGAAGTAGGTTAGAGCAAGCTTATCTTTTATTCTGCTTCCCTTCCCACCCCATATTGAAACGCACTGGCCTGTGCCCTGCAGCCAGCTGACCCATAGGAAAGACCAGGCAGGATTCAGGCAGCTCTGTCAGCTAACTGCCTTTCTCACACCCAACCCATTATTAAATGCCCTCTGACATCCTGTCCCCTCGGCACCCATTCTGAGCTGGGTGACAATTAGTGATAATAGGTTAACAATTGATACAGAAATAAGACCCTGTCCCCACTATCCTTCTTAGACAACAGACATGAAACTGTCAAAAAAGAACTTCTGTAGAAAGCCCTAAACAGTGGCAGCTCCAGAATTTCTCTACAGGGGGCCTTGAGGGTCAGCCTGCGGGCTAGAGGACTTAGCTTGAAGCTACCTTTGAACAGCAAGCGCGCATTTTTTACTTAGTTTACATATTTATCAGGGGTGGCCTGGGGAGACAAAGGATGGGGAGGGAGGGGGCTAAAATCTCCTTAAGCTGCCTCTTGTCACCTACACTGGCCTGTGCAGACTGTGATGTACTGGTGAAAACTTCCAGCACCGTAGCAAGCCTGTGGGGACCAACCATCCAACCGTCCACTGGGGAGTGGTTATAACAGCTGCTCCTAGGTTGAAGTCCTGCCTCCACATCTCATTAACTGTGTAACCCTTTTACCCTCTTTGTGTCTCAATTTCCTCACCTGTAAAATAGACACAATCACGTTACCTATTTCACGGTGGTGTTACGGGAAGTGAGTGAGTTAACATGTGTGAAGGACTTAGAGTGGTGTCTAGCACAGAGTAAGTGCTCAGCAAATGCTAGCTTTTATTAGTTTGTTCATTGATCATTCAAAACTATTTCTCAAGTGTCTACCAAGTGCAGGTATTAAACTATGCATCAGGAAGGAGCAGACTCAAAGTTACACTGAACAGAGGCCAGTTGGATCTCTGAGCGCACCTCAAAATCACCCCACTGACACTGCCTTCTGCATCTCTGTGTGCGGCCCACATCTGGGATATTATAGCCACTGCAGGACAGAGGCTCCTCAGCCTCCCTTTCCACAAGGTGTGGAGAGAGGCCCAGGGTATAGCTGTGGATTCCCCATTTTACCTCCGTGAATCCCCTTGGAGTTTGCTGCAGGGCTGAAGGAACTCCTGGAAAGGATCTTGTAAGCCATTATGAGAAATCTGGACTCTTCTAACAGTGCAAAGCCTCAGCAGGCTCCTAGAGAATATGAAGGAACTTGGAAGGATCTATATTGGTCAATTAATCCTTCCCATGACGTCTGGCAAGAAATGACGTTTCCTTCTCTGAGCCTCAACAGCACTGTACACACAGCTCCAACAAAGCGCTGTGTCATGGTGCTGGCCTAGAGTCACAGAGCTCTGTTATCTGCCTGGTCTGCTCTGTCCTGGGGGCTGGGACATCATCTCCGTCACCTTGGAGTCCTCAGTGTGGGCCCAGTGTCTGGTGCTCCATAAGTGTTAACCGAATTCACTGAGGGTCAATTAAGCCCGAGATCTCAGGGAAGCATCTTCTATCTAAAAAGGACTCTGACACGACCAAATGAAGCACTATCTAAAGGAACAAACAAAACACTTGGAGTGAGCACTTGTCACCTGCAAAACCAGCGGGTTGTGGCCAAAGGGAAAACGGCATGCTCATGCTCAGTCGGGACAGTTCACAGTACACATCAACCCCTCCACATTTCCTTTTTATGGTAAAACACACTGTAGATCTGCACTGTCCAATAGGGGAGCCACTAGTCTCAAGTACTATTTAAACTCAAAAATAATTAAAATTAAATACAATTTAAAACTCAGTTCTTCAGTCGCACCAGCCACATTTCAATGCTTGTGTGGTGAGTGGCTACTGTGTCAGATAGCACAGACACAGCACATTTCTACAGTCACAGAAAATTCTACCGGGAAGTGCTGCTACAGAATCTCTACTGTCCCACTAAGAAATGTTAACTCAGGCAAATATAATTTAACGGCACTTTCACAGTCAATAAAGCTAATATATTGCTCCTCTGGAGTATCCAAACCTTTCACGATTGTTCTAAGTAATAAGCCGTGATGAGCTAGATGCTCTCTAGGTCTAGTCTCACGTTGCCTTTTTTCTTTTTAAACGTACATATCTTCAGAAATAGTATTAATTCTGTGAGGACCTCGTCAGTACATTGGTGCAGTCATGTGTGACTTAGAGCAGCTGACTGCGGAGAATGGATGGCTTCAGCCCTGGGAGAAGGAGGCTCATCAGTCGACCACGCGCCTCAGCTTCGTTACGGGACATTAACGAGGTTGGGCTAGATTTAAAAACCTTCCAAGGCATTATGGATTGGTAACATTCAGTTTCAAAGGAACAGGGAATTTCTGAGATATGACACCAGCTCTTTGGCTAATGAGTGTTGTGATATGGGGACTATCATTTAACTTTTGAGTTTCAGTTTCCTGTCCTTAAAATGGGGCTATTACTGACTCACCTAACCCAAGTGTCCAGAGGATGAGTAAATTCATGTTGCTGAGAACCCCGAGCTCCTTGCATTAAGGTGTGCTGTGCATCATTATTTCTATTTATTCTCACGTAGCAGCTGGGGAACATTAGGACTGTTATGTTTACTCCTTCTAAAACGCATTTTCTTTTCCAGCATTTTAACATTACCTATGTTACCCAAACCTTCTATCTAAAAGTAAAACTAGCCCCACAGCAAGAACACATTGACATGGAGGGGGTATTTAGGTAGTTTTTGCTTTCTTAATAGGAGCATAACACCAGCTTTTCCAGCAGGATGAAGGCAGTAATTGCACTGTAAATTCTCGCTGAGTGAGGCTGGTGGTCAGTCTCAGCAGATGTGAAAAGAGAGTTACAGCCCAGTGCGATCACTGCCAATACGTACACGCGATGATATTCCCGTATCTGTTCTTCATTCTGTTCTCATCCTTCTTAGCAGAGTCCCATGGTGCAGACTGCCCTTCAAAGAAGCTCTGGAAGAAAGAGGAAAGTGACACTAAGAATGACAATTTGGTGCAGTAAACACAGGGATCTTAACAATGGAGGATGGTCTTTAAAAATGTACAGCAAGGGTCAGGAAGGAAAAGAATGTTCACAGGAACAGGATAATGGATTATTAAACTACTTTACATCCTAAATATTTCATTTAGCTTTTTGTTTTCCTTTAGGTAATATGTTACACATAGGGATGAGGGCTGAAGAGTGACTCACAATTTATCTGTACAATCCATTAAAAACTGTTGAGTGTTCCACCCTATCCTTCTTGAATATTTATTACAGAAAAATATGACATTTCTCTCAATTTCTTAATTATATTACCATTTTTCAATATTCTCTTAAGAGGTAAAAAGGTATCATTTTTCTTCCCAACTGCTAACTGAAAGAAGGTTATTTTTGGTTAAAACTGTGAAAGTAGGTAATCAAAGACTTCATGACTTCAAGGCTAATATCCCGTTATAAATTCTGCCAGAGTTTTCTCTTCATTTTTAATGTAACTTAGATGTCCATTTATTTAAGGATTTGGCATTATTATGCCCAGGGTCTTTAATCTTCATGTGATTAGTCAGATACATATTTTTTTCTGTTCAAGTTATAATGAAAATATACTCTGCTATCAGTTGACAAGTGAAAACAGAAATCTGGGACTTTCAGTTCCACATTCCATTTTACCTTCATGTAGTCAACTCTAGACGGAGGAAATGGCAAGAAGGCTGGTAGCAAGAAGCATTTAGGAAAACTGATTTCTTGTCTTTGCTGCAGCTACTCATCCTTCTTGGCACCAATTGGGAAACAAGAGGAAAGAGAAGGAAGAGGAATAAGGGTGGAGCAGACGAGGGAAAGCACTGTTCTGAAATGCCGTGGGGCCATTTCACTCCGGCTTTAGGGCCAGAGAACGTGACAGCAGGAACTCACAGCCTCAAACATGCACCAGGACGGCTTTTTAAATTCTCTCTTTAGAACTGAGTTTTTTTTTTTTTTCACTCCCCTAGTCTCCATCCCACCTATGGTGTTGGCCATCTTGGCCATTTCCACCAATTACCATTATTTAGTGATTAGTCTGCGGTTCAACAGGACCTATTGATCATTCCTTTTTATGAGTCCAGTTATCCCTTATGAGTTAAACTGCTCCTGGGTACCGCTGCAGGAGGTAGGATACCTGTTCACAGAGCCTACAGTGATTTCCGGCCACCTGCATGTTGCACAGACCTGACCATGTAGACAACGGTGCTTGGCACTTTCTACTGTCTCTGCCACCAGACTGCGGACTCTCTGAGGGCTGGAGCCGCGTGTCGTCATTTTTGTTTGTACACAGGCTGTGCCTCACGGTAGGAATCTGATAATTAGTTATTGAATGAATGAGCGACTGTGGTGTTTGGTGACAGTCTGTTTGGGTTTGATCTCAAAATAAAGCTTTACTTCTGCAGCTTAAGTGTGTGCGGGGTTCAAATACTTGGAGAAACTGCATGTGCACAGTTTGCAGATTTCATTCTGCCAGTCTGTGAAGTCCACACCCTGTTTGTGACCTGCTGTGTGTTGACACTGCTGTTACTGCACAGCTCAGCCCCCATCAGAGCCTGGATGGAGAAGACGCTGCTCTGTCCCACTGGCACCAGTACTTCCATGCAACAAAACAGCAGGAGGACACCCCATTTTATAACATGCAAGAGCGAAAGGATAACACTGCAAACATAAGAGTTTTAAATTGCCCGTCTTAATTTCAGGTACCTTAGTCATGATCATCTTTGACACCTTATTATCATAATAGTTTTTACATTATATTTATGATCTTGAAGAAAACATGGGAGCAGGCCAGGATCAGATGTAATATTTACCTATAGCTATACTAACAGATTCACAATGCACATTGCTAACCCAATGGTAAAATACTGTACGATGCAGGACAAATGCAAGTAAAAACACTTTCAGGTTATTAATAAATTAAGTCACTAGAAATAGTAGCAGTAAAAATCATTAGTTAAGTCCACCTAGAACAACATCATTTATTCAAACATGTAACTTCTGTTCTGCTATAAAATATGCATTTAAAAATAGCTTCACGGATTTTAAAATCACACTTTTTCTTAATAGTGTCTTTGTTACCCCATGAATGACAGTTTTTTTTACAGTTGAGTAATAACTATTATTTGACTTCCCTTATAACAATTTAATTTCACTTTGAGTTTATTGTGACGTAATTACCAATTTCATTTCCCTTTGCCTTTTCCACCCATCTAAAAGTTTTCAGATTTTGTTTTTTTTTGTAGGAAGATTAAGAAGGAAACTGTCTTTGTGGGAGACCTTGATGTCTTCCAGGAGATCCATGGTCACTAGTTAACATTATCACAGGATGAGAGAGAAAAAGAGAGAGAGAGGGAGGAGAGAGGGGTCAACAGTGGATTAGGGGAAAAGGCATTTGTTCATCTAGTGAAAGGAAATGCTCCTCAGTCACCTCAGACAAATTCACACTGAGCCACACCATTCCCTTCCACTCCTGACAAACAGACGCGCTTTTGTGCCGGGTGGTGCTCATATCCCAGCTGTGTTTCTTTAGTGTTTGTGGTAATCACAGGACTTCCAATAGCCCTTGCTTTTAAAAACAGCTATTTTAATTTGATTGTTTTCATTACTGCTGACCAGGACTGAATCAACAATGAAACAATAGCCAACTTCCTTACATTTGAGCACTACATGTAGTTCCCAGCATGTTTTCATAAGGCTGGGCCCGAGCGCTGCCCACCCAGAGCACTGATTACCATGGGTGCCAACACGTGCTTGCAGAATGAACAAGCTCATCCTCTCAACCAATCCTCATGAGAGTGGTCAGGCACGGAGGACAGCCTCCCTGCTCCACAGTGGAGGGACATGAGAAATACCACAACCAGCTCATAACACACCACCCTGGCTCAGACCTTCACCTTTCAGACTCTGAATCCACTGCTCTTTCTGTACTACCTCTACACTGACAAGGACTTTGAAGGGGAAACTGTGTTAAATCTACTTAAATACTCATGGCCAACAAATGCCTTCCCTACCTAGATCGCATTTCCTTGTCTCTAAATGAAGGGTTACAACAATAGAATATAAAAGATGTTAAGTAAACTTTGTTTCACTGTTTATTATTTTCACAAAATAGGAAATTTTTTCATCTTATAGGACAGTGTGATCATTGCAGGGAAGCAACCGCAGGAGGGCAAGAGCAGAAGGGGGCCTCCCCAACTTCCTATCTAGGAATTACGTGAATCACTTTAAGTGACTAAACGCATTTTTTTCTTAAACAAAAGCAAAACAAAACAAAACAGAGTTGTTCCGAGAAAAAGATCGGATGACTAGTGCCTTCCATAGTGTTCTGACTCCCTATGGATATGGTGGCTGGGTCTTGCATTTTCTGGAATAGCTCTGCCTCCAATTATTTGCCAAGCTCCCCATGAATACATTTGCATTATTAAGACCATGTGTCCTTATCCTTGGCTTGGAAAATAAGAAATATACCTATGTGGAGCCCAGAGAGAGGAAGGAAGGGCTGTCTGGATTGGCTAACTTGGCTTTTGTTTCCTTTTGTTATGGTGATTATTATATTTTTTATTTTCTAAGAGGGATCCAGTTTTACATGTTATGGCTTTTCATTACTATACATTTTCAATACACCTGAGAAGATATTTACCTTCAACTTGACTCCCTCTTATGCTTGAAGTAGGACAAAAGTCAATTGTTTAAATTTCTAGTTAGAAAATAAGACTTTATCTAGAGCTTTAGAGCCACTGGGCACTCAGAGAAACTGTGACGTGATATTTAAGTCTTTCACATTGTGAGCCCCTGGCTACTTTCCTGGCTTGGAAATTCTAAGCAAAAATAATAAATAGGGCAGGAATGCAGGTCATCAGTGTTGTAGAGTACAGCCTCCTGTCTGGTCCACAGTGAGGCCTAGCACACACAGTGACTTCTGAGGCAGCAGACATACTGCCTTCATTCCTTGTTTTCTGGAGAAACTGAGCCTTCTTTGACTACTCACCTCCCTTTTTTGCATACCATGAGATGGACAGATAGTCACTAAAAAACTCACCAGAAAAATATGCCTGAGGAAAATTATGTAATTTTGCTATGTAATCATTCTACCATGTCCTATTTCACATATTTTTGGGTTTTAAATATCTTTTAATAAATTAAGCAAATCAACACACCTTTTATATGATTTTTCTCCTGTGCATTTTTCTTTGTGCAAGAACAAAAAGTTCCTTTTTCTTTTTGCATGGCAAGATTTTTAAAAAATTTTTCATTTTTATTGATGTCTTAATAGTTTATAACATTGTGGGGTTTGAGCTGTACATTATTTTTTTGTCCGTCACTATGTGAATGCATCCCTTGACGCCTTGTGCCCATCCCCCACCCCCCTTCCCTTTGGTAACCACCACCCAGTTCTCTCTGTCTGTGTGTTCATTTATATTCCACATATGAGTGAAATCATGCAGTGTTTGTCCTTCTCTCTCTGGCTTATTTCACTTAACATAATACCCTCTAGGTCCATCCATGTTGTTGCAAATGGGACAATTCTGTCTTTTCTCATGGCTGAGTAGTATTCCATTGTAAATATATACCACATCTTCTTTATCCAATCATCCGTCGAGGGACACTTGGGTTGCTTCCACTTCTTGGCTGTAGTGAATAATGCTGCAATGAACATAGGGGAGCATAAGCCTCTTGTGATGGTTGATTTCATGTCCATTGGGTAGATGCCCAATAGTGGGATAGCTGGATCATAAGGTATTTCTATGTTTAATTTTTTGAGGACTCTCCATACTGTTTTCCATAGAGGCTGCACCAGTTTGCATTCCCACCAGCAGTGAATTAGGGTTTCCGTTTCTCCACAACCTCTCCAACATTTGTTGTTTTTTGTCTTGGTGATTATAGCAATTCTAACAGGTGTAAGCTGATATCTTAGTGTAGTTTTGATTTGCATTTCCCTGATGATTAGTGATGTTGAACATCTTTTCATGCGTCTGTTGGCCATCTGTATATCTTCCTTGGAAAATGTCGGTTCATATCCTCTGCCCATTTTGAACAAAAAGTTCTTTAGTTATCTTTTTTATCTTCAAGAATTTCAAAAGTTATATATTTTCCTTTAAAATTACATAAGTGGAATTATGGAATTCTTTGAGAAGAATTCCACTCTGATGCAATATTCTTGGGAAGTATGTAAGCACCACATGATTTGTGGGGAATCTAGAGAAGGGCTGTTCCTATCACATTTGTTGGAAGTAAAGCCAACCACGTTTTGAATCCTCCTAGTGCTGAGAAAGAGGGGCTCTGTTCCTTGAAGGACTCAGAGGATTCCTGAGCATACACAACGACTGGCTTCTCTGTTTCTCTGCCCCTTATATGTCCGTATGTCTGAGGCAAACTCCTATGTCAAGTTTAAGTACAACCTCCAACTCCTCCTCAAGCTCTCCCCTCATAGTTTTTGCTTAACAAAAGTTATGAGCTGGTTCACTAAATCAAATTCAACCAAAGCACAGGTGGTACTTTGAAAAACTGGCCTAATGAGAGAGAGCCGACGTGATGGTGAAGGGAAGCACGGCCAAAAGCATCCTGTAGCAACGGATGATATCCCACCCTTGAAGCAGCCGCGTGGGACACACTTGGGGGACAGATGATGGCTCATGCTCCCAGTATACTATTTATAGGAGGAATTTTAGATACAACATGCACATTTAGGCAATATTTAGTGGTTACGGCAGATTTTTAATATGCCGATACAATTTAACACACCAACCGTGGACTTTTTATTATGAAAAAACACTTTATGTATTTTGGGGATTTAAGTTAATGGTCTCACCGCACCTTCTGTTAGAATTTTCATAAATATTCTTACGCTTTGACTCTACTTAAAACGTAATTAAAGTGTTTCCTCTTACTACCTCAGATCATATATACTGAGAAAAGGCAGCAAACCTGGGAACCACTCTGAAAGAGTAATAAGTCTCTGAAACAATAAAATGAAACCAGACAAGCTCCAGTGAATACCAATGATGTCTCCACTTCAACAGGCTGCACTCTTCACCGGCACGGAGCAGAAGGAAATGAACCTCCCGCACACAGCCATTTTTTTTCTGAATAGGAAACGTGTTTTTGTGATTCAATAACCTCCTCCCCCATGCTCATACCACCGTCATTTTCCACAGGATATAATTACACATCTCAGTTGCCCACCTCAAGAGAACATTACTCCAAAATGATGCAGTCTGTTAAAAATGCCACAGCTCCCAGATATTAAAAAAGGAGAAAAAAAATCTTATTCAACAGAAAAGCGGCCAGGAAGAAAGGGATGCAGGTCAAGACTGTACATAATGGACAGTGTGTTTTCAGGCAGTGCAGGGTCAAGTGTTTTTAGAACCTTCTGAAATGGAATTTTCCTTCCCTTTCTGATATGAATAAAATCATGCATGTAAAATGACTAAAATCACCACCCTGAAAGAAGAGAGATGAACTCACTGGGGCATGCAGCATCTCTGAACTTTGTTTTTGGCCCACAATTCTCTTCTGGTTCTTCCAAGTGCTGCATTTCACTAGGTCCATGTAAACTACTGATTGCTATCACAGTGAACCAACTGAAGACACCTAACATTGCCTGACAGCCCACGGAGTGGAGTGCCAAGGGGAAGGTGGCCCCAGAATCTCAGGCCCAGTGGCAGCAGTGGTCACCAGTCATGTCATTATCCAGTGTTCTGGATGGGGGCGGCCAAAGGAAGCACGTGATGCTTTAAGGGCAAAAGAGGTGAAGACTGGGCGAAAACAAGAATCTAAACACACGAACTGTGTTATTTCTAAACAAATTGAAATCTGAATGTGAATACTCCTTGACGTTTTTGAAGAAGTTGCTAATTGACCTCAGCACTTCAAATGGCCATGTTTTATTGCAACTCAATAAATTCCAAATTTTGCAGAATTCTTCTATTTTGTAGAATTCAGGCAGGTGATGATCTTGGCAATAGCTGTCATATTGCCTTCCTCTACCTAACATCTCTTTCTCTTTTGATAATAGAATTGAGGTTTGCAGCCTAAAAAAATTATATATTTTAGTGCCCAGAAACTGTCCCCTCTGACATTTGGCTGAGCTTTAGAACATGTTTTTTATTCTGTTGAAGATTACTCCAAATGAGTGACTTTTCACAGCAATGTCATATACTTCCTGTTGAACAATATTTTCTTATGGGGTGTTTGAAGCTCTATCAGTTAAGTATTTGTCTTCCTACTGCATAGATAAGGAATTTAGGATCGATGGCGTGAAGTGGATTGCCTGAGATCATGCAGCCAGTAAGCAGAAGTTGGGACCCTGGACCTGAGGCCATCTGGCTCTGAACTCAGTGCTCCTGTCATTTGTCCATAGAGCTGGCCCAGAACATGCAGCTTTGCGCCCACTGCAGTGCACCGTGCACACAGCTTTTTGAAGTCATCCTTGCTGTGGGTCATGAACCACCGCGTATTTCTGGTTCCACTGTTTATGGACTAAACCTGCTCGATCACACATAGCCCTGTTACCATCTGCACAGTGATCTTCTCAGGGACGTGAAGCCCTGTGCACCCTGGAGCCACCCTCAATCTACCTGCTTTTCTTTAAATTTGCCCAATTTCAAAGATCCCTTTCTGTCCACCTTCAGAATCACTGCAGTCATAAGCTCCCACTAATGATGTGACAGATTTCTCAAGTATATCGAAGCAGAAAATATTTGAAAACCACTGATCAAGTGGCCAGAGAGAAAAAATACTCTTCACCGGAGTGACAGAGTAAAAAGTGGTGAAAACGGTAACTGCAGAGCATTGGCTATTTCTGAACACTCCACGGAGAAGGCCAATATTGCGTGGATTTATAGAGACTGATGCACAGTAATGTGGCTTTAAAAAGGGGGCTATTTTGATATAATTGAGGTGATTTTTGGTTGAGCATTACTTTTAAGAGGCAGAAAGTAGCTGTTCAGGAATATTCAACACTTCTTTGGCCTGCATTCCTCTTCCCTTTGTTCCCTAGAAGAGAGCTTAATGATGAAGATACCCCATTCTCAGCGCCCCCTCATCTAGAAAGCCTTCTCAGGGGGGGAAGCCTCCGTCTTCCTGCACATGTGATGAAGTTCTCACCCACTGACAGAGGCAGCTGAGAGTTTCAGGGAGTCCCTGGTTCCCTGGCACTTGTTCTTGAAGGAGGCTTTTAAGGGCTCATCACAAGGATATTCCTCAGTTTGAAATTCAAAGGCTACATTTGCAGACTCAGTCTCCTAGATGGTCCTCATAGAGTCTCTGCTGCTTCTTACACAATGAGACTGGGGTAGTGGAGGGGCTGCACTGCAAGGGATTTATTAGTAGTGTTTATATTCATTATACAAAATTTGGTCAAAGTTTACTTCTTTGAGTTAGGCATTGCCTGTCTCTTGACCATGGTGGACATCAGGAGATCAATCAATTTTGCAAGGATTCTGGAACTTGGACCTGGCCCTCTTCTCACTGTCTTACCCTGGCATCTCAAAACAGTGATGTCAACAAGCAGCTTGTCACAGATAGCACCAAAAAGAGGCTTTAAAGGCAGGGGAGAGTATCTGACTCAGTTGTTTTGTAGTTTCTCTGAGTCACTCTGGGATTCAGTGCCACCTCCAGGATTGCCACCCACTTTCCGGGAGAGAGCAATTTTCATTTCCTTTCAGATGCAGATCTTGCCAGGGTTTGAGATGTTAATACCACTAGAGAACTGTAATTTCCTCCACCTCTGCACCTGCCCTGAAAGAGTGACTTGTCAGTGAGCTTGTGCTATGGGTGCCCAGATCTTCAGAGACAAGGAAGAGTCCTTCCTTAGAAAAAGGCCTCCCTAAAACATCTAGAGAACAAATGGATGTTTTTACAGAAATCTAGCTGCCCCTTTCCTCCTGAGAGCAGCCAGAAAAGTGGAGTTCCTACATATCTCTAGCCTGTGTTATTGCAGTGGCTTCCTCTCTGGTTGTTTCACCCAACTTCAGTTTATACAGTTCTCCCAGAGTGAGCTTTTAAAAACAGACCTGGGCACCTGCCACTTTGCTATTTGAAAACCTAGCAAGTCTTCCTGCTGACAGCATGGTGATCATAAGGACCACGAGACTCACCACGTGCAACACACTAGTGCACAGTAAGTGCTCCATCAGGGCTGGCAATCACTGTTCTTGTTCTAATGTTAAAGCTTGAGCCTTTGATGACAATAAATCCTCACTGACGTTGCTGCCATTTTTTGTTACTGTTTCCCTGACAATAATCCTTTTCAATTTTTTCCTCTAGTGGCTCTATATTTTTCCTGCACTGATTCTATACAGTATTTACAAGTGGGGTGATTGTTTTGTTCTTGCCCTTGTCAAAAAAAAGATCATTCTTTCCATGGTATTTCTTAGAGAACTGTGAGTTTTAAAATATCTTCACCCCAGAAATCATAGCACATAAGCTTCACCAAATGTGACTGAAAACTTAAGGATACTTTTTTAGACATGACAGGCTTGGAAATGAATAAGTGTCGCAGAAAAAGGAATTTTAATGAGAGATTTGTGACTCTCTTTTTGACATCTATTAATTTATAAAACCTATCAGCACAACTCCCAGGCTTTTCTTGCAGTACCTAAGTCACAGGGATTAAAGATAAAAATTTAGAAGGGAGAATTATTTTAGAAATTTGGAAGTTAAGGTTAGAAATACCTTTTCAAACAGTTTAGTGAAGATTCATTGACTTTCAATTTACTCTGTCCAAAAGTTCAATTTCTACTCTTAAAAGCAAACGTTTTTATTGAAAATTATAACCCATTATGAAATTAGAGTCATAGCTACTGTCCTTTATCGACTGATGTAGCCAAACATCATTTCTTATCCAAGACTGTGGGCACCATCACTTGAGCGATCCATCGACGACTTCTTGTGAGGTGAGTCTTGACTCTCAGCCTTGGTCTCTGGGCATGAGGAGGAGATCCCGAACACAGTCAAAACAACAAGCCTGCGCCAGGCACAGAGCAGAAATCCTAGCAGGTGGAAGTCGCTACGTGTTGCTGATCACCCCTCCATAGAGACAGAGCTACTCACAGCCTCCATGGGGAATCCTGAAAGAACTGATGCGCCTCTCAAATGGATCAAACATTATTGGTAGAGATCCTCTTACTACAGAGCTTGGGTGGAAAGCCTTCCTCATCTGAATGTACTCGCTACAAACTGTTATCATCTTAGTAAGATGCTCTGGAATTGGAAGTAACAAGTAGGCGAAGGGAAAGATGAAACAAGAACCGCTGAAGGCAAGTGACGAGGACAGAGGGGTCAGCAGCAACCACAAGCTCTGACCAAATTGTAGTCATTTGTGAACCACCTTCACCACTTCTCTTATTCTTACCACTTCCCTCTAATTTATTGAAGGATTTATTTATTTATTTATTTATTTTTTTTGTGGGGAAGACCAGCCCTGAGCTAACATCCATTACCAATCCTCCTCTTTTTGCTGAGGAAGACTTGTCCTGGGCTAACATCCGTGCCCATCTTCCTCCACTTTATATGGGACACCGCCACGGCATGGCTGACAAGCAGTGCATCGGTGGGCACCCGGGATCCAAACTCGCGAACCCCGGGCTGCCAAGCACGAACTAAACTGCTGCGCCACCGGGCCGGCCCCTATTTAAGGATTTAAATACACTTATTTGGAAATGAAATTTCATTACATGTAAATGGAAAGCCAAAACACTACAGGTAAAGATAACAGAAAAAGTAAATACAATGAAAACCAAACAATGATATTAATGCCAGATGGGTAGTACTGCTTGGCTGTGTTCTGAGCCTGAGGCCTCTCCTACGTTGGGTGAGAAAGATGTAAAAACACTATCCCGAACCAAGGCTCACTGATGAATCAAAGGATTGAAATAACTAACTGGACAGGCAATCACTCTCTCACCCCAAAATTCGGTACTGTTAATGCCTTATGAGTGTACCTCCAAACAATCACCTTGTACATCATCAGTTGTCTGCATCTCACATGTGGGGAGAACTTTGAATTCACCATCACTCTTGGCTCACAGCACGGTATAGGAGAGGACAGAGCATAGGATCTAGGACCAGAAGACTTGGGTTTAAATTCTAGCTCTGACTGATTCCTGAGTGTGTGGCCACAGGTCAGTTACTGAATTTGTTTTTTTAATTTATATAATAGGAAAATACTATAATAATTTAAATTACTTAGGATTGCTTTCAGTATTAAAACCAATGAATGTCAGTGAAAAGAACATGTAAAGAGCTTGTACATATAAACTGCCATACAACTGTCATGTTGTAAATATAATGTATATAACCTGTAGAACTTCTATGGCAACGAACAGGGCACAGAGCGTGAATGCCCGTTTCCTCCCACCACGTGCCCCACAGGGGAGGGGCTGAGCCTGTGCGCATCCTCATCTCATCCTCACCCAAGCATCTACCTGGCACATAGGAGGAGCTCTGTAAGTATTAGTAAATAAAAAGGTGACATTATAAATCAGAAGATTCCTACATCATAAATGTATTTGAATTTAATATTTTTGAGGCCTACTTCTTCAAAAAGTTTGAAAAATTATATCCTCCTATCTGGTTTTAATAAATGGCCATCATGATTGAGAGAGGAGCACTGAAAAGGCACAGTCTACAGGGAGGGCATTGGACTCAGAACTATAAAAATTCATCTAATGTTCTGGAGTATAGTTTTTGTTGTTTTTTAGAATCACAATCTGCTGAAAGGATAACAATTAGTTTAAGTGAGCCAAGGTCAGATGACAAAAGGAAGTAGCCAAAAGTTGTATTTAGAATCTGCTGATGCTTTAAAAAATGACTTGGTGCTGATTCAAAGAACCAGATATTAGATTAAAAGCTTGGGGACACATGGTTCAAGTTTTTGTTTAGAACTACAAGGTTTGGGATTAGACTAAAAATAAGATGCTTCACGCCATTAGAAGTTCTACCTTAAAACATTTTAGAGAAAGCAAGAGACTTGAAGGTAAATTAAGGCAAACTCAAGGGGCAGTTTTGAAATGCAAACAGCAAAGATCTAATGCCCTTGGAGGACCTTCATTACCATCTCCATCATAAAACAGAATATCCAAAGACTGTTATTTCAGCAAAGAAAATTCCTGAAAGGGGGTTTGAATTTTGGCCAAGAAGTGTAACAAGGAAAAAACTCTGGCTCAAAATATTTTGATTACGTTAAGAATTCTTTTAGTGAAATCACAATAAGCTATCAATTCAGTAGTATTAATAAGAACAATAGATAATATTAATAATAGATGACATTAATAATAACACATGATAACAAGTGCAACATACTTGCCATGTTCTATATACTATTCTAGGGGGTTTACTGTAATTGCTCATAGATGTTACATAATCGTATCTCTGTTATTTATCTATCACATTTCATAGATGTCTATTCTTAACACACATGAGTCCTTCAATCATTGTCTTGTTACAGCTGTAACTTATGCTCATGAAAAGAGATTCCAGCATATTTACAAATAAGGGTTAACCTTAAGATTATTATTATCACCAGTGAGTTAAGGAATCATGCTGGTAACCAGTAAGTTTGAAATGAATTTTAAATTATACCAAAGAATAATTTTTCTAAACTTTTCATTTCGAAATAATTATAGATTCACAGGAAGTTGCAAAGATAGTACAGAGAGGTCCCATGTGCTCCTCAATTTTCCCCAATGGTTCCTAGATAACTGTAGCACAAAATCAAAACCAGGAAACACAGATTGGTACAATGTATTCATTTAGTTCTATGCCATTTTATGGGGGAAGGAAGAGTGTAAGTTTTCATTTCTCTAGGATAAAAGCCTGGGAGTGTGATTATTGGGTTGTATGGTAAATATAAGTTTAATGTTTTAAGCAACTCCAAACTATCTTCCAGAGTGGTTCTACATTTTACATTCTCACCAGTAATTTATGAGAGATCCAGTGTCTCCACATTCTAACCAGCATTTGGTATTGTTCCTATTTTTTTTTGCCAATTTTAAATAAAGTTTTATCTAAAACATTGCATTTGCGTCTTACAATACAGCACTTATAAAGTGCCGTGTTATTTCCCTTTCCCTGTGCATATATGCCACATTCAAGTATCAAGAATGCCCAGTTACTTACTGTAGCAGTTCAACTTTAAAACTGCCATGGAATTTGCTACAAATTTGGGTCCTCCAATTGTTTTGTGTGGAACAATGCTAAATCTATGCTCAGGTTAGCTTAATCAACCTCTTCAATGGTGGGTCCAGAGGAGGCACCACCAGATGGAGGAGCTCTACCACCAGGGAAATCCCCAGGCATTCCTCCTGCACTCTGGTACAGCTTGGTAATGATGGGGTTGCAGATTTTCTCCAGCTCTTTCTGCTGATGTCCAAATTCTTCCTTCTCTGCAGTCTGGTTCTTGTCAAGTTGATGATTTCATTACACTTGTCCAGAATCTTCTGTTTGTCCTCATCATTGATCTTGCCTTGAAGTTTTTCATCTTCAACAGTTGCTTTCATGTTGAATGCACAGGCTTCAAGTGAAATCTTGGAAGACACCTTGTCCCGCTGCTTTTCATCTTCAGCTTTGTACTTCTCAGCTTCCTGGACCATGCGCTCAGTGTCTTCCTTGCTCAAACGACCCTTGTCATTAGTGATGGTAATCTTGTTCTCTTATCTACAGCAGAGACAATGAAGATGCCACTGGCATCAATATCAAAAGTGACTTCAATCTGGGGAACACCACGGGGGCAGGAGGTATGCCCATGAGTTCAAACTTGCCAAGCAGGTTGTTATGCTTGGTCATGGCACACTCACCTTCATAAACCTGATGAGCACACTAGGCTGATTGTCAGAGTAGGTAGTGAAGGTTTGTGTCTGCTTGGTAGGAATGGCAGTATTGCGCTTTATGAGGACAGTCATGACTCCACCAGCAGTTTCAATGCCAAGGAAAAGAGGAGTAACATCAAACAACAGCAAATCTTGAACATTCTCAGATTTGTCTCCAGATAGGATGGCTGCCTGGATAGCTGCACCATAAGCAACAGCCTCATCAGGACTGATGCTCTTATTCAGTTATTTCCCATTGAAGAAGTCCTGTAGAAGTTTCTGAATCTTGGGGATATGGGTAGAACCACCCACCAGGACAATATCATGGATCTGGGACGTGTCTAGCTTGGCATCCTGAAGGGCTTTCTCTATAGGGTCCAGGGTGCTACGGAACAGGTCAGCATTCAATTCTTCAAATCAGGCATGGGTAATAGAGGCATAGAAGTTGATTCCTTCATAGAGTGAATCAATCTCAAAACTGGCCTGTGTGCTGGAAGAGACAGTATGCTTAGCTTGTTCACAAGCAGTGCAGAGGTGACAGACAGCCGTCTTGTTCTCACTGATGTCCTTCTTATACCTGCACTTGAACTCTGCAATAAAATGGTTGACCATTCAGTTATCAAAGTCTTCTCCACCTAAGTGGGTGTCTCCGGCTGTAGATTTGACCTCAAAGATTCCATCTTCAATAGTGAGGATTGACACATAAAAAGTGCCACCTCCTAAGTCAAAGATAAGCACGTTTCTCTCAGCTCCAACCTTTTTTGTCTAAGCCGTAAGAGACAGCAGCAGCAGTTGGCTCATTGATGATTCCATGGTTCCACATGGAGACCAGCAATAGTTCCAGCATCTTTGGTAGCCTGATGCTAAGGGTCACTAAAGTAAGCAGGTACTGTGACAACAGCATTGGTAACAGTCTTCCCAAGGTAGGCTTCTGCGATTTCCTTCATCTTTGTCAAAACCATAGAGGACACCTCCTCTGGATAGAAACTTTTTGTCTCTCCCTTGTATTCTACTTGGACCTTGGGCCTGCCTGCATCATTCACCACCATGAAGGGCCAATGCTTCATATCAGATTGGACGACAGCATAATCAAATCTGTGTCCAATCAGGCATTTGGCATCAAAAACTGTGTTGGTGGGGTGCATTGCAACTTGGTTCTTTGTAGTGTCACCGATCAATCTTTCAGTGTCAGTAAATGTGACATAGCTTGGGGTGGTTTGGTTTCCTTGATCATTGGCTATTATTTCCACTTTTCCATGCTGGAAAACACCCACACAAGAGTAGGTGGTGCCAAGATCAATGCCAACTGCAGGTCCCTTAGACATGGTTGCTTGAGCACAGGCCCAGCTCAGCTTATGAAGAAAACAGCAGTTTAGTGAGCTGCTGCCGCATTCAGTGAGCCTATTTTTTATTTTAGCTAATATGCGTGTAGTGGTATCTCATCATGGTCTTAATTTGCATTTTCTTAATGGCTAACCATGTTGAATGCCTTTTCATGTGTTTATTTGCCCTCCATATGTCCTCTTGTGAAGTGTCTTCCATGTCTTCATCCATTTCTAATTGGATTATTTGTGTTTTTACTGTTGAGTTTTGAGAGTTCTTTATATGTTCTAGACACAAGTCCTTTGTCAGATATGTGGGTTGCAAATATCTTTTTCCCAGACTAGCACTTGTATTTTCATCTTCTTAACACAATATTTCTACTTGTGAGCAAACATTTTTAATTTTGATGAAGTCCAATTTCTTAATTTTTTTTTTCTTTTATGGATCATACTTTTGGAGTGATGTCTAATAACTCTTCAACAAGCATTAGGGCCTGAAAGAATAACTTTTATCTAATTTAAAACACTGCAAAAATCTGTAATGTCTGATAATTAAATTACTAAATTGAATAGTAATTATAATTGAGTAATCAGCATTGAATCAGTGATTCAGTGTTAGCATCAGTACTTAAGACATTAGGAGACACCTTTGTAAACGCTTCTGTGGACGCCCGTCACACAGACACTCCAAGATGACTCTTTGGTGCCCTTCCTTCTCTACTCCACTTCTACCTCTGAATGAACTGGGAGGTGGCCCCCATTTCCTAGTGTTACCGAATGCTGAAAGGGCTGAGGCAAAAGAAGCTGCTGTTTCTCAGTTCATGGCTCATTCAAGCTCCCTAAACCACCCAAAGGGGTTCCAGCTCCGATGCTCAGTTCCTCAGTCACCCTAGTACACTGAAAATGCTCAATAGCACAAGTGGCTAGTGGCCATGGTACTGGATAATGCAGACTTCTGTCCTTATAGGAGGAGGCCATGCCCAATTGATTTGGTGGTCATGAAGGTAATACTACAACAAGCATCCTACTGTAGACTGAGGAGGAGAGCAGGAACAAAACAGTTCTAGAAGCAGACAGTAGAAAGAAGGAAATCTTTGTGGATCTGCTAGGATGTGCAAGAGCCCAAGGCTGTACTGAATGAATGAATAGGGAAGGCTGAGAAAGGAACAAGAGACGCTAAGAAGTGAAAAGGAGAGAATGAAGGCATCAACATTAATGTAGGTCCAACATAAAGGGCATAATGAGAGTTGTCTTCTATGCCTATCTATATTCCAATTTATGAGGCACTTGATGTTGCTCTAGCAGGGGGCCCTTCCTTCCCTTGCCTTGACTTGAAAAGTTGACCTAAATACTAAAGCTTGCTCAAACCTACCTCTTCCATGTGTTTTCTTCTCCAGTTTCCATTGATCTTTTTTTCCTCCAAAATTCTGTTGTAGCTATTAGTATGTGCTACTTATGTTTTCTTTACAGATCTGATATGCAATATTTTATGTTATTTTTATCATTACAATTAGATTATGTGTTGACTGAAGAGAGGGCCCATGTCCCCACTTTTAACTTGCACAGCAGAGAGCTTACAAAGCACACAGCTGTAAGACACTTGTTTCAGGGATTAACTTAATGACTGCCAAAGCCATTGAGCGTGGCCCTTCCAGAACATGAAAGATAATGGCAGTTCTATAATGATTGAAATGTTCTATATTCGTGCTATCCACTATGATGGCCACTAGCCACTCGTGGCTATTGAGCACTTGCAATGAGGCTACTAGGGTGATTGAGGAACTGAATTTTAAATTTTATTTAACTTAAATTAATTTAGATTTAAATAGCCACATGTGGCTTGTAGCTACCATATTGGACAGCTCAGGTTATGTTTTACAGTGAACACACCAGTGAGGCTGATGGAAGGAGTTGCCTGAGGATTGCCTGGGCCAACCTCTCAGGGAAAGCCCCTTGGTTCGGTCTCAGATTGTAAGATCTCTCAGCCTTCCTGAATATGAAATATAATTTTCTTAGTGTTAAGAGCTGAATTGTCTCCCTCCCCCAAAAATTCATATGTTGAAGCCTTAACACCCAGTACCTCAGAACGTACTGTATTTGGAGACAAGGCCGTTAAAGAAGTAACTAAGTTAAATGAGGTCATATGGGTGGCCCTAATCCAATACGACTGGTGGCCTTATAAGAGGAGATTTGCACAGAGGGATGACCATATGAAGCAGCACCAAGAGGGCAGCCATCTGCAAGCCAAGGAAAGAGGCCTCAGAGGAAACTCACTCATCAAGGTGCCCATGGACTTGATCATGGACTTCTAGCCTCCAGAACTGTGAGAAAATAGATATCTGTTGTTTAAGCCCCCTAGTCTGTCATGGCAGCCCTAGCAAACTAATACACTTAGCACTAGAGATGAATTCTTCCCAGTCATGGATGCACAGGTATGAAATTGAAGTGACTCCGATGTGTAACTCAGAATGCTAATGCACTAATTTAAAATGGGGATACTTTCTTTCCCAGTGTCCATTATGCCATGGTTCTGTATGAAGTGGCGCTACCTGGAAAGCCAAGTGGTTAGGCTGATGCTGACGCTGGGTGGTGAGCACAGGGTTGGAGTTAAGTAAGCAAAGTCGGATGTTTTGCGGGAATGAGTCATCTGCGTGCTGGAAACTGAGAAAACATAGCTCTGGCAGACAGAGTTCTCCTTCTGCAACCTGACAGTCTGTGCTGGAATGTACACATACAATTTTCTGCTTCTCTGAACATCTTTTTCATACTGAATATTTATATTCTTAATTTTTTTGATGCGTTATTATCACCGAATTCTTACTCAAGCCATAGTTCAGACAGCAGGGGGACATTCTGTTTCAATACTACAGATCTGTGATGTGTTGACAAAACAGACCCACTCAGAGGCAGACACACCTCACAGCCATAGCCTTCAAGACACAACATCAAATGAAAGGAAATGTGGTCCATGGGCTTACCATGACTATGAACCCACTCCTCAGCTAGGGCTTCCTTCGTAAAGACATAGCGTGGGCAACTCCAGCGGCTAGAATTAATTAAGAACTATATGGGGATGCTAAAAAGCCAGCAGCAATCTGCAGTCCTGGCAGTTAATTAAGGGTCAGAAAAGGGTCTTCCTGCTTTCTTGCTCTGCCTGCTTTGTTGGGCTTCCAAGCTATGAAGTCTTGCCTGTATGCCGACTTCATGCCTTTTCCATTTCACATTCCTAGCGGTAGAAGATGACCTCAAGAGTGGTCATTAGTGCATTGCCATCTTTTCAAAATGATCACATTGAGATCATCCTTGACAGACAAAAGTATTTTCCAGGAATATATGACCTTTGAAAAAGGAGATTTCACAACCTTCCTAAAGAGTTTTTCTATTTAGACTTGCTTTCAAAGGAGACAGTTACAAAACCACTTTGAAAAAGAAGTAAATGGTGCATGTTAGCTAAATAAATGCAACTCTGGGTGGAGAACCAGGTCAAGAAAAAGAGTGAACATTTCAATAGATAGGAGAGTTTGGGGCTAATCAGAACGTGCAGGGTTAGACATCAGCATCAGTGGTGAGCCTCCTCCTTTCCTCCTGCACCATCCCATCTGAGGGTGACAGTCAGGGTTCACAGGATGCTGGGAGCCATGGTCCCTTTCGTATTTTCAGCAGCTACATGCAATTTGCACATATCCAAGAACTTGAAGTGAACTTATAAGCTATTACATTTCCACAGAAATGTATAATGTGATCAGGTTTTTCATTTATTTATTTTTTCACTTTGTCTCTGCTTTCACTGACGACTGCAGCAATCCCTCAATCAGGAGTGAAGGCTGAGGTTTAATGACTTCATGTGTAATTTAGTTTTCTGCATATGCCTCTTCCCTTTCCATTTTGGAGAAGCTTAGGAAGGTATGGCAGTCGATCAGATCTTCAAGGACACCAAAGATAGACATTTCAGCTCTACGTTTTTATCCTACAACTTCTTTCATTAGAACTGTGCACTCAAGTTAAATAAGCTGCTGTAAAATATTTAAAAAGTTCAGCCCAGGAGATAGGAGGTGGCATTGTTTTTTGCATGGCTCTCCAATCAAAAATTTTCAGGAAACTTTGCCTGCTATATAAATATTATCTTTACAAAGACTCCAAGCCTTTCTTTTTCATTAGATCCATGAGGTTGATTAGTCAGTTTCTTAGACTACATGTGGGGTATGGACTGAGAAGCAGATACAGGGGGTTGGCCAAAAAAAAAGGAGCTAAAGAAACAGTGTATGCCACCCATTCAGAATACCAAAATGAAATATTATATATTGAGAAACCAAAATCCTCTGTACAGACATGCTCATGTTTTTCCATAGTTTTTATTTTTTCTATCCTACTTTTCCTCTTATTCACATGAAATTATAGGCACACAAAATATATTGGCTTTTCCATTTAAATCATTGTTATCTGAAGACTTTACAAGCACCTACTGTGCTAGAAACAGAAGGTATTTTAAAACATATAGTTCTTCTAGTAGCACGCCTTTGATGATCAGTGGAATTCTTTCCAGTTCACCATGCCAAGAGAACTTTCAACACAAAAACACAAATGCACATACATACACACACAGAAAACAATACACTTTAAAAATCTTGATCACTTTAAGCTTTGCCTTTGTCCCAAAGGATTTTAGTTAGATTCTGAAAGTTTGTATAATTGTGAGACTGACTTTTTGAAATATGTTTATTTCTACATATCAAACATTGACAAATAATTTCAATGTCTCTTTTCCACTGCTCCTTTACTTGATCACACACATTGCACTTACTGCAAAAAAATATTATGATGTTTTAAGTGCAGTATGGCATCCCATTGGTGGCCAGTGCCAAAGGACAAATCCACTTTGCTCTCTTTAGCCTTCTTCCACCACACCTCTTCAGTGTTAACTGTAGCAAATCTACACTGAGGTCTGATTCTCAACACTTCCAAATACAGTGAAAACTGTACACATAAAACAAGGACAATTTACAAGATGAAAGTTTTACAACAACATCATATTATCATGCAGTCAATAAACTTAATTTCCAACATTTCTACCATTTCTTTATATTTTGGGAAATTGTGACCTGACATTTGCAATTAGGAGAAAGTTGTCAAGCTTTCTGGGTATCTGATGTACACAGAATCCCTGTTCCAACTGTCTCATCTTCTCCACCCCTTCAGGTTTTATAGGCCAAAAGTACGGGAGAGATGAGGGAGATTCTACTTCCTTGTTGTACTCAGGAGGTGGCATGGACCTTGGAGCCAGCTGTCCTGGGTTCAAATTCTAGCACCCCCCATAAGCTTTGTGACAGGGTAAGACATCGAATGCTCTAAGCCCTAGTTTCCTCATGTCTATAGTGAAGGTGTATGTGTGGGGAAGGTGTGGCAAGCTTCAAATGAGATAATGCACCGAAGTGCTTAGCCCAGTACCCGGCCCAGGGCTGATGCTCAACCAATGTTAGTCGCTATTACAATAAAATGCTGATTACTCTTACCACCACCATGAAGATGCCCACCACCTAGTTCTAATAATTTTCAAAACCGTGAAATTATATTGACTGGTTATTAAATTTCGGCATCACTGGCCTGTGTTGACATATCACAAGACAGTCCTGTAAAGATTTCCTTGCCTCAAACAGTGAACCACCATGCCTACTAGGTGCTAAGCATAGTGCTGGACACTGCAGAGACCACACCAAAGAATAAACAGGCCTCCTCTTGGAGAAGATACAATCCAGTTGTAACACTTGTGAAATAGATAGCAGATGGTACACAGCAGTAAACAAACAGAGGCTATATTATGCAGCATGGACTCTCACATGCGGTAAAGGTTTGGAGAAAGGAGATATCAGTGAGGGCGTGATGGTTGGGTGGGAGAAGGCTTCATGGAGATGAGACTCGTGCTGGTCCTCCTAGAGCCAACTAGAAGGACCTGGAAAGGTAGAAGAGACAGGAATGGGCTCCAAGCAGAGGCAAGTGATGCCTGCAACAAAGACAGAGGTGTGGGAATTAAGGAAAGGGAGATGATCTGTTGCAAGATCTAAGTGCAAGATTTTCATTACTGAACAAGGGGTTACAAGGAGAGGTGGGACAAAGTTCACTGGTGGGGGTCATAACCATCCAGTGCTTTAGAGACTGGGAGTTTCTATGCACAGGGGAGTTAACATTTCAATGTGACTCAAGAAAGTGAAGCTTTGTGGTGGTATAATAACTGATCTGATCAGAGGTGGTCGCTTGATGGCTCTGGCAGTGATCCAAAAGTGGAGAGGCCCAGTTCTGGAACACAGTGAAAAGTTCTACTTATATATTTATGCATGCACATAGATGCACACACAGAATATCATTCCCACAACAGTCCTATGAGGGAGACATTAATCCCCTTTCTCAACGAGGACATGGAGGTTTTCATAGGCGCACAGAAAGAGGCAACCATAGCAGAGTGTGCTCTTGTGTCAGGCAGCACAGGAGGACACCAGGAAATGCCTTTTTTAAAAAAAAAAATGGGTGTGTTTTGTATTTAGTAACCATCATAGCAAAGCTGATAGAACGAGAAAACCGGATGATAAAGGGCCTGAACAGAAGTGACAGGGGCCTCCTTTGAAATGTCTTGAGATTTTAAGACTTTCTGCTCTCATTCATGTCTCACCTAAACAACAGAACAATTCCTTTACTTATCTGCTCTTATATTTGTTTTCCTACAAAGGTCTGAACACAAGAGTTTCTTGGAGCCATTAAAGTCTTTACTTTTTCATTATTAGCTTCCTCATAAATTAAATGGACATATCTGAAAGAGACGCTTTGATTTTCATTATCCATTTAATCACAACTTTAAAATCTAGTACTAATTTTTTATGCAGTCACTTTCATATAGTACCTCCCAGCTGCAGGCTGCAGGAGAAACCTGCTTTCTACAATGACTGGGGGCTGAAGGATAATCACATGTGTTCCATCAATTAAGGGGAGACCCTGCTAGTGATCCTTCAACATGAGATGCTGGAATGGTGCCTGATGTCAATCAAAATTCCAATGAGCTCTTCCTTAATTAATTATGTATGCCAGCTCTTGACAATGACATTGCAGGAATGTTTCCTGAGGACAGAGAGCTTGGACTCTGATCCACCCTCGCTGAAAGTTTTCTGACTTTGCTTCACTGGGTGTTCTGGCACTTGCAGTGGTGCAAAGGCTCCGTTCCTAAGACTCTGAATGTCGGACAGTACTCCTGAGGGGCCTTGTGGAGAAAAAGTGCTTATAGGTCTAATTATTTAACAAATTCTTAGAGGGATGTCATACTGAAAAATGGTCTTCCAAGAGCAATGCCAGCACAGCTCAAGCACTGATTAAATTGTTTTGACATAATTGCCAGTTCACAAGAATCATGACAGCCACTACTCAAACAATTTTGGAGGGAAAACTATTGAAAAGAGTCACATGCGAAAAGCATTGGAAAAGCAACTATGAAGAATCGTTTATTTATTTTATGAGAACACTGATGTAAAATATTGGCATTTTTTTATAAATCGCATTAAAGTTATCTGACCGGTGCAGTAATCATGGCTAGAAGTCAAACAGATAAATTTAAAATTTTTATTTAGTGCAAAATAGATCAAATTCCATGTTCTAAAACCCACCCAATGCTCTTTTAAATAGTCAAGAGGTCAATGATATTAGTGAGATCTGTGCCAAGCTATAAACAAAAAGTTGGACAAGGAAATTGGACATCAAGATCCTAAACAAAGCATAAACCATTGAAGACTCCATGAAAGATTTACTTCTCACCAACAATGCATGGAGCAGCATGACAATGAGCAGTGCTAGCCAGCTGCATCCACCAGTGCCACCTGACACTCCCAAGACAGTGACAACAGTTTCAAGGCACACTGGGAGTGGGTCAGCTGCCACCCTGCTGCAGCAGTGCTGCGGGACTGAAACAAAACGTTTACAGGACTGCACGATGACAGCCAGAATTAACGGTCAGAGGACTTTCCAAAGAGCAGAGGAAAATGGGCAAACTACATGGGGCTTTTCAGCAATCACTTTTCCATCAGTTTTAAATTGTTTATTGAGCTCCAATTTCTCTCCCTCCTGCTCATCAGATTCACAGTACAAGTTGTATTATTTTTAAATATAGGCAGCCTTGAATTGCAAATACAGCTAATAAAAGACCCATATATACCAACAATTACTACTGTACCCGCTGATTCCCCCAACCTCTGACACCTGAGAAGGTGTTTCCACTGGGATGACCTTGTTTAAAAATCAGAGTTAATTCTGGACGAAGACCCAAAGGCTCAGCAGTGGAAGGAAAAGAAGGAAGAGGAGCTGCGACGGGAGGTGTGTGGGCCTGGCTGAAGTCCAGGCTGCGGGGTAGTGACAAGAGAGAGAGGAAGATGAACGATGAGCTCAGGGAAGCATGAAGGAAGAGGTAACCGAGCAAAGGGAGCAGAACACATAATCCCATTTTTCAAAACCATTCGATTCATAGAGGAAAGTCGAGCTGGCAAGGGCTCACACAAATGATGAAGACTAGAGAGATCCAGATACTAAAAGGAAATTAACAGGGATGTTCACTCCATTTTACACGTATGTCCTATGTGGACAGATGAGGAGCAAAACTGGAGGGCAAACACAGAGGTAAGTGGTCTGTGATCAGATGAGAGAAATGCAACAATAGGCTACTGCAGGAGCATCTCCCAGAATGGGAGGATGGTGGCCAAGCATGACAACTGTCATTAGTCACCAAGAGTCAAGGGTAGCAGCAGCCCATGTTGCAAGGGAAGCATGGCCACCACTGTTATAAGCCTGCAACCCTGCAACCATTGGAACTATGTGGCAACCAGGCCGAAAACACGGTTTTAGGATATAAAAAAGGTATGCAGTCTTTGATAGGTTCCTGATTACTCTGCTAGGAGAAAAGAAAAAGGGGTGGTCTTAAGGACTGAAACCAAGATTTATTCATCTTTTTAATCCTAGACCTGGCTTTGAGGGTCCTCAGTAAACATCTGCTGAATACACGAATGAGTAAATTAAAGAAATGCTACCTTGTAGATGCTACAAATCCCAGGGAGTCTTTGTTATCAGGGAATCTCCTCATCAAGAGACATTTGGAGAGGAAGAAAGATATCTATGAGAAGAAGCGTAAGCAATTCAATTAATTCTAGATTTTAAAACACGCATGCTAACATTTCTATAGCGATTAGGAAAAGAAAAGAGAGTGTATAATTTCCAGATTGGTAGAGAGAAAAATGGAATGAGATAAACAAAAATTCAATTAATTAAAAATAGGCAAGAAAAGGTGGGGTGGGGAGAAGGAGCATAAGAAAAAGTGGAATAAATATAACTCACAAAATGAGGTGATGGGAATGAACTCGAAAACATCAGTAATCACAGCAAATTAAAAAGACACCAAGTGGTCAATTAATAGAGTTTAAAGGTAAAAGCTGTAGGACTCAACTGAAATAACAAAATCCAGCTAGATGCTATTTACAAGAGTCACAATTAAAACAGAGAAGTTGAAACTATATCCAGGAAAATACTAATGAGGAGGAAACTGGCATAGTTATATTGAAATTAGACAAAATAAACTGTAAAGTAAAAATATTACTAAAGACAATGGTGTCACTGCCTAATGATGAAATGTTCAATTTGTGTGGAAGAGATGACAATTCTAAATTTGTATTCACCTAATAACTTAGCTTCAAAATATATGACCTCCTTTACCATATCTTTTTCAGTAAGTGGTAGATTAAATAGACAAAAGGCTAGTAAGTATGCAGAAAATTTGAACAACAAAAATTTTTAAAACTTGATTTTAAGAATATGTAGACCACTGCACTCAACATTGTTGTTAAGAATACATAAAATATTTAAGAAAATTGACCATGTTAAGGCTCTAAATAGTGTCCATAAATTTCAATGAATTTTCTCTGATCATAATGCAATTAAGTTAGAAATCATTAATAGAAAGACAAGAAAAAAATTTCCCATGCACACACTCACGTAGTCACATGCTCCAAATAACTTCAGGGTCAAAAAAGAAATTGTAATGAAAATTTTAAAATACTTAATATTCAATGATAACAGTACTTAACTGTCAGAGGAAAAATTAATAGTTTTAAATAAATGCTTATATAAGAAAAAAGAAAGATTGAAAATTAATGCGTTTAGCACTCTGTTTAAGAACAGAACAAACTCAAAAAAGTAGAAGAGAATTAATAAAGAGCAGGAACAGAAGAAATTTTTAAAAATGCAATATGAAAGATCAACAAAGCCAAAAGTATTTCTTTGAAAAGACTAATAAAACCAACAAACTGCTGGCAAGAATCTACAAGAAAAAAGAAAGACAGAAGGCACAAATAAACAATATTAATGATAATAAAGGAAAAAAGGAACATGAATACAGACAAATAAAAAAGATAATAGGAAAATATTAACAAATGTATGCCTCTAAATAAAATAATAGACAAAATGTACCAATTCCTATGAAAATGTTAACTCTAAAATTAATTCAAGAAAAACTAGAAATCCAGAATAGTCCTATAATTATTGAAAAAAATAGTAACTAAAAATTTTACCATGAGGAAAATACCAGACCTAGCCAGTTTTACAGGAGAGTTCTAAAGATAATTTGATTCTTACAGGAACTCTTCTGAGAGAATAGAAAGAATACAAAATGCTATCTCATTCATTTTAAGAAGCAAATGTACTTTTCATTCTAAAATGGGAAAATGGAGATTTGATAAGGATAATTAAGAGACTAGTTACTCATGAACATAGATGCAAAAATCATTAGTGAACAGTATTCAGCAGTGTTCAGTATGTATCATGACCAAGTCAGATTTATTGCAAGAATGAAGGGTTGGTTCAATATTAGAATATTAATTATATTAATTAACTCACCACACTAACATATTAAAGAAGAGAAATCAAATAATTATTTTGTATAACAATAAATGCGGAAAAAGCATTCTATTAAATTTAATATCTATCCATGGTAAATAATATTAATAAACTAGGAATGGAAGGAAGTATCCTTAACATAGTCACAACTAATTGTTAATCATTAAAGGCCTTTTCTCTGAAAATCAGGATGAAGACAATGATGCTTGCCAACCTAAGTTTTATTCAGCATGTACTGGAGGTTCTAGTCAGCTTTATAAACAAGAAAAAATAGGCAAAATGAATGAGGATTAAAAAAAATCAAAACTGTCATTAATGAGAGTTGACATGATTTCTCCATAGAAAACTCCAGAATAATCTATAGACAAATGATTGAAATAAAGACTGCTAAAAAACGTTTCTGGACAAAGGAGCAATATACAAAAGGCAACAGCATATATGCGTGTGTGTATAGATATACGTATCTATATATACATATATACATATACATATCTCTCTATATATACACACACACATATGTATTTACACATACACTCTATATACTTGCAATAAAAAGAAAATATAACTTTAAAAGATACCATTGCCATAACAAAAAAAGTATACATAACTAAAAGATGTACAAGATTTTTTGGAGAATGTTTTGAAACTTTATTGAAAAATATAAAAGAAGATCCACATAAATGGAGACATACACCATATTAATGGATAGGATGATCCAATATTACTAAGAAGTCAATTCTCCAAAGCTTTATAAATAGATCCCATGCAATTCCTAACAAAATTACACAGAGTTTTTCAAGAAGTTGAGTGTATAAAATGTCCATATTTTCCACGGACAAGGTGATTCTAAAATCATGGAAGCACAAGCCCTAAGAACTGCCAGTGTGTTTCTAAAGAAGAACAAGGCAGGCTATGGAAGAGCTCATGTAAGTCAACAAGAGACATTAGCACTCCAGCAAAAAGGAGGCAAAGCATATGTACGATTCACAAAAGAAAATTTTTCCATGGCCAGTAAACATATGAAGACATGTCCAGTTTCAAATGGAACAATGACACTCTTTTTTCACCTATCAAATTGGCAAGAATAAAAATAAAAAAAGACTGAAGTTCCTTTTAGTGTAGGTGTGTGAGGTAAGCATTTTTGTGGAGAGTGGTGACAGCAAGTGTGAACTGGTACAACCTTTCCGGAAAGGAAGTTGTCAATATGCATAGAGAACCTTAAGGATTTTATGCACTTTGAGCCAGTAATTTCATCTCTTGACATGTATCTATAGAAAATAATGGAGGTAAATCCAAAGAATTATTCATAGCAGTGTTCACAGCAAAGACATAGGAAACATTTGTGATATATGTTAAGTGGGAAAACTAGATATGAAACTATTTCTATAAAGATTATAATGCATTAAAATATTGGATGGAAATACTGAAAACTGATAGTAGGTTTATGGGTGATTTTTATTGTCTTTTTTGTCCTTTTCACTTTTTTTAAAATTCCCAAATTTCTTTCAAAAATTATGTCTTGCCTTTAAAGTGAAACAACAATAAAATTGGGCCTTGGGAACCTTTAAATCATATTTTGTTACTTTGTATCCTTACAACTGTTTTTCACCATTAAAATAGAGAAAAAATAAAATCAAGCATTCTCTTTAAGCAGATAAATGATGTTAATTGGATTTATAGTATATTCTTTTCATGTTTCAAGAAGTAAGCTTAAAATACACTTAGTAATCAGCCAAGCAAAATATTTTGGCCATAAAATTGGCAAGGAACTGAAATGCATAATTACCTAAAACACATAAAAACAATACATATAAAAACATATGCTGTATATTTATAATGAACACTGAATACATTATAATTATTCAGTATCTCTTGTATAAATCCCCTGAAGTAAATAGATAAAGGGTTTCCCATGTGTCCCTGCAGGGCAACAATAGAGGATCAAGGGAGTGAAGACGTTTTTTACATTTTTAAGGTACTAAATAATACAGGTGAATTCCATCACAGACATAAAACTTATTTTATTTCAGAAGATGCAATAGCAGAAATTGGAAAAGTCAGCATGTTCTCTGTCCTTTCAGTGACATGACAGGTCAAAAAGATTATGGGCTCTGATTCAATGTTATTTTGGTCTGAATAATACATGTAACAACAATGTGAATTTATACTATATAAAATGTGAAATCAATTAAGTAATTCAAAACATTTAATCCATGTATTTCCTTATTATTCATGATCCTTAAAAACTGGGACAGTGGGGATTAGGGATGTGACGGAACTATGATCATAAACACATTTCAGATGTTGTGAGGGCTTGATACAAAAATGGAGTAGTGTCATCAGCGTACCTTCAACTCAGAGCTCCCCCTGCCTCAGAGGGGCTGGAGGTGTGAGCGGAAGGGGTTGGAACGGGAGAAGTGAGAGCAGGAAAAGACAGGAGGGGAACATCAGGATAGAAATGCTGCATAAACTCAAAACTGGTGAGACAGAGCCCGAGAACCACCGTGGACCCGAAGTGATGGCGGTGTCTGCGGCAGTGACCTCCCGGCGAGGGTCCTCAGGCAGCCAGTCAGCGTTGACCCAGAAAACACCCCATCCACGGACACGCGGCCCCCAAGCTGGGAGTCGGGTGTCGCTGAGGCGGAGCACCACTAACAAATCAGAAGTGCTTAGCGAACACCTGGTCCTCACAGCTGATGCAGTTGCTTCGGGAAAGTGCAGTGATTTGCTCCAGGGCCCAGGGCTAGGGTCTCAGCAGAGAGTCTTCAGTGACACGACAGGTCAAAGACTTGGCACCCAAGTCTTCTGACTGCCATCCTACTGTCCTTTCTACTATACAGCACTATTGTTTGGAAAAAATAATTGACTCTTCGACTGGTTATGTTTTGTATCATTTAATCAAAGCTTAAAGGTGTTATCTTGGTTATACCTGGAAGTCAGAGATCCAGTTAACAAGATTGTTGCTGTCATGTTGCATCATCTCACTGAAAAAAGCTTCAACACCTTCCAGAGAGGATCTTCTAGAAAAACTTGGGCTTTCACACACAACTCAAGTTCACACATTCATTTTATCTCTCCCTCCTCCCCTCCTCTCTCTACTGGGTTGGGTGGCAGTAATGATCCAGGGAGGCAGCATATAGAATCTATGCTCTCAAGAGCTTTAGCTCAATTTTAGCTTATAACTGCTCCTGGTGGGTTTCCAATGAGCCAGCCAGGCTGATATCTGCAGAATGATTTCCCTGCGTTTCTTAACAACGAAAAACCTAGAGCAGGAAAGGAGCAATGTTGACGTGACCTCGCTCTCAGAGCTGGGGCACTGAGCGAGGTTAATAGGCAGCATCTGCTGCCACTGAGATGTTGAAACACACTGGAGTTGGTGCTTCAGTGGGGCCCCCAGGGTTGGATGGGTCCTCTGCCAAAGGACAGAACACTTCAAAGCAAACAAAACAGCGCAGAGGAAGAATAACACTCCTGATATGAAATCACAAGTCAAATCAATAAAACACAAGGTTAATTTCCATAGGTCTGTATCTCCGTGGCGTTGCATGAGGAAGTGATGTGGTGTAATGGAAAGAACATGGAGTTTAGAGTCAACAGATTATGAAATAAATCCTACCACTCCATAGCGGGATGACCTTGGGCAAGTTACCTAAATTCTGGGTCATTTCTTCATTTGTAAAATGGGTATGATAATACCGTAATAGCCCTGTGGTTAGAAATCTGTGTGTGTATGTGTATGTACACAGTGCGACACATTAGGTGTTAGACAAAGGTAC
Source organism: Tapirus indicus (assembly GCA_031878705.1). NCBI lineage: Eukaryota > Metazoa > Chordata > Mammalia > Perissodactyla > Tapiridae > Tapirus > Tapirus indicus. The sequence continues at coordinate 59,999,415 of CM062917.1, forward strand.
ACACCATCAACATCATCATCAAAATTCTAAGAGCCAAGCAAGACTGTGAATAGTCTACTCAAAATCTTGCTCCCCACTGACATATGACCATGATAGCACAAATTACTTCTATGAGCTTTGAAACCGGGTATGATGACGTATAGTTTCTGTCTTAGAATGGTCATATTATGAAATGCACTAAAAATCTCATCTAAATAATTCACATTATTTCTATTGGGGTTAAATAAGAAATTTAAAGCAAATATGGATTAAAAATATTTACCCTAAAAATTTTAAACATATGGTTGGCATTCAACAAGTAAAATGATCAGACAGAACCACATCTATTCTTTGCATTTTTGAATGATTGGTATTGGTTGGTCAGCACAGTTTTTTCTGGTTGGATGCTGCTAACCCACTCAATCCTGGATGATGATTTGCACCATTCTGAGCATGCATTTTGTAATAGTTCTAACCATCTTTAATTTCATTTTCCCTTCTAGGGGTATATGCGTTCAAATACACAGAAATCAATATAAGCTAATTTATAAAGTAACATATTTAGTAGTGTTTGTCAAATATCTGTTGAATAAATCAATTAATATATAGTCTACTATCCTATCAGTTACTATACTGCCCACTGTATTATCAATTAAGATACTGACACTGTATTATCAATTAATATGTTGTCTATTGTATTATCAATTAACAAGTTGCCTACCATGTTTTGAAACCCAGAGCTATGAGGCTGTGGAGGGAACGGTAGTTTCTGATTGGGAGATCAAGGAAAGCTTCAGGAGGAGGTAACATCTGTGTTGGGTCTGAAGAGATTTGGCAAGTGAAGAAGGAGCTGGAAGTCCCTCTAGGCAGAGGCCATGACATGAAGCACAGCCCAGAGATACGAAGGTGCTCAGAGTGTGAGATGGTCAGAACTTCAGAAGAGCACATAGTGGAAAGTAGCTGCAGTTAAAATTAAAGCCTGAAATACAGGCCAAGGTCATGTCATGGAGGCCTGACTGCCAAGCTAAGGAGTTTCTTATTTTTGGAAAGAATCCATAGCAGATATTTGAGCAACAACATGATAACATCTGTATTTTACAAAGAAAACTAGTTGCAGAGTGGAGGATAGACTTGAAGAAGGGAGACTAAATGTCAAGAGTTAAATTAGGGGACTTGCACAATGGTTCAGGCAAGAGATGAGGGCCAGGGCCGGGCAGTGAGACTGGAGAGGAAGGGATGGAACTGGTAACGGTGGGGAGGGAAAGCCGTTAGGACTCATGACCTCCGCTGTGGAGGTGAGGGAGAGGGTTGGAGGACGACCACTGTGCCAAAGCCCGCTAGACTCGGTTAGTAGGTAGTGATACCATCAGTTGACACCAGATACACTCGGGTCAGCAAGTGCTAGGACACAGGTGCATTTACAGTCCCTTCTGGGTTGGGTCCTGTCACTAATGGTATCTGACACTAAAAGCATGTTAACAAGTGGGAAAAGTATTTAACTTCTCACAGGATAGAAAAGAAAATTCTGATAACCAGCTTCAAAATGGAAACCAGACAGTCGGCCAGAGGTGCTTCAGACAAATTGGTAAATGTCTACTATCATGAACTATCATCAGAGGGAGGATGGAGAGTCATAGAAAATAACAATTTTTAATCAAATTTTCTGAAGTTTGAGCTTGTGCATGATATTTTGAGGGGACACGGGCAAAAGGAAACTGGATTAAAACATCAGCTAACACATAAAAGGTCCCGAAAGCAAGCACAACAAAATGGAGCATGCAACAAATAAAACAGACACTTCTATATTCGTAGTTTAGAAAAAATAAACCAGGTATTCATGGTAAAATCAACCCTCTCTACGGTATTATTTAAAAAAATGCAGAAATATTTTTCTGCTAAGAAAGTATACATAAACACCTACACTACTTGACTTGCCCTAAATATCTTGAAGAGACCTCAAAATTTCAGATAGAAGCTTTCGTCATTTTCTTGTGGACTTGGCTCAACATTACCATAACATTTAAAGGAAAAAAACATAAAAACTCACTTGGCTGCTACAGCCTTTGGAGGCACAGCTGTTGTAATTCTTAATGCATTTACAGTGCTTGCCAATGCTCCCCCCCAACTCCCCATCCTTAGCTTTCAATGGTTTTGTGTTTGTTTTGTATCCTGTGGGATAGAAAACAACCTGCACTGATTGTGCCAATTGATTGACTCAGCTGGTGCCTCAGAATATGAAATGGGAACTGAACAGCACATCTGAAAAGTGTGTGGGCTGGAGGGGAGCAGTAAGGGGGTGCCTGCACTCTGAATTGCACGCAGGAGCATGGAAGCAGCTGTGTTAGGCAACGGTCCTATCAGCTAAGTAACACGAAGTACCTTTTATTCCATCTGCCCCTGCCTCTGTTGTCAAACCCAACAAAGGGGCTGCTGTGCACTGTTGTTCGAACTTCTCTAGAAGTACGTGCAATTCTCCCTTTGCCAACGAACCTCCCACAGGGCAGACCAGGCACGCGGGTGTTCTCCTCTCAGCTCTGCTGCCGGCCCCTCTAAGCTGTCTGTCCAGCTAAGGGTCTGTCCCATCTCAGGGCATCTGAATAGGGAATTATAACTGCATCCTCCACAGGGAGGAGGTGGTTTTCAGGGAGTGATTTTCTTTTAGGTTCTGCTGGCTTCCCTGAGGTGGGAGGCATGTAAATAGAAAACAGATTTTGGAGGGCAAGAGAGACGTTTTAATAAGAATTCCTGCTTAACTTGCCACAACTTTGTCAAATAGAGACAAAGGCATCAAATATAATCTTGTGCTTGCATTTAACAAAATAAGCTATTTTACTTAGAAAACAGGGGAAGGATGAGCAGGGAAAATATACAATCCACACATTTTTTAAAAAGACTTACAAGGAGCTACAAGGAGCTAGACATGTTTAAAGAAAATCCAGCTTCCTCAGAAAAATGCACAGATTGTACTTAAGCCTGAAGATTTTGGCATAATGTCTTCAATTCCCGTTTAAATTGAGCTAAAAAGCAATCTCCACGTTCCGTTGTAAACTCAATCCCCAGTGTTTGCACGCTGGAGAAATACACAGGAGAAAAGTAGGTGGGGTAACGAGGATGCTTTTCTAAGTCTATGTAGATATATATCTACACACATGCATATTTTTTTCAAGAGTAGGTTGCAAAGAGTTACTTGGGGTTTAAAAGTTTCAGCTCTAGTAACTGGAAAATACATTTTGGTGCCCCAGAGTGATACTGATTATTAGCTAATGAAATAGCGCCGTCTGTGCTTTTCAGGATGTCCTATCTGGGAGGAGTTTTAAATTGCTGTCCTTCCTCGGTCTTCATTTTACAATGAAAGCAAAACATATTCTTTCAGAATGACATGACTGTTTTCCTACTCAAGATTAATGTCTTTCTGCTTGGATCCCCAAAGAGTCTTAGAATCAGTTTGAAAATCGAGGACGAAAGAAGCCTTCTGGGGACTACAGAGGGGGAGAAATTTATTCTCCAACCCCGCACGGTCACACTGAGGCAGCCCCCCTGTCTCGCTCCCTGTGGTGGGATGGAGCAGTTTATAGCTCGAAGGCTGCTGGAGCAACAGTGATGAGCCCGGACCCCACGTCAGGCAAGGCCTGCCGGTTCTGGGCAGAGCTGCAGAGTCCTGGAGCATCTCCCTTTTTGACTCAAGCGATAAAGGCCCAGACGTCTGCAGGGCAGGACGGCTTAGGCCTATACTGCTCAACCTACTCTTGAAAAAAATATGCATGTGTGTAGATATATATCTACATAGACTTAGAAAAGCATCCTCGTTACCCCACCTACTTTTCTCCTGTGTATTTCTCCAGCGTGCAAACACTGGGGATTGAGTTTACAACGGAACGTGGAGATTGCTTTTTAGCTCAATTTAAACGGGAATTGAAGACATTATGCCAAAATCTTCAGGCTTAAGTACAATCTGTGCATTTTTCTGAGGAAGCTGGATTTTCTTTAAACATGTCTAGCTCCTTGTAAGTTTTTTAAAAAATGTATGGATTGTATATTTTCCCTGCTCATCTTTTCTCCATTCTTGATAAACCTACGATTTCTCCCAAAAGGTTGACACAGCCTGCTCTTTGCTTGTTGGGAAAAAGATCAGCTCCTCTTTTGCAGCCACGTAAACAAACTTGCCCTTCCTGCTTGGTCTTTCTCCTGAGAACCCTGATCCCCTTTCCATGGACAATTTCAGGTCTGTGTTTCTTTTGAATCGCATTATCGCATTTCCCTGGTGAGATATGCCATATGACGGCATTGTCAGACCAAAATCAAACGCAGAATGTGCGCTGAGTGCTGCCCGTCTCTCATCCCCACCATGTTTTCTCTGTGGTTTGGACGCACTTCTGTCGGCTACTTGAGCAGGAATGAATCCTTCCAGCCTTTAGGCCAGTTTTGAGACATTTCTGTCTTGGAAAAGATAAAGATGAGTTGGTTGAAACAGTGTCAACAGAGAGAAAGTCACTATTTCAAAACTATTTTACAATCTAGATGGCTGGTTTTTCCCAATATATATGGGTTGAGGAAAACCAAAAAGATTGACTGAATGATGACGCTGAGTCACAGAAGCTACCAGATGCTTTCTTGACATTTTATCCCCAAAGATGCTTCAGGATTGAAGTAATTCATTGCTTCCCCAAGTGTTGAAGCCAAGCATTCCACAGCATTTTTTGAATGGGGATGGAGCAAACTAGTCCATATTACAGTTTTTCAGTAAATACATTTTCCTCTCTCCTTCACTTTTCTTTTGGTGAGGAAGAATGGCCCTGAGCTAACATCTGTTGCCAATCTTCCTCCTTTTACTTGAGGAAGATGGTCCCTGAGCTAACATCTGTGCCAGTCTTCCTCTATTTTGTATGTGGGATGCCACCACAGCATGGCTTGACGAGCAGTATGTAGGTCTGTGCTCAGGATCTGAACTCCATGAACCCCAGGCAACCTAAGTGGAGTGCACAAACTTAACCACTGCATCACCGGGCCGGCTCCTCCCCTTCACTTTTTTGGGTGTGGATTATTATCTTCCAAGTGATTCCTGTGTGTCTCGTACAAATAATGTTTAAAACATTAAGCTGTTTGTACTAAATAGATCTCCATCCGAGTATGGGAATGAGACTCAGGTTATTTGAGTCTTACTTCTCTTCCGACGGCTTCCAGAATGATGTCCAAGCTTCTCGGTGGGATACATGGGGCCCTTCATGATCAAAGCCCTGACGACCCTCGGCCGCCAGCCCCTCCTAGGATTCACTTTCCCAGTGCACCCCACTCTTTCCCTCTTTAACTTTCTCCTGGCCAACTCTCACTCATCCTTCAAGGGAGAAGCCGTCCTTTCCCGGTCTTGCTCCCCAGGCTGGCTCAGGTGCCCCCAGTGGCGTTCAAAGCCACACTGCAGATCTGTCTTGTGGGGTGTAACTGGACAGACGTGCTGCAGTTGCTATGTGGGTACTTCCTCCTGCACAGCGAGCTTCCTGAGGGCAGGGCACCCAGCTTCCCTCTTCGTTCCCAGCACCCAGCAGTGTCAGTCCTCTCTGCTGAACTAACGAGTGCAACTTGTTAGGTTAAACTTCCTGCAAATCCTATCAGCCAAAGGTACCGGTGGAACTATTTTGTTAAGAGTATTCTGTGTTCTACAGTCACACCATTCCTGAGGACTTTCCTAACTTAGATCTGAGAATGCTATGTGGGCAATGAAAGGTGATGGCATATATTTTAAAATACTTATTTTCCCAGTTCTCAAACTCTTTATCCACAGAATCAAACCTACCTACTTATTTAAGTTACTTCTTTTTTTTTTTTTTTGTGAAGAAAACTAGCCCTGAGCTAACATCCGTTGCCAATCCTCCTCTTTTTGCTGAGGAAGACTAGCCCTGGGCTAACATCTGTGCCTGTCTTCCTCTACTTTATATGGGACGCTGCCACAGCATGGCTGACAAGCAGTGCATCTGTCTGCTCCCGGGATCTGAACCTGCGAACCCCCGGCCGCCAAAGCGGAGCACGTGAACTTAACCACTACGCCACTGGGCCAGCCCCTTAAGTTACTTTTTAATGGGAACTTTTGATGATACATGATACATGGTAAGGGGATTAACTAGTCCTGTAGATGAAACAAAAATGCACTGAGCCCTTTCCATGAAGCGACTGTCTCACTCCATCCTCAGAGTGCTGGACACAAGAGACGACAGAGATGTACTGACCACAATATGATAGTGTCCCTAAAAATAACATGGTGTGAACGTCCTCTCTTGGGGCTTATTATAAGTTAGTATTTTTCTTTTACTAGCTAACACTTCAACTGAATGCCAGATACAATTCTAGTACTTATGATGCATTAAATGAGTTAATCATCACAACAACCTTATGTGGTTGATACTACAGTTATTCCATTTTACAGATGAGGAAACTGAAGCCCAGAGAGCATAGAGCTTGCCCAAAGTCACACAGCTAATGAGAAGACTGTGAATACAGGCAGTCTGGCACCAGAGCCTGTGTCCCAAATCACGGCCTCTCAGTATTTGATGTGTGACATTCATACTACACCAGGCAGCCACAATGCCCCTGACTTTCGACGTGGGTTAAAGGGAAGAATGCATATTTCACGGCACGATTCAAAGAGGTACATCTGGTTAGACTTCTAAAGCCAAGTGAACTTTAAAAAATAACTGCTTAAGGATATTCTAGATTCCCATTAGAATAAAAATTCCCTGGTGTTAGAGAAACTGCACCCTGGGACATTTCACTGCCCTGCTAACTCCCATAAGTTTGACTACGCCTCTAGAAAAGGTGAGGGCGTGTCACTCAGTGACACACACAGGCAAGGATGGCAAGGGCTGGATGCCAGGCTTCAGGTGAGACACTTCTAACAGGCGTGCCCTCCTCCCCGCAGCACTGCACAGGTTCATCAGGAACCAGCATCCCTCCTCACATCCCATTCTCTCTCCCACCACGGTCCTCCTGCCAACATCGGCCTCCCCCCAGGAGTAGAGGGAGGGGTCCTTAATAATCTGAACATTACTGAGTGCCAGGATTATTTCCTAATAGAATTTTCCATTTCAAGGTTCTCTCAATAGCACCTTCCCATTTTTTTCCTGCTTTCCTCTCTAGCATATGTTCTTTCTTATTTTTTTCCCTTCCATCTTTTTTTTTTTTAACAAACTGATACTGGTTTTGGTGCAAAAGTATTTACTTCTTTCTCCCAGCTATATTGAGATATAATTGACATATAACATTATGTAAGTTTAAGGTGCACAATGTGATGATTTGATACACATCTTATTACTTTTAAGCAGTCCTCTCTGACCCACTGACTAGCTAAAATGAGAAAAAGAATTTCTTGAAATGTAATTAATTAGACCTGGTGGTCTAATGGTTAAGATTTGGTGCTCTCACTACTGTGGCCTGGGTTAGTTTCCTGGTCAGGGAACCACCCCACCAGTCTGTCGGTTGTCATACTGTGGCACCTGCATGTTGCTGTGATGCTGGAAGCTATGCCACCGGTACTTCAAATACCAGCAGGTCACCCATGGTGGGCAGGTTTCAGTGGAGCTTCCAGACTAAGACAGACTAGGAAGTAGGACCTGGTCACCTACTTCTGAAAAAACTGGCCATGAAAACCCTACGAACAGCAGTGGAGCATTGATAGAGCAACAGAAGGTGAGAGGATGGCGCAAAAAGATGGGGCAGGGTTTCACTCTGCTGTACACAGGGTCACTAGGAGTTGGAATCGACTTGATGGCACCATCAACAATTAATTAATACAACATTTTACTTCAGAGTATAACAACTGCTAATGAATCATCAATTATAATGTGCTTGAAATGAGTATAAACTGTTTCAATTTGCACTTATAAATCATATTTCTTCAGGAGTCTGAATGGGAAATAATTTTTGCATACTTTCAAACGTGTTATAAAAGTTCCAAGGTAGGTATTTTAAAATAGTCCATGGAAAATTGGACTCAGGTTATTTTATAAATTGTTATTTGAGCCTATAACTAATCTCTTTGACATTAACATCTTTAATAAACATTTGAGCAATATCTGCATTCAGAATACTGGATAGAACTAAGACATAATCTCTATTCATTAGGCTTATATTTTCTCAATAACCTAATTTTGTCTTTCATAAGATATTAATGCTTTTGGAAGTCTTAGTCTTAATCCTATTAATTCCTAAACTAGCCTTTAAAAAGTGCATGAGGAAATATGCAAAGGCAGTCAATTTCACTGAATTATAAATTAAATAGCTAAAGGTAAATCCAAGAATTTCAGGGTTGCTATGCAGAACTTCATCTGAAAATATTTTCTGGACTTTAGTCAAACCCTTGGGGCCTGGTTTGAGTCAGTTTCCTTGGCTTTGCAGTCTTCTGAACTAAGGTCATTGGCAACATACGAGGATGTACATGTCAGCAGAGCAAAGTGTGTCGATTTGTCTGTGTTGGACCAAACACCTAGTCTGAAAAGAAGCGTAGCAGTGGCATGCTCTGACCGCCGTAAGGAATCTGTGGTGATTAAACTCAGAAATGGAGCTAAACCCACGCTAATGCAGCATCGGGGCATAAATGAAGTATATGAGTGCGCCCCCAAGACGAGAAAGAAGCAGAGTTTGAAACTCGTAGGAAATGGAGGTGGTAGGAACTGGTTTCAAAACTACTCTAATTCCAGACAAGATGTTTCCCACAATGAGCAAGTTAGGCAGATACAGGACCGAAACTCATTCTAAGATTTTAAAAACCACTTATCCATACAATCTTATTTTTACTGTAAGCACACTACCTTATCTTCACCAATGACTGTGAACTAATTTTAATAAGGTAAAAAGAGAAAGCCAACACCCCACCTTCCCCCCTCACCCCCCACCCCCTCACTCACACACACACACACACACACACACACACATACACTCAAGTGATGGCGTGCTTCTTGAATCAGACTTCTCCAAATCAATTAATTCTCTTCAGTTCTTGAATGACTTTCCAATAAAATTAGCTAACGACAGAGGCTGTGAAGGGGGTGAGCCCTACATCTTATATACGGTAAGAGAATATCACTGTTCCTAGAAATGCCCCTGAAAGCTGTCTGCACTAGATCCCAGGACAGTGACATGCTCTCTGGGCTGGTAGGACAATAACAGCTGTCACAGCCATGATACTAGCCAGTCCCTTTACTGCTGTCTAAACTCTACCACGTGACATAGATGGTTGGTCTATAATTGTTTTAAGTGGACAGTTTCTTCCTGTGGTAACTACTACAAATCCTACTATTAGGATTTAACATCATAATTATAGAAAAAGCCAAGAAAGGTGATCAGGAATGGGGCAGAGAGCCTGGTAGGCCTCTGTGTTCACTGCATATTTATGTGGAATAAGGGAAAAGGTGAAGTGGTCCCCCTTTTTCCTTTTAATGTGTGTTAGCTTCCCGATAACAAGTCTCACAGCCAGATGGAAGTGGATCCTGGATGAAACGCCTGGCCCCTTTCTGGCAGCCCTCAGGGGGTCCCATTGGCTGGTAGATAAATTGGGAGCACAGTACCTGGCATCAGGCCCAGGAAAGCTGAGAAGGAGCCCTGGCGAGGAGCTCGTGCTCACCTCATACTCTTCCTTGAAGCCATAGCCCTCGGCGCACTTCATCTGTGTGATGTGTTGAAGCAGGTCTGCCACCCGGATGGCGGGGTGAAGCTGCCCGGTCTGGTAGGGCACGTCGGCTGGTTCACGCTTCTTATAAGTGTGGGACTGCACCAAGGTGCTGGTGTCACTGGCCATCGTGTGGGTTTCGTCTAGGAAGAAGGTATAGAGAAAGTGAGGGAGAACCAGTGGGATACGGCGGGGTCACTGAGAATGCTAAGAAGCTGCTGCTGGCATCCCTCATCCTATGGCTGCAATAATCCCTATGATGGCTCATAAAAAAGAAAAGTTAAGTGTTTAGAAATTTAAATGGGATTGGTAATACTGATAGGAATGAGGCAGCAATCTTTGTTTTTACAAAGCAGTCCAAACGATATATTGCTTTCACAAAGCTAGTTGATAAGAACCCTTTAGCTTTTGGGTGCTAAAGTTTATAGAAGTTTCAGTCTGAAACTTCATCAAGGCCGGGTACAAAATCAGCCTTGCATTTTTCCAAAGATTAGTTAACTAGTTTGTATGATGAAGTAAATAAACTCTGTACAAATGTTCTGTGAGCAAAATAAAAGTGCACAAAATGGTTTGGCTTATAAAGCTAGCAATGAAAATATGGACTTGATACATGAAATCCAAGAAAAGAGGAAAAAGCAAAGGGAAGTTGGTTTGATGAGTCACTGTGCATGCTCCAGTATTAGAAAGCTTGACAACATACTGTGGACCCACACATCACTAATGGAATGTTCTACAAGGGCTAACATGCAGGCCAACACAGAGCAGAACCGGCTGGCTTTGTCAGAGTCTACAGAGAAGACACACACTCCCATTCCCTCCACACCTTCTCCATGGGGCGAATGGGGGACTTACCATTTATTGGCACTTTTAAGAAGATACATATCAGGAGAAAAGAGGAGAAAAAGGAAACAGGGCATAAGCAATAGTACTGTGTGAATAACTCCAGGTCGTTGCTATTTTGTTCTTTAATTTTACAGTCAAGTTTTCTAGTCATAGGTGGTCAGAGGGCGAAGCCTTAATTCTCCCTTAATGTCAGGACAGAGGTGTTTAATTTAAGCACTCAATAAAAAAAAGGAGGTTAAAATAGCATCATAATCACTTTTCATCCCCCATGAACGAAGTAATGACTGAATAAGTCGTATTTGTATTTGACACATTTTCTCATTTAAATTTCTTGAACAAGTCAACCAAATTGTACTACAAAATTAATGTCAAAATTTGGTCAAATAAACCTAAAGAGGCTATATTTTAATGGAAGACTACCAGTAAATTAGATTAACGAACTGCAGCAATTGTAGCTGTTAAAAATATCTTACGCAGGAAAGTGTTATTAGATTTAGAGTTCCACATTCTACAGTTTAATTCATTATAATGCTGAATCCCTTTAGCCATTTTATGATTGAGGATTGTCTCATCAAAATATAATGCTGAAGTCACTTAAAATGAGACCATGAGAGGCCGACCTGGTGGTGTAGTGGTTAAGTTTGCGCACTCTGTTTCGGTGGCCCAGGGTTCGTGGGTTCAGATCCCGGGTGCGGACCTTTGCACTGCTCATCAAGCCATGCTGTGGTGGCATCCCATACACAACATAGAGGAAGATGGGCATGGATGTTAGCCCAGGGCCAATCTTCCTCAGCAAAACGAGGAGGATTGGGAAAGGATGTTAGCTCAGGGCTAATCTTCCTCTCACACACACACAAAAAATGAGACCATGAAATCAAAATTGATTTCAGATATAAAGTATTAAAACATATAAGAAAGGATATGTTCAATTTTTCATAAAAATTACCAGACTGTTTATCAATAGGGAATTCAGCAATGGGGTTTTTTTGGTTTTGTTTTTAAACTGAGAAATTCAGCTCCAAAGAGAATTAATTTCCTTCAAAGGCATTTGGTTAGCTGGGCCTGGTTTTGAAACCTCCCTTCCATCTGTATCACAAAGCACCTGGGGATGCATGGTATGAAGGTGGCACACAGTGTGTCGCTATGTTGCTGTTGCTGAAATGGCACCTGGATCACTACAAGGTGGCTAAAGACACAAAGACAAAATAAAAAAGGGTGGTAAGTGGATTTTATGATATTTTTTTCATTTGGATTTGCTTTGAAATTTAGCAATTCATAAGTTCCCATTTTATTAGAATAGTCACAAATAAACCAGGAAATTTTCACATCAGATTTGCCTGTTGGCACCTGCCAAGCTCATAAAGAGGGATATGGATCCCTGCTGAAGTACTGGACCCACTGGGCTGGAGCTACTCCAGCGGAAGTTCTGTTCTTTATACGAGAATAAAAGGAACATTAATTAGTTTCCCTCCGTGCCTCTCTCATTCTCTCAGTTTTGTACGTTTGGGGATGAGCATAATTAAATGCCCTCCGTTGTGGACTGACCTTCTACATTCCCCCTGAATGGATCACTGGGGCCTTGCGTGTGGATCCCCCGTAACCTTGCAGCCTTCTGATCCCAGGGCCAGGCATTCTTGGAAGTTTCAACTCCACAGAGCTGCGACCACTGTCACCACTGCATGTGTCACCCCTTCTGCATTAGGACATCTTGGCCTCATTACCAGTGTGGACACGTCCTAAAGCATTTAAACACCACCCAGGCCATAGAAGAAAAGGGTGCTCTTCTCCAGTACACAGATATCGAAGAGGGAACAGGAGGGTTCTCGTGCGATACGTGTTATAGAATTGGGTCACTCACACTATTAGAAATTCTTGATTTCATCAAAATTAGGGATTAATCAGTTTCCTCTGACTTCTTAAAAAATTATTGCTAATAAAATATATCATTTTTCATTAATTGTTTATGTTTGTTAAAAAGTACCCACCAATAATTTTTTAATTAAAAATTATGCATAAGAGGAAATCAGAAGTAAAGCTTCTCACTAATAATTCTGATGGTTTTCTAAGAACTGAGAATTAATTCTATCTATATTCTTTAATAAACTATCCTGAATTTTCAACAAACCAGCTGAAAAATCTAGAATTGAAATGAGTGCTATGTTTTTGTGGTGGGGGAGGTTCTATCTATCTATCTTTCACTATCTATCTATCTTTCTATCTATCTATCTAATTTTTCTTGCAAGAAAATGATGGAAAGTCATCCTAAAGTTCCATCCATTAGGGCTGGGCACCTTAGCACGTGAGAGTAAAAGGTGGAGGTGCCAGAGGATTTAAGTGTGCCAAGCTCTGAGTCACAACAGAACATTTCTTCTTATCTTAATGTGAATTATAATAGTATGATGCCCAAAAAGTGCCAGAGCGAGGTACAGCTTATCTTCTTTCCATGGTTTCACTAATCCTTACTATACAATATACAGATTCACGTTTGCAGCAAACAACGTGGAAGGAATAGTTCCCAAGCACTGCCATTTGTTGCGTTGGTTCATATATAAGCTAGATATGATAACAGTTATTTGTCGATCTGGCTGACTTATTTTTCACAATGAGCATCATTTTTGCTACTTGAATTGTCTGTTCAATCGATTGATTCCCTCTCGGTAAAGCCTAACAAACTCTAAAAGATGCCGCTAGTGTTCATAATAACAAAGCAGCGCCTGTAAAAATGATATTTGTTTAATAAGCTTATCTTAACCCTGCTGTGAAATCTGAACATTTTCTTCCCTCTGACAATGCATGTCTTAGCCCTCCCCACTCAGAGCTCCCCAAGGTCAGAACATCTACTAGAGGAACCACAGAATGAATGCCACAGCACACAAAGAACTTGCAAATCTTTGCCTATTGAAAGATTCTGCAAATGTCATCTGCATGGAGATTGCATTGTTGGGTGCCTGAGATTAGCCTGTGCCACTGGCTTATGAAAAGACTAAAAATGCTGCCTTCTTCCTCTTATAGTTGGTATTAAAGAGGGGTGGTGGTTTAATGAGCTTTGTTTGTTAGCCTTCAAAATGACGCAAATTCAAAATTCCGGTTTATGTCCATTCTTAAACTTCTGTCTGAGTTCATTTTATCCTCAGGCAACAAACTTGCTTAAGCCCAGAAAATACCATAAGGACAAGAAACCACCCTCTATACAAAAATTGTAACAACTCAGAGAAAAGAGAAGCACGGGGGGAAAAATTATGTTGCAAAGATATAAACCCTTGTAAAGAGAATTAGGAAGCAGAAGTTGCACAGCTGAGGGTGGGACTCTCACTACGATGGACTGTCAGACACCTTGAAGTCGTTGTACTGTGCTCCTTTTCGGTAAGATTAGTAGCAGGAAGAGAACACAGCCGGGACACACTCAGGTTATTTATGCATCTCAAATGCAAGAGCAGCTCATGCCTCTTTGGTTATCATAGCCAGGTAATGCCATTTCTCCTCACCCTTCTTACACTGGACAAACGAGATTTTTTTTCTTTAACTCCCCTCTGGGAACATTTCATACTTGCAATGCATTCTGCCCCACCGGGCTAACATTTTATTTCATTTTCTAGCAACATCTGACACATAGTAAACTATGTGATTATAAAGGGCCATCTTGTCATTTTGCTGTTGGGGACATCAGCTCCTTTGAAATTCCACTGTGTGACAGACACTCTGGAATACTGGGGGTGCCCTGAGTGGCTCTGAGGAGGGGTAGGGGCCAAAACTCTATGGCGATTGTTTTTCTGTATAACATTTGGCATAATTAGAAAAATGCCATTTTTGAAATTGAAGTTTTTAGTGCTTAGCAATAAGTGAGAATAATGAGACGCTATTTTCACTTTTACAACCGTCACATTGGACAGAATTCAGCTCTTGGAAGTACACAGCTGCACGATGACATGCAGTATTTTTCCCTGGGATCAGAGCTGACTAAATTCTGAACTTAGAAAGGAAGAACACTGGAGCTGAGATTGTTCATTTGAACCTTTGGGTATCATTCCCAACAAACATGCAGCAAACCCTTCGTATCAGTGGAGACTGTTTGGAGAAAAGGCTTTCTATGATCTATGCACCGCCCCCCCCAGGCTGCCCACCACCCCCGTGTCCTGCTTACAATCACTGCATCATACAGAATTAAAACTCCAGTCTCCTACAGGGTGGCCGCTGACTTTCTAAATTACTCCTGCAATAAACTGTGATAAAGGGAAATGTTCTCACCTAAAATTGCAGTTGGCACAAATGGGTCTGTCATACATCATAAGCAGGTCAATGCAGAGAAAGTAAAAAGAGAAAGAACAGTGAATGATTGATGAAAGGGCCCCCAGTTTTCCTGTAGAAAGCCATAGAAAGCATCAGGTTACAACACATCAAACATGTCAAGCTCCCAAAGCATCATGGACAGCAAAGTGAGCCCCGATGGATTCTGATTGCTCGGGGGTTATGAAGAGATGAAACTGGAAAGATCTGTTACCTGGGTAATAGGAATTGGGCACCGATGTGCTCAGTGTATTCGTTTTCATTGTAAAGGACGACGGCGAAGACACAGCTGTAAACAAAAGAAAGGCTAGTCAGCGGTTGTAGAGAGGCAATACCTGAAAATACGGCGCTCTGAGGTCGCTCACAGACACCACGCTGGAGTAGACTTGACTGAAGAAACATCAGAGATATACTGAAGTCTGCGTGGTACATATCACCATTCCTTGCTGTGTCTGGGGAATTACTTGTACTTCAGAGGACAAGCACCCTTTTATCACTTAAAAGATTTTCTTACCCCACAAATGAAGAAAACACCCCATAACCACAGCTGCCACTTTGAATCAAGAAGTTCATTGGACTTCTATTGTGACTCCTAGCCGTGGCTCATAGAAGTCGAGTATCATGCTGAGCTGATTTTTCACACCTACGAGTATGAGAATGTGTCTACACGTGGCTTTTGGAGAATATTCTGAGTGCTGATGTTTTTGTAGTTGGCTAAATCCCCTCCTTCCTCATATTCTGGATTCCTCATATTTGGATATTCCACAATGCTTTGACCTGGTTTATGAAAAATAAATGTGATGATTCATGCGTGCTATATTTAAGGTGAAAGCTGCATGCCTACATATTGTTCTATTAGTCTTTTCAATCCTTATAAGTGCTTATTTTTCTCGATAATATTTCTCTGAAATACTGAAGATTTAACTATTACATGTTCTCTTCCTGTTATTAAGAGGGAAAGTCAATCCTATCCAATTTATCTCATTCCATTGAAAGTGGGTATTTCCTACTTTTAAAGTAGTTTGTTATTGTTAAAAACTCTTCAACATCTTAATTGATTAGTGCTTTAAAAACACTTTAATTTCATTAAAGAGTAAGGACAAATGATTTGAATGTGCTCAAGTTGGTTAAATGTAAGCCTAAATCTTAACTCCTCTGATGTAGGTATATGATTTACTAGACGCTGAATTCCTGATCAGGACGCTAATACCCAATTACATCACTGTATTACAGGAGCTGTTACCAGATCCCTGTGGATACTGTAGGTTATTTTTATTCTGATGACGCATTAATATAGCTTAGCTGTCATGGGGCAGTTCATTTAGGACAGTGTTTTTACCTGTGTTTATATTTTAAAGTGTAGAATTAGTAAATAACAAAACAAGAACCAGAACCCAGGCTGCCTGGGTTCTAAAATAAAGTATCACATTTATAATGCGCATTTATGGTAAGCTGCCAGGAAAAAAGAGAGAAATTGATGAACAAGAACAAAAAACCTGAGTACCTATAAAAGATGTTAAGGTCAATGAGAATAATGCCTATTACCTGCAGATATTTTTATGCAATTGGTAAAATGTGCAAAGTGGATACAAAATAACTATGTTTATTTTCACCTTTAAAAAAAGATATTTACATTTGTCTTTTAGTATAAAAATTAAACCCATTCCCACTATACATATCTATTTTCCCCTTTTTCTGTACAATTCCGTTAGCTTTGGTAGACTGATGATTCCTCATTCTCATAAGTGTACTCATGCTTATTTCTAAATTCTCCAATCTCATTTTTCTCACCATCTCATTTCTAAAAGCTACTCACCTCCCAACTGCCAGCACTTTCTCCCAACCCTAAAAGATCTCAAACATACCCAGACCTGTCACAGGTTTGGGGCTGGAAGCCTAGTGGTCAAATGAACAGTTTTCCTGCACGTTTCCTCCCCCAGTAACTGCTCTCTTATTTTCCAGGCATTAAGATAGCATTACGATAAAGTTTACCATCGGGGTCACTCTCCATGGATGGGATTCGATGGAACTACTTATTGCTCAAAGAGTGGGAGGAAAATGGAATGCCTGCTGCTGCTGCTTCTACAGGCTTTACTGATGGAAGGCAGACAATGATGCCCAATGGCAGATGAGCCATGGAAGCTGACGCCAGCCTCTGCAGCAGTCCTCTTTGATGGGCACTTGTGGATTTCCACAGATACATTCACTTTTTAAAAAGTAACTGCCAAATTAAATTTCCTGTCCAGAGGCAAATATCTCCTGTTGTTCAAACTTCAAAAGCCTAGAAATTACTAATGTAGATTTTTGGGCAGGGTATTCCAAGTAAACTTATTTGTGAGGAATTTCATCATGAAATACAAAATTTGGAACATTAATGGGTTATCCCGGAAAGTGAGAACATATATCCAGTGGTCCCTTTCCGATTGACGTTCAAGAAATAACTGCTACTACAAAAATTCTAACCTTGTCTGTGGTGGGAAGGACTTCTCCCTCCCCAGCCCACAACAAATGCATCATAAATTGCTTTACTTTGGTAGTTAAATGCATTATATATATATCCTTTTAATGAAAAATATATTTGCTACAAGAAAGCGAGAAAATTCTATGAAAATATGAAATGTCGTTTGTGGTATACTGAAGCACTGGACTCTCACCTACACTGAAAATGACGTGAAAGAGCAAAGAACAATGACCAAGGAGGAGGAGTGCTGTCCTGTCCTCCAGGATCTAAGCCTTGTCTCCCTGTGTGTGAATTCCTGTTCCACCAGGCCAGGTGTGCACATAGAATAAATAAATGGGATAAGGTGGATGACCGCAACCATTATAAAGTGGCTCTGAGTGGGATAAGGTGGACAACTGCAGTAACAATAAACAAAAAGAATAAGCCTTTCTAAGAAGGCTTGCTGAAGGTAGGAGAAAGGCAAGGTGCAGGAGAAGGCACGTGTGTTGACCAGGCAGTGATCTGAGAGTAGAGGAGTGGATGGGGCCGGGCTGCAGAATCAGAACTGGCCAAATGGGTGGTCAAGACATGAGCAGACACTGTGTACACTGGTGTCAGCCCTCTCCCCCCAGAGAAGGATTTCTGTGCTTCTCACAGCGAGAGGCCCCAAGCCCTTAGGTATTTTCATTAGTAACGGTGATGGCTGTACTTTTATTCCATCCCCATGCTGACCAACATCCTGATTATGCAGCCAGGGTGAGCAGCAGCTTGTGGGCATGGATTTCACACAGTAAAGAAATCTCTGACCTTGAACCCAGCAGGGCTGTGAACTACAGAGTCAGGCCACATCAGGGATTTAATTCTGGTCTCTGAGAAGATCCCCAGGGATACAAGAACTACTCCTTTTGTACTTCATATAATCAATGTAATTGCTGGCTTCCTAAAATAATGCCTGTACCTGGATACAGGTGGTGGTGTGGGAAGGAATTAGCTCAGCTTGGTTTACCCACCTGGTAAATGTAAGACCTGTGAAGCGGGAATACAGTTTAACTTATTAATTGCCACTAATAGCCCTATAATAAAGGCAGAACTTGTCAGCCAAACAAATAAACAATTAACTTGTTACTGCCATTTAGTGAACTGTTTTATAACAGGCTTCCCTCGTGGACTTCCACACCTGGCTAGCTTACAAATAGGCTCTAAACAACAAAAAGGATGCTGAGAAGAAGGTGCCTTCCTCTTCGAGAGGAGAGAAGCCGTCCATCCTTGCTCTCTAAGTCTTTACAGACACTTAACTGTGGCTTCCTGTGCTCTCCAGTCTGGCCCTATCACCTCTGCAACATCATCTCTCCTAAGTATGGCACACAGAGAAGTTTTTAGGGTTGTTAAAGGGACCGTAGAACCCAATAGGGCATGAGAATTCCTTAGAGAATTTTTCATTTTGTAATCCCCCAGTACTATCTGGAATCCCGGAAAATTACACAGATGTACTAGAAGCCAGGAAATGGGTCACTCACATCTCCCATTCAGATGGTGTGTGTCCATGAACGAGAACGCCTCATCGCAGTTTGTGCCTTGCTCGGCATAGCTCTTGTCCATCGAGTTCACCATCACCGTCATCTCCTGTCGGGTGCTGCTCATCGTCTCCTTCCGCTTCTTGGCTAGTTTCCTTAGGACAAAGAGTTCATTACATAGACATGCATGTGAATGGAAAATGGGGCATTAACATGTGTACTGACCAACGATCAGGAATAACTTCTGTTGGGGGTCGGCCCGGTGGCGCAGCGGTTTAGTTTGCGCTTGGCAGCCCGGGGTTCGCTGGTTCGGATCCCGGGCGCCTGCCGATGCACTGCTTGTCAGCCATGCCATGGCGGCGTCCCATATAAAGCGGAGGAAGATGGGCACGGATGTTAGCCCAGGGCCAGTCTTCCTCAGCAAAAAGAGAAGGATTAGCAACGGATGTTAGCTCAGGGCTGGTCTTCCTCACCAAAAAAAAAAAAGGAATAACCTCTGTTGAATTAATTCATCCATTACATTGATTTATGGTGCTTTCTAGACGTTGGGTTCTCTGCCAACTGCAGACACACAGATGAAACACATCCACTGCCTATCCTCAAAAAACCCACGGTGATATTATCCTAAAACATCACTTTCTGTTTCTCCTACTAAAAGCTAAGTTAAAACAGCCAATGGCCCTACTACAATGCAATGATAATCTATTTACTGATATGCTTCTAGAATTACTAACTTTTTACTAAATTATTTTCCACATTGCCATATTCAGCGTCAAAGAGTAAATCCCCCCAGTAAACATCTGCGAAGCAAAACTGAAATAATCCATGGCTGAATCTAAGAAGCATATTGTAGAACCAAAGAGCAAAACCAGGCGAGCAGTGAAGATAGTCTAATTGGAATGTGTGCATACAGGGAGCAGGCTGTGACGCAGAGCCTACACAGGACAAGGAGCTCAGGCCTCAGGAGCACGGGAGGACATATCCTGAATGCTCAGATGGTGATGACACTGGACCAAATTCCAAATGAACCCAGATTAGTTCATAATTTGAAGTTACAGACACCTGGACAAAAATCATAAAAACCAAAGGGAGATTGACATACAAATAAACAGATGAAACAAATTTTTAAAGGTTTTACTACCGGAGGTTGTTTTATACCCAAGACAGACAAGAATAGAATTAGAGATGCTTAAGAAGAAGGTATAAGGGAAAAGGTTTAAGACCATAGCACCATAATACCAAAAATGTTATGTCCTAAAATATTCTAATTCTGCCTAAGCACCTAGCAGCATTTACAACAGAAAATGGCAGTTCTTTCTAGTAAATCATGTCGACTCTGATTGACCTAAGACACAGCAGAATTTAAAATGAGCCCCATAATCAAAATCACCCCCATATAAGGTGACTGCGAATGCAATGTAAGGCACTGACAACATCAGACCATATGGATAATCTTTATTATCATTTCCAAATGCCACATAATCCAAATGCTTTCTTGCCTGTAGTTATAATAATCTTTTAATTTCATACTTTGAAGGCAGAAGGGTTTCATTAATAAGTTGCCCTTTTTATTGCTAAAAGTTGTTGAAAAAAAGAAATACTTTTAAACAGAAAACTGAAAATCATCTATAACTTCTATGACAGTATTAACGTTATAAAGATTTTGAAAAGCAAGCCAGCATGGCTCCTCTGGTGCTGGCGTTCCTATTTCACCAGTATGCAGACCACAATCATCCTCTTCAGAGCCCCTTTCCCATCCAGCCACGCTAGTCTGAGCGCCAGGGTCTGGGCCTGGATGCTTTCCACAGGTGTTCTGGACGCAGGCAGCATCAGGCTCAAACCCCACAGCTGTGGTTACAATAACACCTTTCCTCTCCACTTCTGAATCTGCCAGCTTGTTGGAAAAGCATTCTCAGGCCAGGTCTCCCCAGGAACACTGAAGTGGAGGACTGAGATAACTAGCTCCGTAATTCAGGCAAAACCTCATCCCCTTTTTGCTGAAACTTCTTTGATTTGTTTTGGACCGATTTATGCAGATAATTGCCTCAATATTCTCTTTTGTTCTGCCTCTGAAGAAAAGCATATTCAAGTTCATCAGACTTCTCTCTTTGTCTGTTCTTGTTTGTATTCCTCTAATCCTTACAGGTTAGGAAATGACAGTGACTGTGTTTCTGGTATTGTTGGTGGTGGGAGGTGATGGTGGACAGGGGTATGTGTACACCAATAAAAGCTAGGCTTGTACTAGGAAAGATATTTCTCCTTTCTCATCCACATGTGTGAACTAATTTCAGTGATGTCAAGCTACATACTTCTTTTATGGTCTTCTTCAAGCACAAAAGAAGCCCATTAAGGATTTGTGAGAGCCTGCTCAAATTAAAGAGGTCCAATCAGAGACCCACAGCTTTAAGCTCATATCTATTAAACACACACTGTTTGTCCATGAACCTTCAAAACCCTGCTCACAATGTCCTCGGCAAGGCTTCCTGGGTTAACATTACCCCTTAACCACATTTTTACTCTCATCAGATGTCAGAAACACAAATGTCTCAGAGGGGCCAGGCAGGTCACGTAAGTGAGTAAAGTAGGTGTAAGACAATAAGGAGTGGTGGAGACTGGAGAAATGGAAGGGGGAAACAGCCACTCAGTTCCAACAGATTGATGCCCATGGAGGTCCCAGACATTGTAAATTTCAGGAGAAACCAGAAATTCAGGTTTTACATAAACTCTTTTAATTTTTAAGTGTTGTCAAATAATTCAAATTAAAAAAATAAAATGCAAACAAAGCATGTGTGTGGGCACTTCTGTTCTCCATTAATAATAGCACTTAGACACTTAATTGTCTTGGAATGGAAGGGAGTGGAAACTAACAAATAGTGCACAACTACTGTATGACAGGACTCTACAAGTGTTACCTCATGTAATCCCAGTAACCTTGCAGGAGTTATCCTTTTTTCCTACTTTACTGATGAGGGAACTGAGTCTCAGAGAAGGTAAGTAACTTGTCCAAGTGGTAGAGCTGGGATTGCACCCCAGATCTCTCTTACTCCAAAGATACTCATTCTAGAACAATGTGCTAACTCTTGTAAGGTATTCGTTAACTTATATTTCCTTACAAGTTCCATTAGAATTACCACAAAATTGCTTTCAACTGAATACTCTATCACTTCATAACTAAATATCATGCTTTGAAAAAGTAGGATTAATTTACTAGCATCTAGTCAATGTTTTGTTGTTAGTGCTGTTGAGTCAATTCTGACTCCAAGCAACCCTGTGTACAGCAGAGCAGAATGCTGTCCGGTCTTTTTGTGCCACCTTCTCACCTTCCGGTGTTGTATCAGACAATGCTCCATTGCCATTCATAGGATTTTCATGGCCAAATTTTTTTGGAAGTGGGTGGCCAGGTCCTTCTTCCTAGTCTGTCTAGTCTGGAAGTTCCACTGAAATCTGTCCACCATGGGTGACCCTGTTGCTGTTTTAAATACCGGTGGCATAGCTTTCAGCATCACAGCAATATGTAGCTGCCACAGTATGACAACCGACAGATGGGCAGTGTGGTTCCCTGACTGGAAATGAACCTGGGCCGTGGTGGTGAGAGCACCGAATCTTAACCACCAGCCCATCAGTCAAAGCTTTACACAAATTCAATATATTTGTTAATTGAATTAATCATTGTCATACCAAAGTATTAGTAAGGAGAGTTTTTCTACAACCTACTTATCAGAAGTAGCTTGCCTGGTCATGGAGGTTTTGAGTTTTGTTTGGGATTTTCCTTTGATAAATGCTGTGGTCCATAATTACTGAAGGTTGAGGAAGGTTAGATTTAGAATTGAGGCTTGGGAATGACTGTGGATAAGTTATTCATTTTTTTTCTCTGTTTCTCTTTTGGGCTTTGTGTTTCAGACCTGCATTTTTTTTTTCAGTTGAAAACTGTAGAAAAACTTTGTGAACTTAATGAAATAAAGTATTTTGTGCAGGGAAACTCCTAAAGCAGGATCAATTTTCTTTGCAATCTTAGCTAAAGACACAAGCAAATTTATTTTCAATTTTGATTTTTAACAAATGGTTTGCCTGAAACATTTTAATCTCTAATCTCCAAATGTGGACTGCATAAATAGCAAAGGCCCTTAGTAATAATAATAAAAATTCCTGACTTCTAAAAATGGATCATAAAAAATTAGAGAGAGGACTTCTAGTTTACACACAGCATGTAAAGAGCTTGGAAGTCATCACTCTGTCCTAAAAACAAGTAAAAACCTGAACAAACTAAAAATCAGCAACTCTTCTTAGCTTTGTCAGATAACTGAGGTCACAGGGAAAACTGCTGCCCCCCAAATTACAGAGACACACAGGTGGACACAGAGAATCACAGCTCACCAGAGAAGAGACCTATGAGCAGAAATCCCTGTGAGAACCAGCACCAGGATAGGAAAGCCTAAACTGTAATTGGTGAATTACTGGAGGTTCAGTGTAGGCAAGTCTGAAACTTAAAAACTCCAGGGGGTCCAGTCTTAGGGGGATCCCCACACTTTTGTGAGTTTTACCTCCAGGAGCCCTACCAGGTCCCCACAGTAAAGATTAGAGAAAAAAATCTCCTCAGGCTTCTGACAGGAGGAGGGGGAAAACAGTCATCCGAAATACTCCCAGAGCATTCTGTGCTTTTTAAAAGAGCTTGTCCTCAAAAAGACTATTTTACTAGAGCCTAACCAATCTGGGGAAAGGGAAATACTCAACTCTAGTTCCCTCCAGCCATCCTGTCCCATTCAAGGGGGGCTACGGAGATGCACTTTTGAAGGTCACAGCCCAGGGGCACAAGTTCACTAAAAGACCAAGACTTAATCACAGGACTATAGAATGCCTTCCTTTCCCTTGACACCTCACAATCACATTACTGAAGATCTATTTACAGCAGTTCCTTTTACCCAATACATCAAATCTGGATGTAAATAAAAAATTACAAGGCATACTCAAGGGCAAAAAACATAGTTTGAAAAGACAGAGGAACCATGAGAATAAGACTCAGATGTGGGAGGGATATTGGAATTATCAGACTGGGAATTTAAAATAACCATGATTAATATGCTAAAGGCTCTAATGGAAAAAGTAGATAACATGTAAGAACAGATGGATAAAGTAAGCAGAGAGGTAGAAATACTAAGAAAGAATCAGAAAGAAATGCTAGAGATCAAAAATACTGTAACAAAAATGAAGAATGCCTTTGATGGGCTCATTCATTAGTAGAGTGGATATGGCTGAGGAAAGAGTCTCTAAGCTTGAAGATATGACCATAGAAACTTCTAAAACTCAAAAGCAAAGAAAAAAAAAAGACTGAAAAACAAAGGAACAGAATACCCCAAATCTGTGGGACAACTACAAAAGGTGTAATATGTGTATAGTGAGAAACCAGAAATAGAAGAAAGAAAGAAAAAGAAGCAATACTTGAAGCAACAGTGACTGAGAACTTCCCCCAAATAAATGTCAGATACCCAAACTCAAGATTCATGAAGCTCAAAGAATACCAAGAGGGATAAATGCCAAAATATCTACACCTAGACATATCATATTCAAATTTCAGAAAGTCAAGACTAAAAAAAATTCTTGAAAGAAGCTAGAGGAAAAAAGACCTTACCTATAGAGGAGCAAAGATAAGAATTATATCTGACTTCTCAGAAACCATGTGAGCAAGAAAAGGGTAGAGTGAAATCTTTTAAATATTGAAAGAAAAACCCCACCAACCTAGAAGTATGTACTTTGTGAAATTAGCCTTCAAAAGTAAAGAGACTATAAAGACTTTCTGAGACAAAATTTGAGGAAATTTGTTGCCAGTAGACCTGCTTTGCAAGAAATATCAAAAGAAGTTCTTCAGAAAGAAGGAAAACAATATAGGTCAGAAACTCAGATCTATATAAAGAAAGGAAAAGCATTAGAGAAGGAATAAATGAAAGTAAATTAATTTTTCTTTTTCTTATTCTTAATTGATCTAGCAGATAACAGTTTGTTCAAAGGAAGATATTCAATGATCATAGTTTATGTATAAGTGAAATGAATGACAGCAATGATACAAGGGACAGGAGGGAGGAATTAGGAATACTCTCTTGTTATAAAGTATTTAAATGATCTGTGATGCAGTATAGTGTTATTTGAAAGTGGATTTGGATTAGTTGTAAATGTATATTGCTAATTCTAGGGCAACACTAAAAATAGTAAAAAATAAAATAAAAAGCAAGTAAGAAAGAAGAGAAAATGGAATAATATAAAATTCTCAATTAAAACCACAAAGGCAGAAAAAGAATGGAAGATGAAAATAGGAATAAGAATATAAGCAACAATAGAAAACAGTAAAAAATATAGTAGAAAGTAATCCAACTATATAAATGATCACTTTAAATGTCAATGCTCTAAATACATCAATTAAAAGGCAGAGATTGTCAGAGTGGATCACAAAACAAGACCTAACTAATATGTCATCTCCAAAAACCTACTTTAAAAATAAAGAAATATATAGGTTAAAAGTAGAGGGATGGAGAAACATATACCATGCTAATATTAATCAAAAGAAAGCGGGAGTAGCTATAGTAATTCCAGACAGAACAGATGTCAGAGTAAGGGAAGTTATCAGAAGTAAAGAAAGGCATTACATAATGATAAAGGGGTCAATTCTCCAAGAAGACTTAACAATCCTTAGTGTGTTATGTGCCTAACAACAGAGCATCAAACTATGTGAGGCAAAAACTGATAAAACTGCAAGGAGAAATAGATGAATCCACTATTATAGTTGGAGACTTCAACATCTCTCTATCAGTAATGGACAGATCCATAAGGCAGAAAGTCAGTAAGGACACAGTTGAACTCAACAGCATCATCAGTCAACTTGCTATAACTGACATCTATAGAATACTTTATCTGACAATGAGAATACACATTCTTCTCAAGTTCACAGTGAACATTCACAAAGATAGACCACATTCTCAACCATAAAACACACCTTAATAAATTCAAAAGAATAGAAATCATGCAATGTATGCTCTCAGACCACAATGGAATTAAACTAAAAATCACTAAAAGAAAGACAGCTAAAAAATCTCACAATATGTGGAGATTAAACAGCATACTTCTTAACACATGGGTTAAAGAAGAAATCCCAGGAGAAATTTTAAAAATATTTTAAACTACATGAAAATAAAAATACAACTTAGAATTTGTGGGATACAGCAAAAGCAGTGCTGAGAGGGAAATTTATGGCACTGAATGCAAAAATTAGAAAGGAATAAAGATCTAAAATCAATAATCTAAGCTTCCATCTAAGGAAAAAGAAGAGTACATTAAACCCAAAGTAAACAGGAGAAAAGAAATAATAAAAATTAGAGCAGAAATCAGTAAAATTGAAAACAGGAAATCAATAGAGAAAATCAATGAAATCAAAAGCTGGTTCTTTGAACAATTCAATAAAATTGATAAGCCTTTATCTAGGCTATCTAAGAAAAAAAGAGAGAAGACACAGATTACTAAAATCAAAAATGAAAGAGAGGACATCACTACAGATCCCATGGGCATTAAAAGGATAATAAAAGGATGCTATAAACTATTCTATGACCACAATTTGATAGCTTAGATGAAACAGACCAATTCCTTGAAAGACATAATCTGTCAAGTGTCACACAAATAGAAACAGACAATATGACTAGGCCTATTTCTATTTAAAAAATTGAATCAATATTTAATAACCTTCCCAAAACAGAAAGCATTAGGCCTAGATGGGGTTGACTGGTGAATTCTACCAAATATTTAAGGAAGCTATTATACCAGTTCTCTACAATCTCTTCCAGAAGACAGAAACAGTGGGGCTACTTCCTAACTCATTTTATGAGGTGAGCATTACCCTAACACAAAATTCAGACAAAGAGATTATAAGAAAAGGAAACTATAGCCAATATCTCTCATGAACACAGATGTAAAAATCCTCAACAAAATATTAGCAAGTTGAATCCAACAACATATAAAAAGAATTAGGCATTATGATCAAGTGGGATTTATTCCAGGTATGCAAGGCCAGTTCAACATTCAAACATCAATTAATGTAATCTATCACATCTACAGGCTAAAGAAGAAGAATCACATGATGATATCAATAGATGCAGGAAAAGCATGAAACAAAATCCAGCACCCATTCATGATTAAAAAAAAACTCTCAGCAAACTAGGAAGGCGAGGGATCTCCCCCAAGTTGACCAAGAACATCAATAAAAAACCTACATCTAACATCATATTTGATGGAGAGAAACTAAAAGCTTTCCTGCTAAGATTAGGGACAAGGCAAGGATGTCCCCTCTCACTATTCCCTTTCAATATTATACTGGAAGTCCTAGCTAATGCAATAAGACAAGAAAAGGAAATAAAAGTATACCATTTGGGAAGGAAGAAATAAAATTGTATTTGTTTGCAGATGACATCATCGTCTATTTAGGAAATACCAGCTACGGTAATATAGGAGTGGAATTTTAAATTAAAAACACAATACCATTTACATTAGCACCCCCCAAAATGAACTACTTAGGTATAAATTTAACAGATATGTACAAGAACCACATGAGGAAAACTGAAAAATTCTGACGAAAGAAATCAAAGAGGAATTAAATAAATGGAGAGATAATCCAAGTTCATGGATAGGAAGACTCAATATTATCAAGATATCAGGTCTTACCAACTTGATATATGGATTCAATGTAATCCTAATTAGAATCTTAGCAGGTTATTTTGTGGATATCAACAAACTGATTCTAAAGGTTATATGGAGAGGCAAAAGATCCAGAATAGCCAACACAATGCTGATGGAGGAAAACATGCAGGGAGGACTGATACTATACAACTTCAAGACTTACTATAAAGCTACAATAATCAAGACAGTGAGGTATTGGTGAAAGAATAGACAAATAGATCAACAGGACAGAATAGAGAGCCCAGAAAGAGACACATACAAATACAGTCAGCTGATCTTTGACAAAGCAAAGGGAATACAATGGAGAAAAGACAGTCTTTTCAACAAATGGTGCTGGAACAACTGGACATCCCCATGCAAAAAATGAATCTGGGTATAGACCTTACACCCTTCATAAAAATTAACTCAAAATGGATCATGTACTTAAATGTGAAATGTAAAACATGTTAACTAGAAGATAACAAAAGAGAAAATCTAGATGAACTAGTGTTTGGCAATGACTTTTAAAATAAAACATCAAAGGCATGACCTATGAATGAAATAATTGGTAAATCAGATCTCATTAAAATTAGAAAGTTCTGCTCTGTGAAAGACACTGTCAAGAAATGAGAGAATGAGTCACAGACTGAGTGAAAATATTTGTAAAAGACACATCTGATAAAGGAATGTTATCCAAAATATACAAAGAACTCTTAAAACTCAACAATAAGAAAACAAACAACCTGATTAAAAAGTGGGGAAAAGACCTTAACAAATACCTCACCAAAGAAGATATACAGATGGCAAGTAAGCATATGAAAAGATGCTCCATATCACATGTCATGAGGGAAATGCAAATTAAAACAAGATGTCATTATGGGGCCGGCCCAGTGGCGCAGTGGTTTAGTTCGCGCTTGGCAGCCTGGGGTTTGCCGGTTCGGATCCTGGGTGCCTGCCAACGCACTGCTTGTCAGCCATGCTGTGGCGGCGTCCCATACAAAGTAGAGGAAGATGGGCACGGATGTTAGCTCAGGGCCAGTCTTCCTCAGCAAAAAGAGGAAGCTTGGCAACTGATGTTAGCTCAGGGCTGGTCTTCCTCACACACACACACACACACAAACCCCCCAAAACAAAAAAAAACCTACTCAAATGGCCAAAATCCAGATCACTGAAAACATCAAACACTGTCAAGAATGTGTTGCAACAGGAACTCTCATACATTGCTGGTGGGAAGGTAAAGTGATACAGCCACTTTGGAGGACAGTTTGGCAGTTTCTTACAAAACTAAACATATTCTTACCATGTGATCCAGCAATCGTGCTCCTTGGTATTTACCCAAAGGAGTTGAAAACTATGTCCAGACAAAAACCTGCATACAGATGTTTATATCTGCTTTATTTATAATTGCCAAAACTTGGAAGCAACCAAAATGTCCTTCAGTAAGTGAATGGATAAATAAACTGTGGTGTATCCCAACAATAGAATATTATTCAGTGCTAAAAAGAAATGAACTATCAAGCCATGGAGGAACCTTAAATGCATATTACTAAGTGAAAGAAGCCAATCTGAAAAGGCTACATATTGTATGATACCAACTATATGACATTTTGAAAAAGGCAAAACTATGGAGACAGTAAAAAGATCAGTGGTTGCCAGGGGTTGGTGGGGAAGGAGGGATGACTAAGCAGGGCATAGAGGATTTTTAGGGCAGGGAAACTATTCTGTATGATACTATAATGGTGGATACACGTCATTACACAGTTGCTAAAAACCATAGTGTGTACAACACCAACAGTGAACCCTAATGTAAGCTATGAACTGTGGGTAATAATGATGTGTCAGTGTAGATTCATCAGTTGTAACAAATGTACCATGCTGATGCAGAGCGTTGATAGTGGGGGAAGTTGCGAGTGTCGGGTGGGGGGCGGTGCAGAGGGTATATAGGAACTCTCTGCTCTCTCGCTGTACTTTCTGCTCAGTTTTGCTGTAAATCTAAAACTGTTCTAAAAAATACAGTTATTTAAAAAAACTGCAGTACTGCCTGGAAAAAAATTAGAGGGAGAAAAAATACTTATAGCCCTAAATTTTCAAACTAGAAGAGAAATGTGCAATGAATTCAAATTAAAAGCATGGTCCTTCATGCTTATTATATTGCAATATTTCTCTTGTATTTCTTTCCTATCATAAAAATTTAAAACAAGGGAAGGAGGTGAGGGAAATAGAAGAAAACTTCTTGGCAAGTTATTATCTATGTGATAGGTATGAGTCAGAACCGGTAAAGAAAACACGGTGAAGAATGAAGAATGAATTCTTCAACAATGTGTCCTACAGAAGAAAATGCTGTAGGACAAATGGCTGCCAATTAGGAGATCCAAGAGCAGCATGGTTGGAAGGAGAGCAGAAATAACTCCTGTTTTCCTCTCTGAAACCGAACTGAGCAGCAATTGTGAGAGGATCAGCATGGAAGGACATGGTCAACCTGAGTGTAGACTCTAGTCACATTCCTGGTTTATTGTGACTCAGGGTTATACAACACGTTTCACCAAAGAACGTGACTGCCCCTCTCCCACCCCTATCAAAGACCCTGCCACGTTGGGTTACGCCAACAAAGATTGTGACTGAGAAATGACTTAGTAGCACTGACCTGAAGAGCTGTTGTTGGCTATAGACAAGGTGTCTTCATTTTTAAATTACCTGTCATTTAAAATTCTACAGGGAGGGCAAAACTTGAGGATTTGCAAATTGCATATAGACATAAGAATAAAAGGGCAAATGGCTCTCTGTTTCTGGCTTCTACAATTAAGTGTGTGCTTAGACTTAATTAAGGGCTGGGGCAGATGCCAGAACTGAGAAGTATTTAATTTTTCTCACAGTAGGGATGAAACAGATATTGGTTGAGTCAAAGAATGCATACATTATACGAAATTGCCACGATTCAGCTGAATAAACCTAAATGAATAAGGGGCTGTCACCTTAAAGATGGATCTCTGAGAATTACCAGATAGTGTTGTGTTTAAAGGCAAAATTTTAAGGGGGAAAAAAAAAGCAATGGTCTGACATTTAATTATTTCAACTCAAAAGAACTAGCACTACAACCAGCTAATAGAAAAACAATGAAAATAATAATTACCAAACTTACATAAGACTTAGATAAGCCAGGTATTTTATGTTCATTAACGCTTTTCATTCTTACAACAGCCCAGTGAGGAAATTACTATTTTTATCCCTATCTTAGAGAGAGGGAAACTGAGGCACGGTAGTGTTAAGTTGCCTAAGGCCACGTGGCTGGAGAACTCTAGACATCTGGCATTGTTTTCCTATGTGAGATAAAATCATCTCCATGAGACTGTCATTGGCATCACTAACCAAACTTTATTAGTTGCTTAAATCTAGACACTGAAAATAAAGGCTAGTGTACTTTACCAGCTGGGACTTTATAGTTGATGACTGAGGTATTAGATATTCTTCTAATATCGCTGCTAACTGTGTCATCACTTAAGATAGCCACTCAATCCGTCCCTTATAGACAGCACCACGGAGCGCACTCATTACCTACCCTGCTGCTTTCTGGTTTTCATTGACTAGTAAGCATGGCACGTGTTTATCATAAAGAAGATAGTGGCATGTTAAGACAAGTCAGGGGTTTGATCTTTGTTGGGTCTCTGCTTCAGAGTTTACCTCTTGACCACGTGAGGGGATAAAACTATAGGCTGATGTGGCTAAAGGAAGACTGGGAAGAGGGCCTAGATATTTACCTTCCTACCCTGCAACAGAGAAGCGTGAACAGATTTTATTAACATATCACTTTAGGCTACAGCTTTATTTCGGGTGACCTAGTGGCAAAGATGCCCTAGATGCTTCATTGGCAAGTCAGGGCGTCTGCAAAGGAACACACATCAGGGCAAGAGAAGCAAAGAACAATGGGGACCTCTTGGGCAGGTAGCTGTCAGGATTTCTCTTTGTATACATGTACAAACACAGACCATGTGCATTTCATGTTGAAGAGGCTCAAATAGTCATATTTTACTGATTTAATAAAAATTAGTCTTTCTCAAACTTAGAAGTTGAAAATGAAATATTTGGAAAAGGTTGATTTTCTTTTAAAACAAATTGAAATTGCATGTATTACAATCTAGGATCACCTCAAAATTATGACATACCTTTTGCATGACTCTGATGACAGTCACTATTATGATGAGTTACAATAAATAAGGGGTTTGGGATTTTTATGTTATTCATTGCAACAAAATTCATGGACTCATAAGTTAAACCAACATATGGGAACAAAAATAATTTCAATATCCTCATATGTTAAACTATTTTTACTTTTGGAATTAACAAAATTAAGAATAGAGCCTGCAGTTTTCTGGAGGGAGACTGAGTACCTAAAGCTTTCCAACAGTAGAGTGTTTGATGAAAAGGAAACTTTTCCTCACTCTTGAATTTCAAAGGAACCTCTGATTAGAAAGTGTTATCCCTATATGGGGGGATAACATTGTTTTTATTTCAGCCAACAGATATTTTACTCTGCTTGTCAGCAAATGTTAGTGTCAGCTACATGAGGGCAGGGCTTTTGCCTCTTTGGTTCGCTGTACATCTTCTGTCCTAGAACTGGGTCTTGCATGTGGTAGGCACTCAACAAGTATTTCCATTTGTTTCTATTATTCCAACTATCTGATTAATCACAATAACTTATTTCCAGATCATAAAAAAATATATGATGAACAAAATTGTGTACGTATGTGTGTGTGAGGGAGAGAGAGAGAGATCGATGCACAGCTGATGACTTGGAAGGTTCCTGGTCAGAGCTTGAAGATGACATGCACTTCTCATGGCTTAATAGCATGGTGTATAGCTTTTCAGTTTGCAGAAAGAATGAAAAAGACTCTGGCAGTTGAAAACACATAACCAGTTCATGGATGTAGATATTTTATCTTTGAATTTTTCTAAGTGGTGAAGAGGAATTAAAAAACACACACACAACTTTCTTTTGTAACTTGAATTTAACATTATTCATATATAGCCTTGGAGGAAAAGCCTTTGGGTCATCCTGAAATGC
Organism: Tapirus indicus; assembly: GCA_031878705.1. NCBI lineage: Eukaryota > Metazoa > Chordata > Mammalia > Perissodactyla > Tapiridae > Tapirus > Tapirus indicus. The sequence continues at coordinate 60,031,877 of CM062917.1, forward strand.
ACTTAATTATCCCTCTTCCTCACTTTTACCAATGTGCTCAGGCATCTTCCCTACTTCTCTAAGTTATCTTTCCTACCAAGGAGAAATTCTTTGTAAGCCCCACATTTCCCCATTTTCCCCCTCATTCTATATTTGGCTTGTGTGCCCGGAGGGTGAGAGCTCCTTTTTTGTAACTCTTTGGTGGTGCTTTAAGCTGGGCTCCTCCGAACACATGCTGCACAAGGACCAACAGATGCACAAACATTCTGCTCTCCGAGATCCACCTCCAGAGAGAGCCCCCCTGACCAACACATCCTCCACTCGGGAGTAACTCAGCTCATATGAGCACTCAAGGTAATTTCCCAAACCAGCCGAAGATTTTTAAACACTAAAAAAAGTCAGCAGTAAAAATAATAAATGCAGTATCTGTCATCCTTAGTAATATTTTGTTTAGTTTTATTTCTCACATTGGGGCAATATGAAACCAGAGGGACTGGAACCAGTGATGGCATAGAAAATACGAAACGGGTACAATCCACAATAGAGCAAAATGGGAATAAAGTGACATTAGTGATAGCAGGTCCCTGCTCACAGTCAGCTTATGTTGTTGAATTCCTTGTGTGCACATTATCCTGAAATTTAATGGTTTCAAAATGTCACTCTACAGCAAGACTAAATTGGTATACTGTTGATTCTCGATCAAACTATAAATACAAGTGAGAAAGAGGAATTTTTAATGCATGTCATATTGGAACAATACCTCCAGGTTCCTCTGAAGTTTGTTAAGCTCACTAAAAAACTGGAATGCTTCTGTCTAATAACAACAGAGCAAGCCATTGGTGTCAGTACAGAGAAATCAAAGCCCAATAAACAAGAAAATTGCCTGTCCTATATCCTAAGTTAAGCAGTGACATTATCATAAAATCCAGGTGACCCCTTGGATATGCAGAACTAAGCATCCAAGAAGCTCATGAACACATAGGATGAAAACTTTAAAAAAATCATTCTATTCCAAGTTTAAATTATAGTTGCTGGTTAATTCATACAGGAGCAAATATAACCACTTCTTTAGGGACTCTAGCAACCTGCATGGAACAAAGCAAATAAGAGATTGCTCCAGAAGCACTAGCTTTAACCCAGGAAGGGATGCCCCTCTATGCTTGGATTCTGATCTCATTCACTAGGCAGAAAGGTGCCTCAAAGATGTCTACCTCCTAATCTCGGAACCTGTGAATATATGTCAGGTTACGTGGCAAAAGGGAATTAAGGCTGCAGATGGAATTGAGGTTGCTAATCAGTTGATCTTAAGATAGGGAGGTTAAATTATCTGGGTGGCCTGATGTAATTACAGGACATCTTCAGTGGCAGAACAGTAGGTCAGAGCCATGTGGGGTGAGAAGGAGTCAATCCACCCTTGCTGGCTTTGAAGATAGAGGAAGGGGCCACAGGCCAAAGAATGTGGGCAGTCTCTAGAAGTTGAAAAAGGCAAGGAAATTGATTCTCCCATAGAGTCTCCAAAAAGTTCTGCTAACAACTGGATTTTAGTCAAATGAAACTTGTGTCAGACTTCTAAGTTAGAGAACTATAAGATAACAATTTGAGTTGTTTTAGCCACTAATTGGAAACTAATACAATTGCATTTTATCAAACAGTGCCCGGAATTTTAATATTTTATCACTTACAGGCATTGCTATAGTCATCTGACCATTCGGCTTTTCTAAAACACCTGTTTATCTGTCAACCATTCTTCCCAACACTGGCCTACATTTTCTTCTTAATTTATCCTAAATGATTGTTACTTTATTGTCAAAAATACTTTTTTTTCCCATGGAGAAATATAAAAATCATGCTTTAAAAATCTTTACCTCTGATTCTGAATTAGTAAATTTCCCTTTTTTATGGATAAAGGCAAAGCAAACTAGATTTATTTTAGAACTTTGTTACACTGGTAGTGAAAGGTTCTTACTTGTTAATAGAGTGTGAAAAGCAAATAATGTGGCCTATACATGCTATTTATTTATGTATGTGTGTATGTGGGGGTGGGAAACAGGGATTTATTTTTTTCAAAATTAAAATGAAGTCTCAAAAGTATCACCAAAGTTTTACTAAATTAGCATACATGACAAGCTGTGTTTTCCCACACACTCGCCAATGCTTGATATCAGTTAACAAAATGTTTGACAATCTGACGGGTGAAAAAATGGCATCTCATATTGTGTTGATTTGCATATACTTGATTACGTGTGAGGTTGAATATCTTTTCAAATGTTACTTAGCTCTACACTGCTATTCTACAAATTGCCTATGTATATTTAATATCCATTTTTCTATTTGGGTTGTTTTTTCTTATTGATGTCTATATATATTTTTTTATATTTAGGTCACTAATACTTTGACAAAAATATTAGAATTTTTTCTCCTAATCTATAGCTTGTTTCAAAATTTTGTTTATGGTGTCTTTAGGTAGACAGAAGTTTATACTTTTGATGTATTCAAATTTATCAATTATGTCTAGCATGGTTTTAGGGTGTTCCCTAGCCTGAGGTCATAAAGATATTCTCCTATATTTTACTGTATACCAAAGGGCTTTCTCTTCCTAGTGACAGAGACAAAGGGGATGAGTTAGATGTTGGCTTGTCAGATATGGCAGAAAGATAAGCAGACAACAGAGTTAAAGATGGTGGTGAAAGGAGCTGATGTAGTTCTAGAAGCAATGGCTGAGCTGGTTCAATGATTACCCCTGCAGCCAGATTGTGGTCTCTAAATGCCGTTTCCCACTAAAAGAAATCAGAGTTTCTTGGAGAAATGGCTGATTCTAGCTATGGGGAAGACAAAGTACAAGATGAGTTGAGATCAAGGAAGCTCTCAAAGATTTCTGGAGTCATGCCAAAAGCACACAAGATACAGCATGAAGGGGCTCCTATTGACCAAAGATGAGAGACTCTGAACACCCAAACACTAAGTACTGTAGCATATTCAAACATGTCAAATACATTCAAATCCCCAAGTCTATAATGACACTGTTGGTCGTGGTATAAAGTCGTTATGGCACCGCTTCATTCTGAAACTGGAAAATAAAGGGAATGAGCCAAACATTTATCTCGAGTTTCCTTTATGAACTGTATTTCAGGGTAACCAAACAGTTGAGTAGAGAATAGCATTTAGTAAATAAAGAAGAAACTATAAAATTAGGATGTCACTATTTGGAAATCCCTAATAAAATAATAGATCTAGGCAATCATCATCAGTAGCTTAAAAAACCATTAAGTGAAAGGCTGATGTGGAACTTTATAATGGATGGATCAGGTTGGCAAGACCACCAGCCACTAATCAATCTAAGCACTATGTACTTCCTGACACAATGTAATAGGAAGTACAAAGCAGCACCTATGAACAATTCTTACCAAAATAAGAAACTTGAATCTGAGTAAGCCTCTAGCTCTTGCCCCAGTTCACAGGAAATACAGATAATAAAGGATATATTAAATGACACTACAAGAATGCATCAGCCAATTTCAGAGTGTGGGGAATTCTACAGGATGAATGGTTTATTAACAAATAAATGAGCTAGGGATAGAACATATTATTCCACATTACGAATGAAGAATCAGATATGAAAGGTTAGTTGACTTGCCATGGAACCAGAACTGAAACCCAGGTCTCCATTACCTTCATTCATTTTTTCCAGTACATTTTGATCAAGACCTCTAACTTGACAAGCTCATAGTCGGAACTAACTTTCACACAGACAATTTGGTTTTTCCATATTTAAATGGAAGTTTGTAGAAAAATGAATTGAGACGGACATGCCATATGAAGCCATAAGGCTGATTTTTGAAGACAGAACAATCGCTTTCCTGTTAATTGAGCATTTCATCTTGAAAGGGAGCTCTCCTTTTCCTTATTGACTTCTTCCCCCTTTTCTTGTGACTGAAGAGTCACATGATTTAAATAAAAAGAGAGAAACTGAGCCTTCTCAGGTGATAGCTGTGTGATTCCTAGAAGCAAATAACACAGGCATGAAAGACATTTCCTGCAATGTATGACAGGCTATCAAATTATCTTTCCCTAACTAATTAGCATTTTAGAAAAATTGGGTTTAATCATAAAAGAAGCCATCTGCTTATCTGGGAGCTGTCTGGTGAACAGTGCTGGCAACTTTCAGGGGATATATACCCAGCAGGTACTGTGTTTTCTTTTGATTTCTGAAGCAAAGAGAAAGATTCTACCATCCCCCTCCCCACCCCCAACTAATTCAACCCCAGTCTGTGTCATGCTATGGTGCTCTTCCCTCACATCCAAGAGGGAAGGTGGAGCAGAGGCTGGGTGGAAGGTATTTGAAAGCTTCCCTTGCATACACTTTAAATACAGAGAAGAGATTTATGGCTTTGTTTAATTTCTAAAACACCTGTTTTTCCCCCCCATATTAAATGTCATGACAGCAGACATGTACTGGCATTTGACATAAATCACAGTTCCTAGACTGTGTGAGGTGTTGTCTTGAGCGGTTTAAACAATTAAGACTCCTGGGGGTGGGGGAATCGGCAAAATGGGCCCAAATCATCCTCAATCACATGCAGATTTCTTTCCCAGTCCTGTGACTTTAGATTGCTTTGGTGGCTGTGCAAGGGGATGTTGTACTGTGAAGGGTCTGCTCACCGAGTCACAAGCAGAATGCTCAGCAAGTCATTCTGCTAATGAGGTTTAGAACTAAAAAAAATTACATGAAAAATATCTGTAATATTTAAGACTGTCATATATTAAGATTAATAGAATTGAAAACCTTTCCTAAACTATCCATTGGAAAGTTTGGTTGAATTTCTATCCACCAACTCTAGACCACTGACTTGAAGCCCCCTTAACATTTCATTCTGACAAGATACAATAATTAATTCTTATAATCACTATCGTATGGCTCTGCATTTCAGAGTTTATTTACAATTAGTCAACCAACTCTTAGAAAAACACATAAGGCATGAGTGGCCTATAGTGAAGCCATGGGGTCATCTTGTGGAAGGCCTTGGGGCCACAGCTGAGGAGTTGGGGCATAATGCTTACAAAAGAGAACTTACGCTGAGCAGCAAATAATAAAATAGGGATTACATTTTAGGAAAACAAATTTTCCATTTTCTCTTATCTCTTTATACCTCCATTACCCCTCCCTCTTTTCTGCCAGATGAATACTTCTTCTTTCACTGAGTAAACAGCTGCAACCAGAGGAAACCATCTCCCACCCCTTCACGGATTCAGTCAGTTCTAGCTTTCCATATGAAAAAGACACAAACTTTCCTGAATCTTGGTTTCCCCATATATATATATGATGCAGAGAGTCTATCACTTACTTTGCAGGGTGATTATGAGAATTAAATGAGAATACAGGTAAAGCACACTTCTTGATACTTGGTAAGGACTCAATAGTTAGGAGGGAAAATGAGCCAGAACCTTCTCTAACAGCCGAATGTTGTTTTAAACAACACTGCTGTTTCATCTTGGATATCTGGGTATCCATGAAAGATGTCTTTCATTCTTTTCCAGAACTCATTTATTCAGCATTTTATATGCACCCTCTGTGAGCCCAGCAATGTGTTAGCATCTTGGGACACAGGGTGAAGACAACAGCCCTTGCTTCTGAGAAACTCCCAGCTACTAGGATAGACGGGCGTGTGAAAACAGCCACAGCGGCAACAACAGCAGCACCAAAGCGTGCTAGGATACAGGCTCTATAAAGTGCCAGGGACACAGGCAGCTGACGGAATACACTGTAGATTAGCATTTGGATCATGCTTTTCTTCATGTCTATTCCTATCCTACCCTTCTATGACAAATTCCTCTAATTGTAGTTTGCAAAACAAACACCCTCTCAAATCAGCAGTAGCTCAGCAGGGAAAAAACAGAAGAAAAAGCGTTCAAGTTAAGCAAAATGCTTCTACTTTTCAAGGGCATTCACTGAGCTATTATTTCACCTGATTACTATCACTTTGTTCGTGGGGATCTAATCGCCTAAGGACTTGGTGCAGTATTTGAGGAGGAAACTGCCCTCTCTCTGACGGTTCTCATTAATGATTATAAAGGAGTTGGAGTGTTTAACAACATCCGTCAGCACATAAATGCTTACATTGAGTCTAAAGTAAAACTAGGTATTAAAAACATGAACAGTCTTTGGATAGGTAATTCAAAGGATGATCAAAGAAAACACTCCTATTGTAAAGGGAACTGGCAACTATAATCACAGGTGTCAAAACAGATACCCAAGAGCTAGATTAAGTCTTGGCTCTTTCCCCAAAGGAGTCTTATTCAGGAGAAACTCAGGTTTTCTAACTTAAAAAAAAAAAAAAATATATATATATATATATGGATTTAGTGGATGCATCCACTACCCTTTGTGTTTTTTCCTGATTCTCTCTTGACAATTGCTTCTAATGGGAAGGTCCGCATGGGGAATGCCCCAGCCTGGCCAATGGGAGCATCGAGTATAAATTCCTTAGCTTTTTCAAAATAGCAGAAGAAAAATGAATCTCTTTGTGTGCTTGTGTGTACATGTGTATGTGCAATGAAAAGCAGGAGTATTTTACGATTGCTTTGTGCTATATAAAAGGACTCTGATAAATGGCCTGCATTATGTAATGTCTGCATGCCCCCAGATACAAGTTGGTATGCATATTTGAAGGATGTAAGTTCAGAACCAGTAGAAATACTTTAAAGTTTCTGAAATCAGTACTCACAGTTTCCACATTTTCTTGGTGTTGTTTTTCTCTCCTTCTCTAATCTTTATCTCCTTCTTTCCTTTTAATTCTCACTATGTTTCTTTCATAATTTTAAATAAAATTTTGCAGCTCTTCTTGATAATAATCTAATCATCATACTATGTAATGCTTCCTCAGCCCAGTACAAAGTGAGCATTAGAATAGAATCTGCATAAAAACTGAAAGGAGAAATAGTGCCCTCACTGGAAGCAAGGCTGACTTCAATTGTCCTGCGAGGCTCCATATTGCTGCTTATGAGGCAAGGAACTCTGCTGCTTAGCACCCCTTCCACACCCAACACGCCGAGGGTGGAAATCCTGGCTTTGATCATCGATGGAGTTTTTCTCTTTCTGAATTCTAAGAGCCAAGTGTCTTTACTCTTTTCCCAAGGATAGGTTCACAGCAACCTGAATTCTCCTTATTCTTTGGAAAGCATTATGACACTGTTCCATGCAAGAAAAGCCAAGAGAAATAATACCAGGGCATGTGGCACTACTCAAAGCTTTTCCTTTAAACCCCCAGAAGGTTCTGACAACCATTACCCATTACCAACTCTTCACGTTACCAACGCTTCATGTACAAAATTGTGAAAGTGGAAGACAGAAAAATGAGAATCAGAAAAATTTTCTTTCCATTGAGCACCACACTGCTCCTTTGCCATGGCTTCCCAAGTCCCCCACAAAAGGGCAATAGTTAATCTGCTGTTTATTCGAAACCACCTACAGAAGTTAACAGACAGTTATAAACTAATTGAGTGTGTCTGTGGTGCCGTCTTCCCATTCATCGTGCTTATTCAATTTAACTCCCTCAGTCTTCCATAAGGCAGAGTCCCTGCTGCTCAAGATAGTCTTGTTGCAAGCAAGGCCCTGGAACGACAGGAAGCTAAGAGTTTAACTGTTCCCCTAAATTCGTCTGGCAAAACTGACATTTAGTGCGTTATGTCACACCGTTGGTAATCTGCAATTTACCCCTGGGCGTGCAGTGGATGCTCATTTTATTTACCTCTCATAGTTAAAAGCATAATTAATATTCCACTCTGTAACAAAGATCAGAGATTTGACAAACATTGTAATTTAAATTCTCCATTATAGCAAACATTAAAATCAAACATCTTCCACACGCCCCATTGCATAAAGGACACGTGTAGCTGTAATTTAACTGTTTAGTTTTTAATACCACAAACTAATTTCTGCTGTCAGTTTAATGAGCTGGAAAACACAAATCTTGCTGCTCTCCATGTGGGTATGGGCTGTGAGAGATGAACTAAAGAGAGAGAGAGAGCACCAGTTTCTTTCAAAACATATTTCTAAATGCACCAAGCAAATTGTATATGCATCATCTAGTAAATGCAGTGTGATGCTGTGGATCCCTGAAACAGTTTTAAAGCTGTAAAAAAATACCTGCAAAAATAAAACATTTCAAAAGAAAAAAAAGAAATTACTCTGGTATTTTTTGAAGTAAAGACGTGTATGTATAAGGGAAATAAATGAAAATACTGACCACAACACAAAGCAACACTCGTACATATTGAGACTTACTAAGAGCAAGGTGGTCATTACAATGTCCATCACCGCCAGAACCCTTTCCAGAACAGTGAAGGTGGAACAAGGTGGCCAGCCTGCTGAAGGAGTTCTCAAAGAAGCACTACCACTATTCTAATTCATGCTAATTTTCCCTGGAATCTCAGCTTCATAAATTTTATGTGACTGATTAAAATTATTGTATGTAGAATACCTTCAGGCAGCTAAAATGGCTCATTAAACAAGGAAGCTAGCTGGGAATTATCAGCAATGTAACAAATTTGTATACGATGAATTTGATGTCTTTAGAAAGAATGTAGGAGGAATCTTTAAGTCCCTGCTCCCCACTGGAGCTGGGCCCAGGAGGGGAGGGAAAAAATGCCTCGATCTCAAAGAGGCTCTGGCTATTTCCGCTCTTCCTCCCTGAGATGCAGAAACCCACTGACATGCTGACTTCTGCACGAGACTTCATTAGTCTCTGCCAACTTCAATCTGCTTCCGTTATTTCACATTCAGATCCCAGGAGGAAACACACTCTTTGCTGCAATTTCAGGCTAAACCAAAGATAAACTGATTCACTTTAGAAAACGACAAGGCAGCATGTCCCAACTTACACTAACATCTCACAACACAGAGGAAAGTTTGTGCAAATTTTATTAACCTTGCCACAGAATTAAATGAAAGAGACGTACATTGCCAAGGCAGAAGGCTTCCAAATGGTCTAAGAGTCAAACACTCTACACAAAGCTGTTTCCATAAGCAACACAGTTCTGGAGTTGAGCACATCCATTTCCTTTCACCCAGGGTATATACAGGAGCCCTCCTAATTGATTTCCTCCTAATTGGGTATTCCCCCAAGCATCCAATCTCAGCTGCACTGGAGGAGACACTTGATCACTCTTCAGGAACAGGAATAGTATACTGGTTTATAGCATGTAAAATGAAAATCTTTGCCAGCTCTCTGTAAAAAAGAGCACTCATTTCTATGAAATGCCTGTAATTTCCCACAAAATGCTTAGGCATTCCCCATGGAAATAATATGTCATCATATGATTCAGAGACAATTTGTAAACTAGTTGGGCAAAAAATTAAATCAAAACATACCTGGTAGTTAAAAAAATTTTTTGGAAAAGAGTAACCAAATGAGAGATTTGGCCTTTCAAAAACAAACAAAACAACCCCCCCCCCCAAAAAGACAGGGAAAAAGATTGAAAACAAACTAAAACAAGTATATTATCAACACAATTACACTGAGTCAGAGAAAAAGTATCAGAAAGAAAGAAATCAGCAGAATGTGTTTTCTTTGCCTTACAGGATATTATGAGCATTAATAACAGGTTTTGCATGTTTGAACTGTTATTAATGTTATGTATAGCTAAGACTGTGGTTCTAGAAATAATTTGTTATTTATTGAAATTAATTAAAATAGGATACCATGATCTCTTTTCAACCACAAAGTCTTTTTACTCAAAATTTTAGTGCACATAAATTTAAATCTCCAAATAGTTGAAATCATTTGGAAGAATTTCACATACAGAGGGTGTAAATGGCCAGACAATCCTATTTGGAATAAGTAAAAAGAGAGAGATCTGGGGTCAGAAATAGAAAACCAAGGTAAAGTTAAAGATGGAGCAGAAAAAGAGGTTTTTGCAATAAAAGCAATCCACACGAAGGAAAATGATGAAGAAAGCAGGACCACAGGACTGCACTCCTAAGCGAAGACTCGTCCTTGGCTTGTGCTTTAGCTGAGGCTAAGTAACCATGGTTATTGGGAGAGGGGGAGACGTTACATGAAATATGTTGTGTAGGTTAAATAAAGGTTACTCCAAGCCTTTTTCATTCAAAGCATCCAAGTTACTCTGCATCTCAGGGAACCAGGGAAAAAGCATGAGGGCAGGACTTCAGGAAAGAATTAAAGTTAGGAGAGAATAATCAAGTCTTAAAATCAGAAAGGCTTTGAACAATTGTCTATAATGCCAGACACCATTGCTTCCCAATCATGTTCCTCAGCTATAAATTTTTCCAATACATGATTTTTCAGAAACTCAGTTCTGGAGGTAGGGAAGGTACTTTTAAAGAGTATAACTTTCAAATTTCATCCCATTCTCCAGGGTTAATGAAGTGGTCAAAATGGTACTAGTCAAAGAAAATCTAGCTTGGTCCTACAGAAAAATGTATTTAAAATCATTAACAAGGATGTTCTGAAATTTCATATGAGAAATACAAACCACTCACTGAAAACTCAGTTAAAGTCTGGATTTAAAATTCAGAGAGACAGTCACTGCAGATAAAAAGAAAATGCATCAATTGATAAAGAAAACACAGAATGCTAAAAAATACAAAATTATCACTTAATGCAATCTGCATTTTCTTTGCCATCATACGTAATAACCAAACCTCTTAACAACACTGATAAATTAAATTGGAAACCATCGCTCAAGCTTTTGAAGCTGTGGTTCAGAATCGCTACCTAAGGTTATTGCTGATTAACACTGTCACTGTGTCATTACAAATACACCACCAAACAGAAGCACACCCTTTCTTACAGGAGTCCAGGGGTCACAATTTCATCCAGTGACATAGTAAGACCCACCTTCTGCATTACTCAGAGTTTCCGTATGCTCTTCATGAAGCGCTGTGCTCACAGCATCCTGCTCCCGCCACACCAACTGCCACCATCCAAAGCCCTCTATGGGGGGGGGGGGGCTGGTATTTCAAACCCGGGAGAATCCCAGTGTCTTTGGGAATTCTTTCAGTCTCCAATATTTTCTGGGCCTGAATTTATTGTGTGATATGACTAATTCCCACGTCAAAGTTTAACGCAGTCCAAAGTAATATAAACTTGGGTGACAAATACCTGAATCCCAGGACTCTTTTGTTGATGACCTCTGTCATTTGTGAAGTATCAACAGAATGCTGACAGGGAGTCTATATCTCCTGTCAAAGTCCTGCCATAAAATGTGTGCTGAATGAATGCGAGGTGAATGCGAAACTGACCATCCCGAATATTTCATGTTGAACACGGCCTCATAGATATTAAGGTTTATTTGAGGCCAAGAGTAATCATCAACCATTCTCTACCTCATTATCCCATGTCAATTTTCTGCATAGCACATACCACTATGTTATATTTCTTTTATGCACTCATTTCTTTTAAGTTGTCTTCTCTCACTAGAACGCAAGTTCATCTCTCTTGTTCACTACTGTAGTCCTAGCCCCTACAACAGTGCAGGCTTTCAGTAAGCATTAGTTGAATAAATGAGAAAGGTGCCACTCTGACAACTCTCCCTCTCTGTGTAATCTATTCATCATATTCTTTACCACTGTCTTATCAACAGATTCCTTTAAACAACTGTTGCAAACATGCCAGCTCCAACAGAGCACCTGCTCTCTTTGCTCCTCCCCCCCTCAATACACTTCTTCCCCAGGGAGGTGTGTACAGCCCCCCTTTCCAATAAACTTTCTCTGGTCCACAAGGTTTTTGATAAGTGGGATTTCTTTAGGTTTATAATTAATCAGGACTAGTGCTGGCTGGGTACAGTGTCCTTTACCATCTTGGGTGTGAGCTTTCAGTTCATTGTAATTAGCATGCTGTAGATCCCAGAGGACTCACTTATGTTATGACACATTCCGGAGCCTGTTGAGTTTCCCTGTACCGAGGCGTTACCATATTAAGCCATGTTATTACTGCTTAAGCATTTAAGAAAACATTTATGTGTAAGCACTATCCTCACAGAATATACTTAGCATAAATGACCTCTGTTATTTTTGTGATTAAACAATCTAAAACAAAAAACTTGAAACTTCCATTGAAATGTAGGGCACCAAGTCCTACCAAACTCCACATATCATTCCTATTATAGGGGTGTGATATTTGCTGGGAACTCAAACTAAACATACTAGAGCTTGATTTTTATATGTTCAAGTTGGCCTTCTGCAATACTGGCAGATAGAATATAACGAGGCCAGAAAATGCGGGATTGGCCTAAAAGTGGCTCGGAAGAATGTTTAGGAGGTCAGAGGAAGGAAGTTAAATGAGGGTGGATGCTGGGCAGAGGAGGAAGAGAAACAATGTACTTTTGTTCTGTGTTCATAAGATGCACATCTTAGTTAAAAATCATATATATAATTTATATTATAAACTTTTATACATACATATGTATTACAAATTATATATATATATACACACACACATGTATACATACATACATATTGGGGAGTGACAAAGAAGCATTAAATTTGTAATTAAGAAATATAATAATTATTCTTCATAATCCTAGATAGTGAAGAAGGTAGTTTCTAGGTCTGTTAATAAATGCATTAACCACAGACCAAACATTCACTGTCATCCCTGGGGTTCACATTTGCACATGACACTGTCTCTTCATATCCGCCCATTCCTCACTGCCCAGCTGTCAAATTTCCATCCATTCTTTCTGACTTCCTCTCTGAAGTCCTTCCTGTCCTCCTAACCCTGGCACAGGTGACTCTTCCTCCTCTGGAAACATTCCCATTGTCTCTTCCACAGTGCTCTTTTGTAGCTCTGATCACTTTGTTTTTCTGACTCTTTTCTGACTAGACTGTGAATGTGAATTGTTTGGGATGACAGTTTCTTTTTTTTTTTTTAATCTTTGCCCATTTATTCAACAAGGTCTTTATATCTTATGTCCTCACTTCTCTTCTTACTGAGCTGATATCCCATGGCCAGTCATGACAATCACTCCCTTATGAAACCCTCAACTCCCCAGCTCCTCCATCACATCACAAAACCCTGCAGTGAGTCCACTCTCCACCTCTCTGGCTTGCATCTGTACTGGTGGATAAGTCTGGAAAAATGTGCACAGCCATTCTGATGAGGACAGGATCGCTAATCTCCAGCGAGCCCATAAGTCTGCCTGTCAATCACACTGTGTCTCCCTGGACCATTTGCCTTCCCTCTTTGCTACAGAACAGTTTCATACTTTTTCCTCTCCTCTTGAATCTTTACTCCCCATCTTCACTCTTAGCTGATGCCTTTGCTTCCTATTTTACTGAGAAAACTGAGGCAATGAGAAGAAACCTACACAAGCGTCCACCGTACATCTCCCCATATCTCCTGCCTTCTTCCCATTATGATGGATAAAATGACTGTGCCTCTGAGGTGAACCCTCCCCCTGTGCATCATGCCCCACCCCTTCCTATTACTCAGAGACATTGCCTTAGCAATTCTCACCTCTTTTCCTGCATCCCCAATTTTCCTTCTGTTATTCATCCTATCTTTACTCTGCATCCCCCTCCAGCTGGATCCCATTGCTCTGCTTCTTTTTATAGAAAAACTCGTGTAAAGAGTTGTCTACACTCACTGTCTCTAATTTCTCTCTAATTTTCTCCTGAACCCATTACAGTAAAGATTTTGCTCCTATCTGAAGCCATTAGGCATGAATTCTTGTGACCTCCATGTTGCTAAATCCAATGGTCTTTTTTTTTTGGTCTTCATCTCACATGACCTATCAGTAGTTTTTGGTCAAGATGAAGAGTCCTTTCCCCTTATTTACCTGGAAACTATCCTTCCCTGGTTTTCCTCCTACATCACTAGCAACGCCTTCACTTTGCTTTGCTTATTCATCCTCATCTCCTAATCCTGTTAAATCTATAGTTCCCCCATGACTCAATTTATATACACTCCCTTCGTAATCTCATCTAATCTCATTGTTAAATATCATCTAGTGATATCTCCACATCTTATTTCTCTAGACCAGATCTCTCTCCTGAACTCCACAGTTTCATATGCAACCACCAACTCAACTTCTCCACTTGGATATTGTATTAGTTTCCTAGGGACGCCCTAACAAAATACTACAGACTTGGAACAATACAACTTTTCTGTCTCACGGTTCTGGAAGCTAGATGTCCAAAACCAAGGTGTCAGCAGGGCTATGCTCCCTCTGAAACCCTTACAGGAAGGATCCTTCCTTGTCTCTTCCAATTTCTGGTAGTCCCAGATATACCTTGGCTAGTTGCAACATCACTCCTATCTCTGTCTCCATCTTCACATGGCCTTCTCTGTCTTTATACTGTCTTCCCTCTATATTGTCTGTGTCCAAATTTCCCCTTTTTATAAGAACACCAGTCCTATTGGACTAGAGCCCACCCTAGTAACCTCATTTTAATTTGATTACCTACATAAAAACCCTGTTTCTTAATAAGGTCATATTCTGAGTTGTGAGGAAGAAAATAAACCTAACAAAGGAGGTGAAAGACTTGTACACTGAAAATTATAAAATACTGATGAAAGAAATTAAAGCAGATACAAATAAATGGAAAAACATCTGGTGTTCATGAATTAGAAGAATTAATATTGTTAAAATGTCCATCCTGTCATGGTCTATTCTTAACACAGCAGCCACATTTAATCTCTTAAAAAAAACTGAAGGCAAGTATATAAAAAAACTTTTCTGTTTTAAAACAGAAATTAGAATGTCACTCCTTTTCTCAAAATTATAAAAGCTTAAGTCTTTACAACAGCTGCTATGCCCTGTACGATTTCTTTACCTTTCCCATTGACTCTCAGAGCTTCCTTCCCAACATTCTCCCTCTGGCTCATTCTGTTCCAGCCACAATGTCCTCCTTGCTGCTCTGTCACACCAGCATGCTTTCCTGCAAGCTCCACACTTGCTGCTCCCTCTGGCTGGAATCTCTTTCCCCTGATCTTTCAGGGCTCACATCCTCTCCCCTTTTAATCACGCACTCAAAACTAAGGCCTTCTCTGCCCACTCATAATATTTATGAGTCTAATCTCTTCCAACTTCTCTTCCCTCCCCTCCATTCTCAATTATCTTCCCAGCTTTGTTTTTTCTTGATAGTACAAATAAGTTCCTAATTTCTTTATGGTCGATCTCCTCCCATCAGAAAGCAAGCTCCACAAGAGAAGAAATTTTGTTAATTCTGCTGCCCAGAGCTTAGAACGCTGCCAGCTCATAACATCTCCTCATTTCGTATCTGTTAAATGAAACAAGAAAGACATATTCAGCATCTACCTATGTACTAGCCAATGTGAAGGTGTTTACCACAGGATTAAAATAACTCACACTGTAAATGTGTTATATATTGAATGAAATAGCTGTACATGTGGGCAACCATGAGGTCTAGACAAGCATGAGTTGTAACAGAACTTGGCCTGTGATTATGGTTGTTGACAGAGCCTATCATTCATTGTTCCCCTAGGTTCTGACTCTTTGCTCATTTCCTTTGAAACTGGCACTTCCTGTTTTTCTTCCCATAGGTAATGTTTAAGGTTTTTAGACATAATATCTAATTTCTGAATATTTGTCGACAAATACATTTCTCTCAAATTGCCAGATATTTTTTAAAGGTTTTATTCTTTACTGTAAATTTTATTGTTTGTTTTGAAAGCCAGTAAACCAAATAATGGTACAAATATTAGAATTAATGCTTTTCTGCTATTCATTACCATTTTATTATGCATAAACATTTGCTAGAGCAAAAATCGTAAGTTTCATCCTAAAGTTATCACTTCCTTTTAGTTTTTATCTATTTGAACATTCTTAATTGTGTTTATACAGTTGGCAATGTTCACAATAATCACTAGTTAGGGTGATTTTTACTCCTTTATAATAAATACCCAGGTATACTTCAAGTGACTGGTAGAATTTCAACCAAAAGAGCCCCTAAGAAGATTTTCACTCATCTGTCATCAAGGATTTTGCTGATATTTGATGATGACTACTTAGAAGCAAGCAATATATCTAAAATATAGGCTCAGACCACTTCAACAGTCACCGATGTTGTCACACTGATGAGATGTGACAATGACATATTGACATGTTGGCAGGTCAAGCTAAGTGTGAGGAGGCCAAAATTGACGCTGAAAAGGACATTTAGTTCTCAGGACTTACAAAGTCATTTGAATGTATTTTGTGTGTAAATACAAGACAAGACGTTTCTTAGAATAATTCCTACCCTTACTTCAGAGTGCCATCAAAGCTCTTTCTAGTTTCTTTCTTTTTTTTTTTGCAGGGGAAGATTCACCCTAAGCTAACGTCTGTTCCCAATCTTCCTCCTTTTTCCCCTCCAAAGCCCCAGTACATAGCTGTGTGTAGTTATAAGTTCTTCTGGTTCTTCTGTGTGAGCCACTGCCACAGCATGGCTACTGGCAGATGGGTGGTGTGCACCTGCGAACCGAACCTGGGCTGCCCAAGGGGAGTGCACTTAACTTTAACTGCTAGGCCATCATCTATTCTCTATTTTAGTTATTTTAAACAATGCCGGTTTTTGCTGATCTTGTACATCTACTCCCAGCCTATTCTGACCCCCCCAACACTTCTGACCTGGGTGTGTAAACCCCCAGTCAGGTGCCTCTTTAGCTCCCAGACTGTGGATGAGACTCAGACTTTCCTCAGCACAGGCTTCATCTAAACATTTTTTTAGACTTACAATACACCAACACATAAACAAATACACTTTGTATTCAGCACTTCATTTCATTAAATGGTCCAGGGATAACACTAGCATTTATTGATTTATAAGATTCTCTCTTTGGTACTTTACCCTATCTTATTTGTCCTGTTTCAATAAGTTGTTAAAATAAATGGAAGTTTAATATAATTTTTCTAAAAATAATTCATTTTCATGAAACAAAATCTGGAAAATATAGAGAAGATTAAGGAAAATACAAACCACTCATAATTTTACCACTCAGAATAATAATTGCTAACAGTTCAGAATATTTTTATCCTATCTTTTTTTACGTATATTTAAATAAAATTTGGATTTTACTGTACCATGTATTTCTATGACTTCCATATGTCATTAAAATTTTTCTAAAAATTTAAGTTTTAATGCCTAAACAATAGTTAATCAAATGGTTGTATCATTAGCTTTTTAAATCATGTCACTATTGTTGGAAATTTAGGTAGCTTCCAAATTTTTCAATGTCATGTATAATCCTGGGATGACCGTTCTTATCTTTAAAACTGAAAATTCCCTTAGAAGAAATTCTGAGCAATATTGGATTAATTGGCATGCCCATTTAAAACAGTAGTGATGCAAACAATAAATTGCTTTAAAAAAATTTTGTACCAATTTCTAGTCTTACCACAAAATGCATGAGGATGCCCTTCTCACTAGATCCTAACTGGATTTTAAAAGTCATTGTCAATTTGATGTGAAAAATAAACAGCATTTTACTTTCTAAATTTATATTTCATTGTTCATTAATGAAGTTGAGCAGCTTTTAATGTATATATTGATCATTTGTATTTCCTCTTCTATAAATCAACTATTCATATGCTTCACCGATTTTTCTATTAAAATCTTAGCACATCATTCATGGATTTGAATAGATTACATTCAATGGATTAAGAATATCAACCATTTGTTACTCACAAAATGTTCAGCCTCGATAGGAGTCTTTTGTTGCCTCCACTGTTCTCTCTCCATTCATTTCACCATGC
The DNA here is from genome assembly GCA_031878705.1 of Tapirus indicus. Classification (NCBI taxonomy): domain Eukaryota; kingdom Metazoa; phylum Chordata; class Mammalia; order Perissodactyla; family Tapiridae; genus Tapirus; species Tapirus indicus. The sequence continues at coordinate 60,049,571 of CM062917.1, forward strand.
ATTTCCTCTCTTCTTCTACCAACACAATCAATTCTCTCCCATCCTTCAAGGCTCAGCTCCTTGATGCTTCTAACCTTTTGGTCCATGGTGACCTCACTTTTCTCTGAACTCCAAAGCAATCATTGTCCCTACCTCATCCTGTCATTTAATTAATTGCTTTTCAATATGTATAGTGTCTTATGAGACCCAGGGTGTAAGAAGCCATTTCTCATACTTCACAAGCTTAGCACATTGCCACCAAACAATAGTGATCCTAATCACCGGGCCCTCCAAACACACTGTAATGCCAAAAAGAAGTTAGCACTGATGTAAAAAATGTTCTCAATTTTCCTCTCACTGAAATATATTTTCCCGAAGAAGGAAAATGTCATCAAATATAAACAACTCTTAGATCATAGAAATTCATTATGTATCTAGATGAGATTATTTTATATTACTCAGTACAAGCTGACATTATGTCCTGAGATGAACAAGTAAGTAATTATGTATGAAAGCTAGCAGTGTTCAAATGGAAATATTTTTGGCAGACGTGATATCCACTGAACATAGTGGATGTGTCAAATTATTTTTATAACTCAAGTAAAACATATCATTCCAAATACAACTACATATGGACCACAGCCATATAGCATATTGCCATATTGTAAAATGCCAAAATATTGAAGGTTATAAAGCACATGATCAATTAAACATATAATAAAGAGTAAAGAAAGCAAATCCAAAGAACTTAGTGTAGTTTATTATTAGTTATGGAAACCATATGCATGTTTGGTACATATTTCTAAAAATGAAACCATATAAATGTAACCTAAGGCCATACATGCATGCGGGAATAATAAGGATGTTTGTCTGGAGAACCCACAAGGAAGCCTAATGAAATTATTTTTAGTATTAAATGGTTAAACTTGATATATAGTCCTTTTATGGACAGAAACAGAATTTATAGCAGTGAGAAATGACTGCTTCTGTGCCTATTAAGTGCATAGTTCTTAAAGCTCTCTACTGACTAAATGGTTTAATATTTCAGCTTTGAACTTTAGATCACACTCTTAATTTTTTTTATGATGAACATATTTTGTTCCCAAGGCTAGAATGGTTGTCTAATTGTCAAGCAAATTAGATAAACTGAAATCATTTAGCCACATGATATTTTGGCTGATAACAATGTAAGAGCAACTCTACAAAAAAAAAAATCTAAGCACTTAATAGCAATTTAAACAGTAAATACCATTTTATGCTTGCAAATGCACATGAAACAAACAGAATATGGTAATTGCTGACAACACAAATTCTTTCAACACTCTGACCAGAAGAATCACAAAACCTGATACATTAGACAATAAGAGCATATAAATTTTCAAACACTTTCTGGTTTTATGACGGGAAGCACTAGTGTTTTGTCTTAGTTACCACGTGAAGGTTACTCATGAAGAAGAGCTCTTGATCAAGCCATTTTCTGTATGATGTCCAAATGCGGCTTTGGACACTGTCAGGTGAACCAAAGCACAGTCAGCTGGCCCTCTGGTCAGTCATTTCCGCCGGCGCACGAACGCTGCCCCGTGAGGAGGCTGTGGGTGTTTCCCCTCATTTCCTCAAAGCTAGAACTAACATCAATGCATAGGCTTCATTTTTTTCTTTCTACTTTTTTGTATTTTCTAAGATGGTATTGTGCTTTCTGAACTAATCTTCCTTTTATTTATATATTAATTTAAAAAAACCCTACTGTACTATGTCACTAAACAACTAGAGGGATTCAAAAAGAAAACAAGCCTACTTAATTTCAAAATGTCAAGACTCAATTCATGTTCCCACACATTTCAACACACACATAAAGAAAAGGGTAAAATACATCCCAAACTATGGTAAGTGATGATAAATAAAAAATGTCCCATTTGGCGGGGGCTGCTATTGCTGCAGCTGCAGGAAAGAGGCGAACGATAATGACTGCCATGGCCCCCCAGTCCTCCTGCAAGTCCGAGAACAACACCGCAACAGCTGGCAGTCCTTTTTAGATCATTCTGCATCCAATGATTTACATTTCTTGGGTTCATTTTTTTCAAGAAATAGCAGAGAAAAACCTCTTGCAGTTAGCAGCAATTTGGTTTAATTCTGCGCATATGGAAGTAGGGACTCCAGGGAACACACGGGAGAACGCCGTTAGGATGTGTTTCCACCCCACACCTTGCAAGGGAAGGTCTTAGGGGTGCTGGCCTCTCTTGCTGCCCACAGTCTTCAGTTTGCCTCACAGAGCATAAGAAAAATCTTTTATTTATCAGTAGGAAACAATTTAGAAACCAAACTTTCTCACTTAGAAGAAATTAGGAATGACAAGAATGAATCTTTGCACCTTAGATTTCTCTCTTTATCTAGTGTGTGTACACATACATATGTGCATATATATATATACACATATACATACAGGCATTTATTTTGCTGAACACTTTGAAAGTTGGTTGAAGACATTATGATAATATGATTTACCCCTAACGCTTTAGCATGTATCATGTAAGAACAAGGAATTCTATATAATGCTCTCAAGAAATCTAACAATACAAAAATACCATCTACAAAAATATTATCTAATATATATGCATATTCAAATCTCCCCAATTGTCCCAATAATGTGCATTATAGTTTTTATTTTTTTGCTGGAGAATCAATCAAGGATAATGTACTGCATTTATTTGTGATGTTTCTTTAGTCTGTTTAATCTAGAACAGATCCCTGAATTTTTTCCTTTCATGATATTGACCTTTTTGAAGAATACAAGCCAGTTGTTTTATAAAAACTTCCTGAAACCATGGGTTTTTTTTTTTTGAATATGACATATATTAAGCAATTTACTCCATAAAGTCTGTACTGTGCTTCTCTGAGTTCCAGTTATTTTAAAGAGCAAAGGAACTCTATGAATGCTAATATACACAATATCAGTTACTTCATGTTACCTTCAAAACCTAAGACTGGTACTATACTAGGGGCTGTATCAAATAACTGAATCAGATGGGAGTCGCTCCCTGCATTTCCCAAGAATAATCTGAACTCACAGTAATCACACAGATACATATTCAGTTTAATTCGCTGTAAACAAATACATATATTTTATATTTGCAAATTAAAGCACAAACTCATTTTTAGGGGTGATGACGGGGAAAGTAATCACAGCTGTGTGCTGTCTGAGCTGAGGTGAGCGGGTCCTTCACACAGGAAAGGGAATCCTGCAGGGACTGGTGTACAGGAAGGAGATAAGCTGGCAAGCTAGACTGGGATGTTTTTCAGGTAAAATGGAAGGCCTATTGGAATTATGTACAGATTTAATTATATTTAATTAAGATAAGGTGATTGCCTAGGAGAAGGGGAAGAACAGGACAACTGAGACAGAGTCAAAGAGAAAAATACTAAACAATAGGACAATGGTCTTGATTGGTCAGAGATAAAAAATAGAAATAAAAACAGAAATAAAAAGCTGTCTTGGGGCAATGAACTGATGTGGTGGACAGGTTGCATGAATTACCGCAGCATCCTAAATGTTGAGAGTTCACTGAGAAGTCTACCAACTTCTTATCATTTCCAAAAAAAAAAAAAGAGAGAACAAAGGCGAGCGGGAAGGAAGAACTATAAATTTGACTGAAACCATACACAAACATCTTAAAGGACATGGTTATTCTAGATACACACAAATCTGTGTTTTGTTTTGTTTTCATATAGACAAATTTCTGGATATGAGCTAAAAGGTAGGTAAGAAAGTAGAGATGCTTACTGGATGTACATTATTCAGTCCTCTTTGGGCCCAAATTGAATACAGAATAAAAAGAATATGGCAAATAAAATATAGCAGAGACAGATACCTCCTCTTTGTGGCATCACTTCAAAATATGTTTATTTATTGTAAAACAGGTTTGTATAATATTTTAAAATGTGACCACTAGGTGTTGCCATGGGAAGGTTGGGAAAATGGGATTATCAGTATCATTATTATTATTATATAAAAAAATCAAGAGGGGGCCATCCCAGTGGCATATTGGTTAAGTTTGTGCGCTCTGCTTCGGCAGCCCAGGGTTCGCAGGTTCAGATCCCGGGTGTGGACCTATGCACTGCTTATCAAGCCATGCTGTGGCAGGCATCCCACATATAGAGGAAGATGGGCACAGATGTTAGCCCAGGGCCAATTTCCTCAGCAAAAAGAGGAGGATTGGCACCAGATGTTAGCTCAGGGCTAATCTTCCTGACCAAAAAAAAAAAAAAAAAAAAATCAAGGGAGTACGCAGGTGGGGGAGGGAGATGAGATGACTGGAACTGGAGCAGGCCTGGTCTGACCTTTCTTCACTTGAAGGTGCCATACATCCGAAGGAGGGTGGGGCTGGCATCCTGTTCCTCCACGTAGGCTCTGGAGCATGTGCCTGTTTTGCTATCGTCTCTACACAACACAATAATAATCGGTAATTTGGAGAAGTCAGTCCAGTCGGCCAGCTAAACACATCATCTTAATTGATTTATTTAACTGACTCTGGAATCCAGCCTTTTTAGGGGCTGTCAGTGTCTCAGCCCATCTAACCAGGCAGTGTTATACTCAGAGAGACTCTGAGGAAGCGGCCAGGTAAGTGGTTATAGCCACAAGGCCAAGGTGGAGAGCACGCACTTCACTATTCAGAACAACAGGCGCCACCCTTCAGACTTTGTGCTTAGATCGTTCCTCTCACCACTACTGAACCAGCCCTGGGCAGGGTGCCAAGCACAAGTAGGTGCTCAGTTAATGTCTGCTGAATGAATTATTATTGCAGCTGATTTATTTTGTTACAAATCTGGGGGCATGTCTTTAATCAAGAAGACACAACTTCAGTTTAAAATTATCCAATATCTAATAATCAATGGCAAAATTTTACTTTAGTGAAATGAATGCACGTATCGTCCTAGTTCCCAGTCTAGCCAAAGGAACTGATCTTCCAACAGATATCCAGTTATTGAAAATTCCAGATGCAGAGTATACACATAGGAAAACGTGGGCAAAGAGCAGGGATGACCTGTTTCCGCCCATTAGACTTGGAATGTTTTCATTCTACCAGGCTTCTTAGTGATCCCTTACAGGCTGGGATTCCTGGAATGAGCGTCTAGCAATTGGTCAAGTCTTGCATGAAGTTTCAATGAGAATGTGCTTGGCAGCAAAATGCCTTGGTTCTCTCTATTTTCCTATCATACAGCTAAAAAACATTATCTTGTTCACCAACCATAACAGAAAAGCTAAACTTCCTCTTTAATTACGTCTGAACATTTGCCTGTTAGGACCGCTTGCATATTGCTCTGTAAGGCTTTTTGTGTGTGGTGTGAAAGAGAAAATGCTGAAGTAACTGAGAACTATATTAGTGAAACCACAGGACAGCATGTGGCCTGATTAATCTTATGAACTCAGCATTAACATACTGCTGGAACATAATGCAGATTATAAATTTACGAATGTACAGTACCAACTCCCAATAAACAGAAAAGCTTACTCCTAAGAACTTGTTAATTCTATTTATCTTATCCTTGAACAAAAACTAAAGTACCAAAAAAGTGGCTCTTGAAATTCCATGAAGTGATAAAAAGTAACAGTTTTTAGTTTTCCCATCCTTTTTTTTTTTTGGTGAGGGAGACCAGCCCTGAGCTAACATCCCTGGCTAATCTTCCTCTTTTTGCTGAGGAAGGCTGGCCCTGGGCTAACATCCGTGCTCATCTTCCTCTACTTTATATGGGACGCCGCCACGGCATGGCTGACAAGCAGTGCGTCAGCAGGCGCCCGGGATCCAAACTGGGGAACCCCGGGCTGCCAAGCGTGAACTAAACCGCTGCACCACCGGGCTGGCCCCTAGTTTTCCCATCCTTTTATTGTAAATATGTCCTTCCAACAATTTAAGGGTTGATGACCACACTAAAATTTATATGTGATAGTCAAGTGAGGGATTATTAATGATGCTCCATAGATGCTTAGCTTAGTGACACAGCATCTGTGTAACATACTATTTTCCATGAAAACATACACTGGAGAAATAGGAACATTATTACCTAAAATTATACATGATAAGAACCTTGAAGGATTTGCCTTGTTAGAACATTGGCCTACAGCTCATAAAGAACCATGACAGCAATGTTTTCTAGTGCCTTGATCTTCACTCAAATACTAAACAAATTGTTTTGAATACTTACTATGTGCACAAACTATTCTAGTCTCCCAAAACAAACTAGAATCAAAGACTGTCCTTATCTCAAAGTGCTTGAAATGAGCATTTATTTGGCTTTCTACATAATATATTCCCAGTTAACTACTCAGAGGCGATCAAAATTTAGAGTTATTAATGGTCTTCCAGTTTGCCTGTTTCCATACCCTCAGGTCAGATATTTGCCCAAAATATGACACAGATACACTGGGAGCTATTTTCATCCCACCACATACCTCATGCAATCCAGCATTCTGAGTGTCCAGAGACTTCCCTGAAGGACGTCATGGTTCAGAAGTACAGTGGCTTCTACCCCGAGCTCATGACAGGGGAGGCCAGGACCAGCATGGGAACAATGCAACGTCGCACACCATTTACGGATGTCAGTGCTGGAATCCCTCTGACTGACAAATGTTCTCCAAACTGCTTTTTGACATAATCTAAGAGATTATCTGATAGAGACGGTATCTGACAGCTTTCGTTACATCTGTGGTACAAACCTTTCACTGACCTAAGGTAGCCTAAAGGCAGGCTTACTCACACACTGTGGAAAAAACCGACGTGAAAGGCCCCATCCCAGAGTTCTTAAGAGATGCTGATGCAAGGAAATCCCACAAACCTCCCTGACCACCAGGTATATGCAACCCGAATCATGGCTCAAACTCTAGAGGACAGCTAATTTAACAGGAGCAGGGGCTCAGTAAATCTAGTTCTTGAAGACTTTCTCAAAGTCTGCCACCAGGTGGTCAAAGTGCTTCAGTGGAAAGAAACACTAGTAACAAGATATTACTCAAGCTGGGATAAGGAATCAAATGTGCCCCTTTAATTTTTCCTCATATGATGTCATGACTGAGTTTACATTTCTTTTTTTACTGTCCCTTTGCCCAGTCCAAATGGAAGTCTAGTTTGGTGCTGGTAGAGTCTCTCCATGTTATAATAGCTACTGAGCTTTGTTACAAGGCAGTCATCGCTTAACAACCTTATGCCAATTTCGTGTGCGAGGGAGCCACAAAGCAAATGTATACTTGAGCCAGAGGTCAGAATTTGCTAATGGAGTCCATGTGAGAGTCTCTGTTTTTGACTTTCCTGGAACATGAAAAAAAAGAAATTCTAAGAGTTGAGAATTTTGACTCATTTTCACCCTGGCTACCTCCCAGGAGCCCTGGCCAAAGCGTGGATAATGACACCTTAGCTCCTGAGAGGTTTCTGTGTAGAAATGTCCGAATCAAGATGAAATGTGCACTCTGCACTCAAAGGTGGAGTGCTGGGATCTCAGGTGCCCAAAAGACAGTTTCCCAGGAGATCTTTGACCCCGAGAGGAAGGATTTGTACACCTAATCCTCCCAGTAATTAAAAGGGCTCTTGCAGCTCAGATCTGACAAAACAGAGAAAACGACCCAAGTCTTGGGCTGACTAACACTATTTCACTCAAAGTACGAGGATTCCCAAACAGGAGTACACAGAACAACGCAGTATTTCAAAAGCAAAAAAAAAAATAAATAAAAATAAAAAAGCAGCTCAAAAATGTCATTGAGAAGTGGATTTCTACATTCACTTTGAACAGACAGGATGCGGGATGAACGCAGCTGTGGCTGCACTATTTCCTGCTCACGCCGTCTCCAGAGGCCCACGCCATCAATCACTCTGAGACCGCAATCACAACAGCAAACATGGCCTGATGAAGGAACACCCACCGCCACCACAGATGGCCAGGAAGTTCCCATCCGTAAAGGGGTTGGTGGGTTCCAGGCTGGAGTCAAGCGAGCTCTGCTATTGCTCACTCAGGGCCTTGGGCACAGTGTTCCTCTGTGGATAGCCTTCCACAGACAGAATGTTCTAGGGGCAGATAGAACCTTGGTATTAAATTTTTCTTGTTTTCTTCATGTTATCTCTTTGTTTTGAACAACTTTCTCATACGTCTTCTCCCACCATTCTCAGAACTCTGCTGGCTGAAGCAATCTGCACACTTGGTTACCATGGTTATCATGCTGACTATGCGACTGTTATGGATGCGACTCGCTTTTAAAACAGAGAAGCTGCCAAAGGAGATTACAGGGATGAGGACAGAAAGACTAGGAAAAGGAGATGGCACACAAGTGTTAATACTAAACCAAATATTCTAAACATATTTTGAACTGTGGTGTTTAGACATGTAAAATAAGGGGGAAAATTTGGAAGGATGAATGGCTGGAAATAAAAGTTGTTGCTTGGTTTCAAAAATGGCTTTGCATAACAAGGAGGAGTTTGTAGGAGAGGCTTTTCATAACTAAGAGAAGATGTTCAATGTCACCACAAGCCAGTTGCACCAAATCCTATGACCTCGGGCTTTTCTTAACGTGGCATTCCTTAATATGGCACTCAAAATTTAAGACCCAGTGTGTCTGAAACAATTTAAAAAACCCACAGCACTTTTGTAAGACAGGCCAAGGTACAGAGAGTGGGCCACAGGCGGCAGGCCCTCTCCCTATGGCCACTGAGCTTGGTACAGAGACAGTGCAGTGCCCTTCCTCTAAATCTTGGCCTGCAGCTCTGGTCTCTAACCCAGGAAGCCCTAGGTCCCTCCCTACCATTCTGCATCTTAATCAAAGCAGAAGCCTGCCAGCTGTGCACTGCTGCTGCTCTCCAACTCCATGCTCCCCACATGTTGTCCCTAATGACAAGAGCACCCTGAGTCTGCACTAGAGGACGCTCTGGGAGGGCATCTGGCCATTGGCTGTGGCATGGCTGCGCTGGGCCGCTGACGCCCATTACAGCTGACCCTAACTCACTGGGGGAAGGAAACCCTTATGCTGTCATCTGATCATAGTTTTTAAGGGGCTTTGGGAGTTACACACATTTTATTGACTTAACTTTTATACTAGAAAGCATAAAACTGGAAAGAGGAATAAAAATAACATGAAATCAATTTATAAGCATCTGTAAGATAAAATGCAGCTGTATTACTGTACTACTTGGTAGCGTTGTTCCCCACAACTTTTTATCTTGAAAATGCTCAAGTCTACGGTAAAGGCAAAAGAACAGTACAATATACATCTGAACACCCTTCACGGAGATTCAGCAATTGTGAGTGCTTGCTTTCTCTCGCTATCTTTTTCGATATCTATATATACAACATCTGTATCTTATATGATTTTTTTTCTCAGAAGCATCTGATAGTTTTAGATATTTCCATATGTAAATATTACTCAGTATGCACCTCTGATATAACCACAATACTATTATCACAACTGAGAAAACTAATGATTCTAATGATTCTAAAACTAATGATTTAATGTCATTAAATATGCAGTCTGTACTCATTCAGTATCCCCAATTGTTACCCAAATGCTTTGAACTCTGCATCCAGGTTCAAATGTTGCTTTTGGTTATGTCTCTTTTGCCTCCTTTAATCTAGAACAGTCTATCTGCTTTTTTTTTAAAACATCATTGACTTTTGAAGAGTCCAGGCTAGCTGTATTGCAGAATGTCTAACATTCTAGCTAGATATTTCTATTTGTTTCCAGATTAAACATTTATGTCACAACTACTACACAGATGACTCTGTACCCTTCTAATTGCATCATATTAGGAGGCACATAATGTTAAATTGTGCTACTACTAGCTTTGCTAAATATGATGAGTAAGACATTTGACCACCAGATCTTTCCATTCTACAGGCTCAATTTTCCTTCATAATAAGTAATCTGTAAGGTGACAATTTAAGATTGTGTGAATATTCTGATTTCCACAGTCTCTCTCACCCAGTCTTTTTAAAAAACACTGAAGATGCTTATCTGAATCAGTTGTTATACTGGGCTTTGCAGAATGGTGATTTTCTAATCCTCTCATTTCTACATTTACTCACTATTATTGCTCTGTAAAGAAAAACTTCCCTCATCCCCTTCTCTTTCTTTCTTTTCAATTTTTTTGGCTTTTAAAAGTTTACTATAGATGCATAAATTTTAAAAAACTTAATGTGTTATAATTGCTTACTGCCATTATTCTTTGGGATGATCAAATCGTCCCAAATTCTGCCTGTGGTAGCACTTCCAAGCTGTCTCCTGTGTCCTTTTGATATCATCCCATTAGCTGTTGAGTACAACCTTGTTTTCTGACAGAAGATGCTACAGATTCACCTGATTTTACCCAAACCTAGAACTGGAATTAGTCATTTCTCCAAGAAGCCTTAGTTTTTTATCGGGGAAGAGCATTTAGAAATCAAGATCTCGGAGTTAATGTGTGCTCATTGCAACTAGAGTTTCATTGTTTCTAGCTCATTTGAGTGAATAGAGTTTAGGAAATTTTATATGTATTACACATTGTACATATTTATTTATTTTTGGTTTTTTTAATTTTCATTTTTTGATGTCTTAATAGTTTATAACATTGTGGGGTTTTAGTTGTGCATTATTTTTTGTCCGTCACCATGTGGATGCATCCCTTCACCCCTTGTGCCCACCCCCCACCCCCCTTGCCCTTGGTAACCACCAATCAGTTCTCTCTGTCCATGTCTTCATTTATATTCCACGTGTGAGTGAAATCATGTGGTGTCTGTCCTTCTCTCTCTGGCTTATTTCACTTGACATAGTACCATCTAGGTCCATCCATGTTGTTGCAAATGGGACAATTGTGTCTTTTCTCATGGCTGAGTAGTATTACATTGTATGTATATACCACATCTTTATCCACTCATCAGTCGAGGGACACTTGGGTTGCTTCCACTTCTTGGCTATAGTGAATAATGCTGCATGAACATAGGGGTGCATAAGCCTCTTGTGATGGTTGATTTCACGTCTGTTGGGTAGATGCCCAATAGTGGGTTTGCTGGATCATAAGGTATTTCTATTTTTAATTTTTTGAGGAATCTCCATACTGTTTTCCATAGAGGCTGCACCAGTTTGCATTCCCACCAGCAGTGAATGATGGTTCCTGTTTCTCCACAACCTCTCCAACATTTGTTGGTTTTTGTCTTGGTGATTATAGCCATTCGAATTGGTGTAAGGTGGTATCGTAGCATAGTTTTGATTTGCATTTCCCTGATGATTAGTGATGTTGAACATCTTCATCTGTCTGTTGGCCATCTGTATATCTTTCTTGGAAAAATGTCTGTTCATATCCATTTTTTTGATCACATTGTTTGTTTTTTTTGTTGCTCAGTTGTGTGAGTTCTTTATATATTACGGAGATTAATCCCTTGTCGGATAAACGATTTGCGAATATTTTCTCCCAGCTGGTGGGTTGTCTATTCATTTTGATCCTGGTTTCATTTGCCTTGTAGAAGCTCTGTAGTCTGATGAAGTCCCACCTGTTTATTTTTTCTTTTGATTCCCTTGTCCAAGTAGACATGGAATCTGAAAGAATACCTTTACGACCAATGTCACTTAGTGTACTGCCTGTATTTTCTTCCAGGAGTTTTATAGTTTCAGGTCTCACTTTCAGGTCCTTAATCCATTTTGAATTGATTATTGTGTATGGTGATAGAAGATGGTCTACTTTCATTCTTTTGCATGTGGCTGTCCAATTTTCCCAGCACCATTTATTGAAGAGACTTCCCTTTCTCCATTGTATGTTCTTCGCTCCTTTGTCGAAGATTAGCTGTCCATATGTGTGTGGTTTTATTTCTAGGCTTTCAATTCTGTTCCATTGATCTGTGTGTCTACTTTTGTACCAGTACCATGCTGTTTTGATTACTATAGCTCTATAGTTTTTTTTGAAATCAGGGTTTGTGATGCCTCCAGCTTTGTTCTTTTTTTTTCAGGATTGCTTTAGCTATTCGGGGTCTTTTGTTGCCCCATAGGAATTTCAGTAATTTTTGCTCTATTTCCGTGAAGAATGACATTGGAATTCTGATTGGGACTGCACTGAATCTGTAGATTGCTTTAGGTACTATGGACATTTTAACTATGTTTATTTTTCCAATCCATGTGCATGGAATATTTTTCCATTTCTTTATGTCCTCCTCGATTTCTTTCAATAGTGTCTTATAGTTTTCATTGTATAGGTCTCTCACCTCCTTGGTTAAATTTATTCCCTGATATTTTATTCATTTTGTTGCAATTGTAAATGGGATTGTCTTTTTGAGTTCTCTTTCTGTTAGTTCATCATTACTTTATAGAAATACAACTGTTTTTTGTAAGCTGATTTTATACCCTGCCACTGTGCTGTAGCTGTTGATTATTTCTAGTTTTCCAATGGAATTTTTTGGGTTTTCTATGTATAAGATTATGTCATCTGCAAATAGTGAGAGTTTCACTTCTTCTTTGCCTATTTTGAGTCCTTTTATTCCTTTTTCTTGCCTAATTGCTCTGGCCAAAACTTCCAGTACTATGTTGAATAAGAGCGGTGAGAGTGGGCACCCTTGTCTTGTTCCTGTCCTCAAAGGAATGGCTTTCAGTTTTTCCCCGTTGAGTAGGATGTTGGCTGTATATTTGTCATATATGGCCCTTATTATGTTGAGGTACTTTCCTTCTATACCCATTTTGTTGAGAGTTTTTATCATAAATGGATGCTGGATCTTGTCGAATGCCTTCTCTGCATCGATTGAGATGATCATGTGGTGTTTATTCTTCATTTTGTTAATGTGGTGTATCATGCTGATTGATTTGCAGATGTTGAACCATCACTGTGTCCCTGGTATAAATCTCACTTGATCATGGTGTATGATCTTTTTGATGTATTGCTGTACTCAGTTTGCCAATATTTTGTTGAGGATTTTTGCGTCTATGTTCATCAGTGATATTGGCCTGTAGTTTTCCTTCTTTGTATTGTCCTTGTCTGGCTTTGGTATCAGGAGGATGTTGGTCTCATGGAATGTGTTGGGAAGTATTCCATCTTCCTCTATTTTTTGGAATAGTTTGAGAAGAACAGGTGTTAAATCTTCTTTGAATGTTGGTAAAATTCTCCAGGGAAGCCATCTGGCCCTGGACTTTGATTTTTTGGGAGGTTTTTGACAATTGTTTCAATCTCTTTACTTGTGATTGGTCTATTCAGATTCTCTATTTCTTCTTGATTCAGTTTTGGGAGGTTATATGCGTCCAAGAATTTGTCCATTTCCTCTAGGTTGTCCAATTTGTTGGCATAAAGTTTTTCATAGTATTCTCTAATAATCCCTTGTATTTCTGTGCTATCTGTTGTAATTTCTCCTCTTTCATTTCTAATTTTATTTATTTGAGTCTTCTCCCTTTTTTTCTTAGTGAGTCTGGCGAAGGGTTTGTCAATTTTATTTATCTTCTCACAGAACCAGCTCTTTGTTTCATTGATCCTTTCTACTGGTTTCTCTCCTTTTGCTGATTTGGGGCTTTGTCTGTTCTTCTTTTTTCTAATTCTGTTAGGTGTAGTTTAAGGTTATTTATTTGGGATTTCTCTTGTTTGTTAAGGTAGGCTTGTATTGCTATGAATTTCCCTCTCAGGAACGCTTTTGCTGTGTCACATATGAGTTCGTATCGTGTATTTTCCTTTTCATTTGTCTTCAGATAGCTTTTGATTTCTCCTTTAATTTCATCAACCATCCATTGGTTTTTCAGTAGCATGTCATTTAGTCTCCACATCTTTGTCCCCTTCCCAGTTTTTCCTTGCAGTTGATTTCTAGTTTCATAGCATTATGGTCAGAAAAGATGCTTGTAATGATTTCAATCTTCTTAAATTCATAGAGGTTTGCCTTGTTTCCTAATATATGGTCTTTCCTTGAGAACGTTCCATGTCTGCTTGAGAAGAATGTGTCATCTGCTGTTTTTGAGTGGAGTGCTCTGTATATATCTATTAAGTCCATCGTGTCTAGTTTTTCATTTAAGTCCATTATTTCCTTATTGACTTTTTGGCTAGATGATCTATCTATTGATGTAAGGGAGTGTTAAGATCCCCTACTATTATTGTGTTATTGTTAATATCTCCTTTTAGGTTTTTCAGCAGTTGTTTTATGTACTTTGGTGCTCCTATGTTGGGTGCATAGATGTTTATAAGTGATATGTCTTCTTGGTGAAGTGTCCCTTTTATCATCATATATTGCCCTTCTTTGTCTCTCATTACCTTTTTTATCTTGAAGTCTACTTTGTCTGATATGAGTATGTTAATTTCTGCTTTCTTTTGTTTGCCATTAGCTTGGAGTATTGTTTTCCATCCTTTTATTTTGAGTCTGTGTTTGTCTTTAGAGCTGAGATGTGTTTCCTGGAGGCAGGAAATTGTTGGATCTTCGTTTTTAATCCATCCCGCCACTCTGTGTCTTTTGATCGGAGAATTCAATCTGTTTACATTTAGAGTGATTACTGATATACGAGGGTTTAATGTTGCTATTTTATTGTTCATTTTCTGGTTCTTTTGCATTTCTTTCGTTTCTTGTCCCATGTGTTTTGGACTGTCAATTCAGTTTGGTAGTCTGCATGATGATTCTCTTAGTTTTCTCTTTATTTGTCATATGCGGTTCTCTTCTGGTTATTTGTTTAGTGGTTACCATGAGGTTTATATAAAAGATCTCCTTGATAATATAGTACATTTTCAGATGCCTCCTGTTTCCTTAGACTGAGTCAATTTGATCCCTTTCCTCTTCACCTCCTTATCTGTTGTTGTCACTACTTATTCCAACTTGTGTCGTGAGTGTGTGTTTACAGTGATGAGCTTGATTAATTTTTGATGTTATCCAACTGTAGTTTGTTCTGGTTTAGTCTCCTTGCTTTTCTCCTTGCTCAAACCTTTGTATCCCCTTTCTATTTTCTTTTTTATCAGGCCTAAGGGCCTTCTTGAGCATTTCTTGTAGTGGGGGTCTTGTGGTGATGAACTCTCTTAGGTTTTGTTTATCAGGAAGAATTATTATTTCTTCTTCATATTTGAAGGATATTTTTGGTGGATAAAGTATTCTTCGCTGAAGGTTTTTGTCTTTGAATATATCATTCCAGCCTCTCCTAGCCTGTGGAGTTTCTGTCGAGAAATCAGCTGAGAGCCTGATGGGGTTTCCTTTGTATGTTATTTTGTTTAGCTGCCCTTAATATTTTTTCCTTGTCACTGACTCTTGTTAATTTAGCTATTATGTGGTGTAGTGTTTGTCTATTTCTGTTTATATATTTAGGTGATCTATTGATTTCATTCACTGTTATTTCCATCTCTTTCCCTAGATTTGGGAAGTTCTCAGCTATTATTTCTTTGAACAAACTCTCTGCTCCTTTTTCTCTTTCTTCTCCTTCTGGCATACCTATTATCCTTATGTCACTTTTCCTCATTGAGTCTGATATTTTTCGAAGAAAGTCTTCATTTCTTTTTAGTCTTAGCTCTCTCTCCTCCTCTATCTGGAGCGTTTCTGTGTGGCTATGCTCAATAATGCTAATTCTTTCCTCCATGTTCTCAGTTCCGCTCTTAAAGACTCCAGGTTTTCCATTATCTCATCCATTGTGTTTTTCATCTCCAATATTTCTGATTGGTTTTTCTTTATGGTTTCAATCTCTTTTGTGAAGAAATCCCTGAATTCATTGATTTGTTTCTCTGTGTTCTATTGTATTTCGTTGAGTTTGTTTATGATAGCTATTTTGAATTCTCTCTCATTCAGGTTATAGATTTTTGTGCCTTCAGCGTTGGTTTCTGGGTGTTTGTCACTTTCCTCTTGGTCTGCAGACTGAAGATACTTTTGCATAGAGCGCACTGATTTACCTTTGCAGTTCTTCCTCTTGAAGATGGTCCTGCAGTTTTGACTTGCTGCCACTGGGTGGAGGTCACAAGTGGTGTGTTCTGAGCCTGCTGCAGTCCCTGGAAGGTTTGTGCTGAAGTGCAGGGCACATCGGGGGAGGGGTTCTCTCTTTCGGCTGCCCAACCTGGGGGCTTCCTTTCTGGCTCTCTTGGGGTGTTTACCACACCCCCAAAACAGTCTGATGTCGCTTCCTGGTGGGGATCTCTTGATAGTCTGTGAGAGCACTGGAGGGTGATAGCTTTCCCCTGCAGAGGGCTGCCCCTCCCCCCTCTATGTCTGTGAGCTGTGCTGTCTGTCTCTGCTGATTGATTGGGGAGGGGGAGTAAATCTCCTTACCTCTCTTCACGTCCTTTGGGGCTTCCAGTGCCTCCACCATCAGATGTACCATGGCAAGGGTCTCTTAGAAGTCCTTCATAGTGTTTGATTGACCTCTGTTGGTATATGAATGCTGTTTTTGTTGCATCTTAGAGGGCAGAGATTCAAAGAGGGAATCTCACTCCGCCATGATGCTGACGTCAATCCAGCCCTCTTGGTTTTAATTTCTATCTGTCTTTGCACCACTCTGCATCAGGCCTGGTGCACTGGCCTACATTGTTTATATTTAATCATGACTTTATTCTGATATGACTTCATACTGATATTTCCAATTCTAATTTAACATTACAGAGATTTACTTTTCTTTTTTAAAGTATTTGTATCTCTTCTCTTACAGTGAAATTTGGTGCCTAATTACATTAATCTATTTTTTTTCTTTATCCTAGTATACATAAAATAATTTTAGAATAACAATACCAATATTACTATGAAAAATAAATCTACTGAAAAAAGTTTAAGATTTCATTTTAGTTCTTTTTGTCCTTAGAATACATAGTCAGGGAGTTATGTTCAAAAGTTACTTGAATTCATTTTCTTCTCTGGGTGGTAAAATTATTAATTTGATATATACTTAGATTCATCTGTTTTCATTTATAGTCAATCTCAGGGTTAGCTTGCCTGTATTTTTAATTTAATTTAATTTTTTGAATACACAAAACATTTACATCCTTCAAAAGTCAAAACTATATAAAAATTATACTCAGAGAAATCTCTTGCTTATCATCTTTTATTCCCTCCATCCTGTTCCCACTCACCTATCCAAATTTTCAGGTGTTCTTGGGTTTTCTTTGTAAAAATAATGTGTGTGTGATAACAGGCAAACATACACATATATTTACTTATTCCACTTTCTTTCTTACTCAAAACGTCTCTCTCCATATACAATCATTTGCAGCTTATATTTCACTGGCCTTTTCAAAACGGTGGTATTCTCGTTCCACCATCCCTTCCACATTTATTAGCTGGCATCCTTCTAAAAAGAAGAGATTTTCTTTTTCCTGCCTCCTTCTCTGGAAATCACGCTACTTCTGTTCTACGAAGTCTTTTTCCATCTCTTTTACAGCTGGGTGGTACTCTAGTGTGTGTTCCATATTTTCTCACAGCTTTTCAAGAAGATGGGCCATTCAGACGTGTCTCCTATGTTCTACCAGCCTCTACCTTAAACTCAACCTCCAGGCACACTGGTTAAGCATCAAGTGACACAGTTCTTAATAGAGATGACAACCTGAACAGCTTCCTACCAAAGCTGAGGTCACAGGTGAATTCAGGGTCACTACCCCGGCCAGCTGGGAAAGCTGCAAACAGGCTCAGTCTGACCGCAGCCTCCCTCACCAATCCTGCCATCTCCCTGGTAATTCCTTCTATGGCAAATGCTGACTTCTCCACGGGCCCAACCAATTTCCTAGTTGTGCTCTTAGTAGATGTCCACCCAATAAGATATTAATTAATCTCTTCTATGCCAGCCTAGAACAGTTAAGGTATGACCTATCCCATGTGATATTCCCCCCAACACACACACAAAATTTTTTTCATTAAGAGGAAATTCAGTCTAGTTATACTGTCAGGAAAAAATCTGCCTTGACTAAGTAGTTTCCTACATATATTCTCTGGGATTACAACTATCTGCACGCAATAAAGCAATTATCCTGTATACTAGTTTTAATATCTATGTATTTGAAATCTAATTTATCTGTTAAATTAACTGTATTTTATATGAAATTACTACTTATAAACAATAGAACATGGATTTATTATTTTCAAACAGGGTGGACTAATATATAAGATACTCAAATAAAATTTATTTAGTTACTGATTATTAAATACATTGTATTCTCTCTGTCTTTTTGAAAGCCAAGAAGTCTAGAACAACCACTAGATAGGCATGTTAGCAGCTGTAACTGTGCTATCATTTCAGAAAAATGAGATAAAGTAAACTCAGTCTTACAGGGTCAGTACTGAGTATGTGTTAAAAATATGGCTTTGTTAATATTAATTTTTAAGTAAATAAGTAGAAGTAAAAAAGCAACTGCAAAGAAAGATGGACATATTCCTAACAATTTACAATACAACCAATTCATATGCCAATAAAATAAATTTATTAACAATATCTTGTTGCATCTTAAAAGATAATTCTTTCAAGTCTCAGGGTGATGGACAGCCTGTGGTCACTCGGGGGTCGGTCTCCCAGAAGAGAGTTTCTCCTGGATGTGTCAGGCCAGCAGAGGTGGTGACCTGTGGCAATGACAACCCCACACTCCTCATGTGTGGGTTCCCTTCCCCTTCACTCCGCTTCGAGGAAGGAACTGGCTTTGAGGATGCCAATATCAGGCACAGACAAATAGTTCTCAACATTTCTTTGTCATTATCTCACTTTGGGCTGAAAATACAATAAGAAAACCAGCTTACTTAGCAACAGGAATGCTTTCGCTTTTATAAGGAGGACGGGGCTGACAAGCCACTGTCCACAGTGATGTGCTGCATAGCAGGGTCAGTATGTCCTTGCCTTGACTACTAAGAAATAACAGTAACCACCCCTGAGCTGATCTCTCCGAAAACAAGGGATGCATTCTCCAGTTACCTTTCAACCTTGAGATCTCTGAATGCACAAAACAAAAATAATTTATACCTAGCAATCTTCAGAAAGATTTTTCTGAAAAAAGGCATTTTCTGAAAAATTGGTTGAATGTGGCCACTACCCTCGTCTTATTAATCCAATAGCTTTTAACTGAAGTGATGTAACTTTTTTTTAATGCTATAAATTTTTAACGTAAACATGTTTGTACATCATCCCTGGACATTCTTAGTGGGTCTAGTGTGCACTCGGAATCTCTGTATTAAAAAGAAAAAGCTCTCCAGGTGCTTCTGATGTACACCCCCTCATTTTAAGAAAATTATACTTTGTCTATTAAACTAGTTATAGTGAAACTAAGAAAAATTTAACAGTAAAGACCATTAACTTAATGGTCTTCACTGTTAAGCCATTTGCTGCTTACCAGATTTAAACAAATAGAGCATTACTCTGTCATTGTCTTTCAAGGGCTGAACATAAACAATATATACAAACCATGATGGCCTGAGACTAGTCCTTTAGATGGACATTTTCTTTAACACTATGGTAATACACTGCCTGTCATGTATAGGAAGCATTTGGGGCACTCACTTCATTATAGAAAGCATTATTCACTTAAATATTTCCTACAGAGTTTGCTTCAAATGATGAGTTGGTTCAGTGTTATAGAATGCAGAAAAATGTTGGCCACTGCTACAGCGAAGGACTGTAAAAATTCCAGCTGTGCACATCCTTTGTATAAAGCACAGGAGGAACCTTCCCTCTGACTACACAGTATTCAAATTTTAAGCACAACCGTGGCTAGCTTTATGCTGGACTGCATGCCTTCTGGACATTTTTTGTTTTGTTTTACCTTTTAAAAATGAGATACTCTGCTGAGCATTTCCTTTCCACCTCTCCAGCAATATCTGAAAAATAATTAATGTTAGCATGTTTATTTTTTGGATTTGGGAACCTACATTTTCTGACACTGTTTCTTCTGTTTATGGAATGAAATGTATTTTTAGCTCATGTAATGAAAAGCTTGCATGATTTTAAGAATGGCTGGAAAGAAACAGAAAAAAATATGATGTTAAACATAAGCATCTGAAATTGCCATCTGCATACAAATCTCCAAAAGGCAAATGGAATAAAGCATGTTCAAAACACTCAGGAGAGCTGCTCTTCAAGGGTCAAGTTGCTCACAGAGAAATGCGTGTGGGTCTCATGACGGCTGACCTGAGGTCCACGCACTCTCAGTCGGGTGCAGACTGCACACCTGCTGTTTTACTTCACTCATATTTGACCAACTTGGTGAACAGCCCTGCGCTGCCTCCTGCACGTCTGCCTCGCCCAACCACCTAGTGCAAGTCCTATTAACTTCACCTCTTACATCCGTCCACTTTTCCCCATCTCCTCGTTGCCAACAGGTGTAGGTTTCCATTTTCTCTTGCAATGGCCTCCCTGCAGGTTTCTGAAGCCAAGCTGGCCCCACCCAATCTGCTCTCCACACCATCTCCAGAGACAGCTTTGCAAATCCCAATCTGATCACATCATGCTCTTACTTAAAACACAGTAGTTGTTTCTACCTCTCTTCGGATGAGACCAAATTCTTCCCTCGACCTAGAAGGCACCTGTAGTCTGGTTCCTGCCTGTATCTTCAGCCTCCCTGCTCGCCAGGTCCTGCTTCTCTCCCTGAGAAGTCTTTCTCTGTCTGGCCTTTTTACAGTTACTCACACTTGCCATGTTCCCTCCTGCCACAGGGCCCACTGCAGATGTTGCTTCCACTACTTAGAATGCACCACCTTTAACTTCATCTCATTAACTCCTTTCAACCTGTAGATCTCACCAGAGGCTCTTCCCAAGGGAAGTCTTCTTCAACCACGCTAAGTCACTCCTCCTATTATGGGCCTGTAGATAGAACACTGTGTGCCCCATCTTCTGTTACACCTGTCACAGAGCATTTGCACATTCATTTTGTGTTTTGTTTTTTCATTATTTTTATTTTTTTATTTTTGGTGAGGAAGACCAGCCCTGACCTAACATCCACTGCCAATCCTCCTCTTTTTGCTGAGGAAGACTGGCCCTGGACTAACATCCATGCCCAACTTCCTCCACTTTATACGGGACACCACCACGGCATGGCTGACAAGCAGTGCGTCGGCAGGCACCTGGGATCTGAACCCGCGAACCCCGGGCTGCCAAAGCGCGGACTAAACCGCTGCGCCACTGGGCAGCCCCTGTGATTGTCTTATTAGTACCTGCCTTCTCAGTTACAGTGAAAGGCCCACAAGGGCCAGCACTAGGTCACCTTAGTTTTCCACTGTATTTCACCTAGCACTGTACCTGGCCCATTGAGTGTAATACGGCAGCTACGCAGACATTCTGGAGGCAGCCAGCCCTGTGTTAACTGTATGATTTTGGGAAGTCACTTAACCTTCTTGCACTTAAGTTTCTCCATCTGCAAAATGGAATAAATGGAATAAACATGTCCAGGGAAACTTTTCACAAAAGACCTGGGACAGGTCACCTCTGAGGATGAGGATGTAAACACACAGGAGGCATCTGTCTGTCCTGATTCTCTGTTTACTTGTTTATTTTCAGTCTCCTCCCCAAACTGTGAGCTCCTTGAGGGCAGGACCACATCTGCTGCTGAGCTCAGTGCCTAAAGTGCTGCAGGCCCTCGGTGCATGCCTTCCTCCGGACAGACTGCATGAAGTACAGTTTCTGGGGAGGCTCCTGAAAGATGCGTGAGAGCAGAGAGGGGCAGAGAAAAATGGGAAAAGCAGCCAGGAAAGCTTTATTAAAAGCAAAACGAAAGACTTATCTTGGGACAAATAACTCAGCTACTCTTTATATAATCACAGTTTTACAAATTTCCTCCCTCTTTTTAGTCTCATATGTCACATCTTTAGAAACAATATTAAAAATTAGGGTTTGAATCACAGCAGAATTTAGAATTTAGTCATATTTTAAAACTTGTAGAGGGTTTTTTTTTTAAATCAAGAAGAAACGCTACTTATTTTTAGAACACTTCTAATATTTAAAACCATCTAGAAGCTACAGTTTATTTTGTTTAGGTTTTAGAAATAAGAAAGCTGGTGACTTGCACTTAGAACAAAGAATGTCAACATGAGGAGCTCTTCCCAATGTTTTCAGGTATCCATAGGTGTAGTCTAAAATCTGATAAAAGTGAACTTTTTGAAAGAAAGGTACACTTATCCAATCATAAGGACTGTGTGACTACAAAGTCAATTTCCTGTGAAAGCAGAGTGTGTGGACATTATTGGCTGATATTGAATTGTTAACTGCAACTCAGCATTGTGAGATGTTTGTGACACTGTGTGAAAAAAATGAGCTCTGAAACAGCACATTCAGCAATGTTCTCCTTATACAGGATGTTCAGACTGATACACACATGTCATACACATGTATGCACACACATGGCGATGTGTGAGAAGACAGTTGTCAGAACGCTCACAGAACTCGGCAGCAGGGGGAGGATAGTAGATTATTTTCTGTCTTTCTTGGCACTTTTCTGCTATGATTGAATACTTTATAATAAACGTGCATTAACTTTCCAAAGACAAGAAGGCTCTAAAAGCTATCATTTAACCAGTTATTTTATTGCCACAGCATGTATTTTTGAGTAGACTACAACAGTAGTTTCCAAATAGAATCATCTGTGGTGCTTTGTAAACAATAGAGATCTCTATTTGGGGCAACGTAGGGTGGGGGCTAGATCTAAGAAGTCCCTTAGATGATCTGATTTGGAAGTAAGTTTAGCAACAAGGAAGTTCAAGAGAAAAGGCTACTCTATCTGGTACAACATTCATAACAGGTCACTTTAACTTTAAAATATTTAAAATGCACTAAAGTTTAGCCAAAATAGTATCTTAGAGCTTCCGCCCTGCCTTAGAGGTGACACTTTTTTAAAATAAATGAGATAATTGAGAGTCTTAATATACTGAGCAACTATAAATATATTCACACCCCTGTTTAATTCCGCTCTACAGTGAACAATCTGAGGGATTTCCTTTGATGATGTAATCATGGCAGAGGAAAAATGATTAAATTAGAACACGAACGGAAATATCAAAGGCAGCTCATAAGGTGAGCCAGAGACCCAGGATAATTAAAGCCCCCAAACTAATGCTACTCATCTTCATCCTAAAATTGAATGAAAATATTTAAAAGAGCAGACTCCCTTTGATTTCCAGTTTTTCTTTTTGAAGAAGTACTAAAAGGCTGAACTACTTATAGGATGCCCAACAACAGAGAACTGTCTTTGCAACATTGCCGGTGCTGATGGAGGAAATTGGGTTCTGAACTATGAACCCGGGGAGAACCTGCGTCAGGTTCACGTTCCCCCAGAGGCCCTCAGCTTGAATTCAACTGAATATCCTGAGAAGTAGCCAACGGAGCTATTTCATAATAAAATTCCACTCTTCCAAGATGCGTAGGGAGCAGAAAATAACATTAACTCAGGCAGAATCCCAGCTGCTGAAGGCAGCCACACTTCTTGCACTAGGGTGAAGCTGTTTGCCTTCTCCAGTTAGTCCAGTCCAGACTCATTTAGTTTCACCCCCTCGGTCCAGGCGTTTGCACTTGGGAAGCACAAACGCGCTCCAGCTGACAGCTCCTATCCTCTGTGAGGATCTTCCAGTGGGCACAGCACAGCTCCAGGTCATGCTGCTCCTGTCCACAGGCGCACCTCCACACCTCCTGTCCACAGAGGTCCCTGCCTTCTTGCCATAGGCTCGGGCAGGGAGCAGCTCTGCCAGAGAACACCTGCTCCCCGCGCTTCCCTCCATTCCTGCGTTCCTTCCCAGCCCTGCAGAAGCTCTGATTCATCTTTGCCTCTAGCGATGGTCATGTGTTCTATGGGCTAGTTCCAGTAGACTGGTCATTTCACCTACATTAACCAAAACGAAGAAGATTGAGGTACACTTGAGAAAGACTAAAGCACTCTCAACTCTCATTTTTCCTCCTTGATTATTGCTTATTATTGTAAAATTTCTGAGTTATATTTGAATCTCCAGAGGGGTGAAGATTTCTGCTAATTTTGTTCACTGCTGTATCCACAATATCTAGAACAGTGTCTGGCATGCAATAGATTCTCAAAAATTTGTTGAATGAACAGATATGACACATGGGAAACTTTCTAAAGAATTACTAAAGAAACTACTTATTTTATTGGGCGGGTGATGGGCTGAGAAAGTATAAACGTGAATCTAAGAAAGCTTCTCATACTTTTAAAAAGGTAAAAAATGCCCACTTAAAATCATTTAGCTTGTTCCAAAGGCTATCAGTATTTGAATGAGTAATATGAAAACATCCCCTCAGAAAGGGGGAAATGGAGTTGATAGAAAAAATATAAAAAGAAGTAAAAAGTAATTAAGAAATCAATATTCATACAAAGCGCAGAAAAAAAGAAGGGTAAAAAGAAAAGATGGAAAAGAAACAGAGGTATTTCTGTTCAATCTGCTCTACAAATAATTAGAAATAAAACTGTCAACAGGGCTTAGGAGCCACAGTGCAGGATATTAGTAATCAATTCTGCGTGGGTTTGCAGTTCTGATGGATAGTGGCAGCTGCTGCTTATTACCGAGGTTGACTTCCTTTTTGGAAGGTTACTGGCCTTGATCTTTCTTCCTGACTGGCCGTTGGTGTTTTGCTAATCAGAGCAAAATCCTCCTTGAGTAACAACTGGGTGTTTCTGAAGCTAATCTTCGCATGCCCCTTCTCTCAGCCCTTCGTGCAACAGTCATTTGGACATTCAAAAGACATCACAAATTACCATCCTGTGGGGGATGCTGTGCACTTTGGTTCCCTTTATTAACAGAGATGGCTCTTGGGGTTACACTTAATAATGGACAGCAACGTTCTATAATGGGAGTGCTGAATTCTAGACTTTTTTTTTTTTTCACAGAATGACATTCAGAATAAAGAAAATGATTATGGGAATTACAAAATGGGAAGAGGCTTAAGCAGTCACCAGATCCAACTCCCTGCCTCCAGGCACATCATCCTGAAATCTCTGAAGATAGATGGTTATCTGACCTATTTTTAGAGATTGCAGTGGATAGAGATTACACAGCCTCCCTTGTTAGCTTGCTTCCAAAAAGAACTTCTAGATTATGTTTAATGGTACTTTTTCTCTCTATTGTACTGCCATACAACAAGCAATTCATTAATCACTCAAAACACTGGATGAATTTACCCTCAGGAAACTATTAACAGTATAAGCTCATAAATTTTTAAATTTCCCAATTTGACCCTGGATGGACTAAATCTTTAATTTTTAATAGTTTGTGAATATTGCTTCTCTTAATTAACATGCAAAGCTCTTGACTCTTAAAGATGCTGCTTTCCCCCTTTTTAGTCATAGGAAGAACACATGCTTGTCCTTTAGTCTTTGGCATCACAGAAATGAGAAACAAGGAAGAAAACATGAGGCAGCAGGGCTGGGCAGCTCACCAATGAATCTGTTGTATGTTTTCAGTGAGAAAACGGAATTCTCTGCCTGTGAAACAATCCTCATACTAAGACATGCAAGGTCTCAAAGTAGAAATCCTTGCAATTCTAATTTTAAACCATGTGCAACCAACAAAATTCCTTGAAGATACCTATCTGACTTAGTATGCTAAGCCAGGCCAGCTAGCTTGAGGCTATTTCCTTCCTGGAAGCTGAATATAACCAGTCACAGTTCACTGGCTGTAAACATTTGGCCTAAAGTATTAATAGGCGAAGACCTTAAAACAAGAAAATTATATACTAATTAAATTCCCAGTTGCAAATGCTGAAAGTTGGTATGGGAAGAGGGTATTTATAGATCGCTACTGTGATTATACTATAACATTGGTGTGGTAAAAAACAGCACCTTCCCAAAACAACTCAAAAGTAAAAACAAAGCAATTATACATTAAAGCTTTTACAGGAATTTTGGAGTCTTTTTTTTTTTTTTGGCTAAAATATAGCTTTTATCTCTAATTTCCTCAAGGGGCAAATATTTATTAACTCCAGTTATATAAGTCTTTCTTGAGCACAAAACATCACTTCCTTATTTTAGACTTCTGCAGGTCACTGAAAAGCCAAAGAATAATATGATAAATTGATTTTTCTTGACTGTGGTATAACAACAGTAATTAGCAGCAAATCCTTTTGCCCTATTTGCATCCTATTTGCATGTGCTGATTTTTCCTTAATTACTCTGCAGCCTAATTAGGAAGCTCAACTAGAGAACTCACAAAAGCCAGTGATGCAGAGAGCAGAAGACCACTTATTGCACCTCGTGGATTTACCTCTTGGGATCCTGTAGTAAACCAGTTGGAACAGACTCTATTTGTGAGGGTATTAACATGTAAACAGCGTTAGAGAGAAGACGCATGGTGCAGACTGGCCATGCTAATGGAAAGTGATATTAAGTTTACGACTTCAGATAAGGGCACACAGATTGCCTTTTCTCCAAAGCGCAGAGACTGTCAGAGAAATAAATGCGTGGCCCATGTTGCAATTTGATTCTTGTTCTTTTCAGGCTCTACTTGTAGATTTAATTAAAGCTTTCACACACGGCACATTCAGAAAGCATGAGTTTAACGGCCTCTCTTGAATGAAAGCAGAGTGGAAGTTATGATTCAAACAGTAACAGGCAATCATAAGACAAAGATATTTTTAATAAGAAAGTATGCTCATTCTTACTCATGTAGCAACTCTTTTATTTTAATAAGAGACAGCAAATTGCACTTTCTCCACAGGTATTTCCCTCTTCTTACTGCTTTACTATGTCTGAGCTAAATACTTCTCCATACTCCATCAGTATTATACTTCTACCATTAGATTGATCATGTTTTTCATCAAATTAACTATACCCATTCTTATGTTATGAAACCACAAACCCATCTGTCTTTGATTTGATCTTTAAGTTTACTTCCAAAATCACACTTATTTTTGCTTGCTTGGTAAATGGACCAATATCCTTTGTTGGAAAGCAGTACTTCTCTGACCTGACCTGTTTCTATCATTCAGCACATGTACTGACATGAAATGAGCAAGCTAGGTGCTCTGTTGTAGCAAGTGTTAAGAAATATTAGGTGAACAATTATTAATAATGATAATACTTCAACATATACTGCCACCTGTTTTACATTTTTTATATCTGAAAATCTCAACCTAATTGCCACCTCCTCCTTGAAATTTTCTGTACTCCTCCAGCTGAAAGCAAGTTTTCCCTCTGAACTTGCAAAGAGTTTACCTATACATCCTACGGTGTTTTATCACTTTCAACCTAACATTGTCTTTATTTACATGGCTTTTGCTTCCTACTAGACTACAACGCTCTCAAGATCCTTGGGTTAGTCTGATTTGTGCCGTCCTCGCGGCACCCCGCTTAGTGCTTTGGATAAGCCGGCACTCAAGTATTCATTGACTGCATCAGCGTGTCACTCCACCACTCCTAACCCCTAAAATGAGCACAATCCTTTATTAAGAATAATGAAACAAAAACATCACAAATTAAGAAAAAAGTATGTGTGTTTGTGTGCATACATACAGGTACATATGTACACATACATACATATACACATAGCTTTGTTTTATGTAGTATCACACTCTGGTGCAATTAATTATGGTGCCAGGTGAGTCCATCTAGGACCCATTTGAGACTAGTTATTGCCATACCCAAAGGTGTCTGCTGTGGTCACATGGCACCAGCAGAATCAGGACCACAGAATGAGCTTCCTTTGAAATTTTCCTTCTGCTTTAATGGGCTATCCTAAGGTTAAGTATTTTATTCTTGTCATGTTTACGCCCACATTCTATGGTTGAGAACCTTCGTCACAATTAGGGTCCTGTCATACACAAGGAATGTCGGCAGCTGGTCCAGCTCTCTAGGGCAGTGGATCTTAATGTCAGTAAGGATCACTATATCGCCTGGAAACTTGTTATACACATTCCCCACCCCCCATTCTAATTCACTACATCCAGGGTATGACCCAAAAGTATTCACTATCATAAGCACCCCAGGTGATTCTGAGGCAGGGGGTCCTTGGACCACACATTGAGGAACACAGTTTTGTGTCTTGGAACAGCTCTGACCTGCACAATGCTGAACTTCCCAGTGCGCTGAAGATCTAGCTACTAATTGGCTATGAATAGCAGCAAGACCATAAAACAAAGCTGGGATGATCGACACCTCACACATGTTGCAGGGAGTGGATTAATCTATCAAGGAAGGTTGGAAATTTGAAATGTTACATAGCAACAGTCAGGTTTATTTGCACCACTTGCCATCTTCCATCCATCAAATAAATCTGAGTGACGTGAGGGCAAATGTCTGAAAATGTATTTATCAATCCTTGTTTATTAATTCATGTTTTCCCACAAGCCAATGGCGTGATGTGCATGGTGTTGGGGCAACAGTAAGTCCTTATTACTCTAAAGGCAGTAGCTGAGGGCAAGATCAGGTGAATGGGAGAATACAATTAATAAGTTTCAAACTTCATTTGCAGCCATCACATGGAATAAATATGACAACAGACAGGTTTCCCTATTCATTTAATGCTACAGATCTGACAGACTGGAATGACTGTCACAGAAATAAACAAATCAAATAATTGGGCAAGATTTCTCACAGAAGCACTCTGAGTTTTAGTTTATCCAATTTATTTTTTTGCAGTAAAGATCAGAGCTGGTAATATTAGAATCATTCATCAGCTGTGCTAAGACAATCTTTAAGCATTATCTGGCAGTTCTTGAATTGGTCAAACAAGAGAGGCCAAGAGAGGTCCCAGGACTTGCCAAAGGTCACAGACTGACTTAGTGGCCCTTCTGGGGCTTGATCCAGGCCCCTGGACACAGCTCAATGCCTGTTCTTCCAAACCAGGATGAGCTTAATCTTTTCCAGGAGACTCTTAACATTTTTACTTCACTAGAATTCCCTTGAATGATCTGAAGGAAGTAACTACTGCCCTAATAAAATGGATACAAATAAATATGTACAGAGTAGTCACTGTGGTTTTTATCAGAGGAACTTGACAAGAAGAGGTATCTTCTTTCCTTTGGCTTTCAATCCCTTTTCTAGGATCAGCTCCTATGGATTGGCCCAGGACCAGATGGAATTACATAAGCCAGGTTTCCAACTACATTGTCCATTTCCATCCAAAAGTAATTAGAGAAAACTGACGACTTTCAGTTTTATATAAAAGCTAATCCAGGTTACACTGGACATTTAGTTATCTAGACAGAGACTCTCCCCATGGATATGAATCCTTATGGACTTGACGATTCATTTTTAAACCCACAATTTTTGCTTTAATTGGCAAGTACATTTGCATGTTTAACATAGAGCTATGCCAGGACCCTTCTCAATGCATGTGGCCCTCTGCAGAGTGCTCTCAGGCAGAAACAAGAGCCTCTTTAAAATAAGACAGATACATTTTTAAAGGCCAAATTCTAAAATTGTAAGCAAAATAAACAGGATGATTCTCCAAAAAGTGTCTGAAGTTGAAATAATTGCTTACAGAAAAATATCTAATAATACTTGTCTTTCCTAAAGAGAAAAATGAAAATTTGAACTCACATGTTGACTAATTTTTTTTTTCTTTGAGAAAAAACCTTTTGTCCTGATGTTGGTAATTTAAAAAAAAGGACTAGTCTTAAAGTGTTAAGGAAAGAGTCTAATTGTTTGGGATCTTAAAATGACATGCAAGAATTTCATTCTGAAGAGAGTGTTTTTGCAAAAATCTTCTAGTTCAATCCTGATGCCAATTATCTGGTAATATTGATGAAAATGGGAATACAGAAAAAGAATTACAGGGATATTCAGAGGATTAACACTGGACAACAATAATGACACAGAAAAACCTCAGCCCCTGTCACCTCCCTCCATATTTAGACAACTGTTCTGGCTAATCAAAAGGGCCACAGGCCCGACACAGCCTCCTATTCTAAATGAGCACAGGACATAGATGCAAACACAGTTATATGAAATCCTCTGTGTTTTCTCTTGGCTGTGATTCTCTTTCACTAAAGCCCCAACCTGTTTCCCTCTTATAGAGGTTCAAGCTGTTTACAAAGCAACATTTCCTCATTTCTCACAGTCCCACATCCATGGCAGACCAGTGCCATCTGGTTCAATATTTCATTAAATCCTCCTGAAAACTAACAGTTCAATCTATTAGAAAACTGCGGTCCCCAAGCAACATAAATTACCTAGCAGGCTGTGGTTGTAGCACGCCACACAGCCCATTTGCTGTGGAGACAATCATAGCTGTAGACTGCTGCACATTCTGGATGCAAGAAGCATAACCTTTATAAGCCTCCCTCAGACAGAAAACACTGAAACTTTAAATAAAAAAGTCCTTAGCAAGAAAAGGTTATTTAGGTCTAGAATGAATGATTTTTGTGTTTTGCCTTAATTATCCAGGAATTTAATGCAGAATCTTTTCTTGGCAATATGAGTGTTTTGCCACTCCTGTAGCCTGACGATCTCCCATCCTCTCTTCGCCCTCAGCAAAACGACTGAAGAGCATTCACACCACGGTCCCATCAGAAGGCTCTGCTCAACAGAAAATTTAGAACTAATTTATTTTTGCTGCAGGGTGTCTGCAAGTTACGTGACTCAGAAGTAAGTGTGGAGGAACAGTTTCATTCTGGACCAGTTTTGACAATCAGTGGTCAGTGCACGCCAGCTTCAAATGTAGTTGTCACTTCACCAGTGATAGAAGCTTGGGCACCTTGGGTGGCTATCAGGAGGGATGGGAAGGCATTCTATTGCAGCTACAATAATAACGCCAGGGTAGACACAAAGTGCCTGGCCTGGCCCAGAGAGCGATTCTTCAGGAATCATCCTGGAACTTGCTCCTTTAATGAGTTTCTTCTCCTACCCCAAGCCATGAGTCTGAATTTTTATTTGTAATAATAAACAGACAGGTAGGCAAGTCTTCGTATATTATTTGTAAGGGCCCTAAACAAATTAGCTATAGGCCCAAGACTGCCTATATGTAATTTGAGGGCTTTTTTTTCTTGAGTGAGTTTAATGTTAAATATTTGTTGCATAGAGAAACATTAAAATGAAGCTTTAATAAGAACAAATGCTCAGCTCATTTACAAATTTACTGCTTGGCAGTTTGAGAGAGCAAAGACTGTAAGTGACTGTAATTGTGTGGCAGGCACAGCCATCAATCACCCCGGGGCCTTTCCAGTGGGGCCTGTCACAGATTAAGACTTCTTGCTTAGCGGAGCTCACCTAGCTGCACTAGAAAAACACAGACATTCTCAAATGAATCGTGTGGCCCTTGCATTGTCAATGACATGTCATGAAATTAGCATAGCTGACATCATTCAGTTAAGCAGTCACCAGAAAAGTCACATTAAAGCAATTTGTATAGAAATTGCAAATTGGGATTTGCAGCTGTGGGTTCCCCCTCCCTGCACCAAAGCGTTTAACTTATCTGGGCTTCTGTTTTTTCATCTACAAAATGCCAGGTTAGGAATAGATGAACTCCAAGGCTCCTTGTGGCTCTTGAAATTCTATGCATCATTTAGTTTGAACAATCGTGGGCATTAAATGCATTCCTAATGATAGGAATGTAAAGTGAATACTTGCATACTAAGTCATGTTTCCAAACTACTGACACTGTTGTTTCAGGAATAAGGACTTACAGAAAACAAAAAATAGACTCAACATAAAAAAAAATCACATTTCAGGGAATTAGTATCCATTCAGCCTATATGAATGTACATGCTTTGCAGAAAAAAAAGAAGACAAATTAGCAATCAATCCATGTGATTCCTCAAGACTAGATAAAAATACACACATATACCACACTAAACTCCTGCCTTGGGTGAAATTCTTAGCAATCCTATGAATTATAGGGAATCTCATGATAGCTACAGATTAGACAGTTGAGGCTTTTTCCTCTTTGTTGTTGATAGTGCTGTTTCTATGTTTAAATCCCTGCTATCTGGAAAAGTTACGTGGAAGTTCACTTTATGAAGTGTCCCGAGAATGCACTCAGCAGTGGGAGAAGTAGCTTTAAATAAATCTATTACTTTTACCCTTCCCTCACCCCTCCAAAAAAAAGCAAAAAAAAAAAAGTTGTGTCTTATTAATTTGATAAATAATATTTGCCTTATTCAACCTGATATTTTTGGAGATGTGACTTTTGCAGCCATTGCTAGCACGTGTCTGCCATACACTGCAATAGGACTTGCTAACTTAACTTTCCGGGGGAAGAGAAAGAAAACAATGAACATAAAATGGTAGGAGAAAACAGACTCCTGTCTACTGTCTTGTGGTGTTTCTCACTGTGGTATGTCAGTGACATTTATCCTCTTCAGTCTTCATTTTCCTTCCATATACCCACAATATCTCTTTAAGGAAACCATCTCTAAGGGAGTCTATGTGATATTTATAGAGAAATTTAACTCCAAAGTCAAACAGGAATGCAGTGTATTTTATTTAACTTCTTCCATCGAGTCTAGGCAGAGCTTACATGTGGGATATTAGAGTGCATCTGGATTATGGATGAGCAAATGTTCCTGTTTATAAACCATCTCTGGTGATGGGGTCTGTGCTATAGTGAGGTGGGACACACAGCTGTAAGCACCTAGTGAGGGGAAGACAATGCAATGATAGTGTCATTATGCAAATCTGTTGGCTAAATCCTGCTCCATGAAAGTTAGTAAGAGAGGGGTAAGTGGTCTATAAATCAGCTTTGTTCCACAAAATTCAGCACTTTTCCCCTATACAAACAATTTGTGATTATCTATTGTTTTATCTGGATCTTTTCTCTCCTCCATTAACACAAATAATAGAGTGTTGAATCTACTTATGAAGGGAACTTTAGAAAATAGTTATTATAAGAAAAATGAATATGGAACTAACTTATTTTTTTCACTAATGAAAAAGAAACACTCTGCAAATTACCGAATTTAGCAAATTTCCTAGTGAGAGGGAAAAAAATTAAAACCAAGAGTACTGCAGGCATTAAATGTAGTCATTTATTTTTGCTAAGTTTAATTTAAAATATTTATGATGATACTTTCAAAGCATATTTTCTAAGAATGACAAAAGATTTATAAAGACCTTACCATAGTCTCCTATTACTTAGTCTTGGCTATAAAGCAGCCTGGGGCTGCCAGGTTTAATGTGAAAACCAAACAATTTGGCATAAAATTGAGATCAGCCGTGATCACAAATGAAAATATGTCCTTGTCAGATTCCTTTAAAAATATTTAATAGTTCTCAGGAAATACCTTTCAGACTAAGATTAATACTGTAAAATAATGTTGAAATAGATGAAAAAGAGCATTCAGATGCCAGTAAATATTTTTAGCTGAGTGCTAGAAACACACTCAGTGCTGTCCAGAGCTGGGAAGCTGAGGCCGTTTCCTGCCCAGCAGAAGATAATACTTACATGGGAGAATAAGCAAGCAAGGGCAGAAAATTGGTATGAAAATCAGTCTAGAGCCCTAATGCCAGCCAAAATGACAGGTGTAAATCACTTTAAAGGCTTCCCTACATCACTGGAAGGTAATGTTTATCTCATATCAGATGCCACACTATGTCAGCAGAGACAGAAAATAAGAGCTGCTCTATCACATCCATCTCACCCAACTCTCCGTGTATCAGAACCACATGCCACCAGTCTGTTTCTGAAGGAAGGGTTTGCAAGCCCATGTTGAAAGCCTGGACCTGGCTTGCTAAAGTTCAAACCTCACGCTGCATGACGTCTTTTCACCTAAGACACTCGACTTCTCACCTTTGAACCGCAGATGCTCCCACCAACACAAGGAAGCAACTCCTCACTAGTCCTGTGGAGGCACAGCAGAGATGAAACGCAGAGCTGGAGTGTGTTGCATCCACAGACTGGCAGCCTTACCTTCTCCTCTCAGAACCTAACAAGGGAGCATGTAAGAAACGAGAACACAGCTGGAGTTTCAAGTCCCAGTCTTTTCTGTGGGTTGGAAACAGAGCACTAATTATGGACTTCTGAGTCACAAAGGTGAGCCCAGCTGGTCAGGGCAATGCTGAGAAGCAGCGAGCCTGGCCCTCGGGGACGATGCAGTGAACACACAGCAACCACAGGCTTGGTTTGTTGGAGTCATGGGCCTAATGGCATATGGCGCTAGAAGGGGGAGTGTCAGGATTTCCATACCACGTATTCACTGCATTTGGTGAGGGAGGCTGCCGAACCCACTTGGAATTACAGTGTGTGTACCCTGGGGCTTGAAAATTATTTATGCATGAAGGTGGCCATTCATATGTAGCATGTTTCAAGCCTACTGAGGTGCTTGATATGT
This sequence comes from Tapirus indicus, assembly GCA_031878705.1. NCBI lineage: Eukaryota > Metazoa > Chordata > Mammalia > Perissodactyla > Tapiridae > Tapirus > Tapirus indicus. The sequence goes on from CM062917.1 coordinate 60,083,637, forward strand.
CAAAGGCTTCTAAAGGAGCCGGGTTACCCAGGTCCTCTCTCTGCTTCCTGATCTAAGTGAGCAGAGCTGATATCCAGGGGCAGCTTTGAGACTGGCTGCCTGGCTCTGCAGGCTTCCTCTCCCATGAGGTATGATCTTCTTTCATAAAATGCGTGCAGTGAGAAATATGGAAATACTGGATACAATATAGGTCATGGGATTTTCTTTTGGCTTCTTTCCAGCTTAATGGGTAGATGTTGTGTCATCTTTTACTATTTCTATTCCATTTCGACTAAAGAACCATAATGGTGCAGAATGGCAGCTCTGGAGACAGGTGGGCTGGCTTCACCTCTTGGTTCTGTCCTTACTGACTGTGTGACTTTGAACAACGTACTTTTCTCTGTCTCAGCTTTCTTGACTGTAAAAACAGGGTCTCAACACATATGTCATAGAGTTGTTACAAGACCTAACTGCAGTAATACTCATAAAAACTTACAGCAGTGACTAGCATGAGGCAAAGGCTTAATATATACTGGCTCTCATCATCATCATCATCATCATCATCATCATCATCATCATCATCATTAAATAAGTAACAAGTAGTACAAATGGAAAGACTATTTAGAAGAGTCAACTCATGTTCACTCATGGACGTGTTATTAGTAATTTAGGTTATTCAAGGTAAATCTTGCTTTTATCCTTTTTTGAGTCATTATTATTTCTTAATTAATAAAATTGTTTGCAGGAAAGATGGGCACTGTAAGAAGTTTCTGATGGATGTCACCATAATATATAAACACATAGCACCTCAAAATTGGGTAGTTGAACAAAATTCCATTCCTGGGGCACTGTCTTCTTCATGATGACTCCGATCACAAAAAGAAGCTGCAGTTCAGGGAAAGGGGTTTCACAGGAAGAAGAGAGTGGGAAGCAACAACAGGACTAGTTCTCTGCCTTAGTAACGATATGAAGCAAATGGTTTGGAGTCAGCCAAGCCTCTTTTAGGAGTTGGGGGGAGGGGCCCTACAAGGGGCTCCCATATGGTAGGACCTGCTGTTTATTCACTCATTTATTCAATGATCCACAGTTATCTGGTTGGGTTAGGAATGGGAGAGATAAAGATGATTAAGCCATGATTCCTGCCCTCAGAGAGTTTCCAAGTTGGAGTAAGAATTTCCGACTTACTCCAAGTCAACTCAGAGCCACCAACTCTGCTCCATATAGAGAAGCTACTGAGAAATAGTCAAATCAGAGAATTCAGGATCTACTAACTGCAGCTTCATTTAATTGACAGGAACCCAAGCCCTAAGTTTTAGGCAGCATATACTGAATTTATTTATTTTTAATCAAACCCATAAGACTGAAATTACACAGATTCTGAGGCCTGCATGTAGGGAGCCATGCGGATTTGATGTGAAGTACTGTGAGCTTCCAGAATGCTGGACACATTCATATTGTGTTTGTAGATGACCTGTGCCATAGTCACCGTTACTAGTATAGAAAATCAAAAAATGACAGCTGTGAAAACCAATGGCCTAACACTACTTATATTTCACTCTCTGGTGTCTAAAAATAATACAGCAGGATATTGTTTTCTTCACTTGTGACTGAAATAATCAGTGCCTCATCAGTAACCTGAGCACATGTGTTTTGGCTGGTTCCAGGTTGACGGCCGTCCTCCCTTGCTTCAGGGGTATAATGGTAACAACTGAGGGGGTGCTTTTCGCAGGCAGTCACCACTGTCACTGTCACCACTGTCAGTAACAATACTGGGATACTTCAGGCTGCATGCTTCAAATGTGGCTTGATGTATTTCTGTGGCCCTTGTCGCCTCAGGTAAACACGTACCAATCGCATCAACATTCTCTTGCTGTGAGCTGGACAGACTAACTCTCCTAGCCAGCCCAGGCCTAACAGTCCAAAAGGCAGACACTCTGTTGTAAGCCTAGTCTACAACACCGTTGGCTGGGCTAATGCTCTGAGGCTGACCATTGATTAGAATGGTGCGGGCAGTGCTGAGAGTTCAAAACCTGTCTACACATCACTCTGCCTACCAATACTGAAACCCTTTTTTATTGTGGTAAAATAAACATAACACAAAATTTACTAACTTAACCATTATTGAGTATCCACTTCAGTGGCATTAAGTATATTCACATCCTTGTGCAACCATCACCACCATCCATCTCCAGAACTTTTTCGCCTTCCCAAATGGAAACTCTGTACCCATTAAACACTAACTCCCCATTCCCCATCCCCCAGCATCCACCATTCTACTTTCTGTCCCTATGAATTTGACTGCTCTAGGTGCCTCATATAAGTGGAATCATACAGTATTTGTCCTTCTGTGACTTGCTTATTTCACTTAGCACAATGGCCTCAAAGTTCATCCATGTTGTAGCACATGTCAGAATTTCCATCCTTTTTAGGGACTGAGTAATATTCCATTGTATGTATATACCACATTTTTTAAATCCATTTATCCATCAACGGACATTTGGGTTGTTTCCACATTTTGCTATTGCAAATAATGCTGCTATGAACATGGATGTAGAAATATCTGTTTAAGTCCCTGCTTTCAATTCTTTTGGGTACACAGTTAGAAAGACATTTTTGTAAATAAAAACAGTAGGGCTGCATTTCTGGGTCCCAGGTTATTGCATTTTTCATTTCAAACCTATGAAAGGCATTGCATGTTGCTAAAGAAATAAGTGTAACAGACTATGTTTGCCAAATCACAAAATTAACTAAGGAAGAGATTTCTTGGCTAATATATCCTCTTTCAGTGGACTCCTCAAATCATCATAATAAACAACATTTTAGAATCTCCAAATCTACTTTAATTTGTTTTTCTATATTCTACTTAGTTTCTCTCTTAATTTATGGATCTTTCATTATGGCTATTTCATTTACCTTATCTTAACTTGATTTATTATTTGTTCAGAGCTCCAGTTTAATTGTTGTAAGTTCTTCAAATATTATCACTAAAATGAGTAGTGTAACATCTGAAAGAGAAATGATTGCTAAGTGCTCTCAACTTAAACCAAAAAATGCTAAAGCTAATGCACTAGTCAGGATAAATTAAAAGATATTTTGAGAATTCAAAAAATTTTAAGTCATAGAACACATGCTACTAAAATAATTGTCAATAATGTCCTTTAACTCTCTGTGTAAGGAAAAGGGCCTGAACATCAGTGAAGAGTGTTATACTGTACATAGGCAGATCTATAATTTTGACCTTTGCAACTGTGAACTTCTTAATGATGCTCATTAATCAACCACATTCTTCCTAGAGCCAGTTTCTCTGTTCACATAATGAACTATCATTTTACTTAGTGACATAATTTCAGTTAACTTTTGCTGTCATTGCTGTTCTTTATATCAGTGCTGATCATAAAAGTAAAAAGGTACATAGAATAAGAACCATTTCTTTTTTTTGTGTGTGAGGAAGACCAGCCCTGAGCTAACATCCGTTGCTAATCTTCCTCCTTTTGCTGAGGAAGACTGGCCCGGGGCTAACATCCGTGCCCATCTTCCTCCACTTTATATGGGACTCTGCCACGGCAGGGCTGACAGGCAGTGCGTCGGCGGGCGCCCAGGATCCGAACCAGCGAACCCCGGGCTGCCAAGCGCGGACTAAACCGCTGCGCCACCGGGCCGGCCCAAGAACCATTTCTTTATGTTGTGTTCCTTTGTTAAATTATTGCCAGGGGTTCTGTGCTTGGCAGGCTTCCCTTGGTAGTAATCACTAACCATCCGGGCCTCAGCTGTGGACAGCAGATGGATACTTCAGGCTAGTTGTGGGGTGACAGACAGAGCCTGAACCTCATATTGTGACACTGACGAGTATGACGCTACTTGAGGGGACATTTAACAAGCTAGACTTAATCTAGAGTTAGGCAAGGTTTAGAGAATCAGGCTAGCACCCCGAAGTTCCAGCTTAAAAAAAAAATCACAATTCTAGAATTTAGGGAGAAGTTTTGGAAGAAGAGTTAAAAGCCGTTTAGAGATCCAAGTGGATGGGTCATTTAAGTCCAGGCACCAGCACAGCAATGAGGACAGTAGAAAATTAAATTGCTCTTGAACATAAGCCTGTGGAGCTCAGGCACCTGAGCAGTTTCCTGCCAAGGCATGAAAGTGGGTTGGCCCGGCCCTGGGGAGCTAGCAGTAGCGTGACTAGGGGGTGGCTTGTAGGCTTCAGTGGGCTCCTTGGAAGGTGCTAGATGCTGCTGAGGAGAGGGTGGCAGGGCTATGGTGTCAGATGTGTCAGATGTGTCAGATGTGCCGTGTTGGCTCCAGTACTCGCTGCACCCCAAAGCAGTAGAACATTTTCATAACTGCAGCCTGATGTGAAGACCAAGTGGGTCACCAGGCCGTGGACGGGACACTGGGGCAGCTCAAAAACTTCAGAGCTCAAACTTCGGATTGTTTAAATTTGGATTCTCTTTTTTAAAGACAGGTTGTTAGGATACATGTGTGTGTGTGTGTGTGTGTGTGTGTGTGTGTTGGTGTGGGAGGTAAAGGATATACAGGGAAATATACTATCTTATTCTCAAATTACAGCAGACTGATAAATTCTCCTCCTTCTCAAACCCAGCAAAAAGAAATCAACAGCCACAGTGTCAGCACAGAGCCTGTTCTCACACCATCTGCAAGTTTCCTGGCTTTGTTACTGGGCTGGACTGAGGAGCAGAGACCCACAACACAAGGGCTCTGACTAGGTCAGCGGGCACAATCACCAGAAGGTCACCCTAGGAAGGAAGGCCTCGCTGGTGTGGGCCGGCTTCCCTGCCAAGAACCCATCCACAATGATGAGCATTGCCAGGGGCAGTCTAGGATTCCTACACTGGGGGAACTGTTTTTTTTTGTGTGTGTGTGGGGAAGACCAGCCCTGAGCTAACATCCGTTGCCAATCCTCCCCTTTTTGCTGAGGAAGACTGGCCCTGGGCTAACATCCGTGCCCATCTTCCTCCACTTTATATGGGACGCCACCACGGCATGGCTGACAGGCAGTGCGTCGGCGGGCACTCGGGATCCGAACTCGCGAACCCCGGGCTGCCAAGCGCGAACTAAACTGCTGCGCCACCGGGAGGCCCCCCTGGGGGAACTGTTTTAAAAGATTAGCAAGGTGATTAATGTGAACAGACTTTAAGAAAGTTAACGTTATTCTTAAGCACTCTAACAGATGTTACTATCTGAGGCTCATCTAGTCTCCAAAGATTCCCAACCTGTATTACAGAGAGATTCAAATTCTAAGTGCAGAATGCAGGGACGGGCTCCAGTTATAACCTGGAGACACACTAATCCACACCACCTGGCAATATCACCAAAAAGATAAGCTTAAATTGTGCTGGATTTCCAAGTAAGAAGCATGTATTCACAAAACACGTGGCAGGCCAGTTTTGCTATTTGAGGGCATCGCGTCATGGGTACTAATGAGTATGTGGGTAGACAGGAAGCTTCGGCAAGAAAAGAGTCTATTGTCTTTTTCTGGCATAAGATGATACCTATAGCCAGAAACATGTGGGTGATAAAAGAATTTAGAAATGTGGTCATTTACATGTCTTCTGCTTGGTTTATCTTAACATAGAATTAGGAATCACAAATTGATGACTAGACACCCATTTTATTTAGCCAACACAGAATTAAAAAACTGATTAGTTGCCAATGATAAAAAAGTTAGAAGATTTAATAAAAGAAATCTAGATTTCTCACTTCCCTGGGGGTGGGAGGGAAGAGTAGGATCTGTGACGCTGTAGTAGACCCGACTGACCCTGAACAGCAGACGTCTTCTTGAGACAGGCTCTTCACCAGGACCTCACCTGTACTCACCTGGATCATCTTTCCTGGCCCCGTAGGGAGTTCTGATTGTGACCCTTAAACTATACCTCCTGTGACCTTTAAAACCAGAACTTTGAGTGAACCCTAGCTTGACAAATCATAAAGGAAAAATCTTGACTATTGTAACTACAAGACTATAAAATCAACAGATGCAATTACAATTAAGCAATTCTCATCAAAGACACCCTCATGCACTTCCAAGTGTCCCCAAGGGGGCAACACCACTCCCAAATGACAGCCACTGAGTTAAGAATTTCAGTAAATGCTATGTCCCCATTTCATTTTCAAGATTTTACTACATTTCTGAGATTTCTCTCTCTTCCCTTTCAGTAAAGGTGAAGACCATACCTAAGGATTAGGCACTGATAGCTGACCAACTCTCTTTCAGGAGTGGCTGATTTCTTCAGTGACAGACTGCTGACTCCAAACCCACAACCCAGGCTCCTAGACAAATCAGGGAAAAGGATAAAGAACTTTTTGATAGCTCCAAATAACTATACATTTACATGAAAGTGTTCAGTAAATTGCTTTTTCCTGATTTTAGACATTAATAGAAATGTTTTCTTTCTGACATAAGGACAGTAAACCAATGTTTATCAAAAATTCTTATCAAACACACTCGAAGGAACAATGCCATGCAAGGATGCAGTGCGAATGCTATTAGGGGCCGAAGAGCTGGAAATGAGAAGACCTGAATGAATGACGAGCCCTGGCATAGCTACTGAAGACGTGAGTGTGAACATTTCCACCGCAAACCCACTGAACGGAAGACTGAAAAACTGGATATTTTAATTTATTTAGGACTGAGGCTCATGGTATAAAGAAAAATTCATCCTGAGGCTGCTTATTCATTTTTTGAATATAATAATTTTTATCTAAATTGATGGTGCTTGTAAAAATGTGCACTGGAGTACATTATTTATAAAAATGTATCAAAGGTGGTTAAAAATAAATGATAATTTAAATGATAGTTACAAGCCCATTTTTCTTGTATTAAGCTAGATCTGAATTTAAACATATCCCTATTCATCTAGACTATTTTAGGATATCAAATTAAAAACCTAAAGAACTGTTATTCAAACTTTTAAAAATCATACTATTTGAAATAGGGAATCTGTCCACCAGAATGCCTTCACTTCAGGAAAATTAATAAAATACCTTATGATATTAAAAATCTTACATCCCTCCAAACAGATAAAAAGCCAAAGCAATTCAAAGTCCAGTGTTGCACTGAAGGGCTTGCATTAAAGAGGTTTTGTCTTTAATTACTAAATATACTACACGTCTACTAGGAGCAAAGTCCTGTGCTAGGCGTGAGAGTGGGGTGTCAAAGGTGATTAAAAAGGATCACATCACAGCCCTTAACATGCTATGATCTAATAGAAAGGACAGATGGTACCCAAATGATTCCAGAGCCTGAATGCAAGGAGAGTGCACTGTGAGTGCTGTCATGAGGGTGGGTGAGGACAGCACCACATCCCTGCGCCCACACTGGAACCCTGGTATTCTGGCAGGTGCAGCTTCAAGCCGTCTCAGGAACATAACTAGCTTTCAGAAGCTGTATTCACGCCTGCACGTGTGCAGGAGAGAGAAAATGGGCCATTCTTAGATGGGATAACCTGGGCTACATTTTTGCCAATTTTTTGTTTTTTGTTGTCTTTACAAACAAACAGAAGTATGTTGAATTTAATAAATTAGTCAGTTCTTACTTGTTGCAGTAAAACCAATAAAAATAGCTTCACTTTAGTTCCACCACAGCGATGCCAATAAGTAAAAAGTATATATGAAAATAACAACAAACAAAACGACTCCTAGAAGCTTTAGTGAAGCATTATTCACTTTCAAAGGCACACTCTGTGAAGACACTGTGCAAAAACATGCCTTTCCTATTCTAGTTAATATATTATTTACTACAGTATTGCATCTCGTAATGCAGAGATCTGCCAAAAAAACAAGCATTCCTCTCCTAATTAACAGAGTAGCTCTTCTCTACCCTCTTTAAATATTAACTTATGTAATTTTCTGTAAATGAACCTAAGTTAAAGATTTCAGATATAATTTTTTTCCTTGTTAAAAAGAAATTTAGATTTATGTTAAGAAAAGGGATCACGAATCTTGCCCAAAGAAAATCAGGTGAGAAATTGGCCTTTTTCAAAATGTATTTTTGTCCTTATACTCTATGTATTTTCACTACTGTTTTACTCATTAATACACAACAAAACTAGAAAGAATTGAAGAAGTGATAATATTGTTTGAATTCCGGGATTCACTAACCAAGATGGCAGGTTTAAAGAATCATCCCAAGTAGAACATCCTCAGTTTTCACACCCTGGGTATTTCCCACTCTACAAACTAGAAAGTGAAGTCAATGTCATGAATAAAGAACACAAAGAGGTTGGGTGGGACTGAGCTAGAAAAGTCAACGCACACCATGTGGAGACATCAGTTGTAGAGAATGATCAATTTTAGCAGTAAATATACAACACCCTCTTAACACCTTGTACACACTGTTAGACTTGAGCTTCAGAGGTAAGATACACCCAAGGAACAAGTTTTAATAAGCTATGCTAATGGATACAGGATAAGAATAAGCCGTCCCAGAAAGTTACAGGGCATTCAAAATAGGAATCAGTAGGACAGCTGTGCCCTGAGATGGTCGGTGAGAGCCCTGCTCAATGTGTGCAGGTTCAGGGCTGGTGCCTGGTCACACGGCAAGAGGGTCCACACTCCAGATGGTTCTCGTGGCCTATCCCGACCTCTGGGACTTGAGGTAGTTGGCTGAGCAGGATCTAAGACAGGCTCAGCAAGTCCAAATAGATGCACGCTACTATTAAGCACACTGAAGAGAGTAATGCTGTCCTGCCATTCTGACCCCCAGAAGCAGACCACTCGGCCCCTTAGGGGGTCTGGGTCTGATGGGTTTTGACACCTAAAGTATTTGCGTTGACTGCCATGGCCATGCCCACTCAGAATTTGGGGCTCAGAGGGAAGTCACCAAAGCGGTAGTATTGATGCCTCAGACTTTGGCTGACTTTTCTGTAGACAGGTTTTTTCCCATGTTCCAGACGCCCCCCCGACTGAGCAGGAGCATCTGTATAAGGAATATGGAGGGTGACGATGGCCGAAGAGCAGTGCCTCTTTGTGATTTCAGCTATAGCACCTCCCCAAGGCCTGGCCTCAAGCTACAGGACAGTGGACTGTCTTACTCCAGGCAGCTGGTCCCTAGCTGCTTTCATTACAAATCCATGCTCTCCATGGGCAAGGGGATCTCCCTCCAAAGGAGAAACAGCTCCCTATCCTTGCTCATGTCATAAGCATGGAAACAAAGACTTGAAGGCATGTACACAGTGGGCATTGAAAGTAGAGAGTCAGCTACAGCCCATATACAGAAGTAGCATAATATGTATGTTACTAATATAGTTGATATTTATTGGGGCCAGCACTCTAATGGCAATAACTCACTTTCTTCTCCTAACACTCTTATGGGGTAAGTACTATTATTAGGCCCTTGGTATATCTGGGGAAACTGAGGGACACAAGGCTAAGCAGATTGCCCATGGTCACACAGCTAATGAGCCACAGAGCCATGGTGCGCATGCAGGCAGTTGTGTCCAGGGCCCACTCTCAACTCCGTGGCTCCCAGACTCTAGCGCTTGTCTCTGAGGAGGAAGGGGTGGAGCTAACACTCCCTCACTTCACAACTTACTACAAAACTTAGCAAAGTTCTCTCATTCACTAAACCAGACAGCAAGCTCAGTATTGTGAGTTATCAGAAGTAAACTTATGAGTCAAAGGATGACACAAAATGTACACATTTGAAAGGATTTAAAAAACAATTCTGTAAAGGAGGAAGTAGAAAAACCTTTTATTTAGCTAATTTTCCAATGATAGCTCAAAAACAAGATTAAAACATGCCGGCAGTTTCAAATATTTGACGACTTACAGCAACAGTAAACTGTAGCAAGCTGATGACTATACAGTTTCCCACTAATGATTACAAGCAGTACCTGAGTTTTACTGCTGTGGCCAGTGTGGCAAACAATCAGACACACTTAGATTTATCCTGGGCTCTGCCATGTATTACGTATGTCACCTTGGACAAGTTTCCCAGCTCCTGGGTCCCTAAGTGATTATTTATCAAGCACCAACTGTGCACATGAGTTATCTCATTTAGTCTTCATGCTTCCCCCATGAAGTACACATTATCATCATCATCACATTTTACTCATGCAAACTGAGTTCAGAGAGGTTAAGTAACTCATCTAAATTTACAGTGCTACCAAGGAGGAGCTGGGATGTGAACCCAAGTTTGTAAATTCTAAAGCCCAAGTGGCTGCCCCTTATCATTCTCTGACACTTTCCTCCTATAAAATAAAAAAATTGGTACCTACATTCCCCACCTTCTTTTAAACAATAAAATCTTCTTTATAAAGAGCTCCCAGGGGCTGGCCCCTGCGGCATAGTGGTTAAGTTTGAGCATCCTGCTTTGGCGGCCTGGGGTTTGCTGGTTAGGATCCTGGGCATGGACGTACTCATTGCTCATCAAGCCATGCTGAGGCGGCGTCCCACGTAGAGCAACTAGAAGGATGTACAACTATGACATACAACTAACTACTGGGGCTTTGGGGAGAAAAAAAAAAGGGCTCCCAAAGAACCCCTGGTACAACATAGTTAAATAAACCATTGGATTGAGTCCAGAAATAGTGGCTAATACAGAAGCTATCAGAGTAGTGATAGAAAGCCAGGTTAGAGGAGGTCTTGAAAAGGTTAGCTTGCTTAACTGACCTCTGTACACCAAGCCCACTCAGTTGTCATCTGGAAAACTGAAGGCCATTAGCTAATTGACAGATTTGGGTGACATATCCATACCTATTTTTGTACACACATGTCCTGTTTCATGATGCCAAAGCACCTGCTAGAATAGAAAAGTCCCAGCACCTGGTTATTATTTACATGGCTGCATAATAAGTACACATATTCTAAATAATAACCACAAAGAAACATCTACATATGACCTTCTCAATGCAGTTTCAGAAAATGTGATTTTGAAATAGGAGTTTGAATAAAGCATTCAGACTTAAGACACTTTCCACATATAGCTCACACTTAGCTATAGTGGAAAAAAATTCCTATCTTGTATGTAAACAGGTACAGCAGGAGAACTGTAGTTAATGTCAACTTGCCTCCAGCCACATGCTGCAGGAATCCCTTTGAAAATAGGGTTGCATCAAATTTTCTCTCATCTTTTTTGTTTCATGATGTCTTCAGAAACACTTCCTATTTTTATTGAGATTGAAAATAGTTATATATACCTATAACAGGTGTTCATGTAGTAGACTAGCTAACATTTGCTATTTTGACCAAGAATGCATAACTCTTTAATTATTTTCATATAGCCACAACTTTTATAATTTCTAATTACCACAACGGCTGAAACAAGAATATTATTGTAATTAATACAAATGTTCTCAAATTTCTAAAAGATCTATAGCAATTTTAGAAACAATAGTAAATATAATTAATCAGAGTAAAATTGATGGTGCTTGGATGCTAAATTCTGTCAAACATGTTACTGCGATAAATTATTCCTTGTGAAAAATGTTGAAAATGCAGTTGCTTTCATTTATACAAATATATTTAATTATACATGGATGAAACATGATAAAAACTAAGTATCTCCTACTCAACTTATTTTGTATTAATTTTGAGAGAATTGAATATTGTCTTGTGGCTCTGGATGAAACTTTTATTTCAAAGATATTCATCTTACACCCCTTCTTAACAATTGCTGCATCAAAACACTGCATTCTCGAAAGAATGTATATTTTTTGGAAAAAGAAAATAATAAGAAATTGCTTTGCTTATAGAATAAAACAAAAATAAATGTAAAGGTTTTGTAAAAGGTTTTAAGGAAAAAGGATTTCATACTAGTCTAGGTAAGGCTCAAATGGATTAATATTCATAAGCAAATTAACAACTAGTCATTAATTTGTGATAGGTTTGGAAAACATTAGTACAGCCAAATAAAACTGATGGTCATCTCAGTTTTTAGTCGTTATTGCCTAGATGTAAAGAATTCCATGAGTTAGTATGAGCTGAACAGATTTTACGTGTACCATCAGAGGCCTAGCTTCAGCAACTATTCTTATAGAAGGCCAGTCCTTCAGAAGGCAACATGGTCTTGGCTAAGCTAATAACTGACAGTGCCACCCAATAAAATTTGCTGTCCCCTCCCGAGAGCTCAGGTCATCTGGCCTGGCGTCTGACAAACACGGATGGTACTACTGACTTCTCAGCAGGACAGACTTCCGCCCGCATTCTCTAAAACCCCGATGAATTTTTCCCACCACACTTTCTCGTGGGCCCAGTGTGCCTTTCTGACCGATGGCGTATGCCTGCGGTGGCTGACTCAGAGCGCTGTGCGTGGAGACACACAGGCTCACCAGCCCACAAGAACGGCACGCGGAGTTTGATCAGCGTCAGGCTGTCACCAGGAAACACGCCTAATAATACACCGGACCCCGCCCCTGAGGCCGTTCTTTTCCTGCCCACTCTCTCCTTTCCTTGTTCATTTCCCCACTGCTCCTCCCTTTAAACTGAGTGTCTCCTGGGTGACAGTGAGGGACACGTGGTTAAAAGATAAACTGCTCACCAACCAACACTTCTGGACTTGAATTGACTGGACAAAGAGAGCCTTCGGAAGAACTGCTGGGTGTGTCTGAATAATGAAATACAGTAACGAGCCACCACTGTACTTCTAGAATAGCAAGTGTATAGTAGTATTGTCACCAAGGGCTGCCATATAACAGAAAACCTGATATTCTGGAATTGGGAGGGACTTCAGGGATCATCTAGCGCAATTTTCTCAATTTATAAATGAGGAAACTAAGGCCCAGAGAAGTTCGGAATCACAAAGTTAGTTAAAATATAGATCTAGGAATTCCAGATCTAAATTCAGTGTTCATTTGGGGGGGTTGGGGGGTGGGCGAAATGGGTGAAGGGGGTCAAAATTTATAAACTTTCAGGTATAAAATAAATAAGTCATGCACAACATGGTGGAATGTACAACACAGTGACCATAGCTAATAATATTTAATAATATTGTGTTGTATATTTGAAAGTTGCTAAAAGAGTAAATCTCATCACCAAGAAAAAAAAATTTTGTAACTATGTATGGTGAGGAATATTAACTAGACTTATTGTGGTGATCATTTCACAATGAATACAAATATCACATCATTATGTTGCACACCTGAAACTAACAAAATATGTTGATTATACCTCAATAAAAACAAATTCAGTGTCCTTCTAACCAATGTAGCTTATTACATATCAGTAGCACTTCAGCAACTTATCCATAATCAACACCATGTTTTAATTATTCTGTTTAAAAATACAACTTTTAAAATTTAGACTTAAATTTTGGAGAAAAATCCTGAACAATTAGAATTTTTAAGAATTTCTATTAAACATGACAGTTTGTACCACATGACTGTTCAGGTCTAAATCTTAGAAGCTTTGTATTTATAGTGCATACTATATTGGCAAATTTGCCTTACAGAGAGCATATTCTATATTTTAGAAAAAGCAAATACAAAAGTGGCACATGCTGTGAAAACAACCCTTTTAAGATTATTATCTAAAAAATAATCCTATAAATTTGATATGAATTATTGGTGTCTAGTCTAAAGTTGTATCAAGGCCATATGTTACCATAGGCAATCTCTTCAAATGCATAATTTATAACATAACCTCTGTGACTACCTGAGAGACCTAGGTAGAATAATGAATTAATCCAGCAGAAAATAGACCTCTGGAGAATGAGTTAACATTTAGCTAAGGTCACAAGGGCAACTGGCTTAGTAGTTTCAGCCTCTTCCTCATAGAGAGCTTGCCAGATGACACAAAAATCCAACGTATTCCCACAACTTAAAATGTCTCTCCAAAGTATTTAGTTTGAATATACAGGCATGGAAGGGCCCCGCGTTGCTTAGAATTTATATTTGATCATACTGGAAAAAAGAAAACAGTACAAACCACTGGTACCAAAGATAAACTATCTATATAAACACTGAGGTGGAGAGTGATGAAGAACATTAAGGAGGAACGTTTTTAGAGGTGATTGAGATGTAGAGGAAGAAAAAAAAGAGAAATATGGAAGAAGAAAGAAATAAAGAGATAAACAGCTAGGGAAGAAAAGGAGGGTAAAGAAAAGAGAGGTACAGAGAAGTGAAATGAAAAGGAAAAAAAGAATTAAAAATGAGGAGACTTCTAGCTATAAACTAAATAAGTCCTGGAGATGTAATGCACAGCATGATGACTACAGTTAACAATACTGTACTGCATATTTGAGAGTTGCTTAAAGAGTAGATCTTAAAAGGTCTCATCACCAGAAAAAAAAAAATGAAAAAAAAGGAGAGAAATTAAATGATGGGTGAAAAAAGAGAGAACGGAATAGAGGACGTACGACGACTGGGAAGGAGGAATTGAAATGATGGGACCAGTTAGTGATATACACAGCTGGGACCGAGCAACGGTTTGTCCTGAGACCTAATGAGAATAATAAACATAAAATGAAGGAAGAAGTAAGAAAAGAAGAATATCTATGTATATATATTTGGATATTAACTCATGCCTTAAATATTGCTATTACTCAAGGTTTTATCTTCATCCTTGACATCCTTCTTCTCACTCTATAGTAACTTTGAGTGACCTCACCCAACCAAACCCATGGCTTCAGCTCACGATATGTTGATGACTCTGACTATCGAAAGTATTATTCCTGGTCCACAGCAGGAATATCCAACTGCCCAGTGGACATTTCCACTTAACTTTACAGGAAGAGTGAACTTAAAAAGTGCAAAGCTGCACTCTCCATCTCCACTCCCCACATATGTTCTACTTCCTCTCTTATACATTTTGGTGAACGGTAAGATCTCCACTACGTTGTCCAAGCCACTAACTAGGTTATTTCTCTATTGTTCCTCCCACTTTGGCGTCTGCCTCCAAATGGTATGAAAACTTACCTCCTAATATTTCTAAAGCTGCCCGTCTTCATTCAACTGGTCTTCCTGACTTGAGTTCTTTTCCCTCCTCGCTGTGCTCAACCCTAACGTCAGAATGATCTAAGGCAAAAATGACATCACGTCACTACCTGCTGAGAGGCCATCAGTGGATTTTAGGACCAGGTCCAGCCACCTTTGATAACCAGACAAGACTTTCAAGACCTCACTTTGCCAACCTTTCCATCCTCACATCCTACCATCCAAGACTTTACTCCAATTCTATAATTGTTTCTAAACTACAGAAATTATTTCTGTTTGGGAAAATTTATCCTATAGTTTCTTACCATCTATACTTTTATGTTGATAATTTTATATAAATTGAACATTGTATTATTAAGCAAGTTTTTACTCCTTTCCACAAAACAAAAGACACTGCATATTTCTCAAGTACTGGAGGTGAGGATTGCTTATTATAGCCACATCTATTTTTCTCTTCTCTCAGACCACCCCTTGGCTAGACAGGGCAATCTTACAACACCCAACGTGCCCTAGTTCTAGTCCTTATCCATGTCCAAACCCTGCATTTATGTCAGGCTGTTCTTTGAGTCTCTTAATCATGGGGTGCTGTGCTGATTAACCCCTCAGCACGGTGTCCACACATAACATGGGCTCAGTCAATTCTGTCATCATGATCATCTTCACTATAATGAGAAGGAAAGGTCTTCTTTCTTGTAGCCTCAAGAACATCAAATACATTAATTTATCAGTAATAATACTAAAATTTCCTGGTGAATAAATCGCTTTAAAGATTCTGCAGACCTTTATGTACCAACTTGTGGGAAAACAAACGCTTCTCATGTTAACCAGGCATGATATACTTTGCACGTTCATAGAAAAAGCACAGCCATATTTTGTCCCATAACCTTGAAAGCTATATGATAAAAAAATATCAACAATCAGAGTCACAGGTGTGTCTTGGTCATCAAGGCCAATTCAACAGCTGAATATTTTCACATGCAGGAAGCAAGCTGGCAAACAATTGGATAGAACCCCATTTTCCGTAACAGCTAGGAGCTCACCTTTTCTTCATCACCAACACAACTCCAAGGAATATAATAACGAACAGCAAGATGCCAGCAATGACTCCAGCAATTTTAACTGTATGGTCTGTTTGTTTCTCAGGTTCTGGGACTGGTTTTGGAGTGGCAGCTCCTGAAGATGAAAGGAAATGAAAAAGGAGACACAGTGGGTAAGAGAGAATAAAGATGTTACTTTTAAAAAAAAATTTGCTGCTTTTAACAGAATAATAAGACTTATCAGAGCCAGCAGACAGACAAGCTTTGATTTTTTTCAATAGCTTTCATATGCACTGAAAAGAGTGTAATTGTTCACATTGTTCTTCAATATTTTACTAACCCATAGCATAAGTTGGATAGCACACCCATGCCTGACCCTTTTATAAGAGACTCTTCTCAAACACAGTTTTTTATATTTTTATTATCTCTATTGGCTCCCTGTTCTTTCTGCCATTTTAAAACCTGCTAACAACACAATAGCTATCCTAAGCCTTTATCCAAATTTGATTTGCTGGAACATTTTCCTCAATTATTTTTCATAAATGAAGCAGTAATTCCATAGCATATTAGCCCAAACACCTGGAAAAGTGAGATAAGCTCATTTACCATGCATTTTACCAGCAATTGTTTTTTTAACACAATAGAGATTTTTTTCCCCCTGCCTTTGGAAATCTAAATCTAGGTCACATCTGGTAGGCAAGACTCTTTCTAAGCAATTTAGTCACAAAGTGGGAAGCAGCTGATGAGCACACTGCTGGCACTTACATTTACTATCTGTTTAAATGAGATAACCAGACCTTTCCAGTGGCTACTGTCTTAGCTCTCCTGCTTTCCCATTTCCAAAACACCGTTTTCCCTGTTTACAGCATAATGTGGTGGAATGTCAAATCTGTGTCTGATGAAATACCCATTTCTCCTGCTAAATGAGTTCACGATGAAAAATATTAGGAATGTAATGTTCAATTCATTAAACAGAGCCATTTTTTAAAAGAGTTTCTACCTTTTAAATCAGAATGTGACAGTGCTCAGCATCTGAGGCATCATGTCACCCTCACTAGGTAGACAGATCATTCTGAAAGTAGGAATTTTATGTCCAAATTTCTCACCTTAGAATTTTCTTCTTGTTTTTGGTAAAAAATGTAATTAAAATTGAATGTTGGTACCTGCCCTTTCTACCCTTTCATTGGGTTTTCTAATCATGCTTCATCTGATTCTTGAAAAACTTAACCAGCATTGTGTCTTGTGCATCCCAGCCTGGGTTTACTCTGGGATGACTCACAGCAGGGAAATAGGGAGTGTCAAGCTATAACTTTCCATCTGTTTCCATTAGGAATATACAAACACAGTTTCTTTCAAAGGTTATTCATATTAAGGTTTTACACATGACTCTGCATCCTGAACACAGCCGTGGCCACCAGACTGACAAGCTAGGGAAGCTTGGGGAGAAGCACAAGGCAGGAGATGGAGGGCTGTGGTCAAATGAGTTTCCACTCCACGTGCACATTCCAGTCAAAGTGTCAATCGTAATGACAGCAGTCAGAACGTAAGAATCATACCTTATTGAATACAAACCCTTCTGGATAACCCTTTATAGGTCATTTTTATTTCTGACAATTTCAGGAGGATGTCCTGCTATTTTGTTTGAATGAATATCCCTCAAACTAGTTGTCCAGATAAACCTCGAAAATATTAATGTTTACTATTTTTTATTATAATTACATCTTAAGTATACCACTCCAATATGCCACTGGAACATACAACCAAGTGGTAGATTTGAAAGATATTGTTACATTAAATAAATTGCTAAGAAAAATTTAAAGATAAAATGTGTATAGTATAAAAAGATGAATAAAAAGTAAGAAAAAAAAAGCAATCCATGTAAAAATACATAACATTTCAAATTCACAAAACTGAAAAAAGGTCCAATGTTTTTCAATTCTGACTTTTCTACCCAATTAAAAAAACTTAAATAAAATAAAATTGGTTTTATTCTTCCAAATGTTGGCATATTGGGAGCCATTCCATTTATCTCAGTAGTTACAGTTCTCCAAATATATTTCCTAAAGAAATGATTCACTAAGTTTTTTGTAAATAAATTACTCCAGGAAATACAACACTCGGGAAGGAAATTATTTAGAAAAACTTTATTTAGCTTAAAAAATTTAAATATAAAAAATAACATGGATGCATCACAACCCATACATTGTAAACCCTCAGTATGAGAAAAGTTTGTCCTGTTAATGGTCCCACATTTGCTTCTGTTGACTAGCAACTAGTCATGTTTTACTTTAGCCTTTTACCTAAGCTCTCTGAGACCTGGTGAGTGACTCTACACATCCTTGGGTCAGGAGAGGCCATCCCCCTGCAGCCTTCCATTGCCTTTAGGAAGCAGGCAAGCACACTGTGACACAGCCAGCGTAAGCTCAGTGTTGTCCTTCTTTCGCACTTACTTGTAACTCATTTCACATTCTGGGTCAAGAAAATGAAATGTTTATCTTCGCAAGACACAGTTGCAATGTGATTATGGTAGCAATCATGCAAAATGAGAGAGCAACTCAAAAAAGGCGAGGGGGGCTGCCCGGCACTGTCTGTGAGGGACCCTCTCTTTGCCTGCAACAGGGCACGGCCACCAGATCACGGCGGTGTGCCTGAGTGATGGGACTGATTGTGATGTCTGGTTTAGGGCTACTCTGCGGAAGCATCAGCATAAACGCAAGTTGAGATGAAATAAGTCACGGCCCTGAGATGACCTCATGGGAGGTGTGTGTCATTCATCCCAGGTTCACTCTGGGTCCACACCTGAGATGATCCACGGAGGTGTGTGTCATTCATCTCAGGATCATTCTGGGTCCACACCTGAGATGATCTCGTGGAGGTGTGTGTCATTCATCCCAGGTTCACTCTGGGTCCACACCTGAGATGATCCACGGAGGTGTGTGTCATTCATCCCAGGTTCACTCTGGGTCCACACCTGAGATGATCCAGGGAGGTGTGTGTCATTCATCCCAGGTTCACTCTGGGTCCACACCTGAGATGATCCAGGGAGGTGTGTGTCATTCATCCCAGGTTCACTCTGGGTCCACACCTGAGATGATCCACGGAGGTGTGTGTCATTCATCCCAGGTTCACTCTGGGTCCACACCTGAGATGATCCAGGGAGGTGTGTGTCATTCATCCCAGGTTCACTCTGGGTCCACACCTGAGATGATCCACGGAGGTGTGTGTCATTCATCCCAGGTTCACTCTGGGTCCACACCTGAGATGATCCACGGAGGTGTGTGTCATTCATCCCAGGTTCACTCTGGGTCCACACCTGAGATGATCCACGGAGGTGTGTGTCATTCATCCCAGGTTCACTCTGGGTCCACACCTGAGATGATCCAGGGAGGTGTGTGTCATTCATCCCAGGTTCACTCTGGGTCCACACCTGAGATGATCCAGGGAGGTGTGTGTCATTCATCCCAGGTTCACTCTGGGTCCACACCTGAGATGATCCACGGAGGTGTGTGTCATTCATTCCAGGTTCACTCCGGGTCCACACCATTCCTGCCTATCTCTGGGTGCTCCACCCCTCCACCCCTTCCTGAAATGGGCATCTTTATGTTCTCTCTACTTGTGTTTCTTTGGAAACATGAGGTTGTGAGCTGTCCGTCAGCCTTGGACAGAAGATAATTTGTGACAGAATGTGGTTGCAACTGATAGCTTGTTTGTTTTTTTTTTCCCTCACTCAAATCTTTGGATTTAACAGTACAATTTACAAACTGCTTTTGGCAAAAGAGTTGTTTTCATTCTGTCTTCCCCTCTGTCTTGTTATCTTCTTGCCAGGTTTCTAATGGTATAAACTTTTATGCTCTTTTTCTGGTATAAATTCTTATTCTTCATACGAAGGTATTTTTTTCTCTTCTACTGAGCATTCTGTTTAGAGTTTACTGCGCATTTAGATCCTTTCAAAGAGAATAAATTCAAATGTATGCGTTTAACAGTAGGCATTATCGAGACCTGAACATATTCATTAAAATGATGAATAAGCTAAATATTTCAGGGAGGATTGAGGACGAGAGACTGCTAAAATTATGGAGAATGATCTTCACAGATGCCCACTCCACTGACTCCTGATGACAGCTCTGGGTTTTTTGTTTTATTTTTTAATGACCAAGAAAATAAAAAAGGGTTGTATTCCAGTGAATCTGCATTATTTAAGTTTTCAGACATAATGACTAATGTGAAAAATCTCAAAAGAAAGGGAGCGATTATCCACTGCAGTATTTGGTTGGTTTTCAACTTGGCAGAAAACAGTCAGTCGGCCCAGTGTTGGGTGTTAAATTAAATAACAGCAGCACGCTAGGCTGTGAACACCGTGTACTCAGCCACTGGGTTGAGGTCTGGGCCCAATTGTGACTATTGAACTGGCTGCGCGCATTTTCCCAGAAGGCCCAGGATGAAGCCCAGAAGACCACCAGGCCATCACTGCTGCCTGGAGCGCCTGACCCTGCTGCCCCAGCATCAGGACTGTCTCACGCTGAGAAAAGGGGAAGCTTCCCGAAAGGGGAGGGAGAGGAAGATCAGGAAGCGCCGAGGGGCAGCTTGGCCGCCCAGAACCTCTGCATGATGGTGACCAGTGCTGGGCTGTCCTTGAATGTGGCAGGAAATCAGCAATGTTCTTCATCTATTCAACAAGTGTTTATTGAGTACCCAACTACGTGCCATGCACTATTTTAGGAAAACAGCAGCAAACAAACGGGTAAAACAAAACCTCTGTCCTCGTGGAAGTTACATTCTTGTGGGCAAAGGCGGACTGGGATGTCAACAAGTACTGTATGCAGGGTGTTAATCGGGCTCAGTGCTGCGGAGAAACTGTGGAATGGTGTGTGGACTCGAGGGCGGGCAGTTGCTACTGAGATCTGAGATGAGGGATCAGAGAAGGAATTATTGAGAAAATAACACCTGAGCAGTGACCTGAAAGAGGAAAGGGAGAGAGAGACACTGATACCCAGGGAAGAGCAGTCTAGGCAGCAGGGAGACAAACTTATAAGGTACAAGATGAGACTGTGAAGTAGTGAGGTGTGACTGCGGTGGAGTAATCTGGGGGAAAGTGGTGGGACACATGTCAGAGTCGGGGGGGGGCACCTCCGTAGATCACTGGGAGGACTTCGCTTTTTCTCTGCATGAGATGGGATCTGAGGGAGGATTCTGAGTGGAGGCCTGATGTGATCTGGCTTATGTTTTAACAGGATCACACTGACAGCAGTGTTCAGAACAGACTGTAGGGGGTCAATAGTGGAAGCAGGAATATCAGTTATGTGGCTCTTGCAATAATCCACACAAGAGAGTAGGATGGTTTGGAATAAGACGGTTGCAGTGAGATGGTGAGGCACTCAAACTTGAGATATATTTTGACAGTCGAGCCATTGGTATTTGCTCACGACCTGGACATAGAGTGTGTTGGGATACCATCAGGATTCTGGCCTGAGTAACTGGAAAGATGGAGTCGGCATTTACTGAAATGAAGATGATGGAGAGGGCAGGTTTGGAGAGATAAGTGGGTAAATCAGGAGTGTGGTTTTGGACAAGTTAGTTTTGAGATATTACACATCCAAAGGAAATTCCAAGCAGGCGTTTGGAAATAAAGGGGAGAGATCTAGGTTTGGAGCATAAATTTTGGGGTTGTCAGTGAAAAGATGGTATTTAAAGCCATGAGAGGGCATCTCACTGTGTCCCTCCCACTGTGACACATCCCACCCAGAGGAGGGATGACAAGCACATGGGCACGAAGGCCTGAAGGTGAGAAGATGTAGTGGTCTCACAGTGGAACAGCTGAATGGTCTCTTATGATGGTTTCATTTTCCCAGTGAGAAAGAAGCAAGATGATCAGGTGTGACTGTGGATGAGGGAGCAGGTGTGGGAAATTTGCGCAGAGAGATGAAGTTTTGATATAGTTGCCTAAGACAGTGGGAAGGTGAAAGGATGAGGCTGAGGGTGTATGGAATTTGCTGGTGACTGACCTTGAGTACCAGAGATCACAGAGAATAGTTTTGAGAGTGGAGAGAAGAAGGAGATAGGGTTGTACTGGGTTGTAAGGGGGCCAAGGTCTAGGGGAAGAAGGGAGAGCTAAACACTTGGGCTTCTTGAGGAAAAGGGCATAATGGATGAATTCTAATGATCTCAAGGCAGATAGTGATGTGAGATGTGAGGGCTGAGGTAGGGGCTGTGGGTTTACCCAGGAGCACAAAGCTCTAGGGTCCTCTCATCACTCCTCATAAGTAGGATGGAGGAGGAGAAGGCAGGAGGTGTACTATTCAGAGTTACATCCTAAAGGTGGAGAGGGGAGTGATCAGTGATCAAATCAGCAGTGGAAGCATTCCCGGAACAGACACTTGCTTGAGCAATCCTATTAATATGGTACCGCTAACCTTGGTGTTCGTAGTCTTCAAATTAACAACTCCTTACTGAGTACCTTTTATGCTCAAGGTACCATAACTAGGCTCTACAGGGGACTTCAAAATGAGTAGGACTGACACCTCATCCTTCAGTGCACAATACAAGAAGCCACATGAAGTCCCATGAGTGAGCTACAGAAGCCAACTGTGGAAGAGTGAAGAGGGAAATCTGGAAAGGCTCCTTGTCAGAGGTTGCAATACAAATGGGCTCGAAGGACGGGGAGGATTCCAATAGACTGGTGAGAAGGATGCCTCATAAGCCAAGACAAGAGGTAGGGAGCACAAAGAGAGCTCGGTGATCATTCACTCATTTAGCTGGAGCCTGGGTGCAGTTGGGGAGCAGTGGAGAAGTCTTGGGAAACTGAGACTTTATGGTGTAATGGCCATTTGCTTACCATCCGGAACAGTCTGTACTGAATTTAAGAAGTGAGGAGCCGCAGAGGATAATGGAGCTGTGCCTCGAGGAGAATAACTGTGCGGTACTACCCGGCTCACTGAAGAAAGGAAAGGAAGCACATTCGGAGAGCAATGGGAAGGCTTCTGCCTCACCTCGGCCAGGAGCCTCCAATGTCTGATCTAAGGAGTGACTGGAACTGAAAGGACACAGGGCCTCACAGATGGCACCCCCCTGGCTGCACACAGGTGCGCTCAGGTCTCAGAGGGCCAGGGACTGGGGGGATGTGCCAGTTTATGGAAATACACTGCCAGCTTCCTGCTGGGGAAACTTGTGTTTGGGCTCAGTGTTTGAAGTGAATCCAACAACAAAATACTTCATTCTCACAACATGCAAAACGTTTCAGTGGCAAACCAAACACCAAAATACACTCCTGGTATTTGGGGAGAAAAGAGAGAAAAACGTTAGGGAAAGCAACCATGGAAACTGCTGAAAAGAGACACTGAGGAGGTTGAGAAACCTTATGAGATGAGACACGAGAAAAAATAAAAGTAGAAAATAAAATGGAAGCTGTGGAAATATGTAAAAATATTGTTTCTCCATGTGTGTTTCAAAGAGCACTGGTTCCCAAAGATATTCTAGAATTTCAACTGAGGAAGCTTCAGCCACTTTGTATTAGCATTTTTATGACTTTACGGAATAAAGAATTTATTTTAATTAATTTTCATAAATTTTTTTTTACCTTTTGCAGAGGTAGATTTCTTAAAAATAGCTACACCCTGGTTTTACAGATGATTGTGAGAAGTTCATTCGTGTCTTGCTGCTCAGAGAATGGGAACTCCTTGCAGTCTGCATTGAGTTTTTTCATTTGTACCTTATTGTACATCATCATGAAACATCTCTAAGATTTGTCATTTAAATTACATGTCATTGTTTTTCTTCCTGGGATGCAAAGTCAGTCACTGCTCCTGGAGTAACCTGCATTCATGCTTTATGCAGAGTATGTAACCTGATTATGCTGTTGAGTTTGTAACTCTCCCTTTGTCCCTAATCTCCACCACAGGGCACGCAGAGGACGGACGACGTACACGTATAATCAGAAACATAATTCTTCACATAAAACTGAGAAACTGGATTGTTTGATATATACTGTCTCTAAAAAATTAATCTACTTTTTAATTTTTGTTCTAATGTCATGGCAGTTACTGCTCTCACTTATTGACATGGCCAACGCCCTATCGGTATGACAATCCATCAAAGCCTTACCTCTTACTATCCAGCACTACAAGTTCCAAGAGAATGATTAGTGCTGCTACTATTCTGATGAAATAGCTTTATGTTTTC
Organism: Tapirus indicus; assembly: GCA_031878705.1. Classification (NCBI taxonomy): domain Eukaryota; kingdom Metazoa; phylum Chordata; class Mammalia; order Perissodactyla; family Tapiridae; genus Tapirus; species Tapirus indicus. Next base: position 60,107,713 of record CM062917.1, read on the forward strand.
CTTTTGCATTTCCCAAATCATGGTCAAGTAATAAAATGAGGAAACTACCTGTCATTAATAAGGTATCAGTTGTGTTCACTCTTCATATAAAGTGAATAATGTGAGTGGCTGCTTCGGAAGTAGATGTTTTTGAGGATGCACCATTAAGACTGAACATTCCCAATAGTTTGTCTAAAACTAAACTTTGAAGGCATTACAATAAAAATCTACTGTCAAATTTTCTTCCAGACTTTGTGCCTTGGGTCATGGTCTAGCTTACGTTAGCTCCTAAAGGTAATTTCTGTGGGAGAAAGGACCACAGCTGCCTGCACAAAGTAGTAGCTGTTTGCAAAAACCCCTTGTAGCTTTTTCTGCGGCCTGAAATTGGTCATTCACTGTCTTGTCAAAAAGTAAGTGTACCTAGGGGCTGGCCTGGTGGCATAGTGGTTAAATCTGTGTGCTGCTTCAGCGGCTGGGGGTTCGCAGGTTTGGATCCCAGGCGCGGACCAACGCACCACTTGTCAAGCCATGCTGTAGCAGCGTCCCATATAAAGTAGGGGAAGGTGGGCACGGATGTTAGCCCAGGGCCAATCTTCCTCAGCAACAAGAGGAGGATTGGCAATGGATGTTAGCTCAGGGATAGTCTTCCTCGCACGCACACACACAGAAAAGTACGTGTACCTAATAAACTCTATATGCTTGCTAGAAGAATCAGTATTACTGAGGTTCAAAAAATGTAGAGTCTAGCAAACCTCATGCAGAAGTGTGATGTGTCTTTCACATGGCCAATGAGCCACACGCACATGGGTGACCCTTAGACATGTAACAAGGATTCCTGGGGTCTTAGGAGACTGGGGTCATGTAATCCTCTGACTCTTATTTAGTAAATATACAGTTTTTCCTCAAACAATGAAGTTCTTTAATAAATAAGGCTTATATTAATTGTATCATTCTGTTCAATATATTCCAGAACAGAGGCTCTCCAGTTACAGAGAATTTAAGAATCATTGGGAGAGCTCCTGAAACACGCAGTGGCTGGGTTCCCCAGGCACTCCAGCTTGAAGGTCTGAGGTGGGATGCAGGAATCTATATGTACCACCTTAGAGGATTCCATATACAACATGAAGAAGAATCCAACTTGAGAACCATTGATCCTAAATATCTGTGAGGAAGGTATTCATAGACCATGGCAAAATGGGAAAAGTATTTAATTGGGTTGTTATTTTTAAAATACCTCCATCTTACTTATCGGTTAGCTAATTTCCTTCACTGCACTATTTTAAAAGATCCTTTTATACAATTAAAAGCCAAACCTAATAGAATCAAACTCTAGTTTTATGATCAGCCACAGTAAGTAGAGATTGGAAGATATGGTTAACTGTATAAGAATTTAAAGTCTGCAGACCAGTTGCCCAGAAGCTACTACATTAGATAGGAAGGAAGAGGCTGACCTTTTTGAAGACCTACCTTCTGTGCCAGGTGTCTTACATAACTTTTATTTAATATTACACCATGAGATGTATTAATGGCATTTTACAAATGAGGACACGGTGGCAGCAGAAGCAGCAGGATAAGTAGCTAGTCCTAAGTCAGTGAGAAGGGAAGGGAGGGGCTACACTCTGGATCCAGGCATGTCTGTGAGGCCCACTCTTGTTTCACTGCATCACAACTTCCCCAACAATACAGAAACCTCAGGTGATCACTGCTAACACTCTCGAAGACAGGACTCAAGTTTAAATCATCCTGATCAGTTGTAAAGAGGAGAGCCTAATAAAATGAAACAAACAGAGTGCAGAACAATGAAATAAGGAAATTAAAATTCTGAAAAAAGAAAATAAGATAAATGTCTGAGGACAAAGGACTTCCTGGGCCGAAGTGCAGAAAAGAAAGGCCTGGCAATATAGTCAATGTGATTCTGAAGTGTACTAGAGAAGTGACATGCATGTGATCCTTCCAAAGTACAGCATGCTGGTCAAGGTAGAGAGGCTGAAAAGAATCAAAGAAAAGAAACGCAAATGATCAACAGGGTAGAAAAGAAGGACTAGGGAAAAAGAGAAAAGGGATTGAGGTCATTTATCTAACCAAGGAGAAGACAGACCAGCAGATGCTCTGAAATTGTCTTCCACCGGAGCTTTTTAAGAGTAAGGACTATTCCTTCTCCACCCCTGACTTCTAGTAATCAACACAGTGTCTTTAACATACTGGTCACTTGATAAGTCTTTACTGAACAAAAGTCTTAAACATATAGGAAGCATTTATAAAGAGAACAATGACCATGTGTGGTCTGTGTATGTATGTGGAGCATTCTTGAACATATAGGCTTAAATAAAAGCAGGAGTTCAAGTTCTTACAGAGAAAAGCTGCATCTTTTCCCTCTCTGTATCCTTAGTGCTTGGAATGTAGCATGTACCCAATACAAGTCAGAGCAAGTAATGAATTTTGGTTGTACTCAAAGGACATTTTGACCCTCAGCACATAAAAATGAAACATATTACAAAGGAAGTTTATCCCTTCTATCCTTGGGCTGAAGAATAGTCACCTGACATTAGACAGGGACGTTCTCACCTCCCTGCCCAATCTCTAAAAAGTCAGAAAACGCTATAGTTTCTTCATCTCTTTTCCATTCCCACTGCCATGAACCTGGTTCATTTCTCTTCCAGACTTTTGTACTTGACTCCCAAGTAGACATCCCATCCAGTCTCTTTTACACACTGCAGCCATATTGATCTTCCTAAAAAATAGCTCTAATCAGGTCACTTTTTCATTTAAAAAACAAAGCAACAAACCAAGAGTTTCCTCGGGCTTCTTTCAAAAGGCAGTCAAGGCCTTCCATGAGCTGGCTCCCATCCGTTTCCTAACTTTACACCTCTCCTCTTTCTACTTTGCTTCATCCACGTACTTTCAAACCAGATGGAAATGTTCAGTTTTCCCCACACATCCAACATTTCCCTTCTCAGGGCCTGTGCTACTACTGCTCCTTCTCCATGGAAGCATTCCTCCACTCACTTTTTATAGGTTCAAATCCTTCAAAAGCCACATCACCCAAATACCATTCCTGATGGCTTTGTAGAAAGTATTCTCTTTCCTCCCGAGCTGCTATAGCACCTCGTTTCACCCCTCTTGCATAGAACTTACCAATCTTGACCTTGAGTTCAGTTATTTTGGTAAATCCCTTATACCATAAGTTCGTTGGGACAAAGCTGGTTTTACTTTTTGGCACTCACACGACCTGGCCTAGTATCTTATCATGTGTCCACAGTAGATGTGAGAACACTTTACTGAATCAAAGCTCCCTCACAATAAACCCTATTTTAACTTTTCTTTCTTTCTCATTTGCACTCTTTTCATAGCCTACCTATTCTTTTCCATTTATGTTAAAATTCTGACATAGGGCAATGGGTGTAAAAGGAAAGAAAAAGGAGGAAAAGTAGAAGTGGGAAGTAAAGACAACAATAGGTCCTATTTTGTGGTCTTTCCTCCACTGATCTCCAGTGTTTAGTGAGGGGTTATTAAAAGGAGAGGCATCTGCAGCTATTTTCCGATGACCTTTCATGGGCATCAAGACAACACGCTGAGAAAGAAGGAAAACGTCTGAACGCCGGCTCCACTGAGCGTGTGAAGAGACAGCCAGGACACAGAAGGGTTTTCCTCAGTGTGTTGATGACAGACAAAAGTCCTTACTGGTAAATTTACTGACCAAACTTTCATCAATGATACAATGAGATTAATAGAAAGAAAAAGCTTGGAAATAAATACTAGTGGCAAACTGTTATATTTCCAGCACTAAAGTAGTGAAATATATATCCATCAATGATGAGAAAGTTAACTGGGTACCTATCAGAGAGACAGGAAATGAGTATCTGTCAAGAATAAAGTGTTAGGAACTCAATACTTACAATGATCAAGTGGCTATAGACCATTTTTCGTGATCACATATAGCATTTGTTCTAGAAGTCTTTAAGCTATCCAAAATCTCTGCTGGAGAGTAATTACAATGGACTCGGGCTTCGTAGAAAGCAAAAAAAGAGAAACTTCTAGTAAGATAATGCTAATATGATTCAAACTATTAAGAATAATCTTATTTAATAAAATGGTTATATCATTCCTATGACCCTGCTTTGGAAGCATTTTCTAACTTCCCTGTTACTTTTAAAAGAAACAAGGTAGAAATCTGAAAATTCCCTTTGTTAAGCCCCTAAACTGGCAAAAAGGCACATGCAACTCACTCTGATGTGGTCTTTACCCACGTGCATGTGTGTCTATGTGCGCATTTGTATGTGAATGTACACCAATAGCTAAAGACATTATTCAAAAAACATATAAAGAACCCACCTAACTGGTAATATCACACAAAGATAATTTTGATTCTTATCGTGTTTACCATGAAGTAATATATAATCTTGAGTAAAAAAGACAAAATTAAACCACTGCAAGGACAGTACCTAGGCAAAATCCCAGACAAAAACTGGTATGCCAATATGTGCTTTGACCAAGAGCTACACTTGAATAAACTGTTATAATTAATAATAAGCCATAATTAATAACTGCATCATTAGCAATACCAATAAGTAAATTATACATATTAAACTGAACATCAATTACATTGCTAAAGTGACGTATTGCTTGAATGTTTACTGGAGCAAATGGGAAAACTCATCAGAGATACTGATATGCTGAGCAGATGCCATAGGTTCAAATCCAAGGCAGGTGCCAGGCTTATTTTCAAAGATTGTTTCTCAGAGATAGTTATTTACTCTTCTAAATGAAAACAACATGTTGAAGAAAACGTGTGATGCTTCTCATTCCCTTATAAACCACTCTATATTTTCCCAACTTCATACCTAGTGTCTGAAAAGGTTATTCAGTGAGGTAATCTATAGCCCTTCTTAACAGGGTTCTATTAAAGTGTGTCCTCTCACACTCTCCTGAGAATTGTGTTACTGAAGGGCAAACACAAAGAAAGGTGTCCACAGTTAAACCAAGGACAGTGAGGAACAAAGCAACCCCAAACGGCCAGGACAACAAAGGGAGCCTGCGTTTTCCGTGCTGGGCTACAGGGAAGTGCAGAATAGGTTATACACTGCTTTAGGCTATTCCTACTTCAAATAGAGTAGTTGTCTTTGAAAATGCAGTAGTATTTTTCATCATTATCATCATCACCATCATTGCCAGTAGCAAGATAATAGCCTAGGTCATGCTGATGCTATGTATATCCCAAAGACAGGCAAATGGAAAATACCATCTATGGGGGACTCATTACAGGTCTTAACATATGATACAATAATGACATTCCGCTCACGCTCCGGTGCTCCTGGAGACCACAGCATGCACATGGTGTTCACGTAAAGAACACCCTACATAGCATCAAGAAATCCATTTATTCTCCCAGAAGTTCAATTCTGAACCTTTCTGAAGGTCTGCAGCATTCAAACATGGGAGTGGCAGTGGCCTGGATAAACTTCCTAGTTGTCTTGAAAGTCCCAGGGGCCATAAAACAATCCTCTATTAGAATAACAACAACAAACCACAAAAGAAGTTACCAGCAACTGCCAATTCCTCTGCCTTCACCCTAAGCCAGCTCTGGGTGAGTCCTTTATACATGTCATTGTTTTTATTCTCCAGCAGCCCACTAAGAGGTTAAGAAAAGTATTCTTCCCATTTTTACAGATGAGAAGCTGAGATTTAGAGTTTAAGAGATCTGCCCAAGAAGTCTGGACTTGAACTCAGTACCTTCTATCTAAAGTAAATGCTTTCTGGGGCCGCCCGGTGGCGCAGCGGTTTAGTCCGCGCTTGGCAGCCCGGGGTTTGCGAGTTCGGATCCCGGGCGCCCGCTGACGCACTGCCTGTCAGCCACGCTGTGGCGGCGTCGCATATAAAGTGGAGGAAGATGGGCACGGATGTTAGCCCAGGGCCAGTCTTCCTCAGCAAAAAGGGGAGGATTGGCAACAGATGTTAGCTCAGGGCTGGTCTTCCCCACAAAAAAAAAATAAATAAATAAAATAAAGTAAATGCTTTCTAAATTATGTGCACTGGGATCAGAGTACCTGTGTGAACTACCCTACTAAAATCTGCTGCAGAGAATTGTTAGGCCCAGATCCCTGCCTGACATGTTTGAGAACTGCTCTTGGATGCCATGTGGCTTTGAAAATGATCTGGAGACTAAACCCGAGGGTCCTCACTGGTCCCTATGGGCTGGTCAAAGGGAGGCCATGACTCTTAAACTTTTCCATCATTTGTACCTGTAAGGGCGGACTAGAGACAAGCACCAGTGCAAAGCTGAGGTTTATCCTAAGTGGCCTACCGCTGGCTTCTAATTTCCTTGAAGTCTGTTGTTTGACCTTTTTAAATAAAGCATGCAAATGTTCCATTTTACTTCATGACATATTGATTTTTAATAAAAATAATGATTTATCATCAAGGAACTGATACTCTCTTCTTGAATCCCTGGATTCCAGCAGGACAAACACAGGAGATGGGAAACGGGCTAGAGAAGTGCTCCACGTCCACAAGGAGAGCCACCTCTCCTCACCTTCGCTTACAGCAACCTTCCCAGATAGAGAAAGGCTATTTGTTTTGTGAGGGAGATTTGCCCTGAGCTAACATCTGTGCCCATCTTCCTCTATTTTGTATATGGGACACAGCCACAGTGTGGCTTGATGAGCAGCGTAGGTCTGTGCCCAGGATCTGAACCTGAGAACTGGGCTGCTGGAGCGGAGTGCAGCGAACCCAACCACTATGCCACCAGGCCAGCCCCAAGAAAGGCTACTGGATTAAGATTATATGGTAGCTAAACTGGAAAAGCCATGGCCTGAGAACAAATCAGACATTAAAAGCCAAACCCAAGATCCTCTCACATTAAAAACAATGACAATTCCAAAAGTAGATATATTTATGTGTGTGTGTGTTGAGGCAGTAATTTTAACATGATAGAATTGTAGAAGTCAATATTGTTGAAGACTTTGGGCCTCCCTCTCAGCCCTCTGGAGTCTTTGATGAACAAGTTTTGACACTGATACTGTCAAAAGAAGAAATGAAAGGAGGCACTTCTGTTGAAAGGACTGTGCTTTTTCTCCTTTCATTCATAGGTCCTAATTTTCCCTTGATTCTTTTACAAGATCAGTAAAATGTTTAAAATAAGAATTCTTTCTTCAAAAAGGAGTTTTGTTTATTCTAGATCTATCCTTGATATTTTCTGGATATGCTGCCTCCTCAACATCCTGCCATGTTAAGATAATGAAGGAAATTCTGACTTTCTTTTCATTCTGATTAAATATATTGAATCACACCTATAAATACTTTGAAAGAACCCTAACAAATACTAAGATTTTATAGTATTCTAAAAATACCTGTTTACAAGAGAGACTAGTCCAAAGTCAACCAAAAAGTTAATTGCCCAGCAGTATAACATGGCCCTTTGCCTACAAATTCTGAATGGAATTTGGTTTCCTAGACTTAAAGCTGTTGGAATGAATTCTGATGCCTCACACTCTAAAGTGCAGTAACATTCTTCTAAAGCAAGTAAAGGGATGAAAATTAAAATAAAACAATTGGTATCTATCAACAGTAGTCAATGAACAGCTACTATGTGTCTGGTTCCATGCTAGTCATTGGTGGAAAGAGAAAGACCTAGTAAAACAGATATTGTCACTCAGTTTTGATAAATATTCTTAAAATATCCAGGTCTTTTCCATATTTACTAATGTCTAGGATGAATTAATTTAATTTTACTAGAAAATTGAAATAATATATTTCCCTATAGAAAAGGCAAGAATAATTTAACTCATCAATATGAAATCTTTCATGCAAAAATCTTAAACTATTTTTAAACTGCAGTTACTTTCTTTTCCCCAGTATTTTGCATCTTTTACCAAAACCTTGGTTTATTTTGAGCTCAAAACTTTATTTTCAGCATTCGTTTTGGACATGCGCAATGCACCAGATTAACAATGAAATTAGAAGGTAGATTTCTTAAAATATAAAATTTTAATTTATGCTTTTCAAGCCAGAAAGCTCTATGCCTTAAGCAAATAAAAGACAGTTAAATACATTGTTTTATTTTCCTTTATCACACTGCCGATAGAAAGAGAAAACACAAAAGAATCTTGAAGAATTAAATTGTTCTTATATGGAAAATCTTTTACATAGAAATCCTAAAGTTTATGTAGTAAAAATAAAAAAACAATACTATTTCAGTGTAATATACATCTTTTAAAATATATTATTTCTGAAGCCAAATACTTGACATTTGACTCAGTATTTACTTCCGAAAAATGACAAGGAAAAAGGAGCAGAATCTCCCATGGCAGACCTGCATCCTCTCACCATTTTCTTGTAACTATACTGTTTTATAGATGAAACTGCCATAGCAAAATGACAAATATAACACATAAAAGAACAAAAAAGGGCAATAAATCACCAGTGACACTATAGCCCATTAAAATGCATTCAGCTGGTGTTGCACAAAGAATGAAAATTTCCCCTCACTTCACATTCTTTCTAGCTGAAAAGGAAATTTTAGAATCCTCAAGCAACCCTTATAAGAGATGGTGAAATTCCAACCAAATTCTCCTCACACTAACTTTCTACATTGGCTCCACAGCCAAAATCTATAGCACTGACACCGTTGTTCACGGTTTCATAAGAAATGCCCCAGATGGGGCATATTAATTGTTACTCCTCCATACTGATATGATTCTGCATTTGAAAGAAAAAAACAGGACACCTAATTATCTGGAAAATGGTAGTTCTAATTCAGCCACTACTTCCAATAAATTGATTATCAGCTTAAATGAAGAGTTTGGCCATTTTTACTTACAATGAAGCCTAAAGGAGGCATTTTCTCCCCTTAATTTCCACCCAAAATTCTCTCAAAAGGTCAAATCAAAGCTCCTGACACTGATAAAGACTGGTATCACCTAGATATTATGTTTTAGAGTACAACTGCATATATGTTAACTCAGTTCATTATGCACTTATCATTATTACAAATAGTTCAAGATATCGGTAAGTTCATTGAAGTGGAATATTTATTGAACTGTTTATGCTGGTCTTAACAAAGGTAATAAACATAAGTTCCTTGAGAGCAGGGAGCACATGTTACACTTCTTTGAGTTCTCTGCATCTCTTATGCAGAGCTAATTACACACCACGTTCTCTAAGGAGACAAGAAGCTCTTCAAGGTCAAGGATGAACGAGTGAACACTTCCCTCCTAAAGTATGAGCAGTGAACACGCGTGGAGCAGCACAGAGCAGAGCTCCCTAAAGCTAAGTATTTCAGGGATTGAAAAGTTGTAACTTTTATTTCTATCAGAACTGAACCGTACGCACTACAGAAAAGCGTCCAACGGGAGGCTCACCTTTGCAGGTCTGTGTGACACTTGGCCCAGCCACACCTCCCTGAGTCCTACTCATCCTGATGGCAGTCACAGGTGGGGGCTCCTCTGTGGCAGGGATGTTATTTTTAAAAAGAGAAAGTGGTGTGGAAATTAGTTCCCACCTTGAAGGCAATTTTATCTTTTACAAATGAATTCATTCCATCGGAAATTTACAGCTGGTTTCTGAGTGCCCTCCAAGTGTCAAGCACTGAGCAGCAGGTGTGGAAAGTATATATATCAAATATGGCCCCTGTAGTAGCAGATAAAAATATTTCTACACACATTTCATAGTACACAAAATCAACAATCTCCAGTACAACACTTTATGAGTCTAATGACTAAACTCTAGAAAGGGAAAACTATAACTGTCTGCAGCTAAAGGTGGTGAGGTTTTATCTCAGTGCCCACATTCAAACAATATTGCTGGGTTTTGTTATCCTTTGTTCTTTGTCAGATTTGGTTCATATGCATACCCCAGTGAACAGCTCTCAAAATGAATGAAGTGGATACCTCAGGCAAGAGGTTGAATGAAACCATTCCATCCCGAAGGTACTCAAAGTGTTCCTTTGATATGTTTGAACCTGGCCCTTAAATTCCCTACCACGTGCCCTTAATGCTGGTCATAGATTATCAATAACCCAGGGCCAGTACTTAGACTGCATTAATTTCCTGGCATTTAACTCTTCTATTCATATCCACTCTGTTCTTTTTTCCTAGGCTGGAGGATAACCTTCCATTTCTTAGAGTTTTAACTTCTGTCTTTTGACCTCTTTCATCTCTCCTCCAATGTTCCTAGTGTGGCTGGAGTGTATAGTGCAAACTTGAACCCAACTGCCCCTCCTAAAAACACCCCAATTGCTTCTTGCTGCTCCCAAGATCAAGACCAAAGTCCTAATGTAACTTACAAGGTCACAACCGGACTCTGCTGCCTGTACAACTTGACTGCTCACCACACCATCCTTCTAGCCATAAATGCCTTTTTGCAATTCTTCATTCTTGGTCATGCTACTTTCCACCTCAGGGCCTTTGCACATGCTGTTCCTGCCACTGACTCAGCTAAAGTTCAGTTCAGTTCACCATCTTCAAGCCGTATCCAGTCCTCTGAGTTACTCAATGTGGCTCAGACCTGATTTCAGCTACATCTTCATCTTACAAATGGAGACCCTTGGGACCAGAGAAGGACAAATGCTAACTATCTACATTTAGGCCTGTCACTGCTTATGGCTCATAAAGAGTACCAAGGATCCATTGGCTGGATCTGCCAGGTGGAGGAAGAGACGTGGACAGATGCAGTCTGGGAGTGGGAGTAAAACAGATAATGTTGGTATGAGTGGTTAGGCCACTCCCTAAACAGTTAAATTAAAATGAAACTTTCCTTATAGCTCTTCCCAAAAGAAATGGCTGATTAAAATTGTGCTTTTGTAAATGGGTTGAAAAACCATAGGTCTGTTTTATTTGCAATGGGAAGGTCTAATGAATTTAAAAATATATATATTATAAAGAAGAGACATATTTTGCAATTGAGTAACATAAAATCAGCCAAAAGTATGCAAAATAAACCAATTTCAAAGCATTCCTGTCCTCATTCAAAATTTACTCATGGTAGTGATGAGAGCTATAAAATTACCTGGGAATAAATTTAACAAGGAAGATCATCAACTGTTCAGTCATTCAGTAAATAATCCTGAACACCCACTGGGTGCCTGCAGGGCCACTTTGGGAACAAGACAGACGGACAAGCCCTGCTCCCCCACATTCCAGGAGGGAGACACAGTCATCAGGGGACTTCAACAAGAGGCACTGTGATGGCCTACCCGGTGGCCGGGGGCCAACAGGGCCACTGCACTTAAGGACGGTGGTGCAGGAGGGCTTCTCTGAGGAAATGACATTTGTGCTGAATCCTGACTGCTGAAGATTGGGGGAATGAGGTTTCAGGCAGGCGGAACAGCAAGTGCAAAAGCTGGTGCGTGATCCAGTGCAGTGTCTGGAGAAACAGAAGAAGATCAGCACTGAGAGTGGTAGGAGATGAGGGCCAAGTGAGAGACCACGGCCTGATCGTGCAGCCCTTTATGCTGCGATACAAAGTTTGGAATTTATTCTAAGTGCAGTAGGAAGCTATTTGAGGGCTTTAAGAAGAGGGGTGACGGGACCAGACTTCAATGTGTGGCAAGTGCTATGTGGCAAGTGAATAACCAGGGAGCCAGGAGAGTAAGTTGGAGGCGAGTTAAAGTGCTCGTGCTGTGGTCCAGGCTGGGGCAGTGGCCATGAGAAGGTGAGACGTCATGGAACCTGGAGTATATTCTGGAGAGAAACCTGACAAGACTGCCTAATATAGAAAACTCCAAATTCGTATTAGAAATCTTATAACAAGATCTGAATTAAAGGAGAAATCTATCATATCTCCACAGTCATAGTAGTGTATACATTTACTAAGTTTCCAATGAGAATCTTAGTGGCATTTTGGGGCCTTCACTGCCTGGTGTGCACCAGGTCACCTTCTTGGTGCCTAGGATATGTCTGAATACAGCAGATTAAGATTCCTGCCCTCGGGGGCTTATAATTTTAGGAGAGGAAGACAGTAGTAGAGATGACAAATGAGCAGAGAATGTGATAAGTGCTATAAAAAAGGAGAACGGAGCAGGGTAAGGGGACAGGCTGTGTGTAAGGGACGGGGAGAGGAATCACGGCAGGCTATAGTGTTAAGAAGGGTGAGTATTCAAGGCAGACTTCATTGAGAAGGTGGATTTGAGCATAACCGTAGGAGGTGAGAGGGTTAGCCACGTGGCTCTCTGGGGAAGAATATCCCTAAGCAAGTGAAAAGCTGGAGCAAAGCCTGGAAGTAGGCATGTAACTGATGTGTTCAAAGAACAATAGGGGGCAGTGTGACTGGTGTGAAATGAGGTGGAGGGAGGAAGGGTAGAGGACTTAAAAAGGTGAGGGGCCAGTCTTTTAAGGCCCTGTAGGCCACTGTAAGGACTGATAAGTAGACATGGAAAGACAAGAGGTGAGGGAGTTCTGACAAAGAATTAGGAGAGAATTCTAGTTTTATCACATAATAAAATATAAAAGCCAGTAAAATCAAAAGATTAAGATAATAGCATAGGAAGAGACAAAGAGCACCATAACAGACTCTGTATGTGAGAACTTAATATATGACAATATGCATTTTAATTCTATGAGAAAATAATTGCTTATTTAATAATGAGAGCCAGCCTTACTGGTTGTTTATCTCGAAAAAAGCTAGACCTCTCCCCTGGCAACACTCCATGCCATATCAATGGTAATTTTTAGATGATTCAAGAGCTAAAACTCAGGTTTATTGCTGAATAATCTGAGAGATGTGATCTTCTTAAGCAAAACAAAAACCTTGGAGAAATAGAGGAAAGTGGGAACATATTTATCTAAAAATGAAAATTTCTTTATGCCAAAAGACACAATAAACAAAGTCAAAGGAATAGTGATTGACAGGAATAAGTATGAGCAGATACAGAAGAAGAAATACAAATGGCCAATAAACAGAACTCCTCAGCTTCAGGAAAAGTCATTAGAATACCATTTTCACCCACCACACTGGAAACATTAGGTTTTAAACACCCAGTGCAGTGGAGCTGTGGGAAAGGGGCATTTAGACACTTGGTGGGAGAGTGAATTGCGACAATTTGGGAGGAAAGTAATCTGGTCAGGTCTACATAAAAAATTGCCCTTTGACCCATATTTGGGAATCACTTAGAAATAAAAGTTATAGTAGAAAGAACACATACAGAAGGTTCTTTACCCTAGTTTTTTTTTGTTGTTGTTGTTAGTAGGAAAAAACTGGTGAAAATCTGAAGGTCCATTAACAAGGGACTGTGTGAATAGGTCATAATATATCCATACAGAGGAACAATATTCAACTATTAAAAAGAATGTCTTAGACTGATGTATATTGGCTTGATGAGAAATTCATGAGATATTAAGTGAAAAATGCCAATTGCAGAGTGAAGTATATGGATGGTGGTGAAGAAACTGTGTATACATTGTATACTTTTACACACACACAGAGAAAGGTGTGGAAGGTTCAAAACCTGGATGAAGTTGGTGTAGACACAGGGTAAACTTTTTCAGCATATGTGAGTTTTTATAAGCTTTGTTCACTGAGCTATCCCAAGAGCCTCGCACGGTGGCCAGCATATAGCAGACTCTCAGGAAATGTATGCTCAGTGAATCAAGGAAGAAATGAAAGAGTCTGCATTCTTCCCATAATTTAAAAAAATGTGTTAAGGTAGAAAAACAACAATATCTAACATTTATTGAGGGTTTACTAAGTACCCTATTTGTTTATTTAATCCTGACGACAACTTTATGAGTGAGTAGAACTATAATTCCCACTTCACAGATGAGCAAACTGAGGAACAGAGATGCTAAGTAACTTGCCCAAGGTCACTCTGCTGTTAAGGGGCATGGCTGGGATTTGGATCCAAGCATTTTAGTTCCAGATACCATCCTCTTACCTACCACACTACCCACAGCTGTTCTAAACTGAAGCTGCTGCCCAGCCCAGAGGCCTGTGGGAAAAGTAGCTCCTGAGGCCTTTCCATGGAACTGCACAGAGCACCACTTGAGAACCACTGGACCAGATGCATTATAGGGTTTCCACTTCTGACGGTCTATGATACGGCAACTGACTAAGAGGCGTTTGTGGAATGAAGGATTTGAGATCCTTGCTTTCCCCAGTGTACCCCCCCCCCATAGTCACCACTAAATTTAGATCCTAATTAAGCCTTCCTGTGTAGTTTCAGCCCTCGTCTAGGGTAAAAATCCATAAACTGGACACATACTGGATCTAGGACTCTGCTTCATTCTTTGTAAAGATTGCAGGATCCAGTTGTGTTCTGGAAAGACAGTGTTAGGGCTTCAGGAGTTACCTAAATTTCACATTTGGTATAGACCCACTCATCAATGAGAGTCCTAGAAATCTCCTTGGGCTACTGTTGGTGGGCTTGAATTACAGTTTTTGTTCCTAAGGAAAATGTGTCCTTTTCTGTGACCCGATGGCTAGGACCACCAGGGACATAAGGAAGGCCTAATGTGCCAAGGCTAGGATTGGACTGCCTGCCCAGCAATGGAAGGGGTGGTCTGACCAAACCATATTCGGGCTCAGGGCTGAGAGAGTAGCCGGGGTGGAGGTGGAGGGCAGCGTTCTCTCATTGCATATGCAGGAGACATTCATCAATCAGCAGAAAACACCAAGGTGGGGGTGGGGGTGGGGGTGGCAGGGTGGGGCATGCACAAAGCATATACCTCCAGTAGAATTAATCTGCCTGTTTCTCCAGCAAAACTTGGAAGTATGGAAACAGGAGCCAAGAAAGCAGGTGATGGGATTTTCTCAGCAGGGCACCAGCACGATGATGTGTGGCAGAGGGCAAGGCGGCAAGGAGCCAAAGGGGCCCAGGTGTTGGTATGAACCCAAATGAAAGGGCTGCGTAAGGTGTCAGGGCCAGGTGGGAAACAAGTGAGGCCTGGAGGGCGAAAAGGGGATGTTCAAAGGGATGCTGAGGTCAAAGGACCCCAGGACTCAAGCCACAAAGCCTGGGATCAAATTTATGTCCCTGACTTGACTGAATATTGGACCTCTGGAGCCCATGGAGGTGAGTATAATCCCTTTGAGCTTCCTTTTCTCAACTGAAAAGTGTAACGATGTTTTTCTCAGGCGGGTGTTGTGAGAAGTTAGTGAAATACTGCCTGTGGAGGTCTCTGGCACAGTATCTAGAACACAGAAGTGCTCCATAAATACTGCAGTTGTTTTCCTTCCTCAGTGGGGACCTAGTTCAGTGACTTCCATGTTTCATATTTTACAATAAAAAAATAGATCTCTATTTGCTTAAACAGTCCCATTCAGAAGAAAAAGAAATTCCTTGGGATTTATTTCATGATAGCTTTGCCTATATACTATGAAAATCAGTAAAGGGAATCCTCATTTAAAATGGAGTCAGGAGGCCAGAAAAGAGAGCTCCCATGCAATACCAGTCCAGATCAATTACAGAAAAGATGTCAATTACAGACCCCCCAAAGAAAGAAGTCCTCAACAGGAAAGAACTGTCAATTACAGGAAGAAATGTACATTGCATCCCAAACAGAAATCACTACCCCAGCAACTCAACCAACGAGAAGCCACCCTGAACTCCTGCTTTTCTCCAATGGACTTTCCTTCAAAACAATCCCTCCCAATTTCCTCCTTTTTCTCTATAAAATAACGTTCCTCTCCCTTGTTTGTTGGATTTGCCTATGGTCCACCATAACAAGCACATCCCAAATTGCAATTCTCTGGCTATTCCTGGGTAAACTTGTTTTACTGGTAAAATAAGTGGCTGTTTTGTTTTTAAGGTTGACAACACTGACAAAGATTCTCTCTATAACCAAACTCCAGCCAGGCTTTTTGGAGCCCTTTTAACACAAAAGAACATTTGTGTCCTGAGGACCATAGCAAAAGTTAATCAGATATCCTTAGTTCCTTTTTCAGATGTCATCCATCCGGTGAGTCACTGCTCTTCCCATGGGAAGGAGTGAGAAGTGACCAAGATTCTCTCCGTGACTACACTCCAGACAGGCTCCTCTGAGTCATCTTCTTGACTAGGCCTCGACTTTGGCCTATAAAGACTTGAACAAACACTAACATAGTTTCTAACAGCTCAAGGCTGCATCCCTAACATGACCCTAGCCCCCATTAAAGTGCCTGCCTGAGAAAATTCAAGGCTGCAAAAGAGTTTACTATTTGTTCCAGCTAACACCTGAAGATGGCCCAGTCTCCCAGCTCCTGTGGGAGGAGCCCAGTCTGGAGGAGTGCCAGTTAGCAAACCCAGAAGGTTGTCACATGGACCAACACACCCTTCCCACTTGTGTACTTTTTTCACTTCTCTGAGCCCCCGCTCACTCCTCCCTACTCCCTCATTCTCTCTTTAAAATGCCCAGTCACCTCTGTACAAATAAGAATGGAGCCCAGCTCTATCCCCTACTGTCAGTAGTTAAGGAACAAAATCTGTTCTCACTGCTGTAACTGATGTCCAGCTGTGCTTATCTTTGACAACACAGACATACGGTACATGTATCTTTTTCAAAACTTGAAACTTTATGTGGGAATAATTGTTGGCTAGTTCTTTCCTTTCTTTTTTTAGTACTAATTATATCTAGCAAGTAATTCTACATACTCTGATATATCTGATTTGTACTTGAATTCCTTAAGTCTTTTTATTTATAAATTCTCTAGAATATAGATCTTATTATATTAGATGTATGGGTTAACCAAAATGGATGATAAAAATTGTTTAAGGCAATCATTCTCCACAGCATCTCAGAGTGGGCTGGGTTATTAAATCATAAACAGAAATATTTTAATATAAAATAAACAGTCCAGAGATATTTATAAAATTAACTAAAAAAATCTTAAAGAGAAATTTCTAGCATGTACAGCTTTTAATTTTCTCCCCAAAGCCATTTTATATTGCAGACAACCACAAAATAAAGGGAATGAAGCAGAAACCAGAAAGAAGCATTTCCAGTTTCTAGAACTTTCTCTTTAGAGTAGGAATTTTGAGGTAGACAGGACCTTTATTCTAATTACATATTCTGTTCCCTTTCATAATCTCCTAAATGTATTGGTTTAGTAATACATTTTTTTAAAACTGCGAGTTACGATTTAGTGGGAAATGAAACCAATTTAGTAGGTAGAAACTAGATTTTTTTAAAAAATGAAATAGAATAGAATGGAACAGAATAGAACAAATCGAGTGCATCTTATTTATTGAGTAGCTTTTGTAGTACAGTATCTAAACTTTTTGCTTTAACATAAGTTAAACTTATGTGTATGTTTCTGTTTGTATATTGGATGACGATGTATTTTCACTGTTGATTGAGAACAAAAGTTGAAGAAACATTCCCCAGTGCAATGACAAGATGCTTATCAAACATGCTAGCATTCTGCAGTCTGAGCTCACTCATTCAATGAATTAAATCGGCCAGCATTTATGAGCACTCTGTTGTGTCCGAAACAGTCCTCATGCTGAGGTCAGGTCATCAGGTGCTTGCTGTCTTTGGTGTTAGATGAGTGATGGGGGTCCAATCCACATTGAGGCAAACCTAACCAGCAAGTACTGCATTCTGGGACAAAAGAAAGGATGCTGCAGAGGACTCACGATCTTATCAAGGTTTCCTATGCAGGTGGAGCCTTGAGTAGCATTTGTAGGCGCAAGATGTCAGCACAATTAAAACAAACAAAAAAACTGATAAAGGCACTTCAGAATGTATCCCTCATGTATCTCCCATTGGCTTCTGGCAGGGACCGTGTTGATCTAGCAAACAGAACTACATCAGTTCAATGGCTCACAGATGTGAGATGTTCAGAACTGTCCCACTGAGCATCTCCTAAGCTGCTCAACACGACAAGAAAGGTTTTGAAATACATGTCCTTTTCCCTTTTATTTATAAAGCTGTTGTCTTTTCTTAACTGCTAAATGACAGCATGACAGTAATTTTTCATTCATAAGAGCGTGTATGTATGTGGGTTTGATGTTACTAATGCAAATATGCCTGATGCTAAGAGCCTGGGCAACCATACAGAGTAAGACCCTTTGTAAGAGTAGATCTATACCTGGCCCACAGAAGGTGCTCAATGAATGCCAAACGAGTGACTGAATGAATTATCATCACTCAAGTCTCGAGCTTGCAGTATGACTCAAGAATAAATCTATTAAAAAAGACAGTGTTACTGCTATCAAAGTTGATGGCTGATGCAAATGGAAAATGCAAAAGAAATATTACTTGAGTTTGAATTTATCTGGGTAAGATTAACCATCATTAAAACCAGCCGTAAATACTGAAAAAAGAACAAGAGTAGTTTTTTTTTTACTGGTTTTGAGGCTTATTCTAACATCCATCATTTCAATCCCTAATAAACCAAAGTAAATGATGGAGATCACCTGCAGCCCTTAAGAGAATGGCAGCCATATACTGCAGTGATGGATGTATCCATCACAGACTACTTCCAAAACAACTTCATGCACCGGATCTGAAAGCCTTGTGAAGGAGGCTGATTTATAAGGTATCTTCCTAACCATGTAACGTTTAGACAGAAACTTATATTCGAAGTTTCACTTCTTGCCTAGTAAACAGCATGCTTAATTTGAAGGTATCAGATTATAGGTAAAGTCTGAGAAAGGGGCTAGTCCACAAGGACTTGTTGGATTGTGGCAGGCCAGCCCATTTTTATTGATTTGGTGGCAAGACTGGTGCTAGCTCAGACATGATGGAGAGAATCCCAGATTACCTTCAGGATGGACACCTAACCCTACCTACACAGAGGGCCATGGGCCATTTCTGAAATGTAGGGTTTTAGAGGGGAGGACTGATGTTAAGAAAGCACTGCCTCTTACGTACTTCTACTGTGGGAAGAGCACTTCAGAAGGTCAGGATAAGAATGAGTCCATAACGAGGAGAACACAATCAGTAAAAGAAATATGCTTAAGAGAAACTTGAAAGGAAGGGAAGCAGAACTGTTAATAAGTTTACAGCTTTTGGGCCCTGAAACAGAGGACTGAAAATATGTATAGAATTCCAGAGGAGAAAGAAGTAGAATTATCCAACACTTCTTTACCTTTTAAAAATCAGTCCATAATTTTCCTGAGTCTCAGTTGCTTTATTTTCCAAAATAAGAAGTTCACAGAACAACCTAAACATTTATGAATTATTACCCTGAGTTAAGCTTTCTTTTCTTTTCTTAAATGTTAGGGTATATTCCCTACTTCCATACAAACAAAACAGTTGCTGGAGTGCAGATTCTATGGAAAGCAGTTGAGTATTTCTTACTTGGCTTTCACCATGCCTGTGCTACATGCAGCAAGCTGCAGGATAGATGATGCCTGTGAAACCAGGGTTTGCATCCTGTCCATGTAATTATGTTAGAAATCTTGACAATGGCTTGCTTTCATTGCAAGACAAAAGTTTGTCTTCCGGCGTTCTCTAACTACTCACCTTCGGTCTGAAGTAATTTACTGGACTCTTTTCCTATTTGAGTTTATACGGATGTCCATACACCTTTGGAGGTAGTATGAATGGACAAGCTAATTTCTCTTGGTTATAAGGAAGCACACAGTTCAACTCCCTGACTCTAAACCAGTCAGTTTTTTAAAAATGTCCCTAAATTATTCAATGCATTGACTTGCAGATAGGCCTTTGCTTTATATAAACATTCTGCTTTGAAACAAGGGTCTGTAGTCAGCTCTGCTCCTGCTGTAGGCACATGAAATGCTATTTGAACAGCATCACCCGAAACAGCTTTGGGTGGCTTCATTTCATAACTCTGGCAGACAAGATTGTGTGTTACTAAGTGTGCGTGCAAACTAGACCGTACAAAAACCTCTCTCACCCTCAAATCACAACACCTTTTTTAGCTTCATTAGGATATCTGGGAATATATCTTTATGGATTTTGTTTGAAATTTTGTTTGATGTCATTGCTATGCAAGTCCAGCAAATTTCATTTCTATATAACATTAGGCTAGAAAGGAACATACCAATAGACAGACACGATGAAAACATGCAGTGGAGTTGTGCTTAATGCATGGAAATAAATGTGCACAGAGAAGAGGCCAAGCACATCACTGAATTTAATGCGGGCACAGGTCTGGACCAAGAGTCTGAAACACTGTAAACAAGCCTTAAGCAAAGGAGGAAATGTAGAGGGGAAACAAAGCTGAAAAAAATGAGCAGGAAATGGGCAAGATGACTCATCTATACTTGAACATCTGACCTGTCAGCTGGTCGTCGCCTGCGGCAGGGGCGATGCGAATGTAAGGTGTTGTAAGCTGAGTCACGATTATCGCAGCTATGGCAAAAGAAGATCCCCAGGTCAGCATGCATGAGGGAAGAAAAAGCCAGACTGAAGCTAGGCTAGCAAGGAGAATCTCGATCAGTATATCACATTGTCTCAACTTTGTTCCAACAACAACAAAAAGAGAAGGAAAAAAGAAAAAAACCATAGCAAAGTGTTGAATTTTCCAAACTCTTTTCCCTTCCATGAGCTTTAGTCAGGCAGTTAGATTTCTATGACACACTTGTAAGCTTTGGCTGAGATTTTGGATAGATCAACTGAAGAAAAAACAGTAAAATAAAAAATGGTAGTCCTAAATAAGGCTCTAGACTGAACAGTGTTTCCAGCTGCTATTGGGTGTAGCATATAAAGATTCATTGTTAATGCTGAGGATCCAATCTTTAGGCTTTTAAAATTTATTAGCTTACTTAAAATTCTGCTGCTTAAGTCACAATATTTTCTCTTCTTGCTAAAATCACCTTTGTGAAGAAGATTATCCTCTTTCACTAAAACATTTTTATGTAGAGAAAATTCTCTGATGACTAAATTTCATGTAGAGCATTTTCATTTAGGAAACTTATTTTGTCACATTAAGGGAATGACAAAAATGCACCTCAAAGCATTGGTTGAGAAAATAAAAACGAATCCTTGCCTTTGCTATCATTGTCATGGTTAACATGTGACCAAAGAAATGATTCCGATTCTTGAGGTGGACCAGGCAGGCTTCTTGGTTTGCCTGCACAGCTCAACAGTTGTGTTTAAATGGTTAACATTTATGACACACAGATATTGAAAAAAAAATTAAAAATTAAAATGTTATTTCTAACATGATACAGCTGGAAAATGGTGCAAAGAAAAAATATTGGAAAATCAAGGACAGGCTTACATGAAAGATTACTAATTTACATGGAACAGCCTGGGCGCTATTAGAAATGTGGCAGCGAGTAAGGAAAATAGATCATCTACCATCTGCAGACAATTAAACCCAAAACTGCTGCTGCATAATATTTTGAAATATCCCTCTGCACCGTTCAAACAGCGCTGCTTCTTGTAACTAGACAACTGCAGCAAATGGGTTTAAAAGTGGTATAATCATCTTTCACGCATTATTAATGAAAACTTTCTAGTCTTGCTAAGTGAGATGAATAAACTACCAGTTTGGTCAGAGAATGGAGAACTCCCAAGGTATTACAAAGATAATTTTCTTGATATAACACAGTATGCAATTTTGCATACTGATATAATAAATTGTAAACAGTAAAGTATTATTTCTAAGACTTGTTACAAGTTGGTACCAATTCCAAGTTTATACATAGAACATTTGCTTGGTCATAGACTACTGTTGTTCAACCAACATTCCTGTGTGGGTTTCCATTACTTACAGGAAAACCTGACTTACTCTACTTTTGAGAAAAATTATATTGTCTTATACAAAAACAGAGCATCTATCCAATGAAGAAAAAGGCAAACAATATGAACAAAAAGTTACTTGGAAATATATGTGGGGCAGCCATGTATTCACAACTAAAAGGAAGGCAAACTGCAGTCTCAGGCTCAAAACTCCCATGAAAAAAGTACATTCCAGATACCAGGAAGGATTTTTATATGATCTCTATGTTCTGCCTTGAAAAGTGTTCATTTGTGACTATTATTTTTAGTTACAAGGAATAAACTTGGTTATGTTACAAATTACCTTAAAGTAGGGGTCAGCCAGCCCACGGCCTGGTTTTGTGAATAAAGTTTTACTGCAACACAGTCATGTTGTTTACGCATGGCTGATGGCTGCTCTTGTGCAGCACGGGCAGAGCTGAGTAGTCGAGACAGAGACCATATGGCTCACAAAGCCTAAAATAATTACCATCTGCCCTTTACATAAAAATTTGCTGCCCTCTGTCTTAACATATAAGTAAGAATGTATTATAAATGAGAATATTGCTAAATTTGGTAAAATAAAGTCAGAATTCTAATCCTACGCTTTGAAGATAGTATCTGCTGCTGATAAATTTAGAGTCTCCTTTAGGTACAAGGTATGCATGGAAGAGTGAAAACGCATCCAGTGTATCTGACTCCCACAGAGCCATTCCAGTTGTATGTGGTGAGATCTTCCGGAATTTGATGAACCAGTATTTACGAAATTGTGTTTTACATGACTGGTGTTCCTTGAAAAATGAGTTGGGGTCATATAAATTTGGGAAGCATAGGGTCGAGCAAAGTGAAACAGGTTTCTCTTCGTTCGGAGCTTCTCAGGGGCCTTACAGTACTCATGACGCACATTGTGAAGACAACCAACCTCAGACCAAGAAAAGAAAACAGTTTCTCTATAAAATGCTGAATGACAAATGTGTATCATATTTATCTTTCTATTTCTAAATCCATAGCTAAATGGTAGCAGATTAGCATATGTGAGTGGTCTTACTATATAATTTGTTTTTCTGTGTATTGAATATGAGCAATTAAAAGGAATCTTAATTAGCTTTACATCTCAACAGACATTCTTTTCAGTTCTTTTATCAGTGTACTTTCATTCTGTAGCATTGTGGGCTAGGAAGGATGATATTTCTTTGAACAAAACAGTGAACAGAAAAACAGTCTAGAGAAACTTCTCAAAGAGCCTAGTGATTAAAGAAAGAAACATTCAAATTTCTGCATATAGTTAGAAATTGTATCAGAACAATGGAAATCCTTCAAAGTTTCCTGAAGGTCTTCCAGCAAAGCATATGCACATTCCAGTACAAATGTAAGTTAAATAAAATACTAAACCTTAAAAACAGTGAAGCATTTTTGCACAGAAAATTCACCTTAAAATAAGACATTAAAATAATGGTTTGTGTTCTTTTTGTTTAATGTTTATGGTCTGAGTAGTATAATATTTTTGGAAAGACTTGAGCATGTGTTCTCTGCAGTTTTTGCTTTGATTTCTAGCTACACTGCTGTTAGCCAAATCATAGCAAGGAAAGGAACAAGTTAACACCTATGACCCCACCCCGCGTATACTAAAAACAGAGAAACAAACCACAAAAACCTAAAAACTTTTATGAACTCAAAATCCTCAAAATTTAAAAGGTGATATATTTATGTATCTGTACTTGCAAGTCTTATTTTTTTTTATTTTTTTTTTTTATTGATGTCTTAGTTTATAACACTGTGGGGTTTTAGTTGTACATTTTTGTCCGTCACCTTGTGGATGTAACCCTTCACCCCTTGTGCCCCCCCCACCCCCCTTCCCCTTGGTAACCACCAATCAGTTCTCTCTGTCCGTGTGTTCACTTATATTCCATATATGAGTGAGTTCATGCAGTGTCTGTCCTTCTCTCTCTGGCTTATTTCACTTAACATAATACCCTCTAGGTCCTTCCATGTTGTTGCAAATGGGACAATTGTGTCTTTTCTTAGGGCTGAGTAGTATTCCATTGTATGTATATACCACATCTTCTTTAACCAATCTTCAGTTGAGGGACACTTGGGTTGCTTCCACTTCTTGGCTATAGTGAATAATGCTGCAATGAACATAGGGGTGCATACGCCTCTTGTGATGGTTGATTTCACGTCCATTGGGTAGATGCCCAAGAGTGGTATTGCTGGATCATACGGTATTTCTATTTTCAATTTTTTGAGGACTCTCCATACTGTTTTCCATAGAGGCTGCACCAGTTTGCATTCCCACCAGCAGTGAATGAGGGTGCCCGTTTCTCCACAACCTCTCCAGCATTTGTTGTTATTTGTCTTGGTGATTATAGCCATTCTAACCGGTGTAAGGTGATATCTCAGTGTAGTTTTGATTTGCATTTCCCTGATGATTAGTGATGTTGAACATCTTTTCATGTGTCTATTGGCCATCTGTATCTCTTCCTTGGAAAAATGTCTGTTCATATCCTCTGCCCATTTTTTGATCGGGTTGTTTGTTTTTTTGTTGCTCAGTTGTATGAGATCTTTGTATATTACTGAGATTAATCCCTTGTCAGACAAACGATTTGCAAATATTTTCTCCCAGCTGGTGGGTTGTTTATTCATTTTGATCCTGGTTTCATTTGCCTTGTAGAAGCTCTTTAGTCTGATGAGGTCCCACTTGTTTATTTTTTCTTTTGTTTCCCTTGTCTGGGTAGACATGGAATCTGAAAGGATCCCTTTATGTCCAATCGCAATTAGTGTACTGCCTATATTTTCTTCCAGGATTTTTATAGTTTCAGGTCTCACTTTCAGGTCTTTGATCCATTTTGAATTGATTTTTGTATATGGCGATAGGAGATGGTCTACTTTCATTCTTTTGCATGTTGCTGTCCAATTTTCCCACACCATTTATTGAAGAGACTTCCCTCTCTCCATTGTATGTTCTTTGCTCCTTTGTCGAAGATTAGCTGTCCATAGGTGTGTGGTTTTATTTCTGGGCTTTCAATTCTGTTCCATTGATCTGTGTGTCTATTCTTGTACCAGTACCATGCTGTTTTGATTACTGTAGCTTTATAGTATATTTTGAAATCAGGGATTGTGATGCCTCCAGCTTTGTTCTTTTTTTTCAGGATTGCTTTAGCTATTCGGGCTCTTTTGTTGCCCCATACGAATTTCAGTAGTTTTTGTTCTATTACCGTGAAGAATGACATTGGGATTCTGATTGGGATTGCATTGAATCTGTAGATTGCTTTAGGTAGAATGGACATTTTAACTATATTTATTCTTCCAATCCATGTGCATGGAATATTTTTCCATTTCTTTATGTCCTCCTCGATTTCTTTCAATAGTGTCTTATAGTTTTCATTGTATAGGTCTTTGACCTCCTTGGTTAAATTTATTCCCAGATATTTTATTCTCTTTGTTGCAATTGTAAATGGGATTGTCTTTTTGAGTTCTCTTTCTGTTTTTTCATCGTTAGTGTATAGAAATGCAATTGATTTTTGTAAGTTGATTTTATACCCTGCCACTTTACTGTAGTTGTTGATTGTTTCTAGTAGCTTTCCAATGGAATTTTTGGGGTTTTCTATGTATAGGATCATGTCGTCTGCAAATAGTGAGAGTTTCACTTCTTCATTGCCTATTTGGAGTCCTTTTATTCCTTTTTCTTGCCTAATTGCTCTGGCCAGAACTTCCAGTACTATGTTGAATAAGAGCGGTGAGAGTGGGCACCCTTGTCTTGTTCCTGTCCTCAAAGGAATGGCTTTCAGTTTTTCCCCGTTGAGTAGGATGTTTGCTGTAGGTTTGTCATATATGGCCCTTATTATGTTGAGGTACTTTCCTTCTATACCCATTTTGTTGAGAGTTTTTATCATAAATGGATGCTGGATCTTGTCGAATGCCTTCTCTGCATCTATTGAGATGATCATGTGGTTTTTATTCTTCATTTTGTTAATGTGGTGTATCACGTTGATTGATTTGCGGATGTTGAACCATCCCTGTGTCCCTGGTATAAATCCCACTTGATCGTGGTGTATGATCTTTTTGATGTATTGCTGTATTCGGTTTGCCAATATTTTGTTGAGGATTTTTGCGTCTATGTTCATCAGCGATATTGGCCTGTAGTTTTCCTTCTTTGTATTGTCCTTGTCTGGCTTTGGTATCAGCATGATGTCGGCCTCATAGAATGTGTTGGGAAGTATTCCATCTTCCTCTATTTTTTGGAATAGTTTGAGAAGGATAGGTGCTAAATCTTCTTTGAACGTTTGATAAAATTCTCCAGGGGAAGCCATCTGGTCCTGGGCTTTTATTTTTTGGGAGGTTTTTGATTACTGTTTCAATCTCTTTACTTGTGATTGGTCTGTTCAGATTCTCTATTTCTTCTTGATTCAGTTTTGGGAGGTTGTACGCGTCCAAGAATTTGTCCATTTCCTCTAGGTTGTCCAATTTGTTGGCGTAAAGTTTTTCATAGTATTCCCTAATAATCCCTTGTATTTCTGTGGTGTCTGTTGTAATTTCTCCTCTTTCATTTCTAATTTTATTTATTTGAGTCTTCTCCCTTTTTTTCTTAGTGAGTCTGGCTAAGGGTTTGTCAATTTTATTTATCTTCTCAAAGAACCAGCTCTTTGTTTCATTGATCCTTTCTACTGTTTTTTTGGTTTCAATTTCATTTATTTCTGCTCTGATTTTTATTATTTCCCTCCTTCTGCTGATTCGGGGCTTTGTCTGTTCTTCTTTTTCCAACTCTGTTAGGTGCAATTTAAGGTTATTTATTTGGGATTTTTCTTGTTTGTTAAGGTGAGCTTGTATTGCTATGAATTTCCCTCTCAGGACTGCTTTTGCTGCATCCCATATGAGTTGGTATGGTGTATTTTCCTTTTCATTTGTCTCCAGATAGCTTTCGATTTCTCCTTTAATTTCATCAACGACCCATTGGTTGTTCAGTAGCATGTTGTTTAGTCTCCACATCTTTGTCCCTTTCCTAGTTTTTTCCTTGCAGTTGATTTCTAGTTTCACAGCATTATGATCAGAAAAGATGCTTGTAATGATTTCAATCTTCTTAAATTTATAGAGGTTTGCCTTGTTTCCTAATATATGGTCTATCCTTGAGAATGTTCCATGAGCACTTGAGAAGAATGTGTACTCTGCTTTTTTTGGGTGGAGTCCTCTGTATATATCTATTAAATCCATTGCGTCTAGTTTTTCATTTAAGTCCAGTATTTCCTTATTGACTTTTTGTCTGGATGATCTATCTATTGATGTAAGGGGGGTATTAAGATCCCCTACTATTATTGTGTTATTGTTACTATCTCCTTTAAGGTTTTTTAGCAGTTGTTTTATGTACTTTGGTGCTCCTGTGTTGGGTGCATAGATATTCATAAGTGTTATGTCTTCTTGGTGAAGTATCCCTTTTATCATTATATATTGCCCTTCTTTGTCTCTCATTACCTTTTTTATCTTGAAGTCTACTTTGTCTGATATAAGTATGGCTACTCCTGCTTTCTTTTGTTTGCCATTAGCTTGGAGTATTGTTTTCCATCCTTTTATTTTGAGTCTGTGTTTGTCTTTAGAGCTGAGATGTGTTTCCTGGAGGCAGCAGATTGTTGGATCTTGGTTTTTAATCCATCCTGCCACTCTGTGTCTTTTGATTGGAGAATTCAATCCATTTACGTTTAGAGTGATTATTGATATATGAGGGTTTAATGTTGCTATTTTATTGTTCATCTTCTGGTTCTTTTGCCTTTCCTTCGTTTCTTGTCCCTTGTGTTTCGGACTGCAAATTCAATTTGGTATTTCTGCATGTTCATTCTCTTGGTTTTCTCTTTATTTGTCATGTGTGGTTCTCTTCTGGTTGTTTGTTTAGTGGTTACTGTGCGGTTTATATAAGCGATCTCCTGGATAAGAAAGTACATTTTCAGATGCCTCCTTTTTCCTGAGGCTGGGTCAGTTCAATCCCTTACCTCTTCCCCTCCTTATTTGTTATCTCTTTATTCCAGATTGTGTCATGAATGTGTGTTTCCAGTGATGAGCTTGAATTAATTTTTGATGTTTTCCAACTGTATTTTGTTCTGGTTTAGTCTCCTTGCTTTTCTCCTTGCTGAAATCTTTGTATCTCCTTTCTCATTTGTTTTTTTTCAGGCCTAAGGGCCTTCTTGAGCATTTCTTGTAGTGGGGGTCTTGTGGTGATGAACTCTCTTAGCTTTTGTTTATCAGGGAGAGTTATTTTTTCTCCATCGTATTTGAAGGATATTTTTGCTGGATAAAGTATTCTCGGCTGAAGGTTTTTGTCTTTCATGATTTTGAATATATCATTCCAGTCTCTCCTAGCCTGTAGAGTTTCTGTCGAGAAATCAGCTGAGAGCCTGATGGGGTTTCCTTTGTATGTTATTTTGTTTTTTTGTTTAGCTGCCTTCAATATTATTTCCTTGTCACGGGTATTCTTCAAGTTTGCTACTATGTGGCGAGATGATTTTTTATTCCTGTTTATATATTTAGGTGATCTATTGATTTCATTCACTGTTATTTCCCTTTCGTTCCCTAGGTTGGGAAAGTTCTCAGCTATTATTTCTTTGAACAAACTCTCTGCTCCTTTTTCTCTTTCTTCTCCTTCTGGAATACCTATTATCCTTATGTTGCTTTTCCTCATTGAGTCTGATATTTCTCGAAGAATTTCTTCATTTCTTTTTAGTCTTAGCTCTCTCTCCTCCTCTACCAGGAGCATTTCTGCATGGCTATCCTCAATAGTGCTAATTCGTTCCTCCATATTGTCAGTTCTGCTCTTTAAAGACTCCATTTTTTCCACTATCTCGTTGATTTTGTTTTTCATCTCCAATAATTCTGATTGGTTTTTCTTTAGGGTTTCAATCTCTTTTGTGACATAATCCCTGAATTCGTTGATTTGTTTCTGTGTGTTCTCTTGTATTTCGTTGAGCTTGTTTATGATAGCTATTTTGAATTCTCTCTCATTCAGGTTATCAAATTCTGTGCCTTCAGGGTTGGTTTCTGGGTGTTTGTCATTTTCCTTTTGGTCTGTAGGCCTGACATATTTTCGCAAGGATCCGACGGGGACGGCTTTATTTTTACCCGTCATGATTAAAGTTAGTCCTGCAGTTTCCCCCTGCTGCCACTAGATGGAGATCGCGAGCGGTTTGCTCTGAGGCGGCTGCAGCCCCCGGAGGGATTATGCTGAAACGCGGGGTGTGTGGGGGGAGGGGTCCTCTCTTTCTCCTGCTTGACCCGGGGGTTTCCTTTCTGGCTCTCTTAGGGTGTTTGCTACACCCCCTAAACAGTCCGTCGTCGCTTCCCCGTGGGGATCTCGCGACAGTCCGTGAGAGCACCTGGATGGCGCTAGTTTTCCCCGCTGTGGGCCGCCCCTCCCCCCTCTGTCCACGAACCGCGCTGTTTTTGCCGATCGATTGGGGAGGGGGAGTACAACCTCCTACCTCTCCTCCCGTTCTCCTGGGCTTCCCGCGCCTCCACCGTCCGATGTATGGCAGCAGGGGTTTCTCAGAAGTCCTTCGTAGTGTTTGATTGAGCTCTGTTGGAATGTGAATGATGTTTTCGTTGTGTCGTAGGGGGCAGAGATTCAAAGAGGGAATCTCACTCCACCATGATGCTGACGTCACTGCAAGTCTTATATTACACTATGTCTAACACATAGTAGGCACTCAAATAATTTTTAAAATAAATGTATAACAAGAGTGCTTTTAAATAGCTGTATTGTCAAGGAGAAACATAGCTGGCATCATGTTATGGAAAATATTATATTATGGAAGATTGATGCAAAGTATACAGTTTAAACTGATTGTTACATCAATTAGAATGAATATACCTCATTTAATACAAGAAATCTAAATCACTAACAAGACAGATTGCAATTTTTAAGTGTATCCTGTCAGTTCAGAACTGATCATCAACAAAGTCTTCCAAAACGAGCATAAAAAGATTTTCAACACTACCAGTTACCATAAGGCAGCCATAAGGTAAGTAAAAGTTAAAGAAAACACATACACTAATTGCTAAGACACAGTTGGACCAAGCGATCTTGAAAAGAATCCAACTATAAAAATGTGAATGTGATTAAAAATAAAAATAAAAATTAGGAGAATCTAAGAATAGCTAAAAGCTATTCTATTTAACTTCACCGTACAGATTAAAAAGAATCCTATGAATTGGGAGGGTAACATCCAAACATCATGTACATTCTCTCATTATATGGTGTCTTTATCTTTTAATTCAAGAGATAGAATATTCTGTGATGAGTTTGCCTAAAGTGAACAAGTAAAATACAGTCACATACACCAGTGAGGAATCTGGATGTATAAAGTAAAGGAGGATACATAAAGATATAGGTAATCCCCCACACATATGGAGATATGTAATAACACACCTTAGGTTTCTTCCTGTGTCTAATTTTTGTGAGGCTTTATATTTGAGAAGATTAGTGTCAGAATATACCCTTGGACTATGATTAAAATAATCACAACATTAAATTTATAAATAGTATGAGATATATCTTTAAGAGACATACCCATACTTGAAATTACAAATTAGTTTCTTGTGAAAAAAAAATCCACCTCCATCCTTTCTCTATAAAGATACTTGTCAACAGTTGTTTTATGAGAACATTGAAATCTTTGTAAATTCAAAATGCTGCTTACGAAAGTGGTTTAATATCTGAAAATTCAATTAAGCCATCACACTGTCAGCAATATGTGGCAGGTAACAGTCAGGACGTTTGAACTCTTTTAAATTTCAAACATCTTTACTATATGGTAGCAGTAGAGTTGTTAGACCTGCCTATTTCTCTGTTTTGACTAAGTAGTCAAGATGGAATGGCTTCCTACACCACAAAAAGAATTTTTAGCATGTATATGGAAAAATTATCTGATTATAAAGGTGGTAAAACATTAGACAGCGCTGTAAAGGAAGGTTGCTGAATCTATACATGTAGAAATTAATAAAATAGTACCAAACAGTGTAGTTTCACCTGGAAGGAGAATATCTTCCAAAGTTTCCTCCTGTACCATGATTTTTATGAATCAAAATGACAATGTTATGTAACAAATATTAAAATTTGTTTTCCTCTTCCCCAAAAGAGGTTATTTGGATAGAGTTTCTTGCTGTGTAAATGTTTGCAAATGACTCAGAAAATATGAGTGGGGAATATTTAGTCAATCAGGTCATCTGATTGCCTAATCATCCTTTGGTGAATTGAAAAACAAATTACAATATTGATTAAATCTAGCTGATGAAAGAAAATGATCCAAATCACCATCTAATTCAATCTATTGTGAAGACAGCAAATGTTAAATTTCCATATTTACTAGTGTGTTATTTATATAATTATTTAACTATGTAAATGAACATGATGACAGATATTTCATTGTTTTCAGAGTAAACGGGGCAGCGACTCCATTCCAACGAAGAGGAAGGCAACTAATAAAATGCAATACTGTAATTGGCCAGAGGCTCCGCTGGGTGAAAAGTCATGAGATGGAGTGAAACACCGAGGTCTGAATACTTGGGATCAAGTCTTGACCCACAGATTATGAGCTAAGTGACCTTGGTAAGTCAATTCATCTCCAAAAATAATGCATTTTCTTAATCTTAAAAATAAAAATAGCAATACCTGTCTCCTTTCTCACAGTAATGTTGAAGAAATAAATGAGAACACGTGTATGAATGAGATTTTAAAACTTTCAGCTGTGATGTTAAACATAAGGCATTATAAATCAGGCACTCTGGAACTGGATTTACTTTTTGAGACCTCAAGGGTAAGCAGAATTCAATAAAGCAATTTGAGCATGAGCGATGATCTGGAGGTCTAAGAACACTGATACCTCATTCAAGGGCCTCACAATACTGTAATAATTAATAGTTACTAGGGCATTACAGTTTATAAAACACATTGATATTTATAATTTCATTAATCTATTCCTATAAATAAAGGCACTTAATCAGGTACAACATGATACAAAGAATTAAGTGTTTTAAAATCAATATAAGTAGATTCTGGGAAATATAACTATGAGCCCATGAGGACAAACAAAATACAAATGAGGTGAGTACCTCACACAATGCCTGGCACATAACACGAAATCGGGAAATATTTTCAAGCTAACTGGACAAGAAGGTCATGTATCTTCACGAAATAAGAATTCAGTGAGGATATTGAAAATGCAGATGGATGTCCACGATATATTCAAACTATGTTGCCTGAAAGTTGAACAAGATATTTTCATCCAAGAGAACTCATCAAGGACTACCTATGATGTGATTCTATCTAGTGCCACAGAGCCAGTGATGCTTCTTGCCACCATTTCTAAATTAAATCACACAGAACTTCCTCATTGTACTCGTGGTTACTCTAATGGTCTGAAAGAGTTATTTAACTACAAGCGTTAATTTATAATGCCTCATTTTAATGCAGCATTTTACATTTCTCAAAGCATTTTCTCCTACACTTCCACATGGGATGGTTGAAACCACAATGCCAGCTTGACAAGATGACATCACAGCTCCTGAAGACACACACAACTGCACTTTCTCCCCCAGGAGGCGCTGTGTGGTGAGCTTAGGGTGGTTAGCCCTCATCACTTCTACATCTGATCCTTGATTCCATTTTCTCAGGATTTGACCAGGCCTGGGAAACATAAGTTCCACTAACATCACCTGGTTACTGGGTTCAAAGAGACACATCATCGGTGAAAAACGCCCATGTAGACTCCACTTTATAGAGCTATTATAACTACATAATTGCTGAAAAATAGCAGGCAATGTTTTACTACTTTGCATATGAAGATTCACTAGATATAGTACTACCAACATACTGTACTATGGTTTAACAAACATGCACTGAGATCATATAAAAATTAATTTTATTTTAAAAGAATTTAAAAAAACCACTGAAAACTGCTTGGAACACAGCAATATGACTTCTTATTTTAAAAAAGTATCTACATGAAATACAATCAGTCAGTGTTAACTGCCATAAGATCCTAATACACACATACATGCACACACACATACACTCACTTATTTCAATAAAGTTAACATATCAAGAAGTTTTAAAATACCACGTAAAATTTTAAAGGACATAAACTAGGAGTGTATCCCACAGTTTTAACCTACCTTTTGTGGCCACTCGGACACAGTCTATTTTGGTTTCCTGTGTCAAACAAAGAGGGGGAAAAATCACTATTCATGTCTTATTTAAAACAAATAAAAATATCTGCAGTTCTATTTAAACAATGATAAGGGAAGATCTCATTATTCCACCTATGGCATTAATCTCACAACGATTACTCCTTGAACTGCACTCAGATACATTTTCCGGCTCCAGTGCCGTGATGGTGGGCATTTCTGGAGCAGATGATGAGCGAGGAACTAAACACAAAATGCCTCTGCCTGGTGGCCCCTGGCTTCCTTCTCCAGACCCTCAGTCACTCCCGTGCAAACACTGCTGGAGAAGAACTCTGTATCCCAGATTTCCTCCCTTTTCATGGGCAAAAGTCAGGTCAACGATGACACCTAGACCAACTACGCTGTGAAGGAGGGAACCACCGAGCTATCCGGAAAACTTGCCCTTCTTTCTAAGGAGACTTTAATATCTCATCAGAGTTCTGGGTGGTCTGAACAAGGAGAGGGAAAAAAATTCAGAAATGACTTGATAGTTTTATTTTGTTTCCATATCATCTTTCTGAAGCTGTTTTTGCTTAGAAAAACAAAAAAGATACCTCATTTAGTCACAGCTATAGGAAGCATGAAGTCTGTGGAACCAAAGAAATGGGACAGAATATGCTGAAAAGGCAGATGTTGTGAATCTGACAAAATTTTAAATGAGCTGAATGTGTGTTGTAGCTATACTATTTTCCTGTAAAACAGTAAGCTAAGCAGAATTACTAGCCAACTTTTGGTAACAAGTGAAAACTGAAAATAAAAACCATCATGTTGACAACATACTCTCCCTACCAAAACAAACATGAATATATTCATTTCTTTCCATAAATTTCTCTAGATGAAAATAATTTTAAAAAGAGAACAGAACAAAATTCTTCCAAGTAAAAATACACAGAAGATGACTTTATTTCTTACTACTTCTATCTTATTTAATCTGATTATGTTCACGTTAGTAACTCTAAATAGCCTAAGTAAACAGCCATCTATGAAACTTACCCCATTGGCTCTACTAGCAGCTTGGAAATAAATTCTGTAGCTTTTATGGGGGAGAAGGGGAGTGTTCCAGTATCCACTGTATGTCTTATTATCACCAATAGTAAAAGGCTGAGCAGTTTGGAGGCTGTTTGCTGGGAATTCTGCAGCAAAGTAGTACTGTGAGTTCAGTATTGAAGCATTCTGGAAGTGAATTGGCACTGGATAGCACTTTAAGATTTCTGTTGTCTTTTTAGTTCTTCGAGGACTTTCTTCCTCAACAACTATTTGGTAGACACTAGGAAAAAAAAGAGTATTATCAGTTATATTTTATGATAACTGAGCTGATCCCCTTCACCTTCAATTGCACAGACCCACAGGACATCCAAAATAAAGAATACACTGAATATAGTCAATAAGAAGTACTTGGTACATAATGGACATGCACTCAACACTTGCTCAGTGAAAGAGAGGGAAAGTGCTTAATGTTCTTCCACAGAACTCTCTCACCCCAAAGAATACAATTCATTGAGGGAAACAAAATTCAGCATAACTTAAAAATTTTTCATATAACAATCTCTGCTGTTTATGTGAGGAGGACACTAAAATAATGTTTTTCTCGCATGTAACTGAAGATGAGTTTGTATATAATTCACTCAGTTCACCTAAATTAAATTATATTAACTCTAAGTTTATAAAAAAGGCAATGTATTATTTTCTTCAGTGACATCTGTATGAATGCATGTGACGTTTCAACAAGTCAGAAAACACAATTTAGCTTCCCATATCTTCTAATATCCCTTTGTCCTTCACCATATTCAATCAGTGGAAAGAGAGAAAACAAGAAAAGCAGAGAAAAGGAACTGGAATTTCAAAAGCCAAGGCCTTGGAGTTACAAACAGTTTCCAAGAGTAAATCACGAACAGGGCTGCCTGAACTATACATAAAGATAAGACGGGAACAAGCATCCTCTGAACATGCCCGCAAGGACACAGGTCCCCACGGAGGAGTGGATCTCCCGGCACCTCCCCACCTTCCCCTCCCGACCCCCTTCCAATGTCTTTGAATTTCGAAGTAACCTTAGGAGAATGGGAGAAACCTTGAAGGGATGGACTCTTTTTTTATTACAATACATACATTTACTAGAATGATGAACATTTGTGCAGTTTTGTCAGGAAAAAAAAAGTTTCTAATGCTGAGAAAAACTGAAACTTGACAAGAGCTTTCAAAAACTGAATCCAGATCAGGTCCTCTGGCAAGGAGCTGTATCTTTTTCTTACTGTTATCGGGAAAGTGCCGTTGACTCCCAGAACAATGCTGTAATCCTAGAGCTGCTCAGTACGGGTACTCATTAATGCCAAGGAAAAAGAACAGAAGAGAGGTGCCTAGCCTCCCCCCCACCCGCCCCGCCTGGGGAAGGCCTGGAGAGGGCCCTCGCCGGGCTCCTGTCCGTGTGAACTCTGAATCTGCACTCAGTGAAATCACTATTTCTGGGAGTACAACCACTTAACACATTCTATTACAGTCATGCAGTGCAGCTGGCGTTCAGTTTGTGATTCCGTCTAAATAAAAATCAACTGTTGTAGAACATCAAGATGATTGCTCAGTAGACAGGTAATCCAGCAGGTTTACAGTGCAATGACAAAGTGAATTCTGAGCGGTGATGTAGACTTAAAAACAACAACAAAAAAGAATTATGAGTCTTACTTCCTAACATAAGAGACTTTCTATTGGTCATGTCAGATGCTCCACCAAATCTGGTAGAATTCTCACTGCACGATAGATCCAACATGAAAGGAAGTGTTTAGGAGGAATCTTCCTACAGGGAGGACAAGGAACACATATAGAGGTAAAGTGGACTTGGATTTCTCACCCCCTTCTCCCTGACTCCTTACACCTGCAGTTGGATGTGGCCATTTAAAAATATTTCTGCATATTCTTCAACACTTCTCCCATCAAGAATGGGGTTGGCCAACCTTAATGACTATATGCGACCAACAGAATGTAACAGAGGGACAATGTGAAACTCTCAAGGCTTTGGCCAGAAAGGCTGGGCATCTTCAGCCTGGCTCCCCAGGGAACCTAGCTCTGGAGAAGAAGCCAGCCACCATGTACGTGGTCCAACGGCCCTGAACCTGCCACGCTGGAGATGCCACGTGCTCTGCTCCGTAGTCCCAACGAACTCCAGCTGACATTCAACATCACTGACAGCCATGTGTGGGGCATCTTGGAAGGCCACACAGCTGAGCCTTCAGATGACGGCAGCCCTGGGAGACCTCAAGCAGAAGGTGCCCAGCCGAAGCCTTTGCTGGCCCACAAAGTCACGGAAAAATAGAAACGTTGTTTTAAGCTGCTAAATTTTGAATCATTGGATATGCAGCAAATATTAACCAGAATATCAGGTCATAGAATAGCAAGAGGAAAGGGTTAAGGTCAAAATAAAAGACAGCAGCACAACAACAGATGATAGTTGACCCATGAAGAAGTTTAACCCAGTATTCCATTAAATACAAACAGCATTGAGAAAGTGTGACTGTTCTCTTGAAATGCCTTTTGTAGGGGTGACGGACAGTGGCATGTCCATCGATATAGGCTCTAATCCTAATTCTGCTAAGAAGTGAGATCTTAAATTAATTTCTTTGGGTCTTATTTTTTTCCTATGAAATGAGAGAATTAGATGGATCTCTAAGGTACATTTTATATTTTTTATTCAGAACTTTTACTCAGCATACAAGAACTACTCTCACAAAATGGATAAATCAAAATAATAATTAATTGCCGTGCAAAGGGATTCCCCATTAAATAAAATAATTTTTAACACTGGCTTCCTTCTATCAGTCAGCATTTCTAATTTATTTGCTATATGACATGATTTTCAAAATTTCACTTTAAAAACAACCTCTGGGGGCTGGCGTGGTGGCGTAGTGGTTATGTTCACACACTCCGCTTTGGTGGCCCAGGGTTTGCAGGGTTGGATCCCGGGCGCCGACCAATGCACCCCTTGTCAAGCCATGCCGTGGCAGCGTCCCATATAAAGTAGAGGAGGATGGGCACGGATGTCAGCCCAGGGCCAATCTTCCTCAGCAAAAAAAGTAGGATTGGCAACAGATGTTAGCTCGGGGCTAGTCTTCCTCACACACACACACAAAAAAACCCACAACAAAACCGAAAAACAACCTCTGGGAAACCCATATATTAGATGAAGTGGAAAAATGAAGATACATATGAAGAAAAAAGATTTACAGAAATTATTCCATACAGGAAGTGATAGGCCAGGTGCCTTGCACATGAAGGTTTTATTTTCCCATTTTACTGATGAGAAAACTGAGGTTCAGAGGTGAAGTGCCCATCCTATCTGGGGCACACAGATAAGTAGCAGTCGTGGTCTCCTGACCATCAGACAAGACAGTACTGTTAAAAAGCCCTGGTTAAGGCGCTCATGTGAAAGGTCTGCCTCATGGGCATCTTCACTTGCTATTAAACTACATACAAACCAGTCCTCATCGACTTCCCATTATCAATGTATTTTGAGTATCGTGTAGAGATTCTTTCTCATTTATCACATCAAGGAAGCTACAGATGGTAATTATACCTTTGACCTCAATTCCTTCTCCCATCTGTATCCGTGTCAATAATAATTTCCAAGGAGGACACTCTCCTGGACTCTGCAGTAATGCCACCACCTGGCTGGTGCCCTCTCCAACTCTTGATCCTTCCCAGGAATCTTGTTACCAGTGGCACCGAGGACAGTGATCACTCACTTCTCAACCTGGAGGGAGCTCCCTCCTGACTCTAACTCCACTAGATGAAAGATTAGCACGGCCACATCTGGACTTCCCAAGTCCAAGATCTTGAGTTCTCCTACCACAAACATCTTTTCCTCTATTCCTTCACCCTGGTCTGGATGTGACTTTCTTAGTTAAATGCTGTTCTCCCCAACACACTGAATTCTTTTGTCACTCAGCAGATGACCCTACCTTGTAAAAAAGATGAAACCCTCTCATGAGCTCTCAGGGGCTTATGAGCCGTTTCCCCATTCTGATGTAGTCTTGCTCTGCTCCAAACTCACAAAAACATGTTTTCTGTAAACACTTATGTCACTTGTGTCTTTTTATCAATATTGTTAAAAGTCTTATAAGTTCCTGGAGGAGGAGGGCTAAGATTTAGTCATTTCTGAATCTCATGACACTTAGAATAAAGCGGGCCATGAAGTACATATTTTTGAAAGCATAATATAACACAGAAGTATAAAATTTCTATAATATATATGCTATATGTAGTAGTACAGATAAATACACTGGTGTTCACAAATATGCTTTGCTTTACTAAAATTTAATGCTAAGTGTATTTTGTATTCATTTCCTGAATACCCAAAAGCTAACAGAGGAGGAAATTACCAAGAAAAAGGTTTTGTGATAAGAGCCTGCTGGTCAGATTATAAATTTATCCTGGATAACCCACAATTAGATAATGAACCCTGAGAGAATCAAGGCTGCATCTCTGTTGTCTCAACCTCCATCTCTCACTTTCCATCCATCTTTTTCCCAACATTGCCCGTATGTGTGTTGTGTTGTGTGTGTGTGTTTACTCATTTATTAACGAATATTTTCTGAGTGCCTACTATGTGCCAGGCACTGTCCTACTTTAACTTGAACAATACAATATTTGAAATTCCCTAATGAAAGAAAATTTTGTTTTGTAATTTAAATACCATCCAAGTGAATATGGATGAAAAAGATTAATTTTCCAAACAGCAATTTTATGAGGATTAGATGAAAATTTGAGAGTTAAATGATCATTTAATGGGCCTCCATTTAAGCCAGCTGGTATGTTATACTATACACTCTACTCCAGATATATTACTTTATAAATGGCTACCATCTACTCATCTTCAGATATATTAAAAGAAGAACTCAGTTGACTAGAGCAATTTTGAACCCAAAATGTCTTTTCATCCTTGCTCCACAAGACAAATTAGATTTGCAAGCATCCAGACCTGAAATCTACTTGCTCTTTAATAATTTAAGCACTGAAAGGTCAAGCAGCTCTTTTCTATTCCCCTTTATCAAAGTCCAAGTGCTAATGAAAAATAGCCAAATCCTATCTGCTGCCCAGTTGCCACACACTGCTGTCTCCCTGATGGAAATGAACACATGATTGGCGCCTAAGTCAACGGTACCTTGACAGAACTTTATGACGGATATGTTTTTTATTTGTGCAAATAACATCATTTCACTAATGTATGTCATAAAATCTTTCCAACCACAATTGTAACCTCAAAAGTGGCTTTGAAAATCTCACTGTTTGAATGGTTTTTCTAAAAAGATGATTTAAAAAAGCAAATTCTCAAGGATAGAAAACCAAGCAGAAGTTTCTAGCTTAGTGAATAAAATGAGTGAGCTGAATTAAAAACTCTATTATCCTTGTAATATATTACTCATGTTCCCTTTGTTTATTCAAGTCGCACCATTCCTAGCCTTGTTCCACCACTATTCTGGAATTTAAAGTAATATAAAATCTTTCTGCTGCAATATGAAGGCACAATCCATGGTGAAGATGAACCTGCAAAAAATGTGACATCACTATGTCATAAGTTTATCATGGAATAAAATTTAATACAAAGTTTAATTTATGCTAGGCTTTTCTACAACAAAACTCGAAGGCTTTTACAAGGAGAATAAGAAACCTGCATTGATAGAGGAGCACAGGAAGTATAACTTAGAAATGAACATCTCAACATCTTTCATGTACTTTGTTAAACTTGAAAATTCAAATGTCATCGAACAGTTTTGGTCTTTCCAAACTTTGAAGACTTTGAGGGGAAGCCTGTTGCAGATTTGAAAATGACTTTAAAATTTTCATCCTAATTCATTTCAAGATTAAACCCTTAGTTGTAAGTCCATTTTCCTTATCTACTTATTCTATTTCTTATCAGCATAAAATATTGGAGTGTTATCCAACTGGCTAATAGAACGGGAGCAAGGAGGAGAGAAGGAGAGAAGTGATGATCCATTTCATTGTTGCTTTTCCTCATCCTTTAAGGTACACACTTCTGATCATTTCAAGGACTTAGCGTTTATTTCATGGTACCTAATAGTAACTTTTAGCTTGATTTGCAATTTTTGCTAAAAACCATCTATTCTATATGTTTCAAAGAAGAATAGAGACTAGTATTAATATCTTCCTGAAGATTAATTTTTTTTGGGGGGGTGAGAGGAAATGAAAGGATAAGTTATATGCAGCACATGTAAAATAAAT
This sequence comes from Tapirus indicus, assembly GCA_031878705.1. Taxonomy (NCBI): domain Eukaryota; kingdom Metazoa; phylum Chordata; class Mammalia; order Perissodactyla; family Tapiridae; genus Tapirus; species Tapirus indicus. The sequence continues at coordinate 60,147,702 of CM062917.1, forward strand.
GAGTAATTAAGGTTTATTGCCATACAACATGGAATTTATTTTCTTCCTGCTCTTTGTTCAGTCACACCCTTTGGTTTGTCATTTCAGCATTTACTGAAATGACACCCTAATAATCCAAACAACCTGGCACAACTGAACTAAGTTTTAAAAGCATTGTCACCAGTTTAAGATTAGAAAGAAAAAGGTCCGCTCAGTGTTTGTCATCATGATTCAGGTTCCTTAGGGTCCTTCATGTAACACTGGCGCTGAGAGGAGCCGACCTAACACAGTCCTGTCCATGAAATCACAAATGAGGACTGATAACTAGTTTTATAGAGACCACGGGCACTGGGCAACACGCTGCACAGCATAAGGGGGTCTGTGGGGCTGAATATTCCACGTTAGCGACTTTAATTTCTCTTTGTCCTGCTCTGATCGAGATAAGATTGGTCATAAATTGCTGTGGAATATTTGTGGAGCACTATCAATATATTTTACGTTCTCTCAGCCACAACTCATTACAAGAAGCTTTCCTGGCATCTGTAAGTTACAACTATTCTGCCTGTGTGTGTGCATGCTTGTATGTGTCCATCCGCAAGCACACCTGGACATGCAGTCCAGTACCCTGCCACTCTGCTAGTTAGTGATAAAATCCAGTATAATAAAATAATGGGGTGGCCCCGTGGCGCAGCGGTTTAGTTCACGCTTGGCAGCCCGGGGTTCCCCGGTTCGGATCCCAGGCGCCTACCGACGCACTGCTTGTCAGCCACGCCGTGGCGGCGTCCCATATAAAGTAGAGGAAGACGGGCACAGATGTTAGCCCAGGGCTAGTCTTCCTCAGCAAAAAGAGGAGGATTGGCAACGGATGTTAGCTCAGGGCTGGTCTTCCTCACCAAAATAATAAAATAAAATAAAATATTAATTACAGCTGAAAGGCTGGGTGAGAAATATGAACTCAATTACAGTTCCATATTGTGAACAAAGGGCAGGAAGAAGAATCCTTCACTTATGGAGGTTGGGATAATAAAAGAACAACTAGAACATTAGACTCAGGCTGAGAAGCTCTGTAAAAGGCCACCTGTTATTAATCTTCACAACAGGCACCAAATTTCCAGTAAATTAGTCCTAGATGGAACATCTTTAAGAGTGATTTCTCTCCCTTTTAACAAGTGAAGACCTTTTTCTTTGCACATTTTATTTACATCTATCATAATTTAATCATCACAATTTCATAATAAACATATGACTATAAAAATTATAATTCAAGGTCAGCTACTATTATCAAAGCATGTTCTCTTAAGCAGCTCTAGTGATTTGAATAAAAATAGAAATTGAATACTATCAAAGGCACACTAAATATCTTCATTCTTGTATTATATTCAATTTACAATCTTTCAGTCCCTAAAAGTAGTAATCCTGCAGGGCAGGTGAGCTGGCATATGAATGCTACCATCAAAGAGGTAGGTGCACCACAGAGGGTGCCGCTGATAGAACGCTGGACTGGGAGACGCCATATCGTAGTCAATTGGCTCCAGCTTTGCCACTAAATCATCGACCGACCACTAAGGTCCTTTCAAGCTCTAATATTTTATAACTCTGGTACAAGATCAGGCAAGTTGTGACATCAACAAATGAGAAGAAAATTATTTGTGTTTCCTTTGTCTTCCTTTCCACAATATTTATCACATATCAGGCCCTGTGCCAGGCACAGGAGAAGAATAAGAAGAGGAATTAGGTACAGACTGTCCCCATCCTTGAGAAGCCCAGCCTTTGGGTGTTAGAAACAGGTCACTCAAACAAAGAACTACTGTGAGAAGGATCTGATAAGAGTTTGTACAAAGTGTAATGAGGCACAGAGGAGGAGTGTCCATCAAAACCCCTTGTAGCATCTACTTCATTGAGGACATCTGCCTGGGACCTAGTGCCCAAACATCCCTACTGCCAGTGACAGCCGAAGACTGCTCCCGCACTGCCTACAGCCACCAACTCTCTCCCCACATTAAAAATAAAGCAATGGCAACAAGCAAAAAAGCTCATGCCTTTAGACTCCCAATGCAGTCTCCATTCACTCCAACCACTCATGCAAACAAAACCCCACTGAAGTCCCAACAGGTTATCCATCAGACTCATTAAGAATGCTTGCAACAGCTTCCAGGAACCCATGAAGACCCTTTATCAATAGAACAGAAGACTGAAGGTAACAGGCCGGGCCCCAGCTCAGATACCTGCCAGTGTCCTGGCAGGCATGCCCTAAGAGGCCTCCGAGTTACCCCAAGAAAGCCAGGGTTTTCCTCACACAAGTTGCATACTGCCTGGCTCCTGGCAGAACTACACTGTAGGGTATGACAACCAGGGTTAGCTGTCTTGACTCCCATGGCCGCCCATGATGCCTGAGGTGAGGAACAAGAATGGAGGGAATCTCTGCTCTTTGGGACTGGGCGGGGGAAGAAGACCACAAACATGCCTAGCCTTGGTCTCTGTTCCCCTCTACCTCTCTCTAAATCACTGACAGACAAATTTGGAACTACTCTTTCTACCTTCTATAATCACTCCTCAGGTTACAAGATCCACAATTTCTCAATTTTAGTATTTCATTCAATATCCATTTTAATCATTAAGGTCAAATAAAAATATTACACATGTATAATATTGCTTTTCTGGGGTGGCTGGTGGTGGTGCTAGACTTGGCCCTGAGAGCCATTTCCGGCCTTCCCTGTTCACGGGCAGCCTCTCCGCTCTGCCTTCTCCACAGAAGGCCCGGCCTGCATTCCCCAAGTATGGGGGCCTGTGCTTGCTGGTGCACCTGCCGTGGAGGCCCTGGCAATGAGACTGGAGCTCTGGTCTAACACATAGAATCCTTCAGAGGAGATTATGTTGAAGAAAAGAAAATTTGAAAAATAGGGGAAGGAAAGCTATGCAGCATATTTTCACGCACAAAACCAAGTCTGAAATGGAGTCTGAAGGAAAGTTAAATTAAGTTTCATTGTACAAATGCTCAAATACATCTACTCTATTATTATTATCTTCCCCTGCCATTTTTAAAGCTTCTTTTCAAGGGTTCTTGAAGAACAAACCTAGTTTCCAAAATGAATTTTCAAAGAGATGACTGACATTGTCATCCTAGAAGCAACATTAATAAAAATGATCTTTCTTTCCTGGCAGTAAAGGAATCCAGAGTATTATTTTTTTAATACAATAAAATTCACCTAAAATCAGGTGGGGGAAGGGTGGTGGTGGTAGTAATAAGATTTAACACCTTTTGTTAACACATACTGTAGCAATCCAGTTATAATAAGTAAGAAAAAATAAGCCAATATAGGAATATAAAACTGAAGTTTTACCATTGGATGACATTTTGGTCCTTGTGATTATGTGTACAACCCAAAGAAAAAAGGAAAAATTTTAGGTTGGAAGTCAGATATTTAGAGCTCCTTTCCTCAAACAATTTTAGCAATGGGGAGAACCTTTTCAAAAGGCTCAAGAACTAGGATAAAAGAGCATTTAGCCCAAAAGGTTTAAGATGTTCCTGCAGCTTACAATTCTTCAATAAATAAGAGAGAACAATTAAAAAGTTACTTATAAGCATTTCAAAAGAAAGAACTGATAATTTTTTTCTTGATTCTCTTGAGACTATTAAAAATGGTGAAACAAAAAAGAACACATTAACCAAAAAAGACCAATTAATTTGATTAAAACAATCCAACACATGAAAACAAATTTGTTTAATCCAAGTTCTCAAAATTTTGTTGCAAACATTTAGAAGATTTGATGGAGTTGGGCTTGACAAAAACAAAAAAAAGCCTTAGTTTAAAAAAATGACGAAGAGAACAACAAAACCTGTGCCTCTAATGTCTAAGAATTAAGTTACAGGGATAAATCCTAAGGATTCCAACGATCATAATCTAAAAACAAAGATGTAATAGGTTTTCTTAACACTACAAGAGACAACAAAGAAAGGATGTTAATTTGCAGAATAGCCCCTGTCTGCAGAGGAAGGTGTAATAACTACCTTGGTTCCACAGAGAGTCTGCAGGGAAGGTATCTGTGGGCTGAGAGGAGGGGCATGGGGACAGCTCCTGAGAGGGGCAGGTTCCTGACCAGTTCACATGGCCTTGAAGGCCATGTAGTGTTGGAGGGAGAGGCACGGCTGTGGGGTTAGAGCAGGCACAGCAGCTAACCCTTCCAGACCTCAGTTCTCTCACTGGTGAACGAGGATGCTGGCAACTAACTAGGAAGTCTGCTCTGGATGACTAGAAATCATTTCATAAAGGACCACACATGGGCCTGGCACATTACAGCTACTCAATCCAAGTAACAATGATTATTCGTGTTTATACTCATTATTATAATTACTATTCCTATATCACAAGCTGTTCAAATCGTAACTGAAGTTCAGGAATATTATACTAGGACCTAAAAAATTTCCCAAGACACGGGCAGAAGAAAAGGGGTTACCACATTATCTACAAGTTATTGCCATCATTACAGGCCAGAAAAGTGTCAACAATAAATTAGAAAAGCTATCCTATATTGAGCAGATAACATCTGTGTTAGATGCAGTCCCGAGTGCTTGGCTGACTGTCATTAATTCCCCCAGCCAACCTTTGAGGGAGATATTATTACTCACATCTAATTGATGAGGAAAATGAGACTCAGAAAAATTACACAACTTGCCCACGGATAAAGGGCAAGTAAGCGCCAGGATTTAAAACCAGGATCATCAAACTCCACCCTGTGGTCGGTTGCATTTTTTATGATTCTGAGCACCTTTGCCCCTTCCTTCCCAAGAAAGAGCTGTTATTTGTACCTACTCCAACCAACAAGGCTTTCTCATCATTGTGGTGTTTTGATGGAACAAAAAGTCTTCTAAAATTTTGATGATTTTACAGAACGAACGCACAATATTAACACCTAACACATATTTCTTACCATTTCCATAAAATTACTGTCAAAATATGGGTTATCTTTAGAACACAGATCCTATTTAAGTGATAATCACAGTATATTGGCATAAAAGTTAAAGGGCAGTAATGATGAGGCACTTTAAGCATTTAAGCATAATACCAAAAGCAAGGAATAAAGACTAAATAGCAATCTAGTCAATAGGTTTGTTAAGTAAATCCTATTATAGTTTTACCCATTTTCAGGACTTCAGTTTACAAAGAACTTCCACCTGTATTAATCTTCACGACCACGCTGGGCGATGGGCAGGGGCGTACTGGACTCCAGCTTTAGAACTGGAGAGAGACTCAGAGCTCAGAGGGTGGCCCAAGGTCACACAACAGTAAACAGAGACCAGACGCAAACCCAAGGCTCCTGGCCCAGGCCAAGTGTTCTTTTACTTTGGGATGTCATCTTTCTAAAAGATTAAGTCCTATGAGTTATTCACATTAGTGAAATCAGATTCCAATCACTCTGAAGAACACTGCAGTCATTCAGAGAGAAGGCACCGCCACAGGAGCACTCGCCAGCCTCCTCTCACCCAAGAGCCCTTGTATTTGATGGGGGCCAAGGCTCCAAACCACCCATCCATGATGACCTGTTAACTTTCCATCCAGGAGCTGCACAGGCCCATTTACTTCCTCCTCTATGTCCCTGCCCCAGTGATGGACCTAAATTGCAAATTCAATCATATCTTTGCCCCACTAAAAATCCTTCTACAGTCCAATCATTTGTGAGTGTTGGGGGGTGGGAAGCAGAGAAGAGGAGGGAAGAAGAGAGAAGATTCCATGTTAAGGAAGCATCAAATGCAACCCGGCATATTCTCAGTACTGAGTGTATAGTATATTTACATGATTTCAGCTGGAGGATGGCTTGAAGGGGAGGCTGACCCAGGAAATGACTAGATAATGGACACCTTCCACATTAGACGAAGAAGTCTGGATATCTCCTGAGGGCAATGGTGAAACATTGATGGATTATCAAGCAGGAGAGTGAAAGATCCCTGCAGCCACACTGTGGAGTAGGATCGAAGAGCTGAGAAAGGCAAGAGTATGAACTAAGGCAGCGATGGTGGTGGTGGGGGGCGTTGGAAAGGAAAGGAAAGGAAAAGAGGGGAGAGGGAAGCAGGACAAGCTTCCAAAGGAGTCACTACAGGTGTGCAAGATTATAGTGACCTTCCTGAGGGAATGGCTTATTTGAAGTAGTCTTTCTGAATTTCTCTTCTCATTGAAAAAAAAAATTGATTCAAAGGTAAAGGTAGGGTATTCTTGTATGCTTCTGCATTATATGAAAGGGTCATGGCATTTAACTTTTATTTAGAGATGAAAATATAAATTTAAAATTCTTTCTGTTCCTAATATGTCCAACTAGTTAAAAGGAGGTTTTAGACCTTCAGCTTATCTATAAAAGTTTCAGTGATAATTACTTCTGCTCATGAGAAAAAAATGAGGTTCAATTCAATAAACTTTTATTGCACACCTAATTAGGTGTGAGGTACTGAATGATATTCAGAAACTAAATTATGAAAATCATTTTGTGATCATTTTCATTTCCTATTCCATTTACACACATTTTATATAATGATTAGCCTAGGACAATGCTTGCTGTCAGCATTAAATGCATAAATCTAATTAATACTCTTGAGTGCTGGTCAAGCCTCACTTACTATGTGTGTGTTTTTAACTGTATTTACTAGGATGACCACTGTTTACATCTCTTTACTTCTCTTATCCTAGTTTTTCTCCTTGGTGGACCTACACTCACCTTCCAGCCCCTGACTGGCCACTTCCTACTGTGCCTTTGGGTTTCAGCTTAAACAGCGCATCCTGACTCCCTTGTTGAGATTTCATCTTTCTGTCACATGCTCTTAGAGTACCCTGGACTTTTCTATATATATTACCATTGATCACCATCCTAGCACAGTGACTTGAACACAGTGCTCAATAGGTATTTGGTGAATGAATGAACAATAGCCGAATGTCAACCCTAAAATTTCCTATAACACTTTATAATGTTATAAAAGGCAAGAATTTTAACTAGATACTAATAACTACAGAGAGCTCATCCCACTTCTCATTAAGCAGAAAATACTCACACTGACGCTGGACAGGAAAACACTTTTAGGTAAAAGTAGAGAAGTGAAAGAACTGGGACCCGGTTAGAGAACAACTCAAAAGGGATAAGGGGATATGGAAAAAAACTAACATCACTCCCCAACTGTTCTATCTAACAGGTTGAAAAATTGACTATAATTTATTTAAGTAGCTGCAAACCAAATACAGGTAACCATCACAGGCATAATATAATAAAGTACTTAATAAAATAATTTTTGATGGAACAGTAGGCAAATCAGCATTTTCATGGTACAATTACATTTTGTATACAATTACATTGTATGCATTTATAGGTGTTGTTTGATAAAATGTTCTGCTGAAGAGAATGACATACAACGGAGTTTATTACATGGCTGTGCCCCCCAAAATAGGCCCGAGAAGTACTGTAACATGAGGAAAGTGGTCAGGTCCTCTTGGGGTTGTTCCTTGGCTCTGAAAGTCTGTGCCTCTAAGCAGCACATTGCTTGGCTTTCACTATCTGCCCCACATGTGAATTGATCAGCTTCTTAGAACTTGTAATCTTCTCTCAGGTATATATGTGGCTTTAACACTTTAAAAAAGTTAAAGTGAAGCATCTATAGTCAAATCAGTTAGTCTTTGTCAATATTTCCAAGATCTTCTCTGCCAAAGGCTATCAGTCTTAGCTCAAAACACCTCTAGAAACTCATCCCTTAAACTCCCTGGAATCAATAATCGTGATTAGGAAAACCCAGCAGTTCCTGAGAGTAAATGGAATAGCAGCTTTGAGATTCATAATTAAGGCAATATGTTGTTCAATTCAAGGCATTTGCAACCTTTTGGTGCTGTGGGTTTATAATTGAGACTACTTTTAAATCATTCCACTGTTAACATTTACAGATGGTCCAGAGAGAAGGGCGAAAAGAAACAGCATGTAACTTTCTCTATTGTCAATGGAAAATGATATCAACTTGTATGCCTACCTCCCTCACCCCGAGGAATGGCTTCAGGGCTGCTGGTCAGTATGGTGGAGGAATGCACAGCATTGCCTGCTCTCACCTCTAGGAGGGAGTGATGTATAATGTATGGCCTCTACTGTAAACGACACTCAAGGGCTTTCAGGTAATCTGTAGTTCCAATCTCAGACATTTATATTTTCAGAGACAAACATGGGTTCCTTTGGGCATAACAGGGATGAGAAATAGTACAATCAAAAACTTGGCTCTTCCCTGGTCCCAGCCAAGACTTAGCCACAATCTTCCACTAAGCATACTGGTGGCATTCCTTTTGGAACTGAGAGAAGCATTTGCCCTCTGGCTTTTAATAAGCAAAGACACCACCACATCCATTCAGTGGTCATTTCATACATACCCCAATACATATAATCACCACAAAAGTGACTAGCACAGGCTCAGGGCAAAGAGGTTAGGCCGATGTGGTAAAAGAAAGGTAGAGTGAAGCAAAAAGAGAAAGATCCAGAAGGTTCTTCTGAGCAAGAGGGACTAAGAACACCATATAGCTACTGCTTATGAACACTGGGATTTAAAAATAGTCATACAGTTAGTGATTTCCAATAAATTAATAGCCATTGCTAAGCTAGGTTTTCAAATTCTAGTGTTCTAGTATTCACTTTTAACAATACTTTAAACAGTTAATATCACCAATTGCTTTGATTAGTCAATATATTCTCTTTTTTTATTCTAAAAAGGACTAAACGTTTTTGACTCCTCTAAATCCTGTCTCTAATGCAAATTAGCATTTGGCATTTACAAGACCCCTTCCTTTCATGCCTTAAGGGTTAGCTATACCTTAAGTGGGCCCAACGAAAAGGAACCCTGGGAGGGCCCAGCACATCCTCTAGCCTGCACTCCTTTCACCTGTCCTATGCCTCGCCCCTGCTAATGCACCCTCCACTGCTGGGTTGATCTTCCTCACATTTTTTCCTCACCTCAATCCCTTGAATGGCTACTCACTGCCTAAAGGAAAAATCTCTACTCCTTGGCATGGGTCATAAGGTTGCCCCATCTAGTCCCCATCTCCCTTGCTGCTTCTTCCATTCCACCCATCTCTAACTATAACACACTTCTCATTCCCAGATCAGGCCAACCGACTCAGTCCTCCCTGCCCTCTTGGAACTTATCTATCTCACTCATTATTTATTCCCTGCCACATACTTAATCTCCTCTGCAGCACACCTCCTCATGACATACATCCCTTGGACAATATCCACCTGTCAAGATTCAGCTGCTCGGCTCCAGAGTTTGCTCCTTCTCTGAACTCTTACCTGACCCGCCTATTTACAATCCTTCCCCTTCAGGTCCCCTGTGGCCAGTCCTCACCCCTGTAACAGGAGACCAGATGACATGTCAGTCTCTCGTGTCTAGATTGTTTAACCCCTGGAGAAGAGCATCCATAACAGGCTCCTCTGTGTCCCTGTGCTCAGCACAGTGCTTGGAACCTAGTGAGCATTGAATAACTGTAATCTAACAACAACTTATCATGAGATAAGGTGGTATTAGCCTTACTCTGGAAGGATGAGGAACCCGAGGGTCAGAGACGCTAAGAAATGTGTAATGGTCACTTAGCTAGTCATTGAGAGAGACAGGATTTAAAACTAGGTTTAACTGCAAAGACTATGTTCTTTGCCTATATCATGGGGCTCATTTTAAAAGTAAGGCCTACAATTCATATGACACATAAAACAGAATAATTATTTGAATACTAGAATAGTTTCCTCCTTAGAATATGCCAAAGGAGCAAAGAGTGACTCCTCCTGTCTAAAGGGCTATGCATGACACCTGACACTATCTTGTATTTTGGGCCATAATGATCTTGATTACTAATTATTGAGAGATTCAGCAGTTTCCAAGATAATTTAGAGCACACTATTTTTTAGATCTGGAAATTATACACTGATTTATAAAAGGCGAATTTAAAAATCAAGCTACTTTTAAATTTATAGTTTAGAATCTTTGGATCTTAAGGTAAACTTGGCATTGTGAGGTTTTACACTATAGTCTTTTCTTTCTCAAAATAATATTGGCATTCAGCAAGAAAATAAAATAAAGAGACAAACTTTTTTTTGTGAATAAATAATAAAAAAATATTTGCACATCACTACTTAACTGGCTTCTCTGAGCCAGGATCAAACTCTTGGACAAAACTATTCTGATTAAAAAGATAATTTTTAGAATATGGGGATTAAATTCTAATATAATCATACAATGGCATTTGAATCACACATCTTTCTTTTAAGAAAGTAGAAGGATCAGATTCTTCAAAAGCGAATAGAATGTAGACTTCATTGAGCTAAACAAGTTACATGTCTCACTGACTCTTCGTGGTAGGTCATGTCATGAATTTTACTTTTAGAGTTGTTACAAATAGAAGATCAGTTTCCTTTGTTTTATAGTTAAGTTTTTTCAGTAGAGCTAATAATAAGCATAATTCAGAGGTCAAAGGGAAACACCTAACTTTTTTTAACAGTTGTTATATTACAGAATTGGGGCCAGGGCAGAGTTCATTACCTATTTAATAATATTAATTCCTAAAAAAAAGCAACTGCATAAATAAACAGGTAGCCAGATGTGATCAGGTTTTAAAATGCAGTAGAGATGTTAGAATTTATAGAAATCCTATTTATGATTTTATTGATAGAGACAATTGTTAAATCCTTAATTTATTTTTTATGTACAATTAGATTTTTCATGATAACAGATTTGAATAAAATGAAACACAAAAAGGAACAGTTAGAGGACCAGGGCTGGTCCCATGAAAAGAAATAACACAAACCACTTACTGACACCATTTGAAAAGTGCCACAGCAAGACAAAACACATACAGCATTTAGTATGTGCAAAGTATGGCTTAAAGTGTTGTAAAAATATTACCCCATTTAATCCTCACAAGAACCCTATAATGTTGATATGCCCAAAGGCTCCTTGCATGAAGGAGAAGAGAATGGGATGTCCAAGAAGGTGGTGGTAATGGAAATGTCTTTCCCTGGACTTACAGATGGTAGATAATCAAATGGATTGCTGACACTTAAAAAAAAAATCTGGTCCATACTTCATAACATCAAACTTCCAAATCATAATCAATTATATGCCAACAACTATAATTCCTAAAACAGGAAACTTCTTAAAACAAAATGCATGATTACCTCCTACATTTCATTAATAATAATGATCTCTTTCCTCGCTTTTACTGTCAAAAGATCTGTTTCACTGTCCCATCTGAGGTGGCAGTTTTCACAGACTCCCTGACGCTCTCATGCTGAGTCCCTTTGACAAAAACTGCTGTGTGATAACCAGCTGGGGACATGAGTGCAGGCTGATGGCCCACAAGGAGAATAAATCTCATTTTCCATAAAGCTCCAGGATCAAATCAAACATTTTTTAGGAAGTGCAACAAATTTTCTTAAAATAAATACAACTGCTTTACTGCCTATTTATCCTCAGTGGAGTGAAAACTTCTTCACCTTGTTCTAAGAACATAGATAGCATGAGTTTTTCAAAAGACAAAGGGCTTGATAATGAGAAAAAATAGTATCTTTTAATACATTTTTAATTTTGTGTCTAATTTGTTAAAAAAGAATATTTGATGAGTAGTTTGAATAAATCAGAAAATATTAGAAGTTAACAATGAGGCTTTACTATCTCTACACATTTTCCTAATTAACTATAAGGCAAAGCAGCACAAGGAAACAATGAGAGAGGAGTCAGTGAAAAGAGCACACATCTGCAGTCTACCATGATAACGGATTCAAGGCAAAATCAATTTAATAAAAAAATCTTGACATATCACATAGAATAAATTCTTGATTTATATGTGAAACTGAAGTTGTTTTATGATACAAATCCTTTTAAAAACAATCAGAAGTGTTTTGGATGAATAAAGCATTTATGCTTGCCCTCTACTAACAGGAAATATTTCCTATCTCATTTGCTATCTTACCTAGGACACACTGTTAAAAAAAGCAAGGCAAAATATTTCTTCCATTCCTTATGCCCTCATCTCTTCCCCATTCATAATGTAGTGAAGTTCCTATTTGCTTTAAGATTGGCTCTGACTCTCCGCAACAGAAACTATTCACAAATTGCTTTTTAAATATAACTGTTGAGGAAGCATTTGATTGTAGGGACAACCATGGTATAATAAGTTGCCAATGACAATAAAAGCACAGTTTTAACATAATTTGGGCTATTTTTACTAGAAGAATGAAATGGCTGCCATAAATTAAAATTGCATTCACGTGTTTAGGTATCGGTTTTGGTGTTTTGGCTGTTGATGTGATTACTCCCACCTCCCATCCCCAGGGACAGACAATTCTAATAGACATTTTCCCCACTCAATAGTTTCTCCGGAACAAAGGAATCAAAGAATGATTTGGTAATCTTTTAACATTGCACTGAAATGAATATCAGAATGTTTAATTAATTAACATATTCAAGCACTGAGTTTTAATTAAGAGGACATATAGCTCCAAAACATTTATGAACAAATTAAAGCAACAATGCCTAATGAACAGAAATGAGTCATTTGAAAACACCATCACCTAAGGCTCAAAAATGTGACTGAGTCTCAAGTCTAGATCATTAGAAGGTATAAAACATCATTAATGAGGGATATTGCACACAGTAGATTATATATATATCACAAGAGTAAAATCACAGAGAGAATTTTTGTTGTGCAAGCAAAGCACAACAGTTTGTGTAAAACTCATTCTTTATCTGGAGTTGCTCTTTCACTGGCAAATTACAAGGGTTTTCTCTGTTGGATTGTGTCTGCAAGGAATGAACAGTGGAGAGAAGAAGCGAGAGAAATGAGGTAATTCTACATGAGTATAAGAAAATTACACTTTCCCTGTCTTATTAAAGAAAAAAAATTGACTCCATGAACAGATATTAAAATTCTGTCCTAGGTGCTAGTTTACTGGCTAGAATGACAGAATTTGTGTTCTTTCCGGCCATTTCAGGATTTAAATAATTTTATGTGACAGAGCTGATGTGTTGATCAATAAAAAGGCAACAATTGTTTACATTGAGAGTTTAGTGCAATTTCAAGAATCTGCATTAACCAAGCTGAGTATTTGTAGTGCAATCAATACACAACCACCTTACTTATTGAAATGCATAAATGAAGTACGACTGAATTTTCAATACCAATGAATATGGATTAAAGAAAAATAAAATCAATTGAAAGAATGGGCTTTGGAAATCACACAATGACAGTATTTTTGGACACATAATACTGTGTAAAATCCAAGAAAGCAAACAGATGTTCACTTCCATTTTCCCTCTCTCTTCTAGTATTTATCTTATCATTTGGGAAAAACTTTCTTGTATTGCAGTTTGATTACATGTGCATTTTGCAAATTTCCAGATGTGTTCAAATCTCTTAATCTACATTATGGCTTTATATTTTAGGTCCCTATGATTCCCTAATCAGAGTTCTTATTTCTCCAAACATAAAATAAAATTGAAAATATTCATATACCCCATTTAGTTTGAGAGTATTATGCACATTTTTTTTCCAAACTAGTCTCTCTAGATATATTGGTCTTCTGTCTACTCAGTAGACAATCAGTCCCATTACATTGTACTATAATAATGAATCCTTGAACAGAATATTCACTTGTCTGCAAAAAAAAAATCTTTTGACAGGTGAGGTTGAAATAATTTCCTCTCTCAAATTTATGCCAATAAAATTTACTGGTTAATTTTACCTTCCAGTAAAGGTGGTATTTCTAGTGGATTTCCCTGTAGTGCATACTGAACAGTGTCCCACAAGAAGTGATCTTGATTCTAGCATTATTGATTTAGATGATGAACACAGATAGTAAATTTATTAATTTCAGTATGCAAACACTTTGGAAGAAGGTATAATAGATGCAGAATGCAAAGTGACCCTGGCAAATTCAAGGAACGTTTAGCCAATAACAAGATGATGTTTAATCAAAGCAGGGCAGTGCTAAACTTGGAAAATAGGGCATTATGACAACTGTGAAAGAAGATGTGACAACACAAAGTGAAATCTTAGAGTCAGAGAGCTGGGCCTTATGAAATGATATGGTGAAAGCTATGTATTTTGGACACTCTGACAAGCATCTGAATCTGTATTTTTACAGCTATAAGAATAGAAAGCCTGAGGATATCTAAATTAACTAGATAGTAAGACTTCAAAGTCTTCAAAAACAACCAGAGATGTATAAAAGTAAACAACATCAAAATAATGGCTTAGCAAGGCCTGTGATAGAAAATATGAACAATAGTTTGGAATGCAAGTGACACTTTAAAAAGGGCTAACATAGATTGCCCAAAGGAATATTATTTGAAGACTTAGACTTGGAAAGATCTATTCAAAGACATGGATGGAAATCTAACTGAAAGGATTTGAAGTAAAGATACGACAAGAATAGAAAATGTATAAAAGGAGTTTATATGAGAATAAAGTAGAATAGGGAATAACTGGCTGGTTTGCAGAAATGGTTAGGATTTCAGCTTCCTTCAGTTTGGAGGCATTGAAACTGCATGACCTCTACCCTTTCATTTTATCATGATGCTTTTGCAGTAGAACACTGATTCCTGTCCTAACGGCCCATTATTGCAGAGTCTGGGCAACTGTTAAATTGGTAAGAAAAAAATGATGCTCCCAAGGCCATGGTCAGAGCGTCAATTTTCATTTAATAATAATTCAGCTTTCTAGAGTGGAAAAAGTCTGACCCTCAGCCATAGGTTCACTTGAGTCTTGGCCAGTCACCTAAGGAGTGTGTGCCTTGGGTCATTTAGGTTAGTGCAACCCCTCAGCACCACACAAACCAACCCAAAGGGCCTGGGTAGTGTCAGTGGCATCACTTGTCTAGCAGTAATAATATCTGAAATTTGGAATAGACTTTTTATGTATTTCATAGTGTTCTCACAAACTGCACCCGTGAACAGCAATCCTAAATCTCTTACATGAGGTACTAAGTTAAATAAGTCAACAGAGCAAACTAAAAATTGTTTCGTAAAACTCTGCAGATTTTCAAATAAAAGTTTCCTTGATTTCATTCTAATTTGACTTCACTATTGACTGATATTATTCTTTGTTTACTCTGGATTCTATGAATTGAGACTTGTGTATATCTTACCAAGTAGAAAGAAGTCCAACCAATCTTCCTATGATATTGTATGAAAACATGATCAAATAGAGCCAGCTTTCAAAAGGTTAATGAAAAAAAATTCTATAAAGGAACATGGAAACAAACCCTATATAGCCTTAACGTGAATGTAAATGTTTCCTTCGAATATGTTATTCAAAGTAACAGATTATTTTTGAAGGAAATCTAATTCTGATAGTACAAAATATCTAAATCCCTCTGAAACAAGTAGAAATTTCATTTATATAGATTAATGAGCTTATGACAAGTTCATACTCAAGAGTTATTCAGGCATTCCTTTCTCTTTCCTAGGAAGAATAAATTTATTTTATTCATTCACTGTAAAAGTTACATTTTGTAATTTCTTAGCTATATAAATCATCATGGAATGAGAAATGGGGCCTGCATGTTGGTAATAAACTTAAATCTGTTCAAATAAAGACTTCACAATGCTCTTTCTAATCATCTGTTTCTTTTTGAGAAATAATTATACACTACATATTCAGATGAGAAATTAACAAATTTACTATAAGTTAACTGACTTAAAAACCCAGGTAAACAAACAAACAAACAAAACCCCCAAAGGTCCATTAAAAGAATAGAGCTCAGGCTAAGATGTCATCTGCCCTTGGGTACCTAAATTGCAGCAAGCAATTACCTTTTAGAAGTAAAGCCACCTCTCAGAAGACTGGGTTTTGTTCTTATCTTCAAAGAACAACCCACTTGCATCAGAATCAAACTCTTTGCACAATACTTGATCACTCTACTTCAAAGCACTCTCCTTTTCCTCAGTCACTTCTTTTAATTAGAGCTAATAAAGATACGGGTTTACATGCTGACTGAGATTGTAGCAAATTTCTAGGAAACATTTGAGAAATTAATCAATTTGATTTTACTTTTTCTCTTTTAGAGCCAGCCCACCCACTCTCCACTGCGTACCTGACAGGCGCGCCTCGGCTGTGTGCAGGTTTCAGCGTGACTGTCACTGTATTGTCAGTCTGATTCAAAGGGGTCTCAAGTTCATAAGCCGGCATAGAGGGCGCTGGGGAAAAATGCAAAAGATGGGAGACTCATTACTTCTGGTTTATCTTTTCAGTCTTCTTTCTACTTTCATTTACAAAGAACATTAAGAACACAGTACCCTAAACATGAACAGCCTTTCTGTATACACCCTGTACAGAATATCAGGACAACTGCTAAAACCAGTACGTGTTGCCTTCTTCAATCTTGAGTTTAAGTTGGGAGAGGGCATGAGGGGGGCGTGTGAGGTGTTAGTAAGCTTCTGTTTCTCAGTTTGGAGTCTCGCTAAATGGGTGTAGTCAGCTTGTGGAAATTCATTACAATTTGTCTACTTTCTGTATGTATGCTTTTCTTCAAAAAAAACCCATTTACTTCAAATGCATATTTAAGAAATAATTACTATGATCACAACTGAACTTTACAGTTCTTCCATCTAAGCCAGGGTTTCTTATGTACCAAAGATCCATCTGGGGATTTGAAGAGGATTGTTGCAGCCAGAGGGACTTGTTGAAATTAGTGATGACTTGTGGCTCTCAGAGAAAGCACAACAATGGAAAAGATATGGGAATTGAAGTAAGAGAGGCTTGGGTTTGACTTTTTGTTGTTTTGTTTTAACCAGCGCAAGAGCTTAGGCACATTAATTATCTCTGTAACTTTAGTTTACTTATCTTTCAAAATAGGAAAAATTACCCTCTAGGGTTATTATGAGAATTCAAAGAGATAATAAAGAGAGCCAGGCAAATATAATTCTATAAATGTTAGTTCTCTTCCCAATGTGAATCCTATTTCCAAAGCCATTTCCTGGCATTCTTTGTTTTCTAGATTAAGTATTATTACTAGAAGATAACAACAGAGCTCTTCGGTAATTTTGTCATCACCGTGGACAAGAGAATTCATTTCATGAAGGCTGTGATGTAGGAGGACATATGGTCTTTTTAAGACCCACAGGTATAGCTACCTGATGAGAAATAGTAGAGATCATCTCTTGTAAATGTAGTTTTTAAAATCTTTTACATATAAAAAAGCTTTTATGTAAAAGACATCGGCTATATCTCAGTTCTATTTATTGGATTTTCTCAGCATTAAAAATTAACTCCAATTCTATTAAAATTAACTCCAATTCATAACATAGAATTACATTTTACATAGGTAGTTCTTTATCCGAGGTCCATGAAAGCAAAAGATAGGGGCCCATAGACTATAATTTCTTTTGAACTATAAAAATCAAACAGTTATTCTTGATGAGCCTTCTTAGGCTAACTAAAATGTCAACTGTCTTTGCTTTTGGATAGAATTGTATGAACTTGGGGGCTAACAGTGTCTCATATCAACCAGAATTTTTACCTAATAAAAATGGTAAAAATAAATTATTTTTTTCTAAAAGAATACCCTCTTTAAGATATTAATCTTTGAAATATGGTTTTCATAGGGGAAAATTACCCAAAAAAGCACATTGGCACAAAATTCCTCTTTAAATTTCCATGATAAAGTCATGCACCAGATAATATCATCTTTATTCATATCTAGGGATAAATTCACCTGAGCAATATCAGAGAGGAAGTACATGGAAGAATTATAACTAGAACCCACATTTTCTGATTCCAAGTCCAGTGGTCTTTCTAATCACTCATCTGTACAACCGGCATCATTTTCCTAACCTCGAATTTTTCAGACCTCCCAAGGATTTCCTCTTGTTTCCCAACTCTCCATATTGTTCTTAAGACCTAATGCTTTACATCAAATATAAAGAGTATATTAAACTTCAAGTCAACTTTGTGCTCATACATAAAATCTTACACAATGAAAAATTTTCCCTTGTTATAACTGTTTTTTAAAAAAAATTCCAAACCTCCCTCTCTCAAAACCTAGTAGAACACTTACAGTACTCTAGTTGCACTTCCCTTCCTTCAATTCTAAACAAAAACTTACAAAACTAGGAATGAGGGCCAGTAGATATAAAACTCAGGGCTAAATATTATTTAGCTAACACTGACTGTTAAAAGAGCGACCTCCTCCACCTGCCTCCTGCTCATCTACACCCAGCCAAAACAGTCAAAGCCAGACTCAAACGCTTCCCTACTCATACCCAAAGGGGAAATGAGAAAAGAAAATGTCCATGGAATTGTGTTTATTGCTGTTACATATCCCACACCAGATGGCAACTCCATTTCCTCTAGTCTGAAGCACAAAGACATTTTCTGCACATTTGCACATGCCCAGAAGTATTTCTCAAATTATGTCTTTTGTTGGATGGCATAATTGAGTCTCTACAAGCAAAAAGCTAGAGTCTATGAGTGCTTGGTGCCACCTCTCTGTCATCGCCTTTCTCTTCAGGACTTGAAACCACTAATGGTGAAGGTCCCAAGGAAGGCTGATCCTTCTGGAAGCAGACTCCATATACCGCTGTCCTTCTGCTGAGCACTCAATCATTCATGGCTCATTACAGAGACTTTTCCGACACTGCTTCTCTGGTAACTGGGGACGGTGAAGGGGATACAAATACACAGAATAGATCCTTCTCCTCATGTCCAAGTCCTCTAATGCAAACTGTTAAAACATTGGCTACTTCCTAACACAGGAGGATCTTAAGCTCCCAAATTATAAATATTTGTAGTATTTCATTTAATTCCAGACAGATTTTCCAAGTGATTTTCTGACATCCAAAAGTATTAATTTAAACACAGTGTGTAAATTTGGGTGAGCTTTGCATACTTGACAATGGGAATGAAAAAGTAAAAAAATGCTATTTTCTGATAAAAGACATAATTCATGAATGCACAATACCTGATATTTTGGTGGTGAACTGATTTGTTGCTGGAGGTCCAAAACCCTTAGCTGTACTAGCTCGGATAGTAAAGGAGTACGTGGTCCCTGGATACAGTCCAAAGAACAGAAAATGGGTTTCATTTCCCAGTTTTGAAACTCTTCCACTTTGATTGGATAAGTCTATTTCTGGGTCAAACGAACTGACTGCTTTGTAGGTGATCTGCAAGAGAATAAGAATGCGATAAAATATCTGGTGCAGATGGACCAAGACTGCATCTTTATCCAATAAACCCTTCTGATATATGCACTGTCAGACACTTTATGATAAGCTCTCCTACTCACTTAGACTCTTCAAATCCTGGATCCAGTGAAGGGGCACAGGAACTCAGCCAAAACTGTTATGAGTTATTACTTTTTTAGACAGAGGAACTGAAAGCCAGTAGATTAGAACATAAGTGATGAGTTCATGTTTAAGCTAATACCTTGAAGTTGTTTGCTTTCAACATGTCATTTTGGAAAAATACATTACAGTTGGCTTAAACAAAATAACAAAATGTACAACTAGCTCAGGCAGATAAGGACCTGACAAGGGTAGGGCCTCATCTCTCATTCAGTGGCCACAGTTTGATTTAGCACTGAATGGGATTATTGTTTACTGGGAACAAGGACACTTTTAAGGGTTTTCATCCATGTGGGCAAAGATATCTGCTCCAAAAAATAAATCCTAGACATGTGTCAGTAGCTCTTGATGCTATGACTGTGGTGCTCATGATGGGTCATATTTACTTCTTTTCTTTAGAGCAATGCTGTTTAATAGAACTTTCTGTCTTGATGGAAATGTTCTATTCTCTCTGTTCAATACAGTAGCCACTAGCCACAAGTGGCTATGGAGCACTTGAAATGTGGCTACTGAGAGTGAGGAACTGAAAATTTTAGTTAATTTTAATTAACTACAATTTAAATTTAAATTGGCGAGCATGACTAGGAGCTGCCAGTTGGGACGGTGCAACTCTAGAAGCTTTCGTGCTGCTCGCCACATAACACGTATTCAAAGCGTGCTGGATAAGCCTGGAATGCGTGAAGATAAATATAGCGTAGGTGTCTTTAAATTTTGCCCTTTCAAATGATTTTTAAAGAATTTCACTATAAGTAGTTCATCAACAATTCAAGAAAATGCATTTTAGTCGTGACTACTAACTTCTACTGGTTGTAATGACATAATTTTTAAATGTGGCATATTGAAAAGTTTTACATTGCAAAAAGTGAGCACTTTTCTTGCTTTTAAATAAGTAAACTTCCTTATAATTTATGTGCATGAACACTAACACTGTTATTATACGAAGTGATAATTGACCTTCTTTTTCTTCTATTTATACCATGTCATTATAATTAAGGAGACCTCTTTGAAAGAATATTTAGATTGAATCAACTAAGTTTTAGCAAGAAAATGTTTGCTGTATATATTAATCACTGCAATGTGTGACACTATCAGAGTCAGGCAGCATATCTGTTGGTAACCCTCTCGCAGACTTCCCTCGTGAGGTTACTCCAAGCCAAGAGACAAGACCATGTCTACCACCCTGC
Organism: Tapirus indicus; assembly: GCA_031878705.1. Classification (NCBI taxonomy): domain Eukaryota; kingdom Metazoa; phylum Chordata; class Mammalia; order Perissodactyla; family Tapiridae; genus Tapirus; species Tapirus indicus. The sequence continues at coordinate 60,168,204 of CM062917.1, forward strand.
TGCTGTGGGAGGGACTTCAGCAACAACATCACCACTGTGTGCTTAGTTGCTTACTTTGAGCTCCATTCTGATTCCTCCAGAGAAAAGGGTGGTTCAGAGAAGGCAGAGCTAAGCTGTGACAGTTTAACTGCTCCCCTGAAGTTTATTAATTAATTCACTCACCCATTCAAAACATATTCATTGCGTGCTTCTTATGTACCAACCACCCTGCTCTGAATTGGGGTCTCATATGGTGATTCAGACATGGTACCTGCCCTAGAGGAGGTAACAGTCTGGTGGGGAAGGAGAGAAGCAATCCAGCAATTATGATGCAGTATAATTAAAATAAGAACTAGCAAGGCCCACCAGGGCTAGGTTAATCTTATTCGTTTTATTGCCTTGCTAAAACCTTTAATGGGATACAAATGCATACGGGACAAAGTCCAAAATCCCTAGCTTTGCATTTAAGACATGCCTAGACCTTCTTATCCAAACTTATTTCTGAATACTTGACATGATGACATTAGATTTTCTTCTGTCTGGATCAGGGGATAAAGATTTACTGCCCTACAAACACTGGGCTTTTCTGACACTGTCTTTGCTCATAAACTTTCACTGGCCTGGAACGTGATAGGGTTATCTCTGTCCCATTTTCTCCACCATGAATTCAGATTCATTCATTCCATTCAAATATTGATTGAACACTGACATTCTGTGAGCCCTGGAGTCAGCAAGTAGATGCAGGCCTCACTTTCAGGTAGCTAAGAATCTGGACTGGGGTCAGGGGGAGCTGGGGAGACATACGATGAGTAGATTAATAATTTTTATATATTAAGTTCCATGGGAGAAACAAACAGGGTTCTAAGATAAAGGATATCGTGGCAGGGGGGTGGTGGTGGTACACACACAGCCATTTAGAATGGTTGGGGAAGGACCCACCGAGGAGGTGTCAGTGAATCTGTAGAGACTTGAACTTTGTGAAGGAGTCAGCCATGCCAAGAGTTTGGAGAACAGCATGAACTAAAGCCCGTGAAGCAGGAGTGTTCTGGGCACAGTTACTGGACACAAGGAAGGCCTGAGTGGCTGCAGCCCAGTGAGTGAGGTAAGTGTGGCTCCTGGCGGGGCTGGAGAATTGGGCAGAGGCTCTGTAACCAAAGACGCAAAGCATGGATACATTCAACGAGGAGCCTTTGAACATTTTTAAGTGTGAAAACAAAATGGTCTGATTTCCTTTATAAAAAGATCACCTTGGCTGCTAGGTGGAGGACTGATTCGATGGAAGGGGGCAATAAAGGCAGCAGGGAGACCACTAGGAGCTACTGCAGAGACCACGGGGTAAAGCTATAGCACAGGTGAGAGAATAAGTGACTGGGACTACGGTTGGGGCAGTGAAGAGGGCAATAAAGGAAAAGAATTGGCATATTTTAGAGACAAAATGGACAAAACTCAGTGATGGACGAGATGTGAGGGAAAGATAGAGGAATCAAGGATAGGTTCCACGTTGTGGGCTTGAGCAAAAGATGCCGCCATTGTGGATGTATCAAGTTTGAGATGCTTATGAAGTCAAGTGGACATACCGTCTACGACACAAAGCTGGGATCTGAGAGGTCTGGGCTGGAAATAGAGACTTGAGGGTGATCTGTACTGAAATATTATGTTCTAGGATTGGATGAGGTCACTGGGGAAGGGATTTTAGGGGGAACACTCATATTTAATATAGGGTGGAAGAGGAGAAGTCAACAAAAGAGCCAGAAAAGGAGGAAGGAAGCCAAGAGAGTGAGCTGTCATAGAAATCAAACGAGAAAAGAAAAGAAAGTGTTTTAAGAAAGAAATACTTTCAAAGATGTTGTTGAAAGTTCCAGTGAGATTGGAACAAAAAAGTATCCATCCATGTCTCAACCCAGAGTTCCCATTTTACTTATCCATAAAGCCTTCCAACATCTGACCTAACAATCACTGGATCAGCTGAATGTCTACTGTTGTGACTGTGTCCATATAATTCATTTGGCAATAATGTTGCATTATTACTGCACAATGTACTATAAAACTCGTGTGTAGTCTTAAATCATGATTTGACTATGCCAAAGGAACTGGAACTTTTCATATAATTCTATCTTCTGTCTGAGGAGTGACTGATGTCTTATTCTTCTTTCTGATCCCACTGTGATCAGTAAATATTTGGCACTTAGTATATATTTTCCTAAAAAGACTCCTGGGGAGAGCAGGTGTGAGGGCGCTCACATAAATGCTCACACTATAGCAAGCAGGATGTTTGCTCCACCAGCACAGAATATAGAGCCAGAAGCAAATGCTTTATCAAAGGACTTGCTGTTTCACTGGGGATGATGGGTTTGTATTTGCCTATAGCCATGCAGTTGCAAGATAAGCCAGGCTGAGGGCTCTTGACTGTCTTTCAGTCACAGCCCTTTGATAATTTGATAAAAATTATAGATCTTCTCTTCCCATCCATAAAAATGCACATATTCACTAATTCATGCACTCCTAAAAACTATGAATCCTCTCCCTCACCTCTAATAAATCCCTAACTAATAATTGTATAACTGTGAACACAAATCATCTGAAAGTCCATGGATTCCCCTCAAACCAATCCAGAGCCCCGAGAGTTTGAATTGCAGGGATGAAAAAAGATCCTCAGGGGCTGGCCTGGTGGCATAGTGGTTAGGTTCACACGCTCCACTTCTGCGGCTTGGGGTTCATAGGTTCGGACCCCAGGCATGGACCTACGCACCGCCTGTCAAGCCATGCTGTGGCGGCGTCCCACGTATAAAATGGAGGAAGATGAGCACCGATGTTAGCCCAGGGCCGATCCTCAGCAAAAAGAGGAGGATTGGCAACAGATGTTCACTCAGGGCTAATCTTCCTCACACACACACACACACACACACACACACACACACACACACACACAAACAGCCTCAGGAACAGGGGCAATCTAAGCTCTAGAATTCCACTGCCTGCCACAGAGTTGATGCTCAGTAAACCTCTGTTCCCCTGAGCAGTAGTTATTAGGGGCACCAGAATATACCTCCACACTCGAAGCCAAATGCAACATGTCCCTTTGGCATTTATTTTTTCATTTGCTCATTCAAACAAGTGTTTATTAAGCGCCCATTAAGTAGCAGGCTGTGGAAAAGCAGCGGGAAACTCCCAGAAGGAAAGTTTGTGACTGCTTTCATACTTGCACTGTGTCACCGGCTGAGGGCCAAGACGATTTTAATGAAGCTCCTTTAAAGAACACTCATGTTCCAGTGTTGGATCTAGGCAATTTTATAGGATGCAATTTTATAGCGACATGCAAACAACATATGTAGGGGTTAGATTTAGGTGAGATGGAATCAACTGCTGCTTATGTTGGATGATTTCTGATTTGTATGTAAGTGCCTGAAATATTCCAAAATTATCTTCTCCTCCTCCACGTAAACCTTCAAATTCTAAACTGAAAGAGTCATAGAGAACCAAAACGGAATAACACGCAACCTTTGACCAGGAGGGGAATCAAAATCTTCTAGGGAGTGTGAGTTGATTGGAATTCCATTCATCATTAAATACAGTCCTTTAATGGAGGTCCAAGCAATCAAAAGAACAAATAAATAAATCTGATTTCAGGGGAGGAAAGGACCTAGGATACTTCAGGGAAAAGTACAGTATTTGAATGAAACACCGAAAGACAAAGAGAAGTATCAAAGGAGGAGAATGGAGGGGAGGGCATCAGGAGGAAAGAAGGATAGAAGGAAAAGCAGGGTGGTGTTCAGAAGCTTCTTGGAGAAAATTCCATATACATGGCTCCTTAAATTCCAGGAGAAAAATAATGGGAGATGCAGTAATAAATATAAACTGGGATTAGATCATGGAAGGCCTTGAATGTTGAAACCAAACTTCTTAACGTGGCCCCTAAAGTCTATTTCTTTCTACACTACTACCTATCTCAGTCAACAGTGATCCAGTTACCCAGGATCCTAGTTATCCATGCTCGGGGTCTTGAGGTGTCTTCAACCTTGATCCGTCAACATCCCAATCAGTTGACAAGTCCAGACCATTCTACTTTACTATGTGCCCGAGCAACCGGCACTTTATACTCTGCTCACACCCTATACTGATTTGCACTTACTGATTTGGTACTTATTTCATTCTCTCTGTGTTGAGTTGCTGATAAGGCCATTCCTGTTAGCACAGAAGGGACAATACTTTCTATACTTTTGTCTTCACTCACTAGGGAACTGTGAACTATGTAAACTTTGGTACAATGGAAATACTGTGTATTTGAGAGTATTACTGATTGATAAACTTCTAGAAATAGGTTTGATATGCAATGTTTAAATTTTGATAGATATCCTCAAACTACCTACATAAGAAGTTGCAAATGTATCTTCCCATTAACTGTCTATGCACACACACATTTCCCCACATCACTGCTTAACACTTGATACCATAGAAACTTAAACTTTCTGTAGCACTTGTTTTATTGCTTTCTTAACTATTAGTAAGGGGGAATAGGTATCTTTTCATAGCTTGCAATGCCATTTGGATTTTTTTTCTATAATTTTTTTTTTCTCTTCTTCTTTGTCCCTTTTTTCTAATGGAGTGTTTCATCTATTTCTTATTGATCCATATCAAGTCTTTGTATATTACAGCCACCAGCTTGTGATTGCTATAAATGTTGAAAACTATTTTCCCAAGTCCTCTGTTTGTATATAGACTTTCTTTCTTTTTTTGAGGAAGATTGGCCCTGCACTAACATCTGTTGCCAACCTTCCTCTTTGTTTTTTTTTTTCTCCCCAAAGCCCTAGTACATAGTTGTGTATAAGTCATAAAGTTGTAGCTCTTCTATGTGGGATGCCACCTCAGCATAGCTTGATGAGCAGTGAGTAGGTCCGTGCCCAGGATTCAAACCAGTGAACCCCGGGCCACCGAAGCAAAATGTGTGAACTTAACCGCTATGCCACTGGGCTGGTCCCTGTATGTAGACTTTCTTTGTGGTACCTTTCATTATTGAGAAGTTTAAATTTTTTGTGTATGAGGAAGACTAGCCCTGAGCTAACATCTGTTGCCAATCCTCCTGTTTTTGGTGAGGAAGACTGGCCCTGGGCTAACATCCGTGCTCATCTTCCTCTACTTTACATGGGACGTTGCCACAGCATGGCTTGACAAGTGGTGCGTCAGTCCACGCCTGGGATCCAAACCTGTGAACCCTGGGCCGCTGAAGCGGAGTACGCAAACTTAACTGCTATACCACCGGGCTGGCCCCGTTTAAATTCTTATATAACCATATCTGTCAATCTTTTAAATAATGACTTTGGGTTTTAAGTCAAGCGTCAAAAGATATATTACAAAAATGTCTTCCTTATTTTTCTTATAGTGTTCTTATAGTTTAATTTTTGTTTTTAGATCATCTATCTATTTGGTATTTATTTTTGTATGATGTGAGGTGGGGGTCTTATATGGCATATTATTCTTGTAATAAAATGCTGGATTTGCTAACATTTATTAAATTTTATCCATCTATATTCATAAATGAACTTCCCCTATAATTTCTACCTTGTAAAATTTGGAAGGACATGCATCTAGTTGTTAATAGTAATTGCATCTGAAAAGTGAAATTGGGAAGCAAAGATACTTTATTTTGAATATTTTTGTACTTAAAATATTCTTTCAGAGAGCAATATTACATTTATAATTTGATAACATAAAATGTTGACAGCTGTTGATGAAGGGTATCATTATGTCTCAGGTTTTAGGAAGATGACTCTGACAAAATGAAATGGCTGATAGGGAGGTAAGGCGTGAGGACAGCTGGAACTGGGACAAAGGTGGGGGAACAGAAAGGAAAGGCTCGTTGGAGAAGGCTGAAGATGGACGTCAGGAGAAGTTAGGGCAAATAATAGACCAAAAGAAGGCTTTAAGGCTGTAAATTGCCATAACTCCCGGCAAAAAAATGATGTCAGCGTTGTCCAATCATTAATGGTTTAGTATATCTTTCATAACAGGTAAAAGAGAGAACTTGAGAATATACCTGAACCCACAGCATATTCATTCACATCCACACCATTCAATCTACTGACAAGTTTTTTCTTCTCTCCTGCAAAAACTATCCAAGTGTGCTCCCTGCCCTAAAGAAACACCCGTATCATTTATTACTAAGCTTTTTTCCAACTATGAAAATTACCTCTCCTTCTAGATTTTACCTATAGTCAACTGTGTTTCTATGACAGAATATACTGTTCCTAAGGTCCCTCCTTCCTTCTGGGCAACTGTTCTATTTCCTTAGGATTATTTCTGTCCAGGAGACCGTGGTTCTCCAGAGAGGGGATCGAGCCTGGTTCAACATCAGTCCTCAGCTCCAGGAAGAAACTATGTCTATTGTAGACTCTGGGCACAAGCTGGGTGAGTCACAGCAGGCAGTGAGTCTTAGCTAAAGAAGAGCTCCCTCCTGAGACTCCATCTAAGGCCTACCTGTGAGGAAGTTTGACCCTGAGATAACATCTATTGCCAATCTTCCTCTTTTTTTGCTTCAGGAAGATAGTCGCTGAACTAACATCTGTGCCAATCTTTCTCTATTTTTTATGTGGGATGCCACCACAGCATGGCTTGATGTGCGGTGTGCAGGTCTGCACCTGGGATCTGAACCTGCAAACCCCGGGCCGCTGACTCAGGGCGCACAAACTTAACCACTACACCACTGGTCTGGCCCCCAGAAAACTTATATTTAATCACTTAAGCCCGATTCACACGTTTGACATTTTCCCTTGGGTACCTAAAAAAATGAGTCAACCTGCTCTGCTTACCTATATCTTGATTTTTAAAACCCTGATTTATGACACACTGACGCATCCCCATTGTAGTAGCATTTATTTATTTTATTTTATTTATTTATTTTTTTGTGAGGAAGACCAGCCCTGAGCTAACATCCGTTGCTAATCCTCCTCTTTTTGCTGAGGAATACTGGCCCTGGGCTAACATCCATGCCCATCTTCCTCTACTTTATATGGAATGCCGCCACGGCATGGCTTGACAAGCAGTGCGTCGGCAGGCGCCCAGGATCTGAACCCGCGAAACCTGGGCTGCCAAGCGCGAACTAAACCACTGTGCCACTGGGCCGGCCCCCTGTAGTACCATTTAGATCAGTGTTCAACTGGGAGATCCTGGCTGCTGAAGCCAGAGAGATTAATGAGTTCTTGTTTTGAATTATTATTCCTATTGTTTTCACATCAAAGTTACTTATTATCCAAAGATAAATGTTCAGTGGGATCAGAAAGAAAGAATCTGGCTATTATTTTCTGTCTGTCTAGGTATCAATATGTGGCTTTTAGGAGAGGTGGACCTATTTCTTGGAACTTAACATTGATTTCAAAGACTGTATCCTTTCTGGCAAAATATTCTGTTATTCTTAGGTAAGAATCTCCAAAACTGAGACTGGAAAATGGGGCCAAAATTTTAATTAAAGTATAGTTATTATAATCTAAAAGACTCTGATTACTGAGAAAAGAATATGAACTTGTTTGATTTAATTATAAAACTTAGCTCTATAAAGGCTGAGCCATGGATTTTCATAACACTTGATTCTTTTACAATGAAGCAGCCAATAAACAGCATCAATAACTTAACATGAAAATCAAATTTTTTCTTTGATCTTTTCTCTCACTTTGGCTTTCAATTAAAAACAATCTTTTCTTGCATTTCAATACCAACTTTCAAAAGGTATAAGGAAACATAAATGTGAGGCTAGCTGGGTCAGGGAAGGGGTTTATACCAGTGATTACCGTCTGACAGCCAATCTGCTCAGGCTTTTGTCAGTAGTTCTGAAAGGTATTCAAGCAGAGATTCCACAGGAGGAACTACCGTGATTTTTAGAAACCTAACAACATATAATTTTGTTGAATTTGCATTCAAATAAATGCTAGCTTAAAAAAAAATGCACCTGCTTGTTTCTCTGACAATAAGCATAGTGAAGTGATGCTCATACAGATGTGATGATGACTGTCACCCGTTATTTTTCTCCTTGAACAATTCATCAAATTCTTCTCTGCCATCTATCATTCAACCATTTGATATGCCTCAGTAGACAAAACTACGTCACAGAAGTCTAAAGGATGTTTTGCTAATACTAAGAAACCAAAAGACATTATTCTATTGTTACTCCTGTGACAATACCTATTGACTTTGCTAATTGGATAATCAGTGTTTATAATTCAGCAGTAAAATATTTTATAGCTAGCAAGAATTAGATTCTGTGATTGCCTCCTAATCAATGCACGCTACGGAATGCTTATTGTTTTTAAGAAAGGTGATTTTAAAAATATTATACTGTATCTTTACATATAATAACATATAATCTGGAAACATTTAAATCATTATAAATATACGTCCTGAAATTATACATAATTCAAAAAGTCAGTTTTAATTTTTTGCTACCATTATAACTATTGAAGGCATTAAACTTCTTAAAAGCATGCCATTATGCATTTTTTAATCCTAGATAGTCTAGATATAATAGAAATTAAAATAAAAAATTAAATTACTAACAAATGTGTCTAGTACCTCATACAAAGTGATGACACCATATGTTTGAATGGGTTCTCGCCATTGAAGAAATATCTTCTCTTCAAAAGTACTTCCTTGTATGGATTCAGCAGGAACAGCACCTGGCACTAGAAGGGGAAAAAATCGATAAATGTTTGAGTAACAGACTCCCCTCTAAACTAGATTTTTCGAGACTTGATAGGTTTTTAATTCTTTATTGAGGCACAAGATTTTAATAGCCCATAAATACACTCAATCTTCTTTTAAAAATCTGAAATTTAAACCCATTTTGATTACACTGTCCTTATAAATAAAATAATTTTATCACTTTTTTCTTTAAAGTCTGAATGAATTAGACAAAGGTCAGTAATCATCTTTTAAACAAATATTTTCATTCTTCAAAAATAAAGAAAGAAAGATATAGAGCAATGAGAATTCCCACACATTGCTGTGGGAGTGTAAATTGGTACAGCCACATTGGAAAATAATTTGATAGTATTTAGTAAAGTTAAAGAGGCACATATCTTATGACCCGATAATTCCACCTCCTGGTATATATCCTAGTAATATTCGTGCATACACGTACCAGGAGGCACATACTAAGATGTCAACACAGAAGCATTTTTTAAATAAAAATAATAAATTGGAGACAAACCAAATGGCTTAATAAATTGTTTTATATCACACAATAAAATACAAAAAAACTGACAATAAATGACAGCTATATAGATTATCATGGATGAATTTTATAACCATAATATTAAGTGACAAAAGCATGTCAAATAAGAATATATATATGAACTACTGTACTGATATTTAATATATTTATTAAAACTACACACAAAATAGATGTTTCAAAAAGATGTGAGGTAAAGGAAATCATACAGTTTTAAAAAATTATCGTTTTTTATTAATAATATAAAAGATTTGGGAAAATTTGATGCCATTTTTAAAAATCCTATAATATGCAACACCTTTTGACTAGTTTGCAAGAAAATCTAATTGACGTAAGGGAAGATGGAAATTTACTTGCCAATATTCTATAAAATAACATTTAATATTATTTTAAAAATATTGTTTATCTCATCATCATTTAAATTCTGTTTTTGAGTATGCTTTATATTATAGACAATTTAGTGTATTAGTGTGTCTACTCTATTCATAAACTAGTATATCTGTAGTACTTATAAATATACATATATTGGGGGGTCACAATCAAATTTTTTGGTGATGATGTGAGTAATTAGAAAGTGGTTAGAGAGGACTGACACTTCTCAATTTCAAAACTTACTACAAAGTTACTGTATCAAGACAGTGTGGTATTGGCATAAGGACAGACATAGATCAGTGGAATAGAATTGAGAGAATTGAGAGTATAGAAATAAACCCACACATTTGCAGTCAATTAATTTGCATCAAGGATGCCAGGAAAAGTCAATGGGGAGACAGTAATCTTTTCAACAAAGATTGGGACAACTGGCTATCCACATGCAAAAGAATGAAGTTGGATTCCTACTTTACACCATATATATAAAAATTATATTAAAATAGATTAAAGAGCTAATTGTAACAGCTAAAACTACAAACTTTTAGAAAAACAGGTATAAATCTTCGTGACCTTGGATTAGGCAACAGTTTCTTAGATATGACACCAAAAGCAAAAGCAACAAAAGAAAATACAAACTGAACATCAAAATGAAAAGCTTTAGTGTTTCAAAGGGCACTATCAAGACAGTGGAAAGACAACACACAGAATGGAAGAAAGTTTTTTGCAAATCATTTATCTAGCAAGAGACTTGTATCTAAAATACATAAAGAACTATTAAAACCCAATAAGAAAACAAACAATCCAATTAAAAATGAGTAAAGGATCTGTATAAATGTTCTCCAAAAAAGATATACAGATGGTCCATAAGCACATGAAAAGATACTCAACATCATTAGCCAGCAGAAAAATGCAAATCAAAACCACAATGAGATACCACTTCATAATCACTAGGATGACAAGAATCCAAAGACAGATAATAACAAGTATTGCGGAAAATGTGAAGAAATTGGAACCCTCATACACTGTTGCGGGGAATGTAAAATCATATAGCTACTTTCAAAACAGTCTGGCAGTTCTTCAAATGGTTAAACATGGATAAATTGACCATAGGACCGAGCAATTCCACTCCTAGGTACATACCCAGGAGAACTGAAAACATATGTCACTCAAAAACTTGTATATGATTATTAATAGCAGCATTATTCATAATAGCCAAACAAGAAACAACGCAAATGTTCATCAACTCATGAGCAAATAAACATACATCAACAAAGTTTAAAAAGAGTTGGAGAAACGTTTTAGATTGTGGGATGATATGAATAGTCCTTTAAGGGTTGGTAAGATCTCCACAGGTTGGAAAGACTGCCGAGAATTTCAAAAGGACTCATAGGTAGTATACATTTTTTTCAGTTGAGGGACTATTTATAGGTAGATGTAGGACATTTATAGTCATTCTAAATAGAGCTAAGTACAGTTTAGCAGGAAAAAAAAAATCACTGATTCAGAAGGGAGGCCAGGGTTCTGATTTAAGACTTTCCAGCAATTAAACTGTGCAATTTGGGCAATTTGCTGAACCTCCTTGGGTCTCAGTTGATTCATTACTAAAATGAGGATGTTAGATTAAGTTGTCCAAATTCTAAATAATATATAAATATGAAAATACTTGTTTGTCTTAAGTTGAAAGTATAGATGTGAAGCTACATAGAAGTAAAGAAAAACAAGGTATTTAAGAAATTATGACACCAGTGAGTTTTAAGAAAATCTGGGTTCCAGGCTCTGAGACTAAAATGTTCATCATAATCAGAAGTTGAACTGAAATGGACCACACGAGAGAAAGCTCTAAGTCTCTTCCTCTTTACCTTGAAAGTATTTATGACATCATCATCAATTTTCTCACAGTATCAAGATAACTATGATGAGTGGCTCTATTATTTTACAATGATATTTCTTAAATAGAAAATATTTATTAATCTATGTTGAGATGAAAAGAAGGTTAAAACTTAGCAAAAACCAAATCTTTGATTTCATTCAATTAGTATAAATGAGAGTACAATGAAATGGGAGATAGTCAAAATTATGTTCATCAGAGGACATTTTAAGAGGTTAATTTATTAAAATGTACTGGAGACCTTGTAATTGGTGGCATTATGGAAATGTTAACAGCTAAACCTAAATGAAATTCATATAATTTTTTTTAGGTAATAAGCTCAAAATTGATTAAAGACTTAAATGTAAGATCTGAAACCATAAAACTCCTAGAAGAAAACATAGGCAGTAAACTCTCTGACATCAGTCCTAGCAATAGTTTTTTGGATCTGTCTCCACAGGCAAGGTCAACAAAAGCAAAAATGAACAAATGGCACTACATCAAACTAAAAAGCTTTTGCACAGAAAAGGAAACCATCAACAAAATGAAAAGATAACCTACTGAATGGAAGAAAATATTTGCAAATGTTGTATCTGATAAAGGGTTAACACAGAACTCATACAACTCAATATCAAAAGAACAAATAATCCAATTTAAAGTGGGCAGAGGACCTGAACAGACATTTTTCCAAAGAAGACATACAGACGGCTAACAGACATGAAAAGATGCTCAATATCACTAACCATCAGAGAAATGCAAATCAAAACCACAGTGAGATATCACCTCATGTCTGTCAGAATGGCTACATCAAAAAGGACAACAGATAACAAGTGTTGGCGATGTGGAGAAAAGGGAACCCTCGTGCACTGTTGGTGGGAATGTAAATTGGTGCAGCCACTATGGAAAATAGTATGGAGGTTCCTCAAAAAATTAAAAATAGAACTACCGTACCATCCAGCAATTCCATTTCTGGGTATTTACTTGAAGAAAACAAATAAACTAATTTGAAAAGATATATGCACCCCTATGTTCATTGCAGCATTATTCACAATAGCCAAGACATGTAAGCAACCTAAGTGTCCACTGACGGGTGAATGGATAAAGAAGATGTGATATATATACATACATACATAATGGAATACTATTCGTCATAAAAAAGAATGAACTCTTGCCATTTGGGGCAACATGGATGGACCTAGAGGGTATTATGCTAAGTGAAATAGGTCAGACAGAGAAAGACAAAGACCATATGATTCCACTTACATGTGGAATCTAAAAAAACAAAACAAATGAATAAACAAAACAGAAACACACTCATAGATACAGAGAACAAACTGGGAGTTACCAGAGGAGAATGGGGTGAAATAGGTGAAAGAGATTAAGAAGTATAAAATTACATTTATAAAATAAATAAGTCATGGGGATGTAATGTACAGCCTAGGGAATATAGTCAATAATACTCTAATAACTTTGTATGGTGACAGATGGTGACTAGATTTAACATAATGGATATAAATATCAAATCACTATGTTGTACACTTGAAACTAACAATATTGTATATCAACTATACTTCAATAACAATACATATAAATTTAAAAAATAAAAAAAAAGAAACATTGAAAAAATTGTTTTAGGTCAGAAGGAGATAAAGTGAATTGAAATAAAATACCAGAAGAGCTAATTAAAGTAGGGAAGACAGTACCTCACAGGAACTTAGGCCTAGTACCTGTTCTTAGAAGCTCCAGGAATTCAGGATGTGGGATATATAGCCTTAATATCTAAGTTTGTGGAATTGAGCCCTCGTCTGTTTCATGATACTCTTAACAATAATAAAAAGATAATTTTTTTCCACACACTTTCTCATGAAATAACATTTTAATAAAAATATTATACTACAATAAAACTCACAATTTTCAATGAATTGTAGCCTTTGTTAATGGTAGATAAATAAAGTGACTCACCATTCTTTTTTTTCTTCAAACTTGGTATTGTTTGACAATTATTCTATTTCTGTCTTTCTTTTCTCTATCTTTTTTAAAGTAATTTTTGTTGTCGTTAGGAAATATAATTTTAAATAAAAGTTTTTTAATTAACTAGATGCCAGTGTGCTATGAAAACAATAGATTTGTATTTGGAAGTAATTCATGCCCCAACTTCAGGGACTAGCAGTATAATTTAAACAAACAAAAACATAAGTTATTCTGATCTCAAATTTTGACAGAACTCAACAGAATTCCTAGCTCATGTCAGTTTTCAAGTTGAAACCCAAAGGTGTTGAGTGGGTTCATGCTTCAGCAAGACATATCTACCTGCTCATCTCTAGAAATGACTACATTTATCTCCCTCTCTCATTGATTAAAACATTACTGTTGATTAAAACATGAATTAAATGATTATAAGAAATTTATGTTTTATTTAAAGATTAATAAAATAGTTTTGAGTGTTTATTACCCACTCAATATCATGCATATTTCTATAGAAGAAAAACAGATGGCTTCTTCTCTCAAGTAGTTTACAGTTAAGAGAAACGAATATATATATAACATAATGAGAGAACAAGGAAGGGTCACAATGAGTTGCTTTGAATTGTTACGACAACAATAATAATAATTCCTTATTAAAGGCCCCTCTCTGGCAGCTACAAATAGCTCTCTCTCTATTTCTTCGAACCCTAACATGCCTGAGAATTTTTGTTATTCTCATTTCTCAGATGAGGAAATTGAGGCTTAGAGATTTAAGGATCTTATCAAGTGCAAATAATTTCAGAAAGATGAGAGTAACACGGGCTGGAAGACTTGGAGACAGTTTTAAGAACTTGAAGCTTGAGGAGAACTTTGGAGAGGAGTGGAGGAGATGGAATTGAAAGGCAGCCAGGTGGGAAGGCATGCGGGAGAGGACAACAGACAATGAGGAAGAGAACAGGATGTAAGGAGTGTGGCATACAGGACCGACCCTGAGGTGACGTCTTTGCAGAATGAGCTGCAGTGGAGGAAAAGTTATTAGTTCTAGAGTATGAGCCAAAAAGAAAGAAGACCTTGAAAGTCAAGACTTGGAAAAAGAGAATCATTGAAGGTTCTTGTGGAGAGAGTGACATAATGCAAATGTATTTTAAAGATTGGTTTAGTGATTGAGGAGGGGGTATTAGAGTGGGAAAAGGCTGGAACCTTTTAACCTTTTAACCCACAAAGAAAGGTTAGAAACTATTACAGAAATTTCAGCATAAAATAATGAGGGTCTGAACAGAGTTGTGTAAGTAGAGAGAGAACAATCTAATATTTTGGAAGTAGAAACAAGAAGAGTTAGGACGAAATTAAATATAGAAATGCAGGGGAGGAAAGGTCTAGAGATGACCTGTTGACAATGCCGACATCTTTCCTCTTTCCTGGGAGATGAACACGAGTTGGAAGAAGCAGAAATAGGGCTTCCAGTCTCAGCCTTGACTGTGTGACCTGTATCAAACTAATATTCCTTACAAAAGTAACTGTAATAGACCAACTATTTGAGACAGACCAGCAAAGGCAAGACTTGAGAGGCTACTAAAAACAAAAGAGAAGGGTGTGGGGGGAGCTCCTCATTTACTCTGGCTGTGTCCATGTTTTACTTCTATAACAATATGCATGGTGCTGTACAGCTAATAAACACTCAGAAATACTTTGTTAGCTCTTTAATTGAAACAATAAAGTGTTGTTATAAACATTTAATTCATGTTATAATCAATGGTCAAAGAGCATAACCAGCTGCATGAAGAAACAAAAAGTGAAACATCTATTTTCCGAGGAATAAGTAAGTATATTCATTTAATGGGCTTCCCAAGGTCTCTGCCACTTTTTCTGACTCCTAGCAAATGAATTTTAGGTCAAATACATGATACACTACCACTGTATTTTATGTACTGTATGAACACACTAGTGTACATGAGAGTCGCCTGTATAATCAGTGTAAACACATTTATATCCATGCTATGGGATGCAAGGTGTAATTTTACTATTTTAAATTATTTTAGAGGTTTATTGCAATTGAATATTTGCTTTTTTTGATGAGTTGCTGATAACATGCAGGTTTATTTGTTAAATCCTTGTTTATTAAGGTAATATCCAATTACAACATTGTTCCTATGGGAAAGTATGATGTATTTCATGACAGCCACCCTAATGAGGTAGTTTCTCAGCACTGTGCTAAAAAGCAAGGGGAACTTCTATTTTGTGCTGAATTTTCATCTAAACTATGAAAAATGTTTCAGAATGCCATTTAAACATAGTTAAGTAAGCATTTCACATAACTAACCTAATAACCCAAACAACTCTTCAGTCCAACATGATAATAAAACTTGAACAAAGAACTATTTAGAGAATACAGAATTATTAGATATAGAAAAGTAACTATATGACTCATAAAGAATTAAAATAAAATTCTACATCTTTATTCCCTTTATCTTTTAAAATCAATGCTTGAGTATACAGAAGCTCAGATAAACATTTGTTATTCAACACAATAATTAGTTCTTTCTTCCATTTTCATTATAAAGATCTCAATTTAAAAGAAACAAAACTGTTTTGAAAGAACATATATTTCACATAAAGATATCACTTGAGTACTCACGATCTTCATCTGTCTGTACTATGAGTTCTTGACTCTCCTTCCGTCCCTCGGGATTCATGAGGATGAGTTTCACACTAACATTGGTATATGGTGAGAGGTTAGTGATCGTATGTTGAGGGTGTGAATTATCTGTATCCCAGCTTACTTCTTCTCGCACTTGCTCCTGTCCTCCAACTTGGTAACAGTAGTGGACTGTAAGATTATAACTATGGCAACGAGTTACGTTGTATCCAAATGGCTCCCAGCGGATAGTGATTTGACGAGATTTGACTTCTACCACTTCCAGTTTTCTTGGGCCACGCATGGGATCTATTTAGAAAAGAAAAGAAATAGAAAGAAGACATAAGAGAAAAGAATTACAGAAGCTCTGGTGAAGCCCAAATGTCACAGATAGTCCTACCTCTCCCCAATGCCTGGTCTCCTCTTCTTTTGGAATAATAAAATCCCTAAGTCTTAGCCGGGCATAAGGCCACCCAGAATAAAGATTAGAATGCCCAGCCTCTTCAGCGAGGTGGGGCCATGTGCCTAAGTTCTGGTGAGTGGCATATAAGATGAGATGTCAAGAACAGTTTCTGGGAGGTGTCCTTAAAAGAAGGGGCTCACCACGTTTGTTACTTTTTCCTTCCTATTAGCTGGATTGAGGTTATGATGTTTGGAGCTATGCAGCCATAATGGACCGTGAGGCACTTAAACATTAAGAATTCAAAGCAATAATGAAGAAGGAGCCAGAGTTCCTGATAATCACTGAGCTACCATACCATCCCTGAACTACTTCCAAAATTTTTATTAGAGAGAAATACAATGCTTTTATTTAAGGCTCTTCACCTCTGGATCTTTGATACACAAAACCAATCTTAATGTTAAGTGATACATATATTTTATCTTTTAAAATTCATTTATAATTATGCAATTGGAAAACATGATTAAACGGTTGAGAATTCAGCATGAAAGAATATAACGATTGAAGAGCATAAACTTCCGAGCAGAACTCCAGGCCTTTTTGGGTATTGATTTGTATGGAATTCCATACGATCAATGCTAAAGTAGTTCCTTCCTATCCCTGACAATGTCTTAGTTATTATTCCTGAGCTCAAGCTCCAGGTACAGAGTTTCAAGTTTAGAAATCTAAATGACATGCAGGGGATATAAGCATTTTGAATGGCTTGAAAGAAAGAATATACACAGAGAAAGCTTAAACTTGTTAATGAAATAACAATGAAAATACAATACTAAATACATAAAACATTTATTGAGCACTTACTATGTGCTACACCCTTTTCTAAGGCGTTCACTACAGGTTTGTGGAGAACCTAATCTAAAATGTTTTGCTTTGGTATAGCCATAAATACATTTGATCCATATACTTCATTTTTCTTTTCCTGAATTGTGGTCATCATATATGAATGTAAAAAGATCTATAATTGGTAAGGAAAATAAGCATGAAAACTTGAGAAATAATAGCTACCCTTTACTGTGTGTGCGTTTACTATGTGCGAGTTGCTTTACATATACTCTCTGTTTCTCAAGACAATCCTGTGGATTAGGTACTATCCTCCGCAATATATAGATGAAAAAATTGTGGCCAAGGTCGGTTCAATAACCTGACCAGGGTCAAGGTTTGACTGTGGCACTTGAATACATATCTGACAACTAAACACATGCTGCTTCAACTCTACTGCAGAGTCTCTACCAAAATAAAGAAAAGCAGATTAAAAGAAACCAGGATGTTAAAGATACCTAAAACTCCACCTAAGACATGACCAAAGAATGTCAAATATAATAAAGATCCCATGTATTTAATCTTGGGACAAAATTGGTGGGAAGAGTCCTTCTCCTTTCTCCTAATTCCACAGAGGAGGGATCCAGGCCATGTTCCCCAGCTCAGCTTTCACAGGCAACCCGACCTCTACGGTGTGGCTACTGGATATTTGTTGGGACTATTATTGAAGTTCGTTTCTTGCTTTCCATTTATGCATAAATTGCTTGTTTTCTCCACCATTTAAGACCTAGAGAGAACCTAGAACCACCTTCTTTCCCTGCAACCTCCAACAAACGAAGTGAAATGATGCTTTGGTTTCATATATGCTAGACAGGATTAATCTGCCAGACATCTGCTCAAACTATAAAACAAGGTTAATAATGATCACTCATGCTACTCCATCCTCTAACAACTCTAGGAAGCAAGGACAAGTGAGATGAAAACTCCCCCAGGGAATCTTGAGTGGTATTCTCATGGGATGTTCTTTATTATTAAACTAATTTTTTTTATATTTGAATTACTAGTGTTAGGGAAAATATCATAAAGAAGTTATTTAGAAATAACATTGAAAGTTTTTTCCAGTCTAGTGACTTTTTACAATTTAAAAGAAAGTCTCATTTTATCTAATGCTTCTTTAGTTGAATGTTTACAAAAACTTCTAATAAGCTCCACATCCCTCATACATAACAGATTAACATGTATCTCTTCGCCCCTTACCCTATTAATCACAAGTTTCCACAAGGGCTGTTCTAAAGCATTTTCCCAAGGTTTTCATCAATTTTCCTTACTAATAAAATGACTAAATGCCTCAGATATTAGTTTAAATAAGCAATGCAGTTCTAACTTAATTTCAGTAGAAAACTACTTTCCACTGCATAAATAAGGCTGCCTCGTTTCAGTATTCCTTAATCAAGAAAACACACACTGGAATTAAGCCCCAGGATTTAAAAAATGAGGGTTCTATCTGTCTACTGGTCAAGTTTTCCCAAAATGCATGCTGCCTTCCTCTCTGTTACTACCTCTTAGAATCCCATGAGGGTAAAATTATGTCTCAAACTTTTCTTAAATTTGTCATGTAAAATAGCTAAGCCTAGCACAAAACAACCATCTCTATGACCAAGACTCCAGAGTCCCTATTGTCATGAGTGGCAATTAACAGACTAGACAAAGAGGCTGTATGATGTCTAAATCTTAGATGAAAAGAGGCTTTGCTCACTGGCTTGCATCTTCAAGTTCCCCATTAACCAAAACAAAACTATCTTACAGAAGCTTTTCCAAACAGAATATTTCATCTGTGCCCTTTGTCGGCCTTTGCCTGTAGTATAGTTCTGTTGTGTTTCCTAATGTGTCGATACTAACATGGCAGGGTCAATCAAATCAAGAGGGGTTAGGGATGAATGCTACTTTGACTCTGATTCTTAAACTCTTCTCCCATTAGTCAAAAGCTTAAGAGAGAAGTTGAATCAATACCATGAGGCAGGTGACATGGTCCAACTTAGATGAAGTGCTATCATTTTCTCTCACCAGAGCCCAAAGGCAAGAGTGAGTTGGGAAAATGGCTAGTAAAACACAGATACATCCAGTAACATGAACTGACTGTGTGCTACCAAGTACCTGTGATAACATCCTCCTTTGACGATAGCATTGATAGGCTAAGTGCAATGATTAAGGAAATCTGACGATCCTTTCATCTCATCCTAAGCAAACTGCCTGATTCAGTTGCTTCTTTTTTCTTTTCTTCTGCCATTCTGCAAAACTGCGTTCTGATCCAGCAATGGCTTATAATGGTTACATCTTAAGTTAATGTTTTATAGCACCTTTATTTTCAGCGTCTATGCCTGAACCATTTCTATTAGTGTGCTGCTAACTGTGAATGAGGCATTTCACAGGGACGTTTACTCTAGTCAGTTACACTGATGATCACTGAAGACTCTGAAGGACATCATTGTAAAAATATATCACACTGTGGGAAATAAGTGGCAAATTCATAACCAGAAATGTGTAATTTCAGTAGGCTAACTACAACTCATACTGCATTTCTGGGAGCAGAATGCAAACACTGCCAAAAAAATTTGGCATACTACTACTACCATTCTATGTGCACAAAATAAATCTCTTAGGGTTAGATAACAGGATAATAAATTATATTCACAGGACCACTAGTTGTAGGATATTTGCTTCTCTTTCCTCACAATTCTTAAAGATGCTTCCGAGGATGCGAGTTGATTCCAAGGTCACGTCTCTTCACACTCGCGCCCTCAGCCACACTGGAATGGGTATCATGAAGGCCTCATTGGCATGAATCACGAGGCCAGCTGGTCCAGTCTGGGCACACTGACTCATGATAGAGACTAGAATGGCCTCTCCAAGGAGTGCAATGGCTGCCTCGGCCGAAGCTTAGTCAGGGGGGAGTTCTTACCGCTTCCCCTGCTGGTGCTGGAAGCACTTTTCATTCTGTTCTCTTTCTGCCAGTTTGAACCAGGTTTCAAGCAGAGAAGTCTGATAGCTGCAATCTTGACCTGAGGGACCAGCAAGCCCAGTTCTAGCCTCTAGCACTTTAGCATCCTATTTAATCAGTGATCCTGTCTCCTTCTACATTCAGTTCTGGTTTTCTATGAATAAGGGCAGAAACTGACTGATAGGATCAATTTCCATTGCACATTCAATTCACAGCTCATTTTTCTGGAACTCTGCACTTTACCTTCTATTACTACTACAGTGCTTTTTCAGAAACTCAATTTCGGAACCTGTGAGAGATATTTGGGTGTAATTTTAGGATCCTGTCATTGATAATCAAAAACCAATCAAAGACCAATGCTCCTGCTAACAGGTTTCTCTTTTCTACTTCTTCATGTACTATCCAGAGGTCTATTACAATAAAAGGAATAACAACCAGAATTGTACAGTGGGCCCTCTTTGGCACCTTCAGCTACTGTATTCCTGCCTCACCAGTCACACAAAAGAAGGTGACAAAATAATAAAGTAATAGCTTTACTTACTTTACTATTCAGTTAAATCAGAGAAAAGACCTGATTAACGAATATTATATTGACCTACCTAGTCATTCAGTATTCCGAGGCAGCAGGGATTCCAGGCACACGGCGCTGTTTTCAAGAGTCATAGCTATATTTTTTGAATTAGTCAATGTCTTCCAGAGTATAAAAAGCGCCCTTTGCACTGAAGTCGAAAATTTGAAATACATCAATCTTTAATTTACACTACCTACATGCATCTATATATCTGTGATGTAACTGAATAAATTAAAACTTGTCATAAGACTTATATGAGTTTGAATAGTCTCTTCTACCAAAATAATGTTCACATTAATTTTTACATTTTATTATGATTAGAATCAAGAAATACACTTGAAAATGATGTTCTTCCTAAATATATCACACAATCCTATATAAAAGAATAGTTTCTTTCTGAATAACAAACAATTTCAAAGATAGTACTAATTTAAGAGATGAAAAAACAGTCTTATCGAATACATGAATGAAAGGGTAGCGATGCCAAACCTTACACAGAATCAAACATTCTACTTTATCTCCTGGTTTATGATGGACATGTTCTTTACAATGTCTTTCATGTTTTCCAAGGGCTAGTTTGAACTTGGCCTAACTTGTAACGGTAAATAACCTGTTACCCCATGTTGCCGGGAAATGGACTATCCACATACCAATTACATTGATCAGTTTAATTTTGATCACAATAGAAAGCTGGAATTCCTACTCATGTTTTATGGGAAAAGTAAATGATTATCTTACATAACAAAATGACTAGGACATACACTAAATGAGAACACAGATCCTTTCAGGCAAGAAGGAAGGCTGCACATGCACTCTAAAGGTGAGCAACTACTGATAGCCTGGATGGAGTGTTCTCCAGGGTTCAGTGACCCTGAAAGAGCAATGTGCACAAATGCTTTGCTTAGTTCTTGGTTTGGTTTGTACATTTCAAAAATAAAGTAAAAGAATACATCTTAGGTCTTTGGTTAGTCACCTGTGGTGTCTGGTTTCAGGATAACGTCTCAAGTCTCTTAGGATAATTTTTTAAAAGAATTTTTAAATGTAATATTCTTAAGTAAAGAGTTTGTTGAATGCAGGTTGGAAAAAAGAGGCAGCAAACCTTCCAAAATAAAGAAATACCAGCTTTGATAAGGTACTCAATAGCAATAACATTTGTCATACTTTATTCTGCCTGAATTGATTAACTGTACAAAATAAGAGTAGGAGTCCCACAATGGTTGAAAAATGTTATTCTGTTAAATATAAAGTATTCTTTTTTGTTGGTATTAATTTAACGTTTAATTTTAAGCAATTCTTTTAAGAAAAATATTTAAGAAATTTTAAGTAATAAAACCTTTAAAACACATTGAAAAGTACAAAATAAAACAATCACCTGTGTACCAACTAATATTAAATGTTAACATCTGTGTTTTGCTTCAGATCACTTTTTATTAAAGAAATAAAATATTACTGATATAAATCCTTTCCACATTCCTGCAGGCTAGCTCAAGGTTATTATGTATCATTCCCAGACATGTTTTTGTACTTTTATTACATATATCTGGGATGCTTAACATTTTACACAAATGCTACCATTCTTTGCAACCTGAGGTTTCATTCAACGTTAGTCGAGTCGAAACATACAGATCTAGTTTAGATCTATAGATAGGTCATATAGATCATTTTAACCGGTATACAGAATTCCCTTAAATAAATAGACCATAGTCTACTTATTCATTCCCCTATTGGGGAACAGAGTCTACTTCTTCTCTATTACAAATGGTGTACAAGGAGCATCCTTGAGCATATGTACCCTTGGCCACAGTTTCCTTTGGGTGAACACAAAACGTGGGACTGTTGGCTTGTAGAGTCTGCACATCTTTAAGTGTACTAGATAATGTCAAATTGCCCTCCAAAAGGAAATCAATGTTCAGATGTTCCTTTTCCCACAAAGAGATTCTATTTCAAGGCTATAAAGCCAATGGCAGATCCTGAGGTTAATTTTGAATTTTTGGTACTGGCTCCAGTGAAACACAAGTAAGCAAAGTCTAATGTGGGACCATTTTATGAACTGCATATTTGACATAACCTTTTAAAAATTTATTATGGGGCCAGCCCAGTGGCGCAGCAGTTTAGTTCGCGCTTGGCAGCCCGGGGTTCACGGGTTCGGATCCCGGGTGCCCACCAACACACTGCCTGTCAGCCATGCCGTGGCGGCGTCCCATATAAAGTAGAGGAAGATGGGCACGGATGTTAGCCCAGGGCCAGTCTTCCTCAGCAAAAAGAGGAGGATTAGCAATGGATGTTAGCTCAGGGCTGGTCTTCTTCACACACACACACACAAATTATTATGTAGAGAACGACTCCTTTCTTTGGTTATAGCAACTCTGTTTAACAAGTGTTTATGTTGAGAATCTCTCCCAATAACCACTCCTCATATTATATCATTATGTGTGTTTGTATCAAAGCAAAATAAAAAATTCAAACTCATTAAATAGAGAATTAGGTAAATTAATAAATTGTTGGATAATATATTCCTAAAATAATCATTAAGATTTCTGATTACAACAAAATGGCAAGTCATTTACATAGAAGGACTCTCCTACTTCAAAACAACTAGATCCAGCATGAGATACTTTTTTTATTGCACAGGATGTGATGTCTCCCCAGTGGCACCTCACACTGCGTCCCTTGTCTAAACCAAAGTGTAAGCTGAAACGGTGCTCTGCAATCTAAAGAGGAACATGTATCAGCTCTGCATATAAAAATTAACCCTGGGTCCAGGAGCACCATAGCGAAGCTAGACCTGATGCTCCTAGGTTAATACCAGATACTTGGAAGCGTCTACAGCATCCATAGTCAGTACTGTCTCCTGGATCCCAGCAGACTCAAACACAAATCTTCTCTGAACAAAATCATCCCTAAATTAGATCCCTTGTTTTCAAAGATAAAGACCAACCAAATATGAGGTCATTAGCAGAGATCACCAAAAACCTAGGAAACAAGCTACTATGAGTGAGAGTCAGCAGAAACATGAAACAACAGATTTAGTTAGCATTGTCCACAAAAGAATAAGAAAGAAAAGCGTGGCAACCACCGAAATATCTACTGACCAGAAAACAGATAAATGTTCATACAATGGAAAATTATGCTCCTGGATAGTGAAAATGAATAAACCAATGGTGAATTTTAGAAACACAGAATTGAGTGAAAAACTCAAGTCAGAGAAGAGTATTATGATACAACTTTATAAAACTGAAAAACAAGCAAAAGTGAATTAAGAACATACAGATGTGATAAAACTATTTTAACAAAGAAAAAAGCAAAGGAAAATTTACATAAAAATTCAGGAAACTACTTAGCTCTGTCCTGAGGCAGAGGGATCAAATAGGAAGCATGCAGTTAGATGCAGAAGTTCTGAGGATGCTCTACCTGTAAGCTGAGGAGCCAATTATTGTTACGCTGCACAATTTATGTAGGTTACATATATGTTTTTGTTTCTACAAATATTACATAATAACTTCAAAACAAAGATTATTACAGGGAAGGCATGAATGGCCCAGAAACACTGTTGGCTCTTTGAAATTTCCTTCCTGGAGAACAGTCTATTTTCAGTTCTTATGAGAGAAAGACTATGGTTTCTACCAGCTAGACTTAAGGGAAGCAAGATAACATCTCATTAAAGATATAACTGTCCTCGATATACATCCATGGATGGGGACCTCTGACTTGAAAAGCATTACGAAGCCCTCTCCTCACAAGGTGTGTACCAGGCTTCACACCAGTAATATTCTCTTCCTTGAAACCAGACCTTTGGATCCTGAAAGCTGAGTCTCAGGCCTGGTGTTCAGCCTGGCTCTGACACTTTGGGTACAGTTATTGCTCCCCCTACCCCTGCCCAAACTTTTGAACCTCATTCTCTTCCATTCCTGGATACTTACAGTGAGATCCAAAAGGGAACTCAGGACTATCACATCAGGAAGGGGAGAGTGCAAGGAAGAGAACTGCTCAAGGCCAAGGCTAGCCCATACAGTTCCTTTGCGAACATCAGAAAGAGAGCCCCTTCCTCAAGGCACTTACTTCATCTGCTGGATAACTGACACAAAAAATATACAGATCTATGCAGCTTATGCTATGAATGGGCACCATATGCTTATGCAATGCACGGCCTGCACAACTGTATGCCACGGCCCTGTTTGAATCAGTGTGTGTATGTAGATGTGTATATGTTTGTGTGCTGTTCAAAATGTGCAAGTTATATGATCAAAAAGATTTGCTTTCTACCTGATATATATATGTCATATATATATATCATATATATATGCTGCATATACCAAAAGTTCTTAGAGAAGACATTTTTAACGGACAATTTCAAAACTTATGATACACAAGGTCTGCAGAAGTGGATATGCCGTGAGGTTGACAGAGGTATAGGGTTTTTTTTTTCAGCAAACTAATACCATTTACTCATTTACCAGACTTCACTATTCATACACACATAAAGTACTTAAATTGGATTTTCACAAAGGTACCAATTCTATCTACTTTTCCCTAATCTTTGTTTTTTTTTTTCTTTTGGTGGGAAAGATTTACCCTGAGCTAACATCTGTTGCCAATCTTCCTCTCTCTTTTTTTTTTCTCCCCAAAGCCCCACTATATAGTTATACATTAGTTGTAAGTTCTTCTAGTTCTTCTATGTGAACCCCCACCACAGCATGGCTTCCGACAGATGTGTGGTGTGATTTTGAGCCCAGGAACAGAACTCAGGATACCAAAGTGGAGCAGGCGAACTTTAACTACTAGGCCATCAGGGCTGGCTCCTCCCTAACCTTATCTGTCCCTCATGCTGCTACCAGATTCCTTTCATATTCAACGGTTCATCTGAATCAATGGAAGGATTTCTAGCTGATGTCCACTTATCATTCAAACCAAATAAAAAACAACGTTTCCATTAGTAAGTCACAACTATCAATAGATCAAATCACCGTTCTTACTTACTGCACCAGTCAGGCGAATCTATCTGCTGTGCCTCAAATAGAGTTCTCCCTCCAAAATTAATGTCTCTACTCTCACCAATCCATAAACAGGCAGCGATAGTCACCTTCCTATCTGCCAAAAAAGTAGCCTTTGATTCCTTTCCATCTTGGTTCAAAATCACTCTCTTTTACGACTATTTCTTAGTTAAAATAAAAACTCAGAGACTTTCATTGACCCATGTGGTCAAAATCCTAATGTTCATATGTTGGTTTTGTTTCTACATGTTTTATTTGTGCTCTGTAACCATGAAATTCATTAACTACCAATCCCATGTCTAATAAGAATGCTTTATCCTAGAACATGCCTATATTTGCTAATCAACACATTTGATAAAAGGATACTAACACAGAATAAATAACAAGTATCTCGCTCAGTTCTTTTGTTTTCATAAGTGAATTCAGGAAACATCTTCTTTTCTCCAGTATTTACCAATTTTCTACAAAAAGCCTTTCCAAGTTCTGTGTTGTGACTTGCATCTCTGTTTTACTTTACTGTGTTAAAGAAATTGCACAGGCACCATAATAAACACAGCTTCTACTAACCCTGGGAACAGTCTATTTTTGCCTGAGTTCCTTGGTGACATTTCCAAAGTGTAAAGTTCATCACCATAGAAGGAACACTATCACTATACAGTAAAATTAGAATCTTTAATTGTTTCAATGCACTGCATGAACAAATTGCAATTCATCCTATAGATGAACTTTACAAGAAATTGTTGTATGAAATAAAAACGAGTCTGTAGTAAAAGGCTTCCTTGGTATTTGTTTCAGTCTATATAAAACAGGAAGAGGCAAAATGATTTTCACAGAGTTTTTCAGAACTGTCAAAAATTGGTTTGGAATGCATTTTGACCTTCTCTAATCCTTTTAAAGCTGTGAAACCCACAAAAAGCCTTGGATGTCTGGATCTGACATTTTACCCAGAGCAAAAGGGTACCCAAACCATTCACTCTTTATTACAGAAGTAATGTAATCAGTGTTGGAAAAAACCACTCAAATACAATTTACTTCTACCTATAGGAACCATTCCCTCTAGTTGACACTAAGCAGATAAATATTATTTAAAACATTTTACCTGTTCAGAGCCTCCTACTTTGGTATTTACAATCTTTTTATGATTAAATAGTTTTCTGTTTGAAGTTGTTTGTGAGTCTGGGCAAGTGGTTTCACAAAAGACCACACTCAACTATGCTAGATTGATTGCTATACTATAATTATTTTTCTGTGTTTTCATCAACAACTTGTTTTAAAAAGAGCTTTCTTCAATTTAAAATCACATATGATTGATAAGTTTGTATTTAATAACCTAAGTTTACCATCATTCTAATCTTGTAGGGAAGCTTAGAGAATGAAAGGGTAGAAAACTCAGTTCTAGAAGGATAGCACATTGCCAGCATCCCACTGAGGACTGTTAATAGAGGACAGAAAAAAGATCACCATGGGAAGAAGGGAACCAGTTTCTTTCAGTTTAAAAAGGTAAGCGAACAAACCAAGGTTCTAACTTGAAATTATTTCTATTCTCCCCAACAACAAACAACTTAAAATAATTTGCTGTTTTTGTAGTGTAGTTTAGCTCTCTGCTGAATTATCTCCAGATTTTGGTATCAGATTAGCACCATTTCAGCATTAATTTTACCCAAAAAGTAGTTTTTGTGTGGGATTAACTTCATTTTCCCACATTTCTGACTTTGCAGTGTTACTTTTCTAACCCTTTCAAATGTTATGCCTAAGGTAATATGAGACAGCTCAATTTTTTAATTTAAAAAAATAGAAAGGCAACATGGATGTTTTTTTGCTGTTTTCCTGAAAACCAGAAAATCAATCAATTATTTATTGAAGATGTACTGATTCATAGTTATTTATTCCAACACTCTTGCAGGCCTGTCATCGGCTCCATATGCCTTTCAGGAGTAGTCTATTACATTTATTTATAAATAACTACCCCAAACTTCTCCTTCAAATGGACTTTTCTCCCCTGACCTCACAGCACTCAACATCCTCATATCCACAGTCCACACAGACGAGGAGCCAAGGACCCCGTTTCATGCACTGACTTCACCCTCCCCACCTCCCCAGATCCCGACGTTCAGCACTTTTGGGGGAGCGCAGGGGTGAGGAATTAGGGTAATGTGGAGTTTTATCAAGCTCCACAGGTAATCCGGAGACCACCCTCATCCCACCTGGTAAGGAATCTCCCCATCACAAACGTGTAGACACATACTACTAATTTAACACCTGGAGACAGTGGGCTGTGTGATGGATACAATACAGCACACATTTTCGTTCTTAGGCTGCTTGGTCCTATCTTTTCTTTTTTTAACTTGCTAGGTTTTCCAGGTATCACCTTCTTTAATAAAATAACAAGGGAACTTGTAATAATAACAGGGATAATAATAATAAGGATTATTATAACAGCTAATTCCTCACTCAACATTTGAAAATAAATCACAGTTCACTGATACACATTTCTTTCATCTTTAATTCTGCTTTTTTGCAATAGAAACTTAAGAAAAAAACAACTAACAAGTATGCTCCCTTGAATATTGCTTAGAAGTGGCTTAAAAATTATGCAATGTATTAAATACTTTTAATTAATAAGGTAGATCATTCATTTACCATCTAGTGTTCAGTTTAGTTAAAAATATTCATGATTCTTACCATGTTGAAAATTAATTAGACATTGTCATGAGGATCCACAATAATTCTAATGGGCTATTGATATAAAAACAGGTTATTGATATAATAAATAGTGAAAAATATCATAGGTTTTTTCATCCTTTCTGAAGAAGTTGAATTCTTAGCAAAGAATAAAGTCTTCCAAAATTAAAAACAACCTTTCTTTGGGTTAGTGCTCATTTTCTTGCATTTCTAGACACTTTCTCACTTGCTAATCCCTGTAGCAAGAGCACATGGTGAGTCAGATGCAGTAGGCTCAAACCTGGATGGTGTGAGGAGGAGGCCATGCTTAGCTTTGACGTGAAGTCCAGAATCTGGATTCTGAGGAGAGCTGTTTAATACGATCACATCTATGCTTTGAACGTTGCGACCTGCAAAGTCAATTTGCCACACTGGGGATTCTGAGGAGTGCTGGGTCCTGAAATTAGACCTCCTTGTGGAGTAGAGGAAGATGACAGAACACAATAATTGGAGTCTGTGGCAAAAGATAATAGATTCAAGCAAGGAAATCTCATCATGGAGGACAAACAAATGCCTATACTGGCGGTCTTGGGGACGGGTGGCGATAAATAATGACACTTCTTCTCCAACTGCTGACACCTGAAGATGGGCCCAGTCTCCCAGCCCCTGTGAGAGGAGCCCCAGTCTGGAGGAGTGCAAGTTAGCAAACCCAGATGGGGGTCACCTGGACCAACACACCCTTCTCACTTGTGTAATTTTTCCACTTCTCTTAGCCCCCGCTCACCCCTCCCTACTCCCCCATTCTCCCTTTAAAATGCCCATCACCTCTGAGCAAATCCAAGTCGAGTTCACTTCATGTTGGACTCTTTTTCCCTATTACAACAGTATATTTCTGATTAGAATCTGTCCTCACCATTTTAACTAGAGTCTAGCTTTGTTAGTCTTCGGTAGAGGGCAGGAGAGGGAGGGGTTGGGGAGTAGGTCCTTTCCTTTCTATGGGAACATCAGGAGTAGAGGATAAGCACTCCTCCCAACATGATAATGTGAAAAAAATCTAAATAACATAACTAAAAAAAAAAAAAGAAAATCAACATAGTACACACAAAGATTATTTCTAACGTAAACCAGAATAGCAAGCGTTTATTATGAAGACATCACCCTAGGACCAAACAATAGAGAGAGGGGAAAGAGACAGGTAGAGGGGGCCACATCAATGAACACAAAACGTCAGGTGATCACATGACATATCTCTTCAGCCAACTAAACCAGTGGTGTCAGGGTAATGTTAGGCAATTCTGCCAGTGACTAGCAAGGTCCTAGGCACAGAATGGGATCCAGGGACAATATTAGGCATATTATGAAGAAGGAGGATCAGGTACTGCAATAGACAGGTATCTTGTTGCTCGACATGGGGTATAAGTTGGGATCTAACCTGCTCAGTTATCACCGGGGCAAAACGAAGTTAGAAGGCAGCCAGAAGCAAAGTGACCAGGTGCTGAGCCACATGTGCTCCTCAAATCCCCCCTGCATGAGGTCAGTAAAGGAGTCAGTACAGGGTTAGGCCTGCATATGATGAGGCCGGCTGTGGGGACAAGAGCTCTGAGGAGCCTGTAAAGCAGGCACAGGTGACCAGCCTGTTAGCAGCAGAGAGAGGGACTGGAGAGGAGAAGGCCTGGAGGAAAGGGCACGAGGCTGGAGTTCTCACAGGAGCACCGTACTGGCAATGGGAAACTCAGACTGTACCAGGAAAATGGCAACGTGAGAAACATCTTGGAAACAAACCATAGGATGTGGCTGATTAGACAGTCAGGGGTGGGGGTGGGGGTGGAGGGTGGAAAAAGCGACAGGAAAAAGACAAATAAAAAAAGACTCAAACTGCAGGCAGTCTTGCCAAGACAGAGAAGGGAGAAGAGGCCGGTGAAGATGTAGCCGACTGCTGCTTGTGCGACACCCACGAAAGACTACCCCGCAGGGACTTTAGGCAAATTTGAAGCTCATGGTCAGGGGTAGAGAATTCGGAGGTTATGGGACTGTTCAAGCCACTGACATAGACAGTGGTTCCAAGGAAAAGCATTTAAAAATAAGAGAGGAATAATGGAAACGACGACATGAGCCGAACTTCATTTTATGTTTTTCCTTTTAAGATTCTTCCAGGCATCTGCCCTCCCATATGAAACTGACAGTAATAAGATATTAAGAGTTATAATTTTAAACCATTCATTCTTTGATATATGCCATTTTCAATACATTATTTTACAGTAGGTTCTACTTGAATTTTAAAAGAAGATAAGTTTTTAGTCAAATAAAGAATTTTCAACTCTGAACTACAGCCAACTCGTATTTGGATTTTTATATTTGGTACATACTTAATAGTTACACATTTTAAAGAATGCCTCATTTAAATTCTAATATATTTTAATAAGGAATGAAAGAAAATATCATCCAGCATATTTTTTTCTTAAATTACCCCTAGTGCTTGATTACTCCTCCACAATCAAAATCACGTCTTAAATATGAATGATACAAAACAAGACTCCAGCCTGAATGTCTAACAGAGAGATTTTAGCTGCTTGTTTAAAATGACATACCTAGCTATTCAGTAATCACTTTATAATAACCCCTTTCATTTCCAAATCTACTTAGCCATCAGGCAGCAGTGAGGAAAAAGCTGGCAGCAGTTTTTACAACTGCACATTAGTTTTACATTTCATGACAAGCTAATTCTAGAGAGTTCTAAAGAGAGACAAGCGTGGGTCCTTGTGATTTTCTTTCCTTTGCATGAAGGAAACGTGTTAGCTACTAAATGAAAGATAAAAGGCTACAGACGTGTACTTTTCACTTCACCCTTATGTCAGTGACAATTGCCCCAGTTGCACCCCAGTATCTAAGTCCACAAAAAGTAATCAGGCTGACAGTTACTCTTCAACCCGAGCCAAAGAGTTCTACTGCAGGGGTTCAGAATCCCAACCACAACTGTACTTAATCATAGTATGAGGCTCAGGTCTTCATAAGAGGTCCCAGGTTTAAATGCTGCATCATCCTAATGCAGAACCTCAGCTCACACATTTTAAAAGGCAGAAAATCTAACCACACTGTATTAGAAATGACAAATATGCTTGGCCATTTTAAATTTGGTCATACAAATGGCATTTATTTCGATGCAGACTAGCTCAAGGTCATGCCTTTTAATGACACTTCTAATTAAATTCAAAACCCCGCTGAGTGTCAAATGTATGTCTCCACAGCACTAAATAGCTGAAAGAGTAAACTGGTTTCAAAGCATTAGTTAAGCCTGATCCACACCTGAGCAATACTTTAAGCTCTTGGTTTAAGCTTTTAAGGTTGCCATGAAAATTACCTGGTAAAATGATAAACCATGGTATAAATCTCAGATTTTAGCAGCTCCATCCTTGCCAGGAAAACAGAAGCACAGATGTTGTTTATAATGTTGTACAAAAATAAATGGGACATGCTATTTCATACATCAATCTGAAGAGATGCAGCAGGACATTCTTGCTATCACTGCAGTCTATTGCTGCTGACAAACTCCACTAATTCAAAGTCATTACAATGTTAGCTAAATCGAGAATTTAAGACAAGACTTTACTGAACCAAAGTGACTAGTCTGCATGACTGTACAATTCTACACTAAAGAAATGTTATCAATTGATGCTACATGGCTAAATAGCAGAGCTAATTTTTTTCTAAACGGATACATTCTGATATGTGTAACCAAGCTGAACCAAAGAATGTAGAATGAAATCAACTTTGGCAAATTAATTCCCAAATGCAGGAATTAATAAATGAACAATATTCTCCAGATCAACTGGTGAAATAAACTTTGAACTGCTCCAAGCATTCAGGCCCAGAATGAACAGAAATAGCTCTCTCACCAAGCAATTATGCGTTAACTGTTTTAAACATCTAGCAACAAGACAGAATAGAGCAGAGATGTGAAAATGGAAAAACTTGAGATTAAAAGGTAACAAATGAAAAGAAATCCACTTTTCCTTTTTGAGGGAATCTTATTCTTTTTATATTTTCCCATACAAATAATCCATATCATCATTCTCAAAAAGCCTGTGATTTTTTCCTTTCAATCCTACCACTACCAATGACCTTGAACTATATCTTATCTCTCAACTCCAAGTCAGCTTTTGATTGACTTGCTATATAATTTAATAATAGGACACATACTGCTAGCCCAATGCACCCTTACACTTAATTGTACCCAACTGCAATACAAGAAGCAGGGATTCCTGGCTCTGGACCTGGGGAATCACCCAGGTACAAAAATAATTCTGAATGGGAACGCTGTTTGGGTGAGAATGAGGAGAGCAAGAGTCATGCTTTGCTGCCATACATCGAAACACATGGTACATATTCAGAGAAAGCATGCCAGCCAGGATCTACACTTTTCACAAGCTAAAATGCACCGCTCTGAGTTATTACTGAAATCTGGAAGCTTGAGATGGGTTGCTCATGAGGTTAAAACTAAAAGTGATAGCAGTGGGTAGCAAAGACTCCACATCATCACTCACTAGGGCTCTAGGGCAAGAAGAAGTTGAATTGAGTTGGGGAAATGAGAGAGGTATCAGAGCCTGGGAACTCTGTACAGGGGAAACAAGTGGTCAAGTTGGGGAGAGGGACCTACACTGTAGGAATCCAATCCTCAGTTCAGGGGAAATTATCCACTAAAGGTTTCATTTTTTCCATCTCATAAAAATTATAACTTCTTCACTGAAGCTATGAATGGAAAGATTTAAATTACCAACCCTAATGTCCTATCACCTTGTAATGTATCCTGTTTGCGATATATCTAAGCAGGTTTTCTTTGAATTGAGACCTTCAATTATTATTTTTGACGAGAGTATGGGTATCCACAACTATGGGAATCTCCTTTCAATAATCTCAAAGTCTCAAGACCTTCTCTAGCCTTATCTCAATTGCCAACTCTCTCTGAAAATCTTCTGTCCTGGAAAAGAATAAGTATGGATCTAAATTGTATCAAATACCACATTTTAAATAATAACAGTAAAGATAACATATATCATTTTTGAATACTTACATTGCAAGCAGCATTCTAAGCAGGTATATGTATACATATTTTTAGCAAAATTATTAATTAAACATAGAAGAAATGATTCTAAAATAACACTTAAAACTTTGTAGAAATATAAAATCAAGATCAAATCTCCTTTAATTTAAATAAGGAAGCAGAACTGAACAAGTATCAAATTGTTGAGAAGAGAAATATAGTAATCAGCAATACTTCCTAGAACTTCTTATGAGACTTCATTTCCTCATGGATGGTTTATATGCATACAAAATAATATACAAGATTTAACGGGTATTTGCAACAATGACAACTGCATTTTATTAACTTCAAAGGCTGGCTTCTAGACAATAAATCTGGTGTGCTCTAATAACGTAGGTATTAAAAATCTGCTACTTCAGAATTATGAATTTGGTAATTACTTCTGAGTTGCACAAAATCATAAAATGTATCAGGTTTTCTTTAACATAATTCTGGTAAAAAATAAACTAAAAGTAGTTCCAGTTATTTATTAATATTAAGACCTTTCAAGATGTTAC
This sequence comes from Tapirus indicus, assembly GCA_031878705.1. Classification (NCBI taxonomy): domain Eukaryota; kingdom Metazoa; phylum Chordata; class Mammalia; order Perissodactyla; family Tapiridae; genus Tapirus; species Tapirus indicus. The sequence continues at coordinate 60,202,271 of CM062917.1, forward strand.
AAAGACATGTTTTACTATGAATTATGTTCCTAGAACTCTCTCTAGCAAATATCCTATTTCTGACTATGTGTATAACTTTAATCACTTTGCAGTTTCCCAGAATTAAAAGGCGGGGGGAGGGAGACTTGCCTGATAAAAAATCTAGATAGAGGCTGACTAAATGGCTACTGGAAATACTACTAATATTGTGACAATACTAGGATTAGAAATCTGGCTACCTCCTAAAAATTCAAGAAGTTAACTGCAAAGGGGAAAAAAAAGGCAGAAAGCTAGTGTATATTCTTAAAATTGTGCAGGCTCCTTTCTTCCTCCTATCCATGCAGCTGTTTCCCTTCTGCTAAAACAAATGAAAATTTGATTAACATGGCAATTAACCTTATTCTAAATTCCAGAGATGTTATGAGTCTGGTGGAAAACAGAGGTAGTCACACTTCTCTTTCTATCCTGAATATTTCCAAGTAGTATTGGGGGAAATCTCCAGTCAGTCAATGAACAGTGAGTGATTGAGCATGTACCATGAATTACAAGGGTATATACACATGAAGAATACAAGGAGCTTGGAGTCTATTACATCAGTCATACATAAATAGTTTCAGTACAGAGTAAGAATTTCAAAAGTAGATCCATGTGCTTTCAATGGTGACACCTAAGAGAGAAAAAGACCCCAAAGGTATTAACAGATAAATGTCAATGATGTTGAGTTAATACAAAACAATGCAGCTCTGGCCTCAGGACTGTTCCAGACACATTTGGGATGTGTGGGCTTCTCCACTTGGTCCAGTCACTATTCCAGACCTCCTCTTCCTCAGATTAGAAGGGCATCACCACCCAATTCACACTCAGCCTTTAAAAAGCACCTTGAAATTAACTGAAGTAAATATAACCCATTTAAAAGTTATACAAATTTGAATTGAATTGAGGAAAAAAATAGAGAATTGGAACCTAAAAAGATGTGTGAAACTATTATATTAGAGAAGGTGTATGTATGGGGTGGAGAATTCAGACTGCTTTATTCACATATACATTTAACTCACTGCTCAAAATGAGAAATTTAGTACTTCAAGGGAGATGGGTACATTTCAATAATTGCAGTTAACTAAATATGAGCTTCTCATACATAAGATGCTGAATCAGCAATAGAAAAATGACAGTATGCTGCCTCAGTAATTAAATAGTAAAATCATATCTAAAAAGGAAAGAAGAAATTTTCAAAAATGTAAAGAAGCACTAAATATTTTTTCTCATAAGTACGCTCTGAGAGCCTAGAAAATGAGTAAAGATGTAAGAAAATTATTTTCTGTTAAATACATGAGATAGTGATGTGGTAAATCTAACCAATGAAGGTGTTAGGATTGAGAGAGGTACAAAGTTACTATGCACAAAAGCACACCAACTTGGAAAAAGCCTTTATCTATTTCAGAAGACAGCCTGAAAAATGGGACTTTTCCCTTATCCTAGGTGTTTTATTCAATTTTATGTTTTACTTATACACAATGTCCATATTTTGTCCAGATCACTTATCTGGCTGAAAGACTCACTCTCTTTAAGGTATGTGTTCTTTCATAAAACAAGGAGTTCATAATGCCAGTTCAGAGAAAGTTCTTCAAGCCAAACCCCAGGATTGATTAACACCAGTGAAGGGCAACTTCCTCCGCACTGTAAAGTTATATCACTGTAGACACAAGGAAAACTATAGTTACATTATCGTTGCAAATACAGCAATCTTTAAAAAGGGATAGCACGTATTCAATTCAGATATACCCACGTTAAATGTGCACTCAAGTGAGGTGTCCAGATAACTCTTCAGTGCTGCTGGAGCTCAGGTAACGGGAAGAAATAAGCAAAAGTCAGCCATGCCTAAGAGACACGCCTAGTTCTTCAGAGTGAATTAGTGTTAAATCTAACCACGGTTAACAATATCTCTAAGAAAGCCTAACTTTTAGTTCGTGTATAGTTGAGTGCCCACAAACTATGTTCCGTCCACCAAAAAAATTCTGTGATGCACTCAGAATAATAAAGTCACTTGGAAACCAAGTATTTTTCTTTTACCAATTTCGCACCTTAGCCGGTCGCTCCACCCTTGAGGAAAGTACATAGCTAGAGAAACTATTTACAAAAGGAAGTCTTCAGCTTACAGCCTGGGTTCCCACTGTTTTAGTGTTAAAAAGGAATAAGGGACAATTCATTACAACTTCCTACCTCATGCACAAATACCTCTTAAAATCTCTAAAAGGTTACTTTGCCTTCTCTCTCAACATGCATTGCCTAGGGGCAGCCAGTTTCTGTTTGGGACAAATATAACGTAGAACATTTTTTCCACTGTGTCAGAACAGCTTCCTTGAATCGACCCATTTTTTCCTTTGAAGTCAAACAAAATAGTTTTTATCCTTCTGCTACGCAGAGGTATCCTGCCAAACGTGAAGGGCTATTGTGGTCCCCCAAGGCTTCCTTTCTCACAAACACCACCAATTAATTCAGCTGTCAGCAGGATATGGCTATTCAACCTGAAACTATCTTTTTTGCTCTACTTCAGTAATACCTGGACTATTTATTCAGTTTGGGCACCTCACTCCTACTAAGACATGGATGCTTTCTCAAAGATACCCAACAAGATATACACTGGGGGATGACGTCACATCACGATGGAGTGAGTTGCTCCCTTTGTCTCTCACCTATAAGTTATAACTATTAAGACATCCAGAGACCAACAAAGGATCCTCTGCACAGCACATCAGAATGCCTAAGAGATCCATACATCTATACCTCTGAAGGTGGGTGGACTGGACCTTGTGGAGGCAGAGGAATCAGGGGAGCAGTGGTGGCTCCCGAGACTGGAGGTTCCATGAATTATGGTGACACCCAGGAATAGACACCCCAGGAATTGAGGCAGCCCATGTTCCCGGAGGCTCCAGGAACAGCAGTGGTGCCCATGACCAAGCCCCCTTCCTCTCCTCTGGTGATGGCGCCTCTAAACCCAACCCTCCCAGCAGCAGGAGCTGCATCCAAGACCCTGGTGGCCCTGGCAGTGCCCATGACCTGACATTCCAGGAACCGCTGCAGTGCCCGAGACTAGAGGCTCTAGGAACTGAGGCAGCACCTGTGACCAGAGGCCCCAGGAATCACGGTGGCGCTTGCACTCCAGCCCCTCCTCCTCCCCCAGCAGTGGCAGCAGTGCCTATGACCTGAGGCTCCAGGAGCCATGGCAGCACCCAAGACCAGAGGCTACAGGAACAGCAGAGGTGCCTGTGACCCAGGTACTCCTCCTGCAGTGGCAGTGGCAGTGGCAGTGATTCCCGTGACCTAGTTACTCCTCCTCCCATGGTGGTGGCAGTGGCACCTGTGACCCTGGCCCACCCAGCAGCATCAGTGACACCTTCAAACCCAGTGCCCCTGGCAGTGGCAGTGCCAGCACCCCTGGAAAACCCAGGAGCAGCAGGGGAGGCATCATGTGCGGCAGTAGCCCCTGGCTGTAGCAGTGCCCAAGGCCATGGAGAGCCTGGCAATAGCAACAACAGAGCCCATGACCCCAGTGCCCCCCCGCCACTGCAGCAGTGACTGCAACTTTGGCCCCCCCAACCCATGGCAGCAGTGCCTGTAGACCCAAAAAACCCAGATGTGGTGGAGGTGGCCATGAAACCGGCTTCCACCCCACCGTCCCTGCACCCCCATCACGGTGGGGGAACCCACAACTCAGGCAACCCTAGAAGCGGCAGAAGTGCTCACTGGCCTGGTGACCCCGGAGGTGAAGACTGCAACCACAGTGACATGGTAAGCAGCACAACACCAGCAACCTTGGAGGCACAAGCAGCACAACAAGGGCACTGATGACACCTCTGGCAGAGGCACTAGAGGGCAGAAAGCACAGGCTCTCAAATACAACTAGAAGCAGCTCAGATTCAAGGTAAACAAAGTGTTACTTAAATAAGAAAGGTGTTTGCTGCCACAAATGCACCAGCAGAGGAACAACTTATCAAACACTATGAAAAATTACAGTAACACTGTATTATGAAAATAAAATAACAACTTGGTTTCTCCAGAAACCAAATTAGAAGTCATGGAAGATTGCAATCTAATTGATAAAGAAATCAAAATAGCTGTCATGAAGAAACTCAATGAGCTATACGAAAACTCAGAAAGACAGTTCAATAAGCTCAGATATAAAATTAATGAACAGAAGGAGTACTTCACCAAAGAGATTGAAACTCCAAAAATGAACCCAACAGAAATTCTGGAGCTGAAGAACTGAATAAATGAGATAAAGACTAAAGTAGAAAGCATTGGAAATAGAACAGACCATATGGAAGAGAGAATTAGCAAGCTCAAAGATAGAAACCTAGAATTGATTCAGGTGGAAGAGGAGAGAGAACTAAGACTTTAAAAAAATGGAGAAATTCTATAAGAAATATTTGACTCAATTAGGAAAAACACCGTAACGATAATGGGTATCCCAAAGCAGAAGAGAGGGAGAAAGGAGAAGAGAGTATAGGTGAGAACTTCCCAAACCTGGGGAAGGAAGTGGATATACAAGTACATGAAGCTAATAGAACACCTAATTATCTCAATGCAGAAGGACCTTCTCCAGGGTACATTATTTTAAAACTGTCAAAAGACAATGACAAAGAAAGAATATTAAGGGCAGCCGGAGAGAAAAAACAATAACCTACAAAGGCACCCCTATTAGACTATGAGCAGATTTCTCCACATAAACTCTACAGGCCAGGAGACAATGTGATGATATATTCAAAATATTGAAAGATAAAAACTGTCTGCCAAGAATACTCTATCTAGGAAAGTTATCTTTCAAATATGAAGAAGAAGTAAAGGCTTTTCCAGATAAACAAAAGCTAAAGGAGTTCATTGCCACTAGACTTGCCTTACAAGAAATCTTGAAAAGAATTCTCCAAGAGGCAAAGGTTTACAAAGCTTCAAGCAAGGTGACAAATAGAATAAAAAATTGCAACTCACTTAATTATAACATAAAGATTAAAAGGAAAGAAAGCATTAAAAGTAACTATAACTACTTCAATTTGGTAATGAACTCACAATACAAAAAGGGATAAACTATGACAACACAAACATAGAGGGGGAAGAGGAAAAGGAAGGAACCTGCATAGGCAAATAGAGATAAGATGTGATAAGCAGAAAATGGACTATCTCATCTATGAGATCTTTTATACAAACCTCATAGTAACCACAAAACAAAAATTCAAAGCAGAGTCACAAAACATAAAAAAAGAGGAAACTGAAAAACATATCACAGAAAACCACCAAACTGAAAAGGCAGACAGAAATACAAGGAACAAGAAACAAAGAAAAAGAAACAATGGAAATATGCAGCAACCAGAAAACAAAAGAGAAAATGGCAGTATTAAGTCTTCATATATTAATAATCACCCTAAATGTAAAAGGATTGAATTCACCAATCAAAAGACACAGAGTGGCTAGATGGATTAAAAAACAAGACCCAACAATATGCTGCCTCCATGAGACCCATCTCAGTTCTAAAGACAAATATAGGCCCAGAGTGAAGGGATAGAAGATGATACTCCAAGCAAATGGCAACCAAAAGAAAACAGGTATAGCCATACTTATATCAACAAAATAGACTTCAAGCCAAAAAAGATAATAAGAGACAAAGATGGACATTATGTAATGATAAAGTACACAATCCACCAAAAAGACATAACATTTATTAATATATATGCATCTAAAATAGAAGAACCAAAGTCTATAAAGCAATTATTAAGAGACCTAAAGGGAGAAATTGACAGCAACACAATAATAGTAGGGGACTTTAATACCCCACTTCCATCAACAGATAGATCATCCAGACAGAGAGTCAACAGGAAACATTGGAGTTAAATGAAACATTAGACCAGATGGACTTGATAGATAGATAGATAGATAGACATAGAACTTTTCATCCCAAAGCAACAGAACACACATTCTTCTCAAGTGCACACAGCACATTCTCAAAGATAGACCATATATTGGGAAACAAAACAAGTCTCAATAAATTTAAGAAGTTTGAAATCATATCAAGCATCTTTTCCAGCCAAAATGGTATGAAACTAGAAATCAACTACAAGAGGAAAGCTAGAAAAGTCACAAATATGTGGAGACTAAACAATATGCTACTGAACAACTATTGGATCAATGAAGAAATTAAAGGAGAAATGAAAAAATACCTAGAGAGAAATGAAAATGAAAACACAACATAACAAAATCTATGATGTGCATCAAAGGTGGTAGTCAGAGGGAAATATATAGTAATACAGGCCTACCTCAAGAAACAAGAAAAATCTCAAATAAACAGTCTAACACTACATCTAAAAGAATTAAAAAAAGAACAAATGATGTCCAAAGTCAGTTGAAGGAAGGAAGTAATAAAAATCAGAGTGGAAATAAAGATACTAAAAAAGCAATAGAAAAGATCAAGGAAACTAAGAGCCAGTTCTTTGAAAAGATAAACAAAATGGACAAACCCTTGGCAAGAGGCACTAAGAAAAAAAGAGAGAAGGCTCAAATAAATAAAATTGGAAATGGAAGAGGAGAAATTACAATGGATACCACAGAAACACAAAGGATTATAAGAGGATACTATGAAAAGCTGTACACCAAAAAATTGAATAACCTGGAAGAAATGGATTAATTCTTAGAATCATACAACATCCCAAAACTGAATCAAGAAGAAATAGGGAATCTGAATAGACCAGTCTAGTAAAGAGATTGCGACAGTAATCAAAAACCTCCCCCAAAACAAAAATCCAGGACCAGACAGCTTCTCTGGTGAATTCTACCAAACAGTCAAAAAAGATTTAATATGTATTCTTTTCAAACTCTTCCAAAAAATTGAAGAGGAAGGGATAGTTCCTAACTCATTTTATGAGGCCAACATTATCCTGATACAAAAACCAGACAAGGACAACACAGAAAAGGAAAATTACAAGCCAATATTGCTGATGAGCATAGATGCAAAAATCCTCAACAAAATATTAGCAAATTGAATACAACAATACATTAGAAGGATCATACACCACAATCAAGTGAGATTTATTCTAGGGATGCAAGGATGATTCAATATCTGCCAGTCAATCAGTGTGATACACCACATTGACAAAATGAATAAAAATCACATGATCATCTTAATAGATGCAGAGAAAGCATTCAACAAGATTCAGCATTTATGATTAAAAACTCTCAATAAAATGGGTACAGAAGGAAATTACCTCAACGTGATAAAGGTCATATACAACAAACCCACAGCTAACATCATACTCAACTGTGAAAAACTGAAAGCTATCCCCTCTAAGAACAGGAATAAGACAAGGGTGTCTGTTCTCATCACTCTTATTCAACATAGAACTGGAAATCCTAGCCAGAGTAATTAGCCAAGAAAAAGAAATAAAAGGGATTCAGATTGGAAAGAAAGAAATAAAACTGTCATTATTTGCAGATAACATGGTTTTATATAGAAAAAATCCTAAAGAATCTGCCAAAAAACTATAAATTACTAATGAAATTAATTAATTAATGAAATAAATAATTATTAATGAAAATAGTAAAGTTTCAGGCTACAAAATAGACATACAAAAATCAGTATATTTCTACATACTAAAAACAAACTAACAGAAAAACAAATCAAGAATAGTACCCAGCACATAGAAAGCTATTCCTAGAAATATACAAGTGGGTTTTTCCCCATAACTTTTTCATGCTATTAGAAAAACAATAGAAAGTCATTGTTCAAAATTTTAAAATACAGATATAGAAACAAAGAAAAAACTAAGAAAATGTGAACCACCTAAAATCTTATTACCCCCAGATATTGAACTCAACATTTTGGGGTATATTATCTAAACTTCTTCTATATGTGTCTATGTCTATAACTGTCAAAAACTGAAATCATTCTAAATCACATATTACAGCTTACTTTTTGTACCTACAAATGAAAATTTTCTGTGATAAAATATTTAAAAGAATATTATTTTAAATAGCTGCACAGTATTCTACTGAATATACATACCACAATTCATTTCACCAATTCCTTGTTGTGGGTCACTGAGAGTATTTACAATTTTTAAAATATAAACTTTATTATAGTACATATTCTTGACGCTCTCTTTACCAGCTTGCATGATTCTCCCCCACTGCTTAGATTGTACTTCTAGAAACAGAAATGCTAAGTTAAAGGAGAGTAAATGTCTAAGAATTTCACCATGAATTGCCAAACTGCCATCCAGAAAATTGTTCCCTTTTACATTTCCACTAACAATATATGACAGTATCTTTTCTCTAATATCAGGTACTATAGTGGATTGAATATTGGCCCCTCAAAAGTTATACCCATGTCCTAGAACCTCTGAATATGACCTAATTTGGAAAGAGGGTCTTTGCAGATGTGATTAAGGATCTTGAGATGAAAAGATCATTCTGAATAATGTGGGCAGGCCCTAAACCCAATGATAAGCTTCCTTACAGAAGACACACAGAAGAGATTTGACATATAGAAGAGAAGAGGAGAGGGCCACATGAGGATAGAGGTATCCTTGAAGTGATTCACGTCAAGCCAAGGGATGCTGACAACCACCAGGTGGTAAGAGAAATGGAATTTCCTCTAGAACCTATGGAGAGAGCATAGCCCTGCTGACACCTTGATTTTGGATTTCTGGCCTCCAGAACTGGCGTTTTATGCCACCAAGTGTATGTATTTGTTACAGCAGTCACAGGAAAGTAATACAGATTTTGGTACCAGAAAGTGGAGTGTTGCTGTTACAAATATGTAAAAATCTGGAATTGGGTAGTGGGCAGAAGCTGAAAAAATTTTGAGGCATGTGATAGAAGCCTAGATTTCCTTGAATAGGCTATTGGTAGAATCATGATTGTTAAAGACATTGCTGGTGAGGCTACAGAAGGAATAAGAAACATGTTGTTTGAAACTGGAGGAAAGGCAATCGTTATATAGTGGAGAAAACCTGGCTGAATCATGTTCTACAGTTGTGTGGAAAGCAGAATTTGCAAGTGATAAACTTGGATATTTAGCTAAGATTTCCAAGTAAAATGGTGAAGGTACAGCCTGGTTTCTCCCTGTGGCTTATAATAAGATGTAAGAGAAGAAGAGAAAAATTGAGGAAGAAACTGTTAAGCCAAAGGAACTAGCACTTGATGATTTGGAAGGTTCTGAGCCTATTCAAATGGCAAAGGATGCCATCTAAAGCTAAAATTAGGCTATTCACTCTTGGGAAAGGTACTCTGGAGACAGAGCCAAGGGGCCGGCTGGATAACCTTTTGCTGAAGAGGCTATGTGTGTGACTCATGGGTCCAACCAACTATCTCAGTATAAGCTAGCAATAGGGATGGGGTTATTCAAGAAAGTTCCATGGAGAACTCTTATCTAATGCCCTGGATCCTGTGACATACATAGGAGACCCACACGGTTTTTGAGAATGTTGTATCAGCAGAAACACCACCAGCTTGGACTGAAAGAGACAAAGACAGGATTAAATAAAGAAAGGCTGTCAGACTTCTGGAATTCTATAGGTAAGAATTGGGCTGATGGAGCTACTTGGCTAAAAACATATACTACCCTTCAAAGAAATGGCAACGATCTTTAGGGTAGAGCCTTGGGCACAGAGTGGAGTCATGGGTGCAGAAGCAGAGACCAGAGGAGTCACAGGTACAGAGGCGGAGGCCAGTCGGCATAGAGACAGAGGTTGGCAGAACTATGAGCTCAGAGAGTGGAGCACTGAGCTACAGAGGATTATTCTCAGGTCTTGAAATCTAATGGAAATTATCCAGCTGGGTTTCAAACTTGCTTGGGACTTTTATTCCTTTTAATTTCTCCTTTTGGAATGGAAGTATCTATCTTATTTCTGTCCCATTATTTTATTTTGGAAGCAGATAACTTGCTTTTTAGTTTCACGGGTCTACAAATGAAATGGGGTTTTGCACGAGGATGGATCATACCCAGAGTCTCAGCCATACTTATTTGGATGATTCAGATGATGAGATTTGGGACTTTTTAGCTGATAAAATTTAGATGAGATTTTAGACTTAAATTTGATGCTGTAATAGGTTGAAACTGTTGGGGATGTCGGGTTGGGGTAGACGTATTTTGCACATGGGATGGACATGAATGTTTTGGGGCCAGATGGCAGGCTGTGGTGAGCTGAGTGGTGGCACTCAAAAAAATATATCTACAGCCACAGACTTGTCAATATGACCTAATTTGGAAAGAGGGTTTTTGCAGGTTAAATTAATTTAAACATCTAGAAATCTTGGATTATGGGGGTTGGCCCTAAATCCAAACATCAGTGCCTTTGTAGTAGATACACAGGGAAGGTTTGACAAAGAGATGAAGAGAAGGCCATGTGAAGACGGAGGCAGGAATGGAGAGATGCAGCGACAAGCCAAGGAATGCCAACAGTCAGCAGAAGCTGAGAGAGGCAAGGAGTGGAGTCTTCTCTACAGCCTCTGAAGGGAGCACAGTTCTGCCAACACCTTGACTGCAGACTTCTGGCCTTCAGGTTGTGAGAGAATACATTTCTTTTCTTTAAGCCACGAAGTTTGTGGTAATCTGTTATGGTAACCAATCTCAGGTTACTAAAACATAATACAAGTACTATTACTTTTTTTTTAATTGCCAATTTGATATACACCAAAAAATATAACATTTAAATCTGTATTTTTTCTATTTATAACTCGTGCTAACTTTAATACATAGCCATTCTTCTGTTTTCATCAACTGTTTGTTGCAACCCTTTACTCATTTTTACAGTATCCATCTTTTTCTTATTGATTTTTAAGAGCTCATAATTTGTTGAAGATATTACTGTTTTTACTTCTGGTTTTAAATATTATCTCTGGGTTGTCATTGCCTTTCTTTTTTATGATTTTTGTATTAGGAGACTTAAAAATCCATAGTCAAATCTAGCAATCTTCTCTTTAATGGTTTTGACTATGGAGATCATGTTGAGAAGAATCTCATGTTCCTCAATGCTCAGGAGTACAAATGTATTTACTTGTCCTATTTTTTAGTACTTCCAAGGCTTCCCCTTTTTCAGTTGTCTTAATCTATCTTAAATTTATGTTATTAGAGTGAAATAAACATCTAATTGCGTTTTTTTCCAAATGATAATTCTGTTGTCTCAAAATCATTTATTAAATAGTTCATTTTTGTTCATCTAGATTTGAAATGCTACTTTTGTAAATTTAATATGGTTGTACTTTCTATTTTTATCCCACTGAACTGCAATATTTTTATTATAATAACTACATAAAATGTGTTAATATATGTAGAACAAATCATCCTCTCCTGAATGCTTCTGCTTCAATTTTTTCATTAGTTTCACATGTCTATAATTCTCCAAATAATTTTAAAAACATTTTGCAAGTCCCTAAAAATTACTGGGATTTTAATTGAAATTTGATTAATTTTGTAAGTTACTTTTTGGAGAACTGACATCTTTAAAATATGAAGATTTCCTCCATTTATTGTAGTATTTCTTGTTAGATTTTGTCCTAGGCATTGTATACCTTCCAGTAGTACTGTAAGTGGAATCTTCTTAATTACATTTTATGTAAAGATTATAGGAAAACTAGGAATAGCAACAAAAACAAGACGATCAAAGTAAACACTTCTACTGTAGTAAGCATGGAGTAGGCACTGTTCTACGGCTTTACATACACTAATTTATTTCATCCTCATAACAATCTCCCTTTACACAGATGAGGACCCTGAAGCACACACATTAGGTGATTTGCCCAAGGTTATGCAACTAATAGCTGGTGGAGCCAGAATTTGAATTTAGGCAGTGTGGTTCCAGAGTTATTGATTTTTATATATTTTACTCTTGTAACTATGTATTTTACTGGACTCTCATAATAGCTTTAATCGATTTTCATGGGATTCTTTTACATAGTCCAGTGAGAGAATACTATGAAAAAGAAAACCTGATAATTCCCTTTTTTCAATATTATACTTCATTTCTTCCCCTAACTTATTGAATTGGCAAATTCCCTAATACTGAATAATTATGAATCATTTTTCACTTTAGGATATTGATGGTTACTGTATTTGGTAACTGTTTTGTATGTTATAAATGTGTCATCAGTCATTTATCTCTTGCTTCTATTTCCTGCTTAATTCAGGCCTTAGTCATCCTTCGCTAACTCCAGAATGAGACCAAGCTTGACTGGCCTAGAAAAGACTGCTGATTTGCAGCTTCCAAATTCAACCACAGCAGACTGTTATACCACTCTCCACATCTCCACCCATCTGCCAGACACTTGTTACAGTCCCTTGGGTGGCAAGCCACTTGTTATTGCTCCTCTGACTACTTTTTCTCTTTATACTAAAGACTATAGCACTGCAAATGTGCCTTCATTTTAACTCTGTTACACTGTCTTTCTATAACGCCTTCATTTCAGTTGCAAGAGGAAGATACATATTTTGCCCTGACTTTTTTCCAAAACTGGCTTGCTGTCCAGACTGCTTTGTTTCTGGCATTTTCATTAATTCCACGCATATTATATTTGACAGAATTACTACTGTGTTTGTTGACAGGACTTTCTGGCCTCCAAACATCAAACGCGTGATGTTCCTATCAAACTTGACACCTGTTTTTCATTCCCAGGCATTGATTTTCCACCCACTAGCCAACATATTTCATAGAAAAAACTGTTAGCACTATCTGCAAAGTATTGATTGCAGTAACACTGAAATCCCTACCTGAAAATTTACAGCCTTAATTTCCAGTAGGTTACATCAGTTATCTTCGAGTGGGTAAGATTTAAGAGTGTCATCAGCATGTGCTAACTAAAATGCTTACTACTGAACAGCCTACAAAACCTGCAACTTAGAATTGGAAAGAAAGAAAGAAATACTAAGTAACTGCTTGATTAAGTTTCTCAAAGATTAGATGAAATGACCAGTTTTCCAAGGAAAGAATCAAAATACATATAAAGCACACACTCTTTCAAAAAAAGTAGAAGGATTTAAAATAGGAAGAAAATACTATTCCATGTTGCAATTTAGGAACAAAAGACTGGGTAGTTCACTGGGTAATTTATTCTAACATTAAAAGTCCTGTTTTTTGTAAAATGTTATGACACAGAATTTATTACTTTATATACAAAACACATAGAGTCTTACCAAGATTTAATTATCTCATTCATCATTCAACAACTGTATACTGAGGGTCTACTATGTGCAAGTTACTGTATTAAGAATTTCATTTGAATTACCTCATGTTGTCCTCAGAGTATTCATAAAGCTGGTACTATTTTCCATACTTTCTGAGAAGAGGGACCTAACGTAGGAATTCCCTTTGTGTTCTACACAGAGGAGACACAGAGAAAAAGTTTTCAATAATGGAATTGAAAGGATTTAATATTTCAAAATTTATTATATTAAAATAGACAGATGAACTTTAAGATAATCCCAGCATCAGCATACAGGAACGTGCCCCACAGAAACACCACTTACACTTGTATACAGTATTCTACACACGTGGTTTTGAATAAATTATAACTTGAAGGCAACATGGCAAGGGAAGAATTATTGGACACTTACTTAGAAGTGACCTTGGGAAGCCAGTGTATCAGGTTCTAGGCCCTCACATCACTTTCCACTCTATTCTACCTATAGCAACAATTACTGATTACCCAACTATCAGGCCCAATACTGTGTTCAGCGCTACTGGAAATACAAAAGAAGTATAAGGTACAACTCATGCTCAAAAAAATTATTTTTGTGGTGGGTATGAATCTAATATATATGGAATATGTGAATGACGATGGTACATAATGTCCACATAGTATTGTACAAAGCAGATACTTTATCTTCTTTGAGAGTTCTGAGAAGAGAGACATAACACAGGCTGGAATTGGCTATATAGCATATGAAGATGGTAGTATCTGGGATCTTACTTCAAGGAAGAGAGTGGTCTGAATTGGTCACAGAAGGGGAGAAAGAAGGAAGGCATTCTAGGCAAGGGGGACATTATTAGCCAAAGCTCGATGTAAAATGAATGTGTCTGGACTAAGAGCTGAGGCCAGGTGGACAGGCTGGCTCAATCACGGGTCAGATCACCCAGGGCTGCAGCAGAGTTTGGACTTCATCCCTCAGACATCAGGGAGACATAAGGAGGAAAACATTCAATTCAACAAATATTTACTGAGGGTTTACTGTGTGCCAGGCCCTATATTGTTGCCAGGGATGCAAAATTGAGTACAACATAATCTCTATTTTCAAGGTGCTAACATTCAGTGGTAAAGATTGACATATAAACTGATAAGAATTACTAAACAGTATATCAGGACAAGAACAGACATATATCCAAGGTATGAAAGAGGACAAGGAAGGAAGGAATAAATTCTCAATTGGGGCATGAGGGAATAGTGGGAGGGGGTCAGTGCAAGGAAGGCTTCCCAATGGAAGCGACATTTGAGGGAGGAGTAGAAGAGTAGACAGATGATGGCCAGGCATGCAAGGCTGGGAGGGGCAATCTCAGCAGAACAAACATGTCAGGGAGGTGGAATGGAACTTGAAGTGAGAGAAACCATATGAATGAAACCAGACAGAAAGTTACTTCACATCCTTTTAGGAAACACGTGCATAATCCACCGTGTAATGAAAGCCCAGCCCAGACCATTGGGAAAAAGAGAATGAAGAACCTATACTTTCATTTTCTGGAGGATTTAGCTGGATTACAACATTTTACACTAAAAATCAAAGAGCATGAATTGAAGTGCATTGACCTTGCCAGCATTTGAGATGCTACTGCCAAATTATTAAAAGGCAAATGGTGGAGGGGGCTCATTTTCAAGACTAAATTCACAGTCTTCTTTGCACACTTTGTCTTCCTCTATCAGATCCTCTTGGTGAATACTATTGCCATTCGACCAGTTGAATATGTAGAAATGTAGAAGTCATCTTTGATACCTCACTTGTGTCCCTCTCTCTTCCCCTTGTACGCAATTCTTCTTCAAGTTCTGTGTGTTTTATTTTCTAAACATGCTTTGAACTAATCAATTTTCACCTTGTCCAATTCCAACATTGTAGACCAAGTTACCATCTTTTACCTAGACTATTACAATGACTCCTAACTCCAGTGTCTGATACAGTAGGTATTTACAAAATATTAGCTTAATTAATGAATAATTTATTGATTAAGGGAATTGTTAAGTAGGCTCTAGGAGGCAGCACAGACGATAGTGCACATAACATTTTAATGGGCAAGTTCTGGACGATAAATCATATTGATCATGGCCGTAAGTTAAAAGTATGCTGAAGGTACTAACACTAAATATAAAAACGCACCTGTTATATCTACATTTATTTAATACGTTTTCCTGTAGTGATATAAGGGCTAAGCATTATACTAGGATCTACTTGGTTGTCTCCAAGAAGAAAAATCAGAACTCCAGAACTTAGGTTCCCAACACTAAACTGGAATGTCTCCCTAAAGGCCACACAGAGTAGAAAAAGTCAAGATCAGCTCAACACTGCTAGGAAGATGGCAGCATAGGACTCTGAACTCACCTCCTCCCAAAGACACAGCAAATTTACAATTACCCTTGGAAAAATTACCCCTGAGAGAGAACCAGGAAGTCGATAAACAGAACCCCCACAATAAGGGACAGTGCTGACTGAGGTGGAAGAGGAAGAAATTCCTTTCTGGAGAGGAAAAAGCCATATTCTAGCCACAGGGCTTCATGGCTGGGAGCAATCTTAAAGTATGAAGCATTTCCTGGAGGAAGGGGGATCTGAGCAGGAGAGCTTTGCCACAGTAAGTAGCTTTTGGACTCAGCACAACCGAGACAAGTATCATAATATCTGGCTTTGCTGGCTATCAACAACAACGGGGAATAACCCCAGAAAAGCTATGGAACATAAGGGGAAGAAAAGCCTCCTCTTAAAGGGCCCAAGCACAAATCCACCTGTTTCGGAAAGGAAGCTAAAACCACCAGAAAGAAAGGTGCACAGTCCTTTGGTGAAAAGTGACTTGCTTGATAGGCTCTGGGTGCATCTTGGCAAGAGGTGAGACCTCCCCAGGCTGGGACCACCTCCCCAGGGACTGAGACATTGGCAGCAGCCATTATTGTGTCCTACTACAGGTGTGCTGACCCAGATGCTGGCAGACGCCATTGGAGTTCTTCCCCTGGCCGGTTAGTACAGGAGTCTGCCCCATCCACTAGAGCACCAATTTAATCCAGCTCAGCCAGGGCAGGCAGTCCACCTTAGGGACTAGCCCCACCCAACAGCAAGCCCTAGGGCAAGTTGTGGGCCTGCACAGGCAGGATGTGTGGGACCTCTGCAACAGGACGACTGGGTCTGCTTCAGTGCACTGGGATGCATGCATGGGGCAGGACTGTGTTGATGGGGTGTGTGGCCCTATGGGTGGTGGGGCTTGTCAGCTGCAGCAGACTTGTGCTTCTTGAACAGTCACAAAGAGGATCAGCCTCACCTTCCGATGCCTAAAACAACTGTGTGCTGCCAATAGTGGGGCTGGCCCCACTCAGCTGCAACCCTGAGAGGGCTGACAACAGTCCTGGAGGCCAGAGGCCTACAGCAATTGTGAGCCCCTGAGCCCAGCAACCAGCCACGTTGGGGGCCTACTCACTAAACAGAAAAACGGCCACAGGAACGTGCTATTAGACCTTGCAGACAACTGTGCTGGAGCACCCCTGCCTGATAAAGTGACTGAGGGACTGTAACAGCCACATGCAACTGAGCATTACAACCAGCCAGCCAGGGGCACAGCCTAACCTCCCTGGGCACCTGCAGCAAGAGCAACCCTCCCACAACAGAAGGACGCATGTAGCCTACAAGGGGGCACTCCTGGAATATTTGGAACTGGTGACAAGAGGGAAGCACACTGCTGGGTGTCATACAGCATCTCTGACCTAATGCCACTTCTCCCAGATCAGGAGACACAGCTGACCTACCTAATACATAGATATAAGCACAGACAAAGGGGCAAAATGAGGAGACAAAGGAATATGTCTCAAATAAGGGAACAGGACAAATGCTTACAAAATGAACTAAATGAAACAGACATAAACAATCTACCTGATAAAGAGTACAAACTAATAGTCATAAGGATGTCAATGATCTTGGGAGAAGAATGATGAATACAGTGAGAACTTCAACAAAGAATTGAAAAATATAAAAAGGAACTGTGAAGAACACAATAATGGAAATGAAAAATTGGCTAGAGGGACTCAGTAGCAGAGTAGATGATACGGAAGAAGGGATCAGTGAGCTGGGAGAAAGACTAGAGGGAATCACCCAAGCTGAACAGAAAAAAGAAAAAAGAATTAAAAAAGAACGAGGACAGTCTAAGGGACCTCTGGGACAATATCAAGCACACTAACATCCGTATTATAGGTGTCCCAGAAGGAGAAGAAAGCAATAAAGGGGCAAAGAATCTACTCAAAGAAATAATAGCTGAAAACTTTCCTAACCTGAGGAAGGAAACAGACATCCAGGTACAGGAAGCACAGAGAGCACCAAACAAGATGAACCCAAAGAGGCTGACACCGAGACACATTATCTTTTAAAAACAGAGAATCCTAAAAGCTGCAAGAGAAAGGCAACAAGTTACATACAAAGGAAACCCCATAAGGTTATCAGCTGACTTCTCATCAGAAACCTTACAGGCTAGAAGGGAGTGGCATGATATATTTAAGGGGCTGAAAGGAAAAAAACCTATATCCAAGAATACTCCACCTGGCAAAGTTATCATTCAGAATGGAAGGAGAGAGAAAGAGTTTCCCAGACAAGCAAAAACTAAAGCAGTTTATCAACAATAAACCAGCCTTACAAGAAATGCTAAAAGGACTTTATTTAAGTAGAAAAGAAAAGACCACGAAGAGGAATAAGAAAATTATAAAAAGAAAACAATCACTGGTGAAAGCTAATATACAGAAAAGGCAGGATATCAACCACCTATTAAGCTAAAATGAAGGTCAAAAGACAAAAATACTAAAATTATCTATTTTCATGATAAGAGGGTAATGGATGCACATGAACAAAAAGAGGTTAAATATGATATCAAAAACATAAAATGTGGGAGGAACAGAGTAAAAGAGTAGAGCTTTTAGCGAGAGGTCAAACTTAAGAGACCATCAACTTAAAAGAGTTTGCTATATATGTAGTTTATTATACATGAACCTCATGGTAATCACAAACAAGAAACCTATACTAAATACACAAAAAATTAAGAGAAAGGAACCCAAACAATACTAAAGAAAGCCATCAAACCACAATGGAAGAGAGCAAGAGAAGAAGAAAGGAACAGAGAAGAACAACTAAAACACTAATAAAAACATAACAAAACAGCAATGAGTACATACTTCTCAAAAGCTATTATAAATGTCACTGGACTAAATGCTCCAATCAAAAGGCATAGAGTGGCTGACTGGATAAAAAAACAAGACCCATATATATGCCACATACAAGAGACACACTTCAGACCTAGAGACACTCACAAACTGAAAGTGAAGGGATGGAAAAAAGATACTCCACGCAAATGGCAATGAAAAGAAAGCTGGGGTAGCAATACTTACATCAGACAAAATAGAGTTTAAAACAAAAACTGTAACAAGAGACAAAGAAAGCCACTACATAATGATCAAGTGAACAACCTAACAAGAGGATATAACACTTGTAAATATCTATGCACCCAACATAGGACCACCTAAATATAAAAAACAATTATTAACAGAAATAAAAGGAGAAATAGATAGTAACATAATAATATTAGGGGACTTGAACACTCCACTTACACCAATGGATAGATCATTCAAACAGAAGTTCAATAAGGAAATATTGGCCTTAAATGACACACTAGACCACATGGACTTAGACATATACAGAACATTCCACCCCAAAACAGCAGAATATACATTCTTTTCAAATGCACATGGAACATTCTCCAGGATAGATTACACACTAGGCAATAAAACAAGTCTCAGTAAATTTAAGAAGACTGGAATAATATCAAGCATCTTTTCTTACCAAAACAGTATGAAATTAGAAATCAACTACAGGAAGAAAATTGGAAAAGTCACAAATATGAGAAGATTAAACAAAATGCTACTGAACAATGACTGGGTCAATGAAGAAATCAAAAAATACCTGGAGACAAATGAAAACGAAAATACAAAATGCCAGAATTTATGCAACACAGCAAAAGTGATTCTATGAGGGAATTTATAGCAATATGGGCCTACCTCAACAAAGAAGAAAAATCCCAAATAAAGAATCAAACAGTGCATCTAAAGGAACTGAAAAAAGAAGACCAAACAAAGCCCCAAATCAGTAGAAGAAAGGAAATAATAAAAATTAGAGCAGAAATACATGAAATAGAGACTAAAATAACAACAGAAAAAAAAATCAATGAAACTAAGATCTGGTTCTTTGAAAAGATAAACAAAATTGACAAAGCTGTAGCCAGACTTACTAAGAATATAAGAGAGAAAGCTCAAATAAATAAAATCAAAAATGAAAGAGGAGAAATTACAACAGACACCTCAGAAATACAAAAGATTATAAGAGAATACTACCAAAAGCTATATGCCAACAAAGTGGATTATCTAGAAGGAAAGGATAAATTCTTTGAATCACACAACCTTCTAAAACTGAATCAAGAAGAAATAGAGAATTTGAATAGACCAATCACCAGTAAGGAGATCAAAACAGAAATCAAAAACCTCCCAGGGCCAGTCCACTGGTGTATTAGTTAAGTTTGCACATTCCACTTTGGTGGTCCAGGGTTTGTGGCTTTGGATCCTGGGCATGGACCTGTATACCACTCATCAACCCATGTTGTGGCAGCATCCCACATACAAATTAGAGGAAAACTGGCACGCATGTTAGCTCAGGGACAATCTTTCTCACCAAACACAGAGGGGAAAAAAAGAAACACCTCCCCAAAAGTAAAAGTCTGGGTCCAGAAGGCTTCCCTGGTGAATTCTATCAAACATTCAAAGAAGATTTAATACCTATCCTTCTCAGTATCTTCCAAAAAAGTGAAGAGAAGGGGAAGCTCCTAACTCATTCTGTGAGTCCAACATTACCCTGATACCAAAACCAGACAAGGACAACATAGAAAAAGAAAATTACAAGCCAATATCACTGATGAACATTGATGCAAAAATCCTCAACAAAATACTAGCAAATCAAATACAACAATACATTAAAAGGATCATACACCAGGATCAACTGGGATTTTTTCCAGGGATGCAGGGATGGTTCAACACCCACAAATCAATCAATGTGATACACCACATTAAGAAAATGAAGAATAAAAATCACATGATCATTTCCATAGATGCAGAGAAAGCATTTGACAAGATACAGTATCCATTTATGATGAAAACTCTAAATAAAATGGATATAGAAGGAAAATACCTCAATGTAATAAAGGCCATATATGACAAACCCACAACTAATATCATATTCAACTGAGAAAAAATGAAAGCTATCCCTCTAAGAAAAGGAATCAGACAAAGATGCCCACTTTTGCCACTTGTATTTAACATAGTATTGGAAATCCTAGCCAGAGCAGTCAGGCAAGAAGAAGAAATAAAACAGATTCAAATTGGAAAGGAAGAAGTGAAACTGTCACTATTTGCATATGACATCATTTTATATATAGAAAACTCTAAAGAATCCATCAGAAAACTTTTCGACATAATAAAGGACTACAGTAAAGTTGCAGGATGTGATATCAATATACAAAAATCAGTCATAGTTTTATACACTAACAACGAAGTAGCAGAAAGAGAAATAAAGAATACAATCCCATTTACAATCGTAACAAAAAGAATACAATACCTAGGAATAAATTTAACCAAAGAGGTGAAAGACCTGTACACTGAAAACTATAAAACATTGTTGAAAGAAACCGAAGAAGACACAAAGAAATGGAAAGATATTCTGTGCTCTTGGATAGGAAGAATTAACATAGTTAAAATGTCCATACTTCCCAAAGAAATCTACAGATTCAATGCAATCCCTACCAAAGTTCCAATAACATTTTTTCACAGAAATAGAACAAAGAATCCTAAAACTTATATGGAACAGCAAAAGCCCTTGAATACCCAAAGGAATCCTGAGAAAAAAGAACAAAGCTGGAGGCATCACAATCCCTGATTTCAAAATATACAACAAAGCTATAGTAATCAAAATAGCATTGTATTCGCACAAAAATAGACACCCAGATCGATGGAACAGAATTAAGAGCCCAGAAATAAACCCACACATCTACAGACAGGTAGTTTTCAACAATGGAGCCAAGAACAAAAAATGGAGAAAGGAAAGTCTCTTCGATAAATGGTGCTGGGAAAACTGGATAGCCACATGCAGAAGAATGAAAGTAGACCATTATCTTGCACCATATACGAAAATTAACTCAAAATGGATTAAAGACTTGAATGTAAGATCAGAAACCATAAAACTTCTAGAAGAAAACACAGGCAGTATGCTCTTCAACATTGGTATTAGCACCATATTTTCCAATACCATGTATGATCGGGCAAGGGAAACAAGAGAAAACATAAACAAATGGGACTACATCAAACTAAAAAGCTTCTGTACAGCAATGGAAACCACCAACGAAACGAAAAAACAACCAAACATCTGGGAGAAGATATTTGCAAACCACATATCTGACAAGGGGTTAATGTCCAAAATACATAAAGAACTCATACATCTCAACAACAACAACAAAAAAAAAACAATTAAAAAATGGGCAAAAGATCTGAACAGACATTTTTTCCAAAGAAAATATACAGAGGGAAAACAGGCACATGAAAAAATGTTCAACATCACTAATTATTAGGGAAATGCAAATCAAAACTACAATGAGATATTGAGAGACTGAGAGAGATTGAGATCTCACACCTGTCAAAATGGCTATAACTAACAAGATAAGAAACAACAAGTGTTGGAGAGGATGTGGAGAAAAGAGAACTCTCATACACTGCTGGTGGGAATGCAAAGTGGCGCAGCCACTATGGAAAGCAGTAGGGAGATTCCTCAAAAAATTAAGATTAGAACTATCATACAATCCAGCTATTCCACTGCTGGGTATTTATCCAAAGAACATGAAAACATGAATGTGTAAAGATATATGCACCCTTATGTTCACTGTGGCATTATTCACAATAGCCAAGACTTGGAAGCAAACTAGGTGCCCATCAAGGGGCACCATCTGTCCACCACCTGTCAAGGGATGAATGGATAAAGAAGATGTGGTATATACACACAATGGAATACTACTCAGCCATAAAAGGATGAAATCTTGCCATTGGCGACAACATGGATGGTCCTTGAGGGTATTATGCTAAGCGAAATAAGTCAGACGGAGAAAGTCAAACACTGTATGATCTCACTCGTAAGTAGAGGATAAAAACAACAACAACAAACAAACACACAGATACAGAGATTAGATTGGTGGTTACTAGTGGGGAAGGGGGGAGGGAGGAGGGCGAAAGGAGTAACTGGGTGCATGTGTGTGGTGATGGATGGTAATTAGTCTTTGGGTGATGAACATGATGTAATTTACACAGAAATCAAAATATAATGATGCACACCTGAAATTCATATAATGTTATAAACCAAAGTTACCTCAATAAAAACAAAGTCAAGATTAATTTTGCTAACACTCATTTAAATTTTCAAATAAGAAAAGAAAAATTGGGTTATCAGATTAGGGATCTGTACATCTAAGAATGGTAATCAGGATGGATAATCAGACTGGAATGTGTTTAGAAAGAAAGAGTAAATGGCCTTGTCAAGCAGCATAGAGACAACCAACCAGGGGCAGTGGTACAAGATAACAGAGAAAGATGAGGAAGGGATGAGAGTGGCAATGGGAGAGAGGAGATGGGAGGGGAGTAGAGGAGGAGGAAGTGGTGGACAGATGGAAAGGAAGCCAAAGAGAAATTCTATTTTTCATTTGCAATTTTTTAAAATATAAGACTTGTCTGTCTGCATGTCTAGTCAGTTGTTCTCCTAAAACTATAGTAAAACCTCTCACTTTACACAGGTTCTCTTTGCACTCTACACCTTTCACTTACACTTTGTTGAGCCTTCCCTACTAATCCAGGAATTATGTTCCTTATTTAAAATCAAACTTTCATAGGTTAAGCTCCTCCTTGTTTATGTTGCTTTGCTTTGTTGTGTGTGTTTAAATTTTGCTATATGAGAAATCTCTTTAATGTCTGCCTAATAAACAGATATTTTTATACATGTGTATATTTGGCTATGAAATATGTTAACCGAAGTGTGCAGAATCTAACTAAATAGAATTTCAAAATGACTTACGAAGATTATCTCACAAATATACACATTTCCATACAAAATATATTCCAGAGAAATGTAAAATCCTATTAACTCTCATATGCCAAAGCTGCAGGGGCTTCCATTTTCTTAAGGGATAAATTTCTCATTCTAGAACATAAGAAATTAATTATCAGGCTATCTCTCTAAGTAAAAATTGATTGTAACTAGGAACACAAAATTAATTTCCACCTAACTTATTTATATTAAAATAATAAAAAGATTGAATATGTTACTCTAATTCTGAAAGACTAATCATTAAATGAATAGATCAAGCTTAACTTTAATAATATTTTATGGTGTTTTGTGGGACGTGAATTTTGTTTTTTTGTGAAGAAATGGGTATTATCAAGCTCAGGCAAAGGCTTTCTATTTCATGTACATAATACAGAAGAATATACATCAGTGCTCATGACTCTGTTCACTAATAAATATCAACAATTTGGGGCATTTAGTATCTATATTATAAAAAATATTTTTTGACAGGGGAAATAGTTTCTTTATGACTATATCACCAGCACCAGAAATCAGTGCCTTATAATACAAGATACTCATCAAAGACCATATAAGTCATATTTCTAAATGATATGCTTTGATTTTAAGTATACCAAAATTTGGAAATGTGGTAAGTGAAGTACTGGTTAAACAATATTTCACATATTAGGAAGTTAGCATGAAATTAGGTAAACATAACTACTATTATTGTCCCCTTTACTTCTCTTGACTCTTAATACTGTGTGATTTTTGGATGCTAATTATTTTGTACTTAATATATTCTCATACCACTATATGATATTCACAAGTATTAGTCTAATTCCTACATACTATTTAACATGGAGTTCTAACACATGTCAAGTATCAGGAAAGAATTGCAGGCCATGGATATGTCTAAGCAATGGAAAAAGTTGGTGTTTGATTTCATCTGCTTCCCCTTCTCTAAGTGTTTCCCCGATGGCCACACCATTCTCAGACTGTCCCTACCATCCAAGGAGGCAAAAACATCTTATTAACTTGTAATGCAGAGGTGAGTTGAGGTGCCCTGCCTCCGCAATACCAAAGAAATTGTCTTCAACCCTGCACTGTAATGTGAGGGTGTCCTGTGTGTGAGTCCAGTAATTTCTCTAAGGAGTTTTGAATAGGTGGAAATACATTTTCTCTTCCTTTTGGCGCTGAGCTTTTGGTCAGTTCCTTCTGTTGCTGAATATTGTGTCTGTTTCCAAGTGCACTAGAACCCTATAGTCATTCACCGAACAAGCACTGTTCGCCCTTTGCTCCCTCTTGAAATTCTCTCACGCACGCATTTACACGTGCAGCAGATCTTACTGAAGTTCTCGGGGGTGAACAGGAATGATTCTATAACAGACCCCTGTAGTAAACAACTAGATATCTAAAAGATATCCTTTGGCCCTTTTTTAACCTGAAGCTCATCCCTCTCTCCTCCCACTCCTCCCATCTTCAAATCCCTGTTTTTATTTGGAATGGACTAGCTATCTTTACTTCCTTGACACCCGAAAACCCATGACCTCAGGTTCTATGTCATGCCAAGTCATTTACCAAGGTATTTTCCCAAAGTTCCTTCCCTAATCTGGCAGCAGCTGCGGAAATAATTCATTTCTTATGTTTATGTGATTGTACAACACTTCATATTATATGAAATCCAGACACAGCAAATAAACACACAAAAATAATGGCTAAGTGAATCAACTAATACCTTCCTTGAGTATATTTACCTTTTACAGAAGCTTAAAGGAGATGGCAATGGTTAACACAAAATAAGAAACCTCTCGTGGTACAAAGTCAGACAGACTGGCAAGAGAAAGGCAAGGGCAGGTGCTCTTCCCATCCCTCCAGTCATAAACTTTATGTCTCTGCTGGAGGCTAGAGGAGCCACAGGAGTGTCCAAATGTTTTCAGAACAGTCAATCAGTTTTTCTGGTCTTCAAAATTTAAGGTCATTTAAGTTCTTTTCAAATATTTAGACAAAAGAATCACTAATAGTGGAGGAGAGAAAATAGAGAGGTCTCAGAACGCTGTATTAAGCAACTTGCTGCAAACATGATATTTCTTTGAAGACAAAATTTTACCTTAAAAATGTGCAGACTTTGGATCCTATTCCATAAAAATATTTTAATATAAAATAGTATTATTCATTACTTATCATTGATTAAAATTGCTATGTTAGGAAGGTGCCACTTCTACCCCATAGTTTTGCCTATAAAGTAGGATACAGGTTTCCCGATTTGAGAAGAGCAGTCTCAAGTAAGAAAGTGATTTGCGGGGCCGGCCCGGTGGCGCAGCGGTTTAGTCCGCGCTTGGCAGCCCAGGGTTCGCCAGTTCGGATCCCGGGCGCCCGCCGACGCACTGCCTGTCAGCCATGCCGTGGCGGCGTCCTATATAAAGTAGAGGAAGATGGGCACAGATGTTAGCCCAGGGCCAGTCTTCCTCAGCAAAAAGAGGAGGATTGGGGACGGATGTTAGCTCAGGGCTGGTCTTCCTCATAAACAAAACAAAACAAAAGTGATTTGCTGAAATGCAGACAACTTAAGACCCTGAGCAGAAGAATGGTTACCTATGAGCAGAGTGCCCTTATGTCTTGCTTTACAATGGATAGTCCCAAGTTTAAGCCTGATGTTCTGGCATAATTATTATTAGCTTTATAAATGTATCCAGGTTTGGATGACAAAGTAGAGTGTTACCATGCCTATTAGCCATGAAACAGCCACCATATTTTAGACTCACAGTCATCTTTGTCAGACATGCCCACAATACATGTGGCAATAAGAATGACAGCCAAAAAGGTGCACAATCAGATAATGCCCCAACAGAAACTAATGGATGGCGATCGACCAAATGGCAAGGCTGTCAAAAATTTGACATCTAAATATTTAATTGAAATATTTACCTGAAGTGAAAGAAAAAATCAACTAACAATGCTCAAATCAATTAATAAAATCATTAATACTAAAAAGAGGCAGAAATTAAAAACAGAGAAACAAACAAACAGTAGAACTCATCTCACAGCAGATCTGAAAAATCATTTCTGCCCTCATAATACACAGACTGACATGAGACTTCCTAAGGGCAAGTACAGCATCTTTTTTTTTTTTTAATATGAACACATAGTGCCGACATAAAGGCACGCATCTGGGCCTTTGATCAAGAAGTACATGATAAGTTGAAGTGTCACATTGATTTTGGACTTAGTTCTCATTCTATTGGTTAAAATAAGTATTAGAAAAATGCCTTCACTAAAGACAGGAAAAACCCAAAGTCAGAAAATGGTTCACTGTAGGAGATTTTTACAAGTGTGCATATGTGTGTGTGTATGCTGATAATTTACCATTATAAATTGATAAGTAATTAATTATCAATTATTCCATTTGTACCTTATTTAATTGTGTAAAAATTGCACAATTTTTAAAATGTTGAATTCCAGCTGCTGTTAATAAATGAAAAAATTTTTCCTTTGATTGAAAATAACAAGCTTCTCAAAATTTGCCTAAAACTGAACTTTTTTTTCCAGCTTTATTGTGATATAATTGACATACGACATTGTGTGAGTTTACAGTGTACAACGTTAAGGTGATGATTTGATATATATAAATATTACTAAATGAGTACCATAATAAATTTAGTTAACACATCCATCACCTTATATAATTATCATTTTTTTGTGTGTATTGAGAACTTTTAAGGTTTACTTTCTTAGCAACTTTCAAGTATAGCATTGTTAACTATAGTGACCATGCTGTAATTAGAATCACTAGAAGTTAATCATGCTATGATTGGAAGTTTGTACCCTTTGACCAACTGCAACTCTTTCCCCCTCTACTTCCCACTCCACCCCTGACAACAATCTACTCCCTCAGTTCAGTTTTTTTAGATTCCACATATAAGTAACAGCATACATTATTTGTCTTTCTCTGTCTGACTTATTTCACTCAGTATAATGCTGTCAAGGTCCATCCATCTTGTTGCAAATGGCAGGGTTTTCTTCATCTTGATGGGTGAATAATATTCCACTGTGTATGTGTACACACACACACACACACACACACACACGTATATAGCACATCTTCTTTACTCATTCATCCATAGATGGACACTTAGGTTGTATCCATGTCTTGGCTGTTATGAATAATTCTGCAATGCACATGGGAGTGCAGCTATCTCTTCGAGATCATGATTTCATTTCCTTCAGATATATACCAAGAAGTGGAATTGTTTGATCATATGGTAGTTCTATTTTTAATTTTTTGAGGAATATCCATACAATTTTTCATTGTGGCTGTATCAATGTATATGTCTACCAACAGTGCACAAGGGTTCCTTTTTTTCCACACCCTGCTAGCACTTATCTCTTGTCTTTTTGATAATAGCCATTCTAACAGTTATGAGCTGCTATCTCCTGGTGGTTTTGATTTGCATTTCTCTGATGATTAGTGATGTTGAGCATCTTTTCATGTACCTGTTGACCATTTGTATATCTTCTCTGGAAAAATGTCTATTCAGGTCCTTGCCCATTTTAAAATTAGATTATTATTATTATTATTGCTATTAAGTTGTGAGTTCCTTATATAGTTTGGATATTAACTCCTTATCAGGTATATTAATTGCAAATATTTGTTTCTATTCCATGGGCTGATTGTTTCCTTTGCTGTGCAGAAGCTTTTTAGTTTGATGTAGTCCCACTTGCTTATTTTTGCTTTTGCTGCTTGTGCTTTTGGTTTCATTCCAAAAAAACATTTCTGAGACTGAAGTTAAGGGGCTTTTCCCATATTTTCTTCTAGGAATTTTATGGTTTAGGTCTTATATTTAAGTCTTTAATCCATTTCAAGTTATTTTTTGTGAGTGATGCAAGATAGGAGTCCAGTTTTGTTCTTTTGCATGTGAATATCTAGCCTTCCCAACACCATTTATCTTTTCCTCATTGAGTATTCTTGGTTCACTTGTCAAGTATTAACTGACTGAACATGTGTGGGTTTATTTCTGGCCTCTTGATTCTGTTCTATTAGTCTATGGATCTGTTTTTATGCCAGTGTCATACTGTTTTGGTTACTATAGCTCTGTAATGTAGTTTGAAATCAGGAAGTGATATGCCTCCAGCTTTGCCTGTCTTTCTCAAGATTGTTTTGGCTCTTCAGGGTTGCTTGTGGTTCCATCGGAATTTTAGGATTGTTTTTTCTATTTTGTAAAAAGATGCCATTGGAACTTTGATGGGGGTTGCGTTGAAGACATAGATGGCTTTGGGTAGTATGGACATTTTAACAGTATTAACTCTTCCAATCCATGAACACAGGATATCTTTCCATTTATTTGTATCTTCTTCAATTTATTTCATCAATATCTTACAGTTTTAGGTGAACAGATCTTTCACCTCCTTGCTTAAATCTATACTTAAGCATTTTATTGTTTTTGATGTTCTTATGAATGGGATTGTTTTCTTTATTTCTTTTTCAGAGAGTCCACTGCTAGTAAGCAGAAACACAACTGATTTTTGTGTTGATTTTATATCCTGCAACTATACTGAAATTTTTTATTAATTCTAAAAGATTTTGGTGGAATTTTTAAGGTTTTATATATATAAGATCATGTCATATGCAAACAGAGACCATTTTACTTCTTTCTTTCCAATCTGGACCTCTTTTATTTCTTTTTCTTGACTGATTGCTCTGGTTAGGGCTTCCAGCATTATATTGAATAGAGTGGTGAAAACAAACACCCCTGTCTTGTACCTGATCTTAGAGGAAGAGCTTTAAACCTTTCATGGTGAAGTATGACTTTAGCTGTGGGCTTGTCATATTTGGCCTTTATTATGTTGAAGTATGTTTATTCTATACCTATTTTTTGAGAGTTTTTATCAGGAAATGATATTGAATTGTCAAATGCATTTTCTGCCTCTATTGAGATGACCATGTGATTTTTACCTTTTATTCTATTAATGTGATGTATCACATTTATTGATTTGTGTATGTTGAATCATCCTTACATCCCAGGGATAAATCCCACTTGATCATGGTGTATGATCCTTTTAAAGTGTTTTTCAATTTCATTTGCTAGTGTTTTGTTGAGGACTTTTGTATCTATATCTATCAGCGATATTGGCCTGTAATATTCTTTTCTTGTAGTGTTCTTATCTGGCTTTGGTTTGAGGGTAATGCTAGCCTCATAAAATGAATATGGAAGTGTTCTCTCCTCTTCAATTTTTTGAAAGAGTTTGAGAAAGACTGGCGTTAATATTCATTAAATGTTTGATAGAATTCACCAGTGAATCCATCTGGTCCAGGGCTTTTCTTTGTTGGGAGGTTTTTGATTACTAATTCAATCTCTTTACAAGTAATTGCTCTGTCCAGAATTTCTGTTTCTTTATGATTCAGTCTTGGTAGTTTGTATGTTTCTAGGAATTTATCCATTTCTTCTAGGTTATCCTAATCTGTTGGTGTATAACTGTTCAAAGTAGTCTCTTACGATCCTTTGTATCTCTGTGGTATCTGATGTAATGTCTCCACTTTCATTTCTGATTTTATTTGATTCCTCTTTCTTTTTTTCTTGGTTACTCAAGATACAGATGTGTCAGTTTTGTTTATCTTTTCAAGGAACCAACTCTCAGTTTTGTTAATCTTTTATATTGTTTTCATATTCTCTATTTCATTTATTTCTGCTTTAATTTTCATTCTATCCTTCCTTCTCCTAACTTTGGGCTTAGTTTGTTCTTCTTTTACCTTGAGGTGTAATGTTAGGTTGTTTATTTGAGATCTTTCTTTTTTCTTGAAGTATGAGTTTATAGCTATAAACTTTCCTCATAGAACTGCTTTTGTTGCATCTCATAAGTCCTGGTATGTTGTGTTTCCATTTTTGTTTGTCTCAAGATATTTTTTTTATTTTTGATTCTTTGATTTCTTCTTGCATCCATTGGTTGGTCTGGAACGTGTTGCTTAATTTCCACATATTTGTGAATTTTCCAGCCTTCCTCCTATTATTGATTTCTAGTTTCATACCCTTGTGGATGTAAAAGATACTTGATATAATTTCTTTCTTCTTGAATTTGTTGTAACTTATTTCGTGGCCTAACATACAATCTTAGAAAGGGTTCTGTGTGTGCTTGAGAAGAATGTGTATTCTGCTGCTGTTGGATGGAATGTTCTGCATATGTCTGTTAGATCCACTGGTCTATAGTGTTGTTCAAATCTATTGTTTTCTTATTGATTCTCTGTTTATATGATCTACTCATTGTTGAGAGTAGGGTATTAATGTCCCCAACTACTATTGTATTGCCATTTAGTTCTCCTATTACTTCTGTTAGTATTTGCTTTACATATTTAGGTATTCCATGCTGGGTGCATAATATTTATCATTGTTACACATTCTTGATGAATTGACCACTTCATCATTATATAATATTGTTTTTCTCTTGTGACCATTTTCAGTTTAAAGTCTATTTTGTCTGATATAAGTATAGCTACCCTTGCTTTCTTTTGGTCACCATTTTCTTGGAATATCTTTTCCAACCCCTCATTCTCAGCCTGTGTGTGTCCTTAAAGCTTATGTAGGCAGCATCTCATTGGATCTTACTTTTGTATACATTCAGCCATTCTGTGTCTTCTGTTTGGAGAATTTAATCCATTTACATTTAAAATAATTATTGATACATAATTACTTGGTACTGCCATTTTATTAATTGCTTTCTAAACGTTTTGTAGATCCTGTATTCCTTACTTCCTCCATTGTCTTCCTATGTGATTTGATGACTTTTTGTGACGGTATGTTTTGACTCCTTTACCAAAACCTTTTATGTATCTACTGCAGGTTTTTCTTTTGTGGTTATCATGAGGGTTACATAAATATCTTATAGTTATGACATCCTAATTTAAGCTGATAACACTGATAGCATACAGAAACTTTATACTTCTACTTCTCCCTCCCTCACATTTTAGGTTATGGATGTCACAATTTACATCTTTTTTATATTATGTATCCAATAACAAATTATTATAGTTATAGTTATTTTTAATATATCTGTTTTCCAAATTTTAAAGTTGAATTGTAGGTGATTTATGCAACACTATTATAATATTAGAGAATCTAACTTTGACTAATGTATTTATCTTTACCAGTGTGTTTTACTCATTCATACGTTTTCATGATGTTAATAGCATCCTTTCATTTCAGCTTGTAAAATACCCTTTAGCATTTCTTGCAAGGCAGACAGATCTAGTG
The DNA here is from genome assembly GCA_031878705.1 of Tapirus indicus. Lineage (NCBI taxonomy): Eukaryota > Metazoa > Chordata > Mammalia > Perissodactyla > Tapiridae > Tapirus > Tapirus indicus. The sequence continues at coordinate 60,233,840 of CM062917.1, forward strand.
GTGATGAACTCCCTCAGTTTTTGTTTGTTTGGGAAAGTCTTTATCTCTTCTTCTTTTATGAAGGGCAGGTTTGTCAGCTATGGTATTCTTGGTTGACAGTCTTTTCCTCTCAATATTTTGAATGTAGCATTCCACCCTCTCTTGGTCTGTAAAGTTTCTGCAGAGAAACCTGCTCATAGTCTCGTGGGGGTGGGTCACTTGTATGTGATGAGTCACTTTGCTCTTGCTGCTGTCAAAATTCTCTTCATCTTTGAATTTTGACAATTTAATAATACTGTGTCCTGGTGTAGTCCTTTTCAGGTTCAGCCTATTTGAGGTTTGGGGCCTTATGAATCTGGATGTCCATTTTTCTCCCTAGGTATGGGAAATTTTCAGCTCGTTTTCTTTAAATAAACTTTCTGTCCCTTTTTTTCTCTTGTCCTTCTAGGATTTCCATAATGCATACATTATTTTCTTGAACTATCTCATGAGTGCAGTAGGCTTTCTTTACCTGTTTTCATTCTTTATTCTTTTCGCATCTCTTCTGGATAATTTCAAATGATCTATCTTTAAGTTTACTGATTCTTTCTTCTGGTTGGTTGAGTCTGTTAGTGAGGTGCTCTATTGAATTCTTCAGTTCAGTCATGGTATTCTTCAGCTCAACAGTTTCTGTTGTTGTTTTTCCTTATGGTTTTGATTTGTTTGTTGAACTTCTCATTTTCTCATGCATTGTTTTCCTAATTTCATACAATTGTCTATCTGTGTGTCCTTACAGTTTGCTGCACTATTTTAAAAGGATTATTCTGAATTCTTTGTTAGACAGTTCACAGATCTCCATTTCTTTGTAGTCAGTCATTGGAACATTGTTAGTTTCCTCTGGAAGTTTTCCTTGGAGGTGTTTACCTGGTTGTTCACGATCCTTGTATCCTTGCTTTGGTAGTTGCCCATTTGGTAAACAGTCTTCTCTTCTAGACTTTACAGGTTCACTTCAGCAGGGAGAGACCTTCACCAGTCAGCTCAGCTGGGGTACCAGATGAGTCAGCTGGTATCATCCATGAGCAGGGGGTGGGGCTTGTTATCGAAGTCTTTAGTTGATAAGGCCACTGCCCATGCCCTGAGGTCATGTGGGCAAGTGCCTCTGGCTGGGGTCTGTGGTTGAGTGGGCCTGCTGGCATGTTCCACATTCAAGCGCAGCTGCTGAGTTGCCTCACTGATTGAGTGGGGCTGCTGGCTGTGCTCCATGGTTAGGTGGGGCCAGGGGCTGGACTCTGCAATCACCTCTGTTTGGGCAGGTTGGAGGCTGTGCTCCCTAGTAGTGGGTTGCCTCTGGTTGGATTCTGCAATGGGGCAGGGCTACAGACTGTGCTTCATAATCACTCTTGGTCGGATGGGGCCTCAGGCTGTGCTCTCAAACCAGATGATGTCACTGGCTGGAGTCTGTGTTCAGGCCAGGCCACAGGCCATGTTTTACAGTCAGAAGAGGCCCCAGGCTGTGGTCTATGATCAGGCAGGGCTGCAGGCCGTGCTCAAAGTTGAGTGGGGCTGCAGGCTGGACTTTGCAATTGGGTAGGTTGTTGGCTGCGCTCTGCTGTTGGGTGAGGTCACTGGCCTCACCATCTTGATGATGTCACTCCCCTGAAGTTTTTCACTTAATTTTCGAAGACTCCCTTCACTTTACTTAGATTCTGAGAAAAATACCAGAATACTCTAAAACTATGCATATGTATGCCAATTTACTGCAATGAACTACAAAAAAACAGATTTAGTAGGTTCTTAGAATAAAATCCTTTGTGTCAATTTATGAATGCACACTTATATAGGCCAACTGTATTTAAAATGGAAACTATACCTATTATTATCTTAAGTTAAACATAGATAATAAGATAAGTATGGTCTGTTTTGAAATCAATCAGAAGATACTACAGGTCTTTTTCATTAGTATATGATTTCAGCAATCCACGCTCTCCTGAGAACATGTAAGTACTTTATTATCACTTGGAATTAATGTCCCCTCCAAATTCCAACTGGATAGAATCTTCAGTTTCTTCAATGTATCCATTTCTCCCAGGCTATGCACCCCTTTCCTTCCTTACATTTTCTTCTTTCTCTCTCTAGCAGGGGTAGCCTGCTTATCCCATCGATGACTCTCACGGTTACCTACAACTCTTGACCCTTTTCCTTCCATTACCTCCACACAGCAGACCTGACATATTCTGTGTTAGACTTCCATATTCTGACTCCTCTTTTCTATGTCAAGGACTTTGTAAATTGCTGGTTAACTCTGAATAAGAGGTTGGTGCTACATCAGACCAATGATATCCAATCTTCCTGGGGATAAGGCATCATGAGAAAAGCTTCCACTTCTCTTCTGTCCTCTCCCAGTCCCTCAGAAGCTTGTCGAGTTTCTATTCCAAATGTTTGCCAAACATTTTATATCCATAGCACTGACACAATACTCAATAAAGTCTAGGCACTTAAATATCTTTAAGTGAATAACAGAGGGACTTCTTACATATTAAGGAATTTGAAGCTCATTCATATGGTTAAAGGATATGACTTATTTCATATTGCCCCAGAAGGAAAGTGTAGGCCTTGAGAAGAAGCAACAGAAAAATGGACTTCAGACCAATAGGGGTGCAATTAGGAGCCACCTAAGCATTACCACCTTCATGAGTTGTGAACTTCCCACCCATATGTGTGCTTTAGTAATGGTGAGTGGACACCTGTTATGGGTTTTGTACAGGTGACTGTGGCTGAGGTAAGAAGATGATCTTTAAAGGTCTCTTCAAGATTCAGATCCAAGAGAAATACGCCATGAGCTGTAAAATGTAGGGATTGTGTATGGAGAGTAACGAGCCAAAAGTAGGAGTAATGGAAATTGAATTAGAAAATGCCTTCCAAGATTCTATGCTGTCTCTGCATTGCATGTTCCCAATAGCTCAGTACTATGCTCTTGCCTATGTGTAGTGAGAGCAGGGTAGAAGAACGAGAAATATCAGGAGCAACCTGTCACCATAAGAGAATGGCTTTTGGGGTTTTGGGCAAGTTTACAATTAGTCTTTCTAACTGGTCCTCTCATCCATAGAAGTAAGTCCCAGATTTAATTTTATTTAAAGTGTCCCTGTCCCTGGGGGCACAACTTGGGAGCTATGGACAGCCTTTTAATCTTCTACAGAACCTACAGGGCAGGAGACAATGGCCCTCAGAGAGAAGGAAAAATGAAGAGAGGATGTAGACATGCAAGACAGAGAGAGAGTACTAGTTTATGTTCCAGACAAGGTTACAGGTCTTAGATCAGTCCTCCCTATGAGGCATGCCTGTATTCTTATCATCTATGTCTCTTTCATGCTTAAGCACATCTCACTTGGTTTCTGCTACTTGGAATCAAAGCAGCTTAACTAGTTTACCACAGCTCCTATAAGACTGCTTGAAGCAGCCACCTCTCATCAACCAAGGCCCAGGTCAGAAATGCTTAACTGTCACCATGGACAGAAAGTATTTCTTATTGCCCAATGCAATTTTCCAACATAGCATGTAGCAGGACGGTCACCAGGTATTGCTACTTAGAAGACTGCCAGATTTTAACAACTTTTCTCGAAGTCCTCCTGACAGGTGTTTCTGGCCAGGATCTTCATATATTTATTATCAGAATTTATCTAGTTACCACCAAGTGTCATTACTGCATTGGAAACAAAAGGCTCAGAGAATGCCACTGGAACTGTGCCCAGAAGCTTCAGTGATTGCCAGTGCCAGAGCTTTAAAAAAATCATAGTCCTATACAAACTATTCCAAATGATACTTTACTGAGCACATTCAGATTCTGTGCTCACCTCCTGCACAGAAACAATATGCAAAACGAGTGTTGTTATCTTTTTCTTTTAATGCCATCAATGAACAAAACCGACCAACAAAGATGGAAGAAAAACTCTGAAAGAATAATGTGCAACACAATATAAATACACCATGATTGAGCTGTAAATGGACCAAATAAGTACTAAGAGACCAAGAAGTGATTCAGCTGATTAAGCAAAGACATCCCAAACCCTATGTAACACAGAGAATGCTCCGTGTTCTAAAACATTTTTTAAAATTCTCATGGGATCTATAAATATTTTCTAAAGAATTTTCACCTAGTTAAAATGTCATTTTTTTTAAAAGCATAATCTGGAGAATTGCATAAGTCTTAGACACTTTTTCTCTTCGAATTTTGAATATTCACAGAACCAGAAAAATTCTTTTTAATCATATGCATTATCCTTCAGACACATAGTTTACATTAATACTGAAAAGACTGTGCCTTGACTCTCTCTCATTTTTCACACCATAAAGACATACGGACCCACAAATAATTAGAATGTCGCTAGTGTGATTCAAAATAAATGAATGGTTATTTGGACAGGGGATTGGGATGACTTTGCCATATGCATGAAAAAAAGGATGGGGTGGGTGTGGTTTTATTAAGTGGAGAGTAATGGCCACAGATACTTCGGATACTTTTTGCCACAGATAGTTCAATCACAATAGCCAATGAGGATTGGTGTCAACAGTTAATTATAAATTATTTGTATATATTAAAACTTCTCATCAAGGCTTCTCCTTGGTAAGATTTTTTAGGTATCAATTCTTGTTACCCTACATTACTGGAAAAAGTAATAGTGTCCCTCTTATTAAATAATAATCAAGTTTCTCAGGGGATCTTTTCTTCAGTCACCTTGAGTTGCAGGGATTTAACTCATGAGAACAATCTCAACAGCTCAACTTTTAGATACACAATGAACTTGAAAAAAACACAATCTCTAACCCTCCTTGTTTAATCCCATGACAGCCAGCAAGGGATAAGAAATAGGAGGGGGAATAAAAGGTGTGTTCTTTCCCTCTGCTGCATAGTTTAAAAATATTGAATAAGAACTAGAGAGATGGTGTAATTATTACAAATAATGACCAAATAGAAATACAACCAAAGCTTCCTACGGACTAACACATCATTTTGTCTAATATCTAGGATAACAATGCTTTTTATGCATTTTTCCACATGAGCCAAAACTAAAAAGAGAAATTTAGGTAGAATCTTCTGATTGTGAATGCCACTAATCATTGTAATGAATTAACTTACCTCATTTAATTCTTACAAGTCTAAGTTTTGCATGATATCTCAAATTATAACGGATGAAACATACTCAGTCAAATTAAGTAACTTGTCAAAAGTCACACCAATAATGAGTAACAAATTCACTTCAAAGTCAAATCACTTTGCCTTCCACTGCACTTCCTCCCTGGCTAACCCATCTTTACACGTGGGATTTACACTGTAGGGTAGAGTTTAAATGTGTTCCTCTTATGAAGAATGAAGAGAGCTTATGACATGCTCTCTGGAAGGCTGTTCTGTCATGTTTTTATTCAGTACTTTTCTAAGAAGTCTAAAGACTGTCATAGACATTCCCTTACTAATCTTTACCATTTATCTGGGTGCACTAGTTTTGGATGCTATTACTATTGTTATTACAGACGGGAAAATTAAAACCAGCAGTGGTGGGCAGGAATATCAGCAAGTGAGTGGCAGTTTGGACTAGAAGTCTTGCCACTTAATACATAATCCAGAGCTCTAGCCAGTAAATCTTGCTTTTTGTGATATGGCAAAACACACAAGGTTGTGCTACTAGTAACCTTCATTGAAACCAAATGTCAACAATATTATTCTGAATCATCATTCAGTTCCTAGCATAATATTCAGTATATAGTCAACCTAAAGACCACACATTCATATATAAAGGTTGAAAGAAAATCCAATCTCCTTCTATAATTACATAAATTATTTTTACCATGTCACAACAATTTCACAGGAGAAAGGAAAAATAATTCATCCATCAATTTACAGTCAAATATTTTTTCTCTTTATCGAGTTGATCCCCTAATATTGTAGATTAATTATTTTTCCTTTCCTTAAAGAATTCTTAAAAAGAATGATGTCATTCTGATAAATGTTTCATTTCCTATTCATCAGCAGCAGATGTCTACTTCTGCCTAGAGGACAAGTCTAATGCTCTGTGACAATGAGGGGAACATAACAAAGGACCATACAACAACTTGTGTCTCGGCTCAAACTGGGTTCGTGATGCTGTTTCTTCCTTTTACAATGCACACCAAATACAAAAAATGCCATTTAGAAAGGTTCCTATAGGTTTCTCCATAATAACTAATATTATTAACAATCAGATTCCTATTTTAGTTGGATCTTGACCAAAAGCTTATCTTGTATGTGATCCTTTAGGAAAAATAGAAATGATTTCAGAAAAACACACACATCAAGGTCAGGCTGTAAGCTCTCAATAGATGACACATCCATTTCACTTAAAGGATTCACCTGCATGGTTGAAAGTTAAAATAAAAAGTATGTTAAGCCCTCTGTGTCTTCATGAATGCCATTTCTTCAGCCTAGAATATACTCCTACTTTTCTTCTTTATCAAGAACAATCGTAATTATCCTTTAAGGCTTGGCAGAAAGACTACTTCCTCAGGTCAGCCTTTGCTGGAACACTATTGACTTGAACACTGGCTTGTCTTGGGTCAGATAACATTTTCATGGTTGCTCTCATAAGCAGGCATTTCCCATTTGCTACCTCGTAGTTTTATGCCTGTCCTGTCTAAGGCTGTGCGCTCCTTAAGACGTGGGGCCAGGCTCGTTTTAGCTCTGTACCCCCACCACATTCTCCTATTTATTTCTCAAATAAGTTAAACAGCAATGTTCGGGAAACGTAATACAGAGGCCCAGTGAGCTATAAAATTCTGTGTCTAGTCAGAGCGCCAATGGCCTTGGACAGGTGAAACCACTCACCATAGCTACCTCACTATAAAATGGACCCTTGATACCTGTTTCTGGGAAGCTGTTTTCCCGACCCCAGAGCATAACTGAAAACATGCTTTGTAAATTGTGCTTTGCTATACAAGTCTAAGGCATCATTCCTATATGTATGTGTATTTTTTTTAAAGATGAAATGTCCGTATACTGTGTAAAACACTTGAAATAATGAATACAGCACCTATATAATAACATATTTGCTCCATTTCAGTTAAAAACGTGCTGAAAGGAAATACTCTCAGAAGTCAGTAGGAAATAGAGCTACCCAACTCGTATCTAATTTATAGATGAATGGACAAAATAAAATCCGTATCTATCAGTTTACATAATGAACATCTAAACACTTTACCATAACTACTATGGCAACCTTGCAAATGTGGGGCACAGAGAGGTAACCATATCTACCAGTGCACGAATACATGCCAGCAACATAAATGGAAGAAAATGAAGAGAGGCAGAATCATTACCTAAAGCCCCTACTTATGCTCTTTGTTCAAAATGTGTGATCATCTTCAGATTATTTATATGAACAGAAATATTCTTTTAAAAATGAGCGTGCATTTCTAGTGATCAAATGGTAGCAACAGCTACATTAATTATATGCTGTTGTCTAAGTCACCTTGTTGTCAACTCTCCTCTTGTGCTCTAGCTTCTATGACTACAGGTTTAGTTTCTGTTTTATCCTGTACCCACCAAATGCAGAAATCAGTACCTTTTGGATGCACCAGAAAGAATGTGCTTATAGAAGGATCTGATAACCCTCTAATACTTGTCTTAATATTTTTTTTAAGTGAGGCAAATTAGGGTGTTTATGTCAGACACTCAAAAGCAAAAACCTAATCATCTGTTTTCTTTTTTTTTTTTTGAGGAAGATTGGCCTGTGCTAACATCTCTTGCCAATCTTCCTCTTTTTCCTTTTTTTCTCCACAAAGCCCCAAGGCATAGCTGTGTATCACAGTTGTAGTGTTGCAGTTCTTCCACGTGGGACGCTGCCTCAGCATGGCTTGATGAGCGGTGAGTAGGTCCGTGCCCATCATCTGAACCGGCAAACCCCAGGCCGCCAAAGCGGAACACGCGAACTTAACCGGTCCGCCACCAGGCTGGCCTCTCATTTGTTTTACTGTTAGTCAGTGGAGTTCTAGTTCTCTTTTCTTTCCTTGTCTCCCCATTCCCATCCTCCTCCACCAGTTATTTCTTTTTTTAGTGACAGCATTTCAGGACCATCTCAAGTTTACTTCACAATCTCATTCTAGTGTTTACACACACAAAATGGGATCCCAGTTAACAGGCTCTGCTTCTGAGAAGACACCCTAGGCACCACCTTTTGTTACTTGATTATACTTTGAGGACTCATCCGCCTCGGGAGCTTTTCCAAATAACTTTATTATTCATTCTGAAATTAATTCTGGTAAATTCAAATTTTTCCTATCTTTAGGCACCTAAAAGGTTGTGGGTTTTTTTTTTGGGGGGGGGTGCCGTTTTCAATTATAATTCCAATTTAAAATGATCAATGCTCAATTCTACACTTATATTGAAAATAATTAGCAACAATCCTCTTTCAAAGCTTAGGAGCATCCATATAAAGACCATTTCCTTCTGTGACACTTAGGTATTTAAACATTCTTGTCACAGACTCCACGAAAAGGTTTTGCTCTAAATTAAGTTTAGAACTATCATACTAATATTAATCATGTAAGCCCTACCAAAGTAAGCTAGGTTGTCAATTACAGTGGTTAGATGGCCAGAGATTCAAGTCCTAGTGTGTTATTCAAAGGATAGGGACATTTCTCTTTGTTGAATTTGAAGCTATATTTCATATTTTGAATTAAGTATTAACAGTTTTAAATGAGAAGAGGACTTCATTAAAAAAAAACAACAACAGGGCTGGCCTGGTGGCATAGTGGTTAAGTTCACACGCTCTGCTTCAGCGGCCCAGGGTTCATGGGTTTAGATCCTGGGCATGGACCTACACAGCGCTCATCAAGTCATGCTGTGGCGGTGTCCCACATATATAGTAGAGGAAGACGGGCACAGATGTTAGCCCAGGGCCAATCTTCCTCAGCAAAAAGGGGAGGATTGGCAACAGATGATAGCTCAGGGCTAGTCTTCCTCACCAGAAAAAAAAAATAAAAATAAATTAAAAAAAGAGATTTAAGAAGCATATTTATTCTATCTTTAAAATAAAATGAAATAAAAAGTGTAACTACAGAGTTACTATGAGCAGCAAGTTTTCATTTTGCCTCACACCTGTTCTTTAGAGAGAGCCTTTGTCTGACAGCAGAGCTTGGGGAAGATCTGTACTCCTTATATTTGTTGTCATGCAGAAATGTGATGCCCTTTCATGCTATGATTGAGTCAGTGGCAGGCTCCCTAAGCTACATGCACAAATGTGGATTCATTGAAAAGGACAATTTCCAAAATTCAGTGAGCTTAGCAAGAATGAGTTCAGCTGATAGACCCAAACAACACTCCCAGACAGTAAAGGTGAGGGCCGAGGTGAGCCCAGCCCTTTGCTCTGAGGCACCAGGTAACAACTGGAGCCAGAAGAATAAACTCTGTAATTCACACACTTTCTCTGGAACAATGCATTATTGGAACGCATCTAAAGACGGAGCTATCACAAAGGATAAATCCCATCTGATTTTCATCACAAACTTTTGACACTAAGTATAGAGATTTGTTTCAGTGTGTTTGGTGTGTATGTATGTAAGTGTGTGTGTACATATACATATACACATACACATCTCTCTCATGTACACATGCACGTGTATGTATGTGTGTATACATCATTCTTAATTTACTTCTAATTTAGACCTATCTACAAATTTTCAAACAAAACCTGATTTTGTGTATTATTTAGGTCTGTTTTGTGCATTATTCTTTAGTCTAACATACACTTTTACATTTCATTTAGCAGTAAACAACTGAAGCATAATGTATCCATAAAAGGCAATTATCCTAACACTTCTAACTATCTTGTAACACTTGCTCTTTTTTTCCTTGAGTGTGTGGGTATACAAATGTTTGTTTTCCTCAAGAAAGAAAAAAAATGTAGACAGAAAAGATGTTCTTTTTTAACAATTCACTAATCCAGGAGACTGTCACCTCTTTAAAAATAAAAAGATCTTGGGGCCAGCCCGGTGGCATAGTGGCTAAGTTTGCACGCTCCACTGTGGCAGCCTGGGGCTCGCAGGTTCGGATCCCAGGTGCAGACCTATGCACCGCTCATCAAGCCATGCTGTGGCGGCGTCCCATATAAAGTAGAGGAAGATGGGCACAGAAGTTAGGTCAGGGCCAATCTTCCTCAGCAAAACGAGGAGGATTGGCAATGGATGTTAGCACAGGGCTAATCTTCCTCACAAAAAATAAATAAAAATCTTTGAAATGAGAAAATACGGAAAATAAAATTTCCACTCAAAAATTGCTTAATTATCATAAATAACCAAATTCTTGGCTTAATACAGGCTTTCTAAATTAAAAAATATATAAGTTAAGTTTGAAGTGATATTTTTTGTGTGTGTGTGTGTGTGTGGGGAAGACCAGCCCTGAGCTAACATCTGTTGCCAATCGTCCCCTTTTTGCTGAGGAAGACTGGCCCTGGGCTAACATCTGTGCCCATCTTCCTCCACTTTATATGGGACGCCGCCACGGCATGGCTGACAGGCAGTGCGTCGGCGGGTGCCCGGGATCCGAACCTGCGAACCCTGGGCTGCCAAGCGCGGACTAAACTGCTGCGCCACCGGGCGGCCCCTGAAGTGATATTTTTAAAAGCTTGACTATCTAAGTTCCTGGTGATAGATTTTTTTTTTTTTTAAACTGGCCCAATATTAATTTCTCGTATTCTAATAGTCAGGAAAACAGTTACCTAATTTCCTCAAAATTTAATTAAATAATCTACACCAAAATAAAAGCTTGTTCTTCTTATATTGCCTGTGTTAACGAAGAGCAAAACCATTCAAGTTTTGATAATAAAACCTTAGTTTTTTCATTTTAACTTGAATTTGTTGTTTATGATGAATTGCTGAATCTCAGGATGGCATGTTTAGATATAATTTTCACTAATGGATGTAAAAGATCTCTACGCCTAAAACATATTTGTACTTTTCTCTTGAAAGGCCTAAATTTTTAATGCTAAGAAGTATAATCTCTATAAGTGGAGTGATATAACTCCTACAGTTTGATATTTTTGAAACTACAGAAAAACTTTCAGAAGCCCAAATGGATTTTCTCCCTCAAACAAATATGTGGTCATTTCAATCAGTCCCTGGTACTCCTGAACGAATGGCATTCCTCTATCAGAGGGACTGACAAAGAGAGGTGCCTCAGGGAATGGTATTTTTTAAACTAAAAGAGACTGAAATCTAGGATTTTGGTTGCTGCAAAAGGAAAAATTCTGCTATTTAATACTATTTTCATACAGCTTTCTGAAGGTTTTCCTGCTGTTGAAAACTGAACCAGTCCTTACAAACATGAATACACTGAACATAGTATTTATACCAAGATATGGCATTTGCCCCACCAGTATGGTTAGTGAGCAAGGCTTCCCTCCCTCCTGGACAGATGCCTGACAGGGAAGGTTGGTGGCAGTTGAAAGGCCCTTTGCTACCACTCTTCCTCCTTCATCCCCTTGCCCCCAAGGAGCAGCTGGAGGCATCCCCCATTCACCCTTGAGGGTCTAGCTCTTCTGTGCTTTTCCCACTCCTCCACACTCTGGGTAAAACAAAAAACACTCTAAGAGACACAACATTGAATGAATTGTGATTCCCTTTGTTAACACAGAGCATTTCCAGACAGGACAGAGGTGCTCACGCAAAGAACAAAGCTAACATAATTGGAAGGCTGTGGGATGCCAGAGGGACATCCTGGTAGAAAAAAGGTACTATTCTAGAGAAATTCTCCACAATTTGTCAATTTATCACAGAAATGGGCTTCCTTTAGAGTTTCAGAAAACAGAAGAAAGCATGTCTAAAATAACGCTTGTTTGAAATAAAAGCATATTTATTATTTCCCAGAGTTGTATGGAATCAATAAAGGAAACTTTGCATCTAAAAAAATAAACTACCAGAGGTCTAATTACTCTTTTAGAAAGAGGTGAGAATTCCCTGGAGTGCTGTAAATGGCACAGATTAACGTTCCCACAGGACCATGTCTCCTCGCCTGCCCACCTGGGACCACGATCACACAGATGGCTCCACTAGCGACTAGTCAGAAATACAGAAAGGGAACCACAGAAACAAGAAATCCTGATTTTCTACTCAAAGGGAGGGAGAGCTGAACTATGAGAAAGAAAAAATGCACAAGATACATTTCATTTTATACCTAGTCCTATACGTATAATTTGGTCATTTTACTATTAGTGATTTTAAGATAAGTACTAATAAATGTATATTTCTTCTTTTAAAGGTGGTATCCCTTCAAGAAGCAACAGTTACTGTTAAATTGTTAGTTGTGTTACCAACACAGTACTTTAAACTTTGTTCTTGACATTCCTGTTGAGTTCATTAGCCACCACAAATCCTGCACATCACCTGTAATAATCCTCTTGAGCAATTTTTTTACTAATAGCTAAAGTTTGCCTTTGTATCTGAAAGTTAAGGAAAGAGCATAGGAAGGAATGGTTGCAACAAGTTTCACGTTTCTGCAAAAGTCCCCACCAGGTTACAATAGTTTGCCTGGGGCAAAGAGTGACTGAGCAAAGAATTTGTAGCAGAACTCACTAGAAATAATCAATTCTTTAAATGAATCTAAAAATCAGTTGAAAGAAACTTACTGGAATGAAGTAAAACCATGCAAGAGATTTTTACAGGTACTAAAGGCTACAGATGGTTGGCCATAAAGAACTGATCAGAAAATGTCCCATTCAGTCTCTCCCTGACAGGATAGAGTCGCCTGCTTCCCATTACCCTGCCAGCAGGCAGGCCCAGGCCCAGAGGTTTGGGGCATCGATGTTTCAGCCATGGTTTTCCACCACCAACATTGGTCTCCAATCTACCTTCCAGCCTGAACCGTGCATGATCTACTTCTAACTCTCCCTATGCAGTTTCAACCCAAATCAAGCCCTGCACTGCTCTACAGTCCCCAGTATTCCCTCACCCTTTCTGGAAGCCTCTTCTGTTGAGCAGTGTGAGCACTCACTTTATTTCAATCTGGATTTTCTAAATCAAAACATTTTCCTCCTAAATATCCTGAATTATAGGAAAGGATCTTGGGGTTGGGCTCTTCAACGCTTCTCTGGCCTTTGTTTTTTTTTAAACGATACTGTTCACATTCCCAATACTGCTGCCAAATCACCTCCATGGCATTCAAACACCTCCCCAGCCAGTCTCACCTCTAGCTCACTGCCCTCTCCTGCCCTGCACTTTCAAGTCTATAATCCTTGTATCCATATGAGCCACATTACAAGTTAACCTGGCTCAAAGAACCCCAAACCCCTCCCTGCCTCTTGTGTCTGACCTTCGGTTCAGAGACATCTTCAGCCTCAAAGCATGCAACCTCCAACATCTTCAATTTAGACCTTTCCCTCCCTGATCTCCACCTCCCACCTCCTAGGTTTTCTACTCTCCCCATCCTCGATGAGTCATTAAGTTCTCTGACTTTTTGTATTTGCCCGCCAAGGCTGCATTGCTGCTACTCAGCCTAGGGAGGGTCAAAATCCAAAGGACTGAATAGTGCCTTCTCAGCTCCTGCTCCTTTCAAAGTGTGAATCCTCTTTCTTGAGCTGAGTCTTTTATAATGGGGAGAGTTTGGCTAGGCTGTAAGACTGATGACAATAAAACCAGAATGGTATGAAAAACAGGACTTATTTGAGGTCTGTGAGTTAATCACACTGTAGGAACTGAAATTTCATACGGAAAAGAATAAGAGAGAACACCAAAAAGAAGGTGAACCTGTCACCCACCAGGCCCCTGGAGAAACTCAAAGGTGGGTTTGGAAGCAATTAACTGTTTTTCCAAGTTGTTTCTTTTCCTTTTGTATGTTAAGGAGATGTAACCACCACCATCCTGAAACTGACCAAGGCTCACCACAGAGCTACACCCATGACCTTTGCTTTATTTTTAAGCAAAGATCTCTCCAGGAGGAGCTTAGGCCTCGTTATGTGGAAACATGTTCTCCAAGTGAGCCTGTGCAGGCGAATACCCGCCTCTTCCTTTTGAATATTCATTTCCCAACTGAAATAAAAGTTCCCGCCTCCCTTTGTTTGGGGACGCCAGGCCTTTGGAAATGATTCCTCATGGCCTCCTATTTGCTGCAAATACACTTTACTTTGTGAGACAACTTCCACTGGTGTAGAGTCTTAACTCACCAGGAGGCCAGCCCACTTGGTTCCGTAACAAACCCAAACAAGAAAGACTAAAACTTTTGTGTGTCATCTATGAGACAAAAGTCACTGAAGGCTTCTGAGCAGGGAAATGAGCAAAGAGATTTTAGGCAAATTGATGAAGTGACCCTAAAAGTCATTTAGTCTAGAATGTCTTCCTGTCTCTATATAACACACCGTTATTACAGGCATCACATCTGCTACAAAACATGTCTAAAAATAGACATTCTCTGACTTCCTACTTTGTTTATTTCAGGATGGAATAGATACATATAAGAAATACCCAGCCAACTCTAATCTGTATACCTGTTCTTGAAATTTAATTCCCAAATAATTTAATACTTTACTATTAGTAGGAATGTAAAGTAAGTTTACATTCAAATAGGTATTACAGTTTAAATGAAAAAATATAAATCAGGAAAAGAAATTGGCAAAATAGATCAACTGTATTGTCCCCAGTCCCAGTTTCCCTCATTCATTATAGTTAATTGCTGTATTTCAAAATGGAAGGTATAGGGGACAACTGACACATTTTACATGGAAGAAAAATGAGGCCTAAAGTACACGGTGATTTATTTAGTTTCTAAGCTATTTCATGGCAAAATCAGGATTCCAACTAAAGTAGGTAATTGACTCTTTCAGGCTCCAGGATTAAAAAAAAAAGTTACAGAAGTTAAGGAAATACAACTGCTTTATTCATTGTCTCATGATGCCTCATCTTTTAACTATAATTCTTCAAAATGACGGTTAATACTTATTGAGCACCTTATGTGCCAGGCATCACGCTCCATGCTTTACATACTTCACCAGGAAATTGCACCCAGCACACAAGATCAGTTTATAAATGAGGAAGGCTATCGTAGATGCTCCCTTGTTTGAAATGTCCTTGCTTCCTTCCCTCCATTTATCTCCCAGATACCTCTCCAATTATTGACTGCCTTTCAAAGCTCAGCCTAAGTTCCGAACCCTTTGACCCTCTGGGAAGCCTTCTCCTGTGGCCATTGCCAATCCCAGCATCTCTTCTGAAGGGCCGGAGCACAAAATTGTGTGTAGTACTGTGCCATTAGTCCATTTAGTTTTGTCTCCTTATATTCTTATTAAGGGTTTAATTTTTACTCTTTACTTTTCCTTCTAGACTCTAAAGTGTGAGTGGGCAGGATTCAGCTCTTGCATCTTTTCATATTCTAAGTGCCTGCTGAATAATTAACGCACGACAACCACAGCAGTGGAAGGGAGTGATGTCGTTGTGGATCTCTAAGCACGTGCTCGTTTCCATGGAGTTGAGCACAAAGGACCAGGGCTTCCAGCAACAAACAGCGCTTTTCTTCTAGCCAGCCTCCAAACATTCGGAGAAAACGAAAAACGATATTCACATCCAAAGCTACATGAAGTCAAAGAGAACAATCCATTATTTTCTTCTCTGTCAACGAAACACATTATTAAACCCTAAATCACCCAAAATACAAAGAAATAACATTACTAGTTATTTAAGTTTTGAACCAAGGCATTCAAGCACTAGGATATGGAACACTTTCTTCTCTCATTCTTTAATTATCTATCCTTAAAAACAATAAGTAAATACCTTTTATGTAAAAACATAAAACAAAAAAATGGGCTTGCTTTTTTTTTTTTTTTTTGTGGGGAAGACCAGCCCTGAGCTAACATCTGTTGCCAATCCTCCCCTTTTTGCTGAGGAAGACTGGCCCTGGGCTAACATCCGTGCCCATCTTCCTCCACTTTATATGGGACGCCACCACGGCATGGCTGACAAGCAGTGCGTCGGCGGACGCACGGGATCCGAACCCGCGAACCCCGGGCTGCCAAGCGCGAACTAACCCGCTGCGCCACCGGGCGGCCCCTGCTTTTAAGATTTTTAAGCTGAAAGATCTAACCTTTCACCAACCTTCTTCGTCAGCCTTTAATTTTCCCATAGTTAGTCTTGTCAGCTGCTGTTTATTGATTTCTCAGAAATTTAATCTGTATAGTACAGAACTGAACTGCGGACCTCCCACTGTGCACATCTGATATTCTGCAACTTCCAGGAAAGGAGGAGGAGGACCCGAGGTTGGCTGGTATCAGGGCAGCTACATCAGCCTGTGATTAAGCAGACATTGCCTCTAATACAACGCCATTTCAGTTGATTTTCCATTCTTCCAACAACAGCCAAACTGCAAATACCTTACATACAGTTCAGGGATAATTTCTACAGAAATATTGCTTAGATATTTACTGGGCCCTAAAAATAGGCAAAGATGTGCTGTCACTCTAAAAGCGATGTCAGCTACACAAGGGGGAAGGCACCTGGCAGCCCAGGCATCAGAAGGTGGTTACTGCAGGGAATTTAAATTAAAAAGGGTCAGGATTGATTGCTAAGGTCTTAAACTATTAGACAAGAAGCTCCCACCAGAAATAATAACAATGTATAAAATAATTTAATTTATAGTTTCCAATCAATGCTTAAAATTTCAATTTTTAGAATTAAGACTTTCAGTGGTCAATGGCAGATTTAGCATTGAATCTCAAACACTGGGTCCCACACTGTTTTGTCCTGTTAGCTCTCCTCATCCTCCACAATAGTGGACCTCAACCACAGTGGCTCAAATATTTGACCAGTTCCAGTTTTTTTCTACTTGTTAAATCAGGATGAGCACTGAGCAGGAAGCACCTTTTTGGATCTATTCCTGCCTGAATGGCTTACTGGGTACCCGTAGGCAGGTCACTTGACTTTGCTATGTTTTAATTTCACTTGAAAAAGAGATTGACTATTTACTTGACTGATTCCAGAATGTTCCAATTAAAGAATGAAGACAGTGCCAAATGCTTTAAGGATAAGTTAGTAGAAAAAGTTAAAGGTAGCATTTGTGTAGCAAATACTTGTTCAAGAAAGCAGTCCCATTATCCAAACTTGCCCAATGATAAGAATCTCTTGCACTTGTAAAAACAGAATCCTAGATCCCTGAGATTCAGAATCGGCAAGTCAGATTAAGTCTAGGGTAACTGTGCAGGGGACAGAAGGACAAACACATTTTTGTTTAGTTTCCTGGCTCTCATGGAATTTAATACACAGTTTTCTATTTGGAGTGATATTGTTTAATTTGGGGAGAGAGGGGTTAGGATCCAGTTTTTTCATTTGGGTAAAGTTGACAAATACCCTATAGAGAAGTGAAATGGAAATTAAACTCTTAAGCCATTTTGAGAACAAAATAATATATATTTGTTATCTAACTGAGGTGAGTTTCCTAAAATAAGACTTCAGATGACTTCTAGTAGACTATCCACATTAAAATCCACATAGAGGGGGCTGGCCGGGTAGCATAGCAGTTAAGTTCATGCTCTGCTTCAGTGGCCCAGGGTTTGCAGGTTTGGATTCTGGGTGTGGGCCAACACACCGCTTGTCAAGCCATGCTGTGGTGGCGTCCCACATAAAGTAGAGGAAGATGGGCATGGATGTTGGCCCAGGGCCAGTCTTCCTCAGCAAAAAGAGGAGGATTAAAAATGGATGTTAGCTCAGGGCTAATCTTCCTCACACAAAAAAATAATTAATTAATTTAAAAAACCCACACAGAGATATAAGAACTGACAGAAAAGACAGTTTGGCCCATGGACCGTTTTTTGGTCCATCTCTTGAGGACCTGCATGGGTGTTCTGGATGATGCTAAAGAAGATCAAGAACCATGGCACTGTTCGGTGTGACTCAGGAGGCCTGGTACTTCAGTGAGGCGACCCAGCACACCATAGCAGTCCTAAAATCCTGACTTTTTCTGGGGCTGTCATGATTTGGGTCCTCCTAGATCTAGTTCTCATCTTCTGGAAACAGGGCCAGAAACATACCAGATTCCATTATCGGGAAAGCCAACATATAAGAGAGAGAAAAGGAAGAGGGGAACCTGCCTCTGCCACATGCTCTTTCGCCCTATACTTTAACAATGATTTTGATGCAGGGACCTTCTAACATACTTTGTGATTAATCAAGGACACGAAGGCCTTATAACATAATATGCAAATGTCTTCTGCTAAACATTCATTATGCCAACAGTACCACGACAACTCACGTGGATGTCATTCACAGAAACACCCACCACAACATGCACGCCTATTATCCTTAAAATGAAGTCTTATAAAGAAGTTTAAATTTCACTGACATCTCTTCAAAGTATTTATAAATGTTTATTTGAGACAAAGGACACGAGCTATAATTCACAGAGCAGTAGCCAGTAACCACGTGAAACTGGTTTTTCTAACTAGTAATAAAAACACATGTAAACCTGTGCTGCTGGGCAGCAGGCCTAGCAGGAGCTAGTTCAGAAGGTCTCAAGTCCACCTGCTCCAACCCCTCCTGACCTGGGCCTTCTGCAGCTGCAGGTGACCAGCAGAAGAGGAGATCATGAATCCTTTTACCTCACGCCCCTCTTAGTCACCCTAAAACCAAATAAATTAGTTTTCCGCTTACATGAAGAGCTCCACAGATCCAGTACGATTCAGAGGATTCTCTGAAGGATGTCCCCAACTCCAATACAGGCATACCCACTGTAGTTCCTGAAATCACTTTTAATAAAGGAAAAAAGCCATTTATTCCACAATTAGAAATTAAAAGGCTTAAATAGAAAAGATAGATTGACGCAGTGCTTAAGTATCAACGAGTTTCAGCTGTACAACAGTGATAACGATAATAATACAGCTCCTGAGAACTGTGATGGGAGCAGAGGAAGAAAGCGAGCGTCCCGCGAAGTACGAGGCTTCCAAAACAGGAGAGGCTGCCCTGGGGTGACAAAAAGACACTCTTCTACAAGGACAAACACCACTGGAGGTGACAGCAGGAGTCTTGGATGCAAGTCTTTGTCCCGCAATTCACTTGCTGTAAAATTCAAGGAAAGTCTTCAATTTGCTGAACCACACTGTACCCATCTATAAAAGGGGGATGATGTCGACCTCAACCACTGCTCTGAGAACCAGATGGGATTACTGATGTCAAAGCATTTTGAACGTGTACAGCCATGTATCAAAGTGAAGCAATATTTGAGCATCAGAAGCCTGGAGCCAGAAAATAAAATCCTCCCAGAGACAGGACTTTGTCCAAAGTGAGCCTGTCTGCTTTAACAGGATCAAGACGAGGAGATGCGGTACGTGAAGCTCTCTGGTTATGCAGCTATGAAATCAGGTGGCTCTACCTGAGAGGATTTATGAATCATCTGGTGCGGTTGTAACACAGGCGACCTGATTATCAAACGGGCTTCCTTAATTGCCATATACCTGTTACACAGCTCTGTTGTCCTGTCTTTAGGTATATTTCCATGAACTATTAACCAGCCATGCCCAAAGGCCCATTCTTTAAACAAGCTCTGAAATAAAGTTACCACTCAGCCATACAAGCTGCAAACAGGCTTCTGGAAAATACAATACAGTGTATGCTCATCATTCACATAACCAGACAGCTGGAGTCTACAGAAATGCAAATTTTGTTATCACTAAAATATGCTGGAAATATATTCTTCACTGAAATGCAAGGGTGAAGGGGAACCATTTGAGAGAAAGAGTTATCAACAAATCCAAACTTTAAGCAAGTAAAAAACAAATTCAAGTTTTCTGTAAAAGTAGACTGGGGGCTGCTTTTCTTTATATGAGTCTGTGTTTTCCTGACTTATGCCAGGAGCCGGGAGCTCGCCACTCTCCCATGGTTCCCTCCAGCTCTGTGAAATCTGCCGTGATTTGCTGAAGCTTCTCCCCTTTCCCTGGTGCTGCAGGCTTTTCCTCATTAAGACTTTCTTCTGTCCTGCCAGAGGTCAGCCATCATCTGAACTTGAATTACTGGGGGCTGCAAACCATACTGACTCAGGCCCAAGCCCACCATGTCTTTGCATCACTCAGTTCAAAAACCTGTTAGAACATCTTTTTCTTTCTTTTAAGTCCACTAGAAAGGCAGGCAAACAGCCAGTCAAAATATGTTACCTGGTGCCAAATATCAATATGAATTGCCTGAGCAATTTCTCTATCCAATTCCCTACAAGATAGACACCACTCACAAGGCACACACACTTTACACAAAAAACAGGAAAAATCCATGAACTACAAAATTACAGAGATTCCATGGATCACTTTCATTTTAAAACAAGGGGCTTATCCCAAATGTACCTTTCAACCCTCACTCTAATGAGTGGCTGCTTTCAATTTAAAGCCCAAATCACTTTTGGCCTTCAAAACAATCCTCAATTCACCCTCAAATCGGAGAAAGTGATTGGGATGAAAGGAATTCAGTGCACAGCTGAGACTCCTCCCTCTGTCACTTTCTCTCCAGGCCACATGGGGTTCCTGGAGGTTAATAGGTCAGTCCATTTCCAGAAATGGAAAGAATTTCCATTTCTCTAGAGAGATATGCACCTTCTGCACCAGGCAACACCTGGCCATCAGAAAAGTTAAAGTAAGTGCTTTTCAAGGCTGGAAGAATTCACTCAGCTTTCATTTGCCAGAACTATTATTGGACTCTTGGAGCTTCTGGCAGGAAATGAGTGACTGAACTTGGTGCTCCTATGGAGAAGAAAAGGAAAGTAATATTTTTCTTCCTTGGTCCCTAAATTTCCTTAAATAGAATGGTCACAGGCACAAGGCCAAGAGGCAGCACGAAGACAGCATAATTAAGGAATGCCACCTTGTATGCAGTAGGCCCTCAGATATATATTAAATGAGGCTGTTGAACTAAGGGTGCAATTATATAGATGCAAAGAAATACACAATCTCTTAAAATCTTTAATGAAATAATGTAATTAACTCCCAGAGATTTAGTTTAGGGCTTTGAGCCACAGCTATGAGTGTTCTGCAGAAGTTACGATCTTGCTTTGCCTCTGTAATCTTCAAGATGGCCTGAGGGAAGGGGCAGGTCCCTTCTTCATTCAGCTGAGTGAGAAGGCTCAGAGAAGACCTTTGCAAGCATAGAAACCTGTGCTCTCCTCAGGGGCACTCCTCTCTCTGTAGTCTGGAGAACACCAGCTCTGTCGTCTACACTTGAAATGGATGCCCACTTTGCCAGCTCATTCCCAGCCATGGCACAGTGAGAAGCACTCTGAAAAATACGGCACAAAAATGAACATGACTGTTTTGTATATTCATTTTATTTTCGGTCCTAGTAGCAAAGTTTTAGAGGATTCTTTCATATTTCAGTGTTTAACAGGAGAGAAAAATTTGGAATTAAAAAATAACTACTCCCCAACCCTGCTAGTTTCTTGAGTTGCTTGTAATGTTGGTGAGTAGAGATGTATCGGCATTTCTTATCCCTCATCTCAGCCTGAGAATTGTGATCGTGGAAACATGGAAGTGAAATTCACTTTAATTTCACTTCTATTGGGAGATGATTATTTATTGGTTCTTGAACATTAGAATGCATTGGAATCACCTTAAGGACTTGTTAAACTAGGATTTCTGGACCCCACCGCCCAGAGTTGCTAATTCAATACATCTGAGCTGGGGCCTGAGCATTTGCAATTTCTAGCAAGTTCTCACACAATGCTCATCCAGAGACCAAGCATTGCTGGTCCAGAGACCACACTTTGAGAACCCTTGACGTAGCAGAATATATAGGACTGGTCCTCAAAAGAACTGAGAAACAAGCATACCCAGCTTCTCCCAGACTCACTGATCTTTCTTAGCATTTTTCACTCCACACCAGGCATCCAATGACTTGATATTGTGTCTTTTCTGCCACTGGCTCTGACTTCTACTTAATCAATAGCAGGTGCTGTTGGGTGCTAATGAGTTAGCATATGTTTAGGTCAAATCACACCTGGTAAGGAATTACTTGATCTGCTACCTGAATGGATCACCTGAGGGCAGGATATTCATTCCCTTCTCAATGTTTGCTTTTCAATGTTATCAAGGTTTCAGAAACCAAGCTCAAATAAGAAAAGAGGAAGGAAACTATGTGTATATATCTATTCTCAGCATTCAGACATCCGAATGTCTGTTAACCACCCTTTCCAGGTGTGCAGTTTTTCTGCCTTGGGATAGGGCTTCATAAATCCAAACACAGCTTGAATGTCAGTGGATAGATTACCTGCAATTTTTCTATTATCGCATCCCACGTGGTTCACTGATGGCCAAAATAATCAGAAGCAATTTTCAACACTTAACAATAACTCTTTTTAAATTCTGAACCTTAATGACATTAGCTGTGGCAGAACTGCTCGAGGAAACCAAAGGAAAACATCAATTATAATGCACAGCAGGTGCTGACAGTGAACTTGGTGCTAGAGAGACATAACTATATGTGTTAACATTAGTAGATATTATTTGTTCAGTAGGACCAGTCTTAAAGCCTTCTGCCTGCAGGTATTCCAAATGCCTGACAGAGCTGCCTGACATTAGTCAGACTCATCAGGCCAACTTGCTGCTGGAGTTCAGCAATGACAGGCAATACACAGAGACACTGCCTGGCTTTTTGCTGAGAAAAGATCAGTACAGAGAACGGGATGGAAGGTTTATAAGCAAAGCAGATTTGACCATTGGATTCTTGAATCACTTCATAATTATTTCTAATTTTGGAATGTATATCTGAGGACAGCTCAATGAAATCACAAAAGTCAGTGTGAATGAAGGCTGGTGGAGGGGCAAATCGAAACCCACACCTTTTATCCAGCCTTCTATCACCAGAAAAACCTTTAGCCTGAGTCCAACCTCTCAGCAGCTTTTGTTAATTTCCGGTAGAACTTCCAGTAAACCTTCCAGGCCAGACACAAACACACAGACACACCCCAAATTTCACTATGGTTTTTGGTCAATGTTTCGTGCCATTCAAAACTGAGGAGGTGGCAGTGATTATCCCAGTAGTTTTTGCAGCAAAAGCAGCAGTGCCTACAAGGTATAACCAGAGCCCCATCCTGGAGTTTTGGAGAGGTCTACAACTGGATCCCCTAATAGAGGACACAGGGAGGAAAAGTGCCAGCCCTGCTCAGCAGAGAGTTTTAATGATTCATTCCTGCACCAATGCTGTCAAAGGTAGTGAATGACGGACGCAGCTGCTGGGCCGATTATTTCAGGCATATGCTGAATCAAGCACGTTACTCTGTTCTCTTCCAAAGCTTTGGTTGCTCACTCTTCTGCCTCAGATCAGATATTTTCAGTTTGCTCTAAAATGTCATTTTTCACTAAATATTTTGGAAATGGTATTCTCTTTCCTGGATGCCCACAATGTTTCACCAATTTATCCCAACTACCATTCTTCACATGTCTTGAAGTCATTTGCTCTGTTCCAACTTGAGTAGTTTGTTCAAGTGCCTGCTACCACTGGAGAAGGTGAATGAGTCTGGAAAAGCACAAAGAAATGTTGGCAATTGTAAACGCTGACTAATTTGCTGACTTCCTATACAGGAACATTTAGCATATAATGCCATCCAGAACTGACTGTTTTCTTCTCTTTTCTTGTGGCTTCATGATGCATGGTTTGCAATGGATGAGGCAGCCTTTGTAAGGTACACCTCTATGTCTCTATCAAAGTTGGTCTAAAAAGGTAGGTCTAAGATCCCACTTTAATGCCCATAAACACGAGTATTTATAACTAAGCGTCCTGTTTCCGGCTCAGTTATAGAGGGTGATTATTTCTTTGCTTAAGTAAGTCTCTGTACCATATGAATAATTATTTTTGAATAAAAATGTAAATTGAGGCAAAGCTCACACAAAAAATGGGAATTCTATTATTCAGATATACTTGTAAAAATCCATATTATTTCTTATTGACACATAGTAAGGCCATAATAAATCAAAGAGAATGACATTAGCAATGGATTTAATAACATGCCTGTCACTTTAATAAATGTATTTACTAATAGTTTATCTCATATGGACTTTTGCCTAAATACAGCACAATTTTCAGCTATCTACAAATGACATTTAAATTTCTGGCATTCACAGTTGTGGTGGTTAATTTTACGTGTCCATTTGATGCCCAGATATTTGGCCAAATGTTATACTTCTAAAGAGTTTATTAATCCTGAAAATCTGAAACATCATCCTTATACCTCATGATGGATTCTTTCCTACATAATTCCGTAAGTTACAGGCTTTCTACACAAGTCCCATAAATTATGAACCTTTACAACATTCACTGCTCATGTTTTTCTGGGAATCCAGAACCACATGGACCATCAGCAAAAGCCTTAGAGTCGAACGGTTACTAATGGGCATGAGCTCTCCTGAATCGCCTGTCTAATTAGTTTAAAACTGATCCAAACCAAATATGTTCTGTATAAAGGTGCCAGAATGGGTTGCTACTGAAAAATATAAATCTGTTTGGCACAGCTGTTTCCTTTCTTTACGGAAAATTATTTGCTGCAAGGATGTTAATGAAATTAAGGACCTGGAATTCTATTATGTGCTACTGCCTTGCAAACAAATATTTGTTTTACTTAAATAATTACTTCTGAAGACTGCCTGAGATTTGCCTCTGTCCTTTACCTTCCTTCCTTCCTTCCTTCCTTCTTTCCTTCCTCCTCTCTCTTCCCAGGTCATAAACCATTTTCCAGTCACAAAGAATAGTAATTCTATTAACATTACTGCAGAAGTCATCACAATCCTCAAGTGGTTAAAAGCACTGTGTTGCTGGAATAAAACCTGCACCCTCTACTTTGCATTATTCCTCACTTAAAGAATAGTGACCAATGGGCATGGTGTTTAACTTTAATAGTGGGTGCGGTGAGAAGGGTTAAAAAGAGGATTTTGTTAAATTTCCCCAATGCTTTCATGATATTCTCCCTAAGGTCAGGGCATAAGCTGAAAAGCAAATTAGAAACCTCATTCATGGTTTTTTCATTCTCAAAAATACACTGATATTAACTCCAAGAATATAAATTCACTGATTCCACTGAATTACACTCAATTATACTGGGTCAGTAAGCTTCAAGCAAACCAGAAGCTTAATCTGAATCATTTTCACAAGGCCTCCATGAGCTACAACAATCATTCATCTAAGAAACCATTAAAAACACCCCGTCGCGTGGAAAACCTGGCACACTGAGACAAGCTTCCTGCAATCCACCCACCCCCACCCCCAAGGCCCCACCATCATTTATACATGTGCACCTGGGCTGACATAAAGACAAGGCGTACTCCTGAGGGGAAAACAACAACTTACAAAGGGCAGTGTGGAGGGGAAGGCACTCCTCTGTCCAGGTGATCAGTGTCCACTATCTACATGCGAGCCTCCTAGGCTTTTCCCTGAAGGTCAGAAGGCCAGCACCTTCATCTCTGTGAACCAGTGCTAGTCAGCACTGCCAACCTTCTAGGAAAAATTACTGAATCCTGAAAATAACCCAAATGAAACTTTTAACTCTAAAATTTTTGTTCGTATACATAATAAATTTTAAATTCATATTTTTAATGCATATAAGTAGTTATCACTCAAAAATACCATCATTGAAACCATTCACTAGACAGCAATCTATATGTAACATTATTCAAAGGAAGTCCACATGGTCCCTCCTTATTAGGATACTGTGATCTAAGATAAACTGGCTGCAATGAGATAACGAGAGAATCAAACAACAGAACACTCTTAGCACACACACAATCACACACACACAATTCTTCACACTGCTAAAATGCAAAGGCACTGGTGCATTTTGAATGATGGTTAGCGTTAGAACAGACGTGACAGGTATATATTCAGAAAAAGTAAGATCAGGAGAAAATACCATCTTGAAAATTAGAGAAGGCTTTGAAGAGCTGCATGAAGGAAGGAAGAGAGAGTAAGTGAGGCCCATAGAAGGGGAAGTGAGGACTAAGAGAGTAGATAGTGGCAATTGAATAATATAGAAATGTAGCTTGCATATTCTGGACATAAAATATAACCTTATAGTAAGTGTGGAAGTGAACAAATTCAACATTAAAAATGTTGACCAACATACAGATGGGCAACAGGTACATGAAAAGATGTTCAACATCACTAATCCTCAGGGAAATGCAAATCAAAACCACAATGAGATATGACCTCACACCTGTTAGAATAGCTGTCATCAAAAAGACAAGAGACAACAAGTGTTGGTGAGGATGTGGAGAAAAGGGAACTCCTGTACACCATTGATGAGAATGTAAATTGGCGCAGCTACTATGAAAAACAGTATGGAGGTTCCTCAAGAAATTAAAAATAGAGCTACTATATGATTCAGCAATCCCACTTTGAGTATATATCCAAAGGAAATGAAATCAGGATCTCAAAGAGACGTCTGCATTTCCATGTTCATTGCAGCATTATTCACAATAGTCACGATATGGAAACAACCTAAGTGTCCATCAATGACTGAATGGATGAAGACAATGTGGTAGATATATACAATGGAATATTATTATTCAGCCATGAGAGAAGGAAATCCTGCCACTTATGACAACATGGGTGTACCGTGAGGGCATTATGCTAAGTGAAATAAGCCAGACAGAGAAAGACAAATGCTGCATGGTATCACTTATACGTGGAATCTAAAAAAAAAAAAACAAATGTCAAGGGCCGGCCCAGTGGCGCAGCAGTTTAGTTGGTGCTTTGGCAGCCCAGGGTTCGCGGGTTCAGATCCTGGGCGACGGCCAACGCACTGCCTGTCAGCCATGCTGTGGCGGTGTCCCATATAAAGTAGAGGAAGATGGGCACGGATGTTAGCCCAGGGCCAGTCTTCCTCAGCAAAAAGAGGAGGATTGGCAATGGATGTTAGCTCAGGGCTGGTCTTCCTCACCAAAAAAAAAAAAAAAAAAAAAGTCAAACTCACAGAAACAGAGAGTAGGAGTAAAACAGGGGCTGGAGGTGGGGGCAATAAGGAGAGGCTGGTAAAAGGGAACAAGCTTTCAGCTACAAGATGGATACACTCCAAGGATCTAATGTAAACCACGATGACCATAGTTGATAACACTGTATTTGTACATTTAAATTTGCTAAGAGAGTAGAACTTAAATGTTCTCACCAAAAAAAAAGGTAAATATGTGAAGTGATGGATGTGTTAATTAACTAGATGGGGGGAATCCTTTCACATGCATATGTATATCAAATCACCATGATGTACACTTTAAATGTCTTATAATTGTATATGTCAATTAGACCTCAATAAAGCTGAAATTAAAAAAAGAACCATTGTCCCAGAAGAATTGAGTGGATATGGGAGAAGAGTTGAAGTCAATAGGGGACAGGAGGTTACCCAGGAGGACGCAGTGAAGGGACGTGCATGCATGATGGGTGGAGAGGGATCTTGCCGCTCCTCGAGGGAGGTAAGGAGAACAGAAGGGCTTCTTATCATGCACAAGTCGGCACAAGAAGAGTCATGGTCAAATTTTAATTCATGTTAAGAAGTGAAGATTGATATGCATTGTAAGGAAAGTTCTGTGTTAAGATGGATCAAGAGAGGTTCATTTAGGGATAATAATAGCAACAGGTAAGCAAGATGAGTACAGACTTCTGTTGAGCCCACTGGCCTCTGGCATACTGCTCATGGTTCAGCACAATAATGCCAGCTACTAGAGGGCATTCACTTTTTCCTGTTACTTTTTTTTGCTTGCAATTCAGATAAGTTAGCCGTATCAATCAACATTGCTCTCTCAGGTTAGTGTTAACAGTAATTCCAATAATAAACTTAATGACCACAAACAAAAATCCTGTTATCTGTAGTTGTGTCTCCTACCGATGCAGAGTATCCTAGGGGCTCTACATTCCTCATCTTGTTAGACTTTGCAGGACACCAACAAGGGGGAGCTGTTTCTAATCTTACTTGAGGGGTTAGGAAACTTAAGGCCCAAACTAGTTCAACAATTTGCTTGAGGTCAGGGCTCGGCAAACTCTCTGCACAGGGCCAGAGAGTAAACATCTCAGGCTTTGCGGGCCAGTCTCTGCCGGAACTACTCAACTCAGCCTTTAAAGTGTAAAAACAGTCAGACAATATGTAAAGGAATGAGCAGGGCTGTGTTCCAATAAAACTTTATTTATGGGCACTGAAATTTGAATTTATATAATTTCATGTGTCACAAAGTATCATTGTTTTTTGGTTTTTTTTCAACTATTATACGGTTCTCAGGCCATATAAAAACAGGAGGCAGCCTGGCTTTGGCCCATGAACTGTCCTTTACTGACCCCTGCTCAAGTTTATCCACTAAGGTAAGTGGCAGAGCCAGGATTCAAAGCAGGCTTCTCAGCCTGCAGAAACCGTGCCACCTCCTACAGGCTTAAAAGCACAGTCCACTGTAACTGTTAACTCCATCTGGTCTATGAGGCTAGCCCAAATGTTAACTCATATTAACATATATAATAACAATTGATAAACAATACAGAGTGAACTTTCAACTTATTTAAATCCAATAAATATTAACTGAATATATATTAACACAATAGGCAAAGTATATATAAATATCTAAGAAAAAGTACATTTTCTCTAACCTTTAGGTGTTAGCAACAGTTCTTGACTCTGTAGTTGATTTTCCCCATGCGTCCCTTGACCTCAATCTCCAATCTAAAATTTTGTGGGGCCTAAATCCAACTTGTATCAAAGCCCTTAGGACTCAAATGGATGCTTTTATGTGAATGTTCACAGCAGCCTTGGAAACAACTCAAATGCCCATCAACAGATGATTGGATAAACAAAATGTGTTCTATACCTGCAATGGAATATTGTCTAGCCATAAAAATGAGTGAAATTTTGATATACTCTACAACATGGATGGACCTTTAAAACATTATGCTTAGTGAAATAAGTCAAACACAGAAGGACAACTATTGTATGATTCCACTTGTATGAAATACCTAGAATAGGCAAATTCACAGAGACAGAAAAGAGAATAGAGGTTACCAGGGACTGTGGGCTGGGAGGAAGTGAGAGCTATTGTTTCATGGGTACAATGTTATTGTTGGAGATGATGAAAACGTTTTGGGTATAGATAGTGGAAATGGTTATACAACATTGTGAGTGCATTAAATGCCACTGAATTGTATACTTGCAAATGGTTAAAATGATAAAGAGCATGTTACGTATATTTGACTGCAATAAACATATTTTTAAAAAGGCCTTACTAGGGAGTCCTATGACTTTTCTTTTAATGAAAACTAGAAAGGTTCTATTCATTCTATTCAAACCATAGACTGATAAAAGGATTACATTTATTTTACCAAAAATTTCAGATAATTGAAAGTAGTTCTGTCATTTTCATTTTCAAATACCTACTTGCTTTTGAAAGAAGAGTGAAAAGTTTTTGTTTACTTAAAATTTCAAATAAATCAATAAGCATTGTGAACAAAAACAGATGAATCACAATAACGTTGACTCTGAAAACATTGTTTTTAGTCTTCAATAATATGTTTTAAAAATTAGATAGTACAATATTGAGAGTCTTAAATGTACTTGCTTTTCATGGGTTTTTCTAAATCAGGTAAAACTGAAATCAAAACATCACCCGGGTGAATTTTAACATCGGTCCTCGCTGTGTCCTGGAGCCCAGTGGTCCCCACTCCACATCCTTTGTCACCCTGAGAATCACTGACAGCCATTGGCTCTGGGATTACCCTCAGCTCACTGCAAATGGGTTCCACAGTGGAATGATAGGGAGACTGCCAGGAAACACTCAGGACTCCTCTCCTCCAATCACTGATTCTCACATCTCTTATATATTAAGTGTTTTGAAGTGAGAGCTTATGCTATTAATAATTTATGACCAATTAAAGACAGTAAATATTTCTCCACTTGTTCCTTTACCAGTGGCTTAGCCAGCTTCAGTTGACTCACATAATCACAACTGAGTCAACCTTCTTCTCATTATAATGTAAGAATAATCCTTTTAAAATCATATTACAACACAACCTAACAAGCGTTTACATAAACTTTTACACGTTTCTCAAGAGGCATTGTGTGGGGAGTCGGGAACTAAAGATCGATTTGGGGTACAGTCATAGCTTGAAAGAGCTGTGTTCAACTGACAGTCTCCATATTGGGATTACTGTCTGTCATAGATTTCTAGGGCTGCCATTGCAAAGTACCATAGACTGAGTCGTGTAAACGACAGAAATTTATTTTCTCAGAGTCCTGGAGGCTGGAAAGTCTAAGATCAAGGTGCCAGCAGGCCTGAGGCCTTGGTTGGTTTCTCCTGAGGCCTCGCTCCCTGGCTTGCAGGTGGCTGTCTTCTCCCTGTGTCTTCACATGGTCTTCCATCTATACATGTCTGTGTCCTAATCTCTTCTTCTTGTAAGGACACCAGTCGTATTGAATTAGGGCCATACCTAATGGCCTCATTTTAACTTAATTACTTCTTTAAAGACCTTATCTCCAAATACAGTCACATTCTGAAGACTGGGGGTTAGGACTTTAATATATGAATTTTGGGAGAACACAATTCAGCCCATAATACCAACCCAGAACACTGCTGTGAATTACTGTGTATAAAGATACTTTCCAAGTTGAAAAACATTTGCTAAATTTGGACATCCCAGTCCACACTTAACCTCCACTGCTTACTGATGCTGAGTTAACTCCAGTGCCTACTACTGCTGCTGGATTTCTAAGGAACCACAGCCCCTTTGTGCAGGGACCTTGGCGGGGATGAGCATCCACCATTCCCGGGGTTGGGCCTGAGCTTCCTATCTCCACTGAAACAATGCAGGCTCTCTCTGGCACACAGAGGGGATGGGAAACACTGCCTGGGGGATGGCTGGCAATCACAGATTTGAATAAGCGCCATTGTGTTTCTCTAAGAATGGACCAGAACCACAGAATGGAAAATACTCCTAGGCAACCAGGTACATAAAAGTAAGGCATCTGTTTTTTCTTTCCTGAGAAAATGAAAACACATTTCAAAACCCTACAAAAGACTTTGATTCTGTGCGTGTTGGGCTGAGCTAAGCTGCTTTAAACCCTGTTACACAGTACTGAGGACTTGAACTATAGGGGACCTGTTATCACATTCATTTCAAATTCTGATAAGCTCTCTAGAACTTTTTAAAATGTTTTCAGCCCATCTATCTGAGTATTGGACCTCAGACAGCTCTCCTTTTATCTTCCAACTTCAAAGAATAGTTCTGAAATAAAGGTTTACTTTTCCGTGAATACTGAAGTTTCATACTGTCAGGGACATTGGGCTGATGTTTTTAGAAACCTATCCCAGACTCTGAATAAACTTTCATTTGCATTCCACATCCTCCCCCTTAGATGGTGGTTAGGACCACAGCTATTCTAGAGTCCACCCAGCCCCTGGACACTTTGTGAAGTTTACTCTTTGAATATTAATTGTGATGGTTGAGTTTCTAAATATTATCTACATTTGTATCCCTTTGAAATTTTTAGTTCCCTAGCAACAAAGTAGCTGTGCCATAACAGAAAGAACCCATGTGGAGTCAGACACGGGTGGAATTGGTCCCGAGTACTGTGAGACCTCGAATATCACTGAACTTCTCGGAACCTCACCATCCTGATTTGGAAAATGAGGATACTGTTATCTACCTCACAATCATTTTGAGAATTAGGTGAGAACACGGTGTGGCAATACTTTATAAATTATAACGCACTCAAGATGCTATCGTAGAGGGCATGTCTCTTGATTCTTCAATGACCATGACTGCTGGTCAGCAGTCATCACTGCCCTTTGTTTAAAAACACCAGGTGGCCTGGTGACATGGGTTGTTTCATATCCTGACTTTATTAGGAGACTATTCCACGAGGAATACTGAAACACACTGCTTTCCAGACCACACT
The DNA here is from genome assembly GCA_031878705.1 of Tapirus indicus. Taxonomy (NCBI): domain Eukaryota; kingdom Metazoa; phylum Chordata; class Mammalia; order Perissodactyla; family Tapiridae; genus Tapirus; species Tapirus indicus. The sequence continues at coordinate 60,265,677 of CM062917.1, forward strand.
ATATTCTAACAATTTACATCCTTACTCATCAAGTTAACAATATTTCAAGGCAAATTGATCGCCTACCAACCTTGATAATGCCGATTTACTATTATGGATGAAAATCGCAAATGTCTCTTGCTCTTTAGCATTAAATATTGAGTGAAAGTGGAGCTTTTATTGACAGCTTTATTACTTTATTTTACTACCACACGTTTTTATGTGACAGTAAAGCAGCTAAACACACATTAAATAAGTGCTGAGATAACTTGATAATGACCTTTCACAGAGTATTTTCTCCAAGAATGCTGGTGGCAAAGAAGACGGGAAAATGTGTTAAAAGGAGGAAGTAGCCTGACCTAGACAGAACTAGGAGCAATTCCTCAAATATCCAAAACATTTCTGAGCTCCTGGTGTGTGCTGGCATTGATGCGCATGAGATGAAAAGGAATATGTTTTTGTCTTTTTTATAGACCAATGATGGAGCCAGAGACGGAGAACATATTTAGAGCATATGAGACAAATGCCATAATAAAGACATGTTCAAAGTGTTATGGCAGAATGGAAACAGGGCATTGATTCCGTGGTGAATAAGGCAAGGCCTCACAGGTCCTTTACACAAGGATGTGTTAAGTGTTTGACAAGCAGAAAAGAAAAGGAATGGCATTTCTGAGAAAGGGAATGGCATGTGAAAAGGTACTGAGGTACACAAGAGAATGCAAGAATAACATGCTTTGGGAAGTGGAAAAGGTCCAATGCGATGGAAATGTAAGCTGTGGGGGAGGATGGGGTCAGGTGTGTTGAGTCCTGAATGTGAAGACCCTCACAGGCTTGCTAAAGCCTCCTGATGCTAACAACCCCCAGAGAACCGTCAATATACTTCACACCTGTTTACACGTAGGGACTGTAACATAACAGCCCCTCCTCAAGAGCGTGCCTAGAAGTCAGAGCTTGGGGGAAGTCAGGTGGGGTGAGTAAAGGACGGTGGGAGGTGGGTATGAGATTGACTGCCTCACGCTTTGACTGACATAACTGGCTCCTTTGAGGGAAAAACCTTATCATCCACTGCTCATTAGACGCTAATCCAGACTCTGAAAGACACAGATTCGTTCACTAAGTATTTGCTGAGAGCCCACCCTGGGCAGGTGCTGTGTGTACACCAGCGAACGAGACAGACAGCGTTCCTGAAGACTCCAGGCTTCTGTGTAGCAGAGACAGACGTTTAAAAACCAACCTCAAGGGAATGCACAGTTCCCTCGCCTAGAGATAGTGTAGGGAAAATGTCGCTGAGGAAGGGATATTGCAGCAGAGATCTGAGGGGGAGGCACACAGGGGCGACACGGGAGAGCGCCAGAAGCAGGGGCGCCATCTCCAGTGCTTCCTTGGCAGGAAGGAGCAGCTGGAGTTGAGGGAAGTGCAAGTAGTGCAGTAAAGCTGAGCTGAGAGAGCAAGGAGCCAAGTGGGGAGCTGATGGAGAGGGAGGCCAGAGCCAGGCAGTGGGGAACACAAGCCAGCCATTCATTCCTGCTCCTTGAGTGCAGTCCATGGCCCTAGCACTGGCTGTCGGGGAGGAGGAAGATGCTTAGTTGCATTTTAGGGATGAAGAGTTGCAGATACCCAGGTAATCCAAGTGGGGATGTTCAGTAGACAGCACTTGGAGCTCCCTCTGAGCTGGGCTGAGGACAGGGACACGGAGATGTGGAGAGTGTTGGAACCCAGGGTGTGGATAAGCTGGCCCCTTGCCTTGCAGTCCTTCTCAGTCAGGAAGAGGAAACAGGTCCAAAGCTGCTTCAACTAAAATGCCAGTGCAGCCCATCCCACACCCTCCTAAAAGGCCACCACAGCCTCTCCTGTGGAGCCACCACAACTCTGCCAGCAGACTGCAGGACAAGAGGACACTGACACAGCACCAAGGCGCCAGAGCCGGTGGTTTCCCATTCTCGTTGTTTACCTCACATTTCGTTTCTGCTGTGAATTATTCCAAATGATATTTTCTGAGCATAAACTGCTGGGAAAAGATAAGTAATGCAAATATATTATGGGCTCTACATTCTCTTTGGAAAAAAAGAAGGTTTAACTTAAATATTTTTTGTTTGGACTAATAAATACATCATGTAACATATTAACTATTTGTCTCAAATGAAACACCTTAGATTCATAATCTGTCCAAAAGAGTAGCTTAGGTCTATCTTTCTAAACCTATTATTGAAATATTTCCAAAGGTACCCAACTGATGAACTAATCAGAAAGATTCATATATTTCCCTGTTGGAATTTCTGCTTCCCAAATCCCCAATAATTTTATATACAGAGTAACCGCCATTGCTGATTTCTTTCAGTCATTCTTAGGAACTCCAGGATTCTATCCTAGAATGGAACATTTGTGTGTTTTATATACTTAGGCAGGGTTAGACAAAGGCAGCGCAAAAGGAAACTATAATGGAGGGTCAGTGATTTCCTCTGCCGGCCGGACAGGGATCATCTGCAGAAATCGTCTTTCTGCCCTCACTCCTATTTTTACTGCGGCTACAGCGAGGGCTTCAACAGCCACAATGAAATTAAAGACCCAGCTTACAGACAGGTCACCCAGGTAACACTCAATTTATTTTGCCACAGGTCTATGGCTCAGAGAGAACACAGGTGTAGAGCCCAGAGCCATGTTCTGTCAGCTTCCATAGCGAAGCACTGTGTTTTAAAATCGCTATGGGCAATTCTGAGGCTGGAAAAATGCATCTTTGTTTTCAAAAAATTATGAAACAGTAATGGAATTTATATGAAAGAATACTGTCACCTGATCACAGACTCTTCATAACAGTTAATATCCTAACCTCACTATCATGATATAAACCTTTTTAATAATTAAAGCTGAGATGTGATCAATATGCTATAAGAGCAGGTATAATATTGATAAAATACAGAACAAGAGTTACAATTTCACAGTACTACAAAGAAATTCATTTTATTTTTTTTATTTTGGGGAGGAAGGCTAGCCCTGAGCTAACATCCGTTGCCAATCCTCCTCTTTTTTTTCTGGGGAAGATTGGCCCTGGGCTAACTTCGGTGCCCATCCTACTCTACTTTATATGGGACGCCGCCACGGCATGGCTGACAAGTTGTGCATTGGTCCGAACCTGCAAAACCCCTGGCAATGGAAGCGGAGCGCGCTAACTTAACCGCTTTGCAACTGGCCGGCCCCAAAACAAATTCTTTTTTAAAGAGAAAAAGACAATGCAAGTATGTCAAAACAAAACAAAAAATGTTACCAGTGTACACCTACTAAGTGAGCAGGATGGACTTGCTAATGTGAGAGAGCTTAAGTGAGTACAAAACATTTAATGTGGATGCCTTACTGAGTCTCCATAACCTTTAGGCTAGGAGGCATATTTAATACCTAGTGGTCAGAACTCCACTTTATAATTCAAAATAAATTGATATCCAGCCTCACAGGATTGCAGCAAGAAGCAAACACAGAAATCGAGAAATAATAGAGAAGGTCGACTAATCTTACATTCTAGTTCTTGGTAGAGTTACAGCTAAATGACCCTGTCAGATAATTATCTTTTACTCCTTCAAGTATCTCTTAGTGCCAAATAACCCTGTCAGGTTATATCTGTATGCTATATACAACTAACCACCCCACTCAGTCCATGTCAATTTTGTCTGATTCTATCTTGAAATGAGAAATTAATCTTATCATCCAATCACATCCTTAAATCAACTCTAAACCAGGCTCTAGGCCCTACTCACAGAGCTGGGATTGGGAGTGAGGCAGAAAGCAAAGTGCACCCAGGCCACGAGTGCTGGCTCCGAGAGCTGCTTCTACAGCAAGAGACTCGCTGTGCACTTGTGCAAATCGACTAGCTTCACAGTTGTACAAATAGGATCACCATGCACTTGTGCAAACAGACTCACTGGTGCACCTGTGTAAAGAGCCTGGCTGTGTACTTAACGCAAAAAGACTCACTGTGCACTTGTGTGAGTTGCTTCAGTTATCCAGGTCTCAATTTCCCAGTCAACAAAATGTAGGAGCCAGATGAAGTTACAAAAAACTCAATACTTTTTCTTGTAAGTATATTCAGTCAAGAACTGTAAAGGGTCTGAGATTTTATCCAGCTTTCAAATTAACAAGTTACCTGCCCCAGTTTCATGGATGTTGGCAGATGTGAGATTCCTCGGCCAGAGACAAAGGACTTTATTATTAACAACAGAGCAAGTAGCATGAGCTTCAAGTTCCTGTCAGTTCCCCTTACCGCCAAAGTCCATGGGGGCAACATAGAGGGGTCCAAATCATGCTACCCATGCAATAGGTTTGTGTTACATCTGAAGAACCCTATGTTTAGAGAATCCAAATCTTCTATTATGGTTGTAAGCAAATCTGTCTGCTCTCTGCTCCAGAGAGAGATATCATCTTTATCATACTGAACAGTAAGACACCTTGTCCTCTGGTCCAGCGGGAGGCACTATCTCTATCTTCTAAGACTGTTCACTATACAAACATCCTTGAAAAGATGGCCCAGGACAAAGGCCATCAGTGCCCCTCCTGGCAAGATGTGCAGAAGCATGAGAGGCCCACAGAGAATTGCATCCCAACATCCTCTAAACAATTCAGGATATTATAAATTTCTTTCATTATAACTGAACTCAAGGTTAGATCCACACTGAGTACGAAGAATGGATTTCCAATTAATCCCTAGAGTAAACTTTTCTAGTATCCCTACTAAAATCAAGGGGTTTTTTAAATATGAAAAGCAAGGTTCTTTGCAAATTTCAGTTCTGATTCATAGATAGTACTTAATCTTGAACACATTTCCTCAAGATCAGAAATAAACCTTACCCAATTTCTCAATAGTAATTTGACTACAAATACTGCATTCAATTCATATCAACTTGTATGACGGACACTGTTAGTTCTTATCCAGCATTGATTATCCTCTCTTCCTTCCCAGTAGCTCCCCAAATCCTGGTTTTGTTCAGCTATTTAGTTCTCCTTACCTTGTAGCTCAGGGATGTCTCAGCCCATCCCTAGACCCAAGGGTACATTTTTTTCTTTTAGAGCAGTTTTAGGTTCACAGCAAAACTGAGCAGAAAGTACAGAGATTTCCCATATACTCCCTGCCCCTACACATGCACAGCCTCCCCCATTATCAACTTCCCTCACCAGGGTGGTACATTTGTTACAATTGACGAACCTACACTGACACATCATAATCAGCCAGAGTCCAAAGTTTACATTAGGGTTCACTCTTGGTGTTGTACATTCTATGGATTTGGACACATGTATAATGACATGTATCCATCATTACAGTATCATGAAGAGTATTTTCACCACCCTAAAAATCCTCTGTGTTCCTCCTATTTCTCTCTCCCTCCCCTCTAACCCCTGGCAACCACTGATATTTTTACTGTCTCCATAGTTTTGCCTTTTCCAGAATGTCAGATAGTTGGAATTATATATACATAGCCTTTTCTGAAAGGTGAAAAAATTGCCATCTTTCACTTAGTAATATGCATTTGTTTCCTCCTTGTCTTTTCATGGCTTGATAGCTCACTTCTTTTTAATGCTGAATAATATTCCATTGTCTGGATGTACCACAGTTTATTTATCCATTCACATACTGAAGGGCATCTTGGTTGTTTCCAAGTTTTGGCAGTTATGAATAAAGCTGCTATAAACATCTATGTGCAGGTTTTTGTGTGGACATAAGTTTTCAAATCCTTTAGGTAAATACCAAGGAGTGCTATTGCTGGATTACATGATAAAAGTATATTTAGTTTTGTAAGAAACTGCCATGCTGTCCTGCAAAGTGGCTGTACCACAATGAGTGAGAGTTCCTGTTGCTCCACACCCTCACCAGCAAGTGGCATTGTCAGTGTTATGGATTTTGGCCGTTCTAACAGGTTTGTAGTGCAAGGGTGAGTCTTCATTACTTCCACATCAGTAACTGTCAACCAGCAACATCAGCATCACTTGGGAATTTGTTAAAAATATAAATTCCTGAGCCTGATGTCAAACTTATTGAATCATAAACTCTGGGGGAGGACACAGCAATCTACCTTTTAACAAGCCTTCCAGGTGATTCTGAAGTACACTAACATCACTAAAGTATATTAAAGTTTGAGAATAAGGAACAAAGTCAATCAGTTCATGAAAATTTCCCAGTTATTATTATTGGTCCCTAATTGGCCTAACAGATTGAAAGAAAAGAGTTATATTCTAGGCCTGGGGAAATGCTTCTCTCTCCCCTCTGCCAGATTTGAACAAAGGACGTTTTTCTAGTTGCTTCCAAAGGCCATTTTGTGACCATGAAGAGGACCAGCCTTGGGTTGAAGCCAATGCAGTAGAGATTTGGAAAGAATTTATGTCCCTGGTAATATTACTGAGCCACTAAATCAATAAACGGTAAAGTGTGACTGATCTATGAACTTCCTGTTACTACAAGTTAACACATTTACTTTTGGTTAGTTGCAGCCGCAAACATCCTGATTAAAACAATTGATTTGTGAAGTTCCTGTCTGCCCTAATGTTTATGTCTATTTTAGAATCTACTCTGTACAACAGTCCTGGGAATCTGCAAGCTTTGCCTCACGTACGTACGTGCATGCATTCACACCAATGGAGAACTGCATAAATTAGAAAGCTATGTCCATGAGGGCAGGTGCTCATTTGCTTTACTCTCCACTGTACCCCAAAGCCTAGGACAGTACCTATCAAATAGCAGTCTCAATAAGTATTTGTTGAATAGATTAACAAATGAATAAATAAGTGAAGCAAATCCAAATGAAGTGTGGAGGATATTTTAATTCACTTCGGTTATGTCTATTCAGCTTTTATACCAGCTGTCCTTTTAGCTGGTTTCCCTGTGGTCACTTGATGCCTGCTGCATTCCTGGACACCACATCACATAACATCCAAAGGTGAGAAAGAAAGGACCCTTTCTCCTTATACATCACTAAAGACTAACAGAACCTTTCCCAGAAACCTGCTTAGCCCTGCAGGGGAAGACTACAAGACTGGAAAGTGAGAAGCCACTAGGAAAAACAATGGCTTAATTAGCAAATGTTACTGCAGAGCTGGCCACCTACCTAGAATAAATTGTTTGGATTGATTTAAACTCTAATGACACTTTTATCATATATTAATATATATGGGGGGACCTAAAGGATCTGACTGATAGATTTAACTACATAATATGTAAACATTTCTCTTTAACAAAACATACCACGAATAAAGTCAAAAGGCAAATGGTAGAATGACGAAAAATATTTAGAAAACATATGATAGACAAACGGTTAATAACCCTACTATATACAACACTCCTACAAACTGAAAAGAAAAAGATTGAAAAAGCATCCTAAGGACAGAAATAGATAAACTGATGATGAAAATATAAAAAGTCAATAAACATATGAAAAAAAGTGAAATGCAAATTTAAACAGTAACATACCATTTCCAAACCAACAGACTGGTAACAAATTTTAAAAGATCACTAACATTCAGTGCTCAAAAGCATGTTCAGAAATTAATATTTTCACACGTTGCTGATGGAGTTTAACTTGCCAGAAGCTTCTGGAAAGTAATCTGACAACATCTACTAAAACCTCAAATGCACATATCTTTGGCCCACCAATTCTACCTTAAAACTGTAACCTACAGAAATAAAAATATTTTAATATAATGAGATAGATCGATATTCATTGAAATATTCCTTTTAATAGAAAATAGCAATCACCTGACTATCCATCAAAAGGAAAAGGGCTGAATAATTAGAGCATCCATATTCCAGAAAAATAAATACCTACTACTAAGAATGAATTAAATCTCCATATGTTACACTAGACTCTTGCAACTAGAGAGATGGGTCAAGAATACTGACAGACGCGAAATAAAGTTGCAGAACACCATATACAATATGATCTCATTTTGTTAGAATTAGTAAGGAACGGACCTGGGACATACATTGATATTTAGTTGTCTAAATGGGTGCAGAGAGAGATGTGGAAGAATAAACACCTAAGTATTATCCCTGGGAAAAGGACTGAAAGAAAGATGAAGGAATCTATTAACTGCTTCATCATATTCTTCTGTATTTTCTGCCTGCTTACATGGCATCCATGACTTCAGTAATTAAAATAGATCATTAATAAGATATAAACATTAACAAATAAAATGTTATTTATGATGAATACATGATCCAAATTAACAGAAATATAGTCTATCTAAAAAAATAGTGAAATTACAATATATAATATTTAACAGAAATATATTTTAACATCTATATCTTTTCTACTGATAATTTACGCTAGAAAGGGTTTTCAATCCTAACTATAGATATGTGTCGAGATCTATATGAAAGAAATACTGCTATTTGTTCAATGGAAATATTTTACCTGAATAGTTATTTTATTTATAGTAATCATGCTACAAGGGTAATAACATGGATGGAAGATCAGCAATTTTGATATCAAACAATTCTGTTATCTTTCTTATTTTAATAATAGGTATAACCATACTTCCTAATAAAAGTTCTTGTATTTGTAGTTTTCATTTCATTTATATGCATTATTCATTTTTAAAACTTTCTATTCACTTGCAATTTATTCTAGTAGGTAATACAATTACTAGTTCTTTATATTCTTAATTTATAAAAAATATTACACAAAAGGGGCTGGCCCAGTGGTGTAGTGGTAAGTTTGCACGCTCCGCTTCAGCGGCCCGGGGTTTCGCAGGTTCGGATCCCGGGCGCGGACAGACGCACTGCTTGTCAGCCATGCTGTGGCGGCGTCCCATATAAAGTAGAGGAAGATGGGCATGGATGTTAGCCCAGGGCCAGTCTTCCTCGGCAAAAAAAAGGAGGACTGGCAATGGATATTAGGTCAGGGCTAGTCTTCCTCACACACACAAATATATATATATATTACACAAAGGAACATATTTTGTTCCCTCAAACTAAAATTTTGACATATCATCAAGCTTTCATAACCCATCGTTATTACTGTGCAAGTTTCAGCTCTCATTTATTTTACTTCTTGTTAATTTAGTTTTTAACAGCACGAGTGGCATTATCCTTACAGATAAAGCAGGTAAGTTCTAATTGGTGGCCAAACGCCACTGAATGTGTTCCCCGTCAGTTATCCATTCACATTAATGGGGACAAACAAGCTGAGAGCTGGTTTGATAAAAGGAGAATGAATCTGAGTGTGCCGAGGCAAGAAGGGATAGAAGTACACAGGACTTAGGAGGTCAAAGATAAAATCTATCTATTTCCTAATTCATGTAATTGGTTTTGGACACGCTCTGTTTGAGGTTCCAGGCACCAACACAGAGCATACCTGGTAAGTTAACAGTGAGTGAACTTTTCCTAAGATGTTCTGAAGACAAAGGCCATCTTGAGACTAGTTCTTTTTGCTCTTGGGTCAGGGTCACAGAATACGTTAAGCCTGTCTCAGAAGCAGTCCTCAACATGGAAGATTTTACCTGTGTGCTTCAATTCCTCACATCCACAGCATCAGGACCCTTATCTCCAATCTCATCCCACAGGGGTCCTCTGCCTTCCTGAGGTCTGTGCCTCAGTGAGCAAACGGAAAGATGTCTCCCAGAATACCTTGGTCATACTCCTAGGCTGCCAGCTGCTCTGATCAAACTGTGGTTGTTGGGCTTTGTGTGTTCTGGGCAAACTTAGAGGTGTTAGGGTCTGGGCAGTACTCCTCAAAGGGTTAAAGTGTCAAAAACACTCATCAAGTCACTAATAATTGCACTTATGTCCACTACTACAGAGTAACTGTCTTATACGTGGATAAAGCGTTCACATTTATTCTGTTTTCTTTGCCACCCTCCAGTGATTCTGGGTCACTCTGCTGTTTTCTGTCCAGACAACATTTGAAAGAGTCAAAATGTAACATTTTCCCAGGTTCCTGTGACCATGCAATCATTTTTTAACATTAGCTTGAGGACACACATACATTTTTTGTTTTACTTAAAGCAAACTGCAACTTAACGTGTGGGTGTCAAACAAAACCCAATCTACTCAACTTAAAAGTCCTATTGGAAGATTTTGCCATAGTAGTATGTATCCTCAGTTGTAACAAGTTTATTAATTTTATAAACTGATCAGAATTTGCTAGCAAGCCTACTTAGAATTCAGGGTACTCCAGGTGACCAAAGTACTCTGCTATCCATTGTTCAGGCATTAGCACATTTAATCTTCCAGCAAACCTATGAAGAAGGTGCTAGTATTGGTGGAAAACCAACTAGAATTGTTAGTAAACTTAGCTTCAGGACAGGTAAGTAATTTGTCGAGCTATTTTTTAGCTATTAGTGTCACAACCAGCACTCACCCCAAGTTAGTCAGACTTTAAAGTGAAAGAAGTTAACCAAAGGTCATTGTCTCCGCTGAATATGTCCAAAATATTCACAAAGGTAGTGACCAAATTACAAACGTCTATGATGATTTAGAATGGTTAATTATGCTCCAAGTCCTATCAAAACATAAGTACATACTGATTATGCATGATTACAAATGCTGACATCAAGACCATAAAATACACCTCCACTGCACCATAAATTTGATAAGTAACTAAGACATTTAGTTACTCTAATAAAAATTAATAATTTCATTGAGTACTTTTTTTTTTTTGCTAAATATATAAGAGATTTGGAGAAAGACTTAGGTGATGCAGAATCTCTTCAAAAATTGTCCAAGGAAGATTTAGTAGATTATCCCCTTTTCTAGAAGATACTGTTGTGGGAAGTAGAGGCATTCTCCAGCATTCTGGTGGCTTTAGGACCACAGTCAACATACTGTAGTTGCTGCTCAATCAGGGACTAATACTGACAACGATGATGTTTCTCTATGATAGCAAACTCCTCTGACAGAGACCAAAAGAAGCGGAACACTAGAAGAAGAAATTTGTTCAAGCCTCTAATAGATGTACAAAATGTGATTTTTTTTTTCAATGTTAAATGGCCCATCAGGGGCACAGCCAGGCTAGGCCACAGCCCATTGACTGACAATCACCAGATCTTTCTCTTAATTTTCTCTACCTCCTCAACTTATTCAAAGCTACACAGAAAGTTGCCTACAAAGACTTCAAAAGTATGCCTAGAAAAAGTACTGTAAGCATGTTCATCTTTCACAGCCAACTGGCCTGCTTGACACCTTCCAGAGAACTATGAGGTCACTTTAAGAGTCACTGGATAACTAAAAGCAGCCACTTCCATTTGTCCCATCTTTTCAGAGGAGCTTCCAGACCTCTCATACAGAATTGCTCGTGTAGTTCTATCCTATCCCCCCACTGCCACGGCCTTGGGGTTCAGACACAGCAAAGTGCTGAACCAATGTTTAAAGGCAGCAGGATTTAAGGTTTAGGTATCACAAACCCTCTGGGGTAGGGATGACCTGTAAGGAAGGGACTGAAGATATTATAACAAAAAAGGAGCTGTGTTGCTGCCACGCTCCTGTCTTCTGCCCAAATGCTATGCTACCCACTGCAATGTGTTTATATCTGCAGTCTAATGGGGAAGACACTTTTTACGTCCTTTTAATGTTCACAATTAAAAAAGGTTCTTCACTGTTTAATGTGTTGGAAATGTGTTAAAAACATGTTGCCCTTCGGCAGAGCTGTTTTAGAATTAGAACACTTTAATTTTTCCCTGGTAAATAAACTTAAATTAGAAATTAATTATGTTCCATTCAATGAGGTCTTTGGCCTGTATTCATTCTGAAAAACCACTGTTAGATCTTAGATGGGTTCCCACCTGCCCCTGCACGCCTGTGGGTCAGCAGTGTAAGTCCAAATACATATTGTAATGCCAGTGCCAGTTTTGTACAGAAAAGATAAATCTGTATATCCTTGATTTAGGAAGAAAACAAATCAGGCTTTGGCAGAGTTTAATTTCAGATCAGACTCATTCCAACCCAAATGCCCCTTTTCCTCCCACAAGACGAATAAGAATAATAAATAAATAGACACAGAGAGACCGGCCTTCAGTGGAATGCAGGAACCCCCTGTTCAGGTTTCATGTAAGGCCCCCTTGTCAAGAAACCCATGATCGCTCATTTCTCATATGTGAAATCTCATTCAGGTGTATTTAAAATGAGTCACTCCAGTGTAACATTTAGCAAACACAGTGAATTAATATTTCAAAATGTGAAAATTAATAAAGAGAAACCACTTAAAATGGAGTCCGGAGGCCAGAAGGGGGAGCTCCCACACAGTACCACTCAAGATCAATTACAAGAAAGATAGTCACTTTCAGACCCCAACTGAAGTCCTCAACAGAAAAGAATCACTAATTACAGGAAGAAATGTACACTGCATCCCAAACGGAAATCAACTACCCCAGCAACTCAGCCAATGAAAACCATCACCAACCTGAACTCCTGCTTTTCTCCAATGGACTTCCTCTGAAAACAACCCCTCCCAATTTCCTCCTTTTTCTCTATAAAATAATGTTTATCTCCTTTGATTGTTGTATTTGCCTATGGACAACCATAGCATGCACACCTTGAATTGCAATTCTTTGGCTATTCCCCAGTAAACTTGTTTTGCTGGTAAAATAAACTGGCTGTTTTATTTTCAAGGTCAACAAAAACCAATACGAACCCAAACCTTGTGATATTTAGACTGGACCTGGTAGGACAGTGTGTGCTATCACATAAAGCATACTAAGAGATGTTCTCAGGGTATATGATAAAAGACAATGCAGAATTTTAACCTTCTAGTTAGCAGAATGTTCCCACAGTCTAGGATGCTGGGACTCTGCCCTGAAGGACTGCTGATTGCTCATGGATGCATGTGTCCATCAAAGTACATGGCAAGGATATAAAAGAACTGCACAGATATATCTATTCCAAAGAGACAGGTCAACTGCCATCACAAAGAACAGGAGACACATGAAAATGTACACCATAATGAGTTGTGCACAAACTTAATCTCTCACAGGCCAAAGAGCATTGGAAGGTGAAGTGACTCGAAGCAGACGATAAGTATGTTCCCTATCTGTGTCACTGAAAGGACTACAGATAGGATAGCTGTAACTGCATGTTAGCAAAGCAACTGAGAGGAACAAAAATTAGCTTTAATGTAACACATATTCCAAGTTCTTATACAGTTATGTAAAGGGTTCTAACTAGACATATATAAAATAAATACACACCTCTGTGAAAACAGGTATAAAAATTTATCCATCCTAACTATAATAAAGAATGGTACAGGATAAAGAAAACACTCTGTTTTCTTATCTATCACTCTTTATTCTCAACAAACAGAGGCTGACCATTGATGGAAGGCTCTACCACTCTGGCATAGTATTTATTTGTACTTTGACTCTCTGGAAACACAGCAGTACTACCTGCTTTAGGAGGCAAGACTTCTGTATATCAGAGAGATGAAGCATTTCTAAATTTTGAGAATTATTAATTTAATTAAAAACTAAAGTCATTGCTTAAAGTATTAAAATAGTTTACAAAGAAGCACATCAACTAAGTATACACAGTACAATTCTCAGAGTAATTAAAAAGGTACAATTCCATATATTATAAAATGGATGAACCTTGAGGACATTATGCAAAGTGGAATAAGCCAGACACAAAAGGCCAAATTCATTATGATTCCCCTTATATGAGGTACCTAGAGTAGTGAAATTCATAGAGACGGAAAGAAGAGTGGTAGGTGCCAGGGCCCGGGAAGCAGGGAGAATGGGGATTTGTGTTTAATGGGTGTGGTGTTTCAGTTTTGCAAGATGAGAAAGTTCTGGAGATTCGTTGAATGCACTGAACACGATTGAACTGGACACTTAGAAAAGGTGAAGATGGCGAATTTTATATTGTTATTTTACCATAATAAAAATATAAAATAATCTAATAAAAAGATCTCCTGCCTCTCCATTCTTTATCTCTTTATTTTCCTTCACAGCATTTATCATATTATATAGGCATATATATTTGTTTATTGCCTGAACACTTCCTCCCTCCACTAGCCTCAAATATATCAGCTCTGAAGGCAGGATCTTGTCTTTTTGCTCCACCCACAAGGCCTGGAACAGTGCTTTCTAAATACAGGTGCTCAATAAATATCTTATGAGTAAATTTTAAAAAGTGCAACGATTCTTTTTTAAAAGATTTTTAGTTATCTTAATTCTAAAGAATACATTTCAGCTCAGTTTTTTTTTTTTCATTTTCACCAATCTTAATTGTTAAGTTATTAGTTTATCATCATCTTTCTTTAGCTCCTGGGGCTGGTTACTAGTTAGCCACTTAACCACAGTTAAACAATAACTAGGATACATAAAGAGCAATATCCCAAAATAAAACACATAAAAAGTCCACTGTGAAAATTTATCTAACAGTATCACCCGTTTCTCTTATTCAAGTACTTACCATTTAATGGCTTGTTATATACAGGCTACACATAATTACAAGAATATAAGATATAATAGAAAACACAAACTAAATTGCATTTTGCTTTACTGGATACTGAAGTAATTTCAACTCTCTTGAGGTTACTCAACTGTAGCTGAATTGCATAGCTGGAAAATAACTGGATATGTGTATACATCTTGAAAATAGCTCCTGACTATAATCATTTTTTTAAAATACCCCATATAAGCTGAGCATTTTATCATTTGTAAAATACCTTACCAGATAATATCTAACCTGATCTTCAGAAACACCTCTGACATTGTCTGGGCAGGTGTCACTGCCCCTACTTAGAGATGAGGAGGTGGAATCAGAGAAGCGATCAAGGTCGCATGTGGAGAGCCTGTGCATATATTTGAAAATAATTTGCAGAAGCACAAGAAGCAAGAGCTCTGGAAGTGCACTACAATACAATTCTTGAAAGAGATCTGACCAGGTAATGAGACTGCATCTACAAGCCACATGTCAAAATCCATTCCATTGCACAGAGACGGGCAAATATAGTGATCTGGCCATTTTAACACAAGAAGCAAAATACAGTTTCATGAGTGTCACCAAAATATGATTGGATAGGTTTCATTGGTGCAGCACAGATATGAAAACAGAGTTATCCAAAAGAAACAGATTTAACAGAAGAAATGAGAGAATGACATCTGTCATGAATGCAATGCTCAATTGCAAGGAATTCTATGAGCCCATAATACAATACAGTGTTCCTCAGATTTTTGATTTATCAGATAAATAATATTTCTAAAACACTACGGCAATGAAATCAAGTTGCCAACATCTAATTCTTTTCAATGAAAATGTTAAAAAATTTTTAATAGCAGTTAGCTTTTATTGACTACTTGCTATATGTAAGGTTCTGTTCTAGGCACCTTACATGCAGTAGCACATTAAGGCTTCACGGCCACACTACGAGATACATATTATTAGCATCACCCGTTTTCCAGCTAAGGCAACAGCGGCTCAGAGGACACACTCACACTCACAGGCACAGCTCCAGGCAGTCAGAACTCAAATCCAGGCAGGCTGGTGTCGCAGCCTGTGTTCTCAATCGCTGACTCTGGCCCTAACACCGACCAGCATCATCATTTCACAAAAGGGATATTGTAGCACAGAAACCAGGCAGGAAATCTCAGAATAAGAGTCAGTGCCTCAAATTTAATCTATTCAGCAGTATTAAAACCTCACTATTTTCCCCCTTTTGCTCCAGTTTTTGCAAATATCATCACAGACCTCCAGTGGCCTGCAGAGGAGGACTTGAGAAGCATGATTGTGGAGTATGTGGACAACGATAAAATCAAAAGTGAAACTCAAAGGCTTCCAGGGTGAAACATACGACCGGGCATTTCATTAGACAGAGTACAACACATGAATCACAGGAGCTTCATGTTGAAGAAATCTTCAGGATCAACCAGCCGAACTCTCTTCTGAACATAGAAATCACCTTCTACAAAGTCAGGCTCTGCTTGAGCGGATCAGCCACTGGAAACTCACTATTCACGACTCAGCTCTTGTCAAATTCGCACAGAAACTCTGTTCTTCCCCAGCGCTTTTCTCAGTTCTTTCCATCATTCCTCATTGGCCCAGCAAGGTTCCAGAACCTTTCCTATCCTAGTTGCTTTTCCTTGAGCACAGTCTATTTCGTGCTGTCTCTTTTAAAATGCAGGGACCAGAAATAAATGTGATAATTATAGGGAGGCTAACTAGCACTGGTAGAATAAGACTATCACCTTCAATATGGGCATTTTGCTTTCTTAATGCAACCTAGGATTATATTAGAGGTTTTTTGGGGGGGAGGAGGGTGTTGGCAATAGCATTACAGAGTGATTAATACAATACAGATTATATTTTAGACTCGTGCATTTAAGCCAAACCCTTAAGCCTTTTTTTTATATATGCTGCTGCTAAATTTTTTTACTTTAATTTCATACTAGTACTCTTGGCTTTTTAAGCCATACAGGATGAATGTACAATCATTCCCACTACATGTCACCCTATTAGATTCATCCACTGTTTAAGCCTGGCCTAGGACATTTTCCATCTACTTTGTAGAATGCTTGGAGTCTCTCCCAGGTTATGAGATCTCTGACTTGCTCTTTATGAAATTCAATGCTCACAAACTATCTGGGTGACAGTCTGGGGCCACCATCAAATTTTCAGTCTATAGTTTACAGCACTTGTCTTCTTCTTTTAATTCAGTCCTGTTTTCCACAAGGTCCCACTGCTCACCAACAGCAGTCATCAGGCGTGTCTGCAGATTTCCTCAAAGCCTCAGGTCAAGAAAGGGGGAAACTATATTTCTTCATACAGTAAAGTCTCATTGGATTTCACTTCCTCACCTACCCAACATGCCTTCCCCTCTTCTTTCTAGCTTTGACACTTCTCACCTAACAGACTTCTATTTCCTAAGATTGATTAACTCAACTACAACTGTTTCAAAAATGTTCAATGCCAGTGGGTGACACACCAGGTACAGTGTTGACTGCAGGCTGCAAAGGGTAAGAGGAAAAAGTGTGCTTTATTATCAGCTTCCTTGCTCAAGTGAGGTTTAATATTTTAAGGCATAGTGTTGGCATCCAAATACCAATTCAAAATTGTTTTTAATTTCTTAAAAAGGACTGCCAATTATTAAAAAGGTGTGCTGTCTCTTTGAGAGTTATGTATTTACACATCATACAGCAGTAACAAAAAGGCTTCCTGAAAACAGGGACACATGATTCATATTCAGGGAAAATGTATATAGTTATTGTGTCAATAGCTGAAATGTACAGGGGCAAAACCAAGAGAAAAGACAAAATATGTAAAAAGGACAGAGCTGGAACCATTAAGGAGGTGGGGTTGTTAGTGACCAGAATGAAGCAGATCATATCCTCTCTCCGGTCTAGACAATGGAATACTAACCATCTTTTGGAGAGAGAAGGAAACTATATATTGGCGTGGCCAAAACAGGGTGCTTCAAAATAACACTGAAGGGAAATAACACTAAACTTATTGCTTATATAACATGCTTAGAGGCGGACAGCAGATCACGTGGGCTGCCATTGCCCCGCCCATAATAAGGGGATCACAGTGTCTGCCCTGCAGACTTCACGGGGCAGCTACAAAATAAATAAGAGATCCAAAAGCAATTCCTATGTTGTAAAACAATATATACAGTGTTATACATAGCTATTGTTTGAATTACAATAGATGATAATATAAGAAATTATTTCACCAAATGAAAGGGAAATTTTACTCAAAGAGAGAGAGGAGGTAACATGGTTTAGAAATGTGAGGAAGAGAAAGGATTATGAAACTCCTTTCTCCTTAGAACCACCCGTCAGGGCTTGTGGGCATCACCAGTCCAGAACAGCAGTCCTTGTTCAGAGACTCTGCACGGAGGGTGATGAGAGTGTGCGGGTGTGGGATCTGGGCAGCACACACAGGGTTGACTAAAACAGGCACATCATTGCACTAAATAGCATGCAGCCCCTGAAGAAAAAGGCACCTGTTCCCTTTTCTAATGAAAAAAAGAAAAAACGGAATTTTTCCATGACTTTTTAACTTGTGGAAACAGCAAACTCCAAATTATGAAGAAAAAATGAAACAGCTATAGCTGTTAAGGTTTAATCATTTCTTCTACCAGACACGGTCAGACTATGCTCTGAGAACTTTTAAAACTTAAAAAAGAAATGCAACATATTGATAACTGTCTTCTTAAATAATGTTATCTGAAGAATCAACTAACTCCATAAAAATTTATGGACTCTCCTCACCTCAGCCCCCAATTCAATATACGGATTCTGCATTTAAATGATGAATGGACACTTCAGTATCCCAATAGATTATTTCTGTCTGTTTCCTACCCCAGAGTAGCCCTACAGAAACAACACTATACCCCCTCGTGGGAGCTTTCTTCAGGTTTTGATTTTTACATGACTACATTTCTCTCTCCATCCACCCTCCTTTTATTTAAGCTGCAGAACGAGTTCAGTGCAGTCAATTAGAATTTTATAATCTAAACTTAAAGACTGCATGCAGCCACAAATCACCCTTGCTTATTTTACAAATGGGCCCCACGTCATTGGCAAGCAGCCCCTCCAGTAAATATCCATCAATAAAAACACAGCTGTAAAGCCAACTCTAAGGTGGAATCTATTGTTCCAAAGCCCCTCCAGGCTACAAGCACATTAACTGTGAACATAAAGGGATCAGGATGAGAGCAGCTGACCTGTGAGCAGACATCATGAAAGTGACGGCTTCTGTCAACTTTAGGGATAATTCCGTACGACCACGTGAGACTCATGCAGGTGTAAATTAAGAACAGGAAACCACGGGTGGAGGCCTCCTGAGTGATGGCAAGCCTCGAGGTCCATGGGCTACTGCTTACAGGCAAAGGGAATTGTTTTGTGCCTGTACTGATTCTGACAGAGCTGGGAAAGCGTGTTAGCCACCCAACAGACACCAGTGCTGAAGGTTAACGCCCAGAACGACAAGGACAACTAGTACTAAGTTTCCCATACTCACCGGCACACTTCGTTCTGGTTCTGAGAGCTGGCCCAGGAG
This sequence comes from Tapirus indicus, assembly GCA_031878705.1. Lineage (NCBI taxonomy): Eukaryota > Metazoa > Chordata > Mammalia > Perissodactyla > Tapiridae > Tapirus > Tapirus indicus. Next base: position 60,284,623 of record CM062917.1, read on the forward strand.
ATCCAGTGCCACCCTCCCCCGGCCTGGTGAGGAGGACGCTGATCTCATACTCCGTGTCTGGGTCAAGGTGCCCAATTTTATAACTCGTGGAATCCACTGGCTGCCGGTCATTCCAGCTCCCGCTTGCTGTGCAGTACTCCACCTCTCGGGCGACGATAGGCCCGTCCCCATTGATAGAGTTGGCATTGAGCTGTATCCACAGGTAGGTCGCCCCCACGGAGGCAAGCTGAGGTGGGGCAATGGGAACAGGTGGTTCTGAAAGGCAAAGCAGAGAGCCATCTTTCAGACACTTCGGTCTCCAGTTTAGAAGAGCTAAATGTACATCAATTATTAAAATACAGAAGACATTAACATTTCAGGAATGAATTGATGAGAATGGTTTTGTTTAGGTTAATAGAAAAAGCATACTGATAGAGGTTTTCACAATGTTCAAATTTGTGAAATAAACCACCTTTAAACCCTGAGCTTGCTCAAGTAGATATACCTCCAATTTCCTTTTAGGATAGAATTGATTTTTCTCAGATAGCTACATAAACATCAAGAGAATTTTTTTTTAAGTGAAAGTAAGTTGCTCAAGTTCTCTCAACTGGCAGTATTTAAGCTCCAGGAGGCACTCCGTCATTGCCAACCTCTTTAATGGGAATGTCTTCAAAACAATCAAAGGTACTAGTTATATCATTCAATTCAGTTTCCTCATATTTATATTTCAAAAATATCATCACTTTAAAAACACTGAAGCAAAGCACAAGCTATGCCCAGCTTGATGAGACTGTAAGCAATCAATAGCAAATACTCTTTACAATTCAAGAAAGTCTGTCTCATTGTTTAAAACCTGCAACTGACTTTGTCCAGATCATTGTCTGAGAAGGGAGAGACAGACACTCCTGTTTTAACTAGTGTTCCCAGTGCATTGGTTAGGTGCTAGCTGAATGGCTCTCTGGGCATCACATGATGGCATTTCATATGCCAATGACACTGTGAGTTGTACCACACATGGCATTAGGGAAGGAGATAGCTGTTTGAAAAACATAGTTCCATCTCAATGAATCTCCAACTGAGAAAAACGTAAGATCTAGTGATTTTTTTTCAAGAATGTTTCCGCAGGTAGTTTTTAACTCCTCTTTTAGCTCATATGAACGCATAGAAAATAAAGCCTGCTATGTTCTATTACTGGCATCTGTTGGCTTGCATGCTGCTACTTCTGTCCTCCACTGCAGAAATAGCCAATTGATCACGAACGGTTCCTGCCGAACTGAACCTCAGGGCAGCTAGCACCATCTGACCTCGGCCCCTGAGACCTAGACCCTGGTCTGATCCCTAGATCAACTAAGAAACCAGCAACATCAGTTCCCTTTGTTGGGCTGGAGTGTCTTTGTTCTTTTCTGTATTCAAGGTGTGATAAGTCATACTGACTTTTTTAAATAGCTGGGGAAATCTCAATAGACTGAGTAAAAATAAGACACTTAAGGATAAATTTTGTTTGGAGGACTATAAATTTAGTGTAAATTTACTAAAATATTGTTCCTATTATTTATAAACTACAACTTTGTGCTAGCTCTTCATTTCTTTAAATACTTCTGACTCAACTCATAATGGTTTAACATCAATTTATATCAGTAGGCAATTCCTTGAACCAAGACATGAAATGGGCCTTTTATAGGATATCCTAAGGCATTCATGTGGCCAGGCTGAAAGAGTAGTTAATTACTGTGAAGTTGCAGATGCTAGCAAGGGTTGCTGAACTGCCATTCAAAATACAACTCAGGGTCAAGGCCATAAGGTTAGTGAGCACACCAATTCATTTAGGACATTGTTACTAGTATCCTAAAATAGACGTGACTTTAATGCTTGTTTGTCCTGAGAATATTTTCTCTATTAATTCCCCATTAAGAAAAGTAAAAAATTTGTTAAACCAAATGAAAGATTCAATTAGAACCTGGAAATAATTGAGAAAAACATTCAAAAGGACTTTTGGGTTGCTGGAAGAAGAAGAACAAGTCAGTATTTAAATTTTGAATAAACTTTCCCAAAGGGAGGGAGGGAAGAAAGGAGAGAGGGAGGGAGGAAAGAAGGAAGGAAGGAACTCAGTCTATACTAAGTGATAAAAAGCAATTTAAAATAGGTAATTCAAGTGGAAGTGAAAGGACACAATAAAAGTAATTCTAAATGAAGCCAGCAATGATAGAATTTATACACGTAGAGATAAATATACATGTATCTAATTGCTACACACATATTAATGCCTAATATATATCTCATATAATTAAATATGATATTGATATGTATGCATACATACACACATTGTCGAGATTATATAAAATATTTTTATGTCCTTGATTACCAAAAGCAGTGGTAGATATGAATAAGATAAGAGTAATGGTTAAAACATGACTTGGGCTTCATCTGGGGGCTGGCATCAAGGCAGCATGTGACCTTAAGAAAGTCATAAACTCTATGAACTTTAGATTTTCCCATTTTTAAAAAACTAGCTCTCCAAATACTACATGCATATAAAAATGTATTAAATTTTACACAAGTGGCTGAAAAATGTCATTGTATATTTTAAAGTAATTATCTCAAGGTAATACTTTATTACATATAACATGCTAGTAGAATCTAGCATGTTATCTCATCTTTAAAAATAAAATATATGAAAAATATAGCTATAAAGTTATAAATGGAGGAAAAGTCAAATTTCCAATTCGAGCCATAACTGCAAGCCAATTGTCACTGGCTTTGGCAGTGTGCAGGGATGGAAAGAGATGCTTGGATGTTTTTATCACAATGAGCCAAGATACCTCAACACCGTCACGAGACAGGGAAATGTGCTGCATAAATGTAAATAAGAACCTATTCATCCTTTGTGTTTATGTTTGTTCTAGAAGGCTAGAAATTTCTGATTTACTTATAGCTCCCAACAAATGAACTTTTCCACAGAGGCAAATTTAGAAAAGTTACTGGATTTGCATCCTCCTGATCATGAAGCAGAATGCCTCAAGAGCATGGGCACCGGTGGGTCACAGTGAAGCACTGTAGCAATGATAAATCAGAGAACGGAACACAATCACAAAGAACTGAACCAAGATGAAAACTAAGTCATAACCCATTCTTCATGGAAATAGAACAAAGAATCCTAAAATTCCTATGGAGCAACAAAACATCCCAAATAGCTAAAGCACTCCTGAGAAAAAAGAACAAAGCTGGAGTCATCACAATCCCTGACTTCAAAATATACTACAAAGCTATAGTAATCAAAACAGCATGATACTGGTACAAAAACAGACACACAGATCAATGGGTCAGAATTGAAAGCCCAGAAATAAACCCACACATCTATGGACAGCTAATCTTTGACAAGGGACCCAAGAACATATAATGGAGAAAGGAAAGTCTCTTTAATAAATGGTGTTGGGAAAACTGGACAGCCACATGCAAAAGAATGAAAGTAGACCATTATCTTACACCATACACAAAAATTAACTCAAAATGGATTAAAGACTTGAAGATAAGACAGTAAACCATAAAACTCCTAGAAGAAAATATAGGCAGTATACTCTTTGACGTCAGTCTTAGGAGCATCTTTGTGAATACCACGTCTGTTCAGGCAAGAGAAACAAAAGAAAAAAATAAACAAATGGGACTACATCAGACTAAAGAGCTTATGCAAGGCAAAGGAAACCAGGAACAAAACCAAAAGACAACCCACCAACTGGGAGAAAATATTTGCAAATTATATATCCAAAAAGGGGTTAATCTCCAAAATTTATGAAGAACTCATACAACTCAAACTAACCCAATCAAAAAATGAACAGAGGTTATGAACAGACATTTTTCCAAAAAAGATATACAGATGGCCAACAGACACATGAAAAGATGTTCATCATCGCTAATCATAAGGGAAATGCAATTCAAAATGACAATGAGCTATCACCTGTTAGAATGGCTATAATTACAAAGACAAAAAACAAATGTTGGAGAGGATGTGGAGAAAAGAGAACCCTCTTCCACTGCTGGTGGAAATGCAAACTGGTGCAGCAACTATGGAAAACAGTATGGAGATTTCTCAAAAAATTAAAAATAGAAATACCATATGACCTAGCTATCTCACTACTGGGTATTTACAGAAAGAACTTGAAATCAACAATTTAGAGAGACTTATGCACCCCTATGTTCACTGCAGCATTATTCACAATAGCCAAGATGTGGAAGCAATCCAAGTGTCCCTTGACTGATGATTGGATAAAGAAGATGTGGTATATACACAAAATGGAATACTACTCAGCCATAAAGAGGATAAAATTGTCCCATTTGCAACAACAGGGATGGACCTTGAGGAAATTATGTTAAGCAAAGTAAGCCAGACAGAGAAAGACAAACACCACATGATTTCACTCATATGTGGAAGATAAACAAACACATGGACAAAGAGAAGAGATTAGTGGTTACCAGAGGGGAAGGGGGTTGGGGGTGGGCATAAAGGGTAAAGGGGCACATATATATGGTGACTGACAAATAATAATATACAACTGAAATTTCACAATGTTATAAACTATTATGACCTCAATAAAAACATCCCACCCCCCTCAAAAAAATTACGTCATAACCATGATAATAAAGAACTCAGCCCTGGGAGCACTGAGGCTGCTGCTCTACTGGATTTGTTGGTAAATAGTCCTCATTTTCTGCATTGTGACTCCTCTGAAGAGTAGGGTGTGCATAACTATGAAGAGTTTCACTTTTCTAATAGATATTAAACCTAAACTCAAATAATAGCCAGATAGGCTAGTTAAAGTTTCACTACAAACCAAAATTCATAAGGATCTGATGTTGGAAAATATCTTACTCAAGTCGATACTCTGATGTGCTTCCTTACACAGGACAGCAGTCGCTGCAGCAGACGGGCGCTGCTGGGGTAGGCTCAGCAATAAACCTTTCCTCTCATGAGCCACGGATGACCAGTACTGGCAGCAGTGACTTCACCACAGAGACATATGCCAAAATCACCTGCAGGCTTTATAACAAAGGCTGTGTCCCCAGAGATTCTGATTCAATGTGGGTGTGGCAGGGGGAGAGATTAGGGGGCAGGCATTTATATTTTTTAAAATTTGGAAAGGTAGTACAGACATGCATTCCTAAATGAAGATCACTGATGCACTGGAGCAGAGAACAAGAATCACCCCGTCCCCCTCCTGCCATCATGGCCTGAACAAGTGCTGGCTGCCTCCTGCGGACACCGTTCTAAGTGCCACTCACATACTGTTTGCATCTGACCTTCCCAGTAGCCCTATAGGGTAGGCAACATTACTATGTCCGTTTTATACGCGAGGAAACAGAAGCACAGAGTAAGCCACTGGCCCAGGCCCATATAGCTGTTCTGGGGTTTGAACCCTGCAGTCTTTAAAACTACCTGCATAGAAAAATTTGCTGACAGAAAGAATAGCCCATCCCAAAGAGATCAATTTTATGTTCTATATTTAACAAGTGCAGGGAAAAATTTTTTAAAAAGCAGGCATCACTGTGTTCTCCTAGGATGAAACAGCAATGGCCCGCCACAAGCTGTCTGAAAAATGCCTCATGGTACATCTAAAAGTCCAATTATTCTGTCTGCAACCAAAACGCCGCAGCCCCCCCCCCCCAAAAAATTACACCAGCTAAAAGGAAGTTTATTTCCCCTCCCTCTTTTTCCTTCTCCCCCACCGTCCTGAATATAATGACTCAATTTTTCAGTCAAGCGAAATATAGTAGTAGACCTAACGGCAGCATTATGAATGTTAACTCAGTGTTATCAGTACGGCCTGTGTGATATGACTGAGCAGTTTTATACAGACACTCCTTCATTTTATTAACCACCCTGCTATCATAAACACCCTGGCTGGTGAATATTTGCATTTTAAGTGATTTCCTATCAGTAAAAAATTTTCATTCCTTAAAAAAATTTACAGGTTGTAATCTCTGTATACAGAGTTGGCAGAATAACCTGCCAAGAGCACATTCATTGCTTTGTATGCAACTAAACCAACATAAATAAAATATATTTTTCAAAAATATTGCTCATGTGCAGAATTTGTACTTAAAATGCAATCCATCAACATAGCCTGTCACCAAACAACCGTTCAGAAACAGACAAGGATAAGTTTGAGCTTTAAACAAATAAAGAACTCACGACCATTTAACATGTCTATTTTAATAGACTATTTGGGAGTATAAATATACATCAAATACCTTTAACTACCAGTTCTGCATAGTTTGATACTCCAACACCTCCTTCAGTGCGAATCATGCAGCGGTACTTTCCAGCATCTCGCTTTGTTGTATTCACGACATTAAATGAAGCTATGAATCGCCGGGAACTAGGCACCTTGATTTCCTTCAGGGGAGCATCTCGTACATCAATTCCCTGTGGCAATGGGGGTAGGGAGGACAAGAGGAAACAATATCAACTGTCACATCGAAACAGAAAGACACTTGACGGCACGTTATCGATGTTACTTCCGTGCTGATTTTGGTTCAGTTGTTTATTACCCTGGGCAGTGGTTCCAGGAGAACAGCCGGCCAGGAAACTGGAATTCTGCCATCTTCAACGCTTTCAAGATTGAAGCATGCAAAATTAAGTGTGCAGAAATGTCTTGTTTTTGCCCCTTCAAGATATTAATTATGTTAAATTGACTCAACAAGAGAAGAGCAAAGGTATATCTTTATTTTGCTCCCAAACTGTCAACATTCGGTCCTTTCATAACACTTTATCTTTGTTTTTATGCTTGGCTAGGAAATAAAATTAATTCACACACTACCTTATTACTGACCTCATTTTATATATGAATAAATAAATGATTTATCAAGAATTACATTAAAAACCTGAGTAGGTATTAGCATATCCCCTATTCCTTCGGTTATGCCTACTTGGAAATCCATCGTATGCTTCCTGTAATTTAAAGCCTCAAAAGAAAGCTGTAGATTTCAGTTCCATATTTCTTTTTTACAATTATCAGGAAAAAAGCTATCTTTAACATGTTATTTACAAGTATTAAGTAGAAAACAATGAGCACAGATCTTAAGGCTAGTGCACAGTGCCAATGCACTATGTACATTTATTCACCCAACAGCCATTTTGGGGTGCTAACCACATGCTATCACTGTGTTTAACTAGGCTCACAGTGGTGAACAACGGAAAAGCGGTTGCTGTGCTCACGGTGCTTCAGTTAGTGGGAAGTATAGGCTTGAAATAAATACACGGTCACCAATGGTGGCCAATGTGGTGAAGGGACAGGTCAGTCGGCTGGCAGAAAGCACCATGAGGACCATCTTTAGATATGGCGGCCATGAGGCCAGTTTGAGGAAGTGATATTGGAGCTGAAATCTGAAGGGTAAGTAGGAGCTAACCAGGCAAAGGGGGCAGGTGGGAGAGAAGGAGCATTCTAGTCAGAGGAAACAGTACACGAAGCCTGAGAGGGTCAGAAAGAGCTGAAAGCTTTGGGTGAAATTAAGGCAGCCAGTGGAACTGGGGAGGCAGGCAAGCACCTGTGCATTCAGGGACCTGCAGGCTGTATTAAAATGTTTGTATTTATAGTATGAAAATGCTAGGCTACAAACAGTAAAACTCATCTGTGTTACTTGGTGATTTACATTATGCAAAGTTTTTTAAAAGCTTTTATCTGTGATATTTTCTTGGGCAGTATGTCCTAATGGCCATGAATGTGGGAGTCAGACTGACCAGGGTGCCAAATCTAACTTCAGAGTGATTTACCTTCCTAAAGCCTCCCTTTCCTCATCTGTAACGAGGAGATGAAACAACTCACTTTCAGGGCAGTTGTGAGAATTTAAAGATATATGCAAGGACACTGGCATAATGCCTGGCCCCACAGGTCCCCACCCAAATTCCGGACCACCTGAGTGATGAGTTCAAGGAGAAAGGCAGACAGTCTGTTAAAATGCCACCTTTATTACTGATGAACCTGCAACTGCAGAATATGGCTGATGTGCAGTAACAACGGCCTCGCTAACATCGAAGCACGGAATTAAACAGGCTCATCTACCCAGACACAGGGCGCACTGGAAAACCACAAGGCCTCCCATATGTTGGGTGCTGCTGTAAAACTCACAGGGTGGAGGAACAGAGTTCCTGCAGGGAGTTAGCTGCCAAAGAAGGGACTGGGTTGTGCGTGCTCACAGCTGCCTTCCCAGGCAGCCCCCGCTTGGGCAGAGAAAAGGCTTCAGGAGTGCTGTGCTAGTATAGTTCCTGCCACGGTGAAGGAAACATCAGGAGTGTGGAAGAAGAGTTCCACCGACATCATCGTTACTATTATCTGTCAAAACAGCCTCGTTAATAGCTTTAAAAGTCATAAATCAGAATATGAAATTCCATATATATCTTATGTGTCTTATTGTGTCTTTTTTTCTTTTTTTTACTAAATCCTCTTAATTTGGTTTGACAGAGGACACCAAGAAGTTAGAAAAAACAAAACAACATCAATCTAGAATTATTAATTAACACAACAGGAGAAAGCATTCCTCTCTGTATTCCATGCACTTCAGTCTCCCATTCTTTCCCCCCATATAAATAAAGAATTGAATTCTACCACTAGGAGTAACCTTAGACCTATTACTCTATAAAATTAAGTTTGTCTTTTTTCAAACTAAACAAAACCTAATCTCCAGTTTTGACAAAAAAAATTTAAGCCCTAAATGCAGATTTCATATCTGTATTTGTTTTATTTGTTAATAACAACAACAGAAGGGCTATTACTTATTTATTTACTTATGGCATGAATTGTGTAAGAATATACTTTTAGAGTAATCCTTAATATTTTTCCTAATAGAATAAGCCTATCTCAAAAGAATGTTTATCCAAAAGAATTTTAAAGTATGCATTTATTGATCCCTCACAACTATTCAAGGCTGTACTGAGGGCACTCAAGTTTAAGAAAACCTCCTTTTTGGATTTATACTTATTTTGAGAGGAGTATTAGTTCATAGCCGTTGTCTCCACGCCACAAATTTATCCTTGAAAATAAACAGCTTCAAACTAACAACTCTAATGAGTCATGTGAACTCTCAGGAATGGCCCTTTTTTTTTTCTAAATCCCATGTATTTAATCACAGAGAAAGTTAGATTCAGCTTCTTCAAGAGAAGTGGTACATAAGAAGAAGAGAAGAAGTGCTAGCTGGCAATCATTTTAGCTTAGGATCCATTCCAAATCATAAATCTTGTCCAAATCTGAAGTCATTTTGTATTTAATCATTTGCATGTACCTGGATCCAAGCATTCGTTCAACAAACACTTAGCAGAAATCTTATCACACACAGGGAGCAGGGGGTTAAAAGAACAATCCCTTACCTAACTGAGTTTACAGTCTGGTTAGAAAAACAGACAAATAAGGCAATAATTACAGTATAGAGCAACTCACTGCCTAATACAGTAAACCCAGGAAAGAGACCTCACTGGAGAGAGGTGTGAGGGTTGGCTTTCTAGAAAGCATGACTTGAGGTCAAGCTTGAGGATGCACAGGAGTTTCTCCTTCTTCCTCCTGCACAGCAGTGAAGGAAGAGAAATGGAGTCCAGTGAGCGAGAAGAACTCTGCAAAAGTCAAGAACCAAGAGAGCATGAACTGTAGGGGAAGTATAATGTATTCCATACAGCTAGAACAGAAGTGCTTCTAGCAATGGCAGGTGATGAGGCTAGAAGGACAAGCACAATATAGACCACACCAAGGAATATGGCATGTTGATGATTATAATTTATCCTGATGCCAGGAATGGAAAGATTTTAGGCAAAAGGGTGACATGAACACATCTACTGATGTGAAGGAAAGAGTGTGGGAACCCAACAAACGTCAATGGGAACTGGCTATATTTTTCTCCGAAATCATAGTAACAAATGACAAAAAAGAGGAATGAGATACAGGAAGGGAAGGATTCTAAAGATATTTAGGAAATGAAATGAATAAAAAGTGTGCTATAGTGCAGTAACATCTTTCTCTTCTAGCAGACTATAAGGTCCTCAGGGTCAAGAAACATATCTTATTCATTTTGTATACATGGTGCACAAGAAATAGAACTCAATAAATATCTGCTGACTCTAGGAATCATAGCCTCAGTGGAAAAAATGTTCCACAGGTAGAACAGAAAAGTGAGGTTTAAATTAAAAGATTTATACCACAGACACTAAAACTGGACAATTAATCTTTATTTACAAGGGAGACCAATAGGGAAAATAAAAGGAAATTTTAGAGTTTCTGTGTGTTCCTCATCAGCAACATTGTCCACTCACTATGATTGTGGTAGGCAGAATAATGGCCTCCCAAAATGTCCACTCCCTAGTCCCCAGAACCTGTGAAAATGTTCCCTGATACAGCAAAAGGGAGTTTGCAGGTATAATTAAAATAAGGATCTGGAGGTGGGAAGATTATGCTAAATTATCTGGGTGGGCCCAGTGTAATCACAAGGTAGGAGAAAGGTAGGGGAGTCAAATGCAGAAGAAGGAGATGTGACCACAGGAGCAGAGGTTGGAGTGATGTGCTTTGAAGACAGAGGAAGGGACCATGAGCCAAGAAATAACAGAGGTCTCTAGAAGCTACCAAAGGCAAGGAACATATTCTCCCCTACAGCTTCCAGAAGGAACCAGCCCTGCCATCATCTTATTTTAGGACTTCTGACTTCCAGAACTATAAGACAATAAAGCCACTAAGTTTGTGGTAGTTCATTACAGCAGCAATAGGACCAAGACAATGATCATCAGGATAATGAACAAGCATGTGGCTTTTCGAAGATGTACATTAGTCATGTGTCCTGATTTGTCAGAACTACATAGCAAATCTTTAAGGTTAGTTTAGGTCTTATGGGCTAGCAAGAGTTCTATTCAAAAGCCATTACTGTAGCCAAAACAAAAGAACAAAGTTGGAGGACTCACACTTCTCAAATTCAAAATGTACTACAAAGCTACAGTAATCAAAAGTACAGTGTGCTGCGGTGAACATAGGGGTGCAGATATCTTTTTGAATTAGTGTTTTTGTGTCCTTTGGATAAACACCCAGAAATGGAATAGCTGGATAATACAGTAGTTCTATTCTTAATTTTTATTTATTTATTTATTTGCTGAGGAAGATTTTCCCTGAGCTAACATCATCACCAATCTTCCTCTTTTTTTGCTTGAGGAAAATTAGCCCTGAGCTAACATCTGTGACAATCTTCCTCTATTTTGTATGTGGGTTGCTGACGCATGGCTAATGAGTGGTATAAGTCCACACCCGGGATCAAAACCCATGAACCCAGGCCACCAAAGCAGAGAGTGGCGAGTTTAACCACTATGCCATGGTGCTGACTCCTATTTTTAATTTTTTTGAAGAATCTCCATACGTAGTTACCAGAGGAGAAGAGGGTTTGGGGGAGGGTGAAAGGGGTAATGAGGCACATTTGTTTGGTGACAGATGGCAACTAGACTCTTACTGGGGAGCACAATGTAGTCTATACAGAAGTTGAAATATAATGATGTACACCTGAAATTTATACAATGTTGTAAATCAGTGTTACCTCAATTTTTTAAAAAAGCATAAAAAAAGTACAGTGTGATACTAGCATAAGGACAGACATAGACCAATGTAATAAAATAAAGAGCCCAGAAATAAACCATTATATATATGTTCAGTGGATTTTTGACAAAGCTGCCAAGACCATTCGATGGGGAAACAATAGTCTTTTCAACAAATGGTGCATGGATACCCACCTGCAAAAGAATGATGTTGTACCCTTATCTTTCACCATATACAAAAGTTAACTCAAAACAGATCAAATACCTAAAATCAAGAGCTACAACTATAAATCTTTTAGAAGAAAACATAGAGGGAAATCTTCATAATCTTGAATTTGGAATTGATTTCTTAAATATAATGCCAAAATCACAGGCAACAAAAGAAAAAATTAAGACTCCACAAAAATTAAAAACTTTGTGCATCAAAGGACACTATTAAGAGAGTGAAAAAGCAACCAACAGTATGGGAGAAAATATTTAGAAATCATATATTTGATAAGGGATTAATATCCTGAATACATAAAGAAGTCCCACAACTCAACAACAATAACAACAACACAAAAACAATCCAATTTAAAAATGGGCAAAAGACTCAGGTAGACATTTCCCTCAAAGAACATATACAAATGGCCAACAAGCAAATGAAAAGATGCTCAACATCATTAGTCAATAGGGAAATACAAATCAAAACCACAATGAGATATCCAGTAGGATGGCTATTATCCAAAAAAAAAGAAAGAAAAATAACAAGTGTTCACAAGGCTGTAGAGAAATTGGAGCACTTGTGCATTGCTGCTGGAGATATAAAATGATGCAATCACTGTGGAAAACAGTTTGGCAATTCTTTAAAAAGTTAAACAAAGAATTATCATATTACTCAGTAATTCTGCTCTTAGATATAACCTAAAAGAATTGAAAACAGGGACTCAAATAGATACTTATATGCCAGTGTTCATAGCAGCATTATTCACAATAGCCAAAAGGTGGACAACAACCCAAGTGTCCAATGATGGATGAATGGATAAACAAAATGTGCTCTATACATGCAATGGAATATCATTTAGCCTTAAAAAGGAAGGAAATTCTGACACATGCTACAACATGGATGAACCTTGACAATGTTACGTTAAGTGAAACAAACCAATCACAAAAAGACAAATACCAGTATGATTCCATTTATAAGAGGTATCTAGAATTGGCAAATTCATAGGGACAGAAAGTAGAATGTAGGCTACCGGGGGCTGGGGGGAGAAGGGGATAGGAATTATTTTTTAATGGCTTTTGTTTCAGGTGATGGAAAATTTTTGGAAATCAATAGTGGTAATGGTTACACAACACTGTGAGTGTACTTAACGCCACTGAATTGTACACTTAAAAATGGTCAAAATGGTAAACTTCATGCTATGTATATTAAGTCACCACTACCTACTGCAGTTCAACAGCATAAACTCCGGCTTTTGCACCTACATTTGAAGACTGCCTTAAAATAACCTCACGTGCAGGTTAAAAATATTGCAAATAGGTAAAATGTACTTGGTGAGTTGAATGAAGAATGGAATGAGAGACACAAAGCAGAACATGGTATGTCCAAGCAGGGACAGAAGAGGAAAGCAAGAGAGAAAGGCTTTATTCAGCCAAGTGGGGTAGGGCAAACACAGAATCAAGATGGCAGAGCATTGTAGACGTCTACAAGATGCCAGACACACTTGGCACAGTGCAGAACTACACAAAGTATATTCCTAAGGACAATAAAAAGAGAAATGATTTTTAAATTCAAATGTTTACTATACAAACATTTTTTAAATATAGGAAATAAAAAATACAGACATTTAAAAAACATAATACATAATCTCATCACTTAGAGATAAATATTATAAATAGTTTAGGGTATTTTGTTAACTTTTTCTATTGTACATTATTTTTATTTAAATAAAATTTGAAATGGTGGTCCAAAATACATATAAGGTTTTATCTCTTTGTTTAAACTTCCTGTGATATCTGTAGAATTTTTCACAGCATTAGATAATTTCAAAAAAATGCTTTTTAATGCTTCCCACTTGATGCCTGCAGCAATTATTTATGTAAATATTTCCCTATTGCTATACATTTAACTTATTTTATTTTTCACTATTATAAATGATATTAGGACAACCCCTATTTCCTAAGATTATTAGGTCAAAGGAAATTAAAAAATTTAATTTTTTTTGATGAATAACATAAAAGACTCTACAGAAAGTTAGCATCCATTTACAAGAATTACTTTTTAATGAAAATTCCAATGGTTCCTAAAAATCAAGTTATTTTCCAACTCCTTTCAAATACTACAAATAGATCAAAAAAGACAGAGAATTGGCCTAAATCACTGACCCTTTCTTACTTATATTTCCAAAACAGTATACAATAGAAAAAAAAAATCCCAGCTTATCTTGGCTAAAAGATCAAATATTCAAAACAATATTTTAATTTATTTTTGAGGCACTGCATGACTTCTACACTATAAGTTCAGTTATTCTCTTACTAGATAGCATTTAAAATTAAAATGAATCCCATTTTTAACATTTTAAAGAATGACAGATTCCTTATAATATTCTGACATGCAGTCTACACTGACCCCTTTCCACAGGACAAGGGTATTCCTTGAAATTCACATCTTTACTATCCGTAAGTGGATATTTCTAAAGATGGAATATACGAACCAAACTAAGATTAGGTGTGCTTAAGATAATTGAACTGAAGAGCATGTAGCACTACTAAAATGTATACTTAGAATTAGGGACGCATGGCAATATTTAAATATCTAAAGATTAATCACTCAGATTGATGCATATTATTTAAATTTATGGCATTACCACTAATTTCATACAAGTAGAAAATCCCATTTTGAAAATGCAAGACTGAAGAATAAAAAGAAGAAAGAGGAAAAAGTGAGACACACAAAGGAGAAAAGAAGGAGGCAATGACAGTGTAAAGGTGGAAAGTTAATAAGGAATGGAGAGGAGTTGGGGGAAGTGAGAGGAGAAAGACGGAGCAGGGCAGAGGAAATGATCAGAGATAGCAGGGAAAGAGACAGGAAGAGGCGCAGAAAGGAGAGCAGAAACAGTGCCCAATCACGGGAGAAACACACAATTCCCGTGGGAGAAAAGAGCCACTCCTTGGACAATATTAATTCTCTTCCTTTGAAATCCTGACACTTATGCTTTAATAATAGTCCCCTTGTTTCCTGATGCTGAAAAAATTTGACAGGTCCAACAATAACTTCAGGTTCATATTAGCTCAGTTATCAGATAACACGCATAAAGAAGCAATACATAGCTGGAGTAATGAAGGAGAAGTGAGAGAATATCCTCAGAGTACTGGGGGGAAGAGAGAGGAGAGAGATCTCACTCTTTACTCTGTTAGTGTCAAATCCTATTTCTTGGGCCATTATGAAAGGAGGAAGACACGGTGTTTGCAGCCGTTGGCAAGGCTTCAGGCAGCATCCCCTACAATATCTCCATGGACAAGAGGAGAGCAATATGGGACAAACATCAAGAAAGTCAGTTGGGCCAGAAACCTGTGACTGACCAGAGTCCATGGCTGATTGTCAGCGTGGATGCTGAAGTATTTTTCTGGAACCCCGGCACAAGGTTATTTCCTTGACTCCTCCAACATGCTTAGATAAAGTCATAGAGGTGTTTGTCAAATGTGCAGGTGACAATTAACCAGCACATGAATGAATACAATACCATAAAAGAAAAAGGTATCTTCAAAGCCTAATAATGAATTTAAACTAACAAGATAAACTTCAATCAAAATAAATGCAAATCAATCCCGTACTTCCTTGTAAAATCAGACTTTACAAGCAGATAACCAGAGATGTGACTTAGAGCACCCTCATCACTTAAGAGTACACGAAGATTGTGAACTGGATTTTTTTAAACCTAATTAAATTTTCAGTTGTATTAATAGAAATGAAATATCTGGAGAGGTGTGCTGAGAGACATCCCCAGAAGACAGCATTCTGTTGTGGGAACTCCACTTTCTGAGGAGCATATGAGAAGTAGGCTTGCTCAGAGGACATGCACAGGTCATTGGCGTGCTCACCTTCCTCACAGGTAAACAGCTGGTAAGCACCTGGGAACAGAGGACTCAAGAGGGCGAGGGCAGCCATCTTCCGGTCCTGAGAGACCAGGCGTGTACAAGAGGAGCTGCATTTGCCTGGCATGGCCATGAGCTCCGTCGCTTATCCGAAACTCTTGGGGTAAAACATGGTGCAGAATTGGGATTTGCTTTTAATTCTAAAAGGGTGTGTATAATGGATATTATGTGATGCTCCCTGGAGAGTCTGGGTCAGCACCCCATAACCAGATTCAACGATATTTCTGCATGAAAACATACGAATATTGAGTGTAAGGAGGACAAACAGAGGCCATAATTAACTTCAGGTCAGTTCAGATCAGGTTTTGTCACCACATGAATTACAAAAGTGGGCACGTTTTGCTACTAAATTAGATATGGAGAACTTTCAGTTTTTAGATTCTGGAATAAAAGAATGATCTCCAAGAAAGTACACAACAGATCCTACCCACCGCCACACACAAACACCGTCTCCCCCACCCACATGCACACCCCACCACTCTGCTGGTTACCTTGGCTCCAGCCATACTGGGCTCCTTGCTCTCTCTTCACCACCCAGCCACGCTCCTCCCTCAAGGCCCCTGCCTTCCTCCTCCTGAAACGCTCTCCTCCCTACTAGAAGACAAGTCCTACAAAGGCAAGGATCTTGGCCAGGTTTCTTACTGCTGTATCTCTAGCACTGAAACCATGCCTGGTGCATCCTAGGGAGGGTTGATGTTAATGTGAAGAGGAATTTAGGCATTGAATGGGCGACTGAACAAGCTGGTTTTTAAGATGCCTTCTGGTCCCCAAATACCCTTCCTCAGGTCAGACTGAAACAGAGACGTGTAGGCAATAGTGGCTAGATTGTTTTCTCTGACGCATGGAGGTGTGAAAAGGCCATGAGTCCTTTTCCCCACGACAGGGATGACCAGACAGGACAATGAGTTCAGAACCTCGGGTACTCCTGAGCATCTAGCAGCCTATGGGAAAACTTTTTGTTATTCGGCAGAACAAAAGGATGAAAATGTACATTGGGTAGAGATAGAAAATTTGTCAGCCAGTTTTCTCTCAATTTTCACAGAGTTAGAAAGAGGCAGCCCTGCAAAGGACTGGAGCTCTGTGTTCATGAAGCATTTCAGCAGCACAACGAGAAATCACTAAGAATGCGCCATCTGCCTGTTTTTTAGAATATTAGAGTTAACTGTGACAGAGAGCCTAGGACACACTTGTCAGGAACAAAAACCCCACGCTCCACGCAAAGCACGGCACCTGAATGTCCAGGGTTGTTAAAGAAATTGCTGACCCATCTTTCATTACCTTAATGAAACAACCATAATGGCCATGTCTGAGAGGAAATGATCTTAGTGGGTTAAATACAGCTTTTTATAAAAGCAAGGGTATCTTTAAACACGTTTGTATTTCAATTTGAGCAAGCTAGAAGAAAGTACAGATAATTATTTAAATTAGACTTATAACCTTCTTTATGCAATGGACTAACTCTAGGACTTCTAAATGAGCAGTAATTTACCAGCAAAAAGATACATATTAAGTCTTTCAGAAAGAGTTTAGCAATAATCAGAGCAATGATGGAAAGAAATTGAGGTCTGGGAAGTTAGCAGCACTTGGAGCAAATTAATCAATCCCAGGCATTTTGGAGCCGCTGTGAGTGCACAGGCTTAGAGGAGATCTGGGCCAGTTACCTTCCTTTAGCCAGACAGGTGGGGATTAAACTGTACTCTCATTTATTCAGTAGGGAATCTGTATTATCCCACTTTCAAATATGCCCATTTGTAAAATACTGATGGAAATTCTTACCACTGGGATCAGTAATAATATCAGCAGGGCCTGGAATAATTTTGTTTAAAACCTTTCATGTAATCTAAATCCAATAATAATTGAATACCTCAACAAATCTACTTTCTGAAGCCCATATATTTTTTATTTTAATATCTAAAATAGTTTTGACCTTTGATTTCTAGGCCATACCAAGCTAACCCAAATATTTATCAATTTGGAATATCAGAAGCACAAGTTCTTATATCAAGTATTTATACCATCTTCCCTTTATGATTTATATATCAGAGTAACCAAATAGTTGATGTGGGAGAACTTTTCTTTTTAGAAGTATCTAGGTACTAAACAAAGAAGAACTGATCGAATTGGACCTTTCTGCAGTTAATGAACCTAGGAATGATAGTCAATAGCTGATATCACAAAAAGAGATATAATTTACAAGAAACATAACAGTCAGAAGAACATGTTAAATGACACCACAGGAGGGCAATAAGCAAAAGTCAAAATATGGGAAACTGTACAGGACAAACACAGCTTCAACAACAATAACAACCACCACAAATGAGGGGAAATGGATGGAGAACCTAAAGAGGAAAAGGGCTTAAGAGACTCAGCATCTGATTGCAAAGATTAAACTCTCTTGCAATCATAATTCAAACTATCTGCTGAAAGAAATAAAGTTATAAGACAGTCAAGGAAACATGAACACTAACTTTTTCTAGAGCTTACATAGTCACCATTGGTATATTTTAAGGGCTCTTATCTTTTAGAGCAGGGGTCTGAGGCTAAATCTCGCCTACCAGCTGTTTTGTACAGCTTGCAAGCTAAGAATGGTGTTACACTTTTTAAATGGTTGAAAAAAATCAAAAGAATAATACTTTGTGAAAATGAAAATTATATAAAATTTGAATTTCAGTGTCCATACATAAAGTTGTATTAAACACAGCCACACTCATTCATTCACTCATTCATGTGTTGTCTGTGGCTGCTTTCCTGTGACAATGGCAGAACTGAATTACTGGAACAAATACCTTGTGGCCTTCAACATTTACTATCTTGCCCTTTACACAAAAAGTTTGCCAACCCCTGTTTAAGAGAAACATTTACAAGTTAAATGATGTGATGAGTGAGATTGTTTCAAAATAATCAGAGAGGAAGCAGGTGGAAATACAGATGAACCCACTGGCTACATGTTGTTGGCTATTGAAGGTAGATGCTGAGTGTACGAACTTCATGACATTATTCTCTCTACTTCTGTACATATCTACAATTCCCATAACAAAAGTAAAAACAAACTTTTCTTCAAAGAAACAATTAGAAAATAATCTCCCATTTTGTATTTTTGAATGACTTTTTAAACCATGACTATTTCCCCAAGAAAATAGATGGTTTTGCTGCTGGCTTATAAATACTCCAATGCTATATGAGCCAAAGAACTGCTGCATCTAGGTGTCATTCACTTCCTGCAAAAGAGCCAAGCCATTTATACGGTAAAGGTACCGCCAAGGCAGAAGGGAAAATGCAGTTTGGTACAGAGGAACCACATCACAGATGTAGCAGTCCTATTCTGCAGCAATGTTTGCATAACTAATAATCATATACTGAGCACATGAAAAGTATGTAACATACATTTCTTGAATGAAAGTAATAACTGGCTTCTAAATCTTAAGAATAAACAGAAACTCCATTAATTTGTCGCTTGTCCTTTGTGTTTAGTGGACATCGCTTCTTATAAGAGAGACAAACATAATTTTATTACACTTGGACAACAGCCAATTCACTTTCCTTTGAAAAAATGGAATGAAGGATGGCATTTTTATAAGTAGGAGAGATGCAGAAGAGAATAACAATCTGCTTTATGATTTCAAAGTTCATCCTCTGTAGGAACTGCCTGGCTGCCACTGTGTGCCAGTCAGAGATGTCTATGGCCTTGTCTCAACTGGGTCACGCGAGGACTGAAAGTAACATGATTTGTTCTCCATTCCACTTCTACGGTCCTAAAGACATCTTTTAAATTAAAACCCATCAAAAGTTGTCAAATTTTCTTTCCACCTCAAAGAAGGACCTAAGTAAACTTCCCTCTCTCTTTCTAGGTATATAATTCCAGATTACCAAACTGAAAATCTAGGACTTTAAAGAGGCAGATACACAAACCTCCTAGCTAAAACATTTTCCATTTTTTCCCTCCCCTTCCAAAAAGAAAAGAAAGAAGAGGGAAAAAAAACAAAACAAAACAGATCTTAGCAGTGTCCAAACTCTACCGGACCCTCGCTCCAAGGCCTGGACCACTACAAGGAGACAGAGACGCAGAGCGTTAGCAGTCTCAGCCTCAGTGGTGGAAACTCTGGAGCACGGCCATCTCCATCTTCCCTTCTCGTGATGCAGCTGCACATTCTTGAAAGCATGAGAAACAAATGAACCTTCTGATGAATATGAGAAAGGAAACAGAATGAATGATTTCACAGGACTTATGGTTCTTGGGTCCAAACCAAGCAGTCCTTAAGACTGGTAGTTGATGCCTTTCTCTTCTGCCCTCCCAACGGAACCATCCTGACCTGCAGTTTTCAAAGCACAATCTCACACCTCGGCCCAGAGCCCTTCAGATGGCTGTGGAGGAGAAAGCTCTCCCACTGCCGCTCCGGCCATTCCTGGAGCATCCTATTCCAAGCACCGGCTGCTTATTTTTTTGACTGAGTTAGGTAATTTCACAAAGTAAAATTTATTAATTAATTTCTCCCCGAATCTGTTCCATCAATGTAAAATAAATCTTTACCTTTAAATTAAGGTAATTCAAAATCATACTCAGTTAAAACATATGGTATATGCTTCGAAGGCTTTTCGTGGTTTCAGTCTGAATGCTCACTGTGGTATTATATATGGATGTTTAACTGACTAAAACAATGATGGATGTGATTTCAACCACTCAAAATTTTAAGGAGCAAATGGTTCCTAAAGCAACTGAAGACAGTCCTCTTTGTGCATTCCTGGTGTTTTCTATGATGGTAAGTGATGTTAAATTTAAGCTTTAATATATATGGTGTAAAGTATCCAAGCTAAGCTTGCCAAAGGATCCATAATTTTTCTTCTTTTCAAATCATTTTATGGCTTCCTAAATAACAAATTTGTTCTGATATACATTTGTGGTTTTTTCCCTTATAATCTATAAATGAAACTAAAAGCCACCAAGAAAGGTTGACCAAATGTATACATTCCTTAACCAAAAGGCCAAGGCGACATTCCATACACATGGATACAGTTTTAATTTTGAATTCTGATAAAAGCTATTAGTTAAATTACTACATGATGTTTATGAATCCACAAGGAAATGTCTGGGTCTTTGTACATGCAGGAGGCATTACGGTTAAGGATGTAGACTCCAGACTTAGATGACCTGATGCAAATCCCAGAGCTTGTTGCTAGCAACGTGCGACTGGAAAAGTCACTGAAACTTCTTGAGCCTCTGTGTCTTCTTCTATAAATGGGCACATAAGAGAGTTCTCCCAGGAATCAGTTAAGGGAAAAACGCCTGAACATAGCTTAGCAGAGAACCTAGCACACAGCAGTGCTCAGCAAAGGGAGCTGTAATTATTTTATTTCAAATACATCTGTTAAAGTCAGTAACATAAATACTATTAATACAATTTATAATTTACTCATTCATGAGCCAAATTCTATAGTAGGTCAGAGGAGATATTCTTAGAAGAATCACTTTATAAGTTACAAAAATTTCAAGATTTACCTTTTTCTCTCAAAAAAAGGTCTAAAATTACCTGAGCTCAGAAAAGGAATTTGAGAAGGTTATTAGGCTGGTGAACAATACTTTTTTTCACAACTGGGTAGCTCATACCCAGTTAAGTGGATTATATATCAAACTCAAAAGAAAAAAAGAGATCTAGGCTAACAAGTAAAAAAGTTTTAATCCCAAGTGAATGTTATTTTTAGAAAATCAAACTTCCCAAATTAAGGGCTCATACTGAATTACATACAAAAAATTACATACAATTACACACAAAAAATTCCATACAAAAAAAATGAGTGAGGTTGGTTTCCATCATTAGTTACGATGAACCTCAACCCCCAAGGAAATGCTCAAGTTTAAGCAGGAGCATCCGAAGTCCTGAATATTTACAAAAACAAAAAGAGAAAATTGTGTCCTCAACTTGCCTATAAATTCTTGGGAATATCTAAGACTCTGTTGAGGCGAGAGCTTAGACCTTATTGTATTCTCTCCAGTAATATTAACACAAATACCAGGAGCAAAAAAACATTTTTAC
The DNA here is from genome assembly GCA_031878705.1 of Tapirus indicus. Taxonomy (NCBI): domain Eukaryota; kingdom Metazoa; phylum Chordata; class Mammalia; order Perissodactyla; family Tapiridae; genus Tapirus; species Tapirus indicus. The sequence goes on from CM062917.1 coordinate 60,306,313, forward strand.
ATGTAAAATTAAGATTTCTAGAGATAAATCAAAGATGGCAAGGATAGTTTCATTTTTATAAGGTAGTTAGTGCATTGTGAAATATCAATGAAAAAGGGTCTGTCACATCATTAATTACTACCAGAGAGAGCCAATCTTGATCATGTTTAATACCAAACAACCACTAAGAAAATATTTCTGAATCTATAACAACAAGAATTTAAAATAACTGGGAAGTGGGATAAAAAGGGAAAAAATATTGAATATTGAAGCCCGGGGATGGGCACAGTTTTCACGTGCTGCACAAAGCTCTTAAAGTGGGGACTGCAAAACTTTTAGAGAAGGAAACAGTAAAGATAAACTTGGCACATACAACTTCAGTCCTCTGTATACATTCCTTCTTCCTAGCTAGGGGAGTCTCTAACAGGGACAGTAGGATATGAAAAAAGAGAGCGACATTAAGGTAGAAGGGTGGAGAATCATGTGCACAAGAACCAACCAGTATTTGAGAAGCCACCTCCAGAATGTATTCTCCATATGTCAACACATTATTGGCTAATCTTGGGATAGTCCATCTGGCTGTCTCCCATTTTCCTCAGAAATAAAGGAATAAAAATGATCATTTATTTCGGTTGTGATGATTAAAAGGGATAGGGATTTAAAAATTATAGTGTCATGCAAATGTGACATGTGACAATCATTATTTACACTACAGAAGAAGAGGCATGATAGGAGGTGGAGAGGTGACACTGACAGAGGAAAAATCAACATGCGTGAAGTGGATGCCATGGTGGGATGGAATAGTATACACAGAGGGTTAAAACATGAAGCAGCTCAGTAGCAAAGTAAAGTAAGTAAATAACCAAACCAAACCAAAACCAATTATAGAGTCTCTAAGGAAAGCGGGGGGCTGGGGGGGGTGTTCAACACTAGTCAAAGTGAAGGATGAGCAGCCTGCAAACTAATGCTTAAAGGAAGAAACAACCATATTGAATGTTGTACACCTGAAATAAATATAAAGTTATATGTCAATTATACCTCAATAAAAAAGAAAGGAAGGAGGGAAAAGAAGGAAAGAAAAAAGAGAAAGAAAGAAGAATAAAATTGGAGAATACTATGGGGCAAAATGAAACCGAGAGCCTAAAGAAGTGGGTGGCACTCTGGTTAGAGGGGGCAGGTCACTTAATCCCACTCATTCTGTCAGAATTCCCAAGACCATGGATATATACATATGGTGGAATTTGAAAGACTGTAAAACAAGTCACACAAATGAGGATTACATTAAAAAATGTCTGTTTGAATAAGCAAAAGTAAAAGACGTGTTATTAGTTTCTAAGTTTAGGTGTAGTGCTGTGGAAATTCGAATTACAAAAAGGCCTATAAGTGTGAGTGTGTGATTCTCTGGATTTTTCTCTAGAGGAACAACAGGGGACGGGGACTATATTTTGGACTCTAATATTCTGCTCTAAAAGTAATTTGACAACTAGATCTTTAAAGCAAGATGACTAAGCAGAAACAAAGAGAAAAAACAGAAATTCAACACTAGGTCTGTGAAGAACAATATTAACTTATCTGGAACTCTTAGTAAGCTGGCCACTTATTAAAGAAGAAGGAAGGGAACCAGGAAAACCCCTCACAGCATCGATCTTCCATTAGCAACCCGACGCCGCCCCCTTTCTCTGGACCCCACAGGGGCCATGTCCTCCTCCCGCTGGACTCTCTCGGAACAGGAGAAATGAGTCACCGTACCTGTAGCCAGAGCCTGTCGCCTGCCCCGGCCCGACCGATGGCACTGCACTGGAAGGTGGCAAACTGGCCGGCGTTGACCTCCACGTTCTGAATCCGCAGGAAGTGGGGGGTTCTGGCTGAGTGAAGAAGAATTGAAGATATGAGAAGTGGGGATCCGTAACTAACATGTGTCTTTTTGAATCTATTTGCAATTTCAGGCCTTTCATTTTGTTTACCTTTGAAGAAAATAAAGCTTTTGCTCATAAGGACTTTAAAGATTTCCTTATGATTGTGAAAGACATCATGGAAGGCTTTGGTGTGCTCTGTAAAAGAATAAAAAGCCAAGCATTCTTGAATAGAACCAAACAGAAAGAGGATATTTTATTGTTCCTGCTGTGCAAATTATCATAGCTCAGCAGTCTCCTTGTAATAACAGATCTGTATTAATAAAGATTATACTGAAGCCTAATTGATGTTTTGAACAAAAACATATTAGATATTTATACTAGCAACAGGAAAAGAACAGTAAGAAGTTAAATGATGTTGTCAAGGAAACTTTTTAAGCCAAGTACAGAGCTGTGGGTAATATATATTTTAATACAACTAATTGGTATGCAGCATTACTTGTGTAATATTTCCCAGCTACCAAAAATGCTATCCCTATAGACAGACTCTGAAATTATGCTGGGACTGCCAGAGCATGGCAGTTTTTGCTGATTCTTATTTCCAATTCAAGAAGAAAGAATGATTCCAAATGCTAAACAGCATTAAGTCTCATAACGTACATTGTCCATGGGGGACAGCTGTGTAAATAAAGGATAATTCTACTTGATCTGAGAAGCACAGAGCAATTTCTGCAACACACTGAAAACATGAGTCAAGGAACTGGAATGATAGGTCAGGAACTACATTTTGTGATAACTTCTACTTTTAGGAAAAAATTCTCTTATCACAACAATGACAGAATGAAAGAGTAGCAAGGGGTGGGAAGGGGAAAGTTAGGGCGTAGAAAAGGAAGAGAACAGGATGATAGTATTTTCTGGGAGGGATGGATAAATCTGGACAATAACTAGAATAAATTTTATATGCCTTGCCAGCTTTTGCCCATATCCAGTGTGTCTTTAGGCCATGTCTAGACACTTTCAAAGAATGGTGCCCCACTACTGGATGCTGAAGATGATAAACTAGCAGTAATATTAGCCTGTGCAGAACATAATTAGGAATGGAAGTGGGTTACTACCCAAGAACAAAGGAAAATGCATTTTAATATCAATAACACACCAGAAAACCCCACTACTAATTTGTAGACCACTAATAATTCAGACAATGTATTCAAGATGCTTAGCATGTAAAATGTCCTAAATAACTTCCAAAAAAGCAGTATAACTATGGATCATTGTTTCTAATATTAATATATTAATTTAAAACCCAATGAACTATTTTTCATTAACATAATCAAATTACCCTTGGTCAAGAATAACATGATACTATGGTTTTTAACAATCTCTGTAAAAAGTCCCTAAATCAAATTTGTCTTCCACTCTATATTCCCAAAAACCTGAAAGACCCATTGTTTTCAGAAAATGGAGAAAGGTAACATTTTTTGAGCATTTTTGTGCCAGAAACTTTTCCACTGAATACTCACAAGTGTTCTGTGAGGTAGGTGTTTTTTCCATTTTACGGATGGGGGAACTTGTATTTGGCTAGGAAGTGTCCGACCCAGAGTGTAAACTCTGGTCTACCTGGGTCCAAAGCCCAGCACCGCCCACTACTGCACTCTGCCTCTGCAAGACTCGCCACCATGAGTCTGCCTTCCCTTGCACTCCCATCCCAGTGGGAGTGCCTCCCTGTCTGACTGTTAGAATTTCAGATTCTTTCAAAGCCCTTCTCAAATGTGATTCTTTCCATGAAGCGTCCATGGATTCTGTTATCTTGTTGTTAGACCCTTCCAGTACCACATGTCCTCCATCTGATATACTACAGTTATTGGGATGACGCTCCTTCTTGGGATTATCGGGATGACACTCACTATTTATTAATAGCACTGGATATTAATGACTCCCACATAGAAGACACTCAGTATCATAATTAAATTGAATTTCTATTTAAAATTAATAAAACCACACACCTATTCTTGAAAATTGTTTACTTGCGATTTCAACTTCTGAAGAACTCCACTCTCCCACCTCACCTCTGATACAAATGAACAAAATTTTACTACACAGAAATTTATAACAATTATTATTTTAGATTTACCTACACCAGAGGTCCCCAATATTAATAGAGATCATTAAGAATTTGAGATTTGACTAAATTAATAGGACTACATCGGAAGCTGAAAAGCTGTCTTCTTGTCAAAGAAATTTAAGCAAAATTGAGTATTCCTCTTTTTCTAATCCAACACAGTATGTCCATTATAGTGCATAAGTCATCAGCTGGAAACGTTTTCACCTGTTTTTTCCTCCATAGAAGAATTCTAAGTACATTACCCACAGCCACATGGACACTGAACTACACTACATACATACCACTAGAAAAAAGAAGAAACACGATAGAAGTGGAAACTCCTCTGTTCACCAGTGTATTTGTACAATGGTAGATTTTAGCTGCTTCACAGGAATTCTAAGGTAGCTGATCGGAGAGGTTTATGCTCTGCAATCTTTCAGGATACACACACACACATACACACACACGCACACACTACCCTGCATTGCTGACTCTTAAGGAACTGCTAGATCCATTTCCTGTCAACCATCCTGAGCAACTGGTGGTCCCCTGTTCAAGAGATCTCCCAATCACTCACCATCACAGGCTCCACCCCTGTATGGAACCACTCTCCTCAGATCACCAACTCACCCCAAATTGGCCCAAGAGCCTTCATTCCTTCCTCTTCCTGACAGTCTCCCAGCAACAAGACATGCTTTCAGCCCCACTGATCTTTTTTCAAAACTTCCCAAAAAACTTGCAAAATTCTACTTTCAAAGTCATTTTCCTACAGCTTTTTCTTTTGTTCATTCTTTGTCATGCTCCTCCACTAACTGTACATTTGTCTCAGAATTAGAACTTGGCTCACTTCCCTTTTCAAAGCCCATGTGCTCCCTGGTAGGTGTCTTCTGCTGCCATAGAGTCAAGAGCCCAGAGCACAGCAAGAACTCCTCAAGCCAGATCCCCAACACTCTCACTGAAAAACACAACAAATCAGAAAGCAACATTTCTGAGGCGCTTAGAAACAAGGAACCTGTGAAAGTCTCACCACACTACCCTCCTGCCAACCACAAGTGAAGTTCTAGATTATTGGAGCCTTGGAGCCCCTTCTGTCAACTGTGTGCCTCCACAGGGGCAGACAGGCCCTCCAAAGTCAAACCTGACATCACGCTGCACTCCAGACCAAGGGCATCCAGACAAAGGAAAAGAACAGCCACTATACCCCACATTGGTCAGTTCTGTCCTGGAGCCAGAGTCCACTGCTGGAGTCACACCAAGATGAAAGCTGACAAGCCAGGTATGGTCAGAGGGTGATAAATACTATGGGGAACTATTGTCCTATGAAGAACAGGTTTTTTAAAAGCAGACCATTCAGTCTAGTGAAGGTAAAGCCGGGGCACAGTGGAAAGGTAGTGGCAATTAAGAATGATAGCTGACTGAAATTTTGTGAGATAGACCCAGTATGCAGAAAAGATGGGGATGCATGTTTCTCTAAAGGTAAAGAAGGGTTTTCTAACACTTAGGCTGACTGAACATATATGAGCTGGCTACTGAGGGAGCCATTTGTAGAGGCAGAATTTGCAGCTGGCCAGGCAGAAAGGTGGGTAGCCTGGGCCCCCCATTTGCGACTGGCATCCTACTGACTATTGCCAGCTCTCAGGGGGTTCGTTCAAGTCTTAGCCCATAAAAGCCTTTGTCACTTCCCCCCATTGCCTTGGTAGTGCTCCTCTTATGGCAATGGAGTCCTTGCTTGCTGGCTCCTTGGCTCTCTTTGGGTATGGGGACTGCATCCTCTGCACCCTCTTCAGGGACACCTCTTGCATCCACAGTTAAACCATAACAAGGCTTATGGTTTGAGTCACATTTGGAATGAGTATAATTTCTGAAGCTGGGCCAGAATTCCAGGCTTCTTTGTTTGGAAGGTGTCTCTTAAGTTGGAAGTTCTTCCTGGTCTTGGTTTTGAGGCCTCTCTGTTCTCCCTACTTGATCCTGCTCCTCTCATGGGAGCTCAGTCAATGAAATCCCCCTTCTGAAATCCCTGCTGACTATGCGCTCCTCCATCACTACAGCACTAACTGTCCGCTTCCTTTCTTGCTGACATGACTTTACTAAGGATAATTTAGAACTTGGCTCCTTTGAGAAAACTTAAATCTCCCAAGCTCGCTCCTATATACTTTGACCACCACCCCACTTCCATATTCCTGTGGATTGTTAACGACTTAGATTGTCCTCCACATGCCAATAGCATGATGTCTCATCAATGTTGCCCTCTCCTGTCTATTTCACGGCCTTCTAATTCTGCTCGCCTCTTGCTCAGGTCACTATAACAAGTTGGGTCTCTAACACAAGGTGTTTGGGTGTGTAGCCATCTTTCACCATAACTTGAGTTCAAGGGGTGTTAACACTTGAGGCTGCTATTCTACAGTTTCACCCACTTGGTTAAGCCCTGTGGGTTAAGTTCTGAGCCCGTGCTGGAAGGCCGTTAAATATTTTGAGTATCACCCCGACATATCCTCGCATAGTTAAGCTACTAAAAATTTAAAAAGTCTTCCCTAAAAATCCATTGCAAAGTCTCCATGTGCTACTCAAGCATGTCTTAGGCCTTGGCTTCTTACCCTGTACCCCACTTAACGACTCCTTCTTCTCCTTCCTCCTGTTTATCCCTCCCAACCTCCCAAAGCTGCCCAAATTCTCAAAATCTCTCATGCTTTTCTTCTGCACTACTACTGAGTTCTCTTAACTTTTCTCAACCAGAAGGGCCCAACAAGGTGTTCTGGGAACAGCAGAACTCTGCATCCACCCCTACCCCTGTGGATGCAGAAATGCAGGAAAGGTTTTCTTTCCTATAGTAACCTTTCCCTTCCTGCCATAATCATTAGAAAGAGATCTGCAGCCCTTCAAAGGCTTCGACATTTTCTGAGTGGCATACGGGGAAAGCTAAAATACATTTATAGTTTGGAACATCAAGAGGAAGCTTCCCATGGACTCAAATCATTTACAGAAAATGAATTTCAAATCTTGAAATTTTTAAGTTCATTCTTATCAAGCATGTCAAGAGAGTTATTTTGGAAGAGCAAGGGTGGGCTATCCATATCGTTTTCTTTTCTTTTTTTAAAAATATTATAGCATGTTTCTGAACTGAGAAATAATAAAATTTATTTTCCCCAAAATCTGAATGGCCTCCTGAAACAACTTACCTAGACCATCTTCATTTTACATGTTCCTCCTACTAATATGACTAATATAGTAAAAGATCTCCAAAATATTTGAAATCAATTTGTTTTTCCTAAGGTTTGTGACTTAAGTAATTTATTTTTCACTTTTGGAAAATATTTTCAATAATAAACATTAAAAATATAGAAGTACTTAATTTTTTAATGATGTATAAATTTATTTCTAAGAAGCAACTTCTGAAATATGCATGCATTTCTGCACACTTAATGTTTTTTTAAATGGAAAGCATCCTATAACCTGTTGAGGAGACACATAGTAGGTTGACCTAAAGCTTGGGCCTCCTGAGGGAGGCTGGGAAATTACTTCGATTCATCTAGGTTCATAGTGAATTCAGGAATGTTCACATGGATGATTTATTTGCACTAGGTGAGAAGGCCGATGAAAAGCCAATCATGAGAACAGCTGAAAATGGGGTGGGAATGGGGAGGGGAGGGGAATGAAGGTAAAAAAAATGCCTACTGGAACCAAAAAAAAGAAATCTTCCAGCACCTGGTAGAACTCTTTCTCATGTGGGCATATTGTGGGCAGCTATGGTATTCACGGGCTGCTCTGCGAGGTCTGGTGGGAGTTTCTGGCTCTGCATAGCACTTTCAGAGCAATCCTTTGCCATTAAAGAAACTTTACATCCTCTAACTTGTCCATTGGTATCTTTCTACATTTTTGTGGCAACCATGCACTTTTCTTTTAATTTAACAAGATATCGTCAGCATTTTCCCTTATTAAATATTCATCTAGAGCCATCTGAAAATCTGCTATACATCACTGGTTGTCAATCAGGGGCAATGTCGCCCCCCAGGGGACATTTGACAATGTCTAGAGACATTTTTGGTTATCACAACAGGGATAAGGAAGGTGGGGGTACTATTGGCCGTCTGACTGGCAGAGGCCAGGGATGCTGTTCAACATCCTACAATGCTAAGACAGCCCCCACAAAAAAGAATTAGCTGGCTCAAAATGTCAACGGTGTCAAGAATGAGAAATCCCCATATACATCATATGGACATACAAAAGTTTACTGGAACATAAACGCCTCTACTGTCAAACATTTGAGTTTCTTATACATAATGCCAAGATAAAAGTTTTCATAATTAAATCCTCATATAGATTTTTTTTCCCCTTAGGATAAATTTTTAGAAATCAAATCACTAAGAAAAAATATGCATTTTTAAGACTTTTGACACAAACTGTCAAACTGTTTTCCTTAAAGCGTGTAACAATTTACATTTTTACCAGCAGGGTATATGAGTGCCCTTTTCACCACCCCCTTAAAAATACTAAGTATTAATTTCTGTAATCTTTCTTGAGAAGCTTATGAAAAATACGTACTTTGCTCTATCAGCTAACTTAATAATAATAAATAATTTGAATATCAAGATTGTCACTGGTTCTGCTATAGGTCCGTTCATCCATAGGCAGTACATCCCTGGGATAATTGCTTTCCTAAGGGCCTTGTTTCTAGCAATGGCTACCTGAACCAAAGAGTAAGACATAGCAAAACTCATTTATCAATACAATCTGCTAATACTTACTGTCTCCAGGGGGTTGTCTGTGAGGATATTTTGAATTTGGAGGCCAAAGATATGATTGTGTGCTAGTCTTTCTTTGTTTACCCCCATTCTTGATAAAGACATGTGGCGCAGAATGAAAGCTATCACTTCTTTAGCATGGTTGTGATCGTCAACATGGCTTTCTCAAAGACTGCCAGTGCATATTACTTGACAGGGACGTTAAGGGTCTAAGGAATTTATACCTCTGTTCAAATTGTATTTTGGGAGGGTTCTTCTCTGGAACACATTGACTGTCTTTGGTTTGGGAAACAGTGTTGCTTGGTTGAGAAAAAGATTGCCAGAAAAAAATAACCTGGCCAAGATAATAAAGCCACACCTCAAATGGAAACCAGGTGAAGACATAGAAACGTATTAGGCATAAACACTTTTAGAAGCAAACTATCTTTTTCAAATGAAAGATAATTAATTGATCTAAATGGAAGACAGTAATTCATCCACCAGGGTGAATAAGACAAAGACTGTGGAATCCTATTTTCCAGATCAGTTTCCTCCAAGAATATAGAAGTCAAAATTTCAACTAATGGCATTTATAAGCTTTTTCAATAAATGTTAAAGGCCTATATAATCTTCCCAAAGTTTTAAGATGCCTGGATTCTTTCTGTCTAGTGCTGTAAATCCTAGAATTGTTTTCAGTTGGGAAGTAGTTTCAAGCTGATACTATTTTAAGATTTGGATTTCAGCACATGTGTGTTCAAGCATCAATACTTCAGCCCCTTATTACCTCTGAAGAGAAGCAGAAGTTCCTAAACCCAAGCCTTAGTGGATTTTTTTTTAAATTTGTAAAATAGGGATTAAAAAAAAGTACATATTAAATAGGCTTGGGATAAAGATTAAAAAAGATGATGCCAGGAAGTCATTTTGTGTGTCTGGTACTTAGCCTCAAAAATGTTCATTACTATTGAAAATAACTAATCTATCCCTGGAAACTGGAAAAGATCCCAAGAAAAAGAGCTCTATAGCCAGGAAAGTTTCAATCCCATGCTGAACTGTATGCTCTGAACCTTGCCAAACTACCTTAATTGTAACACCGGGTAGAGCACCGTTGGAGTGAAAAAATTCAATCTATCCCATATCAAAAAGAAAAATTCTCTCTCTCTTTCTCCAAATTTATAGGACCATTTGTCTCCTGGATACTCTTTCAAAATGCTATGCCAGCTTTCTTCTAAAATCTGCAGGAGTTCTAAACACTAAATATCTTCCATGAATATCAAACAGGTTTCCTAGTACAACTCTCCTATTTTCTCATCTCTGCCATATTCTGTTGCTTTTTACTAAGAAAACACTTTTTAAAAGAATAGAGATTTGGGGGTATTAATTGATCTCAAATCAGCCTTTTGATCCCAAAGCCAGGAATCACCAGTGATCAAGACGCAAATCTTTTTGTAGATGTTTCATATTATTGATTCTTCAAAGCCTACATCAAAATACTAACAATGAAATTAGAGAATAGGAATTTTAAAGATCGAAGTGCAAACTGAAGTGGGACTAAAGAGGACTTTGTCCTAACCCCTTTTCAGTTTCATTTACATTTTAATGTAATGGCATAGGTTGAAATGAACTGGAGGCAAGCCCAACTGCCAGATTAAACAGTCAACGTTTCTCTCTATTTGTGTAGCACATCGTCACATACAAGAAGGCCAACTTCTGCCAAAAAAACCAGCCTGATACTTCCTACTTTAACACTAAAAACAATATACTTTGCAAAGATTTTAATTTTAAAATGAACACAGCTAAATTACTCCGATCTAAGAAATCAATCAATTTAGCTGCTTAGGGTTATAATCTGCAGCTACCTCATTCTAGTGGGCCTATCAGGATGTAGTGCCTGATAATAATAATAACAATAACAGCTCACATTTATTGAGCTCTGACAATGTGCTAAGCACTGTTCTAAGTTCTTTATGTACATTAACTCATTTACTCCCTACATTGACCCTATGAAGAAAGCATTATCATTATTATCCCCATGATATGAATGAGGTTATAGGGTCAAAGAAGCCAAGTAACTCTTGTGATAGAAGCAGGAAGCTTTGCTCTTAACTTGTATTAGGACAAAACTATTTTTTGTTTTGCTTGAAAGTTAAGAACGCATCTTAATGGAATAATTTTTCAAGTGGAAAAATAGATTCAAAATTCTTAATATAGAGAAATAAGTTAGGCACTATATACAAATAACTTTTATAAGTCACCTGTATCTTGAAGAAGAATGATATTCCTTTGGAGAAAAATCCAAGTTAAGTTACTACATGTTTAAAATGAAATGTCAGCTCTGAATCTTATGCGTCTCTCAACGAAAGCATGTGGATCTATCTTTATTCAATAGAACACAATTCAGAAAATAATTCTAATTTTTTATATATCACAGTTATTCTTATTTTAACCACACTGTTCAATGTCTTCATAAAAAAATCTAAATTTGGAAGTAGGCAAGCAATGTTAGGTATGCAAATAAATCAATGAGTGAAAAAAATTAATTTTGTTTTATAAAGTAAGAATAATTTTGACCCTAGGATGCCATATTATGAACTCAGCATTTCTTAAATACTTAAAGAAACCATTGACTTATTTCATATTGCAAAGTAGTAACACAGAACAGTCTTGGATTTTGTTTTCACTTTATACGATATGTGGCACATGGGTTTATAAGTTTTTTTCAATCTTTTCCATCATATTGGAATCTTTTAAAATTGGCAGGAAAATAATGGGGTATGATTCCGTGTAACTTTAGATTTCAGAATTCAAGCAATCATATATGCAAATTAATGTGTTACATGACAACATATAAAAATATTATACACTATAACCAAGTGGAATTTATCCTAGGAATGCTACATTGATTTAACATCCAAAAATCAATCAATATAATACACCTCACTAATAAAAGACAAAATAAAAGAAAAGAACCTCATGATAATGTGAGAGATGATGGAGTTCAGTAAACGCTAACCCAAAATGTGGCACTGTGGCATATTGAATATTTTAAGCTGAAGGAGTTTGAGAAAATGGCAGAAGTAAGAAGGTCACTCTGACCTTCCCCCACCCTTCCCCCGAAACAGTAATAAGACTCTCATGTGAGAGGTGTCCTCCCTATACCAGGGGAAAGGAGCTTCCTTACCTCCAAAGACAAAAGGCTTCCCTCAATTTCCTATCCTTACTTCATATTCCTTAACATCTGTACAAAACTTGTACCCTGAACACTGTAAATACTATTGAAGGAAATTTTAAAAGACTCCAGTAAAGGGAAAGACATCGATGTTCATGGATCAGAACACCTAATATTGTTAAGATGGCAACAATTCCCCACCCAAAGTGATCTACAGATTCAACGCAATCAGTATCTCAGCTGGCTTTTTGGCTAAAATTGATAAGCTTGTCCTAAAATTTATAAGAAAATGCAAGGATCCCAGAACAGATAAAACAATACTGGAAAAAGAAGAACAATGTTGGAGGGTTCACAGATCCCCATTTCAAAACTTCCTACAAAGTTATAGTAGTCATGACACTGTGGTGCTGGCAGAAGGAGAGACATATAGGTCAACAGAATATAACTGGGTGTCCAGAAATTAACCTTTATATTCACAGTCAGTTGATTTCCAACAAAGATGCCAAGACAATTCAATGGGGAGAGAAGAGTCTTTCAACAAATGGTGCTGGAATCACTAGATATCCATATGCAAAAAGAATGAAGTTGCACCACTTCCTTATATCATATACAAATATTAACTCAAATAGATCATAGACCTATATGTAAGAGTTGAAACCATAAAACTCTTAGAAGAAATCATGGTAGTAAACCCTTATGATCTTGCATTAGGCAAAGCATTCTCAGATATAGCAGCAAGTGACACAAGTGGCACAAAGTGACAAAAGAAAAAAATAGAATGTTGGACTTCATCAAAATCAAAAACTTTGTGCTGCAAAGGATGTCCTCAAAAAACTGAAAAAATAACCCACAGATTGGGGGAAAATATTTTCAGATCATATATCTGATAAGAGACTTGAATCCAGATATATATTAAAAAAAAACTCTTACAACTCACCAATAAAAAGATAGGTAACAATTAAAAATGGGGAAAGAGTAGAATAGTCATTTCTCCAAAACAGGTATACAACTGGCCAATAAGCACATGAAAAGAAGCTCAACATCATTAGTCACTAGGGAATCAAACCCACTAGGATGGCAATGATAAAAAAAGACAGTAACAAATATCGGCAAGAATATGGAGAAATTGGAACCCTCATACACTTCTCTTCAGAATGTAAAATGGTGCAGCCAGTTTGAAAAATAATTTCACAGTTCCTCAAAATGGTAAACATAGTTACCATGTGACCCAGCAGTTCTCCTAAGTATATACCCAAGAGAATTGAAAACAGATGTTCACACAAAAGCCTGTACATAAATGTTCATGGCAGCATCATTCACAATAGCCCAAAGTTGGAAACAACTCAAATGTCCAACAATTGATGAATGAATTAAAAAAAAAGTGGTATATCATATAATGGAATATGACTTGGCTTTAAGAAAGAATGAAGTATTGATACACTCTACAACCTGATAAACCATGAAATGTTATGCTAAGTGAAAGAAGCTAGACAGAAAGGACCACATATTGTATGACTGCATTTAAATGAAATATGAAGAGCAAGCAACTCTATAGAGACAGAAAGCAGATTAGTGGTTGCCTAGGGCTGGGGCTGGGGGCCAGGGGAAATGGAGAATGACTGTTAATGGGGACAGGGTTTCTTTTTGGGGTAAGGAAAATGTTCTAAAATTGATTGTGGTAATGGTTACACAACTGTGAATATACTAAAACCCACTGAATTATACACTTTAAATGGGTGAATTTTATGATATGTGAATTACATCTTAATAAACCTGTTAAAATTCTTCATGGCTTATAAGATATAAAAATATATATCAGGACCACAAAGTAATCATAGAAATATCCATATATGCATAGCTTATAATCTACTTAAAAACAGGAGACAACATTATGAAGCTGATAAAATGCTTCTTCAGTTTCTCCTACTAGGATTATTGAAGAAAATTCAAAATACATTTTTAGTGTGTGGACCAAATACAAAAATTATCTATGTTTATTAGAAGTGCTCTTAAGCCAGAGAGCTGCTGATTCTGCACAGCCATCTCCACATTTCAAGCTGATACTGCATCTCATTGTCACTACATTAAAATCAATTTTATGAGCAACTGGATACTCTTAACAGAACAGCTACTTTTAAAAAAATGTTGTAATGCCTACTCATAATATATGAATCCAAACAGGAGCCTTTAGAGTGAAGTAAAGAAAGTTCAGCAGTTTTGCATATTTTTGGAAAGCATAGTTTTGGATATGAAATATTTATGCTCCTTTATGATTTAAACTTAATAAGCATCAAAATTTCAAAGTAATTGATTATTATTTAGATATCTTGAGAGGAAATCCCTTAAAATATTACCTGTAAAGCTTTCCATTTTGACACCAAACTATTGCCTTCTTTAAAATCTTTATTTGCATGTTTCCCCCATAAACGTAGAGATTCAGGGAAAATAACTACAGAAAGGCTATCACCAAAACCATTTAAAGCTTACAGTTCAAAATGCCATCGTACCATACATCACCTTGGTGTAGAGCATGTTTTGCAATTCTGTCTCCTAACAGCAGTTTGCAAAGCCAATTAGGTATTAGCACCGGTATTCTACAGAGGGGAGGACATAATCAGTATTTCTATGGCCACGGGCAGCTGGACTTGGAAGGAATGAACAAAACTGCAGGAGGCATATTTTAGGAAGGCTCTGATGGAGGGACAACCATTAAGTCCTTATGGCTTGCTGAAGGCAGTGACTCCAATCCTATGGAATGGGAGGGGGAGCTATTTTGTCGGCCAGATGTAGAAGAAGGAACCCAGAACAAGAAAGCCCCAAGCAAAGTTGGCCGTGGCCTCCGCATCTGCACCCAGGGCAGCAATGACCTCTGCCTTGTGGTGAGGTTTGCTCTGAGAAACAGGGAGCACCCAGCGCATAGCAGGCATGCAGTAGTACTATCTGATTTTTACCTCCTGGTAAGAGGTGACTCAGAGGTTGTGAACATTTGTGTACATTACAGGATCCCGTGGCACTTTTCCAAGCCCAAGGCTATTACTCCAAGGATCTGGCCATGTTCCAACTCAGGCAATTATATTCCACATTCTAAATTTGCCCCGCTGTTCCAATTACGTACAGCATTGTTCGTTTCCCTGCCTTTTCAGAAAAAAAGGGCGGGGGAGGGAATCTTCTTGAACTCACTGGTCTTGCTGACAGAAGAAAAGGCAAATGGAACATGCTACAAAAGTAACGTCCGCCTTCGTAAGAAAAAGATGACTGCCGTGCTTGAACTCCAGGGCTGTGGCAAGCTCTGGGCACCAGATAAAGATCTCAGAGCAAAACCCCTGTGGGTGGAATCTGACTGGTGCGGCGACACCTTCCTCAGATCAACAGCCGCACAGGGCTCCTCTGCAACTGATACAGCGAGTGATCGCACGATCTAGGCAAGCCATGCAATAAAAGCGGAGACACTCCTGCAAGTGCTTACATTTCTGATATCACTGCAGGTATAACCATTCACCGGTGAATTTGGGTTGGAACCATCAGCGTAGATCCAGGAAGGTACGAACTAGCCAGTTTCTCTTTAATTCTAGGGACCCTAAAAATAAAGTGGGCTGCCATCCCTCAGAGGGTCGAAGACTTAAAGTCTGACAATATCAATTCTGGGCAAGGATATAGGGAAAATAAAACTTCCATGCATTGCTGGTGGAACTATAAACCGGTTAAGACACTTTTCACAGCAATTGGGCAGCATCTAGTAAAACTAAAAATGTTTCTACCCTACATCCAGCAGTTCTGCTTCTCAGAATACACCCTGCTGAGGCTCTCGGACACTGCAGCCAGAGGCACAAATGGCATTCACTGCAGCAATGTCTGTCATAGAGAAAAGGCGGGATCTAAATGTTTATAGAAGAATAGAAAAATAAAATGTCACGTATTCACATGATAGAGCATCATGGACTGACCTAAAAAATGTAATGCTAAATAGGGGTAAGAAAGAATACAGAGTCATGTGTACAGTTGGATACCATTCATTAGAATTTGCAAAAGGCAAACATCACTCTCTTACTTTTTATGAGGACATAGTTATTAGGGGAAAGAGTGTGCACACATGCAGCAACACTTGCACACACGCAGGCACACACACATTTGCAGTGGTTTGGTTGCTCAGCTCTCAGAGCCCTATTCTGGGTTGGAAAATTCCCCACTATGTGTATCTTGGTAAAAGTCCAGGCTTGGCTCCCACAACAGAAGTTGAAAAAGCCACAGCTTGCTTTCCTACATCAGCCCGATTGCTAGCAGAGGGATGAGCACAAGTCTAGCTTGCCCACCCTGACAATCCCACTTTGGCTTTTGAGCCTAGGCTAAAGGTGCAAAGGCACAGAGACAGTGACGAATGTCCAGGTACTGGTGGCAAGGGACAGGTGGCCAGAGGAGTGGGCTCCAGCACCCGTGTCCTCATGGACGGCTCCTCTGGCATAGCAGTCACTGTGGTTCTGGCTGTAGAGCCTCCCTTTTGGTTCCTGCTCATTACCTGAGCCAGGATCACAGATGTTCCCAGTGATTCTATTTGCCACCCAATTCCCTTTCAATACAAAGCTTTTCTGCTTAAATCAGCTACGTCTGTTTCTGCTGATTGTGGACAGAAACTCAGATGGAGAGGAGCAACAGCAAGCTCACCACTGCGGTGGCCCCTGGGGAGGTGGAGGAGAAACAGGACTAGCAATCTGCAGTATTTTATTGATTTAAGGACAAATGTTCAGATGCAAATGACAAACTATTAATAGTTGTTCATACTGGGTGATAAAAAGAAAAGTATGTGTTTATCACCCGCTGGACTTTTTAAAATTATAGTCATGCCTCACTTAACAAAGGGGACACTTTCTGACAAATGCGTTGTTAGGTGATTTCGCCGTTGTGTGAACATCATAGAGTTACTTACACAAACCTAGATGGGCTGGCCTACTACACACCTAGGCTCTACGGTACTGATCTTATGGGATCACCAGCACATACGTGGTCCATCGTTGACCAAAACGTCATTATGCAGCGCATGACTGTATTATTTTTAAAAGATGAAAACAGGCCATTTCTGGGGTCCCCAGGTAGTTTAGGTAGATTTCTTATGTTCAACAGATCCCTGCCTATTTGGGGCTATATTGTTTGAAACTATGCCAGAAACATACTAGACTCAGGAACAAAATGCACAGATTCTCAGTGTTCAACCTTGTGATAGTGTTTACAAGGGAAGTGCAAAGATCTTTGCCAGGCTGTTTGAGCACACCAAATTATCCCATTAGTCCCCATTCCTGATGTTCATTTTAAAGACACTCAGGTACACACAGTGACAATACACATGAAATATGTGTTGGTGGGCAAAGCAACACCCCGAAACCTGTCAGGGAACTCTCTCAGCAGGACTACGTCTCCCTGGGTTTTAGTGCCTTCTCTTAATCTGTAACGTAAATGTGCCCCCAACGATGTACCCGAATGTTTAAAAGTTGAGGCACTTACTACACGGATGTCCTAACACCTTCACTTCATCGATAGCGAGGTAGCCTTGATGTCCAGAAGTTATTACTTCAAAAATCACCTGGAAAATTCAGAAAGATTTACATTATTCACTCATTTTGTCAGACTTTTACCAAATGTCTCCTATATGTAAGACATGTAATTTCACTCATTTATTTCGTGTTTCCAACAAACATTAATGGAGCACTTAATATCTGTCAGTAAATGTTCCAGGTCCTAAGACTAAAAAGATAAATAAAACCCAGACCCAGCTTCTGGGGAGATCAATGGGAATGTGTGGGTCAGGCAGCACCTACCTGAAAGACTCACCTGGTAAGGAGGATACTACGGTCAAGAGGCTTAAAGTCATTTACCAGGGACAATGCTAAGATTTAAATCGCTTTATGAGAACATATTTTCTAGTCAACTCCTTTGAGGGGACTCTACGACCAGACTAAATCACATGGGGTCCTAGGTTTTATGCAACTAAAATGAAAAACTACCGTAAGTGTTATGAAAGAGAAGTACAGGGTACTAGAAGAACATACACCCAGAGGACCTCCCATGAGGAGGTAGATTTGAGCTAACAGCTGAATGTGAACGAGCTAACAGTGTGAAGAGGGCAAGGCTCCTTCCAGAGCATGTGCAAAAGCCTTGAGGTGGACATGACTATGGCCATGAAGAGGAGATTTGGGACCTACAGCTATAAAGGTCAACCGTGACCAGGTAACAGAGGCTCTACTCACAGGGTAGAGATTTCAGGAAGGACATCATACTAATAAAATAGAGAAGAGACTACGCTAACTGAAATTCAGATGGCAGAGGTGTGAATTAAGGAAAGAATGATATAAAAGTCTCTGCAGTGGTGAAACCAAGGGGGTTTCAGCAACTGCTTGGTCATGGGAAAATCGGGGTCAGAGAAGAAGAGCAACACGCTCTGAGGTTCTCAGAAGGAGCGACATGTTTGAAGCGATGGAGCCACTTCAGAGAAATTGAGGCTAAAGGAGAAAGAGGAACCAGTAAGAAGGTTATCAATTTTCTCAACATGATTGTCTAAAGGTGTCTGTTGTCACGCAATTACTAAAAAGGTTCACATGACAGCATTTTAACCTCCATTTACACACAGCAGGAAACTGTATCAGTAGGGAGACCACAGCTCACACAATATGAAGAAGACAAGTCTTAAAAAACAACCCAGCAATTGCACTCTTGGAGGAATGAAAACTTTCATTCATATAAACACCTGCACATGAATGTTTAGAGAAACTTTATTCATATTAGCCAAAAACTGGAAGCAGCCCAGATATCATTCAAATGGTAAATGATTAAACAGACTGTGGTACATACATAGCATGGACTACTACTCAGCAATAAAAAGGAAATAACTATTGATAGACCCAACAAGTTGGATGAATGTCCAAAGAATTATGCTGAGTGAAAAAGCCAAATCACAAAAGATTTCATACTATATGATTCCATTTATGTAACATTGTGTAATGTCAAAATTTTAGAAATGAAGGACAGATTAGTGGTTGCCAGAGGTTAGGGATAGAGGGAGAAGGGATGAGGGAAATGGGTGTGGTTACAAAAGGACAACATAAACAATCCTTGTGATGGTAGGACTGTGGTGGTGGATGCATGAATGTACTCAGGTAATAAAACTGTATAGCTCAGAGCAGCGTCATTCACATCAGCTAAAACATGGAAGCAACCCAAGTGTCCATTGATGGATGAATGGATAAGCAAAATGGGGTATATGTGTACAATGGAATATTATTCAGCCTTAAAAAGGAAGGGAATTCTGACACATGCTATGACATGGGTGAACCTGGAGGACATTATGCTAAGTGAAATAAGCCAGTCACAGAAGGGCAAATACTGTATGATTCCACTTACATGAGGCATCTAAAGTAGTCAAATTTTAGAGACAGAAAGTAGGATGGTGGTTGCCAGGGGCTGGGGGAGGAGGAGAGGGGAGTTATTGTGTAATGGGTACAGAGTTCAGTTTTACAACATGAAAAGAGTTCTGGACATAGATGGTGGTGATGGTCGCACAACAATGTGAATGTAATCAATACCACTGAGCTGTACACTTAAAAATGGTTAAGATAATAAATTTTATGTTACTTGTATTTTACCACAATAAAAAGTGAAAAAAACTGTATAGAACTAAACACACACACATGCATGCACAAGTACAACAGGGGAAATTTGAAAAAGTTCTGTAGATTTTAATAATGTCAATATCCTGGTTGTGATATTATACTTTAGGTTTGCAAAATATTACCATAGGAAGAAGTATGTTACTGGGTAACGTACACAGGAATCTGTATTATTTCTTACACTGCATGTGACTCCACAACTATATCCATAAAAATTTCCATCTAAAAAATAATTATGTTACCATTTATTAAGCACATTACATATTACATACACTGGGCAGATATCACTCCATTATCTTATTTATTAGTTCATGTGAAAATTCTTCAAGGATTTCAGATTTAAGAATGAAGGGATTTAGATACAAAGTTATTGTCCAAGGACATGCAATGAGTCTATTAGATGTAACTGGAAAACCCAGTCTTTTTGATTCCAAATATCATGGTGTTTTCGCTACTACACATTGCCTGAGCAAACACTGCCACCCTAGGACTGCATTATTTATGTTTGTGCGATGGATGTAAAAATGGAGAAAGCAATCAGCAGAGCCCAAAATGGAAAAGCTCAGGGGGCTTCCTCGATAAGAAGTCATCCCAGAAACACCTGCTAGACTAGATGACAATGTGTCATAATGTCACCACTTTAAAATACAAAACACACAGGGGAGAGGAGTGGCCCAACAGAAAAATAGAAATTAAATAAAACTTCGTCCCATTCATAAATTTAATATACATTTTTCATTGATGATACAGAGAAAAGAAGAGATGCATGGATACTCCTGCAATGGGATCTTGCTAATTTATCTCTCTACGTAAGTCTACAGGAGAGCAATTGAGGGGAGAAAAACAGATGAACATTGAGAGCAAGTATAGGAAAAAGCCTTCCAGAGGCCCTCCAAACAGACCCCTGGTAACAGTCATATTCAGCCTCATGGGAGGCAGCAACAGTAGGTAGGGCAGGAACCAGCCAGCTGCTCTAGTCAGAATGGTCACTGGACAGACTGATGCCCACAACCACCCAAGAACACCATCGCTCTGGTCATGAAAAAGGAATTTTGAAAGCCAGCCCCAGAAATGTTCATCTATCCTTCCATGTGTCTTCCCTCCCTCCCTCTTATTCATTCGTTCCACTCAAGGTTCTCACTAGTGTCCTCTCTATTCTAGGCGCTGTGATAAGCACTTGGAGCATATCATGAACAGAGCAGATAAGGACTCCTTTCCTCATCAAAACTGTCCTTCTTACAGAAAATTGTATTTCACTTTATCAACTACAAGAGCTGAAGGTTCTCATAAAAATGGGATAATCCTTAGTTTTGAAGGGAGGCACTGACTCTGAGAATATGGTGTACATTTAAAACATGCTCATACGGATCTATTTTTGAAGTTGACATGTGTAAATTTAATGCACAATATTTTATTTAAACCAACACAGGGACATGGCCCTACCAAATAAAAGGAGAGAGAAAAGAAAGAGGGGAAGAAATTAGAGACCCAGAAAAGCCACCTTAAACTCTGAATCTGTTTCACCATCCAACAGACTAATAGAATTTATGACTCTCAAAAATTTTACCCTCAAAGATTCAGTCTTACTGTCCAAATATTTATAGAATATTTACTATATGCTCGAGAGAGATCCAAAAAAATTAGACAATTTCATGAAATTTAAGATTTAGTTGGAGAAAAAATAAGGAACACAATGAAAGAACAGGACAAGACAACAGTGGCCAAATGACAGATGGGAACGATAAGGAGTTCACAGGAACGTGATCCTTCACCACAGGACTGTCACCGCCTCCTTACCAAACCAACCAGGATGCCTATGATACAGCCAACATGACCTCCAGTACAGTTTCTCAGCCTGCTGGTATAAACTCACAGATGCCCAGCAAGGACTTATCGGTGTCCCTACCAGACTAGAGCAGAGAGAGACTCAGCAACAAGCTGATGCACTCCACATGACCCAGCAAGATCACTGGCCAGTGAGGTCACAAGGAGAGAATTAAACACATGCTTATTTCTGAAACTTTCATTGCTCCCCCCAGTCCTCCCACTGGAATACCAAAAAGCAAGGAAAGACAGAAACTGATTTATAATACACTAAGAAAACAATGGGTGCCCTTTTCAGTTCATTAGACACTTCTCAGAGTAAACTTCTGGAACCTGAAATGTTCCAGCACTGACTTACAGTTCGTTGTACAGACAAAAAGAGAAAAACAATCTTTATAGATATGTTTATGTGTGTGTGTCTACACACAAATGCACACACACATATATATTATATACAACACATAAATAAAAATTCTATATGACACATTTAGGTTTTATCCATAAGAAGGTGGATTATGTGTTAACACACCTGAAGGAATAACTTCAAGGTATCTTTCCAAAAATTGAAGCAAGTTTTCCAAAAGACCATTTTCCAGCTCTTTCTTAGTAATTTCAGTCAAAAGATTTATGAGTACAAGTTTTACTAGCTGCTTCATTAAGTTTATAATTCAGTATAGAAAGGTTTGAACACATACCACAATTATAAAGGAAGTATGATTTGTACTGAAAGTTTGCTGTTTTGAAAGAAACATGATTAAATGATGACATCTGAATTTAGATGCTGTAGAACAATCTTAGATTAACACCTGACCATTAAGAGATTTACTTTGCTGTTTGCACCAAACAATAGGGTTAAAACATGCAGCTCAAAAGATGAGGGCTATCTTAAATAGGTTTCTTAAAAACCGATTTTAGAATCCCATAAAAAGATTTCCTTGTCTTGAACTCTTGCTGTCTGGCAAGTTTCCATCTTGTACTTGTTTCTAACCAGCACCCTTACCAAGAAAACCTCAAATGCAAAAACATTTTTGCTTCTTTTTGTCAGATAAGTGAGTACTCTATTGAAGGTACAGGTATTACTCTAGTGAAGTATAACAAATGTGCACAGAACCCAGCAGGAGCCCTTGGAACGTCTGAAAATGCCAGTATCTAGGGCCAAAAAGATCGAGGTCAGAGGAAACAATAGCAGGAGAACACCGGGGCACCGCTGGAAAAAGAGAAAAGAAGGGTGTAACAAATTGATCTGGTGATGTGCCCATGTTTATTTTTATCAAACAGAACAGAATATATTGAGAATCCATATTAGGAGTGAGGCTTGGCTCTCTTTAGGAAGCCATACCATGTCTTTTCTTTCAAAAAAATTCAGTAAGTCAAAAAACATTTATATATTGCATATATCCACGTCCCAGTTAACTTTAGTATATATTATCTAATTTTCCCCAGTCAACCATACAAGGTGGGTGATATTAACTTTCTTTTAGGAATCAGTAGGACTGACTCAAAAAGGGTAAGTAATATTTCTGAGGTCACACAACTAGTACACTGCAGAGTTGGGGTGTAATTCTAGGCCTATTTTACTTCCAAGTCTGGACTCTTTTCATGATACCAAATTGCCTTAACTAGCATATATGTGAGACTATATATGTAGAACACATATACGTATGTGTATATATATACATACACATACGTATATATACATACCTATATATACACACAAATAAAACACAACCACACATACACACACAGACATACATGTCTTTCAATACATATATATATATATATATATAAAATTTAGAACATATAGATATATGTTCTAAATATTTTACTTCCAGATTTAAGTAAGGAATGTGGAAATCACCTATTTGACCTGGAAATGTAGATGCAAGGAAGTTATATGACATTGTTGTAACAGCATCGATTTTAAGACAACAGTCAGCAAACTACAGCCAAAGGGCCAAATCTGCTCCAATCACTGTTTTCGTATTGCCTACAAGCTAAGGACGTTTTTATAGTTTTCAGTGGTGGGAGTAATTCAAAAGAAGAATAATATTTGTGATAAATGAGAATTATATGAATTAAAATTTCAATATCCATAAATAAAGTTTTATTGGAACACAGCCACACTCATTCATTTATGTGTTGTCTACAGCGACTCTTGCACAACAACAGCAGAGCTGAGTAGTTGCCACAGAGACCATCTGGCCGGCGAAGCCTGGAATATTTACTCTCTGGCATCCTGCTTTAAGAGAAAACTTCCCTTCTTGGCTCACCAACACACTGTCAATACTCCAGATAACAAGAAAGCATGTGTCAATAGCAATAGTCTGTCACAGCCGAATACAATATGCCTTGCACTTCACAAGGGAGCCTTGTATTCCAGCAACAGGAGACAGAAACCTTCTCCCCAGTGTGACTTGTTTCAATTATATTACACGAGTGGTGTTTTAAATGCCCACTTAAGCTTATAGTACCATTACCAAATTTTTAAAAAAATGCCTAATTGCCATATACCAAAACAAAATCATAGAAACTAATTACTTTATAGACCTCAAAATACTGTATAAAATTAAATTAAAAATAAAATAAAACCTAACTCATTTAGAAGTCAAATCTTCTATAAAGAAACTGAATTACTGAGAATTTATAACACTTTAATATGAAACCCTGATGCTCAAATCTCATTCTACACAATGTTCTTTGGCATTAGCTAGATTTCAGCTAAATGTTTATTGTTTATTTTTACCAAAACACATTTTTAGGAAAAGAATCTTTGCCCTTTAGCCCAGCCTAAATTGTGCTTATTTGAAAAGTTGAAAGCTAATGTGGCGGATCAGTATGACGGAACATAGAGCCTTAGTGTCTTATTCTGGAATAATTTTGCCACAGCACAGAATTTAATTTTATATCACTTTATTTTGGATTTAGCTTAACATAAAATATAATCAATCCTCATTATTCCCAGATTCTGTATATGTGAATTTTCCTATGCTACTTATTTGAAACCCAAAATCAATACTTGCAAAGGTTTCATGGTCATTTGTGGACATGTACAGAGTGGCAAAAATTTGAGTTGCCCAACCCACACATCCCAGCTGAGGTGGAACAAGGCAATGGTCTGCCTTCTTGTCTCAGTTCTCAAAGCTAAACAAGTGTCCTTAACCTGGTCTATAGAGGGGCATGTTTTTCACATTTTTGTGCCTTTTATTGATGATGTAGCTATTTAAAATGGCCCCAAGGCAGTGCTAAAGTGCTGTCCAGTGTTCCTAACCACAAGAAAGCTGTAATGTACCTGAGAGAGAAAATACAAGTGTTAGATAAGTTTCATTCAGACATGAGGCACTGTTGGCTGTTGGCTGAGTTCAATGTGAAGAATCAACAATACATATTAAATAAGGTGACTTTAACAGAAACACACATAAAACAAGGTTATGTATTGATCAGTTGATGAAAATGTTGTGACCAGAGGCTCACAGGACTAATCCCATATTTCCACAAAATTCAGTGCTCTGTGACTTTAGAGAACTTAACGAACACAGCTGAGAATCAACTGTATTACTGTGTTTGGATTCACACTAGGTCCCCGTTTCTATCAAAGTACTTGGGCATAGGAAAGATTCAACACTCATTTTTGTTGATTGTTCCCAGATATTATTTCCAGTCATGGGATGTAAAGAAATGTAGAATAGAGAGGATCACTATTCATTCAGTCACTCAGCAAATAACATCTCGGGAGACAAGATGTCACATCCCCACAGTCTTTGGAGACTTTGGGAAAGGTCATTTGCTCTCAGGTAGGAAACAACTGGTTAAACCCCTGATGGGTGCTCTTTCATTTGCTCATGAAAAGCCATCCTGGATGCTGGCCTGTGAGGGGTTTGACATCAGGCCCTCCTTCAGCTGCCTGCCAAACAGGAGACGGAAGCAGTTTACCACCACAGTATCCCAATCCTCCCTGCTTCAGTGAAGAGCAAAATTAGCTTTCCGTGCTACCACTTTCCTTTACTGTGTGTGAGCAAAGAAAAGGGGTTTGCTTACCAACACAAACACCACAGAGAATGTGTTGGTGGAAGTCATTTGTCAATTCCCTAGAACAAAGGGGATTAAATAGTATATGTCTGTCCTCTCACACATAACCTAGTAGATCCCTTCTGGTTTTGATTTATATAAAAAGCAAAGTAGATCATACCCATTTACAAATACTGTTGTTGTTGTGTTTTTTTTTTTAAATGAGTTAAATAAAACACAAAAACATATACAGTAAAAGAAAAGTTTCTGTAAGGATAAAGAGCCAAAGCAAAACCACAAACTACGTGACCTTAAAAAATCAGTAACAGGGGCCAGGCCGGTGGCATAGTGGTTAAGTTTGCATGCTCCACTGTGGCGGCCTGGGGTTTGCAGGTTTGGATTCCAGGCATGGACCTATGCACTGCTTGTCAGCCATGCTGTGGTGCCGTCCCATATAAAGCAGAGGAAGATGGGCATGGATGTTAGTCCAGGGCCAATCTTCCTCAGCAAAAAAGAGGAGAACTGACAACAGATGTTAGCTAAGGGATAATTTTTCTCACATACACACAAAAAAATCAGCAACAAAATATTGAAGCATTTGTTGATATGGACTTGTTATCAAAGTAAAGTAAAAATTTACTTTCCTCAAATTAAAGTTCAAAGGACAAGATTCACAAATTATCAGTGATCCGCCAGACCTATTCATTTACGTCATTCTTGAATGACCATCTGTTTTTTCTACCAATAAACACAACTTTCCTCACTTTTCTTTTTGTTTTCCCTTTCCCTTTTGAAAGACTAGTGTTCTTTTGAAATCTTTTCTAATCATAGCTCAAATACTCATTCTATAAAACAGGATATGAAAGAAAATTAAGGTCGAGACAAAAATAGGAAAGTTATAAGGCAGAGTGCTGATAAGCAAGAAGCAACAGACCACAGAGAAGGATAAAATGTTAACCCAGAATAAGTACTTGATCAGCAAATAATAAGCACAAGATAAGAATGAAACTTAGAGATGTGGTAAGTTTTTTAAAATAAATAAATAAAAACATTATCTTTGAAGATGAAAACTGTCGCATGGATTGATCTACTTCCTAAATGCAGCTCTGGGTTCACATGAAAGTGCCAGCCTAGTGTGTCCCCACTGATTTCTTAAAACATACTGTTCATCTTTTTTAAGCACAAAATTCAGAGGGCAGGAGCAACTGCTTATAGAATAGCTTTCCTGCTGGAGAGAGGGTTATATTTCGCTGCCACCTCTAATTCCCCACGTCACCCTAGAGGTATGGGATTTGTGGATCACGATTTGGAAAACACTCACCTATTCAGACCGAAAACATTGTCTCCAGCAGCAAACGTACGTGGAGCTGCTGCCACTCAGGGTGGCTTACACGACTTTCTGGTCAAGTAAGTGTGCTGGAGGCAAACACAGCAAAGAAACCCAGGCGGCTGTGCAGGGATAAAGGCTGGAGCTTAAAGTGAAGAGACGGGAAAGACCAAGTCATTCCTATTCCCTCAGCTCCTCATTTGCCAGGAAAGGTGTCAGACTGATAAAGCAGCAGTCTTGGTGTAGCCTCCTCCAAAGTACAAGCTGCCTTGTGTCCTCACCGCACAGAGAATTTAGAGCAGGCTCAGCTGGGATCCATTCTCTATCTTCTCCAGGACCCTTCAGTACATCTAAGGAAGTTGTTTTTATTGTTTTTACAGGGATACTCCAGAGAAACAAAAAGACTCTCATCATTCCACGACATTATCCTCATATTCCCTCTGTCACTGCCCACCCGCCCCCAGCCCAACTCCTTTCCTGACAGGCAGGGGGGCGGGGGTTTCACAGCCACATATGCATTTTTCTCTTTGCAAATCAATCATTTGTATTAAAGATCACTGCCTTCTTGGGCTCTGACTGGATTCAGAATCACCATATTGCAAAGCAGGGAGAAAGGCAGTGAGCATTGATATGGCAGTGTCTCTGGGTGCATGTAGGGTAAGGAACCCAAGGAAATTGAGAGGGGGCCTCCAGAAACTTGTGGGGACAGGAGAGAAAAGAGACGAGGGGAAGAAGCAGAATCAAAGGAAATCTTTTTTTTTTTTTCAATCAGCACAAAAAGCAAGAGGGTGCCTGTGAGAGGAAAACACTCTTCTTAAATTGGCAGGAAGTCAATGTCTCCATCAAATTGTGCAGGTGCAGGAGCCCAGGTGCCCTCCTCAAGACAGGCAGCAGGTCTCTCTCACTGTGCCGCCCACCAGAGGGCAGGTTCTGGGTAGCAGCAATTAGGACAAACATTAATTAAGGAATTAAATATCTGTTAATAACAAAATACTTGACAATTTATGTTTTAAGGAGCAGTAATTAACCTGCAATTAGCTGCATTCCACGCAGGTTACCATTAGTTTTATACCTATAGAATACTATTCTCCTATAAACAGGAAAAGCTACATAAAATGTGGCAAGAACACTTTACTCTGCTAAGAAATGCTGTGAAACTCTATAAACGCCTAACAAAGATAATGTTAGGGAAAGACTGTGAAATGAGATGCCCAAGAAAACCTAGTATGTTCTTAAAAGTACACAGGGCAGTTGTGTCTCATTGTGTTGAAAACCTCCCCCAATCCAACAACTACACGACTCAGATTCTGACCAAGAAGAAAAATGACTCAGTATTTTGCAGCCAAACCTGAGTGAGAAATGACATTCTTGACAAAAGCACAGGAGAGTAAGGGACAGGACAGACAGAAGGAGCCCAGAGCACTTGTTCCCCAAGATGAGGTCAAAGAGTCCAGGGAAGGCTGATACCCAGATCCCTATGAAACCTCACCTTGCATTTTTGCATGATAGCAGTACTCAAACGTTCTGGTGGAAAGGAACTTGGTTCACTTCGTTTCACCCGATGTTTCCCTAAAGAGCTTCTTCCTGGAACCCTTTATAACTGAACACCTTTTGCCATTCCACTAAACCCACTGAAGGAGCAACTTAGCAGGGAGAAAGCACTCAACTAGTAGCTGTTTCTCTTTTTCCCGTCTTCCACAAATCTTAATCTCAATAAACTACCACCATTTATTGGGAAGCCAGCATGTCCCACGCGTGCTTTTCCTTTCATCTTCACACCCTGCATAGTCTTTATATTTAGCCCCATAACTAGGGAAGTGAGGCTCAGTGCGTTTAAATCAGTTGCTCAAGCTTATAAGTAAACAGGGTGGATTTTCAAATCCAGTTCTATTGGACCCAAAGCACATATTCTTTGAAAAGCACTATGAGGATGCCCATTTTCAAACAAGAATAGAAAATTCCTTTAAAAGAGTTAATTCGTCAATCTTAACACATTATATCAAAACTACTTAATAAAGTGTGAAAATTTTCATATAGAAATAAAGTACTATATGAATAAAAACTATTTTAACACACTACTATTTCAATTATACATTCACTTTACATCAATTTTTTAGATCTCTATAATGTATCTTGCAGCCTAAACACTAACGTAGAGGTGATATCTGGGGGAGTCTTGGTGCACTGAGAGAGGGTCTCTCAAGGGCACCACCTTCTTTAGATGTCCATGTCCTATTACCTTGTCCTCGGCTGTTGGGCTCCACAACAGCCAATCTGTATCCTAAGAATGCATCATTTGGATATTGACTTTTATAAACCATGTTCATAAAAGAAAATGTCACACATATGCATGCACAAGTGATACCAGAAAAATATTTTTCATATTTTGTGATCAGAAGTATAATAGCCACATAAAGCAGACTCACATCCTCAGGCTAGCACAGACCTCTTCACAGAGGAATCTACCCGGGAAATTGACTCAAAAGCAGACAGGCTTGTGCATGATGCATGTTCAAAGAGCATTAGGATATGACAGCCACCTCCTCAGTAAGGGTGTGCTAGCCCCATGGGCTGGGGGCCGCAGTCTACCTGGGGCAGTGCTGCCTGAACACAGCCAACTTATTTTTCTGATCATCTCCAGTTAGGCTGACACCTTGGGCCAGGGGTGAAAACAGGATCTGGTAGGCACTTTCCTTCTTCACCTCTGTTAATAAAGCGTGTCTTTCTCATCCAAACTGGGAACCAGTTTTGGGAAGTTTCCCTCTGACATCTCTCTTGTGTCATCGGTGGAGCCATTTACCCAACAGCTCATGTTACCCTAGGGTAACGACTTCAGGATGTTCACTGCCCCGCAGGTAAGGGAAAATAAATGGAAGTGCAACCGTAACTATGCCGTTAAAACTTTAAAGCTGATGCTTGGTGGGAGTGCTTAGGAATTGAATGAACAAGCGCATTTTCAGGGGATCCAAACCCTTTATAGATGTTGATCATCAGGTTCTTAAACACGTAGCAATGCTATATTAAAGAATCTCTACAAATCCACCTTTAAATCCAAGGTCTGAAGCTATTTCTAATGAATCACCAATTGAAGCAAAAAGCTATAATGGGAATTCAGTTCCAGTTCAGTTTGGTAAGTCATGCACTGCTCAGTAATGTGAGACAGAGGTGGCAGCTGGAAGTGGGAGGGCTTGGGGGTTAGGGTCAGAGGTTCACAACGGGGAAGGCAAAATATTTTATTCAAAATGTTCAAGCAAGTAAGAATTCATTGAAAATAACAATGGTCTGATATTCAGGACCACCTTACTTTCAATACAGTTTGTTAATTCATTTTTAAAGGCTGGTCTCCTAAGACTGTTTATAAACTAAATTATTCCTTTAATTTTGACTGTCGGAGCTAGGTGTGTTAGAGCCTTTATGGACCGAATATTCTGCACCCCCCAAATTCATATGTTGAAGCCCTAACCCCTGATGTGATGGAATTTGGAGACGGAGCATTAGGGAGGTGATTAGGTTTAAATGAGGTCATGAGGGTGGAGCCCCCACAATGGGATTAGTGTCCTTATAAGAAGAGGAAGAAAGACCATGGCTCGCTCTCTCTCTCCATGTACACACACAGAGGAAAGGCCATATGAGTGCACCATGAGAAGATGAGAAAGTGGCCATCTACAAGCCAGGAAGAAGACCCTCACCAAGAATGGAATCTGTGGGCACCTTGATCTTGAACCAGAACAGTGAGAAATAAATATCTGCTGTTTAAGTCATCCAGTCTGCGGCATTTTGTTATAACAGCCTAAGCTGACTAAAACAAAGGCAAATTAAAAATGTAAGATCTGGATCGTAGCTAATGTCAAAACCAATTCAATACATTGGGCTCTGGAGGCTGTGAAGGGTCACAAGAGAGCTCGCTCCTAGAGGTTTTCAGTGGGCATTACTAAGATGAAAGAGAAAAAAAACAGCAAAGGTGAGCAGCACATACCTTCTGATCTGTCTAGGAGTGTGTCCTACTGGCCTCGACCCAGCAGATACCTGGAGACTAAGGAGGAGCCTAGGGCAGGTTCCAGAGGAGCAGTAGTATGTCACAGAGCTAGGCCTTCTCTACTTTGGGAAGGTCTCCTCCAAAAGAAGATCCTAAAAACACTCAGTCTCTTAGCCTAGTCCACCATACAAAAGCCTTTTGAAGCCTAGCTTAGCCAAACTCACTTCCTCTGCTTCCACTTTAATCCTACGAAAGAAGAAACTTTGTCCCAGAGGCCATATTTTTGAATTATGCCACGCCTAGTGGTATAATTGGTTATTAATACTTTTATAAAAAAGAAGGTTGTTCATTAAATAGGATATTTTCCCTCTGGAAGAAAAATTAGTTTTTACTCTTTTCTATTTTATAAGTAAAAAACAGTACATGTACATTAGGGAAAATTTAGAATATGACAGATGGCAGAAAGAAAAAATTCAAATCACTAGCTGGGGAGATACCACTTTTTAATATATTTATTTCAGCATATACTTCAGTCTTTTATATATATATATATATAGTATATATATTTAATTTAAACATATTGCTTTATACCAATTTTTTTCCACTTAACAACATAAGCTTAAATACATCATTAAATGATCTTTCATAACATTAGTCTTAATAGTTGCAAGATGAACTTTTGTACTGTGGTAGTATAAATTAATCCTCTATTGTTGGGAATACTACTATTTCTGATTTTTCACTATAAATAAACTGCCATGAATATCCTTGTGTTAATTATTTGCAGCCACTCTGTATTATTTCCTTTGGATGAATTCCTAGATTGCTAAATTTAGACACAACTAAATTTTTAACATTTCTAAAACGTATTGCTGAAGTGTACTCCAAAAAGATTTTAACAATTTACATGTGGACTAACAAAGTTTTTACTACCTCTTCACTTCCATTTATTTATTAAATACCAGAAATTGTTGTAGGTACAAAGGTGCAAAGATAAATCAAGCAAGAAATGTACAGCCCATTTCTTCCCACAATCAAATCCAGGGACAGAGGCACTGGGATTGGCGCATCTTCCCTAATAAACACAAAATCCACAGGATGGATTTCTGCTGCTGTTCATACCATTAGGACGACAAGCAGCCCTGGAGAAGATCCAGTTTTCCCTTCCCTGAGTCTAGCTGAGCACCTCAATTCAACATGAGAGATGATCTTGGAGACATGTTCCAGTTGGCTCCTGAGTGAGCCAAAGGAATTAAGAAAGAGAAAAGAAAAATATCGCAACCCTCTTAATGCATCCCCTTCGCTTGAAATTAATTGAGTATTCCTAACAGCAAGTTATGTTTTAAAGGTGTTGTGGACAAAAGGAAAAAGAGAGCCAAACGCCATTGTCACTAATTTCCCACCTTTGATCCCAAGGCGGGATGCTCTGCGGTGCAGGCACTCTCCAACAGGATGGATGTGACATCAGAATTGCTTTGTACCACTTCTTAACAGCTCCTGGGCCTCCACCCTTCACTTACTTTAAACAAGAACTCAAAGTGGGTCTCAAGAGAACATCCCAAATAACAGGACAGCAGCCCCTCCATGACAAGGACTTAGTATTTTCCTACCATTGCTTACAGGGTGGGAGCAGGGATCTGCACCTCACTAGGTGATCTCCACGAGGGCCCCCTTCTGAACGACTCATTTACTCCTGAGATCCACTCATGGGAGAAAGGGCCTCTTCTTTTAGAATCAAGTGCAGTCTCTCTGGGTCAGACATGGCTTACTTAATACAGAAAGTAAAATTTTCTTGCAGATAGCACTTCCTGCCTTGCCGAAGGTTACTGCTTTTACTTTCTTAAAACAACATATGCATAAACAAGTTTGAAGGGTATTTTTTATTCATTTCTTATCAAATAGGATAAGCTTTTCTTACACTGGTATAAAGAATACCAACACTTCTTACACTTCCCCTGATTATACCAACATAAAAGCAATTCATAATTTTAGAAGTTAGAGGATGCATCAAAACATGAAGTGAAATCAAAGAGCATACCTGATAAAAGTTAGGCCAAAAAGTACTAATGGCCAGCTCTGCCCTGTTCCACGTTCGTGTCGGGTCTCCAGATATATTCCAGATAGGATTCCCCAAAGGCCCATTATTGACCTTCACATAGACATTGAGTATCCCAGGAGCAGAATTACTCTTGCTGGATACAAAATAGTGAAAATCAACACAGTGGGTATCATTTTCTTTAAGCTGAGGTAAGAGGAGGTGGGCTCTCTGCCCCTCAGATCTCCCAGATGTGTTCACCAACATGAAAGAGCCTGTGAAAACAAAAATCAAAGGAGACTCACAATCTGAAACACTACTTTCCGGTCATTTCTGAAAAGCCACCATCATTTACATGGGTTGACACTGCAATTCCACATATCTTACTTAGGTTTTAAAAGCCTCATCTCTTTCATACCTTTTTACCCCCAAAGTGCTCTCAAGATCAGCAAGTGGAAAATTCCCTTGATGTCATTGCAATTAGTCTCCTAAATAAAAATATGCATAATTTGCAGACCTGCACTGTTCAATCTAATCGTCACTAGCCACATGTGGCTATCTAAAAAAAAAAAAAAAAAATTTTAATTCCATAATATTGAAAGTTTAGGTCTTCAGTCACACTAGTCCCATTTCAAGTGCTCAATAGTCACATGTGGCTAGTTGCTACCATATTGAGCAGCACAGATATTGAACCTTTCCATCATCTCAGGAAGTTCTGTTGGACAGCACTATTCTATAACAGTACCACCATTGAGTCATCACAGCCACTTGAAGATTCTCGTATAATCTAGAGAAGATAACAGATTGGTCTGGTTTGTGGAATCTTAGAAAACATTATTAGCCCTAGGATGCTCCTTATTGTTAATGTAATATGATTCTCTTGCAGTTCAGCACAACCACCTGCCCCATTGCTGTAACCACTGCTTCTCCTTGACAGTGGAGGTGTTTTCATGACGGGGTATGACTGAGCATACTGATGCAATCACTGTGCCAACTGGAGGATGGTCATTCTCAGAAGTCTCTATGAGCTTTTTGTATCTTTACATCCATGGCACTAATCCCCCCATGAGTGCTGAAGAATTTCCAGATGGATTCAAGCTTTCCAGATACCCTGGCATCAGAGATGCCACTTGGGCTCTCCTCATGTCTAACATCAACAGAAAAGGCAACTAAAAAAATTGTATGAATTTAATATGATATGTGATAACATAAAGAAAGATAAAAGCAAAATGTTCTATGATGAAAGGGAAAACAGGTCATCCTAAGCACTCTTTAGCAGAGAGGAAAAATATATTGAAACTCCAAGGAGGAAGTACACCTAAATTTGGAGTATAAAAATGAAAAAAAAAATACTACCTAGGTAAGGTTGGACCCATGATTTCTACTGGATGAGCAGACTATTACCACCAATTGAGTATTCTTTTCAAAACCTCCCTTATTGTGAACCATAATCTTCAAGGCAGTGTGTGTATGTATGTTTGTGTCTACATGTTTTTGTATACATCCACACATATCTATAAACATACATACATAATGCTAGAAAAAGTGTGGAATTTTTATCTTGTCTACAAACTGATTTCCTAAACAGCAAAATGAGAATACTACCTTTCCCAGAGAATTATTGTAAGGACTAAATAAAACCCATAACCCATAAATGTAGATATACCCTTTATAAATTAATAGGCTATTGTTAAGGGATCAATATTATAAAATGTTTGCTTATGGCTGTTACCTTCACAGTGCCCCTATATGAGGTGAGCTAGTGTTAATGCCGTTTAAGATAAACAGGAATTGAGTCACAGAGAAATTAGGAAGCAGCTTATCTAGGTTTTAGGATGAGTTAGTGCCAAGACCAGAACTATGAGCCTCTGAGTTTCCAGCCCATTACTCATCTTGCCACACTCCAATACCCCATGTTGCTTCACGTGTCATTTGAGCATATATGAAGAAAACAAACCCCTCACAACAGTGAAGGAAAATCATAGTAGCTATGTAAAAATAGAGCAATTTTTCAAGAGATGAATGCTATGCCCCTGGAAATATGAAAGTCAAGCCACAAGGGAAGGTTTCTCTACGGATATGTATTCCAGCAATGAGGAAGAACTGCAGATGTGATTGAAGAACAAGTTGGGGTCAGAGAAAGGGAACAGGTGGTAAGAGAGTATCACTGAAGTGATTTGGGTTAGCTAGAGTCTACACAATGCAAAGTAATCTTCAAAATGTGCAAGGTTCACCAACCCCACCACAAATCTAAAGCAGACTGTTGGTGTTTATAACATGAGTTTGAAGTTTTACTTTTCTGTTCTTAGTCAAAT
This sequence comes from Tapirus indicus, assembly GCA_031878705.1. Lineage (NCBI taxonomy): Eukaryota > Metazoa > Chordata > Mammalia > Perissodactyla > Tapiridae > Tapirus > Tapirus indicus. The sequence continues at coordinate 60,341,264 of CM062917.1, forward strand.
ATAAGTGGATTTATTCCATATTCGACCATTTGGGGCTCCATTATCTACAACATAGTAGGAATGCACATTCCTACTGATGGGGTTGAGGCATGACATGGCCTTCAGGCCAAGTTTGAATCACCAAAACCTTTAGTACTGCCACACTGCCAAGAATATTATTTCTTGCAGTGTTTCCATCAAGTGAACTTGGGCAGCCAGGGGTGGTAAACGCCGGCAATACGCAAAGGATGGCAAAAGTACTTCCCGTATCCCATGAAGTCTAGTTTGGATGCTTGGATGAAGCTGAAGCAGATGAGTCTCTTTTCACATGTTGCCATAAACTGGGCAACTTCCTACCATTATTGTTCAGGAAATCACCAGGGTTTCCTAAAATATTGCTTTCCTAGTTACACAGCCTGTCCTCCAAGATGTGCTCCCCTGCGCTCCATTCCAGCACAAAATGCTCTGTCAGCTTTTGAGCTGTCTAAAGTATATAGAAATTTTTATTTTGAGGTCAAGGTGAAATTCAGGTATTCTAAATTACAAATACTCAAATGATCCTAATCTTTATACTCCTTTCTCCCCTTTTGGAGCCGGAATACAGCCTGTTTTGTTACATGGCATGCTTCTGTAACACAGATTAGCTCACACAGGGCAGTGACATCCATCTAACACAGGAGTCCTTTCAGTTCATGTGCAATTTTTTGCAGGACATTAAAGTTTTAGAGTGATTGGGGCAAAATTTTTCACAAATAAAGGGGGCTACATGATGGCCTTTAAACAAAGCTAAAAATCCTACAGAATTGCCTTCATTTAGCAGAAAAAGTGTCAAGAAGTTTAATGGTTTCAAGAGCCATTCCTCTTCCCACTCTGTCAAGCTGTCTGGGAAACTGCGAGAACAGATGAAGAAACTGAAGCTTCTGCTCCCCTTCTGTATTTAAAAAGGAAGAACCCTGACTGATGAAGAAGACAAACCCCAGGTCACATTTTTAAGTCGGCAGAAAGTGTTTCTATTAGAAGGCAATGGCTTCAAGGGCCTCTCTAGGGAGGAGTAGGAAGCTGGAGCCCAGGCCACGGGGCTCAGGAGGGACTCACTGAGATTCTAAGCACCAGACAGGAGTTAATGGGGCCGATATTTTTATTAGGGTTGTCACCATTTTCGCTGGTTCTCTGGCTACAAAGCAGCATAGATTTTGCGTGGTCAACTCCATTTTTATCACAAGATCTATCATTTTCAGTGTGTGATTTTGTGAAATTAATCAGAGGTTTTCCAAGAACATGCATGGCGTTGGAAACACCTACTCCACTGCACTGTCTCCCTCCTTCCCTTCTTCTGGCCCTCAGGAAGCAATCCGTCTGGATTGCCTCACTGTCACTGGCAGAGTTACTCTTCTTCCAAACTGTCCAGAAACCAAAATGCACAATGTTTTAGAGGAAAAGTCTCTCTTTACCAGCACTTGTTTCCTGGGACGTGGTCCCCTGAGAGGTCTCTGTTTTCTTCCTCCGGGGGCTCTCAATTGGTATTTCTAGTAGCCCCCACAATGAATGATGAATGTATATAAAGGCACCTAGGACAATGCTTGCCACATAGCACAAGCTCAACATATGTTGGCGATTATCATTATCCTTTCTTCGTTTCTTCATACCTCCTAAATCCATGGCTCCTCTAAATTATCTGCGATTCTTTAGCATTTAGCTCTATGTATTTCCACCTGTCCACCTCACAATCCTCCTGGTCCTATCCTAATTCACATAAATGGTCATTTTTAAGTTTCCTTTCCTTAAGAGAGAGGAACATAAGTATTAAATATTACAAAAACTTCACCTCAATTAATCTTGTCCCTACATTTAAGCTTTGGGAAGGGGATCTGTATTTCTGTGTGTGGTCATGAGGATTTATCTCATGGCTTCAAAGGATAGAAGGTGACATTGCAGCAACACAAGTATTTCCTGACAGTGCTGCACTATTGTTTTATGGTGAGTTTACAGAAGAAAGTGCAAAAGCTTATGGTTAGCATAGTCTAGCAACTCAGAATCCTGGGGTAAATTCACAGTTGTGCATAAAGGAATGGCAAGTAGGAGGGAAGAGAGGCCTTTTAATTGTTTGAATTTATCATCTATCTGCTATGAAAGTAAAGTCAACTCACCAACCCACCATTTAAAGAAATCATAGCATTTATATTCAATTTTAGACTATTAAGTTTGGTTTTTTTCAAATCTCCCTATATGGCTGAATGTTTTATTTTCACCTTCTACTTCAATGTTTTGACTATGAGGAAACGCATTTTCAAAGAGTAATTGGGTCTCCCTCGGTAGGTACTTTCTTACCTCAATTTTTTTTCCCTACAAAAAAACACCCCAACTGGGCAAATAAATAAAAGAAATCAGAATTGAAATTAGGATAGAAATTCTGTTTGTGTTCAGATAACAAAACAGCCTTAAGTCACTAGTGAAGAAGGAGAGAATACAACATTGCAGGCGAATGAAAAGAGTGCCGCATAACGAGTCGGCTTCAGAAGGCGCAGTCTTGACACGCACACTTTCAAGGTCTTTAAGAATAATTATTTTGGTTTCCCCGAAAAGGAAAACTCTGTTATGAGAACATGCTATGTTCGCATTCTTGAATCTTTGGGTGAATTAAATTTAGCTTAATCATATCCATGGCAAATGCTTTTGATTAGACTATCTTCCATCATTGTTTGTGACAGCAGTAATAACTACATATAATTAGTTATTCCCTTCCACCCCATCATTAAAATCTGCATTGGTGTGGTAGAGGCTCTGGATTTTTAAAAGCTGAGGAAACCGCATGAATTCTCTTCCTACATCTGAGAAATCTTGTGCACACAGCAAAAGGGTGGGGGGTGCCCGTCATCCAGCAGGAAGAGAAAATTATGTGTGTTATTAAATACTTAAGCTGACAGAGAAGCAGCATTTTATAAACGTGAAAGCCATTATAACATTCACTTTTTAAGCTTCTTAGTTTTAGTAAAAGTGCACAAACCATTGGTCTTTCTCTCTGGCTGTTTTGTGTTCATTTTTCCTCTCTGATTGTGCCTTCAAATTTGTGGACTTAAGAGCCAATAGCTACATAAAAAGTTTACAAGTTCCATCTTTGCTGGCAAATAACCTGCCTCTCTCTAGTTTACAAAGTCATTTGCACTTTTTCTGACCTATTTAGCTACATCAGTAGTAACAATTCAGTTATCTGGAGCAGCACTTCTCAAACAATCTATGATGAAGGACAAATTTTTAAAAATTTCTGCTGTATCTTATATCAAATTTATGTAAAATACAACAAACATGAATTTCTAGAAAAAGGAAATAAAAAGACATGCAAAATGCAGCCCAAATTTGTTATTAGATTAAATAAACATAAAATTACTTTATCAAATTGCTATAAAAATTTCTAAAGACTTGCTGTCAATTTCTATACTGGTCGTGGACCAGGAACAATGTGTGGATGAGGTCTGATCTGCAGATCACACTGAGTGGAACAGGCTTAAAGGTATAATGGTACAGCATCCTGGGTACCCAAGTATACATGTTTCCTCAAGAGCAAAAAGGGAAGACTGAGACAGAAAAGTTGAAAGAAAGGAATGGAAAAAACCCTCTGGTTTCTTAACCCAAAGATAACGGCTATAATCCCAAGTCTTTTGGCTATGAGAGAGAGCAGTGGAAGAAAGTAAGAGGGGGAGTGGGAAGCAAGTGGACAAACAGGTACCAGACAAACACGATCACGGTGAATGGAAAGGCAGCGTCAAGACTCTGAACTCAGAAGAGAACCAGCTTCAAGGCAAGAAAAGATGGTGAAGTTGGCAGGCCGTGGCACGGGATCACCGCTTACACTGGCCACTCTTAGGAGAAGGGGACAGCACGGGAAGTAAAATGTGTCCCATCGTGACTAGGCCAGGGGCTCCATACACTCTATCTCATTCAGTCCTCCCAACAATGAAGACCCCAAGAAACAGAGAGAACAGTTAACTCACCAAGACAGCCCACTGGCAGCATGGGATAGAGCTCCGGGAATCTGAACTTTTTACATTCACGCTCCACAGGCAATGCTCTAAAACCAGTATTTTCCAAACATTTTGACCACAACTCAAAGTACCAAATATAGTGTATACTGCAACCCAGTATACATGTGTGATGCTGCATGTGCATATATACACCTGTACACACACACACACTCAGACACAAAACTTTCCTAAAAAAATGTGTGGCTACATTTCTTACTAGGCGTGTATGTGTATTATACTCACATTTCTGACTCTACCCTATTTCATTTTGCAACGTAAATAAGTAAGTGAATGCTGGCTGCAACCCACAATTGATTCCACAGCCCTCGAATGCTTTAAGGCCACACTGCAACTCCCCCCCTTTACCCCAAACCAACAAGATCTAAACTACGCTCTTCCTACTCTGTCAGGAGGCTTTTTATTTTTAATTTGTAATTTTAAATTTGCTCTCATCCCCCAAATATCAAAATACTAGGCTGCATCCCTCCTCCAGCTCATCAGCCAGTACTAACAGTGGTCCTAAAGAACATGCCTTTTGTGATGAGAAACCTCGTGAAATAGGGAAGATGAAAGCCTGTGGAGAAATAAATGAACTGGGAGCAAAGCTCAAAGGGAACAAAGCCTCTGCAGTGAGGCACCACCATCACTTTAAAAAGACTTCTTAGCACCCATTTCAGCCTGATGAAGCCGCTGTCTCCACAGCCACGGTCAGGCTCTTCACCAGATGTCACCCATCCTTCTCAAGCTACTGCCTCTTCTATGCTCCTTTCAGAAACTTCATCCTAGTACAAATGTGAAATACTTATTTTTCAACCACTAGAGAATAAAAGTTTCATAAAAGAAATTGTCTCTTGATCCAAATGTCATATCTCCCTTTCTATTTTGCCCTCCCTCTTCTTGCCTTTCTTATGGATTCTCAGCAATTACTGGGCAACACCATGTTAGTTGCAGTAATTTTGCCATGTTCCTAATATGGCGGTGCAAATAGTAAGATGGCAAAGAGTAGCCCCATACAAAGGGAAGCCCAAGCAGAACTCTAACCAACCACACAACCTCTCCACTCCTCAGGAGTCCAACTGGCGTCTCGCCGGGAGAGAAGTCGACAGGTGCCCTGGCATGGGCCTTCTTACAAGTCATACCAGTTAGTACATGGCACTCTGTTCTCTGCAAGGGAATTCCACGTCAATCCAGGTGCTCTAATTTAATAATAAGCATAGCTCATACACCTAAAATGTGCATAAAACACTTGCTTCAAGACAGTTATATTAAATACCCAAAAGATATGCAATTGTCAATTTAGAGATTCACAACCTAACTGAATGGGTATTTTTATTATTGATTATTGATTCAATATTGATACATTCATTCACCTTCACTAGTCACTTTTAGCTATGGCAGGACTCCTGAGTGCCCACCACGTACTGGGCACTTTGAGAAATACAAACAAGAAAACTTGGACCAATTCCTCCAGCAAGAACCTCACAGTTTAGCTGTTTGTCATGTTTTAAATATTTTGTATTCAGCATAGAAAGAAAAAAAATCACAGAATTAACAAATCAGATCCACTAAGTTTACAGATATTTACATAACTACAACCTGAAGTGCCTGTAAAATTTGTAGATTTAGAGCTATCAACTAGTAACCCTTAAAAAAAGAATTTTGAGACACAGCTATCATGTGAGACAAAAAAGGAATGAGGAGGCTCACGGAAAATGGAAGAAGCCCTGAGTGTTCCATTGACTTCTACCATGTGCTCTCCCTTCATAAGAAAAGTGAAGCTCTAATGAGAACTAACGTGTATTACAGTGTGTCATCCAGACAAGCTGCTTCAGTGACTTAGCTGGAAAACACTAGGCGTGCACTTTATAATTTGTTAGTAAAGAACAAACACCGAGTAAAGCAAACGCAACCTGTTAACTATCTGACGACACAAATGACTGTATCTCAGGAAATGAGCCACAAGTACAATGCAGAAGTGACAGGTAGACTGTTTAGAACGTTCTTAAGAGACTGTTTAATTTCCCATACATCAGGCTTTTTATTGATTGACTTCTTTAGAAACTAGTTCGTTTTGTTCTAAATCTCAGAATGGCACAAGCCATCACAATATAAGCTTCTGCTTATGTTTTTCCCTAAATTACTGCTGATTTAGAGATGATTTTTTTTATGTCTATCTGGTGATAGTCTACCAGCTAAACTATGTCTTGCTTAAAGATGAAATTATACAGTTAGCTTCTATATAAAATGTAAACCAAACAAATATTTTAAAAGTGCATCATCTTTGACATTTTCAGTTTTACTGGAAATCTGCTAATGGTACTCAAAAGGAGCTAGCCATATCATCCTTTGTCACACAGAATAGTTTTCAAAAAAACTCCTGGGGTTTTGTTAACATCCCTGATTGAGAGCTCCCCACATTCCTGAAGAGAAAACCAAAGGATTTTGCTTAAGATGTTTCATTAGCCTGGCTGGGGTCAGAAGCCACAGCCACATGGGGATTTGCACTGATTGATCAGAGGGCAGAAAGAAGGAGTTGCCAGAACTCAACAAGGTTAGTCAGTAGAGGAAATTAAACTGGTCTTCACATTAAACTGATGATATAATATCAAGTTTATAAATGATCAAAACAGCCTGGAATTTAAGGAATCACTTGAATTACTTTAGCATCAAGATACTAATAAATAATTAGCAAATGGTATGAAAAGGCAATTTGCATTAGCAGAAATACAATTATTGAAGAGATGCCTGGGAAAATACTCATCTTCACCACGAAATCAAAAAATTTAAATTAAAGCAAATGTCAGGTATAATTTTAAACATGAGTAAATTTCTTCAGTATGTAAAGATTTCAAAACCAAACGTTTGTGAGATTCTGGTGAAGCTCCTGCACGTGTTCAGGAAGGAAGCATGGTCATTTATTACAGCAGCCAACGGTAGAGACCACAAAGAGAGTTATGCTCTTTGCCTCGCTAGAGAGGGGACAGAAATCTCACCTACAAAACTTACTTAGCCCTGTGACCTTATGAAAATCATTCTACACCAGAGTTGACTCATACATAAAATAACAAAAGGAATGGCTACTTGAAAGACATTCTGAGGGCCACATGGACTAGAGCAGGCAAAGGACTCACCCTGGTGTGTGACAAGATGTAGGGGCTACTTGAGCTTGGTGGGAAGAGCTGGGGCTCTGCAGCCAGTCAGCTTGTATTTGGATCTTGAATTGGCCACTTATTGGATGTCACTGAGTAAGTTAGCTAACTTCACTATGCCCCAATCTCCTAATTTAGGAAGTGGGGATAAAATTGTACTAACTTCAGAAAAGGTTGTTCAGTGAATTAAATGAGATGATCCACATAGGATCCTTCTTAGAAGAGTGCCTGGTACATAGTAGCCTGCACCAAAGTTTGACCTTGGCTCTGGTTTTTATCCAAATGTATTTGGCCTTAGCTAAGGAAGATGCAATAGCTGAAGGCCTACTTCAAGGTAATTTCTGGATCCCCTGTACTTAATGTGTATCAACAATCATGTGATTATATAGGCGACCATCATCCACATCTATTCAGCATAATAAGGTCAGTGACACAAACCAGGTATGCCATTCACATTTATTTTCAGTATCTAAACATTAATCTTCAAATATATGTAATCATTCTAGATGTAACTCAGAGTGAAAAATCTCCTAATGTGATTTGAATGTTGAAATTTTACCAAATCTGTTGAATTATTACAAGAGTAAAATGCTACAATAATTAATGGTGATTGTGAAAGCTGTTAATTGTATTTACAAAACTAATTACTAAGACCCTTCAAATAATTAAATAAATAAGTAAATATATTGACTATTAATGTGAAGAGTAATAACAGCTAATATTTATATGATATTCAATAGGTACCAGGCATTATTCTTCTAAGTACTTTACATATAGTAACTCTTTTAACTCATACAGATGATGAGAAAGGTGAGGCATGCAGAGGTTAAGTAACTTGTTCAAGGTCATTCAGCCAGTAAGCAACAGAAATGAGGTATGACCCCCAGGCCAACTGGCTCAGAGTCTGTGCTCTTAAGCACAGACATCATGCTGCCTCTCAGTTTAAGAGAAGCACATTAGTTAGATAACTTGAAGAAGAACATTATATCCTCTTGAGTCTGGAGACAGAGATATAGTCTAATTCTGATAAGTAAACCTGAGACTACCAGAAAAGAGGAAACGTGAACATGTTCACTACCAGGTGGGCAACTCCGGGCTAGCCTGTGGGGGATAGGGGACCCTGTGAAGCAGAGATGAGCCTTCCCAGCCAGGCCCCAGCTGATCCAAAAGCCGATTGCTGATGCATGAAGGAGCCCAGCCAAGACCAGTCATGTATGGCCCAGATCAGCAGAACCACTCAGCTGAGCTCAGCCCTAACTGGTGACCCACAGAAGTGTCAGCTGCGGGTATTGTTTTAAAACACCAAGTTTGGGGATGGTGCTTTATGCAGCAAAAGCTAGCAATATGTGGTTGAATCTAAGTGATACGTATATGGGATTCACAGAAATATGCTCTCTACCCTTGTATATTTTGAACATTTTCATAATTAAAGTTTTAAATGATAAAAAATTTTAAAAAGCTAACTATCTAAATGGGCTGAATTTTGGATCATGTTATATCACTAAAAATGTATTACAAAAATTAATGTGTCTTTCTGAGAGCACTCAACTGTACATGTGATTCAAAAAAAGATAATCTATTTGGAAATTTGATCTAAACTAATTTTTAAAAAATCATATAAGAATGAGTTTATATAAATATAAACCTTATGAATTACACACACACACATATATTATACATATATGCAAACATACACATACACAGGGAGAGAGAAAGAGAATGGATTTTACAAACAAATTAACTGAAAAAAGAGTAAAGATGGTCAGGTCAGGTTTTTGGCAAGAATGGTGTATGTTACGAAAAATGTTCCATTTATACCAACGGTACCCTTGAATATACCATAATATATTGAACAATTTACCCACTGTTAGATATTCCAATTATCATTCTTGAAGAATTTCTAAATGAAGCTTCTGATTTTCTCTCTTCCTTAGTATTTTCAACCTGTAGGAACTGTAGTTTAATTAAAATAGTGCAATTCTGTAGATCTTGATTTAGTATATTAGACGGGTGATCTAGAAACAAATTCAGACATATTATTCTATCTCTGTGTCTCTAAGCTTGGTTGGGTGGAAAATTACTTTTATAGGAATTCTACTATTTACTTTTAGTTGCTTTTTCCTTCAGAATACAGTATAACTTCTTACATTTCTAATAAAACCTAAGGTTTTAAAACACCTCTCTCTCATCTTTCATGGAGTTCTAAAGAGATTTCTTTTTCTATCTCTAGCATATTTTATCTTCCCTTTTAAGTAAATTTCATATAGCCTAAATTTTAACCAATTTAAATCATTCATTTTTATTAAGCTCCTTTCAAAACGTACTCAGTTGATGATGAATTGATCTGCTTACAAGAGAAATAACTGTATACTTGGGGAAATTCCAGGGAAAAGTCTATATGTTAGCTTTTACAACAACAAAGAACTAGATAGCTAAATTCTAAGCATCCTTGCAGACTTTGTATACATAGGCCCAGTTCTTTCTTATCCTGTACTTTAAGTTTTTCCTTTACTTCTGTTAAATAACAAAGTAATACATGCCACAACAAAAAAGTCAAAAAATAAATGAATTCAAAGGAAAAATTAACAACTTATTTCTCACTCTCAAACACCCACAAACTTATCCCACCGAGGCAATAGTGTATTTCCTTCACACCCTTCTTTACACATACAAACAGAAATTCACATACATGAGGTGAGTATTTTTTTAGTCTTTTTCTATTTATTTCAAAGAATAATAACCTGACACATTCCTCTGCAGTCTGTTTTGTCCCTTAACCAACAACATAACGTGGACAGCTCTTTAGGCCAACACAGACACACGGACCCAGTGCAACATGTTTAATAGCTGCTACTACTAAGTGTACTCCAATAAACACCCATAGAACACACCGACGCTTTTACTGCTGTGGAACAGAGTCCTATAAGTCAGATTTCTGGCCAAAAGCTATGCGTATTTTTAATTTTCCAGTGTTTTGATTTATAGAATATAAATACTAAACAATTGCTCCAGACATGAAAATAGTAATTTTTTTACTAATGATAATAGTCAGTTGTGTACATTAACTGGCCCTGTTACTTCAGAGAAGAGCAGATTGGCTAATGTGAGAATAGGTTTGAGGCCAGAGGAATCTGTCTCTTGGCCTTCTCTGTTCCAAGCAGAGACAATCATCATGACTTCCTCTTCTCATTATTATTATTGTTGTTGTTACAAATATTTATCGAGTACTTGCTAGGTGCCACTCACTCTGCTAAGCACTCTATATCCACTCTTTTATTTAGTCCCTTTGAAAACTCATTGAGGGGAATAGTATTATCATTTTATATTCAGAAGCGTTAAAAATCTTCCCCAAGGTCACACAGAAAACCAAGATTTTAAACCAGTCAGTCTAATTACAGTACTGATGTTTTAACCCAACATATAATCAAGATTTCACAGCACATCTAAGAGTCAGATAACCAAATCTTTGTGGTGTATGCTCTCGGAAGAAAACGAAAAATAGAAGAACAAAACAAATGCACTAAAAGCTGTTATGGTCGTCTTCGGCTTTGACTCACAACTCTTAAAAAATAAAATTAGTTGATTCTCAAATCACATGAGCTCTTATTTAAAATCAAAAATTAGGGGCCGGCCCAGTGGCGTAGCCGTTAAGTTCACGTGCTCCGCTTTGGCGGCTGGGGTTCGCAGGTTCAGATCCCGCACGGACAGACACACTGCTTGTCAGCCATGTTGTGGTGGCGTCCCATATAAAGTAGAGGAAGGTGGGCACGGATGTTAGCCCAGGGCCAGTCTTCCTCAGCAAAAAGAGGAGGATTGGCAACGCATGTTAGCTCAGGGCTGGTCTTCCTCACAATAAAAACTTAAAACCTACTATGCTTAAGATGACAGTATGGAGCCCAAACTAGTTTCTATTATTTTTTCTCAAGTAAACAAAAGAGTTAATGACAGAATGCAAAATATATAAGGAGATGAGGATAAAGTCTATTTCTTTAAACACTACCAAGGTTCATTGAAAAATATGAATTTTAAATGAGACTTTTACTATCACATAAACAATTAGATCAACCTCTGGATCTCTTCAGAAGCCCAGAGCATACAGTTTATTCTTGTTGCTTCCTAATGCAATAAAATGATATAATAACACTCATGTGGCTTTACTTAAAAATGTGATTTAAGGTCAAATTATTCAAAACAGATGTTCAATTTCCTTAGCTTACACAACCCTAGAGAGGACAAACATTATCTGCTAAGTGCTAAAAGAGTCTGGGGATCAGAAACATTTGTGATGTATCATAGAGGCACTCAATGATGTTAAGTACACTCCATCTTCTTCCTCAACAAAGAGTTCCCCATTCACATGTTTTGTCAAGAGGCACCACAAGAATCATTCCCAACATTTGTTACTGTACAAATAATACATTGATGGCTGCTGGTAATGAAATGGGAAGACATGTAGAAGAGTTAAAAATGTTGGTTATCTTAGGGATTTTTATTCAAGACTATCTTTCATTTAACCAATAATTTTGTGACTAACTCATACAAAGTATTGCTCTTAATCCAGATGGAGATACAGACCATGTAGACATAAACACACCAGATAGAATTACAAAGCAACATGAATATGAGTACACAATAATATAATTTTTTATGTTAACATATAGAGGAAATATTAGGAATAGTAGACCAACGATGGTAGACCAATCTAGGGAAGTGACACTGGAGAAGTGGAGAAAGATAAAAGGGACATTTCAAGATAACAATCAGAGGATTTATGTCTGAATGGACATTGAGTGGCTGGGGAGCTGATGGTGTCCAATATGATTCTTTGCTCAAATGATGTAGAAGAATAGTGATTCCATATTTTGCTGACAATTTTACCTGACAAAAAGCAAAACAGTAAATTTTGTATTTCAATATCCTTAACCTTGCATATTATCTGGCATGTGGGGGCACTCAGTTAGCTATTGAATTAACTACCTGAATGTATTAGAAACAAGAAATGGCAATGGATATATTTTAAAATCACTTTATGTATCTTACCAGTAGAAATGTTTTTTCTTTGATTTTTCCTCTTTATTATTTATATAATTAGCATACTAGGATAAAAGAGCAAACTTTTAGTATTTTACAAGTACCTCCACAATAAATTCCAAATTTCAGAGCAAAGCATTTAAGGTCTTATCAGTCTACAATTACAACCTTATCTTCTTTTACTCTTTAAATCCATAAACATGTATTGAGTAACTATGTGTCAGGTACTGTAGTAAGCACCATTGATTCAAGGTTAAGTGAGACTCAAGCCCCATTCTTAATTCGAGTAGGGTAGGCCAATAATTATATTGCAATGGAGTAAGCAGTGATAGAGTTATTCCAACAGTTATTTAGGGCATAAAGAAAAGGGGCACTAAAGCTAGTCAAGGAGGTGGATGTCATTGCTGGCTCTTTAGAGGAAGGGATCTCTGAGCTGAGTCTCCCAGGACAAGTAGTTAGCCAGACCAGTGGTGGAAGGAAAACGGATTAGGGGTTCAGCATTTGTTTACTCAACAAACATTTGTGAGTCCCCACAGGTAATAGACACTGATATTGGGCATGAGGAAGACATGTCCATGGCCCTTCAGAAGCTTCAAGTCTAATAGTGTAGGCAACCATATAAACAAATAATTAGAATACAAAGTTGTAAGTGTATATCAGAGATATACTCCAAGTATATCTTAGTAGATATTCTCTACTAAGCAGTAGAGAAGCATGGCAGAAAAGAGTGGCTAATGCAACTTTAGCATTATTGTCAGGGTAATTTAAGAACTAAACTGGACCATCACTGAGAAATTTTAAAGCACCACACAAATATAAATAATGATAATCCTTATCTTTAAGGATGGAGGAATGCTTGAGATTCACCTTATTCACTGTGCGAACTTCAGAAGAATTAACCAGCACTCAACAACTGAAATAGAGATGTGATTTGACTGCATGAGGAACAGCATTTCCACAGTTGTTTTAGAAATGGCAGTATGTCTTTCCAGGAGAGCAACTGAGATCTTCCAGAAGTAACAGTGGCTGACATTAAAATGCTTTGTTCTGTACAGTGTGGGGCTTTGCTTTTATAAAACTTCTCTCAAGCGCTACATTGCAGTCTTAAGTGGTCTTCCAGGGAGATGAACTCCCACCTGACACACAAACAGGTCAGATACTTTAAAACTAACCATTACTATGAGGGGTTTGAAAGCTATTTTATCCCCGTGAGAGTTAACTGCCAGAGAGGCAGTTCTCTTGGAGAGCATTTTAGAGAGCATCTTAAAACCTTTTCATTAGGCAGAATTACTTCCACACCCAGAGAAGAAAACTGAACTAAAGACAAAAAATACTTAAAAATCGTTCAAAAAAAAAAAACCTAAATGGTTCTATAATATTTTAAAATAAAAATTACTCAGTTGGCTTAATATTTAAAATTATCTCTCAGATTTTATATTTGTTGGTAGACAGTAAAATGGAGATGAGAGGATGTGTACTCTCTATTTAGAATTAAGTTATTTATCAGCAACATACAAAATTAAGTCCTAGAGAGTAACTATACCAAAACAAAAACCCTGAACAGCCAAACAGATGTCGCCAAGTCCTTTCACTTATTTGGATGACTTGGTGTATACTGTACTCGGCATATATGTAAAAATTATGTTATCCGGTTTCCGAACCTTCAAAAATTCACAAGAAAAGAAGAGACTGCTAAGAGCAGACATGCAGGCAACAATGAAGAAAATCAGTTGCCAAAAGGGAAGACACTCTAAAAGACAATCATGACACATCCAAGCACCGCAGCTGAGGGTAGTTGTGAGCACATGTAAGCCACTACGCTGCAGCAGGTTTGTGGGAAAATCTTTATATTCTTAACAACGACCTTAACTTACCACCAATAGGTCAGCTTATGTTCAGCAAGGCGGGAGGATGCCTGGCAGAGTTCAGAATGATTTTCATCTGAAAGTAGTTAAAATAATTCTTGGTACTAAAAGGGGTTAACTGTCAGTCATTTTGAAAATTCAGCTCTGCAGAAAAACTTCATCTACCAAGGACTAAGGACAGCCATGCTGTGTTGTAATTTTAACTTCGGTTCACTTTCCATTTCAGAACCATTAGCTTTCATGGCAACACAACAAAGATTAACCCGCACATGGCCCAGTCTCTGGCCTATGGGGAGACACTGGGCCCTTAGCTTTTAGGATATTCCTGACGCTCGTGTCAGTCAGGAGCTTAGAGAACAACCACAAGTGGCCAGACACCAAGTGAGCTGACATTCACGGCCCCAGAGGTCCTCCTGCTGCTCACCAGTCATTTCAGTTCAAGGCTTCTCCCCAGCAAACTTCACAAAGGTTTCCAGAGAGTTTTCTATGGAAAATTAACTTGTCTGCACAAAACAGAGCATATTAACCAGTCCCATCATACTTTGGATATCTCCAGACAAAAGACTCAAATGAAAGGTTGTTCGCACTCTTCCAGATTGCTGCAACTCATCTCAATCTGGAGATGACCCACTGCTGTGCAAGGGAGCAGAATCTGCCACCTGAAGATGTGTCTCTTTGGCATGAGGATTATTTGGGGCAGGTTATTTTCAAAAAACTGCAGACATGGGAAAAGCTCTGAAAACCAAGTAGAAGTTACCCTTTGTAACAGACATTTACACTTGTAAGGGAAATCTCCCTTTGTCAAGGTGTCTGCCTCTCAGTACCAGGAAGAGGGGGATGACCTTATCTCTAGAAACTCTTATCCATGTGGAAGGTGAGGACTTAAATCTGCATAACAACCTTGCTCTTGTTTACTGTGCTTTTTCTGGTAATCTCACCCCCAACATCCTCCTTTGTCTTTAGCTGAAGGTGGTATTTAAGGTGACAACCACGGCCATTCTGGTGAGTTACTCAGTTTTCCTGGGTCTCTCCCACATATACATGTTATACAGCTTTGTGTGACTTTCTCCTGTTATTCTGTCTCACGTCAATTTAATTCTTAGACCAGCCAGAATGACCTAGAGGGTAGAGGAATTGTCTTCCTCCCCTACAACTGATTCCAAAAGTCTGGGGGTGGCTAAAATCTGGCATTTAACAGACAGTCCCAGGCATAGGGCAGAAACTCCTGATGCAAAGCAACTTCCTTCCTACCTTCAAATTAAAGAATGCCCAGGGTGACTGCTTTATCCTTTAAGAAGATAAAATTACAAACACAGTCTTAAACTGAGTTTAGATCATATATTACTTTCATTAAAGAAAAATGGCAAGAGATACCATTTGCTTTTTCCATCATAACCTACAACTGGACAGGTTTTGTTGAAAGCCTTTCTTTTATTTCTTTTTGAAATTGTGTAAGTTCTGGTGTAAGCTGTTAACCGCTAACATGTTCATACTGTTGTTGGCAAATGCACAGACCATCTGTAAGACCATAATAAGCCTCTAGAATGCTATAGCATGACACCCACATTTCACCATGTAGTTTAACAAAAAATAATATAGCTGGTCTTTGTCCCTGGTTCCTGGCACAGAGCTTCAACAATCCTTAGAATTTCCTGAGTGACAGGAGTGTCTTTGTGATGTTAATGAGGTGACTCGGGGCAGGACCACTCCATAGCTTCAGGATGGGGGCTGGTCACCAGAAAGATCACTACATGGTTGGAATTTTTAGCCCCACCCTCCAACCTCCACATACCTTCAGGGAGGGGGAGGGATTGGAGACTGAGTTCAATCCCATGGCCAAAGGTTTAACCAGTCATGCCTAGGTAATGAAACCTCAACAAAAAGTCTGGACACCAAAGCTCGGTAGAGCTTCCCAGCTGGTGCCTGTGAAACCAGCAGTTAGCCATTGATGATTAAGCAGCTAGTAACTAGTGGGGATAAGAATTGGTCATCCCAAAATATGTCTCTGCTGGAAGGACACTTTGACCCCCAACCCCCACTAACTGAGTTTGAGATGAGAGGCCTGCCCCCAGAATAGGCCATCACCATAGACATCTCTGTCAGGGAGGGTTCAGGGAAGGTTCTTGCTAAGCCATTCTTAGTTCTGGTCACCCTTGGAGAGAGACATTTACATTTGTAAAGGAAACCTCCATTTGTAAAGGTATCTTCTTCCCTGTACCAGGAAGAAGGGGTGATGGCCTTACCTAGGAACTTGTCAGAATGGAAGGCAAGGACTTAAATCTGCATGATAAACTTACTCATCCTTAATTGTGTTGTCCAGGCAATATGCTATCTGACTCCCACTAGGTTCCTATAGATAACATCTCCCTGGGGCCTGGGTCACCATGGTAATGGGGTTTTTGAGCTATTTTTTCAGAAGCCGCCATTCTGTGGACACGCGTCCTACGAGGAGGCATGAAGCCTGACTTCGCTTGCGCAGATCATCAATTACCTCATCCCTCCTCACCTCCAATCATTTCAGACCTTGCCCCCGACCCCACAAATATCCCTGAGTCCCTGTTTTTGGGGAAGTGGATTTGAGATTCATTCTCTCCGGTTTCCTTACAGGGCTGCCTTGTGATTAAATTCTGTGCTGCAATCTCGTCTCATCTCGTCTTCTCGGTGTTTGGCTTTCTGGGCGGTGGGCAAAAACGAACCTGGTGTGATAACACCCAGATCCCAGGAGAAAAGGGCATGGAAGCTCTGCATGCTCCCACATGCTGCCCCAGATCTTGTCCTAGCATCTCTTCTATTTGGCTGTTCCTGAGTTGTATCTTTTATAATAAAACAGTGATTGTAAATATAGTGCTTTTCTGAGTTCTGTCAGTTATTCCAGCAAAGTACTGAACCTGAAGGGCAATCATGGGAATCCTCAAATTTGTAGCCAAGTCAGACACAAGTGTAGGTGCCCTGGGCCCCAACTTGCAGCTAGTATCTGAAGTAAGGGCAGTCTTTTCAGGGAGCCTTCCCCCTTCACTCTGGGATCTGATGGTAACTGTGGGTAGTTAGAGTCAGAATTGAAGGGCTTTGCCCTTAACTTGTGGAATCTGGGCAAACTCTGGGTAGTCAGTGCCAGAAATGAACTGAATTGCAGGACACCCAGTTGGTGCCAGAGAGCTGATGTTGAATGGAATCAGCAGGCCCTCCCTTCCTAGCTTATATGTTTTTCTAGCTACTCACTCTTCCCATATTACAATACAGCAATAGCAAACCACTGCAATCTTCCCCAATGTCATGCTCACACATGCCTACCACACTTTGCACATTCCCTTCTGGAACATTCTCCCTATTCTACGTAAGGCAAACTTTTACTTTTCCTTAAAAATTCAGCTCAAGGGCCATAACGTATATTTGCTTTCAAACAGATAGAAAAGATGTTTCTGCTTGAGATGAATGAACCATGAAAAAAGCACCACCTTTTGTACAGTACTCCACTTTTCCAACCCAGCCTCAGCTTCTGCTAGTCCTCCTCTTAATGTTATGTTTCACCAATAAAAATAGTCATTGCCTAACATGCTACACCTCCAAGGCCTTGCACATCTTGTTACTTCAACCCCACCCCAATCCTCATGGCAAACTCCCGCTCTCTCCTCACCACAGCACCCTCTGAACCACTCTCATCTGCTCTTCCCACCTGGCTCCCCACAGTTCCCACAACAGCCCCCACCAGCATTTACCACCTCACACTGCTTGTCTGTATGCCTTAAGGGAGGAGAACTTCTCTTTTCACCCTCTATCTCTAACACATTTGCCACAGTGCCAAGAAGATAGTACAAGTGGAGTAACATTGAGTGAATGACACCTGAGTCTCTTAGTTTCTTCCAAGACAGTGTGCTAGGGCTGAAAGCAGAATCAGCTGAAATCTACAGCCCTCTGTTCCAGACCCAGCTTGTCGCAAGATTATCATACAACCCTGAAAAAATCTGGTCTGGATATTAGGATGTTAATAATCTGAATTCTCCCTTAATTGTGTATCTATGGACACATACAGTTAGTAGAGAAAAAGGTAAATAATTGTGCTATAAATAACTTAAGAGTTAGAAATAACTTCTATTAGGTATCTATGAAATTTGAACTAAAGAAATCCTAGATCCATTACCATGAAATGTTACCAGAAGTAGGAGAAGCAAAATCAACTGCACATAGAAAGCATCCAATAAATATTTGCATTAGAACATCTCAGAGAAATCAGCACTTCTAAAAAAATCTATCCGTTTAATAATTGCCACTTAGTGGCCACTTTAGAAAGAAAAGATAATTTCTTTCCTAGGGAAGATGAAAATCTAAAAAACATTAAGCCTCGTCATTCATCTACCCACATTTTAATTGAGCCACCAAACCCCAAATCAATTAAATCAAACCCATAGTTTACGTTATCTTTTTATACTTAAAAAAAAAAAAAGACTAGCACTTAAGTAAATGGGTGGTAAAATTCTGATGGCTGTGGCTATTGCCAAACTTTTCCCCATTCCAAACCAAACAGCAGAAAGATAAATATGACTATGGGAAGCCGTAGAGAGTTTCCATAGAAATCTCCCTGAACAGGTATGTGCATGTTTCATTTTTTCTGGCCAAAGTTTCCACAGTAACTTCTGATAACCCAGTCTCCTTACAAAGGTCATAGGGCCCGCCTCTCTAAGCCTCAGGTGACTTACCCAGGCAGGCAGCACACCAAGGCCTGCTGTTGGGGACATCACAGTTCTGTGTTAATGAAAGAGGGATATCATTTTCTCTTAGATGCAAATGAAGGTGAAATTATTCAGAGACTCAGTCATATTTACTGAGTAACTGAACTTAGCCTGTTCAATATCATAGAGACAACATTAACACTTTTAGCAGAACTAGCCCCAGCAAAAGTGTCAAGTTCATCTTCCACTGTCCTCACCCCATTTTACTTCTCTTACCCTCCACCTCCCTGCCCCTCCATTCATCTACTTAAGAATTTCTTCAGAAAAATCCCTGGGAGGAGTCTATGGATAAAATTCAGGGGGTCCATGAACTTGGATGAACAAAATTACGTCTTAATTCTCATTACCTTCAAGCTAAATGTAGCATTTCCTTCAAAAATAGTGTAAGCAACAAACCTACATCAACAAACCTACCTTTCTATGATTCCACTTGCCTTAAGACCATTTGCATTTTAATAATGTTTTCAAAAACCTAGGATTGCAGGCACCTAGATAAGATACAGATCTGAAAGAGAGATTTTCTCCCCAATATTCAATCAAACATGTGGTCTACAAATTCCTTTTTTTTTTTTTTCTGGTAATTACTGCTGTCTATATCAGGATTTCAGGGTTCTTTCTCTCTCACACATACACACCCCAATACGCCCTACTACCTCCTCTTTGGGAGAAGGGCATGCAGGGTTGTAAGTAAAAGGCAGAACATCTTTTTGTGTAGATTCTCTGCCCATGAGAGGATCTAGGTCTCTATGTCTCATTGTGTCCTGACCTCACCAAAAACAGAACACATCCTCAGGAGAATCCATCATCACCTCAATATGTGAGTTACTTCAACAGAAGCCTTCAAAGTGTGACGGTTTTTAGACTTGTTTTGTATATATTTGTAGAGTTTTTAGGCTCATTTCAATTTATCCAAAATAAGCTATAGAAAATGCTTATTAGGTGCAAGTATAAATATTTTAAAATATTATGCTGTCACTTGCAAAGCCCTGCTATAGTAAGCCAGATTGCACTCAAATATTAAAGACGTGAAAATCCTCAGTGAATAACTGTTAGCCTCACTTAGTTTTCATATTACTATAAATTCTGAGTGTGTTTCATTTTAATCATTATTCTATTTACTTTATAAGCAGAAACTTAAAAGCACAATTT
The DNA here is from genome assembly GCA_031878705.1 of Tapirus indicus. NCBI lineage: Eukaryota > Metazoa > Chordata > Mammalia > Perissodactyla > Tapiridae > Tapirus > Tapirus indicus. The sequence continues at coordinate 60,361,183 of CM062917.1, forward strand.
TTTTAGAGGATTTACAGAACTGCAAATTTCCAGTTTAAGAAAAAAATACTGGCAGGGAAGGCTGAGAGGCTGAGAAATCATACACTCAGTCACTCAGAACGCTTTTATTCATGGTCTGGACACTGAGCTAGGAGCTGGGACTCAAAGTTGAAGAGGATAGGGACCTGGGGATCAGGGAGCACAGTCTCATCCTAGAGGGGAAGGCAGATGTGTTTAAGGAATAACTAACAATACAGCATGAATGTGCGGATGTAGAGTGGAAGCACATAGGAGGGAGTAATTAAAGAGGGATGCAGTAGGGAGGTCAGATCAGATATGGCTTCTTTCTCAGAGGAGAAAGCTCTAAAGGATGTGTTTGCCATCTGAGCTGGAGAAGAACCAGAATAAGGATTCAAATGGGAGGCAAGTGAAAGCACTGATCAGCATAATTCCTTTGAAATGGTAGGGGCAGGAACAAGAGGACAAGAGATGGCCTATAAAATAAAGATTGTCTCATCGAGAAAGAGTAAGGAATGGGCCTCTACCATGCTTAAGCATATCATAGTCCCTGGGCAAATTTAGTGCAAATCATAGATCTTTACAATTTTTCTTCTATAATATACATCTCAGATAATTTCCCTGCATATTGGGTAAAGCTTGTTTCTGCTAAATGCAAGTGTTCTGGAGGGACAAGATGGATAGTGGAAAAGGTGGGGAGGGAGGCTGAGCAGGTGACTCCCATTTGGAAAGGCTAAGGAGGTCTCATTATGACTTTAATGTTGGGTTTCCCAAGTCACATGCACCAGGTACTTTGCCTGGGATCTGAGGCTGAACCAGACAGACCCCTGTTCTGCCCTCACTGAGCACATAAATCCATCTGTTTATCTGAATCTGTTTTATCCCTCCCAAACTAAAAGAAGAAAAACTAAAAAATCGGGTAGAAATATAATTCAACAAGGATGAGAAAATTCTCCACAAATTTTCTCAAATGTGAACCCCAAACCCACAAGCCCTCCACCTCCACTTTAGCCTGGGTTCTCTCGAAAACAGAGCCTTAGAAAAAGGATTCCTGGCTTCCATGTGCAGGGTAGTGAGGGGGAAGGGAGGGGAGGGAGAGGGAAGAGAAGTAAGCTGGTTACTGACCTGGACACAGTTCTCACAAGCACAGCAGATCAAGGAGCTGTAGCTCCCCTGAATCTGCAGACAGCCTGTCATGAAGGAAGAATTTATTCACTAGCTCTGGTCTCCTCCAATGGTCGAGGTATGCCTCACGGGCACCGACCCCCATATTTCTGATTGGTCCCCTGCTCCCCTGATGGCTGAGTCCTTACCACAGGAGTGGCATCTGCTCTGAGGACCAGGGGTGCATGGAGCGCCAGTGGGTCCCAGGGAGCACTGACCCCAGAGGCACAATAGAGCCCCCATGTGTGAGGTGAGGATGCTGGTTCTTGATCACAAGTGACATCAGGGTGGGGGATAGACATAATAGCAGGCCAGCAAAGGCGCCATGACAACATGGCTGCCACCATAAAGGATCAAAGTGGAAACCTGTCCTCTGTGTCTAAAGAATGCAGCAGGCATCAGGTAATCTCCCTGGAGGGATATCCATGAAGCACAGAAAACTGCAGCCAGGAGGTTCCTGGAAGATGCATAAACTGGGTCCAGCACAAGGTGTACATTAACATGTATATCACATATATCTATACATATTGTAGGTCTAACCTAGATCTTAAACACTTGGCTTCAGCTTTATATGGAATTCATTTTGCAGAGGTTACACAAAACAGGGAACATCAATAGAGGTGTTCTGCCTTGATTAGCGTCATTATAGTTATGAGTTAAGTGAAACTGTCCAAATTTCATTTATATGCTTGGATTTCACATTTCCTACACTTTGGGGCGGGACTTCAGAATTCACTAACTGCTTCAGAGACTTGCTTCTGTAATCAAAGGATGCAGTATTTTTAAAGCAGTCATATGATTAGAGTGACAAGTAAATTAAACCAAGAATTGTTCCTCTCTTGATTGAAGATTGATTGGCCAGTTGTTCCCTGGAATGTCAGCTCCAGGAGGACTTGTGCACAGGTCTCCTCAGCATCTTGACACACTGACATAAAAGGTGCTCAGGAAACAATGTCACATTCCTTATCTAGTGTATGGAACACACAGAGCTAGCCCACCAAGAGCATGGAATTCCCCGTTATAATATTCTTACTTCAAGATTTCTCTCCAAAACATTTACAGACATGTGCTAAGTATCTTACATATATTAACATTTTTACTAGAGTAAATTAAATTACATTACATTGGTAACTCCCATCACAATAATAAAAATAGATGTTGCCAATAGAACTTAATTTTGCAGTTTCTAAGTGCCACATTTCACAGCAGCATTGGTGAAGTAATCCTGCACTCTTTCAAAATGTGACCTTCCCTTGTATAGCACCTTTATTTACCCTATTTGATGAGAAAAGTAAAGTCCACATCAAGATTTAAATCCTTAATAAGCTCTAAATGAACCTAAGCTTAATGCACTTTAATTTAATTGCAGAATACTTAGGGCCAGGCAGAAGGAGCCTTATAACCTGAGAAATTGGAAAGATTCAAATGGAAGATTCACCCTTTCTTTCTCTTCTCGTAGCAATTTAAAAAAATACATTAAAATAAGTAAGCTGCTCTTCTCTTTGCTCCACTTTTGTGAGTGTCCCATCCTCTGTTTCTCCATCTCTGTCTGTAGCTCTAAAAAATGAACACTAAGATGTAATCTCAGCTTTATTCCCGCCCACACCTCCAAGGTCTGTATTCAAGGGCATTGTTCTAGCGCTACATTTATACAGAAATGTTGACTGTAGAAACAGCTAAAAACAAGCCAGACAGTAGGCCTACTATAGGAGAGGCAATGTGATGGGGTCCCAGGATGGGGATGAGGGCCCCTGAGGAGGCAGGGCAGCGACGATGCCTGCTTGAAGATCGAATGGAGCGGAAGCTAGAGCTTTCCTGTCAAAGGCCCATTTTTCTAGCCATAGAACCCCTGAAGGGAAATGTTAACACATGTAGAGGCTCATCCCTCCTTCAGCATATTAATCGTGCATTTGTTGTAATAATTCTTTCCTAAAGTTTTCAACCATCAAGTGAACATTTTCCTTCACGCAGAGTCCCTGAAGCTGGCGTCCCAGCTGGATGGTCAGGTTACCTGTCAGCACGGTTTTAGATCACAGTGCCAGTCAGACCCGGGCTGCTTATTTTAACACAATTTTACAAAATTTAATCTGGTTACATTATTTTGAGGTTTAAAAATCGAGTTTCCCAGTTGCTTATGAGATAAAGCCCGATGTCTTTAGCATGACACACGGGACCCTTCAAAGTGGGCCCAGCCTCCCTATTAAAGTGTTACCACCTGTCAACCCCCATGCTGGGGCCTCTACACCACTCAACACCGAGACCTTCCATCTTCCACGGTCTCCCACGGCAGAGTGGGGCCAGCAACTAATCTCTGCAAGAGTCGAGAAGGGTTTCCCAGAAGAGATGGCATCTGAAGTACAAGGAAAGCGATGGTGAAAGCATCCTGGATCCACAGGTTCTCCAACAAGTAGTTTTGGGAGTACAGGCCAGGGAAGTCGGCCCCGAGATAACGCTCCTCTCTGTGAGCTATTTATAACCAGGTGCATCTGAGATGAGTGTTGCCTCTGTATGAACACAGAGAGCATAGATGTTATTCTCTTGTCCCCTGAAAATGCACCAACTGGCTACAGTTTAGACATATGAAGGTCACTTTGATGACCTTTTTAATTGGTCCAGTACTTATGGACATTACTTACAATAGTTTTTAATTTCCACTTTTGGAATTGCTACTGTAGTTACTTGCATGTCTATGAGAGTCTATGTATAAAATGTGGCTATTTGTTTGTAAACTTTTGCTATCAGGATAATTAACTATTATTTTCAAGACCAGTATAATGTAAGAATGCATAAATAAGAATAGAACAGGCATCAGAAAACTTTTCCATTCTGGCAGAAAGTAGAAGGGAATCCAGAATATTGGATTTTATTAACTTCATTAATCACTTATCCATTATGACTCAATATTTAAAAGGGGGATGAAGATGCCTAGCACCTGTAGGGATTATACACATTGAATGACTTAATAATTAAACCAAGCCAATGAGCAGTATCATAACCCATTTTGCAGAAGCTAAGAAATGGTGAGGAACTTACTCTAGGTCACGAAGGCCAGTGGTACCCACGCCCAGGTGCATCTGATTCCCGTCTGTGCCTTTTCTCTTGTGACCTAATCACTGTGGGGATGTCACTTTCAGCCAGATTCCCGGGGAATGTTAAACATTTGAATTATGCCATTTATTCTCCTTATTCTGATTCTGTGTTCGCTAAATTACCCAAATGTCTCTCCAGGTAGTTAATGTGCTAGCCAGAGAAAACTAATGTCCTGTCTGATTGATGGTTATATTTTTTTCATTGCAAAATAATAAACTGGAATTTAACTTTATACAAATAGTCTTTTGGGAACTTGGTTACCAAGAAGCTGATCCATTCTCACTTTACTGACAAAAGCTCATTTAATCATAAGAAACTGCAAGGTGAGTTCAGTATCATTATGTCCATTTTACAAATGATATAGTAAGATTTAGTGAGGGGAAGTACATTGGCCAAGATTATTCAGCCACAAAGGGGTGGAGATGGGATCCAATGGCAAGTCAGTTTCTGATTCTTTGTGACTAGGATCATACCATGGCTGCCTTCCTTCCTTGAGTGGGTCCCACCCCTGCCCCCAGGCATGGAAGGCAGAAAAGAAAAGGAGCCAAAGGGAGCTTTGTGGGTGAAGAGCCATCCCTTAAGACAGGGGCGTGCCAGGTGGAACGTGGATGAGGCAGTGTTTTCCAAGCCACAGTGCCCGAGCCCCAAGCTGGCAAAGGCCCCATAAGACCATGTCTCATTAATTACTGTTTGCCAAGCACATCACATAACGTCTGGGATATTGCTCAGTACAGCTAAACTTTTTTCCCTTGTATCGAGAGCTCTCAGGATTTACTCTCTTGCCAACTTTCCTATATATCGAGCAGCAGTGTTATCTATAGTCATCATGTTATACATTACATCCCTATACTTATTTATCTTTTAACTGGAAGTTTGTATCTTTTGACCACCTTCGTCCATTCCCCATAACCCCATCCTCCACCTCTTTTTGTAAGTTTGTTTTTTGTTTCCATTCCACATATAAGTGAGAGATCATACACTATCTTTCTCTGTCTGAATTGTTTCACTTAGCATGATGCCATCAAGGTCCATTCACGTTGTTGCAAATGGTAGGAATTCCTCACATTTTTATGGCTGAATAGTATTCCATTGTGTGTGTGTATACACACACACACACCCCACAACCTCTTTATCCATTCATCCATTGATGGACACTTAGGTTGTTTCCATGTTTTGACTTTTGTAAATAATGCTGCTATGAACATGGGGGTGCAGATATCTTTTCGAGTGTTTTCCTTTCCTTTGGAAATATTTCCAGAAGTGGAATAACTAGATAATATGGTAGTTCTATTTTTAATTTTTTGAGGACCCTCCACACTGTTTTCCATAGTGTCTGTGCCAATTTACAATTCCACCAACAGTGCACAAGGGTTTCCTTTTCTCCACATCCATAACAGTATTTGTTATCTTTTATCTTTTTGATGATGGCCATTCTAACAGGTATGAGGTGATATCTCATTGTGGTTTTAATTCACATTTCCCTAATAATTAGTGATGTTGAGCATCTTTTCATGTACCTGTTGGTCTTTTGTATATCTTCTTTGGAGAAATGTCTATTCAGGTCCTTTGCCCATTTTTCAATTGGGTTATTTTTTTGCTATTGAGTTATATGAGTTCTTTTATATATTTTGGATATTAACCCTTTATCAGATATATGGTTTGCAAATATTTTCTCCCATTACATACATTGTCTTTTCATTTTATTGACTGTTTCCCTTGTTGTGCAGAAGCTTTTTAGTTTGATGTAGTCCCACTTTATTTTTGATTTCGTTGCTTGGGCTTTAGGTGTCATATCCAGAAAAGTCATTACCAAGACCCATGTCAAGGATCTTTATTCCTATGTTTTCTTCTAGGAGTTTCATGGTTTCAGATCTTTCATTTAAGTCCTTAATCCATTTCAAGTTAATTTCTGTGAGTAGTATAAAATATAGGTCTAGTTTCATTATTTTACATGTGAATATCCAATTATCCCAGCACCATTTACTGAAGAGACTGTTTTTTCCCCACTGAGTATTCTTGGCTCCCTTGTCAAATATTAGTTGATGTTTAGGCTTGGGTTTATTTCTGGGCTCTTGATTCTGTTCCATTGGTCTATTTGTCTGTTTTTATGCCAGTACCATACTGTTGGATGATTATAGCTTTACAGTATAGTGTGAAATCAGGAAGTGTGAGGCCTTCTGTTTTGATTTTCTTTCCTAGGATTTCTTTGGCTATTTGGAGTCTTCTGTGGTTCTATACAAATTTTAGGAGTGTTTTCTCTACTTTTGTAAAAAATGTCATTGAAATCTTGATAGAGATTGCATTAAATCTATAGACACTTTTGGTAGTATTGACATTTTAACAATATTAATTCTCCCAATCCATGAACACAGGATAGCTTTCCATTTACAAGTGCCTTTTTCGATTTCTTCCATCAATGTCTTGTAGTTTACAGTGCAGAGATCTTTCACCTCCTTAATTAAGTTTATTCCTAAGTATTCTACTGTTTTTGATGCTATAGAAATGGGAGCAATTTACTTCTTTTTCAGAATTTTTTTTGTTAGTGCATAGAAACACTACTGATTTTTGCATGTTAATTTTGTATCCTGCAACTTTACTGAAATCACTGACTAGATGTAACAGTTTTTTGGTTAAGTCTTTAGGATTTTCTATATAGAAAATCATGTCATGTGCAATAGAGAAAATTTTACTTCTTTCTTTCCAATTCTGATAACTTTTATTTCTTTTTCTTTCCTGGTTGCTCTAGCTAGGACTTCCAGTATCATGCTGAATAGGAGTGGTGAAAGTGGGCATGCTTGTCTTGTTCCTGATGTTAAAGGAAAAGCTTTCAGCCTTTCATCATTGAGTATGATGTTAGATGTAGGCTTATCATATTTGGCTTTATTATGTTGAGATATGTTCCTTCTATGCCTAATTTGTTAAGAGTTTTTATCTTAAATGGATGTTGAATTCTGTCAAATGCTTTTTCTGCATCTATTGAGATGATCATATGATTCTTTTTTTTTTTTTTTTTTTTTTTGTGGGGAAGACCAGCCCTGAGCTAACATCTGTTGCCAATCTTCCCCTTTTTGCTGAGGAAGACTGGCCCTGAGCTAACATCCATGCCCATCTTCCTCCACTTTATATGGGACGCCGCCACGGCATAGCTAACAGGCAGTGCGCGTCCGCGGGCGCCTGGGATCCGAACTCGCGAACCCCGGGCTGCCAAGCGCGGACTAAACCGCTGCGCCACCGGGTGGCCCCCGATCATATGATTCTTTAATATCATTCTGTTAATGTTATGAATCACATTGATTGATTTGCAAATGTTGAACTATCCTTGCATCCCACGGATAAACCCCACTGGATGATGGTGAATGATCCTTTTAATGTTCTGCTGAATTTAGTTTGCTGGCATTATATTGAGAATTTTGCAACTATATTCATCAGGAATATTGACCTGTAGTTTTCTTTCCTTGATTTTTTTTTTTTTTTTTTTGGTGAGGAAGATTGTCCCTGAGCTAATGCCCATGCCCATCTTCCTCTGTTTTGTATGTGGGAAGCCACCACAGCATAGCTTGATTGGCGGTGTGTAGTTCTGCGCCTGGGATCTGAACCCCTGAACCCCGGGCTGCCGAAGTGGAGCATGTAAACTTAACCACTACGCCACCAGGCCAGCCTCCCTTTTCTAGTAGTGTCCTTTTCTGGTTTTGATATCAGGATAATGCTGGCCTCCTAAAATGAGTTTGGGAGTGTCCCCTCCTCTTTGATTTTTTGGAAGAGTTTGAGAAGGATTGGTGTTAACTCTTCTTTAAATATTTGGTACAATTCACCAGTGAAGCCATCTGGTCCTGGGGTTTTCTTCATTGGGAGATTTTTGATTACTAATTCAGTCTCCTTACTACTACTTGGTCTACTCAAGTTTTCAGTTTCTTCCTGACTCAGTCTTGGTAGGGTGTGTGTTTCTGGTCGTTCTCCATTTCTTCTAGGTTGTCCCTTTTGTTTGTGTATAGTTGTTCCTAGTTGGCTTTTATGACCTTTTGAATGTCTATGGTATCATTTGTATTATCTGCTTTTTCATTTATAATTTTGTTGATTTGGGTCCCTTCTCTTTTTTCCTTAGTTAATCTAGCTAAGGATTTGTCACTATTCTTTATCTTTTCAAAGAACCAACTCTTAGTTTAGTAAGTCTTTTCTATTGTTTTTCTGTTCTCTATTTCATTTATTTCTGCTCTAATTTTTATCATTTCCTTCTTTTGGCTAACTTTGGAGCTCAGTTTGTTCTTCTTTTTCTAGTTCCTTAAGGTGTAGAGTTAGGTTGTTATTTGGGATCTTTCTTGCTTCTTATTGTAGGCATTTATTGCTATGATATTCCCTAATAAAACTGCCTTTGCTGAATCCCATAAGTTCCAGAATGTTGTATTTCCATTTTTGTTTGTCTCAAGAAAGTTTTTTACATCCCTTTTCATTTCTTCTTTAATCCATTAGTTGCTCAAGAGAGTGTTGTTAATTTCCATGTGTTCATGAATTTTTCACTTTTCCTCTTGTTACTGATTTCTAGTTTCATGCCACTGTGGTCAAAGAAGATACTTGGTATGATTTCTATCTTCCTCAATTTGCTAAGACTTGTTTTCTGGCCTAACATATAGTCTATCCTAGAAAATCTTCCATGTGCACTTGAGAAGAATGTGTAATCTGCCATTGTTGGATAGGACGTTCTGGACATGTCTGTTAGGCCCATTGCTCTACAGTATTATTCAAGTCCACTGTTTCCTTATTGATCCTCTATCTGGATGGTCTATCCAATGTTGAGAGTGGGGTATTAAAGTCCCCAACTATTATCGTATTATTGCTTATTTCTCCTTTTTACTCTGTAAGTTTTTGCTTTATACATTTAGGTGCTCCACTGTTGGGTGCATTAATAATTACAATTGTTATATCTTCTTGATGTATTGACCCCTTTATCATTATATAATGACCTTCTTTGTCTCTTTTTACTATTTTTAAAGTCTATTTTGTCTTACGTAAGTATAGTTATCCCTGCTTTTTTTGGTTACCATTTGCTTGAAATGTCTTTTTTCATCCCTTCTCTCTTAGTCTATGTGTGTCTTTAAGGTTAAAGTGACACTCTTGTAGTCAGTATATTGTTGGATACTGTTTTTTAAATCCATTTAGCCATTCTATGTCTTTGACTGGAGAACTTAAACCATTTACATTTAAAGTAATTATTGATAGGTAAGAACTTACTATTGCCATTTAGTTAATTGTCTTCTGGTTGTTTTGTAGATCCACTGCTCCTGTTTCTTATCCTGCTGTCTGTTTGTGTGTTTTGATGTCTTTAGATATCAGTATCCTTTGACTTCATTAACATGCTCTTTTGTGTAATTACTACAGGATTTTCCCTTGCAGTTACCATGAGGCTTACATAAAATACCTTAAACTTATAACACCCTATTCTAAACTGATAACAACTTAACTTCAATAGAATTTGTAAGCTTCACACTTTTACTTCTTCTCCCCCTCACATTTTAGGTTATTGCTATTATAATTTACATGTTATTTATATTGTGCAACTAATAATCAATTACTACAGTAATTTTTACTATTTTTTTTGACTTTTTAGTCTAGAATTGTTTGTGAATTACACACCACTATTACCATATTGCAGAATCTAACTATGACTATATATTTACTATCACCAGTGAGATTTATGCAAGCTTTTAATGTTTTCATGATGTTAATTAGCATTCTTTTATTTCCTCTCAGAGAACTCCCTTTAGCATTTCTTGTAGGGCAGGTCTGGTGGTAATGTACTCCCTCACATTTTGTTTGTTTGGAAAAGTCTTTTTCCCTCCTTTGTTTCTGAAGGAAAGCTTTGTCATACATAGAATTCTTGGCTGATAGTTTTTTTCCCCAATATTTTGAATTTTTTTTCAATATATTTCAATATTTTGAAATATTTCCTCCTGGCCTAAAAAGTTTCTGTTGAGAAATTCGCCATGTGGGTCCCCTTGTATGTAACTTCTCTCTTTTCTCCTGCTGCTCTTAAAGTTCTTTCTTTGTCTTTGACTTTTGACAATTTACTTATAATGTGCCTCACTGCAGCCCTACTCAGTTTCAACCTATCTGGGGTCATTTGGGCCTCATGGATCTGGATGTTAATTTCTCTCCCCAGGTTCAGGAAGTTTTCAGCCATTATTGCTTTAAATAAACTTTCTGTCGCTTTCTCTTTCTTTTCTCCATCTGGAATTCCCATAATGTGAATATTGTTTCCTTTCATTGTGTCCCGTAATTCCCATTGGCTTTCTTTACTGTTTTTCATTCTTTTTTCTTTTTGCTCCTCTGACTGGGTAATTTCAAATGTCTTATCCTCTAGGTTGCTGATTATTTCTTCTGCATGATCAAGCCTACTTTTGAAACTCTCCATTAAATTCTTCAGTTCAGTTATCGTATTTTTCAACTCTAGGATTTCTGTTTGGTTTCTTTTGATGTTTGCTATTTCTTTGTCAAACTTCTCATTGTGTTCACTCATTATTTTCCTATTTTCATTTAGTTGTCTGTGTTTTCATGTAGTTCACTGCACTTTCTTAAGAAGATTATTCTGAATTCTTTGTCTGACAGTTCACAGATCTCCATTTCTCTAGGATCAGTTATTGGAGCTTTACTAGTTTCCTTTGGTGGTGTCATATTTACCTGATTTTTTGTGATCCTTGATTCCTTATGTTGGTATCTGTACAACTGAGTAATGGCCTCCTCTTCCAGACTTTACAGGTTTACTTTGGCAGACACAGTTCTTCACCAGCCAGCTCACCTGGGGTTTCTGGGTGTGTCTGTTGGTAGTGTCCTTCAGTAGGTGGGGTCTGCTATTATGGTCTATTTTGGGGAGAAGCAACTGTTCAAGCTCTCAGGACAGGGATGGGGGTGTGTTCCACTGGCTGAAAACAGTTTGAACTGCAGGCTTGATTTCCTACCCAAATGAGGCTGTAGGATGGGCTCCACAGTTACCTAGATACGCCGGTCAAGCGTACTAGATGGTCGAGACTGGTACTATATTCTGTAGTAGATGGGGCTATGAATTAGCTTCCCTGACCTAGCAGGGTACCAGGCCAGGACCCAGGGCCTGTAGAGCTCATTTTCTGGGGACCAAATCAGGCCTCAGTGTCAGGTGAGGCTACTGGTTTTTCTCTACAGACAAGGGAAGCTACAGGCTGTGCTCTCTGTTTAAATGCCACTGTACATAGGGCTGTTAAATGGGCTTCACAGCTTTCTATGTGCTCTGGTTAGGTTCCGTGGTCAGACCATCTGAAGGCTGTATTCTAATGGGGGCTACCAATTAGATTCCCTGCCTAGATTCCCTGCAGCAGGAGAAGCAGCTCTAAAACCAGTAAAGCTCCTTGTTTGTTGTCTTAACTCAAGCTGACCCATACCCTAAGTTTTCTGACTGAACAGGGCCACTGGTTTTGCTCTGCAAACTACTGGCTCTGCCTTCCCTTCTCTTGGTTCACGTGCCACTGGGTCACACGGCTTCCAGGTCTTTTCCCCAGCCCTTCTGGTTAGATAGGGCTGGGAACCACAGTGAGTGGAGCTATGTCCCAGTCCCCTTGCCTGGGCAGGAGGGGGAAGGGTCACTCTAGGCCACTCCCAAACAGGCCCTCCAGTTGGGAGGGGCCAGGAGCTACCTTCAAGATTGCCTATGAATTAACCCCTCTGCCTGTGTATACAGGGGAAGCCTCCATGCCCAGTACTGCCTTTGCTCTGGGGGTGATCAGCTTTGCCCACCTGCTCTCAGTTCGAGTGCCACTTGGCCGCAGAGCTTCCAGGGGTTGTTGCCAGCCCTTATGCTCACATGGGGCTGGAAGGCATTCTCCACAGTGGGTTGGGCTGTGACTCTGTGCCTTGCCTGGGTGTGGGCAAACATGGCTCTAGGGCCCGCAAAACTCCTCATTAGAGGATCCGATTCAAGCAGATCTGCACCCTGCCAAGTTTCCTGGTCAGAGTGCGCCCCTGACTAGGTTCTGCAGATGAGCAAAGCCGCTGGTTGGAATTACTACTTGGGCGCTGCAGGTATGAATTCTGTCTGCCAAGACTGATGTGCTGTTTGTTGCACCCTTCTCCCCTCTCCATCACAGTCAGATTCCCAGTGGTTGAGCCCTGCAGATTCCCTTGCAATTCTCCTGGGGCGAGATCAGAGTAGAAGCAATCCACAATGCTGGGGGGCGGGCTGATTGCTCCCCTTGGGTTCTCTTTTCCGACTGGAGAAACCAGAGGCTCAGGGAGGCCTCTCCTCATATTCTTTTTAATGCAGTTTTTCTTGGTCTCTGAGGTGCGTGGAGGAGGGGTTCTGCGACACCCCCATGTTCTAGGATTCTCTCAGTGCTTTCTCATTCTTCAATAGTTGTTAGCTGTTCTCCTCGTGAGGAGGAGCAAACTCAGGAATGACCTATGTCACCATCTTGGTGACATCACTCCATAGCCTATTTTTTAATTGCAATGAGATAGAAATTTCAAGAGAGAAAAGGCAATACAGGCATACTTCATTTTCTTGTGCTTCGCTTTATTATGCTTAGCAGATATTGTATTTTTTACAAATTGAAGGTTTGTGATAACCCTGTTTTGAGCAAGTCTATTGATGCCATTTTTCCGACCGCCTTTGCTCACTTCGTGTTCCTGTGTCACATTTTGGTAATTCTCACAATATTTCAAACCTTTTCATTATTATTATATTCATTATGGTGATCTGTGATCAGTGATCTTTGATGTTACTATTGTAATTGATTTTGAGGCACCACGAAATGCACCTATATAAAATGGCGAACTTAATCAATAAATGTGTATGTTCTGACTGCTCCACTGACCAGCCATCTCTCTCCCTTTCCTCGGGCCTCCCTACTCCCTGAGACACAACAATATTGAAATTAGGCCAATTAATAACCCTACAATGACCTCTAAGTGTTCAGGTCAAAGGAAGAGTCACATGTCTCTCACTTTACCTCAAAAGTTAGAAATGATTCAGCTTAGTGAGAAAGGCATATTGAAAGCCAAGACAGGACAAAAGCTAGGCCTCTTTCAACAAACAGTTAGCCAAGTTGTGAATGCAAAGGAAAAGTTCTTGGAGGAAATTAAAAGTGTTACTCCAGTGAACACATGAATAACAAGAAAGTGAAACAGCCTTTTTGCTGATGGAGAAAGTTTTATTCTGGATAGAAGATAAAACCAGCCACGACATTCCCTTAAGCCAAAGCCTCATCCAGAGCAAGGCCCCAACTCTCTTCAACTTGAAGCAGCAGAGGTTAGTTTATGATGTTTAAGGAAAGAAGCCATCTCCATAACAAAAGAGTAAGGTGAAGCAGCAAGTACTGATGTAGAAGATGCAGTAAATTATTGAGAAGGTCGAAAATAATTAATGAGGGTGGGTGGCTACACGAACCAACAGATTTTCAATGCAGACAAAACAGCCTTATATTGAAAGAAGATGCCATCTAGGACTTTCATAGCTAGAGAGGAGAAGGCAGTGCCTGGCTTCAAAGCTTCAAAGGACGGGTTGACTCTCTTGTTAGGGGCTAATGCAGCTGGTGACTTTAAATTGAAGCCAATGCTCGTTTACCATTCTGAAAACCCTAGGGTCCTGAAGAATATGCTACATCTACTCTGCCTGTTCTCTATAAATGGAACAACAGAGCCTGGATGACAGCACATCTGTTTATAACATGGTTTACTGAATATATATATATATTTTTTTGTGAGGAAGACCAGCCCTGAGCTAACATCCCTTGCTAATCTTCCTCTTTTTGCTGAGGGAGATTGGCCCTGGGCTAACATCCGTGCCCATCTTCCCCTACTTCATATGGGACGCCGCCATAGCATGGCTGACAAGCAGTGCGTCGGCAGGCACCTGGGATCCAAACCGGCAAACCCCGGGCTGCCAAGTGCGAACTAAACTGCTGCACCACTTAGCCGGCCCCTGGTTTACTGAATATTTTAAGCCCACTGTTGAGACCTACTGCTCAGAGAAAAAGATTCCTTTCAAAATATTAGTGCTCATGGACAATGCACCTGGTTGCCCAACAGCTCTGATGGAGATGTGCAATGAGATTAATGTTGTTTTCACACCTGCTAACACACATTCTTTCTGCAGCCCATGGATCAAGGAGTACTTTTGACTTTCAAGTCTTATTATTTAAGAAATAATCCTTCTGGAAAGGATTCATTATTCTAGATACCATTAAGAACATTCATGATTCACAGGAAGAGGTCAAAATATCAACACTAACAGAAGTTTGGAAGAAGTTGATTCCAACCTTCATGAATGACTTTGAGGGGTTCAAGACTTCAGTGGAGGAAGTGAGCGTAGATGTGGTGGAAATAGCAGAACTAGAATTAGAGCCTGAAGATGTGACTGAATTGCTACAATCTCATGATAAAACTAATAGATGAGGAGTTGCTTTTTTCTGGATGAGCAAAGAAAGTGATTTCTTGAGATGGAAATTACTCCTGGTGAAGATCGTTGAAACGACAATAAAAAATTTAGACTATGACATCAACTTAGTTGATAAAGCAGTGGCAGGGTTTGAGAGGACTGGCTCCAATTTTGAAAGTTCTACTGTGGGTAAAATGCTATCAAACAGCATTGCGTGCTACAGAGAAATCATTCTTTTTTTTTTTTTTGATGAGGAAGATTAGCCCTGAGCTAACATCTATTGCCAAACCTCCTCTTTTTCCTGAAGAAGATTGGCCCTGAACTAACAGCTGTGCCCATCTCCCTCTATTTTATATGTGGGATGCTTGCCACAGCATGGCTTGATAAGCAGTGTACAGGTCTGTGCCAGGGATCTGAACCTTCGAACCCCAGGCCACTGATGTGGAGCATACAAACTTAACCACTATGCCACTGGGCCAGCCCCAGAGAAATCATTCTTGAAAGAAAGAGTCAATCGATGTAGCAAACTTCATTGTTGTCTTATTTTAGGAAAGTGCCACAGCCACCCCAACCTCCAGCAACCACCACCTCGATCAGTCATCAACATCTAGGTAAGACCTTCCACCTGCAAAAAAGATTATGACTTGCTAAAGGCTCAGATCATGATTAGCATTTTTTAGCAATAAAGTATTTTTTAATTAAGGTTTTTTTTGGTGAGGAAGATTCACCCTGAGCTAACATCTGTTGCCAATCTTCCTCTTTTTGCTTGAGGAAGATTCGCCCTGATCTAACATCTGTGTCAATCTTCCTCTATTTTGTATGTTGGTTGCCACCACAGCATGGCCACTGATGAGTGGTGTAGGTCCATGCCCAGGAACCGAACCCAGGCAGCCAAAGCGGAGTGCACCAAACTTAACCACTAGGCCATGGGCCCAGCCCCTCATTTTTTAAAGACATAATACTATTGCACACTTAATAGACTATTGTATAGTGTAAACATAACTTTTATATGCACTGGGAAACCAAAAAAATTGTATGACTTGCTTCATTGCAATATTTGCTTTATTGCAGTGGTCTGGAATCAAACCCATAATGTCTCCAAGGTTGCCTGTATAGCTGAGCTTTAAGCAAAGACCATAATTTAAGTGAAGACCCACAGCATTCTAACAATTCAAGAGGCTAGGTACACAGAGGCTAGTAACCAGCTGCTCTTCTCCACTGAGGAGAGAAAGGGAAGAACATGGCCTACGATGTAGCACAAGTCACTTAAAATATATATATCCTCAAGAATATCTTCATAGCAAATAAAGTTGTAAATTTCCCCTGGACACTTTTCAATATAAAATGCTCATCTGCCTAGGGGGCTGGTGGGCATGCTCATGTCTGAAGCCAGGGGATATTGCTACCTAATCTCTAAGGATATGCATGTAAAATAATTAACTACTGAAAACTTTTTCCTTGGATACAAATCTGTCAAACAAAGATCAAAAGTCTGCTAGATGAAGCAGTAAGAAATGAAACTTCTCTTCCATACTCCTTATATAATAATATTTACACAGAAAAATTCTAGATCATTAAAAAAAATCTCTTCTTAAAAATGACATATCAGTGTAAAAAATTCTAACATTTCAAAAATTTAAAAAGTAAAAATTAGAAGTCTCCTACTCTCTAAAACCTTTATTTCTATGCCTTAGAGATGACCAAATGCTAACAATCTCATGTGTGCCCTCCAAGACATCAGCTTCATCTTTAAATAGTAGTTTAAGGTTAGGAAGCAAGCCAAAGAATATTTCTGTTCTGGTATCTACACTTTCAAGTAGTTGCCAGTATCCTATACTACAAGCTTTCATTTCATAATGGAGTTTCAAGTAAAATGAAATTAGGATCCATTTCATTTTTCATGCTAAAATTTTTTGACAAGACCTGTCAAGACTGTACATAGAAAATTCACTTGATTCTTAAAGTTAAGAAGAACCTTTGCAGAAGTGTAAAGGGGTAACATCCTAGATCCTCATTATTTCTACTTTAGCCAAGAGAGGGGGAAAAAAGTATGAACCAGAATTGGAAGTTCATGGAATTCTTTCCCTAAATACGCTCTTATTTCTCCTATATTTCAGCAATAAGAACCAGAGGTCACACAGTAAAAGTAGAATGGCAATTACTGGAAAATGGTAGACAACCATTTCCTTAAAAGCAACTACATCCATCATTTCCTTAAGCTAAAGGAATTATTTTCTTTCATCTTTTTATGGTACATAAAAACTAATATTACTGTTTAAATTTTCTGTTCTGTGGAACTTTGGGGGGAAATCCTGAAATATATCCTAACAAATGGCTAATTCAGCAGTCTAGGTCCAATAGATAGAGAAAGATAATTTTATGGCTCATTTTCTTTCCAACACCTGCTCTCATTAGCTAGGCTTCTTTGAATGAAAAGAAAACCAGACTGGAAACCTAATTCCACTGACTAACAATCTACAAAATCAGTTTTCATTGAAGTTCAAAGCTGTAAACCTGATTAGAAAAAACTGCTCCCTGATTGATGCTGTTTATCTTGGTGGACAACAGCAGTTCTAATGAGAATCAGCTTGGTAAAGAATATTATTTTAAGCTCTTTCAAGAATACTATTTTTCAAGTTCTATATTTCCCTTCCAAAGGCCCATACATGTCTCCATCACTTCTAGTCAACGGAGAAGCTCTCATTAGGCAATGGATAACTGGAATATGAGACACAAAATGAAGAAGAGATTCAGAAGCCCAGTGCGATTTCCCTGATGCTCACATTTGTGATGTACTGCGTGAAATACCAAAGAGTGAAGCAAGGTGGGTTCCTCGGTCTCCTCGGATGCTTTCACTTTATCTGGCTACTTCTGGAACCAATGTACTTCTGGTAAGACTTTCACTATGGCACTAAAGAAAACAGCCTAACTACCAATTCTGGACTTTACCTGAAGCTCCCAGGTGTGGCCCACCCAGCACCAACTTTAACCCCTGGGAAAGCCAGACCAAGTCTGTCCTCTCCTCCCTCACACTAAGCCCTACGTTCCATTTCTTCAACAACACAACTGAGATGACAGAGAACATCAATCTCCTTTGAAAGGGATTGTGGAAAGGAGCGGCATGGGCTGAATTTGAAAGCCACACAAAGATGGGGTTAGTATCAACATTTTCTCAGTGCCCTGAGAGGTATCTGTTCAGTCTTGGGCAAGTTCTATTCTTTACAGTCAAGTCTCCAGAACATGAGGTAATATACTGTCTGTTACAAATGATGAAACTATGCTGTCAGGTAGATAACACTTAGAAGGGTTCTATTTCCTGTTACATTGAATCATTTATCAGTGTAAAGTTTCCCATTGCTACTAATGCCTCTTAAGTTGACTTTTTCTGATTTCCGTTTAGTACGCCAGCTTTCCTTTGGTTTAGGGAAGGCAACCTTTTATTTTCACCCTTTCTATGCCTTTATATTTAAGATGTGTCACTTGTAAGTAGCAAATAGGCTTTTTTTTCCTGTCCTTTTTATCCAATCTGAAAATCTGTGCCTCGGAAGTGGAGACCTACTTTGTGTATATGTGGGCTGGAATGTTCCATTGAGCCACTTGTTCTTTACTCCTTTTACTCCCCTTTATTGCCTGCTCTGGATTGAGTGTTTTTATTATTTGAGTTTCCGTGCCAATAGCTCGTTATTTACACATTCTTCTCTATTCCTTTCATGATTGCCCCAGAGATTATACTGTGGCTTCCTGAACACTGAAGTTCAATATCAACTTGTACATAGACCACTTCCTGAAAAACTCAAGAAGTTTAAAACACTTTTAACTCTATTTTATTCTTCCTGACACGTGCTATTGCTGTCACGCATTTCAAATCTCTACGTGAGAGCCCAAAAGGTACTAGTATTTTTTGTTTTGCACAGTTTTTATTTAGATTTACCCTTGCCATTACTCTTCATTGCTCCTTGCACTTCATGCTTTACCTAGGATCACTTTTCTTTTGCCTGAAGAACTCTCTTCAGCATCCTTTAGTGCAACAGTGCGGGTAATTAACTTCCTCAGCTTTTTTTTTCTTTTGGTATAAAAATAACTTCGGTTTAAATAACTTTTCTTCATTGGAGTAGAATTCTGAGTTGATAAATATTTTCTCTCAGTACTTAGAAGATGTCGAGCCACTGACGTTTTAGCTTTTGTCATTTTGGTATAAAAATAACTTGTTTCACCTTCATTGGAAGTAGAATTCTGAGTTGGTAAACGTTTTCTCTCAGCACGAATGTGTCGATCCACTGACTTTTGAGCACTGTCATTTAGCAGTCAACCCTATCATTGCTCCTCTGAAGGTTTCATGTCTTCTTTCTCTGGCTGCTTTTTTAAGACTTTTTTTTTTTTTTTTTTGGTCTTTGGTTTTTAGCATCTTGACTACAGTGAGCTTGAATTTTCTTTGCATTTATCATGCTTAGGTTTGTAACTCTTCTTTACATTTGTGGCTTGACGTTGTTTGTCAATCTGGGGAAAAATTCCATCCTAATCTCCTCAAATATTGCTTCTGCCCCTTTATCTGTCGCCTCTCCTTTTGGGACTCCAATTACGTATGCCAGACCTTCCACTTCCCATATCTGTGTTTTCCTTTCTGAACTTCAGGCTAACTATTTTTTCTGCCCAAATTTTGTTTAATTAAATCTTCCTTTAGCTGTTTAATCTTCTGCTAAACCAACCTATTGAGTTTTTTAAGTTAACTTATTACAGATTTACATTCTAGACTCTCCATTTGATCCTTTTTTATAGAATTAGTTCTTGATGAAATTTTCCCACTTTCTTATTAAATTCCCTTAAGATTTTAATATTAAAGTTCTTGGATTAATGTTACATTAAAGAAATAACTCCAACATCTGGATCACCTAAGGGTTTCTATTTTTATGCCTTTGGTCCTATTGGTTTTCCATTAAATCCTGTGTTTTGGGTTACCTGGTTATTGTTAATTGAATAACACTGTAAATGACAAATCATAGACAAAATTTGAGACTCCAATTGATGTTGTCTTCTTCCAGAGAGGATTTCCTTTTGCTTCTGGAAGACAGACAGGTTAGAAACAGATTCCTTTATTTCGGGGCTTCAATCACTGTGAGAACCGATCTCTTTCAGGTCCACTCTTATTCCTTCAGTGTAACCCTTTGGGTTCCCAAATGAAAGCTTGGGCTGTTTAGCAGGGCTCCTCCCCCTTGGCAGGACATGGATTCCAAAGCTTCCTGAATCCACCACAAGCTCCAGTCTGCTCTTCAGCCTCCCAGGTGGCACTTTTGATTCAGCCAGTGCCTGAGTGGGAACAGTTGCGCCAAATGCTGAGCTCATCTTTTAGGACTGCCTTCTCTCAGGAATATTAGCCCCACAAATTCTTGTTGTCTTACAAATCTCAATGCTTTCAAAATCATATCCTTCACCCCTCCCAGACGGTCTAATTGTTCTAAATGAAGAATGGTCCCAAACGAGCTAACTGGCCACTGCTGGAAATGGAATTCACACGCTGTCATTTAAAAGCTCAAGAACAAACCTCAAAAACTTAAGTTCCCATTTCATTTTCTCCCAAATCACATATATTTTAAGATATACCTTGGGACAAGATTGTTAACATGCATATATAATGCAAGTTGTTATTCAAGACTGATGCAAGGGTACATGAATTGGCCATGTCTAAAGATCATCTGGGTTCAAATCTTGGCTGTTAGACTTTGGACAAGTTACTCAACCTGTGCATCCATTCCATCATTTGTCAAATGGGAATTTACTACCTATGGCATAGGTAGCTGTGAGGATTTAAACAAACACATGAAAGTATTTAGGAAAATACATTCTACTCTAGTAGTAAAACCTCAATAAATAATAGCAAATGATTATGATTATTATTATTAAAATAAATATTAATGTAAGTAGCATCTTTCATACCATGCAGTTCCGTGGTTTATACTGGAAATCTCTCTCTTGAGTTTGTCACCTCTGGTGACTCTGCCTCTTGCTCCCATATTTTGCTCTCAATCTTTGCTGGGTAAAGACGCATCTCATTGCTGATTTCTGCAGGGAGGCTAGTCTATTCTTTTAAGTTATTTCCCCACAATTTTCACAGGCATCTCATTATATTAAGGTGTTTCCAGAAAGTATACATAGCTGCAAAGAAACATATTAACAGACAACCCAATTCCATTCGTTTCATTTAAACTGAGACACAGACTGAAAGCACGACCACCTTGAGTTGGCACCAGTGTGCCCAAAGATGCATCAGTCAGCATTTACTCTCCTTCTCACTCAAGAATTAGAGCTAGAGTTATACATTTCTTTAGAGATCTACCACACCTGAATATTTCCACTATTCTTCTTTATGTCTAAAACTCTCAAACAGACAAATCTAGGATTCATTTTCTTTGTTTAATAAAGATTGCAAGGGTAGGGAGTGAGTATGGGGTGCAAGAGGGCGGCATGGGGAGAATGTCATTAAAACACACACCTGACTTCTCTGGGAGAACATCACTTTCTTGATAACCTGAAACAGCTGGATCCCCACCAAAATCTACAAGACTTTCTGCCTGCAATCATGCACACACAGATTTCACCCAAAATGAAATGAGCAAAACATCATAGTCAGCCACTGGAGGAAAATCCACTTCATGGGTAAGAGGGAAAGTCAAAATCATTCTGGGTGCAATATATATATGAGGCAGATGCCATCTCAGATCAAGCCAAAGCAGCCATCTGCTCCCCTATAGCACTGGAGAGGAAAAGAACTGAGAACTTTCAAATTCCTAAACCAGAATCAAGGCTGAAACATACTTGATCGTTTATTTACAAGGAAATTTGCCACATTTACAGTGAAAGCTATTTAACTTTCAGAAGTTAATGTGCTACTTTATATTATAAATTACCACAGTTTTAAAAGAAAATGAAAATATTTCACTTTAGAAACAGCAGGTTTATCCTTACTGTGTAAAGTAAGAGCACTCCAAAGCAAATTTTATTTTTAAGCAATTCCTTGTAATTCAGAACTTAATGAAAACAGACATTAGATGACAATAAATCACATCTTTTTTTCCAGGTGAAATATGGTAGTTTGCCTGTTATTGCAGGAGTAGGGTTTACCAGCACCATGACAACTTGCATGGTTAAACCTGTAAGCATTTTTCATACTGTTTCATCTGACTGCAGAAAGACAGCATCTCTCAGAGGTGCCTGGCCAATCTTACTCGGAAGTATTCTATTTCTTTAAGTAGGGATGCAAATAAAAACCTTGACCCCTGGCTTTGGTTTCCTCCAGCAGACATTATGCAATGCCTCCCACAGGCTGGGCTTGGTGCCAGGGAGCAAAGAGACAAAGTCTGGTGGGGAGGGACTGGAAGGAGGAGACCAAGGCAGAGAGAAGGAGGTAAATACAAGGTGACTATGAGGCAACCCAAAGTCTACATACTGTGAAAGTAGTGTATTTGGATGCAAATTTTGACTCATTAAGTGGTCCAGCTGACAGACCTGTAACATGAAGCTTTCCTCTATTTTCGCTCTGTCCATTTCTCTGCTGGAATAGTTCTCTATACCTGAGTAGCCACTCTCCCTTTTGCGTGACAGAGGACACGTGTTTGCCCAGAGTCCCCTCCCTTTGCACAGTCTGGGTCCCTCTGTTAATCAAGGTGAGCAGATGCTTCATGCTGGCAATTGAGAATTCTTCTTCTCCTGGTAATGGTGAGTGCACTGTTTGGATTTGGGTATGTGACCCTCTTCACAAAATGTATAATATGGATGCTGAGAGGAAGAAAGAAAATTCCTCCTCCTTTTCAATCCTAGCTGTAGAAAGATAAGCTTGAGGTTGTCATTAGTCATCTCTCATGCCACAGGGAGAAACTGTGCCCAAGAACAAAGCCACAGCATAGGGGGAAGTAAGCTGAGCTATCGAAAGGGAGACAGCATGGCTGGCATCGTTTGAGCCCCTGGATCCAGCTGTGCCTGAAGCCATACTCCATTCCCCCACACTCCCAACTATATAAGCCAGTAAATTCTCCTTTATGATTAAGCTAGATTTGGATTTCAGAAACCACAACCAAGCAAACCGACTAGAATACCCTTCTGTGTCCAACACTAAATAGCACTCTGTCCAGTCAAGAAGCAACTACTGGATAACTAGTACAAATTAAATTCCAAGGGAATTCCAAAGATTCATAGTTTAGACCTGCTTAGTTATTCTGTCCCTGAAAACAAAATGATACTCTGAAATAGGTAGAAATCAAATCAAGGGTAGAAAGTCCCAGAGGTCAGACAAAATATAGTAAAAATAAGGAAAAAAACAAGTATTTGGAAGAGGGACCAAAATCCGCTACAGGCCCAGAAACTCCAGTAAGATTAGGGATTAGAATCAGTAGCAGGCAGCACCTAATCAGAAAAGCTGAGTGGAGTGCCAAAGACAAGAAGGAAGGCCAAACAACGCCTTACGACAGGGGACAGCAGGCAGGAAGCAGCCACTAAGCATTTAGCGACTGCCTTTGAGCGCCAGGCACTTTGCCCTGCAAATGAGATGAGACTAATATAACATGGCCCAGCCTTCCAATCCACTCTGGGACAAGGATACATAAACCAACAACAACTATGTAAGGATAATAATCATGCTGTTCACAGGTTACTGCTACAGACCTATGGGGGAGGCCCACAGTCCTGAAGGATGACGGCACAACACGGGATGTTGGTTGCTACAATGATACCCTAACATCCTAGAGGAAAACAGTTTTCACTAGTTGTAGGAAATATAGGAGAACAATCAAAAGCATTTCAAGTTACCTATGATTCTTGCGGAAAGCAAATCATTGTTTTATTTGCTGCATAATGATATAAAAAGCATTCTTCCTTGATTTAGTAAGGAAAACAAACAAATCAATCAAAAAGACCACGTGTTCTATCTCATGACAGATCTACCACTACCACATGCAAATAATTTGTCTGGTCTTCCCCCACCTCATTCCGTCTTAAGTGTGTGCAGTGGATGTGCTACTCAGATCCTCCTCACCTCTAGGACTGATGAACGCATTGCCCCAGCTGTGGTTAGCACAGCTGGCCATCAGCTGTTGGCCTCTCGTAGTGCCTTGGATGAACCCACAACCAGTGACTGGTCATGACTGGGGTATGAAGACTCGGCCTCCTAAGCCCGACTCAGGACAACTCTGAAAGGCCCTCAGAGCTTCGGATGTTTCAGATGGGGTCAGCTGAGGCATTTGTTGAGACTGCATCACAGGAATGGGCAGCAGGAGAAGTAGGGCTGCTTCCTTCCCTTCCCTTCCCCAGACTTGATCCCAAGGGCACCCCCAAGAGATATCCTGCATACTAATCTGGATCCCAGGGAACCCAATCTGCAACAATGTGCTATGTCTATGGACATTGGGAACCCCGCAGAGATTGTAGAAAGAAGGAAAAGAAACTCATTTCTAAATTTCCACTATTGAAAGATGAAGGGCAAAAATAACAAAAGGTACCGCAAACTTATAGTAAAAGGGAGTTCTATGACTGTAAAAAGGAGAAATCAACAGCAACCGAAAAATATTGCTAATCAGGCTGTTCAATTTATCCCATAGATATTTAGGCTTCAGCATATTGAAAACTTGTCCACAAAACAAAAGCTTTAACCAGAAGAAAATCCTGCAGAACCTTTGTGGTCATGAGAAGGTGAGACGCTGTTCACGTGAGTGAGAATACGAGAAGCGATCCATTGCTTCATTAAAGAGTGACTGAACACATAAGCTAACTTATGTAAAACATACAGGTCTGGACATTTTTCATGAAATTCTTAAAAGTATAACACATTCATCCGAGACTTACCCAATGCAAGCTCATGCAATACAATTTTCAACATGATTGGTCATATGCTAATTGTTGTTTCAGGAAAAAGTAATTTTAGAACCTCAAACTTTTCTAGTTTAATGCTCTTCTAAGAGAGAGAATGAATTCCACACAGCAAACAACTTGCGCTGATGAAGCCAAGGGTACGCCAAAAAATCCTTTAATAAAATTTCAGAAAGACATAAGACAGTGTCACAGAGACTGTGCCATCAAACAAAAGGCTACAAATTTTAAGGGCATGTCTCAGAGATCATGTTTATTACACAGTACTGTCTCTAAACATCTTCAAGTTGACATTCCTCAGCAGAAACTCAGCTTATCTCAAAGACATGAGTGTGGCTTTTGTCTAAAGGAATGAACCTCAATTAGATTCAAAAGGAACTCACCAGGTTTTTTTAAAAATTGGGCTGACAGAAGCACTGCCAGCTCAAACTAAAATGGACAGTGACAGTTCTAACAAAAAGAGACCTTCGAATGCCCAAACTACTACAGTAAGCAGAAATCAGGCTAGGAAAACTATTCAAAAAAATTGGCCATTTCTTACAGAAGAGGAAGAACGACTTAGACAGAAACCAACAGTCATGGCGAATCATTTCTAGGCAGTAGGACTGAGTCCTAATCAAGTAGCTGCATCACATGCAGTGTTTCAGAGTTTCTATGGACCAGTGACTCATGAATGCTTCCCATTCCAGCCCTTTCTGAATAGGAGGCACTATATGACAGTTCTCCTATGCCTGCCCCACTACTGTATGTTGGGTGGGTGGGTGGGGGCAGATAACTTCTCTCTTTAGTTCTCAGGTTTTCAGACTGAGAAGATCTGTACTTGAGGAGCTATATAAAACCACACCAGAGGTGCCTTTTCTGCAGTCGAACCTGATTTAGATGGCAAGATCCTGAACTCCGAGCTAATGATTTTATGAAATGAGACTTACAGTTCTTGGGGGAGGAGCTGAGTGTATTTTGCACGAGGGAAGGATGTGATGTGAATTGTTGTGGTTAAAGGATGCTGGACAAACTGTATTTTCCAATGACGGCCATACCAATATATATACTGTTTCACATGCTCTTCCCAAAATGTCTTAAATGGACATGCCTCCACTGAAAGGTGGGGTCTATGTTCCCTCAATCTGAACTTGGGGGGCCTTTATAACTGCTGTGAAAGTGATGCTTTATGATGCTTGAAGATGGGTCATAAAACATGATGCAGTGCCCATCTATCCCCCAGGATGCCTGCCTTTCGAAGCTGGTCACCATGTTGTGAGAAATCCCAGGCCACATGAGGAGGCCATATATGGGTGCTCCAGCCAACAGCCCCAGCAAGGTCTCCAGCTGACAGCCAGCGTCAATTGCTAGACATGTGAGTAAACAAACCTTCAGATGCTTCCAGGCCTTGGCCTTTGAGACTTCTGACCAAAGCCTCAGACATCATGGAGCAGAAATAAGCCATTCCCACTGTGCCCTGTTTGAATTCGTGACTCACAGAAACTGTGAGAGATAATAATGATTGTTGTTTTCAGCCATGCATATTCCTGTGCCTCAAAATATTAATCTTGACTATAAAGTCCAGTGTAATATAAAAATGAAAGTTTTATTATTTCTTATGCCCAGTACAATATGAAGTTCAGAGAGTTACCCATTCCAGCAGGTTTGGGAAATGCCAGCCTATTGTGTCACTTCTGAATTAGTGTTACCTAATGATGACAATGATAATCTGTTGGTAGGCTTGGAGTAGGTCCTCCCCTGAAACACCTATCAGAAATTCTAAAAGTGCACAGGGATATTCCTTCACATGCCCTGCACAAACTTTGTATAAGGGCGAGTGAAGAATGCCTAGTGTCGATGAGAAGTGCCTGTGGCCCCCTGGAATACTAATACCAAATCATCACAAAGGCTTTGGTTGAGCCTCATCAACAACAGAAAACTGTCAGTAACAATGAAGAGTCTCACCAAGAGAGATGGCCAGTTGAAACAAAATCACATTAGGGCTTTTTGTTGTTTTGTTTATGTTTTTAAGAGGCAACAGAGCTTAACAGTAAAGAGCTTGAGTCCCGCTATCTAAAAATCTAGGTTCCAATCTCACGCTTTCCATTTATGAACTGTGTGACTTGACTTTAGATGAGTTAACTAACCTCTCTGTGCCTTTGTTTCATCTGTAAAATGGGGATTGCCTGAGTCAGCGTTCTCCAGAGAAACCAAATCAATAGTATATATTGGTTATATAATAGTATATATTGGAGAGAGAGAGATTTTAAGGAATTGTCTCATGCAATTGTGGGAGCTGGTAAGTCCAAATTCTGCAGGGCAGCAGGCTGGAAACTCAGGCAGGGTTTCTATGTTGCAGTCTTGAAGAAAATTCCTTCTTCAGGAAACCTTAAAATTCCTTTTAAGGCCTTCAATTGATTGGATGAGGCCCACCCATATTGTGGGAGGTTATGTTTTACTCAAGTCTACTGATTTAAATGATAATCTTTACTCAATGTAAAGAATAAATGTTAATCACATCTAAAAATACCTTCACAGCAACATCTAGACTGCTCTTTGACCAAACAGCTGAGTACCATGGCCTAGCCAAGTTGACACATAACATTAACCATCACAGGGATAAAAAAATAGCACCTACTTCATTGGGTTGCCTATGGCTTAAATGATATAATGCCCACAGGTGCTTAGCACAATGTTGGGCACAGAGCAAATGCTCAATACATGCTAATTTTCCTGGGATGCCCATCATTTTGCCCTGGACAGTCCCAGTTTATACCATAACACCTTTGTGTCCCTTAGTTATTACCTACAAATTAATCTTGCAAACCAGAGGATCCTTCAGTCCCATGCTTCACCCCACCTTTACATGAAAGTGGCTCTAAAAGAAAAAGGAAAGGAACACGTTGCATGTTTCTGAGAAAGCAGGTCCAGGGCATCATCCTTTTCAGCTCCGGGTGCCCTCACCTGCTGGAGGAACTAGGCCTCCAATCACACTCCATCACAGTAATGCAGTCTCTGAATTGTGAGTCAATAAGAAAAGCGAAAGTATGTTTACCGTTTCTCTGTTTTGAGCATCAGAAGAGTACATCATTCATTTTAGAAAAAAAAAAAGTGCCTTAAAATAAAGCTAAATTCAAAATGTTGACACGTAATGTGTTAAACACTTATTACAGTGATTCCTTTCTCAGGTTCTAGAAGGCTTAAGTATTATATACTCTCGTGACCTCAGAAACAGTTTAAATTAACCTAGGGTATTAAAAAAAAAAGCAGTGCAAATGCCATGTTTCTATGCCCAAAGGATAGGAATTTCAAAGTGTAGGTTCAATAGTTTTTTTGTTTTATTCCTCTTCCATCTCCCACTCCCAAGCCAAGGAGTTCATCTTATAAACTTTCTGAACCTACAGTTCAATTTGGCATCCTACAGAATTCTCAAATCACCCTGCAAAAGCCATCCATAGCATCAATGGCACTAAGTCACTTCCCTTTCTAGGTAACTGGCTATTTTCATGATTATACTAATGTCAGAGTATTTTAAGTGACTCTGATGCTGGATAATCTACAAATTGCTCTCTGAATAATCAAGTGCTGACCATGCCTCTCATTAAGAAATGATTTGAGCCCCAAATGCCCTCATCTGTATGACCTAAAGTTAAAAACACAACTATTCTGCTCCTGTAAAGAGGCATTGAGCAGAAGAGAGGCTCCAGAATATACCTATAACTTTTCTGAATTATACGATTTTGTTATATTATGATCACTCACAATTTGCCATGAGCTTCAGTGTTGATAGAAATTCCTTCTATATGATCTGCTTTACAACTCAACAAACCCAAAATAATGCCACGTGACTGACTATAAAATAATGAGCCTGATTTTTGCATGTGGCTTTTCCAGTTACTTTCATTGTGGTACTTTACAAATTGCTTCTTGTCCTTTCATCTCAGATCAATTTGAAATTTAAAAAAAAAAAGTGAAGCCTATCTTACACAACAAAAGTCCCAATAAAATTGAAATAAAGTTTAATACAAGAAACACATTGACCAAAGCATCTTGGATTTTCAAGGGCATGTCAAAGCCAAATAGTAGCAGCTTCTGGAGTTTCAACAAAACAAATTCTGCAGCCAACTGTTGCACCATATGTTTCTAATGGCTTTTATTCTACATAAAGCCAATTCATCCTTTGAACAAAAGGCATCACAGAGGCACATCACTGAAGGCACATTTCTGACAATTTGTCAATTTCTTGCTACAACAAGCTCTGAAGTCTGAACAGGAAGCCAAAGCCTGCTTGAAATTAATGGACACATTGCCAATGACTTTTCTAGCACAGACCCTGCCAGAATAGTGAAAAATTTGGATTACTTTCCCTGTGAACTTTTGGAGGTAGACCTACGAAGTGATTCTCACAGCCCCCAGAGATCTTCCCCAAGAGCTTCAAGATATGATACCTTCAAAGGAAGGATTTACCTACTGACTATACGCATATGTGTCCTCTGAATTTAACTTATTTCTTAACTAACCACATGTATATTTTTTCCTTGCAAATTATCTAGAATAAAATTTAAAACTAAGGATGGTTTCCTCTGCCAGTCAGTGATCCTGCCTGGAATATTAATTGGAATGTTCCGAAAAAATATATATATTTGTGTTGGCATAAGACCAACATGGTAAGGAAGGTAGAGTTGCTCCCCAAGGGCTTTATTTCAAAGTAAAATATAAATAACCTTTGTCAATATTTAAGACCACTGTTCCACTTCCCCATATAGATAATCAATAGTTGACAACTGCAATCCAGCCCCTGATGAAAATAAAAGGAGTATGTATTTTCCTCAAAAAACGAAGTGCAGTAAGACTTAAGACTGAAATTGTCCAGAATTTTCAAGAAACTTAAATTCTCCCCACCTTATACCACAATTGTGCCTAAATGCTATTCTGGAACTTCACAGAATACATTCAAGCCAATCCCTTACACATCCTATCACATCCCTTGAAATTTTTCAGTAGTGAGATGAGAGATTCAGGCTAAACTCCACACCCTTCCCCATAAACAAACAAAAGGTAGAGTTTGTTCTGTTCAGTGTGACAGAAAACTCAAATCAAACTAGGCTAATCCAAAAGGGAACTATACTGGCTCATGTAACTAGCAGATCCGATAAAAATGCTCTCAGGAGCAGGGTGAAAGGACTCAAGTGACTATCCATCAGCTCTGCCCTCCAATGGCTGCCTTCATCTCAGCCAGGATGACTGGCAGCAGCAATGGGCCCATATCCCACCTATTCAAGGCCCATGGGAAATAGAGCGTACCTCTTCCTAGCAACTATGACGTAAGTCTCATGATTCGCTCTGACTGAATGAACTCAGTGTCTAAATAAGTAATTGTTGCTGGGAGATGGGACTGTGTGCACTTGCAATATCGAAGTCAGATTCCCACCTCTGAACTGATCTTTATGGCTAGGGGAAACTGAGACTCTGGTCAGCTCTGTGTGACATGTGTCACTCCTGCACTTGGAGTGGAGCACCACCTGAAGCACATGGTCAGCAATAAGAGAGGTGGTGCCCAAAGCAAATGTGGATTTTTGTTACTGAAAGGAAGGGGAATGGATATGGGGGAGCAAAACACAACGTTAGCTACATTCTATTACATTAAATTTATTAAAACAATAAAGTGTATTGAACTATGTTTATGAGATTTAACTCACAACAGTTGAAAGAAAGCAGGTGTTCCATTTAGGTCCAAGTTAACCAGAACATTCATTTGTCAAACAAGACAATATTTGTTAAATGATTTAATTACCCCTAAACATAAAAAATGAAGATAAGCAATACTCAATTATTAAAATATTGGATACCAAGATGAAGGCAAAGTGAACAGAGAAGTAAGTAAATAAATACAAAGAAAGAAAAGACAAGAAAGAAGAAAAATACAAATGCCCAAGGGGGAAAGGACTCTGGTTAGCAGTTCTTCCTCAAGAAGGAGCAGTCTAATTTCCACTAAAAATAGAAAAAGTTTAGAAGTACCACATGGTACTCTTCCTTTCTATGGCCAAATGAAAGAATTCCACTCCATGAGACCCACAATTACATATACTAAAGAGTTTTGCATATGATCTCGCAGATCCTTTAGACACGCTGAGATTTATATGTCACATCGACTTAAGATATCTTTAAGAGAGATCTCACAGCCAAGATTTTCAAATTTCAATAACATAACACAAACATGTCTTTTGGTTACTTATACATATAATTTTTCAATTGATATTCCACTTATCTACAAACTCACGATATAAAAATGTCACTTTACATTAGCAATCTAGTTTTGGCCACCTATTTCTGGAGTACAAATACCCTGCTTAGCTAAAGTAGAATATATGAATATTTTCCTGGAAATAAAATGTTCATCTATTGTTATCTTGAATGCGAAGAGTGTCATCTTGAATTCTAAGGCAGGCAAATGTATAATTATTAAATACTCAGGTTTTCAGATTTCCTGAAAATATTATGCACAAAAATGTCTGTAACATTTATGTACATTGTTTTGTTTGTTCCTCTCAACACAGAAGTGCTTTGAACCATACACATCATCACAAAGATATCACTATTATTATCATCATCTATATTCAGGTTTTCATTATTTATGATAAAAATGGTACAGATAATCCAAATGACAGATAATCTGAAAAGCACTCCATTTTCATTTCAAAGCACAATGTGGTCTTTACCATCAGTGCACATCTCTGATATCGTGGGACTCAGCAGCACTGCATGTGAACTCCTGGGACTTACTGGAGGGCCAGACAAAAAAGAGAAGAAAAGTGGTCCTTTATTGCAATACTTAAAGAATACCATCATTCATTTGTGTAACTATTTTTTCTTTTACAAATATTTTTCATTCCCTGTGACTCCATTTATCTTTTCGAGAAGATGACATACAATTAGCAAAGGTACTGTATCAACTACAGTACCAGCAGGGCTGGTTCCACAAATCCAGTTTTCCTAGATGGCTTCCAAAACACTGTTTCTCCATTAGACTGGAATCATCCCTTTCACTGTAGTCTTTCTGACCTCTTATTTAAGTCTAGAAAAACAGAGCACCCTCCCCACCAGATGTATGGCACAGTGCACTTCTATCCCTCTCAGCCCAGTTCAACAGAACTCATGAGAGCAGTGCCTGCCCAGGTGCCATGGTGACAGGGCCTCGCAGACCCTGCACAGATGAGGAGGATAAGACAGGCCCTGATTTAAGGGCCTTACACCTTGTTGCTTTCAGGTTTCCATTTCCCCTCTCCCAGAGTTTTCTGGGTGTTAAGAATTCTAACTCAGTAGTTCCTAAACCTGGTTACTCATCAGAACCACATGAGAGGCTTTTAAAACTCGAGATCCCTGCATTCATTTGATTGTAGTCAGTATGAGGTGGGACCCCCATATATACATCATGCACACATGCACATATATACACACACACAATATTTTTAAAACTTCCCAAATGATTCAGATCTTCTGCCAGGATGTGTCAGCCATTGTCACACCGCTCTGGATTATAAACTGCCTGTGGTCATGGACTCTATCTGGCTCTTCTCTAAAACCCCTGAAGCATCTGGTAAAGCAACAGAAGTGGAATATGTCTACTGACATTTTAACAGGTAATTGATAATGTCCATAACTGGGAGAAAATCACGTTTCCTGAGAATCTCGGAACACACGTGTCCATTATGGATATGTGTACAGTGACGTGGGCCCATGTGTTCATGTGGGGAATCAGAACTACACCAGCAGTTCTGTGGATGGGCCCTGATAAAGAGGCAGGCAGATTCCCTGAATGCTCAGTGTGGGGGTCGATTCCCCTTTGGCTTCTGTTGTAAAAAGTTTAGGTGATCCTTGGTGCTCAGTGAGTGTGGCCAACCAAGATCACTGATGCCTGGAGCAAGGCTCTAGCAGGAAGGAGATGCACACATATACTGAACACTTACTGTTATCCCAGAGTAAAAAGATGGATAAGCCATAGTCTCTAACCCCAAATAATTTGCTCTCTAGAGGAGAGAGATTTGTAAACCAGACCACAGCTATGGGAAGTGCTACAGCAAAGGGGTAAAAACAGGACACATATTCTTTCACCTCTGTCCTTAGGTGAATTTTAACAAAAAATTGAGAAGGGCTACAGGCCACAGCTATCTTTAATGAAATCAATTCTATGCTGTGAGAAGAAAAAGAAGAGGGAGACAGCAGACTGGAGAGGGTGTATGGTTGAGGGGAGGTTTTGGGTTTGTTTGTTTTTAAGATTAGGGAGATAATAATTTGCCTCTCTTTATACCTGTAGTAATGGAGAACATGTGTGTATGCTACTTTGCACCAAACTGTATCCACGACACCCTACACTAGTCACTGCATGGTAAGTTTTTGTTAAAGAAAAGGAAGCATATCTTTGCCTAGAAAAAGAGTAAAAGAAATATGCCAAAAAGTAAAGGGTTGTTTTCTATGGATGATATGATTGGAGTCACTTTTATTTTGTTATACAATTTCCTGTATTTTCCATGATGAGTGAGTATTACTTTCATTATGGGAAAGAGAATAACATCACGAGCTTTCTTTATTTCATGGAAATTCCATTTGATATAACCATTAACTATTCAATATCTTTAATTTCTTAGTTTCTGCTGACTTTTGCTTTTCAAGGAAACAACTGAGCCTGGGAAAATGGAAAGAAACCATTTTACAATGTCCAGTTCACATTTCCGAAGTCACAGCACTTGACTTTACTGGATAACAACTCACAAGTAAGTCACTTCATTATGATTAGAAAGAGCTTGGGTGGCACTGCCAGTTTACATTCACCTCGGCGTGCTGCGTTTAGAGCAAGCCCTAAGATGGCACATTAATAGGGGACGTGCCCATTATAAGGCTTAACATTTTGCTAATGTAGCTTCCATTAAAGTCTGAAATATAAATCTCACAGATGGAGATGAGGATACGCTCAGACAAAATTTTTTTAGACAAGGTAAAGTGTAGTTTGTTGTGAGATAACATGCAGCAGGCTCACACCCCCCTATCAGAGCATCACATAGTGATACATAGAAATAGATTCATGGAGTCTTGTTTCATTCAAGTTCTAAATACTGCAGTCGTGCCTGACCAATATCAGGTTGATGAGGATGCAATCCAATGAGCAAGAGCAGCAAGGTGGTCTGAGAGTCACCATTATGCCAGAGACATGCAAATGGCAATAATCATACTTATGGAACAAGTTTTGTGAGGATTAAATGAGTTAATATATGCAAAGCTTTTAGAACAATGCCTGGCTCATAATAAGCACCAATAATATCCTATTAGGTGTATTCCAGAAAAACATAAGCTTCAAGACATGAGAGATTTCTGTTTGTTCTGCTTACTGCCAATCTCCCCACGTAGGTGGTATCTATAGATAAATATTTAGTGAATGAACAAATACTAGGGTAAGAACAAAGAGACAAAAATGCTTGATCTGAGGGGTTTAAGGCAGTGATGACTAGCAGGGGATATGAGCATCAGGGCTCACCTATTAGAGAAAACCTAAGAAGTCTCTAGTTCAGAGCACTGGAGAGATCAGTGGCTACCACCCAACCTGGAAGCCTTTAAATTAGAGTCATTTTGACCCAATTACCCAACTTCCAAATCTGCATTTTCTTTTCTCTCACCCTCTTTCCTACCACTCCTCTGTCCCTCACAAACACCTGGCCCTAAAGGACCTCCATTTTTCCCTTAGAGCAGAAGTCCCCAAACTTTCTTGGTCCCTGGTGCTCTTAGCATTTCAGCTATTTTTTTCATGGTACCTCTAGACCCAAAGAAATACCTAACCACTCTGTTTATTAAATAGCTAAGTCTAAACCACTTAATAGTAGTCTTTTACATGGTGTCCAGTTGATATCATTGTGCTTTCCTTGAAAGTGTAAACATCCCACAATACCACTGTAAATTCCTCACAGAGCCCTGGGGTGCCTTGACACACAGTTTGGGAACCAGAGCCTTAGCAAGTAGCCTCTATTCTCTTCAGAATAAACTGCAACTAAATTAGGAATGCCATTTAGTTCAGCACCCTGGCTCCTTGCCACTTCCTCCTAGCCAGTGTCCTCTGTAATAGCTGGACAGACAGAGACGCTGGTCCCAGCAGCACTGACAACCACTGCATGTGAAATGACAGTAAGCCTTATATCAACTGAAGCAAGAGAAGACCAATATCTCCATATCTTGAAAACAGACAGACAGACAGAGATGTTTAAGCATTTGGCATAGATCCAGGAAGAAAAACTAAAGTCTGGAAAGCAGTAGTGAATCCATTCACCCAGGAGCTCCAGCAAGCAGTAGCACGGCCCTCCCCACAAGCTTCCCCGGCGCCAGAGTCCACTCACCTGATGGCAGGTGGCTCATATGCTCTGAGTCAGCATGGACAAAGCACACTCAGACAAGGGGATCTTTCTCTTTCACCATATCCCAAGAGGGAGAGCCATATTTGAGGTGGTGTTTTGTTTTATTATAAATGCCAAGGTGAGACTTTTAACTTTAATAATTAGACAGGAAAATACAAACTATGACTGAATTATACATGTACCTTGCTGATAGGACTAGTCTTACTAGTTACTGAAAGGAAAGAAAAAAAAAGGAGATGAGAAAAAGAGAGAAGAAAACCCTGAAAATTATGGAGAAAAAAATGTACAATAAAAGAGAATTTTTTTAAAAATACTAAAGAATATCTTCTCTCAAGGAAAGACAATGATACTGAGCCAAAATCAAAACAAAATAACCACCACCACAAAAATGCAACAGCTTCCCACCACTTTTGGGCTGGTTGGTGACCACCATTAGACCACCACGGGGTGGTACATATGCCTCCACTATGGCTGGTGAGCAAATGACCAAAATGACATTGCCCTGGGGAACAAGGAGAATCCTGCTTCCTCTAGAGAGCTTATTCTGAAAACTGACGTTACACACCCAAGTGCTGCGCAGGACAGTGGGGCCCACTCACAGCAGAGTCTTGGTAGTGCTCATAGAAGAACAACTATGGCCTGACCTCAGGGAAGGAGAATAGGGAACCACTGTGAGGCAGCATGGAGACGGAGATTTGTTTGAGAAGTGACATGGAAGTGGCCCAGGAGTGAGGATGGAGCAGGGAAGGGCTCGGGGACATTTACTGCTGTGGCTCTCATTCAGCCCAGTGTGAGAAGCCAATACAGACTAATCCAGCCAGCAGGCTTGACTGGGGGCATCAGGGCTTGGGGCCCCTTTGGTCCAAGCTTGAATTTACAACAGCCTGCTGGGTACCACTCCTGTGGACATCTGTCTTAGTCATCTTAAGCTGCTATAACAAAAATATCATAGACTGGGTGGCTTAAACAACAAGCATTTATTTCTCACAGTTCTGAAGGCTGGCCAATTCAGTTCCTGGTGAGGGCTTCTTCCTGGTTTGCAGAGGGATGCCTTCTTGCTGTATCCTCACATGGTGGGAGGGGGAGGGCTCTGGTCTCTTCATCTCCTTATAAGAACACTGATCCCATCATGGAGGCTGCACACTCATGAGCTCATCTAAACCTAATCACCTCCCAAAGGCCCCACCTCTGAATGACATCACATTGGGGATTAGGGTTTCAACATATGAATTTTGGCGGGGACACAAACATTCAGTCCACAGCAATACCCTTCTGTTCATGGAACTGAACATGTGTGAAACACAGTCATTCCCCTTCCCCTGCCCCCACAACGTAATCATTCTGTTTTCATAGTCTATAGTCAGGTAATTTCTAAACTGCCTTCACCCAGGTAAACACCACCGTGTCATCTTCTTCCATTCTGTGTCTTTGCAGGAGGGGAAGCAAGAGGGTTTCTGTGTAGGGGGAACCTTGCAAGCATCCTGAGGCCACACAATATTAAAGCCTGAATAGAGCAACAAAAATAGAATGGATACTATAAATGTGAAGGACATCAGGACAGGGTCCTCAACCAGGGGTGGTTCTATCCCCCAGAGGGCATCTGGCAATGTACAGAGACATCTTCAATTATCACAAGGGTTTTGCATTTAGATGCACCTAACGAGTAGAAGCCAGGGATGCAGCGAAACATCCTATATTGCACAGGACAGCCCAGAGACTCTACACATACAACTGTCCCTGTAAAGTCAAGTCGGGACCACAGCAGCAAGCTGCTGCAAGAGAGAAAGTGTGAGAGGCAATGTGAAAACAACCTCGGATACAAGCCCTGGAAACATCTATGTGCTGAGGGCAGGTAAGAGAAGGAGACTGCGGAGACTGAGAAGAACACATGCACCAGTGTGCAATGGCAGGGAAGCCCCCAGAGGATGAACATTTCAGCAGGCAGGGGTTGAAAATTGAGAAGACTGAGTTGAATTTGGCCATTTGATTTATTTATATCCTTCTTCAGTCCAAAAGGGATTTGACAGTTTGAGGGCCACAGCAGCCTTGAGAGACTTCAAATAAGGGTAGTGACGAAA
Organism: Tapirus indicus; assembly: GCA_031878705.1. Taxonomy (NCBI): domain Eukaryota; kingdom Metazoa; phylum Chordata; class Mammalia; order Perissodactyla; family Tapiridae; genus Tapirus; species Tapirus indicus. The sequence continues at coordinate 60,398,136 of CM062917.1, forward strand.
GCCAAGGCAGCCCATGAAGACTTGGCTCATTTAAAAACATGACAATAAAGAACAAGCCAGAGGTAACAAGTCTATCCCATCCACAGACCACATCAAACCAATAGCTTGAGCTACTTACACCCCACCTAGAAATATTTAGTTGTGCATAGCTTTCTTTTATATGTAACATTCTTTTCGACTAATCTCTCTATTGGCAAAATTATAAGTATTATTCTCTAAATACATAGTATACAAAGTGTCATGCAGAACAGAAACTCCCAAGTCAAACACAAATCAGTGAATTCTATTACTAATGTTGATTTTTCGGTCACTAGATATTACAATGTTAGAGCTGGAGATTATTATGACTCAAACCAATCTCAGTGGGAGAAAAGAATATTTCCACATTATAGTCTAGGCCAGGCATTCTGAAGCACATCATACTTTTTTGAGTTTGCCTCAATAACTCTGAACATATATGCCTGCAATGAAACTGGATGGGGAGAAAAACTAGTACTGAAGTTTATAAAGAGGGAAAATATAGTTTGAAAGGACAGATCACAGGTCCTGTTGTCAATAAATATAAATGAAATAAATTACTTGATAAAGGAAGGAAATATAAGTGGAATCACATCTCAAGCAGGTTTATTTATAAAATGGTAATCCTCTATCATATTTCTGTCCATTTGTCCCATAAATAAGAAAAGGGCTACTTTACACAGCCACCTCACACAGGCTGCTTGAACACATTAACCCATCTGGTAACAAGGCTTTCTTTGTGTTTCACATGGCATTTTTCTAAATTCTAGAAGAAGACAGTGTGAAAAGGAACTGTCCCTGCTTGGCACATCCCAATCTGTACTAGACTGTTCATATATTTCATAGGTATTTAAGTCCAAAGAATCCAGAATGTGGGTAGTGTCCATGCTGGGCTATTGTGGAATTGCCTTGTTGGGGCCATGAGCCAGACCAAAGTCCTGGGGAATGAGGACACTACCAGATGGGTGTTCTGCTCATCACTTACACTGAGATCAGTCCTAGTAGGAAATGTAGAGGTAGGGTTTGGACCAAGGTTACAAAAGAACCTCCTCTTCTTTCCAGAGTCAATAGTCCCCTTGGTCTGGACAGGGAGGAGAGAGACTGACTAGTGGAGGGTTCCCAGTCTTGGGAGGGAAGCTGACCCCTGCCATTGGAGGCAGGCTGGAGCCAGCAGGAGCCCCCACGAGTAGTTCCTGACCTGCTGCATGGTTTCCATGCTGCACTTCCCTCCACTGGAGCTGACCCTCTGACAAAGTCAGCTTGTAAATGGCAGCCTGGTCTCTGTGCTGCCATGAATCCACAGGAAGGGCCTGACCGATGCTTGAGACAGAGTAGCCAAAGGGAAAGCATGTGCCCTTTCCCACGGGCCACAGTGGCAGTCATGGCAGAAGTCACCGACAGAGGTGGCTATGCCCAGAGAATCAGCAGCCTGGCAACATGAGAATACCCGCGTCTTCAGAGGGAACGTTTCTGGACAGAGGTGGTGGGGCTCTCCAGGGAAGGAACTCTCAGACTTGGGCCATGCCTTGAAGGGGCCAGTTTCCAGCAGGAAACCCGGGGGCTCTGTCATCATAATTTCCTCTACATGCAAGATCAGCATCTGTAGCAGACAAATTCTAAGTTTTCTTTCCCCAGGAATCACACAAAAATAAAAGCAAAGCAGGTTTAACAGGATAGAAAGTAGATTTAGGGGTTACTCTCCAAAGAAGTAGAGAGGCCACATTCTGAGAGAACTACCTTTGATTTAGTTGGAGACACTGATTGACAGAAGTCAGCTAAGGCAGCTGGAATCCAGTTATTTCATTTACCCTCCATGCAGGCCCTGCACTAGCTGGGGCTTGGGCAGCACAGCAGAGAGCTCACCTGGACAGAGGCAGCAGGGAAACAGAGGGACACTTGGAGATGCACAGCCTGCCTGGTGGTTCCAAGGAAAGCTCTTAATAGGGCAGAACACTTCCTGCTACCATGCCGCACAGCGTCTGGATGAGAGTGGATGTGGCTAATTTGGGGGGTCTAGGAGAGCAGGTGGACATACCGAAGGGTCCTTTAGGAGATCCACCCATTTCTTTTCCAGGAAGATCCTGCACAGTCTCACCCTAGTTTAAGTTACAGCAGTAAGCACAAATTAGCAATGTACTTCAACAACAGAGTTGGGGACTCACTTGGTATTAATTTTTCACAAATTACTATTTGACCATGACCTTCCACTTTATAAAACCCTTCAGTGGCTCCTGGCTGCCTTTTGTGGAGGGGTGGCTTCCCTTTCCAATCCCTTCTCCAGCGTTCCCCAAACCCTCTCCTCTTCTCAATGTCATACCCTAGAAGTATTAAACCACTCAAAATCCCTCAAGCATATTGCCTGTACTTTGGCATACTGATCATCTAGAAAACTTTGATATTCTTTCCTCAAATCACTGCCCACGCCTTGTCTCTCCTGAGAAACTTCCTCAACCCTAACCTTAAAAAGAATTAAACCTTTCACTTCTGAGTCTTCCTGGGTTCCTCATACAACCCTTCCACTACTGAACTTCTACCATGAGTTTCTGTCTGTCACTCTACTGGAATATGAGTTTCCCATGGACAGGAGCTCTGCTCCCTCTCCTCATGTTCTAGCAGAGCAGTCAGCAACTACACGTGTGCATTCCTGCCTTCACTCTATCCGTAACAATAAGAATGGCAGTTAATGTCATTTAATCATTCATTGGCACAGGCACAGGCACAAAGTAGATCTTCATAGACATTTAATTTTGACCACAACTCTGTGATGTAGAATTTACTATTATTTCCATTTTAAGATGCAAAAATCTGGTCCAGAGAAGTAGGTAACTGCCCCAAGATGTCATGGCTGCTAAGTGCAAGCAAGGATTCAGATGGGCTTAGGATAATTCATTATTTATTCTCTCCCAGAATCCCCAGTGTGCCAGGTTCTGTGATAGACACAAAGATGAATAAAACCCCATAGTCCAATGGGCAAAGACACGATACGTAAGGGTGCAATTAAGTGTCACAGGGGCTAGGATGCCAGTCTGTGCCCGAGAGGATGAGGCAAGAAGAAGGGATTAATTTTACCTTAGGATGGAGTCAGAACTGCTCCTGAATGCTTGAATGAAGTAAAGGAAGTGAACGTGGTGAAAAAAACCTTGAAGCTCTCATAGAGAAGCAATAACACCCAGACGTAGCCAAGGAAATTAATAATGCTTTCTTTACTCTCTGAGCTACTTTTCACCCTAAGTCTCTTAAAACAAAAACAAAAACAACCCTAAGCTGGTATGGAAGAAACGGTTATTGTATGGAATCATATTCCCTAGAAATTAAGTTACATCTTTCCCTGAAAATTTTAGTTAAAACCCCCCTCAAAAGAGGGTGTTGGCCAAGATAAAAGTAACTAATTTTGCCCCAGGGGAAGGAGTGAATAACTTGTAAAATGTGACCCACAAGTGAGAGGTTAAGGACAGACACTGTTTTCCATGCGCACCATCTGCGTGCCACAGCCTTCCTTCCTGGCATAAAGCCTTTTTCATCCTTTAGCACTCAGATAGTGAGGTCTGCAGCCTCGGTCCCTCCTGGCTTCCGTGCAACTCACTGCAAGTGAAGACCAGCAGTGAGATGAAGGCTGTTCAGAGGAGCGCGTGACAGGCTGCCCTGGACCTGTGCCCAAATTCCACGACTTCTGAGAACCACATGATGAAAAGACAAGTAAAATGTTACAACATGACCCCAATTATCCTACCAGAGATGGTTCTATCCATCATATGTTACAGGACGACAGAAGAACCAAAGTGCACCCCTATACAGGCATGCATTATTTCATGAAGTAGATATGAAAAACAGCAGAGAAATCATTTCATGAATTGAATCATTTAAAATCCTTCACAAAGCTAGGAGTCTTTTGTTATAATGAAAAGCATATCTTGTATTTTATCCACTGTGCAAGTTTAGGCTCATATAGTGGTCAACTGTCAATTACTAGAAAAGAGCAGGAGTGGTACAAAAATAGCCAGAATGGTATCTAATGCTCTGTTATATATCCACTCCCATGCAAAAAGTGCAGTTGTCTCTGAAATTCACGAACTTCAAATAAATTATGTACAGATGTTACATGTCATTATATTTATATCAACTTATTTCACACAATACATAAATATTTTAGGAGTTACCACTGCATGTTTCCTTAAGGTCAGATTTACGTTGGATTATCAATATGATCTACTGACCTGGTCTTACTCTAGCAATAAATATTTATCACCCACAGGTAAATAGACTAACTAGAAAAAAATAAAAGATCCTCTCTTCTCAAAGAGATGTACTTCAAATAAAATTTCAGTCATTATGCTGAAATATTATTTATCTGTCCTTTATATATTAATGTCATTTGGATCAATTGTGTGCTGTTGATAATTGTAATGACAACTCAATCCAGAAGAATTTAATTTTAAAACAGAACTTTACGGTCATGAGAAAATTTTAAAGTATTAATTTAATTTATATGTTTATTTTAGATGTAGATAAAACAAAATAGGGTAATTCATAAAAGTGTTAAAGAAGGAAACACACATCAGAAATAAATTCAGTGGGGAAAGTAGGATGAAAATATGATGCCAAGAAGATGAATAATGTAAAATTTCTAAATGTTAAAGAAGTTGTTCATGATTTAAAATGAAAATAATGGGCCCTAAATTACTATGGTATTTATATCCCAGGTGACATATTAAAAAGAATAATTACAACATTTTATTTCAAAATGTTGATATTTATAATTTATTGGGAATTACATCCTTTACATATATTGCAACTTATGATGAAAAACTTTGCTTGTCAATTTACAAGTGCAGGAGGGGAGCATATTATCATTTAAAAAAAATCTAGTTAGAAGACAACTAAACTGGAAGATCTTTATGTCAATTCTCTAAGCCATGCCAACTCCGAGACTCCAGCTTCTAAGGACTAAGACATCAGAGAAATTTCCCTTAACTGACAGAACACAACTTTCTCTCTTATTACAGTGGCATTTTCCAAAGGCAATGCTGGTCCAATCAGAGACTCTGTAAAAAGGGCTCCATGTTCAAGATCTGAAAAACACAGCTTGTTTTTCAGCAGTGTTTCAGCAAGGGAACTCTACTTGCCACAAAGATGGAGTAACAGGGGCCAGATTCACTCTCTCGTGTGAAACAAATAAAATGCAGACAAAATATACAAAACAATCATTTATGAGACACTGGATTCCAGGAAATGAAGGACAATGATCTTTGAAAGATGGGAAACAAATGAGATGAACCCAACAATTACCCCCGCTTACTCCCAAGAGAGAGTCTCCAGGCTGCCTGCAGGTGGGGGAATTCAGGCAGAGCCCAACAGATTCCCTGGGTTGAAGGGACAATCAGAAAGAGTTTAGAGAGGCCGAGGTGGCTAGAGTTTGCAGGACAGAGTAGCAGAGAAAAGAGAGCTGCACAGAGAGAGAGAGAGAGCGCTGGATTTTCACAGAGTACTCCCCTTGAGTATTCAGTTGAGTACTCATCAGCACAAGCACATAAGGAAATGACCCAAGTCTGGAGAAGGACTCATCCAAAAGCATTAGAGGTGCAGTGTCCACACTGGGCCAGAAATAGTGCAGGTGCCCACCAGCCATTCTGAAAATCCTCAACTCACAGAGTGCTGTGAGGACCCAGGAGGGTCTTGCTTCAGCAGTGGGGAATAATCAACCCTAGACTGCACACTGCTCCAGTTCTGCCTCAGAAGTTTTAAAAGCAGGATGAAAAAGGACCAAATTGTTACCAAACAACTTAACACATCCCAGAACAAAGCTGAAGAATATTTACAGGAATACAAATATATCTGTTACCCAGCAATGGAGAGTTCACAGTGTCTGGCATCCAATCTAAAGTTACCAACCATGCAAACAAACAGGAAAATAGGACCCATAATGAGGAGATAAATCAATCAATTGATATGAACCCAGAACTTACACAGATATTGGAACCAGTAGACAAGGACATTTCAATAGTTATTATAACTAAATTCCATGTGTTAAAAATGTTAAGTAGAGACATGGGAAAAATAAGATAAAATAAAGTACAACTTTTAGAGATGAAATCCACAATGCGTGAAATGAAAACTATGCTGGATTGGAATGACTACAGATTAGACATTGCACAATAAAATATCAGTAAACTTGAAAACATAGCAATAGAAATTATCCAAAATGAAACACAGACAGAAAAGAGATTTTTTTAAATGAACAGAACATCAAAAATGTGTGGAACACCTTCAAGAGGCATAATAAATATATAATTAGAGTTCTTAATGAAGAAGATGAAGAGGGGCAGACAGTAAGATATTTCAAGGTATAATGGCAAAATTTTCCAAATTTGATGAAAACTATAAACCCACACATCCAAGAAACTCATGAACAAGCACAAGCACAAGCACAAGAAATGTGGAAAAAACTATGCCAAGGTACAACATAATCAGATTGCATCAAACTAGTGATAAACAGAAAAATCTTAAAAGCAGCCCGAGGAAAAAAACCACAATACTTACCAAAGACCAAAGATAAAGATGAAAGCTGATTTCCCACCAAATACAGTACAAGAGACAAGAAAGTGGAGCAGCATCTTTAAAACACTAAAAGAAAAAACTGTCAAACTACATCCAGCAAAAATTTCAAAAATAATGAAGGCAAAATAAAGACATTGAAGGTATACAAAAGCTGAAAGAACTCATTACTCACAAATACACACTATAAGAAATGAATGAAGTACTTTAGGCAGAAAAGAAGAGATACCAGAAGGAAACACGGATTTTCACAGAGGAATGAAGAGCACCAGAAATGGTAACTACATGGGTAAATATTTAAGATATTTTCCTATTATTTAAATCTCTTTAAAAGAAAATTGTAGAAATAAAGGTAATAATATATTGTGAGGTTTATAAAAGATATAAAAGTAAAATGTATGATGATGACAGTATAAAGGCTGAGGGTAGAGAAATGGAAGTTCACTATTGAAGGTTTTTACACTGTACTTAAAGTGGTATAATATCACTTGAAGGTGGCCTCTGATAAGTTAAACACATAAACTATATGAATACTATTTGAGTTATAGCTAATAAGCCATCAAGAAGACAAAATAGAATGAAAAAAAAACACTCAATATAAAAGAAGGCAGAAAAAGAGAGGAAAGTCAACAAAAAAAGATAGGACAAACAGAAAACAAACAACATGATGATGGATTTAAACCTAACCATGTCAATAATTGCATTAAATGTAAATGATCTAAATATGCCAATTAAAAGAAACAGAGTAGCAGACGGGATACAAAATCAAGTCCCAACTATATACTGCCTACAAGAAATGCACTTCAAATACAAAGATATAATTAGGTTACAAGTAAAAGAGTAGAAAAATATATACCTAATTCTAATCAAACAAAAGCTGGAGTGGCTATAAGATAGATTTCAGAGTACAAAATATTACCCAGGATAAAGGAGGTTATTTCATAAGGATAAAATGGTCAATTCATCAAGAGAATATAATAACCTTAAACACTTATGCACTCAATAACAGAGTTTCAAAAATGAATGAAGCAAACACTGATAGAACTGCAAGGAGAAATAAACCAATACACAATTACAATCAGATGTTTTAATACTCCTTGCTCAATAATTGATAGAACAAATAGACAGAAAGTCAATAATGATATATAAGATTTGAATAACATCATTAACCAACTTGAACTCATTGACATTTATAGGACACTACATCCAATAACAGTAGAATACATATTATTTCCAAGTAATCACAGAACATTTGCCAAGATAGCACATATTCTGGGCTATAAATAAACCTCAATAAATTTAAAAGAATTCAAATCACACCAAAGTACGTATTCTGGCCACAATGAAGTTAAATTAGAAATCAACAATATAAAGATACCTGTAACATCTCCAAATATCTGTGCGTCTCTAACACACTAACTCAAAATAACACACACTTCAAAATAACCCACAGGTCAAAGAAGAAATCAGAAGGGAAATTATAAAGTATTTTGAACTGAATGAAAATAAAAAGACATGTCAAAATTTGTGGGATGCCACTAAACCAGTACTTAGGGGGAAAAGCATTGTATGTACTCAGATGTGTTGACTTTGGTTAGGTCCTAGAATAAAGGAATTGTCAAACTTACTTTGTTGCAGAATCTTCTGGTTTTGATAAAGCTATTAAATCTCATAGAACATAGCCTGTGACCCAAAAGTATATATCACTCACTTGGTACTCAGTCATATACTAGTCAGTGTTACTGAATTTTTCATTCATATCTCCCTGTTAAATTAGAATCTCTTCAAAGGGAGAGGACATAACATAGGTTGACAGCCTTCAAACAGTGTAGCACAGTACACAACGCAGATGCTCCCTTGCATTTAGGAGTTTTCGTTGGTTTTGAACTAAAAATTTCATTTTGCTTCTCTTTATTGATTTTCCTTCCAAACACTAAGTCCATTCCCATACTTTAAACTATAATCTCTCCCAAGTCTGCTGCTTTCACCCTGACCTTTTCCTCAAATACTAGGCCTCTATCTCTGGACATCACTATGAGGAAAACTTACTATTAATAAGATAGAAACATGCCCCAAACCAAATATATCACTTTACCCCATGATCAGTTTTCCTGTCTTCAAGAATGAAGGTATAAATTAGTGGATATTTCATCAATGACTGAGACAAGGGTGGTGGAAATGAGAATAGAAAAAAGTGGGCAGATTTGAGGCACATTTAAGAATAAGGAAGTATAGGAGCTTCTAGCTGCCTGGATCAGGAAGGAAGAAGCGGGGCCCACTGCCTGATTTCTGGTTTGAGCAACTGGATGATGGTGGTGCAGTGTACGGAGTGAAAAAACTCCTCTACGCTTGACACATGGAGGTCTCAACTGACTTCACCTGTTGTTTATTATCATCCCTCTCTAGTGAACTAGATGATAGGGGGTTCCCAACACCTATCTTTCATGCCACCTGTCCCTTGTTCATTCTGTTGCCTGCACTTACATTGCATTCACTCATCATCCATTCTTCAAGGCCCATCTCAGAATCCCCCAGAGAGCTTTTCCTATTCCCGTCAGTTTGATGTAATATGTTCCCTTTTGAACTCCCATAAAACCATAATTTTAATGTGGCACTTATTTTACTGGGGGTACATTCAGGGAGATAAAACCCACCTGGCCTAGTGTGTGCACACAGCTGGTCTGAGCAAGTTTGCCCAGGAGGCCAAGGACATCCTGGAGGAAGAGAGATCCACACAACAGCACCAAACACCCCTCTCAGCATCCACCTCCCACAACTTGTGGAGAAAAGCAGCTGAAAACAAATATAGCCTCATGAATTGGGTAATAGCAGACCTCAAGTATAGAGACGCACACACAACCACAAACTATTAAACACTTAAAGAAAACAAACACCAGGAAAGAGAGGCAGTAAATACAACAAATAGTAAAAGTAACACTGACTCAAAGTAGGTATTTGAGCAAAGAGGAAATTTTTAAGAGGTCTGAATAGAAATAGACTACCAGTTTAATAACAAAAGAGTGATTTTGAAAATGTTGAAAAAATGATTTTTGAATGAAAAAACACAATATTTGGTCTAAACAGGAAAAAGGATATAGCTGAAGAATAAATTAGTAATCTGGAAAACAGAGTCAAAGAATTATTCTACAAGGCAACTCCCTCCCATTAAAAAAAGAGAGAGAGAGAGAGATTTAAAAATGTGAAAGAAAAGTTAAGACAACCAAGAAGTTTTAACAAGTCTACACGAATTTTGAAAGAAGAAAAAAGAGAAAGTAACAGAAAAGACCAAAAAAATAACAGAAGAAAAATGTGCAGAGCTGAAGGCACACGTCCTCAGTCAAGAGAGCTCATGAAGGTCCAAGCAAGATGAAGGGAACAATGGCCCACATCTGGATAAGACCCCACTTGGAGCCAGGCCCTCTGTTTTAAACACTTGAGTATTTCTTATGTGGCTACCAGAAATGTTGCATTTAAAGGATACTCACTACTTAAACTACGGCATGGAAGGAGAGCCCAGAAACGAATGACTGATTCTGTCTTTGAGAAATGGTTTTACTGGCTACAAAATCCAAGCTTTTGAACTTTGTCAATCTCAGCAGTTTCTGCTGCAAAATTCATCTTTGAGATTGCAACACACTAATGTGTATCACTGTATCCCTACGTTCACATTCATTCTCATTTTCTCTCCTTTTTTTAAAACTCTCTCTCTTCCCTTCACCTGCACTCCTTATTCCCTCCTACTTTCATTTCCATGCAACACCATGGGAACCCGGTCTTGGCATTTATCTTCTGGGACATTACATGAGATCCTCTTGAAGGGAAACCTTACCAAAATGGGCATAATCTGCAAACATCTGAAAGTCACCAGGGTTAGTCCATGAGCAAGGCAGCTGAAACATTGTTAGTTGCATTCTACATGCATAGCACAAATAAGCCACAAATAAGTCAGGCTTTAGAAATACCCTGCTCTCTGCTTTAGTCCAACCTCTGACTGACAAGTTGTACCACAACCCTCTGCACTCCTGCTGCTAGTTATCATTTCACACCCCATTCACGCACTGTCTAGCTGTACTTAATGTTCACTCTTCAAAGAGCTAGACCATCTAGACCCAATTTCTCCTTCGTAAGCAAGTGCACTTTGAACATGTATCACTATAAAAGAAGAAAAAAAACCTTTCCAAGTCTCAGTTTTCAACATTCCTAATAAAGTTGGCAACTGGATGTTTTAAATTCCAGACTGATTACACAGCTCTCCCGTACTGCTTTGTAGAGTTTTATCTTCATACAGTGCCATGGCAGTCCATCATATTCTGTCCCCTAAGGGAAGAGAAAGAGTCCACCTTTTTATAAATAGCTGCAGGAGGTTCCTGGGACAGATCACACCCCTCCAGCACTAAACCTATGGAGCTGAAGATCTAACAGGCTCATTTCCCACTGTGAAAGATCATTCTTCACCTTTGGTCCCATAAATGTTAATGGGGCCGCCTCTAGGTACCTTGACTGGAAACAGAAAAGCGGCTTATGAGAAATGCTCCTGCTTATGGAAGGGGAGAGATAAAAGGGAGAGCAGTAACAGCACACAATGGACCGAACAGAACGTACACCCTCATTATAATAATAATAAAAAGGTTAAAAGTCACTTTAAAAGCTGAAAAAAGGAAAAAAACCAAGCCTTAAGGAAAGTGAATGATGGCCACAGGGGGATTGACGGAATAAGTGTCAGTCACTCAATAACGTCTCATTTATCTAATAATGTCATCAGAGAGATGAGATGCTAGTGAAAATACACTAAACTGAAACTGGATTCAATTCATTTTTTTCTTGATGAGGAATCAGTGGGCAAGGGCCTTAATGGACATGAACTACAATACAAAAGGTTTCAGAACCAGGGCTCACACTCACCCCAATGACATATGCTGGAACTTAATTTTATAAAACGTTATCCCACATATTAATCTATCTGGGGTCTCCCATAAACAAAGGCTGCCATATATGTGATACAACCAAAACCCTGGTTGTATTCTGAACTGAACACTTTCAAGTGTTCAGAATACAGACTATAACTGACCGCCAGAACTTTCCACGTGAAGTTCCACCATCTCTGTCTGCTGGTGTGACAGCGCACACAGCCGCAGGCTCTCAGTGCACATATTGCACCTTCTGCCCGGCTGCAGCCACGGTGCAGGCATCATGACTTTCGAATTTTCCTGGCATCCTGTGCAAAGCCAATGTGAAGCCCCTTGCTGGGGACGTGCCGTTAACGGCAAATGGCTCCTGCTGCGGGACGCCAGCAGGCCAGGGAACTTGCACATGCTCTGAAAGAGGGTGGTTCAGAAGGAAACCAGCTCAGGGCTTGCTCTCACAGGCTGTGGACACTTGATCAAATCATGCTTGTCTCTCTGCTCTTTGCAGAAATTGTGCCAAGGAACCTCATCAATGTTTGCATATTTTTTCCTGTGGCATTGTTTCACAGGGCTAGTTGGTTGCCTATGCTGCAACAAGATTTGTGGCAATCGGTCCAATATTGATTGAAAAAAAACTGCTGCACAAAACAGACTAGAAATTGTTCAGAAAAACTGTAAACCATGGATAAGTGTTGATTTTATTAATTTCAAATTAAGTTAAATTAATATCTTCACTCAAAATAGCAGAAAGTATGAAAGGTATTGAAAAATGGAGTGTGCTTTGGTAAAAATCTATACATTTCATATAGGAAAAAAATGCCAAGGAAAATAAACCCTCTAATTGAAGCCTATTTCATATAAGATAGGCTTGACAAGTACAATGGATTTTATTAAGGTACATACATACGTTAGCAATTTCACTAAAATTAGTCCACAAATTGAATGCCCCCCATCAAACTCTAGAAACAATACCTTCCAAATGTCTGTTCAGATCACAATCTCTCCCTCCCTCCCTCTGTCTCTCTCTCTCTCTCTCTCTCTCTCTCACACACACACACACACACACACACACACACACACACACAGTAGATGTCTTTCAGGCTAGTAAGGCACTTAGCTCACACTACTTCTATTGTACCTCTAATGCTTTAAGAGTCAAGTGCAAACACATATAGTCTACAAACAGGCTAGCTGTTTGTAAGCAGAGGATTATATTTCTTTGTGCAAGAAATTTCTTTGCTCAAGAAATCCATTTGTAAGCAGGCTACCTAGAAATCATAATAACTGTTCTTACAGAAACTATGTACTTCAAGTTAACTTGCATCCTCAGGCTATTCATAATGAGTCCACATAGCACACTGTGTCCCACAGTTAGCACGGTAACAAGTGTACCACTGAACATAACTATGAGTTTACAGTGCCACCAGGGGACATGCAGTTTGTCTTACATTTGGGGGACCAATCCATACCTCCACCCCTACTTGTCAAAGGGCTGTTCCCGAGGCCCAGAGGAACAGGGACTGGAGCTGAGGGAGCAGGAGCGGGTAAGAAGGGGGTGGGAGGTAGTGGGATCTTTGCTACTCTAGATCCCTAAGAATAGATATTGCTGATTCCAGCTCGTTCTCCAGTTGGCTTTTTCTTTTTTTTTTTGTAAGGAAGTCCAGCCCTGAGCTAACATCCATTGCCAATCCTCCTCTTTTTGCTGAGGAAGACTGGCCCTGGGCTAACATCCGTGCCCATCTTCCTCTACTTTATATGGGACGCCACCACAGCTTGGCTGACAAGCGGTGCATCAATCCGCGCCCAGGATCCAAACCCTCAAACCCCAGGCTGCCACAGCAGGGCACACAAAACCAACCACTATGCCACTGGGCTGGACCCTCCAGTTGGCTTTTTTATTTCCCACTCTCAGACTCCACCTGCCTCCTGTTATTCCAAAGTCACCATGTCCTCCAGAAGCTCAGGACAACTGACTTTCTCTGGACAACTCGCTGCTGAGAATATACTGTCACAGGTTTGCCCCTGAAGCCAGCATGGGACCTTGAGGCTTCCTTAGGAAATGTATTGCTGGTCATCTCAAGGTTCTTCCCTCTTCGGTTCCAATCCCCCCTACCTTCCCCAGTCTGCTACCCTGCCCCTCTCTCATCCTAAACTCTAAGGGAAAGACAAAAATCACACAAAGAGCTCTAGTAAAACTTACTTTCACTGCAAAATTAACATGCGTTTATGTTACCCAGACCATTCAATTCCAACAGGGTGGGGCGGGGTGGAGGTATGACAGGGACTGTGGAGAAGGGAAGGAGCTGGGCCCAAGCCCAGGTGCTGTGGGCACAGGAGATGGGGGTGGTAACAACAGGAGGAGAGGGGCCACATCAAGGATGGAGGAGCTACAGACAGTAGCACTCTCCCTGCACCTTGCACTCTGCCCAGAGCCAGGAGGGGTGTCAGTGGGGCCAAGAGCAGGTGGGAGCACAGAGGAGCCAGCAGCTGTTCACAGAAGGGACAGGTGCCAAGTTACCCTCTACAGCTCTCTTCACGTATTAACTCACTGGACCCTACTGAAGAGGTGGGTGCTGTTATTCACAGAGGGGAAAGGGCACAGAGAAGCCAAGTATCTTGCTCTCTCACCCACCTCCTCCTCATGGGCATCCCAGAGAACCCCAGGTGGTCCCAGGAGGCTGAAGTCAGAGAAAGCCAGGACAGAAGGCTCGGCGAGTGTTTTCCAGCTCTGTGGACGGAGACTACTTCCTTCACCTCCGTAAGTCCCAGAGTCCTACTGTCCAATGTGGGTAATGATGACTAAGAATTAAACGCATGGGAAAACACCACCACGTCAGACGTAGAGCAGGTACTCCATAATTGGCTGCTATTACTATTATTATTATTATTTAAATCTGGGAGTCTCAGTATTGCTTCCATTTCTTCCAATCAAGAAAATGCTGCAAATCAGAGGTGAATATTTTTACATCCAGTTTATATTTGCTTTTAATATTATAGAATACTGAAATTTTGGAGAAAACTTAGGAGATAGTTATAATACTAACAAAGCTAATAAAATATTCTTTATTCAAAGAAATTCCTCATTTCTCATATTTAGAGTTTAATTGCATATCCAAGTGATCAAAAAGTTTCTTCAAGAGTAGCTGAAATCTTTTAATACTGCATATGTAATTTCAACAATTCAATCTCAGTCCTTTGTCAAACAGTAAGTTGAGCACAGCAGAAATAAAATCTAAAGTATGTCACCATATTCAGGCTCATTTAAATCCAATGAAGAGTTAAAAATTATGCAACTCTTTATTTTAAACCTCATAAAGGTAGAGTTTCCTTGAGAGATGCAGGCTATGTTTTCTACATGTGGTTAGGTTCATCCATTTAAATGAAGCAGACACAGATCTTGTCCAGGAATCACTGCCCAGATCTCGCTCTCTGAATAAGATCTACTTCCCCACTGGCACCAGATCACCTCTCTGTGGTCAGGGATGGTGGCCTCCTAGGCCAGCACACCCCCTGCCCCAGCCCGCTTCTCCTCTCTGCCTTTGGCCCACTTCTGAACCACTTCATCACACAGCTTTAATTCTTTAAGTGAGTGTGAGAAGATATAAAAAGGGAAAATAGAATTCCACTCTGTCAATTTTGTTTCTGTTTCACAGATCTGATGCAATAGAGATAAAGAAAGAAACATTGGCAAATCTGAGGTTTGGGGAATCCCGTCAATACGTTCACTCCAGCTCCATCCAACCCTCAGGACAGACAGACTCACTATCTTATGAATATGCAAGAGACACCGGGACACAGAAAATCATGTCTTTTCCTGGGAGAGCTGGAAAGATTTACCATTTTACCTTTAAACTTAAAAAAGAATGTTAAGAATCAGAGAGGATAAAATAAAGGCTAAGTCTGTACCTCCAGAGTAATTATGTGAGGCAAAACCTACACCAGATAACAAAGAGTGAGATTGCACAGACTCCACCCACACTGAGTCAGATATAAAAATAAAGTCAAAAATTAATACTTACAGTCAAAACGGGTGGGGGAACAGGTAGATGGATATGTGGGTGGGAAGCAAACAAGATTTTTAAAAACCTACAGGTGTCAGGTTTTGTTTTGTTTTGTTTTAATTTAAGATGGCAACTAAAGCATCAAAGGACTGCCTAATATCCTGTATTTTAATAAACTTTAGTCAAGTTAACTTACAAAAATCTTAATTTTTCTGTTTCCCATTTTTGCTGCCAACCTTCCATAAACAGGATAAAAGGAAACAATCTTTCCTAAAGGAGACATCTCAGCAGGTATCTTTTCAAAAATCTACTCTTATGTCAGCACTACAAGAAAAATAATGACATCACCAACAATTTCAACTTCAAAAATTGGAATCTGTGAAGAAAGATGAACACTTGGAAGCAGACCCAGGTTTATCAAAGGAGAAAAAACGAGGAACACAGGAGGAAAATTGCTCATCTCATGATGGGCACACCAGCCCAAGGCCAGGCTCTCAGAAGGCGCCCTGCCTGGTCCCAGCATGATGGATACACCTGCAGCATTCTCAAGTGAAGGCGGGGAAGAGTGGCGAGGACAATAACACCTGCCGGAGAACACTGCAGGTGGGGAAAAAGGAAAGAAAAGAATTTTTGGGCCTCTGAAAACAACCTTGTTTAGACAGCACAGCAGG
The DNA here is from genome assembly GCA_031878705.1 of Tapirus indicus. Lineage (NCBI taxonomy): Eukaryota > Metazoa > Chordata > Mammalia > Perissodactyla > Tapiridae > Tapirus > Tapirus indicus. Next base: position 60,414,282 of record CM062917.1, read on the forward strand.
TTATTGAAGAGGTCCAGACATCTTATAAGAAACTGAATACGTCGGTGGCAATCATTCTGGAAAGAAATGGGTAGAACTGTGAGGGAAGAAACAACGAGCTATGGTGTCTGTATGAACATGTGAAGTGTGTCTGACAGAGAAAACTGAGATAATGAGGCCAAGTCTTAGGGATGTTAAGTTTACAAAGAAGTGTTATCAACAGATGAACATTAAAAACAAAGCTGGAAACGTGAAATTTTCCAGAGGTACAGAGAAAGGTGTCAGATTTGGAGATGTGTTTCTGTGAGAGATCTTCAGAGAAACGCTGGTGAAGGGTGATCAGAGAATGGTAGTGCCTCAGAACAGAAGATAATAAAGAGAGAAGTGCTTTCAAGTATTTCTGTCACTTTAAACATAAATAAAACCAATCAGAGAAATAACCATGGTCTAATGTATTTTCCATTTGCTCAACATGAAATTGTGCCCTTAAAAAAGTAGAGATGGCCCATTTACAAATGACAGAAATGCTGGGAGCAGGATATCATTACATGCTCAATATAGAAAGAACTTGGAATTATCCTAAAGCACATCTGTATTTAAATGAAGATAATGTGACTGAAAAGGATTTACTGGAAGTGATATTAAATCTGCTGACAGAGACTGAAAGACACAGTCAGTTGCTTAAGGGAAGAAAGTGGTTTAAAATAAAAAGCATGATTTTATTTCATTGTTATATGAAGTTTAATTAAATATTTCCATTTGTAAAGTCAGGCAAATGATGTCAATTATTGAAAGTCTTTGTACTGATTTCAAACAGTAATTTTGCAGAACACAGACATGTACATCTTAAGATTTCAAATCCAGGTCTATCTGCAATCAGAGACTAGCAATAATATGATAGATTTCAGATCCATACTGATGATAACATACGTCAAAGAAATTTAGACAATGCACCCATCTGAGCAGTTTTAAATGAAATTTGCTTACAAAGCTCAGCACAACTCTCAAAACATGCTGTTACTTTCAGAAGCAAGCTTTCTAAATATCATTGCCTAAATATCAGAGTAGACAACTATTACTCTGGCCTGACCAATTCATGTATTACATTTTCCTGGCCACAGTGAGTGGTTCAGGAAAGAGCACAGGACTCAAGGTGGTCCAATGAGACTCAATCCTAGGACTTCTACTTGAACTACTGTCCACCCCTTGGTGCCAGGGTGACTGATCCAGTAAGCTTACAGCCTGAAGCTCTTGTTGGACATCTTGTCTCCACAAGGGAAGAGCCTACTCTGATAAATGATAAAATGCAGGGGAGCAGGGATGGCATCATTTGAGCCCCTGGACCCAGCTATGCCTGAAAGATTATCCTTGGAATTTTCACTTACAAAAACCAATAAATCCTCCTGCGTAGTTTGGCTCCACCTCCAATGGGCATTCACTAGATGGAAGAGTCCTAATCTAAATATTGATCAATATTTTGAATAGCCTGTCATCAAATTCTTTCCAGAATTGCATTTTTGCTGTTCTGCCTATAGATAGGAATATTCATTTTTTCTTACTATTTCATATTTCAGATTAAGTTCTGATAATTCTAAATTAGTAAGCTTCAATTTATAGTCAATGAAGCAGGCATGTGTTATCAGTTAAGAGGCTCCAAGTGCAGGTAGAGAAAGTTTTCAATAACTCAAATGTAATTATTTCACTCTTTAATGGTCCCCCACTTTCCTTAGGATGAAATTCAATCATGTTTCCATGGCTTCCCTCTTCAGTCCCTTCTCTTGGTTATCTGCTACCCTGGGCTAAGCTTTCAGCCATTCCAAATTTCTCTCTGCTCTTCAAATATGGTATGTTCTTTCTCTTCTGTGATAGGTAGAATAATGCCCTCCCCCGACCACCAATGATGTCTACGTACTAATTCCCCAGGCTCTGTGAATATGTTCAATTACATGGAAAAGGGGAATTAAGATTGCAGATGGAATTGAGATTGCTAATCAGCTGACCTTGAGATGGAGAGATTATCTTGGATTATCCGGTGGGCCCAATGTGATCACAAGAGTCCTTACAAGTGGCAGAAAGAGGTAGGGGGTGAGAGTTACAGATGTGAGGATGCCAGGCTGCTAGTTTTGAAGATGGAAGAAGGAACCACAAGCCATGGAATGCAGGCAGCCTCTAGAAGCTGGAAAAGGCAAGGAAATGGATTCTCCTCTAGAGCCTCCAGATGGAACACAGCTCTACTGACACCTTGATTTTATCCCAGGGAGATCCATTTCAGGACTTCCGACCTCCAGAAGCATAAGATAATTTTTGTTATTTTAAGTCATGAAATTTCTAGTAATTTATTAGAACAACAAAAGGAAACTAATATATCTGTCTCAAACATTCTTCCTTCCCCCATCCTCTCACCACAACTCCTTACTATCCCTCAGGTGTCAGATTAGACCTCACGTCCTCTCTGAAGCACTGAACAGGCACCCAGTGTTGGGTATGTGCTTCCATGCCCCTCTGTATTCCCAGCACTGGTTTGATATAATTCTAACTGCCATTAGACAATGGAATTACCTCTTTACCTGTCCATAGTCCTCAATACACTGTAACTTCCTTGTGGGTTTATTTACTCTTGAATAGGCACTACCTAGTGGAGTGCCTGACTCATAATAATTTTTGAATAATTATTTGAGTGAATGAATGACATAATCAATGAATGAACCAATTAATCAATACAGAGATGTAGTATTTTTGTAGAACTCAAATAGACTAGCTCTTTTATTATAGGCAGAACTCAATGTATTAGGAGGTTGGGTTCAAAAGTGACATCAATGGTGATCAAGTGCTCAGATTAGTCTACATGTCTTTAAAAATTGGAATACAGACTAAATAATGCATATTTGTAATAATGGCAGCGGGCTGTCATATGGAAATGTGAGAAAACAGAAACGTGAAATGGGTAGGCTGCCCATGGTAGGGGTCCTCAGGAAACAGGAGCTAGCAAATGAAGCTTAGGAGCTGCCTCACACTGGAAAAGGTAAAAGAAAGCCTCAGAGAAAGGAGACGGGAAGAAAGAAAAAGTTCTTCTGGGTAAAGGCTGCCAGACTTAAGAGAAAGAAAGAAATAGAATATTTCTAAATGTGGGTTCTCTACTGGACTCTCCAATACAGTAACCTTTAGGCACATCTGGCTATGTAAATTTACAATTTAACTAATTAAAATGAAAAATTCAATTCCCCAGTTGCACTAGCCAGTTGTCAAGTGCTCAATAGCCACATGCAGCTCAGTAGCTACCATATTGGACAGCACAGACATAAAACATTTCCACCATCACACAAAGTTCTATCGGGCAGTGCCATAATAGATTTGCTATATGCTTTTGGGTTCACCCGCCTGTTGAACGTAACTGCTAGCAACAAGAGAGAGGGGGATTGAATGCTTTCAATGTTGGATTTAAATATTTTCTCATCATACTAATAAGATGCAAAATTAATTTTAAGGGTTTGGGGTAACTGAAACAACTTTATTGACTGGGATCCAGCTAGATTCATAAGATACCTAAATCCAAATATCTCACACTCCTTAACAGATTTGGGGCTAGGTAGTATCATCTCACATTCACAGACACTGCCATGGCGTGTTCCCCCAATCACAGCTAAGGACAGCAATAGGGAAGCCTCAGTAAACACACTGATTTTAACAATGATTAATGAAGATGCATTGCAGTCTTTCCTTTTAAAATCAGTAACAAGATAAGGATGCTATGTATATAGAAGATACAAAAGAATCTACAGAAAACTTTTAGAATTAATAAGTAAATTTAACAAGGTCAACATACGAAAGAGGAATATATTTCTATGTATCAGCAACAGTTAAAAAGTGAATTTTGGGGGCCTGGCCCAGTGATGTAGTGGTTGAGTTCAGTGTGCTCCACTTTGGCGGTGTGAGGTTCGTGGGTTCGGATTCCAGGTGCGAATCTATACACCTCTCATCAAGCCATGCTGTGGAGGCAACCCACATACAAAATAGAGGAAGACGGCATGGATGTTAGCTCAGGGCCAATCGTCCTCACCCAAAAAAAAAAAAAACAAAAAGGAAGCTCACCAAAAAAAAAAAAAAAAGGAAGATTGGCCCTGAGCTAATATCCATTACCCATCTTCCTCTTTTTGCTTGAGGAAGATTAGCCCTGAGCTAACATCCATGCCCATCTTCCTCTATTTTGTATGTGGGATGCTGCCACAGCATGGCTTGATGAGTGGTACATAGGTCCATGCCCGGGATCTGAACCCACGAACCCTGCACTGCCAAAGCGGAGCACACCAAACTCAACCACTACGCCACTGTGCCAGGCCCTGAATTCTTTTAATATAACATTTAGAACATCATCAAAAAATATCAGGTATCGAGAATCAAAGCTGTTAAAAGCCTCTCCAATGTATAGTATAAAACTTTACTCAGTAAGAATAGAGAAGATCTAAATAAGTAGAAATATCACATCAAGTTCACTGATTAAAAGGCATGATATATTTAAGATACTAAATCTCTCCCAAATTGATCTATAGATTTAAGACAATCCCAATCAAAATATCAACAGGTATTTTTGTAGAACTTAACAAGCTGGTTTTAAATATGAATGGAAATGCCAACAGTAATAAGATACTCTTAAAGAACTTGAAAAAAAGGACAAAGTAGGACTTGTTAAGGCAGATATGAAAACAGAGCAATATAAGTGTAGTAGTTAAGACTGTGTAGTTATTGGTGTAGGCATGGACAAGCTGACCAATGGAACAGACTAGAGAGTGCAGACACATAGCTACATATATGTATATAGTTATGTCTTTATGTTGATTTATGGCAAAAGTAGCACTGCAGAACAGAGAAGAAAGAGTGGTCTTTTAAATAATGGTGTTGGAGAAATTTGGTTTCTATACTGGAAATTAATAGGAAGGAAAGAAGGAAAGGAGAGAGAGAAGAAAGGAGGGAGAAAAGAATGGAGGAAAAAAAATCCCTTATCTCACATCATGCACAAAAATAAAGTCTAAGTGGATTAAACAACAAAATAGAGAAGAAAATATATAAAGGTTCTACAGGATAATACAGAATATCTTCCAGACCTTGGTATATAGAAGGATTTCTTAAATCGTACACAGAAAGTCTTAACCATAAAAGAAAAAATTAATATTTAAGGTAAGAAGAGAGTGAAAAACAAGACACTGAATGTTAGTTAACATGCAACTAACAGAGGACTTATAAAAAATATTTAAAGAACTAGTACAAACCAACGAGAAAAGGGCTTCACAAAAGAGGAACTCCAAACGGCCGTAAGCACAAAACTGTGTCAACTTAATTGGTAATAAGGGAAATAATAACAAACTTCAACAACAATGAAATTCTGTCACATACCTATCATCTCAGTAATTTAAGTTCATAATTTAAATTGACAACACCCAGCATTAGAAAGATGCGGCACAAGAGTGACTCTTATACGTTGTTAGCGGGAACGGTACAACTATCTTAGAAAAAGTTTGTCAGTACTGAAAATAACGTAGGAGTCACACATACTCCATACTCAATTCCAATCTTTGCATGATTATGTTCATTAGGATACATACATAAGACTATTCACAGCAGCATTGTTCCATAACAACCGAAACACAGAACCCAATGTCCAGCAAGAGTAAAATGGGTAAACAAAATGAGGTATATTCATATAGGAATATCATTAAACAATGTAACTGAACTAACTACAGTCACACATGACACTCTTGAATCTTAAACAACATTGAGAAAAAGAACTGAGATATAAGCTAGTATAGTGAGTATGATTCCATGTAGGTAAAGTTCAAAAGCAGGCAAAACTAAAACTGGGTGTAGTGTATGCATAGGTGTTAAAATTATAGTTACAAAAGCAATGAAGTTATTAATGTAAAACTCAAGATACTGGTCACCTCTGGGGAGAGGAAACCAGCTGTGATTGGGAAGGATAACTGAGGGCTTCTTCAGTATGGACCATGTTCTGTTTCTTGACCTGGATGATGGTTAAGCAGATATTGGCATCATAATTATTTAACTATACCTTCATATTTTACTCACTTTATTGTAAGCATATTTCACAACAAAAATGCTTTACAAAAACCAAAACTTCAATGAATAAGTATGTCGGATCTCTTGGTAAGATCAAGGCACCTTGAATATTGTATAATTTTTCTTCAGATTTCCCTAGAAATCTAAAATAATTAAAAATATACACAAAATAACAAAGAGTGATCATCATGTGTGATCCTAGTCACACATGGTCAAGAAGTGGCTGAAGCGCAGGTCTTTAGTAAGGCAAACCAGAGGCACAGAATGTGAAGATGTGGAAAGCATGAAACATATCTTATTATCATTATTGCCAAATATATGGTGAAAATAATTCACATTAGAACGCAGCACATTATCAACTTAAATTAGCCTAAGACAGTCATGGTTAGTATTTGTTCAATGCCAAGATGTGTCAAGAATCTGAGAACATTTATAATAAGCTTAAAGACAGATAATGAATGTAAGAAGTTCTAGACAAAAATAAATTTTTCATCTTAAACATATCTCTGAAAAGATGTTGCATTCTCCATCATGACCACATAAAAGGGATCATTTAATAGGTTTGTGGACTAGTTTTTCTTTACATTCAATCATGCACCAGGTTTATGACTGTGGTATAAGGCACATATTAAGATGCTCTTTCACAGTCACAATCAGGTACTGTGAGCATTACTATCACACTGTCCCGTGACTGCAGAGCTGGAGAGCTCTAACATATACAGTCCAGCTCCTTCATTCTACTGCTTGGTCTGCCATTTCCGGGGAATTACATTAGTTGAGCTAATCTATACACCTATTTAAAAAAAACTTTTAAGAATTCAAACACTGATTTTGCCACAAGTGCATTCTGTGAGGATAGATTGAGGTGGTTCAACATTAACACACTTGCAAAGTTTTCATTTTCAAGGTTGTATGGGCATGAAGTTTTGTCTAAGATAATTAATGAAAAGAATATTAACATACTTTAGTTAGATTTTTTAAATACCATGAAGTCTTACACTAATCATTTTAGTGCTGTTTAAGGCAAAAGATAAGCCTTTATTTCTCATTTAAGCAAATGTTCATGCAAATCAGAAAATAAGGACCTTTAGAAAGATGATAAAGAAAACTAAAACAAATGGTTCTTGTAAATACCATGGTTATATCCTTCTAGACCCTGTCTATGGTCCTGTACTTTTGTAGAATGCAATCACACCATATATTTTGTAATCTGACTTTTCCCTTAATTAATATTATATCTTTTTTTATTGAGGTCATATTGGCTTTTAACATTGTGTAAATGTCAGGTGTACATTATTATATTTCAGTTTCTATACAGATTGCATTGTGTTCACCACCAATAGTCTAGTTTTATCCGTCATCATTCCTTAGTTAATATTATAAACAGTTTTAAACATCAATAAATGTATATCTACAGCCCCCTTTAATAGCTTTAGAGTCTCTAATATAGGGATGCCCCACACAAAGTACAGCCAACTCGAGGCTGCTGGACATTAAGATCTTTTTTTAAACATCAAAACACACAAAAAAAGTAGAGAACAGGTTTAACTGTCTGTAGACTAATTTACATTTTTCTCAAAAGTAATGGTATTATCCATTCGCATGAAATATCCAGAATAGGCAAATCCACAGAGAGAGAAAGATTACTGATTTCCAGCTGCTGGGAGTGGTGGGAAAGAATGGGAAGTGACTGCTTAATAGGCACAGGGTTTCCATTTGAGGTGATGAGAATGTTCTGGAACTAGATAGTGGTGATGGTTGCCCAACGTTGTGAATATTTTACCACAATTAAAAAAAAATACTAAAACTTAAGTACAAGCAAAAAGTTCTTTAAAAAAACCCCACTAAAACAAAATATTGCCAAATGCTCTATGGTTCACCCACATTCCGCTAATTTTATAAACTAAAACCAAAAATGGGTACTTGAAATATTCATTTTTAACAACTTTGTTGTCTTGACCAGTAGGCCCTTTCAGTAAATTTACCACAGACTGGCAAAACCAAGACATGAACACAGACGTAGGACTGAACATCCTGACTTTGAAGAAACCGTCTGGCAGGCTACTAAAAACACAAGTCTGATCTCAAAGAAAAATACGGCCTAAATATTCACAACTAGAAGCCAGAAGCCTACTGGTGGTAAAAGAACAATGAAGAATATTTACAAAATATCACATTATTTCATAAATTCTTACTAATATAAAATATCAACATTATTATGAGCAAATGGTAGAAAAATTAACTTTAAAAATGCATATCGATTGACTGGGTTTGGAGAAGCATCTTTTAGCCTGCTGAGACAATTAATAAATGTTTCTGAATCCTAATTCATCACTAACCATGGGAAGCCTGGAAGAGACTTTGAGGTAATTTTTTTTTAATTTTTAAAAATTTGGAGGCTGGCCTGGTGGTGTAGTGGTTAAGTTCACGCGCTCCGCTTCAGCAGCCCAGGGTTCACAGGTTTGGATCCTGAGTGTAGACCTACTCACCGCTCATCAAGCCATGCTGTGGCAATTGTCCCACATATAAAGTAGAGGAACATGGGCACGGATATTAGCTCAGGGCCAATCTTCCTCAAAAACAGGAGGATTGGCAACAGATGTTGCCCAGAGCTAACAAATTAGCTCAGGGCTGATCTCCCTCACCAAAAAAAAAAAAAAATGTAATTGTGATAAAATACACATAACATAAAATTTACCATCTTAACCATTTTTAGGTGTACAGTACAGTGGTGTTAAATATATCCACATTGTTATGCAACCAATCTCCATGATTTTTTTTTTAACTATCACCCTTCATGGGTATTTTATTTCCCCTTTTGCTAAGATCACAAACTCATGCACTTCTGTCACTCAAGAAAGAGAGTTCTAACCCTAGGGTAACTATAACCAGCAGACAATGGGGCGGACTTTTTATGAATCTAGCTCAAGTCCTAACTTGAATGGGAGAGTCCTCCCCTGCTTCAGGGAAAGCAGTGTAGGACATCTGAGGGCAGGAGGGAGTCAACGGCAGCGGTGGCAACAGCAGCTGTAGACCTTGACCTGGGATTAGCCACTTCCAACACTGTGGCTAAAGAACCCATTGGACTGCCCAGAATATCACAGGAGCCACCAGGCTAGGAAAAAAACGAGGCTTCTGGGGCTTAAGTCCCCGGGGTTCTGCCGCTTCTGAGATGACATGCCCTCTCCGTGGCAGTGCTCCCTCAGATCTGGAGGCCAGAGGAAGCCAGGGTTAGGCTCAATTAAGTACCTTCCAAGGCACCAGACAATAGCCTAAAAACCTACAAGAGTTCACATGCATCTAAGTAGCTGGGAAGCCACAGCGGACGATGTGCTAATTAACACTTCTTAATTCTGTCATCTTCAATTAGAGGACCAGTGTCTCTTATACAAACAAACCTAAAGGCCAAAGATGAGGCTGCTCTGAGTGGAGGCAAACCTTGGGTCTTAGGGAGAGACCACATCGGATGTGGGAACATTACAACAAAGAAAGAAGGGCAGCACCACAGACATCTCCCCAGGAAGCAGCTGGTGCATAGAGCATGAAGAGTAAACATCTGGGGGACATCGGGAGAGGAGGGGGAGTCTTCACAGGGGAAAGTGTCTTGAGCAGCAAAGGTGTGGGAGACAGGCAAGGCCAGGCACCTGCAAGGAGTTCAGGACAGCAAGGAAGGAGGAGGGAGAAGGCCACCTGCCCTGATTAGAGCCCAGCCCCAGACACTCGACTCAAGTATAAGGCATCCTACCTTCTTTTCAGAGAACCTGGAAACCTAGTGACTCAGGGCAGAAAAAGGACAGAGAGATGAGCGAGGAGGGCAAATCTGTCCTTGACAGTTAGCCTCATAAAGCATGTAACTCTATCTGGCATTCCCCAAAGTGGTCCATGGGAGATGTGGTAATTGCAGAAAAAAGGGGGCTAAAGGTATTTTATTTACGTACATTTCACAGATTTGAAATAGAATTATGATGTTGCTCACAGTGATCATGTTAGGATACTGATAACTGGCTGGCTCCTAAAAGTTCAACATGTGCTATATAAGTGCATAAAGAGGGGAGTTACAAGAACATTCCCCTTGGGGGTGGCACTCCCAGGCTCAGTAACAACGACCCCTTGGATGGTCACCAGATGGAAAGCTGGGACCCTGGTGTTATGGTGATACTGGTGTGGGTCTGGATTTGGATTCTTTGATTTGACTGAAGGTTGACAATAGCACCCAGAGATGCCTGGGCTCTGCTGAAATAAGAGCAGCTATACCCAGCCCCGTGAGAGATAGTGGCCTTCGGTCTGATCCCCTCTCCTGGGAATGGTCCAGTGCATCAAGGACACTCCATTTGGTGAGTGACACCACTGTCCCTGCTGGGACCTCCTGAGGGAAGTGAAGTGAGCTCTGACTCTCCTTCTCCTAGATTAGTCAGCTCCTGCCCGCCCTTTCTGAGCCATGTGGTCAAAGTACACACAGGTATGGAAGTCTTTTTGCTTAGTCTGAAAGGTTATGCGTGTGTATGTTTCTCCTCCCTCTAAACTCAAAGTGACCTGTAATATGATCTGCAGCCCTGTCTGTGACTTGAATGACCTCATACACCTGCCACCCACAAGCACTAAGCCGGCTCATCTCTGCCAAGTTCAGCGAAGTCTGAAATTCAAGTCAGTTAATGTGCCTTTACATCATCATCTTACTACCAATCACATCGGTTAAATCTATCATCTTTGTTACTATTGTGTGGTGCTTTAGCCCAAATTCGGATTAATTGATCCAGGTTTCAAAAGTGGTCTATTAAAATAAAAAGTAATGATAAAAATAGTAAAAACATTACAGTTCAAAATAATGATATCTTGGTGAACAAAACCCACAATGCAAATACACAATGTAAGTTAGTATGTGCTGGTATAAGGGTATCTAAAAGAGTGATGGTTTCATACAATTTGCCAAAATAGATTAAGTGAAAATAGAAAGGAAGATGACGAATATCTGAAAGTCAGATGTGACTTGTCCTGTGTGCGATGCAGTGGCCCCCAGTTCTCAGTAAGTGGACTGTCATAAAACTTGCACAAACAGTGGCATGAGAAAAAGTTTGCAAATTTTTCAAAGAGCATCTCTGGGTAATCCAATAGGGATTTTCCAGAACAAATACATTAATTTCCTCTATGAACCTAAAGAATGTTGTAATGAAAGAAAGAGAAGACCTTCAATTAAGAGGCACCATTCAAAATTGTTCTCAAAAGAAAAAAAACATACAGATCACACTTTGAGACCCCACCGGAAGCCAGCTGCAAGGCTGATGAACCATATTATGTGCAGAGAGAAAGCAGAAGAGTCTCCTGGCAGAATTCCTACATCAAATGACACTGCTGGCCACCAATCAAATACCAAAATACACGGCAATAGAAAATCCAGGTCACACGACAGAGAATGACAGCTGCTGTCCACAATACCTGCCAGAAGGTAACCACTGAACGCAGTCTGTGGATCAGCTCTTAGGATAGGTGGGGTTAGAAGGGAGAACCGCTCTATAGCCTCTGGTGTTTTGACAGGAGTAGAGCATTTTTCTTGATGTACTGAGGTTTGTTTTGTAAGGCATGATGTAGACTTGGAAAGTGCTCTGAGGTCGTCCTACTGGAGCCCTGGCCAGGCTTCCATCTAAGGGGCTCAGAGCTGCACCTGGTTAACACCCCACACCCAGATTTATGCACAGGCAACAGTTAGCACAGGGTAACTCAGGGTCCAAGAGTCCCATGCCAATGCTATTTCTGAGATCCCTGGCACATTAAAAAAATGCAGAGATGCTAAGATATAATTTTTAAATGGTGTTATTTTAAAAGTTTAACATATGAACACTTTAAACACTAAAATATTATAATGCAAAATAGTTATGCTATTCATAAGATAATAAAATAGATTAAAAATACTAATTTCTGGTGCACTGTAAGCAGTGTGATCCAGCAGTGAGACACAGATTTGCCCATATGATGAACACATTCTACTTTCAATCTTGTTCACGTGTCTCTGTGCCCTAAAATTTATCCTTTTTTGAAGATAATGTTGAAAGTCTAAGTGTGAAGCTTGGGCCCATGGCCCTCTTGTCCCTCCACTCTCACCCCATGACACACCCAGGTGGACTCACCACCATAAGCCTCCTCCTGATCTTGATTTGCTGTTGAATAAAACCATGAGAATGGGGAAATGACCAAATTTTAGCCAAATTTCCAGTACACTGTGCATGAAGAAAGAGAACTGCTTGCTACAATGAAATATCCTGGCTGGTCACAGACAGTGCCAGTAAGGACAGTCTGACTTCCTGGGGCCAACTCAAGTCACCTATTTCAGCAACATATTAAGTATCTTGAACAGCTTGTCACTCTATAACTGGGAGATAAAAATAAACACATATGGACGTCAAGACAATTCAGTGGGGAAAGGACAGTGCATTAGTTTGCTAGAGCTGCCATAAAGAAATATTGCAGACTTGGTGGCTTAAACAACAGAGATGTATTTTCTCACAATTCTGGAGTTTAGAAGCCTAAGATGAAGGTGGTGGCAGGATTGCTTTATTCTGAGGCCCCTCCCCTGTTAGCTTGCAGATGGCCCTCTTCTCACTGTGTCTTCACGTGGCCTTTCCTCTGTGCATGCACATTGCTGGTGTCTCTTCCTCTTCTTTTAAGGATACCAGTCACATTAGATTAGAGCCCATGCTAAAGGCCTCATTTTAACTTAATCACCTCTTTAAAAACCTAATCTCCAAATACGGTTACATTCGGGGGTTAGGAATTCAACACGTAGATTTGGGACGGGGGGCACAATTCAGTCTACAATAGATGGTCTATTCAACAAATGGAACTGGGACTTTTGATATACACTGCAAAAATAAATTAATAAACTTAGGCTCTTACCTCACATCATATGCAACAATGAACTCGAATGAATCCTGAACCTAAATGTAAGACATTTAGGAGGAAAATAAATATGAAACTTTCAGGAGAAAATCTATCTGGTCTTAAGATATAACACCAAAAGCATGCTCCATAAAGGAAGAAAATGATTAATTGGACTCTGTACCAGACATTGGTCTAAGCTCTGTACACATTCTCTCTCATTTAATTCTCACAACAGCATTATGACATGAGTCGTGTTCTCTTCATTTTACAGGTGAAGAAACTGGGGCTCAGAGAGGTCAAGTAACTCGTATAGTTAGGAGGTGCTGAAGTCAGAGTGTTTACTAAGTACGGTAACAGCAACCTTCCTCTTGGGCATATTACAGAATAGAACTGGAACCTACACCCTAATATTTCAACAGAATTTAAAAATATTTTCTAAAACTGAATGCAACCAAGTTGTTGTTTGGGAATCTATTTATTATTATCTCCAAGTTGAACTATCCAAACTTTCAGCTTTCAATTGTCAGATGTTCCTTGATGTGGTCCTGGCATAGTCTGCAGGGAGAAATCTCAAGGGCCAACTATGTAGATTACTTGAAAATAAAGTTAAAACAAATTATTTCATGAGAAATAAACCATTTTTACTTTTGCCAATTTAAAATACAACCTTTCAAAATGTATTCTAAAATTTGTGATTGATCTTTGTGGTTTTTTAAAAAATGTATTATGTGTCAGCCATACAATCAGTGAGCACCAAAAGTTTGAGAAGTACAGGCCCATACAAGGAGAGGTACAGACCCAGAAAGTCGAGCACAGATGTTGTCAGAGGTATGGTAGACAGGAGAGCAGCAGACCCCACAGCACTGAGCAGAGCAAAACAAAAGGGAAGAGAAGTGAAGCGCCAGGGGCTCGGCACCCTCTGGGGTTTTCCTGCATAGAAAGAGAAGCCACAGTGGTCCTTCCGTACCTCTACAATAATCCACTTCTCCCAGGCCCAAGGTTAAAACTGAACTTGATATATCACACAGACCACTATGAACAATAATCTACAAAAATTATGATGATGTCATCTATTGGTATCCATAGCTTTAAATTATGGGTTGGCATTTTGCTTTATTAGGAAGCTCCTTCAGATGTATTAAAGATCTGTTTACTCTTAGTATTGATTTTTTGATAAATATATTATCCAGAGAGGTTATATGCAGTGATTTCCCTGGAAAAGCTGACATTTACTCAATGATATTTACCTTACTGAATTAAGTAGCAATATATGCTCATACATCTTTGCTATATCTGGGACATTATCTTCTCAGAGTTAAGGTAAGAATATATCTGTTTTATACAAATATTTGGGCATGGTCAATAACGTAAAGCTTAGGAAAGGCTCTAGGTATATAAGACCTACTAGTTATGAATTAGTTCTTCACTGACTTTAAATCAAAACACCACAAAGTTAAAGTTAATTCTCAAAACTTATTTTAGTCAACTAACTGGATGTTTTAAAGATGGCATTTCTTTAAAGAAAAAAGAAAGCCATCATTATATTCAATTTCAAGTAATTTCCTCTTATAATAATTCACCAGGACTATGGCCTTTTCTTAAATAAAATCCTCTAGGGCCAAATGTGGCAGAGGCTGCAAGCTAGTCACGAAATATTCTTTTCTTCTTGCTCCTGGGGATCCAACTCAACTACCCCCAGCTGCCCTTGCAGGTTGCAGGGACCACGTGACTTCGTTCTCTCCACTTCCAAATCTGGTCCACAGAAACCTCCCACATGGATCCTCCACAGACTTTCTCTTTTGCCATCTAGATGTCTACTTGAGGGCAATCTCAGAGAACACCTGCTACAGACGGCAGTCTTTTTCAACCTGGATGTCTGTGTGAAATGGGATTCCCACTCTACACGATTACATGAATGGAAAATAGATGTCTACATCATTAAGGCACTGAAATTTTGGGATTTATTTGTCACAGTATTCTAGTACATTTTTGTATTTTGTAAATTCTTAACAAAAAACAAAGAGCTTCATTTTCTTTAGAAGCTCTTTAACTGTAAAACAAGGATCTAGATCACAAGACCTCTTCAATTTGGATGAAGCCTATTCTCAGAACTCATTCAATAAGTCAATAGACATCTGTGGAATAATCATTTAATTTGCTCTTACAAAGACTTACAAAGTAAGTGAAAATGTCTCCCATGAATGTAATTAATTATTTAGCTTGGAAAATAACTTATTTGTAAACAGAATCTTCAAAGAATACAGAAAGCCTAATAATAGAAAAATATGATAAAGTACCAGCTTCTTAAAAGAACAATGCCTTTGGTCACAACTGGGTTTTTTATTCATTTGGTTGGTTGGTGAGTTATTTTCTGTTGTCTGTTTTTGTTAACCAATTTTCACCTCTGATTCTTAAGTGTTAGCAGCTACTCCCATGAATTACCTCAGGATGTTATCTTTATTTTCTTCATAATATACTAGAGGAAACTTCATCAGCTTAGAAAGCACTGGACTTAAGAATTTGAAAACCAATCATTTTCCCTCATTGATAAGTAGAATTAGCAAGAAAGGCAAGAAATGCACCAAATGACATGACTCTAAAGGGCTTCACGACAATTAATATTTTCAAAAGGTTTTGTTGAATTTGTCAAAGATAAAGTCTTAGAGATCTCTTCATTAACTCAAGTAATCAAGGAAGAAAGGAAAACAATCACGTAAATCAGAAGACACCTTGAAACTAAGGCTGCTTTAAAATTTCTCTCTTTGTGTGAGTGGGTAAGTAAAGAGGCATAGGAGGATAGCCTCTCTCTATTCCCTATGCTGGCCTGAGAAAATCTGAGACCAAAGTTTACCCTGCTGGCTGAAAAAAGATCTGACCTCTGGGGTTTACTCTGAACCAAAACATGGGCCCTCTGTGGCCTGTGAAAGGATCACACAGGATT
This sequence comes from Tapirus indicus, assembly GCA_031878705.1. NCBI lineage: Eukaryota > Metazoa > Chordata > Mammalia > Perissodactyla > Tapiridae > Tapirus > Tapirus indicus. Next base: position 60,430,144 of record CM062917.1, read on the forward strand.
TAAATCTGCTCCCCTGGAGCTCAGGGGGTTCTCTGCTCTTTATTTTGCCATGGATATGTCATTAAAGAAAACATTGTTCTTATCTACTGAGGAAGGTCACTAGTGATAAACACCTTATGAAATGCAAGAATAAATAAGAACTCTTAACCAGGCCAAAGGAGAGGAGGAAGAGAAGTGCAGAAGGCATATTCATTAGCTCATTTGCAAAACCTGACACAGCATCTTAACCCAAGAAGCACAGCAATGTCACCTGGAGCAAGAAGCTGACCATCCAACAAAAGAGCAAAGAATTACACGTCTCCATCTGCTGGGGGACTTAAGAAATTACCCACATTAGAAAGTGTGACTTGGTGTAACACTTATTTAAAATCCTATTAAAGATAAATTAAATAAGAGAAGAAAATACTACCTCATTTCAGGGATAAGAAAGTGTGACCAGCCATACCAGTCACAACTATATACTTTTGTTACTTAAAGGCTGAAATGAAACAAAGATAAATGCCATTTCTCTTTTCAGTGTCAAGGTAAATAATGTATGAACCAAATATAGGCATTTTATAAAGAGGCGCTCTCTCTCACTGAAGGCAGCCCCTGCTCCATACGATGATTCTACCGGAGATAGGAGAAGGCTGTATCTTCAGCCTCGTAGGGGCAGCTGAGAATGCCAGCTACAGCAAATGGGCAGATGGCCACTTCCGGCTCTTGATTACATTTATTAAATCTTCTTAGGAAGGTTAGTTAAAGGGTTTTCAGCCTGTGGGGGACTCCAAATAACAGGGACTCTCTAAAGGGAGTTCCAGGTTTCAAAAGCCACCATAATGGTTAGGCAATTAGTAGAAGAAATTAATCCTTAGTGAGTCTTTGCCCCTTCATGAATTTAATTTTCTTTTCTTTGGTTCAGTGCATTATTCTATTTTAATACTTGGTCTTTCTGTCAAGTAAAGCATCACCTCCTTGTGCTTGGGTCATCTGTGACGTTCTTTATCTCTTAGGATACAAACATTCCCTGCCCACAGCAGGTGCTTCATAAGTATTTACTGAAAAAAGGAGAAAAGGTCCTAGCACTAGAAAGGGCTAGAAAGGTCATTTGCTCTGTCCTCTTCCTCAAGCTTAAGTATTAACTGTCTATAATAGCTGGACAAATCTATAAAGTTCACCAGATCCCCCTGCTAACACTTTCCAAGGCTATATTAATATTAAACTCAGAAAATGTTTATCTATCATGTCTTTCAAATATTAGCAAGTCCTGTTAGAACTCCTATCTTTGGAAATAAATGTGCTGCCTTACATAATGGGGCAATTGATGGGAGGTGTGTGACTGGTAAATTCACCCACTATTTGTTATCAACTCACATGCAATTTCTATCAAGCACAATTCCCAAGTCTCCCTGCTAATGTTCAGCCGTCTTTATACCATTTTGTTACTATACACTTCATAATAAAAGGGGTTGAAATTATTTTATCATGACAATATGACAGTTCCACAGTTAAAAATATCAGGAGCAGCACTACTGAATGAATTTACACAGGCTCACCCATATATGCATAAGTTTAAATAATTCTCTCTATCCAAGCCTCTGCTGTCCATAAAGCTACACCCAAACAATTTCAAATATATGAATATTAATCCTACTTTCAAATTTTTCTATAGCATGAGACTTCATAAACTCAACTTGCACAGAATTAGTAATATTCAGTTATGTGGCTTTATACAATGTAATTTTTGTGTATTACTTTATTTAAAATGGGTATTTATTGGTATAAAGATGGAATACCTTTCAATAACAGAAATGAACTATTTATATTACCTTTACTCAAAAAGAAAAAGTGAATTATAACACTTAGGGATATCCTTTTTGCAATATTTCCAAAATCTTTTCCCTTTTTTCTTTTTGTTCCAGACTCCTCTGAACTTTTAATTGTAAATCATCAAGGCAGGCATATCCCTTAAGATGGTCTAGGTCAGTTCTCAAAGTGTCTTCCAGGAATCCCTGAAATTTCTGAGACGCTTTCAGAGAATAAGGTCAACACTGTTTTAATGATAATAATACATTATTTGACTTTACTATTCCCATTTTGCTCTCAGTTACTAACAAGTGTGCATCATAGTTCTGATGGCTAATGGAATGTTTACATATATATTCTGTTTTTAAAATGTCTCAGTTGCAATTTCTAATCCAGAAAATATAAATAGATGTTACCCACACAAACAAAAGCCGTTTGGATGTTTCAAAAAATTTTTTTGAAGAGTATAAAGGCGTCCTAAGACCAAAAAGTTTGAGAACCATTCAACAAACAACCCCAAAAATCTCGCTGGCATTATACAAGGACATTTCTCTCCCCCTCAGGCACACATCCTGCAGTCAGCTGAGTGTGTGTGTGTGAATGTGGGGTCAGGAGAAGTCACTGCTGCATTTCCTCACTCAGGCACCCAAGCGATTGAGGTATCACTGCTTCCTCAATCTCCAAGGCAGGAAAAGGGGAGAGAACATGGGGAATTTCATACTGGCTCTAGAAGCTTCTGCCTGAAAGTGACAAATTTCACTTCTACTCACATTTTACCAGCCAAATGAGATGTGGCCACATCTGAATCAAAGGGGACAGAAACACACAATCCTCCCATGTTGCTAGAAGGTGAAAGCTGAAAGCAACAACACTTGTTATTCAACAACACTGCTAACCACCACAAGAGCTGTCTCTTCAAGCAGCTAATCTCTTCCCAACATCTTTTCCCAAAGTATTCACCCTCATGACCAAGTATTCATGGGGCCTCACAAAACACATTTCAGGAAACGTGTGGAGAGACGGCATTTAAATATGACACATAAAAGTTCACATATTTAAAATTTTCTTTGAAAACAATTGAGAAACATCAAATCTAAATAAAATATATTATGGTAAACTCTTGCCAAAGCTAGTATATAGTGCTACTGTGTAAAATGGGCTTTCTTAAGGCCTTTGTTTGACCAATGTGTAAAACCAATTATTTATAATAATTGTGCCATTAACAAATGTCCAACACCTTTCTACAGGAGCAAGACTGTAGGGCCTGGGCCTGGGCCTTGCTCGCTCAGAAGAGCCCACAAGCCCATTGCAACCATGTGTCCTCCTGGCTCCATTCTGGGCAGGACGCCCAGCTGCTGGGATTCGTAACAATCCAGGGCCTGGCCAGCCCAGATCTTACCTTATCTCACTTAAAGAACATCACGTCTTAAAGGGACACAGAGCCCCTCCACGTGAGCCACTGTTCCTGGGAACACCAGTCGTACCAAGGACAGCCCCTCTTGGCAAGCATATAGCCTTTGTGTCCCCTGCCTATATAAGCAACCCCTCCCTGCCTGCAGTGGTGGGTGCACATTGCTGTCCAGCCAGCTGCCACTGGACCTCCCTGTAAATAACTCCCAATAAATCTCTACGTCTCGTTCGCCGTCTCCAGGTCTTTTCTTTGGTCTCTCCACAATCTAGCCCACACTGCTCACCCAACTGGGCGTGCAGCCAGACCAAGACCCAGATCAATTCAAATAAATTAACATTCCTGTCTGAACTGACTCATCCAGCCCAAGTAACAAATTCACATGTCAATGGTGGGCTGACCCAATGACCAATGTGCTGAAAAACACAAACTGCATCATTTTTTTTTCCAAATAACAAGCATTGATTGCAGTGTTAGAAAGGTCAATTGTCATCAGCTCATTCGTTGACTTGCTGGCAAATTGCAGCCTGTCACTCCACAGTTAGCCAAGACCCTCAGGAGGAACTAAGGCACGTTGTGTTTATAGAATACAACTGGGAAGGTGACACCATTTTCACAAGATGTGTGTTTAACAGTGTCACAGTCAACAGAGAGTGAAAGAGGAAGCAGTATGAAAAGGAATGACTATCAGAGAGATTTCATAATTTTCCAGGATGACTACCAGAAACCTCACTGATTTATATCTCCTTTAAAATGCCCGGTGGCGCAGCAGTTTAGTCCGCGCTTGGCGGGCCGGGGTTCGCTGGTTCGGATCCCCGGGCGCCCGCCGACGCACTGCCTGTCAGCCATGCCGTGGCGGCATCCCATATAAAGTAGAGGAAGATGGGCACAGATGTTAGCCCAGGGCCAGTCTTCATCAGCAAAAAAGAGGAGGATTGGCAGTGGATGTTAGCTCAGGGCTGGTCTTCCCCACAAAAAAAAAAAAAAAAAAATGCACTGGATCAAACCAAGTCTATGTCTCTAAGTCTTACGCCAAGAATTTCAACATTTTGTACATTTTCTATGGGTAACAGAATAAATACAAAAGATATCTCTTTCAAGTTCCCTAAAAGGAACTGGGAAATAAAATTAAGAAACAACCCCATATTAGATAACCTAAAGCAGAGAAGTAAAGACGGGTCATTTGAGAAACACGTTTTCAGTGATGTCCTCTCTAGGAGGATCACTATGTTCACATGCTACCCACACATCCAATTCAGACACTTCCTGCTGTATAATCAGTGTCTCAACTTGTCTGTCTGCCAGAAAGAGGCATTATGATTGTCCAACTGACAATTAATTAAATAGCTATATTTATTTCTCTTTCAACCACTTAAGCTTTTAAATATCACTTTAAGATATAATTTATCACAATATCCTAGAATAAAATATCAGTCAACTATGCATTAAAGACCACTTAATTTAAAATAATGATCTGCACAATCATTTCATGGAGTTTGCCAAAAAATTCTATATGATTTTTTCTGTATTCAGCCCCTTATTATGGATGGGATACAAATGAATGCAAGCATGTATCCAAAAATAAAATTTAATAATTCCTTATAGGTTTTCTTACAAAGTTTCGGTTAGCCACTAAAATATCTACCAATAGGATAGAGATCTTTATACTTGGTACACCCACCGAGGCATAAGACCACAGCATGAAGCATTTGTCCTATTTTAGAAAGTCCTAAAATTACATCCCTGAAGTTAGTCACTCTAAATTGGTCCATCAGCTCCACTAAACCTCTCCGGTAAAGACCAAGGAATCATCCCAATATGGTCAGAAAGGGAAGACATGGTCAGCCTAGGTTTTTTAAATATAAATATTTTCCATGCAATTTGACAAGATAGCACTTTGCCTCAAAGGCATCAGGGGATAAGAGTCCCACTGGCATGGCACCAAGTTAGTGTACCTCACTTGTGTCTCTTTTGTTTCGCCACATACATAACACACATTTTCCTTCATTTCAAAACTAAAGTTTAAAAAGTTGTATAATAAATACATATACATACTTCGCCTAGACTTAGCAATTGTTAATATCTTACCACATTTGCACACACATTCTCTCTCAACACACACATTTTTTTCTGCACAGACATCCAGACACTTACCCCTAAATACTTTAGCATGAATATCCCAAGAACAAGGGCATTCTCATACACATTCATAAGCTTTGTGGTACTTATTCACTAACCAAATATCCTTATTACATCTTTTCCTGAAAACCTCTTATGAGGAATTTTGAGCTTTCCTCTAGATATACAAATTCAAATAAGTTTTTTTCCTCCCTTTTCCAGAAAGCAACAATTACCTCCCTGCTTTACATCCTTCACCAACTTGGTATGGCCTTTGAGAGTCTTCTCTCCAGCGCTCATCTCTCTGCCTTACCCCTCCCCAGTCTATGCAGTTCCATGTTGGTAGTTCCACGACTCTCTGCAGAATCAGAGCAGCCTTGTGAGTGCACATGCTCTCCCACCCTCCACGCACTGCCTCGGGACAGGATGTTCCTTTTGCCTGGCATGCCTACCTGCTTGGCCTCACTCCTCATGCTCTCATGGCCCCTCTCGGGAGCCGCCTCCTCCTAGAGGCCTTCCATGTGCCCTCACCCGCCAAACTCTGTCTGGACAACGGCCTGGCCCCCACCAGAGCACTGGCCACACCACTTCTACATCTCCTGGAAGATTGGGCACAGTTCATCACTATATCTCCAGTGCCCAGAACACACATCCCCAGTGCCTCACACACAACTGGTGCTACAAAAGAGGACTTCCATTTCTTCCTAGTCTTAAGGTAAAAAGAATAATCCAGGCTTAACCATTTCTTATTTAAATTTATCCAGCTCTTAGATTTCTTAGAGCATGGAAAGTCCCAAAGTCGCTTAAAGGGGAGCCTGCACATGTGATGATTTGGCCTGACACAGGCAGAAGGAATATGGGGTGAACCAGAGCCCTCGGGCCACACAGAATTTCCAAGGCCTTCCCCATGCTGGGTGTCTGTGTGGGGGCAACTTGAATGCCACCATTAACCGGCCAGTGGCCGTAAAAGCTAGCATATCGGGGGCCCACCCCAAATCCATCTGACGCAAAGATCCTGCCCTCCATAAAGAGAGGCTGTGCCCGGTAGCTCTGGACCCAAGTGGCAAGTCTTCCTCAGGACTTGGGCTCTCTGGTCTTTAGAGAAATTGTTTTCAAGTCAGACTATCCCCTCCCACTTCCCCTATGCAGTCCAATAAGGAACTGTACTCAGAAAACTGAAAGACTGTCCCGAATTTCACATCAAAATCCTTTGTCCTTTCTCTTGACTTTTATTGCCCAAGTGGGCTTCTCCATCCCAACCACCTGACCATGCCCATATAGTCACTACCCATCGCCCTATCGCTCTGAACCTCACCTCTCCCACCTCTCATCCCGTCTACTCAGTTTCTGAGAGATTTACAACATCTGTTGTCATGATTGGCTGCCTGTTTATTCCATTACTTGGCTTCACATAATTCTTATGATGTCATCTGGTACAATTTTACAGGAAGTTAAAGCAAGAAATAAGCCTGTTTTAAAAACACATATTTATATACACAGACTCATTTTTATATTTTTTAGCAACTATTTTAAAAAATAGCTAACCACTGTTCTTACTTTTTGTAACAGTTTCCAATCAGCCTAGACAGGAATTTAGAAAAAAATTAAAGAACATTTTTGAACACTGAATATAAACTATTGAAATAAATGGTCATAGACAATACACTGGCCCCCTTGAAACACTTAACTATTAAAAATCAAGACACTTTTCAAAAAAAAAAAAAAAAGAGTGCCTTGATCTTGAGTCTTTGCATTTAAAAACTGAATCATTGAAAACATTATGACACGTGAAATCAGCCAGACACAAAAGGACAAATACTCTATGATTCCACTTTTATGAAGTACCTCGAATAGTCATATCCATAGAGATAGGAAGTAGGATGGAGGTTGTCAGGGGCTGGGGGAAGGAAGAATGGAGAGTTAGTGTTTAATGGGTGCAGAGTTTCAGTTTGGGAAGATGAAAAAATTCTGGAGATGGATGGTGGAGATGATTGCACAACAATGTGAATGTACCTAAAGCCACAGAACTGTACACTTAAAATGGTTAAAATGTAAAATTTGTTATGTGTTTTCACCTTTTAGTGGAGCACACTGTTTACACCCATGTTAAAATGAGGCTACCCAGAGCCTATGATGTTTAACTAAGAACTCCCCACAGATCACTGATCTGAAATGTTTTTTTTAAATTATTGTCTAAAGTTATTTTTCTAAATTTTGTAACTTAGAAACTGCTGACAGAATACAACTCCAGTCCAAATTCTTTCACTGTGTCTCATCATTCACTGTTTAAGAGCTAACTGGAAACTCATTCCAAGCCTCACCAACGTGACTTGAGTAAGAGGCAGGGAGGGAGAATGGTCATCAAGGACTGTCTTACATCTGGATGTCAGGCAGGCACCTGACTAGGGGACACTTGAATGAGATACTCGAGGACAATGAAACTGTTTTCGTTTCCTGAGTTCACTGACTGGAAATCTTCAGAATCAACTAAAATAACGCCAAATTCAATGATTTCCCCCAAAATAATTGTGTTACTTTTTATTATAAAGTTATACTTGATCATAAAGGAAATGTGTGAAACAGAAATGATAGGGCAATTACCCTAAATCCTACCATCCTGACAAAAACATTGTTAGTACTTTAATGGGCTTCTTTCACCTTGTTTTTTTAACCCATTCAAAAATCATATGAAGGTCTATATCTTCTGCTTCTTATTTGGTATCATTTAGAAGAGAAAATAAAAACTTGGCATGAACAGACCACTTCACAGAGAGTCCAAATTAAGCTAAGAGATACCAATTGCTCCTAAAAAACTGCTTAATAATAATAAAAGGAGGACATTTCTTGCACCCTGTGCTGGGCCGGGCACAAGGCCCAGCTCCTACGGCCCAGCTCCTAAAGTCGATTGTTTTGTCTCACCTGATCAACGACGCAATGAGGCAGGTTCTAAATGACTTCCCGTGGCTTTCAGGGTCCTGTGAAGCTGACTGCCCGACTCCCTCAGGCAGAGCTCACCCTACCTCAGTCTTTGCTCCTGCTCTTCCCTCTGCCCAGATCACTCCGCCTCCATGGCCTCCTTGTCCCTGACTGGATCCAGGTCTTTGCTCGCAGATGACCTCTTCAGAGAAGCTGGCCTTGTCTACAGCTCCCATCACTCACTACAGCCTTTTCCTGATTTCGTTTTTCTTCACAGCCCTTAGCAGGTCCCACCATCACAGTACATGTCACTCAGCTTATGGGCTGACTGCCTGCCGCCTCCACCAGATACAGTCAGCAAGAGGAAGAGACTACTACCGCAACTCCAGGACCAATCAGGCCCCATGCCGTCACTCCACAAACACACATTACCAACTAATGGTTTACAGATGAGGAGACTGAGAAACTGAGAGCTTAAGAACTTGCCCAAGGTCAAGAGCTATGAAACGACAGAGCTAGTGTCTGACCCAGGCAGGGCCAGTAGAGAGCCTTCATGTTCATTTCAAGAAGGGCCAAATAGGTGCCACCTGGGATGAAGACTGTCCCCTTCACTAGGTGCATGTGCTTACGTGGGAAGATCACGGCACTCAGAAGAGCAAAAATGGGGGCTGTTTCTCTCACCTATTAGCCTGGGGCAAGTTTACCTTCTCTGAACTCAGTCTTCTAAGGTATAAAATAGAGATAATGCCACCCAATCTCCCGGGGTCAAAATGAGGATCAAATGATAAAACAGCAAAGAAGCAAACTTTGTCAACTGCCAAGAGTCATTCACCTGTACAAGAAACTTTGTTTTATATGGGAGAATGATCAGACGGTACCAGGCTGCCACTTGCCTGTGATTTAGACTTTTTGCTCATTTTTGGTTTTTTTTAAGGAACAAAGCATACAAGAAAGCTAAGTTTGATGCTATAGTGTGCTGAGTCTGATGAACTGAATTTTGTATTACCTTTTAAGTATTCATTTCCAGAAAGTCATTAATAAATGAGGGAAAACACGGTCTTATAAGATATGATCTTTCAGCAATCCAAGAACTATCTTAGCAGACTGAAAAGGTAAGGTGCACTGGGGAGGGACCCTGATTTGGTTCACTCAGTGATGAAGCCCACACATCTCTAACAATGCCTAGTACAGAGCAGGTGTTTAATAAATATTTGTTGAATGTTGACAAACTCAAAGAATGAATAAGATAATTAGACAACTGTCTGAATATTCTGTGCCAAAAATATTACTCATGGAATACACATTGAAATTTAAGGAGAAAAAATGCCTTTTCCCATAGTCTTGTCTCTTCATCGCTTACTAAGCCCCGTATAAGCCTGGAAGTGTGAATAGATAGGGAAGTCTTCCCTAGCATGAGGAAAATATGCCTGATGAATGTACCCAAAGAAAAAACTTCAAGTCCTTTGTCTATCAATCCATCATCTCTCTCAAATGTGAAACTGACTCTAAACAAATATATGCAGTCATTTTTTCCATTTTCTGGGTCATCACACTAAGAGTGCGTATTGCTTCTCCATCCAGGCACTTCCATCTCTCTGCCTTTCATACGGGCACCCATGGAAATTATTCAATCCTTACTTATAGCATCTCCATAAACATCAGAAACACCACCATTCCCAACTTGTAATATGTAAAACTAAGATGTGGAAAGCTAAACGAGACTTCCACTCATTGCATGCTACACTGCCTGGAAAAGTACTAAGAGTATTATGTTTTCCCAACACAGGGATCCAAAATCACTTAGTAACAGCCTTTAGAGGAATGCTATCTTAAGGGGATCATGAGAGGTTCAAATAAATGTTAATTTTAAGACTTTCAAATGGCAATGATTATAAGCTACCTTTACATTTTTAATATTATGGGTGAATTTATTGTTTAATTTTTATATAACAAGAGGTCACATTTTCTTATCTATAAGATATGGATCTTGTTAAATATCCATTCTATAGAATTGGAGCAGTAGGGTACAAACATTATACTTTAATGAATATAAAAACATCAACCACTGTCAAACACATGCAGGTGTTTTTACATCATTAAATGCCTCAATCAATACTTCTTAGTCTACTCTGATAATTACATGTGTACTGCAATATATAAAGTGATAGAATACAACAGTGCTAACAAAATGTAGCACATTGTTATGTGGTTACTGATTTGGTTCTTGTGCCATATGATAAAGTTGAAAAAAGTTACCACTGCTAATGGAGATCAATTGATATGAAAAGAACCACACACCAATAAAAGAGAAACCATGAGTGGCATAGTTTCACCGTCAGGAAAACTGTACACTTCAGAGCTGGCTGCAAAAGTATCATCTACTCGAACATAAATGTCAGCTTCAAATACAAATATTTAAATGGCATGTGGTATTTATTTGCCCTAAATATGTATTTCCAGAGCCAACGTCACTCAGAATAGTTATCAAGTCAGCTTGCATAAAGCTCCAGACTGTATTTAAATTGTTTAAATGTGACTAAAAATAACTCACACATGAAGACAAAGAAACAACTCCTACACACTGGAGCATCAATTTCAAAAAGGACAGAAGTAAAATTTTAATTACAGTAAATTTAAAAATTAAAAACATCAGTCTCCAGAAAGTAAATATCTCAGCTTTGTGGCCCTGACAGCATCTGCTGCAACTACTCATCTTGGCCATCGTAGCTTGAAACCAGCCACTGACAATATTTAACAAGCAGGCATGGATGCGTGACAACAAAACTTTGTTTATGGACACTGAAATTTGAATTCCACATGTCACAAAACATTACTATTCTTTTGATTTTTTCCAAACATTTAAAAACATAAAAACGATTCACAGCTTGAAAGCCACACAAACACTGGCATCAGCCTACATTTGGCCTACAGAACATGTTTTGTCAACCCTTGGTCTTAGGCATTACAGAACCGGTCTGCACGTGCGAGACCAAATACAAAAAACACATTCGAGAATAAGTCCAATAATATTTTAAATAAAAGTTTAAAAAATTAATCCTCAAGGGCCAGCCTTGGAGGCCTAGTGGTTAAGTTCAGCATGCTCCACTTCCTAGGTTCAGTTCCCAGGTGCAGACCTACACTCCTGGTCAGTGGCCATGCTGTGGCAGCAGCCCACATACAAAATAGAAGATTGGCAACAGATGTTAGCTCAGGGCCAATCTTCCTAAATCAAAAAGAGAAAGATTGGTGACAGATGTTAGCTCAAGACCAATCTTCTTTGGCAATTAAAAAAAAAAATTAACCCTCAGAAAGCTATGGTTGTATCTGATTTTGTCACCCATTTACTCTGAGAAATTCATAAAACTAGTCTCTAATTTAGTGTAAGAGGGCTAGCTTTAGAATTTCTTTTTGAGGAGAGTGACGTCAGCATCATGGTAGAGTGAGATTCCCTCTTTGATTCTCTGCCCCCTAAGACACGACAAAAACATCATTCGCATACCAACAGAGGTCAATCAAACACTACAAAGGACTTCAAAGAGACCCACGCCACGGTACATCTGACGGTGGAGGCAAGGGAAGCCCCAAAGGACTTGAGGAGAGGTAAGGAGATTTACTCGCCCTCCCCGATTGATTGGTAAAGACAGACAGAGTGGCTCACAGACAGAGGTGGGGAGGGATGGCCCTTCTGGAGGGAAAGCTATCGCCCTCCAGGTACTCTCACAGACTGTCGAGAGATCCCCACCAGGAAGCAACAACGGACTGTTTCGGGGGTGTGGCAGATGCCCCAAGAGAGCCAGAAAGGAAGGCCCCAGGTCAGGCAGGCGAAAAACACAACCCCTCCCACCACACACCCTGTGCTTCAGCACAATCCCTCCAGGGACTGCAGTGGGCTCAGAGCACACCACTCATAACCTGCACCCAGTAGCAGCAAGTGGAAACTGCAGGACCATCTTCAAGATGAAGAATGGCAACGGTAAATCAGCATGCTCTATGCAAAAGTGTCTTAAGTCTACAGACCAAGAGGAAAATGACAAACACCCAGAAAACAACACTGAAGGCACAGAAATCTATAACCTGAATGACGGAGAATTCAAAATAGCTATCATAAATAAACTCAATGAAAAAGAAGAGAACACAGAGAAACAAATCAAGGAATTCAGGGATTTCTTCTCAAAAGAGATTGAAACCATAAGAAAAAAACATTCAAAATATTGGAGATGAAAAGCACAATGGACAAGATAATGGAAAGCCTGAGTCTTTAAAGAGCAGAACCGACAATATGGAGGAAAGAATTAGCATTATCAAGGATAGCCATGCAGAAACGCTCTAGATAGAGCAGGAGAGAGAGCTAAGACTAAAAAGAAATGAAGAAATTCTTCAAGAAATATCAGACTCAATGAGGAAAAGTAACTTAAGGATAATAGTATTCCAGAAGGAAAAGAAAGAGCAAAAGGAGCAGAGAGATTGTTCAAAGACATAATATCTGAGAACTTCCAAAAGCTAGGGAAAGAGATGGAAATACCAGTGAATGTAATCAATAGATCACCTAAATATAGAAATAGGAAAAGACAAATGCCATGACACATAATAGCTAAATTAACAAGAGTCAGTGACAAGAAAAAAATATTAAGGGCAGCTAAACAAAAAAAATAACATACAAAGGAAACACCCTCAGGCTCTCAGCCGATTTCTTGACAGAAACTCTACAGGCTAGGAGAGACTGGAATGATACATTCAAAATCCGGAAAGACAAAAACCTTCAGCCAAGAATACATTATCAAGAGAAAATATCCTTCAAATATGATGGAGGAATATTAACTCTCCCTGATAAACAAAAGCTAAGGGAGGTCACCAACACAAGACACCCAGTACAAGAAATGCTCAAGAAGGCCCTTAGGCCTGAAAAAAACACAAAAGAGAAAGGGGATACAAAGTTTTGAGCAAGGAGAAAAACAAAGAGACTAAAGCAGAAAAACTCCAGTTGGAAAACATCAAATATGAATTTAAGCTCATCACTGTAAACACACACTCATGACACAAGATGGAACAAGTAGTGACAACAACAAATAAGAAAGGGAAGAGGAAAGAGATTGAATCGACTTAGTCTAAGGAAACAAAAGGCATCTGAAAATTTACTATCTCATCCAGGAGATCGTTTATATAAACCTCACAGTAACCACTAAACAAATAACAAGAGAACAACATATGACAAATAAAGAGAAAACTAAGAGAATCATCATGCAGAACTACCAAACTGAATTGGCAGTCCGAAACACATGGGGCAAGAAACAAAAGAAATGCAAATGAACCAGAAAATGAACAATAAAACAGCAACAGTAAACCCTCAAGTATCAATAATCACTCTAAATGTAAATGGATTGAATTCTCCGATCAAAACACACAGAGTAGCAGGATGCATTAAAAACCCAGATCCAACAATTTGCTGCCTCGAGGAAACACATGTCAGCTCTAAAGAGAGACTCAAAGTAAAAGGATGGAAAAAGATACTCCAAGCTAATGGCAAACTAAAGAAAGCAGGAGTTGCCATAGTCATATCAGACAAAGAAGACTTTAAGATAAAAAAGGTAATGAGAGACAAAGAAGGGCAATATATAATGATAAAAGGGACACTTCACTAAGAAGACATATCACTTATAAATATCTATGCACCCAACACAGAAGCACCAAAGTACATAAAACAACTGCTAAAAAACCTAAAAGGAGACATTAACAATAACACAATAATACTGGGGATCTTAACACTCCCTTATATTATTAGATAGATCATCCAGACAAAAAGTCAATAAGGAAATAACGGACTTAAACGAAAAACTAGACACGATGGACTTAACAGATATATACAGAGCACTCCACCCAAAAGCAGCAGATTACACATTCCTCTCAAGTGCGCATGGAACATTCTTAAGGATAGACCGTATATTAGGAAACAAGGCAAACCTCTATAAATTTAAAAAGATTGAAATCATTACAAGCATCTTTTCTGATCATAATGCTGTGAAACTAGAAATCAACTGCAAGGAAAAAACCAGGAAAGGAACAAAGATGTGGAGACTAAACGACAAGCTACTGAACAACCAATGGGTCGTTGATGAAATTAAAGGAGAAATCAAAAGCTATCTGAAGACAAATGAAAAGGAAAATACACCATACCAACTCATATGGGACGCAGCAAAAGCGGTCCTGAGAGGGAAATTCATAGCGATACAAGCCCACCTGAACAAACAAGAAAACTCCCAAATAAATAACCTTAAACTGCACCTAACAGAATTAGAAAGAAGAAGAACAGACAAAGCCCCGAATCAGCAGAAGGAGGGAAATAATAAAAATCAGAGCAGAAATAAATGAAATTGAAACCAAAAAAACAGTAGAAAGGATCAATGAAACAAAGAGCTGTCTGTGAGAAGATAAATAAAATTAACAAACCCTTAGCCAGACTCACTAAGAAAAAAAGGGAGAAGACTCAAATAAATAAACTTAGAAATGAAAGAGGAGAAATTACAATGGATACCACAGAAATACAAGGGATTATTAGAGAATACTATGAAAAACTTTATGCCAACAAATTGGACAACCTAGAAGAAATGGACAAATTCTTGGATGTATAAAACCTCCCAAAACTGAATCAAGAAGGAATAGAGAATCTGAATAAACCAATCACAAGTAAAGAGATTGAAACAGTAATCAAAAACCTCCCCAAAAATAAAAGCCCAGGACCAGATGACTTCCCTGGAGAATTTTAGCAAACATTCAAAGAAGATTTCACACCTATCCTTCTCAAACTCTTTCAAAAAGTAAAGGAAGATGGAATACTGCCTAACACATTCTATGAGGCCAACATCACCCTGATACCAAAGCCAGACAAGGACAATACAAAGAAGGAAAACTACAGGCCAATATTGCTGATGAACACAGACGCAAAAATCCTCAACAAAATATTGGAAAACCGAATACAGCAATACATCAAAAAGATCATACACCACGATCAAGTGGGATTTATACCAGGGACACAGGGATGGTTCAACATCTGCAAATCAATCAACGTAACACACCACATTAACGAAATGAAGACTAAAAACCACATGATCATCTCAACCGATGCAGAGAAGGCATTCAACAAGATGCAGCATCCATTTATGATAAAAACTCTCAACAAAATGGGTATAGAAGGAAAGTACCTCAACATAATAAGGGCCATATATATGACAAACCTATAGCTAACATCCTACTCAATGGGGAAAAACTGAAAGCCATTCCTTTGAGGACAGGAACAAGACAAGGGTGCCCACTCTCACTGCTCTCATTCAACATAGTACTGGAAGTTTTGGCCAGAGCAATTAGGCAAGAAAAGGGAATAAAAGAACTCCAAACAGGCAATGAAGAAGTGAAACTCTCACTATTTGCAAATGACATGATCTTATACATAGAAAACCCCAAAAAATCCATTGGAAAACTACTAGAAACAATCAACAACTACAGGAAAGTGGCAGGGTATAAAATCAACTTACAAAAATCAGTTGCATTTCTATACACTAATGATGAACTAACAGAAAGAGAACTCAAAAAGACAATCCCATTTACAATCAAAACAAAATAAGAAAATATCTGGGAATAAATTTAACCAAGGAGGTGAAAGACCTATACAATGAAAACTATAAGACACTATTGAAAGAAATCGAGGAAGATGTAAAGAAATGGAAAAATATTTCATGCACATGGATTGGAAGAACAAACATAGTTAAAATATCCATACTACCTAAAGCAATCTACAGATTCAACGTAATCCCAGTCAGAATCCCAATGTCACTCTCCACAGAAATAGAACAAAAAATACTGAAATTCTTATGGGGCAAGAAAAGACCCCGAATAGCTAAAGCAATCCGGAAAAAAAAGAACAAAGCTGGAGGCATCACAATCTCTGATTTCAAAATATACTATAGAGCTATAGTAATCAAAACAGCATGGTACTGGTACAAAAATAGACACACAGATCAATGGAACAGAATTGAAAGCCCAGAAATTAAACCACACCCCTAAGGACAGCTAATCTTCGACAAAGGAGCAAAGAACATACAATGGAGAGAGGGAAGTCTCTTCAAGAAATGGTGCTGGGAAAATTGGACAGCCACATGCAAAAGAATGAAAGTAGACCATCTTCTATTGCCATACACAAAAATCAATTCAAAATGGATTAAGGACCTGAAAGT
Organism: Tapirus indicus; assembly: GCA_031878705.1. Classification (NCBI taxonomy): domain Eukaryota; kingdom Metazoa; phylum Chordata; class Mammalia; order Perissodactyla; family Tapiridae; genus Tapirus; species Tapirus indicus. The sequence goes on from CM062917.1 coordinate 60,446,596, forward strand.
GAGACCTGAAACTAGAAAACTCCTGGAAGAAAATATAGGCAGTACACTTATTGACATTGGTCATAAAGGGATCCTTTCAGATTCCATGTCTACTTGGACAAGGGAAACAATGAAAAAATAAACAGGTGGGACTTCATCAGACTACAGAGCTTCTACAAGGCAAATGAAACCAGGATCAAAATGAATAGACAACTCACCAGCTGGGAGAAAATATTCACAAATCCTTTATCTGACAAGGGATTAATCTCTGTAATATATAAAGATCTCATACAACTGAGCAACAAAAAAACAAACAACCTGATCAAAAAATGGGCAGAGGATACGAACACACATTTTTCCAAGGAAGAGATACAGGTGGACAATAGATACATGAAAAGATGTTCAACATCACTAATCATCAGGGAAATGCAAATCAAAACTACACTAAGATATCACCTGACACCCGTTAGAATGGCTATAATCACCAAGACAAAAAACAACAAATTCTGGAGAGGTTGTGGAGAAACGGGGACCCTCCTTCACTGCTGGTGGGAATGCAAACTGGTGCAGCCTCTATGGAAAACAGTATGGAGAGTCCTCAAAAAATTAAACATAGAAATACCTTATCATCCAGCAATCCCACTCTTGGGCATCTACCCAATGGACATGAAATCAACCATCACAAGAGGCTTATGCACCCCTATGTTCATTGCAGCATTATTCACTATAGCCAAGAAGTGGAAGCAACCCAAGTGTCCCTCGACTGATGATTGGTTAAAGAAGATGTGGTATATACATACAATGGAATACTACTCAGCCATAAGAAAAGACAGAATTGTCCCATTTGCAACAACATGCATGGACCTAGAGGGTATTATGTTAAGTGAAATAAGCCAGAGAAAGAAGGACAGACACTGCATGAATTCACTCCTATATGGAATATAAGTGAACACATGGACAGAGAGAACTGACTGGTGGTTACCAAGGGGAAGGGGGTTGGGGGTGGGCACAAGGGGTGAAGGGATGCATCCACATGATGACGGACAAACAATATTGTACAACTAAAACCCCACAATGTTATAAACTATTAAGACATCAATAAAAATTTTAAAAAAACTATGTTAAGCAAATGAAAAGGTCAACTTAGATTTATAAAAGAAAGAAACAGGGAGAACATTTTAGACATGGTGAGGGTGGTTAGACAAGGTGATGAATAAAGACATAGAGGCTGGAAGTCAGAGGGATGGCTTTCTGGAAGCAGAGGATTCCTACTGCAGATGGCAGAAGGTAAAATGTTCAAAAACAGTTGGGGAGCAGATGGTGTAGGGCCTTTCACAATGCCCTTTCACAATGGAAAACAGTATGGAGAGTCCTCAAAAAATTAAAAATAGTAATACCTAATGATCCAGCAATCCCACTCTTGGGCATCTACCCAATGGACATGAAATCAACCATCACAGGAGGCTTATGCACCCCTATGTTCATTGCAGCATTATTCACTATAGCCAAGAAGTGGAAGCAACCCAAGTGTCCCTCAACTGATGATTGCATAAAGAAGATGTGATGTATATTTACAATGGAATACTACTCAGCCATAAGAAAAGACAGAACTGCCCCATTTGCAACAACATGGCTGGACCTAGAGGGTATTATGTTAAGTGAAATAAGCCAGAGAGAAGGACAAACACCGTGTGATTTCACTCACATGTGGAATGTAAACGAACACAGGGACAGAGAGAACTGGGTGGTGGTTACCAAAGAGAAGGGGAGTGTGGGGGGTGGGCACAAGGGGTGAAGGGATGCATCCACATGGTGACAGACAAAAAATAATGTACAGTTAAACCCCCACAATGTTACAAACTATTCAGACATCAATAAAAATGGAAATTAAAAAAAAAAGAATTTTCTTTTGAAAGGAGTAAATCATGTTCCACATATTAATGGAAAAAAGGAGGAGGAGGAGGAAATCCTTGAAACTAAACAGTATTTAAAACTCATAGTTTTATATACATGTAGGAAACTCAGTGTTAAAATGCGTACCTTAGGATACTACTATATGCAAGTTTATAAGACGATATCCCCTTACTTCTAACAGTGACATTTCATGCAGAATTTAACTTCTCACTTTAGGCAGATAGGTCAGCTGAGCACAAGTCCATATCCTTTATAACGTATTGGGCTTACGGTAACAAAACTGCTCTTGGAATACTTCCGGTCTGTATCACACTTAATCATATAGTTTTAGATTGTTCAACAATTGTATTTTTGTAACTTTCTTTCCCAAGTAGACAAGTTCTTAGAGAGAAAGAATCATTTCTTTTAATCCTTCATCTGCCACAGTAATCAGCATCATGATTAGCATACACTAGGGCTCAAAGAAATTTCTTTAATTACTGAAGTTTGTTTAATGAACAGTAGGAAAAAAAATACCAGTTTTGCAGTTTTGTATTATGGCAAAAAATTTGATCTGACGCAACAACTATCAATTTTCAGAAATCTCATCTGGACCCATGCCCATAGGCCTAATCAGAGGAGAGAGGAACCAAACTTTCCCCAACTCCCTGCAGACTTGCAGACCCTCTCAAACCACCGACATGTCCCAACAGAGACTTGGACCCTGTTTGGGGGTGGGGGTTGAGGGCACACCTTTGTGACTATCAGAAACCAGATGGAACTGACAAAAGCATTGGAAGATATAACACTCAGAGATTTTAAGTTACAAATGCCTATCATTAACATTAAATAGGCTAAGTATTCTATTAGTCAACAGAAGTAGACTAAATTCAAATAGAATATTTAAATGGCCCTACTTCATTCTTCTAAATGTGGAAGAGTCTTCAAATGGCAGATATTTTGCAAGGTGGCTTCCCCTTTGTTTCTTCAAATACCCAACTGATTGTTCCAGGGTACAAGTGGTCTTTGACCTTTATTGCCATTTTTGTAATGGCCTCTGCTAGAAACCCATCCTTTCTATATTTAAAATCTGGACAACTTGATCTGAGAGGGTATTACGGGACATCAAAAAGAACAAAAAAAGCAAGATAGTGACAAGAAGCGATCCCACTCCCTACTTTATGGAGGGAGGTGGGTCATTGTGTGATAAAAACAGAATCAGTGGGAGCTGAAGAACATACTGCAATATTGGGGCTCCTTTGTAAAAGTCAATTCCTCCAAGTCAGCCTTCAAACTAAAGGACTGCCGTAATAAAACCTACCACCTAATGTGAAAAACTACAAAATTTTCACCAAATTAGAAGATAATAAAGAAAGCCTGAGTGCACTCTTGTGGAGAAATCTCCCAGGACTAAATCCAAGTGCCCTCCCACTACCATGGCCTCAGCCATCCCCAGCCTCTCTGGACACAGGCTGGATCCTCGAGAGAGAAGAGGTGATGACCAAAAGGCTTGCAGGGTGAGAAGCCTATATCGTAAGGGACAGCTCTAAATGGGGAGCGCGGCTATCCTCTCCTCTGCCCCTGTCCCCCTCAATGACAAGAATGAAGGCAGGAAGTGGAATTTGGAAAAACAAATAAAGTACCACTGATTCAAACACAAGTAATATTTGAAAGCACACACATACATGTACAAGAGAAAAAGAGAGACAGAAAAGGAGAACATCAGCTGGAGCGAAATAACCGAGAGCTAGGAAAGTTTTGAAGTCCAGTAAAGCCATGGTGCTAAGGAGCTCAATGTTCCCTCCTTTGAAGTTATAAGGAGTGAAATGTGGGACGGAGAGGGCAAGAACATGGTGGGCACCATAACTGCTAAAGCTTAGTTAAGAACAACATTAAACTATACTTCATGTTTAAAAGCTACCTTTACGAGAATACTTACTAAATTCTACATTTAGGTGCATTAATGAAGAACTGTACAGTCATTAAAAAGTACAAAAAAATGTGTTTTATCTGAAATCCAAATCAGAGTAACATGTTTCACTGTTTGAATCCTGAATGGAGCACACTCACCACCCTAATTGTAAAATGAATCTGTAAATCTAAACTTTTAAAAGGATGTCCAACACCACAGCCTGAAAAAAGATCAAGCCCCAATGTGATTCAACTTCACTAGTCACCAACTTCCCACTCGTCCTTCCAAATGAGAGGTAGAATTATTGCTGGTGTTCAGTGGAACAAATGTTTTTCACTCACTGGAAAATTTACTAAGCACTTCTACAGTGGAAAATATATCCACACATATCCAGCATCACCATTGTATTTTCAGAATGCTTTCAAGATCACTGGCATACTCCCAGATCTCCAGGTTCCAAGTGAGGCTGACAAAGTTTAAGCGACCCCCCAAGGTCTCCCATTTGTGATGGAGACATTGTTATTTGGATTCGATAGCTAGAGTTCCATCCACTAGACACATCTGCCATCAATCTACTTCCCATATCTGCTGCTTGGAAAGGGATCAATAGGGTGATTCCCATTAATCTAGCTCAGGTGTATCCAAAGATAAAGGAAGTAAACTTCAATTAGACTTTAAAGGAGAGATACAAAGGTTAACTCTTTGCAATTGGTCCTCTTAATTGTACCATCCTCACTAGCTAATTGGCCTTTGACTGCCATACTCAGAGAACAACACCCTCACTCATTCAATCAATACCCAGTGAACATTTGCTGTGATTACGACCCTTGTGCACCCTTGATTTTACAAAGAAAACTTAAAACTAAAGGCAAACCTGATGGCATCCATGGATCAGTTGGCTTGGTCAAGGTGTTCACCTGTTCCCAATTGAAGTCATCATCTTCAGCTTGACTATATCCACATGTGCTGTATGGCTCATCAAAGAGGCAACCACCTAAAATGTAAAAGAATGAACAGTAATGTAAATAACAACAAGACCTCTGGAATAAGCTATGATGATTGCAGGTGACCGTAAAACTACATGATGCTAAACTAACTTTGATTTGACCTTTGTGCTCAGGAACTGTGGATCCTGACCCTCATGTACACTTGCTAAGTGCTAGCTGAGTATTAACCACGCCTTGCCAGTACTGCTATATTCTATTGTTCCCCAAAAAGAATCCAACATTCGTATAATCCAACTGAAAGTAAAACCTAAGCAAATTTATAATTCATATTTTCCAGTTTTACATAATTTTGGAATAACTGATCTTGTGTTCAATGTAAATGTTCAACATGTTTTCAATAGAAAAAGCATTGAAATTAGTCCAAAATATTAAAAGAGAAATGCTTTCACCACAACACTGGCACAATGGTAGAGGACAAAATGCAGTAGAGATCATAGACATAGCTTGCAAAATATTTTTCTAAGGATTATTCTAAATCTAACATAGAAACAGGATTCACTTTAATACTTTGGAGATCCGAGGTCTCAAAATTGAAAGAGATTATAAATTTGCTTATAGTCCATACAATTTTTAAAAGCAAGAATAAATTCAAAACTAAACATATGGTAAACATCTGCTTAATTTCAGTGCTAGAAATGAAGCTACTTAAATAAAAAAACAAAGAATAATAGAAAATGCAGTATACACAAAGCAATTCAGCTTTCAGCATCCTGGGACACACTGACGATTTCAAGTCCCACCCCCTATCCTTTTAAATGTCTCCTGTTACTTTGAATTATTATAGCATCAAATTTTTACCCCAATGTTTCACATTGCAAAAGTGAGTGATTATATTGATCATCTTAATTATTATGAAAATTCAACTATCCACTTCATAATGCTATTAATATTATTAATTAAAAAGATTAATTATAATCACTTGCCAAGGATGAGAATTAAGGGTCTGGTCAAGAAAACACAAAAATAAAGTATAATTACAGTATGTCTGTAATGTATGCTCTGGCAGCAAGAAAATAAAAACAGCAGTTGTACAAACTCAGAGGTAAAACAGATGTTAGAGGTCACCGGGCCCAACTTCCATCCAAATGTTTACGTCAATTCTACAGTCTTCTAGACAGACAGCTTCTGAACAGGTGAGGGACTCAGAATTTAGAAAAGTATTCCCATCATGTAGACAATTCCTTCTTAAAAAGGCCCAAACTCTGCTTCTTGAAATGTATACCATTTATCTTAGCTCTACCCATGAAGAAATAGTAAAAGATCTCAGTTCTTACACAGGAAAGCTGATTATTTGAAACGAGCTGTCATGTTCTAAGTCTTCACTTCTCCAGGCGGAAAATGCTTTGCTCCCCTTAATTCCTCCTACTAGGTTTTCAGACTTTCACCATGCCGGCAGGTGCCCTCTGAACACTCTCAGTTTCTCAGCACTCTTCCAAAAGAATGACTCCCAGGACTGGAGTCAGAATTCAACTGGCTACTTCCCTTGACCTTGTCCTTTTTCAACAGTCTGGGCAGAGTGCTGGTCCATTCTGAGCTTCTGCGAGCCTGAAATCCCATACGTCTTTTTAATACCACTGCCGTTGAGCCATTTCTCCTGTCTTGTAAGAAGGTGAGTGACTTTCTGAATTCAAACACAGGACTGTACATTTATCCTTACTAAACCCCAGCTCATCATTTTCAGGGCATCAACCCAGCCTGTTGCGAGCCGCTGGAGTCCTGATTTTGCCATTCGAGTGTTAGTCATCCTACCTAGATTTGGGTTATCTGCAAATTTGATAAGCATGCTTTCTATGTCTGCCTCCAAACTGCTGATAAAATATGTTAAACAGAGCAGAGACAAGGGACCTCAGACCATTTTAAAAGGTCTCCCCCATCTTTCTAGCTTTGTCTTAGTCATTTGCTCCAGAAATGACAATGAAATTAGTGGCCCTGGACATTGTCTTCTGTAACAATTTTAACAGAACTAGTCACTTAAACATTCTACTGGGAATGGAAAACTCATTACAAAGACACAACATTAACTCAATATTTCACCTTGACAATAATTGGTAATTTACGCTTCCCTCTTACTCAGCTTTAACAAGTTCAGAAACAAAGTGGATTTGTTTAAGGCACATAATACTAACAACTTTCCAAAGTAGGGTAAGAAATGTTAGAAAACTATGCAAATATTTATGAGAAATATTTTCCCCTTGGTTGCAAATCCTAATTTTGATGTAGAAAATAGCTTCAGTACTGTAGGAATAAGCCCACACCGCAGTATCACTAATAATATTCAAAAAGAAAGAAATAACCATGAATTTTGACAGAAAAGGGACCCCCAGTGGAAACACAGATAGCATTTTGATGAAAGTCCTGCAGTGCGATCTTAAACAGTGAGAAACAGCTACAGGCATCCACAAAACAGCTCAAGGCTGGTTAAAAATCTGGTTACGAAATGACTGTTGGCACTGAAGATACAGCAAAATACAAAGGCAAGTGTGTGCCACTGACAAAGCCCAAAGACTAACACAACGCTGGTGCAAGGACGTAATTTTCCCATTACATAAAGCAGTTTTTATCACTTGAAGGGAAACATAAAAAGTATGATTGGTTCTTTCTAGACCCATGGATGATTATCAAACCTCTGGAAAATGGGATAGACTATGAATTTCCTATCGCCCAAGGACATAGTCCCCTGCATAGCAATTTTCAGATCCACCACTGGCCTTCATCCAACAGATGCAAGACCCTAAGAACAGCAAAGGCGGTTCACTGACCTAAAATAAGATGAGATTAAGGTAAACGATATTGGAATATATAACCAATTAAAGAGAGAACAATTAAGTGCTTAGGTGTCAAGGCAGCTTTGTGTAGAGGTGAAGAGAACAAGTTCTGGAGTCAAATGTCTGGCACATCCCCATTCCTGTCCTGCTATCTTTGTGATTGTAGACAAACCACTTAGCCTCCCTGAACCCAGTTTCTTTACCTATAAAATGCAGATGATACCTCACATGGTATTTCTGACCATTCAATTAGGTAGCAAATATAAAGTTAGCATAACACGTGTTAGGCATGTCAACCCAGTATCAGTTATTATTATTAGTTCTTAAATCCTTCTTACCATATATAACTCATACAATAATTACTCTCAGGAGTTCATTTCATTGCAAATAGTTGGAATATACAATTGGAAATTTAAAAAGTATATTTCATAAGAAGGTGAAGAGTTGTCAACATTCATGCAGGCACACTCCTGTTGGCTCCTCTACGGAGCATGTAGAAGCAAAGAATAGAGAGCCGTAGGTTTTTCAAGTAAATGCTTTGGGGCCAATGAAGAATGTGATAAGGAAGGAAAGTCCCCTGTTACAGTGAAATGAACCATTTCCAAAAATATGTCTCCTTGATTTTCAGAATAACATAGACAGTTTGCCATCATGTACGGGAATGTGGTCAGCAACAGACTTGCCAACGTTTCTCCAGAATTGTCTTACTTGGACCAACACCCAACAGCTCATGGTTGGACTATATTCTTCCATCAAAATCAAAGTATATTACTTCTATTTTGTGGAGGGGAATCAGGACTAAACCAAAAGTCATACAAGATGGAAGAAGGGCGATGCAAGCTGGGTGGGGTAATAGTCTGCATCACTCATATTCTCTCTCTCTTACACGCACACTTACACACGCCTGCGTGCCCACATGACTCCATACCTTGAGAAAGGCTTTTCCTTAGCAACTCTGAATACAACACAGATGTGTTGGATGAATAATGAGTTATTATGCTAAAGAAGTGTCAATGGAGGTCAAACACTCAGGTAATCAACAACAATGATGACGATTTCTGCATAACGATGTTTGCGTGGCCTGTTCCAGAACATGCAATGCAAAACAATAACATAAAAGTTTAATTAACAAAATCAAAGAAAAGTAAAAGCTGAAAGGCAAAGAAAGTAGAGCAAAGAAAAAATTAAGAAAGACACCAGGAATACGGCTAGGACGCCACCATCAACAGCAAGTAATAAAAAATGTCACTAGGTTCTTTACTAGAAGGAAGCCACAGACTTCACTTTGAGCTTTGGGGTAGCCAGTGCAAAGAGGAAAATATGATTGACTACATAATTCACAGTACCTATAAGATAATAATATTAATACTGAATCTAATAATAGGGGCTAACATTTACTGAGGACAGGTTTAACCCTTACACCAACCCTATATGGTAGATACAGAAACTGAGGCACAGAAGGTTACACAGCTTGCACAAGGTCTCAAAGTTGGAAGGTAATGAAGCAGAGATTTGAATCCAGGCATCCTGTCTTGAGAGCCCACATTCTTAACACTGTGTGATAGCATCCCCAAGCTGAAAACCCAAAAGAAACAGGACTACTCCTAAATCCAGACAGAGCCATCTTCCCAGGGCTCTGGTAAGAAGCAATCAACAAAAGTTAACGAACAGAGTTCTCAATAGCATCCACCAGCACAGAGCAATGGGTTTTAGGATCTATTCAATAACATGTCATGATAGCATGTCGTCAAACTTCGATTCAATAAATCAGATTTTGTGGGAGCTTGGTGCATTCTAGGATTAAAGCTGTAATATCCTTTAAAATGGTCTTTATGAATACTTTTTCTCTCAACAAAGTCTTAGTGGACTGCCAGGAGTTTGTGTATTTACTCCCCAACTAGAAATTACAACTAGTCTGTGCTATTACTGAAGTGTAGAGTCACGTGCTTTAGATATCAGATGAAACGGCGTTGGGCCTGATATTTCTTCATAAGAACTGCAGAGTTTCTTACAAAGGTGTCTGAAAGCCTATAGGCAGGATAGGAATTCTGCTCTAAAGTAATTTTGATTATAACTCTATCTTAGTCATCCTGGTATTCCCTAGAACTGGTACATGGTAAGCACCCAATAAAAGCTTTTTAGAAAAATGGGTAATAAATTCCTCCAAATTCTATGCAGAATTTGGCTACAATAATTTTGCCTGGAAATTTTAAAAAGAAGTGTAATGCAACATCCAAGTAAACAACTAAAACAATCGCAATATAGTCCCACAAAACACTCAGCCCTGTCCTGGTATATTCCAAGATGAATCAGCTACAAATGTGACTAAACCCTGAACGTGTTCATTTTTCATTACGGTTGAAAATGATAAGCTGGTTAAATGTTAATTAAGTCTCCACGAATTATGGCTTTTGCTTTAGAATAGTTGAACTCTTTTTTTTTCTGGCGATAATTAGACAGTAAGACTAGTTGTCTATAAAGGTCATTCTTGATTTATGAAAATAAAATATTGTCATTTGCATATTGGAAGGAATTTATCTTTCTTCTTTCTTTGGAGTAGCAGAGAATTATTCAGTAGATCCAAGAATAGTATGACATCATTAAGATCAGTGCTATAAAGGAGATGATGGTCCACTGTTTCCCCAAAGGAACCATTGTAAGATCTTTCACATGAACATTCTATGTCCTACTGAAGCTTCAGGCCTAAAGAGCAGACAAAGGAAAACAAATTGACAAGGATTAGAGCCCACCATTTAGAGCAGTATTTGAAAAAAACTTTTTATTGTGATCCATAGTTATGACACCTTGACCCAACACACATATATGCACATTTTACAAACCAAATTTATCTGTACTGAGATACACTGATATTTTTCATTTCTGTTCTATTTGATTTTGTAAAAGCCAGGTCTAGATCCACCAAACTGACTTCAGGATCCTTCCAAGGTTGCTACCTGTAGTCTTTAAGGTTTGGGGATGAGAACCATTACCTGGGACTGTTTATTTATCTCAAAGTTATCAATCAACACTACCCTGTGAGAGCCCTAGGCAATCAGAGTGCGAGGTGTGATCTACAAAGTTCTCTGGAATTAACAGCTACCATTTCCTGAACATCAGCCGTGTGCCAGCCAGATTCTGCTAAAGGCAATATCTACTTTTATTTCATCTACTCCTCACAACTGCTATGAGACTTTTGTCTCAATATGTCTGATTCAAAGAACATAACAAAGTTACATAATTCAAATTTACATAACAAAACCATGCAAATGTTTACATGTATTATTTAATCTTAAAAACCCTAAAGGCAAGCATCAATATCCTTTGCACCAGTTATCATCGTATTACTTCTCAGCTCTAAATTCACTTTTCATTGTTTGCTCTGCAAAAATGTATCCGGGCCCTCTACCTAGGTTTCCTGTCCCAGTTGGCAAGATGTTAAGCTTTGTCAGTCAAGGGCTCAGGAGAGGCACTGCAGGAGGAAGGGGTGGGCTTGCAGGGCTCCGGTGAAGGCTCCTCAGCACATGAGGCTTTTCCAGCACCAGGCCCGCAATAGGGGTCTTTCCAGCGCCTGGAGCCTCCAGTGCATGGAGGCTAGCAGTGCCCAGCAGACAGCAGCTTGCCCCAGCATCCCCTCTGCGGGTTGCCATGGAGTGCCCCCAGAGGGACACCTCCCCATGAGCAGCGTTCCCTGCCACTCTAGAGGACACATTTCCCCCAAGTTCTGCCAGTGTGGTCCCACAGTGACTTTCCTGTCATCCACTGAGCCCTGGATCTCAGCTTTAGAAGGATCTCTTCCTTGGAGCTCTATTTCTGCCCTGGACCAGTGGCGCTCCTCAAATCTGCTCCTCCTCTATTCTTAGCACTGTCTTGACTTCATACCAGCCAATTGCTTGTATTCCAATCCACTGTTATAGTTCATTTTTCTTTATATTAAAGTCTCCCTGTTCAAATTACAGTGTGGTTTCTGTCTCCTGGTCAGATCTTGATTGACACATCCCATTTTTACAAATGGCAGTTTGGAGTGGTCACATATCTTGCCCAAAGTCACACAGAGCTCTTTGTGGGGCTAGTAGTTCAACCAAGGTCTGAGTCCAACGTTCATACTCTTTCCAGTCTGCACATTTTCACCCTTAACGCACCTGTATGAAGTAAGTAAACAAGGTGTAATATTTATATGCTGATTGTTACGTGTATTGCATTGCAAATAAGCTCCTGAAAGTGCCATTTCTAAGAAGCCAGTGGAGGACAATCAAATGTTAATTTCATCAATTTATTTGTAAGATATATACATATGCAGAATTGTTCTGCCTTTAACAGGTTAAATTGACATATATTCTAGCAATTGTTCTTCTTGTTATAATTACAGTCCATTTAAAGTTATTTTGTAAAAAGACTGTAATACTCCTTGAGGAGATTTTTGGAACACTTTTCTCATTTGTTCTAAATACAGAATGACCCCATTTAAGGCAGCCTTTTAAATGCATAAAGTATTAAATGGATCTCTCTATAGAGATGGAAGATCAAAAACTAGTGCTAAAGTATCCCTCAAAAGAATTGATGTTATATGTTCTATTTTCCTAAAATAGGTGTAATCTCAGGCAGTCCTATCCACTTATTTCAAATTTAAAACTGGGAGATAAATGACTATAAACTACACATTACAAAGGATAAACAGAAAGTGAGATATAATATACATAATGGTTTTAAGAGTTAAAAAGCAAACCTACAGAAACACAGCACAGCCACTGCTTCCTCCTTGTAAATCAATCCCAGGGACGTCTACGTTGAATTGCCTGCCAAACAATGAAAGCATACAACACCCCTTAAACTTTGAGTGCCCCACTGATGGTTAGTGAATCAGATACTAAGTGTTATAGAAATGCTCTTCCACATAATTTAATCTAGCAAGCAGTTTTTACACATTGCACAGGCATTTAAATGGCTAATGTTACGATCTATTGTAAAAAGTGCTATCTGCCTATTGGATATATTTTATATAAATCAAAGGGTATGAGTTGTTCTTAAAGTTTCTATGGCTTATCACACTTACTGCATATTTCATTTCATACCAATCTATTGATTCCTAATTTTTAAAAAGGCCTGATTGCAACAACCATGTATTTTTCTTACTGATCTTAAAGTCTGTTTTTTTTTAACAGGAAATGGTGTTATTTCTATTTCCAAATATTATACAGATGCAACCATATCATTCAGACTTGACTGTCTCAGTTTTCCATACACAAACAAGTTCCTCATCGAGTTGCTGCAGGATTTAATTAAACCACTCATACGAATTCCCTGTGAATGGGAACCTACCCGAATATAACACTGTGCTTTTATCCTCGACACCAATATTGAAAGCGAGAGTGTGAAAAACAGTTGTTTCCCTCTAATACAGCAACAAGAGTAAGAAAGGAAAACAGAATGATGGAATATCTGCAAGAACTGTCCATTGTTGGAGATGAGCAAATCCAGATCAGCATCTATCACCTCATCTCTGGAGTTGCCTGTGCCTGGAGTCCCACACTGGAGCAGTGGTTCTCAAAGTGGGTCCCTGGATCAGCAACAGCACCTGAGAACTCGTGAGAAATAGAAACTCCCAGGCCCCGTCCCTGACCCACTAAGTCAGAAACTCTGGGTGGGATCTAGCCCTCCCTGTTTTAACAAGCCAGACCTCCAGGTGATTCTGATGCACACTAATGTTGGATAACTACTGTTCTAGACCGACCTATTTAACTAGAATCTTCTGGGAGCAGCCCCATGAACCTGCGGTTTTAAAAAAGTTCCCAGAATAATCTAATCATTGACCTATTTTAGAAAAGTGCTCTAGATCAGTAGTTTCAAACATTTTTAAGAAGGTATCTTACCAGTTTTTTAAAAAAGGCACAACCATTCTACATTTACTTATTTATAAATTATATAATGTAGTACTACTCTCTCTATATAGATTATTACAGACACATTTAATTGACCTTTTAAAGTACGAACTTGAAAAGAAGTATAAACTGAGGTTCAAATATTTTCTTTCATACATTGATGAATAGTATTATATACCTCAAAGGGTGTGGAGAAAGCCTTTTGGAGATCAATGCGCTAAATAACTCATCTTAGTCATAAATATCTCAGGTGAATAAGGGCAACAGAAGAACACTGCTGGATCCAAGTGTTGAATTCCATGGTCTAATTTCATACTAAGAAACTCCAGATTTGTAACTTTTGTGTGTGTGTGTGAGGAAGACCAGCCCTGAGCTAACATCCATTGCCAATCCTTCTCTTTTTTGCTGAGGAAGACTGGCCCTGGGCTAACGTCCGTGCCCATCTTCCTCCACTTTATATGGGACGCCGCTACGGCATGGCTGACAAGCAGTGTGTCGGTGGTCTGAACCCAGGAACCCCGGGCTGCCAAAGCGTGAACTAAATTGCTGTGCCACCAGGCTGGCCTCCAGGTCCCTAGTTTTTCTAAGTAGAACTACTCAACAAGAAGAGATATCCTAGGTAGAAAACAATCCTGGTTATTGGTCAGAGATACCCGGGAAATTAACAAAAAAACAGAATTTCATTTTATGCCCAGTAGCGCTCCTGCCAGTTTAGTATGATTTACAAATCCATCTCTTGATGATTTTATTAGCATAAAGTCATTATCTGGGACAGCTGATAAAATAAACTCCTGAACTCACCAATATGCAGTACAGTCAAGCCGTGTCATTCAGTTTGAAAAAGCCAGCCAACTGTTTATTTTCACTGGATGCTGATTAACCTAAACCCATTAATGAATTTCCCTCAATGAACATTTTTTCTACACACTACATTCATTGGGTAGAACCCAATTACAAGGAAAAAGTAAATATGATTTCCTATACCCTCTTGATAAAACATTCATTCCAATCTCTGATCATTAGAAGTACTTATTATAAAACAAAAACTGGTAACTTGTAAGACTGACTCAACTTAATTGGAATCTGAGACTTGGGATACATTAAGTCCTGGCTCTGTCAGCTACCTATTCTATCTTTGGACAAGTCACAGACCATGTGTCTTCCTCACTGTATGAAAAGGAGATACGCAGTTTTCGTATCATGGGTGCAATTAACATACCTGATTTCAACGATGAAAATGGGGGGATATAAAGGAGAAGTCTTTCATTTATTCCAGGAGCCTAACAATCATATGCCCCAATGAGCTGGAAAGGAGAAATATGAACTGGCGTCTCCCACTCCCACCCATCAGTCACTGTTCCTTCATCCTTCATGCCTTTCTTAATGTGCACATCTCATCAGGTCCAGCATACTTCTGTTTAAAGATCTGCATTTTTTATAAAACATGGGTCCAAAATCCAAGTCTCCTACCTAATTTGGTGCTCAAATAAGAAAAAAGCAATCTATTCCAATGGGGGGGAGGGGGGGAAGAGGAGTGGCTCTGTTGGACTTACAGAGAAACAGTATGCTGGTCTTCAACCCAGAAGTCCCCTAAAGGATTTTCAGGGGCAATTTTGACCATAGCAAATCCCTGAGGATTTATGCCCTAAAGAAGACATGACTCTTTCGTAACATTTATTATCTATCTCCCAGGGAAATGGTGAAGGTTGAAGTCGGTGGTCAATGTGAAAGTGTACTCACTGTTACAAGATGACGAACACCAAAGAAAGCCACAGCTATGTTGGTGCATGCTATCTGAAACAGGAAATTAAAGCGATAGGCATCTCTTTACAGATATTGCCTATTTTGGTTGATGGCACCACAAACCAGGGGCTCAAGCCAACAACCTGAGTCAACCACCTCTCTGCCCAACAGCTTATCCCCCAAACAACTTCCTGAATGTCCTTCCTGTCAGTCTCCTATTCCAACCATATCACAATTTGAGTTTCAGCTCATGTCCCCACTGAACTTGACCCATCCTCTCACATCTAGACTCTGCTCTCTCCAGTATATCTTACACACTGCCAGCAAGCTGACAGAGCTGAAAATGGTCTCTCCCTACTTAAAAATATTCATCAGCTCCTCAATGCCCATGAGATAATATTCAAATGCTATCATGTGACATATGAGGTCTTCTGGATTTGATCCTTATCTACTTCTTTATCTTCATTTCTTGCCACCACTTCCCTTTCAGTGTATACTCTGGTAATTCCTGACTATCTACAGATTCACCCCAATGACTGTGCTGCCCACACACCACACATCGGCTCATGCTGTCACTGCACCCCCACCCCACAGTCTGGCTGGCAGACTCCTATCCACTGTTCAAATCCCAGCTCACGTGCCACCTCTCCCAGGTACCTATTACTGATTACTTTTTACAGATAAAATCAATCACTCCTTCCTGTGTACCATCACTGCAAAATATATAGGTCTTCTAGATGTTCTTATCACCCCATACAGCCATAAGGTTGTGGCGCAGCATGTTTGTCTGTTCTACTGCACCAGGAGCTCCCTGGCCTGGACAATGTTCTCTTCACCTCTGTGTCCCCAGTCCTGGAAAGGTACCTGCTACTCATTACATATCTGCTGGGTTTAGTGAAATTTTTTGTAACAGAGGTAAGAAGAAAATCCCTTTACTGTTTTATCTTTATTAGAAAGGAACACTGAAGAAAAAATACTAATGGACTCTGTTCACTAAACACTCTGGCCACACCAAGGGAAGAAGAAATACTGATTCTAGAGTTCCTTCCTTTTTGATTGGACTCATGGCATCTCTTTTCCTCCCTCCCTCTCATTTATGTGCCAGACATTATGTTGGGCACTGGGGAGGAAGGGGGGTTGGGTTAGAGGGACTACACAGAGGATGAAAAAGAAGCCCTTGTCCTCCAGGAAGACAACTTGAGGGACAGGAAGTAGTTAAAAAGGAGAAATATGAAAAATGCTGTGGGATCCAAGAGAAAGAACAAAAACTCATCCCGAAGATATCTTGTCCCTAAATGGCCAGATAAAAAGAAAACCACAGAGTCAGCAACTTGATGCGAGAATCTAAGATGTCCATGCCTATTATTCTAAGAATCTACATAAAAAGGTGGTTGTTTGGCAGACCTCAGCAAAAGTCAACAAAAAGCATACAGATTTTCTGTGTATCTGCGTATCATACTGGAACTCTGGTTCAAGGCTTCAGTCAGTTGTGTTCAATTTTATGTTCTAAACATAAAAAGAATGTTAATTATTATGTATTACATATCTTTCAAATTTGTGAAACATTAAAGTGGTGAATACTTATTCAATATCAAAATTCAATTCTCAGGCATAAAGAAAGTACACTTTGAAGAAAAATAATTCGTTACATAAATTTTTAAATTAGGAAGCTGGATTCCATGCAAAATTCTCCAAGCTAAGTGCAATACTGACACAGCACAAAAATTACTATGAATCAGCTTTCCTTCTAGTCATTTTACATGACCAATTAGTTGCTAAAATATAGGGAACTAAGAATATTAACCCATCTCAAGGTCAATGCAGCTGGAGTGTTTTCCTTTTTTTAATTTAGTGTTTACTCAATCTTCTATTTACTTTTTTAAACTTATTATTTACTTATTTAGGTATTATTTTGCCACCCACTAAAGAGAACAGGGGTCTGAGGGAACAACTCTCGACCAGGAAGCAGAGGGTCTGGGCCCCAGTCCTGCCCCTGCCTATGTGTTGCTTTGAGCAAGGCAACCAGCCAGCAGTGTGGAGATACAATGGAAAGAATGTCGTTTTGCCACCAAAAAGACTTGAGGTGAGTCCCAAACCTATCAACTTAAGAGCTTTCCTCATCTAATCACCTGTAAAGCCATCCACCCTCTAGAATGTTATAAGGACTAAGTGACTTTCTATATGTGTGTGTGTTTATATATACACACATATATTATACTATCTATCTATCTATCCACCTACATATCCACTTACCTACCCATCTACCTAGCAAATAGGTAAATGTTGGCTCCCTTTCCTTTCTGGTCCCAGTGTTCTAATCTATATAAAATATCACAGATGAACTAGATCAGTGGTTTTTCAAACTGTGATCCTGGGAACCCTCAGATCCCCTTAGACTGTGAAAGTGAACCCATTGCAGACCTTCCTAAAACCCTGCTTCAACTTAATATATTCAACATTCATTTACTTTAAATGTTGGAGTCCCATGGGCAATAAAAGAATTGTACCATAAAAAGGTAATATTTAACAATATTTGACAACTTCAGGTCTAGATGACCTCTAAGGCAATATTTCCATTCTAAGATTACACATTCTATTATTTTTCTCTCTCTTCTCTTAAATACAATACATCTTCATCAGGAACATAATGGAGGTTAGAATGTGTTGGTGTGTATCTAGGTGCATGGTCGAGGGGGGATGATAATAATATAAAACCTAAATAAAATAATGTTAAATAATACAAGCAAAATGTTGGCCGAGCTCAATGTTGAAGAGAGAAGAGATGGCTTAGGAAGAGATAGTGACTGGAGGTAGAAGAAACTCTCTTGACATGAACATCCATGTGAGGGATGGCCAGGCTCCTAGCCTGGGAAGAGGAGAGAACACAAAATTACAGGACCGGGCACCCATTATTCTCAATCCTGTGTGGACTGGGACCAATTTGGGGTGATCATTCCTATCCAAATCAACCCCAAAAACATTACATCATACTTGCCGAAAGGATCATTTGAGAACATATAATATGACTTCAGTAGGACTCTTCTCAATCCACTCCCTTCTCAGCATCTGCTTACTCATGTCCAAAATTATCTGAATCAGTTAACATTTTTCAGTCTACAACAAAGAGGCTCAAAATCTAAAACTCGAACAAACGCTATATGAATATGGATCCGTACAGCCAGTCCCCTGATATTCACTCCAAAAAATGTTTATTTAGAACTATCATGTGCAGGCCCACACAAACAATCCCCAAGTACAAATATCTAGATATGAGGTATTTCTTATTTTGATAAAGATAACTTAGGGACATTAGACATAGGAAAAGTTGATGGGGAACAGGTTCAAAAAAGAAGATAATATCAAGGTCAATGACTTCATAATATGCCTGGGATGAGCCCTATTTGCTTCAGGAACTATTTACTGGGATATTTTTAATATAAAGCCAGGAGAGTGGAGAGCTCTGCCTCTCATGAAACTTTTTTTTTTTTCATATGACTGAGTTGTTATAAGAAACTGTGGTCCCTGGGATTAGTTAATCAAAGTGTCACCATATAGTTGGTTTTAATCGTCTGAGTGTGTAATTATACACTTGATTATATGTGGTCTGGATCTCTCTTTCTTATGAGATGCTCTTTAAGTAAGCTTACTGTTGGCCCTTGGCCATATTGGACACTTAACCTTTAACAATATCTAACCTAGCACTAGGTACCCCATAAATCAAGAATAAACTCTTGAGGATCAATGTAATATTGACTGGGCTTAAGAAATAGTGACCCTTCAAGGGGCCAGAAATTTGCCAGCTTAATTTCTGTAGTGTTTAAGCCAAGGATCAAATGCAGGACTTTGGGAGCCGAAGCCCCCTGCAAAGAACAAGCTTCGGTTACCAGTAGGTCGCTCATCCTCAGCCATCACTAGAAAACACATCTCTCATCAGAGCCCTCCACTACAGTTACTGCATCCCATCTGCAGTACTGATTTTGCTAGTGTAAACATTGTGCCCCCTTTTCCCTGGGTTTAGGAAAAAAAGAGGGAGCAGGCACCACTTTTCAGCAGTACACCTGACTGACATGACAGTTCTCTTAGGATGGAAGTAAAAACCAAATTGCATCAATATCAATTTTTCCCTCCATAAATTTTAGAAAGATGTTTATCATAGAAATGCAGATCTGACCTTAACCACAGGAGAGCAAAATGTGGCACCGCTACTAATAATTCTCAATAAAGACCTTCATTATACTGAACTTTTATATATTGCTAGCTTCAAAATTAAAAAATAAAACCCAAGGGAAACTAGAAGATTTAATTAGGTCAGGAAAAAAGTTGTTTTTTTTTTTTAAACCCTATTATAGATAAATTGTTGAATCTCTGGATCCACCAAACATTGTATCTCCTTTTAAACATTGAGATATTAACACAAATATAAATCCCAATTTACAAACTGGGTGGCAAGCCCACTTTCTCAATGTGTTTACAGTAGAGCTCCTGAAAACACCGACCTTCCCTATGTCACAAAACATTTCTCTAAAGGTTATTGTTCCCCAGGATTCCTGCCATAGCACTGTTCTCATTCTGTTTTACTTGCTTTTCTTCTAGCTCAGTGAGTCTTAAAGTTTTTGGAATTGACGGATCCTTCTGAGAACCTGAATATAGAGCTACCCATGACCTGTCTCCCCAGGACGAATGGATAAGGGGCAAATTTTCTAATTCCTTGGGTTTACAAAGCTCTTAGGGACATTTCAGCACTTACTCAAAGGGCAGATCACTGACCACCTGTGTCAGAATCACTCAGATAATTTCTTAAAACACAGATCCTCAGTCCCACCCCAGACCTATGGAATCAGAATTGTTGGAAGTGAAGTTGGATCTCTAAATTTTAGGTTGCTTCCTGGTGATTCTTTCACCAGTTGAAGGGCAAGTAATATCCTCTGCTATGGCCATCTTCCTATCCTCTCATGGCATCAACTGGTTCTGAAATGCTCCTCCAGCACTCACCAACCTCTCTCCTGGGGAGCCCAAGCTCTCCAAGGTCACTTCCACATGACCAAAGGGCACTTCCACTTGCATCTTCACCGGCTCTACATGCCAGGTTTGTACTTACGCACACAACCACTCCCAGTTCCCACACACAGCAGGTTCTTGGAGTCTTCTGTGCATCTACTGGAGGCACTTTCCACCCACCTCCCCAGCAAATTCTTGCTCACTCATCCATTAAGACCCATTGCTGCAAAATGTATTAGCTCCCCTCTTTCTTCCTGGGTTATTAGCTCTTCACTGAATGCCTGTAATTCTTACATGTATGAGACTGTCCCGCTTCTCACTCTGTACAGTGTGTGTTCATGCACTGGTCTCCCTGACTACACAGTGATCACCCTGATCTTATTGTAGAAGCAACGCCTGGCACCTGGCTGCCCAGGGCGGTCACTCCTTAACTGTTTGTAGTAAGACTGAAGGATGTCCAACTCGTATTTCTACACAGGAACACAGACCACCCAAAGTATTATTTAAGTAAGGAAACTGAGGCTGGAGGATTTGCCTGATTTATCAAAGGCTCTCCAGTCAGCATCCAATAACTCCCAATCCGTACAAGGGCACCGTGCAGTGTGGTAACAGATGCGAAAACACAGGGTCCTGACCCTCAACTTTAATCTAGTTAGTGATACAGGACACACACGTGACTAACTATAATTCAGCATTGTGTCAAGAAGGTGACCTAGTATCAGAGATTACTAAGAGGCTACTATAGGTTAGGAAGAACAGGGGAGAAGACATTTAAGGTGTGGCTGGGAAGATGGGTCAAGTTTTGAGGGGCAGATAGAGAGACTGCAGCAGCAAGGATAAACACAGAGAAGAGAGGGCACCTTGTAAGAAGGCTACTGTGTGTGCATGGAATCAAAGTTCACTGCAGCATGAATAACATAAAGGAGGGCTGAAGACCAGGCTGCAAAGGCAGATCAGAGCATTATAATGCCAGGCTGGGGTCCACCCTAGTCAAGAATGGAATTACCACACTGCCACATTCATGATTCCATTTGGTCATCCACAACAGTCTGGTGACAAAAGCGGGCAAAAATGTGATCTCATCTTACAGTCAAGGGAAGAGGCCAGAACATGCTCTGATTTGCCTACAGTAGAGAGGTAGGTGAAGGCAGAGGCGGCACTTGCCTCTTGCTTTCCTACGTCTAAGAAGCACATTTTCCTTACAGTATAATTGTTAAGCATAATTACAGTGGGATGACTATTCTGTGGATGCTCCTTCCTTTTCAAGTAAAGTGCATCTTTGTTAAAATAGACACTTTAGACGTCATCCTTGAATTTTATCCCCAAACAGCACTGACATCTTAACACCACTGAAGACCCTTTATAGACTTATTAAATAAAGATTTGATGACAACAGAAACAAGTTAATTAAAGAAAGGCACGGAGAAGTGAGATTTGTTTTCTCAAATAGATACCAGAGAAGATTCACTCCTAGAATCAACTACCAATAATTCTGCTGAACAAATCAATCCTTTACAAACGGAAGCATGTTAAGCAAGGGCACTCTGAGAGGCAATACACTGAGGTAGGCAAGTTTACAGCAAATTCATGAACTTGTAGAATTAACTGCTTGTTTGCTTTTCCATTTGCATCAGAAACCTGACCTTACACTGAAAGCAGCCACAAGGGACCATCAAGAAAACTCAGACACTGTGCCAGGGTGCTGAGAGATCAAATCTCCCTTCAAAATTGAAAAGAAATGCTAATGCTCTCCAGCTAGAAAGGAAATTAATATAGAAACTGGAACACCATCTACTGTTTCATCCAGTTAAGATGAAAACAATGGTGTTTGACCCAAAATCACAAGGAAATATAGGAGTCTGATAGGAAGAGAGGAAATGAAGATGGATCTTACAGAGAATCCAAAAAGGAACATAGTTGTACAAGTGAAACTCGAGAGGGAGAGCAAGGTTTGTGTGGAAAGGGATATGACCATAGCAGCCTCTCAGCTTAAAATTCTGTATTCTTTAAACTCTTACCTTGGCCTCCCACATAGAAAGTGGCAGATAATTGGAAAGGCACTATAAAACAAAAAAATTTGTAGAAGAACACAAACATAATTAATTGCATCCTATCATTTCTTGGAGGCAAGATTTTCTATACAAAAGGTTTGGTCACACATTGGGCCAACAATATTTAAGAAAAGAAACAGAGATTGTTGTCATCTCATTTTATTTCGAGTCAGTTTAAAAGCCAAATGACACACACTGCACAAAATTCTTGCACTGTCTTCAAATCCTATTTTGGCTTTGGATGCAAATTCAATCAGCTACTAAGCATTTCAGTTACTCCCCCACATGGATCATACATGGTCTTCTCCTCGCTGTAGCAGAAGACTATCCTCATCCATGCCCTAAAAGAATCTGTTGCCATTTTCTTATTTCTCTCCTCATTTCTGGTCCTCCTTCTCACTATGAATGAAAAACCTGTTAATTGAACAGATCGCAATATCCCACTGCTCAAAGGACATAGGAAGCCTTGGCTCCTTCCGGCTGTTCTTTTTTCTAGACCAATCTCTGGTTTGTCTGTGTTTTCACTGATAATTCTACCCCTTCTTGTAGGGTACATGTCCCTCCCCTACTACCAGTTGTTTGATTTGTCTGATTATTATCTTCAGATTCTTCGTCTGATTATTATCTTCAGATCCTTGGCTCCAAATATCACAGAGTGCGCCCTGGTAAATTTAAAGAAAAGAGCAATTCACCAGAAGGGGAAAAAATAAATGGCAGATTGAGGAACCATACTCTGGCAGGAACCTAGAGAGGAGAAATATAGACAGGATTGGGCTGCAGGAGCAGTCTGCTTAGGAACACTGGACTCTCAAGTCACTCTGAGCTCTGCAAAAGCCACACAGTGAATCATCTCTAACTAATCCCACTGGTCATTCCCTCAAGGTTTGCATTTCCCGCATTAAGCTTCTAGTTGGCTGCATTTAGTCACTGAACCACTTTCCAGCTACCAGGGAGAAGACAGAGGGACTCTCCCTCCCACTTTGGCCTTCTCAGAGGGAGGTGTGTCCTGCCTTCCACTTGTCCTGAGATCCCCCGATCAACTGCTGTCCACTTCAGCTGCTGATTTCTCTAGAGAACAGACTGTGAAAAGAATAAAGCAACACTGCTGCAAAGATGCTTTCACAGGTAGTGCAACTGCCAGTCCAATCAAAGGACTTATTACCTCATTTTCAAGTGGCACAACTGCCTAGCAATTATTCCCGGCAATAGGGAAGGGAGCCTGACATCTCAATACTTGGAGAAAAGGAAGACAGTGAAGGGAGGTAACGTCTTGGGAGCCAGAAGTCTAGTCTATGGCAAATGATACACATGTCCAGTTGTTCACTGTTTGCGGACTCTCTCATTCAAGTATTTGCTTGGACTATATGTCCATATTTGTTTTAGATTCAAGAACCTAGAAGATGTCAATTCGCATTCTATGAAATTCTGCCTACAATAAGCACAGGAAGTGGGGAGCTATTGCAAGGGTGTCTTAAAACTGCTCCACACAGGACCCAGCACAGTGCTCGACACATGAGGATCCTTAATCATCATTCACTGATGACAAAAACCATGAGGTGTATGATGAAAAGGTAAAGAAGAAATAGAAAACCAAAACACATCTACACGGCACTGGTTAAGATTTTAAATGCCCACTAATCTATATGCAACATGAAGTCCTAAGGCATTTTCACATACTTGAAATATAAGCTTGTCATTTTGAAAAATAAAAAAGAATAAAATGGAATACTGTCCCATTAAAGATGTATTGGGTAGACTTACAGCACACGCATGAACAGTTATATTAGCAGTGCCAAAATGAAATAGGAGGAGATGGGCCAAAGAAAAGGAAAAAAGGGGTGAGTGAAGCCAAAAATCCAACAGTGTAACGGGTCCCAAAATGAAATAGTATGCAGACAGCCAAAAAGAAAATAGAATTATAAATTAAGCCAACAGAAAATGGTATGATTCCACCAAAAACATTATCAAATAACAGCCAAAACAAAATGATATGAACGATGATAAAAGTGGCATTTTAAAGAGAAGCAAATTTAACGATTTGAAACTTCTTAAAGGTAGTATGGCAAAGCTAGTCTGCAGTCATGTACAAACGAACTCGCTTTGTTGATTTAGACCCTGGATATATTACATATAGGGAATGAGAAGGGAATGTAATACTTATTGATCACCTACTATGTCACAGTTACTTAACACACCTCACTTTAATACATACTCATACTCAAAAACCCGATCATATAGGAAGCATTGTGCTCATCTAACTGATGAGCAAACTAAAGCTTGCAGAGATAAGTTCCTCAAGATTATAAAAGCAAGTTAATAACAATAACTCAAATCAAGACATGCCTGCTTTCAAAACTTATCCACCTCAATTATTTTTCCTTTAAAAAATATTGGATGGGATACAGAGATCACAGGCTACCTCTCAATGGATGTTTTATAAAATTACTAATTTTTCGAAACAGGTTCAATCAAATTTATATGACTAGACAAAGATCTGTATCCCCTTCCAAACTGGCTTCAACACTCGACTGAACCAACGAATCGTAAGACTGTTCCTCCATGTCTTACTCATCATAACATTTCCAGAATCCACCCCTCCCCAATTATTAAATTCCTAAATGACTTTTTCCTTTAAGGAGAGGTTAGAAAATTAAGAATACTTACAAAAAATAAACAAAATAAATTTTAGGCCAAGAGCATCCATCAAAGTAATAATAAGCCTAGAAAGTACATTCTTTGCCAAGTGGCCACAACTAAGAAGCCAAAGGGCATCTGAGCCGAATAGGTAGTTTTCTCTGAGTATTCTTTCCAGGACTCACAAGTCCATGTCCAACATTAATAAAACCTATAATTAACCATTACTGTCTTGTTTCCCTACTAGTAGAAATCACAGAAACATTAAAAAAAAGAACAGAGTACAAGGCACGTCATATGTACTTTCCTAGAATGTCATATAGTCCAAGCACAAATGACATTCAGAATCACACCACAAATATTACAAGATCCAGAAAATACAAAAATGCATTCAGCAAAATTCAACATGGTTTAATAACCTAGGTAGGAAACTTTATTAATCCTTACAAGATGAGATTTTCAATAAGAATTGAAACGAAAAAACATTTCATTTATTTGATTAACGATATGTATGTGTGTGAGTTGAAAGGGGAACAGGAAGGAGGAAAATACTCAAAAAAACGTGCTGTTAGGCTTGGTAAATGCTGGATGGAAAAGCCATTCATTCAACAAATATGCACAAGCACCGAGTGTGTGCCGGGCTGTGTACTCAGTATTGGAATATGGTGGTAAACACCATATGGTGAAAGCAGCGTCTGTCCTTATGGAGCGCAATGGTTAATATCAAGAATCTACTGCCTAGTGGACAAGACTGGTCTTCTCTAAAGGTCAGAAAGGAAGAACACTTAGTCTCTGTTTGAGAGGTTGACGATCTTGGGAAGAAACAAAATAAAACAGAGGGGTGGAACTCTGGCCAAAAGGTAATCCAAGACAAACAAGTTCAAAGAAGGAAGAGAACACCACCATCCTCCGTCCAATTCTTTCCCTCTGGAGGCAGCCATATTGGCTGTGATGGTTAATTTTACATGTCAACTTGACTGGAACACAAAGTGCCCAGCTATTTGGCTAAACACTATCTCTGGGTACATCTGTGAAAGTTCTGAACTCCTATTGGTTCTATTTCTCTGGAGAACCCTGACTAATATGCTGGCCTTTCACTGTCTTGGCCTATGTCACAATTGTTACTCCAGGGCTTTGCATGTCCCTCCACTTGGAATACTCTTTTTTTTTTTTTTTTTTTTTTGTGGGGAAGACCAGCCCTGAGCTAACATCCGTCGCCAATCCTCCCCTTTTTGCTGAGGAAGACTGGCCCTGGGCTAACATCGTGCCCATCTTCCTCCACTTTATATGGGACGCCGCCACGGCATGGCTGACAGGCAGTGCGTCGGCGGGCGCCTGGGATCCGAACTCGCGAACCCCGGGCTGCCAAGCGCGGACGAAACCGCTGCGCCACCCGGCGGCCCCAACTTGGAATACTCTTAAAACCTCTTATCACAGAGCAATCTCCCACAACCCTGAGGACTGAGCTCAAACATCACTTTCTCAGTGGCAGCACCCCTGATCAGCCCACTCCAACTAAATAAGGTCTCCCTATGTTCCCACAGAACTTATGCTTCACATTGGTAACACTCAATTCATTTGTGATTATTTGTTCAGTGTAAAAGAAATATGAACTTTTTTTAAAAAAGTAAAGACTACTGTTAGCTGAAGAGGCAGCTGTGAGGAAATTCTTCACAGAGGAAGAATCATACACTAAAGACTGTAGCCAGGTGACAGGCTTTGGGGACAGTCTGGACATCTATCAGATATATGCTGGGTACCTGGAGCTGTGCCCGTCATACCGCAAAGACAGCTCTCATGGAATGCTCAGAGCAACTCTCTCGGGGAACTACTGTGTACACTTCACTAATGAAGAAATTGGGGTTTTGAGTGAATATGTTTTATACCCAGTCACGCAACTTGTAAGCAAAAAAAATTGTCTTTCTAGACACAAGTCTAATTCCAAAATTACATGTGAAAAACCCGATTCCTGATTCCCTTTGTTTTCAGATGAGAAAATCAAGACTCCAGGCCGTGAAATCACTTACCTCGAGCGGCAGAGTCAAAAAGGGCAGATGATGGCAGAGGCAATATATAGAAAGGAACAAAAGTGAATATCAATGGGAATGAAAATCCAACCAAGTCAAACGTAGGGGTGAAGGGATGAAAAAAAGTCTGATGTGACCTGAACATTTCACGATATTTACAAGACTAGATGAGTCAGGAGAGGTGCTCATGGAAAACGATGGCAGAGACATCCAGTAGATGATTAGCAAGGTCAGATCCTCCTCGAAGGTGTGTGAGGACAAGATCAGCCAAAGGGCACAGACATTCAGGGGGTCAATAGATCAGGATGGAAAGGTAAGCTGGGAACAAACTGATACTGGCCTTGAATGTCGTGCACCCAAGCTTCCTCACGTCACTGCACATTTTTACACATCTGACCGGGGTCAGGGGGTGACAAGCCTAGTCTCTGTCCTCCTTGGGGGAAAGTTATACCTGGAGCCCATTTGGGGCACACAGGTCAGAGAGTTCTGCTCTGCCATGGGAACCAAGAAGAAACTATCTTTGTTCCCATCCCAAGGGGAGTTGCTTCCATCTTATCATTTCCGGCCTTGGATACTCAACCCCGGATATTGAAAGGTTCAGTTATGCTGAGAGTTCAGTTTTGTTGAGGACAGGGGCTGTGAAGGAGGCAATTGTAGGTGGATATGCACTGGTCCACAAATGAAGAAATCAGATGAAGTAAACTGTGGTCATCAGATAGCACACATTTTATCCAGATCTGTGGGGAAAAGCACTGTTCCAGAAGTGACCAACAGGTGCGGAGGATAAAATGGGGGTGTGGCATAGTTGAGGTAAGAACGTCAGGAGGGTCTTAAATGTCAAACAGAAAAGTTTTATTTGCTATAATGGCCAATAAAGAGCCATTCTGGACACCTGAGCAGAGACTGACACAAGGTATAGTATTCAGTTTGCAGCTGGGCAGTATGAACCAGAACATAAAAAGAGAGTAGCCAACGCCAATATGCACATAGGTGGCTTCAAAATTAGTAGAAGGGTTAAATCCACAAAGTACTTTGGAGGAAGATTTGGCAGCATAAAAGACGGAGTGTTAAAAAAAAAGCCTGTAACAAGCTTGTTTCACTAAGTGGCTTAGAAATAATTTGAATATTTGTTTTTTAATAATAAAACAACAGGATTTAAAAGTGAACAAGGATATAAATTTAAATTTAGCTTATCAGAACTAAACTTATCCCTATGGTATTTCCTTTTACAGTTATTAAAATGATAACAGAAAAATATCCTTTAGTCACAAAACTATCCTGTAATTCCAATTTTCTTAGCAAAACCTAGGAAGATATTATATGTTTGGAGATTTATATGGAAACTTTTATCAAGTAGGATACTAGGTCTTAAAACCCAAAGTGAATAAGGGCCTTGCTTAAGAAGTCAAAAAAGCAACAGTTAACTGACATTAACTGTCACTATAACACTAGACACCAGGCTTCTTAAGCCATTTGCAAACACAGGCTTTTATCCAACTTGCTTTAAATGAATTTTTTAAATGCTTGACAAAGCAGAGACAGATCTGGCCTCGCGAGGCAAACAACTTCACTTACAAACAGAATTGTTTAACCCTAGGGATTTCTGCAAAGATTTTAAATATCCCTAACACAGGGATTGAGACTATATATCTATGCTTTATAAACCACAAAGCACTAGATTCAGGTAAATCATAGTTAAAAGTGAGTGACTCTCCCAGCAAGTCCCATCCTTCTGCCTGTGACCCTGTAAGCACAAACTGTATGCTATCCCATTAAAACAGCTCCGGTTATTAGGAACAAATGGGGTCAGACTGTAATTACACTTAAATAGGGCTCATGGGTCCCAAGGAATTTTTTTTTAACACACCCATAATCTTAGTTAAAATACAAATATTATTGGCTCACATCTTTGGATATTCCAAAGTATACAAGGAGACCAGGCAGGTTCTGGATTGTAGGGAGAAATGCAATTAATGAGCGATTACTATTTAAAGACCAAATCCCTGTCAAAACAGCTTGATAAAAAACGGTGGTTTTTAACACACACAGCTTGCAGTAGTGCTGCCAACAAAAACAGTGTGTGGTAATCCTGCCAGCTAAAATGGTGCTGTGACGGGGGCAGGGGCGAGAAGAACCGTTCTGCCCCGTCCCACCGACTCCCTTTCCTGCGGCAATTCACTTGGCCACATCCCAGTCCCATTCCTGCAGAGCTCCCTCATTCTTAACAAGGCCATTTGGGGGGCCTATTTGGGCAAAGAACCCCAAAGGCAAATGTTGGAGCAGCCAGATGACCTTCAAAGCATGTCACACCAAGTGCAGTTGCTCCTCCAATGCGAGCAACCTCATCCTAAGCAACTTAGCGCACTGAAGCCGTAACCAGGAAGTATCAACTGAGGAATGCTAAAATCATCCTAGAGTGAAACACTGGCAAATGGCTCTAAGCTTTTTACTGAAGAGGAATTTCCAGGACATCTCATCAATGTTGGGGGTTACTTCCAATAGGGGAGAGAAGGAAGGGGCTTCATTAAGAGCACCCTCCCAAAATCATGGGAATAGAAGGCCAGGGATCCCTAAGTCAAGAATTCTGCCTCCTATTTGCAAAGTGGTTTTAATGGTGACAGCAAGGATTTGGGG
This sequence comes from Tapirus indicus, assembly GCA_031878705.1. Classification (NCBI taxonomy): domain Eukaryota; kingdom Metazoa; phylum Chordata; class Mammalia; order Perissodactyla; family Tapiridae; genus Tapirus; species Tapirus indicus. The sequence continues at coordinate 60,476,115 of CM062917.1, forward strand.
TGCTATAAAATATTAATCTATCACCATCACTTAATAATGCTGGGAAACTATACTTGGCTTTTGCCTCCTGTATTAATTAGGATTAGATTAGTCAAAAAGTGCAGGAAAACCCAAATGTCAGTGGGTTAAACAAGAGTGTTTCCCTCCCAAATACATGAAGTCCGTGTAAGTAGGCTGGGGCTGATGTGGTAGCTCTGCTCTACCATGTCCCTAGAGACCCCAAATCCCCCCAGCTCATGGTTTCACTGTCCAAAGGTGTAGTCTTGATCCTCACTGTCCAGAGGGGGCTCCATCTAGCACATTCACATTCCATGCAGAAGGATGGGGGAGGGAGAAGCAGCGCACACCCCTCTTCTATAGATGCTTGGTGAAATCTGTGCACAGCACTGCCATGCAGAGCCTACTGTCTAGAGCCGGGCTGTTAATTCAGGTCTACTAGCCACACATGACTATTTCAACTTAAGCTTAAAGTAACCAAAATTAAATAAAATTTAGTATTCATTCCTCAAAGATACTAGCCACATTTCAAGTGTTCAGCAGCCTCATGTGCCTAACGGCTGCTGTCTGGACAATTCCATCACCATAGAAAGTTCTATTGCACAGTTGTGGTTTAGAGTCTAAGCAATTACACGGCCACACCTGCTGCAGGAGAGGCTGGGAAATTTAGTCTCCAAGGTTGCGGGGCCATGTACCCAAATAATATCAGACAATCTCTTCCTATATAAGAAGGGAAGAATATATTGGGGTGAAGGGAACTGCAGTCTCTAAAACAGTCTTCTGAAAGGTCTAAGGTGTCACATATTCAGAGACAAGCCTTGAAAACAGACTTTTAAAACTTTCATGCATTCCTTACATAAAAACAGCCCTCTTGGAAATGCCAAATGCTATAGGCTGAATTGTATCCCCTCCAAAATTCATATGTTTAAGTCCTAACCCTCAAGACCTCGGAATGTGACCTTACTTGGAAACATGGTCATTGCAGATGTGGTAAGTTAAGATGAGGTCATAGTGGAGTAGAGTGGGCCCCTGATCCAATATGACTGGTTTTCTTATATAAAGTAGAAATTTTGTTCACAGACACACACAGGGAGAACAGAACACCATGTGAACATGAAGGCAGAGATCAAGGGGATGTGTCTACAAGCCAAGGAACACCAAAGATGGCCGGCAAACCACCAGAAGCCAGGGGAGGGCCTGGAACAGATTCTCCCTCAAGGTCCTCAGAAGGAATCAACTTTGCCAACACCTTGATCTTGGACTTCTGGCCTCCAGGACTGTGAGACAATAAATTCCTATTGTGTAAGCCACTCTGTCTGTGGTTCTGTGCTACAGCAAGCTAATATACCACCTCAGATGGCTGGCATAGGAAATCCATTTTTCTCTAGAGGAGCTCACCGAGGCGCCCTCCCCTTCTCCTTTCCATGGGCTCTCAAAGGCACTGTACCTGTTCTGGTACCGACATGAAGAGGCCAGCTCTCAGTGTATCTCCAGAATGCAGCTGAACCTTACTTCCATAACCTGGATAACCCCACGTGTTCCACTAATGTGTATGTTTGGGAGGGGTGTTTTGATCTCTTACATGTTTCAAGTTGTTACATTAAAATAGTTCATCGCTAGATTTAACAAACAAAAACAAAACTTTAAAAGAACTGTGTGCTTGTTTTAGGATCAAAAAAAAAGTCAGAGAACATATATGAGACTAAGAATCTTTGCTAAGGTAACTAAGGGTAAAAATCATGGCCACAAACCACAGGAAGAAGAAGGAAAAGATCCTGTGAGTCCTGTGAAGGGAAAGGAGGTAAAAGATGTCCCTGAGGGTTCATGGCTGTCACAGAGACCCTAGAGTCACAGAGGCTTCATCACCTTCCCTCTCCCTCCCTTGAATATCATCCCCTGACGCCTTTCTACCTCCCTCCATCCTCCCTTGCCAGAAGAAGCATGCACTCACCATCCAGCTGGTAGAAGAAATGTGAGAGGGGAGCCCCATCCTACCGTCAAAGCCATGATGTCAGAGGCTACCATTGTCAAGGCTATAATGGGGTGAAAAGGCAGAGGAAAGAAATGTTCTAGGTAACCCAAATTAAACTCTAAGCACATGATTTTACAGAAAGATCACTGTATACGGTGGTTGAGTTCTTCTGATTTAAAATATGCTTTTTGGGTCTATCTGGGTTTCTAAAGAATTTAGTGGGCTGATAAAAGTGTATGTCTGAAAATATCTGAATTATGTCCTCACTTTTGAAGGCTATCAAAAACATCATGTCACTGTCTTCCAGATGCCATTGTTTCTGTGGAGAAATGAAGTCAAAATCTTGTTGCATCTTTCAAGATCACCTGTCTTTTCCTCTGGTTGCTTCCAGCATTTTCCCTTCATCTTTGATTTTCAGCAATTTGATCATGATGTGTCTAGGCATAGTGTGCTTCGTGTTTATCTTGTTGAGGTTTGTAATTTTCCCAAATCTCTGCCCTACATCTCTTATTAATTTTGGAAACTCTCAGGTGCCATCTCTTCAGACATTGCTTCTCTCTCATTCTTCTTTCCTTTTCGTCCAGGCCTCCACTACCACATTAAGTTACATGTATCCACCATATCCATATGTCTCTTAGGCTCTTTTCCGTATTTTTCATCTTTTGTCTCTCTTTGCCTCAGCCTGGATATTTTATTCTGTCTTTTCACTAATTTTCTCTTCATATATTTAAATCATCTATTGAGTTTTTAATTTTAGCTAATGTACTTTTCAATTTTAGAATTTCTACTAACTGATATCAATTCTCAACCTTGTCTTTTAATTACTTTAGCATTAATCTTTTAATTATTTTAAAGCACATATTGCTCAACTCCTTTTTCTAGATACCCTATAGATCTGTTTCTAGTGCCTGTTTTTTCTCTTGGTTTTTGGTCACAGGTTTGCCACCTCTTCCTAAGCCTGGTTATTTCTGATGGGCTCCTGACAGGCAGATAGGCTTGCTGTGCCACCAATTCCAGAACACCTTAATCTAATCAGTCATTGAGATGATTTGAGCTGGTCTACTTCCTATCCACTCTAACACCTAGATGTGGCCTTTGGGGTCCCCAGCCTGGGGTGTTTACCTTCTTCATGGTAAACCCTGAACTCCAATTTACTTGCCCTACCAGAGCCCTGTGAGTCTCTTGAAAGCTCTGTTCTTTGATCTCTACTACCAGTTCCCAAAACACAGGTTGAGAGGCTGATACACTCAGTCCTGAAGAGAAAAGAGGCCCCAAATGCAGGGCTCACATCTCTGTGCTTCCTGGATCATGCAATTACTATTTAACAAGCCTCTGGTGACTTCAAATAGATAGCTGTATATATAGTCCAGTTTTCTAATTGTTCTCAGCAAAATGGTTGGCCTAAAACAGCTTAGTCCTATTGCCATTGACTGACGATGAGCTGATAAACTTTCACTTCCATCCTTACAACAACCCTAGGAAGTACTACTTATTACTGACATTTTTATAGCCGAAAAGACGGATCTCAGAGAATTTTGATAACTTATCCAGGTTCATTAGCTCCCAAAGACTAAGTTAGGATTTGAGTACAGTTCAATAGAACTTCAGAGCTGAGTCTCTTAACCCCTATATTATACTTTCTCTGGCTTGATCCTTAATACCACCTAAGTGACAGACTCAGAAAATGGCATGCTGGAGTTCAGAACTAGTATTCTCACTTCAAAATCCCATCCTCCTGATGGTCTTTCTACTAGAGTTTGGAATCTAAATACGTTTAGCTTTTGTTTTTTCCTATAGGAAAATACATTTGAACTGCAAATAAATTATCTTTTGAGATGCAGCCCCATCTCCATTGAAAGTTAAGATAATGTCTATGATCATAATTATCGTCTTGTTGTTCTGGGAAAGTGTGGGGTGGTTTCCGATTTCCTTCTCATTTTTTATATGAATAAACTGAAGACCACAGAGATAAAGACCTTGGCCTCTGGTTTATTTATTCATTCAATAAATATTTATCTATTACCTACTACATGCCAGACACTGTTCTCAGCACCTGGGACATATTTCAACAGGCAAGACAGAATATAAACATTAACATAAATAAGCCAATTATACAGATCCTGAGTTCTATGGGGAAAAGAGAGCCATGTAAAAGGATCCAGAGGGCAGGACAGGGCATGGGGAAAAGGGCAGGTTGCAGGATTCTACTTTTACAGAAGATTTTCTAATATAGTTGATAATTACTTCACCCCCTCCCACTCTATTCTTTGCAAAGGCATGCTTCTTTACAGAATAACTGAGCCTTTTCTCACCTGCCAGTTCAGTTTCCTACCACCTTCAAATGACCTGTGACAAAAAACTTAGCAGTCAACATTCATTCTGAGTAACTATCATGCCTTAGTACTGGTAGGAAAACAAAACCACTAATCACTCTTTGGTAACAGAATCTGGTATTCTCCAGACTGTGATCTTTTTGAGCCCAAAAATCTGCAGACAAATTTGGTCTAATTTTTTCAAACTTGATTTCACTTATTTTTCACAACACCTTTTAAAGAAGCTCTACTGAATAATTCTTAAAAATGCTACATAGTCTGGTTGAGGCTTTAAAAAGGATTTCCTCAGTTAATCTAAATAACATAAATCCAAGTATGATGCTTTCCCACTAATTACAGGAAAATCTAAGTCAGAAGCCTGATTTCATGGTAATCATTGCCATTTGTCTGATGAATTTTGCAGTTATTTCAGAATACTCATGAAGCCTCTCAGATAAGGACACACTAAGCCCAGGATAAGAGCTACTGAATGGCGTATTCCTGCTTTTATGTAAACAAAAGTATTATTAATCTTGATAGTTTCTATGGATATTCTTAATCTACAATTTAAAAGAAGAACATCATAGGTTTCTATATAAACCAGTTTACAGACCAAAACATATGTAAGAAACAATTACACTACACATAAATTCCCCTTTTTTGTTTTATGTCCCAAATGTTCAAAGGAAAATTCACTGACATTAGCCAGCTACATATGTAACCCTGTACTGGTAACCCTGTAGGGCTTCTACACCTATCTCTTAAATAAGGCAGGAGTTCCATTTGTCCAGTTTGTTAAAATACCAGGTTTTAGCCAGCATTTCCCTTTTTATTTTAAGAAAATATTATTCAAACTTTGTCAACTAATTGTCTCTATTTCTACCACTCTGGTATTTCACAGTAATCACACAGTAAACACTTAGGAACAAATTGACAACGCACTGACACTAGCTAGGACAGAAGAATTTCTTAGACTGTGTGAAAGATTCCACTTAAAAATATGATGGAGGGGCCAGCCTGGTGGCATAGTGGTTAAGTTCATGTGCTCCACTTCAGTGGCCCGGGGTTTGCAGGTTCAAATCCCGGGTGCAGACGGAGGCACCGCTCATCAAGCCATGCTGTGGTGGCATTCCACATAAAGTAGAGGAAGATGGGCACAGATGTTAGCTCTGGGCCAGTCTTCCTCAGCAAACAGAGGAGGACTGGCAACAGATGTTAGCTCAGAGCCTACCTTCCTCAAACACACACAAAAAGTTGGTGGAATAAGTATAAGAGTATTAGCTTTCATTTATATAACATGATACATTGCACAAAACATGCATTATTCCATGACATCCTCACAATAGTGTCTTAAATTTGATAAGACAGGTATTACAATTCCCATTTTGTAGGTGATAAAAATCAGGCAAAGAAAAGTGAAGTGACAATCAGTGGCCACACAAGTGGTGAGAAGAGAACTGGATATTTGGACCCTTTTCCTTTTTACTCAGAAGAAGTTAAGGTTTAAGCACTGAACAATAATCATTCCACTAGACTTGAACACTTAGGTTAGGTGACAACCAGTCATGTTACTTAACATTTTGTGCCTCTCTTTTCTCATCAGTTGGAGGGGATATGATCCCTGGTTTCACAGCACTGTGATGAGAAATCAACCAGGAAAAGCACATGGAGCACTGTGCCTGCTGCCCTTGTAATGGGCAAATACTTCCCTATAGAAATAGCGCAATTTCATTTCCAATTTTAAAGTTAAATTTTTACTTGCAGTAGAAATTATTAACAATTTTATAAAGTTAGGCTTATCACAATCTGTCTCTAGCTATTTCTCATACTTCTGTCTTGTAGGGCTCATATATGCTTCAAAGTGTCGTTCTGTGTCCAAACTCTGATCTGCTATACAGAATTCCAGGGTCTCCTTCAAACCAACAGAGTTCTTTAAAAAGACAAAACTACATGTCTCAAATATGCATCTTTTTATCCATCTAATTTCCTAGTACAATACTTTAAATATAAATGATAAATAGACAATTGGGTGAATGGATGAAAGGATGAATGGAAAGACATGTTACTGGATAGGAAAAATCCAGTGACTCAACTATTTTCCACAGACTGAGAAAATCCTAGGAGCTCGTGCACTATATAAGAAAAAGAATTAAAAGCCCATTTATGCATCCACTTATCCAAAATTCTGTTTGATATTTTTTTCAAGTTGTTGGAAATAGCCAACATATTTTTCACTCACTGCAATTTAAAACAAATTCTGCTCTAAATGTATATAATGCCTTAAAAATGGGAAGTTGGGGGCCAGCCCAGTGGTGTAGTGGTTGACTTTGCGTGCTCCACTTCAGTGGCCGGGGGTTTGTGGGTTCGGATCCTGAGTGCAGACCTACATGCCGCTTGTCAAGCCATGTTGTGGCAGCGTCCCACATACAAATTAGAGGAGGATTGGCACAGATGTTAGGTCAGGGACAATCTTCCTCAAGAAAAAAAGGAAGACTGGCAACAGATGTTAGCTAAGGGACAATCTTCCTCACCAAAAAAAACATGGGAAGATGAAAATTGAATGTAGCATTCCTGTACACTATCCTATCAGATATCACCTTTTTCCAGGTAATTCCAAGTTTATCATCTTTAGTTTTAGGTGTTTAAAGATATTTATCCATTGCTTCCCACACACCCATAATCTTGTCTTTCTTCAAACTCTGGGAAACTTCAGCAGGGAAAAACGTGTTAATGCTGTAAGTAATTAGGTTCCAAAAGATGTCATGTTTTTTATAGAACTGGGAAGAATAGAAGGTGGCACATTAGAAAAACAATAGCTCTTGACAAATGGGTGCACAGCCATTCCTGTAAACAGGAACTTCCCTGCAGGAAAACCTCCTCCTCTGGGATCTGTAATTTGACTGTGCCTTAGCGAAGTGATGAAAGCAATTACAGTACAAAAAGGCTGAGGTCCCCTGCCTCTGTCAAGGGGAAGCCAGGGATAAGGTCCCATTGATACTAAAAGAATTCAGGGTTTCTTTCAGAATAGAACCCTGAAAGATGAAACCAATCTCATTAGAGGCACAGGCACCTTATTGAGATGCAAACCCCTTAAAGGTCAAGCCACTTATTAAGAGTTTTAACAGTTTTCTCAAAAATTACCACCTTCAGTGCTTCACAGAAGCCATACAGGAAATATGGAGCCATTCCTGTGTGTTTTCATTAATGGAAAGAATTAGTGACTGACAAAAATAACGTTTTATTAAAAGTCACCAAGGAAATCACGCATGAGGAAATAAATTTCTTGCCATCAATGTTTTAAGATGCTCTGGTGTGGGAGCCCCTGCTCCGTGGCAATGACAAACCTTTGCTCCACACACTTGGAGAAAGGCAGGCATAGCAGCAGGTGGAATGGGTTCTCCCCCTCCTCAGCATAACTGAGTGACGCCCTCGGCCTAGAGACCCAGCTGACTGTCCACCTCCTTTTTGCAGCCTGAGCACAGCCAAGGTGGGGAGGTGTGCACTCTGACGAAATAACGAAAAGCAATAGGATATACTGGAGTACATGAGGAAGCCGTTTGATTTAAAACTAGTTCGGCCTGACAGTTTTTCCAGAAAGGCCTGACATGGCCTATTGAGCATGCTTTGTACATGTGCTTTAAACATTTACAATGTCCCAAAGCCGAGAATGATGCACTTAAAGATAGAGATGTTGCTTCCCTATTCAGCATTTCTTCCCAGGAACTAAGGACTAATTACTGACCTGCTTTAACTTATCTCGTGACCACTGACCTGCTGTGTTCACTTTGTGACCACGGACCTGCTGTGCCAGCAAAGCATCTTGTGACAGTAGTAAAAGAGATATTCCTGTCATATGTGATGTATGTTCTTTGTTCCAAGATGGTCTAGAACCACTCTATACACCCGGCTTCTTTGGAGAGCTTCCTTCCTTGGGGAAGCTATAGTCCTCAAACTGGCTCATATAATAAACTCACCCCAATTTTGATTTATAGATTGATTATGGATTATTTGCACTGACAGCTCTCAGGCATGATGCCCACTGAACGCCTACCATATGCAAAGAACATTCACTGCATACCTACTGTACGCTCACCGCTATGCTAAGAACTTTTCATGAAGCATCTCATCTTGTACTCAGAATAGTGCAAGGCATTATATATATTGTGATTATTCCCATTTATCAATGAAGAAACTGAGATGAAGGGAGGTTGGCGCCTCTTCCAGTTCACAAAGCCAGGCAGTTAAACTCCAGTCTACCGACTTACCACTGCCTCACACTGCTTCCTCTGCAATCCCTAAAAATTTCGATGGCCACAGACATGATGCTTCATGCCTGGAACTGAGGGTGCAGTGGAGAAAACCAATCAAAGCCCTCAGAGACCTGAGAGCAGCCCTGTTTTACAGAACCTTCTCTGATGATGGAAATGTTCAGAACTGTCCAATACTGTACCCATTAGCCCCACGTGGCTAGTGAGCAATTGGAATGTGGCTAGTGTGAATGAAGAACTAAATTTTTAATTTTACTTAATTTTTGTTTGTTTAAATGTGAATAGCCAATGTGGCTAACAGCTACCGTATTGGACAGCAGCCTTAAGCGTTTAGGAGAGACAAGACTTTTTTTCATAAGTGTTAACACAGAACAGGAAATACAAAGTGGTAAATTCTCTAAGAGACATTCAGATAAAGCCTCTTCTTTTAAAAATTCAACGAAGAATACATTACCTATAGTTGCAGAAAATCAAAGTTGATTTGACAACACCACCATAGGTGGAGGAAGCAAGAACTTTCCAGGCAGAAGGAGCATCCTAAGTAAAAGCAAGGCAACTGCAAGCAAGCGTGAGAGTGTTGTTACAAGTACCACGTGACCGAACTGTAAAACAGGGCAAGATGCATAACAGGGAGAATGTGGCAAAATAACATGAGAGACAAACACGGAAAATCTAGTTAGCTGTTAAGATGTTTATTGTGTGCATTCTCCACTAAACAATAAGGTTAAAGAGTGAGGAAAATGGTCCACTAACCAAGAGAAAGGCATCATTAATCCAAAAAAATGAAACATAGAACTACGTGTCCATGGAGAAGGATCATGGTAAGTAAAGGGCAATATACTGAGAAAGCATTTTTTAGAAGCATAAATTAAAGACAGCAGAGTGGAACCCAAAACATTTATGAGCATGGTCCCTGGGGAAGCTATAGTGCCCACCACTGGCCACACAAGGCCAACATTGGGGTGTGCAGTGGGTAGCTAAGAGCCATTGCCTGGGGTTTGGGGAGCAAATATTTGCCTTTCAGTGCGTTTCATTGCCACCCTACTGGGAATGCCAAGTCCCCTTCAGGGTCTGGGCCCACCTTGGCCCAAAGGGCACTCGGTCTGGGGGTTAGGGCAGAGGACCTGCCATCGACAGGCTGGCAGACAAGGGGTTGGCACAAGCTCCCTTCCCCCCCACCCCTGGGATCGATCACACATAAAATTCCCGGAAGCACCAGCACCAGGCAGCGGCTATGTACCGACCAATCCACAGGTGTGTTAACATTGTAATAACCAGATGCATACCTGTTGAATATGAAGTCTGGAGTCTCATCTAATCCATGGGGTCAAACTAAACCTAACCTACAGGGCAGAGAAAAAGCAAACAAGTGGCCTGAAGACTACATTCAGGTTTCGTTTGCTTACATAGTGTTGAACACCAATGGTCTTTATTTCATTGCATTTGAATTAGTTAACAGCAGAGAGAGATCAGGAAATTTCAGTTTAAAAATTCCAGACTTGGGGCTTTTGGGGCCGGCCTGGATTAGGTTCGCGCACTCCGCTTCAGCTGCCCGGGGTTCGCAGGTTCGGATCCCAGGCGCAGAAAGACGCATCGCTTGTCAAGCCATGCTGTGGCGGCGTCCCATATAAAGTAGAGGACGATGGGCATGGATGTTAGCCCAGGGCCAGTCTTCCTCAGCAAAAAGAGGAAGTTTGGCAACAGATGTTAGCTCAGGGCTAGTCTTCCTCACAAAAAAAAAAAACAGACTTGGGGCTTTTATGAAAACTCAGAAGACCTGGCAAAGCTGGGCCCATATTCCCACCTGGAGCTGAGCAGTGGCGTGCCTGCTTCACCCACTAATGTCACTTGTCCCTCGCTCAAGAAGTCATCTGGGTTTCCATGGCTCTTTCCATGGAAGGTGAGGTGTCCGTGCAATAAAGCAGCACTGCAGTGAAGACAGCAGCTCAAGCTGAAGCAAAAACAAATACCCAGAGGAAGACAGGCAATTTTTGTCCTAATGAATTTGGAACCATCACTCTACGAAGAATTATGCTTCTCCCCAGAATGCCAATGGGGCTAAAACAGACTATTTTTAATTGAACTTGAGTAATGTCACAATACTTCCTAGAATATTAATGCCAGTAAAGCTTTTTCAAGCAGTAGTAAAATTCCATACCACTTTCTCCCCTTTTCTAATTAACGTATACAATACATCTGTAACCTGCTTCACTTAAGAAACTACAACTCAGATCGATTTTAAATATCAACTCTACTAGAAGCCAGATTTGCCTGCCCTCTCCCCCAAATTTTTATCTGTTCACAGAATTACATGATACTCTTGATTTAGTACTTAGAACATTAGTATTGACAATTACAAAATTAAACTCTTAAGTATACATAAAATCACAATTATATGAACATAGCCCAGATTTATTAGATAAGCCAAAACCTAATTTAAAGCTGAAATACGACAGAGCATGGGCGAATGCACTGCATTACACTGCAACCTCATTTGCTCTGGACAGAAACAATGTACCACCTTGTTCCTTCTTTTCCTACCAACCCCTCCTCTAACTCCCTCCCAGAAACCATGCTGCCCTGACTCACACAGATTTAGGGCACCCGGTCGATCTCTATCCTTCTTCATGGTGCTTGATATTAATACTAATCATTTTTCCTCAGCCAACTGGCACAGCTGGCTCAAAAAAGGCCTCTGTAGGTTTAACGCAAAGCTAGACTGGGGCTCACGTGGCTTTGGATGTAGATGTGGAACTTGGGACTGGGAGTTTCAAGCCCTTCGTAAGTGTGAAATGTTTAGCGTGGAGAGCATTTTTCTTTTTAGGGGGGGAATGGAGGGGTCATATCTAAGGCCTGTATTGTAGTGCAAAGGTTCCTAAACACAGCAGGAAGCTGCCCGCCTAAGGAGCCCTGGAAAAGCTTTGGAAACCAACCCACAGTCTTTATACTCAGAGATTCTGATTCAGTGGTTTAGGTATGGGACCCAAGAGTCCACGCTGCCTATAAGTTCCCCAGGAGTTTACGAAGATTAGGTGGATTAAAGAAGCAATGCTCCCTGCTGGTTTGAGCCTCACTGACCCTCCTCTCTCAAGGATGCAGCAAGGTTAAGCCTACGGGGGAGGCCAGAAGAGGCACTTGGAAGGAGGTGCACAGATACAGAGGAAGAGGAACCAGGGATCTGGTTGGGAAGAAAAAGCCTGAAGATATGCCTTATAACAAACCAAAGCTTCAAAGAGACTCTTCTATATTGTGTGCACAGGACTATTTGGTGATAGGCTGTTACCAGTGGGAGGGCATGGACCTAGAAATCCTTCCCAGAGTCCAACTTTTCACTGAATTGTACCATTCATTTCAAATAATAGACATCCAAGACAACTGAAAAATAAACACGGTGCTCAAAAAAATGCCCTTAATAGAAGGTTCTAGGGCATTTACAAAATACTTTTCATTCTTTAGGCTCATGAGAGAAAAAGAAAATGGACTAGTCAGGGAGAATGCATTGACTACAGACATGACCTTTACAGACAGAATGTGAGATGGAGAGTGTGGTTAACAGTCAAATCTTTAATGGCACTATTGGACACAAATGGCAAAGTCTCCACATGACACTCCAAACTTATGCCAATAAAAAAATGGTACACTAAACTTCCAAATTCAAGTAATTTATCAAAGTCAAATACAGTAATATAATCCTGATTTAGCTGGACTCCTTACCACCCAGATTATAAAATGCATTTTCCAAATTCAGTCCAAGTTTTCCCACCTTCCTTGCAGCAAGAAGTATTCTCAACTAAGTTCTGACCACCGAAAATGAAATGTAAGTGGAAGTATTGCATGGCTACTTCCAGAAACACCTCATAAGCTGGCTCATACTGGCTCTTTACCCCCTCTCCCACTTCTCTTCTTCATCACTTACTCCTTCATGCTAGCTAAAATTAGGGTGTGATGACTGGAGCTTGACCAGTCATCTTGAGCCTCGAAGTGCCACATTAGGGTGGTAGAGGGAGCAAGAAAGAAGGAGCCTGCCACTCCAGTCACGGTCTACTTATTTCTGCACTCGTTTTACGTGAAAGAAAAAATAAAATTCTACTTGCTTACATCATTCTTATTTTGTTTTCTATCACTTTGGGCTAGATCTAATCCTAACTAATATATAACGTTTTATACCAATAATTTCCATTATGATGTTAGACAATGTTTGCGGTTTTTATTGGATTTTCTTGCTCTTCAAAAAGAAAACTTAAGTATTTGGTCTTTGCCTCTGCAGATGCAGGACTTATTCAAGATGGAAACACACAGCAACTCTATTAGCAAAATTCATGAATCAATTTTTCATCAGCTCACAAGTGTTGAGTAAGCTGGAGAGAAGCAAGAACAGGGAATGATCTTTCCCTTACTTTCACCCACGGATTTCCTCTTTAATTCAAAACCAATGGCATCACGTTTTAAGAATCAGTTATACTTATTTCTCACCATAACCATCCTTCCTCTCACCCTTAAAGCCCCAAAGATACTGATAAGATTTGAGGGTCACAGAATCCATGTAGAATTGACATGTGAAGATGTACGGTGAGGATGAAAAGAAAAGCTATTCCTGGGAGTCAGGAAATCTGCATTCTTGTCCTGGCTCCACTGTAGATAATCTAGATGACCCTGTTGTGACAGTCATTTACCTCTTAGGGCGCAGTTTTCTTAGCTGTGAACTAATGGGACTGGATGAGATTATCTCTAGGATTCTATGATCCTATATGATACCCCTTAAAGTACCTTAAAGGACTCCAAAAATCAATACTTGTAATACCAACCAAGTTTATTTCAATCAGGAACATTTATATTTAAGAATAAGCTACTATTTTTATACCATTGTATCCTAAGAATACATTTCCATTGCTATTCTACTAAATTGATATTCATTCTTATTGAACGTTTTGGAACAAATTTCAAAATCTTATGTTGATAAGCAGAAAGCAAAAGCTTGATGAAGAAGTGTTACACCCTTCAGAGTGTATAAATCCTGTAAGATGAAAGTTGTTGAATACCATTTAATCCACTCTGAGTACAGTTAAATAGATGTGACGGATGGCAGCTTATCTTGATCTTTTCTATTTCTTAAATTATGATAGGTGAGTGATGTTCACTGTGGAATTTCCAGGCAGAGCCTGTGTTTGAACTCCCTGTCTTTATCAAGAGCTTCCAATCAACAATTGTTCTAAATCTGTCTCCATCAGATCAACGTGATACTCCACAGCTATGATAAAGGGGAAAGCCAGAAACCTCACAGAATAAGTCCCTCAGTTTTGCGTGTGATGTGAAGTGCAATCAACGTGTCAGTGAAGTGAAGTGAAACCATCTCCACAAACCTGCAGTGTTTTGGACATCCAAGTAAGCTTTCTAGGCAACCCTCTCCCAACCCCAGGGGGAAAAATGCTTCTGGCTCCACAATTACTTGCCTTTAGGGAAATTTGTTACTCATACTTACTGATTCTGTGACCTTGACTAAATTACCTTAAACTCTGATGCCACTGATTTTAGTGCCTGTAACATAGAACTGATGATAATACCTACAGTGCTATTTTGGGGCTTACATGAGATAACATTTGTAAAACACCTGGCACATGGTGCATGATCCTAAGTAATAGATGTTTTTCAACCACTTAACATAATTCTTTGGAGATAAATTTCTCACATTTGCATTTGCTGCAAAACTGCAAATGTTTAGCACAGCACACAGGAAACCTATTTATCCATTCTCAAGTTATTTTAGAAATAAAAGCCAAACACATACTCACTTTTCCACATCCAAATTGGGGAGAAATGGTAATTTGGCTGTTTATTTGGATTTCTGTGTCTGCAAAACAGCTTTCCAACATAAACTCAAATTTGACATGCCATTGGCTTGCCACAAAAATCAGTTACTTGGCTATCTCTCAAAACTCTTTACTAAACACAGCTGTGAAATTTAATCACCAAAAAAAGTGAGAACACACAACTAAGCAAAAATTATCTGAGTATACACTTAAATTCATTAAGGATTAATACTAAAGACAGTATATTTTCCTCACAAGCCAAAATAACTTAGCAAAGAATAAAAGCAATCTTTTCAGGTTAAAAATATCTGTTTGATGAAAAAATAAATTGAAAATATAATCTCAGCATGCACATAAACACAATAAAATTGGCCTTTCTCATAATTATCTTGGCATAATAGAATTAGAGGAGAAAGAGGCTAGTCTTAAGGGTCACTCAGCCCATGGTCCCTTCAGGTCAAGAGTCCCTTCTACCATATCCCTGACCAGTGTTCATTCAGCCTCTACTTACATACCGTCAGTGACAGGGAAGTCAGTACTTATCAAATAACCCATTCCATTATTTCATAGCTCTAATTGAGAGGAAGCTCTCATTAAAACTAAAACCACCAAGAAACTCCAAACAACAAGAACAACAAAACAAAAAAACCAACTTCTGTCCTAACACTGAATTATATATAATGAGTTAACTGAAAAGCCCAGTCTTTTCATATCAGCAAGGCTGATATCCTCTATTCTTCACTTACGTACTGATTTCTTCTTAAATGAAAGGCAAGGTTTTGTGTCACTTAGATCTGTTATTACAAGATAGAGTATTACAGTTCAATTACTTGCAAAAAATAAGAATTGTGTTAAAAAGTCATGAAAACTTAGACTGAGCAAATAGAAAAGCAGTGTTGAGTTCAAAGGAGGTGATGGCCCAGTGTATCCACACTAACGATGCTGCATTAGAAATCCCAATGGGGGCATATTTAGTAATGAGCAATGACAAATCAGCAGACTTTCAGAGAATGGCCATCCCCACTCTTACTGAGAGACTGAAAGATGGCAGAATATGAGACTCAACTGAGGAATGAAGGATACTTAGTGTGAGTGGTAGGTTGAGAAGGGAGTGAAATACACAATTCATTTACTCATAAACCTCCACTGAAGACCTAGACACCATTCAAGTCACAGATTATTAATCTTTAAATATTTCAAGGGGTATGAGGCTAAAAAATTAAAAATAAAACAATACTCTCAACAACCTACAGAACGTGCGAAAACATTTTTAAATCATATATCTGATAAGAGATTTATAACTAGATATATAAAACACTCTTAAAACTCAATACGAAATTCATAAGCCAATTAAAAATGGGCAAAAGATCTGAAGAAGCAATTCTTGAAAGAAGATTATAAATGGCCAAAAAGCATAAGAAAAGATATTCAACATAATTAGTCATTAGGAAAATGCAACTCAAATCCATAGTGAGTACCACTTCACACCATTAGAATTGGTAGAATCAAAAAGATAGACAATAACAAGAATTGGTAAGGATGTGGCGAAATTGGAACCCTATACAATGCTGGTGGGAATGAAAATGGTGCAGCTTCTTTGGAAAAGTTTGGCAGTTCTTCAAAAACATAAACATAGAGTTACCATGTGACCTAGGAGTTCGACTCCTAGGTATATAACTAAGAGAAATAAAAACATATATCCACAGAAAATCTTGTGTACAAATGTTCATAGCAATATTATTCATCAACAGCCAAAAGTTGGGAACAACCCAGATGTGAATTAACTAATGAATGGATATATAAAATGTGGCACATTCACACAATGGAATATTAAGCCATAAAAAGAAGTGAAGTACTGACACATGCTACAACATGGATGAACTTTGAAAATATTATGCAAAGTGAAAGAAGCCAGTCACAAAAGACCACGTATTATATGATTTCAATTATACGAAATGTCCAGAATAAGCAAATCTTTAGCGACAGAAAGTAGATTAGTAATTGCCTAGGGCTAAGGTTGGGGGGTGGAAATGGGGATTGACTGCTAACGGGTACAGGATTTCTTTAGCAATAGTGAAAATGGTCTAAAATTAGGTTGTGCTAATGGTTGTACCATTCTTTGTATACAAGAACCATTGAATTACACACTTTAAATCAGTGAATTGTATGGTGTGTGGATTACATACTAATAAGGTTGTTTTAAAAAAAGATACTCTGTCATTTCAGAAGGGAGACCTAAATATCAACGCTTAGAAGAATGAGAAAGTTAAATTTGGGGGCAGAGTAAAGTATGACAGTCCATCATTCAGATGTGGCCAATGGCCAGAAGAAGCCATCTCGCTGCTGAGGACTGCAAGCTCAGGGAGATGCTGAGTAAGATTCTGAGCCAGCTGCCACAGACAGAGTGCCCACAGCTGAGATATACCATTTGGATTAGCTGAGGTCTAGGTCTAAATGCAGCTCTAAAACACTACCAGTCTGTGTAACTGATAAGTGTGTGATGAACCTGAACATTTTAATTCAATACTTGTTCTTCAATAACACTACTATAAGCAATAAGTATTTTAAAATAAAAAATAAAATAGAAGCCAGAATCCCATCATCCTACAAATTTTAAAGTTTATTTCAAATACGTGTATATACTAGGAGCAGCCAACAAATCTTTAATATTGCTTCTTAATCTCTACTAATCTCTCTGTCTTGCATTGAACAGTAAGCTGCCTTCAGTCTTACTGTTAAATTTATCTGAGTGTACGTGCTCTGACCACTGGTAACTGTATACATCCTGTGTACCCATAATGGAATTTAACAAATAATAAAAGTTCACTGCTAGATTCTGACAAATTTTTGCAGTCAAGGTCAAGTAATCGATCTTTGTAGAAAACCATGTTCCAGGGATAACGCAATGCACCAGTCGTCTACAGGTGTGATGACGGTATAAAGGAAAGAGTCTTCCCTTTATGATAGTCACTACCTGTCAGGGGCCAAGTTTCTTGTAGGTGTGGTCTAATTTAAATCAGGTTTTACTGGGTTGATGTTACTTTCAATTTTTTATTTTAAAATTAGAAGTGGGAAAAAATAGTTAAAGCCACGCTTTTCCAACAACAGAAACCATTATGATTGTCCTTTTATCAGCAATTTCTAACCCATGGTTGATTAAAACAGAAAATATATAAAAAGAAGGCAGCTTTATAAACATCACACTAGTATACACAAGAACAATACGACTCAAAAGCAGAAGAGCATTACTACTTTCCACTGAACAGACATGCGCTGAGGGACAGCTATGTGACAGGCCCAACACCTGATCCTGGACGGCCACACTTTTTCTCCTCCAGGAGTTTATACCATGCATTAAAAAAAAGAAAGGAAATTACTAGAGTGCATAGAATATACAGTAAATTTAATAAAATAGGAAAATAATGAAAAATTTTTTATTGATTTTATTGAAAATAAAGAGGTAAATCACAGGAATTCAGAAATAGGTCACCTTCAGAGGGTGGGGTGAGCAAAGCCTTGAGGCACAGAGCACAAACTTCAGTCTCAGTCACGAGAAGGTACCTGTAAGGAAGCTCTAATGTACACTGCAGCAGGCAATCCAAAATTTCTCAACATTCTTATAATGTGCATTGATTCAATAAAGCCTCAGAAGAGCTTTCTAAAATATCAGGATCTACTTACTCCGTATTTTTACCCCCCCCCCCATCCTACAACGAGAACCTTGGTTCTCAATATCAATATGTGTACTCATTTACTCTATCCAACAGCACACAAATATAGTTCAGAAAGTCTACATCAATACCACTAAGGGGAGTTCAAGATTTCTTTGTGGCTGCGTGTTTTTTCCCATAGAGAATATATAGTGTCTGGAGCCCAAAATTTACCTGAATTAGCCTTTTCTTCTGTGTGATTATGTCATCATCAGGTTTGTTTGTTTGATTTCAATTTTCTGGTTTGCTTTTCTCATTCCTTTTAATTGAACTTTAAATTTGAATGCTTAAAACATTACATTGTTCAAAAATCAAAATCATATAAACATTCCCATAAACCTTCTGTGCTTTGTTCTGGGACACAGTTAAGTTACTTGGACACAGTCTGCCTCTTTCAGATCTTGTGTTAATGATTTGTTAGGTGGGTCTAAAATCGAGGTTTAATGATTCCTCACTTCTGAGTCAGTCTGGTTGGTGGAAATGGCCCTTGTGTGTGTGCCAGGCACTGTTCCCTCCAATCTTTCCTGATGGTTCCTTTCCCAGGCTGGATTAGTTCCCTCACCTGCATGTGCTGAGCTGCTGCATACTTGAGGGGCACACTGTGCATACCTAGGGTCCTCCCTTTGGGCAGCTCTCTTCTCTCCAGTACTCTGTGCTAGGAACTCTAGCTGCCTTGGTCTCCCCAGACTCTGTCTCCCCAACTCAGGGACTAAGCTGTGCTCCACCTGGGTTGCCTTTCCCTACACTGTGATCTGGAAATTCTCCCCAAGAGTAAGCAGAGGCAATCACAGGGCTTGCTGCCTTTATTTGTCCTCTCTCAGAGATCACTGTGCTTTGTTGCCAGATGTCCATGTCTTGAAAACCCCTCTGTCATTCTGTGTTTTTTTCCTTGTACTTTTGTCTTTCTTATCGTGTTTTTTCAAGTAGAAGGGTAAATCCAGTCCCTGTTAGTCCGTCTTGGCCAGGAGCAGAAGATGCACTAAGAGAAATCTCACCGCCATGTGATCCTTTCCATCTACCTCCCAAAGTAATCATGTTTAATAGCTTATGGTTTATCCTTTCAGTGCTTATACAAAAATAATGTATACTTTTGAATATTTTCCTATTCCCTTGTCTTTACTGCATAAAAGGTAGCATAATCTACATACTCTCTTTAGCAACATTCTCTTTTCTCTCATCAATATGTCCTGGAAACCACTACATAGCAATACAGAGAGACCTTCAGCTTTATTTCTAATGGCTACAGAATATTCTGCTTCATAGATGCACCATGGTTTACTCAGCCAGTTTTCTAGGGTTGGCATTTAATTTGATCCCATTTTGCTATTACAAACAATGCCACAGTGAGTAACCTTGAGTAAATGTTTTTTTCTTTTTTGGAGAGAAGTATTTTCAGGGTAAACTCCTAGACCTGGAATCACTGGGTCCAAGGGTAACTGTATGTGGCATGATCTTAGTTTGGGTTCTTCAGAAGCAGACCTTGTGACCAGGAAACAATTGCAAACGTCCATTTGAGAAATGCAGGGGGGACTGGTGACACGGGAAGAAAATGCAGCCAAGAAGGGGTGCTCTAGCGAGCCTGCTGCCTAGTGGAGACAGGCACTTAATCCCGAAGGGAAATGCTGGGAAACGATACAAAGAACAGGCCTCAAAATTATCCCACCTGAGCAATTACATCAATGCTCAAGAGTCAGTGGGTGAGAGCTTCTCCCGGAGAAGGTTAATTCCCAGACATTTCCAGCCTGCCATGCTGGTGGGAAGAGGAAACTTCCCAGGTTCTAGGGGGGAAAATCCCAGAGCACACTGAAAGATCAGGGGGAAGTGAGGGTATGGACAGGGCCAGTCACTGTGATTCTCTTAGTCTTTGCCAAATCTCCCTCCACAGGCCAGGGGCGATCTTGCACTCACACCAGGAATGTAACTGGCAGTGTGTTTTGCCTCAGCTTTGCGAACAGAATTTGTCCAGATTTTGAATTTTTGCCCATGTATTGGGTGAAAATGGTATCTTTGTGTAAGTGCTGTTTTAATTTGCATTTCTTTTATTATTAGTGAGCTTGAACATCTGCACATACGTCTAAGAGCCATTTCCATAACCATTTACATGGACTGTCTGTTCATGTCTTTTATCCATTTTTCTCCTAAGTTTTTGCTCTTTTCTTTGATTTTTACGAATCCTTTAATATTAGGGAGACTATGTCTTTATTTCTGACATGTTCCAAGTTATTTTTTCCCAGTGTGTCATTTCTCTTTTGATTTTGCTTAAGGTGGGTTTTGTCATGCAAATCTTTTTCTTTAATTTTTTTTGTTGTTACAAATTTATCAGTCTTTTCTTTTATTCCATCTGGAGTTTAAGTCATACAACAGAAAGAGTGAATCCAAATGTAAACTATGGACTTCATAGTAATCTATCAATATTGACTCATCAGTTGTAACAAATGCACCACACTAATGCAAAATGTTAAAACTAGGAGAAACTGGCGGGAGAGAGGGTATATGGGAACTCTCTGTACTTTTAGCTCAATTTTTTATATAAACCTAAAACTACTCAAAAAATAAAGTTAAATTAAAACAATATAGTACTGGCATAAAGACAGATATACAGAACAACAGAACAGGATAGACTGCCCGGAAATAAACTTTCACATATCTGGCCAGTTTGGCCAGTTTTCGACAAGGGTACCAAGACCATTCAATGGGGAAGACAGTTTTTTCAACAAATGGTTTTGGGAAAACTATATATCCACATGAAAAAGAGAATAAAAGTGGACCCTCACTGTGCACCATATATATGAATACCTAGTTTTATTGTGCTTTATTTTATTACACTTCACAGATAAACTGCATTTTTTTTACAAATTGAAGGTTTGTGGCAACCCTGCATTGAGCAAGTCTATCAGCACCATTTTTCCAACAGCATTTGCTCACTTTCTGTCTGTGTCATATTCTGGTAGTTCTCCTAATATTTCAAATTATTCCACTATTATTATATTAATGATGGTGATCTGTGATCAGTGATCTTTGATGTTACTATTCTAATTGTTTTGGGGCACCACAAACTGCACCCATATAAGACGGTTAACGTAATCAATAAAGGTTGTGTGTTATGACTGCTCCACTGACCAGCCATTCCCCCACCTCTCTCCCTCTCCTCGGGCTTCCCTATTTCCTCAGACACAACAACATTGAAATTAGGCCAGTTAAAAATCCTACAATGACCTGTCAGTGTTCAAGCAAAAGAAAGAGTCGCTCGTCTCTCACCTTAAATCAAAAGCTACAAATGATTAAGCTTAGTGAGGAAAGCGCGTCGAAAGCCAAGATAGGCTGAAAGCTAGGCCTCTTTTGCCAAACAGTTAGCCAAGTTGTGAATGCAAAGGAAAAGTTCTTGGAGGAAATTAGAAGTACTACTCCAGTGAACACACGAATGACAAGAAAGTGAAACTGCCTTATTGCTGATATGGAGAAAAATTTAATGGACCGGATAGAAGATCAAACCAGCCACAACATTCCCTTAAGCAAGGTCCTAACTCTCTTCAATTCTATGAAGGCTCAGAGAGGGGAGGAAACTGCTGAAAAAAAGTTTAAACCTAGCAGAGGTTGGTTCATGAGATTTAAGGAAAGAAGCCATCTCCATAACATAAAAGAACAAGTGATGCAGCAAGTTATCCAGAAGATCTAGCTAAGATAATTAAAGAAAGTGGCTACTCTAAACAACAGATTTTCATTGTAGACAAAACAGCCTTCTACTGGAAGAAGATGCCATCCAGGACCTTCATAGCTAGAGAGGAGAAGTCAACACCTGGCTTCAAAGCTTCAAATGAGAGGCTGACTCTCTTGTTAGGGGCTAATGCAGCTGGTGACTTTAAGTTGAGGCCAATGCTCATTCACCATTCCGAAAATCCTAGGCCTTTTAAGAATTATGCTAAATCTACTCTGCCTGTGCTCTATAAATGGAACAACAAAGCCTGGATGACAGCACATCTATTTATAACATAGCTTACAGAATATTTTAAGCCCACTGTTGAGAATTACTGCTTAGAAAAAAAGATTCCTTTCAAAATATTAGTGTTCATTGACAATGCACCTGGTCCCTCCAGAGCTCTGATGGAAATGTATTACGAGATTAATGTTGTTTTCCTATCTACTAACACAACATCCATTCTGCAGCCCATGAATCAAGGAATAATTTCAACTTTCAAGTCTTATTATTGAAGAAATACATTTTGCAAGGCACAGTTGCCACAGACAGTGATGCCTCTGACTGATCTGAACAAAGTAAATAGAAAACATTCTGTAAAGGATTCACCATTCTACACACCATTAAGAACATTGGTGATTCACAGGAAGAGGTCAAAATATCAACATTAACAGGAGTTTGGAACACGTTGATTCCAACCCTCATGGAGGATTTCCAGGGGGTCAAGACTTCAGTGAAGGAAGTAACTGTAGATGTGGTGGAAATAGCAAGAGACCTATAATTAGAAGTGGAGACTGAAGATGTGACTGAATTGCTGCAATCTCATGATAAAACTAACAGATGAGGAGTTGCTTCTTCTGGATGAGCAAAGTGATTTCCTGAGATGGAATCTACTCTTGGTGAAGATGCTGTGAAGATTGTTGAAATGACAACAAAGGATTTAGATATGACATAAACTTAGTTGATAAAACAGCAGCAGGGTTTGAGAGGACTGACTCCAATTCTGAAAGAAGTTCTACTGCGGGTAAAATTCTATCAAACAGCATCTCATGCTACAGAGAAATCGTTTTTGAAAGAGTCAATCAATGTGGCAAAATTCATTGGTGTCTTATTTTAAGAAAGTGCCATAGCCACCCCAGCCTTCAGCAACTAGCACCCTGATCAGTCACCAGCCATCAACATCAAGGCAAGACCCTCCACCAGCAAAAAGATTACGAATCCCTGAAGGCTCAGATGATGGTCAGCATTATTTAGCAATATGGTATTTTTAATAAAGGTATGCACATTAATTTTTTTAGACCTAATGTTATTGCACACTTAATAGACTACAGTATAGTGTAAGCATAACTTTTATATGCACTGGGAAACCAAAGAATTCACCAAACTTGCAATATCTCTGAGGTATGCCTATACAAAATTTAACTCAAAATGAATCAAAGACTTAAACATAAGAGCTAAACTATAAAACTCCCAAAAGAAAATATAGGAGAAAAGTTTCATGATACTGGATTTGGCATTGATTTCTTGGATATGACACTAAAAGCACAGGCAACAAAAGAAAAACTAAACTGGACTACGTCAAAATTTAAAACTTCTGTGCACTGAGTCACAATCAACAGTGTGAAAAGGCAACCCACAGAATGGAAGAAAATATTTGCAAATGATAGATCTGTTAAGTGGTTAATATAGAGAACATATATAGAACATCTATAATTCAATAACAAAAACACAAACAACCTGATTAAATGACTTGAATAGACATTTCTCCAAAGAAAATACACAAATGGCCAATAAGCACATGAAAAGATGCTCAACATCTTTCATCATTAGGGAATGCAAATCAAATCCACAATGAGATACCACCTCATGCCCATTAGGATAGCTACTATAAAAAACAAAAGTAACAAGTATTGGCAACAAGACAGAGAAATGGGAACATTTATCTACTGTTGGTGGGAACATAAAATGTGGAAAACAGTATAGAGGGTCCTCAAAAAAATAAAAATAGAATTACCATATGATCCAGCAATTCTGCTTCTAGGTATATACCCCCCCAAAAATTCAAACCAAGTTCTCAGAGATAACTTTTCACCCATGTTCACTGTAGCATTATTCACAATAGCCAAAAGGTGGAAGCAACCCAAGTGTGCACAAATGGATGAACAGATAAACAAAATGTGGTATATACATACAATAGAATATTATTCAGGCTCAAAAAGGAACAAAATTCTGATACATGCTACAACACAGATGAACCTTGAAGACATTATGCACAGTGAAATATGTCAGTCACAAAAAGACCAACACTGTATAATTCCACCTATATGATGTCCCTAGAGTAGTCAAATCCATAGGTACAGAAAGTAGAATGGTGGTTGCCAGGGGCTGAGTGGAGGAGGGGAAATGGGGAGTTTCTTTTTAATGGGCATAGATTTTCAGTTTTACAAGATAAAAAGAGTTGTGGGAATGGATGGTAGTGACGGTTGCACAACAATGTGAATATACTTAACACTCTTGTATACCTAAAAAATGGCTAAGATGGTAAATCTGATGTGTTATCGCTATTAAAAATAAAACAAAATAAAGTCTACTAACTTTTCTTAAAAGTCTATCTTTTCCCACTGACTTGAGAATCCGCTTTCATTATACTATTTCCATGTGTTCTTGGGTCTATTTCTGGATTCTTTTCCCCAGTGGCCAACTGGTGTGTTAGTTAGCACCACACTATTTCATTACTGAGGCTCTAGAGTATGACTCTTGGAGAAAGCAAATCCCTCATGACTCTTCTCCTTTCAGGTTTTCCTAGATATTCTTGTATGTTTATTTTCTAAATGAACATAAGAATCAGATTATCAAGTTCAAAGTAAAAACTTGTCACTTTTACTAGTTGCATTACATTTTTTAACTTGATGATAAAGGACATCTTTATGATGTTGAGTCCTCCTATCCAAGAACAGGTTATGGCTATACATTTGTTCAAGTCTACTTTTAAATCTTCCAGGAAAAGTTCTGAGTTTTCTTTAAAAAGATTGTGTCTATACACACTTAATTTTACTCCCAAGTATTTTATTTTCTTGTTGTTGCTGTAAAATAGGATTTTCTCTTCCATTTTATCTTTTGATCAATGTTTGATTTTTTAATGTTAATTTTATATCCTGGTACCTTCTGAATTCTTTTATTGTTTGTGTTAGTTTTCTCATTGATTCTTTCGGATTTTCCATGTATCACCTGCGAAGAGATATTGTCACCTCCTCTTGTACAATTTTTATTCTTCTAATTACCTTTCCTTGTCTGATTTCTGTGGCTAATACCTCCAACATGAAGTTAAACAGAGGTGAAGATGGTGCCATCCTTGCCTTGTTTGGGGGCAAGTAGGAGTGTTTCTCACATTTCAACTAAGATACTGACCTTATTTCCACAGTCTAAATATTTTAGCTAATGTTGAAGAATTGTTCCCCAATTCCTATTTTATTGAGCTTTTTTTTTAAGTCAGCAATAGGTGCTGAATTTTGTTAAAGGCCTTCTCAGCATCTATAAAGAGAATCATAGTAAAGGCCTTGACCATAATTCCATAAACTCCCTGAAGGCAGAGACCTTGGCTGCATTTTTCAACACTCTATCTACAGACCGTTAACATGTAAAGCTTAGTATTATTTTTAATACATGCATGAATGAGCAATTTGAAGTTCCTAATTCTTCTACATAAAATATTGATTGTTATATTGTTTTCTGGTGTTTATAATACATCACGAGCACATTATAACTGTCAGAGTATTCACACTTGCTCATCTAATAAGTGGACCCAACAAATAAAGAAAAACTAGCAGTGGAGGGCTACAGACTTCACCTGTGCAATTTAAGCTTTAAAGCATTCGATAAAAATTCCACCTCTGTACTAAGCAACTTGTTTCTTTTCTCTCTCTGGAGGTCAAGAGCAGCAACAGAGACCTAATCCAAGCCTATTTTAAATAATCTTTACCAGTTTTAACATTCATTATGCTCTCATTGTAAAAATGTTCAGGTGCAAATCTCAGGGCATCTAACAGCAGGTTGAAAGCCTTAATTCAGTGGAAGGAGGGGACACCATAAGCCAATAATAGAAAAGCCTTTTTAACAAAGGATGTTATTCTCTTAAAGTAGTAATCTATAGCAAATTACACAGAAAGAACTTGATTATAGTTTTCAGTCTTTTAGAAAAGTATAATTTCATATGAAGTCAAAAGCTGATTCATTTTTGCAAGGGTTTTACTAGCTGTCAATTATACTCTTTATGAATTGTCCACTGAGTTGATGTAGAGTTAAACACAGACTGGAAAACATTATTTGGTTACAATTAAGGCTCTCAATATGATACTGTAAAAGTCAGATATACTACAAAAAATATATATTCTTGATCTCCTGTTTAATTTATATTTCTATAAGTCCAGATATTCACTTTATTTAAAAACCTTACTCTATGCTTACTGAAAGCCAACTCAAGAGCTGAATAAAGCAGTTGGGTATAAATAGTCAAAAACACTTTTAAACAGCATATTCTGCAATATTCCAGTGTTAAAGTAATTCTTGATAGAATACTAGAGAAAGTCAACAGATAGGGGATCAACTTTTGGGATCACTTTGTCTGAACACACAAACAGAATATTGTAGTAGCAAGGACTTTGAGGATCACCTACTAATAAATTCAACCCTCTCACAGAATAGAGAAAATAATTGAAGTCCAGGAGGTTAAGTGATTTTCCAAGCCATGTCCAGTTGCTGGTAGAGCCAGAACTAGTTTTGGGTTTCCCAATCAAGTATGAACTCCACTTTTTCTGTTTCTGTCTCTAAACCACAGTTAACATAGAGAATATGGGACATATAAAGAATTACATAGGGGCCAGCCCGGTGGTGTAGTGGTTAAGTTCACGCATTCCACTTTGGCGGCCAGGGGTTCGCCAGTTCGGATCCTGGGCACGGACGTACTCACCACTTATCAAGCCATGCTGAAATGGCATCCCACATGGAGGGACCAGAAGGACGTACAACTAGGATATACAACTATGTACTGGGGCTTTGGGGAGAAAAAAGAAAAAGAGGAAGATTGGCAACAGATGTTAGCTCAGGGTCAATCTCCCCCCCCCCAAAAAAAAAAAAAATCTGTACTACTTTGCATCAGCCAATATAAAAAAAAAAATTTTTTTTAATTACACAATATAATTTTAGATAGCTGGCACTGGATGTCAATTTGTATTTTGCTTAAAGACCCAGACGTAAAGTTCCCTTAAGTCATTTAAAAAGAGCCTGCAGGTGATTAATAAAATATTTTTCTGTCCTTCATTATTTTAAACAGTACAATACAAATTTAAACGTTAGGGCCTCAAGTAAGTAATAATGCTTATATTTGCCTATAAAGAGATTTTAAAAAGGTCTCTCAGACAAGAGATAGGTTTTGAAAACTGATTCCACAATGATCTCCAACAGGAATTCAGGTATCAAGAAGCATAAAACATCAATGATCTAAAAATTACTGCCTTAAAAGTCACATTTTGTATTGTTCCCCTCCCACTCCCTTCATCCCCCACCCCCAAATCTTGAAGCATTTTTACATGACTGGCCTCAAAATATTACTTCCTAGGAAACTTTAAAGGTCAGATGGCTAATATTTATAGTTAATTTCCATAATATTTTTTCTGTTTTAAATCATAATTCATCCTTAATACTCTCAAAATTTTCAATATGTGCAGTTATCTATTTTCAGGATAACCTCTTTTACACAGGTAGAAGTAACTGTCCTTTTTTATTAGCAAAAACATGGGTGGGTGCAGTTTGCATCGCGTTCCACTGGGACAGTCTGTTCCTCCATATCAGAATCTTGGCTTCCTATCCTTTTTATGTCATCTTCTATTTTAACTAAGCACCTCTCCTGAGCTACTTTAAAACCTCAATGAGAAAAAAACTGGTCCCCACAAAAAAAAAAAAAAAAAAACCCTAGCTATTGTCTCCTTCTTGATGTCTCTTGCACCTTTGTGCCTACAGATGATCACTATATGCCATACTCAGATGATCTGGACCCAAGCCATGTCCCTTGGTTGTCTAGAAAGAAAAACATAGGAAAAGGATTACAGGAGTAGAGAACCAAAAACAGAACTATTACACAAGATAAGATGATTAATAAATAAGATTCATACCGTCTATATATTTAATAATCAATATAGTGCTCCTTTATCCGTTGAGTTTTTAAAGTTACTTCAATTTAAAAAGTGAATATTATTTACTGGAATTTAAAATGCAGGAATAACTTCATCTTAAATCTTATAATCAATGAAAAAAAAAAAAAACTACAAACCAGACACAGCTGATTGGACTCTGCCAATCACCAGGACCGTGAAGCACTACACATGTTAAATACCTCATTACAATGCTTACAATGGCTTTTTGTGTTTTCTCCAACATGAGATTTCCTTTTTTCTTTTCCTTCTAAAAATTTATGATCTAACTTTGGAAAAAAAATAAAATAGAGACAATAAAGAAGAATATTTTAAAACCACACAATACTAACAACCCAAGTACAACCACTATTAAAACTTTGAGCTATAAATAGAAATAAATATAGATGTAGGTAGATATTGATATATTTTTCAAACATTTTTAAGTATAAATGATTACTTGCCTTTATAGAAATAAATCATGCTATTCACATTTCATAATATTTTTTCATTAACGTATGCTTTTCAATTGACGTATTACTGAAATGTTTCTAGTGACAATATAGTATTCTGTTATATAGATTTAATAATTATTTCACACTAGACATTCCACATTGGACATTTACTTGTTGAACATTTACTTATTTTAAACTTTGAGCTCTTAAAAACACTTATGAACAACCTGGTAGCTAAATACTCACACATAATTTCAATTACTTCCTTAGGATATATTCCTTAGGTGAAATTGCAGCTTCAAACACCTTGCACAATTTTAAGGCTTTGTTACCTTGTTCCCTAAAATGTAGCAATGTAAACTTATCGGCTAAGTGTGAGATTGCCACAAGAACCTTGTCAATGTGAATGTCTATCATCTCAATTTGGTGGATTGAAATAAGTAAACAAATAATTGTTATTTTAGTTTTTATCTCTGCAATTATTAGTAGGGTTGATTATTTATTTGTGTGCATTGTCTATTTGTATTTTTCTTTTGAAAATTATAATGTATTTTTGTTCATGTCAAAAATGTATTAATTTCATCCTTAATCCCAAGTGATGATTTAGCTAGGTATAAAATTCTAGGATAACACTTATTTTCTCTTAGCACTTTAAATTCCAATGTCTTCTGTCATCTGTTATTCCTGATGAAAGATCTCCAATCAGTTTATCTTTTTTTTTTTTTTTTTTTGGTAAATAATCTGCCTATTCTCTTTGAAACCTCTTAACATTCACTCTCCTTGATGTGCTTTGTAAATTTTTACGATGAGCTCATCTTTACTACAAATTATCTTCTTTGGGGGTCCTGAGAGGCATTCCTCTGGAACGATTTTATGGTTGCCTCTACCTCAGCTCAATGTGATTATGAAGTGCTTGGTTAGATTTTATGTTGGTTTCCTAGTCCAGGGATTCCCCAGAGTAATCAGAGGAAGTATTCAGTTGCAAATGCATGCACTGCACAGTCTAGGAGACTCAGTGCCCCATAATTTGTCTTGTTTACATCCACTGCCTAGGACTCCCGCTTCTATGTCTCATCCTTTAGCCTGCAGGCAGAATTTCTGCCAACTAAACCACTCTTTCCTGGCTATTGGCTTTATGCAGGGAGCCTAATTCCTGTTCATACTCACTTGGTTCTGTAAGGCATTAAAATCCCAGCATATAAAGGGTTTATCTGGCCCAGATACCCTTATCAGCCATGTGGATTCACCTCCTCTCACCACTGAGAGTCCTCACTTCACTTTTGGCACCTAAAGATTTTATTTCCTATTTTCAATCTCAGCTACATATTTGTCTTTACAAAGTATTTTTAACTATTATTTTTATGTTAGAATGGAAATATGAGATCTTCCACATCAACTCACTCTAATGGCATATTCTAACCTACACATTTTTCAGAAACAAACTTATGACATGTACAAAATGCTGTAAGTCCTCATTATAGCATCCTACAATGAAAGTTGCATAATAGAGTGACTTATTACAACAGCGATACTTCACTGCAATGGGGGAAAGGATGCTCTTTTCAATAAATGGTGCTGGAGGTCAACTGGATAGTCATATGAAAGAAAGGTAGCTAGAGCTTATCTCACACAATTCGCAAAAATCAATTTCAGAAGGACTGGAAACATAAATGTGAAAGCTAAAACAATAAAATGATTATACAAAAACAGGAGACTATCTTAGTGACCTTGGTATAGGAAAAATTCTTAAACAGGCCACTGAAAATGTTAACTATTAAAGAACAACTTATAAATTAGCCTCTATTAAAATTAGGAACTTCTGTTTACCAAAAAACATCAAGAGAGTAAGAATGCAACCAAGTAAGTGGAAAATATATTTACAATAAATACATCTGACAAAAACTTAAATACAAAATTTAGAAAAACTACCACAAATGAGTATTTTTAAAAAAAGGAAATCCAAAGGAAACATGGGAAAATGACTTCAAGACCATTCACACAAAGATATCAAAGTGGCCAATAATATATGAAAAGGTGCTGAACTTCCTTAGTCATCATAAATTTGCAAACCAGCACTGCAATGTGACAATATCATACAGCCATCAGAATGGTCAAAATGAAAATGACAGACCAAGTGTTGGTGAGCACGTGGAAAAACCAAAACATTCTTATACTGTTGAAGGAGTATAAATTGGTACAATCACATTGGTAAACTGTTTGTGTCTACTGAAGGGAAGTATATGCAGACCCTATGACTCATTAATTCTACTCCTAGATTTACACTCATCAGAAAATAATGATAGTACTAAGATCTTAGAAGTCTGATAAAAGAAATATATTTTAGGCAATTTTCCCATAAAATAGTTAAAATGCAAATTTTGTACTTAATAAGTTTCAGTCATCCAACAAAATTTTACTCGGGTGCTAGATATCCTTCCTTTTATCATAACGCTGGATAGATAAGGTAATTATATGAATTATTAAGATGTTTACTGCATTGAACTACGTAAAACAGGGAAATCCTGGGATTAGGAAAATAAGAAATTTGAGGCAGAAGTTATTCTTCTAGAAAGCTGTTACAGAAAAAAGTAAAAGAAAACAAAACAAAAAAGCCACCAAGTATACAAAGCTTCACCTCCAGGGCCATGTAAGAGTAAGGTGGACTCAGACTACTGATATTCAATAGAAGCAGGAAAGACAGGGTATGAGCATATCTTCTCCCTCAAGCTCTGTGGTTGACTTCTAAACATCAACAAAGCAGGACGTTCAGAAAATTCCAAGATCCCTGTTTTACTCTCAACCGTCCCAGGCAACATTATGCTCCAGTCATCACAGGTAACTAGCTACTTGCAGCCACAAGAGATATACCAAGTAAGTAGTTCCTTTGAAGCAAATCCTAACGCTTTTCCTCTTATTAAAATCAAATCAGCCACACAGAAAAATGGGCAAAAGACATTAAAAAGAAGGAATACAAATGAACAATAAAAGTTTAAATGATGTTCAAATTAACTATTAATCCAAGAAATGCAAATAAATCCCCTTCCACCAAGCTCCTCCAAGAACAAAAATTCAGTGGTAGTCACAGTCCAATTCAGTACTCTGGTTTCTCTGGACACATTCCTACATTCCACAACTATTGCTCTAAATGTCCGTACACAGTCAATAGGTGAGCCTCCTCAAGTCCTCCTGCATGCCAGATTTGTAGTAGCATCACTTCTGGGCTGCCCTGACTGCTCACCCAGGGTCTTCTCAGCTATCATCTTACCAGGAAGCAATGAACAATATGCTTGGGGGACCACTGGCAGGGAAGAGCAAAGGAGAGAGCAGGGGAGGAGGAGAGGAGGGAAAGGAAGCAGCAGGAAGAAAGGAGACAGAAAAGATGCTCATTGTTGGGTGTGGCAAAATGCCCACAAGTTCAGATGCCCCCATCACCACAGGCTGTAAGTCCTGACTTCATGTCTTTTTAACTTTGCGTGTTTACTGACAGTGCACTTCTATCCTCAGGGTGACACGTGGAATCAGATGATCTTAGCAACCTTCTTCTGCTAGAGTTACATACAATTCAGAAATATGAAAATGTTTATAGATGCTTCCTTACATATGCATATACGTATCTGTGTATGTATGTGTATGTGTGTGTGCATGGGAACCACTAAGACATTGTTGATTGATATAATCTAAAACTGCAAAATAACAATTCAGAAATAATAGTGTCTGGAAATCAGATGAGCCAAATATCCAAGGAATGGGTAAAAAGCTTCAAATCAACACTGTTGTGTAACTGATTTTTTTAAACTGCACACATTTAAGGCAGAGACTTGTTATGTTGCAGGAACCACAATGGCAAACATCCCATCTCTCCCTGCAGGGTTCATCCATAGCCTGCTTTTCAATCTACCTGCAGGACATCTATTCTGTTAAAACACTTTTTTTAAAGTGAGGAATCCGCTTAAGGTTTGTCTTATGGTGAATACATATTAATCAGTATTCATAACTCATATAACTTCATAACACAAATCTTACTCCTCCTTCAAGGGCAAGTTCAATTAGCACCTCAGTCATGCACTTACTCGACAAACACTGGTTGCGCCTACAACATGTGGGGCCCTGGGAATGCACAGCTCAATAAGACAAATCCCTACCCTCGAGGAGCCCGCAGAATACCCTGCGGGACAGAAAGTTGAAATGCTATGGGACACGTGCATCCCTGGAGTATGGCAGAGGTACTAGATTGACGGAGGAAGTTCCATCTCCTAGAAGCTAAAATGTGAAGCCTTGACTTTCCTTTGGAAGGGTAACAAGGAATTCACTAGACAAAGTGGGAAGAGCCCTCCAGATGGAAGGAAAGGCAGAGGGACAGTCACAGAAGGGTGAACATCAGCGGCCTGCTGTTGCAAGGTGGGAGGAATGGCAGAAGGCCACTGGGATCTTCCCGGGAAGTTTGGGCTGTATGTAAGGGGTGATGTGTGCACTGCACAAGTGACAGCAATATGGCAGATGGCTTGAAGCTAAGAGAGACTGGAAGCAAAAAACCAGTTAGAGCTGACTTCGAAGGCCCAGGAAGGAAGGGGGCTGCCCTGAAGCTGCAGCCATGCAGTGCTGGAGAAGACAGAGAGTGAGGAACTGAGAGGGACAGCAGGACTCAGGTGGGAAGAGGGACTTTTTTTCCATGCAGGGAGTATCCACTCAGGGTGAGGGAACAACAGACCACATGTGGGGTTTTAGAGGGAGTTTGCTGTTGTGGTTTCAGGAGGAGGTGATGAGATTTTTGTGGTAGACAACTTAAGTTTGGCCAACAAACACACTAAACCACTCATCTCTTCCATGGTGTTCCCTCTGCACTTGCATATACCTCCAGCACACAACTCATGAACTATTTGCAGGTATTATTTATTAACACAATCTGTCACCTTGACTGCAACAAAACCAAAGGATGGTGATGTTCTGACTCACTTTTCGGTCTTCAGCATCTGGTAGTGACTGGCACAGAAGAGGAACTGGAAGAATTTTCTGGGGACCGCTTTTTTCTCCATTCTAACAAACACTATTTGAATATGATTTTTGAAGATCTGCATCTTCTCCCTCCATTCCTGTGTACAGAATGTAGACGGGCATGATACCCTCTACTAGTGCCTAATGAGGACATTTACCATGCCAGGTTAGGGTAGCTCTCTAGATTACTATTTAAATAAACTGAGTTACAAGATTATTAGAACTCTAGTATTCATAAGAAGTGAACCTCTTAGTTTGATAAAGACCAACCTGCTGACTTGATACCCTCTATTCAACTACAGAGCTGTCCACTAAGGACAACAGTGAACAGTAATTCAGTACTACTCCAGGAAATTTGACAATCACACCACTGGCTCTTTTATCACTCCACTGGACAAGATCCCTATTAAACTCCTCAAGTGTGTGTACCAAGTTTTCAGTAAGATTGAACACATAGTAAGCCCTCAATGTCTGTTAATCTTGTTTATTCGTTAATGATAGTCTTTAATTCTTTCTAGGATTCAGAGAACATTATAAAAAAAAAGGAACTCAGTAGGACTTTAATGACGGGATACACTTTAATTCTGGCATGACCAAGTAACCAGGTGTCTGTATATTCAGAAGCCCTCCAGATGGGTGACGTTCATGATCTTGAAAATCTCTAGCAAACCGCTCCATCAAGCTAAACTAAAGTCAGCTCTGGGAAGAGAACGTGTTCGTAGTGACCTTTGCTGGATTTTATTCATTTCCCTCCATGCTCACACACCCCAACATCCAACAGTGATTAAACGGCACATATGGATAATGCTGTTTGGTACACGCTAACAATCTTGGCAGGTTTCCCTTTAATAAACCACTCCAGATGTTAGTCTCAGTAATTATGCCCGCCATCACTCAGCTTTAGGAATGAAATACTGCTGCTACCACTCCTTGTTTGTGTTTCTAGGGATCATCTACAACATAAAGCCTGCAAAGTAAAGACAGCCCACGAATGGGCTCTGCATAGAAATATGCACAAACACAGACCCAGCAACAGCATGACCAGCAGGAACTGGTAACTACGAAAACACAGATGCTATTAGAAGTTTTCAAATGATTCTTCTATAGGGCATTTGCACCTCTACAGCTAATGAAACATTTACACATTCCTATGCATTACTGTTTCAAAATATGCCAGAAAATTGACAAATCTGATTCAAACAATTACCCGTGGTACATGAATTATACATGAAGAAAATACATACCTTGAAAATTTGTTTCTAGGAAAATTAAAATTGAGATTTGTGTTAAACTTTTAAGAGTGTTGTTAGAATCAGAAAAACATGAGATTGTTTTCATTTTTCAAAGGCCTAATTTGGAAAAAGCCAGCCCTGACAGTCTAGTGGTTAAGATTCAGCACTCTCACCACTGCAGCCTGGGTTCCTTTCCAGGTCAGGGAACCACACCACCTGTCTGTCAGTTGTCATACTGTGGTGACTGCATGTTGCTGTGATGCTGAAAGCTATGCCACCGGTATTTCAAATACCAACAAGGTCACCCATGGTGGACAGGTTTCAGCAGAGCTTCCAGACTAAGATAGACCAGGAAGAAGGACCTGGCCACCCACTTCCGAAAAAACTGGCCATGAAAACTCTGTGAATAGCAGCAGAGCATTAACTGAGCACTGGAAGAGGAGAGGATGGCACAGACAGACCAGGCAGGCTTCTGCTCTGCTGTACACAGGATCACTAGGAGTCAGTCGACTCAACAGCACTAACAACAAAATTTGCAAAAAGACTTTTTTGAAATATCATTAAGAAATAAAATAAATTGAAATACAGCCTCAGTAAGTGTCAGATCAATAAGTTATAACGATTTGACTTAAAGAAAAAAACCCTAAAAAGGTATAGCTGATGTTACAAGTGACACAATTTTCTTAACTTTAAAATGAATCTATTTGGTGAGGAATAATCAACCCAATCTTTTGGGATATTTAAATAATCATGCTAAAAATCCAACATTTAACCATTTAATTAATTAAACTGCTATCAAATGATTGCTGCCATTAGAATATTGGAAGTATTAATAATGCTGTGATTGTCATCGAGGCACTGAGAAAGGAACTTTTATAAGAACTAATTTTACATTAAGGAGTTTAGGCAACATTTTCACCTATTTATCTTCAAACCATCATGAGAACAATCTCAATATTCCTGTCAAAACCCATTTGCTTCCCTCAAGGTATAAAGTGAAAATTGCACTTTGATGGGAGGTTGGCCACAAACTGTGGGCCTTACCACTTGAAACATGTTAACAAGCAGCATGGCAGCGAACACCACTACCCCCATTAACTTTCAGAAGTCAACAGTCAGAGCAGCTAATTCTATAAAAAAGCCCTCTGAAGTAGATGAAACCTAAACAAGAAATACCAAGTAAACTGAAAATAAACAACTACATGCCAAAGACAAACAAGGCCATTTTAAAGCTTAAAATTACATGATGATGATTGGGGCCAGCCCGGTGGCGCAGCGGCTTAGTTCGCGCTTGGTAGCCCGGGGTTCGCGGGTTCGGATCCCGGGCGCCCGCCGACGCGCTGCTTGTCAGCCACGCCGTTGCGGCGTCCCATATAAAGTGGAGGAAGATGGGCACGATGTTAGCCCAGGGCCAGTCTTCCTCAGCAAAAAGAGGAGGATTAGCTACAGATGTTAGCTCAGGGCTGGTCTTCCTCACAAAAAAAGAAAAAAGAAAAAGAAAAAAAAAATTACATGATGATGCAGATCTTACAGAAAGATCAAGAAAACTGTTGTAAAGTTACTGAATAGCATGTTGCTGAATGCACTCAAAACTTGCAGAAATGACCGCAAGGCAGTGTCCCAACCTCAACAGCTCTGGCACGTCCCACGTAAGCACTAAGCGCCACTGACCAGCACACGCAGCAGCACAAATGACTGTGTGGCAGCCCATCTCTGGCTGAAGGGCACCCACAGCACACGCTTCATTGCACCCCTATACACACAACCAACAACCGACAGGGACAAAGTATTATAAAAACCAACCTGACATTTAAAAATTTCCATTTGATATCAAGTATAACTCAAAGGACCTGGGACTCCTTTTTGGTTCGTATGTCTTGCTAAGAAATCTGACTGACAGCATGAGCTCTGAGTCCCCACTTAGACAGGAGGTTAGAGAGCAGCAGCCTCCGAAGGGAAGCCGACCTGGGTTCAAGCCCCACTGGTCCACTCAGCTGTTCTATCACGTTGCTCAGGTTGATCAAACTCTCTAAGCCTCTGTTTCCTCATCTGCAAAAAGCAGATGACATCAACCCCTCCAGCTCAGGGCTACTATCAGGATTAAAGGAGATGATGCTCAGGAAAAACTTAATGCAAGTGCTGCCCTCAGTAAGCCTTCAATAAAGTTTTGTTTCTGTTTGGTTTGTTTTTTTAACCTCAGTTTTTAAAGTACTGTTTTATTCTGACCTTTATAAACTTACCCCATTCTATAAAAGAGCTGCAACCTTTCATGAACACATTCTTACAGCCTGTCCCTTCTCTTTATACTGAATACTGTGGTGGCAGGGAGTTCCCTATGCTTGCTGCTGTTAACTGTCCACACCTGATCAAATTCAAACTAAGTGTTTTCCAAAGCATTCTTCTTTATGAGGAAGAATCATCATGACACACCATCAGTAATTTCTCACGACATTTCACAGAATGGAAAATGGTTTCAGAAACATGTGGAATTTATTAAAACTAGAATGCACACCGCTCCTATGTTCTAGGGCTGTTGAGTCTGAAATTTCAGGGAGTTGACAATACAAAGGAAAAAAAAACGGACAGAGGAGTCATTACAAGCCTGGGGAAGACCACACCCCCGGAACGCAAACTACCAGTCTTCTGTGATCACTTGTGCTGCACTTGATCACTAGATGGGCATAGCAGACACCAGTCATACCTAAAACAACTGAACCCCAAGACTTTCTGTGACACACCACTGCCTACCGAACAGTGGTCAGGTCCTAAGGCTTTCTAAGACCTGACACCACCAAATTTCTCTCTATAACATATTACAATTCAAATTATGCCTCTCATTTTTTAAAACACCAGTTCCATCTCTTCCTTTCCCTATATTTGTATCTGCCCCACTCCCTTAAGCCCAATCCCCTGCCCCCCCCACAGCCCGAGTCTGCACCTCTGATAGCCATCTGGCCTTCCAGAGCCCAGCACAAATGCCACTTCCTCCACGATGCCTTCCTAGATTTTTCTTAGGTGCAATCACTCTCTTCTTATAACCCTTAAAAAGCACCTACTTTCCACTTTGAATTAGAGTTCTTTATTGATATTCTAGATTGCCTCTATTATACCATACTCACTCCCTGAGCAAAGAGCCTTGCATAGGGCTTCATATCTTCCACACAGCATTTCACATGATAGACAGTCAATACATCTTTTTGGCAGAAGAAGTGAATTAGGTTAAATATTTTCAAATGTTGGGCATATACCACTGGTTACCAATGCATCACGTGTTTCTGTTTATTTCTGTTCATTGGCCTTTTAATATTTCTAGAACAGAAGGGCACTACAAAAGAGCAGGAAGGTTAGTCTTTGGGATCAGACTGCCTGGCTTCCAGTCCTAGTTCTGCCCCATATTAGCTGTGGAACCATGGACAAGTTACTCCCAACAAATGAGGTATATGTAAACGTGGATGGTAGCGCCTACCTTCACAGGGTTGGTAGGAAGTGGGATAAGATCATGAATGCGAAGTGCTCAGCAAGTAGTAACCCTCCAATTTTAGCTATTAAAATTTTTATAAAAACACATTCATGCAGGTCACTAGTTTCCTTCACATAAGAATAAAATAAGCAGTGTCAAGGCAATATAGTCTGCAGCCCATCTCAGCCTGCCACAGTCATGGTCAGAGTGAGCACTGACAGTACTTAACATTAGTTTTAGGTAATGCGCAAGTATTTGATAAGACATTGGTGTGAATTCAATGCCCCAGAAAAACTACTCCCAAAATATAAGCAAATTAATTCCAGGAAATCTTAGTTCTTCAGAGTCCCCTAACTTTCAAGGTTTTGTTCTCCAACTCTCTCTCTCTTGTTGACCAGTTAATTAAAGAAGGACAAGTATACCTCCTCCACCCAAATCTCTCATGCATGTGCACTATACAACGATGTCATTTCTAGCGACTCCCTGCAGTTCTCCCCAGTCATCAGGTAATTCATGTATTTTGGTAGTCATAAGGATAGCATGCTCC
Organism: Tapirus indicus; assembly: GCA_031878705.1. Lineage (NCBI taxonomy): Eukaryota > Metazoa > Chordata > Mammalia > Perissodactyla > Tapiridae > Tapirus > Tapirus indicus. The sequence goes on from CM062917.1 coordinate 60,514,746, forward strand.
TGGCCTCATTAGAGAACCAAAGATAATTTGATTTTAACCAGTGAAAATAAACAAAGACAGAACTTGATGACTGTAGCAGCACTCGTGTGTGAAACCCGAGAACAAGTATGGTTGGCCTCACAAATCACTTAAAAGATTCTAATTACCCAATTGTTTTCACATAATCATTCAGAATGAAAATGTTGGTGGTCCTTAATAATGCCACTATAGCAATACATTTTCTGTTCCCATTAAAATATTCTGCTATCCACACTCTGACTTCTCAAAGCCATTTAACAATCTTCAGGCTTGATCAAAGAATATATTGTCATGGATTTTAATATAAAGTCAGGACTACATGAGGCATAGTGTTCCAGAAAGAGAACACACAAAAAAAATACTTCATGTGGTGTTTAACACATCTGAGTCTATTTTTCATAATTCATTCATTCCACAAACATCAATAGTTCCAATTACATGCCAGGCTCTGCGGAAGTCACTTTGGATAAAGAGAAAATTAAGACACGGTCTCTCCTCAAGGGGCTTACAGTCAGAAAGGGGTCCAGTCTAACAGAGATTTAAATCTCAAAATGCAAACATATAACCCTATTCAAGTTTTCATTTAAAGCACTGCTCAAAAATTTCCATGTTTTTCCCACATGTTCAACCTAACATTTTAAACCCTTTGCTTCCAATATTACCAAACATAAACTAAACCACTCTGATTTTCATATTTTCCCCTATAAGGAAGTTGGCTGAAGTAATCAGAGGTCTTAAAAATACAAAAATGTACAGTCAAAACATCACTGAACAATTCTCTTTTTAAATTTATTTAATCAATGGAGATGTGGCATCTAAGAAATATTCATTCCCAAAGTGAAAAAAGGTAAATATTTTTCTGGGTCATAGGTTGAGGCTTTTGAGATCCATTGTAATAGCATTATTCACATTCCATTAAAATTCCAGAAAACAAAGAACTCAACATATAATCATAGTTTAATTTCCCTTTGGATGAGAAAAGAATTATAGCCTTAGAGAAGGCCTGTCCCAAAGCCCAGTACTAACCCTTTACTTGTGATCACTATGCAGCAGAAGAAACGTGAGGTTTTACCTGAAGGTTTTTATCAAGACGGTCAGAACTAATGAAGTTTAGGTAACAACCTTAATTTTAAAATACTTAACTATATTGCTTGCAGACATTATTCAATTTACCTATGCTAGGAGTACTTCCTGGCTTCCAGACATGGAATTCTGAATAGATTTCTCTCTTGAAAACATTTATGGCATGTGGTTCCCTAGAACCTATTTCATTCACCAAAAAAAAAAAATCATAATGAATCATACACGCCCACAATAGCCCTGAGCACTTTCTAAGACACACCATCCCTGCTCACAGGGAACTCTCAGCCCAAAAAGCAATACCAACAAACAAAAGCAGGTGTAACATAATGCACTAAATGTAATAATATAAATAACATATAAGGTAAAGAAATGTAAGAATATATAGCAGTTAAATATGCATTTTGGGAGCTGGCCTCAGAGCCTAATCAGGGTTTAAAACATGATTTTCCTACAAATGCCATTCCAAACAACTAACTAACAAAATATTTACAGAAATGCAGCCTTCTGCTCCATGGTGGGGGCTGCCTGTGACCAGAAGGTGGGGGCTGCCTGTGACCAGAAGGCCATTGTGAATCTGTGTCTACTTACCTGTGCTAGTCCAGATAGGAACAGGAGCAAGATGTCTAGCCTCCTGTAGCTCCTGTCATAGAGAGTTCAGCTATCACAATTCAGCGTTTGCTACTGAGTGACGTTAATTTCTATAGCCATCAGTAAAAGATCTTGATTGTACCCATTAAGCACATGGCTCCCTCTCTTTGACTTCTGCTGATGCTTGACGGACAAACGGTGTCAATACGATTGTCTCTTCATATCTATGGTATATATACCTAAGGTACCTGAATGTGAAAGATCATATAAATAGAGCTATTTGACAATTCTTTAATTGGGCTATTTGTGGCACAATGTAAAGGATAATGATTTCTCACCTTCAAGTAAATAAACCCTTTTTAGTAAGGTATATTATTCAGTGAAAACACTGACTGAGTATAAACCACCAATATGAACTAAGAAAATTATTTTAAAATATTAGAAGGTACTTACTACTAATTACAACTTTAATGAACATAATAAATAAGAATAAAGCCAGGGATGTCAACTGACAAGGAAAGTAAATTCATGCAGCAGGCATCCCTGGTTGCTTATTTTCTGACATTGGTCTGTAAAGTTTTCAGTAGATCACTGTTAAATTTTAAGTTCATATTTGTACCACCCACTCCACCCCCTCATGTGAGAACAGTACACATCAGTATTGCTGGTCTGTGCCAGCCTCCTCTGCTCCTCGCCACTACAAGAAAACAACACATGACGGTGTGCAGTTCCAGAGCGTGGGGCAAGGCATCACACTGTGGGTTGTGAGTGTGGACTGCAGAGTGGGATGGCCTGAGTTAAGTTCAGATTTCTGATACTCCTTAACCTGGGCAAATTGTTTCCTTATTTATAAAATAAGGACTGTTATGAAGATCAGGTGAGCACATAGGACACTTGCTTAGCACAACAAAGCCTGGTGCTTACAAATGCAATAAAATAGTGCTTGTATTTCATCGTTCCTGCTCCATAAGTTCTGTCAGGATCTCTCAGGTTCTTGCACTTTGTGCAACAACCACTGCTTAATCACTTACCATGAAACCTCAGGCATGTCACTGTCTCTCAGTGGCAGTTGTATCAACTCTCAACTAAGTTCAGTAGGGTCACCTGCCCCAGGGGTAGGTTGTCAGAAGAATCATAGGGGATCATTTATGTGAAAGGGCTTTGCAGTCTGCAAAGGATGGTCATACTGTTGATGATGGCATTCTTGTATTGTCAGGCAGCCTGAACATAAGTCAACATAAATTTTCTCTATGCCATCCAGATGGGTGAGACATGGCTACAAACCAGGAAACCACAAAGCTCAAATGGGGGAACAAATAATTCCAGAAGACCTGCCTGGAGAAATAATCCAAAAAATGATGAGCTCTTTCGGGTTAATTTCAGATCTAAGATGTAGTCAATGAAAAAGGAGGTGGGAGGTCACAAGTGTAGCCACCCAGAGTAGACGGAATTCGGATTTTATAAGCCTTGTGGAGTATTTCCTATGTATGAGGAGACCAGCAGCTTTCCTGGTGGGGAGAAAAATCCAAGAGGTGCCTCAAAGACAGGGATAAGCAGGTGGGAGGAGGTTGCCAGCACAGGTCCCAGGGCCATGTGGATCTGATGTCCTGCAGCACTGGGTGGGCATACACACTCAGTGTGGCTGGCACGAGTCCTCTTTCCAGGCCTTGGAGTCCAACCTTTCACGGTCTGAGGCCACAGTGCCCAAAACTCAGGTACAGATGCCACACAGCTCCTTCTTGTTTAACTTCCCTTCACTGCATTAATTCCCTGGTGCAGTCTGTTTTCAGATTAATCTTACTCAGATCAAGTCACTGTCCTGATCAAAAGCTTCCAATGGCTCCCCACTGCCTTTAAAGTCTAAATTCTTTACTACACTATTTCCCTTCTCTTTTGTCCAAAACATGACCCTAAGCAACCTTTCTAAATACCTCTCCAGGCCTCATAAGGCACTTCATACCCCAAGCATACTTAGCAATTTCCTTTTCCTGTGTGGTCCTCTCATCCCAGCTGTCTTGCCCCTGCAGTCGGCTACTGTAGTCCATGCACCCTGGAATTCGGCACCTTTCCCACACAACCTCACACAGGCACCATGGGACAAAATCACCTCAGGTCAACCATCATCATCTCCTGCCCTTCCCTCATCACCTCTCACTTTCTCAACTCCCAAAGCCTATTACGATCACCATATGTCTATCAGAGTGCTTGCACACAATACATTCTCGTTAGGCATCATCAGTGAGTGAATGCGTCTTTAACTCTTTTCTAGAATTTATTACTTTAAATTATAAAAGCTTAATACTTAACCTGTCTCACATAACAGGACTAGGTTGTAAGGTACGTAAGAACAGAATATCAGTCTAATTCATTCTTTATTCCTCACAATACCCAACAAAATGGTCTGCCTATTATAAGCACTCAGGAAATACCTGTTTAGTCAGTGTTAAATGTGGACTAAACTGAGAAACTAATTTCCAGCTTCATGTCCTAAAAGTCTGGCATTTTAGATCAAGCCTCTTGTATTCTTAGCATATTGAATATTACATGTTTATTATGTTTATATCAAAGTATAACACAGAAAAACAAAAGTATCTTCAAGTATGTAAAATTAGTTTAAATTATATAGCATTTATTATTTTGAAACCTAGTATTTTAAATCTAAAAATAGAAGAGAATAAAAATCAACATTAAAGATGCATTCACTCATCGGCAAGTAAACTTGAAAAGATCTCAGGATATTAGTAACCTGTGTTTTCAAATGTGTCATTTAGGGTTGTATCATTTCACAATTTGTGCTTATGAATTATTCAAGTAAGTCTATAGTAAGAATAAAAGATGGAAGCTGGTCAGAATCTGTCGGCAACAGCAGAGAGTCGGATGTAAGCGGTTTCTTTATCCCACTGAGAGTTCAAGTGAATTCAGTCATGCTGGGTCCATCAGTGGGATGAACTGGAGAAACAATTTTTCTCCCTCTAAAAATTACATCAGTTTTCTTTCAATTTACCATTCTCTTTTTAGAATATATTATTTCTCAATGAATAGTTCTCCCAGAAGCTCACCATACACAGCAAAATTTAAATAGAATGATGCACACAGAGGTTAATTTAACACATTGGCTCCTTTAAGCCTGATTCAGGAAAACCTAGTTAGGTGAAAATCTATACCACATCAATTACTTACCCCAAATCAGGAAAGTTACTCTGATCATTGTATTTTATTCATACTATCTTATAAAGTATTTTATGCTTAAAGAAGATGGCACCATGAACAATTTAAAAAAAGAGTTTTGCTATTTTATATTTTTCCCTGGAAACTCCCCAACCCCCACATTACCATCTGCCCTCTATGAATCAGATGATCATGAACCTCAATGCACTTAACACGTGCTCTCCATTCATCTGGACCTTCCAAGGGGAGTAAGATGAGACCAAGAAAACACATGGCCCCTTCTATCTCTGCACATTTAGATTTATCAAGAAAATTCTGATTGAAGTAGATTGTAAAGCAAGTAGTCAAAGTACAAACACTATTACTGAACCTGCTTTGACTTGAGAGGAAGTCAAAAAATGCTCCAAGGAAACCACATTTGGCTCACTTTGGTAAAACACACACACAACAGAATTTTTTAAAAAATAATTATTTCCCAAGTTATCTGACATGTATGGCACAAGTCTGTGTCCTTTAATATATTTTACATCTCTTTTCAGCCAAAGTAGAGAGGATTAACAGATCTCAGATGTCGTACACACTCTACTTTGACCTAGAATTTACTAACTTAACACAATGCAACAAGTATTTCATCTTCAGGTTACTAAGATTTAAAAAGCTAAACAGTACATACTCTGTGCTTTAAAATGTCTCTACTTACTCAAACATCTGATTTAGCACAGAAATTATATTTGAGTTGAATTAAAAGCATATGACATTTTCTTTTTAGGATAAAGGTGACACATGATTGCCTTCCTGTGTAGCAGTCATCCTTATCACTAAAACCAAATAATTATATTTATCATAACCACTTGGTAACAGTATTTGTTGGATTCACTCCACATGAAAGTACAAGGCTTTCCTACATGATTCCTCACTAGCTTCATTTCCCTTGTAACATATTTTAAGGGTCATATTTTTATTATTGCATATTTAAAAGATACACATAAAATTATATTATTCAGGAGTTATTCTAAATGATAAAAATGTTATTCTAGAACCTTAATGCTGTTCTATCATGTCCTGAGTTGTTTTTATATAATAGTTAAATAATTTTCCTAAGAACTTTTCTCCCTTGTGTTGTATTGCATACACTTTATACATTGTTTCTCAAGTTAAAAATGGTTCTCTGCAATGCCTCTGAAATTCAAAGTATTCCACACTATTCTACTGAGTAATATACTAAAACTCTGAGTTAACAGTGTGCCTATGAATACTAGAGGCAAAGAGGAAAAAAACCCTTTCTATATGGGCAATATATGAGGTGGACAAACTGAGTCTCCACACACAAAGAAGAAAGCTAGAATCATCTTGAGCTATGGGGTCTGTATCTCTGTCCCCGTCTCAACGGCTTCAATTCTCCATTCAAATGCTCTGTGCTATGGTCCTAGTTTGTTTACAAGACTCCTTTGGAGTTTTAAAGTTTACCACGGCACAGCTTCTACTAACTTCATACCTTTTAAAAAGTATAATGCCAAAAAAGGATGAAGAAAAGTTACCATAGCTTGGTGTCTGCACGACTAGGTAAGTAACCATTCCTCTTCCCTGCAGAGAGGGATAACAGACTTCCACCCCTGTGTTTGGATTCTGTGTGTTCAGTATCCTTACACCTCTGGAAGTGCTCTGCAGGGTCAGGAAAAGCATCATGTGATGAATTCCTCTGATTACCTAGTCACATGAAGAAGAATGAGAGACAAGATGAAGATTTTATAAACTAAATATTATCTGGAAACCTCACGTATAATTCATTGTGCTTTAAACTATTCATCACAACATGGAATGGTATGTAAATTCATGCACTTCAAACTTTTATATAAAGTCCATGCAGATATTCTCTACTGGCAGCTCCAAATCCACCTTCCACCCTTCTCTACCCTTCTCCATGCCCTGGAGGCCAACCTACATGGGCTCTGCCTCTGGTTGGGTTCCATCAACAGTGGGCTCCAGTAGGAGGTCGGAAGAGAAAGGAGAGGTCTGGCATTTTAATCCACAGCCTCCATTTCTGACGCCTTTGGTTTGGCACCAGCTGAATTTATCTACAAAAAAGTCAGAGTTCCTTTGAGTGGCCCCCTCCAATGGCTGTTGCCAGCCCTGACAGAGCTTTGCCATCCCCTGTTGGTGTATCTTAACCTTTCTAAATAGTTCCTCTATGAAATCCTCTTCGATCACCCATTTTAAGGTACCTTCTGTTTCCTGCAGACACCCTGACTGATATAAATTTTTTTCAATTCACCTCAACAAGGTAAGCTCTTTCTCTTATGAATTCTACTTACTTTATATTCCATTCATATAACATCTATACTGGAATCACCTAAATATCTATCTCATTTTTTTCCATATGATTGTGACATGCTTGAGGACAGGAGCATGTCATACTCCTGGTTGTTCAGACCAGATCTTGTTCAGATTGTGGGTACAAAACGAATACTTAATGAATAACTCCTGAAGTTACTTTACGCTAGAAGTGTGGGACAGAGTAGTATGCTAATTTGCATCCAGTCACTGAGACCTCCTTCACAGTCACCATCCTGAGGGTTTCTTCCTGTACTGGACAGGCATAAAAGCCCTGAGCCCTGCCAGAAGCTCTGTCCCCTTCTGAGGGACTTCCTGCCATAGTAGCCCTATCTGCGTAAATTTGCTCTGGTCTACAAAGTCAAATTCCCAGAATAAACATACCCTAAAAACTTGGCCATAACCAACTGGGTTGAGTGCTCCAAAAAAAGGAAAAAGCACAGGAAGAGACACCTGAGGGACAATTGTTATCACCCTACAGCGAATCCCCATGGCTTGGAAGTGCCTGGACTCCTCTCTTCCTGATCGAATGAAGCACCTATTGTTGATAGCTTAGGCGTCAAGTCTTCTCGGCCTTTCTCCATAACTTGTATAGCTTTATCATACGCTAACCTTGGGATTCTCCTAAATGCCACCATCTGGGATTTATTTTTCCCCAACACCTGTACCCTGTCCTCAACATGTGCAGGAATAGAGGCTTCCATCCTCCAAAGATTGGCAGAGGATACTCAGAAAGTACCCTCAGAAGCTTGGGGTAACATCATCCCTAGAGCTTTTCTGGAAGGACTATCTCTGTATTTCTGCCCCATCTTTCCTTTGAAGATTCTCCATCATTCCCCCTCCTTTATTCTAGTAAGGGTACACTCAAAGGTTTCTCTAGCAGTTCCTCCTTGTGGAATAAAGCTCCCTGCAGGGGAACCATGGTCAAGGGCAGGAGAGGACTGTGTCTCTCAGGTGTGGGACACAGGTTCAGAAACATGGCATCATGGCTTCTGAGAAAGAACCAGTCCCACTCATCTTCCCAGGACAAAGGCAGACGTAGGTCTTGAAAAGTGCTACCATGCTGGGGAAGTAGCTTGAACTGGAGTATATGTGACAGCTGACAAAATATATCATTATAATCTCAGTTTGCCCCCATGAAGGCACTTCTGGGGAACTTTTTTAATGTTTTAAACTCCTTTAGCTCTTTGTTTATGCTACACACAAACATGGAAGGTACATGTAGTAAAAAGTAATTTTAGTTCATATCCATTACCACATAATGTAAAACATAGTATTGCTTTCCATTAAGAAAATTATCATTTGACGTGAACACAAACATCTTCTATTGTCAATACATATTTTATCGTGTTTAGATGTGCATTTTAAATGGAAAGTTAAATTATTCTAGGGAATAAAATTATCATTAGGAAGGTTTCCCAAAGCAATTACGGTAGCAGCGGATTTTAAAATTAACATCTAACAGGCTGCTGATATCAGATAAATTAGAGTAAATCAAAATAAGATTAAATGTGTAAATAACGTGTTGCTTCAATTCCACTATAGGTGTAAGTTGTTACATGGAATGATTTTTATTTAAAATGAAGAACATTCACCAAAAGTATCATTTTTAATTTTCCCTGGTGGTTTTATGCCATTATTTTATTTCCTCGCCAGAACACAATTAAATCTCAGACTTTATCTAACTCATCAACAAACCTCGTTTTGCCTATTTATCCATTTAGAGATCTCATATTTTAAGTATTAAAAAGTCTATGCTATCAAAAGTAATGATTTGCTCTTGTCAAAATTACACTATCAATATTTAAAATATTTTTTGCAAACTGATAGTAAAATTGGTCAGTGTCATTCCCAATGCACACATCGAATTTCTCCTTTGAAACATTTACAAGATTAGTTGAGGTTGCAAACCGGAAAAAATCATTTTGAATAAGTCAGAAGCAATAACATTATTTTATACCAATACTGTCTACAGCAGCACCTATTTGTTTTATAAAAGAGTCAAAGTCTTTTTGAAACTATTACTTCTTTCAGGAGCCTTCTCTTTATGTCATTAACTTTGGCCTCTTTTCTTATCTTCAATCTTAAATTAATTCCCTGGGAAGCATGTAGCTTCTTGGCTGGTTGGAGGGTTTAAATATAAGGGTTTATAAAGAAAAGCAGCTTTTGATACAACGCTATTACAACATGATCACTTACCCATAAATTGTCAGATACAGAGGGTTTTTAATGTTAGACACAAATGTTCATTTTAAAAGCTATCATCATGCAACAAATAGAATGAGGATTATTTTAGCAGTGTGTATTCACTTTACAGGTAAATAATCAGTTAGCATGACTCCAGGACAACAAACAATGCTTTTTGCTCCTGTGTTATTTTCCTGCAGAATTTTGTTTGTTTGTTTTTGCCACAGGTTTTCATTGTGATATGCTAAATGGGCCCTTCTTATCCACCTACTCAAAGGATTTCATTGATATTATGCAAATAAGGGGATATGCCTGAAATATTCTAATTTGACATTAGCTTTTGGGGGACTTTTGGGTTTCTATGACTTAAGACAGCAATTGTGTAGCAATAAAAGACTATCTTAAGGCAGAAGTGTGTTTTTTAAATTACGACAATACATTTTTTGAATAGTTTTTGAGAGAGCATTTTAAGCAAAAATATTCTAGAGTGAAGGTTGGTTTTTTGTTTTAGGGCTTTTCCCTAGCATCCACTCCTTCCTTGCTTGGTAACTGCACCCTGAGTCCCTCCATCAGTGGGTGCAGACTGTCCCTGCCCTTCTGGAGAAAGGTCCACGGGACTGCTCTTCAGGGCTTTGAGTCTTGATTAGCGTGGTGCCCAGAGAGAGAAAAGGAGTCTCTCTTGTTCCCTGCAGCATGCTCTGAAAAGACAGGGCAGTAGTTAGGTAATAAATCTTTCTCCCTAAAACTACTCTGGATTTCTCCTGACGTTTATCCTGAGCCCAGCTTTCTGGCCTGCCACTGGGTTCAGTGAGCTTCCCGATGTCCCTACAGTAAACTCCTTTTCTGCTTTAAATTAACTATAGTCCAATTTTATTGCTTGCAACCAAAGAACTCTAACTGATACAGGTGCCCTTTTGTGAGATTAACTCCATGATAAAGTAATGGACACTGACTCCATTTTAGCCAGCAGGTGTTCTTCCCAGAGATGAATTATCGCCTGACCTTGCCGAGTGGCCCTGAGGAGTCCTTAGGAGTTAAACTCAAAAAAATCAATAGCCTTAGGAGAACTGCTTCTAAGGGTTTTGTTGTTGCTATGTCGCCCTAGGACTCGGTAACTGATCAACATGGTAATGCTACATTTGCCCGTTTATATAATGGACCTTCTAATTTATGACATATAATCTCAATTATATTTGTAGAAACCCCAAATGACCCAGTTCCACAGACTCATTCCCACAGTAAAATAAGCACTGAACTGCCACATAATATGTCTTTGTCTCACCTAAAAGACACATTAAGAGTCTGGATATAACTAGTTCTAGAAGGCTTGAACAATACTTTCTCCTTTTCTAATATGTTTACTATCATCTTTAGGAATCTCTAACAACCTTTGAGGTATCTAGTTATAATGATCAGACTTTAGCTGAAATTTCTGCCCACAAATTTCTTAAAGTCAAATGAAATTAGCCATCTTTACTGAAATAAGATGTTTGCTGAGTCACTGAACAATGGTACAGGTTGTGCTTATTCCAGCAGGGTTCAGATGGAGCCAAGGGCACTTGGAGGTGTTCTGAGATATCCCTTATGGTGGATGGAATTCTAAAACTGCACCCACCCCACCCCCAGATGCCATACCCTGTAGAACTTATGAATATGATGAGATCATTCCTGTGATTATGTTCATTATTAGGCTTATCATATGCATGATCATGATAACATGATAACGCCATGCTGTTATATGGCAGAGTTGACCTTACGAGTAAGACATTCTGATCTCTGCGTCTGATCTAATTTCTTGAGCTCTCAAAAGTGGAGAGCGTAAAGTCAGAGAGATTTGACTAAATGAGCCATTGCTGGTCCTGAAAATGGAGGCGGCCGTAAGAAGGAATCCAAATAACCTTAGAGAAGTTAAGAATGCCACCAGTTCTTAGAGAACTGTAGAATGCCACCAAGGAATTGGGGACCTCAGATGATAGCCACAAGCAGCTGGATTCTGCCAGCAACCTGAATGAACTTGGAAGTAAATTCTTCCACAGAGCCTCCAGATAAGCACTCAGCCAGGGGACACATTGATTTCAGCCTTGTGATGCCCTGAGCATAGCAAGCCAGCCCAGCCTTCTGACTGGGAGAACTGTGAGCTAATCAGTGCATGCTGTCTTAATCTGCTAAACCAGTGGCAACTTATTATGCAACAGGAGAGAGCAAATACATCCCTTGTTAGAGAAACTCTTGGTCAGCTAAACTTACTTCTCACACCAGGGTTTCTAGGTCTCTTCCCATGGAAAAGAGGGTGTCTTTGGGAAATTATTCTCCAAGTTCTGCTGATAACCTACTATGACCAATATGATCCTCTAGATGTCACTTAAGGGGGAGAAAGATGAAGAGAAAGGATAGCAACATTCAACGAGTGACGATTCAGTGCCAGGGATGTCACGAGGGGTCGCATTTAACGTGCACAACAATCCTGGTGACAGAGAGTGCATCCTTATTTCACAGAAGCAGAAACTAAGCCCCCCAGATGTCAGGTTACCTAGAAGCTCAAAGCTACACAGCAGTAGGTGAAAGCAAACGAGGAACAAGCTGTTCTCCAAACTGGGTTTTTACTGTTAAATTTATCCCAAATTACACTCACCCAAAAACTACTGCAGGACACTAAACCACAAGGATGAAGGAAACCTAAAGAGTAGGCTTCAGTCCTGGGCCCTCTGGCCAAGGACACTCACACCGTGTCTCAATGCCTGAGACAGAAGAAAAAGATAGCTTCACAGCACCATTTAAAATGAAAAATCCTAAACAACTTCCCCAAGCCACTTAAGCAAATGATTTGTGAACCTAAAAAAAACTGTAATTTATCATAAATAAATAATGTCTAATTTTTAAGCTACATTTTAAAACTAACTTGAAGAGGTCATATATTTCATCAACCCAACAATTACACCACAATGAGTCTTTTTTTGTTGTTTTTTGGCATTTCTAACAAATAGACCTGTTTAAATACTTTCTACTATCAATTGCAAACCAAGCCGACACTGTAGCAATCATATAACAATTGTCCCATATCCTGAGAAAGCTAGAATAAATCAAGTATAGCCTAATAAAAGTCAGGGAGCAGAACAGAGTTGAAATTTAAGATGCTACAGGCTCTTCTACTTTATTCCTTTTTTCTAAGAAAATTTATAAACTTGATGACATGGAACCTGTAGCTAAATAATTCTAAATAAAATTGCCAGTTAGTATGGTTTTTAACACTAGTTTCTCAATCAAGATGTTTCATATACCTTCTTAGACATTCCCTCAAAATAGCTCTGAGATACTCTCTAGCCAGAATAAATACATGTGAACGAGGATAAGGCTAAAATCTAGCCTCGGTTAAGAACTGAGACTCAAGAACCTGACTGACTGAACTGGAATCCCAGCTCTGCCACTTACTAGCTGTGAGGCCTTGAGAACGATACATAATCTTAGCTTCCTCTTCCTGGAAAATGGAGATCATGATAGTACTAAGCTCATAGAGCGGCAGAGGTGAAATGAATTAACACACACAAAGCACTGACATAGTGCTCACAAGGTGCCAGGCACAGCTGTAAGTATCAGCTCTAAGGAACGTTTTGCTCTATTATATGCACAAACTCTCCCTACAGCCCTTGTCAGTGCATGAAGAGCAACCAGGCAGACTGCTGGGGAATTCTCTTTCAGGGTCCTCTATCCCTCTATCTGCCCCACTGAACCACAAATACACTAACCTCCAGTCATAGGTATGAGAGGACCACATTTTTAGTACATGAATAAAAACTTAAAATGAATGTAGAAACTTCAGAGTCATTATTAGAGGAAAAGTAGCCAAGAATGAAGCAGGTGACGTGGCTGGCGAAGTGGCTGCAGCTATGTGGAAGGCAAGACCATCAGCAGCATTTAGAAGTTAAACCAGAGACCTTCTGGGAACCATTTCTGAGTAGGAATAAGGATTCTTTTTTAGGAATGTAGCACTATTTTAATTCCAAAACACAGGAAGTGAGAGAGTACTGAGCAGAGATATGCATCATCAAACTGATGCTGAAAACAAAATTATAATGAGAGAACTTGATGACACATGCCAAGAGGCTCCTCTTGCCCATTAACCAACAATTACACATTTCTCATTAAGAAAAACTGCTTTTAGCAAAGTCCTATAATACATGGGCTTCGTAGACAGGCATACCCTCTACTTTCTAGCTATGCCTAACCTTGGCAAGCTACTCTAAACACCACTAAATCTCAATTTCTTCAACAACAAAAAGGATAATATGAGTACCTTCTCATAGTTATCTGAGGATTAAATGAGATCATGCATTAACAGTTGATAAGAAAGGTTCCTTAAGTTTATCCATCATTATTATTATTCAGGAAATTCTGAGATTCGTATTAAAAAAAAGAACTCCATCACATCACAAAAGAGGGAAAAAACTCTCAGGACAAATTACTTCTTTTCTACACACATTAACCTTAAGAAAGTTAAGAGTTTCTAAAGCACAGTGTCTAGCCTCTCCTCTGAGCTCAAGGATGACCTCTGCATTCAGTTCACACACATTTCCCCTTGACCCCATCAAACATGCTAGATTCCAAGATCCAAACATGTCTGCAACCATTAGAGAACATGGGGAATGGTTACCTCCCAGGGCCTGGGCACTTCACCATGGACTGAGCCACATGCTAAACCAGCCACCCAGAGCATTCCCCACACACGTTAGTCCCTGGTCTGTGTGCATTTGGACAGAGGTAGTATAGAACAAAACTGCTAACACGTGGGAACATTTTTCCTACATCTACTCGAAAATGTCATCCCTCACAAGCAGGAGATGCAGTAACACAATTCCCTTCATCATTACCAGACAACAATATATTTTTATTTGTGCTGCAACATTTCAAGTATCAATCAATGAAGTTTGTACAATACACTAAGGCCCTTGAAGACAGAAACTTGTCACCTTGAATATAGCACGCTGTTGTAAGCAAGTTGCTGTTCACATGGTTGCCTTTGGTTTTAGGGAGAGAAATGCCATTATCACACAGCACAGAATCACATGTGCCAACGTGCACCACAGCTCATTAATCTGCCCCTCTTCATCACAGGTGATCCCTTCAGATTTGAAATATTTAGAATTTATAGCTTCCACTAACTTATACGTCAATAATGGGTAAAGACTATTGTCAAAGTTAACTATTAACTTAAATCTTAAATGACAAATTAATGGTCCACAGCCCCCCCACATTTTTTTCTTATCAAAGATTTTATTTTTTTAGAGGAGTTTTAAGTTTACAACAAAATTGAGAGCAAGGTACAGAGATTTCCCATATACTCCCTGCCCCTACACATGAACAGCCTCCCTCCCCCATCATCGACATTCCTCACCAGAGTGGTACATATTTTACCCAGAAGGAATCTGCATTGACACATCAGAATCACTCAAGGGCCATAGGTTACATTCCAGTTCACTGTTGGTGTGGTACCTTCTATGGGTTTGAATAAAAGTAAAATAACATGTATCCATCATTATAATATTATACAGAATATTTTCTCTGCCCTAAAAACCCTCTATGCTCTGCTTATTCATCTCTCCCTCCAGCCGACCCCTGGAAACCACTATCATCTTTTCACTGTCTCCATAGTTTTCCCTTTTCCAGAATGTCATATAGTTGCGATCATACAGTATGTAGCCTTTTATACTGGCTTCTTTCACTTAGTAACATGCATTTAAGTCCCTCCATGTCTCTTCATTGCTTGGTAGCTCATTTCTTTTTAGCTCTGAATATTATTTCGTTGTCTAGATATACCACAATTTATCTACCCATTCACCTACTGAAGGGCATCTTGGTTGCTTCCAAGTTTTGGCAGTGATGAGTAAAGCTGCTATGAGCGTCCGTGTGCAGGTTTTGTGTGGACGTTAATCTTCAGCTCCTTTGAGCAAATACCAAGGAGCACAACTGCTGGATCATATGGTAGTATGTTTAGCTTTGTAAGAAACTGCCAAACTGTCACCCAAACTGCTGTACCATTTTGCATTCCCACCAGCAATGCATGAGACTACCTGTTGCACCACATCTTCACCAGCATTTGGTGTTGTCATTGTTTTGGGTTTTGGCCGTCCTAATAGTTGTGTAATAGTATCTCATTGTTGTTTTAATTTGCATTTCCTTGATGACATATGATGTTGAGCATCTTTTCATATGCCTACTTACCATCTGTAAATCTTCTTTGGCAAGGTGTCTGTTATGGTCTTTGACCCTTCCATATTGTTTACGGTACACAAAAGCTACTAGAGATGGGCATTATTCACCATAAAACTTTGAAAGCTAAAATTTTACATATACTTTTCTGAGAAAATAAAATATTCCCAATTATAAACCCTGATCTGAAAGTTCCTTATTATCAATACTTAGAAATCAAACCTGGAAATATGTAAAAATATCTTATATGTGAAATAAGTGACACAACATGGTATATGAAGATGGAATCAATTTTTTAAAAATTTAAAAAGTATATCTTCCTAATTGTCTAAGTTTTACTTAATGAATACCAGCAGTTAGTAAATGCTACATATCTTGGAGGTGTAGGACACAACAAAACACTGGACTAAATGATAAAATACATACTCAAAAATAAAGGGCAAGAGTAAAAGATAATCTCATTTTTCAACTGAAGGTTTAGAAAAAATAAAAAGATTTGAGCATCCACTGCTGGCAAAGGTGTGAGAAACAGGCATGCCCTACATTGCTATAGGGATGATGAACTGTACATCTTTTGGGGAAAGTATCTGGCAATGAGAGTTAAAATTTAAAATACACATACCCTTTGACTTAGCAATCCTGCTCAGAAGTCTGTTCCATAGAAATAAAAGCATCAGCATTTAAGGATAGATACATACAAATATATTTTGTTAAAAAAGTATTTGCAACAATAAAAAGTGTAAATAGCCTGAAAGTACATCAACAGGAACATGGTTGAATAAATGATGATATATCCATCTAGAGAATATTATGCTGTAATATAATATTATGCTATAATATATAGAATATTATGCAATTAAAAAGAATGAAAGAGATCAATATGTATTGACCAGCAAAGATGTTTTGAAGTGCTAAGTGAAAAAGACTTTAGTAAGTACTGGACGTGACATAATGCCATGTCTGTAACATAAAATAGAGAGGTGAACTTCATATATATATGTACATATTTATAAACCTTTGTATAAGCATAAAAAACATATAGAAAGACCCAAACCAAAGTGTTACCACTGAAAATCTCAAGAGGGCTGGATTTAAAAGAGAAAGAAACTTAACTCTTCTAACAGAAGGCTTAAATGATTTCTGTAATAAAAATAAGGAGAAGAGTTGAAAGGTAAAGGATAAAGTTTAGATTGGCATGCTACATTTATTATAATCGAGCATGCACAGATATAATTTTTTAGTTAAATATCATTAACTGCTCCCTGTTCATATGGCCCATATGGTACTCTATAGTCACCATAGCCCTTATAATACTCTTCTTAAATTAAAAAAGCCTGATATCAACTGCTCCCCAAACTCAGGACATACTCCCAGTCACATCCCGTTTGTTTCTTCATTTAATGGCGCAAGCTTTCTACTAGCAAGTCTACCACCAACATCAAACTGTCCCAGACCCTGAGGGCTGAAGCTAGTTGGGCTGGGGGTTTGTGAGATGGGGTGGCGGAAGGACTGATTGCATGGGCCATGCAGACAGACTAGGATCTCCTCAAACCACTATGGTTCTTGATCACTGTAGTGTTAACTTCTACAGGACCTGACAGATGATGTGGTAGTGTTTGCTGGTCCAGAACCGCACATGTTCAACGGTTCTTTGACAGAAGACCTTCCCGCTCCCCTAGGGCCCTGTCCAAGCAAGGGTGCAATGTGCTTGTGCCCCAAAGTTGCTTCTCTTAGTGCTTCCCACTTTCAGTTCTCATACACAGAACTGCATCCCTGGATGCAATCAAATCTGTTAAGGAAGATGACCATACATTTTATCATCCAACCGGGGAAACTTGTGAGAATGAAAGGGGGTGCTATTAAATTTAGGCTGGAAAAATAGATGTATTCCAGGACTATGCCAAGGAAAAAGAGACATACAGTCACCCTACCCAAGAGCACTGAGCCATTACTGGCTATCAGCCCCTTTCCTCATGGTGACCTCTCTTTCGGGATGAGTGTCTTCCTTTATCCAGTACAATCATCACCCACTTCCCAAGGGACAGTGTCTTAAGTCCTTCCACATTAGGTGCCATAAGTGCCATATCCTCCTCCCTTCTCCCCTCCCTCATTCATTCCACAAATACATACTGAGCACCTACTACTCTCATTCACTCCTTCAGCTAATAGCCAAGCGCCTGCCATACACTCAGGTACCAGGGATACAACAGGGAGGAGCACAGAAAGCCTGTCTTTGTGGAGGTCACATTCTGCTTGGGGTAAACAGACAATAAAAAAATAAGCAGACACATACCAGGTTAAGTGATAACTCCCACAGAGAAAAATAAGACAGGGCAGGGGGCATAGGGACGGGGGTGCAGGGAGTGGGAGCTGCTCTTTCTGTGGGGTATGGGGCTGTCCTCTCTAAAAAGGAGGCATTTAAGCAGAGATCTAAGGAAAGGGGGCAGGGCATTTCAGGCAGGAGAAATGGCGGGAAAGGGCTCCAAAAGGAGAGCAGGGTGCTCAAGGAGTGAGCATGAGGGAAGCAGTGGACCTGACTACGGAGGAGAGGACTTTGGGTTTTACTCCAAGAAATGAGCCAAGTAACATGTGCCAAGAAGTCGACCACATGGTGAACAGAAACAGAGCAGCCTCTGTCTGAATGGAGTGAGTGTCTAAGGGGGGGCAGGAAGATATTAATCAACCAGGGAAATGAAGGCCTTCGAAGGAAGGCAACTCTCTCAACTCCCTTTTAAACTGTAGTCCATCTGCTTCTCTTGCTAAAGATAAGAGGGGAAAAACTTAAGTTCTGGTGGACTGCCATCCCTACATGCAGATATTGAAACTTATTGTCATGCTATGTCTGCTGAAACATACAGCTGTTAAATCAGTAATCACTTGTCATTTTTGGTTGCAATCATTTCTATTACCACTGAAAAAGTAAAGTAGTTCCCTTACACAATGCACTTATTAATTTCCAAACAGTTCCAAAAGCTCATGTTCAAAGAAGAATCTGGTAAGGTTTTATAAATTGTAGGAATGTGTAATCATCAGCTGCCTCGGAGCAATTCTAGAAAAAAACGTGTAGGTTTTACACAACTGCTTTATCAAATTTGAATGAGGATCTTAAGAGGAAAAGAGAAGGGTATTTGGAATGAGTCGGATATTAAACGTAGTCTGTCTAGACAGTGTCAGCTATAACAAAATTAAGAGAAAATGCCACTCTTTAAATTCCCAAATAACTTCCACGGCTGGCCCTAGACTTGGCTTATCAGTGACTTCATTGGCAAAACTGTGCAAAGCACAGAAAATTAATATTTGTCCAAAGACTTATAAGTGCCTCCAAAGAATTTAAAAAGTACTTTTAAAAAAATATTTTCATATTCTCAGGACTTAAAAATAATCTCTTTTATGTTGTTCTAGTTTTTAAACAATCTGGCACATTCAAATCAGTACAACACTTGTCAGTATGATTTGTACAGTTACATCTTTAAATTTGGATGGTTTCTGAATACCCTAATCCTTCATACACACGGAAAACTTGCCCAGATGGGACATCAACCAACCATTCTGAGACATGAAATTCTGGTGAGGGGTGAGAGTTTAGTTATAAAAGCAATAATACTGGGGGCCAGCCCGATGGCATAGTGGTTAAGTTCGCACACTCCACTTCAGCAGCCTGGGGTTTGCAGGTTCGGATCCTGGGCGCAGACCGACGCACCACTTGTCAAGCCATGCTATGGTGGCATCCCATATAAAGTAGAGGAAGATGGGCACGGATTTTGGCCCAGGGCCAATCTTCCTCAGCAAAAAGAGGAAGATTAGCAACAGACATTAGCTCAGGGCTAATCTTCCTCACACATGAAAAAATCAGTAATACTGATTTTGGCTACACATTGATCCTTTACAGCTGACCTTTGAAAGCTAGATACAATGTAAGCCAGGCTAAAGTACAAGGATGAGACAGGAGGTTCAAGGTCACCAAAGCACTGGAAATGGAGAGGATAACACCTCCACAGTTGGAACTGATCAGCAGTCACCAAGTTTTTCTTTCCTCCATGCCAGGGCTCTGAGGTGACCAACAGGTCATCTAACTGCTGACCTGTCACTAAAGAAGCTAAGGAGAAGATGAAGGAATTTTTCCCACCATTGCAACAATAAATACTTTCTGCTTTCTAACAGCCAAGAATGCTATGGAAACACTAAGAAAGTAAGCCAAGAGAAATGTCTTTGCTTCCCTGAGCTTCTAAAAGCTTAGAATACACCTCTCGAGAACAAGAGCCAAGTCTGAATTATGTGTTCATACCCTGATGCCTAACACAGCGCCACACGCATAGCAATTTCACAATAATAAAATGTGTTGAATGAGTAAACAAAATTTCTCCCATCAACCGCCAAGTTTCGTGTAATGCCGATTATCTGCAAAGGTTAGTGTGTGCAAAAGGGTCAGATGCAGGGTGAACGGCGTCACTGGTTCTTCACCAAGTGAAAAGAGGATCAGGAAACTTCTGAAACCATGTCCGAGCAGCTGATGTTTACTCTGTCCTCACCACTGGAATGAAAAGAAGTTGTGACATTAGTAAACTTCGAGACAGGTTTTAGACTGTGTGCTCTGGGTTTAACTTTTATGTATGCTTTTGTTTTCCACAAAATGCATGGGTTATCAATGTGCCTTCATGAGTTGAAGCCCCCGTGTTCTCCCAGTGTGCCCTGAAGATGAGGGCCCTCATACATGGAATGCTGTTCAGTTTTCCCTTAAGATGTTACAACATCCTCAGCATCGATTATGGCTTCCAGCAAGTTATGTGAGATGATAGTTAAAATGCAAACTATCTGCACAACTGAAATAGTGTTTTTAAAACACTGAAAGAATGAAGGCCTTAAACTAAAACAAAAATCTCTAATCCAAGGACTCCGCAGATAACGCCCAAAAAGAAGAATAAATTTCTATCTGCAATATTTACAAAGCAGGATTATTTTATTAAAACTGATGTAGTGTATGTTTTCCTCCAAGTTGATTACAATTGTATTTCTAGATACAGCCTGAGTATGCACACTGTTTCAACATTTAATTCTTACCATGCCATCACACAGCACTCTTTACTGCCCATCACCCACTAGGTATAGAACAAAAGTGTCACTTCAGGGAGAGAGCTGGGGCCTTTAGCACTTCCTACTTGTGTTTTTGAACCACTAGGACTAAAAGTCATTTCTTTTCCTTTTTACTGAGCTGAGCAAAACAATAGCGTTTGGCTTCATTTCTGTGTATCCACAGAAACAGAATGAAGAGCTTACCAAAGTTAATTTAGGCATAATTTAATCTAATGCATCATTTTTATTTATTTTACTTCTACCAGTGTCTGATTCTCCAGGTTGTGTACAAAATCAGAGAACCTCACGAGTAACTAACTTCTCTACTCTTTGCTGGAAAACTTACTACCCCCCTCATCTACATCTGCCTTATCTATCCTTAGGAAGAAAAAGGAACTATCTCTCTACAATGATGATCTCGAAAGTCAGCCCTCTCCCCACTGCCTGCTCAGCCTTTGGTTTCCTCCCCAGAGTTCTCTCTCATTCTCCAAAGCCTACCACAAATTTGCTCCTCTCCTCTCGGTGCCATCCCATCTTCCTCCCTATCTGCTTCCCCACCTCCTGCCCCTTCACAGAGTAAACAGAAGCCACAACAGGGAATCCCTTCAGCTCCCACCTAACAAATGTATGCCTCGGTCTGAAAGTGCTTCCACCATTTCCTCCAGCTACAGCGGAATAGGAACTCTTACTCTTATTTAGGGATAATCCTTCTATCTATGCTTAGGATCAAATTCCCTCCCATATTCTTGAGACCTTGTTTCTTATGTAAGAATGGTTTTCAAATTTAGCTATCCTTTGGAATCACCTGGGTAGTTTTAAAAATCCCAACCCCAGCCACATCCAATACCAACTACATCAGAACCTCTGTGGGTGGGACCCAGCATCAGCACTTTTTTTTAAAGATTCCAGGTGATTCCAGTGTTCAGACAAAGCTGAGAACTGCTCTCTATCTTCACTCTCTTGAAGGGTGTTTAAGTGTCTGCAAGTCTCTCCCATGTTAAAAATACACCCTCCCTCAATCCCACAGCCCTCTGTAAGTACATCCGTATCTTCCTCATTTCCTTCATGATGAAACTTCTTAAAAGATTTGTCTATACGCTTCTCTGCTTCCTCACCTGGACTCACTTCTCCACCCAGTTCATTCCAACTTCTGCCCTACTGTTTCACTGGACCTGCTTTCATTGCAGCCACCAATGACCCTATCGCTAAGGCCAGCAGCCTTCCCAGTCCTATTCTCAGGGTCCTTGACTGCTCAGCAGCACATTTCTTCTCACGCATTTTTTTTCTAAATAGTTGTTTCCTAGGAAACAAATGTGGCCTTTCTGACTCACACACAGAACCTTTCTTTTTATCAGTAAGGTTTTCTCCTATTATGTCTTTGAATATTTTTGTTCCCATTTTTATTCTCTTCCTTTGGAAAAACAAGCAAATATGTGATAGGTAATCCTTTGTCTTTCAGTGTATCATCTTCAGAGAAATCATTTTTATCTCATCTTTTTCACTTTTGTCAGTTTCTCAAGTCTGACTCATATATCCCTGTGTTTTCACTTGGGTTTATTATTTTTTTGTGGCTTCTAATGTGATTTTTATCTTTCTAATGGTTTTATTTTTCTCCCTTTATACTGAGATTGATCACCTCACTTTTTCCATCTCCTTTCTCTTTTCTTTCATCATGTGTATCTTTTCCTTAAACGTTTTTTGGCAGAAAACCCAGTTATTATTATTCCTTAGAGGCCATTAAGAACTACGAGTTTGAATTTTTCTTCTGTTTGTAAGATAACTTGCTTTCTGATATACATTCTTCCTCTATCTTTGTCTGTGTTCCTTTCCTCTGTTAATTTGCACTATCTATGCCAAGGTGTGGTGCTAACCAGAAGGCATTCATGCTGGAAGGGAAGCAGGAAGATTAGTGAGCTTCAAGTTCAGTATGGAACTTCAGCATTCTCTCCTCTAAGTCTTTGTACCCTAGGAGTATTTCACACTCAAGTTTTTGGTGTGACTCTTCAGTTTAACCAGAGAGTCATTGTAGGTTAGACATCTCATGACCACTGCTACCTTTCTTCCAGCCTCACTTTGAGCAGACTTTTAGGATCTTGTATTAGACATTAGGTGGCATGTGATCACCATGGTGGCGAAGGTACGTTGGGCGCTCACTCCAGGGGACTCCATTCATATAGACTTTGATTTTAATGGGGTCCCTAGAGTTGTTAAGTTCACAACCTGCCCAACTGTACACAATGACTCTTCTCCTCTGAAAGTTCCATGTCCTCCAGCTTTCTGTGGTCCATGACTGAGTTGCTACAGCACGAGCCCCATCTATCGTATCTTTTTAGTGAAGCCATTTAATTTCTATAGGTCTGACTACTTGAGAAATCTCTAACCTGCCCCAAATTTTAGGATTGTGTAAGCTCAGAGGCTCTTCTCTCCTTTGGTGCAAATTTCACTATATTTGGTAGATATTCCTTATAGTTTGTGGTTTGAGATTGTATCTATTTAACAAAAGACAGAATTTTCTTCTTTGTTTTTCATTCTTTTTGCTCCTTTTGGGGGCTTCCAGGCAGAAAAATGGAATAAAAATGTCTTTGCTCCACCATGTTTAACTAGGTCTTTGTTTAACTTTTAAACAGTTTAAACTAAGGCCAATAAACATTTTTTTTAGTAAAGTTGACCAAAGAGTAACTATCCCAAAAGATTTATTAAGTTGATTAAATTATGAAAGAATTACTTACCCTTCAATTAACTATTCTGAATATTTACAAAGACTGGACTCATTTCTAAAGGATAAATTATTATTTTTGCTATATTTCACTATGCTACCTTGTGTGAAAATCATAAATACATATTTTGCTTTCTACTTATTAACAATCCCCATGAGGAAGCACTCTACCCATTTCAGTAACCATGGATCCAACACTTACTGAGCTTGTGAACTCATTTTAAAAAGCAGGTTCTTGAAAGATATGCTTATAAAATTATGATTCTTACCAATGCCATGGATTAACTTTCATTTAACTTAATCCTGAATAAATTCAGGCTGAGTGCTTTATGGAGGCCGGTTCTTCCCTGAGAAATTACGTTGAGAAGTTAACAGTGATTATTACAGACAAACACCTTCCTCTCTCAACTTTGCCCAGTATGAACGAAGCTTGTAATTCCACCACTTGCCTACTTTGGTATACAGCCACTACAAAATTCTAATCTCATCTCCATTTATGTTTTAAGGTTTTAATTTATTTGTTTCTTTTTTAAATCAATAAAAAAATAAAAATAAAGCAATTGTATGGGCTTTAAAAAGTCCAGCTTTCTCTTCCACTCCCACCCCCCCCACCTCTCCCACCCCCCTGCCACCGAGGTATCACAACCTCAAATGCAAAATCATGATCAACTGCACTGGCCAATTACATATTTCATCGACTTACAAATGATCACCTATTTTCTCTAAATCCATTTACTTTCTTTTGGGAGAATATTTTAGAAATAATTGTTATGTATTCCATATTATCATATATTCCATTTACACAATAACAAAACATTCCTCTATTTCATAATGTAAATGTTTTCTTCATAAAAAGACAGTTGTCTAGGTATAAAACAAAAAATTCAGGTAGGCTATTCTTGTATTTTTTTCCTAATTGAGAGTGACAAAACGAAGAACTGCTGGATTGTGACCCCTCAGATGCTAGAATTACGTGGTCAGGAGGAAGGAAAGAGAAGGAGCCAGGCAAAGTGCCTCTCAGGCCCAGGGCACATGTCCTGCTAACGAAGGCAGGAAACGCAACCTGACAGGGGTTCAGAGACTGCAGCAGGATTCCATCAGGTGTTTTTAAGTTCAGTTCCACACATGTCAACTCAGTTTTGCCCGGAGATTTTACCAGACATTTAGCTGGTGTGTATATAATTATTTGTCTCACTGAATTGGTGGTGGGGAGTGGAAAACAGCACAGAAGGGGCAAAGTGTTTACAGAAGGGAATGAACTAAAAGAACTGATGGGAAAAAGAGCTGAGACTTGGGATTCATTCCAACATTAAAATTTTTTAATTTTATTTTAACATCTTTAAGCACAGTCTAAAGGTTGTCACGTTGGTTTTTCTCAGAAGGCTAAGAACAAATATGTAATGCTCCTTATTCCTGATGGAAGACCTACCTTCATCTTATTTATCACAGGTGTCCGAGACCACTGTAGGATTCTCAGTGTGTGTTACAACCTCCAATCATCTTTCACAGTCAATCAAGTTACTTGCCATACCACGAGAATCTTAGAATATTATCTTCAGAATTCATTTGAAGTGTTTAATAGCTAAAATTCCTTGGAAGAGGTCCTACCACTTTATATAATCTTCAGCTCAGTTTGGAAATGATAATAATATTGCAAAATACAAAAGAGCAACAGTACATGAACTCTTAAGCCAGACCTCTACAAAGTCTCATGTACCCAAACAGAAACATGTATCAGACTGCTACGTGAATGTCTACATACGTCCCAGTTTTTAACTTCTCTGCTTCTGTTGCATATATCTTTGCTACTTGATTCATCAAATATTAAGGTGAAATAGAATTGTCATAACTAATAACTATGTTCATGATCATCTGTAGAGAAATACACATTTTCTTTCTGTGTTCCACAGTCTGACTTCATAATGGCAAGCATGCTACCACATAGTCTATAGACTGAAAATATACTTCGAATCAAAGCAAACTTTTTTAACACAGAGAGAGACTCTATCCATAGTAAGCTTTTAATCTTAACACAAACTCTTTATAGACGCACTGTCCAATACGGTAGCCACCAGCCACATATGGCTACTGAGCACTTGAAAGGTGGCTAGTCCAAACTGAGATGTAAGTATAGAATACACACCAAATTTTGAGAGCTTAGTTTAAAAGAAATGTAAAATATCTCATTAATAAATTCCATATTGATGACAGGTTGAAATGATAATATTTTGGATATTTAAGTTAATTAAAACTTTTTACTTGTTTAAATGTGGCTACTAGAAAATGTTACATTATAGTTTATGGCTCATATTACATTTCTGTTGAACATTTAGAGACTTAGTTTTTATGGACTGATGTTGAAATAGTCTATGAGGCAATTCAACCATCCATTAGATTAAATGAAGATATAACACGCATTCTCTCCCTAACTCTCTCATGTGTGTGGCAGGGGGTGGGAATAGCAAAGCTGTCCATCAGGAAGGTTACTGAAACAAAAGATTCAGCTCGTTGCCTTTAGCCTTATCTCTGACATTTAACTCTTCCAAAAATTTCCTCTGCTTCACTGCTTCCTGCTATGAAAAGTTTCCAAGCAAATAGTGAACCCAGTCTCCCAGGAGGCAGGCACATACTTTATAGATCAGTTGAGCTGTGGCAATCACCACTGCTCTAGAAACGCTGGGATCCAAACAGGTATGTGAATGGACAGACATCTGGAGGAGCTGATGCAATTCTCTCAGGTGAAACACAAGCAGGACTTCAACACAAATCAGGCCACCCAGTGAACACCCAAGCCACGCCTATGGTTCTCATCCTATTATCACCACCACCAGAGGCATTCTCTCCAGGAGACCAAACCACAAAGGGGTGGGGGAATGGGTTATGGTCACCATACTAAATTTTAGCTCTAGCCTGCTAAAGCTCTCCACTGCTTCTATTGCTTCCCATCTTCTTGCCCTTGATTCCCTAGATTTTTGCAATAACTGAAACTCCAGTTAGCCATCGAGCATTCACAACATGCCACTTGGGCGCTCTTTCATATACCAGATTTAGCATTTTCACAGAAGAGTTTCAGGACATATATACATTCACTCATTCATTCAACACATATTTACAGAGCTCCTACAATGTGCCAGGTGTTGTTTTAAGGCATGTGGCACACATCATTGAACAAAAGAGACAAAGATCCCCTGTTTGAGCAGGTAGAGGAACAATAAACAAGAAACATAATAGAAAGGTGAGTGTTCTCAAAGGTGGTGAATGCTAACCAGAAAACAAGCAGCACAGGGCAAAGGTTAGGAAGGCCTGGGAGTGAGGGGGCAGTGGTTATATGGAGTGGTCAGCATGAGCCTCACTGAGAAGGTAGGGTCTATGCAAAGACCTCCAAGGGTGAGGAAGTGAGCGGAGTGGGCATCTGGGGAGGGGGGCTGAAGGAGCATGGCTGGCATGGGCCATGTGCAGGAAGGCGGCCAGTGTGGCAGCAGTCAGCTGGGTGAGGGGCTGAGTGACAGAAGGACACAGAGATAACAGGGCCAGACCAGGGAGGACTTGGAGGTCATTGTGAGGACTTCAGTTTTCACTCTGAGATGAGAACTTGCTGGAAGGTTTTAAGCAAAGGAATGATTTGCTCTAATGTCTGCTTTGAAAGAATCATCCTGTCTATTGTTCTGCATACTCTAGGGGTCAAGGATAGAAGCAGGGACTATTTAACTAAAATGTGTTAAATACTATTGCAACCGAAAGCTAAACAATGACAATTAAGACAAAGAAGGATAAGAATCATGGTTTCTGATTTGGGCTGAGGGAGGAGAGGCTGCCGGTGGTAAAGTCGGAGAAGTGGGGAAAACCCATCGCTGCCAGGACACCAAATGGTGTCTCTCTGACCCATCACTCGGGAGCAGGTGTGGCAGACATTGCCCAGGGGCTGCGGCACGCTCACGGTGAAACCCCTTACTGCTTTTGTCCTTTGAAAAGGACTGCTGTAACCAGAGTTCCACTTTCCCTTTTCTATGAAACTCTTTCTCTAACAGCAAACAAATTACAACAACAGGAAAGAAAAGGATGAACACACTGACCCTGGGAATTCCAACCTGATTCAACATTTTCTGTGGATTGTCTTCAGATTACCTCTAGCAGGAAAATGTGAGCATCTAAAGAAAAAAAATTACCCGATACAAATAAACAATAATACAGAACTAATTTTCTTAGTTCTCATTTCACTGACTAATTATACCTTAGGGCTAACATGAATAATTTATTAAGTAGCATGCAGTTTATATGTAGCCCTGTAACTTTCTGCCCTCATTATGCAATCATATGAAATCATTCCAGAGCAAACCGTGGCTGAAAACTGACTTCCATGTAAATTCCTTTTCCTATCAATCTACGGATAGTTTACTAAGTATCTTTTTAGGTTAACATGAGCTATTCAAAAAGCTATTTAAAAATCTTCTGTCTGAAATATATTCAATAATTCATTAAAGTTCTAAAATGTCAAACTTCCTTTTTTTGTTAGATTATGCATACTGATTCTTTTTTTATTTTTTATTTTTTTGGTGAGGAAGACTAGCCCTGAGCTAACATCCGTTGCCAATCCTCCTCTTTTTTGCTGAGGAAGACTGGCCCTAACATCCGTGCCCATCTTCCTCCACCTTATATGGTACGTTGCAACAGCACGGCTTGACAAGCGGTGCGTCTGTTCATGCCCGGGATCCAAAGCCGCGAACCCCAGGCCGCGGAAGCTGAAGGTGCGAACTTAACCGCTATGCCACTGGGCCGGTCCTCTGCATACTGATTCTTAACTCGATTAAGACTTTAAGGAATATAAAACCATATATTTGCTTCCTGGTTTGCCCACAGTTATCAAAAGTAACCTATACTTCAACTAGGACCATTGTTACAATGTTATCCTCACAAAACAATTCAGTTTTGGTGGTCTGGGACCTAAAGGCCCTAGCAGAGTTCCAATTCACAAAAAAATTGTCTCCACTTTTGGCCGTTATAATAAGCCAATATGCAATGAAGCACCAATACATTAATCCTTAGAGGTGACCTGTTTTGATAAGTCTCACATAGAAGAGAACACTAATTATACAGACCTGAGTGGTCCTCATTTTTCTTGCTTCTTCACGTTCTCTGTTACATTGCAGATCATCAGAAAATGGTAATCTAATTACTATAACTATTAATTATGATTAATTTGAAATACCTGACACAAAATGTAAAGAGTACAGTGAGAGACAACACACAGTCTTAATGAAATTCTAACACCTGAAACTGTTTGGCATCATTATCATTCAAGTAACTGTGCTTAATTTCCTCTCAGCTGAGCATATTAATAAAGTTGGTCCCTAGTATTATTTACTAAAAATGTGCTTCGATACAAAACAATTAGTGTGCACATGAACTATGGCTTGGAACTGCAGACTCTCTTCCCCTATCAGGCTCCCAGGCCAACCCAAAAAGGAAATCATTAGTCCTTGCTTTTGACTTGCTCTTAATACCTTTCCACCCACTCTGCCCAACAAGCAGACGTTAGAGCAAATAATTCTTTTGCTAAAAGTCTGCTGATTGCCTTGGAACCTCCAAATATAATAAGGAACACAAGCCTTTTGTAAACTCCTATGCAAAATGTTTATATCAGAAGTGGGGAGAAGGTTGGTTGAGGGAGAATAAATAAAACCAAGTATGCTTAGCCAAAAACACCAGGACACTCGTCTGAACACAGTGATCCTGAGATATGGGACTGAGGAGTGGAGGGACCAGGACAGAACAACCTTCTGGGTTTCCAGAAGACTCGGCCTAGAACAAGGAGGGATGGAATAAATCTATAGGATAGCCCTGAGTGCTGGGACAAAGTGTTGTGAAGATTCTTCAGACATTGGAGCCTTTCCCTTAGTTAAAGTAAAATAGAACTGTTAACCAGAGCATAAGGCTGCCCATTGTCTATTCCGGCCAAAGCCCCTTGGCAACTCTGCTCTCTTCAGATCCAGATAGGGTAGAAGGCAGAAGTAACACAGCTACGAGTGCTATTATTGATCTAACCTGGGTTTCCTTTTCCATCTACTTATCAATTTCCCCTTGCAAGCAAGAACCCAGGTCTTTGCTCTGAGAAGGGAAGGGAAGAGAAGGTAAAGGAAGAAAAGGGAAGAAGGAGGGAAGAAAGAAATAGAGAGGTGGGAGGGACTATATATAGGGGATTAAGGCAAAGGGTGGAGGGGAGGGAAGGAATGTGGAATCCAAGAATAAATGCTTCTTAACCAAAACTTTCATTAATAGCTTTACTTCTTAAGTTTCTGTTAATTAAAACATTCTTTTTTTAAATTAATTTTTATTGAGGTCACATTGGTTTATAACATTATATAAGTTTCAGGTGTACATCATTATATTTTGACTTCTGTGTATACTACATCATGTTCACCACCCAAAGACTAATTACCATCCATCACCGTACACATGTGCCCCTTTCTCCCTCCTCCCTCCCCACTTCCCCTCTGGTAACCACCAATCTATTCTCTGTGTCTATGTGTTTGTTTGTTGTCATTGCTGTTTTATCTTCCACATGTGAGTGAAATCATACGGTATTTGACTTTCTCCATCTGACTTATTTCACTTAGCATAATACCCTCAAGGTCCATCCATGTTATCGGAAATGGCAAGACTCTTTATTTAATGAAATGTATGTTAATGATATATCTTTAAAATATTTCATGGCATGTCTTTCTCCTAGGATCAAAACACACCCTGTCATTTTGCCAACAATCAGTGTATCTCATTCTTTGAATATACTAGAATATTTGCCACCTATGATTCATAGAATATTGACAAAAATTAAATAGATATACTCTATAAAACCCTGATTCAGTAGGGTAAGCATACTGATCCAAGAAATAGCTCCAAATATCCTAATTTAAATGTTCTTTTAAATTATAATACCTTCAAAAAGAGACAGATCACTGGAAGACAGCAGGAGGAGCAATTTAGTCTCCCAATCTTAGAAACACTACTGAAGCTAGAGCTGAGTTCTATATATTATTCCTGACCAAATATACAACAAATAAAATGCATGTAAACTATCCATTTAAATGAAAATTAGAACATCTTAAAAATCCAGATAAGCTAAAACAAAACCATAAATTGTACATCCCAAAGGAAAGATTATGGCTGAGATTTCTAGAATGCAATATGTACATGTATATGCACAAGACTACATGCAGCCCTTAAAAGGAAAATTGGTTGACTGAGTGAATGTCATTTCTATCCAGACATATAGGTTGAGGAAATGGGATAATAACACTTACTTAATCCGCATCTAAATGTAAAAAGAATATTCACCCTCACTGGCAAATTAATTGTATGCATGAAAGGACTCCTACCAAGAAATATATTCACTCTTTTACTGACGTCTTGGTGGCAACTACAAAACTTTTATATCTAACCCAGACCTCTTCCACAGACACCAGCCTATATGTCCAACTGCATACTCAACTTAGTCTTCACTTAGATCTCTTTTGACATCTCAAACTTAAAATGTCCAAGCCAAACCTAATTTTCCCCATCACATCCCATCTCCCAAACCTGTTCCTTCCATGGTCTTCCACATCTAGGTTAACGGCAATGTCATCAACCCACCTGCTCAGGCCAAAATCCTCATAGTCACCCTTGACCTGCCTCCTCCTAACACAAATCCAATCTGTCACCAAATCCTACTGTTTCTACCTTTAAAAATACATCCAGGGGCTGGCCCCGTGGCATAGTGGTTGGGTTTGCACACTCTGCTTCAGCTCCTGGGTTCACAGGTTCACATCCTGGATGCAGACCTACACACCGCTTGTCAAACCATGCTGTGGCGGCATCCCACATACAAAATAGAGGAAGATTGGCACAGATGTTAGCTCAGGGCAAATCTTCCCCACCAAATATATATTTGAGAGACTGATCATTCCTCATCACCTCCATTGTTACCACCTGGTCCAAGCAGCCACTAATTCTTGCACTGAATATTTTAATAGCTTCCTAATGGGTCACCTTGCCTCTACCTTTGACCCTGTACAAACTATTCTATAAAAAAGCAGTCAGAGTGATCTTTTTAAAGAGTGAGTTAGATCATACAATACTACAGTTCAAAGGCCCATATGTGAGTAAAAGCCGTGTAGTGTCCTACAAGACCTGAAATGACTGACTCCTGTTCCCTCTCTGAACCCCTCTCCTACTACTCTCCTCCACCCTCACTTTGCTTCTGCCTCTCTGCTTTCCTAATTCTCTGTGGACAGGCTCTCTTTTCTGCCTAGAACACTCTTTCCCCAGAAACCTATATGGCTCCATCTCTAACTGTCTTCAAATGTCAGGGAGGCATTACCTGACCATAGTATTTAATGTTGCAAACCACCTCCCCCCACCAACACTCCTTTTCTGCCCTTCTCTGCTTTACTTTTTTCCACAGCACTTGTCCCCATCTCATATACCATCTTACTGTGGCAGATTATGTTTTCTAAAAATATAGCTCCAACAATATGTCCAGACCCACGTGTTGCTCTAGAACTCTGGCACTCACCCGTCAAGAGGTGGGGTCCATATGCTCTCCCCTTGAACCTGGGTGGACCGTTGTCACTGCATCCGCTAGTAAACTCTGCTGGAAGTGACTCTATGTGATTTCCAGAGCTAACCATAAAATGCAGTGCAGCTTCCCCTTGACCCCTCGGGCCACTTGTTCTTGGAATCCAGCCACCATGCTACAAG
This sequence comes from Tapirus indicus, assembly GCA_031878705.1. NCBI lineage: Eukaryota > Metazoa > Chordata > Mammalia > Perissodactyla > Tapiridae > Tapirus > Tapirus indicus. Next base: position 60,546,847 of record CM062917.1, read on the forward strand.
GAAAGCCAAGAGGCCCATATGGAGAGAAAAACCAGTTCTCTCTCTGCCCATCTTACCCCAGACTGAGCTCCCAGATAAGAGCCAGCACCAACCTGCTCACCCTGGAGTGAGTCACCTGGAAGCACCTCCTCCAGCACAGGGCCATGGATGTGGGGCCAGCACAGTCACACAGGGCCCTGTGCTCACAAGGGCTTGTACTTGGGGTTTAGTGCTCTGTGGTCACAGTCTTGAAATTCCTAACAATTTTTCCTTTAAATTTGTATTCTGTATGTGAAGCCTGATGAGACAATGGAATAGAAGTTGGGGACTTGGAGTCCTGGCTCCTGCATGGTCCCTCATCCCTGGGACAGGTTCCCAGCTGCCCATTTCCTCAATTGCTGGCTCCCCTGCCCACCCTCACCCAGTGACTTCCACCTCCTCGGTTCCACGTGGAGGCCTGGGTGCAAACACAGAGAGGGTATCCATTTAAATGAAAACCTGAACATCTTAAAAATCCAGATAAGCTAAAACAAAACCATAAATTGTACAACATCTCAACTTCCTGTGATGTGTCAAGAGGCAGCATGGCAGGGGCTGTCCCCACCTTGAGCTGGCAGCCCTGGCACATGTGACAAAGGACTCAATGTGGGCGAGCCCTCATCACGCCCAAACCAGGTAGCAAGCACACCCGGCAAGGAGGTTGCACTCCTTGAGGGCCAGTCCATTGCGGGTCAGGTGGTGAGCACAAGGGGAGGGGAGAAGCCTGGCTTGACTTTCCACCCTCGGCTGGGGCACAAGGAATCTGGCCTAGAGCTGGCACCTGGTGGGCTGCATGTGCCAAGTGGCAAGGCAGGGCCCCCAGGTGCCACTGATGGTTTGCACTGCCACACAAGTATCCCCAAGTCCAACAGAACCTATCATTACAAAGCAAATAAAAAACACCATGACATGTTGAGAAAAAGACAGTGGAAGGAAGGAAATACATTCTATATTTTAATACCGTTAACAGCACTTTTTTCTGCTTTTCAAACAAGAGGCCTCTTATTTTCACTGTGAATGGGCCTGCTCCAGCCTTCGCATTAACTGCACCAGCTGATGCCACGTGAAGCCAAGAGGAACCTTCCCCACTGAGCCCTGCCCTAACTGCAGATTCCTAAGCAAAAGAAACGGTGTCATGCTTTTAAGTCAGTCAGTTTGGGGGTGGCTGGCTGTGCAGCAGAAGATAACTAGAACACTCATTTAGCTCTTTATCTCCCGACTCCTCCCTCCACACAGATGTGCACACGCTCTGTGAAGGCAGTGATTTTGAGGGTGTGTTGTTCACTGCTGTATCCCCAGTACCTAGAGCACTGCCTCATATATGGTGGTCACCCAGTAAATATTCGTTCAATGAACTGAAGTGCTATTCTGATGAAACTTTATCTTCAGATGGGAATACAGATAAGTGAGTTACCAGTACAGGAAAACTTGACAAGGTTCAAATACGGAGGGGTAAATAGTCGGAAAATGTGCAGTGCATGCCTGCTGATAGCCGGTGTGCTCAGGACGGTGTGCTCTTTCCCCACAGCCATTGGTGCTCTGGTGGTTCCAGGAAGAGGGCACTGAGTTAGCACCATGAAGACAGGACTGCCCTCCCTGACCCTGACCCATCCCTCACCCCTCAGAATACAACGTCCTGGCCCGCGACCACCGTGCCTGCCACAGGCCTGCTGGGAGGAGCAGAGGGCATGATGCATTTATTTTGTGAACAAGGACAAAACATCTACTAGACGCCAAGAAGTATTCTGAGCCATTAAATGAGGTAGAAACACGAACAAAACACCGTCCTTAGCATTAATCTTTTATTAAGATTATATATGTGAACATGCTTGGCAAACTATAATACCACTTGAAAATAAAACCATTAATGGTAGTAATGATTATTATTCAGGCTCTTTCCATGATACCACATTGCCCCTCACCCTCAGAGGTCACTCAGTACTTGCTCAACGAAGGCAAAGAGGGCATACACCAGGAGTCGACTAGGAGTACCACATGATGGCAGTGTAAGTGGTTTTCACCGTAGCAGGAGCTACAAGTCTACAGCAGGAACATGCTCACCTTTCTGCAGGATTGCTGGATATTTCTGAACCACCCAGATTGTTTTTATCCATGATTCCATTTTTATGAGTGGTTGGAGGAAGGACACTCTTCTGACCAAGTATAGATTGTATTTCCATTTACTTGCCTGGAAATTGGTGAAAGACAGATTTCTCTCTCTTCTAGGCACATTCGTTGTCATTGCCTTCCCAACCTTTCCCTACTGAGAACTTAGTCAGGGCCGAGATCTTTAGAGGAGCAAACTCACTGGCAGGATCCCCCATGAGCAGCAGAAGGGGCTCACAGACGCAGCTGATGCAAGAGACAGAACCAGTTGCCAATCTCGGGTCTTCTTTTCTCTTAGTGGAATTCAGACACTTAACCACATCTGTAATGGAAGCTTCTAAAAGCCACACTGGTGCCACATTAGTTGTTATTATGAACATTCTGAGTCTCAGAAAACTAAGTGAAGATGGATGCTAAATGTCACCTCTCATGAAAAGAAAAAACAGCTTTTATTTTATTTTTTGCTTTTTAAATTTTTTTTTGGTGAGGAAGACTGGCCCTGAGCTGACATCTCTTGCCAATCCTCCTCTTTTTGCTGAGGAAGATTGGCCCTGAGCTAACATCTGTGCCTATCTTCCTCTATTTTGTATGTGGGACTCTGCCTCAGCATGGCTTGATGAGCAGTGCATTGGTCCTTGCCTGGGATTTGAACCTGCAAACCCAGAGCCGCTGAAGCACAGTATGCGAACTTAACCACTATGCCACCAGGCCAGCCCCAACAGCTTTTCAAAAATAAAACTTTGTTACAAATGCATCAATGGTTTCCTGAACAGATCTTTCACTTTGCCTCTCCATCCCTCTACCCTGTGCAAAGACAGTCTTGTATATACTTCTCCTGTTGCCCCAGAGACTCATCCCACCATTAAGCTGACTTGGACATGTTAGAGAGCGTGTCTATCGTGGTTTCAGGAAAGACAGCAGGCTCCACTTGAGGGGAGGACAGAGCTCAGGCTCTCCTTGAGTCCTGTATCTGGCAAGGTTAAGTCATCTCCAGGTGTTTGGGGAAGATGATCTAAGCATTGCAATTAAGAATTCTGCCCGTCCCTGTATGTCCCTGAGAAGGCTCCGGAGCTTCTCCTTCTAAGCCTCCCTTCTGTGAGGCTGGCTCCGTCATCTGCCCTCTTGTGTGCAAGTGCAGCGTCTTCCAGGGTTCACTTGTACCCTCTAGAGGCTGGGTGGAGATGAACTCTTCAAGCCATGCTGTCCACAGACCCCTCTGAACCCCACAAAACAAGGAAACATGACAACTTCAAAATGACGCAAAAAAGGCAAAATCATTGGCCTTCTGGGACAATCTAAGGCTTCTCCACTAGATTAAGCCAGTCTACAAAGACTTGGCCATTTTCTTTGGTGCCAGGATTTTCGACTAACCTATCCACACTTGAGTTTTCACTGTCCAGAGGGTACTGGTAGCCCTGGCACTGATGAAATACATGCGTCACAAATATGAAAAAAAAATACATGCATCACAAATGTGAAAAAGAGCTATTCAGTGAGGCTGCTGCTATGGGAAGTGAGATGTGAGACTGCTGTACAAGAGAGACGGACAGCAGGAAGAACAGACCAGTCACCAAGTCAACTGCTATTTACTGAGCATCTACCATCTGCCAAGTAATCTGTTGTATTCTGGAATGTCAGTTAAGGAAGGTAGGCAAGGCCCTTCCTCACTTGGAGAAAGGAGACAGGCGATAATTAAAGAAACAAATAGATGAACAAGCAACTTCAGATTGTAGGTAAGGGCTTATGTAAAAAAGGAATTGGGGGTGGGGAGTGATGCTATAGATAGGGTGGTCAGGGATGGTCACTGTGCCTTCACTTATTCAATAAATATTTATTAATTTCCTAAGTGCCAAGAACTGTTCTAGACACTGAGAATACAGAAGTGAAATCAGAGTAGGGAATACAGAGCAAAGAGATTCCTGAATTCATGGACTCACATTCTAGTAGGAGACAAACAAAATAATGAAAATATTCAGTATGTAAGGTGGAAGAGTCTGGAAAAAATAAAGCAGGGGAGGGGAATAGGGGGTGTGTGTGTCTGCATGTGTACTTGCAAATTCTAAATAAGGTCATCAAATAAGACCTCATTAGCAACCAGGTGCCATTCGAATGGAGATCTGGATACGGAAACACTGACCATCTGAAGAACTGTGGGCAGAGCTCCAAGCAGAGGGACAGGAAGTGCAAAGGCCTTGGGCAGAAACAAGGTTAGAGAGTTAAAGACTGGAAATGTCATCAGTGTGACTGAAGCACCAAGAATGAGGAGAAGAAAGGAAGGAAATGAGGCCAGAGAGGTGACCAGCACAAAAGCGCCCCTGGAAACCAAAGTAAAGCAGCCCTAAGAGAAAGACGATACAGTTTCTGCTGATAGTCACTATTCAGTCTATTTTCTAGGAAAACTTTATGCCTTCAACTGTTTACTAAGTCAACAAATATTAAACTGAGGACCTACTACAAGTAAGACACTGTGTGCTGCACTTTCTCTGTAAGTCATGTCATGCCTCAGGGCCAACCTCCCATCCTACCAATAAAAAGTCTTTCCAGGAGGAGAAAGCAAGCACTGAAAATAGATTATAAGGCCTAAGTGCACAATCCCTAATAAGATTGTGCTTGGACATGTTGGAATAAGGAAGTAGAGGCCAGTCGCTGCAATCTAAGTCTGAAGCTAAAACCCTGGGGAATGTGTGCATCAATCACGGAGCATTCTGCTACCTCTGCACTGAACTTACTCACTTCTTAAGTACATATATTTATGAAAGAAAGCTACCTTTTTTTTAGGAGGTCTCAAAGTTTTAAACAGATTCTCAGGCTTCCCAGGAATTGTTCTGGAGATAAAGAGGCAAATTCTGCATCGCTACATTTGAGTCACCTCACAGCCTGGAACAGCACTCACGATGCACAGTAGACACCAGGGACTCTTCCCAAAGGAACATGACTAAAAATCCTCACTGTTCTTTCCAGGGGGAAGAGGCTTCCAAAAACAAGGCAAGCCCACGCTGGCATAAGCAAATCACAAAGGAGACACCGCACTGCTTTTTGAGCAGCGATGCTTCATGAAGATTTCAGCCCGTCCGGAATAATGCCCTGCACAGGCTAGCGTACCATTAAAATCGTGATGCCCCTTACGCGGCTCAGCTCTTGTAAACCCTCCGTGTAATCTAACTGGAACACAGCATATGAAATGAGTCATGGAGCTTGTATGTGTTCTGTCATTCTGTATTACTGCTGCATAAAGAATAAAAGATGCAAATGGGTAGTGATGAGCGAGGTGAAGGAGGGAAATGAAAATGTCAGGAGCGGGAGGGAACTGTTAAATGGCACCGAATGCCTGGGCTGGGTGTTTGTCTGCCCATGTGCTGCCTGTCTCCCTCAATCCATCATCAGAAAGGACAAGTCACCTCAGGAGGGATGAATGTCCTAAGTCAGGAGGATGGAGAGGCCGCTGTCCCGACCGCCTACGGCAACAGCAGGCCTGCCCTAAACTGTCAGTTTACTGTCACTGCAGTCTGGCTGCTGTCAATGGGAGACCCAGAAATAGCAGTGCACAGGGACTCCTGGCCTCAAACCCTGCCTATGAGTTGGCAAACACTCAATTCAGAGGGTAAGTACGGTGACTTTAAGCATCTTTTAAAGGAACAGTAGATGGACAGAGACACAACTCTCTCTTCTCAATCTTTTGTTCAATTAAGAATCCAAATTTTAGCAAACAGGGTCACCCTACATCTGCAAATGTGGGGCTAGTAAGAAGCAGAAAGGTTCCAAGGGAAAATGGAGTCATCTCTGCTTCCTCCAGCCCACATTTGTCTTAGAGTAGTGAAACAGGGGAACCAGACCACAGGATGCCCCACAAGACAATGCTGTCGCTACTACAAGCCGACCGCTCCCCTGGGGAGGAGAACATGTTTTAGGGTTTGAGAGAAGAGAAAACTATTTGCACAAATGAATCCCCCCGTCAAATAAGGGAACAGGAAAACTTTTCCTAGTTCTCTCAGAGAAAGGGGAATACGAAGTGCTGCCCATCATCCCTGAAAAGAAAGGCAGGTCACCAGAGGGGCCCCGGAAAAGAACACAGCGCACCTCCAAGGAGGTTCTTACTGTACCAAGATGTGCTCCTGTTTAGCATTTCAGGTAAACACGGCGCCTTTGTTCTCTTTCCAGTGCGGCACTGAATTCTTTAATAGGTACGTATGTGGTGATGGGGCAGGCGGGGAGGGCAAGATGAAGAGAGAACATCTAATAATATATTAATGGTTCCATGATCTCAGGTAGTTGATTTTACCCAGACTATTTTCAGTATGTGAGTTATTTCAAAAACTAGCCCAATTGTACTATTTGGTTCCTTAGCCCCATGTGTTTTTCTTAAGTTTCTTTGTTTGTTTGCTTGTTTTAATTAATAGACTTTATTTTTTAGAGTAGGTTTACATTTACAGAAAAATGGAGCAGAAAGTACAGAGTTCCCTCCCACCTATTTCCTCTCCTTTCCTCCACCCTCAGTTTCCCTGTTATTAACATCTTGAATGGTGTGGTACACTTGTTTCAACTGATGAACTAATACTGATATATTATTATTAACTAAGTGCACAGTTTACACCAGGGTTCCCTCTGCAGTGTACAGTTCTGTGGGCTCTGTCAAATGTATGACGTCACACATAAACCATTACAGCAGTGTCACTGCCGCTCCATCTAGTCATCCCCACCCATCCCCAAACCCTGGCTACCACTCACCTTTTTCTTTTTTTCTTTCTTATATTGTAGTAAAATATGCATAAGATAAAACTTACAATCTTAGCCATTTTAAGTGTGCAGTTCAGTAGTGTTAAATACATTCACATTGTTGTGCAACCTATTTCCAGAAATCTTTTCATCTTGCAAAACTGCAACTCTGCACCCATTAAACAATAACTTCCCATTTCCCCCCGCTTCCTCCACCCCCCACCCAGGCCCTGGCAACCACCATTCTACTTTCTGTCTCTATGAATTTGACTACTCCAGGTGCCTCATGTAAATAGAATCATACAGTATTTATCCTATTGTGTCTGGCTTCTTTCACTTAGTATAATGTCCTCAAGGTTTATCCATGTTTAGCATGTGTCAGAATTTCCTTCCTTTTTAAGGCTGAATAATATTCTATTGTATGTATAGACCACATTTGGTTTATCTATTCATCTGTCGATGGACACTGGGTTGTTTCTACCTTTTAGCTATTGTGAATAACGCTGATATGAACACTGGTGTACAAATATCTCTTAGAGACCATGATTTCAATTATTTTGGGTATATACCCAGAAGTGGAATTGCTGCTGTACTATTTCCCACAATGGCTACACATTTTACATTCCCACCAAGAGTGCACAAGGGTTCTAATTTCTTCACATTATCACCCAAACTTTTAATCTATTTTTAATTTTTTTGGTTAGTAGTTGTCTTAATGGGTGTGAGGTACTTTATTGTCTCTAAAGGTTTGCCTTTTCCTGAATGTCATGTAGTTGGAATCATATATTATGTAGACTTTCCAGACTGGTTTCTTTCACTTAGTAATATGCATTTAAGGTTCCTCCATGTCTTTTGTGGCTTGATAGCTTATTTCTTTTTAGTGCTGAATAATTTCTATCACATGGATATAAAATTGTTTATCTATTCACCTATTGAAGGATGTCTTGGTTGCTTCCAATTTTTGGCAGTTAGGAAGAAAGCTGCTATAAACAATTATGTGTACGTTTTTGTATGAACATAAGTTTTAAACTCATACCTAGGAGGACAATTGCTAAATTATTTCATAAGACTATGTTTTAGCATTGCAAGCAACTGCCAGACTGTCTTCGAAAGTGGCTGTACCACTATGCATTCCTACTAGCAATGTATGAAAGTTCCTGCTGCCCCACATCCTTGTCAGCCTTTGGTGTTGTCAACTCTTTGGATTTTAGCCATTCTAATAGGTATGTGATGGTATCTCTGCTGTTTTAATTTGCAATTCCCTAATTGCATATTACATTGCTCAACCATCTTTTCATATGCTTATTTTCCATCTGCATATCTTCCATGGTGAGTTGTCTATTCAGATCTTTTGCTCACTTTTTAGTGGAATTGTTTGTTTTCTTATTATTGAGTTTTAAGAGCTCTTTGTATATTTTGGATGCTAGCCCTTTATCAGACAGGTGTTTTGAAAATATTTTCCCCTAGTCTGTGGCTTGTTTTTTCATTCTCTTAAGAATGTTTTCTGCAGAGCAAAAGTTTTTAATTTTAATGAAATTCAACATCAATTTTTTCTTTCATGGATAATGCTTTTGGTGTTATATCTAAAAAGGTATTGCCAAACCCAAGGTCACCTGAATTTTCTCCTATGGTATCTTCTTGGAGTTTTATACTTTTACATTTTACATTTAGGTCTATGATCCATTCTGAGTTAAATTTTGTGAAAGGTGAAGTCAGTGTCTAGATTCATTTTCTGGCATGTGGATGTCCAGTTGTCCCAGCACTAATTCTTGAAAAGACCATGTGCTTTTTATAATGTTCCTTCAATCTTCTCTGCTGACAAATGCTGAATGAATAAATGGGATGCTGTAAGGTGTTTCAGTCCAGTCTGAATCATGAATCTCCATATCACTATGGTACCATATACAAAGAGTCTTCTCTCTATAATAAGAGTGTATGGGATGGTCACAGGTAAGGGTAAAGAAAAATACTGTCACCCATTCCAGATAAACGTGAAAGGACTTTTAATCCAAGAATTAAATATTTTTAAACTAAGATATCTGAGCTTCCTAATAATTTTTAAGTCTTTTTGCCAAAAACCACAATAAACTATGGTTTGGGGGAATTTGAAACTTGTATATTATTTCAATAAGGAACAGAATACACAAACAAGAAGTTTTTTCATTAAGAATTTCAACAAGCAAAACAACCATTGACTTCAGACATAATGAATGATTTGTTTTAAACACTTTTTATCCTTTCGTTCGTTAATAAGTATAGGGCTAATTTAAAGAGATTAAAATCCACCAAGAATATCATAGAAATTTAGCTTTCAAAGCACTTCATCATATCTATGTATACCAGTGATTTTTCCAGTGTGGTCCACAGGCCAGCAACACCAGCCTCACCTGAGAACCTGTCAGAAATAGAAATTATCAGGCCCAACGCTAACTGTGGGGATGGGGCCCAGCAATCTGTGTTTTAACAAGCCCTCCTAGTAATTCTGATGCACTCTACAGTTTGAGAACCCCTGCTGTATTCTATATGACCACTTCAACTACCCTTTGAGGTCAATGAAGCAAGTGCCCTTAATCACCATTTGCCAGATTCCAATCTGTTAAGAGACAGGCTCAAAGAGAGCTGGCTAGGAGCACGGCCAGGGCACAATCAGGTAGCCCTACAAATCTAGAGGACTTCTGACTATACCATATTTCTTATTAAGCTAAAATTGAAAGAACCAAGATTTCAATATCCCATAGAAAAGAATATCTTCAGGGGATATTTCCTCTCACTATCCATGTGATGCATCCCTTATCTAGAATGAACCTCTATCTGGAATGTTGTCTATGGGTACTAATCATTCATCTAACAATTTTCTCACTCTAACTTTTACAAGAAGTACGGGAGAAGCCCAGAACTATCAGTACATTAGTGAGAGACAACACTTTAAAATGTAATTCAAGATTTTTAGATCAGATTTTATTCTGATATGTCAGAGAAATAATCTAAATTTAACCTTGTGAGATTGAGTTTTTCGATAGAATTCTTGCACATGACAAGAGACTATTGGTTCACATTTCATCAGCGTTTTGCTTGGATGATTTACAGATAAATCTTTACCCTCAATGTGCATCTGAAACACATTTCTCATTTAAATCATTTCTTGTTTAAAATTATTTCTCTTAATATATAAGAAAATGACATCTTAAATTCATTTCAACCAACCCTGGTATCACCATAATTTGTCTCATGACCAAGTTGCTTAAGACTAAAAGGGCTTGTAGTGGCCTCAGAAAGTGCTCATGATACACGACAAATGATGGCAAAGGACAAAAATGCTAGAGACAGTATCTTAAAGGATGAACAGAAACCCATTTCTCCTCTATCCATGCATTCTCCCCTTCCAGGATTGCCCCACTACTCCTAAAAATATACGGACACTTCCCCAAAACATTCAAACTTGGAGGAAGCAAGGATGAAGTAAACACAAGCCCACTTGGGGGGCCTCAATCCACCAAAGGATAAACAAATAACCACCCAGGGTAACCAAGTGGGCAGTGCCAGCCTGGAACTGTGAACAAGTGCTCCAGGCACACTACAGGAAGGGCTGCAGTCCTGCTCAGCTGAGACAGGGAAGATGACTCAGGGGCTGTCCTTGACGAAAAAGCAAGATATTGGCACAGGAAGGGCAGAAGAAGGCACTCAGGAGAGAGGGGGGCATAATGAAACGCAAAGCCAGGTGATGGATAGCAAACACCTGTGAGGGTTCCCAGCTTCCACCGGGAAGGGAAAGTCATCCAGGGTGTGAGGGACGAGGGCCTGCCTGGGAGATGAAATCAGAAACACAGCAAGACAGCAAGGCTTGAACGGAGGAAAAGAGAAGGAAATGGACACTCACCCTGAACACTGTAGTGGACTTGTTTTTTACACATTATGTCGTATGAGCTTTACAACAACTCTGAAAAAATTTTGAACTTCCAATTTTACAGATTAGGAAACTGATACTAAAGAAGTTAGGAAACTTACCCACACACAGCTAATAAATAAAAGTGTGAGTATGTAACTCCAAGTATGTCTAATTCCAGGTCAATGTTAAATGCTGCTTTTGGAAGGCTTCCAGCCAAAGAAAATGAGCCTTTATTTTGTGGGCAGTAAGGAGCCACTGAAGTCTATAAAGAAAGTAATACATGGTCAGATGTGTCTTTCAAGACAGGACTGGAAGATCAGGAGGGTACAATTAGCTAGCAACCGGAGAATGAAGGCCTGAGCAGGGCACACCCTGCAAAGAGAGAAGTGCAGCCTGAGAACTGGGAGGTGTGGCAAATGAGGCTGCCATCTGAAAGTCGGGAACTTCACAATTCAACACAATAGACCAAAAAGATACACAAAGTAACCTTTAAAAGAAACACATCAAAGGAAAGGCCATGTTGATCCACTGCTGTCACCTTGTCATCCATGGAGATCCTCAAGGCAAACATCAGCAATGCCCATCAAGGCCAGAGGAGAGGGAGGCTGCCCCAGCGCCAGCTGCACCTGGCCAGCTGGCGAACACAGGCGCGTCCTACTCTGGCAGTGGATGCATGAGGCCATCCTAACAAGGACCCCAGGGTTTCTCTCCCTGCCACGCTTGTTGCCCCTCATTCCACGTGAGTAACCCCTCTCTTCCTTCTGGTCTCAGATGGGTGTCAAGTCCTCAAGGATCCCAGACTTGGTTTGATCCCCCCCTCCCAAGCTCTCATAGAGTCTCAGGATGTGTTCAAGATGCCTCCTCTCTAGACGGCGAGTCCTATAAAGACAAGACTCCTGCTTATCAGTATGTGCAGGATACAGGCAGGGGACAAGAACGCATTACTGTTAATGTTAACAGGGCCCCAGTTTCAAACCTGGGCATATGTTTACAAAAGAAACCTAAATCTTCCAGTACTTTCCATTCCCTGCTTCCAGGCCCACCAAGAACACTGTGATTAAAATGGGTCCCCCACGTATCTTGCCAACAAAGAAAAGCTGTCCTGGCTAAAGGTTGTGGGTGCCCAGTTCTTTTAAGTTTGTCTTATTTTCTCACTATGAATAATAAAATTCCAATCTGACTCTAGTTTGGGAGAGACCCAGTCCTGGTGAACTGACAAAATCTGGCTTCTGCTTCCTCAAAGACCAAAGACAAGACTCTGGATCTTAGCAAATTCATAAAGGAGACACCACCCTCTTAGGATTATCTGGGCAGCAGATAGTCTATTCCTCCACAATGTCACTCACAAGATGGACTTTTTCTTTTAGTTTCCACAGGCGTTATAAATCTAGGAGAGATAGTACCATGGGCTGGTCTTTATCTATGTCATATATTGAATTATTATTGGTCTGCAGCCAAAATGAGCAGCATTCCATCGTGGCAGAGAAGACAGCTCACGCGTTTATTGCCTCTGAGACTACACAGTTGGTATGAGCATTTGTGCTTTCAATGCTTTGCAACAACCAAGATGCACTTCAGCATTCTACCACTAAAATGGCTTTAAATTTTATTCCACATGCCTTCCCAAAATGTCTTTTATTTTTTAATGGTCAGAAGTGACCAAAACAAAAGAAAACCAAAGCTTACCATTCTGATAAAATAGGTGGGTCATGAGTCAATTTCATTTCTAAACACTAAGGATTTTCCTTGTTGAATTGGTTGAAATGGTTACATAAACAAAATTGAAACATGATTAAATCATAGGCACGCAAATGCACCTGATACTGAACTACTCCCCTAATAAATGGTGTCAAATGAGGTAGGTTACATAAAATTAGATCTTATAAATTAAATTAAAAACTGGCTTTTATTTTAATTAAATACTTAATATTTAATTAAATCTTTGCTGAGTTTCACTTAAAACCATAACATTTCTGCAAAACGTCTCCAAAGTTTAATCATACAAGTATTTGGAGAGTTTTAGGGAGAAACAAATTCTTTTTCGATTTAACTACTTTAATATGACAGAAGACACACACCTGTTCTGAAACGGCTGACAAAAAGTTTTATGTAGATGTATTAACTGATATGAAATCTATGAAACAAACATATATTGAATATTTAATAATGATCATTAGAGGAAAAGACCTCTTGTTCAACCAGGAGGAATGATTAGTTTTTTAGTTAATTGGAAAGAAGTTTCAGAATGAGAACTAAAAAGTAATAAACCAATCAAACAATTTATTTTGAACTTAAATGATCTCAGTGTGTATCATTCTCCAATCTTCTCTTGTACGGCCAAGGTCTTTTCACAGAGCATAAGGTCTGCTGATTAGAGCTCCCCCTCATCCATCTTGCACAAACCTCACATTGATGCTTTTTGTCATGTTTCCAATATAGGTTTCCCCTAAGTCTTTTCTAATTTTTTTCAGCTAGCTTGCTTACCTTAGCACAACAGCATTTGTTTTTTCACCTTTAGTCTTTTCCAAGGATTCATCTAAATTTTTACAGAACAACTCTCTTTCTAGCCCCTACTCATTTTCATCAATTTTCTTGATAGGGTAATTTTGTAAATTAATTAAATTACAAATACCATTGTCATAAACAGGGCTGAGAACATATACAACTGACTCTCCTTGACATACAATTCTACTGTGTTTAGTGTAGGGTAGACATTAATTAGCATGTTTCACAGAAGTAATGGAGAATATTAGTTGGTCAATCAGGCTAGTAAAAAATGTTTCCACAGTAAATAAAGATTTTCTAATTTGATAATAAAATAAATAGAAATGTCCTTCACTCTAAGAAAGGATAATACGGTATATAACAATCTAAATTTATAAACACAAATAACAGGGTGTTTATTTTTAAAACTTATTCCTCATGTTGCAAAAGTCTCAGACCATCTTTAGTAAGTGAAAACTTCCAAAGTATTATAAAATATTGTATTTATGGTATTTCACTTAATATGAAACTTTTAAGAGAAAAACATTCTTATAATAAATAATACTAGTGTACAGGAAATTTGTTTAAAAACAAATTCCTACAGAATTATTATGTTTAAATATAGGCTGCCTGGTTATTACCAATTTTCTTGCCGTTTACCTTTTTTTAAAATTTGATTTCATTGATATTAAATTGTTTTAAGATTAGAATGATATTTTGAAATTAATCAATAGAATATCCATTATGAATTGTGCTTATATGTACAACTGCAATGGAAGAAAGAAAGAGATAATCTGAGTGAAAATTAACAACTTTTCTTTAGGCTGCTAAAAAAAAAGGGCCAGATTATTTTAAATTGCATATTTGCTTTACTATTTAAAGAAACAGTAATTTGAATTTCACAGTCCATTGAAACAACCTGAAAAACATGGATTCACACTAAAAATAAAGAAACATAGCTTGGAGCCTTGTTAAGAAACAGAGGTTTTCCAATAATGGCTTGTATTTCATGCCATGTCAGTATATAAAGTTTTATTTTATAAAGTATTACACAAAGGAAAAACAAAGCACAAGTAATTGAAAGAAAGCATCAGCCAATAACCCATGCGGGAACATGTATTTTTGCTGTCGTGAACACACCATCTCACGGTTTCATAAAGGAACCTGTGTCTTTGTTCTTGCAACAGAGCATAAAGAATATCTATCTTAAGAGAGGAATATATTTAAATTTTCTAAAATACTATGCTAAATCTATTCCTAAATATTGTGAAAGGATAAGCTGTATAAAACCAGCAAGTGAAGTTCATTCCCCGTATGCTATCACCCCAAATACAGAAAATTTATTAATATCTCATTATTAAAAGATAAATAATACAAAGATGAAACTATTTTTTTTAAAAAGTCATAAAATAGGGAACATGAGGCTATTACTGAAGTCTCAGGCCCCTTTACCTTTCAAATGTTTGCACGTTGATGTGGCTGCAGGTAATTAAGCCAGAAGTGTAAAAATCGCCCACAATTCTCATGATAAATGTTCAAATAAGCACACCAAATGACCACATACCACAGCTTCTCACAAATAAAGTCAACACTTAAACTTTCTGTTATCCGGACGTGATGCTGCTATGAAAGAAGTACAAAGTGGAAAAAGAAAACACGGGTTTGTGGCAGTCTTTTATCTCCCACACTGTGGAATAATTTTTTCCATTCCCAAGATGATTTAAGTTGACAAATTGGTTCTCCTGGTCGCTTAGCTTCCTGACCTCAAAAAGTCCATTTTCTAACTTCTGTCTCATCCAGCTGTTGACAGGCTAATGCCACCAACCAATGTAATAAAACCTCCAAGGGGTTTAGGATTAGGGTAGGAAATTGTAATGACAGCAGAATAATTAGATATGAAGTCTGCCCAACTTTTAAGACCAGATCCTGTCTCTAAAAGAGAACAAATAGTTCTCTGGAAGGAGGTTAATGTATATTCCATTCCTCCCAGGGTACAATGTTGTGAGCATTTCCTGAGAAAAAAACTGCAAACTCTTATTGCCTAAAACACTTCTTGAAAGTCGATACAATTTAAGGGTACTCTCTACTTTGGTACAATTTTTCTCAGAAACAAATGTCCAGTTTTCTTTTCTTCACAGAACCATGAGTCAATAAGCCTACTATAGCTACTTGCTTTTAGATCCTTAGATCTTTGATGCAATGTGTGCCGTGGAGGCAAGCAGAAGAACGGGTGGTTGGCAAGTCAGAAGTCTGCCCTTCTCTATGCATCCTCTGTAGACAGTGCTCCTGCACGTGTCCTCCACATCCCTCCCAGTAGCCAAGGGCATGGGGTCAGACCTGGATCTACCGTAGATCACTGACTGACCTCTCGAAGCCTCAGTTTCCTCATCTGTAAAATGGAGCGTTATTTGCAATAGTATCCACCTCATGGATGGAAGGGAAGATGAATTGGAATGCATGTAAAGCACAGCACCGAACCCATAGTAAGTATTCAACCACACTTTCACCTTTTTTTTACTGCCCTATTCTCTGATCCTAACAAATTAATGCCTATAAATAAGTTTTCCATTTTAAAATTACCTTTGATTAATCAGTATGTTCTCAGTATCCTATCAAATCCTTTAAGAAAGTTTAGTGGGAGCCAGCACGATGGCATAGCAGTTAAGTTTGTGTGCCCCACTTCTGGCGGCCCTGGGTTTGCAGGTTCGATTCACAGGCGTGGACCGACACACTGCTTGTCAGCCATGCTGTGGCAGTGTCCCATATAAAGTAGAGAAAGATGGGCATGGATGTTAGCCCACGGCCAGTCTTCCTCGGCAAAAAGAGGAGGATTGGCAACAGATGTTAGCTCAGGGCTAATCTTCCTCACAAAAAAAAGAAAAGTTTAGTGATTATAGTTACCATTCTGATACAGAAATACAGCTTGGGGTAATGACTCTCTTCTTAGGATCCATGCTATCCCTCTGGTTTTATATACAGGGTATAATGAAAGTATACATTAATATCTGGAAGATACATATATCTTATTGAGTGAGAGAATGTAAACATTCTGTTGTTATGTGATAGCAATCACATCTTGATATATTATGCAGTTTTGGATTAACTAATAAGTCTTTTCTTGTCTCTTCCTTCCCTTCCTGATATTATGGAATATTTCTGATTACATTTATAACAACTCACCAAGGATAATTAGGAAAAGTCAAGTGTAAAACTTAAAAACACACATACATAAACACACATTTATTTAGTATTTAATATATAAAAGGATGTACAGGAGGAAGACAAATCCTCTACCCATTCTAGGTCCTTCTGGCTGGGCTATGAATTAAATTGACATGAGACAGAATAACAGAAGAAAATTAAACAAAGCTTTATAACATGCATACATGGGAGAGACACTCAGGAAGACTGACCAACTCACCAAAATGGCTGAGCTGCCAGCTTAAATATTATCTTCAGCTAAAGACAAAGGAGGATGTTGGGGGTAGTGGTTTGGGACTTCCAAGGGGAGGAAAGCAATTCACATGGAAATGGAAAAGCAAATGTTTGGTAAATAGAACTTTGATAAGAGGGGGCCCGCCCCTTGGCGGTTAAGTTCTCACACTCTGCTTCAGCGGCCCAGGGTTCACAGGTTCAGGTCCTGGGTGCGGACCGATGCACGGCTCATCAAGCCATGCTGAGGCAGCGTCCCACATAGAGCAACTAGAAGGATGCACAACTATGACATACAACTATCTACTGGGGCTTTGGGGAGAAAAAAGAAAAATAAACTAAGAACTTGGATAAGAATGGGCTTAGCAAAGACCCTCAGAGTCTACCAATACCCAGAGTTGTCTATGGTGATGGCCTGTCCTGGGGACATGTCTTTTATCTTAAATTTTTTTAGGCAGTTAGGGGGAAGGTCAAAGTTTCTTTCAGAGTCTCTCTTTGCAAAAAAATAATCAAGGCAAGGCAAAAAGACACATTCAGGGGTGGCCAATTCTGATCCCTCACAAGGACAAATTAAATCTATTGGCTGAGGTGAAACTTATCTGTGAATTATACTTTGGGCAAGCTCTCTCCTTTGTAATTCATACAGCACTATGGATTAATAGCATAGGAACTTCTATATGACTAAGAAAAAGAACTAGTTAAATATGATTGAACCTAGCATAGGCATCTGAATGTAAAAGATGCTTCCGATAGCAAATCAAAACAAAGACACAAGTATTTTGAAACTCCTACTTCATACTCAGCACTGTACTTAGATAAATGAAGAATACGAAAAACTCAAGATGGGCTCTGCTCTTAAGGAACTTAAAGTCTGGCAAGGGAAATGGGAGCATGTATTGAACTGAACAGAAAGTGGTTGAAAAGATAACCAAAGGTTCCCAGGGAAGGTATGCATGGTCGCCTGGTGCATGTGGGGATGGGCTCCATGAAAGGGCAGGACCAGCAGCCCAGAGGAGGATGCACAGGGCCAGGGTCTGCTGCGGGCAGAGAGGGAGAGGCTGGAGGGACCTGCGTGTTGAACAGATAATGGTTTACATGCTCTCAGGAGGTATTTCCACTCTCATAAAAAATTTAAAAACTTCTAACCTTCTAGCAGATTCATGATTTATTCTGGTCTATGTTTATTGCATCACTGTTACTGACTATGTTTTATAAAAGCTCTAACCTCCAAAAGACTGTAGTTACAACCTCTTATTGGCTTCAAGTCAAAGCTTTGGAACCCACACTCCTGGGCGCCCTAAAGTGAGAACCAAATAATCTTCTCAACTGAGAATTACGTATCCTTCTAACTAATCCATCATCCTACAGTGTATTAGAGTTTTGGTAGAAATGACATTAGCTTGGAAGTCTAAACGCCAGAGTCCACCAGCAATTCTACCACTAGATTAGGTGGGTTTGCTTCCTTTATCAGAGACCTGCTTCTCCCCTTCCAGGTGGTCCTAGTGGATCTGCCATCACGTGTCCTTCCCCCATCACATCCTCAGGAATGAGGACATGACCTAAAATTATGATACCCAACCCCTAGCCACAGCAATTGGCTGGGAGATCTGCACATGAGCCAAGGCAGGAGAGTCAGGTTATTTCCTGATATTCTAAACGCAGCTACAATATACAGGAGGAAGAGGAAGCTGCACTCCTTTCTTCTTGGGATGGCTAATCTGGAATAGGCTCAATCGCCACTATTAATGAAATTCATGGTTGTCTCAGGGGCCTGGTGTAGGAAACACAAAGAAGATGCACAATTACCGACCATCTTGTAATTTTCTTTTCTCACTGCAGGACAGAAGGGAGCAAACACCGAGCGGAGAGCTGCGCCGAGAGACGGAGGGACGTGCCTGGCAATGCTGTTGAGGCCCCAAATCCACTCCTAGACTTCCCAGTCACAGAAATCACTCCCTCTTTTTTTTTCCAGTTTGCTTAAACTAGTTTCAATTGGGGATTCTGTCACTTGCAACTGAAAGCATCCTGACTAATACACAACGACCTGTGAAAAGTAAGCTTCCTGGCACCTCAGTTTTCCTCATTATCACAAAATTCCTCCCAATAAGATAATCTCTAAAGGTTCTCCCATACAATTACTTGTTTCAAATTATGTAACTATCAGATAATTTGGATGGTATGGCTATTTGTAATTAATTAATTCCTTCAATTGGACACGGGAAAAAAGTTGCTTTCTTTCTGCAGTGAGTTCTGGTTTTCCAACTGCCTATCTGTACTGTACAGAAGGGAGACCCCAAATGCTAATCATCAATATAATAAAGTACATAAGATCTTTCTTGACCTTCTAAGGTACAGGAAACTCATTTTAAGTATCATACTCTTTTCTTAGGTCAATATCTGTCACTGCCAATTATTCTTCCATTCTGCCATTCATCTTTAACTGTAGACCACCTTTACCCCCACTATTCCCACCAAATAAATTATCTGGAAAAGATTAGTTGCTCATATCCTTTGAATGACTTAGGAACTTGTGTCTTGTTACAAGTAAAATAAAGCATGATAACAAGGCTGTTTCCTATGTTTCTAATCCATTTGTTAAGATGTGGCATCTTTCTCTGGGGAAGTTTTCAAGCACAGATAACATACTAACTGGAAAAGAAAACTAATGTAAAGACATTCTGTTTGTTCAAAGGAAACGAGTCAATGGAAACAGCAAGAAATTGCATATAACATAATGACAGTATTTGCTTGCTCAACATATATAATTAGAAAAAATGCCTAAAAAGTGGAAGTGCGAAGCCTAGTTTAAATGCATCTCCTGGAAACCAAGAAAACTTACAAGGTAAAATACTACAGTTTTAGAGAAACAAACATAGTTAAATGTATTTAAGAAAATCAACTTTTCCACTGTGAGAAAAGAGTTTATAATGATTACTGCCTGTGGAATAATTTAATATTTAATTAAATTTAGAAGTGTTATTAATGAAATGTCTTGTATCAAGCGAATAAATCAAAAGAAAATCATTTTCTAAAAGACCATAAAAATGCATCTGCATTTTGGACTATACAAAGTATTGCTGAATCAAGAGAAAAAATCAGTAGTTGGCACTCAAGCATATTTGTTAACAAATCTAAAATTAACATAAGAATCAACCTAATAATACTCAAATAACAAATGCATTAAAACTGCAATTCTAATTTAATTAACTTAATACTGTCATGTAGTACTTCCTGATCTTGCCTCAAAAGACAGTCTACATAACATTCTCAACCAATCAAAGTGAACTTAAAATCATTAAAAGACTGGAGTAGCATCCACCTTTTGTCATTAGACCAATGTTTAGGAGATTATAAGCCACTGCGAAGTTTATACAACACAGGGCAGGCAGAAACATTGATACTTCTTTTTATAACAAAATTTGAAACTTTAATTGTACTCTTACACTGTCTTTCTCCATTTCCAAAAACTTGAGCCATAGACCAAAATATCAAGAAGCATAAATTTTAAAATGAAAAACTAGGTTAATCTCATAAAGTCAAAATTATTAACCTTCAACTTCTGTCTTCCAAAAGAGTTTCCTCTTATAGATATAATGCTCTTCATTAGATAGTTTATTCTAGACCTTTTTCTACTAACCTGGCTTTGCTGGGTCTCTCCAGGAAATGTGACTAACTGGGTGTTTGGAGATAAGGTAGAGGGAGCACATAACCTGTGAGGCTTTAACTAACCAATCTTTAGTTTTTTGTTTGGTTGATTGAATGGTTTTTTGCTCACCTTCAAATCAGAAAAGATCTGAAATGGGCTAAATAAATTTTAGAATTAATAAATGTATACAGAACTTTAAGTATCTGTTCTCCTGGCAAAAGCCAAGAAAAGTCCTGCATGCTTAAATTACTACCAAAACCCCATTAGACAATAAGTTTAGTCAAAATGCAAAATTAGAGTTTTGAACACTGATCTGATTCTTCTATGAAATTATCTGTTAAAGTAACACAAAGCACCAGAAAAGTTTCAAAAGTAGTAAACACAATGCTGTTCTAATGGAGCTCTAGGAAACACAGTGGTTAATATTTGTACCCAAGCCCAAAACTATAATGGCATTTCCAACAAGTCCATCCTGCTCATCAATGCCTTAAATCCCTTCTGAGATTTTTCAATATGCACTCATGTGATGATTTTGAAGAACCTACTATCCCCCAAGGAAATCTGAATAGAGTAGGAGAAAGAAAAAGAATATGAAACATACTGTAACGTCATGAAAGCACAAGTTAAGACACTAGACAGTGCCTGGCACATAGCAGGTGCCTAATAAGTATTTGTTGAGTGAGTGAGCAAATGAATGAGCTGGCTCCCAGGCCAGTGGGAAAGAGGCGGTGTGTACTCCTTACTGAGGAAACTTGCACTTTCCTACCTTGACCAGGGACGCTGTCCAACATAACTTCAAAGGATAGCTCAACATGCGATTATACTGCCTTCTTTATTTTGATTATGAAGAATCCTAATACTTAAAAGAAATTTTTTAAAAAGAACAAAAACACCTGAAAATAACAAAACTTTACTCTGAAATGTCCTGTACTAAAAGGAGATAAAAGGGGGGAATCAAATGTATCTTAAATTTGACAAAAATACATCATTTTTCTTACATACACATATATAAATAAATTAAACTTTTAATGACCATAACTTCACTGATATGACCGTACAGTTACTAATTTCCATGTCAACTGCCTTCTCTTACTGCAATGCCCTCACTCTAAATCTCCCACCTAACCCACTTCTGTAAATCCAAAGTTTCCTTCAAAGCCTTGCTCAAAATGCAACTTCTTGTCTGAAGTCCTTTGGACATAAAACGTCCCTCCTCTTAAGTCTCTCAGCAGATGATAGGCCTTCCATCCTGAACTGACAGTGCTGTGAACAGGTCTTGTCTCCTGTCAGGCTACATGCACCTCCAGAAGATGCAGGCATCCTGTTTATATGTTAGCCCCACTCCTGCCCAGTAGAGCAACTTACAATTCTGAGATACACCGTATTTTTGAATGATTAAGAGAATAAAATTAGTATTATCATGCCAGGGAAGACTGGTTTTACTTGAAAGTAAATGGTATAATACAATTAATGATGTAATGATCAATTCCACTAATTGATCTGAAAATGATTTAAACTTCAGGCAAAACACAGGGCCTTGGGAGAACCAATGGAGAATTAGAATTGAGCCATCTCCAAGAAGTGAGCTATCTCTTCTACCTGGAACACCACCTCCCCCAGTTTGTCATCTCGCCCCCCAAGTATTCCCTAAATGCCTACGATATTCCAGATCCTGCAACGGTTAATGGGTATACAGAAAAGCACATGTTACAGGAAAAGTCCCAGCTCTTAAAGATCCACTCTCATCTTAAATGTGAGGCACCCAAGCAAGTGCTTTTAGAAAGGCTTTCTTCACAGAAAACAGAAGCAGTTTTAGGATCTGCTGGCACAGGCTCTGACATTCTCTCCACTGTTTTTCCTACCGTTGTCTAACAAATGGAAGCCAATTGAGTCATTAACCATAAATAAGCTGAGTAACTAATCTTAACCAAATGGGGAACTCTATCAAATTCAGTTGAAGTGGGTATTCTATGAGTTTTATGGCACCTTAGAGGTCTCTGAACACTGTAATATATCCCCTGTTAATTTAGTCAAGCTGCCTCAGCAAGGAACCCGCAGACAGGCAAATGTGACTTCTGCTTAGTCCCCAGGGGCTCCTTCTGTCTCCAGTGGCTTTTCTGGGATCATTTAGGCATTAACTTCTCTGTGCTCAGGCATTTCCACCATGTTTGGGCTCAGTATTATGTGACATCAAATAATCAAAGCTACTTAAATTTTGAAAGAATGTTGACAAGTTCATTATTTATTCAGTGGATAAATAATTTATTAAACCCTTACAATGTACAAAATTCTCTACAATCTTAAAATATAGTTAGCTAGAAAAGATATAAAAATAAGTATAACATAAGGCAACATACGATGAATGATAAGACAAGGAGTCTGAAAAGAGAAGGTCACATCTTTATGAATAACAAAAGCTAACATTTATTGAGCGCTTACTATGTATTAAGCACAGAGTACTGCACTAAGCATTTCATAAGAAATATCAGTGCATTAAATCATGAAGTACTACTTATCTGGTGGGAGGATAAACAGGAAGAAAATGATATTTGGACCCTGCATTATAAAATTACTTAGCAATTAAAATTAGAAGAAATTTAAATATGAGAATACAAAATAAATGTTGATTTAAAAATGAATAGAAGTCAATTTTCCTATGTTTCTATACTTTTGCAAAAATATTTAAAACTCTAGCATACATGGAGTATTCATTCCAATACACTTGAAGCATACATTCCAAACATATGAGAAAATTTTGGAAGGCGATGCAAATTTAAAAGTTATTTTTCTTTTTAACTAGTGACTTCGTCTTGAGTAAAAATACTCATTACCCCCTGAAATCCTAAAAACACCCTATTACGATTCCATTAAGATCAATTTAGTTTTATTTTTGTATTTTAAAAACAAAAAATGAAATAAGAGCATCATGGCGGAGTGAGATTCCCTCTTTGAATCTCTGCCCCCTACGACACAAGGAAAACATCATTCGCATTCCAACAGAGCTCAAACACTACAAAGGACTTCTAAGAAACCCTTGCTGCCATACATCCAACCATGGAGGCGTGGGTAGCCCAAAACGACACGAGGAGAGGTAAGAAGTTGTACTCCCCCGCCCCAATCGATCAGCAAAGACAGCACGGCTCGCAGACAGAGTGGGGAGGGGCGGCCCACAGCATGGGGGAAAACTATCGCCATCCAGGTGCTCTCACAGACTGTCGAGAGATCACCACTGGGAAGCAACAACGGACTGTTTAGGGGGTGTAGCAAACACCCTAAGAGAGCCAGAAAGGAAACCCCCGGATCGAGCAGGAGAAAGAGAGGACCCCTCCCCCCACACACCCCGCGTTTCAGCATAATCACTCTGGGGGCTGCAGGGGGCTCAGAGCATATCGCTCGCGATCTCCATCCAGTGGCAGCAGGTGGAAACTGCAGGACCAACTTCATCATGAGGGGAAAAAATAAAGCCGTCCCTGTCGGATCCATGCGACAATTTGTTATGGCTACAGACCAAAAGGAAAATGACAAACACCCAGAAACCAACCCTGAAGGCACAGAATTTGATAACCTGAATGAGAGAGAATTCAAAATAGCTATGATAAGCAAACTCAACGAAATACAAGGGAACACACAGAAACAAATCAATGAATTCAGGGATTCCATCACAAAAGAGATTGAAACCATAAAGAAAAACCAATCAGAATTATTGGAGATGAAAAACAAAATGAATGAGATAGTGGAAAAAATGGAGTCTTTAAAGAGCAGAACTGACAATATGGAGGAACGAATTAGCATTATCAAGGATAGCCACGCAGACATGCTCCAGAAAGAGGAAGAGAGAGAGCTAAGACTAAAAAGAAATGAAGAAATTCTTCGAGAAATATCAGACTCAATGAGGAAAAGCAACATAAGGATAATAGGTATTCCAGAAGGAGAAGAAAGAGAAAAAAGGAGCAGAGAGTTTGTTCAAAGAAATAATAGCTGAGAACTTCCCCAACCTAGTGAACGAGAGGGAAATAACAGTGAATGAAATCAATAGATCACCTAAATATATAAACAGGAATAAAAAATCACCTCGCCACATAGGAGCAAACTTGAAAAATATCCGTGACAAGGAAATAATGTTAAGGGCAGCTAAACAAAAACCAAAATAACATACAAAGGAAACCCCATCAGGCTCTCAGCTGATTTCTCGACAGAAACTCTACAGGCTAGGAGAGACTGGAATGATATATTAAAAATCACGAGGGACAAAAACCTACAGCCAAGAATACTTTATCCAGCAGAAATATCCTTCAAATATGATGGAGAAATAATAACTCTCCCTGATAAACAAAAGCTAAGAGGGTTCGTCACCACAAGAACCCCACTACAAGAAATACTCAAGAAGGCCCTTAAGCCTGAAAAAAAACAAATGGGAAAGGGGATACAAAGATTTCAACAGGGAGAAAAGCAAGGAGACTAAACCAGAACAAACTACCGTTGGATAACATCAAAAATTAATTCAAGCTCATCACTGGAAACACACATTCACGACACAAGATGGAATAAAGAGATAACAAATAAGGAGGGGAAGAGGTAAGGGATTGAATCAACCCAGCCTCAGGAAAAAGGAGGCATATGAAAATGTACTATCTTATCCAGGAGATCGCTTATATAAACCTCACGGTAACCACTAAACAAATAACCAGAAGAGAACCACACATGACAAATAGAGAGAAAACCAAGAGAATGAGCATGCAGAAATACCAAATTAAATTTGCAGCCTGAAACACAAGTGACAAGAAACGAAGGAAATGCAAAAGAACCAGAAAATGAACAATAAAATAGCAACATTAAACCCTCATATATCAATAATCACTCTAAATGTAAACAGGTTGAATTCTCCAATCAAAAGACACAGAGTGGCGGGATGGATTAAAAACCAAGATCCAACAATCAGCTGCCTCCAGGAAACACATCTCAGCTCTGAAGACAAACACAGACTCAAAATAAAAGGATGGAAAACAATACTCCAAGCTAATGGCAAACAAAAGAAAGCAGGAGCAGCAATACTTATATCAGACAAAGCAGACTTCAAGATAAAAAAGGTAATGAGAGACAAAGAAGGGCAATATATAGTGATGAAAGGGACACTTCACCAAGAAGACATAACAATCATAAATATCTATGCACCCAACACAGGAGCACCAAAGTACATAAAACAACTGCTAAAAAACCTAAAAGGAGATATTAACAATAACACAATAATAGGGGATCTTAACACCCCCCTTACATCAATGGATAGATCATCCAGACAAAAAGTCAATAAGGAAATAATGGACTTAAACGAAAAACTAGACGCAATGGACTTAATAGATATATACAGAGCACTCCACCCAAAAAAAGCAGAGTACACATTCTTCTCAAGCGCACATGGAACATTCTCAAGGATAGACCGTATATTAGGAAACAAGGCAAACCTCTATAAATTTAAGAAGATTGAAATCATTACAAGCATCTTTTCTGATCATAACGCTGTGAAACTAGAAATCAACTGCAAGGAAAAAACTAGGAAAGGGACAAAGATGTGGAGACTAAACAACATGCTACTGAACAACCAATGGGTCATTGATGAAATTAAAGGAGAAATCAAAAGCTATCTGGAGACAAATGAAAAGGAAAATACACCATACCAACTCATATGGGATGCAGCTAAAGCGGTCCTGAGAGGGAAATTCATAGCAATACAAGCTCACCTTAACAAACAAGAGAAATCCCAAACAAATAACCTTAAACTGCACCTAACAGAATTAGAAAAAGAAGAAACAGACAAAGCCCCGAATAAGCAGAAGGAGGGAAATAATAAAAATCAGAGCAGAAATAAATGAAATTGAAACCAAAAAAACAGTAGAAAGGATCAATGAAACAAAGAGCTGGTTCTTTGAGAAGATAAATAAAATTGACAAACCCTTAGCCAGACTCACTAAGAAAAAAAGGGAGAAGACTCAAATAAATAAAATTAGAAATGAAAGAGGAGAAATTACAACAGATACCACAGAAATACAAGGGATTATTAGGGAATACTATGAAAAACTTTACGCCAACAAATTGGACAACCTAAAGGTAATGGACAAATTCTTGGACGCGTACAACCTCCCAACACTGAATCAAGAAGAAATAGAGAATCTAAACAGACCAATCACAAGTAAAGAGATTGAAACAGTAATCAAAAACCTCCCAAAAAATAAAAGCCCAGGACCAGATGGCTTCCCTGGAGAATTTTATCAAACATTCAAAGAAGATTTAGCACCTATCCTTCTCAAACTATTCCAAAAAGTAGAGGAAGATGGAATACTTCCCAACACATTCTATGAGGCCAACATTATCCTGATACCAAAGCCAGACAAGGACAATACAAAGAAGGAAAACTACAGGCCAATATCACTGATGAACATAGATGCAAGAATCCTCAACAAAATATTGGCAAATCGAATACAGCAATACATCAAAAAGATCATACACCACGATCAAGTGGGATTTATACCAGGGACACAGGGATGGATCAACATCTGCAAATCAATCAACGTAATACACCACATTAACAAAATGAAGAATAAAAACCACATGATCATCTCAATCGCTGCAGAGAAGGCATTCGACAAGATCCAGCATCCATTTATGATAAAAACTCTCAACAAAATGGGTATAGAAGGAAAATACCTCAACATAATAAGGGCCATATATGACAAACCTACAGCAAACATCCTACTCAATGGGGAAAAACTGAAAGCCATTCCTTTGAGGACAGGAACAAGACAAGGGTGCCCACTCTCACCGCTCTTATTCAACATAGTACTGGAAGTGCTGGCCAGAGCAATTAGGCAAGAAAAAGGAATAAAAGGACTCCAAATAGGCAATGAAGACGTGAAACTCTCACTATTTGCAGACAACATGATCTTATACATAGAAAACCCAAAAAATTCCATCAGAAAACTACTAGAATTAATCAACAACTACAGTAAAGTGGCAGGGTATAAAATCAACTTACAAAAATCAATTGCATTTCTATACACTAACGATGAACCAACAGAAAGAGAACTCAAAAAGACAACCCCATTTACAACTGCAGCAAAAAGAATAAAATATCTGGGAATAAATTTAACCAAGGAGGTAAAAGACCTATACAATGAAAACTATAAGACACTCTTGAAAGAAATCGAGGAGGACATAAAGAAATGGAAAAATATTCCACGCACATAGATTGGAAGAATAAATATAGTTAAAATGTCCATTCTACCTAAAGCAATCTACAAATTCAATGCAATCCCAATCAGAATCCCAATGTCATTCTTCACGGTAAAGGAACAAAAACTACTGAAATTTGTATGGGGCTACAAAAGACCTCGAATAGCTAAAGCAATTCTGAAAAAAAGAACAAAGCTGGAGGCATCACAATCCCTGATTTCAAAATATACTATAAAGCTATAGTAATCCAAACAGCATGGTACTGGTACAAGAATAGACACACAGATCAATGGAACAGAATTGAAAGCCCAAAAATAAAACCACACACCTATGGACAGCTAATCTTCGACAAAGAAGCAAAGAACATACAATGGAGAGAGGCAAGTCTCTTCAATAAATGGTGCTGGGAAAATTGGACAGCCACATGCAAAAGAATGAAAGTAGACCATCTCCTATCGCCATATACAAAAATCAATTCAAAATGGATCAAGGACCTGAAAGTGAGACCTGAAACTAGAAAACTCCTGGAAGAAAACATAGGCAGTACACTAATTGAGATTGGACATAAAGGGATCCTTTCAGATTCCATGTCTACTTGGACAAGGGAAACAAGAGAAAAAATAAACGAGTGGGACCTCATCAGACTAAAGAGCTTCTACAAGGCAAATGAAACCAGGATCAAAATGAATAAACAACCCACCAGCTGGGAGAAAATATTCACAAATCGTTTGTCCAACAAGGGATTAATCTCAGTAATATATAAAGATCTCATACAACTGAGCAACAAAAAAACAAAACAACCTGATCAAAAAATGGGCAGAGGATATGAACAGACATTTTTCCAAGGAAGAGATACAGGTGGACAATAGACACATGAAAAGATGTTCAACATCACTAATCATCAGGGAAATGCAAATCAAAACTACACTAAGATATCACCTTACACCGGTTAGAACGGCTATAATCACAAAGACAAATAACAACAAATGCTGGAGAGGTTGTGGAGAAACGGGGACCCTCATTCACTGCTGGTGGGAATGCAAACTGGTGCAGCCTCTATGGAAAACAGTATGGAGAGTCCTCAAAAAATTGAAAATAGAAATACCGTATGATCCAGCAATCCCACTCTTGGGCATCTACCCAATGGACATGAAATCAACCATCACAAGAGGCTTATGCACCCCTATGTTCATTGCAGCATTATTCACGATAGCCAAGAAGTGGAAGCAACCCAAGTGTCCCTTGACTGATGATTGGTTAAAGAAGATGTGGTATATACATACAATAGAATACTACTCAGCCATAAGAAAAGACACAATTGTCCCATTTGCAACAACATGGATGGACCTAGAGGGTATTATGTTAAGTGAAATAAGCCAGAGAGAGAAGGCCAGACACTGCTGAACTCACTCACATATGGAACATAAATGAACACATGGACAGAGAGAACTGATTGGTGGTTACCAAGGGGAAGGGGGGTGGGGGCTGGGCACAAGGGGTGAATGGTTACATCCACATGGTGACGGACAAATAAAAATGTACAACTAAAACCCCACAGTGTTATAAACTACTAAGACTCAATAAAAAAAAATGAAATAAGATATATACCTGTATGCTACATTAATAATTCATTGTTTATTATCTTATGGACATTTATTATGAAAATAAGACATTTCAATTTATTATATGCATGTTATTTCTTGTTCATGTAAATATTTCATATAATTTCCACACTAATTGAGATCATTTGAAATATGAATTTAAAGCTGTTTCTATCAGTAAGTAAGTTGGGTAAACAGCGTACAAGTGATAACTAAGGATACAACAATCAAAAACAAAATGAAAATAAATCTATCATCAAGGAGTTTTCAAGGATAACGAGGAGAAAGGTGTTCACAAATAAGTTATATGAGGCCAATTATATGAGGCCAAATACAACTGATGCTCTATAAGTAGTAGCAAAATTCAGAGGAGAGAGGGATACATTTTTGTTGAGAGGAATCTAAGACATTTTTCTGTGGGTGGTAATTGGGCTGGGCATTAAAGATAAGGAATAGGCCTTTAACAAGTGAAAATGAGGAGAGAACTTTTCTGCATGTGCCACCTTCACAGTCATTGCAACAGAGACACAGCCAAGGCCAACCTGGGGTCAGGTAAACAATCAGGTGTAGCCAGAGTACCAACTGTGATGGCCTAAATTAAACAGGGATCTGGGAATTGTGGAGAAGACTAAATGCCATGGTGGGGAGTCCGAATTTTATTTTATAGATCTGCATTCCTCAAATTGGAGAAGGGAGATAGAGAGAGAGGGACAGAGGGGATGGATATAGAAGTGAATAAAATGGGAAAAAATCCTGTTCTCTATGGAGAGAACATTCTTGTGGAGGATATAGACAACTAAAAAGTGAAAAATAAAACCACAGTACTTTGATAGGTATTTTAATATGGGGTGACATTTGACCTGAGGGAATTGAGGGAAGCCATGAGGGATATTGGGGATATTCCAGGCAGGAGAAACAGCAAGAAGAGCTCCAAGGAGAAAGTGTACAAGCGTGTGCAAAGTACCGCAGGGCCATGTGACAGGAGAAGAGATTGAGGGGAGAGCAGGAGGGGATGAAATCAGGGAAGTATTGGGAGTAGATTTACAGTGCCCGGGGGCCTTGATAAGGCTTCTGTATTTTGTCAAGTGAAATGGTAAGCCATTGAAGGTTCCATAATCTGTTCATACTTTGCAAGTATCTGAATAGACCATCATGGAGCAATGCAGAAAGCAGGAGGGCCAGTTAGTAATACAATAATCCTGGAGAAGAATCACACCAACAAACACCTTGCATGATGGCAGGGAAGCTGGTTAGAAATATTCTGAAGGTAGAATCAACAGGATTTGCTAACAGGTCGAAGGTGAGTGTGAGAGAAACAGAGAAAGCAAGAATGACTCCAGATTTTGGTCTGAGAAAAAGACAAAAAGCATGTCATTTACGGAGATGGGAAAGATGCAGGAGAAGCACTTGGAATGAAAGATGAGACAATCAAGAGTTCCAGGTGAGTGGTGCCTGGTCACTCTGCCAGGAATGGCATAGAGCACACCAAATTGAAACTAGATCTGTCAAACTCCAACGCCCACACACTCTCCGTTCGCCTGGATGAAGGCTGAGATGCAGGAACAAGCAGGTGAAAACATGAGGGATTCTTGTTGTTGTTGTTGTTTTGTGAGGAAGATTAGCCCTGAGGTAACGTCCACTGCCAATCCTCCTCTTTTTTGCTGAGGAAGACTGGCCCTGGGCTAACATCCGTGCCCATCTTCCTCTACTTTATATGGGACGCCACCACAGCATGGCTTGACAAGCGGTGCATCAGTCTGTGCCCAGGATTCAAACCCGCGAATCCCGGGCTGCTGAAGCAGAGCAGGAGAACTTAACTGCTACTCTACCCGGCCAGCCCCAACATGAGGGATTCCAAACAGAGTGAAGGGAAGGTGGGAGAGTTGACAAGAAAGGGGAAGTCAAGTAGAAGGCAAGGCAGGGTGCCAGGAAAAAGGGAAGGGGAAGAAACCAGACAAGATGTGGGATACTTGCTGAGTGATTCTGATACAGAATCAACCAAAGATTAATTAAAGGAAGAGCAAGAGCATGGAGACTGCTACTAAGATTAGACAACATGTTCATGGAATATATGAGGGAAAGCCCATTTCAGCAAGGAATGGTTACACAATCTGAACCCCTTTGAATTTAGCAGCAATATTCCTCTTTTCAGGAGGCACTTGGTATGTCTTCCTTTTACAACAATGTCTTATTAATAGAACAACTAAAAAGCCCACTTACCTCCAAAGAGTGTGAGAGTTCATGATAGAGACTATTGCTTAGTAATGTGCCACGTTATGTAGCACCCTGAATTGAATGAAGGAAAGGAAGGCACTGCAGCTTTTACAGAATTATTGCTCTAGCGTTTTCTGCTTCCATGTGCTGTCTCAATACCACTGCTGTAATGACATACTGTAGTGTGATGCATTGGTGGCTAATCCTGAGGATTCTCTATTATCTCCTGCTTTAGGATGTGCAGCATCAGAAATCTGATGGATTAATGAAAGACTGTTAATGCTAATTGCTGACATAAGACTATTTGTGGCACTGAGGTAATCACTGAATTTTTTCAGATCGTTTTCCCAGCTTTTCAGAGCACTGTACTAATCAGTCGTGCTAATTCCAACACTAAACAGCACATAGCTTTGGTAAGAGACCATTAAAACTCTCCTTCATCATTTCATCTCTACAACTCTTTCCCAAATACCATCCCTAAATCCAGATAATTTGCCTTAGACACTTTACCAGCTGTAAAGTTCACTCTATACAGACTCTAGGCACCGTTGATGGCTAGAATTTTACAGGTCCCTAATAAGAAAAGATGTGGCCCCCAGTGGCAGCCAGGGAGCCTTTCTCAGCTGCCCTGGCTTAGAATATGCCTCAGCAAAGTGAACTAGCCCTCTGCTCATGGAAAGGCCATCAAGTGCTGAGGCATGAGGTTTCTTGGAGATGATCTATGCCACTGAAGACCTATGGGCCACCCAAATCTTAAAGCAGAGCACAGAAACACAGCCGTCAGAATTAAACATGAGCTCCAATTCTAATTCTGACTCTTATTATCTGTGCAACTTTTAGGCCAATTACACAACCTCTCTGAGCCTCACTTTCCTCAACTATAGAATGAAGATATCACTTCATGTCTTTGCATATAAAATGTCTAGTAGAACACTGCTAGAAAAAACGGCCCAGCCAGTGTGTTTTCTGGCCCAGAAAACACCATGGTCCAGTTCATGCCACAGGTGTGTCACTATATGGGAAATGGATACACTAGTCAAACAGCTCAATGACAAATGGCCACTGACATCATCCCCTGTGCTGCTTCCATATACATCCAATTTCTAACTCAGCTTCCTATTAGGTTGTTTAGATCTGGGTACGATATGCCGATCACAGAATGTTATATTACATTCTCACTGTAAACTGATATACTAGCATTTGACATTGGGGTCTTTATACATCTGCATCTTGTGATTTTGTTTAACTTGAATGAGTACAATCAGCACAGGATATATTGACAATCAAATTTCATTAACCTCCGGAACCTGGAGGACATTATGCTAAGTGAAGTAAGCCAGGCACGCAAAGACAAATACTGCATGATCTCACTTATATGTGGAATCGAAAACAGTCAAACTCGTAGAAGGAGAGAGTAGAATGGTGGATACCAGGGGCTGGGGGATGGAGAAATGGGAGATGTTGGTCAAAGGGCACATAATTTCAGTTACGCAGGATGAATTAGTTCTGGAGATCTAACGTGCAGCATGATGACCATGGTTAATAAAACTGTATTGTTTACTTGAGATCTGCCAAGAGTAAATCTTAAATGTTCTTACCACCAAAAAAATGGTAACTATGTAAGGTGATGAATGTGTTAATTACCTTCACTGTGATGATCATTTCACAAAGCAAACATATATCAAATGCACACATATATGTATACTTTAAATATATACAATTTTTACTTGTCAATTATCCCTCAATAAAGCTGGAAAAAAACTCAAGATCCATAACTAGTGTTACTGCCTCCCTCTGGCAGATACGTGGCACTAGAAGAATCGCTAGGAGAAGCCCAGACTCAGGAGAAAGGGTGGTGTGAGGGAACCACCCATCCATGGAGGGAACAGCTCTGTGTCTAACTCCCCAACTGGACTCTGTAATCCCCAGGAGCACCCCAATGAATCCCTGGTGTATTGTGCAATTAAAACATCAGCCCCATGTGAGGTAACTCCCTCTCATTTTGAATACAAATGTGTTACCACAGCCAAGTTGATGGTAAGAAATATATCACCGTTACTAAAGTTGAGAGTCAGTGCTGTAGAAAATCAAGCTGATTATTTAGGAAAAGAAGGGTAAAGACAAAGAAGGAAATCAACACAGGTTTTGATAAGACTGGGCAGTATTTTCTCAGTGGGATTCAGTCTCCATCTAAAGCTGAAGAGGACTGTGAGCTCACAGACATCGGGTGATTCGGTTACAATTCCCGAGGATTGGATTCAAGATTACTTTGTAATCTCACGACTTTAAAACCTCCTTAATTTGTTTTAAATGAAACAGGACATTGATCTGTAGACCAGAAAAGCAAATCAGTGTGACAGAAAATGGTTTTGATGGCCCAAGGCTCCCAAATGTAACGTGATACTCAGTTACAGAGGAACGCTAGAGCCTGGATGCAGGCTCTCACTTGCACACACAGTGAGCTGACCTAAGGTCCCCAGTACAGACCCACCTGCTCATATTGGCACTACAACGCACATCTGGAACCATCCTCCCCTTCTTAGATAACAAGGCAAAATGTGGTACTAATGGTGTATCTTATCTCAAGGAGAGAAAAACAAAGCCTTGGTCTCAAGAAAGTGGCTTCACAGGGGCTCACTGGTCTAAGAGACTGGCAGTGGAAATCCAGCTTCCTCTCAAAGATTTCTTCAGAGTTCAAGACAGAAAACATTTGAAGATAGCAAAGATGAGACTTTAAAAGCATTGCTCCTAAGTTTTTTCAATTCCCTCACACGCAGTTCTAAAATAAATCAGCAAATAGGCCAAAAGTCTATTCCATTTTTTAAACTGTTTTAAAGTCTCCCCTCCACCTTCCCTGTCCTACTTGTCTGCTCCTGCTCAAACCCAGTTTCCCAGGAGAGTTATCTAGAATCGCTGCCTCTGTTGCTCGCCCTTCGAGCTCACTGCAGCCTCCCCCACCACACACAAAGGGCTCTTGCTAAAGTCCCAGTGATCTCCACAACAGGGAATTAAGGCCATTCTTCTCAGGCGCCATCTTTCCTCCTGTCCTCACCACTGCACCGTCTTGAAACACTCTCTCGTCCCTGGGCTTCCGTGACACCCCTCCTGGGTTCCTCCTCCACCAGGCAACTGGTATCAGGAGCCTCTGCCCCCAGCCCTGGGTCTCTTCTCACTCTTCTTGCTCCCTACACAGTTTCATCAGTCCCCTTGGCTTCAGCCCTGACCTCGCCCTCTGAGCTCCCATTAGCGATCTCAGAGTGGCTGTCTCTGCACCTGAAATTCCACACATTCAAAACATTCCCACAACCCTGGTTCTCCTCCAAGGTTCCCTTGATGAGTAAATGGCATCACCCTCCACTCTTAATACTCCCTTTCCCTCGTCCACATTGTGCAATTTATCATCATCCTGCTAATTTCAGCTCCCACATGACTCCTCATTTCCCAGTGTCGTTCACCTGGAATACTTCCATAGTCTATGAACCCATCTCCCGCCATCCACCTTGCCTCTCTCCACCCACACTTCTAAATCCACCCTCTCCAGAGCCTGAGTGATCTCTAAAAATAGTATGTGTATTTGTGTGTGTGCACATTCACACACGCTCGTATCATCTTGCTACTTTGTGGTGCTCTAGGCTAAAATGGTTTCTAATGACACTTAAGACCCTTCACACTGTTCAGCAGACTTTCCCATCTCTGGCCCCCACCTACATCTTAACGTTTTTCTAATACAACTCTCCCTTTACGCTCTGTGTTACAGCCGTGTTGACCTTTCAGATTCTAAAACATTCCATATACTCCCTTCAAAATAGGGCTTTTGTACATCTGTGACCTCTGCTATACCACCACCACAACCCACCACCACTCCTACCCCACAAATGGATCATCTATTATGTTGACTAAAAATTCAGATGATCAGACTCCACCCTAAACCTAATGAATCAAAACATCTCAGAGTAGCCCGAATATATCCTTTCAACAAGTGGCCAGATAATTCTAAGGAGCACGTTTGAGGACCTAATATAAACGATCATCCATCTAAACACTTGAAACATCCTGACCACATTTACAGGCCCAACATCTCCAGCCACCATTCACCATTAATGAGGTAATCCATTCCTCCTGTGGACAGGTTAGACAGCTCTTCCTTATATTGACCTGGAGCCTGCCTCCCAGAACCTTCTACCCATTGAGCTTAGTTCAATAATCCTTTAAAATCTCCCTCATAGCACATGGTTGGCACCCCCACCATCTTAATGGCTTTCCTCTGAGGCTGCTCCCATGAATCTACCATCATTTTTTTTAAGACTTTCATTTTTTAGAGCAGTTTTAGGTTCACAGCAAAGTCGAAGGGAAGGTACAGGGATTTCCCACATACCCCCTGCCTTCACACGTGGTTGGCCTTCCCAATATTGACATCCCCCACCTGAGTGGGACATTTGTTACAACTGATGAACCTACACTGACCCATCATTATCACCCAGAGTCCACAGTCTATCACCATTTTTAAGTGTAGTTCCGAACACCAAATTTGAATGGTACCAGGCCAATTCTTCACTGAAGCTAACTCAATAGTTCAAAGGGACTCTCTCAATTGCATAGTGGCCATGAAACCAGCACCGGGGCAAATGGAGATGGGCTGGAAACCTGGAAACCTTGCTGGTCACTAACGAGGCTTAAGACTGCAAACCACACCAAGTCTCAGCTTCTGTTTTTATTAAATTGGGGCAATACTAGTGCCTTCCTCTTTGGGCCAATATAAGGATCAAAATAGCTCATGCATGCAAAGTACACAGCTGGGTGCCTGTCACACAGAGCCTTACATAAAGAGAATGCGCGCTCCCCGAAGACAGGGCTTTATATCAGTTTTGTTTAGCATTGCTGGCACTTCAAACAGCACCTGACACACATTGGGCATTCAATTATTTGTTGAATGACTGCATTATTAACAGTCATAGACAAAACTAGAATTTAAAATAAGAAAACTTTTAATTTTGAATATAGTAAAAAAAACCAACAGAAGTAAGATGGAAATGAATTCTAATTTAGTTTTCCTTTTTGTTTAAATTAAAGTACATTCTTTAAGTGGCTCTTAAAATCCAGCTAACGGTTTTGACATATCATACAGTGATTTAAATATTTTATTCTTTTAAATAAAATGGAATAAGGAATGTCTGATTTAGAATCAAGTTTTTGTACCATATTTGCAATGTTCAGAAAGCTATATTATCTTTTTCAGGTCTCATTTAAAAGTAATAACTACTGTGCAACAATAGTACACCAGGGAATAACAGAAATATATTAAATCAGTTGCATTAATTTTAAGTAGAAACATTAAACTACTTAACATTTTTTGTCTCTGAATTATTTTAATGTTTTGATATTAAAGTGAAAAACAGTGACTACTTCAGATACGTAAAACACATCTACTCTGGTAAACAGAAACCTAAGAGTGGCTCACAAGGCATGTATCCCAACTTGCGTATTTTTTATATTACTATTGCAATATATTTCAAATATATTTAGTACATTCATCATATGGCCATTTGAAAATTCTTCAAATTCTTTTAGAAAAAAATAAGGTGGCTCTTTTATTTTCAAATAGGAGTACAAGGGGAGCTACACACACCAGGACTTCCATTTGCACAGGGTCTCTTATTTGGAAGGAACGGAACTCTGCTCACGTTTCCATCCCACAAACCACCTGTTGTCTAACTCACCTGTACTGCTGTTTTCCTTGCTGCTCCTTTTAGAGGGAAAATAATGGGGTTAAACTTCAGTTCTACTCCCGACCACAAAAACTCCCCACCTGAAATGCTTCAAATGACATTTAAGGCAAGCACGGCCCAAGCACCCAGACCCTAGGGCCTCTGGCACCCACCAGAGGCCTCGGCTTCATACTCCTTAGGATCTAGCACGGGCCCAGCAGGGAGCAGGTGCTTCCTAAATACTTGCTGGAATGAACTGAGCATCACCACAGGTCCCTGGGCATTCGATTCCAAAGACTCCCTTCCACAGTACCCCAAGGCCTAGAGTCCAACCCGAAAATACTAGGATAAAGACCTTCACCGAACAGGTGGGTGTGCACTGGGAGGGGCTGGCACTCTGGGCAGATAGGATCTCACTCCCAGGGGCCTGGCCAAGGAGGGAATGTGACCCCTGTTAGTGAAAAGTAAACTATTTCCCTGCCTGGCTTCTGGGCTTAACCAGGCCCCCGAGGGAGGGAGCTGTGACCCTGACAAGAGAAAGCCAGCATCTGAGGCCCAAAAGGACTATGAAGTTTGATGATCAAAAACTGACAAAGGAAAATGTCCTGCCAAAGTGAGGACATAGTGGCTGGTTGTCAAGTCAGTGGGGGGTCAGGAAGTGAGTAGAAACAGCAAGGAATGGAGGCAACAGCTTCCAGAAGGAATTGTTAAGTCCACCACTATTTAAGTGTGAGTCATCCCAGAGCCTTGAGAAGAGGAGACCAGAGAATTCCCTCTGCAGAGAGGAAGGACACTAAGCATAGCATGATTAGGCCTGGAGTCTGGCGTCCAAGTAAGGGGCAGCCTTCATTCTCCATGGGAGAGATGATCGGATAGAGCATAAGAGCATGTCAAAACCTCACAACTATACCCGAAGCAACCCTAGCATGGAACCTGGAGTAACACAGGTCAGGCTTACAACCTGAGCCAGGGTGCTGGGGTCGTACACACTACAGCCTCGCAACTAGCAGGCTTCTCACATTCATGAAGCCACCAGCTTTATTACGGCAAGGGGTGGGGGCTGTGCTAGCAGAAGTTATCTGTGTGCTCCCTCCCATTCTCCTCACAGATTTTATTTTCCCACCCACAGGTTCTTCAGGTCATCCGCCTCCAGGAAGACAGGTGAAGTCTCTGACAGCAGTTTTTAGGTCCCTATGTATGAGATTGTGAAACAGGAAATTTTCTCTCTGCCTAAACTCTGTATATCAGGTCTACACTACATGAACCCCGCTAGATTCTGAAGACTGAAAAGCCCTTTTAAGACAACAATCTTTGTCAGAGTCAAGTGCTTGTCTCACAGAAGGCATGCCATTTCCTATGTCATATCACCTGATTGGTGTAAGAATATAACCCAGTTTAAAAACAAACCTAGAACACAGTCCTGGTTTGAAGGATTAAGTCCTGATGATGGGTCTACGCAGGCTTTTCTCTCCCCCGTGAACATCATCTGGGGAAAAGGTGCGAAATCACGGGAGCCTTGCATTAGACTCGTCCACAGACGTTAACGCATTCAGTGCTCACAGTAGGAAGTATTATCTCTATTTTACGGAAAGTGACCTGTTCAAGGTGACTCTGCCGCACACTGTGGACCTGGGTTTCAAACCCAGGCCTGTAACTGCCAGTGTGACACACTGACCACTGTTACCAGTCTTACTGCAACCTTACCGGTGACTGACAAAGACCAATGAAGTACATCTGGATGACCCGCAAGGCCCCTGCCGTCTCCCAGTGTCTTCTGAGGGCACAGAGGAGCTCTAATGACAGCTTTCTTTTCTGTTCTCTTAGCTCGCAGTGTAATTTCACCACAGGGCAAGGATTAGGCCATACTCCTTCTTCATTTTTAAGCCAAAAATAGCTAACAGATTCAAACAGTGTAGGAAACTAGACTTCTAAAAACATCTACTCGCATTCAATATAAGAGCTAGAAAATTACTAGTAGGTGAAACCAAATCAGGAAATCTGGAAATCTCTGACTTATCGATATGCTGTTAGGTTATTTTGTTCTGTTTTGTTTTCACCAACTTCCATATCACGAAAAAAAGGAAACATATTTGAGATGACATTCTGGTGCCTGCTTAAAAAGATCTGAACTTCACAAACACTTTTATTACTTTCCTTAAATATACACTCTTGATGACAGCTATAGGTGTACTTCAAGCTCTTACAGAGTTTCTATAAATCCTGTTGAAGGCAAAAAATGATTCCTTCAAGGCCCTTGAAAATCTCAGCTGATGGGGGCACTGGCGAAGCCTCATGCCCGGGTCCTCAGACAGCGGTGGCTCCACGCACACGGTACTTGCCACACGCCGAGCGCCGGGCCAGGAGCCTGGCCTTGGCAGATACGATTGCTGTCTCCCTGTTACAGAGAGGAGACCGCGGCACAGAGAAGTGAGATAGCTGCCCAGGCCCCACAGCCAGGAGAAGGGAGAGCGGGGATTCAATCCACCCAGTCCACAGTACTGCCCCTTGCACTTCAGGAGACACTGACCGATTTCAAACAGGCAACGTGGGGACAAGCCCCTTTAAAGATGTGACCTGACCTCATGACGAGGACAGAATTAGGACCTCTCGTTCATCATTCTTTAGGAAGCCTGTATGGAAAGAAGATGGAAGACCAACTATGGAGGGTCTGGTCCCACTCAAGCTATAAATAATTAGTCTAATTAGTCATGTGGCCTTAGGCGAATCACTGGAGGCCTTTTTTTTTTTTTTTTTTTTTTAATTTAAAATGCCAGAAGCTGGGGAAGGAGAGTTTGTATGATAATTTCCAGTATATTCATGCCTGATCTGGTTTCAGACCCGCCAAGATTGGCAGGTTTTTGTTTAATTATAATAGCTTTTTCCCATACAATTTTCAGTAGTCCTTCTCTCATAATGCTCTATGTGCACTCAAGCTAGAAGAGAGCAGCAGTGAAGAGCTGGGGCTGGATCCAGGAGGTCCTGGGTTCACATCCCAGCTCCACAGCCAACCAGCTGCGGCCACCAGGTTGGTCTGTCTGTTTCTTCAGGGAGAACAATGCCGCTCACCTCACAGGCTTGTTCTCAGGGTGCAGTGCCTGTCCCGTGGGAGCAGCTTAAGCATAGGAGTCATTTTTATTACTCTAGGCCTTAATCATCTCTCATCTAAACTATTGCGCCTCAGGGAAACACGGAAACAAAGACACTCAGTGTAGCCTTATTAACAGTGAAAGACTGCTAACGACCTAAATGCCCAACATTGCAAAAAGTAAGAATATACAAATTGTGGAATAGTATTAAAGTCATATGTGGCTTTTAAAAATCATATTTTCAAGATTATTTTTCAACATGGAAAAATAATGATGATCACTAAAAACTGAGAGCTGTAAAAACTGCACATATAGCATAGTCACTGTTATGCACAGAAATACACATTTTTAATGCATATACACACACATGGAAATCTGGAAAAAATACAAGTTGTTAATAGTGCTTCTTTGAGTAATTGGATTAAGTTTCATTTTCTTCTTGATACTTTCGGGCATTTTCCAGTTTTTCCTATAATGAGAATACAGAACTCATATAGTCAGAAAAAGGGTTAAAAACATAAAGCGATTTTTGACAAAAACAAATACACATTTTCAAATAAAGGTAAGATTTACAATAAAAGCAAAACCATTTTTAAGTAACTAAATTGTAACATATCGCCCCAAAGAAATCAGCTTACACCAAAAAATGAAAATAGAAAAATGATTATTTTCAGAAACTAAAACAGCACTAAAATAAGCAAGTTTAACATACTGAGAATTTAAAAATAAAAATGGTATAATAAAAATTTTACAAAAATGACTAGCCAGAATCACAGAAAAATCAGAAATGGAAAGTTTTAGAAAATGATTTTTCCTCTTATGCCTGGAAAAAATATCTTGGAGAGATTACGGGTTCAGAGGAGAACTTGGCCGAACTTTGGCTTGTTTCAACAACCCCATTTTTCGTTCTTTCTCTCTCCCTCAACACAGGCACATACATACACAAACCAGGCCCAGTCAAGTATTTAACTCTCGACTCTCAGATTAAAAAGAGTCCAGCTTCCCCAAGAACCTCACCCACCCGAGTTAGCGTTCTGTCCAACTCAGTGCTGAAGCTGACGTGGGAGCCTGTTCTTTGCTCCTGTCCCTACCTCGCTGACCACCTCCCACACCAGCAGAGGGCTGCCGGCCCATCTCAGGGCTTGCCTCTCAGTACCCACCCCATTTATCTGGGGCTTTGCCATAGCACAGCCCACAGCAGACGTGTCTTCCAGGCCCTTGGCTGCATTGTGCCTCTTAAGGTTCCACATGACAGCAGCGCTCAAAGACGAACAAGTCACAGGCAGAGTCCCAAGATACTTCACTAGGGGGTCTTTTATTCTAATTGTTTCCATCCTACAGAAAGCAGTCACATTAACAGCTCTTTCTGAAAGGACAAAACTGATAAACTAGGGAGCCCAGTATAGACCATAGGGAGTCCAGTATCAATTCCTCTCACATGAGAGGCCTGACCCCAACCATAGGGCGCAATGGTAAGGGAGGTGTGGGAGGGTGAAAGTGGTGGCTAGAAGCTTAAAAGATAAAGCAATAATGTATACACACAGTACATTTTTTTTCTTAAACCAAAAAAAGAACCATAAACTACATATTTCAGAAAATGCAGACTATGCATTATTCATAAAAATTCCATTCAAGAATACTTTTCTCTTCTTCATTTAACAGTCAAATTGCGGTTCTTTAGAGCAAGGATTCTAGAGCCAGGGTTCAAATCTCAGTTCACTAATTATTAGCTGTGTGGCCTTGGGCAACTTTCTTAACCTCTCTGTTTAAAGCACATAGTGAAGCATATAGTAAGCATTATATAAGTTTTAGCTGCTGTTATTATTTTATAATTGTTGTTTTATTATTGTTGTTATTATCTATTTGAATTGGCCTTCTACAGTTTCAAATATTTATGACTCTTTTAACTATGTCTAATTACACTCAAAAGCCATGTGATAATGCAG
Source organism: Tapirus indicus (assembly GCA_031878705.1). NCBI lineage: Eukaryota > Metazoa > Chordata > Mammalia > Perissodactyla > Tapiridae > Tapirus > Tapirus indicus. The sequence continues at coordinate 60,588,908 of CM062917.1, forward strand.
TACAAAAAGAGTCTCTTTTAGAATCGGAGGATTTTTTTGAGCTGGTTCAGCTATGTCATGGCCATGTGGGTGATCTGGGTATATTATTACCTTCTCCGAGCCTCAGTCCCCATCTATAAATGCATGTTATGCCGCCAGCCTCCCGCAGTGTGTGGAGAGGGAAGAACATTTGCGAGGGCAGGTTTTATGAACTACTGAGCTGCACCTAAGTACGACAGGTCTAGGATGTGACCTCCCAGTAGCTGGCTCTGTGAAATATATGAATCTTACTTGCTTGGCAGTGCAGTGACCACTTTCATCAACTTTAGGACAGTTTCTCCTCGTCTGTGGCAGATAAGAGGGTGCCAAGGGTCTCATCACCCAAGGCCGTATATCTAAAGGAGAGAAGTTGCTTTCCATTTTGGGGTTAAGATTAAGATGAGAATTCCTGCCAAGAAACCATCCAAAGGATAAAAATGTAGTTAGTTGGTGGAGGAAAGGAGAAGGAATGTTCCAGGTGACCTATGGGAGAGAGAGAAAAGAAACTGAAGAGAAAGGCCAATTCCGCTTAAAGCTATTCTTGTTTAGGAGCCGCAGGTGTGTCTAACCCCACTTACCACTCACACGTCAGCACAGGAACTGCTCTGCTCTGCTCGGCGTGAGGTGATGCAACACCAATGGGCCTCCGGAGCACACCTGTTTTCCTCAAGAATAATCTTAGCACCTGCGGCTTATACCGGTCAGGGTAGGCCGAGCTACACTGCAGTAACAATCACAAAATATTAGGGAATAGATCACTTCTCATTCATATCCCAAGCCCACTGCAGGTCAGCTGGGGCTCTTTTCCAAGTCCTCCTCACCCTGGGGCCAAATACTGCAAGCTGCCATGGCAGGGGGCACAGGACGTAGAGAAACACATACCGGCTCTTAATGCTTCTGCCCAAGTGACACTTAATTGGCCAAAGCAAGTCATACGGCCACGTATGTTCAAATGGACAGGGAAGTACAGTCCTACTCTAGCCAAGAAAGAGAGTCAGAATGTTTATGAATATCCAAGCATCTAGGTCCCCAAGACCTGCTTTTCCACCTGCTCCTTAGAGAACGAACTCAGGAAACATCCCCACCATGACCCCGAATGACTGACTGGAGAGTGTGAAGCAGAAGCTTCAACCGGCTACCCTAGACAAACTGCAACTACTGCTCTCCCACCTCTTCAACAAGTGTTTTCTTAAAGTCTATGCGTTAAATAGTACAGAGCTTAAACGGTTCCTTAAGACTAAGTCATCGTCACTATCCTGTATTTAAAACACACATGTGCATACATGTACAAGGAGAAACTGCCAAGCATCTGTACAGAGAATAAATTTTTTTTTTTATGAATAACACTTTCCCAGGATTGGAGACCCCAGTGAAATGTTTCTTTACTAAGCTCAGTCAATCCCAAGTGAAAATTCTTTCTTAGAAAATGTCACCGTCTGTAAATGTTCCCTGGGGCCAAGCTCAAGTAGGCAATGCAGAGCTTCTCCCAGAACTGAACCTTCCGTGAATCAAGCTTTTAGATACTCTCAGCACTCTTGGTATCCAGACACTCGTACAACCCTGAATTATTTATTCACCAATCTTTGCACAACTTCCTAAACACCAATGGAGACCGGGACGGTTTCAGCTATTTGATGTTACATCTTCTCAAGTGGCTAAAGAGGCTATAAAGCACCCCACTGCTTAAGCCTGCCATCTCAGTTCCATTAGCAGTAAAGACCTCTCTATTCAAACTGCTAAGTAAATCCTCCGAGAGCCCAGGGACTGTTTCATGCTTGAAAGCAACTGTTAAGAATTTGACAACAACCAAACTGTTCCTATTTAATCCTTCTCCCAAGGTAAAAAGAATTATAGGTAAACATATGCCTCCATTATTTGCTTTGCTGCATTTCAATACCCAATCCCACACAAAATTGCCAGCCAAGGATTTAATGCAATCACTTCTGTATTTCAGAGTTACTGCCTGTGCAGAATGCAAAAAGCTTAACAAGGGCTATGGAACTGGTTAGCCAGCAACTGTATTTTGTGAAGCATACATCTTAAATATCACAGGAGTGAAGTTCAATCGTGGTGATGCTTTTTACAAGTTTTTTTAAGGTGATTCAAAATAACAGTTCCAGGTTTCTTTTAGCTGGCAGCAAATATTTAGTTTTGAACTCAAATCAAAGGTAACACCAAATTACAGAAAGAAAAATGAAGAAAGATGTTGCAGAACTGAAATTCTTATTATTTGGTTTTGAAAAATAGATATGGGTTATAGGGTTTGGGATTTATTTTTGGATTTTTTTCTTTCAATTTGTTTTGTTTTTATCCTTTAGTAATTTACATGCTTGTAAAAGTTCGGAAAACCAACTAGGGTTAGGCAGGCCATCTTCTCCAGGAGAGGACTATTTGGAAAACTAGAGCATTAAAGCAATTTGTTTCAATAGCTGTACAGTCTCCAATACTTCCCCCACCACGACCATGATCCCCTACACAGCACATACGTACCAACAGTCAAGATACCAGCTAGCCGATCCTATCCTGGGGACTCTTTGCTGCCCAGTGTGCTGTCCAGAAGAGCAAAGAGCAAGGGTGGAGATCTGTGCGTGGGCATAGTGCGCTGGGCAGGTGCCAGAGAAGAGGACTTGTCTGCAGGTATGAGAGCCCAAGAAGTGGAATCAAGAGCAAACACACCACCAACTCTCCAGACACAATACTTAGCCAATCCATTCACTCAGTCTAGGTGTTAGGTCCTAGATTTACCAGTCCTACTAAAGCTAATTTTATTACTACATTAAACAGAAGTTCCAAAATGTAATAAATCGGAGTGGAAGTGAGGGGAAAAAAATACACTTTCATAATGTATTATTCAAGTTGAATAAATAATCAATAAATCAGAAAAAGAGAAGTGGCAGTAATGAAAAGGAAGGGAAAGATAGAGACATGAAACTTACTTGACTACAATACCTTTAGGCTTATTAACCAACCTCATTTCCCTTAGGGAAGGAAAGATACCATTTTCTTTATCGTAGTGTTTTATTCAACTGTCTATGAAACGTGCATTATTAAGTAGTCACTTTCAGAAAAAAATTTTTTTGGTTTTGTTTTGTTTGAGGATTTTTGGCTACATTATTAGCAAGTTGCATGTGAAAATAAAACATTTTTATTAATGATGGAAGAATATTTCCAATATGGGGCTGTCATCAGCAAGTCAGACTCAAGGAAACATTTCAGAGAACAGATTCCAGTCCATTACTTCTCATGAGCCCAGTCCCCGAAGCTCATAATTCCAACAGCTACTTCTAGCATTCCTCCTCCTCCGCTGAGCCAATCCACACAGAACCAAGAGTCCAGGGCAGCATTCCAGATCTTCCAGACCAAAAGGAGGTAAACCAAATTGAAAGCAGAAATGTTCACAATTTATTCACCAATGCAGCATTCCTGAACCTCCCACTTCCCGGACATTCTGCCACACTAACTCATGTGGTTAACGATTATTGCCTTCTCACGAAAGTCTTATAGTGAAATATGTGTATATGTTTATATATATCCCCAGTGTTCAAGCTTGATGCAAACCCTCTTTAAAAGTAAGCTTTTTAATTAAGGCTTATGTTTTTTCATTTAGTCAAATAACTTCTAAATTTACTCAGGAAAACAGAAAAAGAAATACTATGTGATATGTTTGATTCAATTCAATAAATCTTTATTGAGTATGTAATTTTGCTCCAGGGAAACAGAATGAAAAAAGGGAGGTTATGCCTTCAAAGAGCTTACAGATTAATAGAGGAGAAAGTCATTTAAACAAATACAGAAAGTTCTGCAACATATAACGGCCATATATTCTGGGCACTAGAAAATCATCAAGCAGGGGGATATTAGCTCTAGTCAGGAAGAATCTGGGGTGGCTTCAGAGGAGAGGTGACATTTAAGCAAGGACTTAAGAGTTGAGGAGAATTTTGATGATTCAACCTACAAACAAAAATGTCTGTCCCATCACTTCAAGTTTTCCAAGTTGCCCTTTTCAAACTCACCTTAAAACTATAAAATCCCCTTAGAAGATCCTGTTGTCAGAATCATGATCTCCACACATCCACTGACATGGGTCGTGTGCGTTTCAAACACACCATACCATGACGTGGTGTAGAGTTTTATACTGGAAAGAGGCCCCATTCAGCTGTGAACTCAATTTCTTAGGCATCTACTCAAATATATTATTCTAAATTCCCTTCTGCTTTTTGTGAAGATGAAACCTCCCTCTCCACACTCCTTTTGATCGAAGAGGTACTGATGATGAGAACAACGTCAAATGACCCAGCACAGCCCAGCCCCTCACATGTGGAAACACTAAGAAACCCTCGTCTTGGGGACCGGCCAGGAAAGCAGGCCAGACAAATAAGAGACACTGGGAGCAACTTGGCCCTGTGAGTGGCCCAAACGGGCGGGGCTCCTCAGGCCTCCGTAAGTCCTCGCCCTGGAAGCCACCAGCAGCTCTGCTCTCCAGGGAGGGCAAGCAGGAAGAAAAACAGGAGGAGACGCTCTGACAGCCGTGCTTTCCTCCAAGCACAAACTGGCTGTGGGCTCTGGAGGCGTTCTCTAGGAAGCCAGCCCTGGGGTAGGAGAAGGGAGGAAAGCGGCCTACGAGGAAGGGAGGCGTGGAGTCGGCCAGCCGTCCACTGCGGGGTGGGTACCCGGTGAATGGACCCAAGGCTCCGCAGAGCAGCACAGGGCCCTTCTGAGAACCGGAACCAAAGGCAGCTGAACTAGGCAGAGTCTCAACAACCAAAAGAAATCAGCAAGTAATCCCCAAGGCTTTGTGGCTGCTCCTCTGGGTCAGGTCTGTGGGAATCTGACACCTGCAGAAGAGCGTTTCTACGCATGTCTGTGCACCAGCAGCATCCGGACCCAGGAATCCCAGTTTCCTGAAGTCCCTTCCGAGAAGAGAGGCAAAGATTCCTCAAGAGCACCTCAAGGGAATAGAGATTGAGCACAACTCCTACCTCCTCTTGCTGGTGCGGAAGGAGATGGCAGGCAAAGGCCTTCTGCACTCTCCCTTGCTGCCTCCAATGTGGCAGGTAGGCTCCTCAGGTCACACAGAGGAGCCGTTACTTCTGCAAGGCTCCCCTTCGCTGAGGTGATAAGACGCAAATACCGCCGTGACTTTTGACCCCGGTCCAAAACCTTGTTACTTTCGATAACATAAAACCTTCCTTCCTTTGCCTCCCTGTTTCATCAAAGCACATATCAGACTTCAGAAAGGGCCCCTGGGCGCATCCCTCCACACACACAGCACAAAAGCCCACCAGCCTTGCCAGTGGCAGGTGCCTATTGCTCTGTTCCTCCAGCACATTCCTGAGCATGTCCCAAAGGGTGCCAGCCACTCAAGGGACTCCATGGCTGAGTACACTCAGGATACTCTGCAAACCATCGCAATCTTGGCCTTCAGTGAAGAAACCTGTTTAGCTCTGTTTAACCTCAAGTTTCAAACACATAACACCACCAATCAACTTTTTTCTCATGTCACACCTATTCCTATATCTCACATAACATATATTAGGGAAATGGGCCCATTCCACGGATGGAATGCACCGCTAAAAAATTCCTTCGCTTTATCACCTTTCCCCCATGAAACCCAGCTGTCCCTCCTGCAGCCACACAGAACAGAGACTCTCTCTTTAAAATGCCTGCCCTGAAAACTCTGAGGGACGGTCATTTCCCCCTCTCAACTTTGGTTGCAGTGCTGGTATTGGCAATAGTGGATTTCAATTTGTGCTACATGTAATTTAATTGAAACTTCTTAAGGAAAGAGACTTTTCTGGTACATTTAATGACAAGTCTTCAATGAACTGCATTTTTATAAAGCCATTTGAAATAAAGGGATGAGACTTTAAGAATAAAGGTGGACTCTAAGAAGATCAAGCCATCTCAAACTACTTCCTGCTCCCAAACAAGCAACATATGGAGAGTTTATTTATGAGGGAAATGCAGAGATCTTTCAAAGAGAGGTCCCTATACTTTGGGGGAGGGGATGAGTCGAAACCTTTGTGGAAAGTACTCTGAGACAGACAAGGGAATCTATTTCAGGTGTGCTCTTCCTAATGGTGGCCTGCCTGAGGGCACATCCGCCCACGGTCTGCAATTCCCCACCCACCTCCCACCACGCTGTTCGCACATTCTCTCACTGCACCCCAACCCCTATCCAAAACAGACTCTCATGCACCCTAACCTTACACTGGTGCCCATCCCCCATTGGGTGTCCCCACCCCAAGCCTTCTGTGGGACCTCACTAGAATGCAATGGAAAGAGAACTTCAGGGAGAGACGAAGAGAGTGGAAGACTCCTAGAAAAGGAGGCATGGGATCTGCTATTTCAGAATTAGAACACAGATGTGTGAGGGCTGCTATTAACACATGGGTACAATCTGAAAAAGAAATCAGACCTTTCCTGAAAAAAATTAAATCTTATTTGGCTATGTGGTTTGATGGTGAGGCCTGGCTAGGCCAGTTAGGTTATGAAGATACAAGGTTTTGACAGAAAACGTATGTACAATAAATATCAATACACAGGTTAACTTTTTAGACATACAGTAAAATCTTACAAGTCAGGATTATTTTACATGAGCAGAACTTTCTGGAGAGCACAGGATATATAATCTTTCAGAGCATCTGCCACACAGAGTAACGATTTCTTGGGTGAGGGCCAAATGTCTCAGTGGTCCTGCGTTTTCAGTATCCTCGTCCTTTGACATTAGAGGAAGGTTCGGGCCTCTCCTCCTGTGCCAGCTCCTGACCCTAAACCATGCCAGTCACCCCTGTGCAATACATGAAGGGATAGTCACAGATAATCCACAGGGAAAGGGTCATCCCTGCACTTGACATCAGTCACTGAATGTTTTATAGGTACACTAAGAACAAATAAATCTGAAGAGTAGAATATACAACATAAACCATGCTCCTAAAAAAACAGAAAAGAAATATACAAATAATTACAGCAATGTCATTAGTGGTAAATCATGGGTGATTTTTTTTCCCCTTAGAGTTCCCAAATTTTCTCTATTGTTACATTACAATTATAATTTAAATGTATGTAAATGAGGAGAGTTTTTTTAAGCAAATCAAACCAGCTCCCCAAATTGAAAAATTATCGGTTAAACAACAAGGATTTTGAAGATAATCTTCCTTAAAATTCTCAATGCTGGGCCAACCCAGTGGCGTAGTGGTTAAGTTCATGCACTCCGCTTTGGCGGCCCAGGGTCCACAGGTTCGGATCCCGGGTACAGACCTATGCACCGCTCATCAAGCCATGCTGTGGTGGCATCCTATATACAAAATAGAGGAAGATGGGCACAGATGTTAGCTCAGGCTAATCTTCCTCAGAAAAAAAGGAAGATTGGCAACGGACGTTAGCTCAGGGCTGATCCTCCTCACCAAAAAAAAGATTCTCTATGTTAACCTCTTGGAATATCAACCTAAAATTTTAAAACAGAGAAATAAGCCACTTCTTGAATCTTATTAGAATAATCTATTTGTTGTTGAGGGGAGGGACAAGTAAGTTCAGAGTTAAATTTTCAACTCCAGTCTCATCCTGATGTGTGAAACAGTTAAGAACTCCGTCCCTCTTAAAAATGTGACGAAACTTCTAAAAATAGTTGTTAGAAGGAAGTTTATTTACATGTGCCCTGGAGTAGAGAACCACTCTTTAAGCCCATGCTTTAAGAAGCCACGTTATGGGATAAACACAGGTCTGTGCTGAAGACTGATGGCTATATTGATCCTGTGTCAAACCCATCATCTGTTTGTCAACAGCAGCTGACAATTTCTTAATGAAAAATGAGAAGTATACTAAACTAGCATCTCACATTAGGCAGGGAAGGCAAGAAAAATTCATCGAGATGATTTGGTTGGGGCTGATAAAATTCCAATTATTAACTGGATCAATTGCCTATAAGTGACCCAATTTTCTCTGAAGAAAAAGACATCCCTTCAGAGTGACAACAAGCTATTTTGTTCTTTTTAGGATCACTTCTCATTTGCTCCCAACTTCTAAGCTTACAAGAAGCTCTAAGGACCTCAAATACGAATCTTCCCAGGTTCTTCTTCAGTTTCTTAGCTTTGAAATGATCTTTGATCACACAAAATCAAACTTCTAGCATCTTTTTCTGCTTCTGAAACTGGATTCCAGATGTGCTCTAACTACGGCCTTACACATCCCATGGTTCATTATCCTGTGTATACTTTATTACCATGGCAACACGAGCTTTGCCTGGTGTTTGTGCAGTTTTATGCTGAGTCAGCAGTTTAAGTAAATTTCCACAATAACCCTTAAATCATTTGCACAATTAGTAGGTTTGATTTGGATTCTATCTAACACATGTTCTCTGGTTCTGCTTCTTATCCTAAACTATTCTGCGGAGGATGGAGGTTTTTATCCACTGCGATGCATTCACCACCAGCAGACCCTATGGCCTCAATGAGTCAAACCCATCAATGTCCCATTAAAACATCCATGTGTCATCTTCTTGTGTCCAGTAACTATCTAGCAGCCCGAATAAAGCTATCAATGTTACCAGGGAAAATTCAGATTTCCACTCAACAGGGTCATTTCCATCTAAACAACACTACAGTTTATCTACCTGGTTCAAGTGAAAGCATTATGAGTTAGCCCTGTAGGAGCTGACAATAGTAATGTGCCGATCCTAGGAGATTAGTCAAACGGTGTCACCTCTTTGTTGCACTGAAATCAACCAAGCATTTATGTCCTGATCAATAACTGCATGGACAACGTAGTCCCTGCTCTCAGGCGAGTTTCACTTTCTTGGAAGAGACAAGGTAGACAGGTCAGCATCAGCTGCAAGCATTATTTATTGAGTGCCTACTGAATGAAACAAAAGTGACTGAAAATATAAAATTAGGAGTTAAATTGTGTTTTCAAGGGTTTTAATTTCTAGATTATCACAGGGACCCAAGTTGAAGAAACCCATAATTATCCTTTGAGGCCATAAGCAAAGCTATCTTCTTATAGATAGGGGTGATAACTCCCCTAAAGAGAATAAATATTACAGTGGCAAAAAGGTGGAGTCACAGGGGTCAGCCCCGGGGCCGAGTAGATAAAGTTCCAAGTGCTGCGCTACAGCGGCCTGGGTTCATTGGTTTGGATCCCAGGTGTAGACCTACTCCACTTATCAGCCATGCTGTGGAGGCATCCCACACACAAAATAGAGGAAGATTGGCACAGATGTTAGCCCAGGGATAATCTTTCTCAAGCAAAAAAACAGGAAGATTGCCAACGGATGTTAGCTCAGAGCGAATCTTCCTCACCAAAACAAAAGGTCCACTCACATACAGGACACTGGTTTCCTCAGCCAGGCAGGAAGGCGCTGTCCGTCACTCTCTAGGTCCTGTTCTCCTAGAAGGGATGTGGAGGCAGGCTGGGAGCTTGAGCAGCAGATACATCTGGGAACCCTCCTATTGGAGCTGAGTAAATTCTACTTTGTAACCCAATTAACTAGTTGCCTGTTACTTTATAAAGCCTTGTTGAGGTGGTCCAGCATCGTCTATACCATGCTAAAAGAACTAAAGTTCCTGAGGTCAGAATGGAAGGGGCAATGGAAATGGGTGAGAACCCCAAGTTGAAGTCAGGTCAGTATCTCCTCCTCACATACCCAAGTTTGGAGGACCGTGCTAGAATGTACGATTTCACTATAGCTTCACTTCTGTTTACTGAAGAGCTATGACTTCATGCAAACCTTATGATATAGTTGGGATTTAGATGGAAGAGGAGACATTTTAAATAGAAGGTTTAACATGAAGCAAAGTTCCAAGGCAGATAGAATCCAGGTGAATTGTGGAACAGGCCTGACAGCGTGGCTAAGAGATGCTGGGAAATATTGGAAAGCACCTTGGACTAGCAAGATGAAGTCAGGCTAAGAAAAGGCCAGAACCCGGACATGCATTACCTGATACAGTTGAAAGGGAGGCATTGAAGATTTTCCAAGCAGAATAAGGAACACTTGTCCTTAAAGCCAAGTGCAATGTGACCAGGACATCCACAATAAGGTCCATATACATTTTGGACATTTACTCAGAACAAAGAACAAAAGTAAACTGCAGCATGATAAGAGCAGAGCACTCCATGACTCACACACACACACACACACACACACACACACACACACATAATGCACATTAGTTCACTTTACTTTCTCTCTCTTCTGAAAAAAGAGACAAAGAAAGAAGTTATTCCAAAGAGATGTGAGAAAAATTCATGTAATCTGTGGTCCTAGTTACCCTGGTATCCCTCTAAGCCAGTGTTTCTCAAATCTGAATTAGGTTCAGAAACTTTCTGAAGAAAAATAGTTACCAAGGACCCAAAGAATATCTTACTGAAGGGTTCTGGGGGGACTCTGGTTTGAGAAACAATGACTTAAAACTAGAAAAACTTTAAAAAAAAGACTTTATAACTGACAAAATATACTTTTAAGACATCAAGACAAAGTTTACAAATGATGTAGAGGGGCCGCCCGGTGGCGCAGCGGTTTAGTCCGCGCTTGGCAACCCGGGGTTGGCGGGTTCGATCCCGGGAGCCAGCCGACACACCGCTTGTCAGCCATGCTGTGGTGGCGTCCCATATAAAGTAGAGGAAGATGGGCACGATGTTAGCCCAGGGCCAGTCTTCCTCAGCAAAAAGAGGAGGACTAGCAACGGATGTTAGCTCAGGGCTGGTCTTCCTCACCAAAAAAAAAAAAAAAAATCAAATGATGTAGAACTTTCACCAAGTGAGAATTATCACAGGAATTCAAGTTTGAGAACTCCATTTGGAACTGTGCAAACCCAGCAATTTCTATCAAACAAGCTGCTCTTGTTGGTTTGCCCTAATGTCAAGGTTAGTATAAGAAATTTTTCAGTTCAAAGAGTCTTTATGAAGGGGCCGGCCCGGTGGCACAGCGGTTTAGTCCGCGCTTGGCAGCCCGGGGTTCGCCGGTTCGGATCCCGGGCGCCCGCCGACGCGCTGCCTGTCAGCCACGCTGTGGCGGCGTCCCATATAAAGTAGAGGAAGATGGGCACGGATGTTAGCCCAGGGCCAGTCTCCCTCAGCAAAAAAAAAAAAGAGGAAGATTAGCAACAGATGTTAGCCCAGGGCTGGTCTTCCTCACAAAAAAAAAAAAGAGTCTTTATGAGACATTTCCTAACATGACCAATTATCAAGTTTTCCAGCTGCCCACTAGAGTTTGTCTTGTGTCTTTCGCATCTTCCACATCTAATGGGGCTACCTATTGATGTTTGTAATGTAATTATCATTTTCATTAAAATGTCTCCCAATCCCCAATACTAAACTAATAGTTTAAGTCATTTGTCTAGGGCCTCCCCAGGGAAACAAAGTTGTCCTAATTCCATCACCAACAACATGGGAAGCACCCCTCGTTAGCAGTCATCATTAGTAAAATTCTGAGGCCAGTCCCCTCTAAAACATTAGACATTCACTGGAACCACCTTTTCGCCTCTGAGATAATATTTTTCCCTAACTTAAGGCTGATGGCCATAACTGGGTAATAATCAGAAATTCCACAGCTGACAGAGTTTACTACTATAATTCCAGTAGGTCAAAAATTTGAGATTTTTCCTCAATTAGAGGTGGTGCCTGGGGGGCTACAAAAGGAACTGAGGGAGAAGTAAAGTGAATGGATATCAGCTTCATGTAGATACATTTTCTAAACCGCGGTGCTATATAAAACCATGTGAAGATAGGGCTTCCCTGCTATTGAAAAGGGGAGGGGTAGTTTTTGGAATGCCCTGCTATTCCATGATCTCATTCTATGTGAGAGAATTCCGAGTCTCTGCAAGGGGAGATGACATCCCAAGGTAGTAGGCAGCTGATGGCAGCGGCTGGAGCAGAACACCTAGGCCTGTCCCCAAGCCAGTGCTTCATCCCAGGACCTACCTGTGCACCTGTCCCTATGCGGGTCGTGGTTTCTCAATGAACTGGGAGCTCAGTCTCATCAGCAAGAATCTCCCATCATTACAGCCATGCAAAAAAAAAGGAATGTGAGGGCAAAATTCACTATGATTTTAGAAGACCAAAATCCCAGAAGATGAAAGAAAGGGAGCTGGGCAGGAAAATCTCAGGAACTCTTAGGACTACAGAATTATTTTTAGTTTTAAATGACATTAGCTAGAAAGTATACACTAGGAAGGAATGAACAAGTACACATAATCATTTAATAATAGCATAAACGTACCCTGGGGGAGAAAACAGGAATTAAGAAGAGCATCCCAGATAGCTAACCTTGACATTTGCCTCTATCCCCTCTGATCAGCCGACCTTCTGGGGTACGCAGGAACTAGTCTGCACTTCCAGAGTTTTGCAGATGTTTCTGGAGTTGCTCTCTTTCTTTACTTCTTACATCTGTTTTAACTGGGAGAGGCTACACTTTAATCAGACTGCCCCTACCCCCTCACCTCCACTCCAGCTCCCAAGAGAGTTCTTCTAAAAGTTCTCTAAGCTGTTTCAGAGAAGCAACAGTACTACAATTTTTCGTGCTCCAGTCCATCACCAAATCCACATGTTTCAAGAAGAAGACCCAAGAATGGAAAGAGCCCGACATGGAAAATTTTAGTGCCTTGATCCCAAGGCTCAAGGGGTTAAATAGAAAATCCAAAGGAAATCTGAACTCTACAGATACCCACACACCAACTTCAGTCAACTTCTCAGTATTGAAAAAGAGCCAGGTCCTTCCCATTCTCATTTTAGAGACCTCAAAAGCTCACTGACATTAATTGCAGAGATCAGTGCAGAGCTTCAAGGGAAAAAAATCAGATACTAATAGAGTGGTTTCTTAATGTAATCTCACAGATCAACAGGAAGGTCTTTTACCTGGAACTCTGAGATTTTTCATAAAAAATGGAATGTAAAAAATTAGTAGAAACCTTCCTTGTCTTAGAGAAGCTGTATTTAAATAGGTGCAATGTAAGGAGTGTGCAGAAGCATGCAAGCCTGAAATAAAACTTGAATCAGGAAAAATGATTCTTTGTCTCTCCAGACTATCCCTGCCTCCCTTTCCCATTTCATCTCAATATTCTCATGGTACTTCTATCCTGTTGTCTCTAGAAGAGCCTACTCAGAACCAAAGGGGATGTTCATTCCTTTGATGTGAACATAAGTCAGTGCGACGCCTCTCCCAGGAGCCCTGGCCTTTCCAGCCTCTTCTCTGACCAGGGAATGGAAGGCTTTAGGGTTTCATTCACTACTAGAACAGGTGGGAGAGACATCCTGCAGAGCAAGAGGGTGCAATGTCCCTAAAAGGCCAGCACATGGGCAGCTGGTAAGGCTAGAACGGCAATAAGCCAGCTACTGAGCTGCTCCCCACCCCTCTACCCCCATGCCATTCGGGATTAAATATCAGACGGTGGGGCAGAAGAAAATCACACTGGGCGGGGCGGGGGGGGCGGTGCGACTGAAGCGTCCACAGGACTTTGACACATGTAGAGAGGATGATCAGTTCTCTGAGGACCGCAGGGAGAGGAATGAGCAGCTTACCTATGGCATCCAGGATTCTTATTTTAGGAAAGTGACACCTTAGCATTCAGCAGGCAGGCAGCAACTTGAAACTTACCAGCCTAGAGGCTATCATGGAGAAGGGCCCACAACACTAGCCTCTACAGAAGAAGTTGGCAGATGCAAGAGAAATCTTTACTCATTTTCTGGTAAGAGACTATTAGAATCGTACTCAATGCTTAACTTATTAAGCACAGAGAGGTTGAGTAATTTGCCTGAGGTCACACAACAAGTCATGGGGCCAGAAATCTGGCTCCAGAATGTAAGCTGCAGTCTAAACCCTAGGCTAGGCCACCTCCCTCAGGTGGGAGATGCATTCAGAGGAGACCACTCAGCACATGGAACACATCAACCACTCTCACTGCAATTTATCTACAGGCTTTTCCATATGCAATGAACCAGGAAAAGAAGCATCAACTGGTTGTAGTGAAAATTTCCATAGTAAATATGCGTAAGATATCTCCATCCCGTGTAGCTCCAAATCTCAGTTTCTGCATCATTAAAATGGTGAGAAGAACAGCATCTCCCCTTAGCAGCTGGTGTGAACATTCAATGAAGTAGCTAGCGCCTGTACAACACCGCACCCAGAGCCTGGCACACACCCAGCTCCTTTCTCTGTCTTTCAGAGGACATTTGTGAAGTTCGAATGGAAGATTCCAGGTGTGGCTTACGAACCCCCAAGGTAAGGCACCTGAGTGTCTGTCTGTACAGCAGAAAGGGAAGTCAATGACAGAAGAGAGGTAAAATTCAGGGAGCCATGCATGATGAGCTGGCAGGTCAGGGGACCCCCAGCAGAGCAGTTTCAAAGTGGTGTGGGAGGAGTGTGCAGAGAAACCAAGGCCAACGAGGTCAGAAAAATCTGCTTCAGAGGGAATCCAGGGACAAGAAACTAACAAGCTCAGTAACAAGCTCCAGCATCAGTAGATAAAAGAAATTTCTCCCAAAGCCAGGGTCTGTGTCTGGACAAAAGCTTAGGATCTAGGAAGGTAATTAAGGGTAGGAGAGACCAAATCGCCGTTTCATGCTTTAAACCAACGCAAACTAGCCAAGTAACTCAGCACTACCTTGCCCACCTCCACAAAGTAGGTACCACAAAACACCATCACACTCTGCTAGCATGTAGTGTGCGTGACTGTGTGCATGTGGCATACACAGGAATCATAACCCTTGGGTGAATTCAACAATTCAAAGTCAGCCATGAAAAAAAAAAAACGAAAATGATTTTTACCCTCTCTGACATCAGAACCAGATTCTAGGACCAGACGCTCTTCGCCTGCACACCTGATCTCTGGGAGGTGGAGAATGAGAAGCAACATTCCTGCTACCTCCTCCCCATCTGGCCCCCACCCATCCTAGCTCAGAGCCTGAGGTTGATCTGTGTCCTTCAGGGAAGGAGGGTGATGGACCCCAAAAGCAACCACGGTGAGAGTGCTTCTTCTTTCTGCAGCTGTGCAGACCCAAAAGGCCCCCTAAATCACCTGTGCCCAGGGACTAGGGGTGGCGACCACCTGATTCTTCAGTCTCAACACCAGTGGCCAGAAGAGTCTTCTCCCAAACACCCAATGCAGGCCATTACATCCTTGGGAGTTTTAACGATGGTCTCAGTCTTCATTCCAGAAAGAGGGCAGGTAGCCAGTAGCAAGGTAGCCACCTCACAGTCATGGGAAGGGGCTAAGGGTCCCCCCACCCTGCTCCATCCGGAGGACAGGTGAAGGAAGTGGCTGCTCTGTGGGGCTCTAGAACAGCTTCCTGCCTTCCCTTTTTCCCAGGCCCTGCTCATCCCCAGAAACACGTCCCTGGTTCCAAACCACAGCCTCTACCTGTGTATTCTATTCTGCAAAGGCTTATCCCAGGGTAAGAACCAGACCCTCCACACACCACCTAACCCCATATTAGCTCTCAGTCTGTGCCCAAGTAGGCCTTGGGGAGCTCAACTGGGCGGGCTAGGCTGGCAACACAGCAGACCCCTCCCCAAATCACTGGCACAGGCCTCAGAGCTGATATATGATGGCCCGAACATTACGACCTACACAGAATTAAAGATGTCCAGAAGAGGTAACACCAGAATGAGCTGTGCATGGCTAACATCAACCTACCACATACAATTCAACTCCGCAGAGTAACCGAGGAGCTAATCCTTAAAACAACTGAGAAGATTTGGCTTGATCCACTGCAAGGTCTTGAAAAGACAAGCCAGTTTTCACTTATACTTCCTCCTTACACTTCTACTAGAGAAAGAATGCTGATGTGCTATGAACAAGAGTGTCTTTTCTTTCCTGAAGCTTTTTGCTACCAAGCATTCTACCAAGGGGGGGGGGGCGGTATGTGTGATATTTTTGCTGATTTCTTGAAAAAAACATAAGGTGATAAATACAGCAAATTTCTAAAACTGTAACATGGAAATCTTATATATTAATATCCTAGTGAGTAAAACTGACTTAGCTGATCACATTAAAAATTCATCTGTGTTACACTGGAAGCTTTTCTCAGTATTCCAAATTGTACCAAAGTGTCAGCACAGAAAGAGAAAAGCCAAAACTCTTTTTTGGGGGAATTATGACAGCTTTACTGTAATGTAAATTGAAAATTACTGTGTAATACCACGAAGAAATATGAGCATATTAGAACTGTTTTATCATTTCATCTAAAACTAAATGAGAAAAAGTACTTCTCTTCCAACTACAGCTGAAGAAAACCCAGGCTGCCTGCTGTGCTCTCTGTGTATTTCCACAGAAATGAATGTGGTACCAGGCAAACAGGACACCTCCGGGCATCTTTCAGGAACCAATCCTCTACTGCCTCTATTTTTGTTTACAATTACTGCTAGACCATGCATTTCACAGGATAGTAATGTCAAGTAAAATTTTAAAAGCCTTTTATTTCCTCCTCCTGTACACACATCCTTCAATATTCATACATTCAGCATCACCATCAACACTTAACATTCTTGAAACAAATACCGCTTGCGAATTTCCCCCTGCAGCCCCTACAGGGCCTACTTCTGACTATTCTGAATTGAAATAGTATTTCCAGGTGCTACCACTAATGCTGGGAACTCCACAGGACTTCCCACATCAGAGAATCTTGATTTTCTAGATTGCAGCACATATTTCACTTGAATCAGGTTGGATTTTTGTTTTGTTTTAACAGAGCAACAGCTATGTCCAAATCCCGTCATGAACCCCCAGCTTTACCTCCTGGCATCTTGGCATGTGGCCAGGCAGCCACCATGTCTCACTCTTAACTCTCCAGATCCTAAATCTGTCTGCTGAGGTCACAAATTTAGCATGGAGACTTGCTCGGCATGAAAAGAATTAGAACAACTCATTCTCAACCTGGATCATTTTTCGGTCTCCCAAAGAGAGAGACAATTTTAGTAAACCCCAATTAAAGGAATAAATGGATCAGGCTCATTTCCCAGTAACTACACTGATCAATACGTCAACTGAAAATAATTTCTTGCATGAGGGAAAAAAATCAGCATATTTGATGCAATGTGATGACTTCATAAATGATTATGTCGGCATCAAAAATCTATAAGGCAGCTGACCATTACATGACAAAGGATGGAGATGAAGGGGAAGCAAGCTCCCAATTTAACTATAAACAAAAGCCAACACGTCAGGTCTAAACGCCCACTGAAAGTACTTTCTGACAGAGCTCACGCTGAGCTGCAGTAGTCTGGATGCCACTCAGCCACGGGGATCAATGCTCCATTGTGAACCCGCAGGCTTAGCAGAAACTCAACGGGCTACTGTGTGTTTCACAGCAAGATCCCTGAAAGGATAAAAATCACTAATTCTGAACCAGGGGAGGAGGTTTGTCCATTTTAAAGCCAAAGCTATCCACCGGCAGTAGAAAGAAATGACGATGGAGGAACAGACAGAAGAGGCAGGCCTCAGGCAAACAGGCCTACAGCAAAGCAGAGAGGGAGACAGAACTGGGAGGTTCTGTCTTGCTCAGGGCCTGTCCACCAGACTCTCTTTGTGAAGGGTATCTGGCCTCACGTTGGTCTAGCAGACCCCCGGCCTAGGTTAGGAGGAAAAGCCAATGCCAGACAGGCAAGGCCTGGCAGATGTTAACAGCAGGAGCCCTGAAGCAAAAGTTACCTTAACATCCAAATCAGACGCGTCCAGAAAGATGCAAAATGACTCTCCTAAATTGGAGCTGCAAGAAGTATTTTCAGAGTTTTGCAATGGTTCTCAACAAAACAAATTCTACACTTAAGGAAAACTCCAATTATTTCCACATAGTTAAAGGATAATATCAACAAAGATTACAATATTGATTCCAAAAAAATTGTTCTTAGACATTTTCATAATACCTTATCATTTTCTCCTAATATCTTTAATGTCAAATATTGACATACATAGTTAAACTCACTGAAGCATTAACAAGCATTTTTTTATTGCAACAAGTTTATTTTTAAGGTACCAAGGTCATAGTACAAGGTGAATGGGACTAACCAAATAACAGTGTCATTTAACATTTGTTTAGTGCTTATCAGTTTATACAGTGCTTTTTATAGAAGCTTCGTCACAATCAAATTTTCCAGATAACCCATCTAACACTAAACTCAACTTAAGCCAACCAAACTTTTGTTTAAAGCTTCTCGTTGGCTTTCTTTTGATTTTTCCCTCATTAATTCCTTCTTCACAGTCCTTTTACTGGGCAAGACTGAAAAATGAAGTTCACAGAGGTGGACTAACTCGTCCATGGTCTTATACCACATTAGTGCTGGAAACTAGGACACCGAGACCCCTGCCCAGCCCTGACTTGCAGCCACTTCTCTGCAGCCCTGACAGTCTTTGAGAGCACAGACTTGGAAGGCGACCAGCAGGAGTGCACTGCTCACTCTACCACCAACCAGATAAGCAGACCTGAGCAAGTTACCAGAACGCTCCATGCCTCAGTCACCTCGTCAGGAAGATGGGGACAAAGGTGGCGCCTTTCTCCCAGGGCAGTATAAGCCGGTGCATGTCACAGTACTTGGCACACAGTAAGGGCTCAAAAAACCACAGTGTTTCTGTAGCTGTTATTCTCACTCCCTCAAGTATGAAAAATTCCCAGCAGCAACCAGATTACCCAAATTAACTGACACAAGACCAGCTTGTGGAATTGGTATGATATAACAATACATGATCATATAAACTATTACATACATGCGGTACACTGAAGAGCAGCCACCCAAAGACATCAAGTTCCAACCCCTGCACCTTATGCATGTTACCTTATTTGGAAAAAAGGTCTTTTCAGATATAATTAAAGATTCTGAGATGAGGAGATAATCCTGGATTATCCAGGTGGGCCCCAACTCCAATGACAAGAGTCCTTAAGGAGACACACAGAAGAGAAGAAACAGCGAAGAGAAGCCCATGTGAAGACAGAGGCAAAGACTGGAGCGATGTGGCTACAAGCCAAGGCTGGGCGCAGCCTCTAGCAACTAGGGGAGAGGCCTGGAATGACTGTCCCCTGGAGCCTAGGAGGGAATGCAGCTCTGCTGACACCTTGACTCCGGACTTGTGGCCTCCAGAACAGGGACAGAATAAATTTCTGTTGTTTTAAGTCACCAGGTGTGTGGCAATTTGTTACGACAGGAAACTAAAACACCAGGAAAAACATAGTGATTTGTTGAGCAAGACAGAAAAGGGGGAAGAGAAATTTCCACAGCTAGGATTGTACTTCTTGACAAAACTGCTATGGGGGAGGAAAACCTGACTGAAACTTGGACTTAACATCCAGGAAACTGTTTAAAAACTGTACAGTCTGGAAAAACAGTCATTTAGACACTTGGGCCAATTTCCTCTCCTCTAAGAGGGAGGAATGTGGACTTCTGTCCCCTGCGGGGCAGGGCCACATAACCCAGGAGAGTTGGCTCCTTCAATGCACAGGTGCTCTTTACAGGCTCACGTCCCTTGCATGGCTGCTGCCTTTTCCCAATGTGACGCTAGGCTCTGCGTTTCTGAGGAGATGAGCTTGTTCCAGGTGAGCAGCACTCACTGCAGATGAAGGAACAGTCTCCCCCAGGCAGCACTAGGAGGCCCACGGAGAGGCAGGTGCGGCTCATGGAAGCTGCAGACACCTGTCAGAGGACCAGGAGGTGCCCCGGGTGCAGACGCCAACAGCCCACAGGGCACACAGCCAGCAGACACCACAGATGCTCCGCCCTGCAGCTTATGAGGACCCAGAGGAAGAGGAAGGACAGGCGCAGAGACTGCTTTAGGAGCAAGGGAAGCATGTGAGGCTCCAAGAGGAGTGATGAAGAGATGTGTTCTACAGCCCAGCCTGCTGAGGTCTGGCGACATCCAAGTCAGGAAATGTGTTTGCAAGTAAAATCAATTCAATTCAGTCCACAGTGGCAGGGTGGTCTGGGGAGCAAGTGGTATGGGAGGTGCCGGAAGTGGAGGGGGACCCAAGATGCCTGCCCTCCAGGTTTCAGAGGGAGTTCTGTAAGCTGATGATGAAAACCACAATATGAGAATAATAAAGACAATGGCTGACCTTTGTTGCATGTTTACTACTTAACAGTCACTGTCTTAAGTCCTATATATTTATTATTTCATTTGGTTCTCACAACAGACAGTGAGATAGTCGCTATTCCTCCACTTTGCATTGAGGAATCTGAGGCCCAGAGAAGTTAAGTAACTTACCCTTCCTCAAACAGCTAGAAAGGAGGAGCCAGGTTTCAAATGCAGGCAGTGGAACTCCAGAGTCCTGCTCTTACCCACTGTGAGAAGTGTGAAAGGGATAAGATGTGCATAAAGCATAATGAGAACACAGATAAGAGAGCCACTGACTACACCAAAGGAGGGCGTGTTGTAGGAGAAAACGACAGTGAAGAGGTGACATGAAATTAGACTGTGAAAGACGAGAAGATCACCGGGAGGAAGGTGGGGGTGGACCTCTCACCAGAGCTTGGGCAAGAGAACAAGGGTGAGAATTTCGTGAAAGCCAACTGTGCATCAGGAACAGTCCAGCTGTCTGTGAGGGGGTCCCTCATGAAATTCACCAAGTGCCATGGAAAAGGGCCAAGATCAGCTTTTGACCATGAAAAGGCCTTTGCTTTCTTTCAAGAGGGCTTTACAATCACCTGTGTTGCTTTTTTAAACTGCAGATTCTCCTAGGTCCCATTCCAGCCTCCTGAATCAAAACTGTTCAGCACAGTCCAGCTCTCTGCACTTTTAGCAAGCCCCCCAGATGATGATGTGCATCCTAAGGCTGGCGAGACTCGGCTGCAGCAAATGGGACCATTGTAGTAATGGTCCAGGCAAAAGATGGGAGGGCCCCAATTAAGACAATGGAATTTCCATATAGAACTTCTTAAACTTACAAATGTATAGACAAATTGAAGAATCATTTGAGACTAATTAGACCTGCATTAATTCTCATAGTACAATCCACGTTCTAACTATAGCAGTTCAGCTCCTAATTACAAATTCAGTCTATCTTGTGGTAGAGCCATTTTTTATTTCAAGTTTGGATACTGCCCGGTAGCAATTAAAAACATGTTTTTTAGCTATATCTCAAGACATAAAGTCCAAGGAGTACATCTTATTTTCTAATCAAGACTTCAAAGTTAACAATAACATACTTACAAAAGCTTCATAGTGACTGAAGAATGACCTCTCTCAACATAGCTGAGTTAAACTCCTCTAAAACAGGTTGCAGCCAAGAAATTCTCAACACTTGATTAAACTACTCAAGCCACAGAAGACCACTGTGTTTTGGAATGGCAAAAATTGGAATGAGACAGAATATTTTTATTTGGTTTAAAACTTGATAATAATGCTTTAACATGTACAGAGTTCCAAGAATTCAAGGGTCCCTACAAGGAATATGGAGTTTATATCCTTTAGGAATGAGACTTTACTGCTAAGTAAGTGGGTACAAATCATCTTAAATCGGCTACTGCACCAAGGGACACACAGTTGCTTGCTTATTCCATGTTGCCTTAAAAAAAAGAAAGAAAAGGTTCAAAACTGAATTCTCAGGCCAAGGAGCCAGTCAACAAAAAACAAACACTAAGATAACAGCAATGTTTAGCAGAAAAAAAATCTAACATGAGGCAAACGTTGAATAAGCAGACAACACTTTTCCCAAGAAAGTGCTGACGTCAACAGTCCTATTAATAAGCGGAGCTCAGCTACCAGTGGGGACGCTGTTAGGAAAGGACGCCAGATTAGCACTCTTCTATATTGGCCGGGAAGGTAATGTTATAATTCTGGAAAATCATCTCTGGGTCCCTAACTTCCTCTCCCTCCCCTCAAAGAACTAAGCTCTGAATTGAGCACATACTAGATGATCAATAAACACATGCAGACATGATCAGTAGAGACAGTTTAGTGAATACCAAACAAGTCTAGCTTAACCTCATAATTATGCTTTGTGCTCATTCCTATGCAAGTATGTATAATTTCAATACAATCACAAGCACTTAACTCAGATTTCACTTAGATAAACAGAGGATCATAATTTTGAGCCACACTGTTTACTAGAAGATATTACTTGGCTGTTGGTAACAAACATTTTGAGTTTGGAGACACCAAAGATTTTCTTGGTAATTCTGAGCTCAGAAACAAGAAATATCAACCAATATATATTCTGATTCAGATAGAAAGAATTGCATCTTGTTTTAGTTTTACATAAGTAGAATTTTTAAAAATATAGGACTTTGTTTTATTCAAGAATCTGATCTAATGTTATATGTAAAACTTCTCATTAATCTCAAAAGGGCTCTTTCTATAAAGGCCATTTTGAAAATGCAAAATATCCCATTTTTGGAAATGCAATGCATTTTTGGAAATGCATCATTCCACGTTTTGAACATTTGAGTATTCATCAATGCTAATGTGTTATTTACAAATGTTCTGACACATGATCCTAAACCGCCCATGTCTGAACAGTTTTAGGGAAGAATCTTTTCACCTATCAGTTACATTTTTATTATTTGCAAATTTGCATTCTCTCTCAAATAGTGTGGTTTCTGATATCTTTGCAGAAAATCTAATGCTTACACACATCTAAACTAGCATTTTACAAAAAATCTGTAAAACAGGGTATTAGTCAATACCTAAATTATGCATCATCTAGGCCCACTAGATATGCCATAATCCACTCTGATTCTCCACTCCTTCCTGCCTGACCAGCGTGGTGTAGCACAGAAAAACAGAAAGGGGGTGGAAGGCAGAAACTTCAGTACAAAAAACAACTTTTTAAAAAACCTCAGCTAACCTCAGGGTTGTGACAGTGGCTAGCTCCCTCTGTCTAATTTCATCTTACCTGCATTTGCCCATAAAAGAGTACAACTGACTAGAGTAAATCAATAATGTGCCCATTTGGGGCAAGAATTATCTCCAATTAGAACAGTGATATGATGGATAAAGAAACGATTAGCATCCACATCTGAAAAAAAGCAAATGGACCAGAAAGGAAAGGACAGCTTCTTTCCAGTCCACTTAGCACCTCTCCACCAGTGACTCAAGGCCTCTAATGTTGATCACAAAAGCAGTTCTTCATCCCCCTTGCCACACGCGCACATATACGCACACAGTTAAGTTCCTCTATGTTAAGAAAATGCTATGAATTAAAAGATTAATGAAGAAACTGGGGAAAAATACTTTGAAGAGAAGGGTGAGTGACATTCCTGCAAAGAATTTTAACAAAACAATAAATAAGATGATGACTCCAGTAGAAAAGAAGCAAAAGACAAGTCAATAAATAAACACAAATAGCCAATAAAACTTACCAATATTTTTCAATATATTTACAAATAAAACCTGTTTTTGTCAAACAATTTGGCAAAGACCAAATTATTTCTGGCATGTTTCGGGGGTGTAAATATAAATGGATACAACCTTTCTGGAGGGCAGTTTGTCAGAAATCCACAAATACATTTATGGTGATTTGTCCTAGGTAAATAACCAGGGATGTGCAAAAAGTTGATGTGTGTAGAAAGATGTTCATCATAGCACCACTTACCATTTAGCATAACAGCCACCAGTTGGAAACAATATCCAAGCTAAGATAAAGTTGCAGACAAAACATGTACTTCCGGGCCTGGCCCGCTGGTGCAGCGGTTTCGTTCGCAGGTTTGGATCCCGGGCACGGACTGACACACTGCTTGTCAGCCATACTGTGGCGGCATCCCATATAAAGTAGAGGAAGATGGGCACGGATGTTAGCTCAGGGCCAGTCTTCCTCAGCAAAAAGAGGAGGATTGGCAACGGATGTTAGCTCAGGGCCGGTCTTCCTCACACACACACACATAAAATGTACTTCTACATCAAGAAGTATTATACAGCCACGGAAATATGCTCTAAAATGTCTTCTTAAATTTTAAGGATATAAAAAATATAGTTCAAGAGTATTTCAAGTTAATTTAATTTAAGGTTAAGCTAAAAAAAGAAAAAGAATTATATATGTATGACTAATTTTTTAAAACACATCACAAATTGCAAACTGGAAAGAAATGTATTGAATTACAGTAATGATGAATGGCAACATTATAAACATTTTTTCTTCTTTATATGTTTACTATTATCCAAACTTGCTCTATGAAGAAACAAATATTATTTTTAACAAAAGAGTTAAAGGGAAAAAAAACTATACAGTATATAAAAAGTAAAGAAATAAATTAACTAAAATGTTTCTAACAAAATATTTCTAGAAGATTTGAATTCAAAGTTCAAAAAATCTCATTTTAAAAGGTTATCTGCAAAATGGAATTTCTGATAGAGACATTTTAGGGTAAAGGGTAAGCTACACAATGCTGCAATTTATGAAACTCATTCACTCCTCGAAGAAATGAAAGTCTGATACATGCCACACACCATTCTAGGCATCAGGGACACGGAATGATCAAGTTTAATTGAAAATAATGTTTTAATTATAAACTAGGCACTGTATGGCGAGAACCTTCACTGGGATGGTTGAGGCGCACCCTCCTACTTATTTGGGGAGGGGACACAACACCTTGGAAAAACTGTATGGATGGAAAGAAATAACACAATACTCTAGTGATTACCTCCAAAACAAGAGAGAGAAATTAGGTCATTTTTCTAAAAATGGCAAATGGGATTTTAACTGAGCAACCTTTACCAGTAATTTTTTTTAACAAACTCACCCACCTTAAGTATCAAGTTTACATATTAAATCCCAATTTGGAGCTAAATACTTAGTGGAAAAGCATTCAATAATTGGAAATCTAGAAAGAAAATTCAATACAATATTAAAAGAAAGTAACTCTGAAAACAATTTATTACATTTCAATTTGCTTTGTTCACTTCTGGGTCTCCATTTCAATATCTTTAATCCTTTCAAAGTAAAATAATTGAATTTGACATTTTAACACATGCATATTTATTCTCCTAGTCTCTATCAAACAGATATCTGGGGAAGATTTTTCTATGATGTTTTAAAGAACATTGGGCATGGACCCTGAAGGCCAGTGTTCACATCCTGGGCTCTGCTACTTACTAGCCATCCCAGGCCTAAGTATATTTCCCTATCTCTAAAATGTAAGAGCTATTCCAATCTCATGGGATTACTTTTTCAGAACAAAATTAATTTTTTGAGAAAAGAAAAAATACAAACTGTAAAACTACGGAAATGTTAGGTTTTATTATTATCTTGGTAAGTGAAAACTATACTGCTTCAGTCTCAAGTGACCTCAGGAGAGAAGATGTACACAAATTCAAATATTCACAAATGAACAGCAGAGCAGGACAAAGACCTGAAAATAGAACCAGAAGCATTCATTATATAATTAACAGGAAGGTCTTCATCAATTACTAACAGTAAACATTAAAAATGCAGATAGAGCAACATTGCTATTGAAGTATCTGCGCCACCACTTTCTTCTATTAACGTAAACACCTGAGACTTCCCTGTAAGGTAAAGTGCATTTGACATGCCGAGCCTCCCCTGTACTGCTGCATCTCCTCGGATGACAACTGTCATGAACCGGTGTTACCAAACAACCTTCACCTAATTATTGTCTCCCCAAAAGCGGCCATTAAGTGTGCCAGAACAAAACCCACTGTGTGACAGACATTCACCAATACTTAAACAGCAATTTTAAAAAAGCCATTGCATATTCAAGCCAATCTGTTTCATTCCTAGAGGGCCCATGTGCAGCCAACCCCTCTCAGAGGCACATCGGGAAGGCAACTATGTGGCTTAGATTTTGACACTTCGTGGGCGCCTTCCTGAGGTCTTCTTACAGCCATGGTGACTGCCTGGGTACTACCCGCTCCAACATCCTCCAGGCAAAAGCCACCTCTGCCATCATCAACGGCAGGGCACTCTGGGAGCACAACCAAGCCCTATCTGAGCCTGAAGAGAACCCTCGACGTCACTGAATGAGCCATGCAGAGTGTCAAGTCCCTACAACCCCAAGGCACTGCGACAGTACTGCTGTGGTCTCAGCTGCTAAAACTCAATGCAGAGAAGTGGGCTTCAAGGATGTTAATTTAAGAAACAAGCAATTTTTTACTCTGCGAGGATACTGATTTCTGTGCCTAAATCAAATCAGCTATACATCATCTTTGCCTCCCGCAGAGTTACCTTCACTGAATTGTTTTCAATTCCTTCAATTTGGTGGTCAGGTTGAAAAAAAAAAAACCGGCACACATTTTGCTGGTGAAGCCAAAACTCTTCATGAGAAGAACATCACCCAGCACCTCCCTCCACCTGCTCACACAGCCCTCAGGAGGAACCCAGGAGCAACAAACAGGAACACTGTCTCTCTCAGAGAAAGGCTTCCTGAATGTGCCTCTCCATGACTGCCAGGGAGCTTGAAACCGATAACTAATAGTATATACACCTTTCTTTTTCACTCGTATGTTAGTAATTTTCTTATCCTTTTATGTCCCACTTCAAATAAATTAAATGGAACTGACTTTATTATTTCTTCTATAAATTTGATCTTTTTTTTCTTTTGCCAATCAAAAATGTCTACTGCTTCCCTTACACCTACAGGAACTAGACTGGGGAAGAGGTGGGAGGCTTAATTCTATCCTCAAGGAGCTCTCTAACCCACTCAGGAAAAAGAGTATTACACCTCACTGAAGGAGTTCTAGGTTCAAAATCCCAGCTCCACCACTTACTTACCGTGAAACCTTAGAGAAGCCACATAGGTTTTCTGAATCTTGGTCTCCACATTTGTGAACTGTGGGTGTATGGCCTTCCCCACCAAGGTATTGAGATTCACAACTGGTAGAGTAAGTTCAGGTAAGTTATAATCTGTAGAGCTTTTTATCTGAGTAAGCTCCTTATGTCATTAATACAGAGGTTCAAGGTTAAAGGCTTGCCAAGTAAAATTCCTGCAATGCTGTTTCCTCTGGCAGGGAACTAGTGGGTAGAAAGTGGACTTAAGTGATTGCTAATGCATTAATGACTGACATGTGGCAGCGACAATGAGACACACAGATGCAATTTGACATTAATGGAGAGATTTGCCTGTGGTCATGTACAGAAGGGCTGGGGGCGGGAGCAGGAGGGACCCACCGCCTCTTGCCTTTAACTCGGATATGAAGTCAAACGTCGGCCAAGATTAATTAGAAGCCTGGAGTTTCATTCTACGCTGTTGATAGGAAAAGTACATTTCCATAATGTGAGGAAGCATTTCTGTGGGACGCAAATCTGGCTGACATTGAGGGAAGGGCTGCTTCATTGTGAATGCTGCCTGTGTGGTGCTTGTCAGGGCAATTACTTTCAGCTCAAGTGGCTTGCTTTTTAACACTTTATTATCTTAACAACAAAAAACCCTGGAAGCAATAATTATTTATTATGGTAATTCTTTAGCTTTCTTCCTGAAATTTCTGTAAAACCATTAAAAACTAGCTGTGCCCTTGAACCAAACCATGAGTTTATTAATACTCAACCAATTAAGGGGAAAAAGCAAAGTAACAGAACGCACCACACCAGCAATTATTAACTAAGCAGTCAGTCCGCACACTTTCCTTGCCACAGATTTTATTCCAGGAAGCATCCCATATATTTAACTGACTGGAAAACAATGTGAAATGTGTTTACATCGTTACAAGGGCTTAGAAAATCTGAAAGGAACAGTAGGAACCTTCTGTACATGTCTAGAAAATGTTCAGATCCAGGTTATAATGGAAACCATATTCCTTTTTACCTCTCACAAATATAGAAAGCACCTTCAGAGTCTTTCTGCAACCCACTATGGAAGGCCTCCAAAGCAAAGGGCAACTTTATTTTTCCAGTTCAACTCCCTGTCCCCAGCATGCGCACGCAGACACACACACACACACACACCCCACCCCTTCTGTATTTATTAATTAAACCTTAGCAATGTTTCTCTTTCTAGAACACGTTATCAACATCACCCCTTTTTCATAACACACATTCCAATCTTTCAGCTCCCCAGTTCAGGACCCCATCAACTGCAAAAGTCAATTCTTTGCAAAGGTCATTTGGCTGTTAGCCAATTCACTAACAGCCCCAGGGCAGGGGCTAGCAACTAAGGAGCCACCTGCAACGCCCCAGGGGGAAGCTGTGAGCCAGTAAGTGGGTGTGGTGCTCCCCTCCTCAGGCAGCCAGTAGTCTGCCAGCTCAGGAACAGGAAAAGTCAGAACGGGTAGGACACTGCAGCCGGCAAGGAGCAAGGCCACGAGACTGGTCCACACTTGTAGTGATAAGGGGGAGAGCCACCCACTACGGCATTCAAGGCAGAAGACCCCGCCTAGAGGAAGAGACGAAAGCTTCTGGGATCACCCTTGGGACATCCCACAGATTTCCTGACCGGGTGGGTGGAACACAGGATGAGCTGGATGTCCCAGAGAGCTGAGGAGGCAACAGCACCTCCTCCTCCTTCTCCTTAGTGTTCTCTCTGCCTTATTTTACCCTCCAAGCCCAAGGCACCTGCACAAACATGATCATGTAAAACTTCAAAAATTAATTATAGCCTTTATTTTTCTGTTTTCCAGGTGACTCTTAAAATCTGTGGGACCATCCAATTTAAAACAATAATGATGGCAAGAAAAACACTTAGTGCAGTCTAGTGGAACTATTAAGAAAATAAAAATTCTGACTGCTTCTGGGTTTGAATCGGTTTTCATTCTTAATGGTATTTCAGTATTTCTTACTTCTAAAGTACTAAAATAAGAGGACAACAAGCTCTCTGATATGATTCTGCACAAATGCTTAATAAGGTTGTAGAGATTTAATACAATTAAGAGTGTTGCTCACAAATTAACCAATCCATTAACACTCCAGCAGAGAAACAATTCCAGAGGAAAAGCCAGCCAAACGAGGACTAGAAGACAACTGGCTAAGGGTACAATCTGTTTAAAAAATCACATTGTGATGCATTTTCACACCTGCATTTATATGTTTTGTGTTTTATACATTTCAGAACAAAGAAACATGGAGGTAAATTGTGTCATCTGAGAATTTTCCTCTTTCCCTGTTTGGTTTCTAGAGGTAGGAGATGATCATTGATCTTTGCCAGTTCATACTCACAAAATCATCACAGTTCTTCATTGAGTTAAGTACTTATGGACTCAACTCTTACATAATAACTATTTTAAATAACTTTCATCATAAAATGGATACATAAACACATAGAAGGAAATCGGGTAAATACAGAAAAGTTAAAAAGAAAGCAAAAATATCAATAAATCCACTATCCAGAAATAACCACTATTAATATTTTGGCTTGTATTTTATACATTTCCATAGATTTTTAAAATAAACCTTTTAAATATTAAAGAAAACTGGCATTATCCTATACACATGATTTCATCACTAATTTTTGTCCCACATCACTATGTGATCATCTCACATCCTTTAACACTCTTCTTTGTCGTGATTCTTAGTGGCTGCATGGCATTTTGTTATATGAATATACCACGACTTAATCCATTCTCTGTTGGTGGGTATTTAGGTTGTTCCCCGATTTTTCACTACTCTAAATAATGCTTTGATGAGCACGCTTTCAGGGGATTCTCTATACATATCCACTCTTATTTCCTTAGGATGAATTTATCATATTTTAATAAAGTCCCACTCTTTTTGCATCCCAATGCATCATCTTTCCATGCTCCAAGTGTGTAAACTCTACTTTAGAGACCTGTGGTTTAGATGATCCATCACTCTGGAAACAATCACTGGCCAATGGGTTGACCTTGGATAACCCACCACCTTGCCATCTTTTACAGACCCACTCAAAGCACATTATAAATATCCTTATGTACAAAAACTACTAAAATACTTACTAGATGCTAGTGTTGTATTTTCTGAAAGAAATTTAAAGGAGAAATTTGACTTAATATTAGTAAAGGGATATGTGCTTCACCATTTTCCCAAGTAGTACATTACAAAAGATTTGCTGCAGGGCCAACCTGGTGGCGTAGTGGTTCATTTCGTGCCCTCCACTTTGGCAGCCCGGGGTTCACAGGTTCGAATCCTAGGTGTGGACCAATGCACCGCTTGTCAAGCCATGCTGTGGCGGCGTCCCATATAAAGGAAGATGGGCATGGATGTTAGCCCACGGCCAATCTTCCTCAGCAAAAAGAGGAGGACTGGCAATGGATGTTAGCTCAGGGCTAATCTTCCTCACAAAAAAAAGGAAAAAAAATTGCTGCCTTGCTTTAGAACACGGGAAACTGAGCTCCGACCTTCTCTGGAGCCTGAATTTAACCTGTGCTTCAAGATCCATGTAATAATTCCCACCCACCTCCCATTAAAGCAACATCAGAGAGACCACACAAAGTGAAGAGGGAACCTCAAATAAGCAAGTGCTTTTCACGCACAGGCCGTTTTAAGCATCTCTACAGCTCCCTGTGCTTCTTGTTTCTTCCAAGTTCTCCTGCCTGGAAGGAGGTGAGAATTCAACTGGAAACTGTTAATTGTCTGGAAGACTTAGTTACATAATAGGAAACTAATTTTTTGTAAGAGTCTTTCAGGTCAAATTGATTTTTTCACATCAAATGAGGAGTTTACTCCATCGTTTGGTTTTCATACAATTATTAATAACTCATAAGCTTAAGCCCTAATATCTAAATTATTTTTAAGTCATAATGACCTGTTTCGATTCAGAAGGGGTAGTTTAAGCAGAGAGACATAAAATATTTGTCCAAGTCACAGACTAAGTCAAGACCAGAATACCAGAGCTCATCAGCTTGGTTTCTGCCTCTTCATGTTGAGGGAGGGGGGAGAAACAAACAGGTGGAGCACAGAGGACTTTTAGGGCAGTGAGAATACTCTGTATGATACTATAATGGCAGACACAGGTCATTATACATTTGTCCAAACCCATAGAATGTACCACAACAAAGAGTGAACCCTAATGTAAACTATGGACTGTGAGTAATAATGATGTTTCAATGCATGTTCATCGATTGTAACAAATGGACCATTCTGGTGGGGGATGTTGACAATGAGAGAGGCTGTGCATATGGGGGCAGGAGGAATAAAAGAAATCTCTGCACCTTCCTCTTAATTTTGAATCTAAAACTGCTCCAAAAAAATTGTCTTTTTTAAAAAATTAAGGTCTCTATCTATAAGGGTAAAGGCTACAGACTCCTGGTCATAGGGCCCTGATCCATCATTTCTGGTGTTGGTGTGAAAGTCCCGACAGAGTCACAGAGCAGGGGACCTCTGCAGCTACAAGAAAATTAAGAGGTACACAGAGCTGATGCAGGAAAGGGCACCAATTTCCATCCTAGCATCAAGTAGGTTCTTCTTTCCTGTCTGCCCTTTCTCAACAGACCTCACACGTTATGAAAGGAAGGCACACCTGTCAAGTGTAAGAACCTCCCCAGCATCCAAGAAACAATGTGAACTATTGCTCACAAGGAAGCCTTTGTTAGTGATTAATCAAACAGCAGACACTCCTTGTAAGGCTTCATGTCTTTCCCTGTCATATCCATATTTCATTTAAGGGTAAAACAATGTACTAGAGATAGAATATTTTAGCCCTTGTGGAATGTTATAAAATCAGATATATTATACAATTTAACAACCATGCATCTTCCTTCCCTTGACTGTAAAGAACTCATTTCACAGCCAAAGAATTGGTGAAATTAAAAACAAAAAAATGAGGCTGGCCCTGTGACCTAGCAGTTAGGTTCACATGCTCCACTTCAGCAGCCCAGGTTCGTGGGTTCAGATCCTGGGCACAGACCTATAACACTCGTCAGTCATGCTGTGGTGACGACCCATACACAAAATAGAGGAAGATTGGAACAAATGTTAGCTCAGGGTGAATCTTCCTCAGCAAAAAAAAAAAAAAAAGATGACATTGGTAAACATTAAATTTACAAAAAATTACTTTTAAATGTACCTAAATGTAATGATTCTTTTTTAGCATATATATTCACACTCAAACATGACATTAGCTACAAATAAAAGAAACTTCAAAACAACTGAAAGTGTGAATGTTCCTGAGACTGATTCTTATATGATTGCAATGCTTTCCAAAATTTTCAAATTATACAGGAAAA
Source organism: Tapirus indicus (assembly GCA_031878705.1). Lineage (NCBI taxonomy): Eukaryota > Metazoa > Chordata > Mammalia > Perissodactyla > Tapiridae > Tapirus > Tapirus indicus. The sequence goes on from CM062917.1 coordinate 60,620,926, forward strand.
ATTCACAAATAAAAATACATGAGATTTAGTTTAGATTCAGTGTGTATTATACAGTAATACAGTTAAAATCCAACTTATCATAAATTACTTTATGAAGTAATTTTTCCAATGAAAGTCAACCCTCATCTTATACAATAGTTAATACTTGCTACCTCTTATCAAAAATATGCTATGTGAATTTGCTGCTGTGCCAATTTATTTTGCATAGCGTATATATACCTCTCTTTTATTAAATACATAGGAAAAGTTGGATCCTGATATCTTCAGAAACTGATGCAGTTGCTTCTGAAAGTATGTCATGATTCTTATTTAATTATTCCTGAAACCAGAGTTCAATACACACATTCACCAGAAAAACAGCATGCTTTTCAATTGTAATCCTCACTTTATAATACCGCCTAATTTTAGGTGCCCATTATATTACATTAATGAGAAACAGAATAGATTTGCCATGGTTTTATAACTTATTACAAAATATAATTAATTCTATTAAATTTACATCATTTTAAACTTGACTAAACTGCTTAATCTGTCATATTTCTTTTTACTGTTTTTTAAAATTTTCCTCAAAATGCAAATTAACACTTATTTGAAATTAAAAACTAAGTTAGACCTTTCCTGATAGAAAGGAAGGCTGATTTGGCTGACAGCTTTGATGAGGACTGCTGCGCTAACCCGATCATACCACAGATATTCTTCATTCACTGATTAGCCTAAAGTTTCACCTCCAAGGTTTGACCCCCCAAAAATATATATATACACAATATACATACATTTATATAATATATATGTATATTTAAAGCAAGCATTGGCTAAAGTATATTAAAATTATTATTTTGTTTTCAAAAACATTTCTGGATATTTTTGCATTTCTGGGTTAAACATGGTGCCTTTAAGTTAAAAAATAACAGGTGTAACTAACAGTTATTGGGGAATCTGGGTTTACTGGGTCTGCTTGGTTTACTTCCCAGCAAATGAGAAGGTGCATGACTGGACAGCAAATCCTGCAGGTTTCCAAGTTTTTGCTTTGAACAATTTTGAGAATGAAACTATCAAACTGTCAACTTCTAGGTCATTAAAAATAATTTCTGATGCTAGATCTCGATGCATCTGGCATGTAACTTGGAAAGAATTCAAAGTAGCACTGCTACAACAAAACTCCCCTACCCTATCTACCTATTTATATGAACAAGTTTCCCAACACACATAAATGAAAAATGGAAATAGAATTAATTGGTGTTCAACTCTGTTTAGCAGTAAGTAATCTCTCTCCACATATACATTAGCTAATTTTTTAAAGTCCAGTTGATTTCTGAAATACTATTCAATAAATTTTAACAATGATTCAACTGTATACTAATAATTTTAGTGATAACTCAACTAGATAAAATTTAGCACTGAGAGCTTTATGGTCCCATAAAATTTAAAAAGGAATTAAATTTTCAATTTTATACCTATTTTTGTTGCAGAGAAGTTTGATAAGCAATCACTGAAAGATTTTAAGCTTAAACATGTTATATAATAGGATGAGATTCTATGGGAAAATAAAACATAAATACCAGTTCAAGAAGAAAAATTATGCAGGTAAAATTTCTCTCAATTGAATAAAAGCTTGTTCATGTAATTTTAAATGGACAATGGGGAGTATCAAATCCTTTTGGGATTTGGATTCTGTTTCTGATGGATGCCTTTAAAAGATTTTTTTAAATTTTTATCTTAAGATGTCAATATTTACCATAGGGCATAAATTCCCTCTCTCTCAACTGTATAAACATATGATGTAAAATTTCAGATGTAAACTTATCAACATGCAACGAAGTGACCAATTTTTAGAAATTCTTTGACTGGATTCCCAACCATAAAAGTCAGAAAACTACCCAAGTAGGTGAAGTCCTGATGTGTGCACAGTGACTCGAACTGTGTCCAGCACAAAGACCTTAGCAGCTTCACATCAAGCTCAAGCCTCAGCTTTGCCCTTGCAACTTGTCTGCGCTTTGTCACACTGCTGGTCACTCTGAGTTTATTTCCCGGCCTATAAAATAGAGGTAATTTAGGTGGTTATCAGTATTAAATCAGGTAATACATATAAAAAAGCACTTAGAATAATACCCAACATTTTAAGTATCCGATAAGCATTAGTTGCGCTTTTGTTATGCTATAAATACTTTTACCCTCAAGTCCTGCTGTGCTGATTAGAAATAAGGTAAATAGAGCACCAGCCCACCAGCCAGGCGCCTGACGCAGACATGGTGGTGGTTATGCTTTCATCTACCACTTCTCTCTATTTGGATCAACACTCACTGTCCTGACCACACCCTTCAGAGGACCAACAGGATGCCTAGTAGCACATCCACTGGTGATTCCACCACAGGAAGAGGGTGACGGTCAGTGGGATACAGATACTTGTGTAGCTCACCACTTTTGTTTAAAATCCACTATTACACGAGATGCAGATGGAGGTGGGGAAAGAAGGAAAAGGAAAAAGAGAAAGCCTTGGACTGTGAGATCAGGCATGGGGATAAAACAAGCCAAGTTTCTGATTCCTGTTAACCCCACACTTTTCTAACTTCTGGCCAAATTCTCATCCCTCTCAAAGTCATCCTTAAATACAGCAGCAACTACGATCTACTGCACAGATACAGAAGGGAAAGATACCAAGTCACCAACAACATAATCTTCTAACTGAAAAAAAAACAAACAAACTATGAAAAGTTTGTCCCTCTCTCCAATTTCCCAGGCCTTTCCCTCTGCATCTACTCTAAGTATATGACCACCACCTTAAAAAACTCACTTGCAGGGCTGGCCTAGTAGTTAAGTTCTCATGTTCCGCTTCAGCAGCCTGGGGTTCGTGGGTTCGGATCCCGGGCACAAACCTATGCACCGCTCATGCCATGCTGTAGCAGCATCCCACATACGAAATAGAGGAAGATGGGCACAGATGTTAGCTCAGGGCCAATCTTCCTCACACACACAAAAAACACAAATAACTCACTTGCTTAGGAGGCATCCCATTTCAAGAGGAAAAAAAAAAATTTAAAGACAATATTTAGAGGTCTCTTGTCTCCCCTCCCTCTGAAGAGTGCCCACATGCCCCCTGGGTGGGGGAGGCTCCTAATTTCCACTGGCACACTGCAACCCCACACCCTGCCCCACCAGGCCCTGTGAGAGCCCTCCCGCAAGGGTCTTCCTTCCTGCAGACTCAGCTCCAAGCTCCTTTGCTGGGCCAGCCTTCAGCTTACCTGTGTGCCCCTCAAGTTTTTCTGCAAGCTCCCGTGAGCCAACTCTCTTCTTAGACACCCTTGTATCCCCAGTACCCAGGACTGCCAGGCCCCAGGGCCTCAACACAGAGTTCATCAACCAGTCCTCTCCCGAAGAAGACACAGCCACTTCCTATGGCAGGAGGACTTCATCCCACCTCACTCCACTCTTAGTCCTCAATAATTATTTATTTTTGGAAAGGAACATGCCTTGCAAACAACTCTTGACTATTCTCCAATCACTGAGGATTTGTCACTCCTGTGTTCAGTTTTAGCCTCTAGAACTGAGGCAGAAAAGAATAATCTTGGGGTACGAGGGGTGGTCCAGAACAGAACAAACAACACGAATTCAGAAAGCATCCCTAAAGAAAAAAAAAAAAATCCACTAATAACAATTTCCCATCTACAAAGAGATAGAGAAACACCACCAGGTGGCTGTAGCTTTTTTATTTTCACTAAAAGCAGGCCTAGGAGGAGGGTCGCAGGGGCAGAACAAGGAGTGCATGTTAGCTCCCCAGAACGTCCTGACTCCAGCTGAAACCCTGAGAAATAGCCAACCCAGGGGTGCAAGTGCAAAGGTGGCTCACACCTGGCGAGGGCTTTATAACTGAGAAAGCAATTTTTGAAATTATTTAATCTGATCCTCATAATCTTTTTAGGTACTTTAGTTAGTACAATATCCATTTTGTTATTCTGGGACTTGAGTCACAATTAGGAGACCTGACCCAGTCATGCCAGAGGGAAGCAGAACCAAACATTAGAACCTGAGGTCAGCCCCGGGATCTTGCTCATCCTCAACAATGAACAAACCATCTCATCCAACCTTCAGCTGCTCAGGAATCTTTCCAAAATAAGTACTTACATATAAATTTGCAACTGTTGACAATGATCATCATTTCATAAATGATTTTGACAAAAAATCTAAATCCATAATTTTTTAAAAATCACTCTGAAAGATGCTAATTCTCTTAATATTCACTTACTCTACTTTTACTAATGCAGTTTATTTTGCTTATTTTTCTCCCCAATAACGTTGCAAAAAAAAGTGATTTAAATAAGCGAAGTACATAACCCTTGTAGACTATTCTATAACAAATAGTTCTTTCCCATGGTGACTACAATTAGCCCCAACTTACCAGATTGTTTTAAGTCCTCCAAATATGGATCTACATGCTTTCCTGGCCTTTGTCCAACCTCAAAAGAAAATGCAATTTGTTCCAAAGAAGGTGATTAATATCAAATGCTAAAGGCCTGACCACTTCCACCTGGAGTGATAAGTCTTTAAATAAATTATCCCTGCCCTTGGTGGCATTATGCCCCTGAGACCACTAAAGCACACAGACAAGAGATTTACAAAGGATTTTCCACTTTTCACCTCAATCAGATATCCAGATGCTAAGCACAAGAAATTACAAAAACACAATTCTATCTAGAGGATTTGAAACCATGGAGAAAACAACATTCTGCCCTCCTCTGCTCGTGAAAAATATGGATAATGTCTCATCAATTAATTTCATTCAAGTTACTTAGAAACTAAGTACTTCTTCTAATTCACTATTGCAGCGGGCAGTAAAATAGCAGTAGCTACAGTGCACTGCGGGGCTATGCCAACTTTACAATAGTTTTTAACACCAAAATGAGAATGTGTACCAAATATTGAAACACACTCAAAAATTATGACATGTGCTTTGGGCCCAACAAGGAAGGGCAAGAACACAGGCTTTGAGCCCAAGAAGCACTGGAGGAATGGAGCCCTTTGGGGTCCACAAAGAGCTTTACCCCACTGTCTGTGCAACATCCTGAAATGTGTCGGGGCCTCAGTTCCATAAACCATAAAATGACAGTGCCACCACTTTCACCTTATAGGATTGCTTTGGTAGTAAATAACATGTAAAGGACCCAACACCTAGGGAGCATGCAATATTCATATTTCCTTTTCCCTTGCCCCTAGGAAGCCAGAGGAAATAGCAGCAAGTTTATGAATTAGATTACAAATGGAAGAAAACCTGAGGCTGAGGGAACTACACCCTTTGAGGATTGCATACATAAAGGGGACACACCAGGCAATGACTTAAGGTCACTCCGTGGTCATATGGCTCTACCAACAATGACAGCAGCTCTGACAGACCAGGCACTGGGTTTTCCACAGGATGACCAAGGAGGCAGACATCATCCCCTCTTCACAGATGAAGAAATTGGCCTCAGAGAGGTAATGTGACTTTCACAGCTGATAAATGACACAGCCCGGATGAGAACTCACGTTTATTCAGTCTACAATCACCTTCAGAATACACCCAGAGATGCAACAGTTTGTAAAAGTCTCTTTTTATACAGTCCATTATCATATTTGACCTCTGAGGGAAATCTACAAATCAGAATGCCACTGAATGATGCTATGTAAAGATCAGGAACCGAATCCACCAAGGTTAAACAGCTTCCCTCGCAGAGGACAGTAAGTGGCAGGGTGGGCCACTGAATGCAGGTCATTCAGTCCTGAATTCCCTTTTTTCATGCTGCCAGTGATTTCCCAACTGTGTTCTGCAAAGCAGAGGCATCTTAGAGCACAGGCACTGGATCCTGGCGGACCCCTGTGTGGCACTCAATCCTCCACCTCTCCTTGTAGCCAAACTCTCTACAATGTGGTCCTGCAGCCCCACACACCAAGGGCTGAGGTCTATTTCTGTACCTTTGCTTCTAGGCTGGCCTTGTGACTGGCTTTGACCAGAAGAATAAGGTGAAAGTGATGATGTGCCCTTCCCAAGCATAAGCTAAGAGGCCCTGGCACACTTCTGCTCTCTCTTTGGAAACTCTGCCTGCTGGAGAGTGAAGGACCACATGGAGGAGAGTGCAGCTGTCCCCGCCGAGGCCATCCTAGACCAGCCTACAGCCTGCCAACCCCAAAATATCAAGAGAGCCCAGCCAAGGTCAGCTGAGTGGAGACATGTACATAAAGTACACCAATCTCAGTTTAGCTCAGCAGATGCCCCATGGAACATAAAAAATAGATAAGGGGTTGTTGTTTTGAGTCACCAAGTTTTAGAGTGGTTTGTTACACAGCAATAGCTAACCATTATACCTTGTTTCCCAATTTGGAGAGTCACTTGTTTAATCTGCCCACATAAAATTATGTTTAACCAGAAGATTCTTATGCTTTTCTACCTACATAAAATTTTGCTTAACCAAAAGATTCTTATGCTTTAAAAAATAAGGTGGAGAACTACTGAACTAGATCATCCTAACCTCCCTATCATCTTCCCTCTCCTGTGTTCTTCACTTTTAGTGAGTTATGATTGTCTTCCATGGTGTCCTAGGAAGTAAAAGAAGCGTGCACACACAAAAGTTATATTCAGAACACTGACTCAGATTTGGAACTCACTTATTTTCTGCCACCACCATCCAGTTCCAAATGATTTAATGCATTTATAATGATACATAAAATACAGTAAGATGAATTAGAATGTGGTGAGACAAGTGAAGAGGGAACTAAGAATCACGCCTGGAAAGGAGCTAGAACGAGGTCCTCCTGCAGATGGTCGCTCTGGGCATTTTGCTGCTTCTTGCCCAGCCAGCATCCCCTCTCTTCACTGGTAACAGAACCCATCTCTCCGTGGAGAAACTTCCACTCCTCCACTCTCATTCCATGTGGTTCGTGTGGGCTGACCACATGCCTGGTCCAGTGGGTGGGTCAAGCAGAGCATGAGGTTAAAGAGGAAGCAGGTGACGTGAGCCACTCGATGAGCCCAATAACAGGAGTTTGTACCACTGGAGGAGAGAATCTCTCTTTCCACTGGGCTTGGAGCTGGAGGATTCAACCTGTAACCCCTCAGAAACATCACACAGAGGGAGGAAAGGCGCTTAGAGAAGAAGTCTCGGAACCCCACGACTGCGTTGAGCCCCTGGGACCAGCCGTGCACACCCACAGCCTCCTCTGTTCCAAAAGCCAACAAATTCCCTCTTGGATGAAGGTCAGCTTTGACTGAGGTTTTCTGTTCGAAAAAGTTCTAACTTTTGCAGAACACACATTTGAATCTGGCTTTCTAACAGCCAACATAAGAGGAAAATTTGATGAGTTATACAATTTGCTATGTCCATAAGAAGAAACAAACTGCAGAGAAAAATCACAACTTTCCTGGAACTAAGACCAAGAAAGAAATCTCCCCAGAGGGTCATTATACAGACTGTATATCGTGTAATAAGACATCACTCAGCATCTTTCTACCAAACACAACACTCCACTGAAATGCTTTTGCTTAGGGCGCACCTCCACACAGATGGATGGCATCAAATCAGAGGCTAAATCAGGAAAAGGCAACTCTGCACCTGTGTGCACAGGGCAGGAAGCTCTGATACAGAGCACAGAGCCCAGGCTCAGACTGCCCAGCTCTGCTAGGAATGGAGGCAGCTTTACCCCCCAAAGCTCCCACCAATTCTCTCAGCCAGGCTTTAAGTAGCTGCTGGGCAACAACAGGTTTGAGAATATCACATCCTCTCAGCACGGTACCTAGCACATCATTAGTGCTCAATATATGGTCATCACTTATTACTATCAATTCTAAGGCCCTGAAATAAAGCCTAACTATGTTGCCAACATCCAAGCAGAAAATCCCACCTAAACAGTCTGGTTGCTGCAGAGCCTTTGGTGACAGCTGTGAATGGCACAGATGAATGTGTAGTTACATTCTCAAGTACAGAAGAAAAGAGGGGGCTTCATTTGTGCCTATCTTAGCGGAGGCAGCCTATGGTAAATGTGGGAAGCATCTAAAATCCTTCAGATATCCCTTCAAATTCACCTCCTTTTAACAAGCAACTTCATGTTATATCAGGCAGATTGGACCCAATGTTCCAGACATTTCTCCCCTCCTCATCTATCGAAAATGACCCATTGATCCAGGCCTCATTCTCTTACACCATGCTATCTGACAAACTAATTTGAAGTAAGATGACAATCTTCATACTCTTTAAGTGATTGGAAAGACCTTATAGATACTTGAATCAAATGTCTTCATTTTACGAGTAAGAAATCTGACATCTAAGGATGTCAACTTATCGAGGTGACAGCTAGTTGGGGATGTCATATTTAAGATGACTTAATGAGCCACCTCTCCCAGAGATGACATTTCAACAAGCACCTTTCTTCCTTGGTCAAAATGATGAGCTAGTGGAAATTTCAAGTGCTTTAACAGACTGGTATGCCCATTTTGAGGCTCGTGAGTATTTTAGACACTACTATAATCAAAATGCCAAGCTTTTGGCCCATCCTTATGGGGCCCCTAAGACCAGTACTTCTACAGTGTCCATATGTTTTAGCAAACATGAGATAAAGGAATAAGTGCTGGAAAATAATCTTTCCAGTATCATTTTGTCTCATGGTCTTCTCTGAATGAGTCATCTAAAAATGTGGTTCATATCTACAAATTTAAAGATCTAAAATCATCTGTGTTCAGATTACTCTGAAATGTCTTTCTTCTTTCCCTCTAATATCCTAAAAATTCCAGACTGATATCACATGTACCAGAGGCCACCAAGTTGGAAGACAGGTATGAAGCAGATAAGCTTTTATAAAATACATTGTTTCACAATTCATTTTCTCTTCTGACACCAAAAAGTCTCTGCTTCATAAAAGAAATACTCTCTAGTCCATTATAGTTTGATATGTAAAAATTCATGTAATGAGCAACACTACTCAGAGAAGATGTGATCAGTTCTCCAAAAGGCAGGTTCTCCGAGTCATTGCTAATTTCTTAGCAGTGGTCTTTCCACTTTAATGAGCATCAAGATCATCTGAGGTGTTTCTTTACCAGTTTCTGTGGCCCTACTCCAGAGATTCTGACTCAGTAGGTCTGTGGGGCCAGGAATCTACATTTTTAACAAGAGCCTCAGGTGACTCCAGTGCCGGTGTCCAACACCACCCTCCACGGCACTGAGCAGTGCTGGCTTTTCATGGTGTCAATTCTTAGGTGATCATTTTGCTATTGGGGGGGTGGCTTCTTTTGAAACATAATATTGGCTATATGTTTATGACATACATATGTGTGTAACTGCATCTACATACACATCACCTATACAGCCTCCAGGCATAGCTATCAAAGCCTTGGACCTAGAAATTGGATCTGGTGGTTTGAACCATATGAAATTGCCAATATGCAACTCTTTCTGACTAATAAAAACAGCGAGTTCATGTGGTTAAACCTACAACGGACATGGATGATGGCAGAACAGACTGATCGCCTCTTTTCCTCACAACTGAACAGACACAGCCCTGTCACCTCAAGAGGCCTCCTAATCCTGAAAAATATTTTTCCAGAAAAGAAAACTGAGGCTTAGAAAAATTAAATGACATGCCCAGGGCCACATGGCTGTTCAGTGGTAAAAACAGAGTTCAAAATCAAAAATACCTGATCTGGGGGCCGGCCCAGTGATGTGGTGGTTGGGTTGGCGCTCTCCACTTCGGCAGCCCCAGGGTTCATGAGTTTGGATCCCGGTCATGACCTACACACTGCTCATCAAGCCATGCTGTGGCGAGCATCCCACATACAAAGTGGAAGACTGGCAGAGATGTTAGCTCAAGGACAGTCTTCCCCACCAAAAAAAAAAAAAACACCTGACCTGCCCAAAGGGCCTCTGTCCTTCTTACCACACCCTGGGCACCCCATAGCTGACATCAGGGCTCTAACACCCTCCACTTGTGATACAGGACCCTCAACAAGCTTCCCCCAAGGCTCCCTGCCCACTGAGCAGTGCTGCACAGAGGGGAAGGGCTCTCTAAAAAGCCACGCAGGGGCCGCCCGGTGGCGCAGCGGTTTAGTCCACGCTTGGCAGCCCCGGGTTCACGAGTTCAGATCCCCGGCGCCCACCCATGCACTGCCTGTCAGTCATGCTGTGGCGGCGTCCCATATAAAGTAGAGGAAGATGGGCACGGATGTTAGCCCAGGGCCAGTCTTCCTCAGCAAAAAGGGGAGGATGGGCAACAGATGTTAGCTCAGGGCCGGTCTTCCTCAGCGAAAAGAGGAGGATTGGCGGCGGATGTTAGCTCAGGGCCGGTCTTCCTCACAAAAAATAAAAAAAATAAAAAATAAAAAGCCACCCAAACGGGATGAAGATGGTAAGTAGGGCAAGAACCCCCACAACATACACACTTGACATAATGCCACTGGATGACAACTGTGGAGATTTTACACCAAATTCAGCGGTCTGGATTTCAAAAGTCAAGGAAGTAGAGAACACAGTTTATGAGACTGTAGTCAAAGTAGCCTCTTTTTATCAAGTTTCATCACTTGAGTGTATACCACACCAAATGAAAAGGACCAAGAGCATACCAGCTACACGGAGGATAAGCGGATTTTAACATGATCGAGTCTGAGCTCTGTGTGGGTATAATTAATTTAATTCCATATCAGAAATAAAAACTGCAGAGATACTACATATTATTCCCTGTCATGGAACCTGCTTGCTGATGACACCACGGTTCTTTCAATACACCAGGGACTAAAATCAAATCCCCTGGAGTCGAGTCATGGTAAATCGACTGCATAGTGAATTTCTTTTTTTCAGGGATCAATATTATATCAAAATTCTGCTTTATGGCAATAACTGAGTTATAAATTTTTATTATACATGATAAAATTACAGGCTTACTTTTACATATTTAATAAACAAAACGTAACACTTTTTCCTTTAAATTTAGCAACTGAATCTCTACATGCCTATAAATTGCAAGGGAACCAAGCACAAAACCCACAACCTGGGTTAAGTTTATTCCAAAATCAAAAAAGTCTGACTTGATACAAAGAAAAAAAAACCAGCAGTACACATAAGTAATTTTATTTTTTTCTTCTCTAAGGGAATTTCATTCAATCATCTATTCATTCATTCAACAAATATTTATTGATTACTATATGCTAAAGACTGTTCAGTAATTTGATTTTATACATTATCAGTATTTATTTTAAAAGGAATGCTTTAGACCACTTTATAATTTTGTATCTAGTGAGAATACCACACACTGAGTCAATTTCAAGCATGTGGCTATGACATGATTTAAAGTACCTCAAACTACTCCAACCGAGAAAGATCAAACAGGATCTATCAAAAACGGACTATAAAAAGGGTGTGGTCCAACTCCTTTTCCCCCACTATCAGAAGCCCATCTTGAGCCTGTTCTGACTCCACCACTGGAAGCAAGGAAAGCAATGGGGCCTCTGACTTCCACAGTAACCCAGAGTAAAACATATTCTTCTCATTGTACGCGATAAATCTGCTTTCTGCATACCGAATAAGAAAGAAACTAAAATGAATATTCACCCATCTGAAAACAAATGGATGCTCTATAAGCTTTTATGCTTTGTAGACCATGAAAAGTAAATGTTTTGATTCTGCTTAGGCTGTTGTACTTTGAAATAAATCATTCTGTTAAATGGTGGCCTTTTACTCCAAGGGAGGTTCTGACAAGGTACCCATTTTGACCAGTCTCTGACAACTCTCAATCTCTCTCCTGCAGGTCCTGCAGTCGTCGCTCTTCCGCCTGCGAGGTCACTTCCCTCCCTTCAGCCCCAGTTCTAAGGTGAGCGACACAGCCTTCTATCAGATCCTCCACCCTCCCTTTGCTTCCAACTCAGGGCCCAACACTTGTGCTTCATATTAAGTTTTTAATGATTCATTAGTCTTCAGAGTTTTAAGCAAGAAAATTGACTGAATCAGATTTCCATGCAAATTTTAATGACTTCCTGAATTATAAACCTAAACTGACAATGCTGCAGAAGCAATCTCTTGCAGATGTAAGCGCAGTGCACAAGCCACTTCATATGGATGTTACACACCTACACATGGCCATTCACACACTGCCTTTTCTGTTCTACTACTAAAACCTCATCAAGAGGTTCCCAAAGCTTAACATGAACTCTTCCTTAGTTGGCAGATATACAACTTCTTCTAGTTCCGCTGCTATATACAGAATAGCAGTTTATGTTTATGATACAGCAAGAAGAAAAAAGAAAAATGAGAAAGATTATCACAGAGGCGTCTGAAGTTGTACAACAAACTAAACTACAGCTACGACTAATGGAACAACAACTTCCACTACGGAATAGAATAGAATAGAATGTTACGACATAGTTAGACACAGGCGTCCGGGCGCCTTCAGCTGGAAGTAGATGAGTCCAGGAAGCCCTCCATGGGCAAGGCTGGGCGTTTCCCGACTCAGGCAGGTGGACTCAGGGATGCAGCCACACCTAGTGAGCAGCCTGGCACCAGCAAGAGGAACAGGAAGCAGATGACTAGCCTGCCCTGTGAAAAGCACTCTGCGAGGACTCTCTGAATTCAGTCTGGTGACATTTTCAAGATAAATTTGTTAAATCACATCACAATCACCTTTATTGACCTGGAGGTTTAAATGACAGAGATGTAATGATTGTCTTTTGCAGATAAGAGAAAAACAAGGCTCCATTTAGGATACACATTGTTAGAAAAGAAGCATAATAAAAAACTTTCTTTTTTTCCGTTTGGAGGTTGAGTTTATGTCCAAAGGCAAAGTTTCACATTTTCACATTAAAATTCCTAATTTTAAGTACATTAACTTCTAATTCTCTCCTAAGAAAATCCTTGTTTCTTTTCATTTCAGTGGATTTTGAAACTTCTAATAGATGGACAACTTCTCAAAGTATGGTAACTACATCTTTCTTTGCCTATTACCACCCCAGTGCCCCCTCCCATAAAGAGGCCTTACAAACAGTAAGTGCTCAATAAATATTTACTTGCATTAAAGGCATTATTTTACTAGGCACATTTGGCAATGGGCTTATTACAACAACCAACAAATATCTTCTATATACAGTATCAACCCAGAGAAATTTCCAATGGCTAATCATTACTGCAAAATTTAATTAAAACTTTATGTTTTGGTAAGTGAAATTATAAAACACTTTTTTCATTTAAGTTTTGCCACTGGCTGGATCCAATATCTTCCCCAGGTAAGACTATGATTTGAAATGTCACACGGTGGTTCCATCCAATGGGCTGAGACTTGTCGCACAATCACATCAGCCTGCTCATAACTTTATCAGGAGGCTAATAAGTGCATGAACATGAATTCTGTTTTACTCCTAGTTCTCCTTCAGCTCTTGTCAACGGAGGCTGATCACGTTCTTTGGAACAGTAGTTCGCACACTTGATCAAGCACCAGCCTCCCCTGGAGGGCTGGCTCCAACACAGACTGCCCCCCCCCCACCTCCCCAGGGTTTCTGATTCAGTAGGTCTGGGCAGGGCGGAGAGTCCACGTGTTTAACAAGTTCCCAAGTGATGCTGATATTGCTGGTCCAAGGACAACACCTTAAGAACTACTCTTTCAGAATGTTTCTCAAAATGTGGCCACAAACCAGGATCACCTAGGGATGCTGTGGCACCTTCCACTTCAGAACCACCACAGCTCGGCCCCGACAGCCCGGGAAGGCCTGCTCCAGGTGATCCTGGGCACACTAAGTTTTGAGAAGCACGAGTTTAAACACAGCTTTCCATCAACACTGGCTCAAAACCCCCACACCCTCCCCAAGGCCACCTGAAGCCGCTGAAGGGGAGGATGTCGGCTTGATCTACCTGCACGTCTGTCACTCTTGATTACCCTCCCTTCACTTTCCACACGCGCCACCCTCAACAGCAAAGGGAGTGTAAGGAAAGCGACCCTTCCCTCCCAGGATCTCCAGAACTTAGGGTGTTTATGCCCGAGCACATAACCCTTCTCTTGGCATCCCTGTTTTCTTCTTGTATTTTCTCTCACACACTCCCACCCCTTAATTATGCTCCAGCCTTGCCAGAGCCCCCCCCACCCTGGCCCCGAAGGTGGGGGGACTACAGACTACCAAGGTTGATGACTAAAGCTTTCCTGCTCCCCACCCAACACCAGCCCTGCTTATTTTTCTCTGTTGAGTTTTCGGAGATACAGTGTAAACTCAGGCAGGCTCTCTGATGACTAAACCGAAAACCATGGCAGTATTTTAGGAACCTAAGAAGCTGCGTCCTCTGACGATGGGAGGTTTATATTATTCTGTATCCTTTAAAAATTTTTCATTAGTGAGCCTGAAAAACATTAGTAATTAAACCTTCTCTCGCTTACAAAGGAAGCTTATTAATATGTTGTATTCATAAAGATATAAAACTGTAAGCAAGTTTCTGGGAAAGTTGGTTTTCAAAGAGACGAATCTTAAAAAACATGGTAGACAATACCCTTAAGAAAAATGTTACACTATTGAAAAAGTATGTAACGACTTATTAAAATGCCTGACCCCTAATTGTAAACCACGTGTTAGGATATTTAGATAATACACCCTCACTCTAGAAATCTTAATAAAATCTAAAACAAAAACTGAAAGGAAACAATACTTAATCCAAAACATAGTTTCTCTACCAAAATAGATATATACAGCCTATCAATTTCTAGAATATATTACAGTTGTTATGGAACTACGAAAAATATAAATAAAGCCATCTACTTTTATAGAATTGTCACACAAATACTTAAATTCTAAAACCTACATTTCCCAAAATGAAAAGCTATGTTTTATTCATATAGGGCTTATATAATCTGAAGATATAATTCAGATTACCTGTTCTTTAAAGAAAGTTCATTTAGAATTACTCAAGTTATATACACACTTATCCATATATCACTGTATGTAAGTGATTTCTCTTCTGGAAACCTGTGAAATAGCCCTTTGAAAACATGGGAGACCAAAATCTGTAATTTTCCAGATCAGAACAATTCATTACACTCAAGCAATACTTCTTTACATACACATAACACTAAAAATGTTACAGTAATTTCTTGGCATATTTCTTTCATTTTTTTAATTTGAAGTATTTTCATCATATCAATCTAGGTAAAGCACCACAAAAATTTAAATGTCATGACAATAGTTATCTGAAAAAGAAAAACTAAATCACACCGCTAAACAAATCTATTGCCACTCTTTATAAAGGGCACTTTAAAATTTTATATTTTGAGATAATTTTAGACTTACAGAAAAGCTGTAAAAAGAGTGCAAAGATTTCTAGTACATGCTCAACCACCTTCCTCTAACGTTTACATCTGACAGAACCCTAGTAGAATTACCGACACTAAGAAATGAAACAGCGGGACGGCACTACTAACTAAACTAACGACTTTATTCCCACTTCGGCTGTTTTCCCACAACTGTCCTTAAAAGAGTATTTAAAAAATAAATTTCTCCACAAGAGTCCCAAATTCACAAGGTTATATTAACGTTTAATCTGTTCCAAATACTGGAGTGGAAACAAAGGGCCAAATCTGCTAAGGTTTGCTTAGCAGAAGGTAACACATCAGCCCCACTATCATGCAAAACTCAACACTTCAGTGTATAATATTTATTATACCTTGGCTTTGAAGAAATTGGGTCAAAGAGGAATGACTTGCCAGCTATTTGGCTTCTCGCTATGGAAAAGAGAATTTCAAGCAAAAGTAAAATGATGTAACTTTCTTCCTCATGTCTTACTTGTATACCTTTTTACAAAAGTTATTTTTAATGATCCTTAAAAACCTAGAAGGCAGAAGATGAACCTCCAATATTTTGCCTAACAAATTAGAAATGGTAAAAGTAGAAAGTGATTTTTTAAATGGAATTTTTATAGTAAATAAAGTCCTCATAGACCAAAAACCTAATTCTTTTCTTTTTCTTCCAATAAGTTTAGCACTTTTTTCTGGGTGTCTGGCGTCCAAATTACATGTAGTCACCTCCAGAAATGATAAGTTGAAAATCACATAAATTCCAAACCTATTCCAAAAGAGCATTTGAGAATGAGGAGCACTGCAGAAGAGGAAGAGCAATGCATCTTGTGTATAAATCTTAGTTACACCAAAAAACCACTGACTCCACAAAGCCTCATTATTGAATCCATTGGGGGCCTAAAGAGAACCTGAGTGGAAAATGTTAATTTCAACGAAGGAAAAAGGCAAGCCAAGTCTGACTTCTAACAATTCCTCCTCTCCCTCCCTTTTGTGTCAATTCACATACAACTTGAACATTTGCAGATGGTTGGGATTCACATTAAAAATTTATTCAACAAACAGTCAGTGCCTGTTAGGTTTAAGGCTCTATGGGAAGTGTTTTATGGGGAACCAAGAAGAAAAAAAAATTGACTTTGCCCTCAAGAAGCTTACAATCTAGCTCCTCTATCTTTAAAACTGATTCCCGCGTCAGGTGAAAAGCACCCAATTATCACAATTTCTGGAAGAATCATAAAAAGAAATAAGTGCCAATGCCATCATAATTAACTTTCCCAACATACAAAAAACCTGCCTTTTCCAAAGAATTAAGTGTCTCACACTTGTACTACCTAAAAAGCAAAGTGCAGAGAAAAAAAAATGTACTGCACTGCAACATATCTGATCCTTGCACACATAAAATTTGCCAACCTCAAATTTTTAAAATTTCAACATTTCCAAGCAATCTCTTAGATACTGCCCTTCATTTCCCCCTTACCCACTAACATACTAGGATAACTCTGGATTTCCAAATAAAAAGAAAGCACTTCAATTAATGGTATGATAACTCAAACAAATAGAATGATGTATTTCCCCCAAAAGAAAACTCTGCCTAACTTTTAGTAAAAGTCTCTTTTGGTTTGACTGATAATTTAAATCAGCCTTAACGAGGACACAGGTCAGTATTACAAAGGCTGAAATCCTTTTTAATGATGAGGGACCGATGGTTTAAATAAGCTACATAAATATTTGTTTCCACCCCCTTGAACACAGTTTAAAAATCATCCAAAAGCTATCTGACACAGCTTAAATTTAAACAAATCCCAGACAGGGACTTTGGGATCTTAATCAAGAGAAAGCCATCGCTAAGGCCCTCGCACTCGGTTTCTCATACTAATGAGTTACCAGGCTCTAAAACGGGCGCGTCTGCTCCATAATTCACCAATAAGAAAGAACGCAGGCCAAAATCTGCATCAATTTTATATCAGACAGTAGTGTATCATTTTGTTAAGTCCTCTGGAGCACGTGCAATTACCAGAGATTAAGGAAATATCAAATTTAGGAAGAGGGTTTTTCTCTATTGAAGTTGACGGTTGCGGTTTTACTGCACAGAGCAATCAGCCAACCACAAATTCAACTTCACCTCTGTGGCCAACTGTGGTCAAGGGTCCTGCAGCTCAGCAACATACGAGACACAGCCTTCTGTGCCTGTGTGTACCTTGGACTCCAAGAAAGTCAAAATGTATGTTTCTACGAGCCAGAGAGCCAAACGTCTACACTGTTTAAAATAGGCAGTTTACTGTTGGTGACAACCTCCACCAAATTTACAAAAAGGTCCAACTTACTCATTGCTCCCAAATAAACATAGAAACCTATTTTGCAACCCAAGTTTAAGGCCAAATAGCCAGCCTTTTATTAAAAGAAAAACAAGAAGCGCAGTGCCACCATTGAACGTAGACCTTAATGAAAACTAATACACACAAGAAAGAAAGTGTGCAAATGTGCAAGCCTTTGCTGTCCATCCACGTGTGTGCTCCCAGCGCTGACGGCGATCTGGAGGTCATCCCTGTAACCTTGTGGGGTTCGAGCCCTCGCCTGACCCTGGACTCCTGTTCACAGTCCTCTCCGCCGGGAGCTCCTCCGGGCTCGGAACGTCCCGCGTCCGCAAGCAGGCACACTGCCAGTCCCCTTCCTCCCCACCTGGAACCCCCCGAGCGGCGGGCTGGACTAACAAGTTGCCGCTGGCCGCGGCGCTCCACTGGGGGCCAAGGGTGGCGAGGTGGAGCCCGGCGGGCACAGGGCCGCGGCGCCCAGGGCCTGGGGCCCGGCCACTCCTTCCGGGGCCGCAGGGTCCCCCCGCTGGGAAGGAAGAGGAACGCCCGCCTTGGCTTTCTGGAGCCGCCGCACGGCCGCCGGGACGAGCCGGGGTCACCGGCCGCGACGGGCAGGGGGCGGCGGCAGGAAGGGCAGGGTGCCGGGCGATCGCAGCCGCCGGCAGAGCTGCTGCCTGGCCGGGGCGATCGCCGCGGGCGCCGCCGGGCACTGGCGACCCGACCCGGCCGCTGCTCCCGGTCGGAAGGACCGCGCAGCGCCCACGCCCGGCGGCCGGCGGCTGCAGCTCCGAACTTCGGGCAAAGTTTTCTGCTGTTCCTCTTGCAGCCGGCCGGGGACTCGGAGTGGCGGCTGCCGCCCCGAGCAGGAGCCCAGGCCGCGGAGGGGTTGGCGCCGAGACCGGGCTCCGCGGCGGCCGCTCGCCCGGCGCCGGCTAACCGGCAGGCGCGGTGCCCGGCCCGCCGCGCCCCGTCCCCGTGCCGCCACCCGCCCTCGGCTCTCCCACCCGAGGGGCTGCCGGCGTCCCGGGACCCCGCTCCGGCCCGCGCGCCCCCGGCGACGGCAGAAGTGGTCCCGCTTACCTGAAAACGTCTCCCCCGCGGCAGTTAGCAAAAGTCCGGCCAAAGTCGCCAGGCAAGTCCCAAGTCTCCTCATGTCGCTGAGTGCGCGCCGGGCCGCTCCCCGGCGGCGGCGGGTGGGCGCGCGAGGGCGGAGGGCGGACGGGAGCTTCGGTTTCAAGGCAGCGAGAAGGGGAACCAGCCAAAACCACAACCAGACCCCAAAGTGCCAGCAGTTGCCGAAGTCCGAACTCCAGCGGCTCCCGGGGCCAGCGGCCGGGGTCCGGGTCCTCCTCCCCTGCCACCCGCCCCTGTCGGCGTCTGGCGCTGCTGCGAGAGGGAGCGGAGGGCGCGCCCGCCGAGCCAAAATCCGCCCTCGGTTCCGGCGCTGCACCCGCCGCCGCTCGCCTGCCCCTGCGCGGGACCCGAGCCGCCGGCGCCGGCCGTGGCCGTGGCCGCGCGCGTCCTGCCCGCCGCCTCTCCGCCCGCAGCCCTGAGCCCAGGCCCCGGGCGGTGGCGCGCCGATGGCCGAGCCCGCGCCGGCTCTGCGTGGGGCTCTTGCTCCCCGACTGACTGGCTGTGCCCCGCGGCCGGCTGAAGGGAGCGCTCACGTCACGGCCACCGGCGCCGCCGCGACCCGCTAGAGGGCGTGAGCGCGCGGGCCCGGCCCGGCCGGGCGCTCGGCGGCCGCGGCGCCTCGGGAGGGAGCTCGGCTGGGGGCGGCCCCGCTGCCACCGCCGCCGCCACGGGTGCGGCGTCACCGCGGAGACGACGGCGAGACGGGTCCCCAGCCGCTCCCCCTTGTCGCCCCAGCCGCGTCCTCTGTTTGGTGGCTGGCTTCCGGGAGGTGCCTGTGCAGGGGCTGCGCCTCAGCCAGAAGTTTGTCCCGGGTCACGAGCCGCGAGTAGTTTGTGAAAGCGGCGGGCGGGACCCGAGGCCTGCGGCCCCGCGGGCGCGGCGAGCCAGCTCCGTCCCCCCGCCGGAGCGTGTCAGCGAGCAGGGCGAGCTGCATCCCAAGTGGCAGGGCCCGTACTCCCCGGCGGCTGCGGGAAAGGCGAGCCGGGCGATCGTCTAGCTCGGAGCGAAGTTAGCGAGCGCCGGGCAGGAGCGGGAGCCGCGAGCGCCGCGACCCTGCGGCGGGACAGCCGCGCTCCTGTCCCCGGAGTCCCTGCAACCGCGCAGCCTGACGCGCTCCGCCGCTTCATCGTGCCCCCGCGTCCCCGGTGGGCCGGAGCGACCCGTGGGCAGTGCGCAGAAGGCGGCGGTCACACCGAAACGAGGGTTTGGACGTAACCTGTGATTTCTGTATCTGGTGCCAAGTGTTGGGAAACGAGGGAGGAGGAGGCGTGGGTGATGAATCAAAGAATGTGTTGAAATGTTTGATTTACGATTTTGGGTCTGGGATGACTACTGAGTGAATAAAAGAGCTTCCAATGCCTCAGTAAAGAGGTTCACTTGGTGAAATTACAAGAAAAAAAAGTGGTCCTTCCATCTCCCTCGGAGTAAGCACATTGAAACCAGCACTGTAGACGCCAGGCCTGGCTAACTGAAAGCAAGAGGAGGCCTGGGAAGAGATTCAATTAGAAACCAGAGTAGCTAACCCTGAGGAACACGGTGTCCTAGCACCGGCAAAGACGTGAGCAAGAAGGCAAATCCGTGATGCAGGCGTGCCCCGGAGCGCCCCAGCGGACTTCCACTTGGTGCTTGTAAGGCCTGAAAAGTGCTTGGATCCCACACTCGTCTGGACCCTGTCTCCAGTGGACCCCAGAACCAACAGACAAGGATATGTTACCGCCCCTCCCCGGGGCAAATTTAGGGACTAGAGGACTTTTGCCTTTAGTGTCCTGACCAACAGCTCCTCTTTCTTCAAGAATGCCACTTTCTAGGTTCTTATCAGAAGTGCTCTTTAAAAGGCCCTGAATTAATCATTTACTTCTTAATATGACTTTACATCATCCTGCTACTAGTCCCAAATATGTCCGCGTTGAGCCTTATCTTTAATTGCAAAGTGAACATTTGAAGCATCAGAGAGGAAGGAGTGTCGCATACCTCAAATGGATCAACAAGTGAAGATGGTGCAGTCTGGAGCCCAAATTTGCTTTTTTTTTCGGAATGATAATGTGATTTCCAATAGAGCTAGAGCTTTCATGCTAGTAGATACATAGAGGATCAAGAAAAGGAGGCAAAAAATCTAGTCATTTTCCTTCTGAGTAACTTCTTTAAGTTGGATGAAGAAGCTAACATTAGGATAGGATTTCATTGGCAAAGTATATTAGTTCCTCCATCACATATCTATTAAGGCCGTGCTATATGCCAGGCACTATGCCACGTGCTGGAGGTTGTCTTGAGCTGGACTCCCCCAGAAACAGACCTGGAGGTAAGAATTTAAGTGCTGGTGGTTTTTATTGGTGAAGTAATCCCAGGAAGCAGTACAAGAGGGATGGGAAAGTGAGACAGAGGAGAAAAAAAAGTCAAAATAGGGTGTTTTCATGAGCAGTTTACCTCTGTGGGTACCTGAACTCAATCCTGGGGGCCTCAGGGAGAACGTGTGGGCCAGCCTGAGAGCTGGAACCCCCCGTGCAAGGGAATATGTAAGGTGGCTTGGGGGGAGAGGGACAGGGTTGGTGAGGGCTGCCGTTGTAGTGTGTCCCTGCACCACTGGACAGAGATTCCACCTGCGGATACCCTGGTAACCTGAAGATACCCTGTCCCTTCCTCCTGGTACTGAGAGCTTAGGGGGAGGGTCAGTGAATTTCGATGATCTCCGTTTTCTAGCCATTATGATGTTAAGCTGACTCTACCCTTATTATCCTGCAATCCACATTTCAAACAGTGATAGGGTTTTTGCCAGCAGCTCTTTCCCTCAAAATTGATGACAACTACTGTGTTTATTTACTCCCTCTTACAGGTAACTGGCCAAAGCAGCATTAAGCCCAAATGGAAGGCCTCTGTCGAAAACGAACGGATTGGACTTCCTCTAAGAAAGGGACGCTATAGGAATCCTCTCGGTGGGACATTTGCTTTAACTTGTTTTTTCAGCAATAGAGGTTTTTGATTTTAGTCCAACCACAGGATGCTCCTGGCTCTCTGGGGACAATAGTGACATTTGCAAAATGGCCAGTCAGAGTTAGGAGTGCTTTCAGGACAGACTCCAACATTGGTGGGCTTGGAGCAAGTGTACAAATGGAGACCCATCATATGTCCAAATATCTCAAAGTTGTTAATCAAGCTAGCAAACTATTATATATTATATAACAATATTGAAAGATAAGAAAAGATAGTTTTTATGACAAAAGTCAGCAAAATATCAAAGACAACTGAATATATCATTATGCATGCCTAGATTTTCTGTTGATAGTCTGGCTACATGGATAAGTAACAAAGACATACATAATTCATACATTATTATATATTTATTCCATAAAATTGATTTTTTCCTTTATTTGAGTAAAATCACTAATATGTTGTTATAATCAAGATTATCCCATAATTTGTGTTCCAGTGACAGTAGTGCCCCACAGCTTTGCTGTCCTATATGGAGCACCTAGCCACATTTCAGTCAATTTTGTTCCTCAGTGGCACGAGCTATATTGCAAGTGCTCAGTAGCCACGTGTGGTCACTGTATTGGACAGCACAGATATAGAACATTTCCATTATTGCAGAAAGTTCTATTGAACAACACCAATAAAAGATAAGCATACTCATATTATACAAAATTGGAGTATATATTTTCATCGAAAATGTAAATTGAATTTTTAAAATCAGAAAATTAAAATACTTTCCTGTGGTTGTTGAAAGTTTCTTCCAAATGGTTCAAAGTTATCTATTAAAATGTAATGCAACGGGGCCGCCCGGTGGCGCAGCAGTTTGGTTCGCGCTTGGCAGCCCAGGGTTCGCGAGTTCGGATCCCGGGCGCCTGCCGACGGACTGCCTGTCAGTCATGCCGTGGCGGCATCCCATATTAAGTGGAGGAAGATGAGCACAGATGTTAGCCCAGGGCCAGTCTTCCTCAGCAAAAAGGGGAGGATTGGCAACGGATGTTAGCTCAGGGCTGGTCTTCCCCACAAAAAAAAAAAAAAAAAAATGAAATGCAAGCTAAAAATTATGATTATGAATACCAACATTTAAATTAAAATTATTCATAAAATTTTTAAATTTTTTGTTTAATATTTGAAAATTCAGTTATGCCTTATTAATTTTTTAATAAAATAGAAACCATTAGCAATTCTAGCATTCAATGTCCACCTGATTGTCCATGTAAAGAATCAGTGTCATGTTTCACACATGTTATAATGACATTTCTACCATTTTATTGCAATATTATTTAATTTTGCAAAATATTCCTCAATCACCATGTTCAACTAGGTGCAAATACTATACTAATGGGTGACTTCCATCAGAACCGTGGATTGGAACATGAAGAGAAGCAAGAAAATTGATGCTTGGCACTACTGGGAACACTACTCATTATTTAAGACTGTATGATATTCTTGCTGTCTGAAAGGAAGGATTTGATTTTTAATTAATTAAACTTCAACACAGTACCTCTGCTTTACATCATCCTCACACCTAGGAGTGTCCATCTGCTGTCAGCAGCAGCACACCCCAGAAACCTTCACAGTGATGCGTCCAGGACATGGGACCAAAGTTGTGGTGCAGCGTTTCTCTGGGGCCTGAAGAGAGCTGGTTTTGAGAACAGATGTTTAGGGTTATGTTTTATGCCCCCTCAGCACTGAGCACCACACCCCTAGTAACAGAAGTGACCATGCATCCCTTCATACATTTATTGGTACAGGTTTGTGATACTCAGGGCCCTGTAAGGCACGGGTACAGGGTAGGAGCCCACCTTGCTGGGTCTGTGGGCAGAACTGCCAGCTGTGCTTATGCAGCAGTGGTATCTTTAGCAGCAGTAACTCTGTTCGTGAAACTTGTCCAAACCCCATTAAAATCAAAATGTAAATTAAAAGAAAAGAAAGAAAACTGATCTGACCATAACCTATCCCTACCTATCCAAATTGTATGTTGAATTTAGAGGTTAACCACGTGCAGAAAGTACCTGATCCATCCAAAGTATCACCACACTTGCCAAAAAGCACAGACAGAATTAGATCACTTAAATACCCCAAGGTTGCTTAATTGAAAAGATTGTCATTATTTTCGTTACCATGTTTTCTTCTCTAGGCCTTGCTGCCATGATTATATTTCCCATTTTTAGAGATGTATTGAGATCATGAAAGTGTATTTTGAGATAAATGGAAAATGTAAGCACCTTTCTATAGGTTTCCACAATGATGTATTGTCTTTCACAGATCAAAGATAGCATGTTGTTGAAAAAAAGAAAGGAAGGAAGGAGTTGGCCAGTGAGATGGGGAGGGAGGACTGATGGAGAAAGGGAAGGAGGGAAGGAGAAAGAGAGGGAGTGGGAGACAGAGCTAGCTCAGAATCTGGAGTCCGCCTTGACTGTGTCCCAACTGTGCGAGTTAAATTGGTTGATTTCCACTTCCTGGCTTGTAGCAGTGGTATCACATGTGAAAGCTCTGTGTGAACTCAGAGGCACTGGACAGACTGATGCTCTATTATGTGGATTTCTGATTCAGCAAAGCTTTACGTGTGTGGTGCATCACAGGCTCCGCTCGCCCCTTAGAGAAGCGTGTGAGCCCCAGGCAGCAGTGGGGAAGTGGATACTGTGACGTGCAGACCCCTGCCCTGCGCACACTCACCGCTGGAGTCTACTTAGTTTCTGACAGGAGAGGAGCAGACAGAACTTTTCACCCAGGACTCCACATCATCACTCACCTTTTGAACATGTGTACATGAAACCAGGGAGAATGGGATGAGATGAAAAACACATCTTTAGTTTTTCACAGAGGCTGGAAGAAACCGGGTCATTTAAACTTTCCCCAGTTCAGCCTCTTCTCACCTGAATGGAAGACAGAATGGGGGCAGGTGCCCTCTGTTGTAGCTGTTCCTATTCTACCCATAAGGTCAGAACCTGGCACCGACAAAAGGCAAAGCTCAGCCAAGCACAGTTCAAAGCCACTTTTGTATAAAGGATTAAATCACTAGGGTGAATTTTTTGATGTCCCAGGAATTCCTTCTCACAGCCTAGTTAAAACAGGAGAGGTAATAGGTTTTAGTTCTTTGCTTTGCCCACATTACCCTCAGAATATAAATCAATCTCCGGAAGTGTTGATACTAGGGCAATGCATTTGCATATTACTTTTAAGAATCTTAACCCTTACACTGTAGGTCTGTGTGACATTGGGCAAGTCATTTAACCTCTCTGTGCTTCAGTGTCCTTATCTGTGAAATGAAGGTAATAATTGTACCTACTTCACAGAGTTGTTGTGAGGATTAAATGAGCAATAATGTGAAGAGTTTAGAACAGTTCCTAGCACATCATTAGTGATATATAAGTTGTTTTTATTAACCACTGATTTTAAAATCAAATACTAAAGCGAGTCTGCTATGCACAAAGTTCTATGCTGGAGTTCTGTAGAGGTAGAAAACGGATGGAAATATCTAATTGGGCCCAGTTACCATTTGGATGGGAAGCCCTTTGACAGATGTTCCTGTCCTTTCTCATCAGACTCTTCTTCTGGGCGTTCTGAGGTTCTATCAGCTGCCAGACCCCACACTGGGCTAAATCCGGTAAAACCACGTGGTTTATCACGGCAGGCCTTCCTGTTTGTTCATCTGCAGATGTGAATAAGAATTTCTGTCCTGTCTACCCTACTGCATTGTAAGAGAGTCAGTGACAGTGTGTATGAAAGTGCTTTATAAGCAGGCCCTCACTTACTAGACTTTGAGTTTATTATGTAGCTCTTCTATTTCATTTTACCAGGTGGGACTTAAAGTTCACAATTTGCAAATAGGTCATATTTTTATAAAAATTTATTTCTAATTGGACTGTTTACCTTTTCACTATTTTAGGTTAAATGGTTAGGTAGGTTGATATTCTCGAAAAATTTCCTACTTAGTCATGGGGTCCATAGCAAGGTGGATACTGCATAGTGATCTCAATGTACTAGAAAATGTAATTATTACAACCATGTCCAAGCCTGTGTTCCCAGGAAGAGCAGATATAGGAAGTGACCTGCTGGAGAGACCCTGGCCACAATCTAACCTCCAGAATGTCTGTCACCTCTGTGGGTTGTTTTGTATACTCTGCAGGGAAGGACACAGATCCCCGGTGATTTCCCTGCCCTGTGTGGGAAGGACACTAGGGCTGCTTTACACCGAGGGACCCTCTGGGGAAATAGGTCATGCTGTACCCTTCCCTTCCGCTCCTGCATCCTGAACGAGGGGAAACAACTGCCTACGAAGCACTCCTCTGACCAGAATAGCCTGTCCACCCTGCCCTCTGGGGCGGGAGAGCCAGAGGCAGGCCTTTTCCTGACTGGAAGCAGGGATCCATCTACATGACCGGTGGCAGCAGCAACCTTATAGACACAGTAACCACTCTCCCAAACACACATCAGTGGTAGTTTTCAGGCTGGTTCATTGAATATGGAAAAAGACAAGGAAAAAAACTGATTTATGAAGATTTTATCAGAACCCTCTGGTGGTCACTGTAGAGTCACTTCTTTTGTTTAAGTCACCAAGAAGTCCTAGAAGAAAATGCTTTCTGCAATCTCTTTCTGGAACTGGGAAGTTTTAGAGATCCGCTGGCTCACTCGGAGAATGTGAGATGACACGTCGCGGTCTGCGTTGCAGTCAGTTCAAAGGCACAGGCACCAGCTCCCGGACCTGCAGCTCTTTTCCATGCAGGGTTCACGAAGGAGAGCGCATCAGTCTTTGTGTCCTTCTTTTCTCCCCAGATGCTTTGAACTAACGTTTTATATTAGTTCTTGTGCCTTTGTATGAGACAATTGCTTTTCTCACAACACGGTTTGGAAGTTACTCAGATTTTCCAAAACTCAGGGTGGAAATCATGGTACTGTATCACGTTCCCATGGATTCTTATTTCCTTTTTATTTCACTTTCTTTAAAACAAATCCTTTGAAGTCAATAGGTATGTTCCTTAAAGCTCTGCTTTGACTAATACTATTAAGAAACATTATGCTAACAATGTCAGTCCTCCCTCAGATTAAATTATTGAAACAATGGTGTCCTAGGTCCTGTGATCTGTAACAGGGCTGGGTTTCCACTAGAATTTGAAAAAAACATTTCAATGCTAACATCAAAGAAAAAAGTCATCTTTATTTTCTCTTCAGCTTTGATATTTTAAAGTTTCCAAATGTTGCATTTTAAATTGAAGATTTCTAGAACTAGTTACTGTCAAGATGAGACAAGCTGTAGAGGGAAACATTCAAACTTAACTCAGTACGTTTTCTGAGCCAACATTTACTGAAGTTTTACTAGGAGCAAAGCATTTTGCTAGAGCATTAAAACTCTGAAAGACATATATGATTATTATGCCCATTTTAGAGGTAAGGAAACCGCGGCTTAACGATAGAATGACTTAGATCTTATAAAGATAAGCAATATAACCAGGCCACAGTCACTCAGCTGGTAGTAAGTGGTAGAACTGCAATTTGTAGGTAAATATTCTAATTTCCAGAGCTCCCTTTCTTACTCTGCTGTAATTTCCACCTTCATCTTTGTCTCTTTTCCTACCATAAATTCTTTGTCACATTGTTGTCTGACTTGCCATCCTCTGGCCACAGAATGCACTGATCTTTGTTTATATGATGATCTCAGAGCTCCCATTTAAATTTTATCCATCCTTGAAAGATGTGTAAGTCAGGATTTCAATCATCTCTGGGTAACAGATGACCCAGCCAACACTGGCACATAGAACAAAGGTTAAGGGTGTAGGATTGAGTAACACACTGTCTGTGTTCAAAGTCCAGCTTCTCCACTTTCTAACTAAATAACTTGGGTAAATTATTCAACCTTTCCATGCCTCAACTTCCTCATCCAAAAATTAGGATAACAATGGTACTCACATCTTTAAGTTCTTATGAGGATTACTATGAATTTAAGTGAACCGCTTGGAAAGTGTTAAGAAATAAGTTCCCATTATGTCATTTCTCATGTGGAGATGGGCAGCCCCGGGGGTGCAGCCACGCCACCATGCGGTTCCTCCTGCCTTCCTGCTTATTCTCAGCCGTGCAAAATGTGAGGGCCTCCTTCTGCACTCCAGGCGGAAAGAGGAAAGGCAGAGGACAAAATGACTTCTTGTGGGCTTTTGGCTTTTCTTTGGGAAGGGAAGGCCCCTAAAGGATTTTCTCTTACAGCAAAAATGGTGTCATATGGCCAGGCCTCGCTTCCATGGTGGCTGGGAATTTTAGTCATGTCTTCCAGCCTCTCTAGTGGAGGAAGGCAGGGGAGAATGTGGCTGGGAATGGTTGTTGACTGAACTGACCTCTAGTACCGCCCAAAAGACCCAGCTCGTATCACACCTGCTTGTCTTCCTTAATTACCAACCTAAAGGACAAGACTTACACTATTTCTTTGGAACTAATCTATGTTTCTCTCTGCCCGGGAACCATACTTTTACATGGTTGGTTTTTTCTTACCTTCAGGTTCCACTTAATGCCTTCTCCTCAGAAAGGAATTCCCTAACCACCCCGATGAATACAGGTCTCTCCTCTTATCCTCCTTTGTAGCACTCTGTTTATTTCCTTCATAATGCTTAATTCAATCAGCGAGGTGAGAGGGACGACATTTTTTATATTCCCAATAAGCAGGGCTTTCTCCCTGCCCGTGGTACATCACTATGGCCCTAGTAAGAGGGCAGGATGCTGTCACCTCAGGAAGGAGGAGGATATACTGTGGAAGACCACATCAAAGAGAACAAGAGATGGAGAACCATCCCCTTGCTGCCGCAGTGGAACACTGGGAGAAAAAAAAAATGAAAGGAGAGCTACGAGGCCAGACATCAAGGCAGAGGTGCCCAAGAACATTGAGGTCAATGAATAGCACTGGGTAAATAGCACGGCTGAGAATAAGCAGGAAGGCAGGAGGAACCGCATGGTGGCGTGGCTGCACCCCCGGGGCTGCCCATCTCCACATGAGAAATGACATAATGGGAACTTATTTCTTAACACTTTCCAATAGCACAGTGAGGTCAGAGAATAGTCACACCTCTCATAGAAATCCCAAGTTCAACATGTCACTAGTCTAACCGGGTCAGCCACAATCATCCAATAGCTGCACAGGAACGGAGCTAGGTTTTGTGGAAGGAATGAATGAATCATTTTGAATGATATGTTTTGACAGGATGTGAGTACCCCATATTTTGATGGGATTTGAGATTTTGGCTTCACTACAATTTAGTTACAATATGATGTTTTGTTCTCTCAAAAATGATGACTTCCTCAGGGCAGAGAAAAGCATGAGGAAGAGTGGCAACTTACCCAGCTGAACGAGAAAAAAACGAATCCTAAGCTGCCGCTTGAGAAACCAGGGAAGCACCCCGATCTGCACCACTGAAGTCCCCAAGGCTTCAGGAAGTGGGATCTAAGTGGGCTGCAAACAAAAGGGTTGGTTAAAAGTTGTAATGTAGTTAACAGCCCGCTTGACCAAATCATCCTTTCTGCACTTGGCCAAGGTGACCTCCTCTCATCTGCTCTGGCCAAAGATTAGAGGTAAATGCTCTGCAAAGTCATGACAGACGGTATCTACACTGCTTGGGGACACCAGGCACATCTGAGACTGGGTATACCATGTAGAAGATGGAGCTTAAGTGACAGTGTAAATAATGAATTTTGAAACACCTTAACCCTTTTTCCCCCTCAGCTTCCAGAACATTGACAACTAGGCTTCTCCCCTCCAGAGAGAAGATAGGAAGATTCTTCTCTGAGGAATCTGACCAGCTCAAGGACAAGACCTAGATTCTGACGTTGGGGTTCTGCCACTGAAACCACCCAGTAGCTAATGAACGTTCACATGCCTCACCCACATGCTGGGGACTTCCCACAGGCTTCATAAGGCCCCATTTTTTTTCTTTTATCTGTTTATAGTTCTACCAAGGTGTAATTTACAACTATAAAATAACACCCCACTTTTAAATATGAGAAGAGAATCAGGGACCAACAGAAAGTTGAGGAAAATCTCTAATATGAAATATAAATAATAACAGAAACAACCAACACCAGATATTGGACAGAGACATGAAAACTTCAAAAGAAAATCTATCAATAACATTCTTAGAGCCTCTTTAAAATAAGAACAAGACGCTATAGGAAAGGAATATCCAGAGAACAAAAATAAATTCTTAGAAATTAAAAATATAATAGCAGAAATCAAAGATTCAATAGAAAGGATGGAAAATAAAGTTGATGAATTTACTCATCAAAGTAGAACAAATTTAATTTCCATTACAGCAGAAAGAAAAGACATGGAGAAGAAATATAGGAAAGAAAAGATGAGAAAATCAGAAGATTAGGCCAGGAACATTTATCATCCAGAAAATGAAGTTCCAAAGGGAAAGAAAAGAGAAAACAGAGGGAAACAAATAATCAGGAAATAAACCAAGAACATTTTCCAGAAATGAAGGGCATGGATCTCCAGATTGAAAGGACCCTTTGAGGCCCAGCATAGGAGAGGAAAATAGACCCAGACCACGCACATCATTGTCAAATTTCAGAGCAGTGGTACAAAGAAAAGATACCCCAAGCTTCCAGAGAGGAAAAAAATGGCTTCAGAAAATGGATTGTGAAGCAGAATGACTTTGGACTTCTCAACAATACTCAGAAGGCTGGAAAACAATAAAGTAAAGCCTTTAAAATTCTGAAAGAAAACTATTTCCCATCTGGAATTGTATTCTCAGCCACACTACAATAAAGTGTGAGGGTGAAATAAAAACATGTTCAAATATGCAAAGTTTCAGAAAAATTAGCTCCTTCTAAGGAAACTACTGACAGATGTGCTCCACCCAAATGAAAGAGCAAACCAAGAATTAAAAAGGCATAGAATTTGGAATACAAAAGATTCAACACAGGAAAGACAGAGAGAATTCTCAGGATTATAGCGTAGGGAGATCTTAGGATGACAGCTGTGCAGAACACCAAGGGAAGACTGGATAGAGTCAGGAGGTCCAGGAGAGATATCTCCAAGAAGATGAAATTAATAGAATACTTAATATGTTTAAACATACTGAGAGGAGATTTAGATATTCGTGCATAGAATTTGGAATGAATTGGTGGTAGAAATTAGATGATTAGAAAATTAAGCCAGCAAAAAATGTCTATTATTAGCTCCAAAAAGTTGTGAAAGAAAAATGTGATCATAGGATACAATGTCTCAGTTGTGAACAGCATTTAGTTGTCATAATAATGTTAACAATAAATATTTATCTCATCCAAATTATGATATAACTGTATTGAGAGGAATGGGAGCACAGAAGTGTGGTGTGTCTACTGTGTGGGGGTAGAGGGGTGATGCTGGTGAGGGACTGTGGTAAAAGAGAGCCGAATCTTCATCCTCCAAGGTGGGGAGTCCATAGCAAAGTCTTAAATTAGTAATATGTAAATGTGGTATTTATATATGTGAAGGTAAATATCAAAAGAAATGGCCAACAGTGTTGAAAGTGATTGCTGCTAAGAATAAGAAATGTATATGTGTGTGGGGGGGGTTGTCACAATGTGCTCATTATGACAGATTTTGTGCATTTGTAACTGTTATACAACTATAAGCTAAATTGCTCAAAATGTCAACTAAATTGCCAAACTATATTTTTGGCACAGGGGACAAAATGATAATTTCTCAACCCTCATTTTTTCTTTGGACTATACAACTTGCCCATTTCTAAGCACTTGAGACACTGAATTTACAAATGGGCGATGGCCAGACCAAATATGAAAATAGAACTCTGACCCACTATCTACAGCAACCAGCCCAGGAAACCAACCCATTATCTACAGTAACCAGCCCAAGAAGCCTACCTGCTATAAGTCAGCCTTGAAGGAAATTAGACCATAACCCCTTGTAACAATCTGCCCCAAATGGCCAGAACTTGATTAATATCTGACAGCTTCCCTAATTTTTGTCCCAGCTTCCAACCTAGGACTAATCACTAAAATGCAAGTGTACACCCCTAACCAATCGGTTAGGATACCTCTCTTCCAGTTAGCCTGCTGACAGCTCCCCAAGACCATGCTCCAAACAAGGCATACCTGAGGCCTTCCCTTCTTCCCACATAGCTTTCCCACTCCTCAGCCTGCCTTTGAGTCTTGGCCAAGCACGAGTGATGGTGGCTGACTCCCTCACTACAGCAAGTTCTTAATAAATACCCTTTGCTTGTTCTCATTTGGTTGGTCTTCATTTATTTCCACACACTATTTTGCAGCATTGCAAATTTTCAAAGATTGAAAACCATTTTGTTTGTTGAGAATTGATGTCAGCTAAACCAACGATCCAAATTCAAGATGACTTACTAATTTCTTGACAAATCCTTATACTTATTCACTTATATATTGTACTCTATTTCCACATGCAAAGTACTGCACTGGTGTTATGGAAGATACAAAGATAAATTAGGTAAGTTGAGTATTTCACTTAACTGGATTTAATAATTCTAGAGTTTCTTAAATTCAGATAATCAAAATTATCTCAAGTTTAGATAAGTCAATTAAAGCTGTATTTGTACTCTTAAGAAAATGAACATAATTTTAAACAGCAAGTTGCCAAAGAGAAATCAATTTAGTATTATACTTTTATACTTTTTTATTTTAAATTTTCTCTCAAATTGCCCAATTTAAATTTTCTTACTTAACTATCTTGGCATATGTCTAAAATATGCTTTTATTACCCCCTTAAAATCTTCTCTTGTGTTTACTACTACAAAAATAAATGTTAAATGAATTTCATTTATGCATACTTTCCTCTTTGTGCTTTAGAACTGAATTGCAGATGTCCTATGAAGGGGCACATATATGATTATGGAAAATTATTCTATTGAAAATAACAGTAGTTTTTATAATGATGTAAATCTGAGGTTGGAAAAACAGATGTATTTACTAAAAAACTACTGTGTGCACATGGTGAACTAGTTTTTATCAAGATTCAAATAATGCAATCAGTGGGAATTTGCCTACTCCATAGAGTTGTCAAAGGCATGTGGGATGTACAAATAATAGCTGGAAATTTGTTGTGGACACGAGGCTATTAAGCTTGTCTCCTGCTGCATTCAATATGGTAGTAAAAACTATTATTAAATAACTGACTTTATAGCAACTGTTAAAGTTATTTGCCCAAAGTATAAATTCAAGTTTATGATGGATGCAAATGTATGTCTTAAAATGTATAACACTAATTTAGGTTCCTTTTCCATTCGAAAGAACAGTGATTACCAAAATAAGAGCAAATGAATAAGGCTGCAGGAAGCCTTCACAAAAGTCTGAAACACTAAATGTGACTTTGCTTTCCACACACAGAATCCCACAATTATCAGGCATCTCTTCCCTAGCTGAGTGCACATAGCTTGCATTAGCAGTAATGGGGTGACACACACGAAATCCTGAGAACCGATTAAGGGGTGTGAATGATGGAGCTGATCCCCAGAGCCTTCTGTGTCTCATGCAAACACGCAGAGTGTGGGCCGGCTCCCACCACACCTGGAGATGTAGAATTGTAGCTGATTAACCAGCCGGTGTTGGTTAGCCTTTCTAGCCTTTGTTTCTCCTGGCGTCATTTCTTCCCTCACAGTCCCTGAAATAAAACTTGTCAATTTATAAAAGACAAAATTATTTAGCAAAGGGAATGTCTCATTCAGTGTATCCTTGAAGCTTTTTAGAAATGCTATTCCCATAACTGACAGCTTCCCTAAGAAATGCTATTCCTTTTAGAAATGCTATTCCCAGGCCCTGCCCTGTATTGACAGTCTCTGAGGCTGGATGTTGGGGCAGGTATTTCCTAAAGCTCCTCAAGTGATTGGGGCTGGGGGCTGGGACAGTTTGAGAAGCAGTAGCACTGCCCTGTAATATGTAACTCATTATTCAGCCAAAAGTAAACACAGCATATATATTTGAGGGTAGATCAATTTTAAGGAATATTTTAAAATACTTGTATAATTTGGAAAGTGAAAATTGTTAGGAGCATAAAATGAGTTGGAAGCTGCTCTAGAAGTCATATAATCTGAGTTTTAAAAACTAATCTGTCTGATCATCACCTGGAGAGGTTTGTAAAGATAGATTACTGGTCTCCTGCCTAACTACTGAATCTACATTTCTGAGAATGGAGCCTGGGCTCTGTATGGTTTAAAAGTTTGAAAACACAGTATATGACTCATCTAGGAATTATAATTTTTCTCACTGTGTCCCCGTTCTTTCAGTACTTCCCCAGATGGCATGGTTTCCTACCATTTATCACCCGGTCACTACCTTTTGGACCAAACTCAGCTTGCCTGCTTCTCCCTGAAAGTACAGTGACTGCGTGGAGCGTGGTCCTTGCCCCGCAAGTTCTGGACTCTGGTGGTGCCAGAGAACCAAGATCTAGTTAACTCTTCTGGCATCCTTTTCAAATTTTTGGCTCATGTTGATCTGCCAGTTAACCAAAAATGTTAAGTTTTGGGTATTCTTTTTCCAAAAGTGCAGTTACACCATAGTTCCCCCATCTTAGGTTTGTGGAGTGGAATGTTAACCTAATGTACAGCCACTTACACTTGGTTTTGTTAGATTTAGTTCAAGATCCAGCTTGTCAGGTTCATTTTGGATTCTATCATTCAATATATTAATCTCTGTCTCTCCCAGCTCATGTCACACTTGAATTTGATAAATATGCCATTTCTGGCCTGACTGGAGTTATTAACAAACACATCAAATGGAAAAGAGCCTTTGGCATATCTCCTAAAGATCTCCCCCTGGATGAACATTGGTCATCACCTGGTCAATCTGGTTTTCACCTGGTCACACACCCACCACATATCCAACTGTTCAGCCCAGGCTTCACCATCTTATTAATAGAAACACTATAAGAAACTTTTTAAAATCTGCCTTGTTAAAATTAAATCCTAGGGGCCGGCTGAGTAGCGTGGTGGTAAAGTTCAGGTGCTCGACTTCGGGGTGGCCCAGGGTGCACAGGTTAGGATCCTGGACGTGGATCTAACACCACTCATCAAGCCACGCTGTGGCTGTGTCCCATATACAAAATAGAGGAAGATGGGCACAGATGTTAGCTCAGGGCAAATCTTCCTCACCAAAAAATTTAAAAAATAATAGTAATAAATTAAATCTTAACAGCTACATTGTTTCACATTACCCCAAATCTCTGTATCTGCAACATATATTTTATTTTATTCCCTTAACTGTCAATAGATATGTTGCCCATTTTACAATCTCTTTTTTTTCCTCTTTATAGGAAGAACTTTACCAATGTGAAATTTCTTATGATTCCTTTTTCTAAACTTCCACCAACATACACTGCCTCCTCTCATGACAAGATTCTAGCTGGTCCAAAGGTTATAATGTCTGACAGTAATTCATCAAGGTACCACATTTCAATTGCTTCAGCACATTT
This sequence comes from Tapirus indicus, assembly GCA_031878705.1. NCBI lineage: Eukaryota > Metazoa > Chordata > Mammalia > Perissodactyla > Tapiridae > Tapirus > Tapirus indicus. The sequence continues at coordinate 60,656,026 of CM062917.1, forward strand.
CAATTAGGAGACCTTTGAAGTGAGAAAGGAAAAGAAATAGACTGGGAGTCAGGTGATACAAAAAGAAAAGCAGCACAAAAAGAGGGGATAAGAAACATCTCTGGACAACGGAAAAAGCAAAAAACCCTAACAGGAATTCTCAAGAACAATTTGATTCCACCTCTGACTCAAAGTACACGTTCATAAAATGCATGCCTGGGTATTTCAAAGCATTGAGTTAAGCAGAAAATTCCCAAAGCCTTTAAGATTATGAAATGGATCCAATGTGAAATACTTTTCCAGAAGTTATATTCTAATAGTGGTGATGTAACTTATACCAGTATTTCTGTAAACAAAAAGAAAAAATCTGGCTTAAGAAAAAAGGGAATTTAGTGATTTAAATCCTTATAGTCTAGAGGCTGGCCTAGCTTCTGGACTGGCTGAATCCTGAAATGATGTCATCAGGACCCCATCTTCCTCTGTTGTTCTCTACTTTATCCTGCTGATCCCATTGTCTGGCAGGTGCTGTATTCTCCTGTTGGTGGCAAGAATGTCTGCAGGCTCACACACTCAAAGCGCAGTCCAGAATAAAAGAGACAATGTTTCCTCTCATTAATTCTACCCAGGTGTAGTAGGCTGAATAATGGCCACCCAAAGATATCAGGTCCTAATCCTTGGGACCAAGAAAAAAAGGGTCTTTGCAGATGTGATTATGTTAAGAAACTTGACATGGGGAGATTATCCTAGATTTTCCAGATGGACCTCAAATACAATCACAAGTGTCTTTTTAAGAAGAAAGCAGAAGGAGACTCCACACACATACAGAAAAGGAGGAGGTGATGTGCCCATGGAGGCAGAGACAGTCATTATGTGGCCATAAGGAAAGGAATGCTGGCAGCCACCAGAAGCTGGAAGAGGCAGGGAACGATTCTCTCCTTGAACCTCCGGCCAGAGCTTGGCCCTGCTGACACCTTGGTTTGGCTCAATGAAACAGATTTCAGACTTCTGGCCTCCAGAACTGTGAAAGAATAAATTTCTGTTGTTTTAAACCACCAGGTTTGTGGTAATTTGTTACAGCAGCTACAGGAAACTAATACATCAGGTACTGTGATTCACTCTGATTTGACCTCCCTGAGTCACACGACCGACTCTGAACCAATTACTGCACACTGACGAGTCAGCCTGGATTGTCCACTTCATCCTGGGACCATGGGCAGAGCCTTTCCCAGGGCAGATGAACTCCAAGTGCAGGAGGGGGAGGGTGCCCAAAAGGAAAGCATAACTAGAACTAGATGACCGGAGAGAAGACAAAAAACAGCAGACACCCATTTGGTGTTTGAAAGGAGAGGACAGAAGGGAAGTGCAAAGTTAATATTTATATGCGAGACTATTATAACATTAGTACACTTAAACATGCTTTGTTGCTTGATGACGTTGTTAAGCAGCATATTATCAGGAATACACTGAGTTGAACAGACACCACTTACTGAGAGCCGATTTGTTTCTATTGCCAATCGCTGGATCTTGTCCAGCTCTGACATGTCTCCTTTTGAAAAAGTAGTACATCAAGATCACACATATTATTCCAAATAGAAATGTACTATGATATTAAGTGTTTATGTACTATGATATTTTGTAGTTATTTTCTAATCTTCTTACCAAATATGTGTAAGAAATTGTATTAACAATGTTTGCTGTACTAAGAATTTGTGCAGGTCTGCAGTGTGAGGTCTACCCTACTTTCCACACCTCTTCTTGAATTATAACTAACTGGCCTGCGAAGACTGCTGGAGGATGGCTCTGCCTCTTGTGAGCTCTTTGATCATAGGTAAATTACTTGCTTTCCTAATGTCAATTTCTTCACATGTAAAATGAGGATGCAAAATTTCACAGGATTTGTTTTGAGAATTATCTAAAAAATATGTGTGAAAGCATCTAGCTGGGTGCACAGCACAAAGTAAGATGCTAATAATGCTCCATTATGAACCTATAATCCAATAAGCACAATTTAGATCATTATTCCTATGATTTGTCCTCTTCTTACCCACACTGAAGCTCTTCTAATGACTCAGATCAGCTCAAAAGATGTACATGTAGTTTCCATTTGGCTTAGCACATTGATTCACAGAAAAGCCTGATGTCAAGTGCACTCTTGGACGTTTTACTGTATTCTCCCCCTTTTGAAACTTTGTGAAATTTAACATAAGAATCACTTTCAGTGCTGAACCATGTAGAGCTATACCTGCTTACTTGTTCCCAAACTGTTTTTAATGCTAATACAATTGCTTTGGTAGGACTGAAGATCACGGCCTACCTCCCCAACCTGACATAGCTCATTTGCTTTCTTTTGAAGCTGTCAGATTTTATTTTGGAGGTTTAAATTAATTGGCTCTATTAGTTTTCCCTTAGCTCTTTCATTATTTACTCTCAGAAACTCTAGTAGATAAGGCAAGCATAATTTCCCTCTGTGTGCATTTGCTGGTGGGAAGAGGAAAGCTGACATTATTCGAGCCACAAGAGAGAGAGTCCCCGTGAGGGCACAGGCGAGCCCCTGGGTGCCTGCGCTGGTGAACAACGCCACAGCAGCTCTGAGTGCCCTCGGGGCATTCCGGAAATCCAAGGCCAACCTGGACAGGTTTTGGGGGTTTGTGTTATTCCATCTTTGCCCAGGAAATTTTAGAACTCTGTTGCAGAGCCCTCATAAGCCTTCAGCTGCTGGCCTTTTTTATTTAATGAGTATATGCTTAACTTCAGGGTAGTTGTCATTCCAAACACAAGCCACATCTAAAATAACTACACATTACTGGGCTTCAGAGACTTAGGGAGACATGGAAATGAAATACAGAGAGATGACTTTTATAGATATAATTTTAATGTTTTCTAAAATTTAAATAATGAAGTGTACTATTTCATGAGGAATTTTATCCACCTTGTATTTATAATTTATACCTTGTTGAGTATCATAAGATTTCACCTGTGAATACCATGCATTCTGGAAATAGGTATGCCAAAACCCCAAATCTTAAAAGTGGTAAGATTATGAACAATTTTTAATTTCTTCTTTTTTCCTAGGCACATTTCCTAAAACTTCTATATTTAACACGTCATATTCATGATATGAAATATTTTGATTAATATTTTTTAAAAATAAAGAACTTTTTAAAAGAAACAATTATGAATTTGCATCACAGTGTTAGTTTTATAAGTTAAAGCTGGAAATATATCCGATAATAGAAAAGTGTTTAAGGTTTCATATTCATACAGTAGAATGCAATTTTCCCTTACTTAACAAGTATTTGCATTCATTTTGGGGGGATACTATCTTAGAAATTATAACCACTTCTCAATTATTTTTTCCATTGTTTGGCCAATAAACCATCCATTTGACTCAATTTGGGCCTTCACCTAAAACTGTTGTATTCTAGTACCCAGATTGAAGGCTTACATCAATGAGAAGCAAGCAGGATGTTAATTAAAAGAACATAATTTATATTTTCCTTGGCTCTTCTGAGAGTCTGATTTTACTGCTAATGGCCAACTGGAGACTGAGAGAAAAGGCCCTTTAAATGTTGAGGAATTAATGTCATGAACACAGGGACATTCAGACTGTAGCTGAAAGTGTCTGGGATTCACAAATGAATGTGAATATGAGAGGGTAGAATATTCGTATTTTTTCTCTGACTTTGGATAATAAAAATATGGTTCAAAGGGAAAAAAAGGCAGAACTCCCTTAGGATAAAAAGTGATTGTGTCAATTACTGTGACTGATTGTAAAATAAGAGAACTCGGGATGAAGCAAAGCAATTCCAGTGTAAAGTCCATTTCTAGTGAATGAGTGATACACTCAATTGGTTGCCAAGTAAGCAGCCCAACTGGGAGGAGGGTGGCATTTCCTTGGAGGCGTCTCCTCAGGGTTGTTACACTCTTAGCTGGGTAGAGGAATTTCAGGCCTTAGAAGACATCTGATGTCTTCTAAGGATCAGCCAGTTGCAAAGCACTGATAAAGACCTACCCACAGTAACTAAGGTCAGCAGATAATACAGGCTTTGTCACTTGAAGGTAAAATAGATTAAAGTGACAAATGTTTATATCCTATTGCTCTAAAGTCTTCAGATACGATGCACAATGAGTGAGCTGAACTGAAAAGTTTCTGAGCATAGAGAGACTCAAACTGAGTGGCCTGTTTATTTTCTATTTACCCCTGATGAGGAAAATAAATTTATGTTGAATGTACTGATGGCAGTCAAAGCTTAATGATTATAAATTTTACTTTGCCTTGGTGTAATTTTTTAATGTTTTTCCATCTTTTATCCCATTTCTATACCAAGAAATTAAAGGTAGGTATAAACATTTATGCCATTATTTTCACAGAGTTATATGCACAAAGATCACAATTAGACATGTCATGTACTGTATTCTTGCTTTTTCTTAGTTGTCCCCACCTGAAAAATCTAATCAGTGATCTATGTAACCAAAGCCAGGCCTCATCATTTACCCAAAAGGAGTCCTGGCCACATATCAGAAATAGAATGTAGTTAATCTTCCTTGTTTTATCAGCATGTTCTCTAAGCCAGCAAGCCCCTTAGGAAGAGATCTAAGTAATTCCTTCTCTGTGATCTTTTTAATCAAAACTAAAAGACCCAGGCTTGAAGAGAATGGCACAGAATTTTTAACCCACTCTGGCTATTTTTACATTGTTCTTACAACATTTATACTCTACCTCAGAATCTATTCCTTTCCACCAGATCAGAGCTGCAAACCAGTAGACCTTGTATGTGAAATAAGAGTTCATTGCAGCATGGGGGCTGGCCCCGTGGCATAGCGGTTAAGTTCATGCACTCCACTTTGGCAGTGCAGGGTTCACAGGTTCGGATCCCGGGCACAGACCAACACACTGCTTGTCAAGCCATGCTGTGGCGGCGTCCCTTATAAAGTAGAGGAAGATGGGCACAGATGTTAGCCCAGGGCCAATCTTCCTCAGCAAAAAGAGGAAGATTGGCAACAGATGTTAGCTCAGGGCTAGTCTTCCTCACAAAAAAAAGAAAGAAAAGAAAAGAATTCATTGCAGCATGGAGAAAAACCTCCAAGTGTGGCATGGTTCCAAATAGAAGCTTCTATTCCATTTAGTCATTAAAAGAGATTAAACAGGGCTTCTGTATCTACCACATCTATAAAACACACACTTCCATGTTGTCATCTTTTGCAATTTTAGGTCATATTCTTTGCTACTGAAATAGGCTCAGAGTTATCGGATTGGCCTTAGAGAAAGTCTGTTTCTCCCTAGAAGCAGAATCTCGAACTCGTGTTGGTGCTCCCAGCTACAGAATGATGTCTCCTTGAGGCGAGGTACATTTCGAAGGACTGTTTCAGGCTTGGGTGACAGGGAATACCACAAATCTACTGCCTCAGATATGTATTTACTCATACTTCGAGTTTTTCTCTAGTCTGCTATCCCCAGTTCTTTACCTTCTCCTCTTTTCTCTCCTCTTCGAGTGGCTCCGGATAAGATTTTACACAGTAGGCAGAACTAGATTTAGTCTCATTTCCAGGAGTGTTTATAGCCAGCTCTCTGCTCGTGAGTGCTCTTCTCTTCATGTGGTTTCTGCAGAGGAACAGGACTTTCGTCCTGTTAAAACCTTGAAATCATCATACACGCACATACACAAGATGAAGCCAGAGGGGTTTCCTCTTACCTTATTATCGAATGTTATTACTTTTTGGAAGTGATCATGTCCATTTGATCCTTTCTTTTTAGATCTTACTATACGTGCCAATATTGGGTTTTCACATAAAAATGAACATTCTAGTGAAAGACACATACAAATAACAGTAATTCAGAATGAAAAGTGATATAAAGAGGCATGACCAACTACCATTGAACAAAAGGAAGGAAAAATTAAAATTAGTAGAGGGAGGACAGAACTGATGAGGAAACCAGAAGGTGGCTATTGACATAGGCCAAAAAGAATGGACAGGGGTGTTCAGATCACTATATAGTTTTGTTTTTATCTGATGTCAACATTATATATAAATTTTATATATATATAATTTATAAAAATTAAAATAAATATATATAATTTATAAGAATTAAATATATATACACATACATGTATACATGTGACAGGATACAAACAGTCAGACTTTAAATATAAAAACGGAACTGTTTTTTCTTCCCTTTTCTTGTGACACTAGAAGAACAAAATGGAAAATGTTCCCCTCATCTCCTGGCAGATTGAAACTTTCCAGCCCTCAGGGAAAGGGTAAGCAGTTTTGGGGGTTCAGGCTCTGGCTATAATGAGCCACCAAATATGTTGTGAAAGCTCACCAGGAAAGGTTGGGTTAGAGAGAAAGGCCTGTGTTCTAGAGAGGAAGGGTGGAGCGTTCCCTGGACTAGGAGGGGAAATATGCCAAGGGTCCCAGAGAAAGAGGACCTGCTTCCCTGGTGACCTCCTGGGCAGGAAATAGGATCCCAAAGAAGCTCTGTGATACATTTCAGGAGGGATGTATCAAGCGACTGTTAGTTCTCAGTAGCAACATGGAAACTACAAGAAGTGTGTTAACCATGTCTTTTTACTCTATATTTTTGATACTTTGACTCCTTGGGTCCTTGCTGACACTGCAGGGTACTAATCTTATTGGACCACTGCCACATATGTGGTCTGTCAATGACCAAAACGTCATTACATGCAGCACGACTGTATTTCATTGTATAAAAGAAGTATAGTTTATTTAACAATTTTCTTGTATATTTAGATTGCAGTAATCCTTTCCTATCATGTTATGCTATCTTGAACACCTTTGCAGTGAATGCTTTATCCATATCCATTATTATCTCTTTAAGAGAAATTCCTAGAAGGGCAATTTATGCGCCGAAGAATATTCATATTTTAGGGCTTTTCTTTACGTTGCCAAATCACCCTCCAGAAATTTACCTCTCGGCAGAAGTGTATGAGAATTCTCACTTCCTCGGGTGGTAAAAGGTTTAGCAATAACTTAGTTACACAGGTCATGTCCTTGCTATATATTTGTGTACAATTTCTGTATGCTGTTCATGATTCCATAATAAAAAAAATACACTTTGATAATTTTGTAGAGTAAACCTAGGAGAACCATTAATGTAGTTAAGGGTTAGAAATTATTTTTTTTTAAGGCTGAAAAATGAAGTTATTCATGAAACATGTGACTAAGAGGTCACTTCTTGGCAGGACTTCAACAAGGTTAATGATCAGTTTTTTCCCCCTACTGTTCACCGAGTATAGAAGTTATCAAACATAAAAAATGTTCTATAATAGCAATAAATTATTGTTGGCTGTGGTAAGCAGAAAGGCCCCCTAAAGAAGCTCATGCCAAGATCCCTGGATCCTGTGAAGGTGTTACATTTCATGGCAAAAGGGACTTTGCAGATATAACGAGGGTTATGGACCTGAAGATAGGGTGGGCCTTGTCCTGAGTTATTCTGATAACAAGAAGTTAGGGAGATTCCAAGTGCAAGAAGGATGAATGCCCTGTTGTTGGCCCTTATATGTAGAGGCCCACAGGCACGGACCAGAGAAGGGCATCTAGGAGCTAAGGGCAGCCCCCAGCTGGCAGCCAGAAAGGAAATGAAGACCTTGTCCTACATCTGTAAGGAGCTAGATTCTGCCAACAACTCAAATGGGCTTACAAGTAGATTCTTTTCTGAACCTCCAGATAAGAGCCCATCTGGCTGATACCTTGATTTTCACCTGCACTTCTGGCCAACATAACTATGAGATAATACATTTGTGTTGTATTAAGCTGCTAAATTTGTGGTATTGGTTACTGCAGTGGTGGAAAACTAATACACTGGCTGAATCAATAAATGAAAAAACATAAACGGATGAATAAAAATGAATTAATGAATAAATGAATCAAATGTGGTTTAAAAGTGAAAATTGTCATTTATTTTTCCAGAGCTGTGAAATCACAGGTTCATTTTACTTCCAAAGTCCTTTGAATCCTTCCTTTCACTTTGCAGATCCATGTCAAAGTTTTGTTCCATCAACAGCTTCCAAGAAAACACAATTAATTGAACCACCATATCTGCCTTGTTGTGACAAGATTTATTATCATTTTTAGTGTGTAGTAACTATTTCGTGCTTGTGATTCCTCATAATTATTGCTTGAAGTTCGTGAGCATTTCCCATTCAACACACAAACTATTAATCTTCTTAACCAGTGAATTCAGAATTAAGCACCTGCATACATTCATTGTTTTTCTAACAGGTATTTACTAGACTCCTGTTCTGAGATAGTTTTCTGCCAGGCTTTGAAGCTATTACAAAAGAAATACAGATAGTTTCCAAATTAAAAAAGTGATTTATGCTCTAGAAGTTTATCTCTAAGTTAGGGCTTTGTCACTCAGAACATACTTCCACATAGAAACAATACTGAAACATTGACTCTGTACCTAAATCAGTCCACAAAAGCCCATCAAAATTTGCTTGAACTAATCCTAAAAGAATTTAACCACTATTTATTTTTTGATGGGAAAAAGATTCAGTTCTCCAATTTGTAATGTTAGAAGCTCAACGTTCTACCTGGAAGAACAGGCTCCTTCAGCAGTGATGTTGGGCATCAGAGTCTCCACTGAGTAATGGAGCATAGAGTTCTGCATTAAAAAAAAAAAAAAACTTTACTATGTGCTTGCTTGAACTACCTTGTTTTGTTTTAGTTATGTATATTAGGAAAAGCAGTTATTCTTCTGTTGGATCATCTTGTTCTCTCTTCCATGTCCACTATCTTCTCTCTAGTTGCTTTTGTGATATCCAGATTCTGTAATCATCACTGTTACCTCTCAGCACCTGTAGATCTGTCACCTTAGATATTCCATTTCCTAGAAACACTAAATGGGAAAATAAATGGCAAACAGCTCCACAGAGAAGCCAGTGCTCTCTAAGGAAATCTAAGTTTCCTTAGCCTTTCATATATTGTCATTAACAAAAATGGTGCCACTCAGTCAGAAATTATCTGTAATCTTTGACATGCCACCCACACCCAGCTAATGTTTTTCTACCTGGAGACAAGTCGTGAGCATGAACCATTCTAACAGGTAAGTTGATAGTTAACTTATGTAATGTGGTATGCACAGAGAGATGATATGGTATAGACATAGATATCAGTTACATACAAAGGAAAGTGGTACAGACAACAAATATTTTAGGCTTTAAGAAAATGGAGTTCAGGTTGTGCTTGATTCAACCATTCAGCAATCCCCAAATATCCAGATAATTTCCTTGCTCATAGTTTTATCTCTTCCTTGTAGACTCCTATTCCCCCACCTTCTCCATCTCTGTATATCTAAATCTTACCCACTTTTATGGCCCAGCACATGTGCACACTTCTATGAGGTCTTCTCTGACAGCCCCATCTTGAGAGAATCTGCCTTTTCTCTCATTTTTCAGGGCAATTCATCATTACTTTTCTCATGACATAGTGAAATGAAAATGGGTACATGTGTTAGGAAAATTGCAAGGATGAACTTTAAAAACTATGTTAAGCAGGAGTGACGTCAGCATCATGGCAGAGTGAGACTCCCTCTTTGAATCTCTGCCCCCTAAGACACAATGAGCACATCATTTGCCTTCCAACAGAGGTCAATCAAACACTACAAAGGACTTTTAAGAAACACCTGCTGCCACACATCAGATGGTGGAGGCACAGGAAGCCCCAAAGGATGTGAGGAGAGGTAAGGAGTTTTACTCCCCCTCCCCAATCAATCAGCAAAGACAGACAGCATGGCTCACAGACAGAGAGGGGAGGGGCGGCCCTCTGCAGGGAAAACTATTGCCCTCCAGGTGCTCTCACAGACTGTCGAGAGATCCCCACTGGGAAGCAACAATGGACTGTTTTGGGGGTGTGGCAAACGCCCCAAGAGAGCCAGAAAGGAAATCCCGGGGTCAAGCAGGAGAAAGAGAGAACCCCTCCCCCCACATGCCCTGCACTTCAGCATAATTCCCCCGGGGACTGCAGCGGGCTCAGAGCACAACGCTCGCAATCTCCATCCAGTGGCAGCAGGTGGAAACTGCAGGACCAACTTCAAGATGAAAACAAAAGGTAAAGATGTGGGATCTATGCAATGGTTTATTATGTCTACCGACCAAAAGGAAAATGACAGACACCCAGAAACCAACCTTGAAGGCACAGAAATCTATAACCTGAACGACAGAGAATTCAAAATAGCTATCATAAATAAACTCAATGAAATACAAGAGAACACACAGAAGCAAATCAACGAATCACAAAAGAGATTGAAACCATAATGAAAAACCAATCAGAACTATTGGAGATGAAAAACAAAATGAATGAGATAGTGGAAAAAGTGGAGTCTTTAAGGAGCAGAACTGACAATATGGAGGAACAAATTAGCATTATTGAGGATAGCCACGCAGAAATGCTCCAGATAGAGGAGGAGAGAGAGCTAAGACTAAAAAGAAATGAAGAAATTCTTCAAGAAATATCAGACTCAATGAGGAAAAGCAACATAAGGATAATAGGTATTGCAGAAGGAGAAGAAAGAGAAAAAGGAGCAGACAGTTTGTTCAAAGAAATAATAGCTGAGAACTTCCCAAACCTAGGGAACAAGAGCGAAATACCAGTGAGTGAAATTAATAGATCACATAAATGTATAAACAGGAATAAACAATCATCACGCCACATAGTAGCTAAGTTGACAAGACTCAGTGACAAGGAAACAATATTAAGGGCAGCTAAACAAAAAAACAAAATAACATACAAAGGAAACCCCATCAGGCTCTCAGCTGATTTCTCAACAGAAACTCTACAGGCTAGGAGAGACTGGAATGATATATTCAAAATCATGAAAGACAAAAACCTTCAGCCAAGAATACTTTATTCAGCAAAAATATCCTTCAAATATGAAGGATAAATAATAACTCTCCCTGATAAACAAAAGCTCAGAGGGTTCATCACCACAAGAGCCCCACTACAAGAAATGCTCAAGAAAGCCCTTAGGCTTGAAAAAAACAGAGAGAAAGGGGATACAAAGATTTCAGCGAGGAGAAAAGCAAAGAGACTAAAGCAGAACAAACTACAGTTGGATAACATCAAAAATTAAATCAAGCTCATCACTGTAAACACATACTCATGACACAAGATGGAATAAGTAGGGACAACAACAAATAAGGAGGGGAAGAGGAAAGGGATCAAATTGACTCAGTCTAAGGAAACAGGAGGCATCTGAAAATGTACTATCTTATCCAGGAGATCTCTTATATAAACCTCACAGTAACCACTAAACAAATAACCAGAAGAGAACCACATATGACAAATAAAGAGAAAACGAAGAGAATGAGCATGCAGAAATACCAAACTGAATTTGCAGTTCAAAACACATGTGACAAGAAACGAAGGAAATGCAAAAGAACCAGAAAATGAACAATAAAATAGCAACATTAAACCCTCATATATCAATAATCACTCTAAATGTAAACAGGTTGAATTCTCCAATCAAAAGACACAGAGTGGCGGGATGGATTAAAAACCAAGATCCAACAATCTGCTGCCTCCAGGAAACACATCTCAGCTCTAAAGACAAACACAGACTCAAAATAAAAGGACGGAAAACGATACTCCAAGCTAATGGCAAACAAAAGAAACCAGGAGTTGCCATACTTATGTCAGACAAAGTAGACTTCAAGATAAAAAAGGTAATGAGAAACAAAGAAGGGCAAGATATAATGATAAAAGGGACACTTCACCAAGAAGACATAACAATCATAAATATCCATGCACCCAACACAGGAGCACCAAAGTACATAAAACAACTGCTAAAAACCTAAAAGGAGAAATTAACAATAACACAATAATAGGGGATCTTAACACCCCCCTTACATCAATGGATAGATCATCCAGACAAAAAGTCAATAAGGAAATAATGGACTTAAATGAAAAACTAGACGCGATGGACTTAATAGATATATACAGAGCACTCCACCCAAAAAAAGCAGAGTTCACATTCTTCTCAAGTGCACAGGGAACATTCTCAAGGATAGACCATATATTAGGAAACAAGGCAAATCTCTATAAATTTAAGAAGATTGAAATCATTACAAGCATCTTTTCTGATCATAATGCTGTGAAACCAGAAATCAACTGCAAGGAAACAAACCGGAAAGGAACAAAGATGTGGAGACTAAACAACAAGCTACTGAACAACCAAGGGGTTGTTGATGAAATTAAAGGAGAAATCAAAAGCTATCTGAAGACAAATGAAAAGGAAAATACACCATACCAACTCATATGGGATGCAGCAAAAGTGCTCCTGAGAGGGAAATTCATAGCAATACAAGCCCACCTGAACAAACATTAAAAATCTCAAATAAATAACCTTAAACTGCACCTAACAGAATTAGAAAAAGAAGAACAGACAAAGCCCCGAATCAGCAGAAGGAGGGAAATAATAAAAATCAGAGCAGAAATAAATGAAATTGAAACCAGAAAAAAACAGTAGAAAGGATCAATGTAACAAAGAGCTGGTTCTTTGAGAAGATAAATAAAATTGACAAACCCTTAGCCAGACTCACTAAGAAAAAAAAGGAGAAGACTCAAATAAATAAAATTAGAAACGAGAGGAGAAATTACAACAGATACCACAGAAATACAAGGGATTATTAGGGAATACTATGAAAAACTTTACACCAACAAATTGGACAACCTAAAGGAAATGGACAAATTCTTGGACGTGTACAACCTCCCAACACTGAATCAAGAAGAAATAGAGAATCTGAATAGACCAGTCACAAGTAAAGAGATTGAAACAGAAATCCAAAACCTCCCCAAAAATAAAAGCCCAGGACCAGATGGCTTCCCTGGAGAATTTTATCAAACATTCAAAGAAGATTTAGCACCTATCCTTCTCAAACTATTCCAAAAAATAGAGGAAGATGGAATACTTCCTAACACATACTATGAGGCCAACATCCTCCTGATACCAAAGCTAGACAAGGACAATACAAAGAAGGAAAACTACAGGCCAACATCACTGCTGAACATAGACGCAAAAATCCTCAACAAAATATTGGCAAACTGAGTACAGCAATACATCAAAAAGATCATACACCATGATCAAGTGGGATTTATACCAGGGACACAGGGATGGTTCAACATCCACAAATCAATGAATGTGATACACCACATTAACAAAATGAAGACTAAAAACCACATGATCATCTCAATCGAGGCAGAGAAGGCATTTGACAAGATCCAACATCCATTTATGATAAAACCTCTCAACAAAATGGGTATAGAAGGAAAGTACCTCAACATAATAAGGGCCATATATGACAAACCTATAGCTAACATCCTACTCAATGGGGAAAAACTGAAAGCCATTCCTTTGAGGACAGGAACAAGACAAGGGTGCCCACTCTCACCGCTCCTATTCAACATAGTACTGGAAGTTCTGGCCAGAGCAATTAGGCAAGAAAAAGGAATAAAAGAACTCCAAATAGGCAATGAAGAAGTGAAACTCTCACTATTTGCAGATGACATGATCTTATATGTAGAAAACCCAAAAAAATTCCATTGGAAAACTACTAGAAATAATCAACAACTACAGTAAAGTGGCAGGGTATAAAATCAACTTACAAAAATCAGTTGCATTTCTATACACTAATGATGAACTAACAGAAAGAGAACTCAAAAAGACAACCCCATTTACAATTGCAACAAAAAGAATAAATATCTGGGAATAAATTTAACCAAGGAGGTGAAAGACCTATACAATGAAAACTATAAGACACTTGAAAGAAATCAAGGAAGACATAAAGAAATGGAAAAATATTCCATGCACATTGATTGGAAGGATAAATATAGTTAAAATGTCCATTCTACCTAAAGCAATCTACAGATTCAATGCCATCCCAATCAGAATCCCAATGTCGTTCTTCACAGAAATAGAACAAAAAATACTGAAATTCGTATGGGGCAACAATAGACCCCAAATAGCTAAAGCAATCCTGAAAAAAAAGAACAAAGCTGGAGGCATCACAATCCCTGATTTCAAAATATACTATAAAGCTATAGTAATCCAAACAGCATGGTACTGGTACAAGAATAGACACACAGATCAATGGAACAGAATTGAAACCCAGATATAACACCACACACCTATGGACAGCTAATCTTCAACAAAGGAGCAAAGAACATACAATGGAGAGAGGCAAGTCTCTTCAATAAATGGTGCTGGGAAAATTGGACAGCCACATGCAAAAGAATGAAGGTAGACCATCTCCTATTGCCATATACAAAAATCAATTCAAAATGGATTAAGGACCTGAAAGTGAGACCTGAAACTAGAAAACTCCTGGAAGAAAATATAGGCAGTACACTTATTGACATTGGTCATAAAGGGATCCTTTCAGATTCCATGTCTACTTGGACAAGGGAAACAATGAAAAAATAAACAAGTGGGACTTCATCAGACTACAGAGCTTCTACAAGGCAAATGAAACCAGGATCAAAATGAATAGACAACTCACCAGCTGGGAGAAAATATTCACAAATCCTTTATCTGACAAGGGATTAATCTCAGTAATATATAAAGATCTCATACAACTGAGCAACAAAAAAACAAACAACCCGATCAAAAAATGGGCAGAGGATATGAACACACATTTTTCCAAGGAAGAGATACAGGTGGACAATAGATACATGAAAAGATGTTCAACATCACTAATCATCAGGGAAATGCAAATCAAAACTACACTAAGATATCACCTGACACCCGTTAGAATGGCTATAATCACCAAGACAAAAAACAACAAATGCTGGAGAGGTTGTGGAGAAACGGGAACCCTCATTCACTGCTGGTGGGAATGCAAACTGGTGCAGCCTCTATGGAAAACAGTATGGAGAGTCCTCAAAAAATTAAACATAGAAATACCTTATCATCCAGCAATCCCACTCTTGGGCATCTACCCAATGGACATGAAATCAACCATCACAAGAGGCTTATGCGCCCCTATGTTCATTGCAGCATTATTCACTACAGCCAAGAAGTGGAAGCAACCCAAGTGTCCCTCGACTGATGATTGGTTAAAGAAGATGTGGTATATACATACAATGGAATACTACTCAGCCATAAGAAAAGACAGAATTGTCCCATTTGCAACAACATGCATGGACCTAGAGGGTATTATGTTAAGTGAAATAAGCCAGAGAGAGAAGGACAGACACTGCATGAACTCACTCATATATGGAATATAAGTGAACACATGGACAGAGAGAACTGATTGGTGGTTACCAAGGGGAAGGGGGTTGGGGTGGGCACAAGGGGTGAAGGGATGCATCCACATGATGACGGACAAACAATAATGTACAACTAAAACCCCACAATGTTATAAACTATTAAGACATCAATAAAAATTTTTAAAAAACTATGTTAAGCAAATGAAAAGGTCAACTTAGATTTATAAAAGAAAGAAACAGGGAGAACATTTTAGACATGGTGAGGGTGGTTAGACAAGATGATGAATAAAGACGTAGAGGCTGGAAGTCAGAGGGATGGCTTTCTGGAAGCAGAGGATTCCTATTGCAGATGGCAGAAGGTAAAATGTTCAAAAACAGTTGGGGAGCAGATGGTGTAGGGCCTTTCACAATGCCTCAGGGGTGGAGAGTTTGGACTTCATCCTGAAAGCAACAGGGAGCGTCGAATGTGCTGTTAAAGTAGGCGTTTAGGAAGATTAATTTGCCAGCAGCAAGTAAGATGGATGCAGGGAGCCTATTAAAAAGATATTTTAGTAATATGAGGGGTGTAACAGGCACAAATTTTGAAGGCCTTAGTCAAGTGGGCAACAACATAAACAAAACCCATAGCTGTCCTCATTTTCTAGAATTCACTTTAATTTCCCTTCTACTTGCTGAAGAAAATTTAGCCTAGTCACTTCCAGGTAAAACAAATCCAATTCTGTGTTTTCCCAGCTTTTTGGACTCCATCATTTCAGGAAGGGGTGGATGGAGTGGGAAGGTGAACGTGGGAGACATTTATTTTAACCTTCTCCATACTACAGTGGAGCTTGTTCCCAATGTCACTCATCTTGTCTGTCCTCTATTATGGGCATGGGATGGTGGTCCCTCAGACAAAGCCTGGACAATCACTGGGAGCAGAGACTGTCCACACAGAATTCTTCTTATGAGAAGTTCCCTCGTTCTGACTGTGAGATCGCTTGCAGGCATAACCCTAGTCTCCAGAACTGGAGGGCCGTGGGAGCTTTCAGAGACCATCCACACCACAGCTGCCCGTAGGGCACTAGGTGAATCGTCTCCAGCTGTCACCTGCATGTGAGCCACACCACCAGTTTCAGCTTGCAGCTTCTTTTCAGCGATGGCAGGGCCGTGGGGGAGGGCCAGGGGGATTTCTGTCCCAGTTTTGCTGTCTGCTGGCTCCCAGCCCCACTCTATTAGAACAACTTTCTATTCATGAGTCCCCAAACTTAAATAAGAAGACCAATTATGTTCTCTCTCAGGACTCATCCTGATGGGGCAGAAGGCAGGGCACAAGCTTTCACACTCATGTTTAACTCTATTTCTTTTTCTCTGCCAACCTCTCCTCTCATTTCCCTCTCTAGCAGCTTGGAGATTCTTTTTTTCAGTCTAGATAGGGGAGTTGCGCATGTGTATCTGAATCTTTCAGTATTACCTCAAGGGTTTTGAACTTAAGACTCAAGAATTACCTGCCTTTGCTGCCTCTTGTTTTTTCCTGGTTCTACACTGGGTTCCACGGTGACGGTGGGTGTCTCCTATCTAACTGATCTGGAGGGGCCTCTTGGGAACCAATGAATGACTTAGGTGGGAGTGGGAGCAGGCGTGAGTAATCACATCAATTCATACTCTGAAATACTTTGCCACCACATAATTATAATACCCCCAAGGCCTAGACTTAGGTGGAAGAAAGGATAAGAAGGAGAAATCCATTGGATTTGATTAGAGAGTTAGAATTTGATGTAGATAGAGAATTCAAAGAAAGTTTTTAACATTTTGAGCCTGAGTGAATGGTAAATGAATGAAGTGGAGGGGATTAAAAAAAGAATGAGAGAGCGAGGGACAAACTGATTGTTTATGTCCCATGGCTTGATATACCCAAATCTGGATGTCAGCAACACATGTAGAGTGTATGTTAATTTTATTAGTGATCTAACGTCAGCAGACTCTAGAGGATCTAGTCCCTTGCTCCCATTCACTGAGTGGTTTGGAAATGGGTATATTCATTCATTAATTTACCTTGGGGATTATATCTAAGGGGATGACTGTTAGTGGTCATTTGCTCATGACCACTGGGCCACTCAGATGGAAATTGGGGCTTGGCCATCAATTGGATCAGCATGTTGATTAGCAAACATGGAATAAAAACAGATACTGCCATAATTAAGGGATATCCAGCTTTTGAAGAAGAAGAATTGCTCTTCTTGGTCCTAGGAATATTTCTGTCTAAGATAACTCGTAGTCTTTAGAATCAGCACGTTTGCTTCCCTAGAGATTGTGAGGACACACTATATTTTCTACTTTATTTTATATTATATATATATATATTATATCTATATTATATATTTATATATATATTATATCTTTTATATATCTACTATATTTTCACTTTCTATATTCTTTATCTGTCATCCAAAACCTCTATCATTTCCTTATGACAGTTTGCAATTTCTTAAATTACTGCTAATCTTCTACCAGTGACATTTTAAACTGATGACTTCCCTTTTAGGGAAGCATGCTAGACCCCTGGTGAGCCTTAGAAAGTCCCCTCAAATTGCTAGCAATATGTTTGTGAATCATGTCTTGGGTGGCTTATTTCCTGCAATGATTTCTGCAGATGGCTAATCTTATCCATTTTCCATTGATTCCTGTTAGTGCTAACCTCTAAGCATGATGATATCTGACTTTGTCTTAATTTTAGATTATAGTATTTTGTTATTATCCTTTAGCCTTCCTTTTAAAATTTCCATATCTCTGGGATTTGCCAGGATTTAGGAAGGAAGGCGGTGGGGAAGGACTGACTTTAGTTTCGGGTATATTGAGAATTTGATAGGTATTCCGTATTGAGCTAATTAGAATCTGTTAATGTAGAGGTTAAAGGGGTCAATACATAGCACTTTTTTCTTTCCTTTCCCAGTTTTATTTCTTTCCCTGATGTAGCATTAAGATCCAGAAATTGGGCAGATAGAAAAAAACAAATAGCTTTATTACTCTGTCCCAAGTGCTTAAAACTGCCTGGGACATAATAGGTAGTCGATAAAGATTTGGTAGGTGAACAAATGAACAAAACCTAGGTTGAAGAATATAGCTTAATGGACAACCAAATTGGCTTCCTAACACTTCATTTCTGAATTACAGTGACCCACCCAGTTCCGGGAAGATCTAGACAACCAAAACATCTTCTGTAGAGATGAACAGCCCTCCCTCTACAGCAGCTCCTCCAGGCAGGCTGGTTCTGAGATAGGGGGTGAGAGCTTGCCCAATAGGGCAAGTCACTTTTCTTCTCAAGGAAGAGAGTGACTGAGAAAGTGGAGAGAGGCTAGAATGTTGTTCTGAGGCGAAGTCCCTTTAACAGAACAAAAGACCATGGGATGAAGTCTCCTTTAAAACATCTCCAGCTTGTGGCTCCTTTCAGCCACTGAAACTAACAGTTAAGTCAAACAGAACGTATCCACACCTGAGGAGCATAGCCATAGGAATTAGACAGAAGCAGATTTTTGTTTCCAACATTTTTATAGTGGTAAAATACACACAACATAAAATTTACCATTTTAACCATTCTTAAGTGTACAGGTCAGTGGTATTATGTACCTAAGTACATTCATTTCATTGTGTAATCATCACCACCATCCATGTCCAGAACCCATTTCATCTTGCAAACCTGAAACTATATACCCATTAAACAATAACTCCATATTTTTCCCTCCCCCCAGGCCCTGACAACTACCATTCTACTTTCTGTCTCTATGAATTTGACTATGGCAGAAGGAGATGTGCAAAAAGCAGCATTGTCACAAATAAATGCTGGATTGGAGGATGAAGCTTAGAAGTATGGCCACAACAGTCTTCCTAACTCTGAATAACTCTCCAAAATTAAACTCACTCAAGGGGCCAGGCTGGTGGCGAAGCGGTTAAGTTCACATGTTCCGCTCCGGTGGCCCAAGGTTCGCCGGTTTGGATCCTGGGCATGGACCTTCTCACTGCTCATCAGGCCATGCTGAGGCAACGTCCCATATAGAAGAACTACAACTCTACAACTAGGATGCACAACTATGTGCTGGGGCTTTGGGGAGAAAAAAGAAAAAAAAAGAGGAAGATTGGCAACAGATGTTAGCTCAGGGCCAATCTTCCTCAAAAAAAAAAAAGAAGAAAGAAAACGGCTAAATTCCTAAAAAAACCCAAAAAACAAAAACTCACTCCACTACTTGCCAATCACAGATCCCCCCCATCCTCTCCACCTCTCCCACAGAGGCAGACCACCCGGGAAGGCTGAGTGGAGGTTAGACCACGCTGTGGACAGGCAGACCTTGACGAGGTGCCCGGAAGGGCCTGACCTGAGCATGTTCAATCCATCTCTCAAACTGTCCAGGAGAGTCCAGGAGTATGTGACAAGTCTTCCCACAAGGAGGAGGGAGTGGGGATAAAGTGGGAGAGGCCAGGAGTCTCACTCTGATGGAAGTCTCTTCATGGGGACACAAGGTCAAGGGATGTCAGGAAATGTGGAAAGAAGGCCTAGAAATTTAGTCTTACTCTCACACTAATTGCTGTCCAACCAAACAAGAGGGAAGCCAAAGCTGGGAGGGGTGGGAAGAACACTCACAATTAGCGGGAGTCACAGCACACCGTCATCCAGTCACGTCTGTCCAACTAACAGTAGAAAGAAAAGAAGCCGACCGCCGGGAAGGTGATGACTGACAACTGGCATCCATATGTTTGTTTCTAAGTTGATTTTTTTTTGTATTATAGAAAGAGTAAGTAACAATTCTACAATCACAGACTAAAGAGATTGTTATCCTCAAGAGATCACTTTTTCAACCCAAAGTGAATTAGTGGGCTGTGTCAGCTGCTGTCTAGATAAGCTATGTTAAAACATTTACAGAAAACTGAGACAGAGCTGGGAGAGAGAGGGAGCAAGCCAAGCATTCATGCTCCTTTTCCCTTTCTCCTCGTTCACTGTTAGAGTGTGCAGGCCTTCCTCTCCCGGGAGAATGGTTCCCGTCTTGCCTCAGAGTAATGGACACCTGAAAATGCTTTCTAGCACATCTTTTCTCTCAACGTTATTCAAAGTTGTAGCTGAAGCTGAAGCCAGTGAAAGATGTGCTAGTCCAGGGCCCTTTGTGTGGGCTCTAGTGAAGCAGGCACTTGCACTGTAAAAAGCATTGGCTCTTTGTTTTAGAAAAAACTCTGATTGCTTCTGTTACCAACACAATGAGAAGGGCAGATAACCCAGGCAACTGGTTAACTTTAACTGGCTGAAAATTCTTTTCTGCAAGCTTTCAGGGTCTTGAAATTCTTTTACACTTGCAGAATTTGGAATTCAGGAATAGTCTAAGGTTGGAAATCTGACAAGACAGCAGTTAGAGGACTGACTTTCCTGGGAAAACGCCAAATGACGCGAAATCCCTCAGACAGTACTTGCACAGTATTGAATCAGCTCTCCTGAGGTTTTTCTCCGCTCTTCTCAGAAGATTGTGTTATGTTTGCCATTCCAAGAATCTTAAAGAGAATAGGTACCTTGCTGAGGCAATGATGTAAAAAAATATTTTGCATACAAAGAAAGCTGCTCCATGAATCCATTCTTGCAGACCCCCCATGGTGTCGCAGAAAGATTTTTCTGACTGGTGGCCCTTCGATATAGTTCTTATACTCTTCTATAGAAACATATGATAGCTTATCTTTAAACAGAAACCAGTGCTTTCATACCTTGAACACTACCATAGGACACGTAACAGTTCATGCCCCAAATCTGCTTTAGGAAAAATCAAGTAGAATTCGCTGCTTCTCTGCTCTTAGATGTGGATTCTGTTCTATTCCTAGGGAATGATACTCTGTCTGCCTCTTGGTTCATTTCTCAGGATGGAGAGGGAGGGGAGAACATAATCCGATAAGGAAAGCCCCTCTGGGTGTCCTTCCTCCTATCCCAGGAACAGCTTCCTGCTGCCCGTCACCCCCTTATTCTCCCAGCCTTAGGGTCTGCATATTGTTCTTTGAGTCGTTCGTAGGAAAACTCTGCAAGAGAGTTGACCTGGTGGATCCTGCCAGCAGATGTGGGTTGCCTCTGTAGGCCTGAATATCAGAAATCTCCGAAGGCAAAACATCTTATTAAGCATTTTATTCTCTATAAAAGTACTGACACATTTTGTACAATTACCCTTCTAAAAGAGGTTATTTCACCATTAATGGACCTTTTAAGCTGATCTGCAATTCAGCTAAACAAATAAGTGGTGATAGAATGCAGACTCAAAACACATTACTCTTGAATCAAATTAGTGCTTTGAAAATTTTGGCTTTTAGGAGGGCGGTCTTTGCATTAATGTGGTCTACTAAGCAGAGACCAAAAATCATAAATAAGTTGAAGTAATGCACTGATGACATTGTTTCAATTGCAGATGTAATTTTTCTAGGTTTGGACCTTTTCTTTCATTTGTATGTAGTTAAAAGTTTCCATTTAATATGAGTATTACACTCAAAGTGTCTGTATACTTGGGTCTCAGCTAATTTCTGCTAATCTGTGGAGACAGGGAACCTTAGCTCTGGTGAGGTGGAATAAGCATGGGACTTTCAACAAAAAGAATGGCTTTGAAATTTTGCCAGTTTCCATAGTTTCTGTGAATATCAGTTTCCTTATTTCTAAAGTGAGGAAAGTAATATTTACACGACAGCAGGTGTTTCAAGAATTAAATGGTATAATAATGGAAAAGCAGTTAGCTCACTACATGATCGAATCTAACAAATATTAAATCTGACAGTGAATTGGAGTTAGTTTTTATTTTTTTTAGTATGTTTTTTTTTTTTTGCTGAGGAAGATTGGCCCTGAGCTAACATTTGTGCCCATCATCCTCTACTTTATATGGGATGCCACCACAGCATGGCTAGACAAGCAGTGCATTGGTCCCTGCCCAGGATCTGAACCTGCGAACCTCAGGCTGCTGAAGCAGAGTACACGAACTTAACCAATATGCCACCGGGACGGCCCTGGGAGTTAGCTTTTAGTGCCAGCTCTGCCACTTCCTCACAGCATGACCTTGGGATAGCTACTTAAACATTTTAAGCCGCGGTTTCCTCATCTGCAAAACGGGAATGTAGAAATAAGATATTGTTATGTAAAATGTTTAGTGCTGTGTTAAGCTCATGGTAGGTTTTCTTTTTTTTAAACAGCCTTATTGAGATATAAGTCACATATCATACAACTCACTCATTATGTGTATAATTCAATAATTTTTAATAAATTCACAGATATGTGCAACCATCACCATGGTTTATTTAGAACATTTTCATCACCTCAAAAAGAATCCCATACCCTTTATTTATCACCCCCCCATTCCCCTATCCCTAACCTCAGTCCGAAACAACTCTGATCTCCTTCCTATCTCAGTAGATGTCCCTGTTCCTCGCATTTCATAGGAATGGAATCAGATGATGTGTGGTCTTTTGTGTCTGTGTGTTTTTCCACTTAGCATAATTTTATCATGATCCATCCACATTATAGCATGTATTAGTACTTCAATCCTTTTTCTGGCTGACTTATATTCCTTTGTATGGATATACCATATTTTGTTTATCCATTCTCCATGTATCCATTCAAATGTTGATGGACATTTGGGTTGTTTCCACCTTTTGGCTGTGATGAATACTACTATAAACATTCATGTAAAAGTTTTTGTGTGAACATATGTTTTCATTTCTCTTGGGCATCTACTCAGAAGTGGTATTGCTAGGTCATAATGGTAACTCTATGTTTAATAGTTGAAAGAAATGCCAGACTGTTTTCTGAAAGGGCTGCACCGTTTCACGTTCTCACGGGCAAAGTACAAGGGTTCCGATTCTCCACATCCTTGTCACCACTTTTCTGACTCTTTGATTTTAGCCATCCTAGTGGGTATGAAGTGGTATCTTATTATACCCTTGATTTGCATTTCCTTGATGATTAATGATGTTGAGCATCTGTCCACGTGCTTATTGGCCACTCTTCCGTGAAGAAGTGCCTACTCAGATATTTTGTCCACGTTTTAATTGGGTTATTTGTCTTTTTGTCATTGAATTGTAAGTTTTCTTTTTATATTCTGGATACAAGTCCTTCATCAGATTCATACTTTGCAAATATTTTCTTCCATTCTGTTGGTTGCCTTTTCACTCTCTTGATAAAGTCCTTTGAAGCACAAAAGTATTTTGTTTTTTTTTTTTTGTGAGGAAGACCAGCCCTGAGCTAACATTCGTTGCTAATCCTCCTCTTTTTGCTGAGAAAGACTGGCCCTGGACTAACATCCGTGCCCATCTTCCTCTGCTTTATATGGGATGCCGCCATGGCATGGCTGACAGCAGTACGTTGGTGGGCACCCGGGAACCTGTGAACCCTGGGCTGCCAAGCGCGAACTGAACTGCTGCGCCACCGGGCCAGCACCTGTAATATCTTCTCTTTTATTTCTGTTTCTAGTAATTTGAGTCTTTCTATTTTCTTGGTTGATCTACCTAAAGGTTTGTAAATTTTGTTGATCTTTTCAAAGAACCAGCTTTTGTTTTCATTGATTTTCCTTATTGTTTTTCTATTGTCTATTTTGCTAACTTCTGCTTTAGTCTTTATTATTTCCTGCTTGCATTAGGTTTTGTTTGCTCTTCTTTTTCCAGTGTCTTAAGATGGAAGGTTAGGTTATTGATTTTAGGTCTTTTTCTTTCTTAATATATGCACTTACAACTATAGATTTCCCTCTAAGTTCTGCTTTAGCAGCATCCCATTAGTTTTGATATGTTTTGTCTTCATTTTTATTCATCTCAAAGTATTTTCTCATCTTCCTGTGATTTCTTCTTTGATCCATTGGTTATTTGGGAGTGTGTTGTTTAATTTCCACATATTTGTGAGCTTTCCAAATTTTTTCCTGCTATTGCTTTCTAATTTTTTTTCACTGTGGTTGAAGAACATACTTTGTACTATTTCTATCCTTTGAAATTTACTGAGGTTTGTTTTATGGCTGAGCATATAGTTTATCCTGGAGAATATCCCATGTGCACTTGAGAAGAATGTGTTTTCTGTTGTTATTGCATGCAGTCTTCTATAGATGTCTTTTAGGTATAGTTACTTTATAGTGTTGTTCTAGTCTCCTATTTCCCTGTTGATCTTCTGCTTTGCTGTTCTATCCATTATTGAAAGTGAGATATTAAAGTCTCCAGCTATTGTTGTTGAGTTGTCTATTTCTCCCTTCAAATATATCAGTTTTTGCTTCATGTATTTTGGGTCTCTGTTTTAGGTGCTTATATGAATATAATTAACATATCTTCCTGATTGATGTTTATTATTATAAAATGTCCATGTTTATCTCTAGCAATATTTTTTGTTTTAGAGTTCACTTTGCTATCAGTATAATCACTCCATCCTTCTTGTAATTGCTGTTTGCATAATATATTTTTTTCCATCCTTTTACTTCAATCCATTTGTATCTTGGAGTCTAAAGTGTATCTCCTGTAGACAGCATATAGTTTGATCTCACTTTTTTGTGTGTGTGTGAGGAAGACCAGCCCTGAGCTAACATCTGTTGCTAATCTTCCTCTTTTTGCTGAGGAAGACTGGCCCTGGGCTAACATCTGTGCCCATCTTCCTCTACTTTATATGGAACGCCGTCACGGCATGGCTGACAAGCAGTGCGTCGGCCGGCGCCCAGGATCTGAACCGGCGAACCCTGGGCTGCCAAGTGCGAATTAAACCACTGCGCCACCGGCCGGCCCCGATCTTACTTTTTAAATTGAGTCTGACAATCTTTGCCTGTTCATTGGATTATTTAATCCATTCACATTTAATGTTATTATTGATATAGTTGGAGTTATGTCTGCCATTTTTCTTTTTGGATTTTGTGTCTCATGTCTTTATTTGTCCTCTGTCCCTCCTCTACTGCTTCCTTTTATAATAAATCTTTAATTTCTTTAATGACTTTGCCACTATATTTTTTGAGTTATTTTACTGGTTGCTCTAGGGTTTACTATATACATCTTAATTTATAAAATGACACTGGGATGACAGTGGTTTTGGCAGGCTCTATTTCTCTCTTTCCCTGACCACACCCAGTTGTTAAACTCTAGTAATTGCTGGTTTATTGCTCTAGTGTTTTCAGCAATGCCCTAGGGCATAAAAATTTAGCTAGTATCTTGAATCTTCTCTCAATTTCCTTTCACTACAGTCTCTACTGTTTTTGACAGCACTTTAGGCTTAAACTTATCCATGCCTTGTTACAAATGAAGTCAATACGTTTGGAAAAAGATTGAGAGCTATGGGTGTTATAGCCTGCTTCTCCCCCAGGCAAAATCTCTAAACCAGAGCTCTGGAGCTGGAAGTGGAGATAATGGCAACCTTCTTTCTGTTACTGTTGCTCTAAGACCTGAGTGCTTGGTGGACTGTGAGGTGTGGGTAGGGACAGCAGCCTGAGGTTCTCTTGGCTTATTTCTCCTAGCATGGAACCACAAGGTGGGTCATGGGTTGTCAGGGCCCAGTATTCTCAGTACACTGTGCCTAGGGTAGAGCCTCCAACCCATGAGTCAGGGCTGGCTGGAGGAAGAAAGCATCCACCTCTCGACCACACTTGCACAAAACCTAGTCTCAGCAACAGGCAGCTGGGGGCAGGATGAGAAATCCTGAAGTCCTGCTCCTGTTGGGAAGAAGGCCTTTCTACTGGGAGCTGGGAGGACAGAGAGCCCTGTGTTCTTCGCTGCAGCCGACTGGAGTGGAGTGTCTACCTTGCTGAGCAGGTAGTAGGGAAGAGAGAACAGTCTTGGCTCAAATATCACAGACCTCATTTTTCTTACAAAATTTTCTTGAATAAATGCTTTCTTCATTTGCTCTTTGCCCTTAGGACCATTGCAGAGGCTTTATATGGTTGTCTTTTCATGGTAAGTATTTAATACATGTTAGTTAGCCTTCTTTTTACCTCTATTTCCTTATAAAAGACTGAAACAATCTTGAAAGCCTCTTCTAGCCAACAACTTTTATTTTAGTTTTTCATAATCATTAATTGCGTTAGAAAGACTTCTTTGATCACACCATATTTTCTTGTGATGCACTTAGGGATCAGCTTCTATCTACATGCCAGGTAGACTCACAGAACACTAACAGATGATGAGGAGGGATAATTTAACACCATCATTTTCTTATGTTCCAGAACCTTCACTATCCTCTAAGCCTTTATATTTTACCCAGCTCTTGAGGATATTTCTAAATAAATAATAGCTCAATGCTGCTTCTGAGTCCTCTCAAGAGCAATGCTGGTTGGTCATTTGTTCATAACAGCAAATTCTCAAGAATCTTTGTGAACAGTAATAACACCCCATAAACACTTTTGCTCACTCCACTACTACCAGATTTTTTTCAAGAGCACAATTAGTACAACTCCTTCCCCACCATTCAGGGGTTCTATTGACATTAAATCAACACCTCAAAGTTTATACTCTGGTGTATTCAAGCTGCTGATACAACTTTCCTATACTCTGGCTTAGTGACTTCCAGTCCTGGTCACACGCTTATCCTGATGTCTGCTGTCCGCATGGACACAGGGGCCTCTCAGGACACAATCAAGCTGTGATTCTGAGCAGCAGCATCAGCAGGTCGATCGTCATGTCGGTGCTATTCTGTGTTGAGGGCTTCTTTGGGTTCCTGTCAAGCACTCTGAAGTCTAGGAGAGCTCAAACTGGGCTGCTGTGAGTATCACCTTTCTCATTTCTGGATCTGACAATTTGCCGTATTCTTACTTCAGAATATCATAAAGACTACCTGAGATTATGGACTGGTGAATCTTATTTCCCAAGAGGTTATAGTTCCAGGGTACATTATGACTGAAAATAAGGAAAAACATAGAAAATAGATTTATGTACACCTGATGGAGGTGCAGTCTCACAAAGCAAACGTGACTCAGAGAATTTAAAAATGAGAGGAAGAAAAGTCAGGAGAGAATAGAGAAAGAAAATACTATGCCAGTCAAACAGTTAAAATTAAAAAGAACTGCCAAAATTTTATAATAATTTTTAAAATATTACAAAGCAATACCTCTTGCAAGATCAAAATGAAATTCCTTGTAATATATACTGTATGATTACTGATCTCTGTTTATGACATTTATCTTTATGAATTCATTGATTTCATAAGGGAGAAAGGCTAAAATACTATTGACATTATCTTGCTTGTCAAAATGAAGAGAAATGTCAATGTCATAATAAAGATGAGGTATCCTTTACAGATACATACTCCTTTTATATATTTTAAAATTATAAATTTTAAAAAATCAGTCTAGTTTTTAAATGTCTTGATTAATGAAGGCATGAAGAAGAATATATTCTTTTTTATGGAAAGTTATAGAGTTATGGATGTTCAAGATTATTTCTGTTTGGCTTTGGAAAATACATTTTGGACTGCAATATGAATTTTGGTATACTTGTTATTCAGGGAACTAATATCAAATGAAATACTGAGGCCATGTTATGAAGATCCACTTAGGAGGAATTAATAAAGTCTCCAAATTTTAGCTCTGGTTCTCTGATCGGCTCCAGTCTGCAATTCCATGTTTGCAAAAGTTGTCATAACCTTTCAGTCTTAGGCAAAGCACATTTGCTTTTCTAAGCTTGCTCGTCTGTCAAACTCTCAGCTTTCCTTGGGATTAGAAGAGATAAATACGTGTTTTTTGTTTTGAAAAGACTTTTCTGGTAGTTGGGAGTAAGAACCTGGAATATCTTTCCTTCTAGGTTCTGCAGGCTGCATATGTAATCATGGAAGGGGACGAGTCGATAAGAGTTCAAAAGAGAACAGAGGACCACTGGGAGAGAGCTTAACACTTTTCTAGGAATGAATAGTGGATCATTGTTCCCCAAACAGGTTTGTAACATTTGTTAAGCTGCTATTTTATGTACACTCAAATCCACATTTCTGGTTATATGTCCATTTCTGTGTATTGTATAGTTTATGCCATCTACAGCTATAGATGCTCCTCATAACAATGAGAGAAAGAAGCAGATAAATATAAACATAGTGACCTGCACAGAATGGCAGAATCCTTCACCATGGGCCGACTTTCTAGAGGCAATCTTGCTAAAGATCTGTTCTGACTTCCGCTAGCTGAATCTCTTACTGCTTGTTAATGACCAAAATCAAAGATATTTCCCATTTGTGTGAGATACACTCAAAATTTATACATAAATGCAAAGTCATTGCGTCAAGGACAAATTCTAGTATTCTTTGGAAAGCTAATTATTGTTATGATATCAAAACATTGATAATACCATTATTAAGTTTGATTTTCCTACCTCTGGGTATCTTACCATATTTTTCCAGGCTATTTCCCCCAACCATATGCTTTTCATTTGCATCAGAAGTTCCTTCATTAAGATGATCTTGTCCAGCATTCGCTCCAGCTGGTATTGAGCAACAGACCCACCGACTGACTGCGTGAATAAGGCTTCGCTCAGGCAGAAAGATGAGTTCCTTTTTACTTTTTCTTTGTTTTTGTGACTTAAGGAGGGAAACAGTGATATAGAGCTTACGTTCCTGGTGATTTGAAATTGAAGCACATAGCACAGACAGAAGTTGAGTATGAGAACAGACAAAGGGTGTCTAAAGTATAAAAGGATCAAAGGAAAATGTCAGTGTGAAGTAGACTGAGAATAAAGGAAAAGGGGAGAAGTGGGAAGAAGAGGCTGTGAGGGAGAGGGAAGCGACCTGCCTGTGGCAGGAGAGGGCGGACGGGGGGAGCAGCGCTAGTACAGGCTGGAGGGAGGCTGAGGACAGAGCAATAGGCCATCCTTCTGTGTTAATAGCCCACTGAGCAAACAGTTCATTGAGTTAGACTTGCCAAATGAACACCATGCTTCATATTATCAGAAGGAAGAAAATGACTGTATTAAAACTAAGACTGGATCTACGAGATGGAGGGGGGAGTTCTTAAGACTGTAAAGATCTAGGTGGCTCAGAGAGACGGAGCATGAATCTGTGTTTTCTGACTTTGTCACTTTCAGAACTTAGCCACATGAAGTCAAGATGGTAAGCGTTGTACCTTATAACAAATGTGGGGAGGGGCTTTACTGTGTCCAGTTCCTGAGAACAGATGGTCCTAATCAGACACAGTGGGTGTTATGTGGAGATGAAGTAAGAGGTACCCGCATAGCTCAGTTTGAGGAAACTAATGGGCACCCCATATCAAAATGCCAACTTACTTGAAGCCATTCCATTCTTAAAGCTTTGCTACTCTGGTTCATGACATATTTTCCCTTGCTGTTAGTAGGAACTGATTGACAGTCTATTAGTAAAGTACTAAGTAGCAAGGAAGAGGGAGGAGGAGGGGAAATAGGCAAGAAGTCACTTAGAGAATTATCGGGAGTTTCCTAGGACTTAGAAAGGGTTAAACATTTTCCTTCTTTCCTCGACCTCAATTAGATCATTGCCACTATTCTTTTCTTAATGAATATTTTATAGGAAAACCTGGCAAGTTAATGTTCAAGTGTCTCAAACAGGATTATCCACCCTCCTACCACACACACAGGGAATATTTGGCAATGTCTGAAAACATTTTTGGTTGTCACACTGGGAAGGGGGTGCCACTGGCATCTAGTGGCCAAACCCAGGGATGCTGCTAAACATCCTGCAATGCACAGCACAGCCCCCCACCATAAGGAATGTCTGGCCTAAAATGTCAAAAGTGCCAAGGTTGAGAAACCCTGGTATGCTGACATAGTCTTATAAATGAAAGACAAATAGTTCCAGGCAAATTCATTTGTTCATCAACTCATTGATCAGCAAACATTCAGAGAGTACGTTCGAGACAGTGTGCCAGGCGCTAAGATGCAAAGACGAGACGCACACGATCCTTGTCTTTAAGAATTTGCCACTTTCGACAAAAGCAACAGTGTGTATGATATAAACATTCAGAGAAAAGAGGGATTATTCCCAGGTGTGCATCAGAGAAGTCTTCAAGAAATGGCAGTGTTTCAATGGATGGGTGGTAGACGTGTGGAGGAGGGGGATGCACTTTCTGAAGGAAGGAAATGGAGGGGCAATTAGACAGAACCGGAAGCAAACCTGTGGGACAGGACCAGCGCTAACTGGAGTGGAAAGAGGGAAGAGAGTGCTGGAAGGGCAGTTGGAGCCAGACTGTATTATGTCTTGAAAGCCAGGCTGGGAAGATTTTGTTCCTGCTTGTTCCTCTGTCTGCCTGTTTGTTTTTACTGCATCTTATAGAAAAGGGAATCCATTAAGGATTTTTAAGCAGAGATGTACCATGATCAGAGACCTTAAGTTGGAACATTTTCCTAGCAGAAGTGTGTGAGTAGTAGCCTTTGAAAAGCCCCATGTCCCCACTGCTCCCTGCACTGGTCACCTAGTGAGAGAACTGAGTACATGCTTTGTTCACTGCCCTGAGTCTGACAGTCTTCTTTAACCTGTTCTGTAAGCTCGGCTGCCTTTCTCAGACACTGATTTTGCTGCTTAACTCCATTTCCTTCCTTTCTTCACTGTTAGCATTTCATCTTTATTACTATTTTTTGAGCTGTGACTCTAGGTCCTCCTAATGATAAAATTTGTTTCAAGACCACTTTGGTTCTCACACGGTAGCATCAGAATCACTTGGGGATGGTGGGCGGGGGGCTGGAGGGAGGGATTACCAAGGGGTGATGGTATGTTGACTGTGATGATGGTTTTACGGTCTGTGCTTATGTCAAAACTTACCAAATTGTACATTTCAAATAGGTACAATTTACTGTACGTCAACTTTATTTCAACAAAGTTGTTAACAAAAAAAGAATCACCTGGAGGGCTTGCAATTTTTCGTTTCTAACACTCTTTGAGAAGTACTGCTCTAAATCCAACTTGGATAAACCAATTCCCTTCCTCTTTCTGCATGATTTCCAGATTTTCCTGTCAGGATCCCTTTTAAAGGGCTGTCCGGCACATGCTGACCTTCTTACATTGACTGCTATTCATCCCGGGTCATTGCAGTCTGGCTCTGCCCTCTGCCACTCTAACAAAATTGCTCCTTCGAGGATCATAGATGATGATGATAATCAGCATTCATATACTTCTGATGTGCCAGTTTTGTTCTAGATACTTTACATGTATATTAACTCATGAATCCTCAGAACGAGCCAATGAAATAGAAACTATTATGATTTCCAATGTAAGGTGGGAAAAGTAAAGTACAGGGAAGTTGATCAATGGGCCCAGGCCCCATAGCTAGTAAGCAGTGGAGTAGGACTGGAATGCAGGCAATCTGGCTCCAGAGTCATGTTCTTAACCACTACTTGTCTTAATTGCAGTATCAACAGCCTCTTTTAACTTGACCACTTAGAAAGAAAAGAGTACATTCTGAGGCTGGCCTGGCGTCAGGGCTGTCGTGTTATTCTCCTGTTAGACATAAACAGCCTCACAGAACAACTTCAGCCAAGGCTACCCTTAGACCACGGTAAAATGAAACAAAACAAGGCCACTTCATGATTTTGTCTAACAACAGACAAAAGTGAGGTTATTGTGCCACCACATAATACCAAACACCCTCTCTCTCAGCCAAAATGAGTGGCTGCTGCTTCTTTACCAATTACAATTTTATCTTCTTTCTAGCTCTCCCTCCCTTCAGATAAGATTTACTGAGATACCCAATTATAGAACTGTCGCCACTCTCTGACAGCACCCAGTTCACAGTGAGCCCCTGCTTCCTCAGACTCTCCTCAAATCATTCAACCAAAGCCCAGATCTTATAGCAGGTTCTAATGCCATCTTACTGAGACAACCTGAGGTTCCCCATGGTGTGTGCCTTCCCTCCTGCAACAAGTAATACGCCCAACTTGTTCAACCAAAAATGGGTTCCTCGTGGGCTTTGGCTGGAGAGCATCAACATATCAATGCCATGTATGACTTCCCACTCCTTGAAATCCTCTTCTTCCTTGGTTTCTAGATACCATTGTCTTCTGATTCCACCCTCCTAGTTGTTGATGACTTCCAATGATTTCTATTCCTTGGTGTTCATGTCCTTGTGTAATCCCTTCCTGTTGAGTGTGGGCTGGACCTAATGACTTCCTTCTAATAATTAGAACACATCAAAAACAATAAGATATCCCTTCTGAGATTAGGTTACAAAAAGACTCTAGTTTCCATCTTGCTTGCCCTCTTGCTCTTCCATTTGTTCACTCTGATGGAGCCTGTTGCCATACTGTGAGCTGCTCTGTGGAGAAGCCCATAGGAAGTCGGTTTCCCATAGAGAGACCCAGAGAGGTGTCAAGGAACCCAGTGAGGTCTGCAGCCTCAGGAGAGACTTTGAAGAGAGGCATTCAGCTAAGCTGTGCTGGATTCCTCACCCACAGGAATTATAAGATGGTACATTTTTATTATTTTAAGTCTTTAAATTTTGGGATAATTTATTACGCAGACATAGATAACTATTATAGACCTCCGTAATACAAAAATTAATTATTCTAGGCATAGAACTAGTCGTGTCACTGGCATAGAATCTTTCATGGCTGACCACTGCCTCTAGATAAAGGTTTACAGTCTGACCCAAGCTTTGACATGTCCTTTGCTTTAGCCACAGTGAACTGCTCATAGGGCTCAGAACATACCATGTGACTCTGTACTGTTTCCTTTCCGTAGAGTGTTACACATTCTGTGAACTATTCCCAAGAGTTCCCCTATTAGAATTAATTGCTCCTCCTCTGTGGTTCCAAAGCCCAGAGAAACAGATAGAAATGAACGCAAGAAAAGTAGAGAAAGCACACAGAAATGCGGAAGTAAAGAAAAGTAAATATAATGACACAAAAGACAGCAGCTAGAAGAATGATAAAAGAAATTCATCAGCTCCAAAGAGAAAGGACTGTGCACTGCAGCAAAATGCAGACTTGCACACAAAGGGGATGGAAGACATTCTTTGTAAGAGAATCAGTCTGATCCTTAGGTTGAGAGTTACATTTGTGGCTGGGGGGAATGACGGTAGGAGCCGTAGGCAGAAGCATGCTGTTGCTATTTTTGGCCAATCAACATAAGCAGCCTAAGGCAGAGGCACATGCCTGGGGGCCCTGCTCCTGCAGCCCATCACACAAGTGCCTCTGGGGACATTTACAAATATTGTTTTTAGATGTCATCTCTGGCTCTCAGAACTTTTGGCTATCAGAGTTACTTCCCTCTCCACCCCTGAATGAGGTTTCTTTCCTGTGGAATGTCAGGGATTCTATGATGAAATCAGATCAACTCTGCTCAGAATTGCTATTAAATCTTCTTTGAGAATCTTGTTTATATTTTTCCTGTTGGGGTGGCCATTTGGTCTAAGGAAGTTTATAATGAAAAACCTTTGCTAAAGGCAGCAAAGCTGAGAAATATTTAACAGTATGCAAATCCAGCAGGCAGCTCCTCCACTGAAAGAGAAGGAAGGGGGCTGTTCTACCCTTGTGAAGAGAGATATTAAAATGCAGTCATTAGCTAGTGGAGTGTTCTAGAATTGGTGGTTACCTGCTGGGAATTTGGGTTACGTTTCTCTGGGGGTATGACAAAACTGTACTCCTCAGGGGAAGCCAGAAAAGAGGAAGACTAGGAACAGTGGAGCGAGGATCTTAGCGGAATGAGGCCGCGATGGAGAAGGAACACATTTCCCTTCATTATTCCGATGGAAGGTGGGAAAGGTTGCCTCGGTTGAGACAGTAGAAGTGGTTGTTAGCAGCAGGAGAGCAGTCCCGCCAGGGCCAGCCAGTGGCCATGCCTTACTCATTTACCCTGCAAGAGGTTTGACACCAGTGAGGAGTCCAGGCACATTTTAAAGAAGTGCTCTAATCACTGTTTGGGGCTGCAGGCAACTGATGAGAAGGATAATAAATTGAAAGAGAATGAGATACACAGTGTATCTGCTGTCACTGAATCCTGGATTTTTAGGACCCGGAAGAGGCCTTAGCACCAATAATAAGATTCCTTACTTTGATGGTCTAAGGTCATAAAGAGACTTTTTAATATGAAAAGCATGCTAATATTTTATCTGGCTTATGAATCTCTAGAGCTAATATATGTAGCCCAGACTTGTCACTGTAACTTTTATTTATATGGCTTGTCTGTTTGCCTGCTTGCCTTTCCCTCTCTCTCCTTTCCCATATTCCAGGACCTGGTTCAGGAACTAGGCAGTGCCTGCACTCAGGCAGCTGCCTCCAGACCAGCAGCTAACAAGACCAGCCCTCAGGGATCAACCTTCCAAGGTCTCCAGTTGCCGCACACTCCTCTTGCTGTCTCAGCACCTCCATCCACATGGAGCTCCCCCAACCTGAGGTGTCCCAGGGGCCCAGCCCATCAAGCCTCTCACCTTCCTGGCTGCCTCTGTCCCCATGAGAAGTCCAAGCCTCAAGAGCACCATCATTGGCCAGGTTGCCCTGGATATGCCCTAATCTGACCTCATCTTCTACCCTTTTCCATCCTCCTATGTCATTCCAAAAGGTCCTTTTGAAATTCATCTCCATCATCCACCAAGTTCCAGTGTGTCTTCAACCTCTTGCCCGAATATTCTATATCCCTTCTTGTTCCAACTTGAGTCGGCAAACATGTTCTGTGTAGGGCCAGGTAGTATATATTTTAGGCTTTGTGGGCCACATAGTCTCTGTTGCAACTACTTAACTTTGCCAATCTAGCACAAAAGTAGCCACAGAAAATATGTAAACAAAGTGTTCCAATAAATCTTTATTTACAAAATCAGGGGCAGGCCAGACTTATCCCAAGGGTGGTAGTTTTCCAATCTCTACTTTAATAGAAACCTGGCTACCCCCATGGGAATCCTGCTTTCCTCAGCTTCAGGTGAAGGTGGCTTTTCCCTCTTTCAACTTTCCTAGGTCCAGGCTGTCAACTGACAATCTTTCTCTATGTTCCCTCATTCTTTGATGACTTGAACACTTGAGTCACTTCACTCTCAACCCTGTCACCATTCTTGGAGACTTCAGAATTTAATAACTGGTCATCCAATGCCCTGGTGCCTCAGTTCCTTAATCTTTTAGAGCCATTAATTCTTATTCCACCTCACTTCAGCCACCCACTCACAAAGCCCTACCCCAGACTTTGTTATCACCAAGCACATTCCCAACATCTCAGTTTCAATTATCTCCTCTCCAAACATCACGTCCTATTCTCCAGAATATCTGTTAAGCTCACCCCAAGAGTTCTCTGAATTTAACGAGACCTCAAATCACACATCACTCCCTTCCTGTCCTTGCCATACTCTGGGTTTAATTTGAAGGCAGAGCCAACATAATTTGCTAACAGGTTAGATGTAGACTGTGAGAGAGAGGGGTCAAGGCTTGTCCCAAAGTTTTTGGCCTGAACAACTAGAAGGATGGAGTTGCCATTAATTATGATGTGGAAGATTGAGGGAAAGCAGGTTTGAGGGAGAATATCAGGAGCTCTATTTTTGATATGTTTCAGCTGCCAGCCACTTGATGGTAGGTCAATTACACTAGATACATTCAACTCTGGAAGGAAGAATGATTTGTTCTTCTTGGAACTGACGTTTATCCCAGATTTGGGTTTGCTTTCCACGCCTGCAGCACATCTGCAAGCACCACTCTGAGCGCTTACAGAGTGCTTCAGTTATAGGCACAGGGTCCCAATAACATTGTCTTGCACCAAAGGACCTATTTTGTGGCAAAGGAAATATGACAACAGGCATGTGACCATGGGATACAGCAGGTTCTTCCATAACCCTCATCACTTGGAAGCAAGAAGAATGTTGGAATGGCTTATTACAAGTTCCAGAAAGGCATGAGCTTGGGGATGCTGTCTTTAAGACAGGGTATATGCATTGAACTGCTGGCTGATGTGGAGTGCTTAGTCTCTGATAGCTGGACTTCATGGTCCAGGAGCTGAGGTGTAAAAGCTGGGTTGACCCTTTCACCATGACTCTCAGCACCCATCCATCTTGCAACTCTAAGCTCTAATGGATTAAAAATTCTGGTTCCCCAGTGAAGATTGCTTCTACCTGGGCATAGTCAAGCTTTCATGGAAGCTAAAGCAAGTGTGTAACCTGGGCAATTTGGTCTCTTCAAGTCAGGAGACTGGCGGCAAGGAAAGCAGTTCCTCTATTGGCAGGGGAAATCAATTCTGATTATCAGGAAGAGCTACTGTTGCTGCTACAGTGTTGATAACAGCTCAACATAAGCTTGACATAAGGGAAGCCAAATTGTAGAAAAGAAACCCTATTGTAACTTTGAATGACCTCTGATTAACTAGCCAGGACATGCTCTGTGGGTTTTGTGGACCCTCCCAGCTGCTATAAGTGGGTAACTTTGTTCTCTTGAGTTCCTTAGGAATGTGATGATCCCCTGGGCAGAGAATCTAGGATGATAGCCTTCATCAATGACAACTGAAAGACCAAGGTATAGGGCGTTGCTCCAGTTTCTGATGCATATCAAGTAAAACAAAAGACTCAGGAACCAAGACTAGATGGATGCCCCCAGCCTGAGACCAGATGCCTCCCCCACGAGGAGACCAGCCCCCTATGTAACTGGCCTGTAGTCTTTGTTTTGAAAGATGATTCTTTGAGTCATTAGTAGGCCATCTTCCCTCTTGCTAGCAAGCTGTAATAAACCCTTTCTTTTTTCCCACCATCTTGCCTCTTGACGATTGGCTTTTGTCTCACGGCAAGCAGATTGTGCCCTTTGTCCGGTAACAGTGTGACAGGGAGGAGGATATTTGGGACTCAGGGAATTCACTGGGGCATCTTGTAAGAGCTCCAGCTTGGGTGAGTCTGTGACTGAGTGGACCCAATGTAGACATGAGTAGATCTTAGAGCTGCAATAGGTTGAGGATCAGACACATGTGCTCCCCGCACCACACCCACTGCCTGCCTCTGATTTCAGCTGCAGGAGCAGGGGACAGTTCCTGTATGTGCTGCAGTGTCCTCAAGCACATTCTGCATCCTTGTTTCTCTAGTCTAGAACTTTCTCTAAACTTGCACTGGCTCACTCAACTGAGGAGATGGTAGCTGGAAAGCTTAAGGGATTTAATGCCTTCAGGAGCAGTCTTGGAGCAATAGGAGATGGGACCTAATGGATAATGCCTAGCCTCCTGACAAGAGATTCTCGCATATTGAGCTATATGGGGTAACTATTCGGATTCCAAACTGATTCAGCTGGAACTAAAAAGACTGACTTATGGCCTATCAAACATGCATTGTACATCTGCTTAACCATTAAAGAATGCACTCTCTTAAGATAAGAATTCGTACTTCCCCTCCTATGCCCTACTGGTAATGCCCAGATTAGTCCCTTTCCTGACATCAAGGTCATGTTGACCTGCTAATTTGCAACTGAATACCTATTGAAATTTTGATGAAAATGTATCCTGGGTGTGTAACGTATGCTCTTTGTTCTAAAAAGCCATAAGACTGTACTGAAAAACATGCTCTCTGGAATGCTTTCTAAGGCCGTCCTGCATTATAATCCTCTCTCTGGCTCAAGTAAACTCACCTTATTTCTCTTATCTATAGAATGGTTATTGGTTATTTTGCCTTGACACTCCCACCTTTTGGCTGGAAGATTTGGAGTCACTTTCTGCATGGGGCCTCATTAGGACTGAGCCTCAGGTGCCCAGAACAGTAACCAGCTCAAGAAAACACACTATAGTGGCTTTTACTCTTCCCATCTCTCCTACTTTTCCTTCTCACTTCTACTTCTGGGGGTCGCCTCCAAAGTAAACCACTGTGCTCAAATCCAGTCCAAGATAGTAGGCCCCCAGGCCAGCAGTGTGTGTGTCTGGCTGATCCCTGTGGTGAGGGCCTCCCTGGGCAACAGAGCACAGGCTCTGGCCTTCCCTAAGCTCCAGTCTCCTCCTTGTTTCTAAGAAGAAACAATGATGATCCTTTTCTCAGGTCATCCTTTCAAATTATAGTTTGTTGTTTAGGGATGCAGTTGGGG
This sequence comes from Tapirus indicus, assembly GCA_031878705.1. Lineage (NCBI taxonomy): Eukaryota > Metazoa > Chordata > Mammalia > Perissodactyla > Tapiridae > Tapirus > Tapirus indicus. The sequence continues at coordinate 60,694,126 of CM062917.1, forward strand.
AAAATTCTATATTGATTAGAAAGAGTTTAAGACTCCTTCCTGACTAGAATTTACATTGTACAACCGACCTCCCTAGCGCTACCCCAGATAGACTGTTATTCACAATCATTATCTTTAAATCAGTTTTCACTTGAATTCAATGTAAATAAGGCACTGCATATTCATGCATTGGTTTATTGCTTTATGCTGAAGTTCCTGTTTCATTTACATGATTTCCACTTGGAATGGGCAGTTCCTGAAAGACAGGAAATGAGATTGTGTAAGTCTCTTTGATATGCAGTTAGGTACTTACCATATATGTATCTTTTTTGCTAATGGTGGAAGTGTTTCTTTCCTCACTGAGGATGAACTCTCCTTCTGCTCTTTCAGTTATGACTATAGGTAAATATATCATGCATGGAAAAAAAATCTTTTAAAATTGTATGCATTCATTCTTATCTAAATCAGGTCAGAACTATCATTTTGACATATGTCCTAAAGTATTAACAGACCTAATTTTCCAGAGGTCAAACTGTGGCGGAAAGAGGAATGAGATGGAGGACGTTGGGTTAATGGCCTCACAGGCCTGAGTGGGAAAATGGAGTCCATCATATACAGCAATGAGACAGAGGTGCCCAGCTTCCCACACTTCATCCAGGTTAGATATTTAAAAAAACGCCAACTTTTATTAGATCTCTAATGGATTGTTAGTAGTTCAAGCAAGGGAGTGTCCCTTCTCATGATCTTTCTTTCAAAGAGTACATTTCTCTTCTTCCTAACTGATTGCACTCGTTCGTAAGAATGAAAGCAGTGCTTCATAGAGCAGTATATCTTCTGACCAAGGGAAATTAATGAAGAATCAGGAGATTTACCCAGGGCATCCCAATAGCCTCTCCAACTAAAGAAACTGCTTCTGATAACTGACAGCGCTCCTGCAGTTTTTGGGCAGAACCCTCGATTCTAGCTTGGCTGTTTACTCACATCTTTGAGGCATGACGCTGGCCGCTGGACGTGAGAAGTGAGACCAGCACAGTCATCACACCCAGACTGTGCTTTGTCCACTTGTGAGCACCGAGTCTGTGAACTAAGAATGGTGCACGGCGATAAGAAATGTATTTTCCTTGCGATGCAACACCCTGCTTGGGGTAATTAAAAGACAACTATTAAAAGCACTGTTTCTGTCTTGTTTTTCCTAATTTAATGATACAGATTTATTACTTAGCAGCCATATAAGTAACATAAATGAGGTTCATTTATTAATCAATATAAGAATGTGCCATTGGGCTTTTCTTAGCTTTGGCTGCTACTTACATTTAAAAACGACAAAGACTAAGTCAATGAAAAGGGCACTGTGTTTTATTAGCATAAGAGTCACAGTCAACTGCTGAACGGAGTTCCTCTGACTGCACAGCTGAGGAAAAGGGCAGTAGAGGTGCGGGGCTCTGTCGCCTTGCGGCGATTAGGTCCTGGTTGCACTGGATAGCAGCTCTTACGCAGAGCCCAGGGCTGGGAGAAGAACGGAAACTCAGCAGTAGATGTTTGAATGGATGGATGGATGAGGAAGGAATGAATGCATGAGACTAAAGGTAACATGGTTGTGTGATGACTGGCCAGTTGAGGGACATTTCTTCTCCGTGGAGTTATCCTGAGAATGACTCAGAGGGCTCTGTGCTTTGAGGCCGTTGGCAGTTAGGAAGATCCTACCCAGCAGATGGCTTATAGTCCTGTTATTGTATTAAAGGGACCTGCAGTCAGCACGCTCTTGAAATGAAATCTAAGTAATCATTAAAGGAAACAGAGTGATTCAATTTTTTTCCAATTCAGAAAACACAAATAATATACATAATGATTTTTCCTATTGTATTCTTCATCATTTTAAAGGATTAAATAAAATTCAAAAGAGCAGGAGTCAAACATCAGCTCTTTCTCCCAAGCTGTCATAGCACACTTGAAGATGTCAACACGTGTTCCTGGAATTCTGTGACTTGTAATTTTACTAAGATTGTTTCATAAATTCAAAGCATCTACTGTTTGGGACTCACATTGGTCTCAAAAATTCAGTCCTTTAAAGATTAGTTCCTAATCTCAAATTCCTGTGGCTTTCCTTGCTTACCCTAGTGAAATAAATTTGGCTTAAATTGCATACATCCTCCTAATAACATGTCAAATTATTTTTTAATCATTTTATTAAAAGATGGAAAAAAGATTTTCAACAAGTAAATATAATCAAATGAAATATTTACATAGAATTTGTTAAAAAAGAAAGAACCTCTGGATTTTGATTTAAAAGGATGATATGAATTTTTAATTAAAGTTTGGTCCTCTCCATGTCTGGTTCTGGTTCCATTTCCTCCAAAACTCCTCATTAAAACATCAGGAGTTCAAAATTGCTCATAAACATTTTTAGAGAATCTTACTTATTTTGAGGTTTGATTACTTGATAAGAAGCATTAAGTATTCGCCATATTCTTATAATTAAAACTTACCTGAAAAATAGTGCTTTGCTATGTTACTGCTATTTCAGTCAGGTCTTACTTAGTCTTGACCATCCACATTCATTCTGCCTCAGGGATTCGCAAAGTCTGGTCCACAGTCTGTTTTTATATGGCATGTGAGCTAACAACTAGTTTTACATTTTTAAATGGTTTTAAAAAATCCAAAAAATAATATTCTGTGGTTTCTTGAAAATTGTATCAAATTCAAATTTCCGTGTCCACAAACAAAGTTTTATTGAAATACAGCCACGCTCATCCATTTATATATTGTCTATGGTTGCCTTCATTCTACAATGGCCGAGATGAGTAATTGCAGCAGTGACTGTGTGGCCTGCAAAGCATGAAAAATTCCCTACCTGGCCCTTTTCAGAAGAAGTTTGACGCTTCTGTTCTAGTCTGTTGTTTTCTCTTGAAGATAACCCTGTCTACCTCCCCTCGTTTGCCAGCCCCTAGCGTCAGTTACCTTTAGACTGAACTTAATGCTGTGAAGCTTTTGTTTACATGTCCACACTGAGTTTTCCTTTCTCTAATGCCAAAGAAGCTATCCCCAAACAGCTGGGCTGCAACATGGGACTTGGGGTAGCCAGTCCTTAAGATGGCCCCAGTGATGCTGGTATTCACACCCCTGTGTGGTCCCCTCTCACATTATTAGGGTTGGTGTTTGTGACCAGAAGCATATGGTGGAAGTGATTGTGTGCCATTTCCAAGATTATATTATAAAAGATACTGTTGCTTCCTTTTTGGTCTCTTCCTTGCCCTCTCACCCTCAGATCACTTGGTTTTGGGAAATAATGTTGTAAGCAACACCACGGAGAAGCCCATGTGGAGAGGAAGCCTCCTGCCAGCACCACATGTGTGAGCTTATAAGTGGATCCTCCAGCCCTGTAGTCAAGATTCAGAGCCTGTAGCCCCAGCCCACAGCTTGACTGCATCTCGTGAGAGCCCCTGAGCCAGACCATCCAGCTAACTCATTCCCAGTTCCCTGACACTCAGAAAGTGTATGAAAAAAATTAACGTTTGTTATTTTAAGCAGCTAACATTGGGGTAATTTGTTATGCAGCAACAGATAACCAATACAGAACTTGAAAAGCCTCATATTATCCACCATGGCTGTATCTTTTATCCCATTATGGTATCCTATTTATTCTGGCCTTTTTTGAAATGTGATTTTCTTTCCCCTTTATGGCCTTGCCTTGTCTGTGGAACCTGATTTTTGAAAAATTTTTCTTGTCTTTGAACTTTTGCTTCTCTTCTCAAACTGGAATCCAGCTTCTCCCCTTGGCTGTTTCCCTCCCAAGTGACTTTGTAGTTCACTGCAGACTCCTTGGTTCTCTCCGACCCCAGAATATAAATCATTTCAAGGTTGTTGATGTCAAGGTCTCTAGATCAATATCGTAAATAGGAAAATAAGGTGAAAATTCCCCAGAAAACATACTTGCTGTGTCTTTTTGAATATTCTTGCTAATATTATGTTATTTTTAGCCTCTTATTTGAGAAAAGTAAAGGATATAAGAGAATTTAGAAGCAAGAAGGAAATTTAGAAATGGCATAATCTGACTACCTGATTTATACATGATAAAAAGAGGTCCCTGATGTTATGCGATGTTCCCAAGGTCACTCGGGTAGTTACTGGGTCCTTTAAAGCTGTGAAAGACCATTTGAATGTAAAAGGTCTGTGAAGGGTAATTGAAGCTAAATCAGGCTTTTTGGGGGGGTGGGGATAGAGCAAGCTTTTGCTGAGGATATTGACCAAGCTCTTCTGCCTGAGTGAGTCCTGGTTCAATTACCAGAGACTGAACACTGAATACGATGGACCATTGGTATGAGTCAAGAAGGCTGGGTCACATAGCAGCTACTAGATCTCAGTATCCAGCTTCTACAAGAAGATGCAGGAATCTTTTTCTCTACTGATGATTAACTGTATTTTGATTCTACAGATTTTTACACAGACAGAGAAAATAAGGCCTAACTGAGTCTTGAGAGGAAAAAACCAAAACAGAACAAAGCTGGCTGACAGAATGCCTAGGAGCTGGACTGAAGGTGTAGACAGAAAATGGGTTGGAGGTGAAATCTGTGGGGAGAGAAGTGAGAGGAAGTGTTAGTGTTTTACTCTATATACCTCTATATTTTTGAATCTTTTACAAGAATGTGTTTGAGCACTTTAATGTAATTTTCACAAGGTTTTACAAATTTTTACCAAAAAAGTAGCCTCACTGGTCATAACCATTTTAGAAATTGAGTTTGAAAGTAGAATTTGTGATTGTGTGTTACAGGTACACAACTCAAACAATTGTCTCTGTGAAACAAATAAGCATCAGTGGATTACAGGCAACGAAAAGCCAAAATAGCCTAGAAATCAAGATATACGCTTTGACAGAGGTGAAAGTCACAGGAAATAGATTCAAACACAGCCAATCTTGTGAGAAGAAATGAGGTTAAGTTATGGTTTAAGAGATTTGAATTAACCGTAGCGAAGTTTCTTTATGGTAGAGCTATTCAGAGCAGGAAGGAAATTTAGTAACAAATTATTCGGCAAACCGGGAATCTTTTCCCTTGGATATTTTACGAATGGAATTAAAAAGCACTTGTTTCTGACTAATTAGGTATAGTTCAGCTTGTGGGTTGAATTAGTCAACAACTTCTCTATTTGGTTAATACAGAAAAAAATTAGTAGCAACTTTGATAGTCACAGTCGACATGCAATCAGTTTAAAATAAAAGTGGGTGATAAATCTGTGTGTTCTAAGTACCTAACTAAATCCTAGAAGATAAACTCATATATACTTTTACTATCTCTTGTAAATATCTTCACTTTATTTCTCACCTATGGTTCTAGTTCAGACCTCCAAATCTTTTAAATGTTTTAATACTTAGCTATATTTCCTATTTTTTCTATAATGGACACATTTTTGTGTAATTAAAAAAAATATGTAAAAACTACAAAGAAAAAAGTGAATTCCTGGAAAACCTAATACAGTAAAGTCTCACTGTTTTGGACTTGGGAGAAAAAACAAAATATCTTATTTTAAATGATTTTAATACCTTCACGTAAATACTACACATAATATAAACTAGGATAAAAAATAGTTGTTTTAATGTTCCGTTGCTAATCCTCCTTTGTTTGCTGAGGAAGACTGGCCCTGGGCTAACATCCGTGCCCATCTTCCTCTACTTTATATGGGACGCCGCCACAGCATGGCTTGACAAGCAGTGCATCGGCAGGCGCCTGGGATCTGAACCTGCTAACCCCGGGCTGCCAAAGCGTGACCTAAACCACTGCACCACCGGGCCGGCCCTGTTTTAATGTTTTTAATGAAGAAATAATAGTTATATGTCTCTAAAAATATGTAAGGCAAGTTTGTTATTTTAAATAAACATTTTATATAGATAAAGCTATTAATTTATACTAGCAGTAAAAGAAGACACTTTCTTGGAAAAGCAGCACCTATTACACTTAGTCACCATTTTCAAATAGAACCTGTGTTACTATGGTTTACTGCCTTGTTGTCCTTCTCTCTGTGAAGTGACAATCTTAGTTTCTGACTGCTGAAAGGAAAGAGGGCAAGACAAAATGGGAAGGAGGAGCAAAGACCATGCATAACTTCTAAAAGGAGAGCAGGAAACCAAAATGCCAGCAACTAAATATTGAGGCTAGTTTTTCCACTTGATAAATTATTGGGCATAGTTGATGTGCTCTAAAATTCATCCCTCAAGGAGTATGTTAATTACTCCCTGTGCTGATGTCCTGGTCAAAAAAGATCCAGGGTACAGGAAACAAGTTAATCCAAACATCATATTGAAATCCTGTTTATTAAGAAATGTTAGAAATTACTAAAAATAACGGCTGTTTTCATTTGAGACATTTTCAACACCTTTTTTTGTATTGTGATTTTTAGATGTGATATTAACTTTCCTGTCTGATTTAGTTTACTTTCAATTATCTCAGTAGCCATGGTAATGTTTAGGAATTAAACAATTATATAAGTGGTAGAATTACAACTATTTAAAATTTATTTTTATCTTTCATACTTTGATAGATTTTCTGCCTTTTAAAAAAGCTAATGAGCATCTATTATTTTTACAGTAAGAAAGAAACTCCATGTTATGGGTTAATAAAAGAACAATGGATTCAGAACCTAGTATTTTTCAGTTTACTAGCTGTGCTGCCCTGAAATCCTGTCTGGAGAGAGATTTGGAGGAGAGTTCTGTCCAGTGATCGCCCCCAAATCATAAAGTCTGGAAGGCTCTAGGCTAGAGTGAGCCTCCACCCCTTTTTAGGGTGTGCCTGGGAAAGCCAGAAATCACTCCTGCATGTCTCAAAGACTCTATGAGCCAGGAAGAGGAAAGAGCTGGTCAGATATTACCTTCCCCTTCCCCTCCTCCTCCTTCATGATAAGGAGATGAGCGTAAATTTTTAAAAAGTTTTTACAGTACTTTAGGAAAGTACTGTAAGCAAAAAAAGAAAAAGTGTATGTGTGCATTCATTCGCTCCTTCACCCATTTGTTGATTCATTCATATTGGTTGCCTCCAGGAAGGGGAACCGGGTGTGGGCTGGGGAGGGAGGAAGACTTACTTTCCAGTGTATACCCTTTTACACCTTTTGATTTTTTTGGCCATGTACCTGTAATACCTATTCAAAAAAGTAATTACCTAAAGAAAATTAGGTCGTCTATATATTCTGTTTTCTAAATACTCCTCCCAAGACAGTCACATGGTTTGCTTCCTCACTTTATTCAGATTCTGCTCAACTGTGACCTTATCAGTGAGGCCTTCTGCCCGTTCCTCCAACCTCTGTCTTTATCCCCTTACCTGGTTCTTTTTTCTTCACCTGACGTAACCTCTGATACCTTATTTGTTTATTGTCTGTCTCTCCCCACTAGTATTTGAATTCCAGGAGAGCAGGGACTTTGTTCTGTTTGCTGCTGTGTTCCAGGAACCTAGATTAGTGCCTGGCTTGCAGTTGCTACTTAATATGTATTTGCTGATGAATGAATGAATGAATGAATGGCTTGATAGACATCCTTCTCCTTTGCTTTCTGAATCTGCTCAGTCACTAGTATCTGTAAATTCTTCATAATGCCTTTCATGCCTTTCCTTTCCTTTCCTTTTCATTACCACAACCCCAGTGAACCTTCTGCCTGGAAATAGATTCCCCCAACTTCTACTCAGTCTGCTCCTCAAATCTACCCTAAACACTGAGGTTAGTTAATATGCCCCAAACCACTTTCACTTACAGCTGAAGTAGAAGTGTTCAGACTTTCTCTCTCTATTCAGTCTAATATTTGAAAAGCTAAGTTACTCTCTATTGCCTTTAATGTAAGTACAAAATCCTTGGCTTGATTTTCAGTGGACTTCACATCACGGTATTAAAATATTTTCAAATTTTATTTCCAATTATTCTCCTAAATGAACCTCTCTTTCCACTGTGTTTGGACTATTCTAGGTCCATTCTTAATTACAGATCCTTACTCACATTCTTGCTCCAGCCTCTTCAAATTTGACCTAAATTACAAGGCTTCGCTCAAAGTCCACCTTCTTTTGTGAATCCTCACTCCAGCCCTGCAGCCCAGTGACGCCCCCTCTGAATTTGGAGTCCTTGCTCTCTGTATCACTCTCTTTTCACCTAATCACATGATATAGCCTCAAGAGATTTTTCTTCTGCATATTTTTTAAAATTGTTGCTTACCTTTCCAATGCCAGTTGTCTTATAATTTGTTTTCATTTTTTTCCTCCCAAGATGTGACAAATTAGGTTACTTGTTAGTGAAGTCATTTAATATGAATATTAGTCAGTATGGACTAGGTTATGCTGCAGTGACCAAGTAACCCCCAGATCTCAGTGGCTTCATGGAGCAGAGGCTCCTTTCTCACCTATGCCACTCACCTAGTGCAGGGAGATAGGGGCTTGCCCCTCACAGTCTCTCAGAGACCACGGCTGACAGCAGCTCACTGGGAAGCTCCAGGATCACTGCAGCGGGGAGCTGAGAGGGTAGGGCACATACTCCACGTCCTCATTTCCTCAGGTGTGATGCTCATCACCCCCGCGCTTAGCCTTTTGACCAGAGAAACTCACATGACTCCACTGAACTGCAAAGGGACTGCAAAATGTGGCAGCACACTAGATACTGAAGCAAACTAGTTACATCATGAGTAACTCACAGTTGCTCACACAAGTTGGTTGACTTTGCCTAGGTTGGACCAGACAGTGGATAAATTTTAGGATAAAAGCTGTTTCATACATGTCATATAATTTATTTGCATATTGAGAATAAGTATCTTATTACTGTGATTTAATTTAAGGTGAAAGCTCAATTCAATGCCAACCCGTAATGAGCTATTTTTATGCCTTAAGTTAGGAATCAACTGGTGTTGATTCCTGTGTATGCAAAGCCACTATTTTTAAAACTTATTTGCCAAGTCTTAAAGGATTTTCATATATCCCAATATGACTATGGAAATCATCTCTTTAATATGTGGTTGATGCCTGGTTAGAAAGAAATGTCACTTTCTTAGCATCTCTTACTAGCAATTGGATGGGGAATTGTAACACTTGGTATGTCACTCAATCTCTACTGAAGGATTTTCAGGTCAGAAGTGCACTTCTCAGTTCCCCTGCTGAAGTGACAAGATCTATAATCAGTTAATGAAATGTTTTCATGAATCATGACTAGGGTATTTCACTCAAATGCAACTGAAATAGCACGGCCTATTCTGGCTTGAAAAGATAAAGCTGTGTGCAAATTATTATGCAATAAAGAATAGCTTCATGTTCATTACGTTCAAATCACGCTTGGTAGACTCGCGTTTGGATAAGTCAAAGTCAGAGTAATGGCTGGGTTACTTTGTAAGATGCAGATTTGGGGGACATGGGCAGGCTTTCGGACGGCACTACTGAAGTCCGGAGAGCTGTTCCTGACCACGTATCAAACGGTATTCCTAATGCCTTGTAACTCCGGATTTTCTAATTGCTACTTTCAAAATATGTTTTCTTATCATATGAAATAAGATTTTAAAAATAATTTTTACAATTTGCATGTGTGGCAGATACCTGCAGTATCCAGCACTCCTTTTCTTCCTTCCTCCCTCCTCCTGCTTTCTCCTCGTCTCTTCCTCCCCTTCTTTCTTTTTTTCTCTTTTTCTTTGGGTACAGGGGTTGACTTAAGCATTCAGTAAGCGTTAATGATCATGGATATTATTATCATTAGTCCACATAAGGCTTTCCTCTCATTTGTTAGTGAGTGAGTTTGGTTGTCTTTATATTTAGTCTCTTTTATCAGCATATTTCACTACCCTTCGTATCTCACTGTTACAAGAAAATATTTAAATTTAAGATGCAGCTTTATATTTGCATGCCTTCTTGAAAAATGCAAGTTGGTTTTTGGTAGGTATTTTTAGTTTATGTGAATAGTTTTTAAAATCTCATTTTGGTTACCACTGTGTTTCTTAGGTCCATATAGGTTGATATGTGAGCTTCCATCGGTTCTAATTGCTGCATGGTAGACCATGGTATGCATCTGCATGGGTGACGGGAACTAGGTTACCCCAACCCCCTGCCACCACAAACAATGCTTCAGTGAGCATCCTCATACATGTCCGCTGATGGGCATGCATCAGAATTTCCATGGCATTTGCATCAGGGTAGAAAATTTGGGTCACATACGACTTAGCCATGTCATATTACTCTCTGAAAGGGGTGTGCAGCACTGTACTGTGAACTCCCCTCCCCATCCTCATGAGTGCCGAGGGAGCCATCATATCGGCACCATTTGATCTTGCCTCCTGGCCTCAGTTGCTTTGACCAGGGGTTCACACTGATTTCATACCGGGTCAGTGAGTTCAATCCCAGGGTGCTAGGGCTCAGTTAAGGAGGGATTGATTCGGGAGAAGAAGGAATTTCAGTGCAAGTCAGGGCAATAAGACAAAAGACCAGCTACCTCTTGTTGAAAATTCAGGGGAAGCTGAAATGTGATGGATGTGAGGGCGCCCAGGGCTCAGTGGACTCCTAGGAGGAGACTGCAGACAGGCGCCCCTACTTAGAAATCCCCCGTGTCTCAGCAGTTGGTGCCAGCGCCGTGTGGTGAGCAATGATCCAGTTTCAGCAAAACATCATCATCTCTCACATTAAATTAATGATGTTAATTTGAATGTTATTGCTTTTGTAGTTCTGCTTGTAATTAATTTGTAAATTTGTTTTGGTTTTATAACTGTAAACAAGCTATGATCATAAGGAGTTTATACCTAATTTTATGTTTCTTTATATTTGAGCAGCAATGTGATAAAAAAAATTAAAATCAACCCTGAGGGGGTCCCTTTGTTTCTTAAAAGTGTCTGTATTTTCCAACTCATGCTGGAGAAGTATTGCTCAAGCCTGGTCTCATGGAGTTGGCTCTTGGGCCCAACTTTAGGCACATACATTTATCCCTGTTTGATATCATCTCCTTAGGTTCCAGTCCTGACGATCTTTTTCATCTCAATTCTGTCATCCAGCAGATTGCTTTCCTTCCAGCTTCGTGCCTTTGGCAGATTTGAAAAGCATGCCACCACTCAATGTTCTCAGCTGCAAGCAACGGAATCGACTCTGGCTGATGTAAGTAGAGAAGTAATTGGTTGCAAAGATTTGGGGTGGCTCATAGGTTCACTGGGAAAGCCATAGAACCATGGGTTGAGGCAGAGAGAGGGCAGCCTGAGCTATAAGAAAAATGACATCACAAACCAGTCTACAAAACTCGACTTGAGGATGTCACTGTCCCGCATGCCTGGATGGCACAGCCTGCTGGGCCTCTGGTCCTGGACCATGGACACAGGCCCTGTGGTGTGGCAGTGCTGCCTAGAAACCCAGAGCTGCAGCTGTAGTCCATCTCTTACCACCAGAAGGCATTTGCCCTGGTCACTTCTCTGAGCCCTCATCCTCTGTTTCAAAGTTGGCGGTGTGTGAACATGAGTGGCCCAGCCTAGGTCACCTACCCACACTCTAGCTGCAAGGGAGGCTGGGAATGCAAGTATTTAGTACTTTCAGGATCTACTTTTGGAGGTGAGCTCTGCCTCCCATCAGGGCTTGTTATGCAAGAAATTCTCTAGACACAAGAAGGAGATTCAGATGCCAGGTAGGGAAAAAAAGACAAATTTATACTCTCCATGCCTTTTATACCTTTATCCAAGTAATTGTCAAAAATGTAGAATAGGACCAGTGTGAGGATGGCTAGAGTTGCAAAAGGCCTTCCTCCTGCCACTCCGCCCACGGTGATGACTAGCAGGATGATTCCACTGGCAGCATCTGATGTTTGCCTCTGCTCTCTGCCTCATCCACAAATCACATTTTCTCCCAAACCCACATTCATGAAGGGAGGGGGAGGGAGGAGCTAGGAGGAGAGCATGCTAGTTCTTGTTTCCTTTGTATTCTTTCATCTGGCTAGATGCGTTTCCAGAACGATGTAAATCAATGGCTTTTTTCATTACTGCAATAAAATTTGCCTTTGTACCTGACTCCCCAAGGAGCTGGAACATAAGCAGAGCTTCCACAATTCACACTTCACCACACTCGGGCCCAATGTCTTTGTTAAGACTCTGTTTGATCATTCGCTTTTGATCTGCCTGTTTGCTTGGCAAGAGCCATCCAACTCTGCTGAGGGCCCTTCCACGGCAACTCCTCTGAGAAGGCCCTCTCAGGACCCAGACCAGTTACCCTTGGAAATATTTTTTGTTTACATTGGCTCATCACTCAACTGTGCCTTGCTCTATGGGAAACCTGCCAGTTTTTACAAAGTCAAAATGCATGGAAAGCCCAGGGCATGTTTGTCAACTCACTTGTCTTTGAGCAGCTGGGTGTGGGGCGAGGGGGGGAGGAGGGAGGCTGATGAGGGGAGGGAAAATTATATCAGCAATCCCCAGTGGCCAGTAGCTGGTCAACTAGAGCAAAGTAATTTTCCCCTTTGGACCAGAGCAAGAGAAAGAAGGGGAGCCCAGGGAATGCTATTTTCCTTTATGTTCAGGAAGAAATGCTAAAGCAACAGATGCAGCGGGAGCCCAACAAGTGTTAATCAAATAAATGTATATAAACAAGCTATGTATATTTTTTACAAACAATATTGGGTCAAAGAGATTTATAAACAGCAACTGTAATCTTAGACCCAAGTCCAGGCAGTCACTTACTTTCACATGAAATAAGTTATAAAAGCCAAAGTCTAAACACGATGGTGGAGGATCTCAAGAAAGTGAAAAAATATCATAAAACAACCTGAATTATAACTCCTCCAGGGCTGCTTACCCAGCGGTCCTGCAGGCTGCCCAGAGCCTTCATATGGTAGGTGGCAGCCATCAGCACCCAGGGTTTGGCAAGCCCAGTTGGGCATCCTCTCTCCTCAAGGAGGCGGTCCCATCCTGTCAGCTGCACCCCTGGGGCAGAGGTGCAGGGTTGGGCAGTCCACAGAGCCTCAAGCCTTAATGCTGAGATGCTCTAGCTCCCAAACACTGGAGTAAGGGGAGGGCTCTGTTCTTCCTTCCTCCATGGCAACCACTTTTACTCAACCTGGGAATGGGGATGTGTCCACATATGTTCATTGTATGGATAACTAAGACATCTTCTAAGATGCAGTGACTGAAATCTGTAGAGAGATGCATAGCTAGTTCTTAGTATTCAATTATTTGTAAATGTTAAAATGTTGCCCCCAAATGTGATTTCTTAACTATTTTATGTAGTGGCTGTATTTGGATTAGGTCTTTCAATGTGGATAGAGCTTCACTGGAAAATGCCTGGCCTTTTAAGCTGAATACAAAGGCAGCTCAGCATTTGTTTGTTTCACTCATCATCAAATACTAAGGAACTTTGATAAGAAAGCCTTTTATCCATCCTTGTTTAATAGAGCTAGAAGCAGAGAGATAGGAGAGCTGAGCCTACTCAGGGTCACAACTATCGGGTGTCAGAATACTTGAATAATTGGAATGATTATTATTAAATACACTATAGGCAAATTAATCATGTGTAAGTGAAAATGCATTTGTTCCCTCTTCAGGGAGAAGCACAATGAGGAAGTTGGACATAAGACGATAAGAAGACATGCAGACTTCTTTCTCCTGGTTCCTGGGTGGCCAGCTCCCCGGGTCTGTGTGTGTGCACTTGGTTCACCCTCACTCATGCTAGGCGGGGGCGAAGGAGCTCAGAGGTCTCTCGCACGCAGTGCAGGGTGGATGAGATCTGGGCCCTCTCCCTGGGTTTCCTCTCCACTCCACCATGAACTTGGTGGGCAAGTCAGGGCGTCTTCCCCCTGCAGAGGACTTATGGAGTTGTGGCTACACACTCTTTGATTGGAGCCCATCAGTGACTGAGTGGCTGCAAATCCTGGAAAAGGTAGCCCCCAAGCTTCCTCTGTTATCTAATGGTAACAGAAACAGCACCTACCTCATAGTTTGTTAATAAACGAATCCACCTAGAACATTGGTCAGAGTGCATAGCACTTACTAAATTCTCAATAAATGTCATTTATTATTACTTAAGTAATCCTCTTTATTGTGCCCTTTACTTGGCAAAATGATTGAGAAGACTTAGGTATATCAATGATCATTTGTGTTCACGTATGAAAGGAAGAGACTCTCAGATGTTTAATGGAAAGAATACTCAGTGCTGCTTTTACGCACAGTATAGGGATGAGTGGCGTAGTCTTGAGAGCAGCACGTGTTATATGACCGCTGCACAGCACGTGGGGGTGATGGAGCTCCATGATTGTCTTTGTTTAGGAGATGGTTTTTGGGCTCCGCCACTTCAACTAAGCACGAATTCAGTGATTCCAAATAGTTCTTATATACTATATCTGGGTACACTCTAGTCTGGTTCTTCAAATTTTGATGCCAAAACATTTATTTTTCCTTCTTTGTTAAGTCTGATACCATGATAAATTAATTCTGAGTAGAAAGTTGTCTCATTTATAGTTTTCTAGAACACTTTTTTATTTGAAAAATATCCTTTTACAAAAAAGTACATTTTGACAATGATGAAAAAAAAAGAAAAGAGAACGGAAGTGTTTTGAGGGGTGAGATGTTTTACTTTTACTAATTTATTCTTCGATCAAGAGGTGGTTTTCATTTATATAGATCATGCTTAATGTGGGGATGGTGAGAACTCTGTTCATGTGGCAGTTTTAGAAACTTTCAATGGTTTTTAAAAAAACAACAATAACAAAGCAATAAACAGCTTAAAAACAAAGTGATGTATTTTCATTTTTCAGTCTTTAGAACATCTGAGTTTATAACACCAAGCGCACTAAATTTTTTTAGTTTTTACTGTACTCCAGAAATATGTGTCTACCAAATTCCACATCTAAGGTCAAGTCTGTTTAGAACACTCTTTTGTAAGGATTTCTCCCCAACAGATGGATTATCTTTGCATGGATTTTAGGTTATGCATTTTCATGATGTATTTGAAGGGTTGGGGATTCTGAACATACATTTCCCTCAGTTAATAAAATAATTTATTCCAATTCCATTTCATTCCCCCAAATATTTTGATGGCTTCCCAAAAGCTTTTATTAGAGATATAGTTAGGAAAGAGAAATGGATACCATAAGATTCAGTCTAACTGCTTCTAACGTTATTGCTCTAGCCTCCTGGCAGCGAAATCAAAGAGGAAAATGAGGTTAGTTACAATATTCACATTTTTTAAAAACCTAAATGCTCACTAGTTGCTTATGAGGAGCACATTTTGTCCTGGCCCTGGGGCCTCAGAGAAATTTCTCCACTGGGTCTCATAAAGATAAAACGATTTTCAGAATGTTCAAAAAAACAAATCCCTAAAACAAATGCAATACTGAATTTTATGATTCTCCTTAAATAAGTAGAAGATATGATGTAAAACCACAATTCTATAAAAACAATTCTACAAAAGACTAAAGCAGAGACGAGTAATCTAGGAGCCGTGGGCCATGGCAGGCCTGCCATTCTTCCATCATGGACCAAAATTGAATTCCAGGAAGCCCTCATATGTAAGGAGATGGCTTATCCCAATCCACAGCAGGTGGCAACAGAGTCAGAACAAAATAGGGCTTTCTTCCATTCAGACTGTCCTCGTGGAACTTCTCACCCAGAATCATCAGCCACAGGAAACATGATACTTTCTAGAGCAGCGCTGTCCAAGAGAACTTTCGGCAGCGACAGAGATCTTCCATACTCGGTGCTATCCGGTATGGTAGCCATTAGCCACATGTGACTATTGGGTATTTGAAAGAGTGAAACTGAGGAACTGAGTTTTAAATTTTATTTAAATTAAATTACTTTAAAATTGAAAAGCCACAGTGGCTAGTGGCTGCTTTATCAGATTGTGCAGCTCTAGAGCACCATGATGTGGGCACAAAATTCAGCTTATCCCTGCTCTGAATCTGGGCCCCTGTATTGTTGGATGCTTCTATTGGCCAGGTCTGACAGAGAAAGGAAGATCCAAAAATTGTGTTTGTCTAGTGGGTGGTTCTGAGCATGAGTTGGTAATGGCCTCAGTCAGAGATGATGGGGAACAAGAAATTT
The DNA here is from genome assembly GCA_031878705.1 of Tapirus indicus. Classification (NCBI taxonomy): domain Eukaryota; kingdom Metazoa; phylum Chordata; class Mammalia; order Perissodactyla; family Tapiridae; genus Tapirus; species Tapirus indicus. The sequence continues at coordinate 60,710,105 of CM062917.1, forward strand.
TGAGGCATGTGGGTAAGATGTTCTAACTGGCCAGACACCTACAGCTGTCATAGGTCCTAGAGTGCTCACAGCCCTCAGAAACTTCAAGAGTGGCTGCTTCTGCAGCCCCCTTCCTGATGGCTGTGCCTGGGGAGAGGGGATGTGGAGATCAGCCTGGGACTGAGGGCCTGATGAGAGCCAGGCTGGGCTCCACGATGGTGGCTCTGGTGACAGGTTCAGGCTGAGCTGTGTCTCTATTTCCCTGCGTCTTCTCAGGCAGGAGGTGTGGATTTCCCCAACTGAGGAAACAGAGTGTCCATGAGTAATAACGTCTGCCCTCATCTTAGTTACGCTGCTTATGAGACAATTCATAAGCTTAAAATTTAAAAATTTTAAAAGGAATGCAATGGTAAGAGGTAATGAGAAGCAAACCTCATTTCACAACACAGGTCTAGTTAAGGAAAGTAAAGATAAACCAGATCCCATAGTGTCTTACTCAACAATAAAATGTGTTTAAAGGGCAACAATACAGGTTACTCCAGAGCATTCCAGTAATTTCTGAAATTTTTAACCCCCAAAAGGATACTCTTTGGTGATAGAGGAATAATGCGAATATTTTGGAACAGTAGCAGATACTGCATTCCTTATTTGAAAGTATATAATTGTAAAATAAAAACGAATGATGCTTGTAACATTTTATTTTTTTCAAAAATATTTTTTCTTATGCAGAAAAAATGTCTAGCTCAGAAACAGACCAGTGTAATACAGTTCAAATAAAAAGCTTCTTATACACTGGCTTAAACCAAGGATTTCCCTAAATATGATTATGTGATTTTTCGTAATGATCATAAATATTAATGTAAATGAATAGCCACTACTTTCTCCTTTGCACTAATATATTGTGTTAGCTACAGAAAGTGATGTTAGATTCAAGTATAATTACTTCCATTTCACTTCTGCTATTTTTCTATTCTCTTTATTGTTTTGTTGTCTGAGCTTCCAACCATTTCTTAAAAGATGCAATATTTCTTTATCAAGTAGCAACAAAAACTATGTAAATAAATAATTCCATACAAAGTAAATGGAGCCAGTCATAAGAGTAGGGTGAAACAAATTATTGCTCTCTTCTAACAAGTTTATGGGATAAGTAAAACGATGCATTAAATAAAAATAAGATTCAAACTCAGGTCTTTCTCAGTCCAAGTGCTCCTGCTGTTGATTTCACTCACATGGGAAATAGAGTCTTAGGGCACTGGATTCCTCAAAGTGTCCAGACAGTTTGAATCTATTTACAGTTCCTACCACTTTCACTTTTTTGAGTAAGAGTTGCACAGGTTACCACAGACTTTTAAGAGCCTTTCCTCATATTTCTTTTCTTCATATTGAAATATAATTGACATACAACATTGTGTAAGTTTAAGGTGTATGACGTGTTGATTTTATATGTTTGCAGACTGCAATGTGATTGCTACCATAGCGTTAGCTAATACCTCTATCATGTCACAGAATTATTCCTTTTTTGTGGTGGGAACAATTAAGATCTAGTCTCTGAACCACTTTGAAGCTGATAGTACAGTATTGTCGACTCTCATCACTATGCCGTGCTAATGCTCTCCAGGACTCATTTATCTACTAGTTCCCAGTTTGTACCCTTAAACTTCATCTCCCCAATACCCCGCGACCCACCCTCTGGTAACCACCATTTTAGTCTCTCATTTCTTATTTTTCCTCAGCTTTATGAGGAGGTGGGTAGGTACTGTTCACCCAGTATTTGGGTGAACAGACACCAGGTTCATTTGTGTAATGCCACGCAGTGCAAGCCTTGCTGTGGGGCAGACCTGGATTTGAATCCTGGTTCTGCCACTGTGTGCTCCAGGGAGTAGCTTAACCTTGTCCTGCTTCAGATTTCTCGTGTATAAACAGGGGCTATCTATCTCATAAATGGGGCTGTGAGGTTTTCGTTGAGTAGGAGGTGAAAAGCCAGGCCCCTAGCCATTGCTATGGCAGTAAATGCCAGCCCTGCGCTCCAGGGCTGAAGTGATGCTGTAACCGCTCCAGGGGACCAAACAGCGCACAGCAAACAGTGTGGTCTCTGCTTCCTACGTGCAGTTCTCAGCAGACTAGTTCAGAAAGTGATGCCTGGACAGTTCTAGTTCCTTTGGTTCTTGCCTGATTGAGACAATCTATTGCTTTTATACCCCAAAACAACTTGGCTTCTTATACAACACTGGTGTCACGCTCTCTCCCCTCCAGAATGCTGCAGGCATTGCACATTACCGTCTGGCACTGATGAGGTGGGTTGTAGTTTTAAATAGGTTGGTTTGGGTGGGCCTGCCTTGGAAGTGACATTTGAGCAAAGGGTTGATGGAGTTGAAGGTGAGAGGATGGAGGGCCTAGCAGAGGGAGCAACAAGTACTGAGGGGAAGGCGTAAGGAGGCAGTTGTGGTGGCTGCGCAGAGTGAGTGGAGGCCGGGGTGGGGGGGGTAGGCTGGAGAGTGCTAGGGGGCTACATCTGGCAGCCCTGTAACCACTGTGTGGTCTTTGGCTTTTTATTTGTGTGACATGGGAGCGATTGCAGAGTTTTGAGCAGAGGAGAGGGTCTGATCTGACTTACACTGTAAAAGGAACAGCAGATGTGGCAGCTGTGTTAAGAATAGACTAGGGTGGGGAAAGAGTCAGCTCTTCCTTTTATTCAGAAACACTTAACAAAAAATAAATCCATTATATCTTTGACTGATTTTGTTCAATTTACCCTGGTGTTTTCTTCAGAAAGAATTACCAGCATCTTGGGTCTCTTGGTCAGTACCTCACACTTATCATCTTTCACCTTTACAGATGCTGCTTTCCTTCCCACCATTTTAGTAAGATTTCCTCAAATGTGTTCTCTGCTTATTTACTCATTTGACAGACACTTATTCAGTGCTGTGAGAGTGTTAATCCCTGCTCCACAATTGACGGTACAGGGGGAGCAGATGGCAAAGGCCCCTGTTTCACAGACACTCACGTCCCAGCGGAAGAGACAGACAATACACCAAGTAGAAAACACACACAATGATGTCATCTAGCAACCGTACTATCAAGAATATAGTGGGAATTATGTTCTGAAAGCGATGAAGGGAGGAGCATTAGGTGCTTGGGTCAAAGGAGGTCTCCCTGGGTGATGTCTGAGCTGAGACCTAAGTAATAAGAATAAACCAGCCATGTGCCTGGTCAGTCAGAGCTCTGTCGAGGCAGCAAGAAGTGCCAAGACCTGAGAGATGGGAACGAGCTCAGAGGGTTTAAGGAACAAAGAGAAGATGGTGTAGAGGGAACAAGGGAGCCGTATGGGCTGGGGGCAAGGTCAGAGGAGTAGGCAAGGAAGGAAACTGGATTTCACATTCATGTCACAGGTGGTCTTTGGAGCGTTTTGAGCAGGACACGGCTGTGGTCTGATCTACATTGCTGAAAGGCCAAGGTAGGGCAGGATTTCTTAAACAGACATAAAAAGCAAATCATAAAGGGGAAGGTTTATAAATCTTGTTGCATTAAAATAAAAAGTTCTATGATCAAAAAACGTGATTTAAAAAGTGAAGTAACAAACAACCATAAAACCAACCAATGATTAATATTCAGAATATATAAAAATTTTTCCTATAAATCAATAGGATGGAAAACAATCACTAGAAAAAGGGGCTGAAGATGTGAATAGGAAAACAGAAGCCAACAAGCATGTAAAAGATGCTCACTATGACTGGCATTCAGATTTTAAAAGACACAAGATTCTATTTCACAGCCTTCAGATTGGTAAAAATGTTAGATGTGCAATGTAAAGTGTTGGAAAGGATGTGGGGCAATAGGAGCTCACACACTGCTAGAGGATGGCAAGTTGGTAAAAATTATTTTGGAGAATGGTTTGGTAATACCAAGAAAAGTTGAAGATGCTTATTCTCTTCAACACAGAAATTCCACCACAGAATATACACCTTAGATAAATTCTTGCACATGGATGCAAGGAAATTTCTCAAATATGTTCATAGTCGGTCCCTCAGTCTGTTCGGTCTGCTATAAGAGTATCACAGACTGTGTGGCTTGTAAACAATAGACATTTACTTCTCACAGTTCTGGAGGCCGGAAGTCGGAGGTCAGGGTGCCAGCACGGTCAGGCTCTGGGGAGAGCGCTCTTCCAGGTTGCAGACTGCTAACTTCTTGCTGTGTCCTCACAGGCAGCAGAGGGCAAGGGAGCTCTCTGGGGCCTCTTTTATGAGGGCACTAAGCCCATACATGGGGGACTCCACCCTCATGACCTAATCACCTCCCAAAGGCCCCACCTCCAAATACCATCACACTGGGGATTAGTTTTCAACATATGAATTTTGGGGACACATTCAGTCTATAGCACTAAGTAGCATTGTTTGTAATAATGAAAAAGAAACAAGCTAAATATCAACAGGAAATGGATAATTTTATATATTGGGAATACTATAAAGCAGTGAAAAATGAATTAATAAGAGTCATACATTTCAAAATGGATCAATCTCATAAACATACTATGGAGTGAAAGAAAATTGTAGAAAAATATACTTAGTATTATATCCAGAAATACAGTTGAAAAACGTATAAAAACAACACATTGTTTAGAAAATCAAACACAAGGATAAAAATATTTAGAAATACATGTGAAGGACAAACACAAAATTCAGTTTAATGCTTACCTTTGATGGGGAGGAGAGGAGGAATAATGATGGAGGACTATCCAAGAACTTTCACTAGTTTGCAATATTCTATTTCTTAAATTGCATTGTGGGTATATGGGTATAGATTTGGGGTTTTGGGTTGCTGTTGTTTTTACATTACAAAATGTTATGAAATATTTAAATCTAGAAACAGGCATAAAGAAAAAAGCTTCCTTAGTCTGGTTGCAGAAAATGGTGAACAAGAGTGAAAGCAGAGATAACCAGTTGGGGATTGACTAATGCATTAATCCAGACAAGAAATGGTAGAGATGGAGAAAAGTCAAGGTGGTGCCAACCAGACTTGGTGATGAATTAGTGGAGTGAGTTGAAGAGAGGAATCAAGTATCACTCCTACAGTATTGGCTTGAGGAATGGAATGGATGCAGGACCACTTACGAGATGAAGAGCAGGAGATAAATATATTTAGTAATGGGAGGAGACCATGAAGTTCAGTTCAGAATATATTAAGTCTGAGATACTTAGTAGACATCCAAGTCAAAATGTCAAGTTAGATATGAGTGAAGAGCTCAAGAGAAGAGATACAAATTTGGGAGTCATTAACATGTAGACAGCATGAGAATACCTGGAGAGAGATGGTAGGTAAGCCAGAAGAGACTCAGGAATGATTGATGGGCATTCTACTATTGGCTGAGGAGAAGCTAAGACAGAAACCTGAAAAGGAGTCAAGTGACATCAGAAGTCAGGTGACAGAATGATATCAAGAAGAAGGAAGGAGTTAATCCTGCTGAAGTCAAGTAAAATGTGGACAGAAAAGTGACAATATGGAAGTTGTTGGATATCTTAACAAGAGATGTTTCAGAGTGGTGGTCAGGGCAAAATACAGATTGGATTGAACTCATGAGTAAATGGGAGGAAGTAGGGCTGGATTAATCCACCTATTAAAAAATAAGCAAAATACAAATACCCCTGAGGCCTTTTTTTTAACCACCCACCTTTCTCATTTTCCTCCCACCTCAGACTGCATCACTGACTTGAAGGTGATGAATATCCTTTCTGCCACATTTTTATATTTTCACTACATATGCATATTTACAGAATTAAAATGCTTTGTGTTTTTAAAGTTTGTACAAATGCTATCATAGTTGACATGTCAATGTGCAACTTGACTTTTGCACTCCACGTTACAATTTTGAGCTACGGTTACGTGACATCTGCAGATTAGTAGACTAGTCGCTTATTTTACACTGCTGTATAGGATTCCACTGTATCAGTATAAGACAATTTCTTCTTTATTCCTCTATTTATGAATAGTTAGGTGGGTTTCCATTTTTGTTGTACATGACTCCTTGGGCTCATATTCAAAGTTTCTCTTGTCCACATACCTAGAAGTTGAATTTCTTAATTTCTAGATTACAGGTGTCTTAGTCTGCTCAGGCTGCCATTACAACATACTATAGACTGGAAGGGGGCTCAAACAGCAGAAATTTATTTTCTCACAGTCCTGGAGGCTAGAAGTCCAAGATTAGGGTTCCAGCATGGTTGTTTTCTGGTGAGGGCTCTCTTTCTGACTTGCTGTCGGCACCTTCTTGTGTTCTCACATGGCAGAGAGAGAGATCTCTCTCTTTTCTTACAAGGCCACAGTCCTATAGGATCAGGGCCCTACTCAACTACCTCACTTATCCTTAATTACCTTGTAAAGACCCTATCTCCAGATACAGTCACATTGGGGTTAGAGATCCAACATATGAAGTTAGGGGTGGGGGGGACACAATTCAGTCCATAGCAATCGGTTATGGGCATTTTCAACTTCACTAGATACTATCAAATTTCTCTCCAGAGTAGTTGTGACAATTTACACTCTCATATACAGAGTAAGTACTTACCATTTTAAATGGAAATCAAACAAATTAAAATTTTAAATTTCTACAACATTTTTGGGCACAAATTGATATCTGAAATTGGAAACTCATAAGATGTGAATGGGATTCCAGATTCTAGAAACCATTAAATCATAGACTCTAAGGAACCTCATCTTTGGGAGACACCTTAAGTGACATGTAGATAATATCAGAATCAGGCAGGGAGTCTACTCAAACACCACACGTCTGTTGAGCATGCAGCATTTCTTAACATCTGTCCACCATGGTAATCAGTTAACTTAGAACACCTGTGTCATCTCACGAAACTATTGCTCTTTATAAACTACAGTGTGGGAAATGCTAGATTAGAGCACGGCAGGAGCGGAAACCAAGCACAACATTCAGGTATCCACTCTCTCAGTTCCTAGGACGAATCACCTCTTACTGATGACGTAGTATAAGAAGTCCTTGGTCAAGAACTCAAGAGGTTCAGAGTTAACATAGTGGAGGTGTGGATCCTTCTCTGATCTGATCTTGGTTTCTATGACTGTTTCTTGCTAAGGACTAAATGGTAACTTGTAGCCTTCTTTCCAGTAATCGGGCCCCTTGCCTTTATTTATGTTACTCCAACCCTCTTGAATGGGGCCTTCTTTACTCTTCCCTTTCTTTCATGGACTAGAGTTCTGTCCATCTACCTAGTTCTGTCAGCTCCCTCATACAGCACTCACCCACCAGCCTCAGCTTCCTCCTTTTGCCTTCAGTGTATTCTGGCCACCTTTGCTCTGACTCACGCTGCTGTTCAACCTATTTAACAAATAATTTGTTGAGTTCCTTCTTGAAAGTTGTGAAGACCAAAATGAGCAAGAAATACTCCCAGAAGAGGTGAATTTTGAGCTGAGACTTGAAGGAATGAGGCATGTAGGAGAGATGAGAAGGCATTCTAGGTAAAAGAAATGCCATTAGCAAAAGTGTCATACTTCTGGAATGGACAAGGCATAATAAGGTAGGTAAAGCCAAATGAGAAGGCCAAGGTCAAGGTCCAAAGGGACAGACTCAGTTCCAGGTGCTACCAAAAAAAGCATTGGGATAGGAGGCTAGTATGCATCCATGGAGTAGCTGCAATATTGGTGGCAGTCAAAGCAAATGGGGCCCAGTTGAGAGGATGTGGTTTGGGGATGACAAAAACAACATAGCAAGAGGTCCCAAGAGGCAGAGAACAGCAACAGTGGGACACAGGGTGGGTAATCCTCAAGAAGGTGAGGCAAGAAAGTCAATGGCATCAGGCAGATCTGTGGTGAGGGATCAGCCCCAGCCACCTAGCTGGTGCTCAGGAAAGAGTCAGAGACTCGGGCCCTGGAAACGAAGGAGGGAAAGTAAAACTCCTTTCACGAGTCAGAGTGGCTGAGGCAGCTTACCAGGATACTGATATCTAAGTATGAGAGTGGGAAGCACAGGGAGAGCCCTGGGTCCCTGGCCAATACTGTGTTAGAACCAGAGCGCCCTGGCAGGAGTATGGCTAGTGTCGACCCAAAGATTGACTTACATATCTATTTAGCTTTGGACTGGTCCTGCGAAAATGAGGATGGCCTTCCCTGCAAGTGGGAACCAGCAGGTCATAGCTGTGGCTGGGGAAGGGATGCCGTGGCTGAAAAGAGTCAAGTGGTTTGACGGAGAACAACTCCGCTCTGGGGTCTCATGGACCTACGTCTAAATCCTCAGTCCTGCCCATTAAGGTTTTTCTGGAGTTGAGAGAAACAGTAAAAGGAGATGGATGTGAGTAACAAGAGCAAATATGTTGGTAAACATGATTAAAGGTGGCTAAATAGAAAATGTTGGAAGCCAAATTATTTTTAAAAACACTTGGCAATGTTTATATATGCTGCCACAATCTTATGATTGTCTTCCAAATATTGCACTTTGATCAATGTAGATCTAAGTATGAATCGTATGTTGTACTTAAAATATAAAAGGAGGGACATTGTGTGGGATATGTTGACAATTGCACAAATGTAGTGAAATACTGACAAGTTCTTTGATCCTGTCAGCACACCACACTGCCTTGCATAGGCATTTCAAGATTTTAATTGACCTTAGAGTAAACTAAATTGAGAGCACATAAAAAAAAGCTTACTAAAGAAATACTGCCTATGGGTTATATCAACCACAGACTTCTTGGAGATTCTGTCAGCTTCTTATACCAGCACTCCCCACAAAGCCTGGAATAGATGCCACATCAAACAGGGAGGTGTTTGCTGGGGACCATAATAGGGTTTTTGGCATATATGAGCCCCTTTCCTCCTTTCTGCAATTCAGGCATTTCAGTGACTTTAAATAATAATAGTAATTATAGTCTATGTCTAGACAGCAAATTTCCCCCTTTGTGTGAGTATAGCTATGAAAATCTTTCGACTCACACACTCACAATTCCTATGGAAATAAGAGGAAATATTGGTTGCCATGCCGAGGTTCTCCTGTCCTCGGGGGGTGGGAGCAGCATGTCTCCCTGACTGGAGAGCTGTGTTGGGGACTGGATGCTCTGTACCAGGGATACGGGGGGCTGCCCCTTAGCCCAGAACTTCTTTGCATCTACGAAGTTGCTGTATTTGATTAAATATAAGATGCCACCAATTGTCGAATGGGCTATTTTATGAACCACTAATTTTAAAAGTTGCTGCTAGTTCTAACCCTAAAACACTATCAGCGCTAAGGCACACTGTGCTTCCCGAGACGTGGGTATGTGAAAACAGGAAGAAGTGGCAATGCATCTTAAAGTAGATGGAAAAGGGTGTTTATGCTATTTGGTGGAGCCTCCTGGAAGAAAATGGGCAGGAACCTTAGCACAGCTTGAACTTTCAAAGACAAAAATAAAAATTGCAGGAAAAGCCACATTTCAGTAAAAGCCCATAGGAGCCCTGAGAAGGAGCTCACCAGAAAGGATGATGGAGTCTGGGGACATGCCCTAAGGAGGCCTGAGGGTCAGTGCAGGGGCCTGGTTCATCTGTGTGAATGGAAAGGGCTGCAGCTCTGGGGCTGTGGGACACGAGGAGAGTGCCACCGGTCTCTCTCCAGGACGTGGACAAACAGGCTGCATGAAGGCAAGTGGGGCGGGGGCTCAGCCACATGCCTGGGCCGGTGGCAGGGCGTGCAGTCAGACTGCAGCAGGTGCTTCGGGTGGCTGGGGCTGGGAGCAGGAAGAGGCGGGAAGCACTCTTCAAGTTGGACTTAGAGTGGGTGCTTCCTGGGCAGGGGTTCGAAGCCGTGTGTTGGAGAAGCTTGGATTGATTTAGATAGAGTTACTCTAGGAGAAGCTGGGATTCTTGCTGGAAGGCAGACTTGGCAATTTGAGCACTCAGGTAAATCCAACCTTATCTATGCTCATGTGAGATGAGGGTGAAACAAATCAGTCACACTCTGACAAAGGAGGAGCCATCGAGATGTTGGAATAATGCCAAGGGCATAGACAGTTGTAGTAGTAACAGAGGTAGGCCAGGAGCAACAGACTGCCCAGGATTTTGGATTTCTGAGTGGGAACAATGGGAAAGACCCCCCAAGTTTCTGTCCCCCAGCTATCAGTGGGGCTCATTAGGTGAGGGGGTCTCCTCACACAGGGACAGTATTATCACACTCAGGGGTGGTCTATCTCCCCTCAGTGGCTTGTTAGAGCATCTCGGATCCTAGTTAGCTCCGTTGGTAAAATGAGTCATTTGCACTCACGCTTGTATGGGGAGAGCAGAGGGCTACACACAAGCTGAGTGGGACATTTGCTGGGGCCAGTGCTGACTGGTGGTTTGCATAGGGGGGCTCTGGGTCAGAGTTCAACAGGTGCTAAGGGGAGAGTAAAAAGCTTTATATACTTCTCAATGGAGTTCCAGAAGGAGAGAAATGGGGAAGATAGGGGAAAGGCAACATTTAAAAAATAAGTGATGGAGAATTTTTCAAAACTGATGAAGCTGAGTAGAAGTTAGAATGTGCAATCTCCAAACTAACACAGAGAACAAATAAAAGGAGGGGGAAGGGTGAGTACTCTCAAACAATACAAAAGAAGGCCAGAAAGGGAAACAGCAGTCTAGAAAGTCGGGACAAAGAGAATGTACAGAATAAAATGGTAGCAGTATATCCAAATACATAAGTACTCATCATCAGTGTGAATATACCACATTTCTGCTGGACTGCAATTAAAAAGTCCCCAGCAAAGGTCGTTTACAAGCCCAACTCTACAGGGCAAGGCTTCAGAAAGATGGAACGTACCAGGGGTGCAAAGATACACCAGCTGTGCCAGTTTGTGTTGAGTCGACCTGGTTATATTGGAATTGTGCTTCAGAGACTCTTTTTATCCTAGACCATCACTTCGGATTTTTAGATGCCCCAACTTTTTTTTCTGTAGTTCTGTGCTAATTTTCTATACTAACTTAAGTCTGTAGCTGAGCGGCATGAGATCTGTTTCCTGATTTCTAGACAGCACTGTGCTCTGCCTGAGATTTCCTCCCAGGAAGGACCTGGGCAAATAAGCATCCCACTGCCAAAGGGAGACAGGGGAAGGATGGGTAACTTTCCCAAGGCCATGGATGGAGTTAAAGGCAAATGGTTAGCAGGTGTGCATCCTTTGAGCTTTCAGCCTAGGAGGGTGACACTCAGTGGTCAAGGGCCCCTTCATCCCACTCACATCATCTTCTTCTCCAGGTCTGTCTGCCTGTCTCATCTGTCTGGTGCCAGGGACTCTTGCTCCTGCAGCTACTGCCCTGGTTTTCCCCTGAAATCTACTCACTCTTGTCTCCTCTCCCTCAAGAGGCAAGATGTGAACTGGCTAAAGGGATAAACTCCAAATGCATCATAATTTTCTGAAGAAGACATTTCTCCAACTAGGAAACAACAATTTAGTAAATTCTGGTTGAGAATCTACTGTGTATAAAATTCCATACCAGATGCCAATGACTGAAGAATAAATCAGACCCCCTACTTTCTGCCATTGAGGCCTTGAGCCTAATGGATGAGATAAACAAGTAAACACATGATTTCGGGGTCATCTATGTTATCCTAATAGCAGAGGAGATACAGGCATCCCTGACTCAGCAGGGCTTAAGGAAGGTGTATGGAAGAAATATGCCTGAGAAGGAATTAGGTGGAGATGAAGGGCGTTTAGCACAGATAAATTAGTGTGAACAAAACACAAAGGAGTAAAACAACATGCATGATTTGGGAAAGTGCCTGCCCTGTAGCATTACCTTGCATGAAGCGCAAAGGAGGTAGCTAAGAACTGTTTTGTCCTTGAACCTTACCCTCTTGAGAGTTTGAAAGGTTTGAAGTAAAATTAACCAAGAGGTAATTTTTGTGTATGGTGTAAGACAATGGTCTACATTCATTCTTCTGCATGTGGCTGTCCAGTTTCCCCAGCACCATTTATTGAAGAAACTTCCCTTCTCCATAGCACGTTCTTGGCTACTTTATCAATGATTAGCTGTCTATAGACGTGTGGTTTTATTTCTGGGCTCTGAATTCTGTTCCCTTGATTTGTGTGTCTGTTTTTCTGCCAGTACCATGATGTTTTGATTACTACAGCTTTGCAGTATATTTTGAGTTCAGGGAGTGTGATACCTCCAACTTTGTTCTTTCTTCTCAGGATTGTTTTGGCTATTCGGGGTCTTCTGTTATTCCATATAAATTGTAGCATTCTTTGTTCTATTTCTGTGAAGAATGTCATTGGGATTCTGATTGGGATTGCATTGAATCTGTAGATTGCTTTAGGTAATATGGACATTGTAACTATGTTTATTCTTCCCATCCATGAGCATGGAACATCTTTCCATTTCTTTATGTCTTGAATGTAAGACCTGAAACCATAAAACTCTTAGAAGAAAATATAGGCAGTGCCCTCTTTGACAACAGTCTTAGCAATATCTTTTTGAATACGATGTCTACTTAGGCAAGAGAAACAAAAGAAAAAATAAACAAATGGGACCACATCAGATTAAAAAGCTTCTGCAAAGAAGGAAACCATCAATAAAACAAAAAGACAGCCCACCAACTGGGAAAAAAATATTTGCAAATCATATATTCAACAAGGGTTAATTTCTAAAATATGTAGAGAACTCAAACAAGTCAACAACAAAATAATGAACAATCCAAACAAAAAATGGGCAGAGGATATGAACATATTTCCAAAGAAGATATACAGATGGCCAACAGGAACATGAAAAGATGTTTAACATCACAAATTATTAGGGAAATGCAAATCAAAATTACAATAAGATATCACCTTACACCCACCAGAATGGCTATAATTAACAAGACAAGAAATAACAAGTATTGGAGGGGATGTGGAGGAAAGGGAACCCTCATACATTACTGGTGGGAATGCAAACTGGTGTAGCCAGTATGGAAAACAGTACAGAGATATCTCAAAAGATTAAAAATAGAACTACCATACGATCCAGTTATTCCACTACTGGGTACTTATCCAAAGAATATGAAATCACTAATTCAAAAAGATATATGCACCCCTATGTTCATTGCAGCATTATTCCCAATAGCCAAGACATGGAAGCAACCCAAGTGCTCATCAATGGATGAATGGATAAAGAAGATGTGGTATATATATATATACATACATGTATATGTATGTATGTATATGTATACACGCACACATACAATGGAATACTACTCAGCCATAAAAAAGACAAAATTGTGCCATTTGCAACACCATAGATGGACCTTGAGGGTATTATGCTAAGAGAAATAAGTCAGAGAAAGACAAATACTGTATGATTTCACTCATATGTGAAAGATAAATACATAGATAAGGAGAACAGATCAGTGGTTACCAGAGAAAAAGGGGGTGGGGGGATGGTGAAAGGGGTAAAGGGGCACACATGTATGGTGACAGATAAAAACTAGACTATTGGTGGTGAACACGATGCCGTCTATACAGAAACTGAAATATAATAACGTACACCTGAAATTTACACAATGTTAAAAGCCAATGTGACCTCCAAAAAAAAAAAACCAAGAGCTGGCAATTGGAGAGAGGATCTCTTTCGAGGGTAATGCGGGTGTGCTGAGCCCTCCCCCACCCCCTTGGAGAGGATATGAGGTGCTTGCTCCTCACTTCACACCCGGGGGGAAACACTACACTGAAACTCTCTAGAGAACTTGATGTATGTCTGTGGCACTTGGGTGCACAGTTGATTGGTGTCTGACTCAGCCTTGAAAAACTTAAAAGATGAGAGTCTGTGGCTGGTTAGCTGCAGTATCGCAGAGCCAGGAAGGGTGAATGCACTAGACATGTCCCATGTGGCTGCAAGTCCAGAGTGCGTCAGGGCTGGGGGTGCATGTGGGGAGCCACTTAGCCTGGGGTTGTCTGTCTCAGATCAAGTGAGAGTCCTTCCTGGAGAGGTGATGTCAGCCCAATAGAGAAAAGTTGAAGGTGGCCACAGTGCCTAGCTGGTTATGTGCAGGTGAGAGATTGACAGAGAGGGGCGTTCTCTGAAGACCCCATGAAAATGCTCCATGAAAGGGAGTCAGCTTCTACACCTGCCACGCCCAAACAGCAGGGATGCTGGCCCATCCTAGTAGTCATCAGGAAAGACCTCTTTCGTCTCCTTACTTCTTCTTCCTCCCTCCCCCTACTCCCTAATCCTGGGTGGGGGGCTGGGAACAAACTGGGGTTAGCAGCTGGGGGAGGAGGATGGAGGTGCAGGGTGGGGAAAGAGAGAAAGCCCACCAAGATCCCTTCTCAGTGCAGAGGACCAGGCTGCAGCAGGCCCAGGTCGGGGACAGGGAGACTCTCCCATGGAAATGCAGGTCCAGGACATTTGAATTACTGACACACATCAGTAATTGATGTGTGTGTGACTACAGGTGACTGAAGGACTAGCTGCACTTTAAGAGTGACCAGAGAAGTCACGGAACTTGCTCTGGATTTTATCCAATAGGCAAGAAGAAACCCTAGACATTAGCAGAGACTAGAAGGTGTAGTGAGGAGAAAGAACACTGTTTTGGGTCATGTCCACTTAAGGGTTATATTTGCAGGCACACTCTAGTGACATTGGCTTGTCTTAGCATGGCCCCACCTCACTGGGTCTCAGGTTGGGTTCTATTTTGTTAGTTCCTCCACATACTCACCATGTGACCTTTGGTAAGTTACTTGATTCCTCTAAACCCCACTTTATACATAAAGTAAGATAAAATGAAGTTTTGTTAGTAAAAGTCAGCTCTGCGCTAATACAGTAGCCATCAGCCACACGTGACTATTGAGCACTTGAAATCTGACTGGTCTGAACTGAGATATGCTGTGAGCAAAAATACACACCAGATTTCCACAACTTAATATGCTGAAGTGATAATGTTTTAGATATATTGGGTAAATAGGATGTACCATTAAAATTAATTTTACCTGTATCTTTTTGCTGTTTTAACACGTCTATTAGAAAACTGAAATGACATATGTGGCTTCCACTACACTTCTGCTGGATAGCAATGGTCTAGACAACGCTTGACTCTTAAACACTCAGTAAGTGTTAACTCTGATTATGTCCGAAGAAACTTTACGGGGGCAAGGGATGTGTGTTGGTCATGCTGTGTCTTGAGGACTAGGAGTGTCTGGCACATAGCGTGTGTTCAGTGATTCAGCTGACTGGTCAAATGCAGGTCTGATTTGTAGGCGGTCTTCACACAACGGCCGCACTGTTTGCTTCTGGCTGGCATGTGTTCTGTTCTGTGTACAGCACCTGTGTTGTATGTATTCTTAAATATCATCAACGTCATCCTGATTGGTCGCATCTTGGTGGCCCAACTCACATATCACTTCCTCCAGGAGCCAATTCCCAGTTCCTGCTTCCTGTTATCTCTCCACTCAGAAACCATCTCTCCCTCTTATAAATTCATACATTTCTGAAAAATATTTTTGAAAAATTATTTCTCATAGGAGTTCTCACTTATTTCTCACAGCCTTTGGCCCCTCTGATATATTAATGTAAATTCCTTATGAGCTTGCTTGCTCTAATGCACCTCTGTTCTTAGCATATTGCTCTGTGCAGAGCAGGCGCTCAATATGGGTTTGCTGAATTGAATTACCATTTTCTTTGCATCCTTCTCTTATCCTTCTTTACAGAGCTTAGCATCAAGCTGGCCATTTAAGAGTCCAGTGAATGAATAAACCAATGGGACTGACCCGCAAAGGGAGAGAATGAGGAAACCTCTTAATGTCAAGGGCATTTTAATGGTGGTCTTGGAGACCTTCCTTCTCTGTGGTTGGAGCCAATGGGGCTTCTAGTTAAGGCCAGGAAGAGAAAAAGGCAGGCCTCACTGGACTAGTGGGAAAGGTGGGGCTGTTCCAGGGTTCCCATCTCACCCCCAGGGAACTGCCAAGTGGCAGAGCCCATGTTTGTGTTCAAGCAATGAACTCTGCTGACTCCCCCAGTGATTACTCTTCTATGCCAAAAGCAGTGTTAGCAGGTGACCTTCTCCATGGCATTTCCAGTACAGGGGCTGCATGTTCTCATCTAGGACTGAGGCCTGGGCAAGGCCTGATGGCTCACTACTCAGTGTTGGTCAGTCAATGCCCAACGTTGGTCAAAACAAAAACAAAACCAAGGTTTCTATGCAGAAAAGACAGACCATCTCCACTCATAACAAAAACCCAACAACAAACTCCCTGCCCCCAAAATGAAAATCCATGGATTTTCTGATGGTTTTCTATCAAGTTCTTTCTCAAGGAGAAGGTGCACTGAGCCTGGAGAACAGCCGTGTGAAAGCCCAAAAGGAGAATGGGAGAAGGTCCGCAGCCCACAGGGAGCAAGGCAGGGGCAGCCAGAGCTGGCTTTGGGGTCAGAAACGCTTGGCTTCAGATCTGAACTCTGCTACCCACTGCCTGAGCAGTCCTTGGCAAGTTAATCTCTGAACCTCAGTCTCCCCTTCTGTAGTGATAATACCAGATAACCTATTCTGAGAGGGACTGTGTGCCAGGCCCTCTGCTAAGTGAGACAGCTTTCACTGAAGCTTAGGAGGTCAGTGTCGTCATCACCCTCACTTTACACACAAGGAACTGAGGCTCAGAGAAGGTCACTGCCCAGTCACACTGCCTCAGACGTAGTCAGTGGGTGCTTTGGACGGCTGTTAAGATCCACCACGTGCGGCGGCTGCGAAAGAGGTACTAAAGAGCCAGGCTCCCAGGAGGCACTCCAGAGAGGGTGGCAATGACCCGCTACCTACAGCGGGCCCCGCCCCCCAGCGGCCAGTCCTTTGACTGCTAGTGGTGCTGGAGGCAACGAGGGGCTCTGAACCTGTGGGCACTGGGGATCAGAGGAGCTTCCTCTGAGGAGCTATAAGGACTCACAGATGTCGCCGATGGACTGTGTGCCGTCTAGATGCCACATACACTGCTGAACACCAAGCACCATTCACAGTCGCATTCTCTCTTGTATGGTAAGAAGTTACTAATTTCCTAATCCTGTCTGGTACTTCAAACACTGGATGTGGCTGCTTGGTGAAAGCAGCCTGAAGAGACAGGTCTTTTCTTCTTCTGCTGTAGGATGACACTCTGCTTTGTCCTTAAAAAGAATCTTCCTGGTGAGTAGCCGTTAAGAGTGTGTGGTGAAGTGAAGCCAGGTAGCAGCTAGACCTGCAGCCCAGATATCTGTGGAGAACAACTTGTCAAAACACGATCCCGTTATTAGACACACTCCTTTGTCTCCCTCTTTTGTCTCTCCACCATTCCAAATTTAGACCAAATCAGGAAACATGAAAGGGGTACAAGGGGTGACATGAAAAAGTCGGTAAATGAAAGAGTCTATCCTATCCACTGCTGAACATTTTGAAACTCTTTTTTTAAATTAAATCATTAAAAAGAAACAGTAGCTTTTATTCTGGGTGTATGTTCTGTCCCACGTGTAAGAACAAAACAACATAATACAAATACATAGAAAACACATGACACTTAACTATGTAGTAGTGTTTGTTATTTGGATTGTTTTGACACCACACAAAGGAATATTTCCTGAATTTTAAAAATTACAATGGATGTGTTGATATGGTTACACCTTCAAACAAACAATCGGATGATTTCAGTTTGATTTCTGTGAGCTTAAGAATTTACGTTTTTCACCAGCTTCCAGGTGTTCCTACTTGTAAGTTAAACATCATTTACTCTTTTCATATTCCTATCAACATATTCTGTTATAATTTTTTTATAATTGACATATAATTAAACTCAACTCTTGCTGCAAATTGTACGTAGATCACGCCTGAGCCCAGGCCTCCAGCTGCCTGGAGTCTCAGTGCTGGGCGGAGCTGCGGTTGTCCACGGGGCGTGTTACCTTCCCGGCTCCGCGCAGGAGCCCAGCTCACTGACAGGGCGCCCGGCACACACACCAGGCCAGAGCCGACTGTGCTCAGGGCTTGTACCTGGAGTGTGACTGTGATTTCCCAAGCTAGCAGTGATGTACTTTACTAAACTGCCCAGAGAAAACCACATTTACTTAACCACATCTTTCATCTGACAAAATACGTATCACCAGTTTCATCTAATTACTTTAATATTAATCATTTGTTGAATTTGAAAAATATTAAACCAATCCTAAGAAATTATACTATTCTCTAATACATTATTAGTATTAATATAGAAAAAGAAAAAAATGGAAGATGCTACAATAATGGAGATCATCACAACAACATAGTTTTCGAAAATATGTGTTTGGTGTTTTGTTTTGGTTTGGTTTTTGTTTTTTCATATTCAAACCCTTTGTCGGAAATGCAAGTCCCTGCTCTGCTTCCTGGAGGCAGGGACACGTCCTTCCTTAGTGCTGCTTCCTCAGGAGTGTGGAAACTAGCCAGAGTCCAAACAAAAGATAAAATAACAAGGATTTCAGATCAAAAAGGATTCACTGGGCAGCCTGGTTGGGTGGCAAAGAGCTCTGGAGGGCCCTTCCTCCTTCCCAAACGCTTCTGCCGAAGCCACGCGTCGCAGCCTTTGGTTCTCAGTCCCCCCCAAAACAAATAACAAACATAATTCTGCAACGCCAGGCTGACAAACAAGCACACTCCAGAAAAGAAGGCTTCCTTCTGCAATCCAGTTTCCCCTTATTCTTCCTCCCGAACCCTAGACTAGGAAACAAAACGTTTCCGCAAACCCCTCCCCAGGAAGTCTTCTCCCTCCTTCCCGCCCGAGCACCGGCCCCTGAGCATCACTTAGTTCATCCCAACAGGTTTGGATAAAATGTGTGCTGTCTTCTCCACGTGCGAGCCTTTCCACGCACGCTGCTGATGGGCACCGGAGACTTCTCTGAGTAGAGGAGACAGAGAAACAAGCCTTGTACCGATTTGGGAGAGCGCCCCCTTTTGTCCACTTGGCAGACTACCTGTTTACAACCGAAATCTGGGCGGAGCATTTTCATTGCAGAACAAGCAGCTGACGTTATGCTGCTGGTGTTTGCAGAGCCAAATATCAAGATGATAGTAAAGAAGGAGACTGTCGCGTCAGAGGGAAGATGCAATCCTGCTCTCATTTCTTTCCTCTTGGCATGAGCGTATACATTTTTTAAGCAGGGAGAAAATCCTGCTAAAAGCCCTCTCCACACTGTTTTAGAGACTCGGAATAATGGTCCGGGACTTTTTATACCATTTTCTGTAGTTGAATCTAGTTTGTATTATCTTTCAACTCTCAACACAAGTCAAAACTGACTTTGCAAAGATCTTTCACTCCTGCAAAGTGTTCTAAAACTTATATTTATTTCTCTCATTTCTAAAACACAGTTTGAATGTCTTTGTAGGAGCTTTAGTATCTGGGGTCTGGCTGAAGCAAAGTGAATGGCATCATGCTGGCTAGAGTTCAGCATCTAACATTTTAGAAAAAGTCTTTAGAGAGAGCACAGCTGAAATAGAGCGAGATCTACATTCGTATGACCATCAAAGGAACAGAGGGAGCAGGCCCGGAGGGCCCT
Organism: Tapirus indicus; assembly: GCA_031878705.1. Taxonomy (NCBI): domain Eukaryota; kingdom Metazoa; phylum Chordata; class Mammalia; order Perissodactyla; family Tapiridae; genus Tapirus; species Tapirus indicus. Next base: position 60,729,548 of record CM062917.1, read on the forward strand.
GTGCTGCGGCAGGCCTCGGAAGAAATACCAGCGACCCTCAGGAGCATTGGCAGGGGCCAGGAGAAAAATGCTTTCTTGGGCGACTGTTCCCGAATTTTTCACCAGTGCACAAAGGGACAAGAGAAGTTGATCTCTGACAAGGGCATGGCTACATCAAACCCAGCTTCCAATGGGTCTCCGCGGCTCCTTGGTGCCCTGATTTACCTGCAGCGGGGTGGAGGGGAGCGTGGAGATGGCTCCAGCCCAGCGCCCGGCCTGCAGGGCTGGAGCGGAACAAGCAGTAGATGTCTAGGGCCTTGGAGAGGAAACTGTGCCTATGTGGTCTCCGCCAGCGAAACGCCGGCGGGGCCTGGCACATGTGAGGCACCAGGGAGACAATGAAAGGAGCTCTGTCGCGGCTCCCTGGCTCCGCAGGCTTGGGGTCCTTCACCTGCTGCCTGTCCGCGGAGCGGCAGGTAGACGCGCCCTGCAGCTCTGGGAAGGCTAATGAGGAGCAGACATCCCTGCAGCTGTGCTGTGAGGTCTCTCCTAGGCCTGGGCTGCCAAGCTGAGGAAGGGCACAAAAGGCTGCAGGCTGGTTACACGGGGTCTTTCGGCTCCCGCACACGCCTGAGGGGAGTCAGATGAGGCGGGAACAAACAGCCCAGGACCAGCAGGATGAACACAGGGGCTGCCGATGAAGGGGGAGGGCCCCCAGCTCCCAGTGGGGCAATTTCTGATGATAGAACAGTTGCCTCCTCCACGGTACATAAGGACATTTTTACTGATGTGCTCAAGAAGAGATCTGACAATTCTTGGCAAGTAGCTAAATATTAAAGAAATAGCAGATTTAAATATCAATGATTTTAAAAGGTAAATTAGCTGACCCCTTGGGAAAAAACTGAAATGAGATAGGAAGATGTGTACCTATTCAGAGAATTTGCTGGAGAAGATTTCAAAGGGTTATTGTTGTGTTTTTGTTTCCAGTAATAACAGCTCTATCGGAAGCAGTGTAAACTATGAATAGAATAATAATATGTAGCAATCCAGCCCAAGCAGAATGTTGAAAGCTCACAGTCCCATTTCTTTTTGATCCAATTTTAGATTTTCCTATAAAAGACAAATAACAAGGATTGTGGTAAAAACTCTTTTTCTTTCCTCCTTTTAAAAACATTTACTCCATAATTAGAAATTTTGATTCCACACTGATGAAGTGATATGGATGCAGGAATGTTTGAAATTCACAGCTGATTCATAAATAGTATCTTGCCAAAAATTTCAGCCTCTCCTCCAGTAAACCTCTCTCCAGAGAGTGCTGGAAGTAAGCCAATCTGTTTTGGGCTTGGTTGTTTCAGCTTTTTTGTGCCTAATGTTGGAGGAACTGACACAGAGGTGAGTTTAGCAGAGTCATGTCTCAGTTAGGGGCTATTCTGGGTGTCCGGAGACTTTGGTGGGCGTTAATAGAAACAGCCGCAGTGCCAGCTGCTAGGAAATCTGGGCGTGTGGAGCTGTAATCAAGTCTGGAAAGGTCAGCAAAGCTTCTAATCCTGTTCTATTAAATATGTGTCTCCAAGGAGGTTGTAACCAGAAGGAAGGGGCAGTGGCCCGAAGAGCGCGGGGCTGAGGTTCAGTGTGCACAGGTTTATTGACTACGTTTTCTTATTTTCTGTATTCTTGATGCTCGGGCGTTTGGGGCCCTGATCCTGGAGGGCCTGCCTTCTCCAGGGCTGGCTAATTCCTAGAGATAGTGATCAACAACCCTGTGAGCACACCTTTGATATATAAACCAACCAGTCGAGAGCCCACACCCCCAACCATCTCCTTCATCAAATTCTTACACCACACCAATGTTCCCTCTGCCCTAACTCACTCCGGGGCCAGGTACCAGACAACTAGGGACCACCCCTATAGCCCAGAGTCTGCTGAAATCATTCCAACTATCCAACCCTAAGCTTATTCAATGTACCTATCCTGCCTCGCCCATTCCTTCCCGAGACATGCCTGATACACACTCTGGGCCATGCTCTCCCCTCTCCTCTTCCGGCTCCTGATAGACCTTGGTGCTTGTCCATGTGACTCTGCATGCTTGGTGTGCATCCTGGTTCTAGGGATCTGTGAGTATAAACTTCTTCCTTCATGGCAGTCATTTCCAGGTCTGCTGTCTTACCATACCTGACTAAAACAAATCCCGGGTACATATTAAACATAACAGGGTTACTGACCATGCAAGCCTGGGTGGTGGTTTGTGATTTTCCTGTTCCTGAGCAATGCCTGGGAAGAGGGATAGGTATGTAGACCCTTGAGCTGCAGCCCCAGCAGTGGGGGTGGGGGCGACCAGGAATCTGCATGTAATTCTGCTGGAGGGGGTCTAAGTACCAGAACTGACAAACCAGTACTAGGAAAATCCAGCCTGGGAAGCAGAACTGGTAGAACCAGGTCAAAAAGAGAGTCCTGCCTTTAAAATGTACTTACTTTTTGATGTAGCAATTCTAATTCTGGAAATTGATCATAAGGAAATAAGACATGCACAAATATCTTTGGAAATCTTTTTATATTGTACATTATTTATAGTAAACAAAAAGAAATCCCCCTAAATAGGCATTGTTGGAAGATTTGTTAAGTATGTAATGATACAGTCATGCGATGTTACTCAGCAGTCATCCAACATAGTGTTTCGTGTCATGTGAAAATAACAACAAGATATTGTTGATTTAAAAAGTCAGTTAAGGGGGCCGCCTGGTGGCGCAGCGGTTTAGTCCGCGCTTGGCAGCCCGGGGTTTGCGAGTTCGGATCCCGGGCGCCCGCCAACACACTGCCTGTCAGCCATGCCGTGGCGGCGTCCCATATAAAGTAGAGGAAGATGGGCACGGATGTTAGCCCAGGGCCAGTCTTCCTCAGCAAAAAGGGGAGGATTGGCAACAGATGTTAGCTCAGGGTCGGTCTTCCTCACACACAAAAAAAAAGTCAGTTAAGAAACCAGGGATATAATCTCTTTTCATAAAATAGACATGGACATATAGGCAGAGATTAAAAACTGGGGTTATCTCTGGGTCATGCCATTACACTTGTTTTGTGTGCACGTTTATTTTTCTGCATTTCCCAAATTCTGTGAACGTGTATTAATAAATTAATTCCATTATTCTCCAGCATACAGGGTGGGTTTTTCTGAGAGCAGGATGGAGAAACCCTGAGAACCCAAGAGATTCCCATAGAAGGAACATGGACAATGAGCTACTCCGCCCCCAAAGACTGGCGAGATCTACACCCTACACCAAGGGCTTTGTAAATAGAGAGGGTTCAATAAGCCCCAGGTGGTTTGGCCTTCAGAGAAAGCATGATAAGAGTTTATCTCCAAGCCGTGCCTGCCAGTGGTAAGAGGTACTGATATGGGGCTCCCTGGCTCTGAGATGAGGCCAGGTGGCTCCAGGTGACCGAGAGGCCACAGGGGTGTTATTAGACCTGGGCAGGGACAGTGATACTGTGGAGATGCTCCAGTTGGTGTAGAGAACTCATAATTAGCAACAGCATGGGTACAGAGCAAGGAGCCCAACAGAGAAAGAGGAGGAGAAGCAACCTACCAGCAAAGGGCAAGAACACTCCACTCACCAGATCATCAGTCCCTTAATAACCGAGGGCGATAATACTGCGAGTGAATACACTTTAAAAGGAATGAAGGCAAAGACTCTAAATATACAATAATTTGTGAAAAGGGGAAACATCAGTGCATACAGTAGTTAATCTATCTACAAGGAAAGGAAATCAATACTGAGCAATTCATTTCAAGTTACAATCTCTATTTTCATTAGGAAACCATTATTTCCTTCTCAAATTTAAGGACGAGCGTAGCAGCATCTGTCACTTTTCAATACCTCAAGGGTGTTCAGAGGAACAGTAAGACCTGGGAAACTCAGCTGCATCTGAAATGAGTGCTCAGAAGGTACTTGTAGCATTAATTGAAGCCATGTAGTGTTTTTATAATTCCAAAGAATTATTAAAATGTGAGTACTCCAAATTTTAACTCTGCTATATTCACAAGGCAGCCGCTTTCTGACAAATAACCCGTGACAATTTCATAATACAGGGTTCGGAAACCTCATCAGACCACACGCGAGGTGCAGCTGAAGCCTCAGTGGTTTCCAAGGCCGTGTGAAGATGTAATTAGACAAACCACAGGCGTCTGCAAATGTGGCGCTTTTGCTCCCGACGTGCGGAATCGCAGGGCGCCCCAGAGCTTTCACGGAAAGATTTACTCTCAGTGTCAGTGACTCGAACACACACCTAAGATGGTCTTTTTGCTCTCACAGGAGAAAGTATTGTCGAATGCGTGGATTAAACGATGTCTGGCCACTGGGTTTTGTTCTATTCCCAAGGGTGCCACCAAATGCCAATGGGAGCCCAGACACTTTCTGAGCTACAAAATGGGTGCGTGGTCCTGGTCACTGATGCATGGGCCCTTGCTGGATATGTCTAAAGAATTGGCTATAGCTATGAAGCAGAAAATACCATTTGATCCTCGGAGAGCTAACTCCCAGTGCTCCACCGCATGCATGCAGTGAGGCTCACTCTGGAAGCCAGGTGCTGCTCATTCTGATAACAGCAGTCGTGAGCCCTTCAATGGATGTTAGATCTACAAGTTGGTGAAGCAAATGGTAATGCGGGGAGGCAGATGAGATGCCAACTTACTGTCTGGACAGTATTTCTGGAAGAAAAAGGTCCTGGTCAAGGGAACCACTGGAATGTGCTATGGTGGAAAAAACACAGGCTTTGGAATCTGACAGATCTGAGCTCGATTGGGATATATCATTCCGCCTTTGTGATCTTTGACATGCTAGTTAGCATATCTGAGCCTCAGTTTTCTCTTCTGAAAAATTAGGGTAATAATATTTCCCTTATGGGGTTTTGTTAAGGATTAAATGATATATGGCAGCATTATTTTGAGAAGTATTAATTGATGCATACCCCCAAATTCACACACACACATACACACTCCCTTTCACCTCGTCCATGCTTTGCATGATCTGTTAACATTGAGGTCTCTGAGCCCCAAATGAAAGTTGAACCAGAGGAAAAAGCATGTCAAATTCTTGGCTTTTAATGAAAACAAAACAAACAACCCTCGCTGAGAGAATAGGACAAGAAAATTTGAGAAGAATTTTTGTTCTGTCAGATCTGCCTCTCTCTCAGCCCTGACCCTGAACCTTCCTTGTACACTATACTGCAGAAGTAGGGCAGGCTTAGGGTCATGCAGGAACTGGAGAGAGTCCACTGGTCCACTAGGAACCTAGGCTCAGGGGGCAAGATTTCCCCTCTTGAAGCCCAGAGGCCAGGCAATAACTATGAGAATATTACCTGCTCCTTTATCAGTACTAGCTATCGTGAATAACGCTGATATGGATATGGGTGTACAAATATCTCTTCACAACCCTGCTTTCGATTCTTTTGAGTATACACCAAGAAGTTGGATTGCTGGATCATGGTAATTCTGTTTATTTTTTGAGGCTCTGCCGTGTTGTTTCCACAGCAGCTGCATCATTTCACATTCCCACGAACAGTGCACAAGGGTTCCAATTCTCCACATCGTCTCCAACACTTATTTTCTGTAGATTTGCTGTTGTTGTTATAGTAGACATCCTAATGGGTGTCCCATAAGTTTGTGAAAGCTCCCTAGTTGATTCTACTCTTTGGTCAAGGCTGAGAGGCTCTGATCTAGGCTCTGCCAGGCCTATCAGAGAGTTAGCTGAATGCAGCCTTCTCCTGTGGCTAAACCACCTGGTGTAGAGAAGGAGCCTAGAGACAACACAAGAATCCACTCCTAGTGGAGTGAGGAGAAATGTCAGCAAATATCTGGATCACCTGCTAGGCCAAGGGAGCTGTAAGCGAGAAACACATCCTTTGTAGGATGATAAAGATCCACTAGCAAGGACATTTGTGGTGATTATTTCAATGTATTAATTGATGCTTCCCTAACACACACTCCCTATTAAACGTTGACCCTCCCACACTTCATACATTCAGGCCCCAGGATATAAGGTCTCCAGTGCCCTATGAGGGAGTGGAACTGGAGACAACAAAGTCAAGTTCTTGGCTTTTAATGTAAAAACAAACAAATATCATGGGATGAAGACAGAAAGTTTTTAGAAAAATACTACTGTACCTCCTCTTTCCACCAGATAAAACTCCTCTGAACTGAAGGGGGAGCAAGCATCAGGAAAGATACAAACAGACTGGATGTTGGCGATGCAATGGTGCCACTGCTGACATAACATTGGTGGTGGTGACAACGATAAAGCCTGACGTTGGGCATCTGTGGGCAGAGGGACCGTGGGCTCCCTGTGTGAACAGGGCTAGTCCTCTGCACGTCTTTCCTGTATGGGTGTGCACTTGGGGCAGCTCTACAGGTCAAATTGTGTCAGGGCAGGTCTGGATGCAAAGGACCCAGGACAGGCCCCTGAGTCTTCTGTGTCCTAAGAAAGGCGGATCATTTGAAAGCTTTTCCTGCCCCAGAGAGAGGATAGGCTGAGAGAGGGCAGTGGACAAAAGTAATGCTGTGCAGAAAGTGGTGGGGGGCGGGGGGCTCACTCATCTCTGCCACCCAAAGTGGGCATCTACACACCTCATCATAACCTCAAACTAACTCCTGGCTCCAGAGAGATAAGATTTTTGTCTTCTCCTTCTAGCCCTATGTTTACTTTCCCACTCCACATTTTCTGCCATGGGATAGGCCGCTTTTCAGGGTGAATGACAGCAACACCATCAATTCCCTTAGGTGGAAACCCTTCACCCCACACTCCACCCCCAGGGCTTTGTCCTCACCCTGTGAAGGACAGGTGTCAAAGTCTGGATGATTAAGTCTTACAGAATAACATCTAAGAGACATCAACAGTAGACTTACTATGGCTGCACGATACTCAGACTAGATCCTTTTTAGTCTTTCTCCATCAGCATTTCAATAAACCTCAGAATCTAGTCTCACCCAGGGCCATTTTGTTATTATTTTAATAAGCTTCATAGCCATCTCTGGAACAAGTCCACCTGCTCTCATTCCAATCACTTCTCAGCCCTCATCTGCTGTACCTCACTCAAAAGGTCTCATCTTTTTAAAAGTTATATTGTAGGGGTGGTGCTGTCTTAACCAATTTCAGTGGACCACACGTGATGACCTCTTGTTAATGCCCTGGTCCTATGAACCCTGCACTTTTGTAAAGACCCCTAACCATTCTTCACAAAATCCTGAAAGAGACCTGTTTTCTCTGTCCTGAAAAAAAAATGCAACTAATAAATAATTGGTGAAAAATTAACCAAGCAAGTGACCTGTGGGGCCGAACATAATTTTTCTGTCCTCATGGGCTGCAAACATCAATTGAATAAGAATTATTCTAATTATCGTCGTGGAGAGGCCACAGCCCTAGGATGAGGATCCAGAGATGACATCTGATGTGTAGACTGCAGCTCATGCCCTGCGTGCCACTTAATCCTGGAAGCTACCAATAGATGTGATTGCTTCCGACTGCTGCCCAAGGATTTCGTGAGGGATAACCAATTACCTTCATAATGGGGTGACTGTCATTGGCATACTCAGTTACAAGCAGTGAGGTGATCCAAGCCAAGACCCGTGGCTACCAGTTCCTCTGCCTTTACACCCATTTTATGGAGTCACGTGAGCTTCCTGTTTTTAAGTACAAGTAAGATATAACATCTATAATTCTTTACAGGTTCATGTCAGGGTCTTTTTATTCTACTCAAATAGCATCATTGTTATACTGAAAATCCAGTGAAGGCTTTGGAAAGGGACAAAAAATAATAGCCAATTATTGTCAGCTTATTTTATTTCTTTTTAGAGTGACTTCTTTTTGGAACACAGAACGACAGGTTTTGAATACGCCTGCTCTACTGGACCGTACAAAGGAAATTAATGTCAAGTGTGACAGCCAGTCTCTGGGCCATTTAAGTTTTTAATATTCTACAAGTGTAATCATTTTTCAAGAGTCTATTCATAAAGAAGATTTTAGAGTGCTCATGTCCATGTAATCCTTAGGGACTAATGGATACTTTTCAATTAAATGACACCTTACATTTAAACTGGTGTGGATAGCCTGTAAAGTGCTGTCGCTCAGCAGTCTCTCAATTCTTCCTATAACTTTCCTATGAAACAGGCAGAGGTGTCCTTCCTGTTACACAGCTGAGCAAACAGAGCTGATTCGCAAACAATTTAAGGGCTTAAATGGCTGATTAAGGGCCAGAACCCCAACTAGAACTCAGCTCTTTGAATTATAGTCCAATTACCTTGTCGCGCATGCTGGAAAGAGCTTTGGATTGGGTGTCAGAAGACTTGACTTTAAACCTGGACTTACATTTGTAGCTGCTTGTTTCACTGGCTGGTTGTGCCAAGTGAGTGCGTGAAGGTGAAAATGCCACACAAATGTGGGCTCCTATTCTGCTTGTGAAACTGGACAGTCTGGTCACATGCAGGCAGGAAAGGACCTCCTTCCACTTGGGAGATGATTTCATTAAGTTCCTTGTGGTGTCTCTACCCCATTGGTTCTTAACTGGGAGGGGCAATGTCTGGAGACACTCTGGTTGTCACACATGGGCGGGGTGCTAGTGGCATCCAGTGAGAAGAGGCCGTGATGCTGCTAAACATCCTACAATGCACAGGACAGCCTAGGACAAAGAATTTTCCAGTCCCAAACGTCAATAGAGCCAAGGTTGAAAACTCCTGCTCTAGAGTAGGGCTCCTGAACCTGAGGTCCATAGATTCATAGTTGGGCTGTGAGGATCCAGGAACCCACCCTAAAAATATTATACGGACTACTGGGGGCAAGTGTGCGTTTCTCAGTGGCGAGGGTTCATGACCGTCAATAGGCTCTCACAGAGGTCTGTAGTTTCACAGCAGCTGTGACCCTTGACCTAGCTGTGTCTTAATACCCAGTGAAACTGCTGTTCACGCAAAGTTTTCTGTCTTCAAATCCTTCTGGGGAGCCAGAATGACATGTCTTTTAATAAATAAAATATACTGTATTGACCTCAAGTCAGTAACGAGTCAGGAAGAAGCCCTGGAAGATCCAGCAGGTGAGGGGCCTCAACAGGCGGGACCAGACAGAGCATGGGTCGTGTGGGGAGAAAAACATCATTCCCACTCTGGGCTTCTGTGCACTTTGTCCAGGGAGAGTCAGAATGAGACTTGGAGGTATCCCCGAGAGTGGCCTGCTCGTCAGGTGAGCGAAATAAACATTTTTTAGGGCAACAACATTTTCTTCTGTGTGCTTAACAATACCCTGAGAAGTTTACTTATGTTGCCTCATTTGAGATGATTTTGCTCCCACAGAACAGCTTATTCACCCCAGATCCAGGTCTGACTCTCTTACTAGAAGAAGCCGGAAGCCCTGCTGGAATCCAAATGTCACATTCAGACATCCCGGCTAAATGACCCGCAAGGTAAATGTCGTCATATTGTGAAAGATTCAACACTTCAGTAGAGTAATGATTCATAACCTGATAAACTATAACCATCGATACGAGCCTGAGGAAGTTGCGAATGCCTCCTCGAAAGACCGCTGTGTGCCCCAAACACACCTAATATTGCCTTTTCAAGATAGCAAGAGTTCAGATTCTCTCTGATCCACGATTACATTTTGATTAGAGCATGCACACGCTTCTTTGTCCCTGTATCCTGTAATATTTATTTCATAAGGTCTTGAATCAACTTTCGTCCTCTCTAGCTTAACTTTCTAAATTACCTTCCTAGATTTTTTGACAGCTGAGGGAAATAAGATAGACGAGAAGAGTTCAGGCTGACTTTCAAACAGAATACTTTATTTTAATGGCTGTGGACTGTTACATTGTAATACATTTTTCTTCTCTAATCTCTATGCATTGAATATGTTCAAAATACAAATAGTTAGTGCTGGTGTTACTGCCCAGGTCGTATTGTTTCCAGTGGGGGGTGAATTGTGTGGATGAAAATAACCTGTTCCTCTTTCTCTATATCTCGACCATTACTCAAAAAAGCCCTGGAGGTTGAGTATGATCCTTACCTTCCATTTTATTCTGGATTATTTTGCTCCAAGTCCAAGCCTCATTCCCAGAACATAAATAAAGTTTACTGCAAATGAGACAGTTATAAAACTTTTTAAAAAGACAATCTTAATGTGAAGGTAATCCTTTAAGAAAAAATAAAAAAGCTAATCATACCCTCTCTGAAAAATGGATAAACTCGAGAAGCACTAATGGGTTATAGAGTTTATCACCTGTGGCTCACGTGGACCAATCCTATCACAGCTGAAGATAATCACATTGTTTTATAGCCTCTCTGCTGCCTGCATGGTCTCAGCCCAGCTCCTAATTCAAGTGCCCGTGTTACAAAAGCTATCGTCGGCCGCCACTGGCTCAGGAGGGGGCAGTCATGAAAGCTGAGCAACTCGCCCTTTGACTGAGCTCTTCAGGGTAGGGTTTGGGCTCATTACTTGTAACAGAGTATGGCCCTCGCTGCACAGTCCCCTTGTAAGCATAAACCAAAGAAACTTGTTTCTCCAGTGGTTTCAATACAGGATCTATCTTCAGAGCCAAACTCATTCAAAGACTCTGAAAGTAAAGCAACCCATCTTCCACTAGTACAAGTCGGTAATCTAGGTGGAAGTGAGGACTCCCCATAAGATGGAAAATAGGGCCATATCCTGAAGTCCATTGTTAGTTGCATCTTATAGGCTAGCTTCTTCAGATCGATCAATTCAGACTTTGCTGGAGACTCAGACACAGACAGTAAAGGGGAGGACAGAGAACTGCAAATCTGGAAGATAGTGTTTCCAAAGTGTCAGAACATTTACAGTAAAGATCCCAGAAGTAGGGGAAACAGTCCAGGCATGAAATATTTGGAACAGAATAAGGTTGATTACATTTTGGTATAAAATAAGCATTAAGTATTGACTTGCTAAGATAATGAGAGTCAGCATGCATATGATGAAGTGTACATAGTCTGTGAACAGACCACCAGGGTTTGAATTCTGAGTCTTTCACCTCTGGGTGTGTGATCTAGGCAAATTACTTCTCTGCGACTAGTTGTCTCATCTGTAAACTGGGGTGTGCACAGTATCTGTGTTATTAGAGTTGTTGAAATTTAAGTGAAATAATATCTGTAAAGTACTAGAGCCTATGGGCGGTGCTTCAAACAGTCATTCATTCAACAACTAATTAGGGTCCGACTATGGGCTGGGCGCTGTGCTGGCAGTTGGGAGATAACAATGGGCCAAAGAGACAGAAATCATACACGTACAAATCTTGAAAACTCACGGAGTCACATTTTATAGTGAGCACTCAGTCAACGTTCACATTTTACAGTGAACATGCGGTAAAGAGTTAGTGCTGTGAAGAATCTAATCGATTCTTTGCGTCATGAATGGAATGTGCAGTCAGGAAGCCTGAGCCCTGTTGCCCCAGACGCAGTGCTGAGAGGATGTGGCTACCTCAGGAGGATTTTCCTGGTTTTCTGTGAACCCATTCTCTTCCTGGACATTTTTAATATTTCTTAGAATATGGCATCACCATCGCCAAGACCTGGAGGAGAGAGACGGTGCAGAGAACCTCACAGCCTGCAAGGCCCTTTGCTGTCCTCTCAGCACAGGGGCTCCCTCCGGAGGGAGGGAGGCCCTGCTGACACAGTGATCTGCCCTGATCACTGTGGTTGTGGCAGGTACAAGTTTTGGCTTGAGTGTGACACCTGAGCCTGTCTGTCTTGGTAGCCACAGCCCCTCTTGACTTATAGTGCACTTTGCCTCCACTCAGAGCGCGGAAGCTGTGAATAAAGGCATTGTTGCTGCTTCCGCCTGTCTGACTTGAACCACACTGGCCAGTGCGGGCTCAGTCCGTTGTCTGTCTCCAACAAGTCACAGAGGTAAGAGGTGGTAATTAAAGAGACCCAACACCTGAGACATTGCCATCCTTCGTCCTGTGGGTAATGAACCAACCAAAGTTGCTGGCCCCTCTTCCAATATGTTCCAATTCACTGCCATTAATCTTTTCCACATTTAAGATTGCATGCACAGCTATGCAAATTAGCAGAGGCTTATAAGCTCAGGATTTGAGAGAAATTGAGCTGATCTAAAATGAAGTGATGGACAAGAATGAACTTAACTAAAAATTTAGAATATATTCCACACCCCTGGAGGAATAGCTCTGCCTACCACCAGGGAAAGATTGGCTAAAAAATATATATTCATATATAGTTAAAATGTCTTTGAGTGAAAGATAGTTTTTAAGCTGCCTGTAAGGTATAGCAATATTACATTATTGTATACATGACATTATTACATTGTATCTATGTACACATGTACATTAAACATACATATATACACATTTATACATATCTGAGTAAGTCACTGAAATGATACACAACTTTGCTGCATGAGCACAATATAGACTAATATGAACTTTTTAAAATAAAATCTACATGATGAGCTTTAGAGGATGGTATATCCATGATAACTTTTAAATGAGGTAATGAATAAATAAAATCTATAGATTTATAGAACCGAAATGTAAATCATATAATTATCAGTTTGGTTCAGGTTCAGAAATTATTTTCATATTCTGAAATTTTTACATCAGAAAATATTCAACTTTTTTGTGGGTAAGACATATTTTCTCATTGTCTTTAGTTTGCTGAATGGATTAAATTAAAAAAAATACACCATTTAGATTTGGTTTAGACTGAGGCTCTGAAAAACTCATGCAACTTCTTTTGGTTCCATTAAAGTTGCTGCCAAAAGTCCATGCATTTTATTATAATTAAAAGAGTCAAGTTTTCTTCCATTAAATATTTTACAATAATAAGTTGTAAAATGGACTTATTTGAGTTTTCATTTGAGATATCACAAGGTAATCGTAAAGAGGGGGAAAAAGTGATATAATACACAGATTGGATCAGAAAATTCTCAAATAGTTGGGTTGAACATCTGTAAGATTCCTCTCTCCAAAGTTAGAAACTGTAAGAATTAAAAGAAAATGTAGAATTATCTCTGAAAAAGCAGAAAAAAAATGCTTTTGAAGTTTAACTCTTTCCTCTCCTGAATACTTTCCTTATTAAAAGAAGTAAATGTTACAACCTTTGTTATAACTTCAGTGAAATTCAACTTTAAATGGCATTACAATTGCCTGTACGGTCATCTGTTTGCAAGAGGATATTCTGAAAGGGCCCAAATCTTTTTCTGTTTTTTTCTAGCTGCTAAAATAGTCTTAGAAAATTATATTCTTTTAGATTAATTGGTTTCAAAATCCTCTTTAAATATAAGTGACCCAGCAGCTGAGTTAAAATAGTGCAGTCTTAAAGAAAAAATAAACATAATACTTCCTTTAGGAAAATAGTATTTTCCAAAAAGATTAGACATTAATGTTGTTTACTTTTTATGCATTTTCCTCTTAATTCTCAAAAGATCATAGTGACAGAATCATTAAAATAAAGGTTAAAAAGAGCCTAGAAAGACAACTGAACCAACTCTTGTGTCAGACAACCTAGGTTAAAGGATAATTTCTGCAGGAGATACGGAGAGCTGTAAAATATTTCTTTTACAAATTTTCCGTTTTCTGTTTTCATTTCACTTGCTTAATTCCACTTATAACAACCCACGGTCACTGGTGTTTTAAAGACCTTGTCTATGATTGAACATGGATTTGTAAACCTAGAAGAGTCTGTGGAGATCATTCGGTCCTGCCTTCTCACTTTACCGGTGAAATGAAAGATACTGGGGAAGCCAGCAAAGTTACTTATCTGGAACCACACAGGCAGAAGCCACCGGACTTCACCCAGGTTCTACCCCACCCCCAATACACATACTTGTGCTGACACTTCTAGCTATCACATTTGCATTGTCTCATGTACCAGTGGGAAGAGAGAGGGTATATATGGTCTACCCATTGCACCTCTTTTCTCAAATGCTCAGAGCTATTCACTTAACCCCAGCCCTCCCTGTCTGACCTGGCATTAGGAAAATGAAAAAGACATGTCTGGAGCTCGCCCCTAACTTTTTGTAAATTAGTACTTGTGAATATCAGGCACTAGAAGGTCTTTCAAAATAATCTCCTGTGGCCATCTTTTACTCCTCACCAGAACTGGAAACAAATAAATTGCGGGAAAAACAGGTGAGGGATTGCCTATGGCTGTGGGGGGAGGGAGGAAGGGACTATAAAGGGGCAGGAGGAATCTTTCAGGGTTATGGAAATGTTTTGTATCTTGGTTGTGGTGGTGGTTTCTCAGGTGTTTATAACTGTCAAAATGCATGGAATTGCACACTTTAAAAAGACTAGGTTTTTGCACATAATTTTTTCATAAATTTTAGTTTAAGAAAACTGTGTCAGGAATCCTGTGATAAAAGCTTCTAAATTATTATTTCTCTTGTTACCTAATGAATAAAATAGGTAGGCTCTATTGTTTTAATAAGTATGTAGTTTTAATAAGATTATCATAAGGTAATTTTAAGAAAGAAAACCACTCACCTATATGAGAATAGTAATGAATGATTTCTGAGTATCAATACATTTAAAAATATAAGACTGTGTAAGAAAGGTGAACTTAATTCAAGATTCTTCCTTTCCTACCCAGGAAAGGGCTGGAAACTGACCTTCATGGACGTGAGAAAGAAGCAGGCCTATCTTTTTACCTCTTTGCTGACCAGAGTGTCCACCTCAGTCCACAGGCAAAAAAGAGATACCTTTTAAAAGCTTACTAGTTTCCTTTACTTATTTTCCATTTGACCTGATATCTAAAAATATACAGCTATGCAATAGTCTCCCTTTCTCCATCCCAGCAGATAATTAATCTGCAGTTCTGGTCAACTATCTTAAATCCACCAATTAACTTCTATCTTTAAGCGTGCTGTTTCACATTGCCTCTCCCAGAGTCTCTAGGGAGAATGTCTAAACACAGTACCCTATTTTCATGCAACCTACTGCTCTTAAACCTGATACTATCTCCTGGGTCTTGGATAGGCTTGGTGTGGAAGGCACAGAGCACAGAAAAGGCCTCAGTACTCCTGTAATGCCATGGGAGAGTGTATGGTGCTACGTCTGCTCCTGCGATACAAGGTGAAAGCATTACAGGTTCAATACATTAAATGGCTGGACTTTCTCACAGCAGATAGTAAGACCAATTAGGCCCTTTGCCAATGCTGTCGGGTCTTTAAATAACAGGGCAGAACGCCCTCTCGGGCAGAGACTATCTGCAGGCAGAAACAGCGCTGGAGTGGGCAAGAAAGAGGGTCTCGCGGACCAGGCACATGCAGACCAGATTGCCCGTCCCTGATTCCCTGGCATCCTCAGCTCTTCTGTCTGCCTGAGATGCCTTCCTTCTGTCCTTGCTCACCTATTGTCGTTTCCTGCAGAAGCTCTCCTATTTGTGTGTGACTCATGAGAATTCAGGGTAACCAATTTAATGACCAGAAATTAGGAAAACAAGCTCGATTTTTCTCTCTCTGAAGCCCTTCCCCTAGGGTTATCATTGATTCTTTGTGCGGTGGTTTTATTTTTCCCTTTGATCTGGCGTATTTCTATAAAAGAATGCAATGTCTTATGCAATTTTTCCCCTACAGATGTATATTTCCTCTATGTACATAAGGAAGGAAAATAAGTAGGGATGTGCCTGCGGGTGGAATGGAGGTCAGAAAGGGGCGAACTACGAATCATGGTGAAGGTCGTCACCCAGTATTCTTTTTCGTGCTGGTGTTTAGGAGAGGCAGAATGGGGCTGAGAAAAGCACATGGACTCTGAAATCAGACTTACCTGGAAATGAATCAAACTCTGCTACCTACCTGTTGGGCAAACTTGGGCGCACACGTTAGCTTTACTCAACCTGTTTCATCGTCAATAAACAAAGAGGTAAAAGCGTGGTTAATAGGAAACTCACTGGGTTGGCATTTCAGTCCTTGACTTCTGGAGGCTGTCCACTTTCAATTCCATGATTCTGCCATCTTGAATAAGAGTTTATTCTTTTATTATGGAAATCAACACATCACACTGTGGACATGAGCAAATGCCCCTCATGGGAATTGTTCAAGGCAATGGAGCCTGGAGGAGACAGCATGGATTTGGAATCAAAAGACCTGGTTATGGCAAAAAGCACACAGTATTTGTGGTATGACTGTGGAAAAGAGGTTTTTTGTTTTTAATAATAAAATTATCTGTTCCTAACCTTCTCTGTAGAAAAAAACCCTAGAATTTTGATGTACAGTTTTAGTTTCAAGAAACTACTAATGCCGAACTAAACAAGAACTGCTGTTTACAATTCAGTGCCATCTCAGTTGATGATAAATTAGCATCAGAAGCCAACATCTGAAAGTGTACAGAGGGGTGAAACTGTCGTAGGAGGAACATCAGAGATTTAACCTGGAGGAGACTAAAAGAAGTGGGAAAATGCTCATCGTTGAGAAAGAAAAGTGACTATGAATGAAGCATTTGTAAGAAGAGGTTGGGTTTAAGTAAACAAGGATTCTTCAGAGAAAAACAAAGGTGTGTGGTTGACACAGGGCAACGGTGAAGCCTGGAGAGCTGGGCCCAGTGATACAACTGGCAAAATTCACTAATGGGAAACTTTTTTCTTATCCACTGGGAAAAAAATAGCAAACTGGCTGAATGTTTGGAATTTAAAATTTTTCCTTCACAATTGAAAAACCAAACCCAACAATATCTAGTGGTTGCAAATAGATCCCAGTGGACACAAAACAAATGAACCACAGAGAGACGTGGTGGAAAGACTCAGGCTGCCAAGCGCGGTTTTCTTCAGTGAGCCTGCATGCTCAGGGTGGTAGTTTTATATCAAGTGCATATAACATGGCCACGTTTTTCTGCTAAGAGGACATTTATCAAATGCTTACTATGTGCCTTGCCCTGGACTAAGTGCTTTCTACGCAAAGCTCATTCAATTCTCATAAGAACCCAGAGATTCACGTCCAAATCTGGTTCCCATTTCAGAAAGGAACACGCCGGATGACTGAGTGGTCGGGCAGTGTACCCAGGTCACACAGCTAGCAGGGGTGTGAGGTCTGAACCCGTGCCTCTGACTACAAAGGCTGGGCTCTTCATTTCTATCTATGCAGCTCCTCACCGCCAAGCTATAAATGACAGTGCCAGTCTTCTCTGACTCACAGGGCCTTTGGGGAGAAGTGTATATAGAAGGAGACGTGTGAAAATGCAACATAAAACATAAGCTACCTTCCCAATATGTATCACAAGGTGATGAGGGTTAATTACCTGCTAACTGAAAACAATGCAAAACCTTTTGCAAATCTGAATGCATTATCATTTTTAAAATATTAATGTAAAATTTTAATATATTTTATGGGCCTAAGATAGCTTATTTAAATCAAACAGTTAACATTGATAAAGTGTGAACATTTACCGATGTGGATAGATCACAAAGACATATTGAGCATAAAATGCAAGCTGTGGAATGCTATGTACCATTTTTTTTAACCATTTGTTCAAATGTTTGAAATACAAAGTTGCACTATGTTTTATATATGAATAAATACATATTTTGTAAAATTATGAAACCATGGATCATGTTGAAATTCAGATAATGCCAGCTGCTCTAACAAATAAGCCCTGACATTTTAATGGTTTTAATGCAATAAATGCTTATTTATTCTCGTTTACATCACAGTCTATTGTGGATGTGCCTGGTTCCACGTGGCCATTCAAGGACCCTGGTTGTTTCCATCTTGTGGTCCTTGGTCCCTCTCTCTTCAATGGCAGAGGGGGACAAGGTATGTGCAAGGCATACGTTTAAGTCATTCTCCAGGCAGAGAAGTGACATTATTGCTTCCACCCAGATTCCAGTGGCCAGAATCAGTCACATGCCCATGCCTAGCTACATGGAAGTCTGGGGACTGTGGTTTAATCTCAGGCCCAAGAAGAGAAGGTGACTGATTTTGATGAATTGCCACAGACGGGAAGGGTACCTTCTGAATAGTGGCTATGTGTAGTCAGGAAAGAGGAAAGCTAAAGTAAATTTGCAAAATCTAACATTTTTGTAGCTAGGTGAAGGGTACATGAGTATTACATTACTTTCCGTACTTTTCTTTATGTTTAAATGTTTTCAGTTTTAAAACGAACAAAAGAGGTACAAGTGGGAAACCTTTCTTAATACATATTAACCTGCCTGTGGTCCTTAACTAAAACAGAATTGGCAAACTAAGGCCGACAAGCTAAGTTTTTATACTTTCAAAGGATTGTAAAAAAGAATAATAGTAATAATATATGATAGAAGCTGTATATGGCCCACAAAGCCTAAAATATTTACCATCTGGTCTTCTGTAGAAAAAGACGACATTGTCAACCCTCGTGCTGGAACAAAAAGAAAATATGATTTACTGTCTTAAAAACATAAAACTACCTATATGCCAAGCACTGTGCTCACACACGAATTCTTTTTAATTTAATCCTTTTAACAGCTCTATTAAGTAGATCAAAAGGAAATTGAAGCACAGAGAGGTTAAGCAACTTGCACAAGGTCACACAGTTATTAAATGAAATTTAATGGAAAGCAGACCCCGGCAGTCTGATTCCAGAGCCTTTGTTCTTCACTACTATATTATTCTTTCTTCCTAATTTACATTTTGATTTCTCATATTTACAAGAATTTTCTGGAAAAAAAGTATTTTCTGAATCAATAATAAACTGATGAAATTATAGTTTCCATTAAAGTCATGTGTTTACATTCAAGTTTAACTTGACATTTACACACACACACACGTATATAGTCTATGGCTACATTTTCCAGCAAATGAGACTTGTAAAAGGCAGTGACGTTGTCTATGAATTTAGCATCAGGATAGTAAAGACACTTCTGCTGGTTTGGAAACCACTGCTGTGGAGTGAGGGAAGGAAGGACTAAGAGACACTGAGGACCAAGGGGTGCGGCAGGAAGTCGCAGGGGCAGACATCTGCGGGTCTCCCCTATTCCCTAGAAACAGCCTGAGACCGAGATTTTGGGCAGGCTGTTTGTTGAGCGAGTGCTCTTCGGAAAACCTATAGGGAAGTGAGGGCAAAGGACCAGACGGGGAGAAACAAGGAGAGATGTGGGTTTAGCTGGCATCGGGCCTCAGCCTGACCGGTGGGACACTCTGGAGCATGGGGCAGCCTTCCCAGCCCGTCTCGCCGGCGGGCTCCGCAGCTGATGCCGTTCTCTGGACAGGGGCTCTGCCCTGAGCCCTTAGCAGTCAGTGAAGCCCCCAGAGGATGGTACGGCCTGAGGCAGGGGTCTGGGTGGGGCATGAGCAGCACTACCATGGCGTCTGCTGCAGCCCCAGGGGCTGGTAAGAGAGAGACTGCCCAGCGTTTCCTGGAGCAATCAACCCGGAGTGATCAAGCACAAGGTCGCCCCGAGAACGAGGACAGGACAGCTGGAGCCACTCCTGTGGAGCTGTCGGGAGGGAAGTCCAACCGAATTAGGTTTAAGAATGGCGGTGGGGACAGCAAGTTTAGACCACTCTTTTAAAACATGTAGATTGAAAAGAGGATCTGAAAAGTGGAGCAACAGGTAGAGGAACATGTGAAGTTATCAATACCTGCTAAGCCACAGCCTCTTCAGAGTGGCTCCTTACCCGCAGGTAGCCATGTCTTGTCCCAGCTCTGGCCACACCGAGTTGGATCTGGAACGGGTTGGTGTCTATCTGAAGAAGCTGTCAATAGCCTGGCAAAAGAGTCTTGCCGGTGACACAGGTGGTGACTGGCCAAACTAATCTTATCTTTTCTTTAAGGAGCTTGAATGCGAGGCTGACTTTGTGGCAGCAGAGTTGGGGCAGCTGAGTCATGAGCTGGCACTAGACTTGCTCCTGGGCCAGCAGTGCTGTGTCGAATCATAGAGCCCCTCTGTTCACCAGTGAGTCACAGCCTTCCAGGGCAACTGGCTGGGGCTCTGCTGGGACTGTCTCTTCTCTCCGTCTGTGCCACCTTATTCCAAATCCTCATTAATTAAGATATCCACAGGGTATCCTCCTCTTTTGACCATCTCAGAGAGCCTAACACTTGGCAGGTGGTGTGGGGGACAAAAAGGCTTCACATTGTATTGCATCCAATCTAAGATGTCATCAGTTGAAAGGCACATCACCATTTTAAGTTTCAAGAAAGAAAAAAAACTTTCAGCAGGATTGTAAGCGGCCTTCAATTGGAAGAAACATCCTGATTTCAGAGATGTTAAATGTGAAAACTGTACGTCTTAGAATTGATGAAGTACAGTATATTTAGAAAGTGAGAGTTGGGGATGTTTACAGATTGAGTGGAGGGAGCTATTTGGCAGACAGAAGGCGAAGACACACCCGGAGAGAGAATGGGGTAAATAAAGCATCAAGATCAGCAGAAGCAGGAGGGAAGCAGCTCGAGGACACAAGAAGTCTCCGTCCTCGTGAGATGTGCGGCGAGCCCCTGCGGGTGTGGGTGGAAACACGTGCGCTGGTGAGAGGAGAGCAGTTCAGAAAGCTTGGGCCTCTCTTCTCTCAGTTGCTGGAGCAACGTTGTGTTTCATTCAGGAATTATTTCAGGACCTTTTTATGAGTTCTTTCGTAAGTTCAGATTTGTGTTTCTTAGTGTCAACTGCATTTTACCAGTGACTTCAGCGATGGCTGAGAGCATGTAGAATCTAATGTTTAATAAAGGACGAACGCGCTCCAGCACAGGAGCGCTGCTCACGTGACCCCGCTATACTTCAGCAGAGCGGCAAACAATACACTTCACGTGACATTACCAACGACAGGAGCTCAGATTATGATGTTTAAGGAAAATATTGCAAGCTTGAAAGTACAATGCTAGAGCAGCCTGAGGACATGGAAGGTGTTTGTTACGTCTACAAAGGCCTGGAAGTTCATTACAGATGAGAAAATGAGGCCGGCAGGCAACATGAGTTGCCCAGAGTCACACGGGGAGCCTGTGGAACCAGGACCCCGGAGCTCCTCCTCCTGGACAAGGGGGGCTTCCTCCACAGCACCCCTCACTCGCTTGGCAGTTTTGTACATTCTCTCTTCAGATTAAACATTTTCATTCATTTTTGAACAGTTATGCGTGTTTATGGTTTGCTTTCCACAAAGATAGTCACTTTACTAACGGTCGACTCAAGGGGAAGAGCTTCTGGAGTTTGGAACTGTGGCACGCAGAGCATCGACGCCACGTCAGGAGGTGGTTTTGATTTGTCCTCGGTGGACAGAAGCTCATCGAGGGCAGAGGTGGCGGTGCCCTCTGTGTTCTGTGCAGCTGGGTCTTAACTTGGGGCCCACCTGCACTTTGACCCCACCTTAGTGCTGCCTTACAAAAGGCTCAGTGTGCAGGTGTCCCGTCATCTCAGAGAAGGTCATCCTCCCCAGGCCAGCTTTTGAGGACCCCACAATTGGACCCAGCTGGAGCTTCCAGCTCTACTCCCCCCTGGCCGTACCTGAGCTCAGGGTACTGCAATTGTGTGCTGTTACATCAACCCCTCTGCCTCTGTTCATGCTAATCTCTCAGGCTGAAGCATTTCTACCCACCAACCTCTTCAAACACATCTGCTGCCATGGAACCACCCAGTACTTAGCCACTGCCTGCTGTGCACAGGTACCGAGGCAGGCGTGGGCCTCCAGCAGTGCACCAGAGTGACCTGGTCTCTGCCATCACAGGTTTCACAGTCCAGGGGGAGAGAAATACACCAGACACACAAACACAGAAATACGTGCATTATCACAAACAGCAGAAACTGATGCTCTGAGATCGAATAGGAGGGAATCTTTAGATTGCTTGGTGATCTGAAAAGGCTCCTCTGAGTAAGTAACATTCAGGATGAAGCCTGAAAACCCTTTAAGATCCAGCCACATCGACATGTTCATCAGTCCCCGCAAATACCGTGGCGTTTCCTGCCTGGGTCCTTTTGTTCGAGATGCTCCGTTGTCTAGAACCTCCTTGTTCACCCACACTGCCCCCTTCTTCTGTTTCCTTCTTCCCCTGACCTGTTCCTACTATACTCCGACATTTGGCTTGGATGTCACCTCAGAAAGCCTTCTGGGAGTCTCACCGTCTCATCGGTTGGGTTTGGTGCCTCCTTCTGCGATCCCAGGGCACCTTGTGCAAGCTGCTATCATAGCACCTGTTATGCTGTGCCGACATCACCCGTCCAGCCACCCTCTCCCCAAAGAGGGACTAAGTCACAGGGCAGGACTAAATCACCCTTGTAGGCCCGGACTCTGAAACAGAATCTTGTACATAGTAGACACTTTGCAAATGTTTTTGAAGATCCATAGTATATTTATGCAAAGAATCTGAAGCATACTGGGAAGTTATGGTTCTTACTTGTTGAAAAACACAACTATAGGAGAATGTACATTTTGGATGGAAGTTACCTTTGATGTCACATTTGTTTTAACCAATGTTTGCTTATCTATGTTAATGATTTCAAGATTCAGGAAATATTTCTGAATTTGAAAAATCAGACTGGGAACCAGGAGGCGAATGGTGCAGGAAGATGGTCCCCTGCTGTAAGGTCACATGGTCTCCGCTCAGTGTCCTATCCTTTCCAGCTGTGGGCCTCGGGCAAGTGACTCCACTCCGTGCCACATACTTGGCATCTGTAATGTGGGAAACATATTATCACCTACCTTATACAGCTGTCAGAGGATTAGAGGACACAACATATGTAGTCACTGTTTATCATGGTGATACTTATTAGGTATGGAAGTAATATTACAAAGGCTGTGGAAATAAGTTTTCTCAAAAGCTGTGAGCCCCCGACTCTTTTTGTTTCACTGCCTCCAAGATGCAAAGACTAAAAAGTATTTAGTTTTTGTCATCTGGCTTGAATTTTCATAGCCATTAAGCCAATAATCAGGTGCATCCATCAAGCCAGGTTATACGTTTTACGGGCAAACACGAAGATGGAAAGGGTCAGCTGTTCATTTAGATAGTGTCCTTCTTAAATTTTAACATATTTAAGAACTGTGTTTAATAACCAGAAAGTACTATGTGAATTTCTCATACTGCAGAGACAGCCAGAAGGAACATTAGGCGCTAAGGAGGGGATTTCAAACTGGGTTCCTTGGAGCCCTGGACTTGAGGCCATGCCTTGGGGGCCATGGCGTCTCTGGGGCTTCAGTGTCATTGCTGTGGTCCCACTAAGTCCCTCCGTCTTTCTATGTGCCTCAAGCACCTCAGGCCCCTGATCCACTCTGGCTTCTTCCTTGTCCTAAAGCCCCTGTGACTCGTGTGCGCCTGTGCATTTCCCCAACGCTCCAATTAGTGTATTTGGAGGTCTGGCTTGAGTATGAGCCAAAAGATGTTAACTGCTTACTTAACTTATGACCCTCATCTGCATCCTTCAGACTCTGCTGGCCCTCTCCAACAGGGACCCTCTGTGTCTTTGTTTTGCGCATGGTGGTCTCTGCTAGACGAACATTCTGGAGATTCAGAGGACCTCTGATTTGTGAAAGCAGCATGCCAGAACTGGAGTCTAAGCTGAAAATGACCAGGCAGGGGTGTAGGTACATCAAGTGGGATGTCTCAGTGTGGAGTGGGTCCTGTAAACCATTCCATGCCCAGTGTCCAGGCCACAGGAAGACGCGTGGCCACTATTCAAGTTATTAAGTAAGAAATCAGCTACCTTAATTTTTCTGAAATTAAATGGAGTTTGGCTGAGAGTTTTAGTAA
This sequence comes from Tapirus indicus, assembly GCA_031878705.1. Taxonomy (NCBI): domain Eukaryota; kingdom Metazoa; phylum Chordata; class Mammalia; order Perissodactyla; family Tapiridae; genus Tapirus; species Tapirus indicus. The sequence goes on from CM062917.1 coordinate 60,753,170, forward strand.
GTGCTAAGTATGTGAAATTAATGGCAAATATTTTGCTCAGAGACTCTCAACAGATCATTTGTGATTTATCAGTTGATTCTGAAGGGTAATCAAAGAGTTAGCCACATTTCCTAGACCAGACCCTTAAAACTCTCTCTCACACACACACACATACACACGCATGCGCACATGCATTCTTGTGTGCACACACTGGCATTTCATGTATTAGGCCCTGAAGAGGATAATTTCCTCCCAAGTTTGCCACTTCAAATGTTTCTTGAAATCATACTTAATCTCCACTTTCTCCATTCCCAACTGACAAATTCCCCATCTCTCCTCTTATCAAACATCAGATATAAATACATTTGAAAATACAGTTTTATGTCAGAAGTAACTTTTACTTACAACTTGCACATTCCCATCAATGTGTGTTGATCTCGATGCAGAGATGTCTTTGGCCATGACACACAGTGTCCTCATCGAGGTTGAAAGCAGGCTGTGTGGTGATCAAAAGGATCAAAAGCACTGATTCAACTCAAGTGTTTGGATGATAAAATAACAGGATCCACTTTAAGCCACCATTTTTGCTTTCCCATGGACATGACCATCACTTCACAATCCTGAAATTATTCTCCTAATGCATTAAATTAGGAAAGAAAAATTATGAAATTGGTCTTTTAACCTTAATTTTCCATGCTGAGGCAAGTTTAGAAAGTCTAAATGAAAGTCCTTTTTAAGAAGTACCCTCAGAGCTGGCCCCATGGCCTAGTGGTTAAGTTTGGCACACTGTGCTTTGGCAGCCTGGGTTCGGATCCCAGGTGTGGACCTACTGCACTCATAGGCAGCCATGCTGTGGTGGCATCCCACATACAAAATAGAGGAAGATGGGCACAGATGTTAGCTCAGGGTGAATCTTCCTCAAGAAAAAAAAAAAAAGAAGCACCCTCATAAATTTTAGCAAATGTTGTGTCCTCCCCTCTTGTAGGACACCTATAGATTTAAACAAAATGGTGAAACCTATGCCCATAATATGGGACACTTTGGGACAGCCTCGGGACTCTGGTTGGGGGGTGGCAGATCTGGCAATGGTGGTCTCACCGCAGCAGAATGGAAAGCTCCCACACTCCCTTTCTTCTTCCATCCTCACTCTGGTCCCTAAAGCAGCCACTCCCAGTCACATGCCCATTATAAGCCAAGTACTCTCAGACTGCCCATTGTTTTCAAGGTTTCTGTAAAACTTTGTGTTTGTGGCTGATTTCAAAAAGTTGACTTTTAAAATAAGCAGAAAAATAATTTTCGTTGGGGCTTTTAAGTAGTTTTGAAATCAAATATAAATTCTCAATTGTGAACTAATTATGTATGACAAAAATGACAAATACAAAGCTCTCCACACTTATCCAATATTTCTGGAAAATTTCTGAAGCATTGTCAACCATTTTTACCTTACGTAATATCCATTCCATAAAGAATATTGAAGCCAAAATAAAGACTCTGATAGCAATCAAAAAAACCCAAAAAGTAGGCTCATGGTAAAAGTAGTATTTTTAACCCATTAAATTGTTGGCATCTACCCCGCCTACCTCACTTGTGGGCTCTTCATGAGGATCCGATAAGACCATGGAGAGACAAATCCCAGTGGACTGTGAAATGGTGTACAAATGTAAGGGACTAACTTTGTTGTCATAGTTATTATTGTTGTTATTATTATTGTGGCTAAGAGTTTGGTGTGCATCTGTAACCAGCCAAAGAATCTTTTGGAAGAGATAATGGACAACCACCTAGAACCGAATATGAAAACACCCACAATGTTCTTAGTGCCTTTTCTAGCATTCCCAGAGCCTGGTTGTTGGACAGCACCACGCTCCTGTGGACTCCATTTGATCATTACAGCTTCGCTTAAATCTTACCGGGTGGGAAGGCTCGTGGCAAATACTGTTCAGCAGTCATTCAGCAAACATTCTCAGGTGGCTGCCTGTCTGCTCGGCCTGGGTCTACGTGAACCAAACAGACAAAAGTCTCTGTCATTGGGAAACTTACAATCCAGTGGGGACAGCCCATAACCAACACAGATTAAAACTAAGTGAATTAAGTAGTTTGAAAATGACAAGTAGGTGTAAAAAAAGGAAAACACAGAACAGGTTGAGGAGGACGGGAGTGTGGGGGTGCATTGCCATTTTAAATGGGATGACCAGGACAGGACTCATTGAGCTGCTGACACTGGAGCAAAGAGCAGAAGGAGATGAGGGGAACCACACAGATTCCAGGCAGAGGCACAGCCAGTACAAAGTCTGAGGTGAGCACCTGCACAGCCTGCTCAAGGAGCAGCAACAAGGCCAGTTTGGCTGGAACAAACTGAGTGAGCAGGCGAGTACAAGGAGGTGTAGTGTCAGAGGTGGAGCTGGATGAGCTGGGCGTGGTTACCGAGCATGAGGGCATTATGGGACTCAACTCATCATAAGGACTTGATGTTTTTTTTCTTAGTGAGTTGGGATGCTTAGAGTACAGAGAGAAGGAATGGTGTGATCTTATTTGTCCCTTAAGAAGATCCTCCTGGTCATAGTGCTGAAAATAAACATGGAAGTGTGTGTGCAATTTTGGAAACACAGTGACCAGCTAGAAGGGGATTGCAATTATCCAGGTGAGAAATTATAGTATTGGAGCAGTGTGGTAGAGGAGGAGGTGGTGAGAAGTGGTAAGATTCTGGATGTAATTGGAACTGCCATGACGTCCTTTCAGACTGGATGTTGCACGTCTGATAGGGAGGAGGCAGGGAGCGCTTCAAGCTGGCCTGGCAGTGCGCTGTCCTTACAGCCAGCTTCTCGGGAAGCATGGTGCAGTTATTGAAATCTTTAGGAAATTTTATCAGTTTACATTCCTGTCAACTGTTTTAATTTGTATTTCTTTAATTAGAACTGAATTTGAACTTTTTTCATGTATTTATTGGACATCTGATGTTTCTCTTTATTGTATAATCAAATTTTCTCCCACTGATGCAAGTGTCAACTTGATAGTATACAAGATTCTCATATTTCCTAGGCTAACCATTACCTCTTATTTTCAGAAATTTTATGGTTATTTTCATATGTTTATTCTTTCAGATAAAATTTGGAATTCTTTTGTTCAGTAACGTCATCCTGTTGGGAATTATACAGGAACCAGATTGAATTTAGAAATTAACTTGGGGAGAATTGACGTCTTTCCTTTCAATCACATTTTTCAACATTTATTTTGTAAGCAGTCACCTTAGAAGCTTTCTTATTGTTCCTAATTTTTGTTCATTTGTTTATCCTAAGTTTTCAATATGTGAAAATGTGGCATCAGAAAATAACAATAATTTGTGTGTGTGTGTGTGTGAGGAAGACCAGCCCTGAGCTAACATCCGTCGCCAATCCTCCTCTTTTTTTGCTGAGGAAGACTGGCCCTGAGCTAACATCTGTGCCCATCTTCCTCTACTTTATAGGGGACGTCGCCACAGCATGGCTGACAAGCGGTGCAAACCCAGGGCTGCCGAAGTGGAGCACATGAACTTAACCGCTAAGCCACCGGGCCGGCCTCAAAAATAACAATAGTTTTGCTTCCTTCTTTCCATTGTTAATACCTCTTATTTCATTCTTTTCATCTAATCATATTTGTTAGCATGTCCAAATTAATGTTAAAAGAAATTTAAGTGAAACCTGAGCTGATTCTAACTGTAATTCGAAGGATTGTGTTTTTTTGTTTTTCGGGGATTTTTTTTAGCATTATGCTTGCTGTTTCTAAATTATACGTACATATAACAATAACTTTGCAGGAAAGATAAAGAATTTAGAAGATGGCTTTTTGACATCTATTAAGATGATCATTTTTGTCTTTTGACTAACATGGTAAATTGTACCAATAGTTTTTATTATGTTGAACATTTTTGCATTTCAAGACTTTAAGAACAAATCCCATCTGGTTAATTGATTTAAAATATAATTAATATCTTTTTATTCATGCTATAAATAATAGTGACAACACATGATGTCAGTCTTTCTTCCAGTGGTTTCTGTTTGTTAAATTAATTATTAAAACTAATCACAGGTAAAGTGCCATGTAAGGAAGTTCATAATATCATGGGCTAAGTTTAGTTTTACATTTTGGGTAATTCTGAAGACATAAGACACGACTGGCAGCAAAAGCTTAATATTTCAGCTTTACAACATAAAGTAAGAAATGGGATGAAATCCACTTTGGGCTGTAGGTGTAGTAGCAAATAACTACAAAGTTCCTGGTAAGATGATGGAGCAAAGACATGCTCTACCGCAAATACGTATTAGAAAAGGCCAGCAACCAGGAGCCACTTGACATGCTTCCCTTTCCCAATTATATATGTTTAACTGGAAAATTCAACATATAAAATAGTGAGTTGTTTGACATTATATTGCTTTATCTTTCAACTTCAAGAAAAGAAACATAAAAAATCTCTTAGAGGCATATTTCTGTAGGGGACAAACCAAATTGGATTTGCTTTCTCTCCTTGTATGGTTAATTAGATCAACTTTGAAGCCTCAGTTTTCATAAAAGCAAAACAAGCAAGGTTGGGGGAGAGGAATGAACAGGTGGGGCACAGAGATTTTGGGGGGCACTTTAAATACGCCATATAATACCATAATGATGGATATGTGTCATACATTCATCCAAACCCAGAGAATGAATGTGCAACACCAAGAGGAACCCTGATGTAAACTGTGGACTTTGGGTGATAATGATGTGTCAATGTAGGTTCATCACTTGTAACAAGTGGACCACTCCGATGGGGGATATGGATAATGGGGGAGGCTATGCATATGGAGGCAGAGGGTATATGGGAAATTGCTGTACTTTCTCTTCAATTTTGCTCTGAACCTAACTGCTCTGAAAAAGAAATTCTTAATACAACAAAACCAGCAAGGCTGGTGAAGAGTACACTCCCTCTGTGCCTGTCATGTTCTGGCTTCTTTAGCCTCATTCTTAGCTTCTTTTGGCCCCAAATGTCCCAAAGCTAAACACTTGGTTTCCATCCTGCTCTTGAAAGAGTCTCTAACCTTTAAACCTATCTCCCTTTTCCTAGAAACTTGCATTTCTTGTGAACTTGTGTATCCTCTTGGGGCCTTCCTTTCTGGTCTTTATAGAAGAAACCAGGGACAGTTCTTATGTAGAAACTACACACTGATTGGAGAGGGATGAGGATGAAGGAGATCTTAGGTTCTATTGAAAACTGCATGTCGATATTTATAAGGCCAGAAATGAATTCAATTTTTCAACCCTGAGTCCTAAAAACTGATCAAGACAAAGAAGAAACGTTGTGCTCACCCTCCTCAGGCCTCCTGCCTCATGCATAAATGCGGGACTGCAGTTTTAGCACTTCTTCCTGGAAAGTGGGCTGCCTACCTTATGATCATAGTGCAATAGCAATTTTGTTTACCAGATACCATAAAATTATTTCCCCTCAGAATATGTGTGTTTTTATCTTCTAGTTCTAAACAATCTTTGCCAAGGCTCCTGTCTGAGGATTTCCTCAGCACTTTTCACATGCAGTAAATCACTCTATCTCTATGCTGACTGACATTTTCTAATAAGAACTTCCCTTAGGCCTCAAGATGACTCCTGATGTGAAGTCACGACATGTCTATTCGTCTTCCATCTTTCCAGAGTCTCAGGGACACAAGGTTTGCTGTAAAGGGGTACAAGTCTCGTACTTTCTGTCTCAACCAAAAGTGACACCATAAAAAGGACTGGGAAATGCCATAAGCACAATTCTAGTAGTCGGATCTCTGAGATCTTTGCACGGTGAAACAGACAAACCTCTCTATGCCTGTGGCCTCCGATGGGGAGTGTTTCCACAGTGGGCATGCGGATGTGTGGAACTCCTCTTTGTAAGATAAAAAAAGGCACTTTGTATGGTATTTGGGAGACACTGTGAGTCCCTGGACACCACTGCTGGAGATGGATGCTTATTCCTTCTTCATTCTGCCCTGCTCTCTCTTTCTCTCCTTCCCTCCATCTTCATCAGACACTTCCTGGGTGCCTCCCACGTGCCAGGCCCTGTGCTAGGCTCTTTGGATGCATAGGGGAGCAAAGCACTGCATCTCTGCTCTCATGGATCTTGCAGTCCAGTAAGGGAATAGAAAGTAACCAAATGCTTACACAAATAAATATGCCATTGAAAACATCATAACTACGGAGAAAAAGGATATAGAAAGCTGTATAAGATTCTGTAATGGTGCTGTTTAAACTAAGACCATAAAAATGAGGAGGAGATAAGTAGGCAAAAAAGAGAGGGGGGAAGAGCATTGTTTCCAGAGGGCCAGCATGTGTGAAGGACCAGGTGAGAGGGAGCTAGAGCAGAAGCAGCTGAGAAGAGCCTGGTAAGGCAAGAAGGGGCCAATCGTGCAGGGCTCTGAGACCATATTAAGGATGTCAGTCCAATGCTAAGGGCAATGAAAAACCACTGACAGTTCTAGTTGTGGGAGGGTGTTTGCATTTGTAATAAACTATTATTTTTTTAATTGTTTTATTGAGGTCATATTGGCTTGTAACATTCTATAAATTTCAGGAGTACATTATTGTATTTCAGCTTTTGTATAGATTGCATTGTGTTCACCACCAATAGTCTAGTTTTTATCTGTCACCATACATATGAGTCCCTTTACCCCTTTCACCCTCCCCCCACCCCTTCCCCTCTGGTAACCACCAACCTGTTCTCCTTATCTATGTATTTTTTTGTTTATCTTCCACATGTGAGTGAAATCACACAGTATTTGTCTTTCTCTGACTTATGTCACTTAGCATAATACCCTCAAGGTCTGTCCATGTTGTTGCAAATGGCATGATTTTGTCTTTTTTATGGCTGAGTAGTATTCCATCATATACATACACATACACACACACAGACACACACACACACACACACACACACATCTTCTTTATCCATTCATCTGTTGATGGGCACTTGGGTTGCTTCCATGTCTTGGCTATTGTGAATAATGCTGTAATGAATATAGGGATGCATGTATCTTTTTGAATTAGTGATTTCATGCTTTTTTGATAAATACCCAGTAGTAGCATAGCTACTGGGTATGGTTTGATGTTTTCCTTTGCCATGCAGAAGCTTTTTAGTCTGGTGTAGTCCCATTTGTCTATTTTTTCATTTGTTTCCCTTGCCTGAGTAGACATGCTATTCAAAAAGATACTGCTAAGATCAATGTCAAAGAGTGCTCTGCCTATGTTTTCTTCTAGGAGTTTTATAGTTTCAGGTCATATATTCAAGTCTTTGATCCATTTTGAGGTAATTTTTGTGTGTGGTGTAAGATAATGATCTACTTTCATTTTTTTTTTTGCACATCATTGTCCAGTTTTCCCAACACCATTTATTGAAGAGATTTTTCTTTCTCCATTGTATGTAGAAATAAACAAAATAGAGATTGAAAAACAATAGAAAGGATCAATGAAAGTATAAGCTGGTTCTTTGAAAAGATAAACAAAATTGACAAACCTTAGCCAGACTCACTAAGGAAAAAAGAGAAAATACTCAAATGAACAAAATCAGAAGTGAAAGAGGAGAAAGTACAACAGACACCACAGAAATACAAAGGATTATAAGAGAATACTATGAAAAGCTATATGCCAACAAACTGGATAACCTAGAAGAAATGCATAAATTCCCAGACTCACACAACCTCCCAAAACCAAATCAAGAAGTAATAGAGAATATGAATAGACGAAATCACTAGTAAGGAGATTGAAACAGTAATCAAACACCTCCCAAAAAACAAAAGTCCAGGACCAGACGTTTTCTCTGGTGAAGTCTGCCAAACATTCAAAGATGATTTAACATCTATCTTTCTCAAAGTCTTCCAAAAAATTGAAGAGGAGGGGAGGCTTCCTAACTCATTGTACAAGGCCAACATTACCCTGATACAGAAACCAGACAATGACAATAACAAAAAAGGAAAATTACAGATCAATATAGCTGATGAACATAGATGCAAAAATCCTCAACAAAATATTAGCAAATTGAATACAACAATACATTAGAAGAATCATACACCACAATCAAGTGGGCTTTATTCCAGCGATGCAGGGATGGTTCAACATCCAGAAATCAATCAATGTGATACATCACAGTAATAAAATGAAGAATAAAAATCACATGATCATCTCAATGGATGCAGAGAAAACATTTGACAAGATCCAACATCCATTTATGATAAAAGCTCTCAATAAAATGGGTATAGAAGGAAAGTACCCCAACATAATAAAGACCATATATGACAAACCCACAGCTAACATTATACTCAATGGTGAAAAACTGAAAGCTATTCCTCTGAGAACAGGAACAAGCCAAGGGTGCCCACTCTCACCATTCTTCTTCAACATAGCACTGGAAGTTTGAGCCAGAGCAATTAGGCAAGAAAAAGAAATAAAAGGCATCCAAATTGGAAAGGAAGAAGCAAAACTGTCACTGTTTATGGATGACATGATTCTAAACATAGAAAACCCTAAAGAGTCCACCAAAAACTATTAGAAATAATTAACAAATATAGTAGAGTTGCAGGGTACAGAATCAACATACAAAATTCAGTTGCATTTCTATATACTAATAATGAAGTAGTAGAAAGAGAAATCAAGAATATAATCCCACTCACAATTACAAAAAAAGAATAAAATACCTAGGAAAAAATTTAACCAAGGAGGTGAAAGACCTCTACAATGAAAACTCTAAGATATTATTGAAAGAAATCGAAGAAGACATAAAGAAATGGAAAAATGTTCCATGCTCATGGATTGGAAGAATTAACATAGTTAAAATGTCCTTATTACCTAAAGCAATCTACAGACTCAATGCAATCCCAATCAGAATCCCAATGACATTCCTTACAGAAATAGAACAAAGAATCCTACAATTTATGTGGAACAACGAAAGACCCCAAAGCCAAAGCAACCCTAAGAAAAAGAACATAGTTGGAGGTATCACAATCCCTGACTTTGAAACATACTAGAATCTATAGTTATCAAAGCAGCATGGTACTGGCAGAAAAACAGATCAATAGAACAGAACGGAGAGCCCAGAAATAAAACCACATCTCTATGCACAACTAATCTTAGACAAAGGAGCCAAGAACATGCAAAGGTTTGCATTTTTAAAGGTCATTCTTGCTGCTATGTGGGGAATGGATTAGGGAAGACAAGCAGGGGCATGAGAGGCCAGCTTGGGGTCCACATAGGGTTCCAGGTGGTTTGGCCTGAGCTGACAGAAGTGGAAATGGAGAGGAGATGATAGATTTGAGTAATAGTTAGAATGAAAAGTCCACAGTTCTCGATAACAGATTAGACAGGGAACAAAAGAAAAGGAGATATCAAAGAGTGTTCCTGTCCTGCACAAGTGGGTGGGTGCTCATGCTATTCAATGCGAGAGGCAACTGCAGAAAGATAAAGTCTGGGGCAGTGGTTGTAGAACCAGTCATTCATTCAGTTTTGGACACACTGAATTTAAGGTACTTTTGAGACATCCAAAGACAGACATAGAATAGAAGATCAGACAGCTAGGTCTGGGGTAAGGAGGAGAGGTCTAGCCTGGAGATACACAATTGTGAGTCATTGGTGCATAGGTGCTACTGAAGCAAAGGTATCAAGAGATTGTCAAGGAGGAGAGACAGAGTGAGAGGAGGAGGAGATCTTGAGGACTCCTACATTAATAGCTGGGTGACAGAAGGTGTGGGTGCAAAAGAGCCTGAGACAAAGGTATGGCATCACAAAAGCCAAAGGAAGGAGAGAACAGTCCATATTGGAAAATGCAGGTGATTAACCAAGTAAAATGAGGACTGAAAGCATTCAGTGGAATTATTAACACGGAGGTTACTGAGGACCTTGGCAAGCTTTGTGACCTTCAGCTGACCTGAAAGCAGAAAGTACACATTGCTCCATGAGTCACTGAGAAAGCAAGTTCTGAGTAGAGACTGAGAGACGTGTAACATAATTTACTAACAGATACAGTTTATTTTACACTGACCTCTTGAAACAAAGCCAAATAAATAAAAAATAATGAACAATAAATTGAAATGATTGAAACCTGGGGAGATACAACTGCAAATATGTATTTTTCTGACTACTCTGTATTTTGTTTTATACTAAGGTGCAATTTTTTTTTTTTTTTTTGCCTTTGTTAAAGGCATTAAGAAGCCAAAAAAGCCAAGGGTCTTATTCAAAACTATAGCAGAACAAGTTCAGTAGTGGCTATAAACCTAATAAAAAATGTTTTCAAGGGTGCAGGCTTAGAAAAGATTCTGGTCAGTGACTAGTGTTTTCAACCAAAATAATCCAGGTTGATATCAACTAACTCAATAGCAGTATTTTTTAACAATACATAAAAGCATGTTCCTAGTGACTTACTTGAGGTTCTTGCCTAAAGATATTTTTCTCCTAAAAGCAATTGATGAGATCCCATTTCTCCCATTTTCAAACAGATGGGATTTTCAGTGAGCATTCTTCCTTCATCCATGGTGCTTGGACCTAGGCATGCCATTCAGTCAATACCTTCAAATGTTTAATCAATGATTGCCCACATACCTCCTTGCCCAAAATGGCCCTATTGGACAAGTTCTAAAACTATTCTTCCCATGAAGTTAGTCAGTGAATTCCCAATTTTCATGTCCACACCTTTAAATGAACTCCTGGGAGAATTTGCTGTACTAAAGATCTGGTCAATAACAGCAGAATTCCTCCAGAACAGAGATTGGCAAACTATTGCCCATGGGCAATACAGTCTGCTGCCTGCTTTTGTATGACGTGCTGGCTAAGAATATATAAATATATATATATATATATATATATATATATATATATATATATATATATTTGCAGTTTTAAATGCTTGAAAAAAATCAAAAGAAAAAAGAAAAAAACACTTCATGATGTGAAAATTGTATGAAATTCAAATTTCAGTGACTAAAAATCAATCGGAACATAGCCCATTCATTCATGTATTGTCTATGAATTCTTTTGCACTACACCAGAGTTGAGTAGTTGTAAAGAGTTCATATAGCCCATAAAGCCTAAAATATTAATCCACTGACTCCTTTTGGGAACAGTTTGCTGAACCTACCCTAGAAATGACTATCTCAAGGCTCTGACTACCCAGACTCTTGAAGAGCTGGCATGGGAAGTGAAGATCACAATGATGTTTCTCATTTGCCAAGAGTTCTACAGTGAGTATTTCATCCTCACAATAAGCCTTTGAGTTAGGAGGGTGGGCATTATTACCTCCATTTTACAGATGAAGAAATTAGGGCCCAGAAATATTGACCAGATTAAGCTCACAGCAACCCTATAAATAGGTATTATTGTTTCTGTTTTAAAGATGCAAACTTAAAGAGGTTAAGTATCTCACACAAGATCAGCCATTGTGTCAGAATGAGACTTGAACTTGGATCTTCTGGTACCTAATAAAAAACTAATTTCCTCATGCCACCATTGACTTCTCCCTGGATGGAGCAGCTGGTGGCTTTTTGAGCTGTCCTTTTCCTAGAGAGGATTATCTTTGATGTTAATACTGACACCACCATGAAGAGAAAGCCCTTTGTTCTTGGTCCTAATCTGATTTAGGCCAAGAAGCCGTAGAATACATTTGAGGTTTCTTCACATCCTCTCTGTAGACCTTGGGTAACCCTAGGTCTTGTTAGGGAGGCTAGGGGCTGTTCCAAGATGGCAGCCAATATGTTGCTGAGGAGGGCAAAGTACAAAATTGCTGAAATTCAGCTACAACTGAAATTGTAGCTGAGGAGAGCAGGCCTCTGGCATTTTTGGAACTTCTGTTTCTCAATCACTTCCCTCTTCCTCTGGAGCAATCTTTTGTCTTCTTTCTTTTCTTGATTTGTTATTCTCCATTTTTCCCCTCTTCTTGTCTTTTTCCTCACATGCTCTATGTTTAAGTGCCTTAATAGTGGCAGCAAAAAGGATCAAGAGCATTTTAAATTCATGAACTGAAAATTTTGAAGTAATGTACAGTTTTATTTTGTCATTCAAATTCATTTGTTTAGAGCATTGCTGTGACCCTGGATTGCCTTTACCATGGCCGGCAAGGCCCTGAATGTTCTGGCTCTTGCCAGCTCATCCTCACCCCCTTGCTCTGGCTTCTTTCTGTTCTTTCACACTTCAGAACCTTGACACATGTTGTTCCCTTTGTCTGGACTTCTCATCACAAGAACAACTTCCTCTTGTCTGCCAGGTCTCGTCTCAACAATCTGCTCTTCAGAGCTCAGAAAGGGCTTCTCTGACCACTCTGTCTAGGACACCATGCCCTTCCACCCCATGCCCTGTCACGCCACCAGTTTGTTTTGTTCATAGCACTCCACCCACTGTATTATCTTCTTACTGGGTATGACAGACTTGAATGTGAGCTCCAGGACCTTCTCTGACCACCACGTACCACCATGGTCCCACCCTTCATCACAGTGCCTGGCACAAAGTTAGGCAATCAAGAATATTTTTGGATAATGAATAAATAAAATTTTCAAAACCTGAAATTCCCAAAGTTAAAATTATTTTGATTTGCCAATAAATGTCAGCTGTAAGTGCTCTCATATATATAGTTTAATTTATTTTAGAAATAAAAAAAATACTGAGGACTTCCAATTCTGGCCAAGATGCTATATCCCCATTGTTTACTACTCCTACCATCCTTGCTCTTAACTAAAAAACCCTGGACACAACACAATAAACGAGCTTAGGGAGATCCTGAAAAGTGAAAGTCTGGCTCGGAAACTTGCCCCTTGAGGGACAACACTGCGTGAGTTCCCTGGGTTTTCTTTTTGCCTCCACATGTCCAGAAGGGGTACTGGAGAAGTCTGCAACCCAGAGCTGCTAATAGGCACAGAACAAAAAAGAAGCCCAAGGAAAGCCTCCTCTCTCTCTAGTGAGAGGACTGGCAAAATGACAGCCTAGGAGAACAGAAAACCTTCTTGACGATATGTGCCCTACTCTAGCCAAACACCAAAGGAAAATCTGCCCAACCCCAAAGCCCTATGTGGTAGCAGGGCCAAGTGGGGAGCTGGATTCCCAGCCCTCCTGGCAGAAACAAGGCAAGGGGGTTGACACTGCTTCTCCATCAGGATGGTGCCAGTGGGGTGGGATAGGGAGTTGAACGTCACCTGCACCAGTGGCGGTGAGATGGAATGAGGTAGAGCAAAATGGTGCTAGTTGGCACTCCACTTCTGCCTTCTCCTCCTGGCGTCAGGGGGCCCAATGAGGAGCTGAACGTCCAGCCCCACCTGCACTTGTACAATACACCTGAACAGGGTGACTCTGCAAAAAACCCAAAAAAGATTAAATGGGATCATAGCATAGTACCTAAAATGTCCAGAATAAAACAGAAAATTGTTTGTCATACCAGGAGCCAGGGAAATCTCAACCTGAATGAGAAATGACAAAGAACAGAGGCCAACACCAATATAACACATTTGCTGGATTTATCAACAAGGATCTTAAAACAACTTTCACAAGAATGCTTCAATGAGCAATTATAAACACACTTGAAACAAATGGATAAATAGAAGGTCTTAGCAAAGAAATAGAATAGAAATAAATACAGATATGAAGAACCAAATGGAAACTTTAGAACTGAAAAGTACAATAACTGAAATAAAACTCACTGGATGGGCTCAACAGTGGAATGGAGAGAACAGAGGAAAGAATCAGTAAACTTGAAGAGACAATGTTAGACATTACCCAGCTTGGACAACAGAGAGAAAATAGACTGAAAAGAAATGGACAGAGCATTAGGGGCCTGTGGGACTATAACCAAATATTTAGCATTTATATCACTGGTGTCCTAGAAAGAGAGGAGAAAAATCAGGGAGCTGAAAAAGCATTTGAAAAAATAAGGCCTCAAAACTTCCTAAATTTGACAAAAGACAGAAACCTACAAATGTAGGAAACTGAGCAAACCCCAAAGCAAAATCAATCCGAGGAAATTCAAGCCAAGGGATATCACGATCAAACTTCAGAAAACTAAAGGCAAAGAAAAAATTTCTTTAAACAGAAAGGAAATGATAAAAGAAAGAAACATGACATATCAGGAATGAAGAAAGAACAATAGAAAACATAAGAGTAAATACTATAGGCTATCCTTCTCTTGAATTTTCTAAGTTACGTTAGATGATTGAAGCAAAACTATCACACTGTCCGATGTTGCTCTCAGCATGCGTGGAGGGAATACTGAGGTTAATTACACGTGAAGCGGGAGGGCAAATGGACCTAGATGGGTGAAGCTTTCTACACTTCACTCAGACTGGAGGCTGAGACCAGTGGACAGTGATAAGTGACACATGTGTAATGCAAATCTGGAACAATCACTCAGATAACTGTACAAAAAGCTATACTCAAAAACTTTACATAAATCAGAACAGAATTTTTAAAAATGTTCAAATAAGCCCCAGGAAGGCAGAAAAAGTGAAAAGAGGAAAGGAAAATGAGGACAAACAGAAGACTAACAGTAAAATGGTAGAATTCAGCCATAACATATTAATAATTAAATTAAATGTAAACTTCATTCATCTAAATACACCAATTAAGAGACAGAGATTGGCAGACTGAATTTTTAAAAATGGCCCAACTCTATGCTGTCTAAAAGAAACTCACATCAAATGTATTTGTGTATAGGTAGGTTGAAAGAAAAACAATATGAAAAAAGACATATCATGTAAACATTAATCAAAAGAAAGCAGGAATAAACATTAGATAAAGCAGACTTTAGAACAAAGAAATTTTCAAGGGACAAAGAAGGACGTTACATAATGATAGAGGGACAACCAACTGAAAAGATGATAAAATAAAACTTACCTTTCTCCCCAATACTCACCTCTCAATATGATTTAGTTTTTTATTTTGTTCATCTTTTTCTTTTTGTGTATAAATATGAGGCTATTTGCAAACAGGGATTATAATGTTCACACTTCTTTTTTACTGTTTTTTAATTTAACAATATGTCATGAATGGATTTCCATGTTTTATGTTTTTTTTCCCATAATATCCTTTAATATCTTACTAGTGTTAAATAGATGAAAACAACCCAGTTGTTTTCAAACTCCTCTAAGTAGCAGGACACTTCTTTAAACCCTGGTATTGGAGGGAGATGAGCGTGGAGCTGCCCTTCGCAGAGTGGGGAGCGGGAGGCCCAGTGGTGACTTGTGTGGTTTCCCCGTTTGTTTCCTATAATGATCCCTGACGCAGCTCTAGCAGACCTGAAGCCTCTGGGCATGCGGGTGTCAAACTGTGTCATTTTAAAAAACAGTAACAAGAATTCTGTATCAAATGTATTCAGTGCTAAATTTTTAATTGTACTCAACTTCATCCCTATCCTTTACCTGCTGTGGTAATCACCTTGCTTCATATTTCACTTCATAAGGAGATGAGAAACATAAATGTTTGAGCTGTAGTTGCTATGGTGATAAGCAGAGTCAGGGGAATGGGCTAGATGACCTTTTCCATGTCTTCCAGAACTTTTCATTTAAAATTCCTACTTTCCTAAGCCGTGTCATTATAGACCCAAACTGTCCATCTTGACAGCTGAGTTTATACAGCAGTATATGTTCATCTATAGGAATTAGCTATTGGCATAACACTCTTAGCAATGCTGAGCTTTTCTTACTGAAATTGAAAATATGTCAAGATCTCCAAAATCTTTCTAGCAGTAATTAACCTAAGCATGCCCTATACGTTTTTTGCTAGTATAGATAATTTGTAAATACGGCACAATTTCTTTAAAAGTTTGAGCATTTGATAAGATAGTCAACTATGATCTATAGATCCAGCTACATAAAATGCCGCTTACAAAATCACCTACTAAAAATTATATTGAGACTGCAGCTTCCTAAGAAAACAATTAATGGACCATATCGAGTAGCACATACTTCTGCTAGAACTGAATGAAAAGGCCTTGTTCTCTCAGCAAGACAAGCCTTTGGCAATTCATTCCATTTGCAAAAGTCTGCGTGCCAAGTTTGCTGCTAATCAGGTTTTCTATCTCAGCCGACAGTCCTCGTGGAGTGCCATGCTTTGATTTACTTGTGCTATTTAATGTCACGATTCAGAACTTTAGAGAAAGTGGGATTGTCTCTACTTGATGCACATGTAAAAGGACAACCAGGTTTTGGATGCCCGCATTTTTTGGGGAAAACAATTATTGATACAAACTTTAAAAGTTGCTCCCAGAGGACTCTAACAATCATGCAAATTTTAGGGTGTAGGCACTTCAAAGATTAGCCTTCCCACATGAGCTTGTCAGAGCCCTCAAGCGCCCTTCTAGTCCCATTCATTGTGCAAAGCTCAATTACCTTGCCTCCTGGACTAAAATGCAGTTCCAGGAGGCTCAGAATTCCAAGATGGATGCAACGGCATTTCAACCTCATTAATATTTCTTGTGAATTTCCTTTAATCATGTTCCATGTCAGGGACTATCCCTAATGCTTTCTGAAAAGCAGTCCAATGAAGCGATTAACAAAACAGAAGCTTTAACTCAACATATTTCTGCGAGATCTTGATTAGTGAAAGCAAGTGAACTAGGAAAGAAGACTGAACAAAAAGAATAACATTCGTGTGGCTGGGCTTTGCTGACTTCTAGTTGACCTTGTGCTTCCTATGTGGAAATGATACATTTCTCTGTGAAGATGCTGGGAAACGGCGTTGTACCCTCGTGTAGAGTCAAACTTGATTCATGTAGTGTTTGAAATTTACCTTCTAATGCATTGGGACCTTCGTTTCCCCATAAGGCAGGCAGATAATGGAGCAGTTTTTCATTTGTGAGATCAGGGCTCTTAGTGTGTAGTTTGATTCATAAGCAAGGCTCATGATAAAGTGAAAGAGGGTCTCTGTGTTCTTGGTGAAATCAAGAAATGGATGTAGAGTATGTGCAGGGTAATTTGGATTACACTAAGATGCTCTGACCACTCAGGCTGGGGCCAGAATGTATAACATGAATCTGATTCACATTGTTGTCTCCTTCTTCTGAGCTCCCCATCGTCTACAATATGTGTTTATCAATTTACAACCAGCACATCATGTATTCCGAGCAGTTCACACGGACTGCAGCACAAAGCACATACTTATTAGTGGCATAAATCAAGAGTTTCTGTGCCTGAATAAAGATTAATCTAATCCAGACCCAGAAAAGGAGAACTGGGAAGCAGTGTGGGCTGCCCCTCTGGTAAACACTAACAACCCCCTTCCCGGAACATTGGCCGTATGGTGTGGATTCTGTTTCCACGGAAAGAGTGGGCAAACAGGAAGGTCTGCCCGTGGTTTAAATCAGTTAGGACCTCAGGTCTCCCGAGGTGGGAACTTTCTTTTTCTTAACTATGATACATTTCCATGACGGAGAAAGAGGCCTGGGAAAAAGAGTTGTGACTAGCATAAAAGATGACACAGGGGCTTTCCGCACAAATAAAGACATTCTGTCTGCCAGATCTTTTCTGGTGATAGTGCTAGCTATGCTTTGTCTCTGCAAGAGACAGGCATGATGAGGAGAGAAAGTTTGGCTTGAAAATGGCCACTTCCTGGGCAGCAAATGGGTAAATGAAAGATTAAATGACTTTTAAGGCCCAAATGAGTCAACTAGAATTTGGATGCCAAGTGTTCACCCAAGGGAGGTGAATAAATGCTCACAGAGCATCTGAAAAGCACATAGGTTTTTGGAAGCGATGGGGAGAATTCATTAAATGAGGAAAGCCGTTGCCCAGGTTTCTGCCTGTAGACCCTTGGTTGGGTGAGTTTTGGGCGAGGTGCAGCATGGTGCTGAGGAGGCCGCGCCCTGAGGAGGAGGACCTCTGGGAGAACCAGAGGCAGCACGTGGCCCCTGGCACCCAGGCGTGCTGCTAGCACCTGCAGCGTTGGACGGGCGAGCCTCAGAGGTGGCCTTTACCTGCAGCGGGATCGTAGCACCATTTCCACTCAGGCTGAGCTCCATCTTCTCCCTGAAGTCTACCCCACCCACTTAAAGGATTAAATTGCCATCACAAAAACAAAATAAGTGTCTTCGGGCACTGTTTGACAGCTGATGAGTAAATTGCCTTTATTTATAAGAGGAGAGCAAGGGACATGCCATTGTGACTGGCACATACCAACTGCAAAGTCAAAATAACAAGCCGCCTGAGTAAAGGCTTCCCAGTCCCAGGAACAAAATTCCCATGA
Organism: Tapirus indicus; assembly: GCA_031878705.1. Taxonomy (NCBI): domain Eukaryota; kingdom Metazoa; phylum Chordata; class Mammalia; order Perissodactyla; family Tapiridae; genus Tapirus; species Tapirus indicus. The sequence goes on from CM062917.1 coordinate 60,771,332, forward strand.
CTGTGGTCTCCCAGGGGTTTGAGAGGTTGAGCATGTTTAGTATAGAGGGTGTGTGTGTGTGCACACATCCTCCTCCCAAAGCAGGAGCCTCTCTTAAGAACTCCCTTGTAGGCTATTAAGCCTTTCCTGATGTACTCAAATGCTGAGTCCATGTTTGTTTGTTTGTTTCTTTTCCACCTTTAGAATGCTCTGGGAAATAACTAACTTGTTGCTAATTGGAAGAAGCATTCAGTTCTTTCTCTTCCCACATACCTTTGTTCACAAGATAGATAAGCAATTTAATCAGGATCATACTCTTCTAGTTTATGTTACTCTATTTATGGATTTATATTTTTTCTTTCAATTTCCTTCTTTTATAATGCCATGCCAGAATAAAAAAGAGATGGGGTAGTTTCTTTCACTTCATTTGAATCAGATTGTTGTCTCCCATCCAGTTAAGAACATCAAATCAGCATCAGATAAAAGAACAAGCTTCAAGCTAAATGCCACTGCAATGAGAAAATAGAAGCCCATGGAAGCACTTCCACCCACTCCCACCACCACATCTTCACAAGGGCAGGCATCTGCTCCTGTGCACCCCTCCTGCCCCCATTACTATGGTTCAACTGTCCATGCTCCTGTTGAAGGGTAGGCTTCCTCTCGGGCTCCCTTGTCTACTCATGGGCATCTTTCCGGGTTCTTCCTTCTCCTGTTCCTTTGATCACACACAGATTCTCCTTCCATCTTAAAAAAAAAGAATCTCTATTGACTCCAGTCCAGGTTCTACTTCACCTCCCTTTACAGCAAAACACCTCAAAAAAGTGACTGATACTCTGTCTTGCATCCTCCCTCCTATTCTTTCTTGAATCTCATTCGAGTTTTGTCCTCACTGTTACACCAAAATTGCCCTTGCAAAGGTCACCAGTGCCCCCATGTTGTCTACTTGGCCTGTCAGTAGCATTTGGCATAGTGTCTCACTCCCTCCTCCTAGAAACTATTTATTTGACTTTTGGGATACTACATTCTGCTGGTGTCCCTTCAAACTCTGCTGGCCCCCCCATATACACCTCACGCCCTTTTCTCAGTTCTCTTCGCTGGATCCTTTTCATCTTGTTGACTCTTGCTTGGAGTGCCGAGCCTTCCAACTCTAGTGATCTCATCCATGCTCATGACTTCAGATACTGTTATAATAACCACGTCTTTTATTTTCTGCATGCTGATGCTTTGACATCTGGGGTTTTGCTGACCTGGAGGAACTGCCCCTCCCAGGGCTAGCCAATTCCTAGAGATAGTAAACAACTTGCCTGCCTATGAGTACACCTTTCAAATGCAAACCAACCAATCTAGAGCCACTATCTACCTGCCTTAATCACGCCAGAGCCAGGTACCAGGCATGTAGATACAGCCCCTGTGCTCCAGAGCCCGCTGAAATTATTCCTCCTAGCCAGTCCCTCAACAAGCCTGCTTCCCCTGCCTTGCCCATTCCTTCCCACAGAAGCCACAACAAAGTCTCTTGCCCACAATTTCCCACTCTGTGTCTCTGCTCACCCATCTCACCCTGGTGCTGCCTCCTGTGGCCCTGCATGCCATGCCTCCTGTTTCTAGAGATCTGTGAGTATCATTAACTTTTTTCTTCATGACAATCATTTCTGTGTCAATGTGTCTTACCTTACCTGATTAAAACAAATCCTGGGTACCCTTAAAACAACCACAATCACACACACAAACACATAGACACACTCCAAACTTATGTCTCTGATACCAGATTTCTCCTGTAAACTCCTGACTCATATGTTCATCTGCCTTCTGAACATCTCCACTAGATGTCAAATAGTGCCTCACACTTCACACATCTGGACCCTGATCTTCTACAATCCCCTCCAAACCTGCCCCACCCCCAGTCTTGCCCATATCACTTAATGATAACTCAATCCTTCCTGTTGCTCAGGTCAAAAACTGAGATGTTATAGTTCCCCCTTGTCTTTCTCTTGTATCTCACATTTAATCCACTGGCAAATTCTTTTGGCTCTATCTTCAAGTGACATCTAGAACTTATCCTTCTTTTACAATGCCATGCCAAAATAAAACTCATTGCTGCTACGTCAGTCTGCTTTCCCCAGGCTGCATATAGCTCATAAAAATGTACCTGGAACATAGTAAATGCTCAGTAAATGTGTTGAATAACTGTCACCATATTCTACTTATTTTATGATCTGATTAATTGACGTTAATGTATGTCCTACATTGTTACAAATGGGATAGCATAATACTTTATTTATCTTCTTAGACTTAGGAAAGATTAAAATTTATTGCCCCAATGTAAGTTGAGCTCTTGAGATCGGGATGAGATTGCTTCAAGTCCAATTCCATTCTCTGTAGAAGTTCAAACCCTTTCCAAAGGTTTCCATGAATTCCCAAGGAACCTGATTCTTGTGATCACCCCTGATTCTGGCTGCTGTGGAAATGGGTAAGTCTATGGATTGCCTTGCCATCCTCTACCTTATGACCCTTTCTACGTGAAGCTGACACATGACTACTCATTTTTCAGTCTCACAAATCATTGTGAGTATAGCACAATTTACAGAGGAGGGAGTTATATTTCAGAAACACAACAACTTCAAATTGAACACCACTAGTCATTGTTCAGTCAACACTGGGGATTGTCTAGGGGACAGTTCACTTCATACACTCCCCAGCATCACACTTGTTCTCGCCCCACCTCCCCCGTCTCCTTCCTCCTAGATTGCTACTCCATCTCCCTTTAAAATTCTTCTCATTCTTTTCAGGAAAGGAAAACACAGCCCTTCTGTGTTACAAGATCTTCCACCTAAAATGGTTGTTGTGGGTTTTTTTTCTTTGTTTTTATTATGAATAATTTCAAACGTATAATAACTTGAAGAATAGGGCAATGAACATCCACATGTCACACCATTCAGTCTAATTGTTAATATTCCATCATACTTGCTTCATCTATATCTTTTGTTGAACCATTTTAAGGTAATTTACAGATACTATGGCACTTTGTACCTTTAGTATCATCTTCAAAAAATGAGGACATCATCCTACATAACCACAGTACAATTTCCACAACTAAAATATTAACAATATTCCTGAATATCATCTAATGCTTGGTTCATTTTCAAATTTCTCCACTTGTCCCCACACAGTTGTGGTTTGAAATAGCAATTTTATTTATTTGTTCAGTTAAACCTGTATTTAAAACAGCATTCTATTGTTATGAAACATTTTAATATAGTTGCATGCTTTTCCTAACACTTCTCTTTGTACAACGTGGAGACAAATACCAGTAACCAAATGCTCTTTATTGTATTACCTGTTGGAGTAAACAATACCATTAAAGTGGGGTCTCTATTTTACACAGCTGTTTAATGGCATAAGATGTATGAACTCATTTGTTCAAGTGGGATCTGTAAACAAAAACAAATGAGAGGAAGAGCAGCAGAGACAATGAGTAATGGAAATAGTTTCCAGACCACAGAAGCCGGGGCCTTAGTAGAAAATATATGCAGCCCTGAGGAAAGATTTTCCCGGGTCCCTGTGTCTGTTACCTAGCAACAAGCCCATTACACAGGGGCACACTGGAGTCCAGTTGACAGGGAGCAGGGAAAGCACGTGAGTAAGAGGACCAAATTTCTTCTTTTATACTATGCTAATAACTCAGGACTACAGCAGTCTCTGACAGGGGCGAGTGTCTGAAGAAATCATCCCTACATAATGCTTTCCCCACATTAAAAATCCCTAAAGGAAGAAAATGGCTTTAGCTTAATTTACTCTGCACATGTCATTACTTATTTGTCCATATATCCATTTGATAAGAGTTAAATATACCATATGAAAAAGAAAATCATCCAAACTCAAATTAGTTTTGATTCATGGTGTAAAGCTTTAAGACCCATCCAAATTCATTCCTAATAGGGAATGAAGTCACTGTCACAGATTCACCGTTATTATTATTATTTTTTTGCTTTTAAAATTGCTTTTAAGTAAATTGCTGCAGTTTTCAGGTTTGCCCTCTTTCTTCTGTTAGGTGTTAATCTGAACTGACAGGATAGCTTCTCTGTCGTGTGTTTTTGCCTAAAATTTTTCAGGGAGACAGGTTTGATTGGATAGAACAGTGTTTCAATAATGTACTTATGCCAATGATCATTAATAACAGCGCCATCCTTTTAAAAAAGGCTCCAGTGCTTCCCTAGTGCTGCTCCTCACTTACCTTTTAGCTAAGTCAGGGTAAGACATGCACTAAACACAGTCAGGACAGGAACCCAAAACTCCTGATCTCTGATCTAGCTTTCCATCAGTTAAACTGTGTTTTCAATTTTCTGTGTGTTTTAAAGTTTTTAAATTGTGGTAAAATACACATAACATAAAATTTACCATCTTAACCACTTTTAAGTGCACAGTTCAATAGTGTTAAAGTACATTCCCATTGTTGTACAACCAACCTCTAGAACTTTTTCCATATTCTTAAACTGAAACTCTGTACCCACTAAACAACAACTCTCCATTCCCCTCTTCCCTAGCCTCTGACAACCACCATTCTACTTGCTCTCTCTATGAATTTGACTCCTCTAGGGACCTCATATAAGCGGAATCATACAGTATGCATCTTTTTGTGACTGGATTATTTCACTTAGCATGCTGTCCTCTGGGTTCATCCATGTTGTAGCATGTGTTAGAATTTCCTTCCTTTCTAAGGCTGAATAGTATTCCATTGTATGTATAGAGCACATTTTGCTTATCCATTCACCAGTCGATGGACACTTGGGTTGCTTCCACCTTTTCAGTATTATGAGTAATGCTATGAACATAGGTGTACATATTTCTCTTCAAGGCTGTTTTCAATTATTTGGGATATGTACTCAGAACTGGAATTGCTGGATCACATAATAATTCTATGTTTTTGAGGAACCACCATACTGTTTTCCATAGTGGCTATACCATATTACATTCCTGCCAGCAGTGCATCAAGGTTGCAGTTTCTCCATATCCTCACCAACACTTGCTATTCTCTGGTTTTTTTGATAGTAGGCATCCTAATGGGTGTGAGGTGGCATCTCGTTCTGGTTTTGGTTTGCATTTCCCTAATAATTAGTGATGTTGAGCATCTCTCATGTACTTATTGACCATTTGTTTATCTTGTTTGGAGAAATATCTATTCAAGTTGTTTGCCCATTTTTAAAATCAGGTTGTTTGGGTTTTTGTTGTTATTGGGTTGTAGGAGTTCTTTATATATTCTGGATATTAATTTTGGTGTTGTATCCAAGAAATCATTGTGAAATCCAATGTCATGAAGCTTTTCTCCTACTTTTTCTGCTAAGAGTTTTATAATTTAGCTCTCATGTTTAGCTCTTTGATCCATTTTGAGTTAATTTTTGTATATGGTATAAGGTAAGAGTCCAACTTCACTCTTTTACATGTGGATATCTGGCTTTCCCAACACCATTTGTTGAAAAGACTGGCCTTTCCCCATTGAATGACAGCTTCCTCAAAAATTATTTGACCCTGTGTGTAAGGGTTCATTTCTGGGCTCTCTAATCTATTCCATTGATCTATATGTCTATCTTTATGCTAGTACCACATTGTTTTGATAACAGTAGCTTTGTAATAAGTTTTAAAATCAGGAAATGTGAGACCTTCAACTTTGTTCCTTTCTCAAGATTGCTTTGGTTATTTGGAGTCCCTTGAGATACCATACGAATTTTAGGATGGATTTTTCTATTTCTGCAAAAAAAAAAAAATCACTGAGATTTTTATAGGGATTGTGTTTTTCAAATTATTTGAGCTTGCAGAAACCCATTTGCCTAGTATTATGCTCTGAAATCTCAAAGTTCTGCAGACAATGAAAGTGGGACTTAGAACTTACTAAAAAGGCAATGGCCACATTGCCCATATTTTCATTTTTTGGAAAAATAATTCTTGTTGATGTTCAGGAGACTCTGACATTCCATAATAACAGTACTATTCGCTAAGCACTATTCTAAACGCTTTAAATGCATTAAGTCATTTAATTCTCACAACAGCTCTATGGGATAAATACCATTATTAACCTCATTTATAGAAGAGGAAACTAAGGCACAAAGAGTTTAAATAACTTTCTCCAAGTCATGGAGCTAGGAAAGGACAGAGCTGGGAGTTGGACCCAAGTCTATGCTCTCAACAGCTACACCATCCTATGCCTTTGTATTTGTTGTTCATTCCTTCATTCACCCAATAAATCTTGTTGCAAGGCCCTGGAAATTCATTGGTGAGTAAGGCAGACATTTTTTCTGCCCTCACAGGCTTGTCCTCACAACTAATGGACATAATAACCAAATGCGAATGGTTATTGCTGTCCTGTCACCCGGCTTATACCAAATTATTATAAACCTCCAGGCAAGTCACTGCCAAATTGTCAAAGATTAGGCTTTTTGTTAGAGAGATATGACTCATCACTCATTCATTGATTCACTTATCAAACACTTATTGGGTACACTTACTATGCACCAAATGCTGGATCAAAGTATGTTGCGGAAACAGGGATGCAGAAGAATGTGCCCATGTGCTAAGGACTGTTTTTTATAAAAAAGATGCTCAGGGTGTTTGGGGAGCATGGAGAATATTCCAGCTGCTGGGTTAAGGATGAGGGTTGCTGTCAGGAAAGGCCCCTCATCCTCCTCTGCTTGTCTGCCTGTGGAGGAATATATATGCAATTGGTATATGACTTTTTCTTTTTCTGTATGACCTAAGGAATACTTTTACTCAAAGCTCCCTTCAGGTGAGGCTCTCTCCTCCATGGGCCAGTTGGCTACTAACTCTTCTAAATCCTCAGTACTCCCCATCTACACAACTTAGGACCACCATTTACAATCATTGCTAAGTAAAGAGCCACGTGACTCTAAATTGCATTTAATGTGTTATTATAATTTAGAAATTAGAAGCCGTGAGGGGCCATCACAGGCTGTGGCAGGGCTGTCAGTGCCCCACTCATACCCATTGCCCTCACCACTTTGGTGCACTGGGTTTCCAGCTGCCAGCACCTACATTTCTTTTCCAGAAGGCATTCATGGGCCTCCAGAGTGAACTTTGTCCACCCATGAAAGAAGCTGAAATGCCGTGGAATCCATGCGTCCTGGGAGCAGCTGTTGGCCAATAATAGCAAGTGGGACATCAGAAGTGCATCCTCTACACTGGTTCCCGGATTTCCACAGCTGAACGGAGCACCAGGCATTGCTATGGGAACTACCTTGCCCTGTCTTGGCTACCTTTCCTTTTCTGTCTCGCTCACTGTCCTATAGGTGCTGCCTGGGTGCCATCCCAAGTAAGCTAACTGCACTTGAATCTTTGTCCTGGAGATTATTTCTGGGATGCTCAAACTAGGCCAGGGCACAGTCTGAGAATTTCTCTCCTGGAGGCTTGACAAGGTTCTGTTTCCATTTATACCAGGCCCTACTCACCCACAGGTACATCTCAGGCATAGCTGTTCCACGGAAGACATTCACGCAGAAAGTATCTTGTCTTCCTTCAGGAGATACCAAGAATCTCAAACAGGTGTAGGTTTGCCTTTTAGGAGCTTTCATTCTCGATTACTTGCCGCCACTTGGCCTTCCTATTCATTTGTTCATTCATTCATTCCGGATGCATTGTTTAAGAGGCCAGTGTGTGCTGGGCATGAAGGTGCCAGCAGATTTGCTTTCACTGCCCCTAGTCTTCAGGTTATGACAGCTTGGGAGGCAAGGCCATTCATAGTGTTATTTTGTGACTTCATCGCAAATGAAATTTGTGCTTGACGTTATCTTCCTGGAGGAGCCAGTAGTCTGGGGATGCATTTCTGTCCATATGTCTCCACAGCTACTAAGACAGGGAAAAATTCTGCTGGATTTAGGGAGTGACATCGTAACATTTCAGCACATGTTGATATATTTTTTTTAGTCAGAACAGCGTCAGTCTAGAGAAGAACTCGATGTACTGTGTTGGTAAATCAAGGAAGAAGAAAAGCATCTGAAGATAGAAATGATTGACAGGTGGTCAGGGAGGCAAAGTTTACAGAGAGTAAGAGAGAAATTGATAAACGGGGGAAGGAGAGAGACAAGCAGGAGACAAGACAAAAAAAAAATCCAAACATGTTTTCTGTCTACTTTGCTGCTCTACGTATGACCTCTCTGCTTGGAAAACAAAAAGGAAAGAAGAAGAAAAAAAAAACATACAATCACACAGCCTCCAGTGCCACAGTGGACGGCAGTCCAAGACTCCTCGCAGGGCCTCCCGAGTCATTCCTACAGCGTTTCAAGTGTTCCTTCCAGCGTTCTGATAATTACTGCCCTTTAGCGATGCTATGATTTTTGTTTCTCATCACACTCCACACAGATTGACAGTGTCAAAATTAGAGTCTGTTTTGGACTCAGAGTTTATGACGTGGCTGCTTGTGGGTTGCTTAGGAAGTGGGAGATAGCCAAGACCAACATTTGGGCTCCATTGAAAAATTGCATTATTTTTCATATTTTGCTACACCTTTCTTCACCCGCCCCCACCCCCCAGGCTGGAAAATGACAAAATGAGCTTTATTCCCCTACCTCTTTGAATACGATTTAACCAAGAAGTGAATTGCAGCAAAGCAAAACACTTTCCTGTTTTCAAATTTGTGGGCATCCTACCATCGAAAGAAGTCAGTTTCATCAGCCTGATAGGAAAATACTGCATCCTTTTTAAGTAGAACCGTCCCCTCTGAAACCAAAGTTCCAAAGGGACAAATTACCAATGGTGCTGGTGCTGGTATGGGATTAAAGATGAAGATCCTATCTCCTCTTTCTGCTGCTCCTCATCATTTCTAAGCTACCGACACACAGAAACTGCTTGATCTGCTTCTCATCTGAGTCTCCTCAGAGGTGGGAGAGTACTGGCCAGGAACACAAATAACTCACAACCCCTGCACATCTGTGAGAGAGGAACATCCAGCCCAGAGCCTGGGATAAACTTTGCTCTGCGGAAATTGCCGTGAGATAGTAAATGTTCACCAAAAGCAGATGGGAGCCCTGCTTCTCAGGGTCTTCTTCCAAAGACCCCTCCACACACAGAGGCCAGAGATTAGCCCCAACTCCCTCTGAAAGAGAGGAGGGAGGAGAGGCTGAGTTGATTTTGCTTCTGTTCCAGCCTGAGGTTTTGGCTCTGCCTCTGGCTCAGAAGGAGGAAAGCAGCCTGGGTGGAAAAAAAAGGTTCTATTCATAGCTCCACTGCTGGGGTGGCTGCTCTTGTCACTCGCTGGACCTCTCTCCCCATCTGTGAAATGGGGCGAGGATGCTGACCTCAGGTGAACATTTGAGACTTAATTTCTGTGTGCAGGGCTTTGAAATCGAGAACGAAAGGTGTAATTTGAACATAAAACATTGCTATTATTTCTCCCTCACTTCTGCCAGCACTCTATTGTCCTTATCATAGACTATTAGCCAGCGTTTTGTTCAGAAACTATGACTGTTCATCCAACAACACCCACCAAGTCTCTGTCATTCAGACGGTGGCTGGCCGTACCACCCGAGGACAGCTCCATTAGCAGCTCTGATATTTTTGCTTATTAATTAAATGAAAACTTTAAAACACACACAAAGATGGTGATTTCCCATAAACACTGGGAAACTCTCTGCTTCAGAATGAAAGCAAAAGATCTCTTTCACCTTCTGTCCCAACACAATGTACGCACGTTGGGCATTTCACCTCTCTGTAGGGAAGCGAGCACAGGGGAGCGGGAGGCTGCGCGCTGGGAACGCGGCAGCGCTTGGCGTTTACGAGGTTGGAAGGCTGCCAGCCATTCAGGGCCGCAGAGCTCAGGGGCTGATGAGGGGCAAGTAGTCTCCTTACTATTACCTCTCGTACATTGCCTCCATAAATATCATCTTTTTATTATTATTTCTGCTGTGTTTAGATTTAGTTTATGGAGGCAGTTAATGCTGTATCTGAATGTTAAGGGAATTACTGTCCTTGTTAGGATTCTGGCCACTTGGGGAGATTTGCTTAGGCTTTTTCCCCCCTGCAGTAGACACATCTGGTGGATGGCAAGGGGCTTATTTCCTCCCTGGATGCCCTAATGAGCGTTTGGTGGGAGTGAGTTTAAAGCACCAAAGAGAGCACTCCCTCAAACATTTAACATGCTTTGATGTTGGCTGAGGGAGATGACCATCGCTGCCCCTACAGTTAGGGAGGAAAGACCGGGAACCTGCAGCAGCAGCCAGTCTGTGTCCGCATAGTCATCCCCTAAGGACAAGGAAGGGGCAGCAAAGACAAAACCAGTAGGGGCCCATCCCTCATGGGGTGCGCCCATTGTCAGCGCTAGCTGTGTCCCCATCCTGTCCCAGGGAGGTAGCCCTCTGCTTCGAGTCATGCCTAGCTGTGGGCGAGAGACTTACTAACTGCGGGGATCAAAAACCAGACTCCTGAGAGAGGCAAGTCCAACCCTTTGGATAACGTTAGTCACTTGGAAGGGGTGGTTTTGGAAGGAAGGAGTACTCATCCAGCAATCAGAATCTCAACTGGCTGACCCTAATGCCTTTGATAACAACGTTTCACAGCGTCATGAGAACAGAGCCAAGACGTGCGCGCGTGTGTCATATTTCTCAGCCAGAACTCTTTCCTGCACTTCAGAGCTGTATATCTAATGGCCTACGGCTCACCTCTACTGATGTCCATAATCACCTTTAGCACAACGTTCTCCAAACCCACTCCATATTGTTTCTCTCCCAATCTGTTCTTTCTTTTTCTTCATTAAGGAAACCATTTTGTTCATCTGCTCAGCTACCCAAACCCGAAACACTAGTGTTCACCTTGCCACCTTGGTTTTCCTCTGCCCCCAGTCCATATCCATTAAATCACTGAGCCATTTTGATTCTGACTTATAAATATCCTCTCCGTCCTTCTCCCTGCTATTCTCTATTCCAGTTGTCGTCACCTTGTCTCAGGCTTCCGTTCTAACCAGGATTACTGCAACAAGCCTCCGTCTGGCCCCTCTGACCCATTCTCCTCGTGTGAACAGTGATGTTTAAATGTCATACCACCTCATTGACTCCCTGTCACCTTCAAATAAGGGTGAGGCTCTAAAATATGACTTAGAACCCCTGTTGTGGTCTGGCTCCTCTCACTATGCCCGGCAGCTCCAAGGCCCTGCCCACACTGCTTTACATGCAGTTCCCCAAACCACTGCTGCCTCCAGTTGGGCCTTTGCACATGTTTCTCTTCCTGCCCAGAGTGATCTTCCCTCTGTACACCTGATTCTCACTCAGCCTTCAATTTTCGGCTTAGATGCTACTTCTTTCAAGAAGCTCTTTCTGCTCAAATCTTGGGCAAAATACCCTTCCAATATCCTCTCATATGATGCTTGCTCGGCATTCCTGAATCAGAGATGAGGCCAATCAAAAGGGTTATGGATAGAGGGAAGCCCCTCCTACACGTGAGGACTTTCCCACAGCCCTTCCCGCCACAGCTGCCGCCCGTCCTGAAAGGCCCTGAGACATCTTGGTTCACAAGCTAGCACCTCATACTTTACCCCATAGGCTAGCAGTGTCATATTGTGCTATAATGGCCCATTTACCCATGAGTTTCCTAGGCGAGGTGACAAGCTCCTTGAGGGAAGCAGACACTACACTTTGTTCATTTTTTAATTCCCAGAATACAGTACAGTTTCAAGTGCCTGGTCAGCATTTACATATTTGTTCTATAAAAACATGCATGAGTCTTCTTACGTCCAGTTCAATGGTTTTCAACTATATTATGGGTTCCTTTCCTCTGTTTTTCTTTATTTTGAACTCTATATTTTGCTGTTCAAGTCAATACATCTGGGTAGACCCACAGTTTCATACCCTAAACAAGACTGCAGTTCATCTCACCACATGGAGAACAGGTTGCACTGCAGCTGGAGCAGGAGCAGCAACTGCAGAGATACACAACACTTAGTGAGCACTTGCTGAATGCTGGGCAGTGGCCTAGGCTTACATTTGTTATCTCATCTAATTGTCACCAGAACCCTGTAGAGGAGGCACCATTTATGTCCTCACTCCGAAGATAAGGTAGCCAAGGAATAGAGGGTGAACTTTACTCAAGAATTCGGAAGCAGTAGAGTCAGGATGCAAACCCAGGCAGACTGACTGTAACATCCAGCGTTTGAATCAATAAGCTTGCTTTGTAGAGTTGAAATTGAGTTAAAGTAGGATGTTGTGAATGTTTTCTCCTGGGAATTTTTCCCAGTGAGAATCAAATAGTCCCACTGCATTTGTATTATTAACAATGCTTAGGAGTGACTGAATTTCAGGGATTCCTTCCTTCTGGGGAAATGTTTCTTTCCTCTGAGGGTCTGGAAATGGAGAGGCAGACATGGCTTGTGAACAAAGACCTCTCTGGTCCAGTCTTCTGGCCACCATTGCCTTATCACAACTACAGCCATTTGCGTGTACAAAGGCTGTGAGAAGGCCACCCCAGGATGGAGCTGCTTCATGCACGGCTACTCTCAGGGTTAGTGAGGAGTCTCACTGCCTGTACACCTTCTCATGATGTCCTGCCTCCTATAACAATTCCTTCCTTCACCACTGCCAAGCCACCTGGTAGCAAACAAGCTACTTCTCTTTCTTCCCCCTTGTCCCTACCTTTCTTCAGTTCTCAGACACAAAAGAAGTGAGGAGAAGGAGAAGCAAAAAGAGTTCCTACAGAAGCAGCAGCCCCCTCCCTGTGCTCAAGGTTCAGACCTATCTGCTCCTAGGGTAACAACTCCGACTGAGGAAAGATTAAAAGCCTTGATTAGAGTTTCAAGATTTTAACCGGTAGAGATTTTAACAAATAGAGATTACAAGGCTGATTTCTGGTGCTTAAATGCCCAAGTGTTGGCCCAACATCTCTACTGGGGAAAGATGGCTTCCAGACAAGGCATCTGGCATGTAAGCTCACATGAGCATATGTGTTTACTGTGTCCAGAGAAGCCAACACTTTTGTTGAGCACCTGCCCTGCGCCCAGAACTGGACTGAATCAGCTCCGAGTGTCTGGCAGCAGTGATACATGTGTTTGCCTTTAGCCTGGTGAGAGAACAGCAGACGGGAAGAGAAAGCAGTCGTATGGAGAAGCCTGGGTTCTAAAGATGTCTTACAGCATGTACACTTTTCCAACTCGTTAGTAGTTACTTCCTCCGGTGTATTTTTTATTGTGAGTCTTACTTATGCCCCCTCCATAAATTAGCCAGGTGAGGCTAATAGAACAATGCAATGGGCAACATGAAAACTAGGAAGGAGAGGTCGAAAGCAGGCAGCCCCTGGACATATGGCGGGAAGAAATTTACTCATTTATGATTTAACTGCCAATACATATAGTGCTTATCATGCATCCAGTCCCTGGTAAACATTAACTATACACTCATCTTAGCCCATAACAACCCAATGAAGTATTGTTATTATTATCCCCATTTGATGGACAAGCAGATGGAGGCACAGAGAGGTTAAGTCACTGCCCAAGGTCACACAGATGTGGATTTTATGTGGCCAACAACATGGGCCAAATTCACTTGTCAACATTTATAAATTCAGAGATTTCCACAAAAATCCAGATTTGTGGTATTTCTGTAAGAACTGGAAGATCTGGTGACACTGGGCCCTATGGCAAGCAGAACTAAGCCATAAAACATAAACATTTATTAGCAAGAGTACCTGTTTTGTAAATCCTGTGACGTCCCCAATCTTCTCTCCACAGGTACTAGGAAAAGCAGTGTTTATGAAAGATTTACTTTGAGACAAAAATGAGACAGTATTCTAATAGAGGATTCAATTCCCCTTCTGGTGAGATTAGGCAATAACACTATTCAGTAAATTACGAGGCAAAGGGCCAGACAGAGCTCCAGACCAAGGGTTCTGCCCCTTTTGGTAACTAATGTTGGGCTAATAGGGGTGCAAGATTCTCAAACCCCATTCATGCAATGATGGAAGTGCATCAATAAAATTTACTCATTACGTCTATAAGAAATTATTTCTAAGAGTGCTTATGATCAGGGTAGCCATACAATTTGCTGTCTCAGCTAGGACAGTGTACTGCATTTCATCTCCAAGTCTGTCCTTCATTGCCTGCTCTACTGTAACACAGATGAACCCTGTGAATATTTCTCCTTAGCCAGCTGGAATGCAGTGGAGGATGCTGGAAGAACACTGGAGGAGGAAGGGGTCTCTCTTCCTGATTCTGGGGGACTTTGCACGTGTGGTTTCTCCAGCCCATGGGTCAGTTGGCACATGGTGGCCAGCAATGCCCAGTAGCCAGTAGCTTCCCCCAGCACCCCTGTGAGCAGCTTTGCAACTGAGTGCCACCACGGAGGCACCTGAAATCCACTTGTGGCTTTGTAGCAAAGTTCTGAGGCACAGCACCTCCTCGTGGACAGCTTCCTCTGGCACTCTAGAAAACAGAATTCTGGCAATTTCCACCCGCACAACAGCAATTGATTTCTCTGACATCCAGTGAACCACAGCCACGTCCTCTCCAAGGATGTTTGGAATTCAAGTCTGGAAGCTGAAGGGGTACGTCTCTTCCCTGGGTGCTTTATCTTAGCCTTAGAGACAAGGCTGTACCTTACATCTGCAATTCTGTAATCTTTATAATTTTCCTTAACTCTCACCAATTTCTCATTATTCCAATCACCTGTGACCAATTCTGGTGGGTGAATGCTACCTTGGAGAGAGATCGAGAAACTGAATCAGCAGTCAAATTCAAGATGAAAAATTGGAGATAAAGACAAGAAGGTTAGATGCGAGAATGCAGAGAACAAGAAACAAATATACTTGAACTGTGCTGACCTTAGTGAACAGTTTGACCAATAAAATGTGGAAGTAACATTCTGGGACTTCTGGGACTAGGTCCCATTTGAGCCGAGTCTACCCACAGTGGCTCGAGAGATAATTGTTGTTTTAAGCCTTTACCTGTGGGCATGGTTATTATGCAGCAATTGATAACCAAAATAGACTCCTTATGAAATAATCCTCTTTTCTACTTATTACATTTCTGCCTGGACCCTGGAGGCCCGTAAGTGTGAGACCGGCCACTTTAGAGTTTTGTCATTGTTGGAGACTGATGTCATATACTATCTCAACTAGCATTTATCCATCATGAATATTCGTTGTGCATAAACACAGATTCAGCTGGCTTCTGTTGAGCAACGGAAGCTCGATAGAGCTTCTGGGTTTTTTTCCTGGAGGAATAGTCTCCAGCCCTTCCTAGTCATTCTCCACCTCAGAGATAGGTTCCTGGGCCCTACAGGTGCCCCTCCAGACAGGGGATTTACACTTAGGAAGAGTAGTTGTTTTTCACTTTAACAACTAGATTTGCTTCTCATCTCTAAAAGACTTTTAAAAAGAGATGCTGTTTCATGATGGGGTACAGTGGCCTCACCATGGTTCTACTATGGCAAGGGAGGATCTAGGCCTTGTTACTATAACCTCGGGTCACCCACCATGAACCACCATGCTGCCAGCTCCCTTCCCCCAGTCCTGCACCCTCTCTGGCCTCTCCTGACTTTGTTCCTCACTCTCTACATGCTTGTCTTCATCTCTTCAACTTGACCACCAATCCACTTTCTCCCTCTCTCTCAACAAGCGTGCCCTCACCCACCAGGCACCATCCTGGGAACAGAGCCAGCTGCAAGCCACCTCTGTTGCTTTACTTTCTTCTCCATAAGCACTGTACTGGGAGTCAGAAGAACTGGGCCTGGGACCGGGTTGTGGCTGGATAAGGTAGGTGGCCTCAGAGCAAGACTGCATATCTATTTCCTCATCTGGAAAAATAAAGGAGTGGTCTCGTTCTGGGGCTCCTTATAGCTCCTTGTTCTTACTCCCACATCCTCCTCCTCTTGGCCTTCCTCAGCAGGCCACTCACAGGCTGTGCCAGAACTTCCTACACGAGCCTTTTCATGGAGGTATGGGGACGGAGTTCGACTGCAAATGCATTTTATCCCTCTCTTCTTAATATATTATTTTGCACTTTGCCCTTAACTGTTTCAGAAATCCCAGTGAATATCTGCAAAGATTAAATCCACCCTTGTTGCAATTTTGGTACTGCAGAAAAGCAATTGCTTCATCCATCATTTGGCTCAGTTCCACACTAATCAGATCGAGATCACATAATAATCTTTTTCATAACTCCACAAAACAGTCAAGTTCAAATAATGCCTTTTCCAAGACCCTGATCTATTGTTCCAAACAATTAAACAGCATTCCTATCAGAAAAGGCCATCTTTTTCCTGCCTGGGCCAGTGGGCCCTGCTTGGGGGAGACAGGCACAGACAGGAAGCCACTCCTCTTCCTCTTCCCCCACCTGGCCTCAATGCCAGGACCTGGCTCCGGAAAGGGCCTTAGTGGCCCCAGCTGCTCTGGTCCCTCTGCTCAGTGGAACCTTGGGACAGCCTGGAGCTGCGGTGTCGCTCGAGGTGTCGCCTCTGCACAGAATCCGGTCACTGAAAGGGAGCCCTCCCACTCAGGCGTTTATCTCATTCTTTTTCCTGAGACCCGGCCCGGCCAACACGGCTCACAAACGCTATCAGCATTCTGCTTCTTCCCCTGCAGATATGCTTGGGAACAACTTCTGAATATAAAGACTTTAAACAATGAACAGCATCTGAGATAGAATTAGGGCTAAGTCCTGAGCAAACAGCTGGATGAAATACGTCTTCATCTGTGACTGTCTGTAATTTAAACAACCCATAAGATATTTGTTCATAATGCTGGCTATATCTGGCTGTGCCTGCTTTTATGAATTCCACCCCCACCTCCCGTCAGCTGCTGGGAGAAAATGACATCTTTTCCTGAAAGTTTGATTACTTTCTGTCTTCTCAGGATGCACTCCCACCAGAGTCAGTGCTAGGTCGGCTTTCTGAGGGTGGCTGCTATGGCCTGCTCGAGGTTGTCCTGGCAGCGGTCCCTGGGTGGGGCTGGCTTTCAAAGGCCAGCATTTCCAGGGTGGCACAGTGTGGGGTTTTCTGCTTTTCCCCCACTCGGGAGAATTTGGCATTTAGCTACGTGTCCGCCCAGGCCTTTCTGATCTCCAGTTCAGTTTTAATAGAATCCTCTGCAGAGTATGCCAGGGAACGCATTACATGAAGAAAGTCATCAGTGTGATATTTACATGTCATTAGTTAGGCTAGTGAGGGACCCAAGTGGAAAGCTGTAGAAGGGGAAGCAGAGAGAAGGACAGCCTTGCTGCCTAGACATGGGACGGGAAAGAAGCCCAGGGCAGGTGTGAACTAGAACCTCAGGTTTTATGTCCAGAGTGAATTCAACACATCTATGAGAAGGAGGGTTCTTGGATGGTGTGAGGTCCGGTGGGCCCCCCCCCCACCTTTTTGTCTCACACCACCCTCAGGACCACGAGGGTCTCAGAGCTCTCTGACTGGCCTTCACATTTCCTTCCCAGATGGAGGGAGAAGGTGGCCCGCATTTGTGTCAGTGCTTGTCGGCCTGCAGTACTCATGGTTCCCTTTAGACACCTAGATGAAGGCATCACTGGAAAGGAGTTCACACAGCCGCTGTGTGCCTCCCTGGCCCTCGTGGAACCTGCACCCAACACTGTCTGAAAGCTCCACCCGAGAGGCAAGATGAGAAACATTGCCCATGAGCCCTGCAAGCCAAGGAGGAGGCCGGCAGAGGAGGGACAAGCACTCAGTGGCCTCGCAGCATCCTTTCCACTTGACTCTAGTAGTCTTGTTCACAAATCCTGTCTTTTGTTGGGCTAGTGTGCGGAGAGTCCTGACAAGTATCCTCCACGGGCCTCCTCACACTGGGATGTATGGGGCTCGCCAACTTTTCTGGGGGTTGCTTTTCGGAGAACCCACTGGGCTCTAGCTTCTTTTCTTGCCCAGATTCAGAAATAGTTCAAGGAAATGGAGTTTGACCGGTGGCACAGAGTAACAAGTGCATAAATAATAAGGGACCTGAGACGTGAGTGTTGTGAATGTGCCAAGTGCCCTCTCATGCCATTCACATGTGGGCTTTCCTGACTGCCTGTCATGGGAATTTGGCTAAACTTGATAAGCAAGCCATACAGGGCACTATTTTGCTTCCCTAATAGGAATAGGTGCCTGGCTCTATACAAATGGCTGTAATTATCAAGTGCCCGATCACAACATTGTAGTGCAGCACGAATATTCAAGTTCTTTTCAGAGAACACCCTGAAAATCATTACATTGCTAATTATAAATGTGGCCTCCAAGACCCCAGCTTCCTTCTATTCTTCTTACATCCTGCAGATGGCCAAACTTAGGAACTAATCATCAGATTCCCCTGGAATGGCAGCTGGGGGCTTGCTAAGGCAGCACCGGGGGTTGGGCTGTGGCAGAACCTGCGAGCCTGAGCCTCTCTCACAGCGTGGGTTCTGCCTCTAAACCATGGGGACACCCTGAGAGAGTATCCCTGTGCCTTGGCGGGGAGCCCCAGCTGGAGCATTCTAGCTGGATAAACACGCTGCCCTTCTCAATCCTTGGGCATCCCTAGCTCCGCTGTAGTTTTGTCCCAAAGGACCGGCCCTCCTTCAAATTTGACTCCCCGGAGTTGGGAGGGGAACATGGGAAATGTATCATTTTATCAGCCCAGAGGCAAGATTAGATCCAAGCATGTAGACTTGATCTAGAACAGTCTTTTTTAGAGCTTGGGATCACCTTTCAAGAAATATGGGGATTGGCTCTGTCCAATGCACATGGTGACAGGCGACAACTCGGCCTCTCTCCTCCTTGCTGGGTACAGAGCATTGTCATCGTGTCCTTCCAGCCCTGAGGCTCATGGGTGGTTAATGGTTTGTGATTTTTTCTTCATCATTATTTTTAATAAGGCTGGAAATCTGCCCAGTTTTATGTATCCAGCAGAGAATCAAAATGAGAAAACATATGATACTACTGGTCCAGGTTTCTGAGAGCGGTGAGAGGATCGAGGGACCGAAAGTCATGCATTAGAAGCACTCTGCCCCTCCCCGACTGTGTGACCTTGGGCAGGTCACCTAATCACTCTGGGCTCCCCCTCTTTCTTCCTGTAAAATGAAGACTGTACTAGGAGTTTTTCAATCATTGATATTTAGTATTAAATCATTTAACAACTATTGGTTTTCCATTTGTGCCAGGCAATGTGCTGGTTGTTTAAGATCAAACAACTTCAAGTCACCGTCCTCAGGGGCTCACCCTGCACACTGGGGTACAGACAGCACCATCCTGCAGTGTGGCAGATGTGGAGATGGGCCACCAGGTCCCCACTCAGGGAATAACTTGCTGCCCAGCAGCAGGCAGAGAACCCCACGTCCAAGGTCACGCCCTTCCGATGACTCATCGAGGTCCCGGGGGATAAAGGGGCGCAGGACAACTCAGGGCCGTGTTTGCTCTGGAGCCCACTGGGTGGCTGAGGCTTTGTGAAGCCTGATTCACGTTTGACTTCTCCTTGTCCCCAATCCTGCTTTGCCCTTTCCTTTCACAGGCTCCCACCCTTAATCCACATTTTGTCCTCCAAGCTCCATTGTGGCATCTACTTCCAGAGAACCAACTGCAACACATCTAGAAGGGTTGTGCAGGGTCATCGAGGTGATATGTGGATGAAGGAGCGCAGGGAGAGGCTTGGAGCCCATCCTTGTTATTTCTCCACTGCTGTCACTGCACTGGAAGGGCTGTACCCTGAATACCTTCTGTCTTAATTTGGTTTCCTCCAAAAGCAGAGCCTGAGACAAGGCCTGGGGTAGAGCGGGTTGTTAGGTGACACCAGGAAACAGGAGTGAGAAGTGGGGAGAGTAAGGTGGGGACAAGGAAAAGCCACACAGTGGGCACTGTTGAGCGGCCTACCCCTGAGGGTAACTGGGCTCAGCCCCTGGGGACCCGCTGAGGAACATGTAGGATGGGCTGCAGAGCGTCCCTCTGTCCCCTGACGCCGGGCCCCATTGGCTGAGGGCTGCCTCCCACTTCTGCCCCCTGCCCCCCGATCTGGGCTGCCTGGTTCTTGGGCTGAGCAAGCCCTGGGGGCTTTGGAGAAAGACCTGAGGCTGAAAAAGTGAAAGATGCAGTGGGCACTTGAAGTGGCCCCACCGGCGGCATCACAAGGATTGTCTCTCACAGCAGCAGCCAAAACGAGAGGTGGCCGAGGCCAGTGGCGTGAGGCCCTGCAGTCACCACAGCCTGTTAACTCCTGCCTCTACATTGGGTTGCTGTCATTCCCTACTCAGGGGTGACCCCAACCCCCACGGGGCTCACAAATGAAAGATCGAGGCCAAGCTGGGCCGGGGACAGGCCATCTGGACACATTGAGGGAGCGGCAGCAGTCCTGGCCCTGGCCTGAGAACTCGGTGCCTGGGTCCTGGCTGCACAGAGCTGTGGCTGTGCTGGGGCTCGGGAGCCTAATGACACGGGCTCATTTCCTGGCTTTGCTGCTCCAGAGCTGTGAGCGCTTGTCAGCTGCATACGGTTTCCTCCTCTGTGGAGGGGGACTATCAAAGGGCTTGCCCTGGAGGGTGGTCGTGAGGCTCCTGTGCAGTCATGCTGGAGAGCACTTTGCACAGAGCCTGGCACAGATACCGAGGTCCACACTTGTCAGCAGTCAATGTTATTAGGTCTTAACTGCTCTTTCCTGCAATGGGAGTCTGAACACTGCTTCCTCAATCCAGGGACGGCTGCGGGGCCCGCTTTATTGTCCATTATGATAACCCCACAATCGCAAGCACAGGAATGCAGACGCACTTCCCCCGCAGTTGGGAGAAGTAGCCCTACAAGTATTTCCTTCTTTTTTAGTGTATAAAAGGGCAAAAGAGGCATTCTTGGCATAAAGAGCAGACTGCACCCTTCCACCCCTTGAGCTTCTCGGACAAGGTCCGCTGCGAACTTAGAGCCTCTCTGAGATCACTTGCATCTATAACTGCTTCAGGATAACGGTTGTAACGCTTGCACTCAAATTACCCTTCACGCTCCATGAGACAAACCGCTTTAAAGTCATCTTTCAGCAGCTTTGTTTCGTGTTTACTAAATTACTATTCCACAGTAAACCTGATGAGAGGCATTCTTCACTACTCTTCAGTTCTCCCCCAGCAGAAACACAGTCATCGTGGATTCAAGCCCTTCTGGTTGCTCGTGTGGTTCATTCATCCTTTGATTCCTCCTTCGCTCTCAGCGCCATGCGTTACCCTGGATGCTGGCACACCCTGTCCTGCTGCATCTGGGGTTAGCTTGTGGAAGGAGGGAACCCTCCCTGGTCTTGGTGGCTTTCATCAACCTCTGAAGGATATAAAATCAGGACAACAGGAAAGCCATGGTAGCACAAGACAGTTACAACCAACTCTGAACCCGGGCTGGAGTTCAAAGACTGTGCCCTTGGGAAGGAATTTCATTGGGGTTAATAATATTGGTCCATTGTGTGGAGCACTTGACACGGTGCATGGCATATATCAAGCTAAAGACAAGTCCTGTTTAAACTACTGCATGGCGTATTGGAATTAACAATGGTTTTGAATTTGGACACGTGGTTGGAATTTCAGATTGAGCATTTCTAGCATGTGTTAGGTTTGAATTTTGAAAACCTAGTTAAAACTTTTAAACTTTCCTCCATAACAGGTGTTCTTTCCCCAAGGGTGTTTAAAGGTAAATGTAGAACATGATCAAGGGCTTTTAAATATTGTTTAATATTTATTATTATAATTGTTCATTACTGTGCCCAGGCACAACAGAGGAGAGAGAAAGAGACATGTGTGTGTTGGATGGGGTCTGGGGAGGGGCAGGGGGGAGGGCCCACAGCCTCTCTGCTGGCCCTGGTTCGGTGTGGGTCGTGGAAGGAGCCTCCCCAGGGGAAAGGTCACTCTGGCCAGTCCTCTGAGCACAGGCCAGATGAACAGAGGTGCTCCTCAAAAACACAGCAAACAGGCAAGTGAAAATGAATCTGGGAATAGTTTGTGAGGACGCTCCACCTTAGAGTGCCTTGCTCAAGGTCGTATCCACTCAGCTGACTTTAGTCATCACCAATTAAGTAAAAGTCAGAAGTTTGAAATATTAGTCCCAGGTGTCAGGCCCTCAGCCTCTGAGGTGGCCCCTCGCTCCCCATTTAGTCACGGAGCATCCCTTGACACAGTTCTCACTTGGTGTAATATCTAGGGAGTTGAGGTCATGCTGTTGGGGTCAAGTGATCTTCGAGAACAGCAATCCTCCAGGGTTCTCCTTAACTGACAGCTCAGGGATTGGGGCCTGTCATTGGATGCTCCATCACTACTGAGTCCTTTGTTCTTAGCCTTGCAAATGGGACAGAGAGGAGAAAGCAAGGAAGATCATATGTGGGATGTTTTATGACTAGCCTGGAAGGCAAGGATACCATTCTGCCCACATTCCATCAATCAGAACTCAGTCACAGGAACCCAACTCCACTGCAAGGCAGGCTGGGAAATGTAGTTTTCTGGAGTTCCAGGACAAGCAAATGGTACTGGTGGGCATCCATCTGGTCTCTGACACCCTGGACATTATTTCAGACCATGATTTCCGCTAAAAGTTAGTTAATGCTCTTCTCTGCAATGATCTTAGGCGGTTTGCAAAAATGAATTTATGTTCAGAGGAGTTAAGTGAAATGTTCAAGTTCACAGAGTTTACTGAAAAGGTAGAATTACCTAGTTTTCAACACCCACTTGTGTTAGTTGGGACAGGCTGGGCAACGCTACAGTAACAACCTCCAAATCTCAGTGACTTGAGACATGAAGGTTTAGTTCTCACTCCAAATCCCACTGTGATCTGGAAAATGATCCAGGGCACTACTCTCCTCACACTGGCTTCTCATTTCAGGCCGCTTTGGCCTCTTGGCTCATCCTTCTCATGTAAGAATTCCTTCAGGATTGTGGCTGCAGTGGAAGAATGTGTGCAAAAGTGCACACTGACACTTAAATGCTCCCACCCGGAAGTGACCCACGTCACTTGTGCTCCCATTTCATTGCTGAAAGCAAACCATGTGGCCACAGTGCATTCAAGGAAGCAGGAAGTGAGATCTTCCCAGACATCTGGGAAGGGAGGAGATCAGGAAACCTCGGGGCACACTAATCACGTCTTCTATCCCTGCAGGGAGTGAGAAAAGGGACTCATGAATGCTTGTTGCACCTGATTTCAGATGGCTGCTTACACTGCTTCTTATTTCTACCACTGATTTTTTTCAGAACATAGAAGCTGAAAGCCTCTTGGACACCAGGATGTCTGGTGCCTTCCATCCTCCCAGTGCCCTTCTTTCTGTTCTACAGCCCCCTTTATCTAACCCCCCTGGTTCTGGTGGGATTGTCTGTCACGAGATCTTGCATTTGTGTTAAAATGCAAAGCCTCTTCAGGTTATAAGGCAAGGCAGGTTTTATTTTCTATAGGATTATGAACTGAAAGGAAAGGCACTTGAGCTGACAAGAACCACTTTCCCAATTGCTGCCTGTGTCAGGAAAGAATGAGGACAACAGGCAAAGGGGAGCAAAGCTAAGGTAGACACACACACACGCGCATACACACACACACAGAGTGGGTGTGGAGAGTGTGCTCTCATGACATGATTGGGACCATGGACCCATCCACATCTCTTCCAGCCTACCTTTGGGCTTCAGACTTACAGGACCCAGTAGAGCCCCAGCCCATTCTGTTTTCCCCTGGACTGATTTGAGTTGAGTTTCCTTCACTTACAAATGAAAACATTCTGATTAATATACTCATATGTATAAACTTTCTCAAATAGTCTTCTGGAGAAATGCAGCTCTGTGCCCTGGGGGAGCAGCCAGGTGCACTGTGTAAACCTGAGAGAGGAGCCAGAGCACTCATCCAGACTACCAGAGACATCAAGGAAATGGACTCGTGTCCATTGGCAAAGAGCCGGGATAGGATCAGGACTGCAGGATGGGACACCGTGGTTCTCCAGGGAGCCTGAAGCTGTTTAGGGCAAGGTGGCTGGGATGGTGCACCCTGAAGTCTCAAGGCTGAGCAGTTATAGGTGACTTCAGGAGCTTGGCACCGGAATGATTATTTTCTATGTCGTCTCTGGCAGGAGGCATAATGTAGGATATTTCTAATGAAACTGAGTCTATACAGTGCATTAGCCTTCATTTAGTTTTTTTTTTTTTTTCTTTTTCTTTTTTTGTGAGGAAGACCAGCCCTGAGCTAACATCCGTTGCCAATCCTCCCCTTTTTGCTGAGGAAGACTGGCCCTGGACTAACATCCGTGCCCATCTTCCTCCACTTTATATGGGACGCCGCCACAGCGTGGCTGACAAGCAGCGCGTCGGCGGGCGCCCGGGATCCGAACCTGCTGCCAAGCGCGGACTAAACCGCTGCGCCACGGTTATTATAATTTTTCTAGTCAACTCTTAAGAAACCAGGGAGGTCCCTTCTGAAGATAGGTGCTAGGATGCAATCATACTCTGCTTTCAGCACCCTTGGATGCTTGGGTGGAGAAGTGGTCAGGTCTTAACTGTGTGTGAACGGAGCTCCCGGGAGAACAATCAGGAAATGAGGAAATGAACAGGCTTTAGTATTTGCTCCGCTCTAGGTGCCTGCTTTCTGTATATATAATGTGTTTAATCCCTCAAGATCCTGAGAGGAAGGTGATTTTTTTAAATGAGGAGATGTAGGCCGAGAGAGGGTAAGTAACTTGCCACTCTCTTAGAGCTAGCCTGTCGCCACGCTGAGACGGGGGTTGGCTCTCTGATTCCAATGCACTTTTCAGGGAACAAGGTTGCAGCCCCACACCTCCGATCCCCACTCCCATCTACGGAAGTCTTAAGTTCTATGATAGAAACTACAACATTAAAGGCTTTCATTTATGATGAAAAGCAAAACTTTAGATTTAGAATGAGAGGAAGAGTCCTAAAATCAGGGAGGCTTGTGTTCCTGGTGACAAATTTCATAACTTTGTGGCCGGTGACAGCAAGCCAGGGGGTCAAGGGCAGATCCCAGCGTTGTCGGAGAAGGAGTTGAGTATGAGCCAGCCTGGGGACTTTGCAGCCCTGCTTGGGAGGTAAACACTGAACTGCACACAAATGAGGGAACAGGGGCAAGAGTCAGGGCTTCCAGGAAAAACAATTTCCATTGCATTTCTCCCTCTGTGTGTAAAGAGATAGAGAATGAGAAGGAGATAATAGCAGATAAAGCAAAAGGGTAATATAATACAACAAAACCAACATGCACTGAACAGTACTTTGAAAGGTTGACGTTGGAGAAAGCGTTTCCTCTCGAAATGCTCTGGAATTATGGGAGTAGAAATGAATGCAGGACACTGAACATCTACTGGTTTTATAAAGGAAAAGAAATGTGGGAGATGAATTTCCAGGAGAGCAAGGTGAGCAGGAAGTCATACAATGGAATACTACACAGCAGCAAAAATAAATGAACTAGAGCTACAAGTAGCCACATGGGTAAATCTCAGAATCGTAGTGCTGAGTAAGGGTTACAGGTTGTGTTATATTGTTTACATAAATCTAAAAGAAAAACAAAACCAAGCAAACCAGTTAGTTCTATATATTGTTTAAAGGTACGTGCTCACCTAACATAAGTATAGTCATGCACGGGATCAATCAATGCCAAACCCAGGATTGCAGTTCCCTCTAGGTGGGGAGGGAACAGGATATTTGGGACAAGGACCACCACAGGAAGTGCCCATTGCTTTTGTGATATTCATCAGTTAAACTGGATAGGGATAAATTGATATTTGCTAAGTTAGTCTCTGCATGTTTTTGATGTCTGAAATATTTCCTAACAAATAAGAGAGAGGTAGGTGACAAAGACTAATTCAGCAAAGGAAAGAAAAAGGCAAGAGGCCGCGGAGCTGGGGAAGGATTCTAAGATCCCCTTAGAATGGTTTGTCCCAACTGTGGGGTCCTGCTGTATTGCATATTTGACTAACAGTAAAAGATAGCTTCAATGTGACATTTGGAAATTGTTTTTGCCGATGAATCAAACACTTCATATGTCTTAACCTCTCACTTTATGCAAATATAATGCCAGTCACACAGTAGAAAACTCTCTTGTAAGTGATTTACTATAGGAAACTGATATGTTTTCTTTTCTAGTCTTTTTATCTTGGCCAAATTATGAATATTTTAAATGTCAAAAAGAGTAAGAACCATGCCACATGCAGGCCTCTGGGGGACAAAGCTAATTCAGCAGGAGAAGGCAGCATTCAGGGTAAACAGAGTTATTGAGTTTGGTGATAGCCAACCCCTATCACTGCAAGTTTACAAATTCAGAAACTTGTGTTACTATGAAATAAGAAAACTAAACCTCTTTTATTTATATCTTCCAATATCTTGTTGATTAAAATATCATAATAACCTTTACCATAAAAGAGCTTTTATAAATTCAAAAGAAGGTAAACATCCTAAAAAAAAAGTGCACAAGGAATATGAAGAGATAGTTTACAAACAGAAACGTAGATGATCAAAGATATATTAAAATGTTCAATTTCATTAATGGTCAAAGATATGCAAGGTAAAAATATTGAGATTTCATTTCCATCTTTCACCTATGAAATTGCAAAAGATTAGAAAAATTGAAAAGACCATCTTATCATGAGGTTCAGTGGCATGCTAAAATATATTGTTTCCCTTAGGATAAGAACTAGTTCCATACAACGAGGGAACTATGTCTGCCTTCCAAATTGTCTTTGTAGTATGACTTAAAGCGTATGAGAAAATCTTTACAAAATTTCTCCAAATTAGCCTGTTATAGGTAATTAAATTTCTTCTCCTGCTCAATCTTTAGATAAGATATTCAAGGAGTTTATTAAAGTGCAGTAAATTATCTGGGTGTGGCAAGCCCTTAGCCATTATCAACTATTAAATCCATTACTAAAATTAGATTATCAGATTAGCTGCTAATTAGCCACTAAAACTGTTTTTCTTCTAAATTTTTGTAGTTTTGTGCAGAAAATGCAGCTGCAATAGCAGAACTCATGGTGCATATACAACAAACTATGACAAACATGTATACATATATTTATATTATACATATATATGCAACATTATAGAAATTAATTAACTTTAGGTCTGTCTGTTTTTCTATGTGTGTATGAGGAAGATTAGCCCTGAGCTAGCATTCGTTGCCAATCCTCCTCTTTTTGCTGAGGAAGATTCACCCTGGGCTAACATCCATGCCCACCTTCCTCTATTTCATTTGTGGGATGCCGCCACAGCATGGCTTGATAAGTGTTGTGTAGGTCCACACCCAGGCTCTGAACCCGCAAACCCCAGGCCACCAGAAGAGGAGCTCGCAAACTTAACCACTATGCCACTGGGCCGGCCCCTAGGCCTGTCTGTCTTCTTTTGTAACGAAATGAAACTTACAACAAAGTTAATTTGGCACATCCAATGAGATACATGGTTATTATCATACCAGGCAGTAGTTAGGTGTAAGTGGTGGGAAGCCCATTAAAAAAAAAGAAGAATTTTCTTCTTTTGTTAGTTTCGAATATGCATAATCAACATCAAGTTAACTTTTTCTAATGCAATAAATCATAGATCATTTGCCCTTCGTGCACATAATATCCTTCACTCTTCTTAAGAAATAAAGGTTCTCCACAAGGCTTCTCAACTCTGCTAGTTCCCTAGCTTTTGACAAAGGCCTGGAAGCAGGTACTCAACACTATAAGGTGTCTTGGGTGTGAAGGAGCTTGATGCAAAAGTAATCTTGGATTACAAAGTTATGGATCGTAGATTCAGGGGTGGTAGGGAGATCTAATTAAGGATTGGCAGCATGGAGGAAGAAAAGGACCACAGGGAGAAGAGACACTGACTCCTCCAAAATAATGAATCTTGATAGGTATGAGAGATGGGCAGGGACTGGCTAAGAAAGGGGAGAAGAAGATGGACTGACGGAAGCATCCTCCTATTCCTGCTGACTCAGCACTGGAGGGCATGCTAGAAAGCCACAATACGTTCACACTCCAGCCTGGGCTTAGCTGTGTCTTGATTTCCGGGCAAGCCAAAGCCTGGTCCTGCTGGCCCCACATTGCTCCTATCTTCTCCCCAGGGCCAGGTTTCCTTTAGCTTTAGGCAAAGCCAAGTGAAGAGGATTAAATATGCAAATAAAGGGAAGAATGTACACTGTGTGAGAATGACATACAGTCGAACTATAATTCATGCACGGTAATATGCCTTGTGGAAGGAGAGGGAAAAGGGTCTAAAGCAGTGGGGAAGGTGGTCAAGAAGGCAGAGCAAGTTCTTACAGAAATACTCACATTCCACTTCAAACACAAAGCTATGATAAATAACATAATTCTTAAATATACATTTGCTTCGTCTTTTAAGGCTCAATAAAAACCACTCAGTACTCAAGAAACAGCATAACCATCTACATGGACCAGAAATAAAATGGGATCACAGAACAGTGAACAGGGACCAAACCTCAGACCTGCTGGAAAGCAGGAGGAGAGATAGGCAGGGGCAGCCAGGGGTTCTACTCCAAAGAAAGGGGATGGAAAGTTCCCATGCACAACCAGGTGGGATGCTGTGGGGCTCCCTGCAAAAGAACATAGGCTGAAATGAGTTACAATTACTGACTAGAGCTGTGGTAGAAAGTTAGCTTCTTGCTTGGGTGGAAGAAAAGAACAGAAAAACCTCTGCAATATGAAACTAGGCCTACCTATGTACCGGCAAAGGGATTGGGTTTGTGTCTAAGGGCTCAAGCTGTAGCATAAAGCTTGATTATAACCAGGGACTGTGCAGTGTTGGGAGGGGCAACCCCCCAAAGACCAGACACGAAAGATTGGACTTGAGAAGAGGCAGTGGAAGACAAAGAACTCACACTCAGTGTTTCAAAACACGTGAGGAAAATTAAAGTCATGAAAGGGAGCCAAAACACTCAGCAACTGGAGAACTTATTTCTGAAGAAATGGAGTAAAGGAAGGAAAAATTTTATTAAAAAAATACAAAAACTGGCAGATATTAATCACTAATAGTAGATGTGAAAAAGCA
Source organism: Tapirus indicus (assembly GCA_031878705.1). Classification (NCBI taxonomy): domain Eukaryota; kingdom Metazoa; phylum Chordata; class Mammalia; order Perissodactyla; family Tapiridae; genus Tapirus; species Tapirus indicus. The sequence goes on from CM062917.1 coordinate 60,800,229, forward strand.
CCAGTTAAGAGCCAGGAAGTGAAAAATATAGTTGTTGAAATAAAAAAGAAAAACTCAACAGATGTTATCAAATCTATATAAGACACAGCCAAAGAGAAGATGTAGTAAAATGAATTAAGTGTTGAGGAATTCACCCAGAATACAACACTAAGAGATGAAGAGATGAAAGAAAAATGACAAACGCTAGACATAGAAGAGTGAGACGTCATCATACGTTTCTTAGTAATTCCAGAAGTGGAGGGGAGAGGAAATGGTGGTGAGGCAATTGTCAAAGAGATAATGGCTGAGAATTTTCAGAATAAAGAAATATACAAGTCCTCAGATTGGAAGAACACACTAAGTTCTGCACAAGGTAACAGATTTTCAAAGTGTAGCTGCCGATCATCAAGGAAAAAAAGACAGATTATTGAAGATACCAGAGAGGGGGAGGAAACCTAAACCCAGATTATCTACAGAGGAATAATGATTGGATTGAGCATCGGAAACAACAGGGCCTGGCAGACTATGGAGTAATATCATCCATAATCCGAAGGAAAGCACTGTCAACCTGAAACTCCATGTAGAGCTAAATGATCATTCAAGAAGGAGGACAAAATCATTTCAGAGCTACAAAGACAAAGGGTGTACATCATCAAAAGGTAAATAAATCCAGAAGGAAGCAGGAGATGCACAAAGCAATGGTCATTATAGATAATACAACAGAGGCTAAACTCTAACATGGACAATGCCAATATCCCAAGAAAACGCTCAACGTGTGACACGGCCCACTGGGATTAAATTAGACATTAGGAACGTGGTAGTTGAAAGAAAAAACCAACTTCCAATAAAGCAAACTTCATTACTCTGTAAGAAATGAAAGGAGGCAGGAAGAGATAGACAGAAAGAAAGATGAGGGAGAAAGGAAGGGAGGAAGTTTGTCCACCTGTCCCTCGATTTGTCAGGAAGCAGAGAAGTCAGGCATTCCTGAAGAGATGTACTTGGAAATACGAGCAGAAGGGAGTTGAGGCCTATTGAGTTTACTTCCATCCCAAGGGGGTGGAGTTTGGGGGACACATAGAAAATGTGAACCCAAGCATTTCTGACCGGTGGGCAGGCGTTCACTCTCCTGGACAAGAACTCTACCAGGATAGAATGGCAGCACGGGAGGGCTCCACTGAAAGGCAGCCTGGAGCATGGAGTGGGACGTGTGCCTCTAGAGGACCCAGGCTGGGAGTCGGGCAGCAGAGGGGCGCCGAAGTCAGAGGCTCCTGGTCTGTATCAAGCGAGCCTGCGTTTGAGGGCACCCCCCAGACTTGGAAAGAAGTTCAGATGTAGCTCTCTGCCCCCATGCCGTCTCTGCTAGGAACCTGAGAGGTCAACTCAGGCAGCTGCTGTGCAACCATGGGTGGGACTCTGGGGAGATACACGGTAAAGAGGACTTTTAACAACTTGAGCTCAAATTAATTAATGAAATCCCTTCTTGGGCCTTTTTGAAAATTTATAAAGATTTTAAAATTGCTTTTAATTGCTTCTTTTGATATCTGACTGATGTCTCTTTTGAATGTGATGCTGTACTGAGAACTTGAAGGTTCACCTTTATCTGGGTTACACACATAGAATGTAGCTCCTGTCCCCCTCGTGGAGGAGAAATAAGCTAGCTGCACTTCCTGCCTCTCGGTTAGGACCTGCCCATGCACAGGCTGAAAGTTGCCATCCAGGGGCTATTGGGCTTGGAGGGCCAGGTGTTGGGCCAACACTGACCAGAGAGCTTTTGCAAGGCCCCACAATTTCAGGAATTCTAGACATTCTCCTCAGCAGACTCAGCTCAGCTTCTCTTGCACACAGGCATTTCCTCTGTGGGGACCACATCGCTCAGTGGGCAAGATGATGTCTGATGTACAAGATGTACAGCATGCTGATGAATTGGGTCACCTGTCATAAGACCTAAATCAGTTTCCTCAAGAGGAAGGGCTTTTTTACAGCTACATTTCCAATGCCTAGAGTCATGCCTAAATATTTGTTGAATGAAACCACATGGATGGGGGCTATCCCCTGACATCCCAGCTTTTGCATAGGCTCTTTTATAAATACCTTTAGAATGTGCATTACTTCATAATAGAGATTAAAAAAAAAGTTGGGGTTGACAGGTCTGAATATTGCACAGGATACAAACAGGCCAGAAAAAAATGGTTTCGAGAAATAGACAGATTTCTGAGTGCATTTTAAGTGGAGGAAAAAGGGAATTGGGACTGTCTGCTGCCTGAGAGATTTAGTCTAAGAGATATTGCTGTGCTATGAAGTTAATTACTATCAGAAAAGAAAGCCTCCAGTGATTTAAAGATATATTGCATATATCTATGTAGTATATTACAGTACATTAAGAAAGATAAAGTAAATTAAAAGCCCTAAAACAATCTACATATTATTTCAAGATCCCAGTGGCATATTAATTATGCCTTCTGCACTATTCATTTTGTCTCTTTTGTAAATATAGGCAGTCTCAGAGTTAAACCACTCGACTGATAAGAGGTCCTTGCATAGAAACAGCCATTGACCCTCTGTCCTCTTGTAATGTCACAGGGGCTGTGGCCACCAAAGGTCCTGGCTGCCTCTCACCCTACCAACACCCCCAAGCTGGTGCCTGTGGAGGCCCTAGTGCTAATTCCAGTTTCAACTTCTCTTTATGCCTTAAGGCTTCCCGCACTCGAGTCTTTGGAATATCCCGAGGAGTATTCCAACTGTGCTGATTCCAACTGTGAAGAATCAGGCTTTAGGGTCTAGCCTGAGAATCTGCCCATCTCTGAGAATGTATGGGTCAGCTGTGAATCAGTATAGCCTGATTATTAAGACTGCAGTTCTGGAGAAGTCAGACCACCTGTGTTAGTTTCCAGGCTCTGACATTTGTGAAGAGTGTAACCTTGGACAGTGTGGCTATTCTTTGCCTCTGTACAATGAGAACAATAATTATAACTGAACTTATAGGTACTGTTATGGGCTGAATTGTATATTCATATATTGAAGTCCTAACCCCTAGTACCTCAGAATGTGACTACATTTGGAAGACAGGGCCTTTAATGGAGTGACTGAGTTAAAATGAGGTCCTGTGGGTGGGCCCTAATTCAATATGACTGGTGTCTTTATAAGAAGAAGAAATTAGAACACAGACACACCCACAGAATAGACCATGTGAAGACATAGGTAGAAGAGGCCATCTACAAGCCAGTGACAGAGGTTTCAGAAGACAATAACCCTGCCGACATCTTTATCTTGGACTTCTAGCCTCTAGAATTGTGTGAAAATAAATGCCTGTTGTTTAAGCCATCCAGTCTGTGGTCTTTTGTTATGGTAGCCCTAGCAGGCTAACACAGGTGCTTTTGAGGATTCTAAGAGACAACGCATGAGTGAAATGCTTAGAAAAGTGCCTAGCACAGCAGGCATGTGACAAATGTTCACTCTCATTATTATGCAGGCAAATGTGTTGCAAATTCTAAGTGACTATCTTAAGAATTAAGATTTAGACCACAACCTGTTCATACTGTGGGGACTATTACATATTAGGATTACCCTGAAATTGTCTTTTTATGCTAAACATCCATTTGTTCATTCATTCATAAAATAAACAGGTCTTCACTGCCAACTTTGAGCCAGGAACCACGTCTGGGGCTGGGAATATGAGATGAATAGGACACAGCTTGTAACCCTTCCTTGAGGAGCTTACGGTATCTGGGAATGGTCTGACATGGCACTTGGCATCATTAGAATGACGGAGTGGTGGCTGGAGGCCAGCGCGGTGAACATGGTAATAAAGGAGAACGATTGTTGTCCGCAGGGCAGGCAGGAGAGGGGCTCTCAGGACCAGCTGAAACCCAGCCCGGCTCTAACAATGATGTGAGTTTTCCAGGGAAGTTCTACAGTCACCTGGTGCTGACCTGCAACATCCAGAAAAAGATGTGTCTGTCTGAGCAAAACTTCCGCGCGGGGCTGGAGGTTAAAGAGTTGCTAGCAAAGGCCAGCTCTGCGGGTACAATCATAGTCAGGGCACGAGGGTCTGGCAGGTGTGGGATCTAATGCAGGAAAAATGCTGATGCTGTCCCCTCTCCCCGCCACACTCTCTGGCAGAGACAGAGTGGACCAGTCACTTATGTGTTCCTTAGAGAGGCTGCTTACATAGCCAGGTCAGGTTTCTTTGAAAGGATAATGTCACTAATGAGTTTCACAATTTCTTTATCTTCTTAAACCACTTTATTCAGGTATAATTGACATACAATAAAATGCACATATTTAAATTGTAATATTCGATGTTTCGACATGTGTATCCACCAGTAAAACATTCGCCACGATCAAGACAGTAAACACATCCAACATCCCCCAAAGGCTCCTCATGCCGCTTAGTGAGCCCTCCTCCTCACTCCCTCCCTCCCCCTTCCTGCCGGTAACTGCTCAGCTGCTTGCTGTCACTAGAAATTAGTAGTCATTTCCTTCAATTTCATATAAATAGAATCATACAGTATGTATTCTTTTTCACCTGGCTTTTTCCATTCAGCATAATTATTTTGAGATTCACCCATATTGTTGGTGGGTATCAGCAGTTCCTTCATTTTATGTTGCAGAGTAGTATTCCACTGTGTGAATATGCTGTGATTTTGTTTATCCACGCACCTGTTGATGGCCATGTGGGTTATTTCCCTGTTTGGGCTTTTGCAAACGAAGCTACTATGAACATTGGTATACAGGTCTTTGTATAGTTATATCCTTTCTTTTCTCTTGGGTAAATATGTAGGAGAGGAATGGCTGGATCCTAGATAGGTGTATGCGCACCTTTTAAGAAACTGAAAGCTGTTTTTCAAAGTGATTGTATCATTTTACATTCTGAGCAGCAGTGAATGAGATTTCCAGTTCCTCCATATCCTCCTCAATATGTTCAGTCATTTCTAAGTTTTCTCATTTTAATAGCTGTGAAGCGGCATATCATTGTAGTTTTAATTTGTATTTCTCTAATGACTAATGATGAAATGTTTGATCAGATCTTTGCTGATTTTTTTAATGGATTGTTGGTTTTCTTATTACTGTTTGGAGGGTTTCTTATGTTTTCTGGACTCAAATCAGATATATGCTTTGCAAATATTTTCTCTAGGTCTGTGGCTTGGCCTCTCATTCTCTAAAAGGTGTCATTAGAAGAGCAGACTTTTAAATTTTAATGACATCTAATTAATCAATTTGTTCTTTTATGGCATATGCTTTAGGTGTCATATCTAGAAAATCTTTGCCTCATCCAAGTTACAGTTTTTCTCCTATCTTCTCTTCTAGAAGTTCTATAGTTTTAGGTTTTACATTTAGGTGTATGATTTTGAATTAATATCATTACGTCAAGTTGGTTCATATTTGTGTTCAAGTCTTCCATATCCTTACTGATTTTCTATCTAATTGTTCTCTCCATTATTGCAAGAGAGATACTGAAATCTTGACTATAACTGCAGATTTGTTCATTTTTCCCTCTGCTTCTATCAGTTGTTGCTTCCTGTGTTTTGAAGCTCTGTTATTAGGTGCATATGGAGTATTGCTGGTCGTCTTGATGAATTGACCCCTATTTATGAAATGAACTGCTCTACCCCGGGTAATATCCTCTACTCTGAAATCGACTTTGTCCAAAGGTAATGTAGCTACTACAACTTTCTTTCAATTAATGTTAGCATGGAATATATTTTTTTCATTCATTTTTAATCTACATATATCTTTATATTTAAATTGTGTTTTTTGTGGGCAGCATATAGTTGTGTCTTGCTTTTTTATCCAACCTGACAGTTTTCACCTTTTTGTTCTTCCAAGAGAATCTGTTTTTTTGAGGAAGATTGGCCCTGAGCTAACATCTGTTGCCAATCTTCCTCCTTTTGTTCCCCCTTTTTTCTCCCCAAAGCCCCAGTAGATAGTTGTGTGTCATAGTTGTACATCCTTCTAGTTGCTCTATGTGGGACATTGCCTCAGCATGGCTTGATCAGCGGCAAGTAGGTCTGCGCCGAGGATCTGAACCAGCTAACCCCGGGCTGCTGAAGCAAAATGCACGAATTTAACTGCTATGCCACCGGGCTGGGCCCAATTTTCACCTTTTAATTGAAGTGTTTATACCATTAACATTTATTGTGAATACGGATATGTTTAGGTTTATATCTATCATCTCACTGTTTATTTTCTATTTATCTCAGCTTTTCTTTTTTTTTGTGAGGAAGACCAGCCCTGAGCTAACATCTGTTGCTAATCTTCCTCTTTTTGCTGAGGAAGACTGGCCCTGGGCTAACATCCGTGCCCATCTTCCTCTACTTTATATGGGACACCGCCACGGCGTGGCTGACAGGCAGTGCGTCGGCGGGCTCCCGGGATCCGAACCGGCGAACCCCGGGCTGCCAAGTGCAGACTAAACCGCTGCGCCACCAGGCCGGCCCTATCTCAGCTTTTCTTTATTCCCCTTTCCTTCTTCTTCTGCCTTCTTTGGGGTTAATTAAATATTTTTATTATTTCATTTTATCTCTTTGTTGGCTTATTAGCTCCTTGTTTTATTATTGGAGTGGTTTCTTTAGGGTTTATAGTATACATCATTCACTTATCCTAGTTGACCTTCTAGTGATATTGCACCACTTCGCATTTTCTCTTGGACCTTTTGGGCTACTATAACAGAATACCATAGACTGGGTGGTTGAAACAACAAAGATTTATTTCTCACTGTTCTGGAGGCTAGGAATGCCAAGATCAAGGTGCTGGCAGGTCCAGTGTCTGGTAGGGGCCTTCTTCCTGGTTTGCAAATGGACTTCTTGTTGTTGTGTTCCCAAATGGTGGAAAGGAGAGAGAGAGAACAAGCCCTCTCTTCTTATAAGGACACTGATCCCATTCAAGAGGGCAAACCCTCATGACCTAATCACCTCCCAAAGGCCCCACCTCCTAACACCATCACGTTAGGGGTTAGGGTTTCAACACATTGATTTGGGGGGGGAGTCAAACATGCAGTCCATAATACATGTAGTATAAGAAGCATAAGATGGTATATTCCATTTCTCCCTCCCAGCCTCTGTGCTATTATTGTCACATATTTTACTTTTACATGTTATAAAATCCACAATACATTGTTATTGGTTGTTTAAACAATCAATTATCTTTTAAATATATTTAAATAATGAGAAAAAAGCTATTGTATATTTAATCATTAGTTACCATTTCTGGTGCTCCTCATTTCTTTGTGTAGATCCAGATTTCCATCTGGCATCATTTTCCTTCTGTCTGAAGGGCTTCCTTTAACATTTCTTATAGCATGGGTCTTCTGGGGCAATGAATTCTTGCAGCTTTTGTATGTCTAAAACTATCTTTATTTTGCCTTCACTTTTGGAAGATATTTTCACTAGGCATAGAATTTAGGTTGGCTTTTTTCTTTAAAGATATTTCTCCAGTCTTCTCTCTTACATTGCCTCTGTCAAGAAATCCACTGTCATCCTTAAGTATGTGCCTCTGCAAATACATCCTTTTTCTCCTGCTGATTTTTAAATTTCCTTGTCACTGGTTTTGAGCAATTTTAGTTTGATTTGCCTTGGTGTAGTTTTATTCATGTTTATTGTGCTTGGAGTTCATTGAACTTCTTGGGACTCTAGGTTTATTGTTTTCATCAATTTTGGAAAACTGTTGGCCATTATTTCTTTAAATACTTTTTCTCCCTTGCTCTCTTTTGACGACTCCAACGTCATGTGTGTTAAGGTGTTTGAAGTTGTCTCACAGCTCAGTGATGCTCTTTCCATTTTTTAAAAATACTTGTTTCTGTGTTTGTGTAGGTAGTTTCTATTACTATATCTTCAAGTTCATTGATCTTTTCTTCTACAATAGCTAAACTGCCATTAATTCAATTCAATGTATTTTCATCGCAGACAATTTAGTTTTCATCTCTAGAAGTTGGATTTGGTAATTTTTATATCTTGTATGTCTCTTCTTTGTGAACATATGAAATACATTTATAATAACTATTTGCCCTTGTCTGCTAATTCTAACACCTGTGTCACTTTTGGGTAAGTTTTGATTGAGTGATTTTTCTCTTCATTATGAGTCATCTTTTCCTGCATTTTTGCATGCCTAGTAACTTTTTATTGGATATTAGAAATTGTAAATTTTGTCCTTTTGAGTACCAGATAGTTTTGTATTCTTATAAGTATTTTCTTGAGCTTTGTTCTGGGATATAATTAAGTTATTTGGAAATAGTTTGGTCCTTTCGGGTCTTGCATTTAAGATTTGTTATGTGAAACAAGAGCAGGCCAATTATCAACCACTACTGAGGCAAGGCCCTTCTGAATGCTTTCCCCAGTGCTCTGTGAATTATGAGGTTATCCAGTTTGACTGGTAGGAACAGGCCCTATTCCTGGCTTTCTGCGAGTGTCAAGTACTATTTCTTCTTGTACTTTAAGATAAAAGAGGATGGTTCTTTCCCCATCCTTGGGTTGTTTTTCCCACCTACACGCTGATCAGTACTCAGTTGAACACTCAGAACTCTGCAGTTCTCTCTCTGTGCAGCTCTCTCCCTCTAATATTCGGTCCTACAAACTCTAGTCACCTTCTTCTCCCTAGATTCTCAGCTCTGTCTCCTCAGCTCAGTGAGTCTGCTCCTCATGGTCTCCTCTTTCCTGTGCTATGCCCTGGAAACTATCTCAAGGCAATAAACTCAGATGGTCATAGGGCTGACATCATTCGCTTCCCATCTCTCAGCAATCACTGTCCTTCATGACTGATGTCCAGTGTCTTGAAAACTAGTGCATCATATATTTTATTCACAAAAAGTGCAATGCCTTGTGACCTAGCCTCAGATGTTACACTTTGTCATTTCTACAATATCCTGCTTGTTGGAGAAAGTAGCCCTCTCCAATGTGTGTGTGTTGAGGAGGGGGTGAGGAGAGACTACACAGGGCATGGGTATCTGAAGTCAAGCATCACTGGAGACTAGTCAGCACTCACAGGCAGTGAATACATCAACTTGGGAAGTGGGAAAAGTAGATTGGATGGGCAGGGTGCAGCCAAATTATAACACATTAGAAAGAGTTGATATCCATCAGAAAGAGTTTTGACAGAAATAATTCCTTTCTACTCTGTATTCTATAAACATTTCTGTCTCAACTGAGCTTTCATTACACTGTTTCACTATTATTTAAGTGATAGTCTCCTCTACTAAACTGAGAATTTCTGGAAGGCAGAGACCATCTCTTATATATATTGGGTCCCCCAAACTCCTAGTGTCATGCCTGGACTATAGTAGGAGCTCGAGCATGGTTTCTTGAATGGAATCAAACTGACAAGTTTGGAAAAATAAGTTTACCAATATCTATTTCATGGTCCTAAATGTTGAGATATGCAAAGCTGGAAAGTGGCATAATGAAAATGATGCTTTAGGAAAGCTTATTAGAACCAGAGGGTTAGGGACAGAGGTCAAGAAGGTCTATTCCAAAGCTGATGTGGCGATTCAGGCATAAAATGTTAAGACTTGGAATAGATGGAAGTAAGAAGTGGCAACAAAGTAGAATAGTTGAATTCTATACAAAGAAAATAATTGATAGGACTTATTGACAGTTGGGTTTGAAAGGAAGGAAGAGCCAAGATGACTCTAGGGTTTCAAGCTAAGGACACCTGAAAATTGTGATGTCCTTAACAAATTAAGACAGTGCTCAGACTGGATGCATCACTCTCCTTCCAAAATTGTTCTTCTTCCTTTATTTCCTATCTGAGTGACCTAAGCTAGAAATTTTGGAATTGTTCTCAACTTTTTCCTCTTCCTTACCTATGAATCAAGTTGCAGATTGGGTTTCCCGTTAGATTGGAGTTGAGTGTGCAGGGTGTTTATTAGGGTGTGCTCCTGCCATCAGCCCTGTGGAAGGGAGGAGAATGAAGCAGGAGTAGACAGAGGGAGAAGTCAAGCTGTATATGGCCTAGGATCCTTCCACAGGGAACACCAGAGCTAGAACAGCCCTTCAGAGTGGCCTCAAATCAGACCAAGTTGGCCAAGCCTTCCCGCCCTCACATCACTTAGTCACTGGGCCACATTGGGTTGAGCAGTGACCTCAGGTGAGGACCCTGTGCAACTCCAGCAATCCCTGACAGGGTTGGCAGCTGAAGACTGTCTGCTCACAGCATTCCCAGTGATTGGGGCAGTGGTTCCTTCATTGACAGGGCATTTAGGTGGCATATCACAGTGTTCACGTCACTATGACCCCCGAGTCTCCATCTCCAGCTTCACAGGTTAGTTATTTGGGGTTCTCATTACTTTTTCCTGAATCACTGCAGCAGGATCCTGGTTTATCTCTCTGCTTACTGCCTTCACCTCTCTCCAATCCATTTCTCACACTGCTGCTGTGATGACCCATCTAAACACAGACATAATCATGACATTCTTCACCCTAAAATCATTCAATGGTTTCTCCTTACCTGTGGGATTCACAGTCTGGACCTCCAGCCAACCTGCGCTCTGTCCCTGACAAATTCCTTGGGTTTCTCATGTCTTCTGGTTCTTTCTCTTCCAGATGCCCTCCTTCTCTGACCAGAGTTTTTGCTTAGCTAACTCCTCCTGCCCTGTCCTTCAGACTCACCTCCTGTATGAAACCTCCATGACTCTGCTGGCCTGGGCTACGTGTCATTTCAATATGTCATTATAGCCCTCATTATTTGCCTTTTTGTAGCATTTATTACACGATTCTCCAATTGTCTGTTACCAGAAACTCATCTTGTGAGAGCACAGACACACAGTTCACTCTCTTTAACCCAGATTAACACATGGCCTGCTATATAGAGGGCTCTCAAGTGTTTGGATAGTAAATGAATTAATCAAATAACAGTTTGAAAAATACGCTTACCCAGTTTTATTCTCCTGATTACCAATCACCCTCTTTTGGAGATCTGGAACAGAGTTTTCAAAAGCAGGAATCAGTCTATGAAATGGGGCTTATCGATGGATCAGCTCTGAGCTTCCTAGTGAAAATATTGCAGTCTACAAAGTTTAGCCAAGGAACTACTTTGGATCATTATTAAAGATCTCCCCTGTGGCTGCTGAGTAAGGTACTGTAGGGAAGGAAACTGCTGACTGCTCTGACCCCAGTCTCCAACTGTCCCTCTGCCCTCTGCCTTTCATACTCCATGGAGCAAACCCAAAAGCAGATGCAGGAGGGGTGTGTATCCCTCCGCCTCCTCAGGGGGCTGAGAGCTGTGTGGATGTCTTCTTCTGCCTCTGGTTTCTGGGTTCCAGGTTTCTAGCCAGGATGTGTAGAGATAGTGACACCTGAAGAATCCCTCCTGCGCTCACCCCAAGCCCTGTGTTGTCCAGACTCCACCCTCTCGCTTGTCTTCTTCCCGGAAGTGAGAGAGAATCTAGAGTCCTTTCGGCCACTCATTGTTAACAGATATTCAGCGCCTCGTCACCCGCATATTACTGAGCTCTAGATGAGGTTCGCACTGTTGAACGGAGCCGATCCTACTCTCCTGGAGCCTTTTAGTTTTCCTAATAGACCTACATGCAGGAGCATAGAGATGGTTGTATGGACAACAATGATCTTTCAATAAATTCTCACAGCTTATTCATCTGTATTTGTTGAGGATTACTTGTAAAGGAAACTTAGACAGAATCCCATATTGCTTCAGCTACCATTGGCTTTTTGGAAGTAACAGAGACACTTTGAGAAACTTTAATTTATTTTACAAGGCTGTCCCCTGTCCTGGGAGGTTTTCATGTTGAATTCTATTAACAGCTTTTGTGTTTTGTTATAATGCACATATTAACAATTAAAAGCCATTTAAAATAATTGATTCAATTCACTAAAGCCAACAAATTAATTAACTGATGCATAATTAATCAGAGCGGCAAGGCATCCCTCCTTAAGGGACCGGATAGGAAAGCTGTGATTTGTGTGTTCGTGAACAGAGTAGATAGTCAGCTGTGCTCTTGAACCAGATACTGGTATAACGAGTCATAATTGAAGAGCCGAAGGCTGTCCAGCCCACAGAAGGAGCACTTGGCCTTGGCTGCTTTGCTCAGCATGAAGTGATACTCTGTGCTTGAGCTAGGTCTTAAGATAGACACAGAATTTTGGACGTCAGAGCAGGGGTGGGGGGTGGGTCCTGAGAGAGCATCCTGGTCCATCGCTTGACACATACCAGTCTACTCAAACTACAGTCTGAGGAAGGGGCCTGCCTGTAATTTGTTTCAGGTCCATGAAGAGATGAGTCCAAAAATTGAGAGTAAGCATTTAGAAATTTTCTAGGAATTTGACTTTCATTTTATGTCTGCTGAATCTAATATTTTAAACTTGGGGCTTATATTTTTATGTTCTTTTTTATTTAATTTTCCTAGTAATTCATTTTTATTGTATTTAAAATAAGTATCAGCATGCAATAGATTATAAATTGTAAAAAAAAAAACCAGTCCTTTACTACAGGTATTTATAGAACTACTGCCTTGCATCATTCCAGAAACGCTTAAGCCCAAACCTTGCAAAATATCGTCTGGGCCGCACATGTTCTGAGGGAGGTAACACGAGCTCTACTTTCCCTCTGCAAGTGAGTTGGGAATCGGACTTGAGACGCCTTGCGTTTGTCTCTAAGGAGGTGCTCCTGCGCTCTGCAGAGTCAGTGCCATCTAGAGAACGAGGTGAACAAAGATGGAGCCAAGCCATGCAAGCTGTAAACAATGTAGCTGCACTGATACTCATTTTGAACATGTGCCTACTGAGAGGGTCACAGTTAACTGTGAAAAGTAATGTTATTGTGTGATCAACAGCCACAGCCAAGTGTTAGAGGGTGTGAGAGCATACCACAGTGGCTCAACGGTCTCAACCCCCAGAATAAGAGTGGCAAGAACTCAGGACCTGAATCTCAGGCTTGTAGCAAGTAAACAGAAAAGAAAACTCAGAGTCGTTCTTTGGGATAGTGGGATGTTGATGAACAGGTTAGTAGAGAGGTAGTTAGCCATACCCAGACTTTACCAATAAAAGTGGAGTGAGTGCAGCCACTTACCTGAAGTAGAATAGACACTTACTGGGGCCTGACTCTAGGTTGTCCTTGGGTTGTGGCGAAGCGAACACCTTCCAGCAAGTTTGCCTCAAGCCTTTTTTGTGCTGAAGTAGCTGTAATAGCTTTTGTAGCTCCTTAGATGGGATTCAAGATGGCCTGTCTTGGCGATTTATAGGTTATTGTATATGCACATATAGACCATACAGGATGACTCCCCACAAATTCATGCATCCCTTCCCATTCCTTGAACTCCTACAGTGTACAAGAGCTCTGACTTGGGAACGAAGGGAGCTTGTGGTTTGATTTTTGTGTGAGTGGCCTTTGAAATATGATTTCAAGATTTTAAAAGTGAAATTGCTATTCTGAAAATAAAAGTTGTTTATTGTAAAACAGCTACCATATTACCAAATCATAATAGAAGAGAAAATCCCTCTTGAGATTGTATGTGAGAGCCATTTAGTCATATGAATAGGGACAAATCTAATGTACTGAATCAGAAATATTATACTTCCAAAAACCAATGAGCCACTCAATGTAACATACCTGATACTTCTGGAGTCACCTAAATAGCAATGGAGACTATCAGTAGTGGAGAAAATCAGGTAGATCTGGGTTCAAATCTCAGCTTCTCTACTTTCTAGTGTATGATCTTGGACGCTTTACTTGGCCTGTCTGAGCCTCAGGTTCCAAATTTGTAAAATGGAGATAGTACCAGCTACCCTGAAAGGCTAACACTTACAGAATACTTCCTATATACTCATTCCTGTGCTCAGTATTTATGTATATTCTTTTGTTTATCCTCACAGCAAATCTTTAAAGTTATGTACTATGGTAACCTGATACCCAAGTCCACTTACCCATCACAACTTTAGAGATCAAGTGTAGAGAGGACTGAGCATAGCACCTGGTGCATAGCAGGTACTTAATATGTGGAGTCATTAGTCGATTATGATTGCTACCACTGCTCAGGGAGACAAAGGCAGCATGGGAAGTGAAAATGCACACTTGGTTTTTGCTCTGGACCCTCCCCTCTGCTCTGCTTTGATGGCCTTGGGAGGTGGCCCAGGCTCCAGAGCTCTCAGGCCCCGGCTCTAGCCCCAGGCACAGCAGTAAGAAAGCAGTTTACCTTCAGGGTCAGCCTTAGGCAGAGAATAATTTTAGGGACAACTGGAAGCCTCCATGACCCCCCACCCTCCCTTAAGGCCTGGAGGTTGCCTAAAACTCATTTCAGGGGAGTTATGCCATTCATTCTGCTGGGGTAGCAAAAAAGCTCCACTATGCAAATCCCCAGGAGAAGTTACACAAAAGTGTGAATAAATTTCAGACAAATAGTATAAAATGATATCAGGCCTTAATAGCTGTGACAGAAGAGACTTTAAAATGTAGGAAAGCTATGGTCTCCTGGCATGGGTTAGAAGAAGATGCTATGGAAAGAAAAGGGAGGCTGGAAACAATTTTGAGAGTGTCTCTGTTTTATATCTGGCTGGCCCTACTTACCTTCATCTGTGTGCAGACAAATTCCATATTGGAAGGCAAGGGAGGAAGCCTCTGGAAGAAGTGTGTCTGCACCTCAATGCATCTTTATGAGGGGACTGTGCTGGCCACTTCGGCCCAGCCAAGCTCTCCTCTTGGGCCATGGGCCTGGGTGTGTGTGGTCACGCAACTTCCCCTCCACCCCTCTCCTCTTCATCTTCTTGCTGCATGTGGCGTAATGGTTATTAAAATTAGGCTGCCTGGGTTCAAATTCTAGCTACTCACTTACCAGCTGCCTGACTTTGGGCAAGTACTTGATCTCCAGGAACAGGAAGCTCATGGAAGTATGAGGATGAAACAAGACACTGAGGCACTCTGCTCTGGGCCGGTGTGTGGTAAGCAACCCCCCAACCTATTTGCAACCCACAGGAAGTGACCGGCCAGCCGGACAGGTACAGAGCCACCCTGTCTTCTCAGACCAGCTGTGCCATTTGCGGCTGCACACACCTTACCTCTTAGAAACAGTTGTTCATTCACAGAGATTACACAGTTTCAAAATGTTTCCTTTCTGCTTGACACATTCAAATAAAAACCAGTGACCTATCTCCTTCACATGGACGTGGGTCTTGAAAGACACAAACCCTCTCTGGCAGGAGATGGGGTTTCCGACTACCACACATTCTCTGTGCCCCAGGGGAATCACCTCACCTCACCTCTCCTGTCACATTTCCTCTGAGGTAAAAGGGAGGGGCAGCTGAGATGACTTTCAGCAATAACTCTCCCTGGGAGTGCTCAGGACTGCCGTGTAAAGCTGTATTATATTTTCTGAGCCTCAGTCTTGCCCGTCCGCAAACCCAAATTGTCACTGCCTTATGACAATTTACTTAATATTAATAAGCTTCATACTTTCTTTCCAGCTCTCTCTAAGCATTCCTCATGATATGCTCCCATCTCCTTCCCCCCAGAAGGGAAATGAGAGCTTTAACTAGCTTCTGGGGGGCTGCACATCAGCTGAAACTACCTGATGACAAAACCAGTAAGGAAATTCAATGAATATGCTTTTACGTGCAGTCAATAAAACCATTCAAAAGAGCCTGTGGAAATATCACACAGTCAACAAGTATCTGCTGAACATCCACCAGGGGCTAAGTTCCTTGGATAAAGTGAATTCATGTCCTTGCTCTGAAGGAATTTACGGTATATTATGGGGTGATACATGCATGAATCCAAGTATCTCTAACTCAAGTTGGGGGGGGGGGTAAGTGCCACAAAAGAGATGCAAATTAAATATCATGTGAGTTCAAAGGAGAGAAAGTTACTTGTAGCTGGGAAATCAGGTCACTTACACTCTAAACGCATGTTATAGGAAAGCTTTGTGGAGGAGTCGGGGAGATGACCTCTGAGGGTATGTAGGATGTGGATCTATGAAGATGGGATGGGGGGGTCTGGAGGAAGGGAGGGAAAGGAACATTCCAGAACAAAGGCATGAAGGGGGAAGGGGAAGGCCAGGGTGGATCCATGGACAGTTTATGGTGCATTCAATTGGCCTGGTTCTGAGCAATGAGGTTATAAATGTTGTCTGAGATCTTAGAAAGCCTTGAACTCTAGATAAATAATTTATGCCCTATTCCTTAAGTTATTAGAAAACAAAAGTTTTGCAGCAGGGAAAGATATGTAGGATGAAATGGAAGGGGGCAGGTAGGGGAGAGGGTGCTCTGTGAGGAAATATGGTACTAATCCAAATTAGAGGGTGTGATGGTCCAGATTAGGTGATGGTCCACAGGTGAAGGGGAGAGAAGAGATTTGAAGACAGAACGACCACACATCCCTCCTGTTTGTCAGGGACTGTTGTGGCTTCAGCCTGTTACTCTGGTGAAATTATTAATGACACTCTTTTCACAAGTATACCAGTTTAGACAATAAGTTATATGATCACCCGAGTTGAAAGTGATGTTGAATTGAGTAACTAAAAGGGTGAAACAGAGAAGAAGAAACAGGTTTTGGAGGAAAATGAGTCTGGTTGTAGACATACCAAGTTTGAGGGAGGTGTTAGGGCTTCTAAGGGGAAAAAGATAACAATAATAATAATAGTCAACATTTCTTGAGTGTTTACTCTGTGCCAAGCAGAGCATTCACTCATTTATTCTTCAAAACAACCCTGTGAGGTAGGAAATATTGTTACCCTCATCTTATAGGTGATGACACTGGGCTCAGAGAGTCATATGACCAGTAAATAGCTGAAAATTCAGCCCTGGACCTCAAGAGAGAATTCAGAATAGAGACAAGCACCTGGGAATTATCCACCAAGGAGAGGTGGCGGAGACCAACATGGAGAGCGAAGCAAAGGATGGGGGTCAAGAACAAAAATGGAAAGAGTGAGAGAAGGAGGAGGTCAGGAAGAACTAAAGGGAGCATTTCAGTTAAAGAGGCGGAGAAACCAAGATGACAGCATCTTGAAAACCAGGGCAAGAGGAAAGAGAACCACCAGTTCATTAGTGCGGAGCATTGCAGAGAAATGGTGGCAGAGGAGGACTGGAAAGAGATGTTGGGTGGGTGCTTTCTGACCCAACAGGTTAATTTCTCCATCGTCAAAAATGTTTCCCTTGTACCAGATTGTTGGGCAACCACATAAGGACAGATGTCAAGCTCCTCCTGATGTTCTTCATGGTGTGGAGATTGCTGCCTAGCCTCAGGTTCTGGGAGGGTAGGAAGCCCATTTGGAGGCCACTGCTGGCTCTGGGAGGCGAGATGGCTGAAGCACGGGGTGAGAAAGGCTATGCATGTGTGAGGGGTCATTTCCACCTGGAGCAACCATTAAAGCAGGCTTTTTAAAGAAAAGCTATTGAGCAATTCCCTCAGAGTGAGCAGTATGTAGAAGTAAATGAGAAAGAACTATAAGGCTTATCTCACCTTTGACTGTTGAAAGGAGCTCACCAACCTCCAAGGATGGAATGTCACTGGTCTCTCTCGAGACAACATAGGAGGTGTCTGTTGTGCACACCAGGTGGTGATGAAATGAATTCTTAGTGTTTTGTTATATTGTGTGCCTGGTAGTATTCTGAGTATTTGTTTTGCGTCCTGCTGGAAGTACAATGGAATTAGCCATGAACTTCTTGTTTCTCTCGGTGTTAGATACATTAAGTCACTATGCCGAAACTACTAAAACTTCAAAATCTGGAGCAGGCTAGAATTTATTTTCTCTCTCAGTTTCAATTTATATTCTTCCTCCTTCTGCACCACCTTCCTCCCTGAAGAATTCGGTGCTTTTATGATGAATCTTTTGATCTGGGACAGAAATCGAGGGCTTCTCGACCTCAGCAGGACTGACATCGTGGACAGGATAATTCTCTGTGGTGGAGGTCTGGCCCGTGTGCCGCAGCTTGTTCAGCCGCCTCCCCAGCCTCTTACCAAGACACCAGTAGCAACTAACCCTCCCCCCGAGCTGTGACAATCAAAAATGTCTCCAGACGTTGCCAAATGTCCCCCAGGAGCAAAATTTCCCAAGTTTGAGAACCTTGTGATAAGCTCGTTCATACAAAGATGTCAGTGACTTCATCTGATGTTTCTCCAATCAATATTTCCATATTGCAAGTGGAACTAAGGAGAGAGAATGCATGCAGGCAGAAATGTTGATCTCTATTTTTCTGTAGCCCAATTAATCTCTAATTTAAGGTTCCTGATGTCAGAAATACAATCCATGTAATGGATAGACTTGGTCATTTTCAGGATTGGATTCAATCAATTCAGTTCAGGGTTCCTGGCTCAGTCCTGGGGTATTTGCACAGTGTGATGGTGTTCATTAGGAGGGAGCAGCAGTAGGTGCTGGGACTTGGCCTGCCTTGTGCTGGCACTCTCTGTGTCATGCAAGAGTCCTCTCTGGTTCTCTGGTGGAGTCATCCCTGTGGCATCTACTGGAGTTCTAGCATCACCTCAAATGGTGTCTCCCCTCTGTGTCTTCCTTGTCCTGACCACAGGCTCCTGTAGGACACAGGAAACTTGAGAAAGCTCTCCCTGTCTTCTCTGAGACTGAGGCAGACTCTCCTGGCCCAAACCCACCTTGCTATGGTGCTGTTCTACTGCTGCCAATGCATGCTGGTATGACTTCCCTCTGTCACTGGGTCTTTGTGCCCATTTGGGCTTCTACTCCTTTTTACCAGCCCTGATACAGTGAGAGGCGGAGGCAGCCAGGGTCCACCTCTCTTGCTTTGCCTCTTCCCACACTTGGAGGAGGGAGATGGAAAGAGAAGTCTCTGAAACTTAAAAGCCTTCATTTGATTCTGCAAAGGCTACATCCTCCTAAGATGGTGAGGAATCACTGCTAGTTGCCTGGGCTGGAGAAAGGCCCTCGGGCATAGTGGAGAAATTGACCGGAAAGAGAACACGTGGCTTAATGTCCCATCTGCCCTCCTCACTTGCCACTCCTCCGTCCACAGGTACCACAGCTCTGGACGTACACACAAGGCAGCTTTTTCCAGGCACTTCCTCCATAAACCACATGACACTGCACAGGGAGACTTAATTTATCTAATTCCACCAGGCTCTTTGATGGGTAACCATGGGCCAGAGGTATGGAACCTCAGACAATCTATTTCTCATCATCAGTCATGAAAACCACATCAAAGTACACATTGTGAAGCAGTGTCTCCTCAACGTCTCTGTAGACCTGAGAAGTACAACAGGAAATCTGGAAGGGTGTCAATATGAAGACAAATATTACTAAATGTGTGCACTCGACCTGTGGAGAATAATACCTTTTATACTGGGGACACATGAGACACAGTGAAAAATAACACTGCCTTCCCACATCTATGGTTAAGAATAAATAGCATCAAGCATTTATCCAGCACTAAAGACTATCTCATGTGGTCTTGTAACTACCAAGATAATGATCTCACACATTCTCTTTCTTTAAGCTTCCATCACCTCCTACCCTTCCTTACTCTCAGTGATGGATTTGCTTTATATTTCTCTGAGGAAACAGAAACAAGGGAATGGAACTTGCGTGAGCTCCGTCCTCCCACACCTGCACCCACGTTCTCTGTCTCCCTCCTGTCACTCCAGATAGGGTCAGCTCCTGCCCTTCTCCCTAGACCCCAGCTCCTCTCCTTCCTAAGAATTCCTTCCTGCAGTTAATTCTCTTGGCTCTTTCCTGTCCTGTCAAAGCCTGCCTTTCTACTCTTTTTTCCTCGTCAGAAGAGTAAACATACTTTTTTCTCTTTGATGTCAAAGGAAAAAAAGATTTAAAAACCCCTCTGGACTTTGCTTTCCCTCCACTACCACTGGATTTCTTTCCTTTCCATTACATAAAACTCATCAACAGAGCTGTCCATCCTCACCTCCTCCATTCTTTCACCAGCTCACTCCAGTCAACCTCGGCCCACCTGTCAACAGAAACTACTCTGATCAAAGGCACCAATAACCTCCAGTTGTAAACTCAATAGTCAGTACTCACTGCTCAAGCTTGCTGACCACTTTCCTTCTTGATACACTTTCTCTGCATGGAATGCAGAACTCCACATCTCTCCTCTTTCTCCCATTCCTGCAATTCCCTCTCACCTCTGGACGGTGCAGCGTCTTTGGATGCATTCCCTTCTCTATCCACCATCACTCCCTGGGAGCGCTCAGCCAGTTGCATGACTGTAAATGCACCTACACGCTGATGACACCCCAAATTTATATCTCCAGCCTAGCGGCCTCTCTTGGACTTCAGACTGATATGTACATCTAAGATGAACATCTATGTTCATCTTGAAATCTCTACCTGGATACCTACAGACATCTAAAACTTATCATGTCCCAAACCGAGCTCCTGATTCCCCCCTCCCCTCTCTGCCACCTCAAGCCTGCTCCCCCAGTCCTCCTCACTTCAGTGAGCAGCAATTCTATCCTTCTGGTTGATCAAGCCAAACCCAGGAGTAATTCTTTTTTTTTTTTTTGTGAGGAAGACCAGCCCTGAACTAACATCCGTTGCTAATCCTCCTCTTTTTGCTGAGGAAGACTGGCCCTGGGCTAACATCCGCGCCCATCTTCCTCTACTTTATATGGGACGCCGCCACAGCATGGCTGACAAGCAGGTTGTCGGTGGGCACCCGGGATCCGAACCCGCGAACCCTGGGCTGCCAAGCGCGAACTAAACCGCTGCGCCACCAGGCGGCCCCCCCAGGAGTAATTCTTGACTCTTTCTCTCAAATCTACTCATGGTCCATCGGCAATTTCTGCCCGTTTTACCTTCAAAATATACCCCAAATCTAAATACTTCTCAGCTTCTCCACTGCCACCACCTTAGTCAACCCTCATCCTGCTATTTATATTGCTTCCCAGTCTTGACTCAACACACGAGGTCCTGTTCAAAGCTTCATGAGACCAGTGGTTCCCACACGTTTGGTCTCAGAACACTTTATAACCTTGGAAGTAAATGAGGACCCCAAAAACTTTTGCTATGTGGGTTATAGCTATTGATGTTTACTGTATTACAAATTAAAGTTGAAAGTTTAAAAATAATAACAATAGGGGCTGGCCTGACGGTGCAGCAGTTAAGTTCACGTGTTCTGCTTCGGCGGCCTGGGGTTCGCAGGTTCGGATCCTGGGTGCAGACCCATTCACCGCTCATCAAGCCATGATGAGGCGGCGTCCCACATAGAAGAGCTAGAACTCTACAACTATGATACACAACTATGTACTGGGGCTTTGGGGAGCAAAAAGAAAAAGAGGAAGATTGACAACAAATGTGAGCATAGGGCCAATCTTCCTGAAAAATAAAATAATAATAACAATAAACCCATTGCATGTTAACATAAATAAAATAATTTTATAAAAAATAACAATTTTCAAAAACAAAAAGTGAGAAAAGTAGCAGTATACATTTTGAAAGTATATTTTGCAAATCTTTTTCATGTCTGTCTTAATAGAACATAGACGGGTTCTCCAGCCTGCTTCTGCTTTCAATCTGTTAAACATTATATGTCTTGGAGCCTCCAGAAAACCCCACTGTATACTCGTGAGAAAACGGGACTGAAAAGGACAAATTATGTTTTATAGTACGATGAGAATATTTTGACTTCATGAGAGTCCCTGTAAAGGTCTCAAGGACTCCTAGGAGTCCCCAGATCATCCTTTGAGAATTGCTGAGTCAGACCAGGTGGTGCCTCTGCTCAGAACCTGGCAATGGCTCCTGACGCAGGGACAATGAAAAGCAGAGTCCTTACAACGGTCTTCAAGGACCCGCATGACTTGGGCCCGTTACCTGTCTGGCCCCCGCCCCTTGCTCGCTCTGTTCCTGCCGTACTGGCCTCCCTTCCAGTCCTAAAAGACTCATGGTCCTGCCTCAGAACCTTTGCATTTTCTGTTTCCTTAGCCCAGAATGTTCTTCCCCCTGATTCTGCATGGCTCGCTCTCTCATCTCGTTTCACGAATTGACTCAAATGTCACCTTGTCAGTGAGGTCTGACGTGGGCACCTCTCTGAGGCTGAGGCACCAACTCCTCTCTCACCGCCCTCCTGATGCTTCCTACCTCCCCTCCCACTTTCTTTTTTCCTTAGCATTTAGCTCCATCTAACTTACTACTGATTTTACAATTTATTTTTCTCTGCTTCTTCTTCCCTACCCCCAAACACATCCTATAATTGTTTATGATTTTAAAAATAGGAAATATTCTAAATATCTAGCAACGAAGACTAAGTTAAATAAATGTTGTTACGTCTGATCGATGCGACCCCACTGGAATGCAGGCACGGATTTTGGTCATTCTGTTCACTGCTGTCTTCTTAGCAACTAGGAGAGTAGGTGGGACATAGCGATGCACTCCATAAAATTAGAGGAATGAATGAAGTGAATGAGTGAGTGAATGAATGAAT
This sequence comes from Tapirus indicus, assembly GCA_031878705.1. Classification (NCBI taxonomy): domain Eukaryota; kingdom Metazoa; phylum Chordata; class Mammalia; order Perissodactyla; family Tapiridae; genus Tapirus; species Tapirus indicus. Next base: position 60,822,545 of record CM062917.1, read on the forward strand.
AACCCTATGATGTAGGCATTATTATATCTGTACTGCAGTTGAGGAAGCAGAAACTTAGGTTAAGACCGTCTCTGAGTTACGGGGTTAGTGAATAATGAGTCTTAAATACAGGTCTGCTGGCCGCAAGGCCTGTGCTCTTTCACCCACACAACCCCCAAAGCGTACACAGGTGCGCACACTGGAGCGTACAATCAGGTTCAAGCTGACTTGGAGATGAGGCTTTTTCTAAGTGTATCTTTCTCATTGGATAGTGGAATCTAATGCCCTCATTTCACAGGTGAGGACAGTTGGCCCAGAGATGTGACATGACTTGCCTGGAGTCACAGGCCACAGAGCAGGAATTAGAACCTGCATGGTGCTCCAGTGAGGAAATGCAAGCCGGCAGTGACTTGATTTAACCCACTATGGTTTGGTTAAACATTCTGCCTTTGGAGCGATTCATTCTTAACTCCCCATGTTTGCTTGGATTGACGACATTGCAGTCACATTGACTGTCTGGTACGGTTTTGCTTTAGAGACATGCAATTTTAGGGTGCTTATTTTTCTGGCTTGGTGATGAGTCAGGGCACATGCTGCTGCTGCAGAGCTGCCTTCCTTGTGGTCAAGGCTTGGCTGCTGGGCTCAGACGTCCCTAGTCCCTGCTCGACCTCCTTTCCTAAGGGCAGAGGTTACCATTGCCCACACACCTTCTCCTCGCGCCGGGCACCGTGTTGATGCTTTACCCGCATCCTTGGTCTCATTCATATCCCAGCACAACCTTGTGAGTGGTTACTGTGATCATTCCGATCTCAGCTGGGAAGGCTAAGGAACTTGATTAAATTCAGAGAGCCAGTGAGTGAGAAAGCCGGGAGCGGAACGCACATCTTTCTGATTCTACAGTTCGTGCTCCTGGCACCTTATAAAGTAGGTGTACAACACGCCTGCCACTCTAACTTTATAGGAAAAGTGGGGAGACAGGGCTTAACCTCCCCCCCTCGCCCCCAGCACCCTCAGAAGGGTCTGGTGAGACAAATGGGAGGAAGGAAGTAGGTCTTATCTATGATCCTTTCTTATACTTCTCTTCCTGTCTCTTAGAAAGTGTCATATTTGTTTTAAAGTACTCTAGGAAAGAAATAAAGTGTGTGTGTGTTGGGGAGGAGACATAGATGAAACAAGATTGACAAATTGTTCATCATTTTGAACTTAGATACTGGGAATGTGGGGTTTCATTATACTATTCTCTTTATTTTGTGTATGTTTGAGATTTTCCATAATAAAAATAGAAACAGGAAAAAAGATTCAGCTAAAAGAATGTTCATCCTGTAATTGTTTATGATCACAAAATATAGGAACTATTCTAAATATTTAGCAATGAGGGATACGTTAAATAAATGATGTTACATCTGATGTATGCATTTACAATGATGTAAATGTAATTTATTCATGTGGAAAATAGACACAAAGTGCAAAATAAAAATAAAAAATAATTTCCAGAAAAAGATATATATTGAAATTTCATTTTAATTTTTAAGTGTATGTTTATATTTTAATGTTTGTATTTATACCTGCATTGAAAAGAGTCTGGAAATATTCTTTGAAGACTCAACTTCATATACTTAGGTACTAGATGAACTTTCCAAATAAGGATGTATCACCATTGCAATTAAATTTTTTTTACATTTTTAAAATGCAGATTGTAAAACAACATGTATAAGATGGTCATATTTTCATTTAAGAAAAAATAAAGGAAGGAAAAAGTAAAGACTCAGAACCAGAGCCTGGACATAGGATGCAGCCTATATCTCAAAATTACAAGACCAGAGCTAATCAGCTGGAGGGAAAGTTTGGGAGAAAAACCTTGGACCAGACACATTGCTGGGAGCACAGATCACAGCGCTCTCCCACCCGAGACAACGCAGGGCTCAGCCAACGCTGGTTAATTTAAAAAGCTCCTCTCTGCTCTGCTCTGCGAATGTGCATTCCCTGAACAGAAGGGGAGAATTGAGTTCATTGTTTCTTAGATTAGAAAGTTCTGATCAAAGAAAGTCTCCTCTGAAGAGAGAAAGGAGCAATGAGCAGAACAGCAGGGAAGTCGCTCCGGAGAGCATCTCGGACACCTGCCTAGTGACAGCTCTGCTGAGTGACCTCACGAGTAACTCAGAGCAGCACCTTCCAGGGGCGAGGGGGTGGGGCTGCTGGTGCACTTTTACTCCAAGGAGGGGCGGGAAGATAAAGTAAACAAGTCCATTAGGATGCCATAGGCACACGAGTGTTTGTAATTGTAGACAAAATCGTACCAGCAGATTCATGCTGTGCGGCTAAAAGAAAAATCTGTAATTCAGACCATGAAGGAGGCAGCTGGGTTTGTTGCTTTAGATAACATAAATCTAAGGTCAGAAATCTTACCCTAGATGTGCTACAGTGGGAGGCTTTCATCTGTATCCTTTAGCCATCAAGTACAAAGATAAGCTAATATGTCAAAGCAATACTAATGGGACTCTGTAGATTCTATTAATCGTGTCTCCAATCAATTAGGGGTTTTAACTTAGTCATCCCAACATAAATATCCTTTAACACCAATTAAGGCCACTGTTCGTCATCATGATGGCTTTATCACGGTATGTGGAGATTTTTTGCTGCTGAAATTTTAACAGGGAGGAAGACAAGATGCTGAGGGCTGAGAAGATTTCCTAGCCCTTGACCCATACTGGCACCAAGAATGAAGATCACACCCGAGCTGTGCTGGAGGAGCTCCAGATTCAAGTGCTCCTTGAACTCGGTGCGGGGGGAGGTCATTCAATGGGACAAATATTTTTTTAATAACCTATTTTGAGTGAGAAACTCTGCTAGGCCTTGAACTTTACTTGTTACACTGAATAAATAAACAAATTGAAAGCCCGTCGTCTTCTGACAAGGTTTTCAAAGTTAAATGACATCAGTAAATGTCTAAATGCTTAACAAATTCTGATCAGTATTAAACATTACAATTTCTGACTTAGGATTGAGTTGCATTTATGGCAAAGAGATGAAACAATTCTATAATCATTTACACATCGCTCCTACTCTCACACTCCTTTCCCTTCTTTCCCATATAAAAATCTGCAGTAGGGGGATTTTCTGTTCCAATTGCCCTGCAATGGCATAATATTACTACGTGAACCATCATAATCAATAAATATGATCTGAAGAATAAAATGCTTTTAAGTACCTTGAGTCACATTAGATCATAAAAACTTCTCTAAAAATTTCCCCCAATATTTAGTTAAGCAGTGGTTCTTAACCTTTTAGGGGTATGTTGTGTGCAGTTTCAGGGGGTTCTCAGAATCCCTGACGCCCATGCCAGCACCCCAGGTTCAAGTAAGTATAAACAAGTACTGTCCGTCCATCCATCCCTCCACCCACCCACCCACCTGTTCATCTATGAATTCATTTTTACCCATCTTAGGAAGAGGAAATTGCCCTGAGACTGGGAAGAACCATTGCTAAATCGTAACTGACATCAGGCATACGTTTAAATATTCATTAATAGTCATTCAGAAGTTGTATACAATTCAGATGATATATATAAATACTCAGGTCAACACTTTCAAAACATTTGTATTGTACCCCCCATACAATGTATACATAAATGGTATTGTACCCGCCATAACAAATTTTAAGCATCCTCAATATATACACATATATTCTATATATTTGCATGTATCAATGTGCCAATATATTAAGAACATTATAAAATATACGTTTTTAAAAGCTGACTTTAAATTAAATGTAAAGTTCCGATACTTTCTTCTCATTCCAATACAATATACATTGCATATGTACAATATACATATACACATCCCACTGTAGAGGCACAGGGTTAGAAGTTACGTTGTGTTGCCTGTTTGCATGAGTGGCAAGACCCATATCCCATACTTGAGCATATATAAGAAATAAACACTGACAGCTCTAATTTCTCATGGACTCTTTTTGGGGAAGTGATGCTTCCCTTGTTCCTTCATATGAGCCAAGAGGTCTTCTTGAAATGTATGGGTGTGGTCAACCTCTTTGTCTTCATAAGTTTAGGTTAACAGACACTGGGAACATCACGATCCATAGGACAGTGTCCTGGCACTCAGGGGCTCAGAGGCTAATCAAGATGAAGATATACAAACAGGTAACTGGTGGTGCACTGAGTGCTGTGTGCCCTGGGGGTACAGAGGAGGGTGCTGCAGGCCGCAATTGTCCTTCCCCCCAGACCACTGACAAGATCCAAGGCCACAACCCAGATGTCTAGCCAACGTGCCTCTATGAACTATGGCTTCTTCGTAAGCCTCAGGTAAACCACAAATTAGACTTCAACATCAGAACTCCTATGTTGTATTCTTTGACCATCTTGAGCAAAAAACAAACATACACACAGAATGACATATCCACTGAACTATAGTCCTACAATTATTCTATCCATTCTTTTACTTTTTCACCAGTATCAATGGTACAATCAACAGCACATCTCTTTCCACAGTGGATGGCGGAAGCTCTACACAATAGTATCAATAAAAAAAAAAAAAGAGAAACAGAGACCACTGGTGACTTGTGATAAAGCAGAGCAGTGTGGGAGAGCTTTGTTATCTCCGGGGAGATAAGGATAGTGTCGTTGGTTTCATTTCGCCTCACCTAGCACAGCGCCTGGTACATAATGGAATTTCTACAAATGTTTAATGAAGGCATATAGATGTTGGTAGGTCTCCAGGATGCAAATTAGCTTTTAGGGCAGAAGTGAAAAATTAGGTTGGGGATGTCTAGAGATAGTGATAGAGCTTATAAACTGCTGAATGAAGACCTGGAAATGATGGTAAGTTTTGAAGCAAAAGTGGGAAATAATGACAGTTGCTTTTGAGAAAAATTACAATGGCAATATTATCACCTACCTTTGCTGGGCATTTACCACGCCCCAAGCACTGTCTAATTGCTTCATCTTGATTAGTTCAATTGATCTTCACAGCAACCTTGTTAAGTGAGTACTTTCATTTTCATTACTTTATATATAGACGGGGAAACCAAGGCATGAAGAGGATGAGTAGCTTGGACACTAATAAAGGGCAGAGCACTCTTCTGCAGCAGCCCCCGATCCTGCCTGTTACATGAACCACGGTTTCTGGGGTGGAGGAAGTCAGGCGGAGTTACAGGTTGAGGAAAACCCAAGCCAAGAGGTGAGGGAGAGCCTCAGACTTCTAAGTGCCTATGACGGTGGGGCATGGAGAACGCTGGGAGAGAGTGTGAGAAATTACAGAAGAGGCAAATTATCTCCCTCTCTGCCTGAGTCCGTCTTGACTGTCTGCCTAAGCAGCCTTTGTGCAGATTTTCCTGGATTCTCTGCACATCGCCAGGAAGTCAGGATGGCATAAACACACAGCAAATTCCCCTCTGCTCAGCATGCACACCAAGTAAACCCGCAAATCCAGACCATCACATTTCCCTAGAATGCTTTAGCCACAGGACTGCAAGCAGTGTTTCCCTTGTAAGGTGTTTTGAATACCAAACGATCTGATTGTATCCAAATATGCTTTATCCAATTTGACCTTAACAACGTTCAGTGGTGGAAACATTTGCAGGTATTTAATGACAAAGCAGTCTATTTAGAGAGGAAGCAAATCATCCTTCTCTCAGGAGATTGTATTCTCCTTCAGTTTTCCTGGAGTGGATCAACATGGGTTTTTATAGCTGCTGATGGATTGGTTTAGAACCATGTTTGTGCGCCAGTTCAGACACAAGTGGCGACTTTTTTTATTTTACTGGGCTCTTAGGTCTGAATCCAGCTTCTTTCTGTTTTATTTCTTTATTTTGTGTTCCCAGGGTATGATACACATGTGACCATTGCAGCCAGCTGAGCCCTGTCTTCGTCCTTGGGTGAAAGTGCTCAGCATTCACAGAAATGACCAAGACAGGGGCCACCATCCCCCTTCACTGCTGCTCTCAAGCCCGTAGAAACTCCAGCACTCACCGCTTAGAGAAAGGCTTTGCAGGAACTTTGAAAGAGCCAAGCGTGCCTGGCCTCCCTCCTGTCACCTGTGTCATCTGAAATCCTGGCCCTGGCAGATTCTTCTTTGCCACAGTTGTTCCCCATCCCCACCTCCCACCCCCGCAATGTCCTCTGTTCCTTTAATTCACCAGTTTTCTAGGATAGTATCATTTTCCTGCAGAAGAGATGTGATGCGATGGGACGGAGGGAAGCGCTGGGAGTTGCCCTGGGAGACTCAGAACACTGTGGTGTTGAGAACAGGGGCTCTGGGCAAAGCCCAGTCCAGTCCCAGCTCTGACTTGTATCAGTGTGGGACTTTGGGTGTCACTTAGCTCTCTGAACTTCAGTGTCTTCATCTGTAAAGTGGGCAAAATCATAATAGTTCTGTGTACTAGTTGAGCCTCTTTCTGTTGCAAGTGACAGAGACTCTGCTCAAATTTGCTTATGCAGAAACAGGGGCATTGGCTCACATACTGTAGGACAGGGGACACATGGACCCGGGTTTGAATCTCTGTCCTTTCTGCCCCCTCTTCACGTTGCCTTGTTCTCTCCAACTGGGCCTTGCACAGTGGCAGGGCTTAGGCCACAAAGGGCTCCACATCCTACCAGCTCTGGCCTGGGAGGCAGAATGGAGGTGTCCTCCCAGAGCCCGATAGAAGTGTCCAGAGGAGGCTGTGATTGAGCTGACTTGGGCCCAAGGCCACCCTGGACCAAGCACTGGTCAGGGCTGTGGCATAATTTGATGGCCTCAGACTCCACCAGGACTCCCTGCTCTGGTCAGGGGGCCATGGGAGCAAGTGCTGGGTTGGCAGAGATGAGAGCCACCATATTACCTCACTGGGTCCTGGTGAGGCAGACCGGCAGATGTACAGAAAGCACCCAGGCAGATTATCTGGAGCAGAGTAATCACCTGGGCTTGGCCACTGTTACTGAAGTGGCAGGTGCAGGCCTAGGGGTGCTGCTAGTGGGGAGCCTTGGGCAGCAGAGGAGAGAATTTTCAGTAGATGGGAGTGAGCCAAGAAGGTGTTGTCTGGAAATGGCTTGGGCAGGCTGGTGAAGCAGTGCCTGCGGCTGTACAGGGCTGCATTGAAATCCTACCCAACCTAATGCTGTGGGAGCATGTGGACACACCCACATGCTCACACACACTCACATGCTGGCTCACACACATTCACACACTCATACATACATACTTGCACACACACACTCACTCATACACATTTATGAACATACTTGCACATGCTCACATTCTTACATACCTGTGTGTACACTCACACTTTTACACACACACATTGAGCCCTTCCTTGCCGCATTGCATTGTCCTGGGTTGCTGATTCAGAGAAAGAGTCCCTGGGAGCTGGGAGCATCCTCTTGAAGGCATCCCAGAATATAGGTTTGTATCTGTCAGGGTTTTGCCAGGAAAGAGGTGATCCACTCTAAGGGAAGACCGAGGGGACTTCCATGACAAGACGACTTACAACAGTGGGACCCAATTTAGAGAAACCAGACAGAGGTGTTGGAGCCCTGGGGCGAGTAGAACAGAGTAGGATGCTGCTCTCAGGCCTAAAGGGGCACGGGAAGGAGTGGGTCCCTAGCTGCAGAGAGAGTAGTGGCTGCAGGAGAGGACTGGCTGACAGCAACTGGGCCTTTGGTAAAAGAACCAGGGACGTGAAGCCCCGTTGACCTTTCCTCCTAGTCTCTGATCTCCTGCCACCGCCACTTATTGACCCAGACCAGCCAGCCCCCAGAGGGAAGGCAGCCAGTTGCAGGGGCCCACACAGGTTAGCCCCCAGAGCTCCTAGCAGATGGGGAACTGAAGAAGGAGGGAGATTGGAGGGAGGGGGGAAATAATCAGCTCCAAACCCACAGGGAGTGCTTCAGGGACCAGGAGCCTCTCCTGACAGTCCCCAAGGTCAGAGGGACATCCCAATGCCACCTCAGTCTAATTCTCAGGACCCCCAGATGCATAGTCAGCTCAGGAGACTACTCACCCTCATCGCCCCTGAAGCTGGGATCAGGGGTCAGGGCTTGTCCTAATTCCGTCCGTCAGGGAAGAAGCCCTGGCTGGGCAGCAGTCAAGTCTCCAAGGCTTGAGACCAACTGTACTGGAATCTTCCTCTGCTGTGTGACATTGGGCAAACCAACTAAACTTTAGGAGCCTCAGTTTCTTCTCCATGAAGTGGGAGTGATCCTACATCACAGGATTGTGTAATGATTTAGATAACACAGGTAGGGCTCCCAGGACGGTGCTGGGAGAGGTGCACTATACTGCAGCTGTTATTACAAGGCTTAAAGGGAAGAGTTACTTGGTTGATAAAGCCATTTTACAACTTTTTGGAACATTTTTATGACTTCAGAGGTGCAAGGGAAACCTTCTGTGGCATAATGCACATGAGCTTCCACTTCACATTTTGACTATAGAGTTAGCGTCTTGTCAGGGTGCCTGAAACTATCCCACTAACTTTTTTCCCTCTTGTTTCCAACACAGGCACAAAATTCTTTGGTGCTTTTTGTTCTAACACAGAGAACTAACTGGTAGTCAATTACGAATATAGTCATGTAAATATTTCTACCTCCATAAAGAATCACACAGTCAGAGAGCTGAGAGCTGGAAGGAACACTCAAGATCATTTTATCAGTCTCCCAATTTGCAAAGGAGGCATAGGCTGGCAGGAGTTAAAGGTGAGTGCAGTTGGCGAAGCCTGCCCACTCTCTCCAGGCCCCCATGCTCATGGTCCCCCTGCTAGACCTCTTCTTGGCCATAGCTCCTCTGAGATGTTCCTTCGTGGTGCAGGGGCTCCCATGCCTGACTGATCATCAAAATCACCTGGGAACCATGTTAAAGATCCCTGGGCCCCCCTGTGAAGATTCAGATTCTCTAGATCTGCGGTCCATCTTGGAAAGCTGGGTTTTGGACAATTGCCCCAGGTGTTTCTGACTCACAAACAGGTGTGTGAACCGCCATAATGATACACATTTAGGACGCAGAAGGACTATGTCAACATGGGGGTAACGGAATGGATACCTCTATCCTCACTGATTCAGAGCAAAGGGACTGGCTGGAATTTCAGATGGCTTTTATGTTTTAGCATCTTTTCCTGGTCCAAACTGAGGGCATTTTGGTACATGCTCTTGTATGCTTCACATCACCTCCCACCATTCTTTGGTTTGATTACTGGCCTTCTCTAGAATGATATCCTGGGCCGGTTGTCTACCAATAATAATGTGGCTCTGTGACTTTGCCATTAAACGATTGGTTGAGTTACTCTGCATTTTGGCTTTGGGCTGTTGTTAAGGGTTACCTAACTCAGGAAACCACGTTATCATCCGTTAACTCAGTGGTTCCACTCTCTTTGGAGACCTTGGAAGGTTTTCTCTGTGTGGTGTGTGTTGAACCCACCTTTTTCCTTGCACCTAACAGGGAATATGGTACAGCACCTTGATCCCGGTCCCCACCTCCTACCCTCCAGGCTGCCCTTCTTGTGTCCCATCCTGGGGAGTGGGTGTTGAGTATCGTCTTCTTTAAATGCCAATCAATTTCTATTGCTCCCCTGCTTGAACCCTGGAATGACCGCCTCCACAGTTCCTATGAGATCTGCCCTCTAAATTCACCTCCCCCACCCTGCCCCCTCCCTCTTTGGGCTTCTTTCAACTCCTTGAACCTACCAAGTGTTCTCCGGCTTAGAGGGTGATTGCATCGATTTGCCAACATCCAATTCCCAGGGGATTATTCCAGACCATTCATAGTAATTCTATTCCCCTTGTCAAGGCTTGGCTTAGGAATGGACAAGCCTAAACCAAATTGGGCTAATTAGAAGGCGGGGGAATTCAGCCGAGGAGAATCTGGGAAGAATGTCTTCACTTCTAAAAGAGAGCCGAGGGAAGAGATAGGGGTGAATAAGGCTGCTGGCAGCCCTTTCTAAGGTCTTGTAGGATTACAGGCTTGGGATGAAATCAATGCTGAAAACGGCCAAGTAAAAAGAGAGAAAGGACCTAGTCGTGTTGTTGAACTGCTGAATCAACCAACCTTGATGTTGGGCATATCTCTGTTCTTCCAGTTATGTGAGAGGATAAATTTCCTTATTATTTAAGGCATTGTTTTTCTGAGTAGAGATTTTTGCTTATAACCAGAAGCATCCTAAATGTTTGACACTGTTCTCTCCACCTTGGGTCTTCCCATCACTCACTTGTTATCATCAAGCTAATTCCCTTTTTCAGACAAGCCATCTCCATCCATCTTATTTAAAGCAGCTTCTCCAACCCCACTGAGGAATTGCCCTGTGACTTCTCTTTGTGTCCTCATAGCACCTCTCCCCATCTTAAATTACAGGGTGGACTGTTTCTTCCCCCATGAGAGGCAAACTCCTCAAAGGTAGGCTTTCTCCTGTTCACCACCCCAAAACAGTGACCAGCACATAACAGGGGCTCCATAAATAACTGTTAGGTCTTTCCCAAATAAACACTCTTCTGTGAGCAGAGCACTGTGCCCAGTGCTCCACTGTAGGCCAGGGCAAGAGGAATACAGCAAGCATGGGAGGTATTTCTGCCCCATTCTAGAGCGTATTCAGAAGGTTGATTGGATGTTTAACAAATATCTGTTGAAAAGAAATAAAAATCTAGAGCAGTGGGCTATAAAATGTTGTCATTGTATGTATTAATTAGTGTTTCTCAAACTTTAAACCCATGGTTCCTTTAATTAACATACAAATCTATCAGCACTCCCCCCTCTGGGAAGCATCAACACTCATGCGCATGCATGCGCATGCACACACGCACACACACACACACACACACCTACACACACACACACACACACAAACACACGGTTGGAGGGGGCAGTGTTGGGTCCTTCCTGGGAACACCTGAACCTCAAGAAGAGTTAGTTGAGGTTTGCTTTTGGTTATTTGCATTATAAATCTACCAGAGATTCCTTCTCTCTCTTTCCCTTCCTTGTTCCAGATAGATAATTTGATTGAGAATCACTGTTTTTCAAGCCAGCCAAGGTTTGGGTGCATATTAGGAACAATACAGTTTTCCAGTTTGGTTCAGGAGAGAAACTGCCTTCGCCTCACAGGAAGCACGGTCATCAAGTACTGGAATGACAGTGACCATTTATGGACAGCTTACAACGTGCCAGGCACTGGGCTTGGCTCTTTAGCTGCTTGATGTGAGTTCATCCTTGTGTGAATCAACTGAGGTAGGTCACAACATTCTAGATATGGATGTTAGGCTTGACAGATGCTAACTAACTTGACCAAGACCAGGTCTGCACCAATCCTGAACCTGAACTCTGAGCTGTTTCTCTGTTGCACGAGTGTCATATTGGAGCCGGTGCAGCCTCAGTGTCCACTGAGGCAGAGCAGAAGCACTCTCTGGGGGAAGGGAGTGACCAGGGTGTCTGCTCTCCATTGCACCCCCAATGCACAGCCCATCTCGGGAGTTGGCCACCGGCACTATAGCCCTGCAGTGGGAGGTCTCCAGGGAGCCATGCAGCAGGCCCACTTGGAGAGTTACAGCAGTGTAGTTGAGATAAGAAATACTGCAATTCTCCAGGCAGAACTGCAGTCTTCCAGCCCATATAAATGATTCTTTTAGTAATTTTGCCAAGGATTGTGCATTATGTGTGCTTGGGGAACCAACACAGTCTGAGAATTCGTCAATATTTCTAGAGAAGTGTGCATGTAATCAGTCAAGCATTCTGAAAAAAAATGTAGTCAATGATTTTAACAGCAAGTGGTTTTGACTATGAAAAGATTCAACTATAGTTTTTCATTGTTGTTGTTGTTGTTTTTCCCCCAAGAATCACCCTGAGCAATTTCTTAAAGAATTAAAATGAAATGTTTCTGGGGTAACAAATCATCCAGACTCGTGGCTTGGAGCTTTGTCACTCACCAGCTAATGGGTCTGAAGAGAGATTTCAGAGTCTCAAGACTGCCACAGACACCCTGCAGAAAGAAACAGGGAGCTGCTGTCAGGACATAATTGTTTCGGGTACAAGTTAGCCTCTTCATAATGCCCTGAGAACAATAAGGAGAGGATGGACAGTGCGGAGAGCACACAGGGAAGGGGGAGTTCAGTCAAAGTTGGATGCCAGGGCTGAGAAGGTCTCCAGGAGAGAGCTCTATGAGTAGGAGCTGGCATGGCTGGGCACTTAATTCACGTAACTCACTCATCTCTCCCTTGGTTCTTAGCTGTCTTAGTACAGGGCATTCGTCATTTTGTGAAGAAGTAAAAGTGGATATCTGTCCTGGAAGTGACAGTTTATTTGCAAAAGAGTGTATAATAGTTTATTACCAGGTTACTATATTTTGGAGACTGGCTCAAATTTGCAGTCCTGCAGGAAACATTACTGGCAGAGTACTACCAGTTTCCCAAGAGTATCCATTAACGCCTTTTCTCTGGAAATTATCTTTGAGGGGGAAAGAAGAGAAAGGTAACCAAAGGCTAAAAACAAAGCCAAATGATGACCTCTGAGACTGAGATGAAGTTATCACAAACCCACCACGTTTTGAAAGGAGGGCAGGGTGACTTTGTTCTTGACAGTCTCGGGCATCCCTGAGAAAGTGACACACAGTGAGCCCTGCTGGGAGTGAGTTCTGGCTTCCATGGCTTCTCCATGACCTGTGTCTCTTCTCCGTCCATCCTCAGTCTTGTCACACCTGTCACAGCTCACATCAGAAATCAACAGCCAGGTCCAAGTTCCTATCCTCCCATGGCCCCCAGGCCTTCTCGCCCTAAACAGGCAGACTCCTATGAGCCACGGACCCACTTTCCCCCCCCCAGCTTTCTAGTTCTCTTGGGGCCTCTCCTCCTTCCCTCTACAGCCTAGACCCCATGGCTGATTTTATAACCACTCTTTCATCAAGACCCTCCTCACTTGTCCCCTGTCTTGCAGAACCCCAATCCTGGAGCAGTCCTGCAATCGGTTTTCCCTGCCACGTCAGTTGAGATTGTGTTTAGTTGTATCTGACTGAACCTAACATCAGTGGCTTAATCAGAGGTTTTACTTTTTCCTCCATAAAAGAAATCCACAGGGCCAGCCCCAGTGGCCTAGTGGTTAAGTTTGGCATGCTCCACTTCGGGGACCCAGGTTCGGTTCCTGAGTGCGGACCTACACCACTCGTCTGTTAGTGGCCGTACATGGCAGTGGCTCACATATGAAATAGAGGAAGGTTGGCAACAGATGTTAGCTCAGGGCGAAACTTCCTTAGCCAAAAAAAAAAAAAAAAAAGAACTCCACAGGGCTGACGCGTACACAACCAGTGCTCCCAGCCGGCTCTGTGTTCCTCCCCACTCAGTCGTCGGTAGCTAGTGGATTTTGTCCTCAAGCTTGTTGCCTTGTGGTCACAATATGGTGGCTCTACTTCTAGCACCATGTCTGCATTCCAGGCAGGAAAAGGGGAAGGGCAAAGAGCAAAGGGCATGTGCCAGTTCAGTGTCCCCACAAACAAATAAATTATTTTTAAAAACTCGCCTTTTCTGGAAGGATCACTTAGGAATTTCTGCTTATATCTCCTTGGCCAGTCACAGGCCACCCCTGGAAACTAGGAAGGCTGATAAATGCAAGTGTCTTCACTAGGCACATTGCCTTTCTGAACAGACCGGGGCTCTGTTAGTAAGGAAAGTGGGGAGTGGACCTGGGCTAGACACCCTGCGGTCTCTGTACCCCTCCACCCCAGGCTGCTGCAGAGGGGCCACTGCAGACACATGGCCTCATGTTCAGCGTCTCCCTCTCTGCCCTCAGAGGCTGTCCCACACCTCCCTACTGTCCTCAAGCCCTCTGCCCAACCCCACCCTCCTCATTGTCCCTCCTTTGAAAAGGACACGCTGACCTTCAGGCAAGTCCCCATACATGTAAACACACTGGCATCTTTCTTGAGTCTTAGCAGACGAGATCCCCTCATCACTGCCCTCTATCTGTGCTTCTGTAGCCCCCTCGTTGTTGACTTGGCCCCACTCATGATCCACTGGCACTCAGATCTTCAACTTCGTCCTCTCTCCTGGCTGTCTCCTCACAGCCTCTCAACATACAGTACATTCTGTATCTTGTTGCGAGGACCACCTGAGTTAATGTGTGTGGAGCACTTAGAATGGTGACTGACCCATAGAAATAGCTCTACAAGAATTAGCTGTTATGATGATTATTCTAAAAAAATAAAAGCCAAAACAATGAAATACCCTTTGACTCTCTCTCTATATATGTATATGTATATATATATATATATATATATACGCATCTGCTTGTGGAACCCAGTCACCTGAATATCCCAGAAATACCAGCTTCAACACGCCTTAAACCAAGATCACCTTCCTCTTCATGCTTGTTCGCTGTCTCAGTGAATGGGACCAATATCCAGTTACTCAAACCAGAACCCAGGGGCATTCCTTAGTTCCACCTTCTCTCATGTTGTCCCAACCCCAGAAATCATGAAGTCAGTCAAGTAAACCTCCTAAATATTTGGGAGTTGGCTCCTTCCTCTCCATCCTATGCTCACAGCCTAGGCAAATCCAGCAGTATCCTAACTGATCTCCCTTGGCTAGGGGCATGGTCCCCTTGGAGCTCTCCTCCACATGATCCCGTGTGTACCACACACTGCGCAGGCTGGCTCATGGCACTCTGCACAGAAGTGCTGACAGCTCACAGTAGCAAAGCTAAGGAGCATTTCTCCTAGAAAGCTTACTTTGGTGGTAGTTAAGCAAAATTTAAGTAAGAATTTTGTTTTTAAATACTGCTTTTTTAAAAATGAAAACAAAAGTAGAATGCACTTCTCCCGTGTGGTTCTAAGGGCTGAATCTAGTTCTAGAATGCAAGCCTCGTCTGTTTGGGGTAAGTGATGGAGTCCAGCTGGGGCAGCAGTGGTGTGGGCTCTTCCCCATCTCTGCCCTTTCCAACCCCTTGCCACAGCTGGCTCTCCCCCTTCATCTGGACTGAAGTCATGATGGTAATAAGCATTCCTTCCCCTCTGGATGGTCAGGACAGAGCTAGAGTCCAGAACTGGAACACATGATATTTACATTTACATTTTTAAGCCAGAAATCATCCTTGTAAGAATGAGGAGAGAGCCTTGTCCTTTAGTGGGAACATTTTGTCAAAGAGCTTAAAGTTTTCTGATCCCAAGTCCCTTTTCTAAAGTCTATATTAGGTCAGAAAGGGGCCGGGGTCATCACTGCCATCTGACAGGAGATGGAGCTGAAATACCAGATGGGAAGGTTAGTAGTAACCTGCTCACAGTGGTGGACCAGATAGATCTGAGCCAGATTTGATCCCTATACAATTTTCTCTTCACAGGTTACACTTAGGTAAAATGCAGCTTGTCATAATCTGTAAATCTGGACTGTTGCTTGATGTTGGTGGGTGAAGGCAAGACAGTGAGATGGTCATGCTATTGAACTGATAAGGATTTCAGGACTAGTGTGGAGAAAATAAAAGGAGGGGAAAAGATATAATGAAGCTTCTTCCAGTTCTCACACACTACCTGATGACTCCCTTTCTATTTCTAATCTTATTGCTTTCGTTAAGGTACCTAATATAACGTCTTTATGTTCACCCTGAGGAAGCACACTCTGGTTTCAGGCAGAAATGGCATTCTGAGGCAAGGGTCGAGGATCAAACTCCTTCCAGTGATCAGAACAAGGCTGAGGCCAGGTCTACATAGTGCTTCCTTGTTCCTGGGGAGGAGGAAAGAGAGGCCATATAGCAGGTTGTAATGCACAGAACCCAAAAACTGGTGAGCAGTCAGGCAACTGGAGGTATATAGCTAAAAAATGAAACAATTATCCTGGAGCCACAGTTTTTCCCTATTGTGATCTAAAATCCTGAATTTTAAAAGCCAGAGGGAAATAATCTGGAGATAGGGCCACTTGTGGTTTGGTCACTGCCTAAATCATCATTCTCATCTAGCTTTCCCAAGGGAACCCTCTGTTTCCAACCATACCAAGCCTCTCTTCATGGACCATACTCTCTTATGCTTCTGGCCTCTATGCTGCTATACCCACTTCCTGGAATGCTCTTCACTGCCTTCTCTACATGCTTCACTTTTACTTACATTGCAAGATTCAATTTTCCAAGGTAGTAGAGTAGGGACTTCTGTAAATCCACTCCTCCATAAAAGCAATGAGAACACAAAAGCAATGATAAAGTCAAACTCAACTTTATCAGAATTCTGGAAATTAACTAGAGGCTTGCAACAGTCTAAGGAGACTTTATTCAAGAAAGCTGAATTTCAGTAAGAAGAGAAAGATTTGTAGCATTTTTACTTGCCCTAATCCCATCCCCCTCTCACCAGCTTCACAGTAATCTTGAAAATCATCAGCCTCACAACTATGATAGTATTTGACTTTATTTCACCTGACTCAGAATTCCATCCGTATGAACAGCATATCTCCAGACAATTTGCTGAAAACAATCAGCAGTAATTGGTTAACATTGCAGCTTTCTGTGGCAGTGTTAGCAATTGAGGCTAATAAGAAGCTGACAAAAAAACTTAAAAGAAAAATTGGGTATGGGAGCTCTGTGGTGGGCTTTGAAAACTTCCACCATATTCCTGGGAATCTGAAAGGCAGTGCTCATGTGCAGGGCTGTGTGCCTGCCCAGAAAAAGTAGAATGCCCTCAACTCTCAGCTCTGCCTGACCTTGAGGTTCTATGTGAGCAAGAAGTAAAGGCTAAGGCATAGTTGTATAAACACTGGATTATTGAAGTCATGACTCAATATGCACACAGAGTCCCTCAACAAAAGCTGGGGGAACATATTCGTTCAAGATATTCAAGGAAATCTCCACTAATCATTAGCTGAACACTAAGCTAACCACGTGGAGAATTCAGTGGTCACACACAACACAGAATACAAACTTGACAGAAATAGTCCAGGAAAGTCACTAGGCAAACAAACAGCAACAGCAGCAACAACAATGAAACCTGGGGAAGAGAGAGGGATCTGATTTCCAGAATTGCCATGTCATATTATGTTAAATGTCTACTTTTCAACAACAGCTACAATAAAAATGAGACATGCAAAGAAATAGGAAGGTATGGCCCATATATAAGTAAAAAGGCAGTCAATACAAACTTCCCCTGAGGAAGTGCAGACAACAGACTTACTAGGAAAAGACTTTGAATCAACTGTTATAAATAGGTTAAAAAAACTAAAGGAAGAGCCAGCCCTGATGGCCTAGTAGTTAACGTTCAGTGCTCTCACCACTTTGGTGGACTGGGTTCGTTTCCCAGTCCCAGAATCACTCCACCCATCAGTCAGTTGCCGTGCTGTGGTGGCGGCTCACATAGAAGAACTAGAACAACTTACAAATAGGATATACAACCATGCACTAAAAAAAAAAAAAAAAAAAAAAGAGGAAGATTGGTAATGGATGTTAACTCAGGATGAATCTTTCCCTGAAAAAAAAAAGCAAAAGTAAAGGAAACTGTGTTTAAAGAATTAAAGGAATTTATGAGAATGATGTCTCACCAAATATGGAATATCAATAAAGAAATATTATTTTAAATGTCTACTTTTCAGCTACAACAAAATGAGACAGGCACCCTGAGCAATTTCTTAAAGAATTAAAATGAAATGTTTCTGGAGTAACAAACTGATTCAAGAGAAAACAGAATATCTGAGTAGACCCAGAACAAGTGAAAAGATTGAACTATTAATAAAAAATTTTCCCATAAAGAAAATACCGTACCAGATGGCTTCACTGTTGAATCTACCAAGGATTTAAAAAAAAAAAAAAAGAACACCAATCCTCCACCAGCTCTTCCAAAAAATACAAGAGGGGGGAACTTCCCAATTCATTCCTTGAGGCCAGTATTACTCAGACCAGACACAGATATCACAAGAAAGGAAATCATAGACCAATGTAACCTACGAATATAGATGCAAAAGTCCTCAACAAAATACTAGAAAATCTAATCTAGCAACATGTAAACAGGATTATGCACCATGACCAAGTGGAATTTATCCTAGAAATGCAGGTTGATTCAAATACAAAAATCAATCAGTGTAACACATCATGTTAATAGAATAAACGGCAATAAAATACATGATCATCTCAATAGATGCAGAAGCATTTTTAAAAATCCAATACTCTTCATGTTAAAAACATCAAGTAATTAAGAATATAAGAGAACTTCCTCAACCTAATAAAACCCACAGCTAACATAATTATGAAGTCATAATCATATTGATTATGCTGAATGCTTCTCCCCCAAGAATAGGCGCAAGATGTGGATGTCTACTCTCATCCCTTCTATTCAATATTGGACTTGAGGCTCTAGCCAGGTGAGAAAAAGAAATAAGCATCAAGATTGGAAATGAAAGAGTAAAACTATCTCTATTCACTGATGACGTGATCTTGTGTATAGAAAATCCTAAAGAATCCACAGAAAAATCTATTAAAATTAATAAATACATTCAGCCAGATTGCAGGATATAAGACCAATAGACAAAAATCAGCTGTATTTCTAGACACTAGCAATGAGTAACTCAAAAGTGAAATTAAGAACACAATCCCATTTACCATAGCATCAAAAAGAATACATTTAAGTAAAGAAGTGTAACACTTGTACATGCACTGAAAACTACAAGACATCACTTAAAGAAATTTCAGAAGACCTAAATAAATATAAAGACATCCCATGTTTATGAATTGGAAGGCTTAATATTGGGAAGATGGCAGTACTCCCCAAAGTGATGTACAGATTCAAACAGTCCTAATCAAAATTCCTATTATCTTTCTGGAGAAATTGACAAGCTGATCCTAAAACTCATACAGAAATGCAAGGAACCCAGAATTACCAAAACAATCTTGAAAAAGAAGAACTAAGTTGGAGGACCCACACTTCCTAATTTCAAACTTACTACAAAGTTACAGTAATCAAGACGTGTGGTATTGGCACAATAGACATAGAGGTAAACAGAATAGAATAATAAAGGATAGACATACAGATAAATGGAATAGAATTGAGGATCCAAAAACAAGCCCACATATCCATGGTCAACTAATTTTCGACAAGGTTCAGAAATATGCAAAAGAATGAAGTTGAACAACTACCTCACACCATATACAAAATTTAACTTAAAATTTATCATAGACCTAAATTTAATAGCTAAAATTATAAAACTCTTGGAAGAAAACAGGCATAAATCAAGAAACCATGTTTCTTAGACATGACACCAAAAACATAAGCATAAAAGAAAATATAGATAACTTGGACATCACCAAAATTAAAAACTTCCAGCTTCAATGATACCATCAAGAATGTGAAAAGCTAGTTCATAGAATGAGAGAAAATACTTATAAATTGTATATCTGATAAAGGACTTGTATGTATAAAAACTTCACAAACTTAAAAAGACAATCCACGTAAAACTGGGCAAAGGATTTGAATAGACATTTTCAGGAGGATATAAAACAGCAAATAAGCACATGAATAAATACTAAACATCACTAGTCATTAGGGAAATGCAAATCGAAACCACAATGAGATGCTATTTCACACCCACTAGGATGGCTATAGTCGAGAAGACAAACAATCACAAGTGTTGGCAAGGATGTGGAAATATCGGAACACATAGCCTGCCACTGGGAATGTGAAATGGTGCAGCAGCTGGGAAAAACAATTTGGTAGTTCCTTAAAAACTTAAACATAGAGTTACCTATGACTCAGCAATTTCACTCCCAGGTAATTTGAAAACATATATCCACACAAAAACACCAATGTTCATAGCAGCATTCTTCATAATAGTCAAAAAGCGTAAACAGTCCAAATGTCCACCAACTGTGTAATGGAGAAACAAAATGGGTAAAAGGAATGAAGTACTGACGCACGCTACAACATGGTGAATCTTGAAAACATTATGCTGAGTGAAAGAAGCCAGATACAAAAGGCCACATATTGTATGATTACATTTATGTGAAATTTCCAGAGTAGGCAAAGACATAGAGACAAAAAGCAGATTAGTGGTTGAGGGGCCTGCAGAATGGAGTGTGACAGCTCATGGGTAAGCATTTCTTTGGGGGGGCGATGAAATTGTTCTGGGACTAGATAGTGGTGATAGTGATACAACTTTGTGAATATTCTAAAAACACTGAGTTTTTCACTTTAAAATTGTGGATTTTATGATATGTGAATTATATATCAATAACACTGCTATATATACATTTTTAAAAAGATTCGATGTGAACCTCATCTCCTTCTAATTCTCCTTTACAGCTTCCCCAGGCTTAATCAAGTGTCTTCCCTCTGCAGTGTCCTGTGCTTCTCTCCTCTTTATTCTGGTGGGTTGTAATTAAGGCCCTTCTCTGCTTTATTTCTACATCACCAACACTTAGTTCAGTGACTAGCACAGCACAGCACAGCAAGTAGTAATTTTGGGAGACGTGAATGACTTTTATACTATTTAATGCTCAGCTTGTATCCAGAGTGAGATATCCAGCTCTGCCACTGTCTGTGGGAACTTGGGAAGACCTCACAGCCTCTCTGAGCAGAAACTGCCTCATCTGTAAAGTAGGGATGATAAAAATCCACTCTACTTGTCTAGCCCCTCTCCACCCTTACTGGACAAGTAGGGTCCTGGGATCCCAGGCTGGGGTTGGGATTTGGAGATCTGGGCTGGCTGAGGGAGCAAGGGTGACTCCTTTCAGGATCAAAGGATGTGCTACAAGCAGCAACCAGAGGTGAAACCAGAACAGAAGCCCCACAGGACGGGCTGGGGAGAGAGAGCAAATGCCCAGACAGGCACCAGGTGTGTGTGGCATGGGGATCCCAGACCAAGGAGAGCAAGAAGTTTCAAGTGGAAGGCAGGAAGTGGAACCTGGAGAGACTTCTGAGCAGCTGAATGTCATCGGGGCAAGCCTGAAATATCGGCTGGGAATGAAGAAGAAGCAGTCAAGGGCTCTGAGCTGGCTGAATTAGGAGTGTCTTAAAGGCCAGCCAGACCCCTCATGTGTGAGAAGGGTGAGGCGGATTTCAAGTAATGGCCACATGCCCCTGTAGGAAATACGGGTAGAGACTGAAGGAATTAGAATGGCCGTGTTGGCTGCTGGAGGCCAGGAGGAGACTGGAGGGGGGGGTGGTGAGAGGCAAGAGACGCAGATACAAGCATCGTTATGACCCTCTGGAGAAGGAACCTTCAGAGAGATAATGATGGTGATGTAGGAATGCGTGCCATGTGCCTGGCATGACGTTAGGCATGTTCCGTGGATTCCTCACTTAATTCCCACAGCAACTCTACAAGATGGATACAATTATATTACCATCTTAGGGATGAGAAAATTGAGGCTGAGAAGTTAAGTTACTTACTCTGGTCCACTCAACTAGTAGGTGCAGAGCTGGGAGACACAGGCCAAGTGCTACTCAAGGAGGGAGGATTCTGCAGGGAGGCCTGTGACACAGGGGTCCCTTTCCTGACTTGGGAAATGTGGGTGCAGATGAAGGACACACATGGTCAGTGCAGCACCTGGCATATTTGGTGTCTTTATTAGACTAGATTTTGAGTCTCAGTCTTGTATTTCCAGCCGCCAGCTCTAGATTTGGTAGAGGCAGAGAGAAACAGGAGTTTCTGGAGTGGCGGGCTGGCGTGGGCGTGGCGCCAAGTCCACGTCTTGTCTCACTGTGATTAAGGAGGAAAAATCAGAGCCTGTAAGAAGTCTGTTTTGGAAACTCAAAGTGCTTGCCCATCCAGTAAGACTGAGCTTTGAAATCCAAAACAACAAGTTGAATTAAATGTGTTTTAGAGCCAAAAATGGAGAAAATTAATCAGTTTATAATACAATATATACCAAGGCACCTGCAGTCTAAAAGGAAGGAAAAAGAAAAAAAAAAAACCCCACGGATAGAATTGACCCTACATTTCCTGTGACCTGATAGACGTGTATTGTCTGAAAGGAATTATTTGGGGATCTGTTTTGCCTTTTTTGCCTTAAGAGAGAGAGAGAAAAAGAGAGAGCAAAACTGTAGTCATAAAGTGTCAAAAGCTGTTTTGAGATGAAGAGAGTCAGGGGTTCATTTTCCTCATGCTCTTGTGTGTGTATCTCCCCACAGCCTACGTGGGCGAGGTAGCAGGAGCTAGGGGGAGATGTGCAGCGCTTAAGTGATTTCTTCATAATCTCCCAAAAAGCACATATCAGTGTTCATGATATCAAACTAAAAGCATGTAAGCTGTTCTATATTGAAATTTATGTTAAAGGCACTACAATTTGGGAACTAAAGTAGATGCACATGTAATTCAATGATTAAATGATACAGATTTCACAGTGGAGAATTTATTTTCAGATTCTAATTAGAGCCAAAATGAGCTGTGTGGATTCTTGTTAACTCACATGGATTATCTTGTACATTATAATATTAATAAAATTCTTTTTTGTGTATCATTTCCAAAGCAGTCTGGAGCCAAAGTGGGTGATCAGAGAGAACAGCTGTCTCCAGATGTCCACAGCTTGCTGGAGATCGCGCATCAGATGGGAGCTGGACAGACGACCTTAGATTCCCTTACGGCTCCATGATGGTAGGAATCTACTGAGGAGGTGATTCTGTGACCCTTCTCCCAGGGCAACTCCCTGCTCCACAAGGCAGGGGAGAGACAGGACTTGCTGTCTGTGCCTAAGGAGAGGATCCTTTCTTTGCACTGAAAATGTGCAATCATCAGAATGGCTATTTACTTAGGTAATCTTCAGCCCGGCCACAGGGATTTTTCTAGCTTACTATTCATACACTTGTATTTGAGCTCTTACAGCAGGTAGTTCTGTGCCAAAACAAACCAGTGCCTCAGCTAATTGAGCATACAGATTTAATCAGTTTACCCAAGTCATTAGCACTAACCAGTCTCAGTTCATCTTAGGTTCCTGCCTATGAGGAAGGGAAAGGCTTCCTTGGCCATGCGTGTGAATCCAAAAGATGGGTGGGCCTCATCCACCTTGCTCTTGGACTTTGAGCAAGACATCAGTCTTTACTTCAACCATGGGAAAAAGAAGAGAGAAGGGAAGTAGTATATTTTTTTTTTTTTTGCTGACTAGCTAGGCTCTAGGCCACTTGTACATAAGTCCTTTCATTTAATTCTCACGAAATTCCAAAACTGGGCCCAGAGAGGCCATGCAACGGGCCCATGATCACACAGCTCTAATTCGGAGCTGATTTAGAGAATGGACCTCTATTCCTGACAGTCTGCAGTCATCACCTCCCATCTCTCCTGAGGAATACAGCTCCTCAAGTCCTGAAGAGGGGCCACTCACACTGCTGAAGAAAGACACTTCAGTCACAATCAGCAATCATGGACCGCCAGGAACTGGGAAGTTGGCAGGCCTGTAATCCAGACCTTCCCAGTTTCCCCTCCCCTCCCCACCCCTACTCCATCTTTCCCCATTGCGTCTGGGTGTAAATAAATAACTGAGAAAACAAACAAGTCTCCTGAAGTTTGCCTCGTCTCCTGTCTCTGCAGACTGTGAGAACAACGTGCACTGTTCCTCTCTGCAGAAGACAGTTTCCATATAAATAAGAGATGTGGAACCCCCTTCACCAATGTTAGAATTCCATTTAAAAGTAAATTGACTTCCTGAAATATATGTATTGGCAACAGTGGCCACCACAGTTGGTATTACAGTTTACATTTAACACAGTGCTGTTTGCCTTGACAGATTCCATATTTTTTCATACATAAATCAATAGAGTGATGTTTGAAGAGCTTGAATCTATCTTTCATCATTCCCCCCACTTCAACCCTGCATTCTGAAACCCATAAAGAAGGAACTTTCTAGGAGGTGTCATTTAGTTGGAGACTATTATTTACAGCATTTGAGTGTAACACCATCGACTGTAAACTCAAATAAGAAATGCTAGGAAGGAAAGCCAGGAATTTGGTTCTGAAAGGAAGCAGTCTAATGATTTTTAGAAGTCATACATGTGTGCAAATGCATATGTGCGGGCATATGTGTGTATGCATGGATATATGTGTGCATCATGTGTGCACGTGTGTTTGTGTGTATGTGAACAAGTATGCACGGGTGTGTGCCTGTGTTGTGTGTGCGTGCATATGCATGGGTGTGTGTGTGCATGTGTGTGTATGCATATGTGTGTGTGTATGTTGTAAGACCAATTCTATATGGTTTTTTCATAATCCTCTGACTGGACCATGACAGACATGGGTATGGCAGGGAGCAGCCAGCCAAGGTGAAAACCATAAAGCTGGAGGGGCTGGAGAAGCAGGAAATGAGCAGTGGTGGGAAACGGCTGGGTGGGTGGAAGCTCAGAGAAGGCATGAGTCTGGACCTCCCTTCTGGAGCAGCACCTTTTGAGACTAGCATTTGGCTTTGGAAAGGAAGAAAGCCACTGACGCCTCCAGCCCTTCCTCAGCCCTCAGGGAGGGCAGGTGCAATCAGATAGTCACATTCTAAGCTGGAAATTTGGCTCATTTACTAGTGGGTGGAGTTTGAGGCATACAGAAGCTTGTGCAGAAAAGCAGGAGTCACCCTGGTTTCATCTGTGTGTGTGCATAGCAGAATGGTAAAGCTTTGGCTAGAATCCTTTTCTTTTTTTCTAAGACTAATGACCCATAATTTGTTGTTACCATAGAATGACATGACTTGTAGCTTTATTTTCTAGAATTGGTTGATAGGTTTAAAACAAAAAGTAAGTCAAGAACTCTCTGGGACCTTTTAGTGTTCAACATTTTAGACAACGCCAGAGATGCTGAGTCCTGATCGTGGCAGATGAGGGCTATAAGTGAAAGGGAGGGTACCAAGGGTAGAGAGTAGGCATTTCAAGCTAGGAGCCAACCAGCTTGTCTATATTTGCATGGCCCAAAGGACAAAGCCAAGTACACAGCTGTTGTAGTAATTCTGATATTTTGGGAGGTCTCCACTGTCCCCCTCCTCAACTTGCTTTTAAAGAAAAGATTTTTTTCTTTTATTTTAATCTGAAACATTGATTGTTTCCATATATAGAAATTCACAAAATATTTTACCTCTTTCCTTTGTCTTTGTAGTGCCTAAATTTTCACATCATTTATTCTATTCAATAAATGATATTCATTAGAAGGAGAACCCTGTGTGATTTAAGTTTTATTCCTTTGCCAGTCCATGTATTCTAATTTTGGCATCAGAAACAAGAGTCTCTCCCGCAACTCTACGGGAGAGTTGTCTCTGTCCCCTTGACTCCACTGTCAAGGAGGAAACCTGCTGGCCCAACAGATAAGGTCACATTTCCAGGGGAGTTGAGCTTGGAGATAGACTAGGAAATGAGAACTCTCTGTTACAGTTCTTATCTGTCTGGAATGTATATATTTTACGTTTCTTTGCAGAGCAGTATAATCTGAAATTTAGGTTTGCGCAGAGAGAGAAGCAACTACTTAGGCCTCAGTCCTGGACAAACAAGTCTTTGCCAGGATCCAGCCCAGCCTATCAGTGTTCTGCACTGGGGTTTGGGTCAAAGCCATAGGTGATGCTGGGGCTCGCCCTGTGGCATAGTGGTTAAGTTTGGCGTGCTCCGCTTCAGTGGCCCAGGTTCAGTTCCTGGGCGTGGACCTATACTACTCATCAGCCATGCTGTGGCAGCATCCCACATACAAAGTAGAGGAGGATTGGCACAGATGTTACCTCAGGGCAAATCTTTCTCAGCAAAAAAAGCCATAGGCAATGCAAACATGCCTTAGCCCTCAATTTTGCTAATCATTGCCCTTGATCCTCAGAGACTTAGGAGGGAGTTGTGATCAAGGGTGGGGTTTTAATAGTCCTGGCTCCTTGAGAAAGCACTCTCAAAATACCATCTGGTAGCTTCCAATCTCACCATATAGCAACTCTACCAATAGTCCCTTGATATCAATGGTTGGGGCAGAAATAGAATTCAATCAACCAGGATGCATGGCTAAGAATTGAATTAAAGGAACCTCATTTAGATTCACTGACCAAAATATCACAGAGAGAAGCAATTAGGTGAAGGCAGAGGAAACGAAACCAGTCTACTCACTGTCCCTTTGATTCTCCACCTGCGTTCCCTAATGGAGGTCACATAGGAGGGGATAAGCAACTGACTGGCTCCAGGGAGGTCTCTGATGAATTTCACATCAAAGCTCTTTGCTCTCCCTCTGCTGCTGGAGTATGGAACACCCACCACCACTGTCCAGATCTTATCCATTCCTCAAGACCCAGTTCAAGTCCAAAGTCTCTCCTATGGTGCCAGGCCACAGTTATCCTTCCTAATCTTTTGTAATACGATATGATGGCTTCTTCTGTTTGTTAAGTTTTTAGTTTTATTCTATATGATTTGTCTTCTCAGTGAAGTTATAAACATCTTCAGGGTTGTTACCATATTTTATGTTTCTCTGTACTCTCTTCAGAACCTAGCGCAGTGGCTTGTATACAGCGTGGGCTCATTTACTATTAATGGATTTTTGAATGAAGAGTCTAAAAGGCCCAGGAATGGGAAAACCTGCTTGGATTTTTGATGAAAAAGGAAAACTAACTAACTCCTCAAATCTTCATCTGCAAGGCTACTCCGAAATCAGAATGAGAACTTCCTTTGACATGTTCTTGGCATATGATCATTCCAGCCTCCTCATTTCAAACTGCAGTTCAATTAGTTAGAAAATAACCTAATTTTGGAAAGAATGTGCATACTGTACTCCATCAATTCTAAAATGCACATTTTTTTTTCATTCTTAACACTGATGGCTCTTATAATTGGCAGTACTTTTTTTCTTTCTTAGTCTTATATAAAATAATGGTGCTTCTTATAATGGATGATGACTTAAAGCCAATGGAATACAGTGTGTTTGTATCTATCATTCGTCACATGCCCATCTAATAATTCATCTATAACTCCATGCGATGGCCTTTACTTGACGAATGATTGTGGAAGGAGTTCATAACTTACGTCAAAATGTGATGGTCAGTCCCCTACCCTGTTCCTTCCCCCTGCTGCCACTCCCATGCATGTTCTTAGGCATTCCCTTAGAGCTTTTAGGGTGTCAGTGGACTCAGAATTGGGGGAAGAGAAGGTTGCATAAGTAGAAGGTATAGTAAGGAAAGTGTATCCAGAGGAAGATACCAGACACAGCCAGACCCAGACACATGTAGTTTGTGTGTCATCTCTACTTCCATCTTATCTTCTTTTTTATTATTTCTTTATGTTTATGCAGCTTGAAATTTCACCAATCTGTGATTTATTGGGATGTTGGGGGTAAAAATAATTATCTACTTTAAAAACACAAATATCTGAGTTAGTGACTTAACCTTAGTGTGTCTTTATGTAGCTTCTTCTTACTAGTCAACTGAGATCAGCAACACCAAGGTGGAAGAGCATGGAAGAGACGAATGGGTTAGGTTATTCTGGGTAGTCTTCAGAACACGAGTTTCAGTATGGACTACCTTGGTCTCAATGAAAGCCCAGGTGCGCTGAAAAGAAGCATATAGGGAGGATAGGTGAGGTTGGAGGTTTACAAGCTGGCCTTGTACAAGGAATTGGAGAGAAGACACTACTTTCTCTTGATTCTTTCTATAGCACTTGTGTGCTGAATAGGAGTGCTGTACTCGGCTGTCCAGCATCCACTCTCCCTTCCTCTTTCTTTTTTATTCAGGTATTGGCCCTTCCCCCTTTCAGTCCAGGAGTTTCAGGGAGACCTTACACTACTCCCACCCCCTGATTGGCTGAAGTCAATGAACACATCCCATCCCAGAGAAAGCATTTAGAAATGGACATATGACCCAATTTGAGGCAATGAGATTTGTGTTTCTGAGGAAGAATCATCTCTCTGCTTCTGAGAAAGCTAGTAAAAGAAACACTTTCACTTGCTTTGGACAGGGTGGGATAAGGCTGTGGTGTCCCATTCTCTTTTAGAGTTATATGGATTTTTGTGGGTTGATCTGGGAAGCTAACCAACATATATATCATTTTTATAATAGAAAATTTTGGTCTCAGGAAACACAGTTAACTTCAACCAAATTTTTGGAAACCAACCTGTTCATCAATCCAAGAGTAATAGTGGCAATTTTTGAATAATGAGTCATTCATATGTACCAAAGAAGTGAAGAATCTTTTCTATAATATTTCAAAAATTTTAGAGCGACATTGTGTCCTGAAGTGATATATTAGATTAGAAGGGACTATGACACCCTGATATAAAAATGCAAGAAACTGAAGTAATTTATGAAGTACTAGCAGCTAGCTTCATGTTAACTCCACTGTGTGGGCACTAAATTACTTTGGATTCTATGGTGAGATGCTTCAGTACATTATGCTATGAAAGTACCAGGTTCAAGGTCCAGTGATCGAAGGTGGGAAGCTCTTAAAAAGGAGGGTCTGCCCAGCATATTGGAGAATAGATTATTTTAGCCCAATCTGGCCCAAGGAGGAGCCCCAGGACATCTGAATGTTGACGTCCATTTGGATCCAGGATGGTCGAGAAGGGTCTGCTTTATCCATGGATAATCTTCACACTCACATAATAAATAAATAAAATAAGGATAACAGCCAATGATTTTAGAGGACTTTTTCAGTTTGCAAAATGCTCCTCAGTTGTGCTCAGGAGGGGTAGCGTGCCTGTTCTAGAGAGTGGCCAACAGGTCAGGGAGTGCTCAGGGTCTCATAGCAAAGCTGGGCCTCCCACAGCTTTTCTGTTGGCCCAAGCAGAAAACTCAAGTTCATTAACTAATCCATATATTTCCACTACATCTTGCCTTGAACTTTACAAGAAAATTGAGACCACCAGGAGTGTATTCCCTTGTTTTCCCTCGTCTACATCTTAATGTATCTTTGCAATAATCTATACATTCTCCATTTTCACTTGTCTTAACTAAAAGGAAAAGATGACCCCTCCCATATCTAGAGCAAATTCACTGGCCTGTGTTCATCCCTCCTCTATGCTTCCCTACATCGTCTCTGGTTTCTTTGTGTCCTGTCTCCTCCTTTGTCTCCAAAAGTTTTGAACTCTGCCATGTACAAAAAACAAAGCTTTTATCTGTGGTCACTGTCCTTATTCTTTTCCTTCCTTTCCTTTCATCCCTTACCCTTTAGAAAAAGCAATCTGTACGTGCCTGTTCACCAAGCATCCTTCTCCCTTCCACACACATCCTCTCACCAAGAATTGTTAGTTCTGCCTTCATCATGGCTCTGGATTAGTTTCTTCTTCTCTATGCCCCAGGAAACTATCCTAATTCAAGCCCTTGGTACCCCTGTTATGGACTAAATTGTGTCCCTCCAAATCCGTATGTTGAAGTCCTAACTCCTAGTACCACAGAATGTGAGTGTGTTTGGAGATGGGGCCTTAAAGGGGGTAATTAAGTAAAATGAGGTCATTAGGGTGGGCTCTAATCCTATATGACTGGTGTCCTTATAAGAAGAGGAGATAAAGACACACACACACACACACACACACACACACACACACGGGAAAGACCATGTGAAGACAGACAGAGAAGACAACAAGTCAAGGAGAAAGGCCTCAGAAGAAACTAACCCTGCTGACACCTTGGTCTCAGATTTCCAGCCTCCAAAACTGTAAAAATAAATATGTGTTGTTTAAGCCCCCTAGTCTGTGATACTTTGTTATGGCAGCCCTAGCAGACTCATACAACCTCAAACTCTAATTAGCTTACTAACCACTGTCCATGCTCCCAGTTTCTTCCCTTCTAATGACAATGTCCTTCTGCATGACCAAAAACAAGAATGATTTTCCTGATTCATCACTTTAGACTACAGTACTCTCCTTCTCAAAAAATTCCAATGGCCTCTTTCTATCTGTAGAGTGAGTTTAAAAATGTTTCATCCTAGTGTTTAAGGCTCCCACAATTTTGTTACCATTTCCCTCTCCAGCTGCATCTCCCTTAAATTTCGACCCAAATTTCTGCTTCTTTCATACTCAACTCTTTGCCACACACGCTTTTCCTTTGCACATCCCTTCTCTGCCACATCTTAACATCTCCATTGATGGAATCCCCATCCACATTTCAAGGCCAAGGTCAAATGGCACCTCCAAAAAGTCTTGCCTGAACTTCTTTTTTTCTTCTAAATTCCGGAGGAAAATACCATGTATTTTACTCATAGGACACATAACACACCACTCCTAATTTTATAGTTATGTGTCCACTGGATATAACTCAACTCCTCAACTAGACTGTCATCTCCTGGAGGACAAGGATCGATGTTTGTTTGTTCATTTTGTATTCTCTACACTTGCTGGAATGTTTTATACGTAGCAAGTGATCAGTAACTATTAGTAATAAATTAATAAATCAAAGGACAGGTTAAAGTGAGTGCCTATTGTTTCCTCATTCCTGGGAAATAAAAATAATATTTTGAGGGATATAGAAGTGTGGAATCTAGTTCAACGCTCTACAATGCACCTTATTTATTTTTACATACCTCTTGTCTTTGTTTTTATTCATCTATCTCCTGTGTCTTACCCGTGGATGGTTCCAGTTTTTATCTGGTTATGAAGAAGTGCTGGTATAGCACATTGCTCGACTTCACTTGGGTTCTCACTTCATTACTTTTGTAATGTATTCATTGCATTATTTGAAGTAGTTCCTGTATAACTTCCATGATCAAGTGTATTCATTTCATAAAGATTAAAAATGGATAGCAAACCATGTTTATTATCATATATGTGTTATTAAGGGAAGTATGCTATTGCTTTATAACTTTTGATTCAGAGAGGATTTCCTTTTGTTTGCTGTGCTGATGAATAATCCCCTGCTCCCCACCCGATTACTCTCTGGAATAACTCTGGCTTTGGCAGTGCTTGCTGGCTAGACAAATATATCACTGTGATTGGAAAAATATCACAAGAGGGACGACAGTTCCAGGTTTGAAAATAGGGCAATTAGCTCTCAGCATGAAAAGGTGTGTCAGATGTTCCTGAAACTGAGTGACAGAGAATTTTGGCTTGAGCCAGGCATAATACAGAGGGCTGAAATGGCCATGCAGGATGCCTCTCTCCACGTTTCTGTCAAAGAAGATGACTTCTGAACTGAATTCCATGCTCATCCCTGGAGAATGTGCCAGTGGGCAGTTGTGCAGAAGTGTATAAATATGGGGTCAAATATTCATTCTCCTCATCATTTCCTTTATCAGTAGGAGGAATTCTGTTGCGCAAATAATGTTGGCTCTTCAGAAAAATCATCAGAAGGGACACTCGGTGTGTGGGTCAACCGCAGTCCCTTCCTTGGGAGAGCTGCTTTTCCTCAGCTCTTGTTTCTGGTGGGTCTACCAATCATGGTTCCTGATAACCTGCCTGGAGAATCATAGCCCCGTACTCAATGACTGGTCACAGTGGTGAGTGTGTCACACACACCAGGCCAGTGAGAGACCTTCCCTGTCAATAGTATATTCTGAAGCAGGAGTGAGAGGCTCCTTTCTCTGGGGTTGCTACATTGACATGGTATAAGCCTGGGTTTAGCAGTGCCCCATGCCAAGCGAATACAATCTGTTTGGATTAGAAGGGAAAGAAGAAGCCAACTTACCAAGATAAACAAAGACAAGTTGGAGAGAGAATGAGAGAGAGAGAGAGAATGATGACATTATTTGCAACACTGTATCCAGCCTTCCCTATGATCATCTCTCTTACTGTCTTCCCAATTCCATGAGTGCACAATCCTCTTCAATTCACATGTGCATCAAGCTGAAGAGCCAGGGGTGGAGAAAAGGGGGTGGGGGGATGGAAACGTGGGACACTGCCTTACAGGAGGCCTGCCTCTCGGCCCTCCCTGTGCAGGAGTTGTGCTTGGCTATGCCAGGGAAGAGAGAACAATCTGGGGCATCCTGCATTGGTCCACCAACGTTCATGGCATGCTTGTTGGTGTTGTAGGGCTGTGGAGAGGAGCTGAGGGTTCTTGGTGACTGTGGCCCTTGATCAGAGGCTTGGAAGGGCAACTAGAGTTTGTAGTCAAATATAATCCCAAATCTTTAAATGACAGGATAAAATTATTCTCTTCACTCTTTAGACTTTTAGAATAGCTGGAAGTGTTTGATTCCTACTTTTATTGAAGGTTTTAGGTTTTTCTTTTTGTTTTATTCTTGTCCCAAGGATTATCAGGGCCACACCAAAGAGCAGGGCAGACTCTGCATTAATTCTGGTCTTAGCCAAACTGGGACACCTAGCTCTCATGGCTGCAGGGAAAAGTGTGTCTCTTTGCAATGCAGTCAAATGGGGGCATGCAACTACTTGTTCTACCTACCTCGCAGCATTACTGTGACCGACCAGTGAGATAATCTGCGTGACAGCACTTAGGAAAAGCAAATACCGAGTCTTATCCATCAAAGCCTCTCAGCCCCGACACCAAATACATTATGCGAATGCATGGTCGCAGCCCTGCAGACGTGGTCTGCGCGGTCCGGTGTGGTCCTTGCTCAGAAATCCACGAGCAGATAAACCAGGTGGCCCCCATTCAGACTGTTGTTCTGGCCAATGATGCTAACACATCCTTTTACTTTTCAGTGTTTACCAGGAAAGAACTTATTCAAGAAAATGTGAATGGGATGTAATAATAAGGCATTTGTTTAACTCTCTGCAACGCATAAAATTATTCTATATTTATAAAATCACATTTAAGATAGATTCTAACTTTAAAAATGGATAAAGAGGGAGAAATAAAGCAAAAACAAAAAGTATATTTGTGACAAGTACTGTTCAAAACAATTTAAACTTTCAGGGACTAAATTCTCTTCCTACAGATCAAGAACCCCTGGGAAGACAGAATTGATGTGGCCATCTCAATTCATCCCATGAATTGAGGTGTTAGTGAGCACTAACACCTTGAGTGAGACAGTGAACAGCTTCTAAAGAAATGAATCATCATTCCAGGGACGAATATTAAATTTCACATTTCATAAAGGACTTGAGTCAGATCTACTGCATGAACAGTGACTCTCAATTAATGTTGTTCAAAGGAAGGAGAGAACCTTTCCTTGCTTCTGATTCAGATTGCCTGGCTCATACCAGCAACAACAACAAAAAAAAAGGTAGTCATTTCCTCCTCATGGACACCTTAGCTATCCCTTTTATGTTAAAGATACTACAAGGATATCTAAATTCTGGACCAGGGCCAAGAGGTTTCTCAATCTATCAAGATTTGTCCAAACCTAAGTTTGGTCATCAAGAAACATAGAGAAGGGGCCGCCCGGTGGCACAGTGGTTCAGTCCGCACTTTGGCAGCCCAGGGTTCGCAGGTTTGGATCCCAAGCGCCCACCAACGCACCACTTGTCAGCCATACCCTGGCGGCATCCCGTATAAAGTAGAGGAAGATGGGCATGATGTTAGCCCAGGGCCAGTCTTCCTCAGCAGAAAGAGGAGGATTGGCAACGGATGTTAGCTCAGGGCTGGTCTTCCTCACACACACACACAAAAGAAACGTAGAGAATATAATCTCTTGAGCTTCTTGAAACTTGTCTAGCTGGTAAACAAGGTAAAACAAGACTAACTCATCAGAGAAATGACTATGATGGAGTGTGCCTTTTTGACTGTACTCCCCCCACACCTCTGAATCAGTATGGGTTTGCTCAGGAAAGCTTGCTGTTAGAGAGTTGAGAGCTGAAGTTGCTCGAGTCAGGAACCTACAGACAATTGCTGCAGGTCTCAGAGACGATCCCGTATAGGCCTGAGGCAAACAAGACATCCGGACCGACGCTGCTGAATAACTCAGGTCCGGCAGGGCCACATCCATGACTTCCAGAGAAATAAAGAAAATGATTCCTGTCGTCCTTCCACTTGCCAAATATCAAGTGAATTCATCTCACTGATGAAATTTAAAATGTTTGTGGAACACTCCTGGCAAGGGAGAAAGAGAAATGTAGTTTCCAAGTTTCTGGCCTGTGAAACATGAGAAAAAACATTGGAGGAGATATATTGCCAACAGATAACACCCAGCCCACCCTGCATCGTTAAGTATTTCTAGTTTGGTATCTTTCCTTCACCAAACCCCCCACCTTCCTAACTGTCAGCCACTGTCCACGTCTGATTGGTACTTGCCCATTGATGCTTATTGTCCTAGATAAATTTCTTTCCTAAGTGAAAAGCAATGACCAAGTGGTCTTCAAAATAATTATCCATTCACTTCTATTTTCTCTCCTTTGGACCCAAAACTCCCTAATCCCTCTACTTCTGCTTTTCTTGAGTAAAAAACAATTGCATAAGTAAATATCTTAACAGAGACTGGGAATGCTAATATGTGTCAAATTTATTAGATCTGACAGCAGAGACATTACCATCATAAATGAAAGCTGCTGAAAGTGTAGTAGCTATGGCTTGCTTAAAAGAGCATTAATTCCATTCAATAGGTCCATTTACACTCAACAAAAGACTCACAATGACATGTTAACGTACTTTTCCTCCTCTTGGACCTGATTTGTGTGAAAAGGAAAACCAAGCTAAGAAAACATGAGGATGTAGTGGTGGAAGGGTGAAAAGATAAAATAGAGAAATTTTACTTGAATCTTTAAGCTTAACAGAGGAAATAAGTTATGCTACTATCAGTGAAATGTTACGTCACATCGGAGCAATAAAAGGAAATGAGTCCCTGACCACATTCCCCTCCAGGCTCCGAGCTGCGGCCTGGGGATTACTACTTCAGTCCCAGGCCTTTTTGTCCTGGGTTGAACCCCGGGGGCGGGGAAGTGATGTTCTGTGACTCAGCTGTTGTCTCTACAGCCTGCCCTGTGAGACCAACACTGCACCTGCAAGCCACATCACGGCTGCGCTCCCAGCCCCGCCAGGTCCTGCCAGTGGGAGGCGCTGGAGGGAGCCAGCAAGGAGGGAGGGGGGAGGAGGGACTTGATCTTCCTGTAGCTCCCCATTCCTCTGAGTGTCCCCCTTGCTACAACGCTCCATCCCAGCAGTGGCAATTCCTCTTTGGAGCAGCAGCCAAATCCAGTTGGCAGTTTTTCTCACACTCGCAGAACCACCCTCATCACATCGGCTCAGAGCCCAGCACCAGCTGAGCAGAGACTTCTCAGAGGCTGAGACCCTGTACTGCCAGCCCCTGGGGCTTCCAGGTCTGATACCCCAGCCACAGGGGTGGCAGCTGCTTTGCCACCAGGCCCAGATACCTTGCTGTTCTCCTTTTGTCTGTTTACATATCTAGTTAACAACTTTATGCATAGTTTACAATTCTTGATATTAAATTCTCTCTCTTCAGGTAACTGGTGTGGTTTCTGTCTCCTGACTGGACCCTGACTGATACCACGAGCAAACAGCACTTTTGGAATATAGAAGGCCTTGTATTTGCTGAGTAAATGAATGAACGAATGAACCAATGTGCCCAGTGCTATTTGAGGCTGACCAAAGGCTGTGCTCATTGCACGCTCAGAGGAAATGAACAAAAGTGCCCCCTGGGGGCCAGCAGGGGCCCCTGGGAACTGCTCCCAGCACACTCCCTCGCTTGTCACCCCAACTCCCACTCAGCTTTCTGGGCAAGCCCTTTTCCAGCTCCCTCTTCTGGGCTCCCTTGCCTCAGATGGGAGTCAGCAGACACAGTCTCTAGACCTAGGATAAACATGCCCCTGGTCAAGGGGTGTCTGCACAAGGCCACTTGGAGCAAACAGGAGGGACACCCAGTTCTGCATGTATATACCGCACTTCTGCTGTCGACCAGGCCTGCACTTACAACCAACTCCCAAACTCTGACAAACCTCAAATCTCATACCTGGTTCTAGGAAAGAACATAGCCGGGGGAGAAATTGGGTTGACTATTACCCAGTTGAAGTAACACAGTAGGAAGCAAATGAACCTGATTAAAGAAAATAGAGTACATTTCCGGCTTGGCAGAGAAAAAATATATAAATAAATTTATAAACGCACCTGAAATTTTCCCTTGTTCCGATCTTACTTAGGAGCTGAAATCCTAAAACGAGAGCGCCACCTGCTGTCCATTATCAGACCTGACCGTCACGGCTATTGCAAAGCTGATGCCTGGAGTGGTACAATGGTGGACAAACATTCTGTGTTAACGTGGTATGAAGGCATATATGCACGAAGACCTGAGTCATTTAGTTTCCCCAGGATGTTTGGCCTTGCCCAGAGCAGGTGAACTCACCACACATCCAGTTCTTCCAGGGGAGGTGTGCTCCCAAACATCTGGCTCTTTGAAAAGGCGCCTCATCCAAAGATGGGAGTATGCCATGCTTTCTGGCAAAACTATTGGCAGACAAAACTGAAACTGAACAGTTAACGTATGGAAATAAATAGTTATGGCTGTGGATTAGGCAGAATAAGAAGATTGCAGGAACCTATTCCACAGAATCGGTGAACTGTGGGATGTTAGAACTAGAAGGGGTCTTTGAATATTTTTTACAAGAGCCATAGCAAATCTTAAAAGCAGGTGACGTGGTTGACAGCTTATAGATGCCATTTTGGGGTATTGGAGAGGATGGTGCCTGTGAAAGAGCTTTGAAAGTATAGAGTGGTGATGATGATGATGATAAATATCATTTGTTAACCCCCTCCCTGGATGAGGGAAAAAAGACCACCTTTCCCTATCAGTTTCTGAAAACCCTTAACAAGAAATGTGGCTCTTCTAGACAAAATTCAAGGTGAAGATTAAAATGCAAATACCACAGAAAAAAAGAAAACACAGATTCACATGTGTTACTCCAAAGAGCAAAGGGTTTTAAATTAACTTCTTTCCTGAAACAATTTTGGAATGGTGCATATGTGTGAGGGTTGTGTCTAGCCTGAGTGAGCGAGAAACAAAATAAACCAAAAAGGATCACAATGGCAGAAGGAAACACAGAGACGGGCGCATCAGACCAAGCACACCTCATTTCGATGTGATCAGGACAGGTGAGCTCAGATTTGCGCAGTCGGAAGGCAGAGCATGCCTCTTGGTCATCCTGCCAGCTCAGCCCTCTGCCTGTAGTGTGGGAAAGGGTGAGGAGGGCCAATGAAGGCCACAATCCTGCTTACAAAGCCAACAATGTACATAACCTCGGGGGTAACTTGATACCATGGTCTCCAATGGAAGAGGGTTGTTTTTTTTTTTCTGTTCTTTTCAACGTTTACTCCTTCGTTTTTATTTCGTGTAGAACTTATTTCACAACTTTGAGGTAGACGTGATTTATCCCCTGTCCTACCATTTATAGTTGCCCCATTATGGTCCACAGGTATTCATGCTGTCTCTCTGCTATCTACACGTAATCCATCACGACTCTGTTCACTGGCACATGAGAGGAGTCAAGTGATATCCACAGCGAGACACCACAAGACCCTAAGGTGCTTCTAAATCATCAGTGATCGGATTATGTTCAGTGAAATATTAGTGTCTAGTATGTTTCCCTGTGACCCAGTGTCCTAAGATCGAACAACTACATTGCTAAATGTGACATTTGGTGACTCACTGTTATCCAGGATATCAGTTGAACAGAATTGCTCTTCCAAGTGTGCTTACACATCATTTGCAAAAGAAGCAAATAACGTCAAATTAGTTTCTATGCTGATATAACATTTTTGTTTCAATGATAACTGAAGGCTTCCATGGCAAGAGAAATTTACCTTAAGGTAAATCTCAAAAAATTATTAAAAATATCAAAGCATATCAGTCATAACAGATATTTTCATGATATTGATAACATTGACTTAGCAAAACTAATTGGAGAGCCTACAGTGCCTCAGACTTTGTGCTCAGTACCGTAGGGGAGAAAGAGCGAATAAGAAGTGATCTTGCCTCCTCCGAATACTTTGTCAAAATTGCCTCCTGCAACCCCTCCACCATGTTACTATCTATAACATTAACCGGGGCTTATTTTTCTCCATAGCAGTTAACACTATCTGAAATAATATATGATGGTTATAAAGCACAGCAAGGTAATGAACACCCATGAACACATCAGCACTATGCATTTCTTCACTTGTTAGTTTTCAGTCTCCCCCAGGAGGAAGGTCCATGAGGATAGAGACCTCATCTCACTCTCTATTGAGTCCTCAGTGACGAGAAGTACAAAGTAAGTGTCCAATAATTATTTGTTGATCCAAGAATGATGGTTGAACAAATCTACATCAATGTATATTTTGGGTTTTTCTATACTGCCTTATTTTTTCTATATTAAGTAAACCCAACTGTTTCTGGTTTAGCAAAATGATTATTGAAATTCAGTAGGTGTTTTAGTTGCTCTGTGTGATACATTTATAAAAATGAGACATTTTCTAATTCACATATATCTTCCTAACTCATTCATTTTCTACCAAATTTTATGTCTCATGTTATTAAACACATCCCTTGGACAACTGTCTTTTGCTTTCTAGTCATTGCAGCCTTTTCATGTAAAGATATATAAACTCCAGAAATATCATTAATTTGAAACAGGTCAGATCCTGGACATTTATGTTAAATGATTTGCTGTGCAACCATTTATTGAGCGAATCCTGTATGCCAGAGAAGAGCCAGCACGCTGCATATGTTTCATTTTAACCCCATTTATTCTAAAAATAAATGTTATCCTCATCTGGCAGATGAAAAACTGAGCCTCAGGCCAGTTTAATAATAAACCTAAAGTTTAACATCAAATGTATATTAGAATCTAGGTCAAACTCTTCTGACTCCCATGTTGCGGGTTCGGATCCCGGGCGCCCGCCGACGCACCGCTTGTCAGCCATGCCGTGGCGGCGTCCCATATAGAGTAGAGGAAGGTGGGCACGGATGTTAGCTCAGGGCCAGTCTTCCTCAGCAAAAAGGGGAGGATCGGCGACGGATGTTAGCTCAGGGCTGGTCTTCCTCACTAAAAAAAAAAAAAATTAAAAATTAAAAAAAAAAACCTCTTCTGACTCCCAAATCCAGGCTTTTCCATGACCATTCACATGTACACTTCATATTGTATAAGACGGTGTACAATAAAAAGTGCTAAAATCTTTTCTCATGCAAAAATAGAGCACAAACAATACTGTTTCTATAGATCAGTAACACCAGTTTGCCAGTAAATATGACATTTTCTGCCCCCGATTAGGTATTTGAGTACTAACTCCTGACTGGGGCCCTTGAGGCTGGTG
Organism: Tapirus indicus; assembly: GCA_031878705.1. Classification (NCBI taxonomy): domain Eukaryota; kingdom Metazoa; phylum Chordata; class Mammalia; order Perissodactyla; family Tapiridae; genus Tapirus; species Tapirus indicus. The sequence continues at coordinate 60,861,487 of CM062917.1, forward strand.
ATTCAGACAGGGCAGGGTATAGTAGGGTGCTACAAGCCCAGGGACGCAATGAGCTCAGGGTGCACTCAGCTCAAGGATGCTGTGAGCTCAGGGGTGTTACAAGTTCAGGGGTGCAATAAGCTCAGAGGTACTCCGAGTTCGGGGGTGCTAAGAGCTCAGGGTGCTATGGGTGCTGGTCTATGACTCATGGCAGGGCTGCATTATGACTTTCATGAGCCCTAGGCATTTCTGCCTTCGTGTGCCTCTTCCTCCATAAAAAATATTAAAAATTACATTGTTCGACTGTGCTAGCATAAAGACAAATATAATATACACTGGATTCTTTATTACATATTTGTTATTATTAAATTCAGTTTTTCTTCTGATTTTAAAAGAATTATACTTGAAACATATTCATGGGCTCCGACAACTATTCTGGGCCTGTGCCTGCTGTGTGGAGTGGGTAAGTCGGCCCTGGTGCAGGGAGTTAGGCAGTGCACCCCACACTGTATTTTTTTCTAAAGTGCATTTTTTTCTACTTCTTGAATTCCCATTATTAGAAATTTATTTGTTAAGATCATATGGCTATTAAGGCATAAATGGCATTGGAAGAACAGATGTTAAGTTAGTACCCTACATACAATTTAAGTTGACCAGAGCAGAGACGAGATGCTGGGAGCAGAGGAGGGCTTGGCAGAGGGCCTGTGCCCGAGCCCTTTGGGAAGACACCACTGCCCTCAGCTTCCTGCAGTGGGACCAAGGACTCTTGGCCCGGTGACATCTGGGATGTCTGTCTACACATCTGGTCCCACCTTCTTCTTCTGCAGTTGTTGTTGTTATATTGTTCGTTTTCTGTAAATATAAAAGCAACATATGTTCTTACAGAAACCAACAAATTTTGGCCCATTTCTTTTCAGTCTTTTTGCTAACATCCACCCACATGTGTATACATACACATATTAAAATTTGAATCATTCTGTATATATAGATTAAATTCTCCATATTTTCCCTTGTCCTTAAAACTTTACTGTTCTTTGTGGCTCTTCGCTAAGACTTGGGGTTTCAGTTTGGGGTTAATACATTGGGTTTTCCAGAGACTTGGAAGGTATGTCCTATTTTAAATCTAACAAGAGCTTTCTTTTAAGCTATAAAAATATTACTTCACATACATTTCCCTAACTACCCAAAGAAAACCATGACATGGTATCTTTTGTGTACTCCACGTAAGATGAGGTATTTAGCATTGTTTTAATTCAATATCACCTCCTATATCCCGGACTTTATTAATAAAATCTGGGATGTTAGATCAATTTCCTCTTATTAAATTACTATTTTTCTACCAAATAAAATTCTATACTAAATTTGAAGTTTTCAGGCTAAATTTAAAACAAACTTATAGGTTTTATGCTATATTTATAGATATTGGCTAAATCTACAATTTAGCAGACTTCATTGTTCATCATTGGTCCTTTTATATCACAATTATCCATTCACCAACAGCAGTTAGTTTCTTGGTTGGCTAGAGGACATCTAAAGCAATTTTTACCAGAATAGTGCATAATACCTCTTTCTTGAACCTTAAATATTTGGGTATATCTTTCTGTTGCCTTCATATGACAAATAACTGGGCATATATATATTGGGACTGCGATTGCTTTGCTTCAAAACGGCGAACGTTCCATCATCAGATCTTGGTGTTTAATGATTCTCTAATTTCTGAACTTCTGTAGGTAACCTATTTTTTCTGCCTGAATGCTTGTTGGATTTTTTTCCTGATCCTAGCAGTTCAGAAATATTATAAAGACATCTCATGTCTTTGATGCCTCAACTTGGCGACCTCTTTCTAATTGCACACTCAGGTCTTTGTTCAGCCTAAGCTTGGACAAGTTCTCCTCCCCTTCCCCAATCATGTCTTTGATTATCACTCCATCTGCTCCACTTGTGTTTCTTTCCTGGGGAACGGCCCTAACTTCTCTCACACGCTTGCTTGTTACCCCTTGCTACAGTGCTGTGAGTAGATGTCAGTACCCCTGCTTTGCCGATGAAAGATGTGTCCAAGTCCACACATGCCGTATGTGCTGGGCTGAGCTTCAAGTGCACATGACCCAAGATCAAGCTCTTTGACCCTCACGCTATACTTTCTTCTTGTCCTGTCAACCCCGCCTTTGTCCCAGTCTTTGCGTATGATTCTCTTTTCTCTCCATTCAGGCTTGTCTTCTCACTACTGAGCAGTTTCCAAGGTGTCATTCTGCCCTTCACTGTATCTGGGTGGATTAATTCAGTGGTGAATTTCCAGTTTCTTGTAACATTTCCTTCTTTCATTATTTCCCTTTTCTTCACGTTCTGTCTTGGTTCCACATCAGTCCCTTCTCCCTTAGACATTTTCTTCCTGTTTCAAAAAGACAATATGATTTTTCATCCTACAAAAGATGATCATTTTTCTCTAAAATGGTTTGGTGGTTTTTGTAGAAAAATGTCACTTCCAGTGAAATTTTAGCACGAGGTTCACTTCCTTTGTTCTGTACGATTTTTTCAAAGACTCGCCTTTTTCCTGTTTACTTGTCCAAGAACACAGAGCAGCACAAGAGAAGGAGATGAGCAGCCACAAGCTCCTGTCCCCACTCTGTGCCACTCGTAGGAAGAGCAGGGGACATCCTGCCCCTCTCCCTCACCAGTTGTCTGTGGGGCTTGCATCTCACATGTCTTTCCTCCCTTCCCTGTCTGATCTTCGGGCCCTGGGTAACATTTGAGGGCCTGAAGAGTCGCGGCCCTGGGGACCACTGCCACCAGGGCTCTTCTGGACTCTGCCCTCTTTAAGCGTGACTTGAGGCCACTCCTCCCTCCAGAAGGCAGCGTTTTCCCTTAGATGTCCCAGAATATCTAACCAGATTGAACAGCAGAAGTACTGTATGGGGAGGAGGAAGACAGGATTGGACTGTGTCCAAAAGTCACATCTGGCGAGTCAAGGCCTGACACTCCCTGCTTGCTGCAGACACAGTTTCTGAGGGGGCAGATGTTGTGGGGGGTGAATGGGACCCCGACCTCCTCCAGCCAGCAGGAGCACTCCATTCCTGGGGCCAGCTTCTGCTTTCTCCAGAGTCCCACTAGTCCTATAGTTTGTGGAAATTCTTCCCAAACTCTGGCAAGAGATTGGCTGTCAGTCCCCAAGATGGGGTTGTGAATATATTCTTCTCTTATAAATTGATAGTTATTTCAGTGGGAGTTTGGGGGACTGAATCAGGAGCTGCTGGCAAACCTTTGAGATAGAAACCTTCTTTTCATTTCTCTCCCACAATATAAAAAATTACTGCATCACTGACTAACTCCAAGAGAATGTAACATTGAACGTTTTAAGCATCTAATCAATAAACAGATAAAAGGGAAAGAGTGATAATGATACGATAAAGTGCCCACTGCACTATAAGAACTTTTCAGCCTGGTCTAGCCATGGTTGGGGCACCACCTTGTGGAGCAGATCCAGAGGGGACTGAAGGCTGTGCTGAATGCTTGCTCCTGGGCCCTCTGGGAAGTCCGTGGCGACTCATTCAGGATGCAGAGTATCTGCTTAAGGAGGAGACCCTCCTGCTGTCATTACCAGCACCAGCATCAGACGCTGTTCCAGAGACCCCACCAGCCACCCCTCAGAGGGCCTGCCCTGGGGGCACCGTGCTGGCCTGACACCCTCACCATTCTAGGTCTCATGGGAACAGCATCTGCCAGAAGCAATGTAACTCGAAGATTCCTCTTATCCCCAAGCATAATTGGGGTTATTCAAAATTTCTAGGTATTAGGTGAGGAGGGAGGTTAAATGAAGCAGCAAAAAGTACTCACACTATTTGTAATTTGCATTCAACACCCTATTTCAACAACAACAACAAAACAAAAAATCCCAACTGCTGCGAGAACCAGTTGTGACAATGAACTGCTACTTAGAAATCTGTAGGATTTTATTGCCAGTTTCAGCAACTCTCATCAAACTTTCTGGATACTTAAAGCCAAGTAATGTGGCCTGTCCAGTCAGCCTTAGCTTCTGCCTGAGCACTGCTTCCCTCCCTTGCGGCCCCTACGCCCGTCCCTGTGGGAGAGCAGGGCCTCGGCCTCAGCTCTTCCGTGCCGCGCCCGGTGAGACGGTCTCCTGAACCAGCCATCAGAGTGAGTGCCGCAGACCCTTCTGATGATCGGACTTGAACCCCAATGGTGGCCAACATCTCTTTGTGCCCTGTGCCCTCAGGACCTGGCTTCTTGATACGTCGGGTCTCAGACAGCTACTAGAAAGAAAGGGACTTTGGGATGAAGAAATGCCGGGTTAAAAATGTTAGCTCTGGGGGCTGGCCCGGTGGTGCAGCGGTTATATTTGCGCGCTCCGCTTTGGCGGCCTCGGTTCGCAGGTTCAGATCCCGGGCGTGGACAGACACACTGCTTGTCAGCCATGCCGTGGTGATGTCCCATATATAGTAGAGGAAGATGGGCACGGATGTTAGCCCAGGGCCAGTCTTCCTCAGCAAAAAGGGGAGGATCGGCAGTGGATGTTAGCTCAGGGCTGGTCTTCCTCGCAAAAAAAAAAAAAAGAAATAGATCAAAATTCTCATTTTTCCTGTTAGAATTCTCATTTTTCCTGTTAGAATTTTTCTTGATTATTTTCTATTTATTTTTGAGATGTGGTTGAGAAGAGATCAAATACTGAAGAGATATGAAGGAGAAACCACTAAAAGGATGAAGAATAGAAAATAAGGTCTCTGGGGAAAGGTGCATTAGGAAACAGGGTGAGGTCAGTGCTGTAGGGAGGAGCCAATAGTGAGGGAAGGTGAGAGAGTAGGAGAAATCGTACTGCAATAGGCAGGGAAGCAGGGGCCACTCCTTGGGGCCAGGAGCACTGCCCTTCCTTCCCTGAGGAACATTAGTGGTTCTGGGTAGTTGAATCAGGGATAAATTGGGCATCAGAAGTAAAGATGCTTCAGAAGTCTGTGTGTAATGTATCAGAACATTCCTAAGATACATGTTACCAAAAAAACTTCTTTATTTTGTCTAGGGATCTTGAAACGAACCAATAAACGCAAAATGAAAAATCAAGCATCCAAAGGAATAATTCTACACATATGTACTCATTTTACAGCTTTCCCAATTCCAGCATGCTTTGAGGTTCCAGAAGCAGTGTTTGCCATTATCTGCCTTTCCAGAAGAACATTTTAAAACAGCTGTTTTAGGCACTTCTGCAAAGACAGGGAATATGGTTCTTGCCAGCTTCTTGTCTAAGTAGAAACATTTCAGTGATGCAGCCAGTAAAACTGGTAGCCTTTGACCTCTAGAGGCTGTGACAAAACCTTGCTTTGCTTGCAAATAACAGAGCTAATTATTTTCCAGCCTTAGATAGATATTTGGCCTCTGCCCCAAACTGTATAATTGGCATCCTCTACTTCTGTCAAACAGAAATACCACAGAGGAAGCTCTGGAACTACCCACAGAGAGGTATATGCTATCTGGGTCTGGCTAATTAGATAATTTTCACAACCTAAATGTGTGGACTAGTAACCCAAAAATTCACGCCAGGTGTGAAAGAATCAATCAATGAATTGTTTGTGCCAAGAGCCATCTCTTTGGCCTCCCATTTAGCTTCCAGCTTTCTTTTGCAGGTGGGAGACACATGTAGTGAGTTCAGATCCGGGGTGGGGAGGGCTGGGCAGAGGAATCCCAGGGGAACTGGCAGGTAACAAGAGCAACCCCAGTCCACATCACATGCAGGATTCTGGCCCTCGGTAAGTTAGCAATTGTACTGTGGAAAGACTTATCAGCCAGCCAAGGGGCCACTGGGACATAGTGACAATTCAATTGTCTTTGTCTCCTTTAGAGGTAGTACTGTTTAATTATCAAATGAAAATAATCCAGAAATGGATACCAACTACTTAATACATAAATTAATAACGGTGCTGTGAGTCAATTATCTAAGCAGTTGGTTCTTGAAATAACATCTCTATTTTATGGGAGCCTGGGAATTCTGAATAAAGGCTTCTTTTCTTTTTTCTTTTATGCTACTCAATAGAAATCTGAAAGTTGACAAAGCCTCAGCTGATCACAGTTTTGTGAACAAGCAAACCAACCACCAGACTGGGGAATGTCTCTCGTACGTCTCCTCCTCTGTTCACAGTGGATACCAAATTACAAGGTGGGAGATAAGCAGAGGAACTTTCCTAGCCTCCTCTCCCTGAGAAGGGAGCTCTTGGGATGCTTGTGTGAAGTCTGCCCATGAGGGAGGGAGGGAGGGAGAGAGAGAGAGAGAGAGAGAGGGAGGAATTGTCTAGGTGTCCTTTAACCTCTTATTTGTTAATGAGAGGAAAGCACGCCCAGTGGAAGGTTAAATCCCCCCACTCTGAGAGGACCAGGAAAGAAGGACCTCCCTTCCCTGACTTGAGGGGATCCCACTATTTAGAGAACAGCTTTCTAGCATGTTCAGTCATTCAGCTATCTCAATCAGGGAGTGCTTTAGATTAACAAACATGAACATTCTAGCATTACTGGAGGGATTATTACCTCGTGTTAAATATTTCATTTATCTGACATCACCCTACTGACTCACCAGTATAATTTATTAAATCAGCTTCCTGGTAAAACTATTTCATCACTTTTCACAGTGGGGCTTGACTTTCAACGTCCTCTCCTGCCATACTTGCAAACATGTTTCTTCCCTCTCCTTCCATCTGGTTCCTGTTTTCCACAAGTGGCATGTGGGAAGCGGTGGATCCCCAGCTACATGAGTGGAGCAGGTGGACAGGTCAAGAGGTTGGGAATGAGACAAAGGGAGGGAGGGTACATGAAAGTGGATGTGGATGAACATCTGGTGGGTCTGTTGGGCAGAGTCGGGATTCAGGCAACACGCGTGGAAACAAGGGGCCGCCCCCAGGTCCAGGTGCTGGAGGCTACAGCACCCAGCGAGAGGGCAGTGCTCATCCTTGGAGCAGCTGGGTGCCTCAGCCAGAAGTCATCAATGGTGTTGGTCCCACTGAAAGCTTCTTCATAGGACAGCAACGCACCTTTTGCCTGTCTTCCCAAGATTGATTCATTCTATACCTGAGTACTTTGTCCATTCATTTGATGAGTATTGGTAGAACTACTATGTGCTATGCATTTTAGAATCAATGATGATCAAGGTTTGGTCTCAGAACTCATGGACTTACACAGTCAGGTGGGGTCACTGCTGTTTGCCTTGTGCCAGGTGCATTAGGGAGACTATTTTCAATTCTTCAATTCTTCTGCAATAATAGATATTATCAGCCCCAAGTTATAGATGAGAAGTTAAGTACCTCTTTTGAGTTCATACAGCTAGGACGTCGCTGGCATACCATTTGGATTCAGATCCTTGTGACACCGAAGCCTGAGCTTTCTGTTATAGAAGGGGATCCTACTTACCCTAAATAGAGCACAATGGGTATTATCCTTCGTCTGGCTCTACAGAGTCAAAGAGTAGTGTATACCCATCTAGGACTTCTCACTGAAGGAGCTAAAAAGTGACTCTTCCTCTTTTGTGCTCATTGAGATCTAATGGGAGGTGTTCAGGGTTTCCTTGGACTTGCTAATACCTATGGCCTTGGGTTCTTTCACTGGAAATGTCTTCCAGTGCTCTGCCCCGCTTACACCTACTCCCACGAGGAAACTGTTCACTTGAGGAGGCTTTAGTGGAGAGGAAAGCATGGTTATGGACCAAAATATTTCAGATCAATTGGAGATTTTTGTCATTTTTCAGAGATTTTAATAACCTGGATAAAATCCTATCTACCACAAGTCAAGACGGGTTTGTTCAGGCCTTCGCATGAGGCATGAGATGGGTGCAATTCTATGCCTGTCTCAGAGACAGAGCCAGAGGTCTGAGCTAACGTGAAATTTATCTAATTGTAATTAGGTTATTATACTGAATCATTTTTATTCGTAAAATATAAGTGATCCTTTCAATCCCAGTCCTAATTTCATCCTATTCCCCTTTCTGTTAGATGGAGCTCCAACACAGCCTACAGCAACATTTAAATGATGGCAGTGTCATCTCTGCATGGCCTTGGTCCTTTACAGCTAGACACTTTCCCACCTCTCCCCCAGTGGTGCTGTTTCTTCAATCACAACTCCCTCGTGGTTGTCTGAGTGGATTCTTTTGATTAGATCCACCAGGATAGATTACACTGAGGAAAGCAGTATATCTTACATGCAGTTAACTGATCTGCTCTGACCTCAGAATAGACTTACATCTCAAAAAAGAATGATCACCTTCCAACTAAATAAATCTATTTAAAACAAATATGCTCTCAACTATTAAAAATAGAATAGCATGCCAAAATCTGGATGAAAGTAGATATGACAAAATATGAATAGTGGTTCCTTGTGGATGGTGGGATTAGTGGTGATATCAACTTTCTTACTGATACTTTTCCATTTCATCTAGTGTCTGTAATAAGCATGTGATATTGTTATAATTAGAACAAAAGACAATAAACATTTTGATAAATCTTAACTTATGAAATGTTACCAAAGAACATTCACATTTAAACTGTATATTATACACAGATGAAGTCACTCGAAAGCTAGAGATGTCACTTGACGTTCCCATAAAGTCTCAATTCCACGTTTTTGTCTTAGCACCATAGCAAAGCCTGAGTCATGATCCCACATAAGACAAATTTAAAATCTGGGTATTGTATTTTAAAAAAATTATTTTAGAAGCAGTAGTGACCTGGCAAGTGGGAATTCAGAGAGGGAAGGGAATCACTGAGGTAGATGTTTTCAAAACCAGTGTTTGCCAAACCTAGAGGAAACTGAGCTTAAATTTCCAAAGCTTTTTAGGGCATGAGGAAAAGGAAGCAAAGTTTAGGGTCTGCCCAAGGGGAGAAGTCTGCCCCCTGCCCTCAAAAAAACCTCAACTCCAACCAAATGGCTAACTCTCAAGATAAAGGTGAGCTAGAAAGAAACCCATATTCCTACTCCCAGGAGATAGCTAGAGAAATGTCCAATTTTAAAGACTTGGGCTGAGCAGAGAAAAAAATCTCCACCTAGAATCCATAAAGATATGCTGGGCCTCAAGCAGGTGTGCAGCCCAAATTTGCACCATATGCGTGCTCCAAAGCTTTAATCCTATACATTAACTTAAAGCCAAGCCATCCCAGGTAGAAGAGGCACTCAAGAGCCAGCAGAGGCAAATGCAGATCCTCTCTAGTGGAATCCCCTCCCCATTTTCAATCTAATTTTCAAAGGATTCCTTCAGTTCCTTCAGATAAAGCTCCACAGTTAAAAATCACAAAATTTACAAGGAAACAAGGCCTATGAGCAAAAGGCAACAGAAACAAAAACAAAAATGAGCATGACTGGATTTAGACATTAGATATTGGAATTATCAGACAATGGATATAAAATGTTTAATATCTTAAATGACATGGAAAGAAAAAGGATTGAAAATAGTAATGAGGAAAAGGTCAGAAAGAAAGACCTAACAGATTAGAATGAGAACCAAATAGAATTTCTAGAAATTAAAAATATAACACTTGAAATTAAAAATTCAATTGATGTGTTTAACTGCTCAAGACTTAGCTGAAGAGAAATTAATGAACTAGAAGATGAACCTGAAGAAATTTCCCAGAATTCAGCCTAGAGAGAAAAAGTGATGAAAAATATGAAAGAAAAGTTAAGACCTATGATAGAGTGAGAAAAATCTAACAAACACTGAATTGAAGTTGCAGAAAGAGTGGATAGAACAGGGAAAGGCAATCATATAACTGCTGAGAATTTTCCAGAACTGAGGAAAAATGTCAATCCACAGACTCAGGAAGCTAATGAATCCAAACCAGTCTGATCAATAAAAGTAAAACACTAATGCACATCATAATGAAAGTGAAGAAAAACAGAGACAAAGGGGAAAATCATGAAATCAGTCATAGATAAAAGAAGAATTGCCTAAAAAGAATAGCAGTTAGACTGACAGTTGACTTTTCAAAAACAGCAATGGAAGACAACATAGAGTGGAAAGACTTCAATGTGCTAAAAGAAAATAATACTCAGCCTATAGTTACATACCTGGAAAAAATATCATTCAACAAAAAGGACAAAACAAAGACGTTTTTAGATAAATAAAAGCTAATAGCATTTTCCAATAACCACTAACATGCTCTAACTAAAGGAAATTCAAAAGGATGTACACTGGTTAAAGAAATGTGATTCCCAGACAGTAGGTCTAAGCTGGAAGATAGAATGACAAGGCAAAAATGGGCTAAATATGTGGGTAAAACTAACAAATATAGACTGTCTTAAACAATAAAAATGTCTTGTGTGATTTATTTTAAAAAGAGAGAGAACTAAAATACAAAATGTGTAATAAGTAGAAAGAGAGGCAATCAGAAGTAAAGTATTTTAAAGAGCTTGTTTAGAAGGACTATAGAGACATACATTAACTTCAGACTTTGACTGATTAACTGCACAACTTCCCAACTAGTAGAGCAAAAAATGAAATGGGAAAAATTAAATCCAAAAGAAAGCAAGAAAGGAAAGAAGAAACCTATGGATAGTCGAACAAATAGGACCAAACACAGAGTAGAAAAAAATAATCTCAATTCCATACAGAATTTAGAGCACCAGTTCTGGGACACTGGGAATATTAACCTTAGACATGCAAGCAAAAGGAAAAATTGGAAGTTGACCAGCCTCGTTCCTCAAGCACTGCTGTGATAGTTGGGATGTCTGCCTCTTTGAGACAAATCAATCTTCTTCATGATCCCCTACCGTCAAAACTCTGCTAGAGTGAAGATCACATCCTCTGAATTCATCCACAAGTGTTGAGAGATTCCCTGTGTTCACAAAGGAACAAACCTCAGAATCAATGACATAGTCCAGGGGTCAGCAAACTTTTTCTGAAAAGAGCCAAATAGTAAATATTTTAGGCATTTCGGGCCACTAAGGTCTGTGTTGCAACTACTCAGCTGTTTTTGTAATGTGAATGTTGCCAGAGACAATGTGTAAAGGAATGAGAGGGGCTATGCTCCAATAAAACTTTATTTACACAAACAGGCAGAATTGGCCTGCAGGTTGTAGTTTGCTGACCCTGATTTAGTTCAAAAGGCACAATTAGAGGAGATACTTTACTTCATCTAACAATATTAACTCCAGCTTTTAAATAGACTTGGAAAATGCCACCTACAATATGGTCTCTGTGGCAACTGACCCTGCTGATCACACGTGAGGAACTATTTTAGGCAGTAGTGGGGCTGTGCCAGGTAATTCCCCATATGACATCCACGATGCCACAAAGCTACCAACAGAAGGCATAAAAGAATTTGGTCACTTAATTAAGAGCCATCTTTTGACAAGTGTCCCTCACAGGCACATACCTACAACTGTGCTTAGGCGACACTGTGATGTCAGCCCCAGAGGCCATGGATACCTCCCTGGGCGACGTCCCAGTACAGTAGAGGGATTAGGCTTGTCTAAATTTATTGATAAATAGAGTGGAGGACAGGTGGCTCTACCTCATTACTTCTGAAATTAGAGGCACAGCAAGAGGAAAAGAGGTGAGTGGCATTAATCCCCTTCAATCACTTAACAAGGAAGGCCAGAATGGCATTTCAAATTTGCATCTTTTGCGGGTATATTATCCCAGAACCACGCCTCAGAACGGGCGCAAAAGGATCCATGGAGAGTGAGTCCTGGGATCAGAGGAGGCAGCGCTTAACGTGGACTCCACGAGAAAAGCCTCACACCACAGAGTGAGATAACTGCTGAGGAAGCTGAATGGAAACCAGAGCCAGGAATAGAATTGGGAAACACTGCAGTGGGTGGAGAAACGAAACCCTAACGTATGGAGACCTTTAGAAAATAAGATGAATGCAAGGCCTGGAAGAAAAGGGCCTTGAGCTTAAGAGGACTCTGCTGGTGAATGAGGCCGAAAGAGTAAGAGGCAGAATCAATCTCTGAGAGTTGGGGTTGGCACAACCTGCCCCCCCCCCAAGGATTCTTCAGTGGGCCGCCCGCCCTAGGCGCCCTGGCAGAGCTGTTGACTTCTTTCTTGCTGGTTGTTGCTCTCTCCCAGTGAGGGACAAACTGTGGAATAGTGTGCCTGGACAGGCACGTCTTACAAGGATACTCTGGGGCATGGAAGTTCCCATGGGTTGGGACTAAATTTTGTCCTACATTTAAAATTTTTTCTTCTTTTGACTTGGACTACATAGTGCAAAAAACATGCTCTATATCAGCAGCCAAAGCAACTCATCTGGGACATGCAAGTGTCATCCATCACATTTGGCATTTTGATCCAGTGTTCCGTCTGAGGCTTGAAATGACAGAGCTGCCACCATACGTGAAATCTGCCTTCGCTGTGTTTGCGGTTTCATTTCATCCTTGATTTACTGTTGCTTTTAGAGATATTGAACACATTATTGAGGGTCAACTTGATGTCTACAACGGTCCTTAAGCTGTCTTCGATTTTCACAGCCAAATATTTTAACAGAGTTGCTACAACTGAAACCAGAGTGTAAAAACGTTTGCATTCATTTACTGGAAAACACAATCAGTAAAATATTACCATAATGTTTGAGGAACCGTCTGAGTCAGAAATGACGGATTTCATATCAGGATGGGTTGGCATATTTGAAGCTCTGGACAGTGAAGATGCTTTGGAGCCTGGGAGGCAGTGGGCTTAATGCAGTTAACCACGGCGTCCAGCCTGGACTGAGATCCTGGAGCATGACACGACCGGCGGTCACCCCAGGAGACGGCTTCCAGCCTCAGCCCAAAGAGTCCGCGGGAAGACGGAGAGAGAGGGAGCAAGGAGAGGACACGCTGCCTGGACGGCGGCGGCGATCTCCGCCAGCGCGCACCCCAGATGGGAACTTCTCTCCCAGCAAACATCAAGGAAGTCTGGTGTTTGAAGAGCTGTGGACGCTTCGGCGCTGGGGTGGGAGGCGCAGATCCGGGTCTCCCTGACTCCAAAGTGGTCCGAGTTTGGCGATAACCACCAGAAATTCAAAGAGCACCGTCGGGAGAAATATGAGGGGTGGGGGTGAGTCTGTCCTTGGAGGATTTAAGTGCAGGCCACCACGGCCCCAAAACGAATGGCTCTCAGAGGAACGTGCTGATTTTGTTACAGGAAGGGACCGTCCTAACCCCCACAGCAGGGACAGTGCAGGTGAGGAGGGAAGAAGCAAAGCGGAGTGTCAGAGGAAGAAGCCTTTCCAGAACCGCCGAGACGCCCCAAAGGCTCCTGCCGGGCGGCGGGCAGGACGAGGGCGGGCAGGGACCCGCCTGTGGAATTTTGACTGGGCCGCCGCCGCGTCCGCGCCGGAAGCCTGTGGAATCCAGCCGGCCTCCCGTTTCACCCGCTCTCACCACCCCTCCCGCTCACTTTCTCCAGCTTTGACTCACACTGACTCTCGAGTCTCCGCGCAAGGGCCCCTGCTGGAGATGGCGCCTCCTGTCGGAGCGGATCCTGACTTTCCCCGAAGGCTGCGTTCACTGAGCAGCAGCCCGGGGTGCGTCCGCTGCTGACCCCGGGAAGCCAGGTCCCCCCAGGCTGCGGGGGGCGTCAGCTCCCAGCTACTGCGCCCGACGCAGGGCTGTGGGCACGCTCTGTGCCCCACTTCCCTCACTTAGGGAAAAGAATAACCAGTTAACAGGGCTGTCTTAGAAATTAACTGGGAGACACGAATCACTATCTAGTGAATCCAGGGCAGTTGCTAGATGAGCATTCGCCAGTACGCGCAGTGCGGGAGTTGGCAGTAACACCAACAACTACCGTGGACATGCTTGAATATTAGTGGTCTCTTTCTTAAATTCACGTTCAGGTGTACAAACTGAATTTAATCATTAGTAAACCGCATAGCTCTCTTTACTTCAGTCTTTTCTTATACAGTTCTGAGTAAAGAAATGTTTTGTGTGCTATTAAGGGGAGATAGCTAAGAAAAAAGAAGGGGGTCCCCTGCAGCGACAATCCTGATGCCCTCCCTGGGGAGATCAGAGAAATATACCACAGAGACAAGCAAAGCAGTGGTCAAGAGCTCAGTTACTGGAGTCAGACATACCTGGGCCAGTGCCCGGCTCCTTCGATTAATAAATTGACAAGTAATTTAAGCTCTTCAGGTCTCAGTCTCCTAATCTGTGAAATGGGGTGATAATAGTATCTATATACTAGAGATCTTGTCAGAATTAAATAGACCTGACTCATGGTAAGTACTCAGTAAATGTTACCTATATTTGGGTTATTATCCTATTTAATCATTATTATTATTATTTAGTTCACATACCACCAACTAAGAAACATATGTAACTAAACTATAGCAAGTAGATAATGGCCTCTACCAAACAAACAGTGAATGAGATAATACTGCCAATGATGGCCATTCTGTCCCCAAGCTAATCATTTATTTATTTAACTCATGACTGTGAGTTTAATTATGAATGCACTGTTAATGTTAAAGTTAACCTAAATAAGTGATGAGCACTTTATATGTTTATTCTTTACTTCTCACATACAAAATTTTTTAACAAACATATCTTTGTTTTATATTAAAAGGCACTTCTTAATCAAGGACATACATACATCACCTGGTTGATAACACAGATTTCAAAGGCACAAATTAATGATTTCTAATAATCAGATATGAATGCATTCTGTACAATGTATTAAGTATGTAACGGGGCCGAGAAGAAAGTTGTATGTGGAGTAAGGCAGCAGTGAAATAAGGCAGATACGCTGCCTACTGTCACAGGTGGGAGAAAGATATTATACAAATTATACATCCACATGTGTATATGTGTAATTATATATGCATTTAATTATACGTGCACACAATCACACACACATGCATATAATTTCAATTGTGGTAACTACTATGAAGGGAAAGTGAAAGGCCAGAGAAAACTTTTCTGAGAAAGTATGTTGAACTGAAACCTGAAGGGTGAGGAGGATTTAACCAGGCAAGATCTCCCAGGGGGAGGGAATAGAGTGTTTGAAAGTCCTAAGATGGGACAGTGTTCAGAATCTTCAGGAACTAAAGAAGGCCAGTGTGCGTGAACATTCATGAGAGAATAGAGGGTTGTGCAATGAGTCTGAAGAAATAGGGGGAGCTAGAGTTTGCAAGACCCTGTAGATCATAGGATTTTGGATTTTATTGCAAGTACATATTGAAGAAATTTAAACAGGGGTCTAATATGATCCAATTTTCATTTTTAAAAATCCCTCTTTGTGCCTGTGTGGAGGATGGAATGAAAAAGGGGCCACGAGAAGGAAATAGGGAGATCAGAATGAGGCATGTTGATGGCCTGGACGGGACGATAGTGGAAGAGAAGGAGAAAAGGATTTTGAGATAGAATCTCAGGATTGGGTGATAAACTAGATGAAAGAATTAAGAGAGGGAAATGACTAAAATGAATCTCAGGTTTCTGGGTGGATAGAGGTGACATTTATAGAGATGGAGAACAGAGGAGAAGGATCATATTAAGGCAGAAATATCAAGAAATCAATGGACTGGACTGTTTGCATATGGGTGAGCCCTCGTTACTGAAAGTGAGCACAAATGTTTTTTAAAGAGATATGTATGGGGAAGAAGTTTAGATTAGGTTCATTTTAAGGTTTGTTTGTTCCAGTTCTAGAGTTTGCAACTGTTGAATGGATGTTAGCCTAGGTAATATCAAGAAAAGAAAAAACATAAATGTTTGGCCACGCCTTGACCTATGGAATTGGGTACAATGTACAATTGTTTATTACCTTCAATATCAAACTAATTGACATTTCTCTACCTTATACAGTATTGTTACATTATATGAAAAATTGAGTTTTAAAGGTTTGAAATAATGTGGTAACACTATTAACAAATCCTCATTTTTGCACCAAACTCAATATTAGTCCTCTAAGCAAAAAAATCAAGAATTGCAATTTCAAAGCTGATAAATCCTGTGAATTTTTTTATTGTGTTTCTATTACTTTCCTGTGGCTGTGTAATTTTAAATGGTAAGCAGAAATATGATTATTCTTTTTAGAATTAGTGATGAACTATGACAGTTTTGAATTAGGTAAGATAAAGAAAACATCCTCACTTACAGTGAGACTTCCTATGTAGCAGAATCATAGGATTTTAGCTTAGAAATTATCTTGCCCAGCTCCCATAGTTGTAGCTTTATACAGTGCTGTGAACCCAGTAGAATTAGTGAGTCATCTATTCTTCCAAATATTCCACATATATTCTCAAATGTATTATTTTAATGGGTTCTTTCTTCTCTTCCACTTTGTCTCCCATTTCCCCAAAGTATAGATTTAAAGTAAGTTGTTAGCAAATTTGTAGACAGTTTTTAAACTGCAGTGATACGTGGGTAGAATGGCAAGTATCAAATCAGAAATTATTCCTTACATTTCTATTCCCCAAGGAAGAGGAACTGCAAGATGGAAAAGGGCCTACCACCATCAAAACACGTGTGGAGAACACAGTTTCCCAGTGAGAACACACAGTGCCACGGGCTGTCTCTGCGGTCTGAGTGAGGCGTGTAGGGTCTGTTCAGAAGACCTTGTATTAACAAGATGTAGATGACAATCAGATTATCTGAACAATATGTGGAAAAAATAAGTGCATACACATGCCAATAGACCTTTTTGGTTTTCAAAACTGTTTAGCATTTTGTTTAATTTTATTTCAAATATCCTCTGGAAAAAAAAAAAAAGAAACAATGGATCACATCCTGCATTGACCTCAGAAAGGAAGTCTCTCTCTCTCTGTGACTGGGTAAAAGCAGACCATAACCTGTGGGGCAATGTCTGCCCCACATGCAAGAATAAGAGTCTACAGCACCATAATTCCCTCTTGTGCATGACTTTATGATGTTTCCATGCCTGTGGAGAGAATATGAGACAAGGGCAAAATAAAAGATAAGATTTAGTTAGAGTTCCAAAAGAAAGCTGTTTGCTTCAGCTTAAATCAGAGAGACAGTCATTTAGAACAAGAAAAGCAGCAGAACACAATACAACAGAGAGTAACAGAGAAGCCTCTGGGCACCTTGTCTCATGGACCCATCAAGATGCCTTGGGACAAAGCAGGTATCTGTAGTACATAGGTGGAGAAACTTCAGGGTGAACTCTTGAATTACATTTATCAAATTTTGTATTCTAAAATTTATTTATGAGAATGATAGATTTAAGGAAAGTTTTCCTTTCCAACGTTCGAAGAGGAAATCTAATGTGAATGTTAGTTTTGCCATCCCTCACTCTCGTTTTAAGCACGTAGCTGACAAACTTAAGGATGTTCCCCAAGATCAAAACAAATTAAAACCAATGGAGAAGGAAAAAGAGAGAAGGGAGATGCATTGAGACTTGTCCAACTGTATTCTGGTAAATGTTGAGCAAGACCAACATACATCTCTGCTTGATGACTGATTAGAATCACCTGCCAATTAGGACAGTGGGGAGGGGTAGTTGAACAGACAAAGGCAGATGGGGCAGAAGTGTCCACATTTTGAAAGCTTGCCCTACTATGCTCTAATTTCTATATGATTGAAGAATGCCTCTCTTCCTGTCAACCAATAATTTTAGGGTTTTTCACAAATACAGATCTGAGATCTAGATATAGTAATATCTCATTTACTCAGCATCTGGAAAAAACAAGCAGTACCACATATGGGAATTTTCCAGATGACTGAGTATAGCACTCTGAGTACCAAAACTTAATGAAAAAGAATCACCATTTTTTACTGGAGCCCTTCACAATCGATACATCTTTTCCTGACTCCTTCCTGTGTATTTTGCTGGTGATTCCCAAATTTATGTCTCCAATCCACACCTCTCCCCTGAACCCTAGATTCTTTATCCAAGTGCCTATTCAGCAGACCCATGTGAAAATCTATTTATCATCTCAAAATTAGCATGTTGATCTTCTCTTCTAAACCCTTCCTCTCTCAGTAAATGACAAATTTATCCTTCCAGTTGCTCAGCTCAAACACATTGAAGTTATTCTGGATCTTTCTGTCTCTCTGTTTCTCTCTCTGTCTCTGTCCCTGTCTTGTGTGTATGCGTATCTCTCTCTCCCCACATCCAATCCATCAGCAATTTCTGATGGTGCTATCAACAAAATATCTCCAGAAT
Source organism: Tapirus indicus (assembly GCA_031878705.1). Classification (NCBI taxonomy): domain Eukaryota; kingdom Metazoa; phylum Chordata; class Mammalia; order Perissodactyla; family Tapiridae; genus Tapirus; species Tapirus indicus. The sequence goes on from CM062917.1 coordinate 60,879,548, forward strand.
CAGATCACCTCCACTGCTTCCACCCTGGTTCAAGCCACCCTCATCTGTCACTTGAAATATTGCAACAGATCCGTAACTAGTCTCCATGCTTTTGCTTTTGCCCCTATAGTCTATTCTCAACTCAGTAGTCAAATAACTCCTCTAAAATGTAAGTTAGTATGTGTTTCTTCTCTACTTAAAACCTCCAATGGGGGGCCGACCTGGTGTCACAGCAGTTAAGTTTGTGCGTTCCACTTTGGCAGCCTGGGATTCGCAGGTTCGGATCCTGGGCTTGGACCTACTCACCACTCATCAAGCCATGCTGAAGTGGAGTCCCACATAGAAGAACTAGAAGGATCTACAACTACGATATACAACTATGTATTGGGGGCTTTAGGGAGAAAAAAAGAGGAAGATTGGCAACAGATGTTAGCTCAGGGCCAATCTTCCTCAAAAACAAAACAAAACAAAAAAACCTCCAATGGCTTCCCACCTCACTCAGAGCAAAAGCCAAAGTTCTTCCAATGGCCTAAAGCCTTACATGAGCTATCTCCAACATCAATGTGACCTCAGTGTTCTCCCCTGCACCCATTCCATTCCAGGGACACACCAGACATACTTCTGCTTTCCACATGCTTTCCATTCTGTCTGGAATATTTTCTCCTAAAATATCTACATGGCTATCTTCTTCACTTTCTACAGGTCTCTGCTTCAACCTGATTTTCTCACCTTATAACAAATACCCCTCCAGCCCTATTCCTCCTCACTGCTTAATTTTTCTCCATATATTTATCATTATCTTACATAGTATGTATGCATTATGATGAGCTTAAAGGTCTCACCTACGAATAAATGAATAAAAGTATGACACTAACTCTGGGATCTCAGCTGTATTTTGAATAACTGAGCTTGACATATAAATGACCCCCTAATAGAGTAGCATTATTCCACTTGGGAGGAAAATGTCATATGCCTAATGTCTTGTCAAAGGGTTGTCTGAGGAGCAAGAATGTCCAAAAATGACAGGGGAGCTCCCTCTGGATTTCCTGGACAACGAGTTAGCGGGACCAGGGCTTCAGGAGGGAGCAGCACTCCAGGTTGTCTTCTCTGGGACTGATGAGGTCCCACCCTTATGGCACATCCATGATGCCCAAGGTTTGTTGGTGTTCTGAAGCTGGATTTCGTAGACAACTCCTAGCATCAAAACCAGACAGGCAGGCACCAAAGGGGTCTGATTATTGTACTCAAGATTTCCCTATAAAAAGAACTAACAAGAAGGTGAGTTCTCTCCCAGAAAGGCATACCTACCGCAGGTGACCAGCATGGAGGGGAATCTGAGGACCTGTTGCTTCTCTTCCCTTGCTTTCTTAATGAAGTCTACTCTTTAACACATGCTCCTTGGAGGATCCCCAAGGCCACCCTCAGGTTCAACAATTTGCTAGAAGGACTCACAGAATTCAGAAAATCTGTTATACTCATGATTATAATTTATTACAGCAAAAGGACACAAGTTAAAATCAGCAGATAGAAGGAGCATTTGGTAGAATTCAGGAGAGACCAGGCACAAGGTCCCCATTGTCCTCTCCTAGTGGAGTTGTCTGATGGTGCTTAATTCTCCCAGCAATGATATACAACATGTACGGAGTATTGCCAACTAGGGAAGCTCACCTGAGCCTTGGTGTCCAGGGTTTTTATTGGGAGTTGGTCATATAGGCATGGAGCTCCCATGTGGCTGACCTTAGCTGCTCAGTCTCCAGCCTCTCCAGAGGTCAAACTGATACTTTGTTGCCAAAGGCCACAGCATAAATCACACTGTAGCATAGACTCTCTGGTGTAGCCCAGGTACACAAAGACACTCTTATCAGGCAGGTTATTCCAAGGGTTTGGAGGTTTTTTCCCAGGAGTTGGTCAAAGGCCAGATTTCTCTTGGAAATATGCAGAATTTGAACACCCTAGACCTGCTGAGTCAACACTTCACGGCACACATGCCATGTGATTTTGTCAAATTCATCCTTGGCCTTTGCACAATAGGCGATAACTACGAGGGAATCAACCTCATGTGGCATAAAAAATGAACCTGTTCATTTTGATCTATCAGAAACAGAGTTACTTTCCTTCTTCAGCAGTAGAAGAGAGTCGCTAAAATGACATTTGCGTTAGTGGATTAATAATAAGAGCCTGGCAAGTTCATTTACAAACTGAGTAAACTCAATTTTCTATAGCCAACATATTACATGGTCAGATGAACAATTAAAATTTTCTATAACAAACATTTTATATACATTTCTGGGAGATTAAACAGATTTCTCAATTATTTACAATAGACGTTTAATCTTGATAAGAAAGTATAAAAGATTAAAATGTAAAGAAGACTTTATCCTTCTTGGCTAGATTCTTTGTTTATACTACTCCTGTGATTTCCAGGATGAAAATATTCCTTAACTTTCTCTGATATATCTTGGCCAAGGAGGATAATACGAGAACCATACTTTGAATTCTCAAAGTACTTATGGCAACAAAATTGTTCAAGAATTCTTATCAAACACATTTGTAATTTGCCCTCTTATAAGGAAGGTTAGTCAAAAACAGATTAAAGTCGTTAATTTCTAATTTCCACCATGTACATATCATCAATTTGTGGCTTTAAAACAGTGGAGGCAGAGAGAGGGGCAATATTTTTAAGAATCAAAGAAACCAAAGGAAGGGCTATTTTCCAGCTTTGTGTGTGTTCATTTCCAAAAGTTGCTTTTGAAAATCTGTAGCAAAATTCAAGTCTGACTCATACATGCATGTGGATGGAGAAGTGCTGTGAAGGAGGCAAAAATTTTATTACAAGAGTTCAACTCACGCTTGGAACACATTATGCTTTTTTTTAAGAGGAAAGACTTCAGCTCTAAGTGCCCAAATCCTGTTATAGTGAATCAAATCTAATTAGTGCTTTTTTTAATGGAAAACAGATAATTAGAAATTCCTTCTCTTCCAGAAACATAGGAGTTTTAAATCAATCAATCAACAAAGCCAAACAGAAATATTCCCTCTGAGCCTCCAATCCAATAAAAATGTTAGAGTAGGAATCCAGACAATTTGGAGGTCTGCAAACTCAAATCAAAATTAAATTATATTTTCTGTGGTACTGCAAGGAGATATTAAAACACTCATACTGATCTTGACCCATCTCCTCAATGCTTTTTGCTCTTCTCGAGTAATCACAGTGATTGTAAGCTCAGGTATCTATTCACTGAGGCATTAGATAAGGGGAAGACAATGCAAAAAAAAAAAAAAAAAAAAGAATTTCAGAGCTGAAAGAAGCTTAAAGTGAGTTCACTTTAAAGTAAGTTCAATTGTCTCACTTTACATAAAACTGAGGCCCAGAGAGGCTGAGTCATCTGTGCACACTGGTTCATTTTCTCATGCATTCATTCAGTACATTATTATTGAATACGCAGGATGCAAAGACAAAAGTCAGCAAAGAGTTCAAAGTCTAGTGGCAGAGCTCGTCAGGAAAATCAGCAGCACCCAGGTAGCAGCTTAGTCTAAAATCTGGGGCTTTACCTATTTTCCAGTGGGCTCACATTCTGCTAGCCCAGGTTTTCTCCAGTCGGCCCTATGATAGGAAACACCTGGAGTGCTTGTCAGACTTACATGTGCCAGCCCCTGCCCTAGACCTCCTGAACCTGAAAGTATTCCACAGGAACCTGGGATTCTAACAAGTGCCCAGATGAATCTAATCACAAGGCCCCATCAGGGTTTCCATCTACCGGCCCAGCTCAGAGATCTCCCACATTTTACTGCTCTCTTTCAGTTGGTAGGCTTCAGGCCCCACTGGCTTAGTCCCATATCTGACCAGTATGATATAGAATCTCTGATATAGAGATGGTTCGAGGCTTTCTTTTTTTGAAGTTCCACAGGGGATTCTTTTTTATTTTTTTTGTGAGGAAGACCAGCCCTGAGCTACCATCCGTTGCCAATCCTCCTGTTTTTTGCTGAGGAGGACTGGCCCTGGGCTAACATCCGTGCCCATCTTCCTCTACTTTATATGGGACACCGCCACAGCATGGCTGACAAGCAGTGCGCAGGCCGGCACCTGGGATCCGAACCTGAGAACCCCAGGCTGCCAAAGCGCAACCTAAACTGCTGTGCCACCAGACCAGCCCCCCCACAGGGGATTCTGATGAGCAGCCAGTGTTGAGAACCACTGCCAACTCTTGGTCCTTTCAGAACCCTCAGGAAAGACCTTCACCCACAATGTGGTAGGGGAGAGGCTTGGGAATACCTCTCGAACCCATGACACATGGTGCTGCCATTATTGTAACATGCCCTCTCTCCCCCCATGTGCCTGCCCAAATCTTAGATTCCAGTAGGAAAAAAAATGCACAAAGGTGTTATAAAGCAGACCACTCTGGGACAGTGAGAGTCACAAATTTCCCATCAAGACATAGCAAAACAAAGGAACTGTTGGGTCAATAACTGTCATGTTAGATTGTGTGTACCCCACACCATTTCTGTCACACTGCACCTCTGTGCCTCCTGCAACCTCGCCCCTGTGGCTTTGTACTAGTTTGCACATCTGTTAAGGCTGCTATCCTCACAGGTTGCATCATGTTTAGCTGAGCCTCATCTTCCTTTCCCACGGACTTGGGAGCTTTTGGAGGGCGGAGGGCTTGACCCTTGTCCTGTCCCCGACACCTGCACTGATGCTCAGGAAGTGCTATGTGATCAGCACACACAGCCCCCAGGCCAGGGCTTCCCCACCATGCCACAGGGCCTCCTCTCGAATGCATGCACAGGGTGACGGGCGTGACACTCAGGAGACAGAAGAAGACAGATTTCCCCAAGTGGCCTGTCCTGGCACACTGACTTCTGGGGAACTCATGTCACTCAAGACCAAAGAATATGGGTGATTATGTGGTGTTACATCAGCAGCTCTAGCTCATGCCATAAGGCCAATAGTCTTGTAGTTTTCACAATGTTATGTTTCTCTCAAGAGTATCAGGAAATACTCTGACACTTTCGGATGGACTTCGGTCCACCTTGTGTTTTTTGTCGTGTGTTGAAATAAGGAGTAAGTCTAGAATCAGTAAGAAATAAGTTCTCTCCTTGCAAGTAGATTCCTTCGACACTACTAAAAACATCTGCATAGCAAGCTGCATGCTAATGGCTTTCAATAATGCTTGCCTAATGATGCTCACAAACTCATGACGAGCCCTCTCTGTGTCCCTTTTATTACTGTGCTGTCCTTTTTTTTTTTTTTTTTTTAGTAGTAGTGCTTTGGGTTCAACTGGGCAGGTAACCTAAAAAGAACACTCCTAAAAAGTTCTTTTCTCGGGGCTGGCCCAGTGGCATAGTGGTTAAGTTCGTGTGCTCTGCTTTGGCAGCCTGGGGTTTGCAGGTTCAGATCCTGGGCACAGACCGCCGCACCACTTATCAAGCCATGCTGAGGTGGAGTCCCACATATAAAACAGAGGAAGATGGGCACGGATGTTAGCCCAGGGCCAATCTTCCTCAGCAAAAAGAGGAGGACTGGCAACAGACGTTGGCCCAGGGCTAGTCTTTCTCACCAAAAAAAAAAGTTATTTTCTCAACAAGATCAAGATTGCTCCCCTTATTGTTTATAATAGCTTTCAAGTTCCTCTGAATTTTATTTCATTTTTTAAAAATATATGAAGAGATTGTGTTTTGGTCTTCTTGGATGAATTACATCAAGGGTACTGGTACTTAGTTGCACATTTAATCTAGGCTGGGTATTGGTGTTTCTCAAGCATACCTTACACCATACTGAAAATAATTCTTTGATGAAGTAAGAAGATAGAGCACACTGGATACTTAAGTAGATATTGATGGAAATTGAGTAGTATCTTCATATTAACTAAATCCAGCAGCTTGAATTTTTGCTTTTTTGTTTTTGTTTTGTTTTAAAGACCATTTCCTGAACTCATCTACTGTTTTTCATCATTTGTTATAAAATCTCAAAAGCTCCATCCAGACAGAGACTCTCCCTAGCCCATGGGTGTTACTGAGATGAAACACTGAAGCCCAGCCATCAGGCCTCACTCAGCCCCGTAATCTCAGGCTGTTGACACTTGCATGTGTCTTCCAGGGACCAAGTCCTTCAATGTTCCTCTGTTTTTATTGCATAGCTATCAAAATGCATATTCAGTATGTGCTTTGAGACACAGGAAATGGAATTTAAAGTGCATAATACATGACCAAAAGAAAAAGGTTCAGTTTACTGGATCCTTGCAATAATGACAGCACCCTCTCTTTCTCTCTCTCCAGCACCAGCACAGCTTCAGTGTGCAGCACAGGTGCACAGTCCTGCAGTCGCTCTATCTTTGGTTACCGCAGAAAGGCAGTCTATTAGCTAAGCCTGAGAATGGAATTCTTCTGAAATGTATTCTGAGAATACAATTCTTCTATTAACCATTTATTAAGTCAACAAGCTAAGTAATGACGATATTTTTCTTTCTATCATGCAGAAGTTTTATGCATTTAGCAGTATTATTCCTTGAACAGATGTGTCTTTTCAAAGATGTCTTCCTTTCTATGAATGTAGGATTTCTTCTTAATTATATGGTTTTAAGCTGCAACTGCTTCAAAAGGTGTTTCTAAACACACCGCTGAGATTGCTCCGTACGGAGATCCAAGTGACAGGAAAACCACAATGTCATCAAGAATGTGAGCAATGAGCTCCCCACATCAAGCACCCAATTAGCTTGTATTCTCTGGCTAAATATACTCTGCAGTCAGTGCAGTCACCCTCAGTGCTTTGATTTCAGAAGCCTTAGAAATACCTGGAAGTTATTTGAATGTGGCAGTATCAGAACTACAAACGATAAGCAAGCAGAATTTCACAGTCAGTCAGCTGACTGTAGAATCTGACACTGAAGGTTGTATCAAATCCCCACCACGTGAAGGTTTTGAATAACGAAGCATGTTAACCAGTTTCCTGCACAATACTTCCCTTTATCAATAAAGGAGCATTCACAAAGAATCAATATCTAAAACCCATCGGGCAACTCCTAGTACTTTTATGATTTCCTCAGTGCTGAGTGTTAATAAAGAAAACCTTGCTACTTTACTTTTGAAAGGCACCAATGGACGCTGGCAACCAAATGATACCACTTTTTTCTTAAGTATAATAAGCTCTTGGGTCACCTTCAAAATATAGTTCCGTTCTTTCCCTGGAGTAGAGTTACTGTGGGATCAGGTGACTGAAAAAGTGAAAAGGGGAAATAAAACGATGGCTCAGCAGGAAAAGTGTGGTGCTGCTGTCCCAGCCTGCCTCTCCGCCCACAACAAGGTCATGGAAGCTCAGTGTGAGCCCAAGCGGTTGTCAGTAGCAGACACCAGCAGGCGTGATCCTGGCACACACCAGTGTTTGTCTGACAGCTGCATGCGCTCCGGCCAAAGCTCCAGCTAGTGATCTGCCCAGTTCTGCTCTGCAGAGGAAGGCCCAGCCTACAATTTCCCACTGAGTCATGAGGTCAAGTAAGAATCCCACTGATGTCTTTAAATAGTCTTGGCTCTAGCAAGCTTATGTGGGTGATGCTACTAGGGCGTGTGTGTGTGTGCCTGGCAGGGATATGCAGGGTTGCTGCTGGAGAGGGAGTTTAGAGAGGACTTCTTCAGCTGCCTCCCAGTGATGCTGGTAAGGTCTGTTTGCGATGATTCAACAGAAGAGTTCATGCATAAATGTGCTAATGGAACTAGGGTATCTGATGATAAGGGCACAAATTGTTTCCCTCTTTTATGGATGGGAAAATTGACTTTGGGGTCTGTTGGGAAAATCACTTGTCCCTATGAATAAGTTATACGGACCCCCTTTGAGCAGCTCTTGGAAGAAGTTAAGACAGCAACTCCACACTAAAATTGTCTAAGCTCAGAATTTACGAATGAGCTACCGACTGCCACAGCACTTTTCTATTCTTTCCCAAATGGCATGAAGTGGGGGCGGGGGTGGAGGATTAGGATGAGATGCCTGCAGTGGACAGAGGGTTTGGCTGATTCATCCCACCGTGTTCTTCAGTTACCATTCTTTGGTTACTGAGACTTTGGGGCTCAGTCTAGTCGACCCCATCCAGTGTGTTATCCGTGCTTCAGCCCTTTGCTTACATTTCTCTTTAGCAGGGATCACACTTGCCACATATTACAGAAACCCACATGGGTCTGTCTCTTTCACTAAAGTGTGAGCTCTTTGGGAGAAGGAGCAGGGCGTTATTCCTCTCAAGGTCCCAGCCCAGTGTCCAGGCTAGAGAAGATGCTAATAAATAGAAGTTTTACTGAATTAAACTACAGGCGTTAAGAAGTTAGACAAGTCTTGGCAGCAACCCTAAATTCTAAGTCTTGATATTGTTTGCTATATTCTGTACACAAATGTGCCAAGAAACCTGAGCATTTGGCTCTCCATTATCTGAAGGCACTGTACTTTCTTCACTGGCACCTTTTCATTCTAAGTCTTCAACTCTAAATAAATAGTAATGTCTTAGAGACTCTTGGCTGCTGGGACAGCAGTAAGATCCAGTGGCCCTTGTGACAGGAACTCTGTAATTGCTTGTCCTGATGTTCATGTTTAACTAACATCTGTGTACTTTTAAAATTAAAAACATAACAAACAATATTTTTACAGAGACTTTTGTCCAAAGAGCCTTTAAATGTCACTAAACTCATTTTTTAAATGTCCATATGTGAAAGCCAAGTGGCAAATATTACCCTCCTCTGAATGGGAGAAGGGTAATTACTTCTTTATGTGGCTTATCTATGCCTTACCTCCTCTTTCCTGCCTTTTGGCCATTTTAATCTAATTATTAGCTCATCCCTCAGAGGGCAAATCTAGAAAGGGAGAAGTGAGGTTAGAATCGGGTAACTTAACCATTGGTTGGTGTCTCTAGAAAATCTCAGGGATATGCCTATGGGTGCAAGAGGACTGGGAAAGAAGGTGGACACCGACATCAAAGTTGGTTTGTATTTATTATCTGAAGGCCATCATGCCGTCCCCATCACTCACCACCAGACGTGAACACAGGCAGCTTGATTACTACTCTGCAGTCATTTTAGAGACAAAGTTCCTATGATCGTTTCCCCCAGAACCCGAGGGGAAAGCTCTGCCCGATTTGGTCATTGCCAGCAGGGCAGGGCCCCGGCTGGCTCTTTGGTCCCAGGTAACACTTATCAAGGATGATGGAGGAGTGTGTCTTGCTGTTGCTACCTGGTTGCAGGTTGCCAATTCAAGGGTTGAAACCAGATGGTGCCAATGCCTCATACCACACTTGCACACACCACATACTTAGCAAATATTTGGCTTGGGGATTACATTGAATCAGACCTACTGTCCACTGGTCCAAGGGCTGAATCCTACTGTTCCTCAGAAGATTCACAGCAATTCTTTCTCTTTGGAGAAAACAAAAGATTGTTTCAATTTATGTTTAGAATGAGATGAACATAATATCTGGGGGGTTATTAGGAACCTTCCCTATCAGGGAAGCAAACACCTCCTTACAACAGGTGTTCCATACGATTTAGCAAATGGTGACACAAGCATTGACCAATGCAAACAGTAAGCAGAGTTTAGGCTAGAGAAGTACCCAATTGCCAGAGTCCTGATGCGCTGGCTACTGTCTGTGCCTCTGGGGCCCACGTCAGTTGTGTTTTTTATCCTTCAGGTAGCTGAAGAGCATCTCCAGGCCCCCCTCCACCAGCTCCGGCAGAGGCTTAGAGAGAGGGTTATGGGAAATGTGGAGCCCTTTGTCCATGGGGTTCCAAGCAATCCTCGCCAGTCTACACAGCAGGTAGAGTTCGTCCGGGAGAGTCTGGATGTCATTGTTGTTCAAGTTCAGCAGCTCCAGCCTTGTGAGCAAGCAGAGTGACCGCGGGAAGGAGTGGATATTGTTTCTCTCTGCGATGAAGATCTGCAGGCTGACCAGGCACTGGATGCTCTCGGCAATGTTTTCCAGGCGATTGGAGCCCACATGCAAGAAATCCAGCTCCTTCAGTGAAAACACACAGATGGGGATGTGAGCAAAATAGTTGTTGCTGAGGTTCAGCTTCCTCAGTCTGGGGAGGTCGGCGAAGCTGGCAGGAAGCTGGGAAAGGCAGTTGTGGGACAAGCTCAGGACTTCCAGGCTTTTGCAGGCACTCAGCTCGGCCGGCACCTCAGTCAGGCAGTTCATGTTGACAAACAGCACCTTCAGGCTCTTGAGGAGGCTGATTTCTCGGGGCAGACTCTTCAGGCGGTTCCCGCACAAGTTCAGGACCACGAGCCGAGTCAGCTTGCCCACCTCGGGCGGGAGAACCCTGAGCTGGTTGTGGGACAGATTGAGTTTCTGGACCTCAGACAAACCCCACAGAAAGTCAGGGATGTCCGTCATTCCCTTAGTGACCAGGCTGAAGCTGACGTGGCGCATGCCCCGCTTCAGCAGAGCCCGTGGGTCCTTTCCTGAGAGCAGGGCGTCGTCCCACGGTGAGAATTTCTGCCTCCCCCCCAGCAGCACCATCCCCTTGGGGCCCTTGTCCCGGGAGTGGGCACTTGACTGCCGCGCCCCCATTTACCTTCCTCTCCACCCTCTCTCCTCTGGCGCCAGAAGGTTGGGATCGTCCTGCCCCAGCTGCTAAAAGCCAGGCCGTCACAGGCAGGGAGCGTGTGTGCAGGTGAGAACAGAAGTGGGGCTGGCAGTCCAGCGCAGAGGCAGCTCCCGGAGCGGTCTCGGTCAGCCCTTGCTGACCCAGATATCCCAGATAGCCCGCCACGGCCACGGGAGGGCCAGGCCCGTCCCGAGGTTGAATTTAGGTGGTGTCTCTCTGAGCAGCCAGGCTGTAATGATATACCGCTCCTGAGGCTGCAGGACTGAACCGCTCGAGTCCCTCTGAATGCCAGCAGGCAGCTGTCACTGTCACTCTGCCCGGCTTTCATTGGCCTGGTGTATGCAAACAGGTCACGGGGAGGCTGCAGCAACTTTCCCCACTCAGCTTTCCTTGGGTGTCACAGCTGAGCAGGGTGATTAGCAAGCCCATCTCCAAAAAGAAGTGAAGTGGAAAAATAAAGCAGGCCACACAAGTGCCAGGGTGTCTCACGGTCACAGGAAGCCATCCAGACTCAGTGAAACGGGGCTACATGCTAGTGACAGAGTTACATTTCCAAAGCTGAAGATCATCAGACAGCATCAAACGCACCCATTGCAAACTTTGGTGAATTTTGTAGTTATGAAAAAGTAACAGGAGGAGCCTGGACACCTGGACTCCTCCAGGCAGAAGGTTTCGACAGGGTGCTTGTCAGAGGTGACTGCATGAGGAGAGACTGAAGGAGGGTCTGGACCCCCATGGCCATTTCTCCCAGAGCAGCTCTGGGGTCAGTGTTGTGCAGTGAGCTTCCAAGGTTAGCAGGGTGTACCTTAAATGTCAGAACAGCCCCTCAAGTGGTTGCCTTAGTAAGGGGAGCACCAGGGGTCCCCTGTCCAGAAAAAAAGTCCCTGGTACATACCAATCTCTCTCTTGAATTAAAAAAGTTAACTTACGGGGGCCGCCCGGTGGCGCAGCGGTTTAGTCCGCACTTGGCAGCCCGGGGTTCGCGAGTTCGGATCCCGGGCGCCCGCCGACGCACTGCCTGTCAGCCATGCCGTGGTGGCGTCCCATATAAAGTGGAGGAAGATGGGCACTGATGTTAGCCCAGGGCCAGTCTTCCTCAGCAAAAAGGGGAGGATTGGCAACAGATTAGCTCAGGGCTGGTCTTCCCCACAAAAAAAAAAAAAAAGTTAACTTACACTCTATGCATGTAGAGTCAATTGTGGGCGTTATGGACTGAATTTTGTCCCCTCAAATTTCAAATGTTGAAATCCTAACCCCCAGTATGCAGACTGTGACTGTATTTGGCGATAGGGCCACATGAAGACACAGGGAAAAGTCAAGGAGAGGCCTCAGAAGCAACCAATCCTGCCGACACCTTGATCTTGGACTTGTAGCCTCCAGGATTGTGAGAATATAAATTTCTGTTATTTAGGGCACACCCCAGCAAACTAGTACAGTTGGGGAGGAGGCAAACACATTTGCATACATGAAAAATCCTAAAAATAGGTAGGGATGAGGGGAGAAGAGACATCAAGGTTGATGACCCAGGTTTGAGAAGAGGGCTGCGGGCTGTAGAAAGGGCCAGCTCGGCCCGGAAGCACGTGGCTTTTGCTGGCAGCAGCCCACGTGCGTAGCCCTTGGCACAGCAGCTCTGTGTCCTGGAGAGCAATGCCGGTCCTGTGACTGTGGTCACAGAGCCGGAATCACCAAACCAGGAGCTCAGCTGGGCTCTGGCTGGGCGCCCCCCGGGGAATCTGCAGGTCCATCCACTGAGGGGCCAGTGCCTGGGCAAGAGGAACAGAGGAGGTGTAAACATCACCAGACTGTTTCTGCTCCACTTGGCGTTTGAGAGAGATCTGATCCCTTTCAACTGGGTGAGCCCCTGACATTCTTGGACAAAGGTCAACACTTTGGACTTTTTTTTAATGGGATACTTGAGTGTTCCAGCTATTAATTAGTGGAAAAGAAGTAATATAGCTAAATTTGTAACATAAGTTTATGGAGCAGACTATGCCTTACCCACATAAATTTCATATGACAAAAGAATTCTGCTGTTAAAAAAATGTTAGCTATGCGTCCTCTTTCCCTCTTTCCTTCCATGAGTATGACAAATGGTGTTAGAGTTATTGGAATATGGGGAACATCAGGAGCTGGGATGGTTTGAGCAAGAGTCAATAGCTTTCTTCTTTGCGGCAATTATCTCTCTTTCCCCTTAATACATCTTTTTCCAATAAATTTTTTGAGCACTTATCAATAGTCAACATTTATTGAATGTTTACTCTATGAAAGGCATTGCACTTTACATGCAGAATGGGTATTAAAATTATCTCTATTTTACAGATGAGGAAAGGAAGATAGTGAGAGGTCAAGATACTTACGCAAGATCAAGTCACTTGCCCAAGTGCAAGTATCTAGTCAACGGCAGAACCAGAATTCAAACCCAGTTAGTCGGACTCCACAGCCCAGGCTGGGAGCCATAAGAAGACTCTGGGCTTAGCCCTGTAGAAAGATGGAATGAATAACCGTGGCTAGGATACAGTTTTTTCTTTTCAAATTGCTAGGTGTAAGGCTGGAGGGAACATAGGTAAAGACATTACTACATAACTACATGCATAGAAATAACTACATAATTAGGCATTAACCCTGCTTATTCTACCCCCAAAACAACTAGGAAAAGCAAAAGTTAAAATATCATTCTAGAAGACTTTGGCGTAATGGATTTAATCCCCTCTAAAAATAGTTCAGTTCTTTTCTAGTGAGGTTCTCATATATCAAATGGATGAGCTGTATGAATAGCTGACTTTGTTTCTTCTAATGTTTTGAAATGTAGATACTGACCACTTGCTCAACCACGGTTATCCAGTCAGAGCTTGGTTACCCTAGAGGACAGTCATTGCCTCTGGGTCTTTGTCTTCACCTATGAAACAGGCCATTTGTGGGGGGGATGATTTTCCAGAGCCCCTTCCCACTCTTCAAGCAGGACTTTCCTTACAAATGAGACCACTGTAGGGAAGTGAAAGTCACATTTAACGTCTTTTCTAAAGCATGCAAAATCCAAGGCAGCTTTTATTTTGCTTCCATTCATATTGGTCCCCAGGGAATAAACAGTGACAGGGACGTTGTTGGCTTGAGGACTCACTATGGAGACCACACATCCAACTTTTGCCAAGAGAGACTTCTCAAGGCTCTCTGAGTGGATTTCAGTTTGGAATAAGTCTTAGAACAAGGCATTGTTGGACAAGTTTTTGAGATTCCAGGGCATGGTAAGTAATGTGATTGTCTTTAAAACCTAAGGAAGTTATCGAACAAGTAAAACGTATTTAGTATGCTCAATGTATTTACTACATTTTTGTATATTGCAAATGATTGTAGTTCCAACATATGAAAATCAACATTTATTATTTCTTTAATCCTAAATAAAATAAAACTGAAATGATGAGAGAATATAACAGTAGGTTATGAAAACATCCAAACCTACTCCTGAATTCACAGTGATGGAATAACTATTGAAAACAATTCTTTTTATTCTCACTGTGGCTTTTCAGCTTATGAGTACACACTGTGCCTGTTAATTTTGGATGAAAGAAATGTGTATGTTTATTAAAATAACCATTTTACTGATTTAAAATTTTAAAAATAGAAAATATAGGCAAGTATGAAGAGACACAATCCAGTTAACATTTTGCATATGTAAATTTAGATCTTATTCCTATGCATATCTACTTTAATGTATTTTCTTTTACCAAAAAAAAATTTTTTTTAATCTGTGTTAACCCAGATTTCCTCAAAAGCAGAGCTCGAGGCAAAGCTAAGGGCTTAATGTTTTATTGAGGAGTACGATCCAGGCCAGTGAAAGTAAGTCAGGGAAGTCAGCCAGGTCTGGGAAGTCAGATGAGGAGGGAGAGCAAATAAGAGCCGTGCATTCTGAACTGGCGACTTCCTTGCATCAAGCACAGCCTGCTGCTGGGTTTTGCAGACACCTGCAGAGAGGCTGTATTACACCACCGAGTCTCAGAACAGTCCATGGTTAAGCATCTGTAAAATGCATGTAATGGTGGAACCCAAAGTACACAACAAAATTCATGGTTATTGGTGGTATATGACCCATAGTACAGTGGTGGTACATGGTAAGACCTTGGTAAGTGACAGTTGTTTCACAAATGATAGCTATTATACTATTATACTCACATATCCCCCTCGACACACATGCCCCTGGATTCATTTATTGAACATTCTCCATGCATTTGATTTTTATTTTGTCCTTGTTCATGAACTTTATACTCTCTTCAAGGCCAATCAAACCTGTATCCATGAAACATCTCTCATTTATCTTTCACTCACATTATATTTACAGAGTAATTAGTTAGTGTCAGGAGCTGTTTTAGATACTGTTATATGGTCTATCTGATGTTCGTAAGACTTGTGAGGTCGAGGGTGGCCACGAGGGATGAAGGGATGCATCCATATGGTGATGGACAAATAATAATGTACAACTAAAACCCCACAACTAGTTTTAAACTATTAAGACACCAACAAAAATTAAAAATTAAAAAAAAGGCTTGTGAGGTCGATATTGTTAACCTTATGTTAAATATGATGAAGCTAAGCTTCAGTGGGGTTAACTGGCGCTCCAAGCTACAAAACTAGCTAGTAACAGAGTTAAGTTCAACACTGGTCTTCTGATCTTAACCCTGTTCTCTTTCTACCACATGAATACATGGCCTCCCTCTGCAGTTTTTTTCTTAGTAAAGTGGCTTATTATTACTCTGATTAGAACATGCCCCAGCCTTCCAGCTCATAGCCACCACAGTGAGAGGCAGCACAGCCTGGTGGTCAATATCACAAGCCTATTGCCCTGGCTGAGTGCCTTGGCTGTTAATCCTGGGTTTATCACTGAAAGGGTGTAGGACCTTGGGCAAGGTACTTAGCTTGTCTGTAATTTCCATTTCTTCAAATGTAAAATGGAGATGATCATAGTACCTTATAAGGTTGCTGTGGGAATTAAATGACTTAATACATACAAAACGCATGGAACACGTCTCCACACGCAGCCAGTGAATGGATGCCTGACAGAACATGGGAAGACACCAAGTGCACTGCCGCCTCCAGGGGCACAAGAGCGAGGGTCACCTGGCCCTCTCCTCTCCTGAAACCTCCCTCTTAGCCAGCCAGCAGTCAGCTCTTCCCAGGGGAAAACATGCTTTCTTAGAGAGCGTGAGGCTCAGGAGGAGGCTCTCAGGCAGATCCAGATAGAAGTCTTTTCCCTGTAAGTCAAGCTCCTCTTCCGAAACCCTGTCCTCCCTCACTCTGTTCACTCAGCTCACATTTGTTGTTGGCTCAGTTAGATTTCAGCTTCTTGTCTCCTCCAGAGCCCTGGAACAGTTCTGAGGACACGGTAGGCGCTCAATAAATGCTCACTAAAATGAAGAAACACTTGGGGCCTAATGGAACTTTGATGGGAGAAAAGAACAATGCAGAAGGCACTTGTCTACCCTATTGTTTTTGATTGCTTCCCTGTTACTGTATTTTGACATTGGTCTGCTTAATGTGTCCCTGCAGAGGACTTTACCCACACCCTGTGCACGCGGGCTGACCGCAGGACCCCTGATTCAGGCTCCATCACAGCGGCTCCTTGGACAAAGCTTTGCCAGACAAGCCAAGTCTGTTTCATCTTTCAGAGGAGGCCTCAGCACCTCCTCGGGAAGGTGCTGGTCCTGCTCTCCTGCAAGCTGCCTGGCACTGGGCAGACGAGGCTCAGCCCCTCTCCATCCTCATCTGTAAAAGGGATAATCGTGCTTCCTCCTCACAGGCCTGTTATGAGGATCAAACGGGATGATGTAAGTAAAGCAAGTAGCACAGCACCTCCTGCAAAAGGGCCCCTGCTGTCATTTGAGAGCCCACTGTAATCCATCCTCAGAAACGCTTCCACGGGGGGTCAGCATCTTTTGTGCCCGTCTCCTCCATTAGACTACGCATACTTGCTAGGGCTGGAGCCGAATTTGTTCATCACCGTTTGTTCTCCTTGAGTCTAGGATATCGGCCAATGTATGGTGCCCATTGAATGAGCCCAGCTCCTCCCCCACTAAGTGCTCTTATTTATGAATCAAGCCCACTCTATTTTGGGAGGGTTACTGCCCCTCTACCACTCTGTGACCCGTGTGACCAGAAACATAAATAAAAGCTGCCTCGTGTGTCATCTGGTATCAAACTTCTATTTGCGCAGAATCACACTGCTGAGGTCCTCCACCCAGGAAAAGAGCGCACGGCAAGGCTGTTTCACTCTCTAGGATCCAGACCTCAGCAGCCCCAGCTTGGCACAGAAACCAAGCCCCAGCGCAACCCTAAGAAACACGGAGTCTGCCTTCCCTGCAGCTGTGTCTCAGCAAACCGTCTCAACAAATTAAAACCGAGCTTTTAAAAAGGTTGGTGCAAGAAAGAGACCCACTTTGTTATCCCACACCTTTTCCTCTCAGGAAATCCCTCCAACTGGGCTAACGCTAGTTCTGCAAGCTTCCGTTTTCCCTGCATCTTCCTGTTTGTCCGCACGGAGCTGAACAACCAGCAAAGGCTTGTATAGCCCAGCCAGTCTGGGCCTGATCATCAAAGCACACTTCACGCATAATGGCAATGAAGGGAAGAGGAAATAAAAAGATGCTTTGATTAAAAGTCAAGAGAGTAATCAAACAGCAAACCAGCATTCTGCAGGGTAAGTTTATATCAGAAAGCAAGGTCATGAATTTAAGAGCAATGAGATTCTATATAACATCCCCAGACTGAAGTAGCAGAGCTTCATTAAAGAGCAAGTCTCCTTTTAAGAAGTTTCAAATTATTGTGACATTGAAGGGTAAATTTTAAAATGGCTAAAAACAGAAACACAGAGACTAAGTTCAATCAAGTGGACCGTAGAGTCCCTATCAAAGATACCTGCCTCTCCAATAGGAGGTTTACAACATGCAGTGTGTATTTAACTGACATATAAATCGTAAGTTGGAATCTCATTTAAAAACTCCTTCAGGGGCCGGCCCAGTGGAGCAGTGGTTTAGTTCACGCTTGGCAGCCCGGGGTTCACTGGTTTGGATCCTGGGCACCGGCCGATGCACTGCCTGTCAGCCATGGTGTGGCAGCGTCCCACATAAAAGTAGAGGAAGATGGGCACGGATGTTAGCCCAGGGCCAGTCTTCCTCAGCAAAAATAAAAAAGAGGAAGATTGGCAACGGATGTTAGCTCAGGGCTGGTCTTCCTCACAAAAAACAAACAAACAAACCCAAAAAAAAACTCCTCCAAAAACCTATTACTGTTTGAATTTCAGATTTGGCCTGAACTATGTTAGCAAAAAGAAACCCCCCTCCATGTCAAGGGGACAAGGTAGAGTAGAGAAGAGTCGAGGCCCTGAGTCCGAGGGTTCCCACGTCCGTTACGAGTCAGGCTGTGCAGTCAGAGAGCTGACGGCTAATTCCCAGCTCTGTCACTTTCGTGACCTGGGGCCAATTGCTCAGCCCCTTGAACCCTCGGTCTCCTCCTGAAACATGGGAAGGATAACAACTTAGCATTGCTTTGAGGATTAAGTGAGGTGAAGCAGGTAAACCGCTTAGCTTGGGTGCTGGCATAAAGTAAAGTGATGGGCAAGTATTCGTGGTGGTGAGTACTATTACTGTTCTACTAATTGTGTGAATTCAGGCACATTTTCAGCCTTGCTAAGTTTATTCTGGAGATTAGAAATAGAACACACACGACAATGGCTCAGATTTGGAGCTCCTATAAGTGTAGTCTGCGTCATCATCATCATCATCACCATGGACGTCACTGTCTTGGTGGTTATTTGACTTTTAAGTGACAGCACTTTAGCTGTAAGAAAGGGAGTTATGATGCCTCTATACTTAAAACCATATACTTAATTATTGCAACTACATAAAAATTATGTATGCACATGGGCAAGAACTGAAATAAAGGAGGGAAAAATAGAAATTGATTTTGGGGGGAGTCAGGCATGTGGATAAGGTTTTGTTCTTTTTCTTTGATTTCTACTAATGTTATAACTGTGTATAATAATACTTGCTTTAAAAAATTTTATTATATAAAATTATAATAAATCCCCATATACCTACCAGCCACCTTCAACAATTAATAATGCTGTTTTATAATTATGAAGGAAAATTCAAGCCAACACTGTTGCCAATTGTGATAAATTGCATAAGTGAACAAGGGAATAAAGTTGACCTGGAATAAGCAGGAGCGTGAGGGGTATGGAACACAGAATAAAAGGGTCTGGCTCAACCAAAAACTTTACGCAGGCTGCTCAAAGTAATCAGGAGCCAGCCCAGGTATGTTCATGCTGCATGGTTCCTTGCACTCATTCAACAAGCCTTTATGAAGTGCTTGCTCTGTACCAGGCCAGCTCCGAGAGCCTAGGAATGAAAAGAAGAGAAAGCCACTGGGAAAACAGCAAAGTGATGACCAACTCCATGTCCTACTGAATTCCTACTGTAAATCTAATGAAGTATTTCAGTGCATGGTTACAAGAGCTATAATCGAAATATGTCTAAGGTGGACCAGGAGGACACAGAGGGAGGAAGAAGCTCAGAGAGGGATGGGGACAGTGCAGGACACAGGGGAAGCAGGAGCTTGGTTTGGCCACGTGGTAGCTGGGCTGAGTATGGAAAGAAGAGGAACTAGCAGGAGCAGGGTGTGCCCCATGCCCCGCGGAACTGCCAGAACTTTGGAAAGACTAGAGGAGATGATGCAAATGGGTGAGAGAAGCTGCTGCAGATGGAGCAGAGAAGGTAGAAATTGACTATTAGAGAAAGAAAATGAAATGTGCACCCCTTCAGCATCACTTTTCTCAGAATAGATCATCTTTAAGGAGTTATTTGACTTGATGACTTGTCTTCCTTTAATAGTGATTCTGCTTAATGTGAGTTTGAAGAGGATTTCATTGTTGCGGCGTCATAATTTTAGAAAAATACGTGGCTTTGGCTACAGGTCCCCAAGGGTTTAATGACTATGCATTCAGGCCTTTACAAGATTTAATTATTCATTATTGTAATGGATTTTAAATATCTCTTTAAAACTAATTTAAAAGAATGTCTTGATTAAGTATTGAAAGTGCTTAAAAATTTTTGCAGTTACATATTATGTCCAACTAGTGAACTTTATTTAACACATGTCCTGTTGCATATTCTCATCTCTCGTGCTTGTCTCATGCACGAGTGTGTCGCAAGCAAGCTCCACTCTGACACGCAGGCCTCTTTCTCAAGCGCACCAGACTGGCTCCTGCATCGGGGCCTATGTTCTGCTGCTTGGAGATTGTCTTCGCAAACCCCATGCAATGCCTGCAGCCCCAGCTAAGTTCCTGAAGGTGGGGCTTCCCTGGGAGACAGAATTGATGGGATCTCGACCTCCCAGTTTGGAGGCTGGAAGTATGGAGAGTGGGCTGCCCAACTTTCTGTCTAGTTGCCCTAAACATGGTAAGTCCAACAGAGAGCTCAGAACCAACCCAGGAGTGGGGAAAAAGAAATTTGCAAATTTGATTGAGTTTAAACCAGATATTACTGCAACATCACTAAATTTAATTGCATTTATATGGATAGTTTTGTGTAAATTTTCAGTTACCAGGCAGCTATGAGAGCTTGCAATAGATTTAAGTTTAGTTACAAGAAAACAAGAAAGTTATTTTTTTCACAGCTCAGTTTGGTTGGAAATCGTGCATACTCTATCTACAGAACTTTTTAAAATTCAAAAATAAAATTAATGAAAACATTATGGGAAAGAAAACAGAAATATGTTCTTTTGGAAGGGAAAGAAAAGCAACCTTTGCTGTGGTTCATGGCTCTATAAACATTTGTGTATTTGGCTTCAGTTTGTTCTGCAGTTCAGTGAATTAGAGCAGTTTGTTTTGGCATTTGGTTTAGTTCACATACCTGTAAATATATTTGACCTTCGAGAAGCAAATATGCTCCAAAAAAGTAAATCTAGGACAGCACCTTATGCCCCTGAAAATCTTTATCAGTTTGTACACATATGAAATACCTAGATGTAGGGTCAAATTTTCTTTCAGAGGCTTCTGGCTCCATGTGCATGGACTTGTGGTCTTAGAAGAACCCAAAGTCCATACGCCTCCTGAGGTGTTCTGATGAGCTCCCAGGCAGAGGGGGATGTACTGTGAAGCTGGTAGAAATTAGACTTCAAGGCCTCCTGCTTGCCCAGGATACTTCCAAGGCACCAGGTGAGACCTTACTGAAGTGCTCACATTGTGGCATTTTTCTAAACAAAATGTGTAAAAGGAAGGCATTTTAGCTACAGTCCACTTGACTTCCCTTCCATTGCACTTCCTCTCAGTTCAGGTGGCATTGGAGTGGCTAAAAATTTTTGAGATACAGATGAGAGGAATTTGGACAAGGAACGCATCTTGTTTTGGTTTACAGTAGCGGGATGTATTTATGTGGTTCTCTGTCACTTCCGTGGGTAATTATATTATTGCTAGCCATCCTAGGGTCAAAATAGCTTCCAGGACAACTCTTATTGCTCACTGTATTTCTCAATTGGTGTCATGACATAAAGGTGCAAAACTTGAGGTCATGTTGAGATACAAATGAGTCCTATGACTCCTGGCACCAGAAGCAAATTTGTGGAAAGTTCTTTAGCTGTTAGACATGGTGGCACATTGTTTGCAAAGGTGACTGTAATAACTTCCCATTCTGCACATTCACTTTTCTGCAGTGTGCCTTTGCTGCACCTCCCATCAACAAGTGGGGTCTATTCCAGAATGCCTTGTGTCTGGTCTACACTGGGACTTAGTTTGATCAATAGAATGTAGTGGAAGTGATAGATTTAATTTCTACAGTTCAGTAAGTTGTTTAAGCCTAGGGCATTCAGCTTCCACTCTCACTTTTTCACATGTGAAGAAGGCTAGCTCCCTTGAAGATGAAAGACTATAAGAAAAGAGATGCCCAGCTGACAGCCAGCACTAACCACCAGATATGTGAGTGGGGCCCTCTTAGCCCATCTAGCCCCAGTTGAGCCATCAGATAGCACCTTTATGAGTGATCACAGGTGAGACCAGCAGAACCACCCAGTTGAGCCCAGTCCAACTTGCTGATCCACAGAATCATGAGCAAATAAAATAGTCATTGTTTAAAGCCATCAAATTGTGGACAGTGTGTTGTGCAGCAACAGATAACTGATATACACATGTGAAGGTATGCACAGTGGACTTGGTTCTCATCCGTGCCTAGTGAAAATAGAAGTTGTCGTCTGTCAGGAGGGTACTCAACAATGCAGTGGATAAAAGTTATAAGTGAGTCATACATTATCCCTTATTACTTTCCTTCCCTCCTTCCTTCCTACCTTCCTTCCTCCCTCCTTTCCTTCCTTTCTTCCTTCATTCCTTCCTTCTCTCTTCATCTTTTTTTCCCCATGGGAATGACATATTTGACAAAACTCAAATAAGCCTTTTAAAATGTAATTTTGATAGATGTTTTGGAAAGTTTCAGTATAGCAAGTAAGAAATCACAGAATTGTGATTTGAATGTATAGGAAGAGTACCTTCTTTTGTCATCTTTAACTTTATTTACTAAAGAACACAAAGAAAATTCAGGTGAAAAATAAATAGAATAGCAAACCCTAATTGAGCACCATTTTACAATGTAGGTGGCCTGTACTCTTCAGAAATGTCAAAATCATGAAAGTAAAAAAAAAAAAAAAACACTAAGGAATCGTTCCAGATAAGAGGAGCCTAAAGAGAAATGACAACTAAATGCAGTGTGTGATTCTTGATTGGATCTTGAACCAGAAAAAGTTAATTTTCTTATTTTACTCTAAGGACATTAGTGGGATAATTCCAAAATTTGAATAAGGTCTGTAGATTAGATAATAGCATTGCATCAATGTTAATTTTATGCTTTGAAAATCATTCTATAGTCATGGAAGAGAATATCATATTTTTCCAAAGAAATACACACTGAAGTATTTAGGGGCATTATGTCTACAACTTACTCTCAAATGGTTAAGAAAATATGTATATAAATATATTTATTAAATATTATACATATAACAGACCAATAAAGCAAATGAAGTAAAATGTCATCTTTTGGGGATTGCAGGTTAAGAATATGTAGGAACTCTATGTACGATTTTGCAACTTTTTTCTAAGTCTAAAATTATTTCAAATTAAAGGCTTTAAAAGTTTTTTTTAAGTAATGAATTGTGAAACAAAAGTGATAAAGATGAACAATTAAATATGTTGGAATTATTCTGTTGGTGAAAAGCAAATTGTGAGAATCACACAGTGGTGGGGAGGCAAGAGAATAAGAAATTGAAGTTTTAAATGGAATGGACATTTTTAATACCTAAAAGGAACAAAAGAAGTGGGGAATTTACCCAAAATGTGTTTAAGTGATAGAAAAGGGGAACTGCAGTTGAAGGCAGCAGTTGGAGAAGATGAAACCATTTCACCTTTGTGCCCGAGCTCCAACTGTTCAATACATGAGCCTCTTATGACCTTATGTGGGACCTCTGGAGAATCCAGAGAGCAGAGCGGCTGCAGAAAAAGAGGGTGTTGAAGCTATCTCCTCACAGCATGGAAACTCACCTCCTCATTCTTTCCTTGAATGGCCTATGTTAATGTTTTAAATTTTCTTCTTTTTGAAGAAACTTTCTTTAGAGTCTTATAACCCTCTTTTCATAGGAAATGCACAGTCAGCTTCAGGGAAGTTTGGTTCCGAGTCCTCCTCTATTTACTATTTTATTTGGTGTATAAAATTGCACCTAGTAGAAAAATAAGTTTTGGAGATCTAATGCACAACGTGTTGATTATAGTCAACAATACTGTATTGTACTCAAAGTTGTTAAGAGACTAGATCTTAATTGTTCTCAACATAAAAAAGAAATGATAATTATGTGACATGATAGAAGTGTTAGCTAATGCTACTGTAGCAATATTGCAATATACAAATGTATCAAACCAACACATTGTACACCTCAAATTTAGACAATGTTATATGTCAATTATATCTCAATGAAGAAAAGAACACTTGTAACAAAGATACTTCTAAGAATGCTTCTTGCCTGCTGCATTGAATATGGTGTTATGTCAGTGTATGGATTTGGCACCCATTCAGCAATGCATGTAGAGAAGTGTTTAAGAACATATGCAACAGGGGCCGGCCCGGTGGTGCAGCGGTTTAGTTCACGCTTGGCAGCCTGGGGTTCGCCGGTTCGGATCCCGGGCGCCTGCCGACGCACTGCTTGTCAGCCATGCTGTGGTGGCGTCCCATATAAAGTAGAGGAAGACGGGCACGGATGTTAGCCCAGGCCCAGTCTTCCTCAGCAAAAAGAGGAGGATTAGCAACGGATGTTATCTCAGGGCTGGTCTTCCTCACAAAAAAAAAAAAAAAAAACCATATGCAATAAAGGTCCTAAGAAAAAAGAAAAGATAAGAAAACCTAGAGAAAAGATGTGAAAAGTGACTTAACAAAACCTGGAACAGAAGAAGGAGGAGGGGGAAGGTGGCTGTTTCATTAGCTTCAAAATCTGGGCCACATTTTGCCTCTGTCATTTGGAAGGATTAATTTGCTAGATGGGGGAATCATATTGCTCAGTAGAAAAGCTTACAGGTAAGATCTCAGGAAGGCTGAGAAGGTTCACCAGCAAACCCAGAGAGCATGACATGAGGGTCTGTGTTATAGCACCAACAGCAAGGGAGTTCTGCACCTTAGATTGTGCAAGGGATTTTGTTTACTTGAACAACAACTTGCATTATTTCATCACTAAGGTCCCAGACAAATTCCCGCATGTCCTCGTATGAAACAATGTGGAGGCAGATGTCTCTTATTAACAGTGACTTGCCATCACTGTATGAGCTTCTCCTTTGTCATTTACCACCTCCCTCTGGCCATGTTTGTCCCCAAAGGAGTTGTGTTGACTTTTAGTAAAGAGTGTGGGAAATGGGAGGGCTCAGGATGAGAGGTGGGAGAATGGATTTCACATATAACTTAGAAAAGTTATCTTTTCAGTCTGGGAATTCTAGTGTTTTTCTTGCAGTAACTTGGGAATCACATTTCTGTTTCTTTTACTCCTCTTTTTTCAAGACTCTGATTCTTGGGAAATGCATACAAATGCTCATGTTTTCTACCCTCAACTTTGAGAATTATTTCCCTATAAATTAATTCCTATTTCAAAAAAAAAATACCTCTTTTCAAAAAGAGTGAGAGAGAAAGAGCTTTGCCATTAAAGGACTGGCCCTGCATTCCTGGAGCCTTGAGTGTCTCCCTGCAAATTGGAGAATTGTTGTAAGAACTGGGTGTTTCTCAGCACAGAGTTTGGCTCATGGGAAGTGCTCAGTAGATGAGGGCTGCTATCATTTTCACTGTCTTACTTTTCTCTTCCCATAAGAAAATACAGAGGTGACTTATCTAAATGAAATCAGGGCAGGCATAACGGAAATCGGGAAGTACATTAGGAAAATTAGGCAGTCAGCATCAAAGGAATTGAATCTGCTCCACCTTCTCTTACTCTTCCCTTTCCAATTTGCTTGTGTATATCTACCATGCTAAATACTTAGTGTTTCTATTTCTCTGTTTCTTATCCAATCCAGCATTACTGCTATGTATAAGACTCTTTGGCATCTGCTACAGGGGAGGCACCAAGATATGGACACTGCCCTTGAGCAGCCAGGAGGCAGAGTGGGTGATGGAGGAAAGTGGGTGGAAAATTAAAGATATAATTGGAAGGCTGAATAAACTTTTTGCAGTGTAACAATTTTTATTAACTAATTGCAAGGCTTAGCATAATCCCAAGAATGACATTTTGCAGGTTTAACAGATTCAGCAGTTCTATCAACTAGCCAGATTAGCCCCAATGACACAATAAATCTCTTCTGTTTACTGAAAGTCTATAAGACATTGAGCCCTAGGAATTTTTCCAGAGAGCAGAATAGATAGTGGAAGTGAATGGAATAGAATATAGATGATGAAAGAGAGAGAAATGGAAGGAAGAAAATAAAGTGCACGTAGTAAATATGAAAAGAACGTAGGGCTTGATATCTACTGAGGATAAAAGCTGGGAGGGATTTGGTAAGGTCATCGCCCTTGAAAGTCATTATAGGAGTATGACAGCACTCAGAATCAAGTTGACATAGCATCATCTTTTTCTAGAAGAGTAGTCAAGAAAGACTTTGTTTTCAGCAAATACAAGTATCATTTGAAATGGGCCAACCACAGTCAAGTCCTACCACAAAAAGTCCTGTCAAAAAGTTTCACAACTATCTTTTTAGAGCCAAGTAAATTATTTTTAACTGTTAGGCATCAAAGACTCTCTGAAGTATGTCATCAAACAGAAATCTGAGTTCTTCCATAGTTGATTCTAATCTCATAATTCAAAACAGTTGAAAGGTCTAAAGATCAACAGAGAACATACCACAAAACTTAACAAAAACCTATCATGCTAAAGCTGGGAGGAATCCAAGGTCTCTGGTTTACTGCCTCCAAATTAATAGATAACTGGACTGAGATCTGGTGCTGTTGAGTGATGCCCCCAGAGCTACACAGCCAAAGGCAGAGCAGGGGCTGAACTTGAACCCCAGCATCCCGACTCCGGCTCAGCAACATTTCACTCTACTACATAGCCCTTTCCTGAAAACACTTTAAAGTACTACCCTTCTCAGGGATAATATATTTTAATCAGAATCAAATCCTCAGAATAAAAGGAATGAGGCTGTAATTGGTCGACTTCCAGGCTTTAGTCAGTAGGTGGAAATATTCTGATCACCAGTGTGGCCTGACTTGTGTCTCTGAGATTGCCCCATGAAGAGAATGGTTGCCTGCTGTCCCTACAATTAAAACAAACTTTGGAGGAGGAAAGGGAGAATTTGGGTGACATGTAGAACACTGGAGTTAGTGTGGAGCCTCTTAACCTTCCTCCCCTCACAGGAATAGAAAGGAGGTGCAGGGGGAAATGTGTCATCATGACGTGGGGCACTGCATAGAGCACTTGATTTGCAGCAGGGAGACTTGGCTTTGGGACCCAGCTCTTGCATTGACTGTCTGGGCAACGTGCCTTCTTGCTCAGCCTCTGAACCTCAGGTTCCTCATTATAAAATAAAGACACCATCTACATTAGAAGGTTGTGGCTGTGACTCTGGAATAATAGACATGATCACTCATTGTAAACCATACTTCATTGTACAGACTTAAGTTGTTGTTATTATTATTAATTGGTGCACTTTTTCAAAAATTGATCTCTGGTCCTTGCCACTTAGCAAGTTAGCAAACACCTGGATGGAACTATCCATCTTGACCAGGTTAATATAAAGTAACAGTTAAAAGAAGGACTTTGGGGGGAGTTCAAGATGGTGGCATAGGAAGACCCTGAGCTCACCTCGTCCCACAGACACAACAAATCTACAACTACTTATGGAATAATTCCCTCTAAAGGGGACCTGGAAACTGGATGAACAGAGCCTCCACAACAAAGGACAGCACTGAGAAGGGTAGGAGGGGCAGAGATACAGTCCCACTAAGGAAAAAAAATCACAACCCAGTCGTGGTGTTCCATATTTGGGAGGGATCTCAAAGGTACAGAACTTTTCCCTGAGGAGCAAGGAATGAGCTCCACAAAAGGCATCCCAACCCTTAGATCCTGCACAGGAGAGATGAGCCCCCAAAATACCTGGCTTTGTAAAACCAATGGGGAATACATCCAGGAAAACTACAGAACTGTAAGGAAAGGAAAACCCACTCTTAAAGGGCTCATGCACAGACTCACTCACCGGGTGCAAAAACATCAGATTGAAAAGCATAGACCGTAGGTAAGAGAGACCCACTTATTAATCTTGGAGTGCTTGCTGGAGAGGCTAGAGACAGCTGGGACTCTCCCCGGGCACTGAGACACTGGCAGCAGCCATTTTTTTTTATTGTGGTAACATTGGTTTATAACATTATATAAATTTCAGGTGTACATCATTATACTTCTATTTCTACATAGAGTACATCATATTCACCACCAAAAGACTAATTACAATACATCACCCCACACATGTGCCTAATCATCCCTTTGGCCCTCCTCCCTGCCCCCTTCCCCTCTGGTAACCACCAATCCAGTCTCTGTCTCTATGTGTTTGTTTTTTGTTGTTTTTATCTTCTACTTATGAGCAAGATCATACAGTTTTTGACCTTCTCCCTCTGACTTACTGTGCTTAGCATAATACCCTCAATGTCCATCCATGTTGTCACAAATGGCTAGATTTCATTGTTTCTTATGGCTGAGTAGTATTCCATTGTGAATATATACTACATCTTCTTTATCCATTCGTCCCTTGATGGGCACTTAGGTTGCTTCCAAGTCTTGGCTATTGTGAATAATGCTGCAATGAACACAGGAGTGCATGTATCTTTACACATGCTCTTTGTTCCACACAGCAGTGGAATAGCTGGATCATATGGTATTTCTATTCTTAATTTTTTGAGGAATCTCCATACTGTTTTCCATAGTGGCTGCACCAGTTTGCACTCCCACCAGCAGTGTATGAGAGTTCCCTTCTCTCCACATCCTCTTCAATACTTGTTGTTTCCTGTCTTGTTAATTATAGCCATTCTGACTGGAGTGAGGAGATATCTCATTGTAGGTTTTGATTTGCATTTCCCTGATAGTTAATGATGTTGAACATCTTTTCATGTACCTGTTGGCCATCTGTATAGCTTCTTCGGAGAAATGTATGTTCAGGTCTTTTTCCCATTTTTTAATTGGGTTGTTAGTTTTTTTGTTGTTGAGATGTATGAGTTCTTTATATATTTTGGATACTAACCCCTTAGTAGATATATGGTTTGCAAATATCTTCTCCCAGTTGTTAGGTTGTCTTTTCATTTTGTTGGTGGATTTCTTTGCTGTGCAGAAGCTTTTTAGTTTGATATAGTCCCATTTGTTTATTTTTTCTGTTGTTTCCATTGCCCAGTCAGACATGGTACTTGAAAATATGTTGCTAAGACCAATGTTGAAGAGCGTACTGCCTATGTTTTCTTCTAGAAATTTCATGGTTTCAGGTCCTACATTCAAGTCTTTAATACATTTTGAGTTAATTTTTGTGTATAGTGTAAGATAATAGTCTACTTTCTTTTTCTTTTTCTTTTTCTTTTTTTTTTTTTTTGCATGTGGCTGTCCGGTTTTCCCAACACCATTTGTTGAAGAGACTTTCATTTCTCCATTGTATGTTCTTGGATCCCTTGTCAAACATTAGCTGTCCATAGATGTGTGGGTTTATTTCTGGGCTCTTGATTCTATTCCATTGATCTGTGTGTCTGTTTTTGTGCCAATACCATGCTGTTTTGGTTAATATAGCTTTGTAGTATATTTTGAAATCAGGGAGTGTGATTCCTCCAGCTTTGTTCTTTTTTCTCAGTATTCCTTTAGGTATTTGAGGTCTTTTGTTGTTCCATACAAATTTTAGGGTTCTTTGTTCCATTTCTGTGAAAAATGTTGCTTGAACTTTGATAGGGATTGCATTGACTCTATAGATTGCTTTAGGAAATATGGACATTTTAACTATGTTAATTATTCCAATCCAAGAGCACAGAATATCTTTCCATTTCTTTGTGTCTTCTTCAATTTCTTTCAACAATATTTTATACTTTTCAGTGTACAGATCTTTCACCTCTTTGGTTAAGTTTACTCCTAGGTATTTTATTCTTTTTGTTGCAATTGTAAATGGGATTGTATTCTTAATTTCTCTTTCTACTACTTCATTGTTAGTGTATAGAAATGCAACTGATTTTTGTATGGTGATTTTGTATCCTGCAACTTTATTGTATTCATTTATTATTTTTAGAAGTTTTTTGGTGGGTTCTTTGGGGTTTTCTATATATAAAATCATGTCATCTGCACAGAGTGACAGTTTCAGTTCTTCCTTTCCAGTTTGGATCCCTTTTATTTCTTTTTCTTGCCTGACTGCCGTGGCCAGGACTTCCAATACTATGTTAAATAGAAGTGGTGAAAGTGGGCATCCTTGTCTGGTTCCTGTTCTTAGAGGGATAGCTTTCAGTTTTTCAGCATTGAGGATGATATTAGCTGTGGGTTTGTCATATGTGGCCTTTATTATGTTGAGGTACTTTCCTTCTATACCCATTTTATTCAGAGTTTTTATGATAAATGGATGCTGGATTTTGTCAAATACTTTCTCTGCATCTATTGAGATGATCATGTGATTTCTATTCTTCATTTTATTAATGTGGTGTATCTCGTTGATTGATTTGCTGATGTTGAACCTTCCCTGCATCCCCGGGGTGAATCCCACTTGATCATGGTGTATGATCTTTTTAACGTGTTGTTGTATTTGATTTGCTAGTATTTTGTTGAGGATTTTTGCATTGATGTTCATCAGTGATATTGGCCTGTAATCTTCTCTTTTTGTGTTGCCCTTGTCTGGTTTTGGTATCAGGGTAATGTTGGCTTCGTAGAATGAGTTAGGAAGCTTCCCCTCCTCTTCACCTTTTTGGAAGAGTTTGAGAAGCATAAGTATTAAGTCTTCTTTGAATGTTTGGTAGAATTCGCCAGGGAAGCCGTCTGGTCCTGGACTTTTATTTTGGGGTAAGATTTTTATTACTGTTTCAATCTCCTTACTGGTGATTGGTCTATTCAAATTGTCTATTTCTTCTTGATTCAGTTTTAGAAGGTTGTATGAATCCAAGAATTTATCCATTTCTTCTATTGTCCTATTTGTTGATGTATAGCTTTTTGTAGTATTCTCTTATAATCTTTTCTATTTCTGAGGTGTCCATTGTAATTTCTTCTCTTTCATTTCTGATTTTATTTATTTGAGCCTTTTTTTCCCCATGGTGAGTCTAGCTAAAGGTTTTTCAATTTTGTTTATCTTTTCAATGAACCAGCCTTTGTTTTTATTGATTTTTTCTTTTCTTTTCTTTTCTTTTGGTTTCTGTTTCATTTATTTCTGCTCTGATTTTTATTATTTCCCTCCTTCTACTGATTTGGGGCTTTGTTTGTTCTTCTTTTTCCAATTCCTTTAGGTGCACTGTTAGATTGTTTATTTGATATTTTTCTTGTTTGTTGAGATAGGCCTGTATTGCTATAAACTTCCCTCTTAGAACCGCTTTTGCCGTATCCCATAAATTCTGGCATATTGCATTTTCATTTTCATTTGTTTCTAGGTATTTTTTGATTTCTCTTTTGATTTCTTAATTGACCCAATCATTGTTTGGGTCAGTAGCATTTTGTTTAATCTCCACATATTTTTGGCTTTTGATTTTCTTCCTATAGTTGATTTCTAGTTTCATACCTTTGTGGTCAGAAAAGATGCTTGGTATTATTTCAATCTTCTTAAATTTATGGAGACTTGTTTTGTGGCCTAATATGTGATCAATCCTGGAGAACGTTCCATGTGCACTTGAAAAGAATGTGTATCTTCAGTTTTTGGATGGAATGTTCTGTATATATCTACTAAGTCCATCTGGTCTAATGTGTTGTTTAAGGCCAATGTTTCCTTGTTGATCTTCTGTTTGGATGATCTATCCACTCGTGTAAGTGGAGTGTTAAAGTCCCCTACTATTATTCTGTTATGGTCTATTTCTCATTTTATGTCTGTTAATAATTGCTTTATATATTTAGGCATTCCTATGTTGGGTGCATAGATATTTATGTTATATCCTCTTGTTGGATTGTTCCCTTGATCATTACGTAGCACCCTTCTTTGTCTCTTGTTACAGTTTTTGTTTTAAAGTCTATTTTGTCTGATATAAGTATTGCTACCCCAGCTTTCTTTTCATTGCCATTAGCATGGAATATCTTTTTCCATCCCTTCACTTTCAGTTTGTGAGTGTCTTTAGGCCTGAAGTGTGTCTCCTGTTTGCAGCATATATATGGGTCTTGTTTATTTATCCAATCAGTCATCCTATGTCTTTTGATTGGAGCATTTAGTCCATTGACAATTTAAAGTAGCTACTGATAAGTATGTACTTGCTGCCATATTTTTACTTTTTTTCTTGGTGTTTTAGTAGTTCTTCTCTGTTCCTTTCTTCTTCTCTTGCTCTCTTCCCCTGTGGTTTGATGGCTTTCTTTGGTATTATGTTTGGGTTCCTTTTGCTTAGTCTTTTGTGTATTTACTATAGGTTTCTGGTTTGTGATTACCATGAGGTTCATATATAATAGCCTACATATATAGCAACCTATATTGAGTTAATGATCTCTTTAGTTTGACCTTTATCTGAAAGCTCTACTCTTTTACTCCCCTCCTCCCACATTTTATGTTTTTGATATCATATCTATCTTTTTTGTGCATTTGTATCCATTACCGTCCTATTGTGGAAATAGATAATTTTTTCATATTTGTGGTCTTCTCTCTCCCCCTTAAATAACTCCCTTTAGCATCTCCTGTAGGACTGGTTTCTTGGTGATAAACTCCTTTAATTTTTGCTTCTCTGGGAAACTCTTTATCTCTCCTTCCATTCTGAATGATAATCTTGCTGGGTAGAGTATTCTAGGCTGTAGAGCTTTTCCTTTTAGCACTTTAAATATGTCTTGCCACTCTCTTCTAGCCTGTAAGGTTTCTGTTGAGAAGTCAGCTGATAGCCTTATGGGGTTTCCTTTATATGTAACTTGTCTTTCACTTGTGGCTTTTAGGATTCTTTGTCTTTAATTCTGGACATTTTAATTATGATGTGTCTTGTTGTGGGCCTCTTTGGGTTTATCTTGTTTGGTGCTCTCAGTGCTTCCTGTACCTGGATGTCTGCTTCCTTCCTTAGGTTAGGGGAGTTTTCAGCTATTATCTCCTCTAATAGATTATCTGCCCCTTTGTCTCCCTCTTCTCCTTCTGGGACCCCTATAACATGGATGTTAGTTTGCTTGATGTTGTCCCAGAGGTCCCTTAAATTATCCTCACTCTTTTAAATTCTTTTTATGTGTTCAGTTTGGGTGATTTCCTCTAGTCTTTTGTCCAGCTTGCTAATCCATTCTTCTGTATCATCTACTCTGCTTTTGAGTCCCTCTAGTGAATTTTTCATTTCCTGTACTGTATTCTTCATTTCTGACTGGTTCTTTTTTATATCTTCCATTTCTTTGTTGACAGTCTCACTGACTTCATCCATTCCTCTCCCAAGATCAGTGAGCATATTTATGACTCTTTGTTTCAACTGTCAGGTAGATTGCACATTTTTCATTTATTTCCTTTCCTGGGGTTTTGTCCCATTCCCTTACTTGGAAAGCATTCCTTTGGCTCCTCATTTTGCCTTTTTCTCTGTGCTTGTTTCTGTGTATTAGGTAGGTCAGCTACGTCTCCTGATCTTGGAGAGGTTGACCTTATGTAAGTGATGCCTTATGAGGCCCAGCAGTGTGCTTTCCTTTCATCACTAGCTCCAAATGTTCCAGGAGTGACCCCTGTGTGGGCTTGTGTCCTGTTATGGCAGGGTTGCTCTTGCTGTAGATGCCCAGGGAGGCTGAGCTGTCCCCCTGGCCAGCTGGTTGTAATGCTCAGCTATGTGTAGTTGTTGTAGGCCCTTCAGTCTCTTTATTGGGTGTGGGGAGCCCCAGCAGTGTTGACTGCAAGGTCTAATAGCACATTTCTGTTACATTTTTCCTATTAAATGAGGAGGCCCCCAGTGTGGCTGGTTGTTAGTCTCAGGGGTTTATAATTGCTATAAGCCTCTAGCCTATTAGGCTCTTGTGAGCTCTCGGAGGGTTGCAGTTGGGTAGGGGTGGCCCCAGGCAGAGGAGCACCCAATTGTTTCAGGCTTTGGAGGGCAGGGCCTATCCACTATGTGGCTGTTTGAGAAATGCAAGTCTTCTGCAGCTGAGAAGCCCCACCACTCATGGGGCCTCACACACAGTCAACACAGTCCTGCCCCGTGTGTGCACCCTCACCCTCTAAAGTGGACCCAGTCACTCCAAGGCAGGGACCCCACACTCTCCACCCACTCCTCAGGCTTCCCCTGCCCCACAGAGGACCACCACTTACCAGGCTGCAGAGAATCCAGGCAGCTCTCTTAAGCAGGCCCACAAGTTATCCGAGGGCTTGTTGGGTGGAGCCAATCCCTAGGGCAGGCTGCTTGCCTTGGCTGAGCTGGATTAAATCAGTGCTCTAGTGGGTGGGGCAGGCATCTGCCAGTGTCTGTGTCAGCACACCTGCACCAGGTCACAACAATGGCTGCTGCCAATGTCTCAGTCCCTGAAGAGATCTCATCTCTCACCAAGATGCGCCCAGAACCTATCAAGTGAGTCTCTTTTCACCAAAGGACTGTGCACCTTTCTTTCTGGTGATTTTAGGTTGCTTTCTGAAATGGGTGAATTTGTGCATGTGCCCTTTAAGAGCCAGCTTTAATTTCCTTATGTCCCAGCTTTTCTGGGGGTATTCCCCATTGTTGTTAGTAGCCAGCAAAGCCAGATATTATGATACTCATCTCAATTGTGCTGGGTCCAAAAATGCTTATAGCAGCAACACTCCCTGGCTCAGGCCCCCCACTCCTTCAGGGAAGGTTATGTAGCTTTGGTTTGCTCCCAGGTGGCTATGAAGAGTGGCAGCAGTGATTTTTGTGATCTTGTTCTGCTGTGCCAATGTGGGTGCTGGTGGGCACCATTTTGGAATCCTCCTTCTATCCTGCTAGCATCAATGGGTGCATCCCGCTGAGAATCCTACCCATGCCTGTGCCTCAGCCAATCCTCACAGCCCGCTAAATGATAGTCCTGCCTGTCGTCACACCCACAGCAGCCAAGGCTCAGCCTTGTAGCCAGCCATGCTGGGAGTCAGCCCTGCCCACCAGCATGCCCCTAGCAGTATTGGCTGGGCCTCACAGCCAGCCAGGCCAGGGACCAGCCCTGCCCACGAGCATGGTGGTAGCAGTTAAGGCCAAGCCCTGCAGCCAGTTGCACTGGGGGCCAGCCTTGCCCAACGGTGTGCTCAAGGCAGTCACAGCCAGGCTTCACTGCCAGGGGCCAGCCCCACCTGTCAGCATGGGGTTGCCTGCAGCAGTCATGGTCCCACCACAACAGAAGAGTGCACAGAGCACACACAGGGAAAACCCCTGGAGCACCTGGCTCTGATGGCCAGAGAGGATCGCACTGCTGGGCCCCACAGGACTTCTACAGAAAGCCACTCCTTCAAGACTGGGAGACATAGCTGACCTACCTAATACATAAAAACAAGCACAGAGAATTAGGCAAAATGAGAAGACAAAGAAATATGCTCCAAACAAAAGAACAAGACAAAATTTCAGAAAAAGAACTAAACAGAGATAAGAATCTACTCAATAAGGAGTTCAAAGTCATGGTCATAAAGATGCTCATTGAATGCAGGACAAAAATGGATGAACACAGTAAGAACTTCAACAAAGAGGTAGAAAATATAAGAAAGAACCAATCAGAGCTGAAGAATACAACAACTGAAATGAAATATACTAGAGGGAAACAACAGCAGATTAGATGATACAGAAGAACAGATCAGTGATTTGGAAGACAGGGTAGTAGAAATTACCCAAGCAGAACACAAAAAGAAAAAAGAACTTAAAAAATGAGGATGGTTTAAGGGACCTCTGAGACAACATTAAATATACTAACATTAACAGTCCCAAGAGGAGAAGAGAGAGCAAAGGGACAGAAAGCTTACTTGAGGAAATTATAGCTGAAAACTTCCCTAACCTGAGAGAGGAAACAAACACCCAGGTCCAGGAAGCACCACACCAAGACCTTATCATTAAAATGTCAAAAATTAAAGATAAAGAGAGAACTTAAAAGCAGCAAGAGAAAACCCACTAGTTACATACAAGGAAATCCCAATAAGACTATCAGCTGATTTCTCAGAATAAACATTGCAAGACAGAAGCGAGTGGCATGATAGATTCAAATTGCCAAAAGGAAAAAACTTACAACCAAAAATATTCTACCCAGCAAGGTTATCATTCAGAATTGAAGGAGAGATAAAGAGATTTCCAGATAAGCTAAAGGAGTTCATCACCACTAAACCAACCTTACAAGAAATGTTAAAGGTACTTCTCCAGCAGAAAAGAAAAGACCATAACTAGAATAAGAAAATTATGAAAGAAAAAAATCTCACCAGTAAAGGCAAACATATAGTAAAGGTAGTGAATTGACAACCTATATAGCTAGTGTGAAGGTTAAAATACAAAAGTAGTAAAATCATCTATATCTATAATAAATAGTTAAGGGATACACAAAATAAAAACATATAAAATATGACATTGAAAACATAAAAATGGGACAAGGGAAGTAAAAATGCAATGCTTTTAGAATGCATTTGAACTTGAGTGACCATCAACTTAAAATAGACTACTATAAACATAGGTTGATATATATAAACCTCATGGCAACCAAAAACCTATAATAGATGCACAAAAAACAAACAGATAGGAATCTAAGCATAAGACTGAAGAAAGTCATCAAATCACAAGGGAAAAGAGTAAGAGAAGAAAAAAGGAACAGAGAAGAAATACAAAAACAACCAGAAAACAAAGATCAAATGGCAATAAGTACATACATATCAATAATTATTTAAATGTAAATGGAGTTAATGCTCCAATCAAAATACATAGGGTGGTTGAATGGATAAAAAAAAAAAAGACCCATATAAATGCTGGCTACAAGAGACTCACTTCAGATCTAAAGACACACATAGACTAAAAGTGAAGGGATGGAAAAACTTTCCATGCAAATGGAAATGAACAAAGCTGGGATAGCAGTACTTAAAGCAGACAAAATAGACTTTAAAATGAAGGCTGTAACAAGAGACAAAGAAGGGCATTACATAACAATAAAGGGATCAGTGTAATGAGAGGATATAACACTGGTAAATATTTATGCACCCAACATAAGAGCACCTAAATATATAAAGCAAATATTAACAGAGATAAAGGGAGGAAATTGACAGTAATACAATAATAGTAGGGGGCTTTAACACCCCACTTACATCCATGAATAGATCATCCAGAGAGAAAATCAGTAAAGAAACATTGGCTTTAAATGACACGTTAGAACAGATGGGCTTAATAGATGCATACAGAACATTCCAACCAAAAGCAGCAGAACATATATTCTTTTCAAGTGAACATGGAACATTCTCCAGGGTAGATCACATGTTAGACCAAAAAGCAAGTTTCAATGAATTTAAGAAGACTGAAATCACATCAAGCATTATTTTCAACCACAATGGTATTAAACTAGAAATCAATTACAAGAAGAAAACTGGAAAAAACACAAACATGTGGAGGCTAAACAACATGTGACTAAACAACAAATAGGTCAATGAAAAATCAAAGAGGAAATCATAAAATACCTTGAGACAAATGAAAAGGAAACACAATGTTCCAAAATCTATGGGATGCAGCAAAAGCAGTTCTGAGAGGGGAATTTATAGCAACACAGGCCTGCCTCAGGAAACAAGAAAAATCCCAAATAAACATTCTAACCTTACCCCTACAGGAACTAGAAAAAGAAGAAGAAAGCCCAAGGTTAGTAGAAGAAAGGAAATAATAAAGATCAGAGTGAAAATAAATGAAATAGAGACAAAAAAAGATAGAAGAAAGCAATGAAACTAAGAGCTGGTTCTTTGAAGAGATAAAAAAATTGATAAACCTCTAGCCAGACTCATCAAGAAAAAAAGACAGAGGGTCCAAATAAAATTAGAAGTGAAAGAGAAGTTACAACCAATACTACAAAAACACACCAGACCATAAGAGACTATAAACAATTATATGCTAACTAATTGGACAACTTAGAAGAAATGGATAAATTCCTAGACACATACAATCACCCCAGACTAAATTAGGAAGAAGTAGAAAATCTGAACAGACTGATTACTAGTAATGAAATTGACTCTGTAATCAAAAAACTCCCAACAAACAAAATTCTAGGACCAGAAGACTTCACAGGTGAATTCTACCAAACATTTAAAGGAGAGTTAATAATCATTTTCAAATGATTCCAAAAAATTGAAGAGAAAGAAATGCTGCCAAATTCATTCTACAAGGTCAGCATAATTTGATACCAAAACCCAATAAAGACAGTGCAAAAAAAGAAAATTACAGGCCAATATCCCTGATGAACATAGATGCAAAAATCCTCAACAAAATATTAGCAAACCAAATTCAACAATATATTAAAAGGATCATACACCATGATCAAGTGGGATTTATTCCAGGGATGCAAGGATGGTTCAATATCCACAAATCAATCAATGTATACACCATATGAACAAAATGAAGGATAAAAATCATATGATCATCTGAATAGATGCAGAAAAAGCATTTGACAAAATTCAACATCCATTTACTATAACAACACTCAACAAAGTGGGTATAGAGGGAACATACCTCAACATAATAAAGGCCATATATGACAAACCCACAGCTAACATCATACTAAATGGTGAAAAGCTGAAAGCTTTTTCTCTAAGATCAGGAACAAGACAAGAATGCCCACTCTCATCACTTTTATTCAACATTGTATTGCAAGTCCTAGCCACAGCACTCAGACAAGAAAAAGAAATAAAAGGCATCCAAATTGGAGAGAAGGAAGTAAAACTATTACTATTTACTGATGGTGTGATACTATATATAGAAAGCCCTAAAGACTACCAAAAAACTATTAGAACTAATAAATGAATTCAGTAAAGTTGCAGGAGACAAAAATAATGTACAGAAATCTGTTGTGTTTCTACACATTAATAACAAACTATAAGAAAGAGATATTAAGAAAACGACTGCATTTACAATTGCATCAAAAAGAATAAAATATCTTGCAATAAATTTAACCAAAGAAGTTTAAGACCTGTACTCTGAAAACTATAAGACATTGATGGAAGAAATTGAAGATGACACAGAAAAAGCTATACAGTGCTCATAGATTGGAAGAATTAATATTGTTAAAACGTCCATACTACCAAAGCAATCTACAGATTCAATACAATCCCTATCAATATACTGATGGTATTTTTCACAGAACTAGAAAAAAATAATTCTAATATTTATATGGAAACACAAATGAATCGCAGTAGCCAATGCAATCTTGAGACAGAAGAACAAACTGAAGGTATCATGCTCCCTGATTTCAAACTATATTACAAAGCTATAGTAATTAAAACAGTATGGTACTGGTGCAAAAACAGACACATAGATCAACAGAACAGAATAGAAAGCCCAGAAATAAACCCACACTCATATGGTCAATTAATCTAAAACAACAAAAAAGCAAGCATACACAATGGGGAAAAGATAATCTCTTTAATAAATGGTGTTGGGAAAACTGGACAGCCACATCCAAAAGAATGAGACTGAACCACTTTCTTATACTGCATACAAAAATAAACTCAAAATGGATTAAAAACTTGAATGTAAGACCTGAAACTGTAAAACTCCTAAAAGAAAACGTAATCAGTAAGCTCTTTGACATTGACATTGGTCTTGGCAATATCTTTTTGAATCTGTTTCTCAGGCAAGGACAACAAAAGCAAAATGAGCAAATGGGACTACATCAAACTAAAAAGCTTTTGCACAGTGAAGGAAACCGCTAATGAAAGGAAAAGACAACCTACTTACCGGGAGAAGACATTTGCAAATGATATATCAGATAAGGCATTAATACTCAAAATATATAAAGAACTCATATAACTCAATATCAAAAAGACAAGTCAATTAAAAAAATGGACAGAGGATCTGAATAGACTCTTTTCCAAAGAAGACATACAGATAGCCAACAGACGTATAAAAAGAGCTCAACATCACTGATTATCAGGGAAATGCAAATCAAAACTACAATGAGATATTATCTCACTTGTCTGAATAACTACCATCAAAAAGTTAAGAAATAGCAAGTGTTGGTGGGGTATGGAGAATAGGGAACTCTTGTGCACTGTTGGTGGGAATGTAAATTCATGCAGCCACTATGGAAAACAGTGCAGAGTTTCCTCCAAAAATTAAAAATAGAGCTATCATACAATCCAGCAATCCCACTTCTGGGCATATATTCAAAGGAAATGAATGCAGAATCTCAAAGAGATATCTGCACTCCCATGTTCACTGCAGCATTTTTCACAATAGCCAAGATATGGAAGCAACCTAAGTGTCCATCAACAGATGAATGGAAAAATAAGATAGATAGATAGATAGATAGATACGTGTGTGTGTGTGTGTGTGTGTGTATAAAACAGAATATTACTCAGCCATAAGAAAAGAATGAAATCCTGCCATTTGTGACAATATGGATGGATCTTGAGGGCATTATGCTCAGGCAGATAAAGATAAATACTGTGTTGATATCACTTACATGTGGAATCTAAAAAATCCAAACTCATAGAAACAGGGGCTAGAGTGGTGGTTACCAGGGGCTAGGGGGTGGGGAAAATGGGGAGATGTTGGTCAAAGAGTACAAACTTCCACTTATAAGATGAATGAGTTCTGGGGATCTAATATACAGCATGGTGACTATAGTTAATAACACTGTATTGTATACTTGAAAGTTGCTGAGAGAGTAGATCTTAAACGTTCTCACCACAAAAAAGAAATGGTAATTAGGTGACGTGATACAGGTGTTAGCTAACACTATGGTGGTAATTATTTTGCAATATATGTGTATCAAATCAACATGTTACACATCTTAAATTTACACAATGTTATATGTCAATTATATCTTGGTAAAGCTGGAAAAGCAAATCCTTTGAACAATGGTCTGATCTGTGCTATTTGTTTACAAGATCAGCCATCGGCATGAGATCTGCGCGGTCTTAGGTGGCTAAGGTGCTCCCCATCTTTGACCTCTTGTGCACTGAGGATCCCTGAAAAGCAAACAATGTTGTGAATTAGTGTGAAACTACTTGAGTTAAAAGAAATGGAAAAGGAATGGCAAAGCAGCAGTACAGGAGAGCATGAAAAATCACACATCTCTCTAGATAGGTAACAAGTCATAGCAATATTTTCTCTTACGGCTTCTGTCTTTTGGATTCTATTTTTTTGTATGATTTCCTTCTCCTTGTGGAGACTATAAATCACATATTTTCTTCTAATATATTAGTACATTTGGGTTTCAGTTTTAACATTTTAAGCCTTTAAATTTTGATCCAACTGAAATTTATTTTTTGTTAGGTGTGAGGTAAGGATCCAACTTAGTTTTTTCCCCCAAATAGCCTTATTAAATAGAAAACATTTTCCTCCTAATTCAAAATCATCTGGGCTTTTTGCGTTTCTTGGTGTTCTTCACAGGAGAAGGGCATTTAAACAAAAATTTCAGATCATCAAGCCTCAAATGTCTGGTTGATATTTTAAGTTGGAGTGGAATAGAAGGTGTTTACCTCAACCAGATTGGAATGGTCTGGGGTAAATTTCAGGATACTTGTGCTGAGGGAAAGGAGAATAACACATGGTCACTAGATGGATTCCATACTTGGAATCCCCATGTGTTCGATTTTTGCATTCTTGCTTTGCTCTTCCAATGCCACAGGAAAAATTAGCTGTTCTGGACATACTGATGTTACCTTATTAAAATGTGTATGTGTGTAAGTAACTGAGTGTTAATGAACACAAGTATGTGAATGTATGTGTGTAAATGGGGGTGTGTGCGATTTTACAAATTTGGTTATACATATGTAATTTTTGCCTTGAATGCTAACTTAATAATTTGATTCTCATATATAATGTGATTACACAATACAGTAGAAGAAGTAACAGGTATGTTTAATCCAGTTTTTACTGCAATGACCACACAACACACATCTGTGCATTCTCTCCCATGCATTCTACTCCAGATCCCCTCTGGAGCGCAGGGTTTGACATCTTCTTAAATGACTTAGAAATCATCATAGCCAACTCCTATGGAGAATATGATGAGACTATCCAGCTCTTTTTCTGTGCTTCTACTTAAGAAGAGTTAACACATGAATAGCTTGGAAGTTCAGAGAATAGCTTGAAATGGTCTCCGTTTTCCTCCCCACCCATTAAGCTTACTCCTGTGTCAGGTTCAACTCCATCCCTATCGTCTCCTTATAGCCTTCTCTGATCATTCCACCTCATACTCATCTGTCCAGGTACTTTGAACTCTGATGTAAAGTGATGGAGAAGATGGGAGAGTCAGTGTATATATTTGAAAAGAATACTTTGAAAATCTTGGATTAAAAGTGAGACTCAAAGGGAATGAATAAGTAACAAAAGATGGCCACCAAACTGCCTTCTAAAGAAGTTGGAACCTGTTACCTAGAGAGCTCATAGTTTGGCTGAGCAACAGTGATGAGCTTGGGGGTGCAAGTTTGGGGGCAGTTGCTGGTACGGTGTTGAAGTTCTTTCCATAATAGAAGAGAAAGATATTTGAAGCTCCCTCTGAGAAGAAATCTCAGGGTGAGAGGAGAGAAGCCAGAGACACTGACACGGAGGATAGGAGAGGCATCACTGCATCCAGGCTTCATGGCTGAGAAGTCACTTTAGAGAACACCACTGTCCAGGTAGGACTTTCGAGTTGTTTGCTGAGGAGCATGTGATCTAATCCGTCTCCTACGTCTCCAACACTCAGTGTTCACTAAACTTGACAATGCTTTCCAGGGCTTTCATCTGAACTCAAGGAAGAACTAAGATGAGCATCTGGGTTGGCTCAGGGGACAGAGACAGCATGTGCAGACAGATTCCTGGAAGATGAGGGGACGCCACCTGGCTTACCCTCAAGTGACACTCAGGATGTGAGCTGCTGCTCTGGCACCTCAACAGTCACAGAAAGCTGCATATTCTGGTCTCAGCCTCAAGGAAGAGACAGACAAGATACACAAACAAAAGGAACACAATTAAAGATGGAGTCCTAACTGTAGCCCAGTGTGAACAGATGGAGAAGTGTTTTCTTCTTCTATCATTGGTCCATGCACTTAGTAGGTTCTCACTAACTGCAGGCTGACAAGTGGTTGTCTCTACTCCTAGTGAACAACTTCTTAGGTTTCCCTTTCACATGGGAGGACATGTTGGGCATCACGCCTACCCCTATGGGGAATGTGTAGCCCTTTCTTTGACTAGTCTTCTATTAAGAAGTTACTATTTGATTTGGTTGGCTGTTCAAAAAATAAGCAAAAGTCTAAGAATTAACTTGGATCAGATTTGGAGTCTTCAGAGATCACCAGTGTCCTGGCAAAGGCTGGTAGCACCCTCTAATGAAACATTTATTCGGACTGCAGTTTTGCAAATGACAAATCAATTTGAAGTAATGTTTCTTCCAGAAGATGGAGGACCACAGCTTAGCTTCAGACCCATCACAGGCTGACATTTTCTTGAACCTCCTAGCTTCAGCCTTTCATTGTGTAGCAAATGTGTGATACAAATGTAGCAGAACGGAATGCTCCTGCAAGGGCACAAATCACTCTAACAAGGCCAGCGCAGCAGCCCGCATGCCCAAGATAAATAAAGCATCAGCAAATTCAGGAAAACAGAATGCATAATTGAGCTGAGATGAGGACAAGAGTCAGGTTTTGTAAGATCATCCCTAAGTGGATGCAGCTGATGGCTTTATCGTTTCTTCTCAAATCAGGGCTGAATGGTTGAGTGGGCAGCTTAGGAAGCAGGTAGCAGCAAGGGAAGGATCACAGACACAGAACTTCCAAGCAGCAACACAGGCTGTCTCATTGGGGAAATATTTTTTTAAGCGGCTTGGGAAATGAATGGAGGGAGAAATAACGAACAAAAGAAATGGGCAGCAGTGTCCTCTGTTTCATAGAGAAATCCTGAAGTCTCAGAAAAGCTGTTTTCCATAACTGCATTAGATTCTGAGTCTCCATGAAGGACTATGGCTTATTCGAATGTCTAATACCTGCCTGGCACCAGGCACAGTGCCCCACAGATAGAAGGAACCCAGTGAAGGTGTGTTGAACTACTTTTATCTTTAACTTTATTCTCTGTTCCTTCTTTCCTCCAAACCCTGGATTCCCATTTAACATGGCTTTGGTTTAATGAAATCTTAACGTGATTAGAAGTGGAAAGGCAAGCGGAAAAGACAGAATCATGGAAATCAAAATTAGTATAAATAGTAAATTTGAGACTTTCACTTCTAGTCAAGATGGAATGTCTAAAAAACAAGACAAAATACATGAAACCATGGTTTTCAGGCATTGGACATTAGTGCAGGACGTTGATTCCTGAGATAGGAGAAACAAATAGTAGCCCTACCATTGCCTGCTTACTGCCTGGAGAGGGGGCAGCCTGGAGTAGCTGGGCATCCTCCCTGAGTTCAGGAGACAATGCTGGGAGTATGGGGAGGACAGAGGGGCTGGAGTTTGTAGGGCAGAGAACTAGAGCCGTGAGAGCTCCATAGAG
The DNA here is from genome assembly GCA_031878705.1 of Tapirus indicus. Classification (NCBI taxonomy): domain Eukaryota; kingdom Metazoa; phylum Chordata; class Mammalia; order Perissodactyla; family Tapiridae; genus Tapirus; species Tapirus indicus. The sequence goes on from CM062917.1 coordinate 60,923,356, forward strand.
AGAGAGCTCTGGAGATGTGCAAAGGGCCCTCTCCAATCTGCAGCTGAGGACCAATTGGGGTAAGCATGTGATGGAACTACCAAGGCTGGGAAAGGAACCACCCAGAAGGATTTCAGAGAACAACCACCTCAACACACACAGGACCAGAAATAGTTTGTTACAGAGTGGAAACCCTTGCAATTTATACTACATCAGGTAGAATACTAATATAATAGTGCCTCAGTAGTGGAAAACCTTTAAAAGAAGACCTGCTTGGACCCAGCCAAGAAAGCATAAAAGCAAGGCACAAAAGGATCCAACCCTTTTCAAGGAAATAAATTGTATTGCAGAACACAGCTCAAAAATGTTTATAGTAACACAACACATGCAGACTCTAACAAGGTAAAACTCACAATGTTATTGTTATCCAATCAGAAAATGCTAGGCAGGCAAAGAAGCAAGAAAATATGACTCAGCTGCAGACTTGAGGGCTCCTTGCAGATCTCACAGCTCTCTCTCTAAGCAGTGCTCGCCTCTCCAGTTAACATCTATCAAACATTTAAGAAAGAATAATACCAATTCTACACAAGCTGGTCAATGAAATTGCAGAGGAGGGAATATTTAACAACTCATTCTACAAGGCCAGCATTACTCAGATACCAAAACCAGACAAAAGCATTATAGAAAAGAAAACGACAGGCCAATATCCCTCAACAACATAGACGTAAAAATCCTTAACAAAGTTGTAGTAAATTTAATCAAGCAATATATAGAAAGGATAATACAGGGGCCAGCCTGGTGGCGTAGTGGTTAAGTTTTCTCATTCCACTTCGGCAGCCCAAGGTTCGTAGGTTTGGATCCCAGGTGCGCACCTGTGCACTACTTATCAAGCCATGCTGTGGTGGCGTCCCCTACAAAGTAGAGGAAGATGGGCACAGATGTTAGCTCAGGCCCAATCTTCCTCAGCAAAAAGAGGAGGATTGGCAATGGATGTTAGCTCAGGGCTAATCTTCCTCACCAAAAAAGGATAACACATCATGTCTAAGTGGGGTTTATTCTAGAAATGCAAAGTTGATTTAACATTTAAAAATCAATCAGTATAATTCATATATTAACAAACTAAAAAAGAAAAACTACATGATCATCTCAATAGATGCAGAAAAATCATTTGACAAAATTAAACATCCAATCCTGATAAAAACTCTCTACAAACTAGAAATAGAGGAAAATTTCTATGACCTGATAAAGAGCATCTACAAAACTCCTACAGCTAACATCACACTCAATGGCTAAATCCTCTTCCCCTTAGATCAGAAACAAGGACAAAATGTCACTCTCACCACTTCTATTCAACAATGTACCAGAGGTCCTAGCCAATGCAATGAGAGGGAAAAGAAAGAAAAGTCTTCTAGATGAGAAAGCAAGGGAAAAAGTCTTTATTCACAAACAACATGCAGAAAATCCTACAGAATATATAAACACCTAAAATAACTAATGAGTGGGTTTTGTGAGGTTCCAGGATACAACGTCAATGTACAAAAATTGGTTTGTTTCTATATCCTGGCAACAAGCAATTATACATTTAAGTTAAACAAAAACACTATTTATAACAGTATCAAGATTATGAAATACTTAAGGATAAATTTGACAAGATATGCATAAGAATTGTACGTTGAAAACCACGAAACATTGCTAAGAGAAATGACGTTAATGGATTGGAAGATTCAACATTGTTAAAATATCAATTGTGCCCAAAGTGATCCGTGATTTGATAAATCTCAACAAATATCCCAGCAAACTTTTTCACTGAAATTGACCAGCTAATTCTAAAATTTCTATGGAAATGCAAAGGACCAAAACAACTTTGGAGAAAAGAAACAGAGTTGGAGGACTTATACTAACTGATTTCAAGACAATATAAAGCTACAGTAATCAAGACAGTAATGGCAAAAGTTAGACAAATGGAGAGTCCAGAAATTGTCTGCATATATACACATATATTCAACTGACTTTTGACAAAAGTGCAATTTAGTAGTAAAAGGATAGTTTTTTCAACACATGGTGCTGGAACAATTGAGTATCCATTTCCAAAAACATAAAGAAAGAAAGAAGAAGAAGAAAAGGAAAGAGAGAGAGAAAATGAATGAACTTCTATCCATAACTCACACTACATATGAAATGCATCATAGACCCAAATGTAAAACCTATAATTATAAAACTCCTGGAAGAAAGCATAGGAGAAAATCTTTGTGATCTTGAGTTAGACAAAGAATTCTTAGATACAACACCAAAGGCACAACTCATAAAAGAAAACATTTATAAAATGGACTTCCTAAAAATTAAAAACTTCTACTCTTTGAAAGGCACTGTTAAAAGAATAAAAAGACAAGCTACAGACTGGGAGGAAATATTTGCAAATCACATATCCAATAAAGGACTACTATCCAGATTATACAAGGATTCTCAAAATTCAATAATAAGAAAACAAACAACCCAGTTGAAGATGGGCAAAATATTTGGACATTTTGCCAAAGAGATAGGTGCATAGTAAATGAACATGTGAAAATATGTTCAACATCATTAGCCATTAGGAAAATGCAAATCAAAACCACAATGAGATACCACCATACACCCACTGGAATAGCTGAATTTCAGAAGATTAACCATGCCGAGTGTTGACAGGGATGTGGAGCAACGTTACTCTTTATACACTGCTGGTGGGACTATAAAACGGTATAACCATTTTGGAAAACAGCTTGTCAGCTTCTTAAAAACTTAAACATACACTTACCATGTAATCCAGTCATTTCACTCTTAGGTATTTACTCAAGATAAATGAGGGCACTCATCTACATAAAGACTTATACATGAATAGTCATAGCAAATTTGTTCATAATAGTGAAAAACTGGAAACAACCCAAATGTCCATCAACAAGTGAAAGGATAAACAAATTGTGGTATATCCATGCAATGGAATAATACTCAGCAATAAAAAGAAACAAACTACAGATACCCACCACACAACATGGATGAATCTGAAAATAATTATGCTGGGTGAAAGAAGCCACACACACAAAAGAGTACATACTTTATGATTCCATTTACATAAAATTCCTGAATAGGCAAACTAAGCTTTAGTGACAGAATGCACATCAGTGATTACCTGGAGCTGTGGTGGCAGGGAAGAGCAAGGAAGATTGCCAAGGGGTGTGAAGAAGAAACTTTGGGGGATGTGTGTGTGCGTGTGCGCACAGGGACCAAATTTTATCAAATTGTATTTTATTTTAAACATGTACTATTCATTTTATATCAGTTTACTTTAATAAAACTGAAAAAGTAAATTAATTTCCTAAGTTGTTTAATTAGGAAAAAATAACATTTACAGTTTGGGTGGAACCTCTTAGTCTTCCATCAAGTACAACTTTTCTGATTTTCATTAGAATTCTATGGAGTTGGGGGGTAGAGTGGAGCATTTCCACTATTTAGAGAATGATTCTGATCTCAGAGAGGTGAAGTGTTTTGTTTACATTCCCATGGCCAAGCTGAGGTGGAACCAAAGTTACAATCCAGGTTTTCTTACGACTGGAACAGTCACAACACCTGCTCCGCTTAGCACACAAGTCTCACAGGAAACACTGCAACTGGCCTGTTGGAGATGCTGTTTCTATCATCCCAAATTCCACCAATCAATCTCTGAAGTCACTGTGCTTTAATGTGTTACTAGATTTGGAATAAAACCCAAGTTCCTAGTGACGGATTGAAAGTATTTTCAATATCAAAATGCAAAGTACACTGCACTCCAGCCACCCCACATGAGTTCCTGGCCAGCTTATCGATCATGTTGGGTAATCACTAGGATCCCTGGAAGTGCTGGGACTGAGGGCTGTGTGATGCACAAGTCACTCCCAGCAAAAGAAGGAAAGTCTAGTTTGTAACACACGGTCCTTAGGACTCTCAAATTCCTAGTGATGATCTTGTGCTTACTAGAGAGATGTTTTTCTCTGCATGTGTACCTTTGAGTTTTTCCTGCATCTAAAATACATCTAATCACCAGTGAAGGACATGGATTACTCCTGCAGTTCAAGGCTCTGCACTGTAAGGTTTGAATACGTACAGAAAGCATAAAATTCTACCTCCTGCTTTATTCCTCCCTAGCCAGGGGTGTTGGCAAGACTTTCTCCTGAGCACCACCTTTCACGTTGTGTCTCGGGCGGGCTGTTTGCTGCGCAGGGATGTTTAAGAATGGAATAGTGTCGGCCTTCCAAGCGCAGTCTTTCTGAGAAATGAAGAAATGTGAGTAAATTATCACTTACAATTAGTGCTTTTATTTTCAATTTCCTCCTAAACTGTTGTGTTCACTTTGTGAACTAAACAGAATGTTCACCCTCCTCTGTGTTTTCAGCTGGAGTCCCACCTGCAATGACCGCTCCCTCCTGCCCACTCACACGACCTCCAACCTCAGCCTCCGGCCCGTCCAGGGCCTCCTCGCCAGGCGTGCCCAGCATCATTCCATGCGCTCTTCCTCCACGCGCCACGTGTAACCGAGCAAAAGGGGCTCCTTCTGCTCGCCACAATCCAGTGCCGATCCATTGCAAACGAGTCCGTGGTTGAGAAATGAAGGTTTACACGATTAGGTAGCACAGTCGGAAGATGGTGGACTAGTGTCCTAAAGAGCCATCTTCAAATCACACAGAATCTTGAGGCAGTTATATAGTGGAAAAGAGCAAGGAAGGAGGAGGTTGAGGGTCGTCAACCATCCAGTGTGATGATCTTCAGGGCGCCACATTATCTTTTTCTTATGTTATTTGTGATGGGTACCAGTGCAGAGTTTTTCTCTCTGGAGGTTGTCATGTTCCTGGGAGCAGGGGAGCTCAAAGAACAAAGTTATCATTTTTTTATGAGCAAGAGTCATAATACTAGCAGATCACGTATTTTGCAAAGGCGAGAGGTGCTTAATCATCTAGGCTACGTGCAGGCTAGAATGTACTCACAGAGACTAGTGGGTCAGAGTCATGGTCACAATATTGCTTCCTTTCCCTAAGATGGCTTCCCTCATGCTAACTTAAGATCTAGCTGTTACACATGTGCAACACTGCCCCTTTTGCACATCTTCTCTCACCACTTAAGGAGTCCCGTTTAGCTCTCCATGCCCTTTTCTCATGTCATTTGACATACAAGATTTCTTTTTGCTTTTCAATCTCTCTTTGTACTGTAATCATTTAAGGACATGTCTGTGTTCTCCATCAGATGTGAGCATCTGGAAGGCAGCACTGTATTACACTCAACTTTCAACATCACATAAAACTTCTCACCTGGGGAATTCAACGACTTTGAGCAGAAACAATGATGTATAAGGGAAAAGAATATGGATACTACTCACAACCGTGTGCCCACAGCTTAGATTAAGAAATGACACATTACCATGACCTCGGAAGTCCCACGTGTATCCCCCACCAATGCTATTCCCTCTTCGCTTAGAGGGAACCCTTCTTTTACATTTTTAGCTGATAATTTGCATGGTTTTCTACATAGTTTTACTATGTATATACATATTCCTAATTATAATTTATATATAAAGATATATGATAAACTTGTTATATATTATCTATATCTATATTATATAAACTGTTTTTAAACTTCATGTAAGAATGGAATCATACTGCATGTATTTTGTTGTGACTCCCCTTTTGGCTCAAAATCACATCCTTGAGAATTATGCATGCTGCTGCTTCTGTCACACTCAGCCTGAGTGACAGTGCAGGGTCCCATTGAACAGTAAGTCACTGCTGCTACAGGACACTTTGGCCTCCTTGTGCCCGGGACAGGCGGGCAGGAAGAGGACTCAGCTGATCGCCTGGGGGAACGAGAGCTGCACTGCCCAGCGCTCCAGGAAGGAAACCATGTGGAACTCGAGGGATCCATGCGGGCACCTCAGTGTCCTGTCTTGCCATGTGGACTCAACAGATAGTGCAGCAACCCCAAACTGAGGAGGGGTGACCATCAAGGGTGCAGTCTCCTCAGGAGTGGAGTTGGGCTCATAGCACCGGGTGAGCCCAGGGAAACTGAGGTGACAGTTGAGGGCCGGGGACTGTGGAGTGCACATAGAGGGGGGGGAAGAGTGCCAGTGTGGCCTGTGATGAACTGCAGTGGGGGCTGCAGCTCCGTCCACCAGACTCCCTCTTCTAATTCTCCCATGCAGAGGAAAGGCCCATCGGAATCAGGGGAAGCGGCCTCTGAGCCCGGCGGACAAGTGTGTCTGTGGTGTGAGGAGGGGTGAGGAGCCCATAGGAAGATGCCCTCAGAACTCTAGGCACAGGAGGTGTAATTGGCCAGGGGCCCAGCAGCTGCACTCGGAACTCCACTGCTGCGTTCACACCCAGATCACCTTCCCACAGCCTGCTCTGTGTCAGTGACCGAGCTTGGCCAGTATACTGAGGCAGGCACACCCCTGGAAGAATGGGGATGTGAGAGTTAATTATGTGTCAACTTGGCTAGGCCATGCTACCCAGATACTTGGTCAACATGTCCGGACACTGCTGTGGAGAAATTCTTTAGATGAGATTAACATTTAAATCAGTAGACTTTGAGTAAAGCAGATTATCCTCCATAATGTGGATGGGCGTCACCAAATCAGCTGAAGAAAAAAGACTGAAGTTCCCCAAGAAAGAAGGAATTCTGCCTCCAGACTGCCGTCAAACTCAAGAATGCAACATCAACTCTTCCCTGAGTCTCAGCCTGCCAGGTCCCTAAAATCAACCTCTCTCTATCTCTACACACACACACACACACACACACACACACACACACACACTCTACTGGTTCTGTTTCTCTGGACAACACTGACTAATACAGGGGGCACCTCTGATGGGTGATTTCAGCTCAGAGACCCCTCAACGGTCTTCTCCAGCTTTCATAACTGCTCTGTAGTTTTCCACCTCAAATTCCTTCCTTCCCTGGCTCCCTCAGGTGCAGTCAGACCTCCCCCAGGGGCTGACAGCTCTCCCAGCCCCTCCAGCACCCTCCCCATTTCCCTCACAGCTATTTCCCCTAATCGTGTTCTTGCACATCTAATTCAAACTTGGCATCTGATCCTCAGAGGACCCAGACAAATGTAAGCTCCTCTTTACAATCCTGATGTTGGTTTTTGTACTTTTACTCCTTCAATTTCACCAAATTTATTAGTCATTTCAAAGAATCAATGTTTGGCTCTGTTGGTTCTTTTAATTATATGTTGGTTTCTATTTCCTAATTTCTGCCCTTATCTTTTCTACTTCCTTTCTTCTACTTTTTGGGGTTTATTTTGCTATTCTCTTTCTATCTTCTTGAAATGGATGCCTAGTTTACTAAATTTTATCCTTCATTCATAATATATCAGTTTCAAGCTATAAATGCCCTGTTAAGTGTTGCTTTAATTGTATTCCACAAACATTTGTAATATTTTCCATTCTGTTTAGTTCAAAATATTTTCTAATTTTTATTGTGATTTCTTCTTTGACCTGGGTTACTTAAAAAAAGTGGAAATTTTTCTGTAATTGATTTTTAATAAATTTACATTGTAGTCATAGAATATTTTTTGTATGGTTTCAATCCTTGCAAATATGGAGATTGGCTCTATGGCCTAGCATAACATCAATTTTTTAAATGTCTTTGAAAATAATTTATCTACCACATGGGTGGGTTCAGTGTTATATATGTGTATATTTGGTTAAGTTTATGAATTGCATCATGTTCAAGTCTTCTATATCATTATCAATTTTTTTCTTATTTTATCATCTCCTAAAGGAGGTATGTATTCTTAGTTACATTAACTTTTAAAAATATATTTAAGGCTGTGTAATTAGGTGCATAAAAGTTTTAAACTGTTATAACCTCCTAGTTAACTGAAGTTTCAATCAATAAAAAATACTCTTCCTTACCATTAGTTAGGCATTTGCCATAAGATCTATTTTGCTGCTATTAATAGGTCTCCATATTTCTCCTGGTTGATATTTGCATGGTTTGTCTTTATTCATCTTTTTACTTTCAATCTTTGTGTATCTTTTTATATCCTGTATATTTTAGATTTTTTTAATAAACAGCTTATAATTGTTTGCTTTTAGTAATTTTTTCTCTAAAATTCATTGTCTTTTCATTGGAACATTTAGCCCATTAATATAAATTGTAATTGATGTTTTACTTGGATTTATTTCTACCATCTTATTTGTGCTTTCTATTTGTCCATCCTATTTTTTGTTTATTTTTCTCTCATTTCTTGCCTTCTTTGCATTAATTATTTTTTTCCATTCTTTTTCAACTATTTTGGAAGTTATGCATTATATTTCTTTTTCATTGATTTATTTTTTTAAAAAATTAGAACTGGGGCCAGCCCTGTGGCATAGTTCCCAGGCTCCACTTCAGCAGCCCAGGTTCCTCAAGCCATCAAGCTGTGCTGTGGCGGAGACCCACATACAAAGTAGGGGAAGACTGGCATAGATGTTAGCTCAGAGTGAATCTTCCTCATCAAAAAAAAAAAAGAATTGAGAACCAACTCTATGCCAGGCACTGTCGTAGGTGCTCGGGAAAACACTGATACACAAGTATAAAAGATTCCTATTCTTATGAATGTTACATTTTAGTGTGTGTGCGCGCGCACATGAGAGAGAGAAACAATAAACAATAGATACAATAAACAAGTAATTAAATTGTATACCAGAAAGTGGTAAATATTAGGGAAAAGAAAAAATAAAGCAGAGTAATGAGGTTGGGAATGCAGGATGGCAGGAGTGGGGAGGGATTTGCAATTTTAACTAGGGTAAGTCTCATAGAGAAAGTGACATAGGAGCAATACTGAAGGCAGAGAGGGATTTAGGCATGCAGGTATCTGAGAGAAGAGCAGTTAAGACAGAGGAAACTGCCAGTACAATGCACAAGGCAGGAGTGTGCCTGGTATTCCAGGACTAGTAAGGAGCCCAGTGGAGAGCACAGGAAATGAAGTCAGAGAAGTAACAGCAGAGGGGAGTAGGGAGAGGCAGGGTAGGAGGTCGTGTGCGGTTTCTAAGGACTATTGTGATGACTTTGGCTTTTACTCTGGGTGAAATGGGAAGGAATTTCAGGCTTTTGAGCAGATGACTGATACGATCTGACTTAATGTTTTGAAAGGACCCCCCTGGATGCTGTAGGAAAAAGAGAATCAAGAGAGCCAATGGCAGAGGTGGAGAGGCAGTCAGAAGCCTACTGCCGTCGTCCAGGTGAGAAGTAACGATGGCTCAGAGCAAGATGTCAGCAGGGCGAAGCTGTGAATGTGGCCTGGAGATGGTTTTAAGAGAGAGTCACCCATACTTCCTGACAGATTGAAAAAGAGGTTTTTGTATTGAGCAACTGGAAGGATGGAGTTGCAATCAAATGAGATGGGAAAGCTTGCAAGCAGAACATGGCTTGGTTTTCTTTCCGAGGGGGCCAGCTGAGGAGTTAGCTTTTGGACATGGTAGGTTTGAATTGTCTAGTAGACATCCACGTGGAGATGTCAGACAAGGAGTTGGGCGGATGAGCCTGGAGTTGAGGGCAGAAGTCTGGACTGAAGATACAAACTTTGGAGCCTTTGGCATATAGTAGTCACCCCAGAAATTTTGACATATTATTTAACTTAACCGAGTTGAAAGTCAATCAATATAGTTTTCCTAAATGATACAAGGAATTTGGAGCACTATAACTTTGATTACTCCTCTTATTGTAATGCATTTTTCTTCCTTTTGTTTAATCCTTCAGGATTTGTTGACATTATACAATCGGTGCTTGTGTAGATTTATCCTTTCTCAGCTCTCCTTCTCACATCCTACAACTGGGGTAACTTTCCTTTTCATGAAATACATCCTTTGGAATTTGTTTAACAAAGGTTGGTGGGTGGAAAAGTTTTTATTGGTATGAAAATGGTTTTATTTTACACTAATATCTGACAGATATTTTTTGCTAAGAATACAGTTCTAAGTTGACATCTATTTTCTCTAAACACACTAAAAATACCACTTCACTGTCCTGGGCCTCCCACTGCTGGCAGTGAGAAATCAGATCTCAGACTAAATTGTACAATTGTCATTCAATTGTAGATAATTTTCTCTCTAGCTTTTAAAAAGATCTATCTCACTATAATGTCATCCACTAAATGTGGATTTCTTTTTCTTTTTCTTTTAATTGTGTTTGGAAATTGTTGGTTTTAATCTGTGAGTTGAAATTTTTTTTCGGTTCTGAAAAATCCACAGTTATTACCTCTTAAAATATTGCCTTTGACCTATTCATATATTAGACCTTTTCCCTCTAGCCTCCATATCTCTTAATCCCTCTGTCATATTTTCCATCAGTTGGTCTCGGGTGCTGAATCCTGGATAATTTCTTCCAAATTAGCTTTCATTTTGCTAACCCTCTCTTTAGGCATGTATAAACTGCAGCTAAGCCTTTTGACTGCTTTAATGTCAATTATTACATGTATCTTGTCTAGAAATTATTCAGTTGCTTTTAAATCTGCTAGTTTTTATTATTTTAAGCTCTCACTTTAACTTCTTTAAAACATATTAAACATTCTTGTTTCATATTCTGTATCTGATAATTCCAATACCTGCAGTCTTGGGTCTGATTCCGCTGCCTTTGTTTTTGCCAGCTCTCAGTCATGGTGCTTGGATTCCCTGTGTTTTGTGATCTTTAACATTGAGTTCAGATCTCTTGGAATTTTATATGAGGAATTCTTTGTGACCTCAATTGAAGGTCAACACCTTCTGAAATAATTTTGGTCTGCTTTTGACAGTTATCTCGAAGGAGCAACAAACCTGGACTACTACTAACTAAATTATGATTAGGAAAGGTTCCAGACCACCAAAACTGAGTGAATTCAAGGTACAAACCTGCATGAGGCCACCTGGTAGTATGACTTTTCAAGGAAGATCTCTCCCCCTCTCTAGCCCAAGTAGTTAAGGGCAGGGATCAGGATCTTTATTCTACCCTGACACCAAGCGGGTAATCATTTGAGATCCCCTTGTGTAAACAAGGGGTTTCATACTAGGTTCTCCTCCTTGGACAAGCCGTGAAAACCTAGGACCAAGGCTCCAGGTTTGGCAAGTGTCCTCCGGGCTAAAATCTGCCTCCTATCTACTTTCTATTTCTGTTTTACATTCACTTAGCTTTTGGCCTCTGTGTATGCCTTAATTTCTTGCTTTACCAACACGTTATAATTATTTTGTAGCCTAGCCCATTTATTTTACATAAGTGGAAAAATTGCCCAGGGTATCTAGTACCCACATTGTGAGAATCACAAGCCCTCTACTGTCCTTTCATCTGAATCTTAACAACTGTCATATTATGTCAACATACTCTCACTTACAATAATTGAAAAGACACTACTTTTGGAAAATATGCTTCCTTTTCTTGTCTGCATAGCTAAGTTTTTGAGCATATATGCAGGGAGACTGAAAAAAAAAAACCAGAATCACAGAACCGAGGTCATGGGGGAGGCATGGAGGCTGAAAGCAGGCAAACGGGAGACAGGCTGTTCTGACTCCTGAGCCAGCAACACTGAGCTCAGCTCGCGATCACGTGTTTCTGTGGTCAGGACAGTACATCTAAAGAGGTTGGGGCAGGATAGACAGCCCAAAAAAACCACTGCTGGACATAACCAGGACTCCAAATTTAGACCCTATTCCAGAAATTACACATGTTCAGATGTATTTTTTGACCCATCAGAATCTGTTAATGAAAATAATTGCTTTCAAACTCATTTTTTAATGTGTTTATTATCAGAAACTTGTAGCTAACCCTGAATTATTGGTTTTGTACTTCTGCCTGCAAATTCAAACTGTGAATGTTTCACTTCCTGGTTGAAAGCTTGATCTTCTCTTTGTTCATTTTAATGAATGCAAAAAAAGATGGGTTAATAAAAAATATTAACCAACTCTATATGTCTTACATTTTTAAAATTAATTTGATAGCTGCTTGCCTCTGATGTGCTAAATGAATGCAATTAGACTGTGAGTGAAGACCACTGACACAGGTTCACAGTCAATGACTGATGGAGTCTGAAAGAAGTGATTTCTTCTCTGTCAAGCTTTCAGTGAGGTTATCAAATCTTACTGATTTGATTTCTCTATGCAATTTGTGGCTCCATGTAATTTTGGCCTTTGAGTCTCTTTCAGTTTAATTTTCAAAGCCTTCTGGGAATGTTTTCTCTCGTCATACATTAACTTAGGATTATACAGAATAATTTTCTATTTAGATGAATGAAGCAACTAGGAAAGACAGCAATGAACCACACCAATCTCTACTAAGCATTGTTCATACTCAGAGAAAATTCTGAAAGGAAAAAATGAATATGTGTTTCTTTCTTGGTATTTTATCATTTTCCCCAAGCGTATTAGTCGTAGTTACTTAACGATATTTATTAATTTCTCATGAAAATCCAGTCAAAATATTTTGGTATATCAATATCTGCTATTCTTTTAATAAACCCTTACGATTATGTTTTGATAAGTTAAGATGAATGACTGTTCTGAGATAAATTCACTTTTATCTGAGTTTTTTCAGATTTAAGACTATTTAAATAAATGCACAATATTACAAAGTCTTTCAGTTACAAAAAGAATAATTGATATAGTTTAACTTATTCCTAACTGATAATTAGAATTTTCACTTACAGCTTTTGACTCTACTTGTGAAAATCTGCAATAAAATGAGATTTAAATCCGAACTTGTGCTGATTTAGTAGGGCTCCAGAGTCAGCAAGTATAAACATTTGGTACCCCTGTTATTTCACTAGGGGGCGCTGTTGGTCCTCCATTACTTAGCAAACCAGCAATCAGTCTATGCTGTCTGTACAGCGACTTTCTGATTAGGAATGTTTCATCATCAAGCCAAGCTTGGCACAATCATGAAAGAACTCTAATCATTCAGAGACACAGTAACGAAGCTATGAAAAAGAAGCTGATAAACTCAATCAGATACCTGAAAACGTCTAAAGAATGTTCAGCTGGCTTCAGGCTCATCATCAGCTTCTAACAAGTACTCTAATATAGAAAGCAAAATTATAAAAACTCCACACAAGAAACACATCTCATTAAAGTTGAAAGGGATAGGAGGTCAAAAGTTCCATGGTAAATGGCCTCAAAACTGCTTACTAAAGAAGAAATGGCCATGAAATGCAGTCAATTAACCAGACCTTTTTTTTCTTGTTTTTCTTTTTCAATCCACTTCAAAGAATCTAGATATTCCTAGCCGTCACAGCCCAAGGGTACAAAAGAGGTCCAATTTTTGTTAGCATGCTAAACGCATTTTGTCACTGAAGAATCCTTCCCATGTAGAAGTCCTCCCGTGTGCTAGAATCTTGGAGAGCTCAGGGAGTCTCCAGCTGGGGAAACGGCTGCTCTCTTGTGGTTCTTTCTTTTCCTGGGGTCCAGAAGGTTATAGAATCAGGAGCAGGCTCTCTCAGACAGCACAGAGCCAGCCTTCCCCCGCATGTGAGCCCCGGTGAGTTCCCGCACCCCTCCTCTTCTCAGGCATGTCTGCTCTCGGGGCCTGCTGCTCCTCCTCAGGCTGATTCTTATCAACATTCTTTCCTCGACCAGTGTGCCAGGCTTATCCACAGATATCCTCAACCTCCATGTGCAAATGAAAAAGATAACACTTTGAAAATATTAAACTAATAGATTTCTCATTTCTTTCCCCTGTAAGCCATGTTCTACGGCAGTCATGGTGCCATTTTTCTTTCTTTTGGAAGAAAAGAAGGCAGATCAGAAAGAGGAAATGATAAAAAAAACTCCCATCTGGAAAGGAACAGGAAGTGACAGTCAGGGCTTCTGGCCTTTGGAGATTGTAGAGAGACTAGAATGGAACCACAGGAAACAGCGAGAAGGGCCGCGATGGGCTGAATTGTGTCCTCCACGTTTCACATGTTGAAGTCCTAAACCCCAGGACCTCAGAGTGTGACTGTATTTGGAGTAGGGCCCCTAAAGAGGGGATTATAGTAACATGAGGTTGTATGGGTGGCCCTAATCCAATCTGACTGGTGTCCTCATAAAAAGGGGAGGTGAGGACACAGACTGGCACAGAGGGAAGACCATGTGGAGACACAAGGAGAAGAGAGTCATCTGCAAGCCCAGCAGATAGGCCTCAGGAGAAACCAACCCTGCCGACACCTTGGTCTTCAGCTTTCAGCCTCCAGGACTGTGAGACAACATATTTCTGTGGGCTAAGCCCCCAGTCCATGGTATTTTGTTATGGCAGCCCTAAGACAGCAATACAGGTCCTGACTTCCCTCTCTGGGCTGAGGTTTGGCAGGGGTGGGGGTGGGGGGGATGGGGGGTGTGCTGCTGTCACATGAATAGGTTGAAGGGACACTAAGAGCAGGTCCTTTGTCCTACTTCCTGTGTGGGATTCTGGGAAGAAAACACCTTGCAGTCCTTGATCCAACATGGGGCATCCCACTTGTGCGCAGCGAGCAGCAAAGTTGGGCGTGGAAGGACAAATGCCTAGAAGGTCTCTCACACTGATGCGGGCCTAGAGGAGGGCATGAAAGGTAGCTCACATGCCAGAGGACCCCCTGGGGGCTGCTATGAGGGAGAAGTCTGGACTCTGCCAGGCAAGTCAGCAGAGTGGACTCCCCGCAGGGGAGCAAATGGGAGTCGTAGTCAGACTTGTCCCTTGGATAGCGAGATGGGGCAAGGCAAGCAGGGAGCAGCACCAGACCCAGCTGAGCTGGGAAGGTGGACCATTGGCAGCAGACGCCAGCAGAGTGAGCAGTGGCCATTGCTGAGAGGCCTCAAGGACCGCGGGTACAGCCCTGAAGGCTCAGTAAGCACCCCTTGAACAGATGCCATCTTGGGAAGGGAAGGGAGACCGGGGCTGTGGAATCTGAAGAACTGAACCTTTTCCTAAAAGGAGACTGGAGGAAACTGAAAGATCATTCTTTAGTAAATGTAACTTTCCCTTACCTGGGGATAGAGAACCAAGTTTGCAACCTTCCTGCACAGGTCGCATGAGGGCAGCAAATCTAACCTAGGAATTACATGTAGCTGACACCATTTCCCCTGCTGTACATACAGGGAAGTCCCATGTACCATGTTGGCCCTGGGCCCTAGAATGTCACCACTGCTGTGTGATGTGACGACCCATCCCTAGTGAAATGTCTGTATTGTCCTCCTTTCTTTTCTTTCTGTGTTATCAAACTCCAGTTCCCCAAAACTATTACCCAAACAATTTGTTGATAAGCAGACAAACCCGTATTTGTTCTTACAGCGCGAAGGGAGGAGATTCAGAGGGAGGAGGCCAAAGCCAGCATCTTTATGGAGATTCTGAAGTCTGCTTTAAGGTGTGTTTTCAACTGACAGGGCCTTAATTAGGATAGGGAAGCACAATAATGTAATCCTTAAGGATTGTTGGACACAGCAAGGCAATAATCTTGAGGCAGAGGTCGAAAGAGTCTTGGGGTGTAAACTACCTTTGATGCTTTCTATTGAAAAGCTGATGGGTCTTTCAGGAAAATTCTGGAAGGACAAAGTACTTTGCAACGTTCTGGGCACAGTTTCCTGGACTAGTAAGCTCACCTTGAAGAAGACAGCGGCATAGTGAAGTCACTGTAACGCAGACAGTGAGCGGCACAAGGCGGGTTCTGGTTCTCAGTCTGGGGAGACCCTGGCGTGCAGGACGCCCCACGGCGGCCGCGTGGTTTGGAGCATGCGCGCTGGCTCCGCGCTCCGCTCCTTACGTGGGAGGCGGCGAGTTCGTGCTCTTCGCGTTATCAGAAGCTGTCCTCAGCCCTCCAAGAACGTCAGCAGTCTTAGAGAAGTCAGGGGCGCGCACGCGGGTGGTACAGAAAGTCAAACAGCAGAAGCCGGGCGGGAGCTTCCAGAAGCTCCGGGAAGCCTCAGGCAGTGAGCTGAGCGTTAAAGAAGGTGGGGATGGGGTCGTGGGGAGGGGCGTCTTTCGTGAGGCGATTGGGGTCCATCGCTGTCTGCGGTCCGTTGAGGCCGCCGTGTTGGGCTCGGACTCGCCTGGACGGACGCACGTGCCAGCCCCGCGCCTCCCTGAGGCCGTCCCCTGCTGGAGCGGCGGGGGCAGGCGCGCGCCTGGCCGGGGGCTGGCGTCCCGAGGGCGGACGCGTGGCCTCCACTTCCGGCCTCGCGCGACCCCTGCGTCTCTCGCGGGAACCGGCTGCCGCGTCGCCGGCCGGCTGCGGGGCTCTGCCAGTTGGAGCGCCCTCACCGTTGTCTTCTCCAGCCTCTCCCCCCCTGCGGCGCTCCTGCGGCCCTTCGCCGCCTGCCTCCTCTCCCCCCACGCCCACCCCTCTCTGCCTGTGCCTCTCTTTACCCCTTCTGTGTATCTTTGGCTTTTTTTCTGGGTAAAATCTTTATTCCGGGCCTACACTTGTCTAGTTTCGGTTGACTCTGCTGAATAGTTTACGATAGATTACAAAAGCTGCAGGGTTGTGGGAAGAGCTTGGCTTTGGGTGTGGAATCCTAGGGTCAAACCCTGGCCCAGCCACTTACTAGCTGTGTAAACAGGCGAATTGCTTCACGTTGCTGGATCTGCCTCCACATCTTAAAAATGAGCATAGTAAAAAGAAATTTTTTAAATGAGCATGGTGTAGAGATGTTTGCAGAGATGTTTTTCCAGTTATCCAGTGCAGATAAATAAATGCTTCCCTCACCTCCCAAGGTCTTCTGGGACAATGAGATCCACCTCGAGGGTGGCCCGACATTCCTTCCCCTCCTCTCCTTTGAGAGAAAGGTGAGTCGTGCTTGCGAGCACGGGGTTAGGACCAGGCTGCTGGTGTGCAGGTCCTGGCTCCATTACTCACTACTCGGAGCCGGGACCAGGGAGGAAGGAGGGGGCCCTCAACTTGGGCACAAAATTTAAGAGGGCACCAAAAACTCGGTAATCAGGATAGGTAATACTGTAATGCAGTATTTAAAACATCATATTAGCAAACGACAGCCCTAGACTGGCAGCCACTTTCTGTAACTAACGTTTATTTCAGAGCTGGGATTAGGGTGAGATGAGCGCGGCCGGGTTGTACAAGTTCGAATCCTGTCTTTTTAAAAATTTTAATATTTTGAGGGGCCGGCCCAGTGGCGCAGCGGTTTAGTCTGCGCTTGGCAGTCCGGGGTTCCCGGGTTCGGATCCCGGCGCCCGCCGACGCACTGCCTGTCAGCCATGCTGTGGCGGCGTCCCATATAAAGTAGAGGAAGATGCGCACGGATGTTAGCCCAGGGCCAGTCTTTCTCAGCGAAAAGAGGAGGATTGGCAACGGATGTTAGCTCAGGGCTGGTCTTCCTCAAAAAAAAAAAAAAGTTTAATATTTTGTTCATCATGAAATTTTACGTTAATTTTGATTTTTTTTTAATATTGTATTAAGACATTGTTTATCTTGATTACTGAGTGTTTTTGGCATTCCTTTTCATTTTGCACCCAGGTGAGTGCCTCACTCACCCCGCCCTAGTCCTGGCCCTGCCACCACCTAAGTGCCTCACTCACCCCGCCCTAGTCCTGGCCCTGCCACCACCTACTTATCTGTGTGATCTGTGCTAGGTCACTTTCACTCTCTGTGTCCCAGTGTCCTCATGTATCCAATGGGATGCCGTAAAGCACCTGCCTCATAGGTTTACTGTGAAGATCAAATAAATGGATAAGGGTACAGCCTTTGCAGCAGTGACTGTGTACTCACTGCTATGCCTTCCCTCCTGGGGCAGCAGGCAGTGGCGTCAGTCCTAACCGCACACCTCCTTCCCTCACTCACCTGCTCAACCCACATTTCATTCACACCTCATCTGTAGAAGACAGTCCACTAGGTGCAGCACAGGATTTAAAAATGTGTAAGAAATAGTCCTACAGATTTATAGTCGAGTTCACAGGTATGTTGGGATGATTTCAGCTGCAAATAGCAGAATACATGACCGAAAAATTGCTTAGGAAATAGGGCTTTATTTTCCTACGGAGCAGGAAGTCTAGAGCAGGGGGGCCCAGGATTGGCCAGAGGAGCAGCAGCGTTGGGCCTCGCATGCAGCTGCTCTGTGCAGCCCTTGACTTCTCCTCAGGGTTGCATGTGGCAGCAAAGCCTCCAAACACAGCCTCACCTGACAGCATCCAAAAGCAGGAGGAAAGGGGGGTATGCATGTGCATCTGTGTATGTGTGTGTGTGGTCTCTGTGGTGTGTATTGTGTCTGTGTTGTGAGTGCATGTGTTTTGTGTGTGGTGTGCATTTTGAGTGGTTTGTGTTTTGTGTGGTATGCTATTTTGCATTGTGTGTGGTCTATGTGGTATGCGTACATGTATGTGTATTGTGTGTGTGGTCTGTACATTTGTGTGTTGTGTGTGGTATATATTGTGCTGTTGGGTGCACATGTATGTTGTGTGGGGTCTGTGTGGCGTGTATTGTGTGTTGTATGTGCATGTGCATATGTGTTGTGTGTGTAGTGTGTTGTGTGTGTACTGTGTGGTGTGTGTGTGGTATGTGTTGTATATGGTGTGTGCTGTGAGTGGTATGTATTGTGTTGTGTGTACATCTATGTGTGTGTTGTGCCTATGTGTGCACATTGGGGGGTAGGGTAGACTGCCTTCTCTGAGTCTCCTTATTCAGGAATACAGTCATTCTCCAAAGGGCTTCTCCCACCCCAGCACCACCACTTCCCCACTTACCACTGTCCTTTGCCAGAACTGCGGCCAAGCCCCCCACTCACTGAGTCAAGGGGGCGTATGACTGGTTAAGACCTGAGATGGAGTTGGGGTGTACACCTCCTAAGAACACTGGTCCTCTCCCTGCACAACATTGGCATTCTGCTACTTGGAAGAAGGGGGAAAGAGCAGTTGGGTAGGCCATCAACAGTTCCTCCTACAGTAAGAAGTATGTTTTCTGGGTGGATTTTCATAATCTTCCAAAAGTGTATTAGTAGTGGCATTTTAAGAAGGGATTGTTTGAAGTGAAGAGAAGATTCATTAGTTCAGCATTTTTAGCTTAACTGATTGATATCATCAGTGTCTTCCCAAGCTCAGTTCCCGCCTGTGTTAAACACAGGCCCACAAGGTTGGTCGGCCTTGTTCCATAGGAAATGAAGAGTGACACAGGCAGCACTGATGAGAGGACAGAGTTCAGAGAGTCTCTGTCTTTCCTGTGAGCAGCCTTCACTGGACTTGCTGTCTTTCTGTAAGGCAGCGGTTAGGAATCAGGTAACATGGAAGATACTGAACTGGTGAGCACTCTGAGGAAGGAGGAAGGAAAGAGGACTTCTAGGGAGGCCTAGTGGGAGGGTCAGTGGTAGAGGTGGGCTCCGGAGAGGGAGGCTGTGGACCTGAGGTGGGCTTGAGAGAGGGAAGATGTGGACTTGAGGTGGGCTTGAAGGGCAATCGTAGGGGTTGTGGGGCATGTTTGCTGTAGAATTTAAAGATATTCAATTCAGCTATAGAAAATTAGAGAAACAAACAAAGGTGAGAGGAATATGGATTGTGTAGCTCCTGAGGAGCAGGCGTGGATAAAGCCCGCGGCGTGTCTATGTGCTGAGCATAGAAGAGGTGGAAGGACCTGCGGGCACATCCCATGAGACAGAAGCCAAGGCTCCACATATGGGGGGCATCTGGTTTTGGGGATTGAAATGGGCAGGCATTGGAGAGACAGACATACTGTCCTGCCTGCACAGGGGACCCTGGCAGCGTGGCCAGCCGCACTGTCCCTATGCCTCTCCCATGCAGCAAGTGCGTGCCGACTCCCCACTCAGCTCTGGCCCCGGAACCACAGGATCCAGAAAGGCCGGTGGTGGGCTGATGGGAGCAGGGGTGGGGCAGGATTCAGGTGGCCAGCTCTTCACCCCAGTTGCACCTGGAGACCCCTTTTCTTTCCCCTTGCTTTTTGTCCCAGGTGTTAAATCGATGTACTCAGCTGAGTGTTTAAACCTCTTCATGTAGTCCTGAGCCTTTCTGTTCCTTGGTCTCTGTGACAGCTGCCTGGTGATGAACAGGGGCTCATTTTCACTTTACTCAGCAGGGTTCACTAACTTGGGACCAGCCTTGTTTTGGGGGTGCCTGCATACACAGGCCAAGCACAGACCGTTAGGAGAGGCTAAGAACACATTGCTTCAATGCTAAAGTATAGCCACAGATTTTAAAAAAGAACATCTTCGTGGTCCTTTCCTCTTCCTCCTCCCTGCCTGCATTCAAGATTATGACACTTTTCTGTGAGTCCTACCCTTCCTTCTCCTCCTCCAGTTCACCCCGTTTACCCTCGCAGTGTACAGGTGGGGAGGGGAGGGTGGACCCCAAATATAAATCAGCCAGACAGCCCCAAGTCTCTTCCTTTATTATTAGGAAACAAAACAACAACAAAAAAAATGGCATCCTGAACATAAACAGCATTGTCAGAGGGATTAGATGAAGTGGGTTTTTTGCACCTCTGAAGTATAATAACCACAAAGTTATTTTCATTTCCTCTCCGTCTATTTTCTCACATCCCATCAATCCCCTAGAGCTTTTGTTTATACAGAAACTTGAACTTTACAATCATTTTCATAACAACTTCTACCCTGTTTTGGTTTCAAAGCTTCCCTCCATAGAGGAGATTATTATTGCCACTGTCATTTAACTGCTGATGCGAAAGGAAGGCTCTGCAATGTGAGGTGATCCGTGTCACATCCCATGAGAGTGTCGGATCAGAAATTCGGATGCAGGCTGCAAACTCCTTATGCATGGCTTGAACAGATTTTATACCTCTCATTTCTCCCATCTGTGAAAAACAAAAAATTTAAAAGAAGACAGAGAACCCAAGTCCAGGTCCTTCAGTAAGGGGACCGTGCAGAGGTTTTGTGTCACAGGCTCACGTGAGGGCACCATGTGTTCTGACCCAACTGGTTCACTTGAGTTTACCAAGCCTTTAGACCCAACTCTCAGGTATTGGAAACACTGGGGCTGAAGAGCAAAGAGTGGCCCCAGACACATCAGGGAGTGATGTTCTGCAGGACCCATGGCAGGGCCCTCAATATTCTGAATTAAAAGAGACCCAGGGAACACAAGAACCAGGTGCAATGAGTGCGCTCAGATTGGATCGGGTCGGAGTAACCTGGCCATGAAAGACATTTGGGGACTATCTAGGACATTTGAATACAGAATGGGTGGTAGATGAGATGGAAATCCATCAAGGGGTGTAGATTGTTCATTGAAAACAGCAGGTCACAGAATGGTGGGGACAGAACCATCTGATTTTGGTAAAAATATTTGTGTCTGTAGAAAGGATATACGCTAGTGGTTAACAGTCGAACTCTGGATCAGTATGAACTTGGTGTTTCTATTTCCTTATTTCTGCTCATCTGTGTTTTCTAATATATATATTACAAATATTTGTATATATGTTTCTAAAATATATAGAGATATATAGATATGTGTATATGCTTTTTTAACAATAAAAGTTTATCTTATTTAAAAAAAAATAGTTAAATAACTTCCCTTAAGAAAAGGAGATCCTGGTGCCTGCGCACCATCTGCGTCAATGCCAACCTTGGGGACCCCCGCCCCCCTTCCTGTCCCATTCCCTCCCACTCTCCCCTCCCAGGACCCCGTATTGCAGCAATGCACACAGGTCACTGTCCACGTTCCCCAAATTCAAAATTACCTCGTGTTGCCTTCTAGGAGCTGCCCTCTTCCAGGTTCCAGGGTGCAAATGGTCTGATAAGTACCCAGAGGGGCCCCTGTTGTGTTGCCATTTTAGTTTATTTTTGACCCAAAGGGTGAAACTCTAGTGGTAAAAACTCACACGCAGACACACACACACAAAATCCACAGTCAGTTGCACTGAGAGGAAAGCAGTCAGGGAGCGTCCAGGGTCCAGTGTCCCGCCTGTCCCTCCAGCACCTAAGCCCCCCACCCCAGAGGTGAGTAGGGGAGAGAGTAGGAAAGACATTCAGAAAGAAGCAAAAGGAAAGAAGCGTCCTAATTTCTTCTCTCAGGGAAGCTCAGAAAGCAAAGACAGAAGCTATTGCTCTCCACCCACTGCCCACCCCCACCCCTGGGGGACGGTTCCAGAAAACCATGTACAGGAAAGCTTTAACAGTGGGAATCTCCAGATTGGCATGGCTGTGGTGGCAGTTCCAGACAAGAGTCCGGGTGGTCAGCCCAGGAGGCCTGGGGTGGAGTGCTAACTGGTCTGCCGTGGGCCTGATAGCAGAGCAAGGACACCTCTCACGAGGGTCTGGAGGACAGGAGGCCCGGAAGCTGTGCAGGTGGAGAGGGGCCTGAGCTTGTGGTGGGGCAACTGAGGAGGCCAGGGCGCTGAGGCATCCCCCATGCTCAGCAAGGCAAGTCTGTGGGCCGCAGACGGCCTCACAACCCAGGGACCCTCCCCAGGGACAGCACCTGGGGGCAGAGCCCACCAAGAACCAGCTTAGGGCCAGAGGTTCCTCAACCAACGTCTCAGACCTATGTCTCCTGAACCCAGATTAGCTCAACTTTGCCTTAGTTGGGTCCCCAAAATGTCCGTGGTCACTCCCATGCCAGCTGACCCAAAGAAAGTTCTGGAAAGAGCAAGTTGGAGTGGAAGGATAGGATGCTCGACCCATTGCAGTTAATTCTCATTAATTTTGTCAACTGGGTGTGCCATATATGACCAGGTGGATATTGTCGGGTCCCTCTCCAGCCTTACAAGAGATTTGAGTGAGGACCTGAAGTTTCCTAGTCTCCAGGTAAGCCCCCTCTGCCAGACGGACTGAGGCATAAAGAGAAACTGGGGAAACGATTCCTTTCCCTCCAATTACGTCTCTGCTTAGTTCTATGAAACTCTAGATATGGTCTCTATTTAGGGAAAGATTAACTATTTTCTTTGAAAGATAAAGTAGATAGTAAAAAGCCACATATTAATTAATTTAAATCTTGCTTATAAAACCCTCATCATCAAAAATTAGATGTGAGGCAGGTTAAAAACATACAATTTATTTTCAAACAGTCCCTTGGAAATGATGTGTGCAGAATATGAACATTAGTCTCACCACTTGGAGCTTTACATTCTTCATCTAGTTGTTGTCTATTTTCTTGAGTCTTTCTGACCTTTCACAGCTGAGTGCTTTATTGCTATAGGCTTTTTGCTTTGTGTTGGTTTTTTTTCTTTTTTTAAGTTTTAGCTACTCTGGGGTAGCATGTAGAGAATATCTCATAATGGTTTCAGAGCACAGTCTTTGGCAGAATAGAGTCAATGCAGGTTAATTAAGAAATTTAGAAAATTTTTCCATAGACGACTCTATGCCCTGAGAGAAAAGGTTATAATTAAGATAGATTCAGTGTCATTAGGATCATTTAAAATGCCAACTCTTCAAAAACTGAAGATAATAAAGTCAGTAGGGAGAAAACATTCTATATGTTTAACTGGTTTATTGGATGAACTGACCTTTTTGGGAGCAAGGAAAAAGGAACTTCTTTCTCTCCCCACTGTCTTCACACCGGCATAGTCCGATCTCTATTTTCAAGGCTCAGAAGATGTCCCTAAGCTTTCCCTATCATTTTCAAAGATTAGAAGAGTCTCATTTTCAGACCTTAAAAAGTCTAGACCCTTTTGACTCACAATGTTAGTCTCTTATTCAACTCAAAGCTTCCCAGAACTCAGGCCTGGCCCAGGTTTGGTAACATCTGGGGCAGGTGAGAGAGGCAGGATGGAGATGGAAAGATGAAAGGTGCTACCTATGTGGAGTCATCCTC
This sequence comes from Tapirus indicus, assembly GCA_031878705.1. Lineage (NCBI taxonomy): Eukaryota > Metazoa > Chordata > Mammalia > Perissodactyla > Tapiridae > Tapirus > Tapirus indicus. Next base: position 60,947,011 of record CM062917.1, read on the forward strand.
TGGTATCGACACCCCCCCTCCATGTGGCAGGGGTCCCATGATGACTGTGTGTCTCGTGGGCTGCTATTGTGGGTTCTTCAGGTACACGCACACAAAGCTGGGGACATCTGACACTACTGCTCCCTGGAGGTAGCAGGGACGAGGCAGGCTTTGAGTCAATTCTTAAAGCACAGATAGGAGAACATGGAAGAGGTGAGGGCCAGGGTGGGCTTCCCAGGCCAGACTCAGGTGGCCAGCAGGGGGGCAAGCAGGGCTTGGGAAGGCCCTTGTATTACTTTCCTAGTGCTGCTGTAACAAAGCAGCATGGACTAGGGGGCTTAAAACAGCAGAAATGTATAGCCTCACAGATCTGGAGGCGAGAAGTCCAAAATCAAGGAGTCAGTAGGGCCGTGCCCCCTCTGAAATGTGTGAGGGATCCTTCCTTGCTTCTTGCAGCTCTGGTGGCCAGAGACAATCTTTGGCATCCCTTGGCTTACAGCTGTGTAACTCCAGGCTCCGTCAGCACGTGGTGTTCTCCCTTGCATATCTGTGCGCTTGTGTCTCTTCTCGTATGAGGACTTCAGCCGTATGGGATTCGGGGCCACCCTGAGCCAGTATGAGCTCATCTTACCTCAACCAATTACAGCTGCAATGACCCTACTTCCAAATAAGGTCACGTTCATAGGTCCTGGGATTAGGACTTCATATCTTTTTTGGGGGAGACAGTTCAACCCATCACAGACCTGGAAAACCTTTGCTGGCTCCTCATAACCCAGTGTTTCAAGTCTAAATAGCAGAGGGGCACTCACAGCCCTCAAGATCCTCCTCAGCTCCCCCTTCCCATCCTGCAGTCAGCCAACCTCCTCTCACTCCACACTCAAGCTTTGGGAACATCCTAGTCTAGCAGCATGCAGCGGCCTCTGCGGGCTTTCCCCACACCTCCCAGGCCTCTCCGCTGAGCCAGCCCTCCATATTTCAGGCTCAGTGTCACGTCCCCTGCTGCACCTGCCTTCACTCTTCCACTGTCCGGAGGAATGATCTGCTCTCCTCCACCACCACCACATTTTCTTCAGAGCCCTGTTACAGCACTCAATAGGTAGTACTGGTAACTAGTGATCCCTTTGTAACTCTGCCAATTGCCCCCTTTAGGTTTGGGGCTCCTTAAATGACAGATTGTGGATTGGTGGCTAGTTCTCCGCCAGCTCCCCATTTAACCTCTAGTCTGGGTGAAGTGAAATGCTGCATTAGACAACTGGCGAAACCATGTTGATCTGAAAAGGGGCTTGAAATGCCCAGAACACCTCCCTCCCACATGGCAGAGGGAAGGCGCAGAACTCCAGCTCCAAGTGTCTGTTGGCGGCCTCCAGAGTTAGGCCAGGTGTTAACAGGTGGGGTCTGGCAGGCGGCTGAGGAGAAGTGTAGGTCCCTGGGACAAGAAGTCATAGAGGGCAAGGGCTCTGGCTATTTTAGGACAGCAATAGGGTTGTGAGGAAAAGGGCAGTAGATGGGAAAGAAGGAGGAGAAGGAAGTTCTAGGCATTTATGATTGGAAGGGCAGAGGAGCTCTTCCGGCTCCTGCTTTTCTTGTGGAATCCTTAGAAGGACCCAAGGTGGGGATGGAGTTTGACAGTCGAGCATGTTCTAAGTATGCTACACATTATTGGGAGAGAGTGTTTTTTGGTAAGTGTTAGTCAGATTATTACCAAAGAGAAATGAGATGGTAGAATCACTCTATGATTCCGTACAGGAATTCACACTTGCCAAGTTTGGTCAGATGGCTGGAAAGCAGCTCTGCGGAGCACAGATTTCTCCTACTGCACGGGAGCGCAGCCCCATCTAGTGGCGCTCTGAGCAAACTGTTCATGGTATGGAAGACGTAAAGACCCATATCCTCTTTCACATCCAAAATTCTATTACTCCATTTGTATGTGTTCAAAATAATTCATTCCAGATTAGGATAAAACTTTAATGAGAAAGGACATTTTGCATGCCTGTAATGCCTTTCATTTTAAAACTTTGGGAGGAGTGAAGGGAGGAAAACATTGATCTCTAGTTGGAACATTTTATCATTCAAGAAGTATTATTGAGTGCTTACTGTGCACCAGGCCCTGGACACAACCTTGCCCTCCCCATGGGACATGATAGAGGAAGTTCATAGTCATTTGTGCATACTCTCATATTCTGGGAAATCTGCTTCACACATATGCAGTCTAAGAAATTACAAGGAGAGAACCTTGAGTTTATATGATTTTTTAGAACAGTCAAAAGTCTATGTTTTTGAAATATGAGAAACTTCCTCCTTTTTAATTTTGAGATAGTAGTACACATGATCTCTGCCATCCCAGTGGCAGGCTCCTTTCTGTTCCCCGCATCTCTCCTTGGCTGCAGGTGTCCCCTGGGAGCTATCCTGGGCCTTGTCCCTCTAGTCTCAAGACTTAACTGGCACATCTGTGTTACTGACTCCTACATCTACATCTCCTCCCCCGTCTCTTGTCTTACTTGCAAATCCACATTTCTAAAGGCCTGTCAGTCACCTCCCCACATCTCCCCAAACCTGCAGGCACCTCAAATTCAACGTGTCCAAACTGAATATGGTGCCTTCCCCTCTGTGCCTCTTCCTTTTTTCTCTTCTGTGTTTGATGGTGTAGCATCCACCACCAGGTCCCCTGAGCAGAGATCCTGGCCCCTTTTGTCCTTGGCTCATTTCTTTCCTACATCCATGAGGCACAGTGCTGGGACCATGGGGGAATGCAAAGGCTTACACAAATAATTTAGGACACCAGTCAGTGTATTTGCTGAAAAAAATCAAAGCTATTTCAAAATAGAAATTAATGAATGTGTACATGATACCAAACCTAGATCATGTTAACTTCAGAAATTGTTATATTTAGTATTCATTAGCATTTTCTTTGTAAGAATTCTTAAGTATGTGTGATGACTTGCGAGGAATCATAGCTGATCAAAAATTAAAAGAACAAATTATTGCAAGTAATTTCAAAGATAAAATAATAAAACATACTTTCTAAATTTTTACAGTAGAAAAATTAACAATATGTTTAATACAGCAGACAACAAAGGAAAAGAGAGAGGTTTCAACTAGGTTGTCAACTTTAGTAGATTGGTGGAAGTTGTTCAGTAATCTGTGTTGGTAAGGATTCTGAGGCTGATGTGGAGGAACATAAGTAACTGAGCCCAGTGAGTTTTATTGTCCATTTGGAGAATGGAGGGGTAGGGCAGTACATATTCAGTGGTGTGCTGAAATGCTGAAACCATAATTTTGCAAACCAGTTGTTAAACATGGCCATTATTAAAAATTAAATTATAAAATCTTATAATTAGATACATTCTATTAAAAACAAAGATAATAAATACTCAAAATTTATCCTTTCCTCATGATAGATTTCCTAATCTATGCACTTGAAGTTACTATGTCTACTGTATCTGTGTGGTGTGATGTGTTACTGAGCATCTCTTCTCAATTCTGCATTTACTTTCATCACACTGGTAGCTTGAAATCAGCCATGGTGGGAGCATTTACACCATGAAAATTGGCAGACACTACAAATCAGGGCTTTTCTCTCCAGAAAGACAGTTGTTAAGCATTTACCAGCATAACACTGCATATGTTGTAAATATATATATATATGTACATATATATGTGTGTGTGTACATATGATATATAGGTACCTATCATCCTTATGCAAAGGAATAATTTCCAGAAGCAGGGTACCACAGGCAGGAATAATAAAATAAGAGCTAACACAGACAAAAAAGAGGCCAGAAGATAGGTTTGTCTACTGCAAAAAGGGCAAAGTAATGAAATACGATCCAGGTTAAAAGACAAAGGAGGGAAATGTTTTTGACATAGTGTATATTTCACCAAGTGTCTGTCACACTAACGTCCTCAAATCCTCCTTCCTTTTAAGACTATTTGTTCCTTTAAGATCAAAGTGAAATGAATCCGTCTCCACCCCATGTACGATAGGAAGTCTGTGCCCTGCCACCGTTTCTGGAGCTTCTCCTGAAGGGTTCCCTCATAGTCACACAGTCACTTCCTGTTCAGAATCCCAGTTCTTGAGGAATTCTCAGTCGTCCCCTGTGTCAGACTGCTCCTCACGGCCACTTTCCTCTTTCTGCATCCTCTTCACAGAGTGGACACCACTCTTCTTACCTCATTCCACAAAGCTCTTCTAACACAAGGCTGGCATAGAGCAGTCTTTTTCTGAAGAAAAGGCCATTTCAGCAGAGTACTATTTTAAAATTCAATAGAACACATCACTGCAGTTCAATTTCTCCACAGTCAATTACAGAAAGACTCTCATTTGATACCCATTCCTTATGGCCCACCTACTGCCATTTTGCTTGGAGCCCCCTCTCCCAACTCTTCTGCCTGGTTACAGGTAGCTCAAAACTTTGTCTTCCCAGCCCTGTGGTTAGGAGAAGATTTAAATTTTGCATTATTACTTTTAAAAATTACTCTTGTAAGCAGGGAAATTTAGTTTTCTTTGTTGCAGCCCTCACCCATCTAGACTACCTCAGGAAGGACTCCTCACAACGAAAGGGCCCATATAGTGTTTTACAAAACAAAAGGGACATGAATCCCAGATCTCCATCCCAGAAATATAAAGAACTGGCAAAAGCTTTGAAATTAAAGTTTTCTTTTAACTCGGGCCAGATCAAATACTTGGATAAATTCTTCTTACCAGCAAGTGGAAGGGGTCAGTAGAACATTGGGTTTTTTCATATGACCAGAATAGGTCCTTGACTCATGATTCTTATTTCTCTTCCTGATACACAAATGATGAAGCATTAATATCTCTAAGATAATAAACCCTTTCACCTTAATACATAATAATATCCTAATAGAAAAATAGCCAAGCAAGCAATTCAAAGAAGAAGAAATACATAGAGGCAGTACATTTATTATTTAATATTTTTCAACATTATGTAATCAAAAGTACAAATATAAGTGACAACTATGCATACTTTTCATTAATATGTTGGCAAAGATAAAAAAGATTGATAATATTCAATTGGCAAGGGAGGGAGGGAGAATGGATCTTCTCACATACTGTTGTGTGTCTACCATGTAGCACACTTTCTTGTTTTTGCCCCTCCCCATCTGCCTCCCAAGCCCTTTGTTGCTTGCTCAATTAAAAGCTCCACATGCAGCAAGAGTGGCCTCATCTGTGAGCACCACAGGTGGCCTTGACATCCCCTGTGGTGAAGGCCAGCCCCTGGCACGGCGTTCATTACTCTGTAGCAATCCTGGCTCCCAGGCCGAACCCACCTGGACCCAAGGAGGCTCTTAGTCCTCCCACCACTACCTGACTCGTTGATGCGCATTGGGCATGGGGTCCAGCTTCCCTAGCAGCTGCTCTCTACCCGGAAGGACAAGAAAGTTAGCACCCCATGGGGTACAGTTTGATGAATGAGAGAAAGTAGCTGGTAATTTCTCTCCCTCATTCCTTCCAACAGGCACAGTGGTTCCTTAAGACCTGTTCAGAGATGTCCTCCTGACAAAGTATTTGCCAGAAGCTGTGACCCACTGGGGAACACATCTCTTTTATTTGTCCTCCTTCCTTTTCCATTTCCTTTTTTCCCTCTCTCTCTTCCCTGAAATAGCACCCCCATCCCCAATAAAGTAGTAGCATTTAAGCTTTGTCTCAGGCTCAGTTTTCTATACTATGTAAAGTAGTATAAATTTTTTGGAGGACAATTTGGCAATACACATCAAAATGTATGTACATTTTTTATTGTGGTGAAATTTATATAACATAAAATTTACCATTTTAACCATTTTTAAGTGCACATTCAGCGCCATTCCATACCTTCACGTTGTTGTGCAACCATTGGCACCGTCCAACCCCAGATCTTTTCCATCATCTCAAACTAAACTCTACCCATTAAACAACCACTCCCCTTCCTTCCAGCCCCCAGCCCCGAGTAGCCACTATTCTATTTTCTGTCTCTATGAATTTGACGACTCTAGGTACGTCATACAAGCAGATTCATATATTTGTCCTTCTGTGTTTGGCTTACTTCACTTAGCATAGTATCTTCAACGTTCACTCATGTTGTGGCATGTTTCAGAATTTCCTTCCTTTTTAAGGCTGAATAATGTTCCATGGTATGTATACCAGTTTGTTTATCCATTCATCCATCAATGGACATTTGGGTTGCTTCTACCTTGTAGAATTTGTGCCTGGGGTGAAGTGAGGGCTGTCTTGTAGAGCAAGGTGCCCTTAACCTCTGAAGGTGGGCCTAATTCCTGGTGCCACTGTACTTTGTTATTTAATATAGTCATTTCTACTATATTTTAGTTATATTTTTGGCAATTAGGCTTTTGGCATTGACATCGATTGAGAAATATAAGAATAATTAGAAATTTGTTCCTGGTTAGCATTTTCATGCAAACATTTAAATTTCAGGTATAGAGTACCACTAAGTAATTTGTATTTGGAGAAGTGTGTAAATATATACGTTTAAGGATGTTCATCACAGACTCTTTTAAGATCTAAATTTTGGAAACAATCTGCACGTCCCTTCATGGGAGTGCAGACAAGTGAATGGTTTTGAAGAAATGCAAACAGCAGCATATACCAGCCCGTCTCTGGAGGATCATGACCATAAAGATACATTTCCAGGTAAAAAGGACTTAGAAGAACTGTGGTTTAGAAAGTCTTGGTTCTCTGTTAAGGAAAGAGGAACACTTTTTCCTCTCCATCCACCTGGCTGTCTACCCTTTTCTCTTAGAGCAGGAAATGCTAACCCCATAGGTGGAGGCATTGTTTAAGTCACATCTGTTGGTTGGCAGGGTCACTGAGCATTAAAAGATCCTATACTCAGACGGGATTGAGTTGCTAGAACTGTCTTAGGAAAGGTCCAGCTAGCTCTTTGCTCTCTCTCTCTCTCTCTCTTTTTTTTATTTTGGCCTTCTTTTACACTGATTCTCCTCTGTGAGCTCTCTGCTTCCTCCATCAGTGAGCTAAACCAAGCCTAGATGTCCTCGAGGACTGGTCATTTCTCCTCTCTTCTTCTTTCTTGCCCCAATCTGAGCATGCTCATCATTGTGGCAGGCAGACTTTTAAAAACAATGACCCTTACCCTTGCTGGTGGAAACTGTGAATATGAGGAAATATCATTTCTGTGATTATGATATGTTAAATAGCCAAAGAGAGATTATCTGGATGGGATTAATCTAATCACATGAGCCATTTAAAGTAGAGCATTTACTGAGGCTGGTCATAGAAGGGGAAGTCTGAGAGATTTGAGGCATTGAAAATGGTGCACTGTTGCTGGCTTGAAGATGGAAGAGACCTTGTGTGATGACCAGAGAGTGGCTTCTGGAACTGAGAGTGACCTAAGCCAATATCCAGTATGAAAACAGGGACTTCAGCCCTCCAGCCACGTAGACCTGAATTCTCCCAATAACTGAATAAGACTGGGAGTGGATTTTCCTCTGGAGTTTCCAGATAAGAGCCCATCGTAGCCAATACCTCAATTTCAGCCTTTGAGACCCTAAGCAGAGAATACAGCTGAGCCCATTCAGACTTCTGCGCTACAGAATGGTGACTGAATACATGAGTGTTGTTGGAAGCTGCTAAATTTGTGATCATTATGACACAGCAGTAGAAAACTAATATAATCCTCTTCCCTCTACAGAGCATCAGCTGGTGGGATCCCACTGAGTCTCAGTTTTCTCATCTACAAAATAGAGACAAGAATGCCGGGTGGGTTTGCTGTATGACTTAAATGAGACAATGAATGTGGGGGAAACTTTGTAGATTGCAAAGTGCTAAAGAAAAATGTGAAGAATTTCTGTTGACATTACTGAGCATGCACTTGAACTGGGCCCAGTTGGCCCAGGGTCAACACTTTTTCCAAGCAGGAGTAGGGCAGTATGGAGATTGTAGTTGAGGTGAGGGACAAAGGAGGAGGATGCTGGCCAGGTTAGAGGTCTTCCTAATCTGTACCTCAGACTGCATTATAGAACACTAGCAGCAGACATGATCAATCCTCCCATTTTCATCTTTCTTGCCTGTTTTAAAAGACAGACAGTTCTTTAGGTGTTTGGAATGTAAATCATGTCAGAGGGTTAGAGCATCTTTGGGAAGTACACTGTTCTCAAATGTTTAATTGTCTTCTCCCCCCACCCCAAAAATGTGGGAGGGTGGGGGCTGGCCCTGTGGTCTAGTGGTTAAGTTCGGCACGCACTCTGCTTCAGTGGCCCAGGTTCACAGTTTGGATCCTGGGTGTGGACCTACACCACTTGTCAGTCATGCTGTGCCCAGGACCTACATATTAAAAAATAGAGGAAGATTGGCACAGATGTTAGCTCAGGGCTGATCTTCCTCAAACAAAAAAAGAGGAAGATTGGCAGTGGATGTTAGCTCAGGGCTAATCTTCCTCAGCAAAAAAAAAAAAAAGTAGGAGAGAGATTGTCCTGCCCCCTGTGGTTTTTCTTTTTTATGTGTGTGAGGAAGATTAGCCCTGAGCTAACATCTGTTGCCAATCCTCCTCTTTTCCGTTGCCAATCCTCTTCTTTTTGCTAGGGAAACTTGGCCCTGGGCTAATATCCGTGCCCATCTTCCTCTACTTTATATGGGATGCCACCTCAGCATGGCTTGACAAGCAGTGCATCGGTCTGCACCCGGGATCTGAACCCACGAACTTAACCACTATGCCACTAGGCCGGCCCCCTGGCCCCTGTGTTTTAATTGTCTAAGAGATGATCTTTCACAGCCATCTACTTCCTTGTGTCCTGTTGGCATTACGGCCCAAATCTCCCCTTTCTGCCATCACAGGCCTTCTTGTATCTCAATCCAAGTCTCCCTGGATTTCATGGCTGTTAGTTACTCTTTCTCCTTGCCCTTGAGCGTTGAGAGATAGTCCCATTTAACTTATGACTGGTGATTTTTCTGTCACATTTTCCACATCGTCTGAAGCACATCCATAGACAATTTTCAACCAGTTATACACATAATGGGAAAAGAATTCACATGGTTAGGATTAGTTTCTTAGGACAAGCACAGTCCAACTCCTTCATATTTTGTCAAGTATATTTTTTTTCCAAAAAAGGAATTAATTATATTCTTGACCATACCTAATTTAGAAAGCCATAGGATAACAGTAATAACTTTCAAAATAAAATTATTTATACTTGCTTCCAAAAAGTGAAGGATCTCTTTAGGATTTTTCCATCATTTGAAAAAAATAGGTCGTAGCTGCAGAAGGAAATATATTTGATCTATATATATATATATATCTGCCTTTATCTATATAGATGCTTCAATCTAATATTAGGCCAACGTTTGAAGTGAAAATATATTGTTATTATGGCTAAACTTATTATCTGGGAAAGTTTTGCTTCATTTTGCTCCCTCATTTAATTTAAATATATACAACATTTAGTAGAATGTGCCAGATAACACAGTACAGTGCTTGTTAGAAGTCAGCTGACTTGTGTCATCTAATGTTTTGACCCATGCAGATGTTCCTGAAGACTCAGTTGGATTCATTCAGTTATTCACTCAAAAGGTTTATGAACCATCTCTGTTATTTTTTCTCCTTTTATGACATGTATTCTATTGTTTCTTTAGTGTAGATAAGAGTTCGTTACTTTGTTTTCTCTGATACAAGGATATGAGTGCCTCAAAGGCAGGGACCACAGAATACTTATCTCTGCATCTCCTACAATTCCTGGCACAGTGTGTCACTCAATACATTTTTATTTAATTCAACTTGAAAAAATCAAAATGACCAAACACTCTAGAATAACCAATCTGGCAAAAATCTGGTGATATATATATTTAAATGAATGTGTCTGGATGGTTTTTGATGCAAGTAACAGAAAATACAACTAAAATTTGTTTAAACTATTTAAAAACTGTATCTCACATAACAAGAAGTCTGAAAGTAGCTGGCTCCAGATTGTTTAATTCAATAGCCCAGCAATATCTTCAGTGACCCAGATTCTTTGCCTATTTCTATTTGCCATCCTCAGTGTATCAGCCACTACCCTGTGGTCACAGGATGGCTATACAACTCTAGGTATCATATTCTCACACAGCAATGTCTAAAGTCTGGAATAGAGGCCACTCTTCCTTCTGTCCCTTTCTTAATACTAAGGAAAACTAGATTAAAGCTCACAGCACAGTTCTTCTTGTGTCTCATTAGCCAGAATTAGGTCACTGGTTCTGTTTGTGCCCATGATCTAGTAACAGAGACTAGATTTAACCTCTCACATCAAACAATTAAAAAACTGGTCAAAATTTGTAAAACAACAGTTTTCTGACGTTCAACAACAAGCAGTGCGGAACTAGGATCCATGAGAGAAGGGAAATAAATGAGGTGAGCCCTACATATGCTGAAGATTATTGCCTGAAGATAGTTTTCAGAACACAGCACAGGAAGAACGACCAAAACTCAATGTATGCAAATTAAAAATAATTATTTAGTAGGTTGGGGGATTCCAGGAAAGAGTATAGACTCAGACAAGAGAATCAAATGTGTTACTAGGGATGAAACAAGCTCACTCAGTGGGGTGGGAGAAAAAGATACTGACCTAAGAAACTTTGGAAATTTATGCAGTCTGGAAGACTAAAAGCAAAAGGAACTTCATTCAAACTCTAGTTGATAAAATTATTTATCATGGAGATAGGAGTCAACAATTCTGATATTGCTGATACATGTATACATTGTGATACATGTATACTGGAATTGAACAATTAAGTAAATGAATGTCAAATGGTGGGAGGCAGGTTTCTAACTTTTGGAGTGTGAATTTAGAGATAATCAAAGAGAAACCTAGAATGATCCACGTGGTAATGGATTAGAATTGGAGACACAGGTAAGAAATCTTGTTTAACCTAACAGAAATAAAAATGGTTACACATATTAATATTTATAGATATGTTATATACTCAGGTTAATGTACACACATATATTTCTTTGCTTTATCAGCTGAGATGGTCAAAGAGAAATGACACACTAGTAGCAACGAGCACACCCAGCATCCAGATTTTGGTTTCTAAAACCATTCTCCAATAAAAGGAACTAGGGTTCCTTGGAAAAATTGCTATTCTGGGCCTGGGTCAGGAAATATACAAGATGAGTCTGGAACACCTTGTACTGCCAGCAAGTAAGCAAGTGCTCAAAGAAAACAAAACAAAAGCAAACCCTGTGATAGGGCTATGTCAAAGGAGCTCCCAATGGCCAAAGCTGGAGAAAAAATTTGAGCCACAAAATTAGTAAAGAACTGTTGGATTACAATCTGAAGAATAACTTAATTATATGAGTCCATACAGATATGAATAAATTATTAAATGAGGAATAAAAGACAAATCTCCTCTGCAGAAAAATTCCAAATAAATTATGTAGATACTGTAAAGGAGGAGCAACATAACCCCACTCTGTAAGTGTGGGCCCTGCACAGTGGATTCCTTCCTAAAAACACACGAGAAGGGGGAAAAAGAGTAACTTTACACTGGAGAAACCTGACAGACACTGCTTCAGCCAGGTGGTCAAGGTCAACATTAAAACAGTCTTAAATCATGTAGATAGTACCTATATATAACATGATCATATGATAAGACGTGATGAAAATGGCACTTTACTTTTGTCACCTTCCCCCCAAACCCATAACCACAATGTAAACATGAGGAAAACGTCAGACAAATTCCAATAGAAAGACATCCTACAAAATTCCTGACCAGTACTCCTCAAAACTGTCAAGGTCATCAAAAACAAGGAAAGTCTGAGGAACTTTCACAGCCTAAGGAGACATGATAACTAAATATAATGTATTATACTGGATGGGATCCTAGGGTAGAGATAGGACATTAGGTAAAAACTAGGGAAGAGCCAGCCCTGATGGCTTAGTGGTTAAAATTTGGTGTGCTCCCCTTTGGTGGCCTGGGTTTGGTTCCTGGGCATGGAACCACACCACTCATCTGTCAGTAGCCATGCCGTGGTGGCACTCACATAGAAGAACTAGAAGAACTTACAACTAGAATGCACAACTATGTACTAGGGCTTTGGGGAGGGAAAAAGAGGAAGATTGGCAAGAAATGTTAGCTCAGGGCGAATCTTTCCCAGCAAAAAAAACTAGAGAAATCAGGATAAAGCATTCACTTTAGTTAATAATAATGTATTAATATTGGTTAATTAATTGCAAAAAATATACCATACTAATGTAAGATGTTAATAATAGGGGAAACCATGTGAGAGGGGTAGGGGTTAAAATGGGAATGCTGTACTATCTGCTCAACTTTTTTGATAAATTTAAAAGTGTTCTAAAAAATAAACTTTTTTTTTTTTTTTTGGTGAGGAAGATTCACCCTGAGCTAACATCTGTGCCAATCTTCCTCTGTTTTGTATGTGGGATGCCTCTACAGCATGGCCTGATGAGTGGAGTATGTCTGCACCCGGGATCTGAACCTAGGAACCCAGGTTGCTGAAGTGGAGTGCCTGGAATGTTAACCACTCGGCCATGGGGCTGGCCCCATAAAAAGTAAAATATTTTAATTTTAAAAGTCACTATTATTGGGGCCGCCCAGTGGCGTAGCGGTTTCGTCCGTGCTTGGCAGCCCAGGGTTCGCGAGTTCGGATCCCGGGCGCTCGCCGACGCACTGCTTGTCAAGCCATGCCGTGGCGGCGTCCCATATAAAGTGGAGGAAGATGGGCACGGATGTTAGCCCAGGGCCAGTCTTCCTCAGCAAAAAGGGGAGGATTGGCAACGGTTGTTAGCGCAGGGCTGGTCTTCCCCACAAAAAAAAAATAAATAAATAAATAAAAAGTCACTATTATTAAGAAAATGAAAAGACAAGCATATACCAATAGAAAATATTTTAAAAATATATCTGGTAAAGAGTTTATATCCAGGGGCCAGCCCAGTGGCGCAGCGGTTTAGTCCGCGCTTGGCGGCCCGGGGTTCGCAGGTTCGGATCCCGGGCGCGGACTGATGCGCCGCTTGTCAGCCACGCTGTGGCGGCGTCCCATATAAAGTGGAGGAAGATGGGCACGGATGTTAGCCCAGGGCCAGTCTTCCTCAGCAAAAAGAGGAGGATTGGCGACGGATGTTAGCTCAGGGCTGGTCTTCCTCACCAAAAAAAAATGCAATAAAGGTCCTAAGAAAAAAGAAAAGATAAGAAAACCTAGAGAAAAGATGTGAAAAGTGACTTAACAAAACCTGGAACAGGTTGCAAGTTAAACTACAACTGAGATACCTCTACTGGAATCATTAGTATTAAAAAGAGTGACAATTCCAAATATAAGTGAGGATGTGGAGCAACTGGAAATGTTGGAAATCTTATGTATTGTTGACGGGAATGCCACTTTGGAAAGCACTTTTGCAGCTTCTTAAAAAGTTCATATGTACTTTCCCTATGACTCAGCAATCTCAGCCCTAGGTATTTACTCAAGGGAAATGACAACTCATGTCCACACAAAGATTTGTATTTGAATGTTCCAACAAGCTTCATGCATGTGAGCCAAAATCTAAGTCATCCAAATTGAGAAGTAAATTGTAGCATAACCATACAATGGACAGTGACTCAGCTATGAGAGGACCAGACTGCTGAATCACACATGGAGCAATCCCAAAGGTATTACGTTTAGTGAAAGAAGATAAACCCAAAGACCACACACTGTATAATTCCATTTATGTGACAATTTAGAAAAGGCTAACCTATAGTGACATAAAGCAGAACAGTTGTTTCTAGAAGGTGGGGGAAGGAACTGACTACAAAAATAGAGTAGGAGACTTTGGGGGTGAGGAAAATGTTTTATGTCATGAATGTGGCGGTTGTTACATGACTGATTACATTTGTCGATCTTATCAAATTGTATACTTAAAACTGCTGGATGTTATTATATATATCATTATATCTCAATAATGCTGATTAAAAAAAGAACTGAGTCACAAGCCTGTGTCTAAGCTAATCACTGGCAAACAATAATAAAAAATAAATAAATAATAAATAATAAAATTACCCTAATCAATCTGAATCTATCAAGATTCACTCCCTGGGGTGGGAAAGAGCCCACCTCCCCTCAAGGCCAGGTTTCCATCCTAAACCGGATAAACTGGGGGTTTGTTAGCAAGAAGGAAGCTAGGTTACAACCAGCAGTGTCTTCTACCCAGGGTCATATATAATAGGCTTTGGAGAACAATAACTACTTATTAAAATTAATCATATATAATCTTCATCTCATAATTAAAATCCAGCCTTTCATGAATAGTAATTGCCTATGAAACCATTCCTGATGACCAAAACTGTGTACAATGTTAATGAAAAATAGCTATTCAATTAAAAGACAGGTATCAAGCCACTCCTCCAGCTCAATAAGCTGGCAGTTTAGGGAAGAGTAGATTAAGCTCCCTCTCGAACAAGTTGTGACACTGTGACCAGCACATGTGGTATATGATCTTCTTTAAAATTCTCTCTTCCTTCCTGTCATATGGGTTATTTTGTTTTCAATCCTTGGCTGCCTAGCTCGTCCTGCTGACTTTGAAGGGAGGGCATTTTTGGCTTAAATCTCAGAGAGGAAAGACATATGCTGCTTTGCTCTTGAAATCTGTTTATTTTTTCCCTCTACGTATATTTTGCTTCCTTCTCTGATGTGTTTGCTGAAATTTAAGAAGTCTGCCTTGCACCAATGGTTCTCATTAAAATAGGCCTAGGCTGGTGCCTGCTTCTCTCTGGATTCCGGGACCACCGGTTTTTACGGGTGGGTTGTTGAGCTATGCATGACTCATGTTCTGCTGCTCATGATGCATTGCTGGTAGTTGTGAGGGAATTCAGGCATAGGCTCACTTGAAAACATCTGATATTTAAGTAAGACAATCTAGTTGAAAAATAGTCAGTGCATTCTTCTAGATTCCTTAGGTCCTAAATACCTTAGGAATGTAGGTAATCAAAAAACAAACAGACCTGGCCTCATTATGTCAACAGTCCCTGTCCTTCATAACAGCCCTCCCTGAGTTACAGATGGGAAGCACGCTGGGTTCTGAAGAAGATTAATGTAAGAATCTGAGTGAATAGCACTGTCTCTTGGAAACCTGTAACTAAACATATTGTCCATTATGTTGATAATTCACAAATAATAAATTCATTCTTGAATCTGTTTATACTTAAAGGTGCATCTCTGCTGATGTCTTTCATTAGAAAATGAAAGCTATGTAGCCCTTGGTACTTTCATCTTTGTCTTAGTTGTTAGGAAACATAAAAGCTAAACCTTCTGAAGAATTGTAACTATGAGCCTAACCTGGAAACCTATTAACAGCTGAAATACATGATTTTCCAAATGGTCTTGGTCAGAGCCCCTGGCACATGCCTAGCTATAGAGACCTGAGCCCTGGGGACAACATGACTTTGGTCACTTCTGGTGCTTAAGACCTTCTTGCCCCTAGCACAGTTCTCACTCCACCCCCTGAATTGGTAATGCTTTGTCCCAGGATAGACTTGGAGGATATCTATTCCATCCTCACACAGAATAAAGTTTCCTGGATTGGGGGGTCTCTAATAATAAGCTTCCCTGTTGGCAACATCCTCCATCTGCACAACTACCTTTTGGAGAGTGATCCTGACTGTGCTTTTGATCCTAGCCTGGTTTGATCTTGCTCACCCCTGACCTGGCCTAATCACCCATCTCTGTCTCTCTTGCTCTCCGTCTTTTACAGTCTCAGCTGGGGTCCCTAGAGCTGTGTTCTTGTTCTTATGGGTCTGCCCACCGTGTCTTAGAATAGTCCACAAGAATTTCTCTGTGGTTGTCATTAGTGCTATTTCCCCAAATAGTCCTGGTCCTCCTCCGCTTACAGGCACATGGTAGGATTCCCCGGAGGTTAGGCAGGGCCAGATGACTCGCCTTGGCCAATGAAATGTAAATGGAAACTTTAAGAGCCAGTATATGATTTACTTCTTTTGCTGCCTCAAGGATTATGGAAACATGTGTTAAAACCTCCAACAGCTTGGACTCCAGTTACAAGAGTGAACAGAGCCCACTGCTAACCCACAATGATCAGGAAAGATTTCTTTGTTATTTTAAGCTTCTGAGGTTTGGGAGTTGTTTATCACTGCAGTATAACCTAGCATATCCTGACAATATGTCCTCTGCTGTGTTTGTCTTTTCTTTTTCTGTTTCACCATATTGTATAACATTTTCACATCCTGTATTTCGCTGGAGCTTTCAGGACTTGGCATCTTTTTTTATTTTATGCCTTATTATCCATCGTTATTCTTATTGACCACAACACTTATGTTGATGACCTTCAGCGTTTTAGTCTTTTATTTCCTGCCCTCCTTACTTTTAGGACCTTTTTCTTTATATAAGTCAGCATCCAGCAGGCTCGTACCCTGGGACTCATTATCATCAGACATCTACACCAAGACTGAAATCATTAAGTCAAATCTTTCTTCCAAAGTCCAAGTTCCTGACCCCTCTGTCTGGATTCCTCTTGGTTAAGCTACTTAGACATTTTGTGCCTAAACTGTCTCATAGGCTGGTTGTGGAGATTAAATGAGATAATGTGTAAAAGTCCTCGGAGCAGGGCTGGCCCCCTACAAATGCTCAGTAGCAGTTAGCTCTAATAGTTGCCGTTATGATGTGCTGTCGGCAACTGCTCTCCACCACACTCATTAGATTTGCTCTCCATTCCCGTTACTTTGGGTGTTTTGTTCTAATTTCTAATTCACTGAATCTATTGACATTCTTTGACCACAGTGGGCTCCTGTGGTTTAGCTCCATGCATCCCAGCTGTGGCTCCCCTAAATCACCATCTTCCTTACCACAAAGTTGACTACAGACACACAATGAGCCCAGGGAAGGCCAGCAGGAAAAGCAACCAGCCGAGCCAGCCCCAACTGTCAACCCACAGAATCATCTTGAGGAAAATAAATGATTATTGCTCTAAGTCATTACTTTTGGGGGTGATTTGTGACAAAGCAAAAACTAACTGATACACTTGCTAGCTGTGTGACATTGAGCAAGTTGATTATCCTCTATTGTTTTATCCATAGAATGGATATAATATTTATCTTGCATTTGAGGATTAAGCAGCTGGTATTGTGAGTGCTCAGGAACGTAAGTGTCACTCACCTTCTCTAAAACTGCCTGGAGTACTCGCCATAGCCATTATTTCATCTCCTTTCTCCTCCCCAAATTTCCTTATTCCAACGTTCACCTTTTCATGGAAGGCTTCAACCATCTGCCAGGAGCTCTCTCTTCTTTCCTTCTTGTTTTCACTTGAGTTCCTGGTGACTTCTTTCTGAACAGTCCCACCTCGTGAGCTCTCTTGTGCCCATAGCTTTAGGATCTTGCAGACAAACTGAACTCTCCATCTGTCTTGAATTTCCAGCTGTTTTTCTAACTTCTCCATTTGACTATCTGGTAACATCTGAACTACAGCAATCAAATATACTCACTATTTCCTCTCCCATTGGCTCACCTTCCCATCTAACCTATTTTTTTTTTTCATTCTCAGAGAGAAAATTTTGAATCCACAATTTCCTTTATCATCTGTATCCAATTAGTAACTAAGTCATGTTTGTTTTGAAATCTCATTTTATTCTCTTTCTTCCCCAGTCCCACTGCCACTCCTCTTGGCTGTGTCCTTCCCACCTCGACCTCCATTTGTACTAGTCACCCACCTTCCAATTCTCTTGACCCCACTCTCTCTGTTTACTTCTAGCAGGTAGATTTTCCTAAAAGGCTTTGGTCTTCTTGTTTCTCTACTAAAGAATCTATAATAATTTCACATCACCTCTGCTTCAAGCTCAAATTCCTCACCCCAGGTTTCTTCCTATACATCGTGGCCTCATTGCAGTATCTAAACCTGTTTCCCACTTCTCACTACTCCCTTCAGCAGGGTCTGTTCTTAGCCCTGTATCTCCATAAACAGATGCTGAGGCAAAGATTAAAATGCTGATCCTTTATTTGAAAAGTGAAATCCATGGCAACAGAGAAGAGGAGAATGCGGAGAGAAGGAAAGAGAGATGGGAAGCAACATAGAGGGAGACATCAGCGTGCTGGTTCTGCTTCAGGATGAGCCAGAAGGAACTCAGGAGGGGCTTGGCAGGCGTGTCCGAACGCTGGACTCTCCAGGCGAGCTGCAAGGAGACACCGGGCCTTTAAGCAATGCATGGTAAAGAGAAACAGGAGGAATTTCTGTCTGGCTCCCTTTGTCTTGTATTTTTCGTTGGTCAAGATTCACCCTACAGGGAGTAAACTGCTCTCATTTCTGGGTTTTATCATCTGTCCCATTCAAGAGCTGCTTCAGGGGCCAGATCTTATGCTGTGCGGTGTGGTGTTTCAACCAAGGCCGAAAGTCTAAAAAAGAGGTGGAACTCCAGCAGCTGTCAGAAGAGGCCCAAGCAGAGGGCCCAAATGCCCACAGTAGGTCCCCAGTCAGTCCAGCCCTGACGGGACCTGAGAAGCCCCATCAGCTTGTGTCCCACATGGTCGGCCTGTGGCCCTAGCCCTCCAAACATGTTCCATTTTGTCTCTGTTCCCATGCTTAGGCTATTCCCCACAATCTTTTATTTTCTGTTCTGTCTTCCAAGTCATACTGATTCTTCAGAGACTGTTCAAGTTTCCCCCTCTCCGTAAAGCTCTTCCTGACTACTTGAAGAAGACGTTTGCTGTTTTGGTTGCTGACCAATACCACCCTCCTCTTAGCACTCTGTTCTCTCCTTGGGGAGGATTTCCTATCATGTAAAACCTTCTTCCCTCTTTCTCACTCCCACTTCCCGCTATGGAAGAGAAGGGGTCAATGCCTCTTCTGCCTCCACTTGGGCACACTGTTGAAGCTTAGCTAGTTACTGGTTCCCCAGGTTTTGAAACTTGAGCTAGTGAAACAAAGAGGAAGCAAACATTTGAAGGTCAGAGGGCTCGCTGTGCTGTAATCGGCTTCAGCTGCGCTGTCTGGGTGGGTGACCTTGGCTGTGGTCCTGTTGCTGAGCATCAGAAGCTCTCTCAGTTCCTACGTGTTCTCCAAGCTCCACCCTCCTGGTTCCTTGGATTCTGTGACCCCATTCTCCCCGCCCCACAGATATCTCTCTGATTAACCTGCCCTTTTTAAAGGTGGCCAGAGTCAGCTCTTGTTGCTTGTAACTCAGAACTCAAAGTTTATACTTGGTAGCTGACGTTACCTTGCGATGTTTATAGTACTTTGAGATAACATGTTTAGAATAGTGCTTGGAACAAAGCACATACACAAGAGCTACAACATTATTACAGATTGTTGAATATGACAACATTATTGTCATATTCAACAAATGTCTGTCAAATTTCAGACACTGTGGAAAGTGTTAGGACAAAATAAAATGAAAAGGGGAATAAGTTCCTTCTTTAATGTGAAAAATATGTTAATAATCAGCAGAGTGGTTACAACAAAGATTGTAGTACAAGTATATTGGAGGCACAAAGGAGCAAGCAGCTGGTGAGTACTGGAACAATCACAGAAGGCTACCTAGGGGAGAAGATGTTTGATTTGGGTCTTGAAGGATGACCAGGAATTCAACAGGTGGGAAAAGGAAGGGATGAGCATCTGAGCCAGAGGGAAATGCAGCTGAGCTCTGAAAGGATGGGGTTGCTCAGTGGAAAGTGAACAGTCTAGAACAGGTCATGTGATTGCCAGGTAATTCTAAAGGCCAACTTTAAGGACTGTGGGCATGAGTTGAAGAGAGACTGGTCAGTGTGGTTCTCCAGCCTCATTCAGCTCCCATGACACAGTCCTGGGACAGGTAAAGTTGGAGATTTAAGTAGAATAAGTGAGATAATGGGTGTAAAGTAGACTTTCAAGATTCAACACACGATAACTGTTGTTATTACTACTGTCATTAGAGGCATCTAGTAAGAGACATTGTTTTTCAGATTTTACAGAGGACAAACACCGAGGCTCAGAAAAAGTAATTGATCTGTCCAAGAGTCAAATAGCCAATATTTTCCAGAAACATAATTTTAATCTTAGGTCTTCTGACTTTCCAATATCAGATGTTGCTTCCCAGGATTAACTACTTCCTATATCCTGCAAAGGATCTTTTGATGAAAGAATGCTATCTATTCCTACAACAAATCCTATTTCTTAGTAATGTCATTTTCCTAAAATTTGAATACTGTCTTTGTCACTAGCCCATTGCTAGGTTTGCATGTTATTTGACTATAAATTGGCTTCTTGATGAAAGGTCTGAAGAAGGTGTCATAAAATGACAAAAGACGGGGATCTTGAGGCAAACATGGAGAACAGCAGTGCTCAGAAAACTGAAAATGCAAAACATTGTAGAATATTTGCCTCTATCAGGAGTGACTAGAAGAACTTAATACAAAAACAGAAGGAAGCACCAATAATGGTGTTGGTTTGTAAGCACCTTCTCCAAAACCCGAGCAGATAAGAATGACATAATGACAAGTATCTTTATAAATGTCTATTTTTTTCAGATAATTGGTGTCAGCTATAAATTTCTCACATGCTGCTACAATTGCAAATTTTTGTTTCAAAGGCTAACTTTCCTGTTGAAGGTTTTATTGTACAGATACCCAGCAGGGGGGGCATCCTGCAGAGTTCAGGGGACAAATGCTGTTTACATGTCCTTGTGAACAGCTGTCTTCCAGACTCCCCCCAGTCTGGCTTCCTCTTCCTTAATGAAAGAAAAAACACACTTGCCAAGTTCCCCAATGACCAGTTCCCTGCCAATTTTTTTTAAATCTTTTGGGTTTTTGCTATAGCTGGTAGCTATTTTATTTTAACTTTTATCTACTACTTGGCTTTCAGGAAGATGTTCTTTTGTAGTTTACCTTTCCCCTCCAGTCTCCTGTGCTTCTTCCATATAAATAAGAAGATGACTAGCAGTTTATCTCTTTGTATGTGTCCAACTACCTTTTATAAGCATGTGCTGACAAATCTGCCCACCTTCACTGTGGTATTACAGTAGCTGTACAACAGTGCCTCCTAATCCACGTGTCATGCTGATGATGAAAATAGTAGAAGAAAATATTTATTGAATACTTATTGATGCCAGGTACTATGCTAAGAACCTTGATTCTCACCTTTTGATGTAGGTCTTATATTTATCTCTATTTTACAGATGAGGAAACTGAGGACAAGAAAGTTGAATAATTTTCCAAAGATCATTCAGTCAAGTATGTGGGAGCTGGTATTTGGTCCCAGGCAGTCTGATTCCTGCATTTTTCACCATTGTTTTTCCTTGTGTGAAATCCTTGTTAAATTCTATGTAAATGTATTTTTAAGTTATGCTCTGGAAACTCAGGTTTGTAAATGTAAAATACTCTAAGCCCTTTAAGAAACCATTAACCATCAGAAAGCAGATGCTATGACCAGTAATGGAAGGTATATCAATATAAAAGCATGCATTAGGACTCAGCTTTAAGTGACAAAAACCCAAGTCAAAATAGTTCAAGAGAGAGGAAAGTTTATTGGCACATGGATATAAGGAAAGTTGAAAACCAGATGGTGCTAAGGCTCAGGTATGCTGCCTAGGCAGGGTCTCAGAAAATGACTGATTGGCCTACCCACAGAGAGCAGTGGCCCAGGTGGGGGGAGTGGGGGAGGATAAGGTCCTGTTGTGCAAACTGAGTCTTCCTGTGGTAATCACAGAATCGTGGGAAGGTAATTCTCAGAAAGTATATGGGGGTGTGGTTAGACCATCCCATGATGTCCTGTATAGTGGAGAAGCTAAGAAATTTCCTTAAGAAATATTCTGTAAGAAATGTTGTTAAAGTAAAGGCCTACATTGAGTGGTGAGAAATGCTCACCTTCGGTAAAGGCAGTTCTGGTCCAGGCAAGGCATGTTAGGCTCCTGACATTAGTCATAACTTCATTCACGTTGTTCTGTACTCTTGCAAACAAATAGTAGCAATAGGATTTTGAAAAGCAAAAATTTCCCTGACATTGAAACAGATATAAGACAAAATATTTAAGGCAAAAAAATCCATGAAGAGCCAAAAAAGAAAAATCTTGTGAGAAATATTGAAATGAGGACGTAAGATGTGAATCAAGATTAATTCAAAGTTAAGACATTTAGAACGAGTTAGAAAGAAGCATTCTACTCAGGCCTGCAGTACACTCACAGTAAGCTTCAGCTTTGAGGCAGAACTTATTTTATTTTATTTTGAAACTGACTCTTGTGGAGTAGCTACTTCATTAATTAAGCTTAGCCATCTTAATAAGTTTCTATTTTTAATTTCAAAATAATTGGTGGAAAGTCATGATAATTTACTTTTGTTAAACACACAGAGGAAAGCCTTGTCACTCAGGTTCTAGGGTATATTACGGAAAGGCTAGGTTGCATTTATAAAGGACTCCAAAATACAATGCCTTAACTTAGATAATATTTTATTTCTTTCTTCCATAATACAGTCCAGGCAGCAAGGCAGCTCTGTTTCACGAAGTTATTCACTTTTCTGCTGTCTTGTTCCTTCGCCATCTTCCAGGAGTGGTCCCCACCTGTGGGGTTGAAGCTGCATGGCGGAGTGGCATGGAGTTTAAGCTGGTGGAAAGGGGAAAGACCCAGTGTGTAGGGCAGGGAGGTCTTCTTTAGTCTGAGGAGGCCTGAAGTTGTACACTTCACCGCTGCTCACATCCTGTTGGCCTGAACTTAGAGTCTGTTGTGGACTGCATGTTTGTGTCCCCTCAGAATTCATATGTTGAAGCCCTAACTCCCAAGGGTGGCCATAGTTGGAGATGGAACCTCTAAGGAAGCAATTAAGGTTAAATGAGATCATAAGGGGGGTCCTGATCCAGTAGGATTAGTGTCCTTATAAGAGACACTAGAGACCTTTCTCTCTCTGCACACACAGAGGAAAGGCCATATGAGCACACAGCAGGAAGGTGGTCTTCTGTGGGCCAGGAAGAGAGCTCCCACCAGGAACCCGATAGGCTGGAGCCTCGATCTCAGACTTCCAGCCTCCAGAACTGTGAGAAAATAAACTTCTGTAGCTTAAGCCCCCCAGTCTGTGTTATTTTGTTATAGCAGTCTGGGCAGACTAATATAGATTTATGCTGATGAAAATAAGAATAATAATAAGTTGTCCCATATTGAGGTATATGGGGAAGCCATTCTGTTTTAAATCTGATTCAACCTAAAACTTGTTTTTCCCAGAGCAGCCTGACTTATGGCCCACTAAACATGTATCGTACATTTGCTTCAAACACTTTCCCAAAGCAAAGAATGCACTCTTTAAAGATAGAGATGAATGTATCCATCTCTCTGATGCCAACACCAGTGCTTCTTTGAAGATAAGCTGTTCTCTCCAGAGAACTAAGGTCAAGTTGACCAGCTGTGTATGTGCTAAACTGTGGCAAAACACCTCCTCGTAACTTTGGGGAAAAAATTGTATTCCTGTCATGCTTGATATATATTCTTTGTTCTCAAACAGTATATAACCATGCTATAAACCATGCTTCTCCAGACTGATTTCTTCCCTATGGAAGGGAGTGCTTCTGGACTAGTCCTTTGCTCAATTAAATATCACTCTTTCTTACCCAGAAATTAGTTATTGATTATTTGCATTAGCAATGCCTAGCTGCAAGGGAGGTTGGAAATGCAGGTCCCACCTGGGTGACCAAGTGCTCAGAAGAAGAGAAGCCTGGATGTCAGGAGGCAACACCTACGGCTATAAACACAGTCCTGCCTATCACTTTCTGGCTGCTTTGTCCAATCGTTTACAGAGTTTATAGCACACCAAATCTTGCATGATGCCCCAAAGCTCATAAACCTCCCAGTCCCTCAGGATAACTTCTGTCCTTCCCCACGCTCTAGCTTCTCCTCTACCACTGTGCTAAGAGAACTTCTATTATTCTTCCTCTTCTCTCTAGTAATTCATGTAGTTTATTCAAATTCTTCCTTTTTCTGATCTTTTCTTTATTGCAGACATGAATGGAATCTTCTGTATCTGCTTAGATTTCAGTATAGCTGTTCATTATTTTCGCCCTTAACATCATTTCCACTTGATTTCTGGGAGACAGTCTTTACTAATGTATTAGTTCCTATTGCTGCTGTAACAAGTTACCACAAACTTAGTGGCTTAAAACAACACAAACTTTTCCTACAGTTCTGGAGGTCAGGGATCCAACATGGAATTCACGGGGCTGAAGTCAAGGTGGCATTACAGCCCGTTCCTTCTGGAGGCCCCAGGGGAGAATCTGTTTCCTTGCCTTTCCAGCATCTAGAAGCTACTACATCCCTTGACTCAAGGTGCTCTTCCCCCATCTCCAAAGCTAGCAGTGGCAGGCTGAGTCCTTCTCACACCGAACCCCTCTGAGTCTCCTGCCTCCCTCTATCACTCATAAGGGCCTCAGTGATTACATTGTGCCCACCCAGATAATCTAGAAAAATCACCTCATCTCAAGATCTTATTTAATTGCATCTGCAAAGTCCATTTTGTCATGTAAGAGAACATATTCCCAGGTCCCAGACATTAGGACATGCACATCTTTGGGGTGCCATTTATTTTGCACTACCTGCAACACCCACACCATCGCTGGCCCTCTTATCAACTCAACACAGCTATTTTCTTCTGTATGTTTTTTGCAAATGTTAAAAGTCTCATACTTTAAAAATGGCTATATAATAGCCTATCATATTGATTTGTTGTAAGTTACTTAACCATTTAACTGTTGTTTGGCATTTAGGCATTTTCACTGTTTGTTATTTATAGGTGACTTTGAAGAAAGCATCTTTGTGTGCCTAGTCGAGCTGAATTTCTACTTTCTCACAAAACATGGATGGTCTTAAACTCATTTTCACCTTAAATAGGCCATCCCAGAACATTCATAGTGCTGTAGATAATTTAGATATTTCCAAGCATGTTAAAGAATGGGAAAATTTGTACTGCAAGGTTATAGAATTGTGACATTTTTACTATTCCATCTTATCCACACTTGTTCATTAAATTGGCTTCTGAAATTCTTCTTTTGCTGAAATCTTTCTGCTTAATTTTGAGCAGCGACAGTTTGTGCCAACTTGCAACTTCTGACGCTGCTTATTTACTCCCCAAATGTGGTGACCCTTTGGTTCCCTTGAAATCACAAGTGTGAGTTCCCTGTCTGTAGCTCAGAGATAAGGTCTGACTGAAGTCTGGACTGAATTTCTAGGAACCAGGATTTGGGGAGACACATGACCCCTTGTGATCCCTCCTGTTCCTATGATCTTGTCCTCCACCATCTCAGTGCAGTGATGGAGAGAAGTCTGGGCCAGAAATCAGGCCTGGGGTCTGCTCCCCACTGAACATTTGCTGACATTGGGATCCTAACTCCCTGAACTCCTTTCCTTGCCTCTCACACAAGGGTAACTGGCCATCTTACAGAACTGTGCAGCTGCTGTGAGACCACCTGGACGAGAGCACTTATGACACTCTCAAAGATGTATATGGAGATGTGTAAATGCGTGTGTGCACAGTTAATTCAGTGCAGAAATACCTATAATTCTGTATTTTCGTACTTAAATGCTTAATACTGAATTACTTATTACTTAATTTACTTAATTGATTTGATAAGTAAATACTTAATACTTAAATATTTTAACAGTTAAGAATGTCTGTATTTTAAATTTGGTACTGCCATGAGTCCCTTCTCACCAAACTATATTGCATCCTTTGTAAACAGCCAAATTCTACCTTTGTGTTCTTTTTAAAAAAATTGCTAATATTATAATGATATTTTACTTATTAAGTGTTTAAGGAAGTGTCTGTAGAAAAACTGGAAATGGTAGTTGTCAAATTGACATAACTGAGATGAAATTACCTCCCTCTCAGGGGGAAAAAAAAAAAAGACAAAATGAGAGACTGGGCCCCTAAAAAGGGACTTTCATTATCTTGTGTGTTTATTCTTGAGAAAGTGAGATCTGCAACGTATTATGAATACTTTTAATAGGAAAAAAATAAGAGGAAATTAAAAATTCTTTAACGGGGCCCAGATGTAGTTAAAAAGGAACAAAGCAGTTGAAATCTCATGTTAAGACTAATAAATTTCCCGGAAAATGAGACCTCTTTCTCGACAGTAAGGGTAAGCTAATAATAATTAAATCCAAGCGACCTTTCTTGCCTCCCTTAGACAAAGTGGGAAACAAGTTACAACTTATTTTCAGAGAAATCTTCACAAAGTCCTCTGCCAACAGCCGAGGGGGGAAGCTGGTCATCTAAGCCCCGAGTCGCGCCTTGGGAGGGGAGGCTGGGGCCAGGGCCCGGCCACCCTCTGGGTGGGAGACGCGAAGGCTCCCGCTGGGAGGAGCGGCCAAGCTGGGCAGCGGCCATGGTCCGGGGCTGCCGAGCTGCAGTGGGCCGGGAAGGGTCAACAGGGCAAATAGTTTCTCTGAATCCACCCGCCTCGGCCAACTTGAGCAGATTTTCTCCACTTTCTCCGCTCACCCCCCAACTCGGACGCAGGCGGCCGCAGCAGGTCCACCACCGACCCCGCCCCTGAGTTGGGGGTCGGCGGATAGCTTGAGCGCGGCCCGGGAGCTACCGGTCCCCGCGGGTCCTAACGGGCCGAGCACGGAGGCCTCGCTGGGGGAGGGGTCTCCAGGGCCCGGGCCGGAGAGGGGAGGGGCCGGCGCTGCGGAGGTCGGCGGGGGTGTGTCCGAGGGGCCGGCGGGCGGGAGGCGAGTGGCCGGCGGGGAAGCGGCAGACTCGCTTTCTGCGGCGAGTCCCGCGCGTGGCCGCGGTTTTCTTCCCGGGGCCACCGGAGCGGCGGCTGCGAGATGCGGGGCAGCGGCGCGGGGGTCGCGCTCCTGGCCTCGCTGCTCTGGGTCGCCACGCAGTGTCAGCAGAGAGGTGAGCCCCGGTCCCCGGTCCCCGATCCCGGCGGGCGGGGCGGCTGCGGGACAAAGCCCGCCGCTTTGCCGCTTCTTCGGTCGGTGCGCGCATCCTAGTTCACCTCCGACCCGGAGATCGGACACGTGGGTCTCCCGCGCGGCCCCTGAAAGCGTCTCCCGGGCGGGTCCGGAGAGGGCTGGGGACGCCACCCGTGACGGATGCAGCCCCCTCCTCCGAGCCTTCGGCTTTAAACTCCTTGGGCCCTGGGGGTCCCGCTCTCTGGCTTTGGTGGTCCAGGAGCGCGGTTGAAGAAAGCAGTGCGGGCTGGCGGGGGTGGGGCGACGCGGGTGCGCGGACTCGCCGCGGTCCCCGGCTTTCAGTCCCTGGCTGCTGGTAGGGCGCGGGGAATGGATGGGAAAGGCGTTCTCCCGAGTTGCCCTGATGGTCCTGGGGTGGAAAATCTGATCGTCCGCGGCTGGGAAAGGGCGGGCTCCTCGGGCTGCTCGCGGCCCGGGTGGACTAGTGCGCAGGGACCGCGGTCAGAAGCGCGCCCCTCCCCTGCTGTCCCGGGCAGGGGGCACCGGCCCGCGCGGCGTCCGGGGCACAAATGCGCCTTCCCAAACTGCGCTCTTTGTGCAGTCCCCGAAGTGGCCAAACCGCCTTGTTCCCCGCGCATGTTTGGACCGTGGTCACTCCGCGGTGAGGGAGCCGGCGGCGAAGGGAGGGCTTTGCATGCTCGCTGGCTGCACGGGTGCAGTCGCTCTCGTGGCAAGGTTTGAGAAGAACAGAAACCCTGCGAATTTTCAAAGCTTATGTCAGTGCTGAGAGAGAAGGGGATACCCTCTTTCCCTTCTGCGGACAACCCCATTCCCGAATCTACCCGTAGGGTTCAGTCTTGCCAGCGTCTCTCCTTGTTGGCTAGGCAATCACAAATATATGTTGAAAACATCTTAATGTATGCAACACATGACAATGGACCTAGTCCCACAAATACACATTTCATTTAAAAAAAAATACAAGTCAAAAGTAGGTAGGCAGAATGCGAAATACCTCGTGGGAAAAATGTGTGTTTCGGCATTGTGCTGGGTTGTGAACTCTGGGGAAACGAGACGGTCTCATTCATTCAAGCATTCACGATGAAAGCACTGGACCGGAGCTGGCAGCCCAGCTTTGAATAGCTCGCCGTTAGCTGTGCGCGGCGCTAGGCCGGCGGAGAGGGAATTTAAATGGTTATCCGTGAAAGAAAGGAGCCGGCCTGGGAGAGAGAGCTTTGGCTCTGCAAGCCGAACTCATTTCTATCAGGTTGCTGAAAGTGAGCGGGTCCTGGTTTCCCACATGGTGGATAGGGGGCAGCTTCACTTAGCATTATCGTTCTAAAAAATGGAAACTCCTAGGCTAAGGAGATGCCCTGAATGTTTTCCGTGCCCCTTAGAGCCCAGCACTTGGCCTGGGCGGTCATGAATGGTGTTTGGAGAAAGTGGGACCGCATGGGGTTTCCTGCTTTAAGATACTGTGGAAAACCACGCACAGCGGGATCCTTTGAATCTTTCACGCCCCTTCCATATTTGCCGTTTCCACCCCATCAACCGGCGCCCTCTCTAACAAGCATCTTTGAGGCCGTTGTGATTAAAAAAAAATAATTTTGTGCCCCATGCATACAGCATGAGTGATTAGTGAAATGGTATAATTTGGTCATAATAAAATAATAACGTAATCCCGACCTGCATCATCGCTTAGTTAACTATCTGGTGTTTATATTTTTGAAAATCATTATCTAATATTAGATCATTATCTAATAGCATTCTGATTATTTGGAGTTCTTCATCATTTCTGCAGTCTCTTTGGGTTACCTTACAACTCATGGTATATGACCCAATGGCTCAATTTCCTTTGAGATGTAACCTGTTTAAAGTGAGCTATTCCTAAGTATATTATAGGAGGTGGTGTGTTTCAAAAGATATTGTTGTGTTCAGTCCACAGCTGGCAGTTACATAGAATTATAGTCACTTTACAGGTTGGCTCATCAACTCTTCTGTTTTAAACCATCCTTTTTTTTTCCTAAGTAAAAATAGGCTGTTCCAAGTATGGAAAAAAAAATCTATGAATAGAATGAAATTTACTTAATTCTCATAAATGACTTAGTATGCAAATTTAGCATATATGTACTCCACAGTAAAGTGTGTGTACCTAAATGGATTTCAGAGGTGCATTTTTCTTTTCTGTAGCTATTATTCCCCAAGTAAAGGCCAATAAAAAATATTGACTTCAGTTGTTAGAAACAAAGATATGTGTAATAAAAACATCACTGCCCACCTCCTACATAGCCGGGACTCAGGTCCATTCCTTTCTTCTCTTCCTCTTTTCCAGGTATGAAATATAAAGCATACATCTGTAGTTAATCTAGTATGACTGAGAATTCAAATGCAACAAGGCTATGAAGTAAACATATAAACTATTCTGTAGTGTCTTGTGCCACTCTTAGAGTGGCACTGTTTTATAAGCCAGTATCATAAACTGTTTATATGACTACTTATTTCAAGGTAATCATCCTTGAGACATCCTACCATTTTATAATAATACATTCATGAAGTCCTATGGATATTCATTATCATCTACAGTAAGTTTTTATGGGGAAATGACAAGATACATCTTTAAACTTTAGGTATTTTATTCTCTGGCCTTACTAGCTGTGGGAAATTGGGCAAGTTACTTAACTTCTCTGTGCTTTAGTTTCACCATCTGTAAAATAGGAAAAATAATGGTCCTTCCCGGGAGAGGCTATTAATGATGCAAAGAAACAGTGTAAGAAAAGTGCTTAGAACAGCGCCTAGTACCGGGCTAGCTCTCGATAAGCGTTCTCCACAAGCATCTTTATTAGTACTTTACATGGAACTATTGGGGAGGCTCGTCTTCCATGCTGTCGTCTCTGGGACGCGTAATCATTTAGAAATTTGGAGTCTGGATTTTGAATCAAAGAGTTTTGGGCTCAAATGCCAGACCTGTCACTTTGATGAGCTGGGACATTGGTTAAGTTTCTTAACATCTCTGAATGTCAGTCTTCCTGTCTATAAAATGGATAGGATCAATGTGATTGAATAACACACGAAAAATACCGACACAGTGATGGACATGTCATGGTGTCGTAGGCGGGCAGTCCATCATGGTGGCTCTCACTGTTACACCTGTCCGGAGTGCTCCCTGTCCTGGACACCTCTCCCTCTTTCACTGCCCACATTCATTTGCATTAAGACTTGTTTTGTCTCCTGAAAATCTATGCCATCCATCTCTCATTTTTTGTCCCCACTGCTGACTGAGCTCAGGAATTGTTTTTCCCATGAAATATTGTTTCCATTCTCTCTCTGGGTTTCCCTCCTCTCTCTCTCTCCTCAGCGCTGCCACCACTGATTTTTCTAGAAATACCACCCTATGTTGGACCGCCACCTTCCAAACTTCATAACACACACACACACAGTGACGTGGCTTGGATCACACTGGGGTAAACCAGGAAGGCTGGGACCCCAGCTGGCCTGTTGTCCGGAGCTGAGGGCCGTTCTCTTGAGCACACCTGCGCGTCTTCATAGCTCACCAGTATTTCCTGGCACATGGGCTGTTAAGTGCCAGAGCAGTCTCCTGTGTGTGTTCTAACACCCTGGAAAACCTTCCTGGCCCCCTGGATGCTGAAGTATTTATTAGGTGCCTTCCCTGGACTCCCAGTGTGTTCCCCACTCCATGCTGTTGTCGTACTTACTGGGTGTGTAAACGTTGGCTCGCTCCTCTGGCTCACCCACTGGCTTGGGCTCGTTGAGGGCAGGCACTGTCTTAGGCACACCTGCGGTTTCATTGCTTTGCATTGTTCCCAGCAGTTAATAGCCACCTATTTTTGTTGAGCCAAATTGAAATTAATATCTTTACTTATGAATCAGGTAACTTTTAAAAAGTATTTTTGAATAGCTAATCCATGCCCATGGTACAAAATTCAAATGGTACTAATGGGTATAGAGAAAAAGGTTAAGTCTTGACTTTGTCACCTTCTTCTGAGGCAACCACTTCTTTTGGTTTCTGAAGTATCCTTCCGTAGATGTTTCTTCATGTACCTCAAAGGCACGCTACTTCATGAAACCTCCTCCCTAATAGTATAAGGGAGGTAACAGTTATTTCCTGACAAAACATGGAACAATATTCCTCTCTCCACTGCTCTCCCTCCATACTACTTCTTCAATGCACCTGTTGCAAGATATTAATACATCACTTAATGAATGTATATACTTGTAAACTTTTCACCTTCCAACTTTCACCATCCCTTCCAAGATGGTCTTTAACAGGAAGGTATTAGAGCTGAGTTTCCTTGAACATTTGGAATTTAAAAACTAGATCATCAACTGATTTC
The DNA here is from genome assembly GCA_031878705.1 of Tapirus indicus. NCBI lineage: Eukaryota > Metazoa > Chordata > Mammalia > Perissodactyla > Tapiridae > Tapirus > Tapirus indicus. The sequence goes on from CM062917.1 coordinate 60,978,148, forward strand.
ATGACCACGCCCTCATTTACCATAGCATTAATAAGCAATTCCTTAAGTAGTAAGTAATTTTTAAAAATATATTTTAGGAGATTTATGATGTAGAGAAGTCAAGTTTGAGAATAATTCAATTAGAAATTTAGGATAGTGTGTCATTTATTTTACCAATAAATATGATTTATTACTGAGACACCCATAGCAGACAGAAAAATTTAATTTTTAAAAATAATTCCCGATGAATAAAGTTAAGCCTGTACTTTGAATACAAAAGTTAACTGTAGACAACTGGAGAGAACACTTGATGTCAGGCCTTAGGTGAAGTTTTTAGTTACATCCCTCAGAAATATTTGGATGAACAAGAGAAACTAGAGTCCCCTAAGAAAGATGTATGTGGCTTATTTACATGTTTGCAAATAATTCTTTTAATTGTTTTACTTCTAAAATACTAATGTATGCTTGGAAAGTTGAGTAAATAAATGCATTTCAAAATTAATGAGGAGAAAAAACTCCTTTATAGAAGTAATTTGGTTAAGGTCATGAACTTGGGTTCTGTTGGAACATGCCTGCCAAGGGCTATTTCAGCATGAAACACCACACTATAGCTGGGTTCGTTGCATTTTCATGTCCTTTATACTGAGGGTGACAGTCAGTGCCCAGAGTAACCATTTAAGAGCACAGAATCCTTCCATTTGAGTCTTTGTTTTCTGAAGGCTGAATCAGCAGAGCTTCTTTGGGTTAACTTGCTCCCAGTGGTTTTGTGTCTTGCTTGGGGACAGGAGACAGACAATGGAGGCAGTGAGAATCCAAATCAGCTTGATGGATAACATTCTTGCCTAGGTAAGCATTTATCTCAGAGTATTAATCCAGAAACCGTGGTGTAGAAATGCATAAGATCCAGATTTCAGTGTGTGTGCGCATTTTTTACTCTTCTGAATCTACCATTTGATGTTTGAATCTCTTCATTCCTGAAGCTATCTTTGAAGTCTGATCTGGTGGCCCGGCAGGCAGTGTGACTCAAATTCTTGTGCCAGAGAACCTCCTGTATTGCTGGTGGGAATGTCAAATTTAGATCAATGAGTATTTATGGAAAGTACCATCTTTTCCTTAAAGTATTTCCTGCATTCTGTTCCATTGCTCCATAATTTCCTACCGGAACCTCAGGAAATTTTCTACAACAATAAAGGAGATGTTTAAGTTTAGCAGATCATTTTTAGTTAAAAGAGGACATTTAGAAGAGAAAAAAACCTCATGCCACAATGCTGATTATTATACACCACACATTTAAATGTGTTCCAACCTTTTTGTAATGACAGAATTTTACTAACAAAAAGTGATTATCTTGTGATCTCAGGCCCAGCACAGGAATTCTTTCCTGCTCCAATGACTTGCCTCCCTGTTTTTCCAAGTTAATGACATTCTTTCGGTTACCTTATTCAGTCAGAGTTGACTCACCCTTATCCACACCTTTCTCTATCCTGAACGCCTCCTTCCTATCTAACTGCAAGTGGTGTTTTGACTTCCAGCTGCATGATTTTGTTCGCATGACTCCCTCACCTGAATTGTACCCCCGTCCCTTCCCTAAAACCCACCCTGGCCACTCATGCTCAGCCTGCAGTTTACCGCCCCAGAACAGCCTTGTTGTTATGGCTTTTGTCAACTGCCCTGTTTCTGAATTTGCATTGTATTTTGTGATAAGTCGGGCTTCCCATCCAGCCAGAATTGCCATCTGGTCCTCTCTTGGATGGCTTGCCCAGAATGCCGTCAGCCAAGGTCAAAAAGAAGGGACATTTTTCTTTCAAAGATCAAAACCTTAGCTCCCAGCATTTCTTTCAATACACAGGTAACTTGAGGACATGAGTTTCAGTGCTGAGACCTGAACCATCGGCAGTGGGAAGGCAGTATCGCTCCAGAGGGGCAGGGTTGTCTTAACAACCACAAAAGTCTTCCCAGTCCCCAGACTGCAAACCCAGCCCTGAGTCCTGGCCCCGCTCTGGGCATGAGGTCCTCCAGCCCCTAGATTTCATACCACCCAAGCAGATTAATGTTCAGCAGGTCGAGGTAGGACCCAGAACCTGTGTTTCAAAAAACCTTATTCCCAGTTTGGTATCCAGAGGCAGAAGGACCTTTCCTATTGGTTTGGGTTTCTAGTTTAAATAGTTGTTTCCAGAACTATCCCTGCCATTTGGCTTCCTTTCTGTCCCCGTTGCTCTATCCAGTGGTGGTCTAGCACCATATCTTCACTCCTCAAAATTCCCACTGGCCATCCTTTCGGCTCCTTTATTCTGGATCTCTAATTCTGGCACTGCTGTCTTTGCTTTTGTACAAAATATAGTTTTCTTGACTCTTGACCACTCCACCCCTGGCTTCATCGGCATGCTCTTGTTCTTTCTAGAAGTTCGGGGTGGGGAGAGTGAGCTATTCACTGACGTGTGAAATGCCTTTGGAAGCTTGCCCTGTGTTTCTTTAAGGGAGCTGGCATTTTAAATAGTTAATACCTTCTTGGGGTAGGGAATAATATTTTCTTGTGGGATTGTTGTCATTTCTATCTAGTTTTTAAATTTTTTTTGCTTATTCATTTATTCACTCATTCATTCATGCACTGAACACATATTGGGACCCTGAGTCAGGGGTGTACAAAGGCTAGTGTGTTTTGAGGACCCCATTCTCAGCTGCCTTCCTTACTATGATTCCAGGGCACTTCCTGACATTCTTGATGGACTTGATTTTGAGGAAGTCCAAGGAACCAAAAAGTATATATCTGTATATAGAAAAAAGTGTTCTACATAAGAAATAATGAAGGAGTTGGAGATTAAAGTCACAATGGTGGAGTCACCAACTATACTTTCCTTGCTTATTGTCATGTAAGTTCACGTTGAAATGAGTAGGCCAAGCTGTGGAGCAGGGAAGCCGTCAGCAATTGCTGGAGTGTTGCAGGATCAGCTTCTGCACTGAACACCTTGTTGGCTGAAGGCATTTTGTTAGGCTTCCTTCCTTCCATGGGGAACTCGGAAGAGCTTGGCCAGCTCTTCTGTGCTCTAGGAGGGCAGGCACAGTTAATACAGAAGTTCTGTCTCTGGGCTGCACATTAGATTTTAACAATATCAGTGTCTGGGTCCCAACCCCAGGGATTATAATTTCATGTGGTCTGGGGTCAGGCCCTGTCATTTGCATTCTAAAATTATTCTCCAGGATGATTCCACTCTGCAGCCAGGATTGAGAGTCACTAGGTTAGCATAATAAACTCTGCTGTGCAAGTGAATGGAATTACACAGCCACGCAGGCATGGAAAAGGGTGCAGTACCTGGTAATAACCCTGACTTGTCCATGGGGTGCACATCCAGGCATTGATCTCATCGGGCCTGCCACAGCCCACAGTCTATGCTTTGTACATACAGATCCTGACACCGCCCCCGTCCCCCCGTTCACTTCGTGTCTATTTCATGCTATTCTGACGGCTCTGAGAAGCAGGGATGATAATACACACCTCAGAGTTGTGCGAGATCCTGGCACTCAGAGCCTGGGGCATTGAAGTCCTGCAGGGAAAGTCAGCTCCTTCTTTGCTTCCCAGGAGCCCCTTGTCAAGTGTTTGTCACTGATAAGTGCTCAGTTGATGTTTGTTAATTGCTGTGCTCCTGTTAAAATGAGCACAGTTTCAGTCTTGCTTTGCTGATTTGGTCACTTAGCAAGGTCCTTCTTTCTTGTAAAAATACTCCTGATCAAATACAACATTTAGAGTCCCTCAAGTTTTGGGATACGATCTGGCCTTGCAGGGTTGAGTGGTTGATGGATTGAATTATTCTTTCATTCTTAACTTAATTCATCCAAAATTGATTAAATACATTCCATTTGCAGGCATTATTTGGTTCTGTGTCCCTCCTTCCCAATCCCTATAAATGGACAAGCCACAGGTACCTTTTCTCTGGGATTATGTGGTCCACTCCTCTCCTGATCCAACCTGCACCTTCTCAGGTCTGCTACCTCCAAGGGCCAGCTGTTCCTATTCACTACTGCTCCTGTCCTTCTCCAGTCTTCTCTTTAATTGATGATCCATTGTGTGCTTGCTTGTCCTCGCCTCCTTCAGAAGTTCTTTTTCAATGTTTGGCTTATTATTTCCCTTCTAGCTCCACCCAACAAAGTAAGCCATTCTTCCTTCTACATCCCCAGTGACACCCCCTCCACATACACACCCCAAATACACATATTGCCTCCACATACCACCATGTATACACACCACATACCACTTACACCCTCCCCCACCACACATCTCATACACACACACATACCACATATACACCACACACCTCACCTCCTCCACACACACACCCCACTTATATAGACCTTGCAGACTAGCTCCCAGCTAAGGGTACTTGGAGAGGCATTGTACTGACTAACCCCAGACTGACAGAGCCAGAATCTGGAAGTGGGCCCATCTGCTGGGGTGAGGCAGGTGCTGCTGGAAGGGCCAGCCCAGCTGCAGGTGCTGGGATGCAGTCTGATGTGGCCAATAAAGCAGTTTCCTAAGAGCCCAGAAAGCTGTTGGCACTGGAAGTTCCCCGTGAGTTAGTGGACTGTGAATTTGATCATGTCATCCCATTCCTGTTGAATTGTTTAATGGCTTCTCACTCTCTCCTAAGCAGGACTTACAAGGCCCTCTGTGATCTGACCCTGCTCAGACCTCTCCACAGCTTCTTCTCCCACCACTAACCCTATTTTGGCCATTCCGAAGTATTTGTGGTTCCCATAATGTGACATGGGGGCTCACATCTGTGAGCTTGAACATCTCGTTGTAGTACACAGAAAGCCCTTTATTTCACCCTAACTTATTCTGGTCTACCCAGTCATTTAGGCTTTCCTCCTGCTTATTGCCATAGCAGTTTGTCTGTACATCTGATCAGAACATCATTTTGTAACTGTTTGTTAGCTTACCTGTCTCTCCTTGAGGGCAGAGATTTTTGTTCTTATTTCTAATACCTAGCACAGTGCCTGGCATGTAGTGTTGATTCTGTAGATATTAGTTGGATGAATGAATGGAAACTGCAGTGCAGACAAACGACAGGGCCTAGAAGGGAACTCAGTGGGCATTATTTAGAGAAGCAGACAGACAGGCACTGGGATTAGGGAAGTAACTAAGCAGAGGGATAATCTTTTGGGAAGGGTCAGGGTGCCAGCTGAGGAAGGCTGGACCTTAGCAGGTCACCCAGACAGGATTCACAGATGGGGAACAAGGAAGAATCCAGGTAGTCAAACTAGGGCAGCGAGTAGACAAACATTTTGGGGACCAAGTCCTTAGCTCACATTCTAAACCAGAGCATGTGATCAGGAATGACCTAGCTGCAGAAACAGGCAGTCAGGTACTTTTTGTGCTTGCAGGTGGGGTGCGAATATGGAGAGAAAAGAGCCACAGAATCTGGTAACCAGGAGGGACTTGATAACTTGAAGAGATTATTAATCTGTTTTTTTTTTCCTTCTACCAATTCAGTACAAAGAAAAAAATGGACTGTGTTTTTGTCATTGAAATAATATTTACTGATGATGAATATTCAATATCAGCTTAAACCTAGATCACATTTAACAAAACCTCATTTCTAGATTTGGAGCCACTGACTTCTAGCCATCCCAAGCAAGCAATTCATTAGCTCACATATTCAACATGTATTTGTTGAATTTCTAGAATGTTCCACACACTGGTGGCCAGTGGTCCTTGCACATCCAGTGCTTGTAGTCAAGCAAGCATAAGAAGTGCTCAAAGAATCCTACTAAGTATGTTCATGAGTTCAGATTTGGAAGAGATTTTTGTTTCTGAATGCCTTGAACACCAATATAACTGCACTTATTGCTACAGAATAGTACACCATAAACAGAAAGAGAACTCTGATTAAACACTGTGTTTCTGCTACATGGGGTTTCCTCTCAGTTTGAAGATTGTGACTTCAGAATACTCTATTGTGCATGACTTCAGATGTGCTGGCATTTGTTGACTAGCTCTTGTAGTTAGTTATATTTTCATACAAAGTAGACTTTTGTTTTCTTTCCTTTTTTTTTTTTTTTTTTTTTAAGGAAATCTACCTGCCTGCCTTTGGAGACTTTGTTTAAGTGAGGAACAGCTGCTCTCCTCTGGGCATTCTGGGCTAAGCCATCCTTGTCTTCTCAGGAACAGAACAAAGGCATACAGAATTTATGTCACAGATGGATTTTTGTTTGATAAAAATCACTTATTACTGATTGAAAGACTGGCCTATTCTCTATAGAAATATGAGCATAACATCTCCTGTGTCTTTAGTGGTTTCCAACTTTGTTGGTTTAGTTTTAATTATTATGATTAACTGAATTAAGATGTGCCTCATTTTACGTAGTTAAAAATTCCCTGAAAATTTGTGCTTAACACAGTTTTTTGTAGATGAAATGATTTCAAATTCAGTGTTAAAATAATTCCAAAATGTTTGAAGGAATCAGCTAGTAAAGAAAATAAACGTCCCTTTGGTTTCTGTTGTCAACGAACCTAAGCCAATTTAATTATATGAAATGCTCAAGGTCTTTTTGGTGGGTAATGGTACCCACTGAAGAAGTTTGAGGTTCGTGAGGATTGGCTACTGCCCTACAATCTGACTACTAGATGATGACAAGAGCATAACTTGGACCAAACACCAGCTTACATATTATACATTATTAACATTCCTTTATTAACAACCAGGTCCAAAACAGGTCATAGGTCATATCCTACAAATTTGATAGAGGCACAGCTTTCTGTCCTTGTAGGTGTTCAGACTTCTCCTTTGAATCAGCGTCCAGCAATCAGCAACCTTCCTAAACCACTGTCTGGATACAGGACACGCTATGGATCAAGCCTCAGGTAGCATCACCATCCTTCAGAATGCAAGCTACAGGCTGCATGATTTTACACCCTGTACATACAAGGGTGAGAGAATCTCCAACATGTTTTATCAGTTTTACTGGGGTATAATTTACATACCATAAGATTCTACAAATCAGAAGGGTACAGTTCAATGGGGTTTTTTTTTGTTTTTTTTTTTAGTAAATTCAGCATGTTGTACAATCACCACCACAATCTGGTGTGGAACATTTCCAAGACTTCAGAAAGATTCCTCATGTTCATTTGCACTCAGTTCTTGCTCCCACCCTCAGCCCAGCCCCAAGCAATCATCTGCTTTCTGTACTTTTAGATTTCTCTTTTCTGGAAATTTCCTATGGAATCATAGAGTGGGGACATGGCCCATCTTCTGTTAATGGCCCTGCTTTTGCCCTCAGTGGCTCTCTTGAAAACTCCTCCTTCTCCTCCTGTCACCTAGACCTAGACCCTCTCCTGGAAGCTCAAATGCAAGGTCCCGAGGCAGCCAGGGAATGGATTTCATGCCGTCATGCTATCCTCTCCCACCCACCTCTCTCCACCTTGTACAGAGCCCTACCTGCAGGCCTCTGTGAATAGACACCTGCTCAGAACACCAGCAACCAGCAGGACTTGGGTGTAAAGGGTGGCCCTCTGTCAGGAATTAGGTAGTGCCATGTAAATCCCCTCCTTTTACATTTTAATATTGTAAGCATTTCACCATGTCTTCAACAGCATCATTTCCAGTATGAGTGAACCAGGCCAGTGGCAGCATCATTCAGGTGAAGAGGCCTGAGAAGTCAGACCACTGGTTTCCTTTAACAGATTTCCCTGGATGATGCTCAGTTGACCTTGTTGGTATATCGTGTCTTTAATTTTGGAGCCCTTGAAGTTCTTCCCTCTTTACAGTAAACCAAAAACCTTTGTTTTAACTGAAACACCACGTTCCCTCTAAAAATAGTTGCCAAGGTCTCCAAGACTTGAATTCAGGAAGGAGAGTCTGGAGTTCTGGTTAAATAGTGACAGAAAACTGCTGGAGGAAGCGTGATCTTACTAATTGGTCTGATGATCTTTGTGCCAAGGCTTGGCCGAATTGGCCAAGTCCAGTGTGTTAGAGCTGGACAAAACCAAGAGGTCGTTTAATCTCTTGAACTCAAAGCAGCGACCCCAGGGAGACACTTAGCCATGAAGCCTCTCAGCCCCACCCCAGACCTGCAGATTGAGAAGCTGCATGTTTGACGAGTCCTCCAGGTGATTTGCACATATAAAAGTTGGAGAAGCACTGCTCTAATTCTCAACTCTCTCTGCACATGAGCAAAGAACGCCATTCAAATATCTTGTGCATAGTTAAATCATAGTTATCAAATTTGTGAATGCTAAGGGTCATCTTCCTCTGTCTTTAATATAATGGCATTATTAATTAAACCCTAGGTCATGTTAACTCTTTTTGTAGCACTGCTCTCATATTGTATATAGCTGTCACCAGGAACTGTAACATCTTTTCTACCTTCGCCAAGACTATGCTGTCCTTCCAGGTGGATTTGGGGAAAAAAGTGGAAGGTCCTGCATTTATCCCTGTTAAATTTATGGTGGTTTTATTTTGGCCACTGCTAAGATTTCACTAATTCCATAACTCAGTGTATTAACTTCCCACATGTGTGATGCCTTTTTATACCATTATCTGAATCAGGATTAATAACATTGAACAAGGAAGTGTTGGGCAAACAGGGAGGAGAACCTATCTCTGCCCTCCATCCGATATACTTGATGTTGCTTCTCTTGTTCTGGGAGATCGCTTTTTGGGAAAGTTTCCCTATGAGAATGTACCTGGATGGTGGATGAGCCATCTTTCTTTAGGGAATCAGTTCATGTGGACACCTCCAGGATAATGGGCAGAGATCGACAGGTTGCTGTGACACAGTATGATGAAGGCCAAAAGAAGATAGGGTTTAAGAAAGAGAGAAAGGTCATTTTTGACAAAAGCTACTGGAAGGTCAAGTAAGCTGAAGGTGAACTGTATGTTGCGTTTGTCAAGATGGAAATTGATGGAGACCTTGAAAAGGGCATTTTTAGTGATTTAAGGGAACAGAATCCCAATTGAAGTTGAGTGAAGAGCAAATGTGTGGCAAGGAACTGGAGACAGTGGGTACAATTCTTCTATACATCCTTGATTTAGTAACAGCTCTCTGAAAACAATAGAAACACTGTCACGTTAAATGTGTATATCTGTATAAAGAGGCAGCCCAATTTCAGAAAAAACGACAGTACTGGAACTGAGACAATGCAGTCTTATCAATCCCAGTGAGAGTGATACCAAGATCATTTAGCTCTGTGTACCTTTGATGGGAGTGTTTGCTCTAGTTGTTAAGCATATTTGTCTACTGTTGGTCTTTAAGGTGAAAGAGGACTCAAATGATTCCTTTGTTTGTAAGATCTCCCTCTAGGTATGTACTGGAACAAGAGGAGCTAAAGTCCGGTGGGTCCACCCATCGTGAGGTCATTGTGCTGGCGTTCAGTTAGAGGTGGTGACACATTTGGCATCTCAACTGCCAAATGATTCATCAGAGGTACATGGATACTTGTGAGGACAGTCCTCGATTGAAGCTACCATTAGAAACATACAGGGTGTAGTTTGAAGAGCTAGTGCAAAATGAAGATGTGGGGCCCCTTATTTAAATTATGAGAAATTTCCAGACAGTTTCAGCAGAGCACTAAACCAAGGGCAACTACGCTGGCCGCACACCCGTGAAGCACTCCTGGGCGCGTTCCTCAACAGGGATGCGGAAGTTTGAGAGCATAAGCAGGTAGAACCTATACAGCAGAGCGCAGAAGTGGCAGAGGAAAGGGGGGACATATCTAAGACCTTGAAGGGTTTGTAGAAAAGTGGGTGGTTTTCAGAAGTGTTTGGGCTCATTAGAAAATGTTGAAATAGATGTTTTTAGGTATTTAAACAAATGATATAAACATTGCAAACATTATAAATGATATAGCAAATTATAATAAAACTGCACTTCAATTCAACGGGGCTGTCAATATTTAACTTAAAGGTTGCACTTCTTGACTTTCCTTTAAACTGAGTTCATCTCTGTGAGGATTTGGAAGGAGGGAGGAGGGGCAGTGCCTTTCCAGGGCAATGGGAATGATGTGAAATTCTAAAATTTATATGAATGTTGAAGTGCTTTTGTGTTTTGCCTATGTGCAATGATGATTTGGATCAGGTAGAATCGTTAAATTGTTGCCCTTTAACAACAATTTAAATTTTGTGGCAACAGAAGAGAAAAACAATTCATAATGAATGAATTATAGTTTTTTTCTCTGCATCTAAACTTCTATGATGAATCAAAATCCACAGTGTCCTGGACTATCAGGATTAAACCAGTGTCTGTGGGAGGAGTGGGTGGATCCTGATAAGGTGCTATGCTCTGCAGACAGTATTTGTGCCTGGCTTGTTGATACGCTTATTTATCTTACAGGCGAAACCTCTGTCTTTGTCAAGGACACCTTGAGCGCATTGCTGTGGAAATAGAACTCTAGCAAAATCCTGCTAAGGCCTTTTGCTCACCACCCCCTCTGGTTTTTCTGAGATTAAACTTCTCTTCATCTTCCCACATGAGAAAAAAAAGTCAACCGTGTTAAATGCCAGACTCCCAGGAGTTTGATGTGACTTTTCCCTCATTGTTTGTGTGGGGGCTTTCTTTCACTCCATCTCTCTCCTTCTCCCCCCTCCTCCCCCTGTTTTTCCACTGTGCTGGGTAGGGCCTTGGAATCTCTAGAATATCTTAAAGCTTTTCTTTTACTAACAGCCATCAATGATTAAATTGGTTTAGTCCAAGAACCAATTATTTGCTTTTGTGGAAGGGGGAGGGGATGAGAGGGCAGCCATTCTCTAGTTAGTGGTTCTGTCTCCCTGAAAGGGCCCCATGCCTACAGGCCACACAAGTCACCCTCCTTTAAAAATGCTCCCAAGTGTTAGATTCTTCTTTATTTGAGAAATAAGTTAACTAGCTGGTAACATTTGAATAATTGTCATTGTAAATGTTTGTTTTACATTAAGCAAACAAGAATTTCATATATTTCAATGTTAGCTTTGATGTTTTATTATTCAAACATTCTGGGGATACTGATATTTGATATATAAAACAAGTTCATTTAGTAGTCATTAAAATGATTTTTAATTTGTAATAAATAACTTGAAATAGAATTCCTTCAAATGGTGTACTCCTGTTATGACAAAGTGCTTGGCTCAGGTTTCTCATGAGAAAGAAAGGGAGGAATAAGGAGCCGCTTATTGTAAGGATTGCTGTCAGTTGCTCATCAATCAGAAGTAAAGTGGTAAAAACAGTTTCATTATGCTTATTTTTCAAATACACCTACTTCATAACATGCAGCTCTATTTGTATTGTTTTCTGGAAAAAAAGTTTGAGTTAGATGAATTTTGCCACAGCTTGTTAATAGACTCTGAGCATATTTTATGGGTTGAGGGGGCGCTGCCATAAGTAATTTCAATTTAAACCCTCTTTCGTCTTTACCTCTCTCTCTACCCTCTTTCGTCTTTACCTCTCTCTCTTTTCATATGCCCACTGTCCTCAACACTCTCAGAGAATGTGTTCCTGAAAATATGCTCGGATGCCAAATGCAAGAAATCAGATGATAACTTACATTTTATGAGGATGATTTTATTCCCTTGGAGGGAGGGGTTGAACATATCATCAAAGTTTCCGTTAGTTTCCTCAAGGCATTTCATCTTCTGCATCAGGCTACCTGGATGGCATTAAGGACTCATTCTCCACTTAGTGCCCCTGAGCCGGAGGCGGCTGCTGCTCCAGGCCCACCTGGTCAACTCACTCGGGACTTCACCTGAGCAGGACATTAACTCTTGGTTTGGCCTGGGCCCCTTTCACTCACCTTCACAATCCACCTGGATCAGTAGGTCAGGGGCCCCCTGGCTGCCTTTGTCCAGGGATGAACTGGGTTCCTGGAAGAGGAGGTGGGGAGAGGAGACTAACAGAGTCACCTGTATCCTTAGCTCCTCGCTCATAATGCTTGAGCCGAAGCACCTTCCCTACCAGGGTAATTGACCTTTTGGTGCCAATGGACCCCTCTGGCAAAGCTCACAGACCTATTCTCAGCATGGTTTTAAATGCATAAAAATATATTACAAAGAAAATCAAATATATTAAAATATAGTGCTACCCCTGCATGGCTAGCTCCTCATTTTTGAGGTAACTGTTCAAATGTCACCTCCTCAGGGATACCTTCTTTTCTCAACTTGCAGAACAATGAATGGAGAAGATTGTGATTTACAAATGTGCATTCACCTTGCAGGGATTCAACTATACAGTGTTGCGAAGGCAACAACAGAAAGAATAGTAAGAGGAAAAGGAAGGGAAGAGGAGAGTGAGGGAGTGAGGTTGGGAAGGGGAACCAGTGTGAGTAGAGCGAGCAGTCCTGCTCAGCCTTTCTGGTGAGCCCCACCTGGAATGAGCTTGAGGTGAGCCAAGGGCTGGGTTTCCTTGCTCTCTCGTGATGCACATCACTCTGGGCTGAGTGTGTTTCTTCTACTTAAAGGTAGATACTTTTCAAACTTGGTGGCCTTTAAATGCAAACCAACTATTTCATCTGAAATTTAATCAGAAAAACAAAGACTCAAATATATGAAATATAACCATGAAAGTCTAATTATATTTGAGGAAATTTGTATTAGTGATATCCACTAATATGAAAATAATAAGAGCAATTATTTATTGAGCCCTTAATACATTGTGCTAGGCCCTTTACCCACATAATCTCATTTAATGCTCACAAAAATTCCTGGGCACTATGCTTCCGTTGCACAAATAAGGAGACTGAGAGGTCAAGCCCCTCAGCTGGCAACTGGCAGACCTGGAATTCAAACCAAGGGCTGTCTGACTCAAAAGCCTGTCTTCTTACTTCTTGCCTGCCGCCTTCTTTCATAGGCACTAGTGATTCTAATAAAGTTGATATAAAACATGATTAGAATGGACATTCCATTTTAAGCCTGGACACATACAGGTTAGATATTAAATATGCCATATTAAATAGAGCTTACTATTTTGAAGGAATTCCACAAGAGGTAGATTTATATACTTATTGGTGTTAAAAAACAAAATTCAACTGAGTAAATTTTAAAGATCTTGTTGGCTTTATTCAATGATTCATGAATCGGGCAGCATCCAAGCTAGCAGATAGAAAAGAGCTCAGAGGAGCTGTACAAAATGGAAGACTTTTATTGGCAGAAGGGAGCAGGAACAAAGAAGTATACTGGGCAAACAGGCAGACTGGTTATTGCAAGAGTACTTTCCTCGTAGAGGCTGGCAGGGCTCTAGCAGGCAGATTACCCAACGAATGCTGATCAGGCGATTCCTGAGTGACTGGTGTTAAGATTCCTTTTCTGGGAGAGCCGACAGAGACTGTACTTAAGTCTCAGTTTGGTGATGTGGAGCTTAGCATGAGCAGCTCCATTTGGGGCCTGTTGTCTTGTTTTTAACACTGGGGAGTAGGCAAGGGACAAGGAAGAGCTATTGCCATAGGCACAGACGAGAAGCAAAGCCAGCCCCTGCGGGTTCTCCGGTTTGTGATCAAGATTGTGTGAAACATCATTTTTTTCTCGTCCACTCTTCTTCAAGGGGAAGTTCCGAAGAGTGACTTCCAAATAAGCAAATAAAATAATGCCACTTTATATTTCTATTTGGTTCTTTTATCCAAGATGATCAAAGAATTACCAAATTAATTCTCTTTCAAGTTCTGTGCGTTGAATGGAGAAAAGCTTTTCTTATTTTCCAAACAGTGAAAGAGAGAATGGTGGGCAAATTTACCTGATAGTCTATTAGAGTAAAATTCTAGAATCACAGTATGTTAGGGGAAAAGGGCTCATAGAGATACTCATTTAATAGTTGAGGAAATAGAGGCTCTGAGAGGTTCACTTGTCCAAAAGACATATAGTTAGTTAGTGGTGGAACCAGGATGAGAGTCTAGATTTAGGCTCCTGGTTCTGTGCACTTGCTGGTAATCCTGGAGTGTGAGAGAACATTCCTTCCTTCATTTATTTGTTCTTTCATTCAGGCTTTATGGGGCATTCACATGGGCCAGATGCTGACCTAGAGCAAGCAGGACATGATTCTGCCCTCAAGGAACACACATATTAATCAAGAATTGTTTATATTTTTTGGAGGATAGTGAGGGGGGAAGAATTAGAGGGAGACTTGTCAGCAAATTAATGATCTTTGTGTAAATGGTAAGTGCTGTGATCGGGCATGCTGATTTAAGGCAGGACAAAAGAACATTGACCTTAACCTGGAGTTCAGGGAAGACCTGGGCTTGGCTTGAAGGATGAGTAGGGCATGAATGGATATTTTAAAGGTGCAAAGGGAAGGAAATTGAAATCAATTTGAAGAGCAATGAGAGGAGCCACTTAAGGATTTTTAGACCTGCTCTTGCCTGAGCACATGCACTCATATTTCTGCCTGGATTATCCCTGACGGCATTTCTTGTTCTAGATTCTCTCCTCTAATCTATTTTTAAATGTTGCTGCATTTTTAATGTTCTCCTTATCAGAATCAGTGAGTAGATGTCTCTCTTTTTCTCCTAATTGTGAGAGCCTTCGGGTTAGGTATAGCCCAGCTTATGCATCTGGCTGTCCCAGGGAGGGGCCTGGCATAGTGCTTTGCACTAAGAGGTTCTCATTAAAATTTATTGAACTTAATCAGACATTCTTACCTGCTTCTTCTGACTCGTGGATATGTTACTAAATATGAATTCACATATCCTCTTAAACCTCAGGTCATTAGAATACCTTAATATTATTAACTTGAAATATTATGTTATTAAAATACTTTGATACTATTATCCTGGAATAGTATTAAATGCTTCCATGATTTTTCCCTGAATAATGCCATTTGTAGCTGTTTGAGTTGCTGTTTTTATTGTTCAATCAGGCAACTACCATGTTTCAAAGAGAATGGTGGCAGACAGGGTAGTTTATTTCTAATACCAGCCTTCTCCACTTGCTTTATAGATGTTTACGTATGTAAATGGGTGAGATTAGGGAAGTGAGAGTTTGGTGTATAGAGAACAAAATGGATTTAAATGTTAAAAAACCCACTAATTTCTCAATTTAGAAATTTAAATTCTATTTTTCCAAATTTCTCCATGGATTGAATAAGTAGCTTTAACTGTTTTTCAAAACAAAAACTCCTGACAGCAGAAGCCAGTTTCATTGTTCAATCATACAAAATATTATAATCTTTTATTTCATGCTGGAAAAAAATTATCTGAACATATTGCCCCAGATCCTTTAACTAAGAATTGCAAATCACTTTCTTTTCAGAATATCACAATGACCTTGAGTATGGATTAGGCAAATATAACATTTTGTAGAACTCAAAAATGTGTTTTTCCAAAATGAAAAAAAAACAACCCTCACGCTGCTCTTACACACAAGTGCATTGGGCCCTGAACCGCTGGCCTTTAATAGTTGAGAAATGCTGATGCAGAAGTTGTCCCTCGCCTGAGGGCTCCTCGGCCTTCCAGATGTTCTGTCTTTAAGGCGTGAAAAGATTGTCTGCCGGGGAAAGAATAGAAACCTCTCAAGTGAGTTGTCACCTGTCTGGAAGCCTCTCAGCTGAAAACTTGTGTAACCGCGTAGTGTCAGTAAGAGGATTCCCAGTAGAGGGCATGACCCTGAAATGCATTTAAGGCCTAGTGTACTCAGGCTGCGGAGAAAGGAGATTAAAAAAACTACTGGTGAATGACAGGAATTTATTTCATGCTCCATGGAGTTTGGCGTTATAAAGTCTTTAGCTACTGGTTAAATACAGGGATAGGAAAATACTTCCATTGTGGGTCCTGAATGGGGGGGAAAGTTCAAATTAGTTTACAGTAGCACTAACTAAAGTAAATAACATCTCTCAACAAAAATGGATGGTCTAATTTATTAAGTGCATGGCTAAGTAATGGGAAAACTGTTTTACATGTATGTCCTGTACAGCCCTCATTCTGCCTTTGATTTTTACATGTAAAATCAGATGTGTTTTCTTGGTAGGTCCTCGATCCCAATGCCCTTTCTCACCTTTCAATTCCTAACCCTCCTCCCACTTGAAGCTCATGTCATTTCCCTTTATTGAAATATTCAAAGACTTTCCATAGTCTTTGAAATGACTCAGCAACCTGAAGGACTTTTTAAAAAAAATTCTTTTTAAAACATGCTTTCTCCAGTACATATTTCTCTCTTTCATCTTCTAGCAGTTGTGGTCATATGCAAGAAGGAATAATAATTATTCTGTAACTATGAAGTGAGAGTAAATGTAATAAGTAAGGAATAATTTTTAGTGAATAGGTTTTTTTTCACCTACTAGCTTATCTGAGAAGAAAGATTTAGTTTTAGTGAAAGACAACCAGGATGTATTTATGAAATTAATTATTTAAAGGTTTTTCTACACAGCCATGCTAACGAAGGAATTTATCCTTCTTTTTATTAAAACTATATTTACAGAACCAGCAAGGTAAGGAAATATGGAAGCTCTAAAATGTATCTAGTACAACAACTATCTGATGTTGTTTACTACAGTTGAGATATTATTCACCAAAATTATGTTGAGTCTGTGTTCATGAGGTTTGAGCTTCTCTTTCTCAGTGGCTCAGAGCTTAAACTCCTGCGTAGAGAGCTCACGGTGCCCTCCTAACTCCCCAGCCCCCTCCACTCCACCCCGCCCCAATAACTCAAGGCACTGCAGGTCTCCAGGGCAGGAGGGAGCTGTGGGCAGGAAGTGGGGAGTTCTCTTGATGTCCAGTAACTGTGGGAGGGAGAATAAAGAGAAAGTGGGAGCATTTGTTAAGTTAACTGGTAAAGTGTTTGTTGATAGAGAAATGCATTCTTAAATCAGTTCTTGTGACCTTGGCTTCTTTTCCTTGCTTGACTAGTCTGTGAGAAGGGAATGGAGGGAGTTGACTGTACTGCAAATCTGAATGCAAATATGTAATATAGAGCCAGAAAAATATCTTTTTAGCTATTTGGATAAAACACCACGGTTTAGAACCATATTGTATTTTAAATTATTGGCTCATAAAGTACATTTGAACCAGATTACTAGAATATTATAGTCATAAAGGAGGGAGAAAATTGATACTTAACTCAGTTCCAAACAGAATAAATATCAGCTCCTCCTGCCATGTAAGTACCACTCCCAAGAACTACTTGTCACTTTAGAAACTAGACCATTACATAAAGTGTAAGTGTCTAACTACTGGTTGATAAAAATAATAATTTGGGGAGCTGCATAATTAAACGTAAAGATTCATCTGTTTCCTCATAAAGCCTTTTTAATTAAAAAAGAAATCCCTTTAAAGGAATATGATAAAAATGACCAACTTTAATTTAAAAATGAAAAAAT
The DNA here is from genome assembly GCA_031878705.1 of Tapirus indicus. Taxonomy (NCBI): domain Eukaryota; kingdom Metazoa; phylum Chordata; class Mammalia; order Perissodactyla; family Tapiridae; genus Tapirus; species Tapirus indicus. Next base: position 60,995,389 of record CM062917.1, read on the forward strand.
ATGTATGTTAAACATAGTATATGATGTAAGTCTATGTTATGTTTCAAAATTAAGAATAATGCTCTAGAATACAAATATTCAATAACTATTTTCTATTGAGAAGCTAAAGGCCTATTGACTTGAATAGGGTCATTCCACTAGGATAGAACTACTAATAGGTAGCTCTGTTTTATGTGGAAAGTCTTTGAAAGACTACCTAATAAGTTATTTTTTAAAAATAGGTGCATGGTAAGTGTTTTAATGTAGCAACTCTTTAAAAAATAACCATTTTTATTTTATAATTTTAAATTATTAAAATATTTATAATAGAAAAGATCATTGAAAATATTAAGCAGTACCTTAAAAATTAAAATTGAAGACATGAATTCTTCTGTATTACTAAAATTATATTTTGCTTTTTCTAATTTCACTGGAAAAGAAATATTTCAGAAATAATATTGACTCTATGTTCTTTATAAAGAAAAGATTATCTTCTGTGACCTTTGAAGATCAAGTTCTGGTAAATTAGAGAAACCCCACTTAGCTAAGACCCCTCCTCTGAAGACTCTCAATCCGCAGTGTCCAGTCATGTGGAATACCTTTTTAACATCACGTATGCCATCCTTTCTAGATTTTTATAGAATCTCCACTGCTATTATCCTCTTTTACTAAGATAAAGTCAAACTGCTAAAGAACCTAATGGAGTTATTTTTCTCATAGTCATCCAAAAACTGTTTTCTGAATAGTTTGGACCAGCTGCTTAAAGGTAAAAATCACTGGAGACAAAAGGAGTATTGAAAGGCAAAGAATTGAGGAGAAATTTTGAAAACTGGATCTTTGTGTCCTAAAATTTTACTCACCAAAGAAAACAGGCAGTAAAGAAAGTGAAGAGTGAGAAATCCTAGGTGATTATGGGAAAGACCTTGCGAGTACTGGCAGAGGTAACAAGAACAAGTGGGTAGAGAATGGATGCCCTGCTTTTAAGTGAAAGGTGTTTGAATTTCGTTGGCAAATACATGTGTTGGGTTATTTGAAACTTAAAGCCTATTTTCCCAACATTTTATTATGAAAATTTTCAATCACAAAAGTGGAAAGAATGTACAGTGAACATCTGTCCTTCTACCTAGATTCTGCAACGAACAATTTACTCTTTCTTTATCGCCTGTCTATCCGTGTACCCACCTCTATCTATCTGTCAACCCAGCTTATTTTTTTATGCATTTTGAAGTGAGTTGAAGACCTAAGTACACTTTACTCCTAAATTGTTCAGCATTTACATCAATCTTTTCATGACTCTTTTTTATTTTTTGAGGTAAAATTTACATATAGTGGAATACAGAGATCTACCCAAATCCTATGCATTCTAGCATTTTTCACAACTGCACATGCCTGTGCAATACAACCCTTTATCAAGATATAGAATATAGCGTTACCCCAGAAAGTTCCCTCGTGTCCCTTCACAGTCAACCCCCATCCTTTCCAACTGCTGTTCAGAGGTTGTTTCTCATAGATGAGTTTGTTGTCCTAGGATTTCATATAAATAAAACCACCATGTTTACTGCCTTTGTGTAAGGCTTCCTTCACTCAGCACCTAGACTCACGTAAATCTTTTTATTCACCTGCTAAGTGAGATGAGGTAAAGTTATCCTTTTGATTGCAAGTGGCCCAGCTGATTTGGTGAATTTTGACTTTCAGGCCTGTTTCCTGCCATTCTCAATCTTGCCAGCAATGCTCACATCAGCACCAATGCGACCTGTGGCGAGCAGGGGCCTGAGATGTCCTGCAAACTTGTGGAGCATGTGCCCGGTCGGCCTGTGCGGAACCCACAGTGCCGGGTCTGTGATGGCAGCAGTGCGAACCCCAAAGGCAAGTGCTGCTCCTTCTTTTCAGCAGTACTCAGGGAAATTCATGCTTTTTGAAATGGTCACTAAAGACTTCTATTAGGAAACCGTGAACATTGTGTTCACCTTCACTCCTGTTCATTTCCACTAGCATTACAGTTTAGAAGTTAAAACATTTAAACCAAAAGCTAAGAGATGATAATCAAAAGCTAAGAGGAATGCATGTTTTTATTTTCTTTTAACAGAACGCCATCCAATATCAAATGCTATAGATGGCACCAATAACTGGTGGCAAAGTCCCAGTATTCAAAACGGGAGAGAATATCACTGGGTCACAATCACTCTGGACTTAAGACAGGTAGGTAAGACCAGGACCATTGAAGAATGTCGATGGGTTGCCGAGTTGTAGTCTTCTGTGACCTTCGGGAAAGTCTGCCTTGTTTCTTGACATGTTTAGACTCTGGTCTCTCTGTTTTTCCACCATTGGAATTTAAGTGATATACAGAAGTAGTCCATGGTCCATTTCTTGTCACATTTTTCATTCCAGGTATCTCTGAGAAGATGAGTGAAACTGTTTCCATGTGGTTTGAGGTTCTCAGAAGCTGTGTCAGCAGGGCACACTCATCTGTCCAGGATCCTCTGCCAGGCTGTTTGCTAGCTGTCCACAAACAAATTGCGGGTGCAGTGGGGGACAAAAACACATACATTTCCTGTCTTTCAAGCATATTGTCTTGCTATTAACATTGTGCGAAGTTATCACATAAGGGTTCAATGTAAAAAATAAGGCTAGGAAACAAAAAGGGACAGTGTCAAACCTTTTGACCATGCCTCACCCCTTTTATGCTGTCTGTGAGGGCCCTGAGCAAGCTGGATTGCTCAGCACTCCCATGAGCAAACCTTCAGCATCACCTGGGAAAGATGAGGTATAATTGGCTCCAGCCACACCTGCATCCTCTTGCTTTGTTTCAAGGCCACGTAGGAGAATAGAGAGAAATATGATACGAGCCCCAGTATTTCTGGGACAAGGAAAGATATCTGAGTGAAGGGGATGAAAAAGAGAAATGGCAGCTATTGTCACAATTTCTGATTTCAGTTCTCCAGAAAAGTCATCCCCTGACATTCTTATTTATTTCTATTGAATTTCTCTTTTGTTAGAACTCATCACTCTCATGTGAAGCATCAGTTGAAAGAAAAAAATAGTTGAAATATGCACTACAGGGTTGAAATAGGAATCTTTGAGATTTAATGATGAATAATCATAATTCTTTGAATAAGTAATAATTTTTAAAATATGCAGGATTTTAAATAGAAGACAAGGCAATACTGTGTATTTTCATGTACCAGGAACTTTTGATCTCTAATAATAATAGGAAGTAAGGTAGCAAAATGTGAAGCTCAGAAGACATTTTTCCAAGGTTAGGTTAATAGTATCATGTAAGTAAAATAACACTTTTGATAGTTTTCAGCCATACATCTTGAATTAATATATCCGGATTTCATATTTTCAAATCCACCTGAAGAAAAAGAGAAAAGAGCTCCCTTTGTCCTGGGCTTTGTTTTTATTTTGATGGTAGGAATGTTTCTGCAGGAGATTTTATTTTTCCCATCATCTTTCCTATTACCTTTTTGTAAGGGAAAAAGTGTAACCATTTTCATCCTTAGGAAAGTGATATTGCATGTGTTCAGCTGGACATTTTACAAATAGGCTCCAAATCTGTGTTAAATATTGTCTGTCTTGTAATATGTCATGCTTGACATCATCCTAAATGGGAAGCTTCTGCTTCTGGTTGGACTGAAGCAGCTTAAGGGATTCCAGCAGGGGCATTGGTTTTAGGTCTTTTAAGGCATATTTCAAAAACAGGCATGTACACATAGTTAGGGACCTCTAGGCAATTTCTAGTGTTTTTAGATAAGCTTCTGAATTTAGATTATTTAATTAGTACCCTTAAATTTCTTTACCTTTTACAGAGTGTAAAATTTCTGCTGTACTTATATCTGAGCAAACCTTTCTCAGATTTATTTATCTTTTGAGCCTTTTTATTATGAACATCTTTGAGTATGTAGAAAGCATATTACAGTGGGCACCCATAAACCCACCCCTGAGATTCAAGGATTGGTAAACATTTTGCCATGTTTGTTTCATCTTGCTGAACAGTCTTCAAGTGAATGGCAGTCATCATGACATTGTACAATACAATATTTTTTGTATCTTGAAAATAAAGGATTGTTCTAAGACCATGCCGTTCGCACCCATAACAAAATTAACCGTAATTTCCTAAAAACTATTTAGCCATACTATATGCAGTTTTCCCCATTTATCTGCCAATGTTTATAGCTTTATTTTTCTTTTTCAAACCAAGATCCAATAAGGAACACTCGTTGCATTTGATTGCTTTGCTTCTTAAATCTGCTAATCTAAATTGTCCTCCACTTTTTTTTTTATGATGATGACTTTTTGAATAGACTAGGCCAGTTGTCATGTAGAATATCCCAGATTCTGGATTCGTTTCATCAAGGTTTTGTTTAGCATGTTCCTTTTATGCCCTCTATTTCCTATAAACTAAATTCAGCCCTAAAGAGTTGGTTAAATTCCAGTGAAATGTTTTTGACCAGAACACATCATCAGCAACCCTGACTACTTCTATGGCACCCAGGGCTGGTTGTCCCGCTAGTGATGAGGTTAAATTAGAATCCTGACAGTAGGATCTCTTTCTTGTTAAGTTATCTTCCTTTTTCTCCCACATCTCACCCTTGTTTCTTAGGTGTCACTGACACTCAGATCTAGAGTGTGGCTACACCTTCGGATGACTCTTTTCCATTGTCAAAATCTGTGTGTTTCCCTGTCAAGCCAGCCATTGGCCAGATGCTAGTTAATTTCTAGATTATATACTCCATGAGGGCAGGGACCACAGCTGTCTTCTTCCTCTTCCTCCTCTTCCCTCCTTTCCCTGTTAATGTTTATTGAGAGTTGTCTTGTTTACTCTTGCACACCCAGACGTTGACAGAGTTGAGGCATTGAGTGAATAATTGCAGTGTGAATCAGTGCTTTTCTTCACTTCCCCCTCCTTTTTATTCACAGCCTGATTAAAAGATGATCATCAACAGAAGCCTTTCCACTGCTTTGTTTCACTCCTGTAAAAATGTAAAATCTAAAGTATAGATTTCTAAAGTATAATTATAGACAGACCTTAATATTATCAGGAGTCATAACAACTTCATATTGTAAATGTGTTCATGTAACTAAATAAATATGTCGATTCCTGAGGTTTTATGACCAAATTAGTCAGCTTTGTTCTAGGTTGGCAAATGCTAAAGACATTGATCCCATTCTTGATTCTCTCATTGATGACAGCTGTTTAAATTATGGCTTTTTTTTTTTTTTTTTTTTTTTAGCCTCTGTGTACGTTCGGTTACCTGAAAGGTAAACTAAAGAAAAGATTAAAAGTGGTGTTATCAGAAAGTCCATAAATGTTGTGTGGTTTGCAATCAAGATTTAACTACAGAGTGTTTGTTTTAGTGACATATTACAGGAGAAATGATTAGATTTATTTCTTTACTTCTTTAAAATAATGACTGCTCTTCATTTTGTGCATTGATTCACAGTATTTTAGAATTTACACTGTTAGATATTTAGCAATAATACTTGAAAAAGAAACAATCTGTGGGAATTGAATGAGCATGGTCTTTTTGTTTTAAGAAAAATAAAGCTTAAGAGTCACTTTAACAAAGAAATGTACAACTATCCGTGTGTGGGTAGTCTCCAGAAATAAACTATTGCTCACTGTCAAGTGACTCAGGGACTTGTTCTTGAGCACTATACTGCTGAATTTAGGGCTCTTTTGTGACAAGTTAAAATTTTAAAGAAATCATTCTGAGGGAGAGAGAGAGAGAGAGAGAGCGTGCACATTTGATGGATCTTGAATTTCATGGTTTTCAACATTGTTTTAGGCCCTGCTAATTATACTAAAATGTATTTCTTGTGGTGGAGTTTCTCAGTAGAACTCAGGACTTCCAGTTTGAGCCACAGTACTTTCAAAGTTAATACTCTGAGCAGAGGAAAAGATGCTCAACATCATTCATCACTAGGGAAATGAAAGTCAAAACCACAATGAGATACCAGTTCACACCCATTAGGATGGCTATTATAAAAAAACAGAAAATAACAAGGGTTGGTGAGGGTGTGGAGAAATTAAAACCATTGTGCGTTGCTTGTGGGAATGTAAACTAGTACAGCACTGTGGAAGACAGTGTGATAGTTCCTCAAAAAGTTAAACATAGAATTTTCATATGATCCAGCAATTTCATTTCTGGGTATATTCCCAAAGGAATTGAAAGCAGGAATTCAAAGAGATATGTGCACAGCCATGTTCATAGCAGCATTATTCACGATAGCTGAAAGGTGGAAGCAACCTAAATGTCCATCAATGGTGAATAGGTAAACGAAATGTGGTATATACATAGAATGGAATGGTATTCTGTCTTAAAAAGGAAGCAAATTCTGATACATGCAACAAAATGGATGAACTTTGAAAACATGCTAAGTGAAATAACCCAAACACAAAAGGACAAATACTGTATGATTCCACTTGTATGAAGTACCTATAATAGTCATATCCATAGAGACAGACAGTAGAATGGTGGTTGCCAGGGGCTGAGAGGAGGAAAAATCGGGAGTTACTGTTTAATCGTTGTAGAGTTTCAGTTGAGAAGATGGAAGTTCTGGAGATGGATGGTGGTGATGGTTGCAGAACAATGTGATAGTACCTAATGCCACTGAATTATGAACTTAAAAATGGCTAAAATGGTAATTTTTATATTATGTATATATTCCACAATTTTTTAAAAATCCACATCCAATCAGATAGACAGAAATCACACTGTAATTTAAAGGAATGTAGTTAGTGTGAGGAACTGGTTAAACAGTGTTGGAGAACTGAAAAAAGGAGTGGAGGTAACTCAGAGAGGAGGGACTAAGGGAGGGGATTGGGGTCATTAGCACCTAGAGGCTTGGAGGAGGGTCCCTCACCTCAGAGCAAGGGCAAGGAGGCTCATTTGGGGAGTGCTGAAAAGCAGGAGACTGGAGTCAACTGCTACAGCCAGCCTCCCCGCCTCCCCACCTCCCTCCTCCAGCCTCCCCACTTCCTGCTGGTGCCTCCACTCACAGCCCCACGAAACAGAGTACAGAAACGTGGATTTGCAGTTGCTTTGCAGCCAGCACAAATACTATCTCTTGGTACGTGATCGCTCATGCCAGTGCAATGACAGAAGCACAGAAACACAGCCTTGAAATCCTGGGGCAGAATTTTGTTATATGGTGATCAGCCAGAGCCTGAATATGCTTATATTGAGTTTTGAGATTAACTTTGGAATGAAAATGCAAAATTTAGAATTCTCATGGCGAAATCATGGACTGCCTTCTAATACATCGACTGGCTAAGTGTTCTTGGATCTCAGCTGAGGGACTGCCATAGGTCACCACCTTAGTGCTGTGACTTTAAGAAGGACAGTGGTGGAGGAAGTGGAGGCAGTTCTGTTTGTTTATGTATGGATTTATTATTACTTTTTGGTTGTGTGGCGTGGGGAAGATGTATAATGTGTGGTTGGGTGATAAGCTTTCATAATTTACAAAGTACATCGAATGTGATAGCATTAAGAATGAAGGATCGGGGGCCGCCTGGTGGCGCAGCGGTTTAGTCCGCGCTTTGGTAGCCCGGGGTTCGCCGGTTCGGATCCCGGGCGCCCGCTGATGCACTCCCTGTCAGCCACGCCGTGGCGGCGTCCCATATAAAGTAGAGGAAGATGGGCACGGATGTTAGCCTAGGGCCAGTCTTCCTCAGCAAAAAGGGGAGGATTGGCAACAGATGTTAGCTCAGGGTCGGTCTTCCTCACAAAAAAAAAAAAAAAAGAATGAAGGATCGTTCCTAGTCAAACACCTGCCAAATTCCTCACACTAAATAAATGTGAGTTTCCTTTTTTTCTGTCATATTTGTAGTCCACAAGTACTTTGAAATCCCAAAGATCTTCAGGTATCACCATGAGGGAAACCTTAACAAGACCTTCACGTAATCTAATTAGAGTTAGCTAATAGGATTAACTAAGAAGTGCAATTATGCAGATTTTGAAAAAACAAACTCATGAGTCATAATTATTCTATTTTTTTTTCTGATTAGGAAAGTAATATGAGCTCATAGTAGAAAAATTGGAAGGTACAGATAAGTGTAAAGAGGCAGGAAAACTTGCAATCTCTCCACTCTGAAACAACCAGTAATAATATCGGCATAGTTTTAGACTTTTGCATGCATTTCTATGTATTTAAATTAATAATGCTGCAATAGTGCTTGCATTTATTACATACTACTGTGGGCCAGACCCTGTGCTCAGCAGTTTTTCTGGATTATCTCATGGAATCCTCATAATTACCCTATGAGTTTGGTCATATTATCATCTCCTTTTGACAAATGATGAAACTGAGACTTAGAGAGTTTGGGTAACTTGCTCAATGGTAGGACTCACTGACATTCATGAGCCTGGGCTCTGTCTGCATCTTTGGATGATATTGTCCCTCCAGCTGAGGTTATGACATGTATGTTTATGTCCTGATGTTTAACTTTATAGCATGAACATTTCCCAATGTAACTAAAACTCCTTATTAATAATTTTTAAAGCTGCTCTAGTATTCTACTATATGGCTTACCCATCATTTGCATAACAATTCCCATGCCCAACATTTTGGTTTTCTGTAAAAGGTAATAACTTGAGCTTTCAGTGAAAAAAGATTGATCTTATATGTATGCAAATGAAGTAATGTAGTGAATACAAGTCTGTTTCAGGGTTCATATTGCAAGTTTGTGGTTAGTTTTATTTTGAGTATCCCTTTTAGAAGGAATGTTTATTGCCTGTATAGGAATCTATACATATACATTGTAAATATTCATATGTATAGGAATCTATCTATAGTATATGTAGTATATAATCTATATGTAGTATATAGAATTTAGTAATGTAGTATTATGAAATTATGTATAGTAATCTATATATAGCATATAGAATCTATATATGTATATGAATACACAATGTATATATTGTATACTCATATGTAATGCATATATATAGGAATCTATACGTATACGTGTACATACATAGGTCTAGGTTATAGACTATACAGCATTGCTTTCCCCATCCATATTATTTTGTCTGCTCTCCCCCAGCAGTCCTGGAATACAGATGGTCTCCTCTTTGGAGGTAAGAACATTGCAGCACAGAGCGGTTCGCTGACTTGCCCAGAGCCATGTGGCTCGCTGTGCTGCAGCTGGGATTGGAAACCAGGACTTCCGGTTCCTTCCACACTGTGCCACACTGTCTCACCTCGTTTGCTCCTGGGTTCCTAGCATTGTTTTCCTTCACATTATGATTTTCTGGGAGACTGGCAGGAGCTCGTACAGTTCCCCCTGATTTGAGAGTGCTCTGGTCCTTCCCAAACCCTCTCCTTGTTCTGTTTGCCCCCGTTGCCCTTACAGCTCAGTGGGTCCTCTTCCCTGTGAAAGGCTCAGATTATTAACACTTCTTTCATGCGTTTGCAGTGACTGGTAGAATTGGGTGCTCCCTAACATGTGTTTTCTGGCCATGAAGGAGGAAAATGAATCAATGTTTTGTATTCTTCTTTAAAAATGTTTGAACATGGGCAAAAATTTCACTGGGAGTGGTCAGACTTGTGAGTAAAAATTTGTAATGTTCCTTTAGAAGATTAAATATGTTTCAAAAAAAGGAAATGTTTCCTATGGCATTGAAAATAAAGCTGCCTTTTGAAGCAATGCTTTATTTTCCTTGTAAGTTTAATTAGGAAGTAGCACTTTGTTGTGGGAACATAATCACAGAAGGACCTTTGTTTTATGCAAACCTTTAGACAAGAGCTGCTTGTTTGCTGGGTTTTATAAAACGTCATTAATTTGGTTGTCTGTTGTTGTTTTTTCCCCAAAATTTCTGAAAACTTGACCAGAATTTAGATTGAGGTTTATTATTGTGTCATCCAAATAGAAAGTGTTTGCTAAGCACATTAACAGGGTAAATGAGAAAAGACTAGGCAAATTTCCTATTCTTAGGAAAATCTTGAAAGATTTTTAGAACAAGAGTTGCATGTAAATTGGAGCTTCTCGTTACAAATGAGTCTTGGCTGTTCCTTAAAGAGGTCAGGCAGAGACCCTTCCTGGAAACCGTGGTAGAAATTGCCATTACTGTGTACTTGTATTTATTCAAAATGATTCTATTTCAATTTTCTATTAGTTCATGCTGACCTCAACTAATTTCAAATATTAAGCTTTCCTTGAATTTGTTTGGCAAAATGAATAGATTGGTAAAAAATTTAAGCTCTTCATTATGATTTGGATGTAAGTCACAGTAAATTCTTGCCCTTCAGACATTTTTATCTTTTTCATCCTATTCTCTGTGAAGCTGCTATTCTCATAGATATGTCTTTCTTTTGTTTCACACTTTTATTATCTCATTTTATTTCCTTCTGTACAGCTTCTCTTCCAGTTATCTATTGCTGTGTAAGAAATCACTGCAAAACTTTATGGCTTAAAACAACAATATTCATTTTCTATCTTTTCTGGTTTCTGTGGGTCAAGATTTCAGGAAGAGCTTGACTGAGTGGGTGTGTCTAGGTCTGTAGTTCATGGGGGCTGGGAGTGGAGCAGCTGGGGAGGGGTGTCTGAGCAGCTGGAGAGGGGGGTCTGGGGCAGCTGGGGAGGTGGTGCTGTGAAGCTGGGGATGAGGTGCTGGGGCAGCTGGGGAGGGGGATCTGAGCAGGTGGGGAGGGGGTGCTGGAGCAAATGGGGAAGGGTGCTGGGACAGCTGGGGATGGGTGCTGGGATAGCTGGGAGGGGTGCTGGGGAGGGGGGTCTGAGCAGCTGGGGAGGGGGTGCTGGGACAGCTGGAGAGGTGGTGCTGTGAAGCTGGGGAGGGGGTGCTGGGACGGCTGGGGAGGGGTGCTGGAGCAGCTGGGGAGGGGTGCTGCGGCAGCTGAGGAGGGTGGTCTGACCAGCTGGGGAAGGGGGTCTGAGGCAGCTAGGGAGGGGGTTCTGAGCAGCTGGGGAGGGATGCTGGGGCAGCTAGGGAGGGGGTTCTGAGCAGCTGGGGAGGGGGTGCTGGGACAGCTGGGGAGGTGGTGCTGTGAAGCTGGGGAGGGGGTGCTGGGGCAGCTGGGGGGTGGGGGTCTGAGCAGCTGGAGAGGGGTGCTGGAGCAGCTGGGGAGGGGGTTCTGAGCAGCTGGGGACGGGTGCTGGGGCAACAGGGGAGGGGGTCTGAGCAGCTGGGAGCTGGCCAGGCTCTCCCTTCATGTGGTCTCAGGACTTCTCTGTGTGGTGTCTTCACGTGGACTAGTGTGGACTTTCTCATAGCATGGTGGCCTTAAGGCAAATTGCTTATATGGCAGTTCAGGGTTCCAGCACAAGTGTTCCAGAGAAAGAGGTTGTGTTCCCATGTAGATGGCCTCCAGAGTCACACAGTGTGACTTCCCCTGTGCTCTGTGGGCCACCCAGTCACTGAAGTGCGCAGAGATTCAAGTGGAGGAAACGTGAAGCAACTCCCAGCCTGTCAACGGGAGGAGGGGTGAAGAATTTGAGACCTGTTCTAAAACCACCACTGCCTCATACTTCTGAGAAGGTCTTTCTCTGAGAGGCTTCTTCTGCCAGCCTTCCACTGCTTCCCTTTTAGGTGCCACACCTCTATCTCTAGGTGATGCAACGAGCTATAGTACCAAATGGGGCTACTAATATTGTACCTTAAGTTGTTCAATGTTAATAAGTGAGCTGAATAAATGCAAATAACTGAGCCAGGCTTCAAGAACCATATGGAGGTTTGTTTCTTGACAGGATTTGTTTTTAAGCTTTATCATTTGTGTATTATCCACTGTGGTTTGCTGAACAGTCAAGCATAACTGTTTTTCCATTTAGCACAGTTTCGTTTACCAAGCCTTTCCCATTTTTCCTTTCTTTGTTCTGTGTGGCAGAGTAATGGCCATACTATTATAGTGTATCTTACTCAACAGCACTTCTTTGTGCCTTGGGAAGGATTTGGGGAAATTAATTAAAATAGTTTCCAGGACTCTTTCAAAATATACTTTTCATATCGCCAACTGTTTTGGCTTCAAAATAAAGCTTTTTTGTATATTTATGGAGAGAATGGGAGGTCTGTTCTGAGACCACTATTTCTTCCTGTTATATTGAAGCTAAAAGAAAGATTAGTTTTAATTTCTGAAGAAATATTCCTTTGAAAAATATAGTGCAGATATATTTATTCTAGCATTTGCTAATTTTTTTTTTTGCCTTTTACCTAGCAATCTACTCAAATTGTAACATCTTCATGGTTAAAAAGAAAGCTGTAACAAATAAAAAAAAAGAAGTAGCTCATGAATACCTCAGGTATACCTCAGAATATCTCTTGTGTTTCTACTATCCTCAGTTGACATTTTCTCTATATAGAAACTTCCTTTATTCTGCTATAGAAGCAGAAATTTTTTATAATACAGAAAAAAGTTTTTAAAAAAATCACTTGTGATTCTAATGACCAGGGATTACGTTTGATCCATTCCATCATATCTGAGAACACTGTATATATTTAATAATTCATGATCTCTGCTTATTGGGTGCTGGGGTCTGAGAGTTCATTGACGAACAGGACAGTGATGATGCCCCGGGCAAGCCCTTGGCACAGAGAACGTACACAGCACATGGCAGGTTCCTTATGTGCATTGGTTATTATCATGTCACGTCAATGGTTACTTAAGGCTGACCCTGGCCTCAGGGGCTTCTGGGCTAGTGGGGAAATAGGCAAGTGAGCAGACTGCTTCGGCCATGGTGGAGCCTGTGCAGGGGCTGCAGAGGCATGGAGAACACAAAGGAAGGGCAACTTAGGGGATGAGAGAGACAACTCAAAGGAAGGCCCCCGTGAAGTAGGGGGCAGGGAGTGAGGAAGGATGCAAAGGAGAGAGCAGCGTGGGAAAGGCATGTTTGTGGAGCTAAAATAGTGCATCCGGTCCTATAATAAATGTCTTTCATTTTTCTTTTTGATTGAGATACAGTTTGCATACAGTGAAATGCACTCATCTTTGGGGTATAGGTGGACGCGTTTTGACAAATGTGGACACATGTAAGCCACAACCTTATGAAGATACAGAACATTTCCATCACCCCAGAATGTTCCCCTACACCTTCCTAGTCAGTTCTGCACAGCTGCCCACCCTCCCTCCCGCCACCAGAGGAACCACTGCTCTGAACTTTCACTTTAGATTAGCTTTGCCTGTTATGCAAGGTCGTATGAATGGAATCAAATGGCGTGTCCTTCTTCATGCCTGGCTTCTTCTCAGCATTCTGTCTGTGAGATGCATCCACTGTTGCTTGTGGTAGTGGTTTGTTCTTTTATTTCTGAGTAGTATTTCACTTCATGAATATACACAATTTTTTTATACATCCTCTCGTTAGGTTGTTTGGGTTATTCCAGTTCTTTTTTTAGTGCCTATTTTATTTTTTTATTGAGATATAATTGACAGATAACATTGTATAAGTTTGAGGTGTTCAGCGTGTTGGTTTGACACGTTTACACATTGCAATGTGATTGCTACAGTAGCGTTAGCTCACACCTCTATCACATCACATAGTTATCATTTCTTTTCTGTGTTGCGAGCAATTAAGATCTAGTCTCTGAACCACTTTGAAGCTGAAGATACAGTATTGTCAACTCTCATCACTATGCTGTGCATTAGCTCTCCAGGACTCGTTTATCTACTGGTCGCTACAGTTTTTGCCTGTTGTAAATAAAACTGCTGTGAACATTCTTATAAGTCTTTTTCTGGGCATATGTTTTTATTTCTCTAGGAGTGGAATTGCCTGGCCAAAGGATGTGTATATTTAACTTTATAAGACATTGACAAACCACAATCCAGAAAGAGTCTCTAGGCAGAAAGCTCGTCTCCCAGGAATCACTATTCTGTGCCACCTACTGCCCAATATTTTAGAGCCCCTTTTATATGTTTTGTCCAGTTTTCTAGTTGTTTGCTGCAGGAAGGCCAGGTGGTACCAATGTCTCATTCATGACCAGCATCTAAGTTCTTGTAATACTTTTTTATGGCAGAATAATATGTCATCATTTGGGTACACGATAATTTATTTAACCTGCCCCCATTGTTGGACATTTAAGGTGTTTTCCAATCTTATGAATCATGCTGCAAAAAACATTTGAATATTTTTGTGGCTGCACTGCTGATTATTTTTTAGTGTAGATTCCAAGAAATTTTTCACATTTGAAAAATGTGAACATTTTTCAAATTTGATCTTCATTGCTTTATTTTAAAAAAACATTCTTCAATTTATATACTCAGTGACAGTAAATGAAAGTGTGTCTCACAACCTCTTAGCAACATGGAGATTGAAATTTTCTTTTTGTTGTTATTGTTCTCTGCGAATTGAATAGCAGAGAATGTATTTATCTATTTATTTATGCATTCATTTGTTCAGATATAACATATATTTATTTATATCATGTCACTGTACTGGACATATATTTGGAGCACTAGGCTGAAGTCAGATGCTTAAACAATGTTTATTTGGTCTTGTTTATTATTTTGACGTGTTGATTATGTCATGATTGTTAATTCCTACTTAGGCAGTCAAATTGCTTTGTAACATGGTGGTGACGTTTTTAGATATTTGATTATCAGTGTAAGAGGCTGGAGAGAATTTTTAAGTCCTATTATAACAAAAGAGAAAAAAATTGAATTAACTCTAAATGTCATCATTTTGAGAGGTGCCAGTTGTCAGAAGAATAACTATGACACCTGGAGAAAGCAATTAAAAATCCAATAGTGATATCTTACCTCTATATTGTGTATGTTATAAAGTGTTTTCCTATTTGTTGTTTCACATTATACTTACAATGTGAGAAATCTGAAGAACATGTCAATTCATATTCACATTATTGCTTGTGAATAATGCAGTTGGATGTAGAGGAAACATCCTCTGGATTTATCATTTTAGGCCTGAATCATGGAAAACATTAAATGTAGTTTTATAATTCCCTTAGATTGTAAGAAATTAAAAATGCATTAATCAGCTATCGTTACCTTCTGGGGTGTGGGGGGGTAGAGAGTGATTCTGGAGGTCTCACTCTGTATGCATTAGTCTTGGCGGGGTGACAAAGCCGCCAAAGTGGTGATAAAGGTAGAGACTCTATCACGACTGGGGCAGCTACCTGTTTATGCCCATGTGTTTCCTGTGGTCCCTTTGAAATTCGTGCGCGCATACTTCGAGGGCACTGACTTGCTCTGCCTGTCCTTTATGCGCCATGAGGTATGGAAATGAAGCCCGGGAAAGCTGTGAGATCAGATTAAAACCTGCAAATAATTAGCTGGGAGCCACAGCTGTCCAAACCAAGATATCCCGAGACATTTGGTGAAACCTTAACTCCACTCATTAACCAACTGAGGTGGTTTAAGCTTTCTTAGAGTAACTGATAACTACTATAATATGTGTAAATAGCTTTTTTTTTAATTAATAGACTTTATTTTGTAGCGAAGTCTTACATTTAGAGAAAGATTGAGAGGAAAGTTCAGCAAGTTCCCATATACTCCCTCTATAATAGTTTTTTGATAAAAATTTGGGCTATTAATCATCTTTTTAAAAGTTAAATCATAAAGTGACTGATCTAGTGTGGTTTCAGTAGTTTCTAAGACCTTCCCCCCACCATATTTAGAAGGTGACTGTGAGAATTGTCAGTCTTATGATTAAAACATTTCTGTCCTCTCTACTATTTTATGGCTTGTAATCAGAGGATGTTTACCTTTGTTCTTCATATGAGAGAATCCCAAGAAAGCCTGTGAAATAACTATTTAGTAGGCCTCCATTGAGATGGCCACCATTTAGGGTCATTTACAACTTTATACCAGGCTTACATAAGGGGCCAGGCAAGAAACAGGGCTGCCCAGAAGTCTGCTCTTTGTTTAGGAAATGTCACCAAGGAAGAAAGCATTCCGTGTGAACTGTGGGTCAAGTCATCACCAAGGGCCTCGTTTCATTTTCAAACCCTAGCAGTTTCAGGCTCTGATTTTGTATTTCATGAAGTATCATCATGCTTTACCAGAATTTAGTAAGAACGTGGCAGAAATAGGGTCATGGGAGAGATAAGATTTCAAAAATCCCCGCTGAGCTGTCTGTTGATCCTAAGTGGCTTAATTGGCTCCTCCAGAGTTGGTCCCTGATTGGAAATACTACGTTGCTACTCACGTTCAATTTAGAAATCTGTCTTCCACAAAAAGTTGAGTCTTTGTACTGTTCACTTTTCTCTCCCTATTTTCACATCATTTTTTTTCTTGTCGTAAAATATACATAACATAAAATTTACTATTTTAACCATTTTTCAAGTATACAGTTCAGTGTCATTAAGTTTATTCACATTGTTGTGCAGTCATCACTATTCATCTCTAGAACTTTTTCATCATCCCAAAGTAAAACTCTACCGGTTAAGCCATAACTCCCCATTCCTCCCTCCCTTCCCCAGTCGCAGTTAACCACAGTTCTAATTCCGATCTCTATGAATGAGACTCCTCTAGGTACTCATATAGGTGGAATTATACAGTATTTGTCCTTTTGTGTCTGCTTATTTCACTTAGTATCATGTCCTCAAGGTTCACCCATGTTGTAGGATGTATCAGAATTTCATTCTTTTTAAGGCTGAATAATATCCCATTATATGGATATCCCAGAGTTTGTTTAGCCATTTGTTTGTTGATGAATATTTGGTTTGTTTCCATCTTTTGGCTGTTGTGAATAGTACTGCTATAGACATTGGTGTACAAATATCTGTTTGATATTCCCTGCTTTCATTTCCTGGGGGCATATACCCAGAAGTGACATTGCTGGATCATATGGTAATTCTATGTTTATTTTTTTGAGGAACCACCATACTGTTTTCCATAGTGGATGCACCATTTTACATTCTCACTACATCTTTTTAAATAAACGAAAGCCTTCTTACGTAAGACCCTTATTTAGATGTTCTTTCTTTAATAATGTTTAAATGTGATGATTTGTTAGTTTGATGCTTGACAAATGATAGATGCTCAATGAAATTAGATGTATCTAAAGAAAAATGAGAATCTTCAAACAAGATATAGACCAAGGTTCCACATAAAGAATGAAATCTTGATAAAACAAAAAATGCTTTCTAATCTCTCTAGCGCTGAGACTATAAACGATTCAGCTAGATTTAGTGACCAAAAGAAAAAAACACATAATTATTGTTTCTAGGTGTTGTAAATGTGTAACTAACAGGTTAATGTTTAATGGAGTTAGTCAAGTACAGATTTGCACAGCTTTCCTGGACAGTGTTGCCAGGTGGATTTGTGAGGCTTAATGATTAGGACCCCTTTTACTTTCAAAGTTGCGATGACACTGTGTGTTCATGATAAGGGGTGTCAAGCTATGAGCTCCTAACGATTGCTAGCACTACTGGGGCATCACAGGTCAGCATGAGGACTAGGAGATGAAGTGAAAAGAAGTTGAGTTTTCAGTCAGAAATTCTCTGGGACTGAGGAAAGAAGGGGGAAGTGTGGGCTTTGGGGCTACATGGGAGAGACCTGCCCCATCTTCCGGAGGTGGAAAGAGGGTCTAGCCAAAGTTGGAAAGCCCTGCTTGGGCTCTGGGTTTTCTTTCTCACTCACATTTTGACCTCTTAGAACACTCTTTAAGGCCCACTCGCTTTTTTCTCTACTTTAGTCTTGGTCTTTCCTATGTCAACAGCACCATCTCTCATGATTTCCCTGCACCAACATCCAGCTCTATGATCTTTTCATCCCTAGAGACCTCGTAGCTCCTGGTTTAAGGATCCTCTCATAGTCTAAATTTTTAACAGGGAGCAAAGACCCGAACCCTGTCCAGTCTCCCTCAGGCTCTCTGCACTCAAGCCAGCCAGGCCTCCTGCAGTTTCTGTGCCACTGTGCACTCTGCCCTCAGGGCCCTTGCTCCCTGCCCTCTGCATGTTTCCTCCCCCACCTAGATATCTCCTGCTCAGTCTCTCCTCTTCTCAGAGGAGCCTTCCCTGACCACTCTTACCTTCTCCAGACTCAGCTGGCCTCCCCTGCCACACCCAGACGATCTCAGCACCTTCTGTCCTTCTTCTTGGGGACTTGGTCAACCTCTGTCTTTCCCAGTAGGGCCTCCAGCCCACGCCGACTGTGTCCTCCACTTCACCACTGTATTTGTAGCACCTGGCACAGTCTCTGTTACAAAGCAGCTGCTCAGTCAATGTTTACTGAATGAACCTTCAGTGAAAAACTGTTCGAGGGCGTCCCTTGCTCCCAGCCTCATCGGTGCTGTGGGATGCTTCTCTGAGAGTGATATCTCTACCTCTCTGCAGATCCCTCCTCCCCTCCCCAGGAGAGGAGCGGTCATTTTTCTAATTGGGAGAAGAGCTGGCCCTGCTCCTCTGGGGCCACATCTCTGCTTTTCTTTTGCTGCGCAGGTTTTTCTCAGGAAAAGCAGCTTCCTGGACTCACAGGGCAAGGCCACTGGCAGGTGTACACGTGTCCACTCAGCCTGTGACACAACAGGCAGTGTGTCGGCCAGACCTCTTGGCCACCCATCTAAGCCATGACCTCCAGTTCTGCTTTCTACTGGAATATTGCTGACTTCTTTCTTGAGTCTCTATGATGGATTTCTGAGCCCACTCCCACAGGCAGTAGGAGAAGAAAGGAGTGTTGTTTGTTGCCACCTCCCTTCCAACGTGAACGGACGGGGCACTGCGTTTGGGGGAAAAGCCTAATGTAATTTCAAAGCTAAGATATTCATAGGTGAAAACTGGTTAGCTCTGGCTGAGGTGGTGTTGGGAGTTGGGGGACAGGAAAGGCTCTATCTGCATTTCTCAGTTCCTGGAATGACCTGTAATCGCATTCATCTCATTCTAGGTGCTAGGCTGTCACATGGCGCTTACAGGGTCGGGGGAAAACGTGAGGATCCCCACAAAGGGCATTTGGTGATGTGCCTGGTTGTGCTTTTGGGGTAGTTCCAACTAATCTTCCACAAAACAGCAGAGTCCTTCCAGAACACTTGGTGAAACAAGCACTGGGCACAATTCTGTGGAGAATTACACTGAGATCAGGAATGGAAACCTACCTCTCACTTTTCAGGTTTGACTTCTTAAAGTGGTTCGACACTTTTCCTTTGAAATAATGCTACCAGTCATCCTTAAATGGAAATAGTGACATGTGGACCAGGGGACAGCTTCCTGGGGGCTCTTTTGGAATAGCTTCTCTAGTTGATGGAAAACAGAACTGATGGGTGTTTAAGTATCCCTTTCCCGCCTCCAGATTCCTGAGTACAAGTTACTATTGACCTTTCAGGTGGGCTCATATCTCTGTGCCCTCCGTGTGTTGATCAACTTTCTTACTTGGGCTTCTCCTCAACATCTGCCTGAAGTATCTGAGCGTGGTGCCAAAGTCAGGGTTCCTTGACCTTCTGAGACATGACTCTTAAGAATTTTAAGGAAAGTAACTTACTTGAACTAAATTTGTCACTACTGGTAGCCAGTCACTTCTCCCCCCAGTGAAAAAAAAAAGAAGAAGAAAAGAAAGTGGAATGAGAGACTAGACTTTGACATGTTTACTTTGCCCTTCTAATACCAGCACCAAATTTAAAGAAAAACAAATCTATTTTATTCCAAAATTCTCTTCTCATTCATGAAGCTATTTCCTTTTGTCTGTTAATTTTGTATGCTTGTCCTAAAAGGAGGAGATAACAGTAAAACAGCCAACTAAAATATAATAGAAATGACATTTTAAGGTAATTGCCCATAAGAGATTTACTTAAAATGTATATTGCACATATCCTACATGCCAGGTAAACTTCTAAGCCCCCAACTTCTCTTGTTTGGCCTAGTTTTTATTACTACTTCATGTGATTATCAATTCATTAGATACTGTAGTGAATAATATCTATAAAACCAGAGTGATTCATATCTGCTTTAGTAATTAGCCTTCTGGTAAATAATTACTTCTTTATTCTTGAATAATAAGTATGAATGCAAATGATCATTTTGAATTTTATTTTCTAATAATGTCATAAGAAATAAAACTTACAAAACACAAATTCACTTTTATAGGGATAATTGAGTAATATTACTTATCAAATACACTCTTTTTTTTTTCAAATGTATTTTGACTCTTAACCTAAATCTCTTTTGTCTGTGAAAAGTTCATCTCCATCACGTAAGAGAGAAAGCATTCCTCCGTTCACATTTAGTTGCGCCGTGGAGGCAGGTGAGTGCTTGTGTGGAGCATTTCCAAGGGGGAGTCCGCCTGGTGTCTGGGCCCCTCCAGATCATGTGCAGAGGTCCTGCAAGAGCAGCTGAGCCTTCTGTGGAGAGGACAGACTGTACTTCCAGGGCACATCTGAAACTGACCTCTGATGCTGGAGAATTAGGCTATCTGTATTTTTCAGATCTCTGTGCCTGAGGTAGATTTAATATATTTAAGTTAAGATTGAAGCCCACATGAAAATTCCTGTCTGGATTCCTCTGTAGAAACTGGTATTTGATATACGTCTGCTTTATTTATGTGACATGGTTTATGTGCATTCCAGTGATCATTAACAAAGGCCACTTGGTGGAAAACCATGATGAAAGTGGATTTTAAAATGGCTGTATCAGCTGCAGGTTTGGCAAGACCACAATGACTCTGAATTTAGTGAAAACCCTGTGTCATCAATTTGTGTTTAGCCAACCTTATATCGAGAGAAAAGGCAGTTTAGTCAACCATGCAAAAAAAAGGGCAACAGAAATATCATGTATTTTAGTTGGGCAAAGGTGTGTATATTAACAGAGAATCCCTTGTTTTTCCTATACTATGTGTAAGACCTGTTTGTCACCACACAATTGGTGAATTAGAGTTTGTGTTAATTTGCTAGGGCTGCCATAGCACATACCAAGGACTGGGGGCTAAACAACAGAAATTTATTTACTCACAGTTCTGGAAGCTAGAAGTCCAAGATCAAAGTGCTGGCAGGGTTGGTTTTTTCTGGGACCTCTCTTGTTGGCTTGCAAGTGGCCACCTTCTTGCTGTGTCTTCACAGGGTCACCCCTAGGTCTGTGTCCTAATCTCTTCTTATAAGGACACCAGTCATATTGGATTAGGGCCCACACATATGACCTAGGACATAAGTCCTAAGGGGTAGGACTTTAGCATATGAATTCTGGGGAGACATGACTCAGCCAATAACATGGCTTAAGTGAGGAAGATTATGTTGAGATGCTTCAGAGCATCCTCTTCCTCTTTTGCAGATTTACAGGTCACAGTCCCTTTCTTGGCTTGTTTCTGGTCTCTAATTTGGGGACCTAGAGAACTGTTGAGAGATTGTGAGAACAGTGCCCAGTGTCATAGCTGAAGTCCTTGATCCAGATAAGAGTTAAATGATTCCTCCCTTGAGGGATCGTCCTGCAGTTTTTCCACTATGGTGGTTCTTCCATTTGGTATCATTTTGTTACATATGACCAAGCTCTCTGTATAAAAGCTGACAGAGGTTTGATGATTTGATGCAAGTTTGATGAAAGTACAAGAACATGGTATTGAAATAATTGCTACTGGTTGAGATAAGAGGTTCAAAAAATTGTTAGTACTCATCAGTTGCCTCAAATTGGGATTTCATTCTTCTTTTTCCTTGCAATCTGTAGAAATGTGGCACAGTGGTTAAGAGAACACACTGCTTGTGTTCAAACCCCTTCAGTCTGCATTTTAGTACCTGTGAGATCCTGGGAAGACTACTTAGCCTTTCTGTGCCTCAGTTTCCTCATCTGTAAGGTGGGGGAAATAATAGTACATACTGCATAAGAAGAACATAGTGTAGGATTAGAAGGGCTCATAATTCTAATAAAGCACTTAGCATTGTCCCTGGCTGCAGTAAGTGCTACATTAGCCGTCATTAACTTTTGCTTCTTGTGCACTTTCCGTCCCCCTCCCCGCCGCATATCCTAGGCTGTCACAACAGAAACTGCAGAGTCAGCTTAACAACTGCCAGTGTGCTTGTTTAGATAGGACTTGGTGTCCAAGTAAATGGAGGAGTCTTTTTTTTTTTTTTTTTTTGGTACTGTAAAAAGAAAATTCAGTGATCTTAGGTATGTGTGGGCATTTGGGGGCAGTGCTCCGGAGTATGCATGGTGGCTAAGGACTCTGGAGTGAGACTGCTTGGTTTCTTGGTTTCTTATTAGGACCTGCAACTCAGTAGTTTGTCTTTTAACCTCTCTGTACATCAGTTTCCAAATATGTAAAAAGGGAACGGCAATAACTCAAAACTCATGGTGGTGTTTGGGACTAAATGAGATGATACACACAGAGCTCTTAATACACAGAAGATAAACCTATTCTGTCCATTTTCAAATGTGAAACTGAAGAACAGAAGGTAAACACATCTCATTTCATTTGTAAATTAACCTTGCTTTCTATCCCTCTCAAATGGGCTGCCCCGTCTCGCTGTCTCACTCAGCACCTCCACTGTGTAAAGTCTAGTTTAGCGTATTTGGCGATGGTGAATGATCACGGCCCACATGCTCAGAGAGTTCTGCTTTTATGATGAAAATATTTGCAAAGCAACTGGACAGTGGTGAGTAAAGAGGAGTAAAGATGTCCTCTTTACTTTTTAGCTTGGGCATCAGTAGGAAAACCAAATGGAAAGCTATTAAGGATGGATTCCACTGTGGTTCTGGGACAGCACTGGATCTTTGCAAAGGTGCAAGCAGCCACCACTAAGCTTGTAACAAACTCTGATGCTCTTCAGGGCTAGTTCTAGAGGAGACAATAAGATTAATTGCCAGGTATTTCTGAGAACTGTTTGGTATTTCAGTAACATTGAGGTATAGCGAATTAGGGAAACATATACAAATTTTGGAATATATGAATTATATAAAATTGGGGGAAAGTTGTTTTTAAAAACATAAACTCTCAGAAAGAAAAACCATGTAATTACATTCAGGGGAGAATTTTCTGGAGATGTTTATGTTAGGACAAAATAACATTTGCATTATTTTAATTTTTTAGTATTTTATTTATTTATTTTTTGTTGTTGTTGTTTTGTTTTTGTTTTTTTTTGTGGGGAAGACCAGCCCTGAGCTAACATCTGTTGCCAATCTTCCCCTTTTTGCTGAGGAAGACTGGCCCTGGGCTAACATCCGTGCCCATCTTCCTCCACTTTTTTTTATATGGGACGCCACCACGGCATGGCTGACTGGCAGTGACGTCAGCGGGCGCCCGGGATCCGAACTCGCGAACCCCGGGCTGCCAAGCGCGAACTAAACCGCTGCGACACCGGTGGACCCGCATTATTTTAATTTTTAATATAATTTTGCTTCTAATGTGCTTTAGCAACAGTGATTGCATTCTAGAGGAAAATAGCACATGAACATGGATAATCAAACTATCCCATTTATATCACTCGCAGACTATACTCGGTTGGGTGACATCTCTTGTGGGTGAACAGAGTTATTATAATGAGATAAATTCATCCTTCCCAGGCAACAATTTGGCAGATGAATGTAAAATTATTTGGTTTATGATAGGTTTTAATGGGCTCTTGTGTTCCTGGAATTGATGAGGGCTAAGATGGGGAGAAGCTAAAAACACAAAAACCAAAAAGCCCAGAGGCAATAGGACACAGATAAGTGAATGACCAACTGCCTTGCCAACACATACACATCTATATGTACACATGCATACACATGTACAGAAGTATGCACATAAACACATGTGTGTACACATAATATATTCATACATTACACATACATTTGAAAAATAATCACTACTTGACTTGGTTTAAAAAAAAATCACCTCTATCAATTTGGATTAGAGGAAATCTGGAGTAAACAGCAGTTCACGTGAAAAAGGCATTTTTTGTTGTTGCTTGCAACCCCAACTTAAGTTAGTAATCTAAGTTTACTGTCAGAAAAGTGAATGCTTGCTAAGGCTGAGTTACTAAAATGAGAGACATAATATTTTCACCTTCTTCTTCCCAATTAAGAAAACTTTTGGGTTTTGTATTCAGTTCACGGGAATCACATTTTAAAATAAGATTGTGTCCAGAGCATTGTGGCAGGGTGATGAAGTCTTATTAAATGATGAATATTTTCAGGAAATCAGAATGTTGACACTGAAAACTTTGGATTCTGGAGGAGATACCTGATAGTTATATTCAGATGTTCGAAGGCCAGTTGCACTAGAGTTGAATCACCTCTTTTCTGTAGCTCCAGAGGTGGAATTTATGGGCACCCTGAATCAGTGCAAGCAAAGGTCCTCTAACACGGAATGTTCATAAAACAAAAGAACTATCTTAGGAGCAAATGAATTTCCTGTCACTGCCAGTGCTCCTAGAGGGAGCTTGTGGAGAGATGATTCCTTCTAATGCTGGATTTGGGCCTAGATATCTACAAAAGTCCCTTTCAAATCCTAGATTTGTCTGGCTAGTCTCCCCATACTGTGAATGGTCACCTACATCCCTTTTTTCCCTGTTTGCTTGCTCTCTACTCTCCAACTTTTTAAAAGTTTTTAATTAGTAGTCTTTAATTTTTGAGCAGTTTTAGGTTTAAAGAAAAATGAGTGAAAAGTACAGAATTCCCATATTCCCCCTCACCCCCTACCCACTTCCCCTATTATTCACATCTTGGATTAGTGTGGGACATCTGTTTCAATTGATGAGCCCATGTTGATATATCATTATTAACTAAGTCCTTAGTTTACATTAAGGTTCATTGTTGGTGTTATACATCCTATGGGTTTGGACAAATCTATAATGACATATATCCATGATTACAGTATGCTACAGAATAGTTTCACTGCCCTGAAAATCTCCTGTGCTCCCCCACTAGTCTCTTCCTCACCACTCACCCCTGGCAACCACTGATCTTTGTACTGTTTCTATATTTTTACATTTCCAGAATGTCATATAGTTGGGATCATACAGCCTTTTCAGATTGGCTTCTTTCACTTAGCAATCTGCATTTAAGTTTCCTCCATGTCTGTGTGTGGCATGAGAGCTCACTTTTTATCACTGAATAATATTCTATTGTATGGATGTGTCACACTTTGTATAGCCATTAACCTATGGAAGTTTTCTATTCGTTGGGGTAAATACCAAGGAGCGCGATTGCTGGGTTGTATGGTAAGAATGTGTTTAGTTTTGTAAGAAACCACCAAACTGTCTTCCAAAGTGGCTGTACTATTTTGCATTCCCATTGGCAATGAACGAGAGTTCCTGTTGCTCCACATCCTCGCCAGCATTTGGTGTTGCCAGTGTTTTGGATTTTAACCTTTCTAATAGGTATGCAGTGAGTTGACTTTTTTCTCATGTTTGTATGTATCTCCAAATCACTATGAGAAATACATTTAGCACTACTATTAATGTAATATAATACCACTGGATTATCATTCAGAATCCAGGTGGAGAAAGACATTGGAAACAAGAAAACAGGCACTTCTGTTAACACTAATATTGTTAATAATAATAATAATTTATTCGTGAGTACTTTTTGAGTTTATTTGGAAGACAAATGCCACCAGGAGAACACTCTGAGGACATATTTCTGATCAACACTTACAAGCAGTTATCCTCAAAAGCATCAAGCTCATTGGCAATCATTGTGTAACAGTTCTCTCAGAGGCACTTTGGCTTTTGAGCAGTTGCTCCTGATTCTTGATTGAGATTTTTCAGTGTCTTTGTTTCAGGTCTTCCAAGTTGCATATGTCATCATCAAAGCTGCTAATGCCCCTCGACCTGGAAACTGGATTTTGGAACGCTCTCTGGATGGCACCAAGTTCAGCCCCTGGCAGTATTATGCAGTTAGTGACACGGAATGTTTGACTCGTTACAATATAACTCCAAGAAGGGGGCCCCCCACTTACAGGGCCGATGACGAAGTGATCTGCACCTCATATTATTCCAGACTAGTGCCGCTTGAGCATGGAGAGGTACTGTGCCCACTGCAGTGGTGTCTGTTTTTTCATCAGAGCCCCCACCTCAAATGTTAAGAGAGCCATCACAAGAGGCAACGTGAAGCACTCAAAATAGATTCTCTCTTAGTGTAGATTACAGAGATCTTTAATATAATTATCTAGCTAT
Source organism: Tapirus indicus (assembly GCA_031878705.1). NCBI lineage: Eukaryota > Metazoa > Chordata > Mammalia > Perissodactyla > Tapiridae > Tapirus > Tapirus indicus. The sequence continues at coordinate 61,021,349 of CM062917.1, forward strand.
ATTTAAGGTTTCGTTGACTGGTGTCTACTGATGATTGATGTCATAACTGACACATTTCACCTCATTGATTTCTTCCCTTCAGGGAGATTCCCCAGTCTTCACTCTGCTATGATTTAGTAACTCCATCAGATCTTCCTCAGAGCGTCTTTCCCAGGACACCAGGGCAAGAACATTTATTGAAATATTAAACAGAGAGCTAAAATGCCTCCAAAAGATTTAGTTCCCTGTTTTCTCCGTGGCGCTCTAGTTCTCGTGGCGTGGTTGAGAATTGGAGATGGCTTAGGAAGTATTCCAGCTCAGTGCTGAACACGCCCAGATTGTTCACACTTCATTCAAGTCAGAGAGTAATCAAAAACAACCCATTTATAGAAGCACCTGGCTTAATGAGATAAAACCACAAAGACTCTCCAAAGTGCTCTTCACAGCAGGAACTCTGCAGCAAGTCCTGCATTGTTTCAGGAGCGGAGATTAATTAAGAGAGCAGATATTAAAAAGCTTTCTGGCACCTTTTCTTACCCTCCCCAGTCTATTCGTGGCATCTAGAATTTGTTTCAGAGAAATCGTAGCCTATTGCTACTTGTTCAAATACCCTCATCACCCTGGGAGAGATGGTCCTGTTCACAGGTTTCCAGCAACCTCTGAGACGTGGGAATGGATAACTTCAAACCAGCTGAAGATGTTTTGTGATCATGGTGTTTGCCAGTGGTTGACAAATAGCAGATTTCTACGAGAACCTAGTTGTTTGGTCTGATTTTAGATAGTATCTGTGAAGATTATATCCTGAAGTTAAACAACCAGGGCTGTATTTTTGCATGCTTAAAGTTGACGTTTGTTTATTTTGATGTCTTTATCTTTAGATTCATACGTCACTAATCAATGGCCGACCAAGCGCTGATGATCTTTCACCCGAGTTGTTGGAGTTTACTTCTGCACAATACATCCGCCTTCGCTTACAGCGCATTCGAACCCTCAACGCCGATCTTATGACTCTCAGCCACCGCGACCCTAAGGACCTCGATCCTATTGTCACCAGACGAGTAAGTTTATGGCAGCGCTCCTGACCATTGTGAAAATCATTTTGTTTAAAGGCAATAGACTTTTCCTCCCAGGTTGGCCTTTTTTCCTTATTTTACTGAAGATCATTATATATGCTTCGTTAAAAATGCCACCTTTAAACTAGGTTACAGTGGTTCTGATGTGGTGCCTCAGGTGCCCTCCCTCCACTCCATCCTATAATGCCATCATGTAGTGGACCTAGTGGTCATTGTGCTTCACGTTCTAGTCTGGCTCCACATCTGATCTTCAGCAAGTGATGGTGGTTGGTTTTTTTTTCACTTAAAAGAAAATTTTAAAGTTTGACATATAATTTACATTCAGGAAAGTGTACAGATGTTATGTGTATAGCAAATGTACAAGGCTTGTGTGGACAAACATTTTCAAATCCCTTGGATAAAGTGGGAGTAGAATTACTGAGTTACAGAATTAGCTATATGTTTAATTTTTGAGAATTTGCTATTAAGCCTTGTCAAAGGTAGTTGTACCTTTTACAGACCAGCAATGTGGGAGAGTTCTGGTTGCACCACACACTTTCATATATTTGGGCTGTCAGTCATGTTCACATCTGTCATTCTAATTGCATAGAGTGGCATCTCCTTGTGATATTAATTTGTTATTTCCCTGATAACGAATGCTGAGCATGTGCTTATTTGTATCTGATCAAATTTTTTTGTCCGTTTTTAGATTGGGTTGGCTGTCTCCTTATTACTGAGTTATAAAAGATCTTTATATATTTTGTGTACAAGTCCATTGTCAGATATATCTATATTGCTAATATCTTCTCTCTATGTGGAGCTTGTTTATTCACTTTCCTAACTATGACTTTTGATGAGTAGAGGTTTTAATTTTGACGAAGTCCAATTTGTCATTTTTTCTTTTATTGTTAATGTTTTCTATGTCCTCTCTGGAAAATATTTGCTTATCCAAAGTTTGTAAGAATATTACCCTATGCTTTCTTCTAGTAGCTTTACAGTTTTAACTTTTGTATCTATTATCCATTTCAAATTAATTTTTGTGTTTGGTGTGAGGTGGAGGTCAAGGTTCTTTTTTTCCCCCATGTGCATACACAATTATTCCAGCACCACTTGTTGAAAATATTTTCCTTTCTCCCTTTAAATTTTTTTGGTGCCCTGTTGAAAATTATTTGACCTTCTTATTGTGGGTCTATTTCTGGATTCTATACTATTCCATTGATCTATGTCCATCCTTATGCCAATAACAAGCTTTCTCACTTACCATAGCTTTATAGTAAATCTTGAAGTCAGGTACTATCATAGTCCAACTCAGTTCTTTTTCAAGACTGTTTAATCTATTCTACGTTTATACATCTTTTGTTCAATTTATTCTTAAGTATCTTATGTTTTTGAATGTTAGTGTTTGTAGCTTGCTTTCTAAATTTCATTTTCCATTTGTTCGTTGCTAGTGTATAGAAATGCAATTCATTTTTGTTTATTGGTTTTGTATGTTGAGACATTGCCAAATTCACATATTATTTCTTGTAGTTTTTTGGTAGATTTTCTACGTACAATATCATTTCATCTACAAATAATGATAGTCAGTCTTCCTGCATACCTTTGATTTCTTTTCTCTTGCATTATTGAATCCCATAGAATGTTGAATAGAAATGGTGCTAGCAGATTTTAAGAGAAAAGTGCTTAACCTTTCACTGTTAGCTCTAGGTTTTTCCATGGATGCCCTTTATTAGGCTAAAGAAGTTCTCTTCTACTTCTGGTTTGCTGAATTTTTTTGATGAATGGTGTTGAATTCTGTAAAATGCTGTTTGTACATCTAATGAAATGATTATATGATTTTCTCCTTTATTCTGTTAATGTGGTGACTTACATTTATAGATTTTTGTATGTTAAATTAACTTTGCATTCCTGGGATAAATCCAATTGGTCATGAGTTATTATCCTTTTTATATAGTGGTGTATTCAATTTAGCAATATTTTTAGGGTTTTCAGTAGCATGAGTTTTGAATATGGCTACTTTGATTTAACATCCAGCCAAGTTGAGAAATTCTTTTAGACTCCTTTGATTTCTGTTGATGAGCTAATTTGAATGTTATTTATTTTAATTGAACACAAGGATTCTTTGTGCATGAAATAATTTAAAACGTTTATATGATTATTTTTTAGATTACCAGTAACAACTGAGATATTTGTTGGAGTGCCAACATTTTCTTTTCACTGAAATAGAAGAGATTTTCATTTTTGCTTGTAATTTTCTTTTTCCTTAGTATTACTATTCAATAAAAGACATTTCTGTTGGAGGGATGTGCATTTGTTATGGCCATGCTAGTAGCTGCCCGTGGGATGAAACTACAAAGGTGAGTTCTCATCATTTATATTTTACTAGAACTTCATGATAGAAATTATAATTGTAATGTTTGCATTGCTCTTTTTTATTCAAGGCAACTTTTATTCAGTTCAATGTTGAAAGGTATAAAATCATGCCACAAAAAAGATTTTCAGATAATTTAACTGGTTTCATTATTTTTTGGGGAAGACTAGCCCTGAGCTAACATCCGTTGCCAATCCTCCTCTTTTTTGCTGAGGAAGACTGGCCCTGGGCTAACATCCGTGTCCATCTTCCTCTACTTTATATGGGACGCTGCTACAGCATGGCTTGACAAGCGTTGCATCTGTCCGGGCCTGGGGTCCGAACCTGCGAAACCCCAGGCTGCAGAAGTGGAGCATGCGAACTTAACTGCTATGCCACTGGGCCAGCCCCTGGTTTCATTTTTTTTTTAAACAATTTCATTTTGTTTTGTTTGGAGAATATATTTCTAATTAAATTCTTACTATAATTTTTTGTGGTAAAATATACATAACAAAATTTACCATTTTAACCATTTTAAAGTATTCAATTTAGTGGCCTTATGAATTTTGAAGCTCTTCTCTCAATGAGACAGTCAAGCAAAAACATGTGCAGTTATAAATTACATTTACATTTTTTAAAAGAAGGATTCCCCTCCTCCTATTTTCTCCCTCTTCCATTTTTTGTGGTACTAAATCAAGATAAAATAAAGTTTGTCTATTTTAGCATAATATTAAGTGAATAACATGACATTCTCTCATTTTTTTAAACAACTTACATGAAATTACTTCCTATTTTTTTCCCAATCTTTGTAATAATTTGGCTCTTGAATAGGAATATTTTCTTATTGATGCTGAAAAATATATACATGAATATCAAGAAAGTTATTAAGGAGAGTTTCCAAACCCTTTAAGTCAATGTGTCTTTTTTGAAAAGTTTTTTTTAATTAATGTCTTAATAGTTTATAATATTGTGAAATTTTAGTTGTACATTATTGTTTGTCACTCACCATACAAATGTTTCCCTTCACCCCTTGTGCCCATCCCCCTCCCCCTTGCCCCTGGTAACCACCAAACAGTTCTCTCTGTTGTTGTGTTAGTGTATATTCCACATGAGTAAAATCATGCAATGTTTGTCTTTCTCTCTCTGGCTTATTTTGCTTAACATAATACTCTCCAGGTCCATCCATGTTGTTGCAAATGGGACAATTTTGTCTTTTTTATGGCTGAGTAGTATTCCATTATATGTATATATATATATACTACATCTTCTTTATCCAATCATCCATCAAGGGACACTTGGGTTGCTTCCACTTCTTGGCTATAGTGAATAATGCTGCAATGAACATAGGGGTGCATAAGCCTCTTTGGATTGTTGATTTCAGGTTCATTGGATAGATACACAATAGTGGGATAGCTGGGTCATAAGGTATTTCTATTTTTAATTTTTTTAGGAATCTCCATACAGTTTTCCATAGAGGTTGCACCAGTTTGCACTCCCACCAGCAGTGGGTTAAGGATCCCGTTTCTCCACAACCTCTCCAACATTTGTTGTTTTTTGTCTTGGTGATTATAGCCAATCTAACAGCTGTAAGGTGATATCTTAGTGTAGTTTTGATTTGCATTTCCCTGATGATTAGTGATGTTGAACATCTTTTCATGAGTCTGTTGGCCATCTGTGTATCTTCCTTGAAAAAATGTCTGTTCATACCCTCTGCCCATTTTTTTGATCAGGTTGTTTGTTTTTTTGTTGCTCAGTGGTATGAGTTCTTTATATATTAATATATATATAATATATAATAATTATAGATTATAATTATAATAATTATAATAATTATAGATTAATCCCTTGTCGGATAAACGATTTGCGAATATTTTCTCCCAGCTGGTGGGTTGTCTATTCATTTTGATCCTGGTTTCATTTGCCTTGTAGAAGCTCTGTAGTCTGATGAGGTCCCACTTGTTTATTTTTTCTTTTGTTTCCCTTGTCCAAGTAGACATGGAATCTGAAAGGATCCTTTTATGACCAATGTCAATTAGTGTGCTGCCTATATTTTCACCGATTTCTTTCAGTAGTGACTTATAGTTTTCATTATGTAGGTTATATAGGTCTTTCACCTCCTTGGTTAAATTTATTCCCTGATATTTTATTCTTTTTGTTGCAGTTGTAAATGGGATTGTCTTTTTGAGTTCTCCTTCTGTTAGTTCATTCTTGGCATATGGAAATGCATCTGATTTTTGTAAGTTGATTTTACACCCTGTGACTTTGCTGTAGTTGTTGATTATTTCTAGTAGTTTTCCAATGGATTCTTTAGGGGTTTCTATATATTGATGATGCCATCTGCAAATAGTGAGAGTTTCACCTCTTTATTGCCTCTTTGGAGTCCTTTTATTCATTTATCTTGCCTAAGTGCTCTGGCCAAAACCTCCAATATTATGTTGAATAAGAGTGGTGAGAGTGGGCACCCTTGTCTTGTTCCTGTTCTCAGAGGAATGGCTTTCAGTTTTTACCGGTTTAGTATGGTGCTGACTGTGGGTTTGTCATATATGGCCTTTATTATTTTGAGGTACTTTCCTTCTATACCCATTTCGTTGAGAGTTTTTATCATAAATGGATGTTGCATCTTGTCAAATGCCTTCTCTGCATCGATTGAGATGATCATGTGGTTTTTATTCTTCGTTTTGTTAATGTGGTGTATCATGTTGATTGATTTGTGGATATTGAACCATCCCTGTGTCCCAGTTATAAATCCCACTTGGTCATGGTGTATGATCTATTTTGGTGTATTTGGTTTGCCAATATTCTGTTGAGGATTTTTGCATCTATGTTCATCAGTGATATTGGCCTGTAGTTTTCCTTCTTTGTCTTGTCCTTGTCTGGCTTTGGTATCAGGATGATGTTGGCCTCACAGAATGTGTTAGGAAGTGTTCTTCCTCTATTTTTTGGAAAAGTTTGAGAAGGATAGTTATTAAGTCTTCTTTGAATGTTTGGTAAAATTCTCCAGAGAAGTCATCTGGTCCTGGACTTTTATTTTTGGGGAGGTTTTTGATTACTGTTTCAGTCTCTTTACTTGTGATTGGTCTATTCAGATTCTCTATTTCTTCTTGATTCAGTTTGGGTCATTTGCATGAGTCCAGGAATTGACTCATTTCTTCTAGATTGTCCAATTTGTTGGCATATAGTTTTTCATAGTATTCTCTTATAATCTTTGTATTTCTGTGATATCCGTTGTAATCCCTCCTCTTTCATTTCTAATTTTATTTATTTGAGCCTTCTCTCTTTTTTCTTAGTGCGTCTAGCTCAGCGTTTGTCAATTTTATCTTCTCAAAGAACCAACTCTTTGTTTCACTGATCCTTTCTACTGCTTTTCTGGTTTTAATTTCATTTATTTCTGCTCTAATTTTTATTATGTCTCTCTTTCTGCTGACTTTGGGCCTTGTTTGTTGTTCTTTTTCTAGTTCTGTTAGATGTCGTTTAAGGTTGCTTATTTGAGATTTTTCTTGTTTGTTAAGGTGGGCCTGTATTGCTGTGAGTTGCCCTCTCAGAACTGCTTTTGCTGCATCCCATATTAGTTGGTATGGTGTATTTTCATTTTCGTTTGTCTCTAGATATTTTTTAATTTCTCCTTTAATCTCATCAATGATCCATTGGTTGTTCAGTAGCTTGTTGTTTAGTCTCCACATCTTTGTGACTTTCCCAGATTTTTCCTTGTAATTGATTTCTAGCCTTATGGTCAGAACAGATGCTTGTTATGATTTCAAGCTTCTTAAATTTATAGAGGCTTGCCTTGTTTCCCAACATATGGTCTATCCTTGAGGATGTTCCATATGCACTTGAGAAGAATATGTAATCTGCTGTTTTTGGGTGGAGTGCTCTGTATGTATCTATTAAGTCCATCTTGTCTTGCTTTTTGTTTAGGTCCACTATTTCCTTATTGACATTTTGTCTGGATGTTCTATCCATTGATGTGAGGGGGGTGTTAAGGTCCCCCACTATTATTGTGCTGTTGTTAATATCTCCTTTTAGGTTTGTTAGTAGTTGCTTTATGTACTTTGGTGCTCCTGTGTTGGGTGCATATGTATATTATGATATGTCTTCTTGGTGGAGTGTCCCTTTTATCATTATATATTGCCCATCTTTGTCTCTCATTACCTTTTTTATCTTGAAGTCTGCTTTATCTGATATGAGTATGGCCATACCTGCTTTTGTTTGTTTGCTATTAGCTTAGAGTATTGTCTTCCATCCTTTTACTCTGAGTCTGTGTTTGTCTTTGGAGTTGAGATGTGTTTCCTGGAGGCAGCATATTGTTGGATCTTGTTTTTTAATCCATCCCACCACTCTGTGACTTTTGATTGGAGAATTCAATCCATTTACATTTAGAGTGATTATTGATATATGAAGGCTTGGTGTTGCTACATTCTTGCTCATTTTCCAGATTTTTTGCATTTGCTTTGTTTCTTGTCTCGTGTGATTCAGACTACCAATTCAGTTTGGTAGTTGTGTATGATGGTTTTCTTAGTTTTCTCTTTGTGTGTGTGTCTGTGTCTCTGCTTTGAGTATTAGTTTAGTAGTTACCATGAGGTTCATATAAAAAATCTCGTAGATGAGATAGTCCATTTTCTGGTGGCCTCTTATTTCCTTTGTCTAAGTTGATTCCATCCCTTTCCTCTTCCCCTTCTAAGTTTTTGTTGTGATAACTTATTCCATCCTGTGTTGTGATTTAGTGTTTATAGTGATGAGGTTATTTTTATTTTTGGTGTTTTCCTTCCCTTAATCTTTGATGTTATAATTAAGCATTTACTAACCTATTCTGATAGAGAGCTGCAATTTATCTGATTTTGCCTACCTATTTTCTCCCTGCACAACACTTTGTATCCCCTTTCTCTTTTTTTTTTTCAGGCATGAGGGCCTTCTTGAGCATTTCTTGATTGGGGGTCTTGTGGCCATGAATTCCCTTAGCTTTTGTTTATCTGGGATAGTTATTATTTCTCCATCATATCTGTAGGATATTTTTACTGGATAGAGTATTCTTGACTAAAAGTTCAGAATTTTGACTATATCATTCCACTCTCTCCTAGCCTGTAGAGTTTCTGGTGAAAAATTTGCTGAGAGCCTGATTGGAATTTCTCTGTATGTTATCTTGTTTTCTCTTGCTGCCCTCAATATTTTTTCTTTGTTATTCACTTTTGCCAGGTTTACTACTATATGCCTTGGGGTTGGCCTTTTTTTGTTGATATATTTAGGAGATCTATTGATTTCATTCACTTGTATTTCCAGCTCCTTCACCAGGTTTGGGAAGTTCTCAGCTGTTATTTCTTTGAACAACTCTCTGCTCCTTTTCCTTAAGTTGCTCTTCTTAATTACGTTGGATCTTTCTCAGAGACTTTCTTCATTTCTTTTTAGCCTTAGTTCTCTCTCCTTCTCCATCTGAAGCCTTTCTAGATTCCTATCCTCAATAATACTAATTTTTCCTCCATATCATCAGCTGTGGTCTTTAGAGATTCCAGCTTTTCCTTCATCTCCGCCATTGTGTTTTTCATCTCCCAACAATGCTGATTGGTTTTTCTTTATGGTTTCAATCTCCTTTGTGAAGAAGCTCCTAATTTCTTTGAATTGGCTATCCATATTTTCTTGTAATTCTTTGAGCTTTTTCATGATAGCTGTTTTGAATTCTCTGTTTAGGTTATAAATTTCTGTGCTTTCAGGGTTGGTTTCTGGATGCTTGTCATTTTCCTTCTGGTCTGGAGATTTAATGTATTTTTGCTTTGTGGTTGAAGGTGTGTTTTTATTTTTCCTCATCCTGAAGATGTCTAGTCATAGATTCCACTTGCCACCACTAGGTGGGGGTCAATAACTGTGTGTTCCGAAACTGCTAAGATGTGTGGGCATTCTGGCCAGACTGAAGCACAGCTGGGTTGATGTGTGGCTGGGCTGGAGCGCCTTGCCTCAGCCTGGGCCACAGCAACGCTGGGGTGGGTCTCCGTGGGGGCGGTGCAGGGCTGAGCGGGTGGGTCTCCACCCAGTTGGATCACTGCGCACCTCCCCCGGGGTGCAGCACCCCTGGGCTTGGGCACTGAACTGGGGCGCTGAGTGGCTAAGCTCAGGCGCTGAGCTTGAGCGCTGAGTGTGGCTGAGCTGGGACACCGAGGGAGGTAGAGGGGCACTCACTTTCACCTCCACAGTACCAGGGGCTTCCTGTTCTTCCCTCACTGTCTGGTCTCCTGGAGTATTAGTTTGGCGAGGACACCCCTGCAACTGATCCATTCCTTCACGTGGGGGTTTGCCATGCACTGAGTGGGAACTTGGAGAGCAAAGGTTTTCCCGCAGAGGGCCGCCCCTACCCCTCCTCTCCAAGAGCCGCACTGCCTCACTCTCAGGTCCACTGTCCTTGGGGAAGGAGGGAAGCCTTCCTTACTGCTTTCACTTCCCCTAGGGTTTCCAGCATTTCCATCGTCAGATGTAAGGCTGCATGGGTCTCTCAGACATCCTATGTGTAGTTTGAAACACCTCCGTTGCTGTATGGATGACCTTTTGTTGCATCTTAGTGGGGGAGAGTTTAGGGGAGAAAGCTCATTCCGCCCTGATGCTGACATCACCTCAGAAGTTCCTCTTTTTTGACGTTTTTGTCAGTTAACCCATATTTTAGTTTCACTTTATTCCTCCTCATTTCTGTTTGTAACCAGATCAGATGTATATATTTTTCTCTAAACATTAAATGCCAGTTTGCTTTGACATAGCCATATATCGTCAATTGTAAAGTCTTGCTATTTATGACTGTGAAAAGTTATTTTTAAAATAAAATTAAGAAAAATATACAAGTAAATTGTCAGATGCAATTTTTTATTCCTTATTGTCTAGAAACTCCAGTGTCAGTGTGAACATAACACCTGTGGAGAAAGCTGCAGTCGGTGCTGTCCAGGATACCATCAGCAGCCCTGGAGGCCTGGGACCATTTCTTCCGGTAACACCTGTGAGGGTAAGTCCACTGAGAATTGGGAGAATGTAGAGTTTTCTTCCCCTCTTACTATGCTTAAGTTTACAGTGACTTAACAACATTTGTTATTAGTAAATAACTTGTTTTCTTAGATGTTCAAGTAGTTCCCAAAGCTTCAGATTACCTTAATGAAATATAAACTGTTGAGGAATAAACATATCTTTATGGATTTGCTATTTTATTTAGGAATCCCCTTCTTATGTATTCATTTATTCTTTATTAATTTGGATTCCATTTTTAAATAGGCAATATATTCACAAGATTCCAACATCTAACAATATATCAAAGTATATAGTAAACAGTATTACTTCTACTCTGTCTGCATCCTTCCCACTTTTTGTTATTTTTTAGTATATTCTGCCTGAGGTTTTTATGTAAATAAAACATATATTAACATATTCCTGCACCTTACACCATTTATACACAGAACCTATGTACTATGTACTACCTATGTGCCATTCTATGCATTGCTTTTATATTTCACAATATATCTTGAAAGAAAATCTTTCCATGTTAGCAATATGAAATGCTGTTTTTAAAAACAGTAGCACTGAATTCCATTATATGGATGTAACATAATTAAAACAGCTGCCTATCCATGAATATTTTGGTTGTTGCTGGTCTTTTGTTAACACAGGCGATGGCACAATGATTAACCCTGTACATGTCATTGACAAGTGTCTTCTGCAAGATATACTCCCAGTAGATAGATTGATGGGTCAAATGGGTACGCATGTTTATCATTCTGGTAGCTATTTCCAATTGCTCTCTGTACAATTGCCCGTATCCTGTTAAAATTACTTATTCTATAATTTTATTTAATTTATAGTGATAGAAACTTCCTTAGGGTAGAAAGGATATTCTTTATATAAGACATAATATATATATTAATTGAGATGTTAAATTACTCTCCTAGAATGTAATTGTCACAATAAAGCCAAAGACTGTTACTATGATGAAAGTGTTGCAAATCAGAAGAGAAGTTTGAATATGGCTGGACAGTTCAAAGGAGGAGGAGTTTGCATAAATTGCCTGCAAAACACCATGGGAATCAATTGTGAAACCTGTGTCGATGGATATTATAGACCACACAAAGTAAGAGTGTTTCTTCGCCATATCTGAGCTTCATTGTCTTCCCAGGGTGGAAAAGAGACTTCACCAAGTGTCAGCCTCAGTATTGGAGACTCATTCCCTCTTGTAATATTTCATTTATGTTCTTATTATGCAAGTAGTGTTACTCACATACTGATTTCCTACTTTATCTTTCCTGTTTTCTTGCTTAGAGTAGGATGTTGACTCATTGTCATTTAACTTGAATTAGGGGCCCACTGGCTGTGTAATCTCAGAGTTCTGTACCGCTGCCCATGAGAAGAGTCATTCAATACCTAAGGCAGCTGTTTCTTGCTTATGGGAGGTGCTCAGTCAGTCCTCAATTGACTTGATATGTCATCATCACGTGGCTCCATGTGGTGGTCTGGTCAGAGGTGATGCTTATATACGGCTCTGTGAGATAGAGTGAGGGGCCTGGGGAGCAGTGATAATGGGAAAGGATGATACTAACTGCCGTTGTGAACTCATGTTCTCTTTCTGAGGCCCACACCCCCGAGTGCACAGAATCACTGTAATAGTCACATCCTGAATAAAAGGTTGATACCTTGTCATTGGTATTGTTGTTGATTTTATTGCTATTAATGCTGTTATTTCCAGTCAGTTAGCCCAGGACAACTCTGCCTTTCAGGTATCTCCTTATGAGGATGACCCTTGCCATCCCTGTGACTGTGACACTTTGGGGTCCCTCAGTTCCGTCTGTATTAAGGATGATCTCCATTCTGACTTACACAAAGGTAAGTACTTAATTCATTTTTGTGCTTGTAGTGGATTTTTTTTTTTGGTGGAAGATTTGTACCTAGGGGAACTATTACCATTGTGTAGCAACTTGATGATATGATTCTCTATTGATTCTTTTGTTCACCAAGTGTCTATCAAGCACCTACTATGTGTCAGGCAGTTTTCTAGGGCATGGGAACACATACTTGAACAAGATGATCAAGGTCCCTGCTCACAGACAGACACTAAGCAGAGGGGTACATGTGTAATGTAATGCCAGGCGGGGATAAGTGCCCTGGGTATAAAGCAACATTAGGGATCATGATTGGAGGGAGATAGGGTGTAAAGATGGCAGTGCTGGGGTGATGACATGACATTTGAGAGGTTAATTGAGCATCTTCTGAAAGAAGAAATAAGGCTCAGTTTAAAGTTGTTGTGGACACAGTGAACAGCAGTCACTCTATTCAGCTCTTAGAAGATGCTCAGAAGGCTTTTGCATACATTGTCTCACAGAGCAAGCAAAGCCTTCAGTTAACTTTGTAAATGTCAGTCTTCTTTCTGTTTCAAAAACTGGCAGATACTGAAATCTCCTGAATAGGTTGCATCTGTTCCAAGTCTCCTGTGACCCCATCAAATTCTCAGTCACTAACAGTTAGAACGGATATTGACCAGCAGGGAAGGATGTGCCATCTGTGGGGCCACCAGCAACATGGGGGGTAAATTACACAATTGAATTGATTCTTACATGTGGCTGGTAATGAGATGATGATAATAACAATTACTCTTGGTTGGGTTCATTTAAAAATATATATCATTTTAACTTTCAAACAAAGCAGATAAAAATAACCCATTTTACAGGCAAGGAAGCTGTAGCTCAGAGCAGTTTCTTAACTGGCCACGGTACACAACAGGAAGTTCCAGAGCTGTCATTAAAAGCAAAGATAGTGCTCATTGCCCTCTACCATTTGCCTCTGTGCTTTAAAAAAAAAAAACAGCTTTATTTTATGATATAATTCATTACCGTACAGTTCACCTATGTAAAAGTGTACAATTCAATGTTTTTGGTATATTCATGGGTTCAACCATCACTACAATCTAGTATTAGGACATTTTCATCACTCCATAAAAAAACCCCTTACCCATTAGCAGTCACTCCTCATTTTCCTCCAGTCCCTCCCCCCAGCCCTAATACGCTTTTCTCTCTATAGATTTGCATTCTGGACATTTTATATAAATAGAACCATATAATATGTGGTCTTTTGTGACTGGTTTCTTTCACTTAGCATGATGTTTTTAAGGTTCATCCATGTTGTAGTGTGTGTCAATACTTCAGTTATTTTCACTGGTAAATAATACTCGATTGTGTGTATCTGCCACATCTTAAATGTCCATTCATTGGTTGATGAACATTGCAGTTGTCACCACTTTTTGGCTATTATGAATAATGCTGCTACAAACATTCACGTACAAATTTTTTGTGAATATATATTTTCATTTTTCTTGGGTAAATGCTTAGGAGTGGAGTTGCTGGATCGTATGATAACTCTGTGCTTAACATTCTGAAGAAGTACCACATGGTTTTCCAAAGTTGCTGCACCATTTTACATTCCCACCAGCCTCTGAATTTTTCGTCTCTGTTTTCTTTCTTTAAACCAAGTGTTGACAAACTATGGTCCATGGGCCATATCTGATACACTGCCTGTTTTTGTAAGTAAAGTTATATTGGAACAGAGCTATGGTCATTGGTTTATGTATTATCTACAGCTGCTTTCAAGCAATAATGGCAGAGTTGAGTGGTTGCAATCAAGACTCTTTGACCAAAAAGCCTAAAATAGTTCATCTCTGGCCGTTTACAGAAATAGTTTGTTGACCCCTGCTTTAAACCTCTTTTACCTTCCTGTTGGGCCATTACCATTCTTTTCTTCCCAGGGAAGTGGCCAGGTCAATGTCCATGCAAGGAAGGCTACACAGGAGAAAAATGTGATCGCTGCCAATTTGGCTATAAGGGTTACCCAGCCTGTATCCGCTGTGACTGCAGTCCAGGTGGCAGCATGAACAAGGACCCATGCTCAGAGCCCTGTCTCTGTAAGGTGAGGAGGTTGAAGCCGTGCCTGGGTTTCCTGAGAAAGGAGCGTATTCTATTGGCTCAGATGCCCAATTCTTGAGCAAAGCAGCAAGGTGTAAGCAGAACTCCTGCCTTCCCACCAAACCTTCCTGAGAAGTATGACCTATGTCACAGTGAGTTGGCTGCAGCACATGTCCTTGGGCTTCAATGGGCACCTGGTTCTGTTTTGGTGGCTTCTGGGCAAAGGCCATATAAACCAGAGGTATTTCTGTGACTTCCTAGATAAAACCAAATACTGCATTTCTTAGGCCTTGACTATTACTTTTCAATGACATTCTTTTACAGCTTCATGTCTGGAGGAGAACCAGGTAAATATTCAATACCTAAGAACATGAATTAAAGGCAGATATGTTGTTTTGAATTTCTCTTAAAAAGGAATTGGACAATAAGAAATGCATTAACAGGGTACCAGAGAGTTGTCTTATTTAGCTATCTGATATTAATAACTATTTCCCCTGTAATTCATAGGACTTCCCTGTATCTTATGTGTTTATTCCTATGTAAGCAAAGTCTTAGGCACCCATTATATGTGACTTAAAATAATCTTGAGCATTTATTAATAAGACAATTATATAGCCCTCTTCAGATTTTAAAATGCTTGAAAGATTGGCAAAAATGGAACATTTAAAACAAAACAATACAAAAAAGCCATTTCAATATAATGACCAGGCTCTAAGATCCCTAGCCTCAAACTTGACTACAAGATCAAATGATAATTATTTCAAAATATCTATTCTGGAAATATTGACATCATGAGGCTTCACATTTACTTTGAGCATCTGTTTATTTACCTGTTTCTCTGGATCACCAAACATCTTTCTTGTTAATGTCATTTTATTCTGTCATTTTATTCTACGTAGGCACATTGGTTTCAAAGGCTCATCTTTTATTCTAACTTGCAGGAAAATGTTGAGGGGAAAAATTGTGATCGCTGCAAGCTGGGATTCTATAACTTGAAGGAAGGAAACCCCCAGGGCTGCTCAGAGTGCTTTTGCTTTGGCGTTTCTGACGTCTGCGACAGCCTTTCTTGGCCCCTCAGTCAGGTGCGGCACCTTCTGCGAGCCAGGGTTTGAAGCATGCCACTTCACGTGCGCTCTCTAGTAGCTGTGTGATGAAGCCGTGAGGCCGACTTTCCCTGTAATACCACTCTCGTCCGTTTGGAACGACACTGGAATGGATCAAGGGCAGCCCACTACTGAAGTGTCGCTAAAGTTTATAGGTCATGTGTTTGTTCCCACATTCACTTCCCTATCCAAGCAATACGATGATATCGTATTGTAGAATGCATCGTGTTTAATTTCTTCTGTGGGGAAATGCAGAGATGCGGGGTCAGATCTCACCCACCTGCCCCACATTGGTCTCAGGCCAGAAGCACACCAGGACACTGGGGACATGCAGAATTTTCTAGCTTAGAGAAGCTGGTGAGGGTGGGAACAGCAGCAGGTGGCACAGGGATTATGAGGGCAGGCAAGGCATCCCCAGTTATTTTGGGAACGGGGAGTTCTGGGGGGATAAGTTCAAGGGAAGTGCCAAATGGTGACTAGAGGAGGACTGAGCGTGACAGCTGGAGGTTAGGGAGGAGCAGCAGAGTGCAGGGCTTATCCATGGTGACCTCCTCTCCTCCCTGTGCCCCATCTCAGGAGACCTGTATTCAGCACTGGGAGGCGGGTGCTATCTCCTGGCTGTCCTTTCCCCCTCCTCATTACCATCAGGCTGGTGAGGAGTGGGAGTAGCATGGGGGAGGGAGGGGGGATTCCAATCAGTACTTGAGAATAAAGATGCGTTCCTGTGGCCACCATGCTGGGGTGATGGCTTGTCATTTCATTGTAGGTGACAAATTCCAAGGATAGGATCTGGAGGTTATTTTTATACATTTTTCAGTGTTTGGGTAAAAAAGCAAGGGGAACAAAGAAGGGGAAGTCAGAGTCAGCAAAAAATATTTTATTCAATGCATTTATTAAGGTCACTGCTATTTTATTTATCTGAAGTATATATCTGGGGCCTTTACAATTTTGCTTGCCTATTTGCTTATAATTGATCTGGATTTGAGGGACATGTGACTCATTCTCAGGTTTTCCCAGTCCTTTGACGAATAGAAGGGTCACTGTTCCTGCAGTTCCATGCCCACCGTATGTTAACTGCATCTCTGGTGGGCTTTCTGGATCTGTCTCTTCGTTGTGAAGATATTAGCGCTGGACTGAGTGAAATCTAAGGAGACTTCTATTTCACAGACTAAAATTCTTGGATCTTTTTTTTAAGGTGAAAGATATGTCCGGGTGGCTGGTCACCGACTTGATCAGTCCAAGTAAGATCCCGTCTCAGCAGGACATGCTGGGCGGGCACCGTCAGACCAGCATCAACAACACATCAGTCATGCGGAGGCTGACTTCCAAGTACTACTGGTCGGCCCCCGAGGCCTACCTCGGAAATAAGGTACTTCCTGTGATGGGACGTCCCATGACAGTGTCTTGGACAAAGATCTCGAAGCGTGTTAAGGAAGAATTTCTGTTTTCATTTTAAGTAGTCTTATTGGTCATGAGTGTTTGACAGAAAATGATGCAGCATTTACTTACACCTGACTCACAGGGTCTTATTTATCCTTGTTTGGCTTTTTATTACTTCATTAAGATATGAACTTTTGTTCTTCTTGGCCCAGTCATAGGCATCAAGTCAGGTCCCCTTCTCCCATGACAGACTCTACTTTCCTCTGGGTTCCTGGGTCACTGGGGCCTTTGTGAAGTGTCAGAGTCTGCTTTGTGAAGTGTCACCTTCCTGCTTTGTTTAGTTAGCGGTGTACTGTCTTAGCGCCCGTGGCTTAGTGGAGGGCCTGGCACACAGAAAGCACTTGGGGAAGGCTGTGCAGTGGGGCTGTTGCCCTGCTCCCTAGTTTCATTATCATGACAGACTGTTTCTCATAAAGTTCATATTTAGGAACAGAATCCTTTCCATTTTAAGAAAATGCAAAATGGTGATTCTATAAAGTGGAAGGTCGGTTAGAATGATTTCAGCTTTCCCTTGGATGGCACAGTCCCGTCTCCTGTCTGGTTACAGTGCTTCCAGACTGACGGATGTGAACATACCTTCAGTGGGCTCTTAGTAACTGCAGGTCCCTGCTTGCCTGAACCATGCGTTTGGTTTGTTTTAAAGTGATGGTATATTTTCATAGTAGTGTAGGTCTTGTAGCATAGTAAATTTCTAGTCAATTTGGTGGTTATATTTTCATCCTATTGTTTATGTTTAAGTAGTGTTTATTTTTGTAAATGATTATTTTTCCTGTCAAATTATAATCCTAGAAGATGTTTTCTACTTATAATGTGATCTTATCACCAAAAGTCAGTGGGATTTTTTTGTTTTGTTTTGTTTTTTGTCTCTTGAGATCACCACCAACTTTGTAGTGCAGGGATTGAATTCTGAACATCAGTGTTCTAACACACCCGGCAGAAAGAATATCTCTGTTCTACATTAAAGGATATCTAATCAGGAAGAAAAACATTTAATCCTTTCTTTAACTGATAAACATGTTCCTTATTGTTCTCCTACAGGCAATGAGATCAAAAGTTTGAGACTGTAGTCGTGGATCAGCCTCCCACCCCCTAAAATATTTCAGTGAAATAAATGTCTGTTGTGTGATTAGCAGAAGTTTATAGTCATTTACCTTGGGGTCTCTAAGAAAGAGTACTTTTTTCTTCTGTGCATTTAAACAGTATCCTGCATTTTGGTAATATCGATTAAATAAAATAAATGGTCACTTCCTCTTACTGAGGGGCTATGACTGTTTTCCCCTTGGTGTTCACTCTCACTTAAACGTTCCAGCTGACTGCATTTGGTGGATTCCTGAAGTACACGGTGTCTTATGATATTCCAGTGGAGGCAGTGGACAGTGACCTCATGTCTCGCTCTGACGTCATCATTAAGGTAATTGCTTTCACGTCGCTTTGCTATAGAGCTGAAGGGCTTAGTGGGGTGACAGTTTTATGGCTCAGAGTGGCTAAGGGAGGCCAAGGGGTAGTGGGAAAGGGCTCACAGCCAGGTGGCCATTCAGCCTTGTCTGGACACTGCTGAGACTGAGTGAGAATTCTGTCTTTGGGCCTACTTCCAGAATTGCCTCAGGACAGCACATGTTGCTCTTTCCTTGATCCCCACAGCTGACCCATCTTTTCACATTTAAAAGGGAGATGAGTTTTTGCTCCACCATTGGAACTACTCTTTCGGCCCTTTAAGTCCCTCTTTCCCCTCCTGTCCCCTTGCCCCTGCACATGAATGATCAGGCAGCAGTGCTTGGCAGTGTGGGGACAGGAGGTAAGTTGCCATTTTTTGTCCTCAACCTCTGTCCATATCCCTATATGCTCACTCTCCCCCAACGCAAAAAGACCAAGCTTAGCCTCACCTAGAAGGATTCCCAAAGTGGTAAGAAACCACCTTAAGTTCTTGTCGCCAGTGTCTTCACTGGTCTACTGTGACCTTTAGTGACCTGTACCTCCATCTTCAACCTGTAGCAATTGGAAACTGTGTAGAGTAAATCATTTGTGTTAACAGCAATTTTATGAAAAACTAGAAGTATATTACATACTTTTTATACTTTCATTCTCCTGTGAAAGATTAGGAGTGTCAGATTGGTTGCTTTGAGTAAAACTGTGGACAGATGCATGACTTTGTTTCTTTTCTGAGATCCCAGCAAATGACAGTCTTTAGACTTACTATCCAATCCCTCTGAGAAGAATACAGTGAAACATCTTTTCTCTGACAGTTCCAGACCAAGAGTTACAGACACCATTATATATTCACCCCAAGAACATAAACACAAATGAAAGGCCATGTTGCTGAATACAAAATTTGCTTTTATTTTTTGCTCATGAAATTGAACTACAAATGTATTTCCTCTTGTTTTAAATTTTAGGGAAATGGACTCACTTTAAGCACCCAGGCTGAAGGCCTGTCGCTGCAACCCTACAAAGAGTACCTTAATGTGGTTAGACTCGTGCCCGAGAACTTCCAAGAGTTTAGTAACAAAAGGGAGATCGACCAGGACCAGCTGATGACTGTCCTTGCCAACGTGACACAGCTCTTGATTAGAGCCAACTACAATTCTGCAAAAACGGCTCTTTACAGGTGTGTATTGAAAGGGAGGGAAAACTTATGGTGAGGGTACTTCAATCTTGTCTTTATTTATAATTATATATTTTAAGCTTAATATATTTTTACATGGATTATTTTAAGGACACAGCTAATGGAACTGGCTTCTTAAAAATTATTTTTTTATTAATATAATTTTATTGAAGATGTAAGAATAATTGTCTATGACAAATGTATCTGGTAGGAGACAGACCTGATGTCAGGATCAGAAACTTTCAGGAGGGTTTCTGAGAAATGCCTGATGAGTTCACGATGTCTGGACCGTTTTGCATCTGGTTTTCACCCTCCCAATGTTAGAGGTCTCAGATTTTACACAGTCTATTTAAGCTAATGTGTCCATTCTTGCTCATTTATTACTTTGAGAAGGTCCATTTCTGGCAACACCTGGCTCAGCATAAACATTGGATGCAGCTAAAGCAAACACAGAATTACACGTTTAAGGAGAGTCTCTCCGTATTAGAGATAAGACGACTGAATGGATTAGTTTTCTGAAGTGCTTCACCTCCAGATGGACAACATCAGACCTTTCCCACAGCTGTCCATAGGCAGCAGCATGCCTTTGCACACAATGTTGAAGCATTTCTAGGGAATAGTGATGGCTCCCAGAAAGCATATTGTTGTGAAAATCTTTAGTTGCTTACAAAATTGTTACAAATCTTTAGTTACTTATAAAAATCACGTCATAATTTTGTTTGAATTAAATCTTTGTAAAGAATCTGTCTTCAGTGAGGTGTTGGATGTTGTTTGGAGCGTGCAAGTTATATAACGACCCCTGTCTGTAGGTTGGATTCTGTCTCCCTGGACACAGCTAGCCCCAACGTTGTAGACCTGGCTCTGGCCACTGAGGTGGAGCACTGCGAATGTCCCCAAGGCTACACAGGGATCTCCTGTGAGGTAATGCTCCCCCTTCCTTCCTATTTCCTTCTTTGTGTTCTTTCCTCAGGGGAAAAAAGTGCATTGAAGGTGATGTGGTGATGCACATTTGAATTTTAACTTTAGAAACCTGATGTTTCTAAACTTCAGACTTTTGGGTGCTGTTGGAATATTGGAAGCCACATTGTTTAAAGAAATCGAATTCCTCTGCCAGGGGTGGGCTGGGGCACCTGGAAATGCCATTCGTGCTACTCTGGTGCTTAAGTCAACAGGAAAGTTGCAACACCCGTGCCTTAGTTTGCATTTCTAAGGAGGGTTGAACTTGATTGTATTTGAACATTTACAGATCACTGGCATGTGACCTGGAAAGCTTTAGACAAGCCAGGCCCGTTTTTGAGAACTTCTGTGGCCCCTGGTTACATCACTTAGGTGGACCCCCCCACACACATATGATGTATATGAAAATGCACTTTTCATTGTTGATGAAAATCATCAATAAAAGTAATCTGTTGCTAAAAC
Organism: Tapirus indicus; assembly: GCA_031878705.1. Classification (NCBI taxonomy): domain Eukaryota; kingdom Metazoa; phylum Chordata; class Mammalia; order Perissodactyla; family Tapiridae; genus Tapirus; species Tapirus indicus. The sequence continues at coordinate 61,042,195 of CM062917.1, forward strand.
AATTTTGAAATAATTTGGACAGAAGTATTGATAATAACTCTCCTACTGAGAACTTTCTATCTATTTGGAGCTATTCTAAGCTCTTTCCACATGTTACCTCATTTAATGCTGACAATAACCATATGGGGTAGGTACATCATATACTTTCTGTTCTACAGATTAGGAAACTGAGGCACAAAGGAATTAAGTAACTTGATCAACATCACACAGCTAGGGAGTGGTCATGTGGAATTTGAACTTCATCCATGCTGTTAACCCTTACATGATCCTGCCTCTCCCGTGTTCATAATTGACTGTGATTATGAACATTTGTCATTGGCTGTGATTTCTTGGCAATCATTTTTACAAATGTAAAACATTTAACCTGTAATTTGCTTTTATGAATCTTTATCAGTTGTACACTTTGCAGTTAATAAAGTTGGCCTAATGGTTCATGACAGACATTTAATTAAATATTTCTATTTTAAATATTTTGCAAATTTGTTTTGGAACCAATGAAGTCTCTTTTAGATCTCAAACATTTATTTTTAGGCCCAGCAAATGTTTTAGGTCCTAATCCCTGCATGCTGAGTGCCTAATGGATAAACGACCCTAAGGCCACCTCTTAGTATATGGGTTGTGGAGTAGGAGAGCAGGGAATCCTGGAAGCCCAGGCCAGCTGGACGAGAAGAGGGCAGCTGTGACCAGCTGGTTCAGGAGCTGTCCAAGTCCACTGGGCTTTGGAGGGGAAAGCGCTGATGTGCATGGGATGATGGCTTAAGCAAGCACAAGAGGCTCAAGGCAGGTTTTTGAAAAACAGAAAACTCATCCTTTAATCAAACTCTCACTCAGAAGCTGACATAAAGAATCAGGCAGCTGTTGACTGGCAGTGGAATTCCTGGTAGCACTGTAGCCACCACACAAACCTCCAGGCAGCTGCCTGCTCAATGCCCATCTGTAGACAAGCCTGCTGTCCCCAAGGGGAGCACACCTGCATGGAGGTGTTAGGGGACTTTCACAAGGCCAGTGTGAATGAATGCATTTATATATTATTTGTATAATTAAAATGCACTTTTAAGAATTTTTATAACAAAAAGCAAGTCCACACCACCTCCTCCCGTGCCCCCGTGGGAGTGTGCTGGCCTCCAGATTCATCATTCCCCAGTCTGCACTCTAAATGCGTTTTCTGTCTGCTGTAGCCCTGGGCAGCCCTGTGGACACGGATCTTCAAGGTGTGCACACCTGGCTTTGAACATTCCACTGGTGCAATGGGCACGTTATCTAATTGCCCTGTGTTCCAGATTCCATATCTATAAAATACTATCAAATAAAATAGATTCCATATCTATAACATGTATATCTATAATATGGATTCCATGTCTGTAAAATAGATTCCATATTTATAAAACTCTCAGGGTTGTCACGAGGATTAAATGACTCAGTGTGTCTGTGTGGTTCCTGGCTCCTCCCAGGCGGGGAGTGGCGTCCCTGAATGCACACGCTGCCTGCCCAGGCTTATCCCACGGAAGGCACACCCGGAATGTTTGCTCTCTTAAATGGCTACAGTTTGGCACAGACCTGCACTGGGACACTTTGATGGCAATGTTTAATGAATTTTAAGCAAAAGGAAAAAAAAAGTTGAGAGAAAAGGTGCTCTTGATTGAAACACTAGTTACATGGCTGTTCTGTGACTTCTGAGAATACTGCAGTGGACTCCCACTAAGGCGTGTGCTGACACTGCGTAATTGTTAAGTTTTGTATGCATCTGTCTACCTTTAAAAAGAAATAAGGAACTGAATTACAGTGATGATTGCACAACTCGGTAAGTTTACTAAAAAATCATTGAATTGTACACTTAAAATGGGTGAATTTTATGGCATGTCAATGATACCTAGATAAAGATGTTTAGGAAAAGAAAGAAAAAAGAATTGAGTTTCTCTACTCATGGAAAATTGAGGAGTTTATGTTTCTAACATATTGGAAAGAAGGTGATTTGTGCAACACACGAAGTTGCCTTCACCAGCACGGGCCACCTGTCCTTCTTTTGCAGTCCTGCCTACCTGGCTATTACCGTGTGGATGGAATACTCTTTGGAGGAATTTGTCACCCCTGTGAATGCCACGGCCATGCAGCTGAGTGCGATATTCACGGTGTTTGCTTTGTGAGTCTGTTGCTGAGACCTTGAGCACCCCCTCCCACCTGTCCCAAAGCCATCTGCTGTGCAGAAGTGGTTAAAAACAATGCTTCTTCCCCAGGAGACTATGCCTGCCCTTGTAGACCCCAAAGGAATTTGCAGATTTAAGTTCATGTCATAAAAGATTTCCTGCTTTTTTCCCCTTTTTTTGGAAAAAAAACAGTTACTTTGATGATAGTGGAAAAGGGATATACAATTTTATTGCAGGTTATTAGAACAATGAAAAGTAATTATTTACTTTGCAAGATTATAAGGCAATATCAAGGTATAAAATATCCACTGATTAAATAAAAAAGATGAGATCTTTTAAATGCAAGTGCTAGTATTTCTTTTAAATTGTATTACATAGTATATCTTAAGAAGAATAAAACTTCTAATAATCACACTCGTCTGTATAATATATAGTGCTTTATAGTCGTTAGCTCAGATAAACTCTTCAAACAAGTACCTCTTTCATGCAATATGAGCTGAAACAGGGCTTAACAAATATGTAATCTTGAGAATGAACTTTGGGGCAGATACAGGGCAAGACTTGTTTTTTAACTTCAATCAGGAATTCTTTTAGGGTCTTATGCCTGGAAGCCAGGCCACACTCCTGGGTTCTAATGGATTCACTCCTCACGGATGGAGTGAATGCTTATGTTAATCAGTGGGACCCTAGTCGCTGTACAGGGAAATGTTCATGCTTTTTCCAAAAGAGACTGATTGAGTGGCAGGGCTAGGGCAGATTAATCATCAGACCCATGGAGATGATCTTGGCATGATGCCTCTGATTGCTGCTTCTCTCAGGAGTCTAATTTTTCTTTATTCTGTTAGTAAAGCTTTCATTTTGTTCTTGTTCATTTCTTTGTTCTGTAAGTAAAGCATCTGTAGGAACTGTGTGAAATGATGGTTTGCGCAAAGACTCAGTCCCTCTAGGATCAGTTTCTTCAGGCGCACAGCTTCCCATGACTTGGTGAGGTTGTTGCTTTTGTAACATCTCTCCCTTTGCCATTTGGTTTGTGAGGCCAGCATTTGGCAGGTGGTCAGCTGACTGCGGTTGTGCCGTCTATGGCTTTAGTTACAGGTAGGCCCAAAGAGTATTTGCACATGCTTCCATTAATATATATTCACAAAAATATATACTCATATTAAAGTGAAAACGGTAAATAGCAACTAGCCTTAAAGCTAGTTTATTACAGTAAATGATAATAATTTTTATAGTTTAAAATGATTTTGGAGATAACTTTAGATTTATACAAGGGTTACAAAAGTAGTATGTACCCCTTGCTGTGCTTCCCAATGCCACGTCTTGCTTAATCAGAGTCAAGTTATCAAAACTAGGAAATGAACACTGGCACAGTCCAGTCAACTAAACTGCAGACTCAGTCGGATTTCCTCAATTTTTCCATTCACGTCCCTTTTCCAGCGTCAAGCCCAGGACCTCACACTGCGTTCAGTGGCCTTACCTCCTTTGATATGCGAAGTCCCTCAGTGTCTCCTTGACTTTCGTGACTATGGCACTTTTGAAGAGCACTGGACATTCTGTGAAATGTTCCTCGTGGCTAGGTTGAGGGTCTGCATTTTTGGCAAGAAGACATGGGGCTGACATGTCCTCTCAGTGCGTGCTGTCAGGGGACGTGATGCCACTGTCTTCTTCCTGGGGTTGTTACCTGGGTCACTTGGACAAGGGGGTGTCTGCCAGGTTTTTCCACTGTGAACATTATTTTTCCCTTTTTAAGTAATTAATGTTTGAGGGAGCAAAAATAATAAAAATTTAGATTGGAATTTAAGGAAATCTAAGAACTTGGTAGCATCATTTATCTCTTTAATCTAACTTTGCTTTTTTTTCTATTCTATTTTAAAAAGAAATCTTTTAATTCTTCCCTTTGTATAGCTGTTCAAAGCCTTGGCCTATGCTAGCCACCTAGCTTCCTGGCGCTCACTCCTTACTTACAGTTTACTAGTGAGAAGGTTTCAGTTGTTCTTGGTGCCCCTATTCTTTTGTTTTTAGGATTATTCTTTAGACTGTTTTGGGTTTACAGCAAAATTGAGAGAAAGTACAGAGATTTCTCATATACCTCCTGCCCCCACATGCACAGCCCCCCTCATTATCAACATCCCCACCAGAGTAGTCCACTTGTGACAATCAGTGAACCTGTATTGACACATCATTACCACACAAAGTCCATAGTTTACCTGAGCCCCGGTTCTTTTCTCTGAGCTCTCTCTGCTCTTATCCCAAGGAGAAGCCAGTTTCTTTTCCTTGCAAAGAGAGGCCATAAAATGCAGCTGTGCATGTCTTGGGCCCTTGTGTTTTTCCTTTTCCAATGAAGAGAAGATGTTTTTCCGCCCCAAGGAAATGAGCATTCTCATCCCTTCACAGACCAGATCCCCCAACAGGGACAGTCACTTAAAGGAATGGTGGCACACACCTGAGAAAGCATTGAAACAGACCCTCAGTAGGTTTTTCAACAGAACGATATAATAGTTTTCCCAAAGAGAAAGAAGACCCTGTCTGGCCCTTTGAGCAAAGGAAACATGGACATTTTGTAAGTGTACATAATCAAATATATTTTAATGAATCTAGTTATTTTGCGTAATACTTTTACTGCAACCATGTAGCTATTTACCAAGGCCAGTTGCATTTTGAGTTGATTTGCATTAATTATCAAAAACAAGGTCATATGGAGGATGGAGAGAAAAAAAGAGTCTACGATGTTGCTACCAAAATGTGGTCTGAGGACAAGCAGCATAGGTGTCATCTGGGAGCTTTTTTAGAACACAAAATCTCAGGCCCCATCTCAGACCTCTTGAATCAGAATTGACATTTAACCCAGGTGATTTGTATACACATTCAAGTTTAGAAGCTCTGGTCTAGGATAACCCTAAATAAAACTGGTGAAGCCCTGGTATAAAAGAATGTAATACAAGTGCTTATAGTCCCAAATTAAGCTTAGTGTATGGGAAAACTTTTATCAACCTCAGGAATTATACAAAAATATGTAGTTTAGAAACTGGACCTATTGTTTAAATTGTTGGATGAAAAATGGCCAACACGGTATGTGAAATGAGTAAGCGGAAATGGGAGGCGAGGTGGACTCCAGGGGAGAGGAAATGTGAGGAGAGGCCCCCAGGTGGGACTGGGGCGGGCTACAGGAGGAAGCTCCGGGTGGTGTCAGCACAGCTTGGGGGTGGTGGGGGACATGGGAAAAGAGGAACCTGGGAAAAGTGTGTGGAAGAGACTCGGGTTTCCGGGAAGCCACACAGTCACCCAAGTGCAGAGTGCCGCCTCGCGCTCAGCCAGGGTGCCGGCTCCTTTCTCCTGCACACCTCCCTCACACCTGCTTCGGGGTGACTCTGCTTTCTGAAAGATGTCTTAAGTGAGATAAGTAAATCGTTCATATTTATTCACGTATTTACCGTTTCTGATGCTCTTCAATCCTTGGTGTGGACCCAGGTTTCATCTGTGCCACGTTCCTGCCCCCTGGGGAGCTGTCTTGAGCACTTCTCCAGTGCAAGGCTGAGGGCCCACAGATTCTCTTGTCTTTTGTTTACCTAAAGAAGGCTTTTTTTCACTCTCAGTTTTGAAATATATTTTTGCAGAGTTTTCTTTCAGCACTTTAAAGTTGTTCTATTTGCTTGTGGCTTGCTTTGTTCCAAATGAGAAGTCAGTGGTAATTCCTATACTTAATTCTCTGTATGTTGTATCTTTTTTCTCTGCCTGCTTTTTACATTTTTCTGCTGGTTATGATCACCGTTTTTGTTTTTGTTTTTTTTCCTCTTCTCATTTCTAGTAGTTTTTGTTACCCATTTTAAAGAACCCGTTATTTGGAAGTAATTTTAAATTTATGCAAAGATTGTCGGGATAAGAATAGTACTTAGGACACCCACCATTTACCCAGTCACCTATTGTTAATATTTTCCCTGTTTGCTTTATTATTCTCATTATCAATCTATCTAATCGTAATTTTTTTTCTAAACTACATGCATACACTCTGTCCATTTATCCCTAAATACTTCAGGTGTTTGTCCTGAGAGTGAGGATATTCTCTTAGGTAACCACAGTACAGTTATCATCTTCAGCAAATTTTACATTGATGCCCTACTTTTTCTAATCTACCATCCAGTTTTCGATTTTGTCGATTGACTCAATTATGTCCTTTATGGCATTTTTTTTCCTCCATTACAGGCCCACATCTAGGATTGGGTGTTGCATTTTATTGTCATGTGTCTTTAGTCTCCTTTAATTCAAAACAGTTCCACAGTATTTCTTTGTCTTTTGTAACACTGGCATCTTGAAGAACTCAATCAGTTTTCAACAAATAGAATGTCTCTCCTCTTGGGTCTCATTTGGGTTCTCTTGCTTTCTCTTGGGTAGATTCAGGTTATGCCTTTCAGGCCGGAGTACTTCATTAGTGATGCTGTGTGCCTCTCAGAGCACTGCATGTATAAGCCCACAGTGCCCACTGCCCCTCACTGGTGGTGGTAATTCTGATTACACAGGCCAGGTGTTGGTCAGTTTCTCCACTATATATTTACTATTCTTTTCTTTTGTAATTAATAAGCAATCTGAGGGAGACACTTTAAGACTATGCAAGTATTCTATCCCTCGTCAAAATTTTCCCTTAGATTTAGCAGTCATGGATGATTCTTGCCCAACCAGTCCTTACTATGTTTGCAAAAGGATGGTTCTCTGGCTCTGGCCCTTCTCCCGTGCTTACCAGTTGGCATGCAGCCTTCCACTGTAAGCAAGAACCCTCCCTACTCCCATACATTTATTTATTTTCCTACTGTTATCTGTCTGGACTCATGGATTCCAAATTTCCCCAGGTTTGGCCAGTGGGAGCATATCCAGTCATTTTTGATTGCATTGCTCAGTGAATATTGTTACGTTGTTGAGTTTCTGGGTTTTGTTGCTTTCCTTTAAAGAATGGGCAAGTTTGTTTCGGCAGGCAGTTAAATTATTGCAGGTCAGCTTGTTGTTTCAAGGTTTGTTTTAAGCTTTGTTAGTGTGGGTCTAGCACAGACTTCACTGGAGGACAGGTGTAGCCCTACTACAAATGAGTTTTTCTTCTGGATTCTCTACTGAGTGTCTGGGTATTTAACAGGGTCTGCCATGCTGGCTGGCTAGAATTCGAATGCCTCTGAGCTCTGTGTGAGTTCTGAATGTTTTAGCTTACTGCTCACCTGTATTTCTTTGTCTTCCCTCATGGAGCTGCAGTCTACACAGAAGCCGCTTAGTGTTGGGTGGCTGCTTGGAGGGTCTCCTGTACAGATCTGTGGAGCTCTTACTCTATGCAGCTCCTGTCTTCTATCCAAATTCCTGCAGTTTCTGCCTCCCCAGACTCTGACCTCTATCTCCTCAACTCAGCAAGACCACCAGCTCTGCTTGGGTACCCCCCGCCCCACTGCTCGGCAAGTGTCTGCAGGCAGAACGACATGTGGCTCTAGGACTCTTCCCATTGTCTCCCTGCTCTCAGGATCACAGGCCTACACCCTCTCTTGTCCAGTGTCTGAAGGCAGTTGTTTGATATGATATGTTTTGTTCCAGTTTTCTAGTTATTTCCTACAGAAGGGCAAATCTGGTACCAGTTACTCTGACATAACCAGCAGTGAAAGCTCTTACACTTCCCATTCATACAACTTAAAATTTTTTATTAGTTAATCTAGGTAGAGGCAACCCCTCTTCATATAACAGAGTTTTGGTGGCTTGTGTAGCATTTTGTCTTTTTTTAATTTGAGCTTCCAAGTTGTTTGTGGATGAGTCTAAGAATCTTCTAAGGAAACCTGAGCCGAGTCTTCTTTTCCTGCATGTGTCCTAGGTGTGCAAGCACAACACCACGGGGGACCACTGTGAGCAGTGCCTGCCCGGCTTCTATGGCCTGCCTTCCCGAGGGACTCCTGAGGACTGCCAGCCGTGTGCCTGCCCCCTCTCCACTGCCTCCAACAAGTAAGCCTGGCGCCTCCACCGGCAGGTCCTGCCTGGCTGGCCAGGATTTCCATCCAGCTGTGTACTGATATCTTCAGAGCAAGATTTTGTGTGTAACAAAAGTGTGAATTTTGCCCAGTGGTCATTAATTAGGATTAAAGATAGATTCTCTTCTCTAAAGAAAAGTTGATGTATTAAATTATGCAAGAAAAGCTGTGTGATGGCAAGGATATGGGCATGTTTTCTCCCTCTTGGTCTAACATTGGTCATCAGTTCTTTCGTCAGTGCCACCACTGGGCCAGAAAGTACAGGGGACACAGAGATGAATAGAACATTGTTCCTGGGCTTAAGGAGCTTTTGATCTGATGACCAAAATGTGTAAATATCAGGCCGGCTGAGAATGGGTGGACTTCATTGATTGAGTCCACAAATATTTGAGTGCCTACTACACACTGGTATCATGGTAGGTGCTCTGAGTACCAGATTGTCCATCCGTGGCCACGGGGCCTATGGCTTCCACAGTGCAGTAGTGTGGTCATGACTACCGTGGAGGTGTTTCCCCCGTACAGTGGAATCTGCCAGGAATGGCTCTCTGAGGAAGCCCTTAATCTTGATCTGAGTCTTGAAGGGTGAGAAAGAATTTGAAAGCAGCAGAGAAGGGCATTCTAAGCAGAAGGAACTGAGGTCCTGAGGTATGGCAGCATAAAAGAGCTGTTCTGAGGAATTGCAGGTGGTCCTGGAGCATCAAGCATGTACGTCACACAGGGACATGTGCGTCCCCAGGCCGGCAAATGGAAGCCCCCTCCGTCACCCTGGTTTACCAAAACTCTTCCTCCGCTCACACCCAGGAATTCCCTCCTGGGGATTTTTATTTGAAACTTTGGTGTATAAAACAGATACAATCAAGGCTACTCTGATGAAATCACGGGGGACTCTCAACCATCCCCATATCTTCCTTCACAGGCCTCCCCAAGATCCATCAGCAGTGGGGGTCCTTTGGGAAATGTTGATTACTGAAGTGCAGGGGCCTCTTGGCCATCCTGTGTGAGCGAGCTCACTCTCAGCCAGTGTGGGCAGGGCTCTGAGGCGGGTGGACCAGTGCCAGAGAACCCCGAGGAGAGGAACACGGCTTGACCAGGAGCACCAGAGCAGGCCTCCCAGAGGAGGAGACAGCTGAGTTGGGCATGGCAGATGAGCCAGGTGAACCCAGGCAGAGAGGCGGGGAGAGGTGCACTCCGGGCTAAGGATTAGCAGAAGCAGGGAGCAGTGAGTGTCCGGTGCCTATGGGGTGGGCTGTGTGGCTGGGGGCCTGGGTTCTGGGCTAAGGAGTGAGACTCAATGAAAGTTTGTAAGGATAGGATTGGTAGAAATTAAGCATTTTAAATATTTACAAATTCTGCACCATCCTTTGGAAAATTGCATTCGTTTCTAATGTTTTGACAGTTTCAGCCCCACCTGCCACCTAAATGATGGAGACGAAGTGGTGTGTGACCAGTGTGCCTTGGGGCACTCAGGAGCTTGGTGCGAGAGGTACTCTGCATTGCTCAGCTGGTTTCCCAAAGCTGCATTGATTGTTTTTTAAATATAAATTTTATATGTTTATTTTTAAGTGTGTAGTTTAGTGTGGTTTTGGAGTTTGGGTAATTATTATTTCGTGTACTCATAGAGAAAGGCCAGTATACAATTAAAACATTGATGTTGAACCTTCCTGGGAGTTTTTCAAGAACAGCCTTCTGTCTCCTTGAGCTCATCTGAGTTCTCATCAACAACAATAGGAACAGCAAGCAGTTAGTATTCACTGCTCGCACATTAAATATCCCGTCACTCTGGATAAGTCCGTAGGTGAGGGGTGATTTGATTGAATAGCTGTCTTCTGGCGCTGAAAGCCAGTGTTGTCTTTTCCTACATGTGCCAGGCTCTGGCTGAAGTCTGTAGGAGAGCTGCGTCACACCCCAGAGAGACGAGATGCGGGTCGCATTGGCCTGCGCTGGGTGCACATGCACTTGGATTTACGGCTCATTTTGGATGCATTCCCTGTTCTTCACAATGAGTGAAGTAATTCTGTAAATGCCTGAATTTGGAGTTGCATTCCTTTCACAGTGAATTTTATGTAAAAAGAGTCAGTCTGATTGATTGACCATTCAGAGAATCCCTGGGCGGTGGGGTAATGTCTGGAGTAATTGCATTTATCTGGATTCCTCTTTCAATCTTCTATACAGATGCTCAGACGGTTACTATGGAAACCCAACAGTGCCTGGGGAATCCTGTGTTCCATGTGACTGCAGCGGCAATGTCAACCCCTTAGAGGCCGGTCACTGTGATTCTGTCACTGGCGAATGCCTGAGGTGCATTGGGAACACAGATGGCGCCCACTGTGAGAGGTGTGCTGTCGGGTTCTATGGGGACGCCGTGACTGCTAAAAATTGCCGAGGTGAGTCATGGGCTGTGAAGTCGAGTCCATTACCTATGGCCATGTAAAGTCTCCATCCAACTACTCACATGTTTCAAAAAGTGCTCGGCTCGTGAGGTAACTTTACCTCAAGTGGTACTTGTGTCAATGCTTGGTGTAGAACCAAGGCCTAAGTCTTCCCCTCTACCCCATGTTAGCTTGATCAGTTACTCTATGTGAAGGTCAAATGGCCTAGAAAATATGCACCCTCCATCTGAGGAGAGAGTGGTACCTTACAACATACTGCCACTGCTCCCACGACTGAGATGGAGGAAGCGTGAGCTCAGGGCCTGTCACGTTTGTGGGGGAGATGCTAAGGTGTTTCATGAGGCAGGTGGGATTTCAAGATGTGAGGTGGGAAATGGGGAGACTGTAGTCCCAGAACTGGCACGTCTGAGTGGTCTGTGCCTGAACTACTGAACCACATTGCTCTGCAGAGCTCTCCTTAGATTCTTGAAATTATGAACCAGGTAGAGCCACTTACTGAGAAAAGTAGATTTTCATATTCCCCAGGTGAAAGACGTACAGCCTCAGGGCTGATATAGCCCTCAGATTTTTTTGCACATCTCTTGAAGTAGGAGTGAGAGAGTAAAAATGGCAATTATAAATTATTTTGATAATTTCCTATAAATGCTGAAGTCCTACTGTGCTATTACAACATGGAGACACAAGAGGGTGCAAGTGATACAGAAAAGATTTTCACAGGTGCACATCAAGAGATTATGTTTTATAGTTCTGGGCTGATCAACCTGATAGCAGCGTGGCCACCTTGACTGGTTATCATAGGAGGATAATTAGGATGACAGGCGTTGGTATCATTCTTCCACAATTCTGTCATTTGTTTTTGTGCACTATACTAAGTACTGTGATAGGAGTTGGAAATTTATGGCCCAAGTCTATTGAGGAGCCACACATGATGGTGTAGAGGAGAAGCACATATGTGGATCCCAGGCTTTGGAATCTGATTAATGTGGGTTAGAGGCCAAGGTTGGTCACTGACCAGCTGTGTGACATTGGGCAAATTTATTAACCTCTCTGAGCTACTATTTCCTCATACATAAAATGGACATAATTATATGTATATATTAAGGCTTTTCTGGGAAGTCAATGGGATAGCAAATTTAAAGTTCTAGACATTAAATGGTAGCTATTATAATTGCTAGTAATAAAAACAATTTTTATTATTTTTTATGTTATTGTTGTCAAACAGAAATATAAGCAACACATATAATTTTACATTTTCTAGGAACCACATTTAAAAAATTAAAAACAGGTGAAATGTATTTTAATGATGCATTTATTTTGCCCAATATGTTAAAAGTGTTATCATTTTATCATGTAATCAAGTTTTTAAAGTATTGAGATATTTGCTTTCCTTTTTTTTAATACTGTCTTCAAATTCTATGTATATTTTATAGTGCCTCTCAATTAGCATGCTAAATTTTCATCAGAAATACTTGATCTATATTTAGATTACATAAAATTCAGTGTTGAAGAAGTGGGTTCACATATCCAAGTCATTCAGACATACTTAAACGTTTCCCAAAGCGTACCAAAAAATCGTTCTCCTTTAATATGTGCATCCACATTGACAAAGCTGCTTCGGTATTTTGCCATGAGGATAAAACGGAAGATATAGAATAGAAGGTCTTAGTGATGAGCCGAGAGTGGGGGAGGAGGGTCAGAGCAGGTAATTTGAGTCTGAGCCCAGGTCGTTGGCCCAGGCGACTGCACTGGTTATAGGCTGACACCGTCCAGCTCTCTTTAGTCTCTAAGCATTTACAGTTTTTGTTCTTTTCTCGTCTCCTCTTTCCCCATCGCTAGCTTTGATGAGATGAATTCCTACAACTGTCCCTGGATAGTTCACTAGAAATCCTTCCAGGTCTATAGTAGGGTCCCTCTATGGACTTTCCAGAGGTCTCCACATGCTGATGAAATAGCACATCTCATTAGGTTACCCCGCGTGAACCCCGGTGTTCAATGGCGCGGACAGGGGAAATCCCATGGAGTGCTGGGCTGGTGTTCTGATGTTCAGGAGGCAGGAATCAGGAAAGAAGTGAAGCCTGGAGGACCATCAGGTCTGGCCTGGTGCTGGAAGTGGTGGGTGTGGACTCAGCTGGCCAGGCCAGAGAGCACTGAGGGAGAGGAGGGTTGTGGGGACCCGTCTCGGCTCTCATGTTAAAGGAACCTTACATGAAATAAGTGGAGTGGGTATAAGTTTTATGCCATGGGGTTCTAATGGAATTAAAAGATGTGTAAAGCACCTGGCAGTCCGTAACGGGCAACTATTTTAAATTAGTTAAAAATTAGAACAATTTTTATTAATAACTACTATTATAATTGTTACTATAGAAGGATAACTACTGATAGATGTGTGACCTATGGCAAGTTATGTAATCTTTCAAGTTTTAGATGTCACATCAAAAACGAGAGACAATTATAGTGCTTCTCTCCTAAGTTTGTTATGAAGGGTACATGAAATATTGACTGTGATGTGACAGGCACACACTGATGATAAATATGACTTGTCATTATCATCAGTATTGTGTTATGATCAATTGATCGTACTAGCAGTGAACTTTGACTTTTCCCCAGAGGAAGGGGAAGGTTTAAATGAGACACAGCAGGAGGCCCAGGGGGAAGTACACGAGAAATAGGAAGGAAACCAGAGTGTGTCCCAAAACCTCAACCTCGGCAACAGCGAGGTTCAAAAGGGAGACAGGGGTCAGTAGTGGGTCCATCCTGTAGAGAGATACAGCAAGATGAAGACCGAAAATCCGCTCCCTGAACTCCTGACGTCAGGAGGAGCAGATTTAGCAGACAGGGCCAAGAGAGGGAGATTGGACTGTGCTAAGGGGAAGGGAGGGAAAGAAGGAGATGGAACCTTGGAGAGAGTCAAGAGTGTGTGAGTGTGAGTGCAAGTGATGTGTGTTTGGGAGAGTGAGGTGTGTGAGTGTGTGTGTGCGTGTGTGAGGTATGTTTGTGAGAGTGAGGTGTGTATGTTTGTGAGAGAGTGTGTTTGTGTGTGAGAATGTAAGTGAGGTGCGTATGAGGTGTGTGTGTGACAGTGTGTATGTGTGTTGGTGTGTGTGATGTTTTCCATGGGAGACAATTGAGAATGGTTGGACACTAAGGAGTGTTTTATTATTGAGGTCTGGCAAGGCCTGCAGATCAGGAGAAAGCTACCACTGAACAGTTTGTTGCTCACAGATGCCGGGAGGAAGGGACACATGCAGCATGGGGTTGGCCGTGTGGGGGAGCACCCAGGTTGGTCAGGAGGGGAACTGGGGGCTAGACCTTTATTGTGGTTTCCACAGGAAGGAGAGGGCGAGGCAGGGTAAACAGGTTTAGGACTGGCTGGTGTGCGTAATCTCTGTGGGCTCTGGGGCTTAGGGGCTGTCCCCAGCTGTCTGCTGCGTGGCCTGGGTGATGAGGGCTGGGGCAGTGGAATGAGAGGGCTCCCATGGAGGTGAGAGCCCAGTAAAGAAGGCGGGCAGGGTGTGGGCTAGTATTGGGCGGTTCGCTATGAAGGGCGTTCTGGCAGGGAGCTTTTACTCTCTCCAGCAACTGACAGCCCTGGGAGGGGCACTCTCTCCAGGGTCGACAAGGCCCCGATGTCAAAGCCTCAGAAACACAGAAAATAAAAAGGCATATGTAACACAAAGAGTTAATAGTGTCCAAGTTAAGCTACAGGATGGGCAGAGCAGGAATGGGCAGCAGTGGGTGGGGCCCGTAGCACCTCCCCAGCCTCCCTCAGGAGCTGTGAGCGTCAGGCCACTTACGCCAGGGAAAACTGCGGGTCACTGAGAGACCAGCGGGGGAGGCAGAATCCTAGCTTCTGACCAGCAGCCTTCCAATTGCAGGGCCTCTGCTGCTCTGCCTCCCGCTGCAGTGTGCTGCCCCCACTGTGCTTGGGCTGCAGTCATTTGGGAAGTTCCCTTCTCCTCCTACATTGTTACACCACAGGACAGACCGTCCAAGCATTCATCAATAGTGTACGTCCCTGGGATATTTTATCAGTGAACACATTAAATATTTTAAATGAAGTGCATGTGACGGCTGTGGTATGAACGTCAATTGAACATTTCTTGAAACTGTTAAATTGCATCACTTTGAAAAGGTGGGGGACTATGTAGCTTTAAACATCAGTATTGTCACTGAAACGTTGTTCAGGTAAAACTGAAACGTCTGGCCTGAAGGTAGGTGTATTAGAACTACAAATGACTCTCGACTTAGAGCAGGGACATATTTTTCATTAAATTATAAAATATAATATTAGTTATCTAGAGTGTTATAACTGAGCTTTAAAAATTAACATATTATATACATGATTGGAATGAGAGCAAATGGCTAAATCAGTTTTGAAATCTCCATTACATGTCTTTTATGAAGATTTGTTGATATACATTTCAAAAATTTCAACTAATTCATGAAATTGGTGAAGTTCGTTTGCTAAATGCTGTCTTTGTAACTTTGATAGTTTTCTTCTCTTTGATGGTTCCTTCCACCAACCCTATTTTGACTTACTCTTCAGAAAAATACTAAATTTTTTAAGTTATGGCAAAGTGGTAACATTGTTTTAGTTTTATGATTTGAAACATGAATGTTTAAAATTTTTCCTCTTGGGATTAAGTGATTTTATTACAAGCACACCCTGAAGTGGGCACAAATATGTCTCTTGTGTGTGTGTTAGCCTGTGAGTGCCATGGAAAAGGCTCCCTGTCTGGTGTCTGCCATCTTGAGACTGGACTCTGTGACTGCAAACCACACGTGACTGGACAGCAGTGTGACCAGTGCTTGGTAAGATGCCTACTGGTCATTGCATACGATTAAAGTATTTGTCAGTGATGTCTCCAGTTGATACCTTAACCTTGGTTCAAATGAAATGGAATTCCCGACTGCCAGAAAGAGCGAACGCCCGAAACACGGCTGGTGGATGCTGTGCGTCCCTATGTAGAGAGTGTGTATTCAGTTTACAAAGGAGGGGAATGATGTTGTGAACACTTTATGATTCTATGAAACATCCTATGTTTGGTTTGGGAAACATTCTCGTAGGTGTTGGTTGCTTACTAAAACATGTTTTGGCTTCCACGATCCCGTCCCTCCTGTGAGACAGCATGGCTATTACGGGTTGGACACAGGGCTCGGCTGCCGGCCCTGTAACTGCAGCGTCTCGGGCTCCATGTCAGATGACTGCACGGAGGAGGGCCAGTGTCACTGCGTACCAGGTGTAGCTGGGGAAAGGTGTGACAGATGTGCGCATGGCTTCTATGCATACCAGGATGGTGGCTGTACACGTAAGCTCTTGAATTCATTATTTGAGACAACATAGTAATTCCCAGACTTTTCTCTGAGCTCTCCTTTGACTTCTGACTAATTCTGTTAAGTTCCTTTACTTTTTCTCTTCTTAATGTGTAGGATTTCATACCTTTTTTCTGTTTCCTGATTCCTATTCTGGGTGCATCCGTAAACTTTGGTCAGGCACTACTAATTGTGTAGGGTTAGATTACTTACTTAACTTCACTTAGCTGTATTTTCCTCATCTGTAAAATGGGGAAGCTAATTATAATCTCCAGCTGGGAGTTATTTTGAAGGTTGTGTGGAAAGTCCTAACCCCTGCATTTGGCACACAATCAGTGCTCACTAAATATCACCTCTGTCTGTTCTTCCCACCTACCGAGCTCCTTTCTGACCTTTTCTCTCTCCCTCCCGCTCTGTCCCCATTACCTCCCTTCCCGCAGCATCTTTCCACAAGAAAGAACAGCTCCCTCCTGTGGGATGTGGAGGGGTCCTGGGAATCATGAGGTCTCTTTTAGGAACCAGAAGAATGATTTAGGTTATTCCTAAGAGAGAAGTCACTGTAGCATCAACTCTTATCCCTTCAGTTTCCCCCATCATCCTGACCTGTAACAAGGCCATTTGTCTCTGTTGTAGCCTGTGACTGCACTCACACTCAGAATACTTGTGACCCAGAATCAGGGGAGTGTGTCTGCCCTCCTCACACTCAGGGCGTCACCTGTGAGGAGTGTGAGGATGGACACTGGGGCCATGACCCGGAGCTCGGATGCCAGGTTTGCCTCTGTCTGTGTGTTTTCTTAACTGAGAATTCCTTTGCTGTAGCAAGTTTCGTTCCTTTTCTTGTATCTATTTGCTTGATTTTAACCTGTTGAATAGGTTTATCTCTTATATTTCAAACTCAGTACAGATTGTAGGAATCAAAGTGGAAGAAGCAGCTCCCTTAATATACATTATTCTAAGTTTTCTTCAAGGACCTAGCTGTGAAATTGATGGTTAGAAGATCAAAAATTTATTTTAGTCCCTTTAAATATATTCTGCTGTGCACACCATCTTTCAGGAAAAGGCACAAATCGCTCTATTGGGGGTTTATGTCCGATCTTCAGCAGTTCTGTTTTTCTATGTAACTTTCATCAGTTAAACTTAGATGTAGTTTGTGTTTTGAAAACAGAGGACTTCTAACATAATGTTGCTGGACGTATGTTGTTTTGAATTATTAAGTAGATTGAATTTTGGGTCACGCTTTTGGCCTAGTGTGCATGGGCCACAGAGATGCACAGATGTCCAGCAGTGTGGTCCCTGCCTCCTGTTGGCACATGGCAGGGTGAATCCATAAAGCAAGAGTGAGAGAGAGACATTGGTTGGTATAATTTCCCCACATTTAGTGTTTTCCTGTAATCTCAATAGTGCACATTATGGAAAAAGCTGCCTTTTTGTTTATTTCGTGTTTTTTCTTTCAGGCCTGCAATTGCAGCAGTGTAGGGTCAGCCAGTCATCAGTGCGATGTGCTCACTGGCCACTGCCAGTGTAAGCCTGCGTTTGGTGGGCCAGGCTGCAATCAGTGCTCCCTGGGTTACAGAGACTTTCCAGACTGTGTGGCCTGTGACTGCGACCTGAGAGGGACGTTGGCAGACACCTGTGACCAGGAGCAGGGTCTTTGCAGCTGTGCAGAGGAAACTGGTACCTGTTCATGCAAGGTATTGGCCCTTGGTGCTTCGATTCCTTCTTCTCTCACGCTTGTCATTATGACTTTTGGGCTTTTAACTATTTGAATGAGCACCTAGGTTTTAGATGCTTCTCCGAAGGAGTTCACACTACCTTCTAGCTCTGAGTGTAAACTCTTGTGTATGCTCTTCTAGAATGATGGATGATTCTTTAAATGGAATTTTTGCTGTTTATTACAAGTGTCAGATGATGGAACTGGTTTGAAAAACATGCTGAGTTTTCTATCATGTGTTCCAGTTGGCTGAGTTGCTAATCTGTCTTGAATACACAGGTCAAATAGATAACACAGGGCTTCAAGAAGATTTGTGATTTTATAGCTGGTAACTAATTATTCTCTTGTGTGTGCTGGCCAGACTGAAGAAAATTTGTGTTTATTATTTTCCCCAGAGGTAAGATTTCAACATCATGTTTAATTTCATGTATCTCCATTAGTTTTCTCATTGTGCCCTGTGATTAGGAGGTCACTGGCCACCTTCTCTGGTCCTTTCCCAGGGGCTGATGAGGTGGAAGCTGGAGGGTGGTGGGTTGATTACTGACTGGGGATGAGGAAAGGAAAAATCATGTAGGTGCTATGGCCTGGGAGTGATGGCTTACCACATCTGTGATAGCACTTCTCCTTACGGGTGGTCAGAGCAGGGGACCTGCCTTCACAGTCTTCTGGTTTGGGGCTCCCCCCCCGACTGATCATCAGAGTCACCGGGGGCCTCCAGGGGGCTGTAGGGCCAGCTGCAGGACATTCTCACCAGGGAGTCTGTATTTTCCAAGACAATTCTGATCATCAGCTCCGTTTGGGAGCCACGGACTGACTGAGGGAACTGACGCTCAGGGGGATAGGGACCTTGCTGAGAAAACAGCTTCTTTAGGGATGTTTGAGGATCCAAAAGTATTTTTGTATTTTATTTCATTTCTGTTTGTTCAGAAATCATGTCTCTTGTTTTTTCAGGTGAAAATGAGTCTATTACTTTTTCCCTTTTAGGAAAATGTCGTTGGCCTTCAATGCAGCAAGTGTCGAGTGGGCACCTATGCTCTGCAGGCTGACGAGGCCCTGGGCTGCACCCCGTGCTTCTGCTTTGGGCTGTCACAGCTCTGCTCAGAGGTGGAGGGTTATGTGAGGATCCCAGTAAGTTACCCACACAGTTAAAATGCTCTGTTTTTAACCCCTCTCCCCTTGGGGGCTGGCTGAGGGTGGGAAAGACAGTCAAGTACTTACGTTAAATTTTGCTCTTATTGCATCAGAAATTCTAGGAAGCTAGTGTGAGTTAGTTATGAATCAGAACTCTACTTCTGCTGTCTGAGGAAATAAAAGGAGTGGGAACTGAAGGCATTCAGTGTTGCTCCTTAGCTAATCTACGGAAAGTTTTAGTTGGAGAGAAGATAAAACTGCTACCTCGCAACAGTCTCCTGCAGATAACTGAACACAGCACCAATATAGCAATAGTTCGACCCTAAATGCAGTAGTTTAAAGCATTTTCAGTTAATTTTAATCAAGATGTTTAATTTAAAGGAAAAGTCTTTCTTATTCCTGTTTTAATAATGAGGCTATCACCTCTGTGCAACAGTGGTTGAATCTGACAAATCAAAGGTGCGGAGCTAATTCATGCTATAAAGTGCGTTTTTCCTCCCTTCCATGACTAGGTAACACTGGGCTTGGATCAGCCTCTTCTGCGTGTGGTTTCTCAGAGTGACCTCAGGGGCACGACTAAGGGGGTCTATTACCAGGCCCCTGATGTCCTCCTGGATGCTGTGACCGTCAGGCAGCATGTCCCTGCAGAGCCCTTTTACTGGCGGCTGCCAGAGCAGTTCCAGGGAGACCAGGTGCGGCCCACACCCAGCCCCGAGCCCAGCACACTTCCTGGGGGATGCAGGCGTGATCTGAAATCACAAAGACTGTGTTGGCCTATCTATCGTTAACTGAAGGGGTCATCAGTTTCCTCTCCTGAGCAGGGATAGAGAAGTTTGACACTTATAAAAATCCCCCAGATGTATGTTCTTTAAAATTTTTCATTAATTTTGAAAGTCTTTTATAGTTCAAATCATATTCTTTTTCTCCTTCTTAAAGCATTCATTCAACAAACATTTATTGTTTTACTAATATAGGCTCAGTACAAGCCTGGGTGCTTTGGTCTGGGAGGTTCTTCTCAAGAAATTGGACTCATTTTGGGGGAAAAAAACCTACATAAAAGAGTCTTGAAGGTGTCACTTGCATTCTTGTTTATATAAATATTGGAGTCTGTGTGAATTCACCCTGATCTTTAAAATCTGCAAATATACATTCAGTGCTCCTATAGATATAGATCATTTTTAATTCAAAGGAGCTTGAAAATAATTAGCACCCTTACCACCACGTTGGTTTGTTGTTTGGAGCTCACCTTTGTTACTGTTGTCAGGAGGAAACCCTGGGAGGCAATGGATACATCTGTGGCCTGGATGGTGGTGATGGTTTCCTGGGAGAATACTTGTCCCTAAACTCAGAAAGTTGTGTACATTAAATATGTATAGCCTTTCTACAGCCAATCATACCTTGATAAAGTGGTTTAAAAAACTTTGTAGGAGCCGGCCCGGTGGCGCAGCGGTTTAGTCCGCGCTTGGCAGCCCGGGGTTCGCCGGTTCGGATCCCGGGCGCCCGCCGACGCACTGCCTGTCAGCCATGCCGTGGCGGCGTCCCATATAAAGTGGAGGAAGATGGGCACGATGTTAGCCCAGGGCCAGTCTTCCTCAGCAAAAAGGGGAAGATTGGCGACGGATGTTAGCTCAGGGCTGGTCTTCCCCACAAAAAAAAAAAAAACTTTGTAAAAATCGCTTACTTAAAAAAAGAGAACTACAGCCCTGGTCACTTAATAATCCATAATTAAGTAGAATTAGAAGGAAGCAAATTCCAGACAACACATTCCACCTATGTGATGTATTTTTAAGATATAAGATTTCTTTCAAGGGGCCGCCCGGTGGCGCAGCGGTTTAGTCCGCGCTTGGCAGCCCGGGGTTCGCGGGTTCGGATCCCGGGCGCCCGCCGACGCACTGCCTGTCAGCCATGCCGTGGCGGCGTCCCATATAAAGTGGAGGAAGATGGGCACGATGTTAGCCCAGGGCCAGTCTTCCTCAGCAAAAAGGGGAGGAGTGGCAACAGATGTTAGCTCAGGGCTGGTCTTCCCCACAAAAAAAAAAAAAAAAAAAAAAGATTTCTTTCAAATGGCAGCAGGCTTGCAATAAAATACTTTTAAACCAATGCTATGTCAGAGAAGTAAACAACAATTTACTATTCGATAGCTCATGGCCTACGGTGGCAAACTAAAGTACAGCGTGGCCTTCTATTCTTCCAATGGCATCGGCACCTTCAACCTTGAGCCTCAAGTGCTCATCAAAGGAGGCCAGACCAGAAAGCAAGTCATTTATGTGGACGCGCCTGCTCCAGAGAACGGAAAGAGACGAGAGCAAGAAGTAGGGATGAAAGAGGTAACGATGTGCTTTTCTCATACAAGGCCCTTAAACGTGCGACCTTTGCTGTGGGTGTAACAAAATCACGAGGCTGCTAGTAAGAGAGTGAGCAAGGAGACCCTGGGATCAGAATTCCAATGGGTTTAGCAAGATTTCTAAAAACAGTTCAATTTTCATCTTCTCAAGAAATGTATATTGGACTTATGTTAATTTTCTGGGCCTTGCCTCTTAAATCCTTTATCTTGGTACACAAGTCTCAACCTGTGTGGATAGAATAGTACGAAGTCTTTGGACTTGCTTGAGTCCGGGATGTGTGTATTCATTCACCGGGGCCCTGCTGTGGGTGACGTGTGTCTGTTGACAAATGAGACTGGCACTGCTGCTGCCCCAGGAGGTGACAGGAGATCTTCCGGTTATACTGAGTGTCATGCACAGAACCGAGCTCCCTTCTGGAGTAATTTATAAAAGAATTAAGTTCATATGCCTCTGAGAATTTATACTCTGAATTTAATTGAATGTATTTCTCATCCACAGAATTTTTGGAAATATTTTAACTCTGTTTCTGAAAAACCTGTCACACGCTCAGATTTTATGTCTGTTCTTAGCAACATTGAGTATATCCTCATCAAAGCATCGTATGGTCAAGGATTACAGCAAAGCAGGTACTTGGAACCTTCTAGAATTCTAAAATAGTTTTCTTATTTGAAACCAAACTAAAGAGATTTGATTCACTTCACCCCCACTGCCTCTTATCTTTATTAATCTATGTATTTCTGTTCCTCAGCAAAACCTTATTAAGTATTAGTATTATTATGAAATGTGTGAAAAATGACATAGATTATCCATCTCCCATGCTAAAGTGGACGTAAAATATAAGTACATAATGGTGATATCTTACATGAGGATAAAATGTAAAAAAAAAAAAGTCCTGCTATTTTCTGCCCTTAAACTGGTGCCCATTTCTTTGTAACAATGTATCAAGAATGTGTCACCTATTCATTTAGTACTTGTCCCATAAAGAAGCCACTAAGTTGTGGCCACACTGGTACTTCAAGGGTTCTTTCAGGTGCACCTCCCATAACACTATTTTCAAGTTCTAAAGTGTCTACTGAGGGGGTTGGCTGTGTAATGGCAGTACTGACCTGCGTTTTTACCTTTCCTTCATAATTGTGAGTGGGAACTACTCCCACGTTGGTAGGAGGGCTCTGGTTTAATATGTGTGCAAATACCACTATGTCATATGCTATGTTTCTAGAAAGTGTCTTTCTAAATATTGGTGTTTCCTCTCACACTTCTTAACACCACGGTTTCACAGAATCTCGAACATTTCAATGGAGGTTGGCAGAAAGGCTGGAGAGCTGCACCTGGGGAGGGAGGTGGCATCCCTGATAGAGAAGTGTCTCTGTCCTCCTGGCACGGCTGGATTCTCATGTCAGGTAGGGAGAGTGTGGTTAAAATCCATTTCCTGGTTTTGAGTTGAAATATGCTTGTTACAGCAACTCCAAGTGATGAACAGAACTTGTGTGTATCTATTATATCATTTTTTCCCTTTTAAAAAAGTTTTTACTCTGGTAAATATGCATAAACATAAACTGTACAATCTTAACCATTTTTAAGTGTACAGTTCAGTAGTGTTAAGTACATTCACACTGTTGTACAGTCAACCCCCAGAATTCTTCATCTTGCAAAATTAAAACTCTGTACTCATTGAACAACAACTCCCCATTCTCTCTCCTTCCAGCCCCTGGCAACCACCATTCTACTTTCTGTCTCCATGAATTTGACCACTCTAGGTCCCTTATATAAGTGGAATCGTAAAGTATTTGTCCTTTTTATGACTGGCTGATTTTACTTAGCTCCTCTAGGTTCATCCGTGTTGTAGCATGTATCAGAATTTGCTTCCTTTTTAAGGCTGAATAATATTCCATTGTATGGATGGACCACATTTTGTTTATCCATTCATCCATCTATGGGCACGTGGGTTGCTTCCACCTTTTGGCTATTGTGAATAATGCTTCTGTGAACATGAGTGTACAAACATGTCTCCAAGACCCTGCTTTCAGTTCTTTGGGGTATATACCCAGAAGTAGAATTGCTGGATCATGTGGTAATTCTGTTTTTAACTTTTTGAGGAACTGCCATACTGCTGTCCACAATGCTGCACCATTTTACATTCCCACCAGCAAAGCACAAGGGTTGCAGTTTCTCCATATCCTTGCTGTCACCTGTTATTTCCTGGTGTTTTGGTAGTAGCCATCCTGATGGGTATGCGGTAGCATCTCGTGGTTTTGATTTGCATTTCCCTGATGATTAGTGATGTTGAGTATATTTTCACGTGCTTGTTATCCATTTGCATATCTTCTTTAGAGAAATGTCTATCCAAGTCCTTTGTCCATTTTTTAATCAGGTTGTTCATTTCCTTTTGCATCCCCTCAGGACTGTGCACCAGGTTACCACAGAGGAAAGCTTCCAGAAGGTGGTGGCAGAGGACCCCGCCCTCTGCTTGCTCCTTGTGTGCCCTGCAGTTGCAACAACCACAGTGACGCTTGTGACCCCAACACGGGGATGTGTCTGGTAGGCTTATTAGTGCGGTGCTTCCCTGAGGTTTAGAGTTAGGGCACGTGCTGAGTCTTCACATTTCCGATCCAAAGTCATACCAGCTCCTGGGTTTAGAGAGAGCTTAAATATAACTCAGTGTAAGATATACCTTTCTTTCTTTCAGAATGACTTGGCTCAGTGATCCGACGTTGTTGGTGGAAATTCTTTTATAAATTTTACTTCCTTGAATTTGTTTGTGGGCATCAGTTTAGGAATTAGTTAAGTGTAATTGCAGTGCTGGTAGTTGTAGTCGAAGTACATGAAAACTTTGTCATAGAATTTGGAGGGTCACCTGCAGGTTTTAAAATAACTTAATGCCAATGTTGAAAATTCATTTCTCTGTGTAAAGCATTGCCCTCTCCTTGCATTTGTAAAAAAAAAAAAAAAAAATGCGTATTTTCCTGGGTGTCTTAATATGCTTTTGCTTCTCAGCTACATTCCCACAGAGCAAGATTGGTCTTGGGGACATGAGGAGAACTCTAATCACTGAAAAGGACCAAGTGACCCAGGCAGAAGTCTTGAGGCCCTGACTGACAAACTCTCATGTCCATGATTTTATTTAAGTTGATGAGCCCTTATTGCTAATGTAGAATAATCTGATACTCTTTCCCTACTCCTGAAATCTCATTCTTTGTAGTATCTTACACAGAAACATTGGTTGCTTGTATAAATTGTGCCAAGACTGCCTTACCTCAAGTGAAATAACTCACTGAAGGAAAATGAGCTGCGCATCAAGAAAGACACACCTGAAGCCTAGAGGTCCTGGGTGTGGCCTCCTTACCAGGAACTAGACAGAGGAGTTAGGACTAGGGGCTCCTAACTGGTCTCCAGCCACACGAGATCCATCTTCCCCTTCTATTCAGAGGCATCTTCCATTTGTGGAATTTAAAGGCGGTTTCTCCTGGGGAAACTGCTAAACGACAGCCATGCATAGGTGAATTTAGAAACTGAAGCACTGCATGGTTTTCCTCAGTTAAAAAGATATGTGTTAATCTTTGCTGACCCAATTATATATGTGGAGTTAAAGAGTTATTCCAGTCATACAAGGTAAGATGGACTGAATGGAGACGCAAATAGCTGCAGTGCTATTAAAAAATTTATTCACTCTAATCAGCTCCTGCTCCAGGCAAAAGTAAAGTGCTAATAGAGAAAATGAGAAAATCTCATCTCAGGATTTAAGGAGAATTGATTTCAGGCAATTTAAAGCGAGATGTAATTACCTGGGAAGGTCCCTTAGCCAATCTTGGAGACAAAGGTCACATGGACAGTTAAAGAAGTTGATCAATTCTTTCATGCTGTGTCTTCCCTTGGTACAGCTATTTTAACAAGATTAGCTTCTCCTAGGACATTAAATGATTGCTCTGCCTTTCCTGGCCCAAATCCACCAGAATAAAGTTCCAAAATCAGTAGCTGACCTATTGATTTGTACCCAGGAAAGAACACAGCCTAACCCAATCCATGAGAGTCTCCCTAGGATCAACAATGACGGATGCCTTTCAGGCAGTTCTCTGCGCCAGAGGGAATGGTTGGCCAGATGTTACCTGGAACCCATAAGAAATCGCACCTAGACCTGTTAATTAAATTTTGCAGTACACAACAATGGATATACATACTGCCAGAAGACTGGACAAAGAGTCTAAATCTAAATCGCTCTTCTGCAATCTCATGGTATTGAGCAGAATGCATTTTGTTTCTTGCTCATTCTCTTTTCACCAATTTGTGTTCTTTGATTGTCCCTAGTGACCTTTCCTTCATTCAGTTACCACTTACCGCCAATTCCTGTAACCAAAACCCACTCTAAACAGAAAATATTGTCTGAGCTTAGAGTACAAAATTTCAGAGTTGCAACGGACCTTCTATTCTTGTCAGAGTCCCTTCAGGTCCTAAGTCTGAACTACAACATCCATGCCAAGTGGTTATTTAATGTATGTTTACACATCTCCAGCAATGGGGAGCTCACTCCCACAGTAGCTCAGCTCGTCTTTGGACGGCCCTGATTATTCCTGGAACTGGCACCCTGGATCATCCACCTGTTGGTGCACTTTTATTCTTTGGAGCCATTGAGACAAACTACTAATTCAAACTTGTTCATGAGAAGTGGCAGTATCTTAACAAATAACTTGCAAAACTACTTGATAAAATTCCTCTTACACACATTCAAAGGCCCTGAATCTTCAGCCCTCCTGGTCAGATGTCCTCAGTTTATACACCTGGTGGTCACATGGAATGGTTGTGGGTCTGTCCACCATCCTGAGGTGTGAATGTCATCATCTGTCCTACAATATCATGCCCAGAGCCCAGTGCCCTTACTCCAGGCCTGGATGGGTGTCCCTCCCCCACTCTAGGTACCGTGTTGTCATGAGTGCAGCCTGAGTTTTGCCAGTCCAGTCACTGCTATACCAAACTGACTGGACACTAAGACGCCTACATTCTTTCCACAAGTTTAGCCCCTGAGTCCTTACTCTTTGGACTTGGGACCTTACCTTTCCTCTTCAGGCTTCATCTGTTAGATCCCTTTTGTGGTTTAGTGCAACAGCTCACTTCCTCTTGACATGCTCTCTCAAGCACTCCTTGTGTACATGTTGTCATATAGGTGGGCATCAAGGCCTTTTGGGTCTGATTTTGTCATCTAGCACGTAGGATGTTCATCCCTCTTCGTGTCACTGGGCCTTTGGTATTATCATATAAGTGATTGATCAGAAATGTGACCTGGAAGGGGGTGGGGAAACTGAGGACCAGGGAGAGATGACTTAATTGTTTTACAGTTAAAAACTTGGCAGGCATTCTCCATGCACATCCCACAGCAACTGACTCATCCCACATGTCACCTTAACAGGTTCTTATTTTCCTGTTGCTCGTTGGGGCAGCTTCTCTTCCATACTCTAGGATCCTGAAAACTGGGAGCTCACAATTTGTTGTGTTAGGGGGTGTTTTTAATACTGGAGTTGGTGGTAGCAATTGAAAGTCAGAAAACATGCTTCAGTCCTCTCTCATCATCTAATATTTATTCCTTATTAGCCTTATGTTATATCATCAAAACAAGTATTTAACACATTTCCTTTTTGAAAGAGAGGTTGCAAATTTTACTTCTAAAGAGATATCACTTTTAGGGGCCATGTGGATCTCAGTAAAATCTATTTTCATCAGGTGAAATAGGAATACAATTTTAGAATGAAAAATACTGGAGTATTTTTTAATTAAAAGAAAATGAAAAATAGTTTTTCAAACATATAAAAGTTTCTTTCTGTGTCCTCTCTCGCTGCCAAGGATGCAAGTCCGGGTCAGTTCGCAGGTCTGCTCAGTGACTCTAACACCACTCGTCTTTCCACCCCACGTCCGACACGGAATCCAGTGCCTAGGAGCTGGGGAGTAGCCTTCCAGCTGTGCAAAAGCAGAGTTCACATTGGCATTGGGTGTCAAGAATTGCTTGCTCTTTTAGCTTAAAAAAAATTTCTAATGGCAGGGTTTTAGGTCCAAATGATGACATGAACTTTGGCTGGAAATGATTTGGTTATTGCAGGCACCCGTTGGTGCCTTCTCTTCCCTCACTGTCTGTTCCCTAAATCACCCATCCGTTCACTCCTGCTCTTTCAGCTCCCCACATTGATCATTGAACCCTGACTGTGTGCAAAACCAGTGTGCTTCACATTGTTTTTTTGGTCCCTATATATTTTAGATCCATATTTTAACGATCTGAAAGTTGGGTGCTTTTAGAGCCCTGTGTGTGTGCCTGTGTGTGTATTTTAGCCCTGTGTGTATTTTCCATAAGAAGAATGTATTGATAATCCCTAGGTTGTATTCATCTTAATAAATAAGCCCACAGAGATGGCAATGTTTCCAGGATTTTAAAAATATGAAGAAAAATGCTCTCTCTTCTTTAAGAATCAAAAAAAAGATACTAACTAATATAAAAAGTGGTTCTGCTTACATATTACCAGATAAGGATGATTTCTAACAATTTCCCATTGTTTCTTTCCCTCTCCTTTTGAAACGTGGGGCCCCAGAACTGCAGCGATAACACCGCTGGTGACCACTGTGATGTCTGTGCTCCTGGGTACTACGGGAAGGTGAGCGGCTCGGCCAGCGACTGCTCTCTGTGCACCTGTCCTCACAGCCGCCCTGCCAGGTGAGCCTGCACGGGTGCACTGGCACGCCTGTGCCACCAAAGCTGGGGGTGCTCCCATTTTCAACCTCACTTTCCAAGGTCTCTATGGGGGTCTATTTTAATTAATATTCTCTGTGTGTTGAGAAAGGCTAATTTTAAGAAAAAGTGTTCATTCTCACAGTATATGAACAGAATCTTTTCAAAAGCCAAGTATCTGTGTTGGTAGTGGGTGTTAGAATGGATCCAATTAAAGAAAGAACTTTGAGGTTTTGTTTTTTGAAGACTAATTTTAGCCTCCAACTTATGTGTCCAGTGTGCCTAGAGATGAATTAGCATTAATTTTATGAATAATGACATGAAGAATTCAGTTCCTGTTTAGTGTAAGGTAATGAAGTCAGGATTCTATATGCTCGAGGCCGATGACGTGCGGCAGTGTTACACGGTGACGGTGTGGGCCAGCATATGCCTTGTACTCATGACGCTGTGTACACTTATCTGAGTGCAAAAAAGAACCAAGGTTTTACATGGGAACTGGAATATCTGTGGGTCCTCTTTGGTTTAAGTGAAAATTGTAATTCATAAAAAAATTTCATTACTGCTTAGACTATCTGACAAGGGACTGAACATGTGTAGATCAAATACCAACTTTTCATATACTAAAATGATGTTTTCTTTTTAGTATTTGTTTGAATCTTCTGCCTTTTATTGTCTCCCAGTAAGTGATGCTTGACAGTGAGTACTAAATGAGAGGCAGTGTGTAAAATTCCCTTGTAAACTATTGAGCATCCCAAAATTTAGTGTTACTATTATTTAACTTTTTTTTGCTGAGGAAGACTGGCCCTGGGCTAACATCCATGCCCATCTTCCTCTATTTATATGGGACGCCGCCACAGCATGGCTTTGACAAGCAGCGCATCGGTCCGCACCCTGATCCGAACCTGCGAACCCCAGGCCGTGAGAAGCAGAGCGTGCAAACTTAACTGCTACACCACCGGCTGGCCCCTATTATTTAACTTTTTGCGTTAAATCTGTATATACATTTTGAGTCATCAATTTCACTCCTGTAATCTAAGCTATAGAAATACTTGCATATGTATTTAAAGATGGATATATTTTAGCATTGCTGTACTCGGGAGAAATTGGGGAGGAAACTGAAATATCTACCTGTGGGGAATGATTATACACATTGTGGTACAAACCTTGAGTGAAATATTGTAGAAACACTGAGAAAAGAATAAGGTGTATCTGTATGTACAGAATTGGCGAAATGGCCAATTAACTTGTGTAATTGAATATATAATATGATGCCATTCTGGAAAAAATTCATATCCGTAGCTCCATGACTGTATGTGCCCAGAGAAGTGTTTGGAAGGATATTTCACCCTTCTGCTTTGCACATTTCTGTACTGTTTGAATATTTTACTTCTTCAATCAAAAATGGTTCTAGCCATCCCCAAAGCCCAGGCGGGTGTTAGGAAGAGCCTGAGGGTGTGAACAGCCTATGTACGCTGCGTGTCTGGGAGGCCCTCAAAGACGTGCTTCATTTCCTACATGTTTTGTGTTTCCACTGAAGTCTGTCCCTTAGGTATTAAAGGAGGCAAAAAGTCAGAAGTGAAGTGGGGCTGATAGAGAACCCTGTAACTCATTCCGGAAACTTCTCTTACTGACCAAAAACACCAGACTACCCCAGCGGTTTTTTACCAGTGGTTTGTGGGTACCAGCTGATCCTCTAGATGGTGCGTTGGTAATTTAAAATGTGGAGACGGGGGTGATGAAAAGAAAGGAATGAGGCAAAAGCTGAAATCCATGCGTGAGGGGATCAACATCTGAGTGGATTATTAAACTTTGAGCTGCTCTGTCTTGTTGCTTCTAATGGTCCATCACATAACTCTCTACCTCTAGGTCCATTTATTTTCAAATGTCACCCCCACTCTGCTTTTCTTCCCCCAACAGCTTTTCTTGCTTGCCTTTTGTTACAGTCAGTTTTGTTCACCAGCCTTTGTGCAGCTCTCTTCTCCCTGCTGTTTTCCATGCTGGCTCACAGTCATGTTCACTTACCTCTAATCACTTTTTCATCTAATAAGTTAGATAATTCTTCACTCAGAACAAAGCCCTTCTCACCTGGGAAGCTTTCTTGTTTGGGGAGGAATTACTTGTAATCTGCAGATCTTCTTCCCCTCAGCACTCACATGGCTGTCACTGGCAGGGGTCTAAGGAGTGTCTTCTGGATACAGGTGATGCACACACTTGTACTGATGACATGCCTGTTTTCCTTTTTTTTTGCCCAATAGATTTTAAGCCCTGAAAAGCTTGTCTAACTGTCCAGTGTAATCATTTAACTTTTAGGACAGTATCATGTACCCTAAGAGAGATGAGTAAGTACCATAAGAAAGAAGTGAAGTTGTAGATCTGAAAATTCAAAAAAATTTCCTTTCTCCCAGTTTCAGCCCTACTTGTGTCCTGGAAGGTGATCACGATTTCCGCTGTGATGCCTGTTTTCTGGGCTATGAAGGACAATATTGTGAAAGGTATGTTGGGGAATCACCACATGGAAATCGCTAGGCACGTCTGCTCTTTTACACATATAGGACATGTTTACTAAAGGGATTTGGGAGTCATTGTCAGTTTGAATGTGCGTGATTGATATGGGACCTTATTACTATTCCCAAATAGAATTTCCTGTGTATTAAGATTGGTAAATGCTCTTTCTGTGATCATCTCATCCTCCTTTTAGGAAATAAAAGGTAGAATGAGGTAAATAGCCCTGTGTTCTTTGCATTTCATTTGGCAGAAATGCTTACTGTCCTTGGGCAGGAGCTGGTTTATATATTTACTTACTGGTATTGATCCTACTGTCCATACTTGCATATCTTCCTTTTTGTAGGTGCTCCTCAGGCTACCATGGGAACCCCCGAGCACCGGGCGGCACCTGCCAGAGGTGTGACTGCAGCCCGCATGGCTCTGTTCACCGTGACTGTGACCGCGGGTCTGGGCAGTGTGTCTGCAGGCCAGGGGCCACTGGGCTCCGATGCGAGGAATGTGAACCGAGGCACATTCTGGTGGAAAACAATTGTATTTGTGGGTATTGCTCCTCTGAATGTTTAAAGATGATTTCTCCTCTCAAATGTTTTCCTGTTGTGGTGCCCTGTGGTGTCAGCAGGATAAAGAAAGTCCAGTTTTATTTTAACTAAGCTTAGATTGCCATTGTATGTGCTGAACTGAACTTTTCATAGTGCTTTTCCAGCTGAGGCAGGAGGCTCTAGATAACAACGTTTGTCTCTCCGGCACTCTGGGCAGCACAGCAATTCCAGCTTCATAGTTTAGCTGTGTTCATATTTCCTTTAGTGGAGCCAAGGGTCTGTCAGCGCAGAGAAGGAGCACCTTTGTGGGGCTGTTATTGCTGTTACCCAAATTTCACTTACGGCTTCAGCTCTTGGCTGTTGTGGATTTTTTTTTTCCAGTTCTGATTTATTTTGATAGCAAGTACATGAGGCAGTCCTCTTGAGATGTCTTCTTAGTGGTTCATGGGGAAGATGGGGAGGAAGTAATGTCGGCATCATGGCATTCGAGGGCTTCTCTGCCTTTGTTTTTGTGTTTGTTATATAAAAACACATCCATTATTTTCCCCAGTCTCCTTCATTTGTACTTGCTGAGGATGTGTCTGCAAACTATCTGAGGAAATGACAGGCCAGGCTCTGAAAGGAAATACAGTTGGAATTCATTGCCGTTGGTCCAAGTCAGAGATGAACAAATGCACTGTAAAGGTCGGAGCCGTGTAACAAAACATGCCTCAGACCTGGGATCTGCCCTGGGGATCAGTAAATTGCTTCTTTCTGTGTGACCACAGGGAAGTCACTGATCTGGTCTGAGTCCCAGCATCATTGTTTGAGAGCGGGGGCTTTGTACTTCCCGGTTACCTCCCCTATCACAGTCGGTGTGAGAATGGAACCAGATGGGCTCATGGAAGCCTTGCTGTGCACTCTGCCCATATTTGCTGTTACTCCAAAACGGCTCATGCAAACCCCTGGGAAGGTGTGCAGACTGCTTGGCATTAACTTAAACTTTCCTTTTCTTTCAGCTTGTGATGACGAATGTGTCGGTGTGCTGCTGAGTGACTTGGATAATGTTGGTGATACCATTCTTTCTGTGAACCTCACCAGCATTATCCCTGTCCCCTGTGGAATTTTGTCAAACCTGGAAAATACAACTAAATATCTCCAGGTGGGTACTGGGAATACAGAGATGGATAGAAACATGTGTCATTGAGAGGTAGAGCTGGTCGGGCAGTAGGAGTCGTTTTCTCTGTCCTCCCCACACGTGTAGGAGTCTCATTCCCAGAGTCCCCGCTGGAAGGTGTCCAGCCTTCCCTTGAACGTGACCAGGGGCTTCCCCCACACGCTGACTTGTTTCACTGGGGGACAGCTCTAATTGTTGAAGATGACTTGTTCCACAGACGCCTCCTTACAAATCCTCCCCCATGGGCCTTCTTCTGCATTTTGGAATAACACCAAGTCCACTTGCTCTTCCTTATGAGAGATCTTTGGATATTTGTAAACAGCTGTCCTAATTCAAATACAGAAAATCAGTTAGAATATGCTGAAATCAACTATTTTCTATAAATGTATTATTCTTAACTGGAGTTGCAGGGCACATATTTCCTCCTCCCTGGAAGACTATATAAAAATCTCTGGGGGTAAATCATAGTTTTATATTTAGTAGAATGGGATCTGGGTCCAAAACAAGGGTGGGAAGTTAAGAAACTGACTTAATAGACAGCATTTTACTCTAGCATTTTTAATTCTAACTGGGAAAAAAATGTGATTCTTAATTTTGCTTAAAACCTATAGATTAGAATTTGAGATAATTAATTCACTGTGTCATGCAGTGATAAAAAGGATAGTCATTCCTGAATGCCTTTTTTAGACAAAAGCTTTTCTTAGACTTAACATTTCCTTAGGCCTGTGTGCTTGTGTTTGTGTGTGGGTTTGTGTGCTTGCTTGTGTGTGGTGTGTGTGTGTGGTGTGTGTTGGACTCTGGCTGCTTCAGTGATCCTTTCTTGTTTACAGTGGCTTTTTCTCTGTAGACATAATGGCAGTAAAGAAAAGAAAGGGAACTAAGAGAGTTTTATATTATTTTTCCTCAGAGGGAAAAAATTGTTTTTGAAAGATACAAAAAAAATTCTCCAAAAAAATTACCGAAGAAAGAAACCCAAAAAGAAAGAAATGTTTAAATTTCTTCTCCATTCACTATAGACACAATCAATAAATACTATTGTCCATCAGTTTGGGGCCCGGCAATATAACCATGTTTTAAATTTATCAAGTATGATAAATAATGTAAATTTTTACTATTTTTGAATGATTTGCTCTCATTTAGACCACTTTGTCAGTTCCTTTAGATGACTGTTTGTTTTTATGTAAAGAACGCAGGAGGTTAAGAGTGTGAAGTCCGCACTACCCGTCGTTTTCATTACTTACCTCACAGAGACCATGTGCAGGTTGCTAACTCCCCTGACCCGGAACAGTGATGTAGCCACTCCCTGGGGTTGTTACAGGTTTGACTGAAATCATACAAGTAAAGAAATTAGAAGAGTGTTGGCATCAATTAAGCAGTTAATTGTTAGTAATTATAAAGGCTTTTCTTTTCTTAATACTTTTGGGTTTTAGCCTAGTAAGCGTTTTTAAGGTGTTAGCAATCACAGTTAAAATTTATGTGACTGATATTGAAATTAAGCCAGATTTGCTCAAGAATTCCAGCAGTATCAGATTCTGCATAACACACTGGACTTTAAGTTCATGTCTATATGGGAAATACAAAGCAAAAGATGGCAGAATGGAAACATGTTGCTATAATCAAAACTTAAGTAAATGTGAATCATTTTATTTTTTAATGCAATTTCAAGGAAAGAAGAATTTCTTTTTGTTAAATAACAAGTGATTTATAGGTAAGAACCAGCAAATTTATTTTGAAGCATCGTAATTTGTTTTCTTTGTTCTTTTTAGGAATCTCTATTAAAAGAAAATACACAAAAGGAATTGGCAAAATTTCAGCTTGAAGATATTGCAAGACAAACCGCCGACCTGCAAAGGGAGGTAAATTCTTCACATAAAGGGCCCGCTTCCCACCCTGCGCTCGTGAGCACTTGCAGAAGTAGGGCTGTCTCAAAGGTTCTTGTTAGATCAGGGCAGCCTTTTCCGCCCAGGAGCTGTGCTCCAGGTACTTTGTCATCAAATTGGTTTTAACCCTATGCTTTAGTTCCTATGCTTTGTGGGAAAGGGCTCTTGACTTAATTTCTCTTGTCACCTCTTCTGAGGGAAGAGTGGGTAGTCACTTTGCCATTCGCCTCTCATTTCTCCTGTGAACCAAGGGAGAGGTGGGAATACAAGATGGCTGAGGTTTCTTCCTTCTCCTAAATTCACTGCATAATGGAGCACCTGGGAGCACTGGCTCTCAGAGGCCCTCCGCTGAACCCCAGCACTGCTCACTGCATAGGCCTTGTCATGTTGTGTCTATGCAACAGTCAGGCTTCAGGTTGCATGCTTCTGATTTGTGGACTTTGAATGGCAAAAGAGCTCGTTTTGATGTCAGCAGTAAACTATTTATTCTGTTTAGCCCATGCTAGATGAATGGTTTTTAGTGATCCAAAAAAGAATCTCCTCATTTGCAGATAGTGAGGGAGGCCTGTTGTCAAATTTATAATTTTCACTTAGGAATTTCATGTGCGTGCACATATACATGCATATATGTACATAGATGTGCAAATGATAGTGTGTCTACACATACATGTATCTAGTCTCTGTCTCTCAACATCCACACACATACACAATCATGCACCCTGGAAAAGCACTAACTTGGCTCCTGTTAACTTAGAATTAATGATGATTTAGGAAGAGTTTAAGCATTTGAGTGTGGGCTTTAAGTACCTGAGTGAGCAAACCTTTGGTAGGAAGTGATAAACTGATTAAAATAAATTCTCTCTATCCATTAAAGAAGATTCTGTTTGGATTTTGACTAGAAACACTTTTAGAACCATTCTGAGTTACTTTACATTCCTGGAAATTACAAACAACCTTTCCTTTTACAAATTATAACATTGCTAATAAAAATAACAGCTGAGAGCAGCTCAGTCTCAACCCCAGGGCCGCCGGCTTTACAGACGTCATCAACTTTAATCCTCATAAAGCCCCTTGCAGTAAGTGTTATTATTGCTCCATGGTATTGATGAGGCCAGGAGATGTTAAATACTAGGTCACCAGCCTGGCAGAATCAGGCCTAAAACCCAGTTTGCCTGACTCTGTGTTCTTAACTCCTTAACTAAGTGCTCATGGTCGATACAAATTAGTAAGATTTTACTTTTATATTCTGTATACTTGGGTCCTAAACTGGATACGAGGTCTTCATAATAGAGACAATGGGAGAGTCTGTGGTTTGATAGCCAATTATGCTGCTTTTAAAAATATACCATCTTTTCTCACACGGAGTGAGAGGTTTTTGCATTAACCACTTAGTCAATTTCCAACCCTGAAATATTAACCTTGGCTTACCTGATAGTGTACATCTTGACTCTATATTCTGGAATATATTTTGTTGTTTCAAAGAGACAAACCTAGAATACCAAAGCTTGCAGATCATTCGAAGTCAAACTAACCTGAGACTATTTTCTGTCAGCTCACTAGAGTGTTAACAAGTAGCCAGCATGTGACCAGGGAGACTGAAAGAATCCTCAGCAAGAGTCAAGAGCTCATGACATTTATTGAGAAGCTGCAGATAAACATCCAAGGTAGTGTGGTCAGTGTCTTGTTTGGGGACCATGTGCCTATTTAGTAGGAAAAGCCCCATTCACTTTGGTAAACATATGAATGGATGTGTGTGACTTGCCCTGGACTCTCCAGGGCCAAAGGACTGGAATATTCCATAGTTTGGGGATCCTGATAGGTCTAGATCATAATCTTTCATTGAGAGTTTTATCTTTTAAAAATTGGATGTTTCCTTTTTTCATTTTCTATATTATGCCTTACACTTAAATCCTAACTATTAAGTAGATATGGTGTTTCCCTATCTATTACGAATTTGTCAAATTAACACTTATTAGGTGGAGCACAGGGTGCTGGATGGTGAGCCAAGGTCCAACTACAGGCCACAAGAGAAAATGAAATAGAGAAGTTCATGACTCACAGGTCCGGGAGGAAGTACCGGTGTGCCTCAATGGACTATACGAGAGGTCAAGGCAGGGTGCAGGCAGAGAGGGAGAGATAAGACCCGGGGCACAGGCCTTTATTAGAGTCTGTGGATGGAGTGCTTTGGGGTTCCTGGGCTAAGGCCAGATTGGTCAATCCAAACCCAAAAGGCAGGGTTTTGGTAAGTCCTATGGGGGTCTTATCTAAGGGACACATAAGGGGAAGGTGCTGGGAGGCAGGGGAGACTGTTGATCATGAGGGCAGTTGGGGACGTCATAACAGGAACTTACGTTTGCTTATGACTGCCATCTGCTATCTAGGGCACATGCTTGCATGAGGGGGCTAGCGTCAATTCAAGGCCGCTTGGCAAAACAAAGTGGATGCAGAAGCATTAACACCATGGAGTAGCTTAGCTCAACTCTCAACACCAGCCTTTGCCCAGAATAGGAGCTGCTGGGATTTGGGTCTTCATTGTGGCCCCAAAGTACATCCACACTATCAGAGTAATGTGGTCACTATTTCGTTGGGAAATCCTGTCTGATCTGGCTTTTAGAATGCCATTTTCAGCTTTCTGGCTGTGAAAAACATATTGCTTTTCTTTTTGGATTGTAGTGTAAGGGTATCTGATACAAATCAGACTTTATAGGACAAAAGATAAGGAAATTATTAGAACAAATAATATGTTTAATAAAATAGTGTCAAATATTGGTGGTTCATTTGTTCAGTAAATATTTATTTAGTGCTTCTATGTGAAAATGTTTGTGCCAAGTGCAGGTAAACGTGATGGCCACAGCCCCTGGCCCTTATGGAGTTTATGGGTACTGGGGAAGAGCAACATTAAATAAACCACTAATCCCAAGTCTGTGATGTTCTGATGGGGTGTCCAGAGTACATTGGAATATATGGGCTGGCCTGGCCTAGAGGTTTAACCCAGTTTAGGCAAACAGAGCCGGCCTCACTGAAGAATCAGGTTCTAAGTTTTTCCATTTTAGTACTGTCCACTTTTGAAAGATTTATTAAATGATTGATGAATTTTCTCCATAGAAATTGTCAAAAAGGCAACAACTCTAAATCAGACCTTGGACGACGATTTCCAGCTACCCAGTTCTACTCTTCAGAATATGCAAAAGAACATTACATCTTTGCTGGAAGTCATACAGAAAAGGCATTTTATGCAGTTGCACCAAAATGCCACCCTTGAACTCATGTAAGTCCCTAAATACCATTCATGAAACAACCGGTTAGAGGTAGGAACTTGAATGTTGAGGGAGAAGGAGGCATGTGGGAGGAGGGGAAGGAAAGAAAGCTCTCACTGAGGGCCCTATTGTCAAGTCAGTGAAGAGGTGGGTGCTGGCCCCTTCCAATAGAGAAGAGCATAATCAGTGCCGGTATCTCTGTCTTTGTGCTCTTTGGCCATAGGTTTTGTTTTTCCTTGTGACTCTGGAATATTTTCACCTAGCATGGACAAAAGAACCTCATGATACTGTATTTATTGAAGATCAAGTATAATGCAGTAAACTCTCATGGGAGAAAATATAGTCAGTGGCTACTGCCTGTGCTGTAAACTCCAAGACAAATGGACAGTGTGCCAGAATAATTTAGCTCAGTTATGTAAACCCTCATCAAAACACATGATATGAAATGACAAATCACAAAGAATTGTTAGACATGGTCACTAAGAGCTTGTAAATTCCTTTCATGCTTTTTTCTTAGTATTTTCACACAATTATTACTTGATGTAATATAGCACAAGCTGTTTTTCTGCCAGGTTGTGATAAATGTCTTAAGTAATGGTTTCAACAGTTGCACAATACTCCATCAAAATTCCATTCTCTGTAGTGAGATATTTAAACTATTTTAATATATTTTGCTTTTTGTGTGTGTGTGTGTGTTTGAGGAAGACTGGCCCTGGGCTAACATCCATGACCATCTTCCTCTACTTTATGTGGGATGCCTGCCACAGCATGGCTTGACAAGTGGTGTGTTGGTCTGCGCCCGGGATCTGATCCAGCGAACCTCAGGCTGCTGAAGCAGAGCGTGCGAACTTAACTGCTAGGCCACCAGGCCGGCCCCCTATTTTGCTATTTTAAATAATGTTGTAATGGCTATCTTAGACAAAAATGTTTTTCTATATTTCACATTATTATCTTATCAGGGCAGATATTAAGAAGTAAAATCGTTTAGCCAAAGAGTTTGCATTTTAAAGATTCCTGACTTGCCTTTCTAAATTGTCTTCTAAAAGGTTTAAAACAATGTCCACTTCCACCGGCAACACACTGAAGAATCTTTTTTCATCACGGAATATGATTTCTGACATTGTTGTTGATTTGCTGGGTGAAAAACAAAAGGAGAAACTTACTGTCAGATGGGATTTGGAGAGAGAACTAGTAATCTAATTGCTAGAACATTAGTTAGGGCCTGAAAGCCTCCTGAGAGAACTGTGAGCTGAATGAAGGGAGATCAGAGGCTGGCGAGGGCCCAGGAGGTGGGGAAGGGAGCTGCCATCTATGAAGCACCTCCTCCGTGCCACTTCTCACCACCTGCCGTGTGATCATCTCAGCCACCTTGGCAGGTAGGGGAGAATCCAGCTGGGGAAACTGAGGCCCAGAGACTATAAGTACCTTGCCCAGAGTTAAACCTCCAGGATAGTATGAAACCTCACCACAAACCTAAATCTGTGTGACTCTAAACCCTGTTATTTTCCAACCCAAAGCAGAAGGAAGGACCATTTGAGACCCAGTCCATGAAAGACAGGTGGGTGGAAATGGTCAGGTCAGAGACTGAGAGACCCATGTCAGATTAAAATTATGTTTCCCTGACCCTGACCTTTCACCTGCATTCTCCATTCACCTGAAATGCGTGGTGGAAGGGAACACTGGAAGAAAAGACACTCACACTTCCATGCAAGTCTTCCCAGGACCCTTCCATCCTGGAGGTGGCCACCCAGGCTCAGCTCTGCTCCCTAACCTTCCTTAGCTCCACGCTGCCTCCCAGAGAACATATAAGCATGTATCTGATTCCAGTGCCCCCCCCGCTTCACTCACCACACTCCCCCAACCCGTCTCCAACTCATCCTGGGCTCTCTGGCTCCTCCCAGTGCTTCCTGCCCCCCACGCATGGTTTGTCATTTCAGTTGTTCCCTCTTGGCTGCACATCAGAGTTGATAGGGAGCTTATTAAAGATGGAGATTCCCTGGAGATCCTCGGGAGTGATTTTGTGGGGCTGTCCTCTCCCACATTACCCTTCCCCTGTCAGTTCATTCATTCATTGAACAAAATGGATTGAGCCCCTAGCGGCAGGCATTGTGCTAGGAGTTGGGGACGCAAAGGAAGACAATAGAGGTTTAGAACCCTCTTGGAGTTCATAGTCCAGTTGGGAAAAGTTCATTTTCTGAATAGCATTTGAGAGAAGGAGAGAAGGCTCTCCCACCCTGTCCGGCTCTGTGCTCCAACCCTTCTCCCCACTAGGCCCTCCTGTTACCCTTTCACTGTTGTTGTAGCACTTCTGTTGCTATTTGGAATGAGGTTATTAATAAGGTTGCTGATCTCTCTCTTTAATTTGTAAATTAAATTGCTACTAGAGAGACCATTTATTTAAAAAGACTTAAAGTTTAAAATACGTTCTCTGGCCTCCACTTTTTTATTTTCCATAGGTCATCCCTGTACTTATGGCCATTTCAAATTTCGTGGATTGTTTTAGGAATTATCAGCATTTTAATCATAATTCTTAGAAAATTGGTAATTTATGCTGAAGTTTGGTGGGAATATTTAGCATGCTCATCGTGCTTGCTTATCATGCTTGTGTCAGGGTCCCCAAGACCACCCCCGTATTCAGAGTTCCACTAGGACTCTCAGGACTCAGCATATTTGTTCTTATGGCAATGTGTTGAGGATACACAGCTGGTGAGGAAAGAAGTCACAGCAGAACCTGGGGGCATCCTCACAGCCTTCCCTACCCTGTCTCCTCCCCAGGAGGGTCACGGAGCACTCTTCCCACAGCAACAAACATGCAGCAGCACCTCTGTGACGTTTCTGCCTAGGGAAGCCCA
This sequence comes from Tapirus indicus, assembly GCA_031878705.1. Classification (NCBI taxonomy): domain Eukaryota; kingdom Metazoa; phylum Chordata; class Mammalia; order Perissodactyla; family Tapiridae; genus Tapirus; species Tapirus indicus. The sequence goes on from CM062917.1 coordinate 61,082,108, forward strand.
TTAGAGGTTCAGCATCCAAGGTTTTCACTGGGGGCTGGTCCTGTAGGCGCCCCTCCTAGCGTGGGCCCAAGTTCCAGACTCCCAGAAGGAAGGCAGGTGTGCAGCATAAACCATATAGTTTGCACCGACAGTGGAGGCAGTGAGCCGCTCTTATCAGCTAGGGAATGGTAGGCAAGGCTGCAGACAGCAGCCAAGGGCCAGCCTTGCAAGCAAGCCTTTCTCAGGAGGGCCGACTCCAGACTGCTGTGTTACCCTGTAGTGCACACCATAAGTGATCATTTGTAGCTGTTTCCAGCTGTCTTCCACACTGCGTCCCCGGAGCTATCAAAAGAGATTTTGTTAAGGAAATGTGTCCTATGACCAGATAACTTTGGGAAACACAGTGTATACTACGGAGAGACGAGTTCTTTACCGTAAATCTTCTCAGAGCTTTTAGTGCGCTGACGTGCACCTTGAACCTCCGAGAGGGGCCTCGGGAACGCAGCTAAGCGTACTTCACCACAGGTCCTTTCTCGTAGAGCTTGCTTACATAGTCGTGGTACGCTGGTGCTGTGAGACGCGCAGTTTGAGAGACACCGGTTCACTGTGTTAATGGAGTACATTTTGCAGAAAGAAGCTGAAGAAGAGCACTGAGGGTCTTTTTGTTCTTTTTAATCTTTTTCAACTCATTGATGACTGTCATTTCATCTGATCACGTTTAGACGGTAAAGTCATTTCATAGACGAAAATTTAACCTCTATTTTAAAATTTCTCGAAGAAATACCTTGTTTAATGATAAGAAATGATGGATTCACGGTCAGACATTAGAAATCTATTGGACTGACGTGTGTTTCCATGTATTTTGTTGTCATTCTTGCCGCTTGTATCATAGTGTAGCATCTTACTATCATTAAAAATCAAGAATGTTCAAAAAGTTCCTGATGGTGTTCTGATGATGTCAGAGTTCAAATATTTATCTTCAGAAAATGTCTTCTGTTGTGCCTTAGACCAGCGACCTGATATCTGTGAAAGTTGAGGGTGATTTACAAGGCATTTTCCATGAAATATTTCAAAGTTCTCCTGAGAAATTGAAGCAAGAAGTTAATGGGATATATTCAACCACTGCAGAGATTTGTGGTGTGAAAATTTTATTATTCTACATATCTTTAAGTTCAAATTGATTTAAATAAGCAATTTGATAGCATATTCATAAAAGAATAGGAAAAGATGTCTTTTGATTCTCTAAAGTTGCTTTTATCAGTGGTACAAATTATATCTTTCCGGAAACTTGGATTTGAAAGTTTTTACAAAATCTATTTCTCAACTAGCTGCAGAAAGTCTTTATATCACACGAATACGTCAGTCGCTTCATAGCAAGTCCCCGCATAGCATTTCAGTTTCTCTCCGTATTCTAATGAAAGATTGTAGTTGCTTCACACACAGACCGTGCGCCCAACTTCCTGAATCCAGATTCACTGAGATTTCTCTTAATTCTGTGACTAAAATATGTTAGGAAGTTTGTGAGTAAAGATAGTTTATTAAAGATAAAGTGTAAATCTGCCATACCTACTGCTGTCGTGGAAAAACTGTTTCCCCTTTTAGGAGGTTATAAGGTACCACTTATGATCTCAAGGAGAAACTAGGTATGGAGATGTAAAGATTTCTTCCATTGGGACTGGGCTGGTGGCGTAGTGGTTAAGTTCACACACTCTGCTTCTGGCAGCCAGGGGTTCGAGGGTTCGGATCCCGGGTGCAGACCGACGCACCTATGCTATGGCGGCGTCCCATATAAAGTAGAGGAAGATGGTCACAGATGTTAGCCCAGGGCCAATCTTGCTCAACAAAAAGAAGAGGAATGGCAATGGATGTTAGCTCAGGGCTAGTCTTTCTCACAAAAAAAAAAAAAAAAGATTTCTTCCACTGTCATTTCAGTGATATGAGCTTTGTTGTTCATTTACTTACTATGTGAATCGTGTATATTTATCAGGGCTGCTGAAGATTTATTGTCTCAAATTCATAAAAATTATCAGAAGCCACAGGAAGAGTTGAGGGTATTAAGAGAAGCCACAGGCAACCTCCTTTTAAAACTCAACAGTGAATTGCAGGCAGCATCAGACCTCGTGAGGCAAGCAGAGGCGAAGACCCAGGAAAGCAACCACCTGCTGCTCATTGTCATTGCCAGCCTGCGAGAATTCAGTGTGAGTCTTAACAGCTCTCTCCTCAGTTAGAGCTGGTAACCAGTCTCTGATGTAAATAATACCATTTTTAGCTTCTTAAAAAATGAGCCCTGACTAGCATCAGGCACCAGGCTTCAGAAACTGACTTGCTTTTATGAAGCATCCTTAAAGTGATTTTTGCTATAGGATAAGAAGCTGCGTGTTCAGGAAGAACAAAACTTGACCTCAACGCTAGTTACCAAAGGAAGAGGCTTGCTCGATGCTGCCACTGCACATGCAAATGCTGGACAGAAGCCTCTAGCAGTAAGTTACAACTCATCACAGCCGCGGGATGGCTTCCAAAGAATCTTCACACACTTTATATATGCGTACATATACGTTACTAAACAGATGCGTATATAGTCACAATATTAATTTCTCTTTGTAGCAGGCAGAGCATCTCTGGGATGAGCTTCTTTTATGGACTGCCAAAATCAGGCACCATGTAGATGATCTGGTCATGCAGATGTCCAAAAGAAGAGCGCTTGACCTTGTCTACAGAGCGGAGGATCATGCAGCTGAGCTTCAGAGACTAGCAGGTGCTCTGGACAGGTGAGACCACACCTTGCGGGAATTCCAGAGGTTGTGATCCATCCATCAGAGAGAATAAGGATAGTTATTTTGATCACAGTGTTGAGTCACTCTTCTTTTGTCTAAAAATGAGGATTCCTATTTTATTTACATAGCAAAGAGCATTTCCTCTCCTGTCTGATAACATAGTTGACCATCAGCATAAATATATGCTGGAAAAATGCAAACTGAACTGGACAGGAATTTAAACAAATGTTATGCTGCAATATCCAGCCATCAAGGTCTTGTTAAGTGTCCACTAAGTTCTCAGGGCTTTGTTGGGTTGCGTGTGGACAGAACTGGATATTAATTGCTTTTTATATCTTACCTTTTTGGAGCTTATGATTTGGCTGGCTTTATGCGTGGATGGAGGTAGTGGTTGCGCACACTGGACCTATAGAAATGTTGGGAGTCCTCTTCCCAACTCCTGAAAGATAACACTCCCATTATTTTCTCCTGCCTGAAGATCCTCCCTTGTATTATAATTATTTTAAATTATGTTTTTGGATATTTGTTAAATATGTCCTCATCTCTTTAAAAGTGCCTTTAAATGAGAAACACAACTTTAGGCCAGTGGTCCCCAAACTTGTCTGCACATTGGAATAATCTGGGGAACTTCAGAAACACTGATGCCTTTGTCCGCTTGTTGTTCCCCCCACCAAAGTGACTTAATTGGTCTGGGATGTGGTCTGTGCGTTGTAATTTTTTTAAAGATCCCCAGGTGATCTAATGTGCAGCAAATGAGGGAACCAGTGTTTTAGGTCTTAACAGTGATTTACACAATACTGTGAGTTAATTGGTAAATTTATTTCTTTAAAATTTGTTATAAATTATGCCTGGGAAAAGTCTGGACACACTGGGAATATGTGTGTTTCTGTGTGTTGGGTGTGTTTTGTGGAAGAGGAAAAATAAATATCTTTTCCAGTTTGAAGAATGCTGCCATAAAAGATTAGATCACACAACAAAAGCAATTAAAAACAATATAAGAAAGAATGTTGTATAAATTACGTGCTGCACTGAGCACTGCCGCCTGCATATGCCACAGGAATCAGTAATAGAAAGTGGAATTAGATGCTCAGTTAGCTTCCCTCTTTTCATCATCTTTCATCATTTCCCAAAAGAGAAAAAAAATATTCTGACTACATACGTAGCTAGAACAAAATCTTTGTTACTTAGTATGAGTTATAAAAGCAATTTGGTATGATACACAAAGTTAAATGACATTATTATCTTTTATTTATAAATCACTGAATTTTGCCAGTTAAGTAGTAACAAGTAATAACTGCTGATGTCTGGTTTGGGAATCACACAACTTGATAACCTTGGGAAGAAAATGAAGTGAGTTACTCAGCAGATGAAGATGTGTCAATTGTCACATTTCATTTTCAAGATGGAACGAGCTGGATGAAATTGCACCATTACCAGTTGGCAAGTTCATAAGTGATTTGCCCTCTTGTGAGAGTGAGGTTCAGATGATTGAAATGTTATCTGATCCTCCTCCAAATCCTCTAGTGAATTTCATCACATTGGTGTATTCCATTTGGGAATAAGATTCAGCATCCTTATATATATGCTTAAGAAAGCTTTTTGAAAATTAACAAATACATCGCAGGAGAGATTACAACCATTGCAAACATGCAATGGCATCCCAGATGTATGCAGGGAATTTGAACAGAAATCAAAGAACATGGAGGGCAGCTGGTGGAAACTGATGAAGGGTTAAAGAGATGGGAAACAGCAGCAGTCTTTTCTCTGGATATTAATTAAACAGCAGTTCTTAGTGTTATTGTGGCAATGTGGCTACTGCTTCTTAAGAGTACTTTTGAAGTCAGAAGGGAATCTATTATTTGTTGATGATACTTTTCTAAGGGGAAAGAAGCTAGGGGGCTTTTAAGAATAGTGGGCAAGTTCACTCTAGTTTATCATAACATCTCTAAATATGCTGATTTCATAGCGACCTTGGAAATGTTAGACATGTGTCCCTGAACGTGACCAGTGCAACCCATGTCCATTCCAACATTCGGAGCCTGATCGAAGAATCAGAGAAATTGGCAAAAGATGCTCTCAGGACTGTGACTAAGGCTAGCCTGGTAAGAAGTGCCCCACAGGCCTCAGTGTGTACCTTCCTTTGCAAGGCCGTGAGAGATTGTCCATAAGGTGTTTGAGCAAAGACTCAGTGGCTTAAATTTTTGCTCGTCAACATTCCTTTCTGGTGGGATCTGTTTATGGCTTCTGACATTATGTGAGATAAGTTTTAATTTCTTCAGGTCATAAATACTTCTTTATGAAGACTGGGACTAGTGATGTAAAGATGAGGAAAATCTCACAGTTTCTGATAACAAAAATAATAAGGCTATTTGTTATCTACTTGAGACTTTTTTTTTACCGATGGTGAAGATCTTCATTGAAAGTCTGGTTTTCATCTTTGTAGATTTACAAATGGCTTGTGTTCTTTCTCCTCAGCCATAAATTAGGACATATATTAAATATAAATTAGAACAGTGTGAACTGTCCTTACCTGTTGTCTGGTTGACTTCCTAGTTTGGAGCTAGCCTGGAGGCTCTTCTGACAGAGTTGCTTCCCTCATCTCCAGCAGGATTCCACCGGGCCCTCCAGTCACCATGTTTAAATTGTTCTGTCTTCCAGTTCTCAGAATCCCTTGTTTCCAATGGGAAAGCGGCTCTCTGGCACGGTTCCAAATTTCTAAAAGAAGGCCACAGTCTGAGCAGAAAGCATCAAGGTCAGTTTCTAGCTTGGACTGTGTTGATAAGCTGAGTGAATGTGGACACATCTCTGAGCATACTGCCGGAACATTCTCCTCTCCTGGAGCAATTTGAAACTTAACATTTCTTTGTCACAATAACATTCCAATTTCCCATCATATAAACATCATATAATTTAAAATTTTATCTTAGTGATGTCTCTTGTTTTAGTGTGCAGTCCCCTTTCACCTTCCACAGACTCCTAAGCCTCCCTTGATAAGCACATCTTCCGCTCACAACTCCAGCTCCTGAGCTGTCACTGTTCTTCTTGCTGTTCGTCAGGTTACCTTTGGTTTTGTGTGCTCCTCTATTCATCTCTCATTATTTCACAGTTTCTTAAGACTTGTATTATATTTGATACTTCTTTTGCCTTTTTCACAGTGCTGTTATAAGGTTAGACTTCTAGTAGGTTCTCATTAAATAATTACTGAATTAAATCATAATTGACATCAATTTTTCAAAAAATACCTATGCAGTTTAGTTTTTCCTAAGAGTTTCAGTAGGCAGTTATTCGGCATATGTAAGAGCTATAAGCACAACACAAAATGGTAGCAGGAATATGTTGTGTAAGAGAAACATACAAGTTATATAACATATAGTATACATTTTGTTTTAATATAGCAAAACTATCAAGTCTTTTCCTATAGGAGTCAATATGGGCCGTAAACAAAGCTCATTCCCCTTTCAGACCGCTTCTGTGTCCAGTACTGGATCCTTCCACAGCTGTCTGAGCCCAGGGCTTGGATATGTACATATTTTTCGTTTCTCTATGAGTGAACAATTTAGAATTTATGTTGTCATCTCACAGTGTAGAAAGTCCATAATGCTTGATCATAAAGTATTAAATACAAACTCTACATCAATGTTGATGGGCTGTGGTTTCAGTTTACACAACTAAAGATATTTCATAGGCCACAAAATAGTGAATTTTCTGGCAATTAGAATTTTAGGTGGAACCATCATGTTCATCAGGATTTCATCAATAATTTATTTTTCAACCGTGTGTTCAGAATCCAAATGTGATTGTGTATTATGAACAGAAATTTAAAAAATAAAAGCTTTGATTTGACAACTTTGATCGAACTTGGAGGAGGTGGGGTTGAGTGCCTGTTGGGTGGTCAGAAGGGAGCAGAAAGGAGAGGGGCCCTGGCCAGGGAGGCAGGGGGAGCCTGAGAGGAAGAAGCCCACATCTGGGGTTTAACAACCCAGAGGAAAAAAATGGCCGAGGTTTAGGTATGGATAGGAAGGTAGTGAGTCTGATTAAGACTGAGTGATTTAAACACACTTCCTTACCCTTGAGCTGTAATTAAATTGAACATGCATTTAAGAAGAAATGTTAATGAGAAGGGCAACCAGCAAAGCAGAAAAATGATCAAGCAAGCTAAACACACAATTTCTATAATCAGTGATGCTAAGCCTTGCTGGAAAAACTTTCAATATTGGGAGTCTCTGTAGAAAGCTGCCTCTTCTACAGATGGGTCAGGAATGATAAAGAAAACTGTTGTCTAGGCAACTCTTTAGTAGGCTAGACTAAAAGGGAGCACTTTTTTCCCCCTTAAATAGATATGACATTGGAACTGAGTAAACTGAAAAGCATGACAAACAGATTTCAAGAGAATGCTGTTGAAATTACTAGGCAGACCAACAGATCACTCCTGGTCCTTAGAGCAGTTCCTGAAGGTAAGCGGAAAGGGGGTGCTTGATTTAATCAATGTCTTCTCATTGCAAAGCCATTCCACATGAGCATGAGGAAGTCCTGCCTCAAGTCTGATTAAGAGCCCTCACTTGAAATGAGAGCAAGATTGATAGTTTTTACTTGCAGAGGAATATGATTTGAAAGTGAAGATCACTATTTTTTTAAATAGCTTCAGAGCACCTGCATTGAAATGCAAGAATTATACTCAAAAAACAAAAGCCTGGGGCTGGCCCGGGCGTAGTGGTTAAGTTCACACGCTCTGCTTCAGCGGCCTGGGGTTCATCCTGGGTGTGGACCTACATACCGCTCATCAGGCTATGCTGTGGTGGCCTCCCATATACAAAATAGAGGAAGATGGGCACAGATGTTAGCTCAGGGACAATCTTCCTCAAGCAAAAAGAGGAAGATTTTTTTCCTCACACACGCACACAAAAAAAAAACCCCCGAAAGCCTTAGAGACTTTATGCTACTGTATTAATTACTTGCTTTTAAAATGGGTTTGACATGTCCCTTAGATGAAAGAAGAAGGATCATTCAAAGAAGTCAGCAAGCAGAGAAGCTGGAATGTTCCTGCTTTAAGGGAAAATGTTAGATTCATTATAAATGTGGGCAATTAAAGAATTCTTGCTTGGTAATCTTCATGAGGCAATAAAGCATTCTAAAATAGACCACTTTAATACTGATGGTTTGGAAATTCAGTATTCATTACGACGTTAAATAGGATAACTTTAAAAAAAATGTAATACGAATGAATCATGCTGTGGTGCGTTATTTACATTCCCTCTACCTTCTCTTTTTTTCTTAAAAGACTGACTTCGTACCTTAAATCAGTGGAGGATTTTCTCATTTGGAGGTTTCTTTTTCTTTTTCTTTTTTTTTTGAGGACACATGGTATATGTTGGCCAAATACTCAAAAATAACTTTTTATTTGGAAGGAATTTCAAACTTGCAGAGAAGTTGCAAGAAGAGTAAAAACAACACCTGTATACATACACTTTATCCAGCTTCTTCTAATGTTAATTTTTGCCCCATTTGTGATTAAACACTTTAAAATGAATACAAGTGCCTTTTTAAAAAAAATCATCACCCAGATTTTCTAGAATAACTGAATTCCAATTTATCTTTAGTGATCATTTAGTCTTTATTCTGCTGTTATTTCCAGCAGCCAGTTGATGTTGTGGGCAAATACCACTTCATCTAACCTAGGACACTTCCATCTCACCTACAGATTTAAATTTCCAAACCTTGTCATCCAGTCATGGGATGATTTGAAGAAGGTATTTAATGAACTTGAGAAGGGAATGATAGTAAAGGGACCAAATAAAGAAGTTTAGCTTAATAATGTATAAGACGCTGAGCACCTGGCAATTAGCAGTTGCTTTGTGACCTCATTGTGTGCTGCAACCATATTTCAATACAGAGGATTGTTACCAAAATTGTTTTACTGGTCCCTAAAAGGAAGCAGCAGACTATATGATACGCAGCCTTAATATTGCCATTAAAAAGAAGCAGCCCCATTTTGTGTTCAACAACCAGTAAGAAATACTGTAACATTTTTCTGTGTAAAATTACGTTTGTTGTGGTTTTATGTGATTTCTCTGTGTATAATCACCAGAGTGCATGCTTGCATATCAATTTATTTCAGGTGTCAAAGACAAAGGAACTGAAATCAAAGAGCTGGCCAACTCTGCAAACCAGAGGGCTGCAAGCACTCTGAAGAATGTTGTGGGATGGAGCCAGAAGCTGTTGAATACATCAACTGACCTGTCCAGGGTTAATGCCATGTTGCAAGAAACAAACAGACTTGTACGTGACTCCTCAATGACCGGTACGTCACCATCTCCCTTCCCATTAGGAAAGTCTGCATCGTGGTTTTGAGCTTGCCTAGTGCGTAATGGTGCCTGTTCACAAACAGTATTCCTAAAAAATAAGAATGTGCCAATATCTGGGTTTGCACTTATAAAGGAAGAGAGGGGCCTGGGGTAAATGCATGTTGTTGGTGCATTTCTCATATATTTACCAAAATTTCAGGAATTTGGTTATTAGGATATTCTGTTTTATCCAGTGCATTAGTAATGAACAATTAATTTCTCTTGTGTCCTCCCCCACCCCGACCCCTGCCACCTGTCTTGCCACCTCGTATTAGCTCTGTTAGCTGGAAGAAAAGTTAAAGACTTGGAAACACAAGCCAACCTTTTATTTGCTCGGTTGAAGCCTTTGAAGATGTTAGAAGAGAAGCTGAGCAGAAACCTCTCAGAGATCAAACTGCTCATCAGCCAGGCCCGGAAACAAGCAGCTTCTGTGAGTGTGAGGCCCATGGCACTCAGGGTACCCAGCAGTACCCTCACTGAGGCTCTCAGCGACCCTGAGCCCCAGAGGAGTCCTGCAGACGTGGCTTTCTGTCACGATGGGTCCCCCAGACACCCACTGACTCGGCTCTCAGTAATCTCCGACTCCTCACAGCCTTCTCTTAAGTATATTTAAAGTCTTGTCTTAAGTATGTTTACTTAAGTGTATTTAATTATTCTCATTTTCTTTGATTTCTGCTTTTATTCACCATGTTTCAGAATGTTGCTAGCAAGGTCTTTATGGAGATTTATAATTGTAGCCTAGATTTATAGATTCATAACTATTAGCTAAATGGTGTGGAACACATTAAGTCTGAGTGTTAACATCACTCTAAGTTTTGTTGGTTGCATATGGTGCTATTTCTATCGTTTTACCAGCTTGATTTCAATAATCCAGGTATTCTTCAGAATGTTCGTGCGGTATGGGCCTCATCCTCTAGGACTCTGACAAAGCAGTGTGTATACACACAAATGCTGCATAAATCCTGGTCAGGAGATGCGTAAAACACTTGACACCCTGAGGAGCCCAAACCTGAGGAAATGCTTTATGGCCATCCGTGGCACATGGCATTGGCTGTGCTCCAAAGGAGAGGAGTTTCAGGAAATAAGACATGGAGAGAATATGCAATTGTCATGCTCCTGGGGACCTATAGAGGATAAGTGTGACTTCTGGTCTAATGTTTATCTGCCTGAACCCTTCTAGCCAAGAAAAAGGAGTTCTGGCTCTTTGATCCCTCACCCCCCCACCAAGTGACCTCACCACTGGAAAAGGGCTGTCGGTTTACATGAGCTCTGGTTTCCATCTGTTTTAGTCACAGTCACCAAATAAATGTAAGCCCAACAGATGATTCCAAATGCTGTGGCTAATACAAACTTATAATCTTGAAGGTTAATATAAGATACATATGCAAATAATTACTTATCAAAGAAATATGTAGTAAGTGTGATAATTACTTTATAAATATTTGCTGAATGAATAAATAGCTTACCCCTTCATTTATTCAACAGATGGTCATCAGATATCCTCTCTGTGTCAGGTGCAAAGATTTTTCATTTTATGAGACACAAAGCATTATTATCAAGAGAGGAAACCTGCCTAACAGTGAAAACACATTCTGGAATATCACTTTTGAATTCCTGGCACACTGCCCAAGTGTGTCACTACATGATTGGGACACTTCCCTTTTCCTTCTACAGATTAAAGTTGCTGTGTCTGCAGACAGAGATTGCATCCGGGCTTACCAGCCCCAGATTTCTTCTACTAACTATAACACCTTAACACTAAATGTGAAGACGAGCGAACCCGATAACCTTCTCTTCTACCTCGGCAGCACCACCAGCGTGAGTGTGGACCCACACAAAAGCAACAATGAGTCTCTTATGGACATGTGTATTTTCTGAATTGACACTCCTTTGATGGAAAAAAGCCTGATGAAATCACTAATTCTTCTAGGGAAACTAACCTTTTGCTAAACTGGTAGCATTAGATTAAAAATAAACTGCAAAACTGAATACCTGTGAGAAGGAAAGTGACGTTTAGGAAGGAAAGGTGCCTCCCTCTGCCATCTTAATTGCAAGCTGTGGCTTTGTTGGATTTTTTGTAATGCCTTTTCTGACCTCTGAAGACATTGAGTTTAGCTTTGAGTCTATAAAGTCGATCTTGGTGGTTGTTACCAGGAGTGGAGGCCAGCACTCTAAGGGGCACATCAGAATTATCAAGCTTCACCAGGCTCTTCCGTCCAACAAGATTCCAGTGGTTCCTGGAGGGCAAATTCCCTATGGAAGACCATTGATACCTTTGACTGCCCAGTGGAAATGGGTCAGGACCCTTGGCTATGTTAGGGCAGACAAAGTCAACAGCACAAATATTATCTGAAATGTCTTCTTAGGAGTCGGCGTGCAGAACACGTGCATCCCTGCTGTGGGATTTCACGGCTCCTGTCTTACTGCATTTGTTACATTCATTTATTGCATTCTCACACTGGGCAAACAAACAAATCCAACGCCTTCCCTCATGCTCCCTGTAGACTGCTGGTGACCCCCAGGGGGTGTCCCTGAGAAACTTTATGGGAGGCATCGCAGAGGGCCATGCTGGGCAAGGTGGTGGGGACTAATGGCCAACAGCGGCCACCTCCCCCAGTACTCTGAGTCATGCTCCAGCTCCAGGGAGGGGAGCATTTAAAAACCAAAGAAGAGAGTTTTTTGTATTTGCCTTTTTTTGTTGTTGTTTAAGAATAGAGAAAATGCTGTAGAAACTCATTCTTTAAAGTGTTTTAGTAGTCATCAAGTAGTCTAGCATGTAAACTCATCCTAACTCATGCCCCTGCTCCCCAGTCTGATTTCCTGGCAGTAGAGATGCGGCGAGGGAAAGTGGCCTTCCTCTGGGATATGGGCTCCGGGTCAACACGGTTGGAATTTCCAGACTTCCCGATTGATGACGACAAATGGCACAGTATCTACGTAACCAGGTAGTAGAGAAAGTTCTCTCCAAGCAAATCTCTTTTTAAACTGAATCTTATAAGTAATTACATGTTTGTAACATCATATAATAGTCATAGAAACTTCTGGGGAGTCAGATTATAGTGAAAGAATACTTGGTTTAGATTAACTATAGAAATAAGGAGGTTTTTTATTACAGAAGAAATAAACTTTGTTACCAAAACCAACAACAAAAGAAGAAAAAAGTTAACAGTTTATGTCACCTTTAGAATGTTAGGTCTAATTCTGAGGCAGCCAACCCAGTAAAATGTTTTCTCCCCAGTAAACGGGCGTAAAACATGGTGTGGTAGAAATTCCATGGGGCTGGCAGTGGTATGCAAGTAGAAGAAGACAGAAGACAAGGATACAAGTAGGGAATGTGTTTTTGTAAAACTCAGATACAAAGCAAAATTATTCCTTTTAAAGCCCCTCTCCAGGGGTAACTACTCTTAAGGAGCTTTAGGTGTATCTTTCTTTTTACTTTTCTGTAATTTTATGGTTTGTTGTTGATGGTGTGGTGTTGGGAATTTTTGTCTTTTGCTTTGTTCTCTATAAAAATGGGGACATATTAAAGGCAGTAGTTTAATTCATTATAGTTTAACTCATTATCTGTAACTGTTTTACCTGATGAAGTTTACGTTTTAGAACTACTCTACACGGTTTTGGAGAGTAAACCAGGGGTGGGGCGGGAGGGACTATAAGAAGGGAGACCAGTGGGGCCATCTCCCTGGCCATGGGGAGAAGCAGTGGGACGCTGTGTATGAAGCAGATGTGTGCATATGTGGACTGACATTGCAATTCTGAAAGTGTGCTTTCTGAAATGCTTTGTGACTCTTAGATTTGGAAATATTGGTTCATTGAGTGTAAATGAAATGAGCGCAACTCAAAAGCCACCAACAAAAACAAGTAAATCCCCTGGAACAGCGAACGTTCTGGAGATAAACAATTCAACATTAATGTTTGTTGGAGGGCTTGGAGGACAGATCAAGGTAAATTATGAATGTTCATCTGAACAGGACTGATTGGCTGATTTTACTTAAATGTAAATTTAATATGTACATTTATGCAATGTTATATGTCAAATATATTTCAATAAAAAATTAATATGATTAAATTGTTGAATATATCCTAGGCAGGTGAAGATTTTTTTGCTTCTATTATTTTGCCTAATGACAATCTATCTGCAGAGTTGGGTTGGTTTTGTAGGGCAAAGGATCATGCTTAATAAATAGTATAAATGGAAAAGAAGCCGATGGTTCATTTTGCTCTTTGGGTTTCTTTTCCAATGATGAAACAGGACATTCAATATGCCACATTAATTTCTGTAAAGTTCCTTTATCTCTATTCCAACTCTAGTGGTAGACTAACGCTAACTGGTGTTTAGTGAAAGAGCCCATCGTGTTTATTTGATTATGTCAGTTATCCTCTCACCTAGACTTGGTTCAGGGCTCTGACATGAGAATCAGGGTTTCAGTCCCAGCCTGGCCCCCACCACTGACCACATTCTCCAGGTCTCTGTTTCCTCATCTCCAGCAACCCTAGGAACTGGGATGATCTTTAAGATCCTGTCCAGTTGTCACTCGTTCTAGAATTTCACTTCATAATTGGAAGGAAACCCAGTGATTACAAACTGGCCATTTTTCTGGATGTTGTTTTCTCACAACTGTTAGATTTGAGCTCCCAGGGAGGAGTTTCATGCACTTAGAGAATTTATTCCTTTTTGCCAACTATATGTGGGTTATGTTTGTTTGTTTACATCAGAAGTCTCCTGCTGTGAAGGTTGCTCATTTTAAAGGCTGCATGGGAGAGGCCTTCTTGAATGGACAGTCAGTCGGCCTATGGAACTATATTGAAAGGGAGGGGAAGTGCCGTGGCTGCTTCGGAAGGTAATATGCTCCCATGTTTTAACACATAGTATGTTATCCTGTTAACATCTGAGAACCACTTAAAGAATTTACATGCATGTCAAGAATGATAGAGTTTGTGAGGTCTGTCATCTTATTGCAAAGGATATGATGTGGATCATTTGCTAATAGAAGCATGGTATCATTTTGACCCTTAAAAAGAAGTACTCTTTTTTTCTGTCTTATATTATATGCTTTGATCTTGGATCATAAAATCGAGAAGCATCAGACATCTTCTCAAACAACCTTCTGTCTCAAAGAGCCACAGTTAAATCTTGGGTAAATCACTGTACGTTTTTATTTTGAAAACACCTCCAAGGATAAGAATTTTTGCTTGTGCTGTCAGTTTTTACAGCTAAGTCCTTGCCTATTCCTAAGTTCTATAATTCTCAAAATAAAATGCATTTGGAAAGGAGAACAACCACCTAACATCTTTCTGCATATGTTGATATAATAGAAGGCATATAATAACTTAATCTCACAAAGCTCAACATCCCCTCCATTATTTTCTAATAAAATCACTGCAACAAGACCTGTTTTCTAGCACTTTAGTAATTAAGACAATAGATTCCCTTTGCCATTAGAGAAATGTAACATCTGATGTAATTTCTCCCATCTAAGGGTCTGCTCTGTCCATATAGATATCTATAATTAACAGTGAGCTGTGACTGGATCAGTTAGAAGCAACTCGCATTACATTTAGAAACTCACGGGCGAGTTTTTGTTTTGTCATTGTCAGGTCTGCTTTCTCACATGGCTCACAGCTTGGGATTTTGTAGTTTAAGCCTTTTATTTGCTACTTTCCCCTTCCTTAGCTTGCTTAAAGAGTTATGACCAGAAGCTTAGTTACTGGAGCCTCAGGATTACAAAGAATATCTAAGTTATTCAGGCTCCTGGGGCAGCTTTCCTACCAAATCTCAACCGGTGACTTTGGGTGATAAGTCACTTCACCTCACGGAGGTTTGGTGTCTTCTTCCAGAAAAGGAAAATGATAATCATACTTGTCTTACCTACCTCCCAACACTATGGTGATGAACACGTAACATGACATGTGTGAAAAT
Source organism: Tapirus indicus (assembly GCA_031878705.1). Lineage (NCBI taxonomy): Eukaryota > Metazoa > Chordata > Mammalia > Perissodactyla > Tapiridae > Tapirus > Tapirus indicus. Next base: position 61,097,122 of record CM062917.1, read on the forward strand.
ACTTTATATTTTAAAACACTGCACCAGTGTTCATCTCTGATCTTCCTGCAGTAATAGTCCATTGCTTTCCAAGTAAATGTCTCAGGATTATTTTCTTCACAATAAACATGTGAAGAACCAAGGTTTTGTAATTGGAAAATATGATAAAAAATGATATGACCTGTGAGGTAATGACGCCGGCTCTAGAACTTCAGGAGCATGGGCACGTGCATCGAGGCTCTTTCATCCCTCACTTTTCCCTCATGCTGTTTCTCTAGCATGGAAAGAAATCTTCCCAGCAATTGAGTAATTCTAACGTGTGAAATGCTCCGATCCCTGAACTCTTGTCCCCTCCACTGTTACAGTATCCTCGATTTTCGTCAGTTATTTTCAGGGTTATTTTAAGACCACTGACCTCAGACTGCAGCAATGAATGAATTTAATGATTGCTGGTTCTTCTCCTCTTTTGTTGGAATGAGAAGTCAATTTTCCGTATGGCCACTGGTTTTGTTCTCCTTGAGAATTGCCCTTCCACCAGATTTCCACCCACCCTGGACCTTTGACTGAAAGGTGATGGTTGCTGCTGAGAGGAAGGATTCGCAGGTCCCGCCATCCTAGTGTTAATCCTGGATCTGGCTTTTTTGGTGGAGGGCTGGCTACACAGCTGAGCTTTAAGGCCATCTTGACTCGTTAGCTCAATCAAACTAAGGTTTGATTGGATACGTTTTTCTGGGTTCTGAACAAATCAGTTGGCTATTCTTGTAATATATTGACCAACATTTCCAAAAATATGTTTGTTTTTTTTTAAAGAATACTAGTTTGGTAGGATATTAGTAGATATTCCTTTTAAAAAGAAAGCGGTAGAGGCTGTGTCCTGATCATAAACATTTAGGAAACACTGAGTTAAAAACTTCAGCAGGTTTCTTTACTGTGAGGCTGTCAGAGCCTCTAGGATGCTAATGTGCACAGTAACCCTGTCCCGGGGAGAGGCTGGGGTGGCAGCATTTCCCAGACTCAGTGACCCTGAACTCTTTATGTTCCAGAACATACTTTGGTGAGTGCTGATATAGACAAACTGGTGCTTTATGTCCAGATTTGTAAACTGACTGAACTGTCTTCATTTTCAGTAACCTCCCCTATCTATTAGACAAACACTTTAGCTCAAAGAGCTAGTAAACTAATTCTAGTGACCGAATCCATTTAGCAAACCAGTGATTAGAACACATTGTGCTTTTTACCTTTGGGTGGAATTTGCCACTATCAAATCATTAGTGGGGTTCATTGATGGTCTTTAGATTTTTAAAAAATTTGTTGTCAGTATGACCATTTACCTCTAACTTTGATTTATATTACCAAGTAAACTAATTGTAATTTCTATCCCTCTTTGAATATATTTACCCTTCTTTACATGGTGTCAGCATATGTTTATAATTATGAACAATCCCAAAGGTTGTTACAAAATAAATCACTGCTTCTAACAGTTCTCATCTAGAAAAAAACCTTTTATTTAATTACCAGGCATAATCCTTGTATCGGTTATGAGCAGCTGTTGCCATAGAGCACTGGCTGCCTTTGGGACAGATCAGTCATCCTTCTGGGCCCTCTCCTAGGTACTGGTGGTGTCATTAGTCACAGGAGTTTATCTCCTCCGATGTCTCATGGTCTAGGGAAAAATACTTCTATGGAAACATTAAATAAGTGCTGTGCGCTCTGGCAGGTGGGGCAGTGCTAGATGAAGCAGCATTCTAGGCCTGGGGCCCAGGCATCATCTCAGTCATGCAGCGGCTGCACGACATGCTAGTGGGTGGTACATACACATCATCCCCAGCTCGTGAGTGCGAACTGGGATCAGAGAGGTCTAGTGATTCTTCCAGGCTCACAGGGCTGAGAGATGGGGAGAGGAGGGTGTTTCCCAGGGCCTGCCTGACTGCAGGGATCCCACCTGTAACTGTTGGGTGCTAGAACAGAGCTAACCATGAAGTCCTGTGGCAGACCCTGCTTTCATTTTTCCCAAGCCTCTGACCTAGCCAGGGGCCCAGAGTTCTCTTCCGGAGGCCCACCTGGGAAACAGGCACCTAGTTGACTCGAGAGGCATGTGGACCTCATGGGGAGAAGCCCCTGAATTGTGTTGTTGACCTCAGTCGTAGCACCCTTCATTTGAATCCATCCGTCTTCATGGCCGCCTCACTTGGGCGGGCCGTGCTGAAGGAGAGAAGGCAGAGCGAAGATTCCACATTCTTGGGAACAGAGAACTCATGACCTCCAAGGAGGGAGAGGGCATGCACAATGGGATAAGACAGATTTCTGGAACCCGGCTTCCCCGTTTTCTTGGTGTGTCCTTGGGCAAGGTACTTAGTCTTTGAGGTTCAGCTTTTAACAGGCAAAACGTGGACCCAGAGCAGAATAATTAGAGCTGAAATGAAACAAACATTTGCTGCGTGCCAAGCACTGTTTTAAGAACTCTACATGTATTAAATCAGGTGTAGCTCTCTCAGAGAGGTTCTATTGTTATCCCTGTTTTATAGATGGAAGCACAGAGAGGTTAGGTAACGTTTCCGAGTTCACACAGCTAGTAAGTTACGGAACTGAGATTTGAACCCCACCAATCTGGTTCTAAAGTCTGTGTTCTTAGCCATATGAAACTCTGGTCAGCCAAGAAATAAAGCAATAGGACATGCTTCTCAGAAGCCACAGGTTTAAGAATTAAATAATTAAGAATTAAGCCACAGTTTAAAATTATGCAGAGTGCATTTCCTTTCTACTTCCTAAAAGAGGTAGCAAAACAGAAATTTTTAGAAAAAGCTGAACTGCAGGGAGCTGTAAATATGAAACCTCAGGTTTCACAAAGCACTGCTATTTTTTGTTTTGTTTTGTTTTTGTCAATGGCATAATTTCACTGTGGTTATTCTGTCCTGCTTGGAGATGTGGCACTGGGTTTGGTTATTGCACCTTCACCTGGGAAAAATTCAAATTCATACCACAAAACAGCCTAATCCAAGTTTCACTCTCAAGCCCTATGATATTCCAGAAAAGTATTTTTTAAACATAGTGGTGATATGTTCCAGATGAACATACTTTGTAATTCAGCCTTCTGAGGCGCGGGGAAGACCGGAACACACACTTATCTGGGAAGTGCTGTGGCCCGTATTATAGAACTGTTTAAGCTCATCCTGCAGAGTTTTGAGACTTTTTTTCTGTCAATGGGGTTTTTTTTTCTTTGTAAAATGATCCTTCTGGTACATTGGTACATATTTATTTTCTATCATAATTCAAATTTAGCTGATATATTAGTTAAAACCAGCAGAGGGTGATAAATGTCAATATAAAAATTCTTCTGAGGGGGCTGCCCGGTGGCGCAGTGGTTTGGTTCGCACTTGGCAGCCCAGGGTTCGCGGGTTCGGATCCCGGGCGCCCACTGATGCACTCCCTGTCAGCCACACCATGGCGGCGTCCCATATAAAGTAGAGGAAGATGGGCACGGATGTTAGCCCACGGCCAGTCTTCCTCAGCAAAAAGAGGAGGATTGGCAATGGATGTTAGCTCAGGGCTGGTCTTCCTCACACACACACACACATGCAAAATTCTTCTGAAAGCACTAGAATTAAGAGAGGACAGTTACATTAAAGGAAATTAGAACAAACAAACAAAAATCTAGTTGATAAATAGAAATATTTGTAGCAGTTATCCATCCTTTGAAGAATTTTCTTTTTACTACAGTGAACCTTGCCTATATTACCTTTCTTTTCCTTATAAAGCAACTGGGCATTTGTCTTGCATAATCTCATGGCAAGCATATTTTAAGATGTTATGACTTAACGCTTGCTATCAAATTATGGAAATAATAGCTCTACCATGATTTTTGTGATGGAGCACTCAGTAAATGTGTCATTTGTTCTCTTTAACACCTTCTTGAGAATGAATTGTATTTCACCTGCTCTGCTTTGCAGCCCCCAGAATGAAGACTCCTCCTTCCATTTTGATGGGAGTGGGTATTCTGTCGTGGAAAAGATGCTCCGGGCTACCGTGACTCAGATAATCATGCTTTTTAGTACCTTTTCACCTAATGGGCTTCTTCTCTACCTTGCTTCAAACGGCACCGTAAGAATCTTTATGGGGCACTGGGCCCTACTGTGTATGTACAGTTAGATTGCTCTGAGGATATTTATGCTTAATGACTGTTTTAGGAGCATATATTAATATAATATATACATATATATGCCGTACTATTTCCCCATTTTAAATAATTTATTTATTATAGTAATAAAAATTTGCTGAAGAACCTTTCGAAAATACAGAAAAGCACCAAGTAGAAAACAGCTTTCCCATTGTTAAAGATATCAATTAGACATTTGTTACTAAGTTTTGAGCTTAAATGATATGTCTTGTTCTGTGTTCACGCTGAATATTGTGGCCTTATTTGAAATCCATCCACAGGAATTTCATGTTCCTATTTTTTAATCTCATGTGCTGGTGATTTCTCTGAATCTTCTAGCTTTATGTTTAGAACTGGCCCATGTCTCAACCTAAATGAAAAAGATACAAAGAGATTGCACTTCTCTTACTGAATTATAGATTTTGGTAACAATGAATTTATGTCACTTACACCTATGCAGTATTCTAAAAAGCCTGAAATTTTCAGTTTCATAGCATAGACCTCTGGCTGTTGGGCCAGGTCCAGTTTTCTGTTTGACTTGAGAAGGATTCTGCCCTCCCTGTCTTAAACAGAAAGGAAATCCTGTGATAATGATGTAGCCATGGGTAACTATTTTCTCTTCTTTACAGAAAGACTTTTTATCCATCGAGCTGGTTCACGGCAGAATTAGAGTTACAGTTGACCTGGGCTCAGGGCCTCTTGCTCTTGTTACAGACAGACGCTACAACAACGGAACCTGGTACAAAATTGCCTTCCAGCGAAACCGAAAGCAAGGTAAATGCACAGATGGATGGTCGGGGTGTCGGTCACCCTCATGGGAATAGAACTCTTCCAAAATCAGCCATATTTATTTACTTTAGCTTTCTGGGTATTCTTGAATGATATTCTAATCAAAAGCCATTGTTCTCTTTGGAATACTAAGCGCCAGGATTCACATTTTGCTGGAGGAATATTATAATTCTGTTTGTCTATGGTTTCCAAGTGCATTACATAACATTAAGTGCTGAATTAGAAACAAGAATCAAATTCATTCAATTTTCTTCCACACACATACTGCTATCATTTAGTGATGTGTATTCCAGAATATATTGACTTTTGTACAGAGGATTTTCATTTAATAGTCAAGAACATTCGTTGGTCAAATTTGCAGAATGTAAAAGAACATGTCTTTGTAAATGAATTTTGTCAGCAGAAGTCTGTGTTTTACTTTAAAGTAGAAAGTGATTTTTCTTTTCTTATTTATTCCTTTCGATCTCCTTTTAGGCCTCCTAGCAGTTATTGATGCATATAACACCAGTTATAAAGAAACCAAGCAAGGTGAAACTCCAGGAGCATCTTCTGACCTCAATCGTCTTGATAAGGATCCAATTTATGTGGGTGGATTACCTAGGTCAAGACTTGTAAGGTATGATATCACAGTGCGGAATTTATCACTGGATTAGTTTCCTAGGGCTGCCGTAAAAGGTATCACAAACTAGGTGGCTTAAACAACAGAAATGTGTTCTCTCACAGTTCTTTCTGGAGGCTGCAAGTCCAAAATCAAGGTGTTGGCAGAGTTGCTTCCTTCTGAGGACTGTGAGAAAGAATCTATTCCAAGCCTCTCTCCTAGCTTCTGGTAGCTTCAGGCCTTCCTCAGCGTGTAGATGGCATTCTCTCTGTGTCTACACATTGTCTTCCCTCTGTGTGTGTCTCTCTGTGTCCAAATCTCCCCTTCTTATAAGGACACCAGTCATATTGGATTAGGACCTACCCTAATAACCTCACCTTAACCTGATTACATCTGCAAAGACCCTATTTGCAAATAAGGTCACGTTCACAGATACTGGGGGTTAGGACGTCAACATCTTTGGAGAGTGCACAATTTAACCCAAGACATATACTTTGATTCAAACCACTATATGCCACATTCATTGGGAGGTGAAGGAAGCCTTCTGCAGTAAAATTAATGATTTTATATGTATAGCTTTTAGACCATCTAGAAATTGTTACTGTGCCATATTTGGAGACCCCACTTTCCAGCACACGTCATTTTCCTCTCTAGACATTTTAGAGTTGTAGAATCTCTTTCTAGGCAAGAAAAAACATGTTTTCTGCAGAATTATCTGGATTTCCCTTTGTGTAATTAGAATGAATAAAGTATGTGAAAGTTGAAAGACCAGCATCAGGAAGCTGGATGAAAGATGGCAGAGAAGAGAGACAATGAAATCCTTTTATGACACTGATTCATCTTTGACTTTGTGACTTTAATAATTTGCATAAACTTTCTGTGGTTCATTGTCCTCAGTTTTGTCATTTTGAATAGGAAATATTAAGGTCTAACTCTTTTTTTTAAAAAAAGCTCTAACTTTTTTTTTGAAGTCATATGTGAAAGGCCAGCAGTCAAGACAAGATCGCTTCCAGGGAGTGTCCAAACTGAGTCACCCAGCCCGGTGGTTTTCAAATGTATATTTGGAGCAATACCCTGTCTTCAAGCTGAGTACTCATACAGAATCCTAATGTGTGGCACAAAAGTGCAGCCACTCCAATTGCTGTGAGTCAAGCAGCCCAGAATCTACTTCCCCATGACCTCCTCACCTTCTCTTTGCCAGAAATTTCAGAAAGTTCCAAGGAAATAGTTTACAACCAACACCCCTGGTCTTGGAAATGAATACACTTAAACTTCGGGGATTTGATCTCTTGCCCAGGTTCTTACCCCTCTGCCAAGACAGAGCCTAATCCTGATTCTGTATATCAGTCCCTCATGTGGTGGCACTGGGGGTGCTCCTGGAGCAACAAGCTGTATCACGGGTCATCTGTACTTTACCTAAATGGCACAGAGTGTAGACATTGGAGAAGAGGGCAGAACCCATTTCTAGGAAGACATCCCAAATCACAGACTTTCATGCTAGAAGGGATTTGGGTACCATCAAAGCCAGCCTCCTCATTTACAATGGAAGAGACACTGAGATCCGGAAAGTTTGAAATTTGCCCTCAATCATGTAGTTGCTTAATGGTACACAGCTCATTGCTCAACACAGAGAGAGAAAAAAAAATTAGATGTGACTCTTAACAGGAAACCATGTTCCTGCAAAGTTCTCCTGCAAGTAACTGATGCTTAAGAGTGTAACTTGGAGATGTTCGGGAGGCTCCATATTTTGGAAGTGAGAGCCTGACCACGTTACAGCCTCACTCCACTCATTACAGCAGTGTGGCAACCACTGTTAAGAAAAATATGGTATTGACTTGGAGCCTAAGGAATAGGGTTTCAAATAATCCCAGACTTCACCAAATGTAATTCTTTCCTTCAGGACAGAGTTCATGAATATGCTATATGGACAACAGCCAATGACTTCTCTAGCCATGTGATCCTAGGAAATAACGTTGCCTACACTTGCCCCTGTGGGAGGCAAATATTCTCCTCTATGTGGAGACTGGATTGCAGTCTCTATGCTATAATTTCCTTATGGGAGTGCACTGTCTTTCTTATAATTGGCCTATGTTTAATGAGTATATTTAAATCATAATAACTATAATAGTTTCCCTTAAAATAGTAAACATATTTTTATCCAGGGGGTCATCTGAGTAGTCAAACTCACTAAATTCGATCTTTCTTTAGTCCTAAGAAGAGCATTTGTTTGACCTGAAGTTCTCACCCTCAGTGTCCTTCTTAGAGGGAGGCCTAGACCTTTCTGCAGAGTGACACACGAAACAGAGCTTCCTTATTTTAGGTCCATTTTTATTCTTTCTTTCAAAAATAGAATTATAAAATCCAAATTTTGTCATTGTTCTCATGTCTTTCCCTACAGAAAAGGTGTCACCAGCAAAAGCTATGTAGGTTGTATCAAAAACCTGGAAATATCCAGATCAACCTTCGATTTACTCAGAAGTTCGTATGGCGTGAGAAAAGGCTGCGTACTGGAGGTGGGAAGCATTTTATTAATGTTGGAATGAGTTTCTATAAATGCTGACTGATTTACCAACATAGTAAGGTAACATAGTCTAAACCAGTGGGGTGAAAGAAATGATGGGGAAGCCAGCAGTAACCTCCGCCCTGGGAGATTCAGCATGCAGGTGGGCCTGACGCTTCTTTTTCATCTCCTTTGTGACCAGCCTATCCGAAGTGTTAGCTTCTTGAAAGGCGGCTACGTTGAATTGCCACCCAAGTCTTTGTCACCAGAATCGGAATTGTTGGCAACATTTGCCACCAAGAACAGCAGTGGCATCATCCTGGCTGCCCTGGGCAAGCAGGAGGAGAAGCAGGGTCGTCTGCAGGCCCATGGGGTAAGTAACTCAGATGCTATTGCTGCAGAGCCACGAGCTCAGGAAGGAAGTGACTTCAGGAAATACTGGATGGAAAATGACTTCGTTGTAAACATTTATTGTAGCTGTGCACCCCGTTGTTTATTGACATGCATTTTTAACAAGTAAAAGTTACTGTTGCTGAATGTCTCTCCCTTATGAATGGTGATTTTTTTGTGTTGCGTAATCCATCTTCCTTGTCTAGCTGCTGAGAAGAAAGATACTTGCTCCCTACCTCTAACTCTTTTTAAATTCATTCAGATAGCATGTACTGAATTTTCTTCCACATTATGGTTGTTACTTTTCATTCTAAGGCTAAAACAGCAAGTCTTTAAATTCTGTAGAGTTTTTTGTATTCTGCTCCATGAAGCAGAATTTTCTTAATCTATTATTGTAGGATTGAAAAGAGCAGAAAGAGAAGTATGGGCTGTGATAAGCACAATGCACCAGCAGTAGGAGAAGAGAGAAAAGTTGATGGGTTTCCATATTTATATTCCATTTCAGTAGCATAGGTGATATTTACCCTTTCCTCTGCTTAAACTTACATATACCACATGATGTGAAGAGACTTTACAGAATGCTATTGTATTGTCTTAATGAAGTAGAGGCCATGCAACTACAATTTATAGAGTACTGTCCTCTACTGCACAGACATTGCTCTATAATTATGCACAGTAAATGCTGTTTCTTGTATTTTGCTGAGGAAGAAATGGGGTCAGAGATCGTGGTTAACCTTCCCAAAGTCATACAGCTGTTATATGCCAGAGCTAAAACTGACACGCCAGTCTGCAGACCCCAAATACCTCATGAGCTGCTTGGCAAAGGGCTAACAATGACTGATTGGTTTATGGGCTCCATCGATTGGAGCCTTCTTTCTTTTTTTTCAGTTGAGGTGAAATTCACATAACATAAAAGTAACCACTTTAACATGAACAATATAATGGCATTTAGTGCTTTCCCAGTGTTTTGAGGTCACCTCCTCTATCTAGTTCCAAAACATTTTCATCACCCAAAATAAAAGCCCAAGCCATTAAGCAGCCCTCCCCATTCCCCCTTCTCCTTGCCCCTGGGAGCCACCAGTCTGCTTCCTATATCTATGAATGAATTTACCTGTTTTGTATGTTTCATATAAATGGACTCATAAAACATGTGATCTTTTGTGTCTTTCAGATAACACATTTTCAAGGTTCATCCACGTTGCAGCATGTACTTTCTTTTTATGGCTGAATAATATTCCACTGTATGTACATAGAATAATTTGTTTGTATTAGTTCATTGATGGACATTTGGGGTTGTTTCTACATTTTGGAATATTATGAATAATGCTGCTATGAACATTTATATACAAGTATTTGTTGGAGTACCTGTTTTCATTTCTTTTGGGTATATACCTAGGATAGGAATTGCTGGGTCATATGATAATTCTGTTTAACTTTTTGTGGAACCATCAAACTGTTCTCCTCCACCAATCTTAATAGGACCACTTGCAAATCAAAGTTTGCTACTAAGTCAGCAAAAAGGAGTGCTAGAAAAGGTATTGTGAAATGTTCACATTCCAGTTCAGCTGATGGACCTCTTTTCAGTGTGGCAAAAAGTTTTAAGAGCTTTAAACATTTTCAAACCCTTCAGATCTTTAACCCCACTTTTAGAAATATTAGAAACAATTTCAAAGGCCCAAAAAAATTAAATGTTCATTACGTGCAGTAATAAAAATTAGAAACTACCTAAATTTTTAACAGTAAAGGAATAGATCCCACAATGAGATATCACCTCACACCTGTTAGAATGGCTAGCAACAACAAGTGTTGGTGAGGCTGTGAAGAAAAGGGAACCCTTGTGCACTGTTGGTGGAAATGTAAATTGGTGCAGTCAAATGGAAAACAGTATGGAAGTTCCTCAAAAAATTAATAATAGAACTACCATAGGATCTAGCAGTTGCACTCCTGGGTATATATCTGAAGGAAAGGAAGTCACTATCTGGAAAAGATATCTGTACACCCATGTTCATTGCAATATTATTTACAATAGCCAAGATTTAGAAACAACCTAAGCATCCATCAACACATGAATGGATAAAATGTGATATATATATATATATATATACATATATATATATATATGGAATATTATTCAGCCATAAAAAAAGAATGAAATCCTACCATTTGCAACAATATGGATGGACCTTGAGGGCATTATGCTCAGTGAACTAGTCAGACAGAGAAAGAGAAATACTGTATGATCTCGTTTATATGTGGAATCTTAAAAAACCAAACTCATAGAAACAGAGAGCAGATTGGTGGTTGCCAGAGGTGGGACAGCATGTGGGGGGAGGGAGGGATGGGGAATGGGTGAAGGTGGTCAAAAGGTACAAACTTCCAGTTGCAAGATAAATAAGTCCTGGGGATGTAACATACAGCAAGGTGACTATAGTTAACAATACTGCATTGTATATTTGAAAGTTGCTAAGAGAGTAGATCTCAAAAGTTCTCATCACAAAAAAAAACTTTTGTAACTATGTGAGGTAATGGGTGTTAACTAAGGTTATTGTGGTAATCATTTTGCAATATATACATATATCAAATCATTATGTTGTACTCCTTAAACTAGTACAATGTTATAGTCAATTATATCTCAATAAAACTGTAGAAAAAGAGAGATAGATCAATGACCTATATCTATTTGTTGGTACATAATGTAGCAGTAAATAATAAGTATGAAGACTGTAGAAATGGAAATCTTTGGTATGGTTAGTGATAACAACATAATACAGAATGCAAATTATCTGAATAGAGATTAGAAAGTAATATACAAAATTTAAAATAGTTCTTTTAGATGGTGATATTCTTAAGAAATTGCTTACTTGGTGCTAATATTCCCACATTATCTTCTTAAGATAATAATTTTTTAAATCATATAGTAATGGTTTTTCTGTGGGAATTCTCTACGCAGACTTCCCAGCCCTTCTTTTCCATCATGCTGATTGAAGGCCACATTGAAGTGCACGTTAGTTCTGGGGATGGAACAAGCCTGAGAAGAGCTCTCCTGCGTGCTCCCACAGGCGCATACGGCGACGGGCGGGAACACTCCATCTCCTTGATAAGGAGTGGGAGGTATCTGTGTACTGAGGGCACGGTGAACTCACGAAAGTTCCCCAGGAAGAACTTCGTTTTGGTACTCTTTGCAGTGAAAAGATTGGGATAATTAGTATGACGTCATTAGCATTCAGAGTTTTTCATTAGCTTTCAGAGTTTTATAGTTCCAGAATAAACCTGGGACCTTGCTAGAATACCTCCTTGGAAAGCAATTTCACTAGCTTTGTAATAAGATATTTGCAAAATTTTCATAATTGAACAACCTTAACCCTGCCCTTTTCTAGGGCCCAGTATAAATTGTCTTTACAGTGGATTAATTCTGTGGCAATTAGTTTTATAGTAGTCGTAAATAGTATTATATCAATACTAAATAGTAGAATACTAAATATTAAATAGTAAAATAGAACATTCGTATATATTTTCCTCTAAAACTATAGGACTGTATGTTTTAAAAGCACACTGGACATTTTGTCACAGGTAAAGAAGCAAAAGAAAACTACCCTCTAGAAAGCAGTTGACCTCAATTAAACTTAATAATATTACATTCAATTTGGGGGAATGTTCAATTGTAAGTTTTAATTTCCAAGACTCACCTTTTTATTCACACAAAACATCATGTTAAAAGTTAGCTTCAGGAGCCACCCGGTGGCACAGTGGTTTAGTTCGCGCTTGGCAGCCCAGGGTTCGCGAGTTCGGATCCCCGGCGCCCGCCGATGCGCTGCCTGTTAGCCATGCCGTGGCGGCGTCCCATATAAAGTGGAGGAAGATGGTCACGGATGTTAGCCCAGGGCCAGTCTTCCTCAGCAAAAAGAGGAGGATTAGCAACGGATGTTAGCTCAGGGCTGGTCTTCCCCACAAAAAAAAAAAAAAAAAAATTTAGCTTCAGGAAACTTATTGTTCGGTAAGAACTTGTGGAATTATGTATTAAAATGGACAGTTTGTTTCATTATATTTAAAAGATTTTCTTTTATTTTCTCCTTTGACCTTTTAGAATGATCACTGTCCAGTTGGATGAGACCAATCCTGTAGAAATGAAGTTGGCCCCGTCAGCAGAAAGCAGGACAATAAATGTGTCCAACCTGTACATAGGGGGGACGCCCGGGGGTGAGGGGCCAGCGGTGCTCACAACGAGAAGATCATTCCATGGCTGCATCAAAAACCTGGTCTTTAACACGGAGTAAGTGCATCTGTGCTCTCAGCGCGTTTCTGTGCTTCCTGATCTTTTACGCTGAGTACCAACGCTCATCTGCAGTCTGATCTCGCTGTTTAAGATTGCCTAAAGTTCTGCAAGTTCCTGAATAACAAGTGAACCCCACTGTTCTATCGTGAAAGCCTTTCAGATTGATTTTATTGGATGAGAATGACGAATAGATCTGGGCATCATACATTAAAAAAAAAGTCATTGAACATCAGTTCCACAGGACTGTCAATAACAGCAGAAGTCGAATACATTTTTGACATGCATTTAAGATGGTGTAGAGATTTCGTGATGCAAGTTTCTTGTTGTCTTGAGCTCATTGCTTTAAAGGAGCCTTTACAGCTGGGCTACTTGCAGCTTCAGATTATTAATGGCTCCTCCTAAAACAATGACTGTCTAATCAAGAACTGAAGTCTCTGGTCCTTGTGTAGAGCTCATGATGAGGAAGAGAATTAACATGTGCCCAGGGGCATTGGTCTCCTCCTCACTCACCCTCTGCCTGTGGTCAGGGTGCTGGGGGGACCAGACTGCACAAGAGAAACTAAATGTTTGCTGAGTGTCAGGAGACTGAAGTTGCCCTCCTAGCTGGGCCGCTGACTTGCCTTGTGACCTTGAGCAAGGACTTGGATCTTTCATGGTCCCGGTGTCCTCTGTGAAAGAACCTCTTGGGAGTCTTTGAAATTTGAAAGAATAAAATGTTGTGTTGGGTTTCAACACACTTATAATGTCAGAGCCTCAGTTTAGTTATTTGTACAGTTGATATATTTATTTACCCAATTGTCTGTTTATTAATTAACTAATTGATTAGGCACCTTCTTGCTCCTGAAAGCCATGAGGCTGGGAACTCTATAGGGCAGAAACGTTTCTGTGCTATTCACAGCCAAGTCATCGGAAAGTGCCAATAGGGTACACGCGGAGGGCGGCGGGTTACAAAGGCTGCAGAGTAAAGGGACTTATGACCAGTGTAGTTTACAATTTCCTGGCAAAGAGAACCTGTGAGAAAGAAGTCAGGGTTTAGTTGAGGCCACTATGCAGTGCTGGGGTGCCAGAGACAGAGTCTATCCCTGAGGCAGCCCAGCCAAGGCTGCAGGAGGAGACAGCATTTGAGGCGACTCTTGAGGGATGTTCGGGAACGGCCAGGTGGACAGCATGGGGATGGGCTGGGGGTGGGGGGCGGGGGCTATTTCAGGCAGAAGAATCAAAGGAGAATATGTAAGATAGGATATATGGACTTCAGGCACTGTGAAAGGTGGTCAATTTGGTGATTCTAAGAGTAATATGTTAATGGTTTTTAATGGATGTTAAGTATTCAATAATCAAACGACATTTTTTTTATGTGTTGGCTTGTAATATTTTAATTAATTTTGAAAACACTTTGTGTCTAGACTTTTGGATTTCACTAGTGCAGTTGACTATGAACAAGTGGACTTGGACACCTGCTTGCTTTCAGAAATGCCTAAGCTGGCTCTTCATGGAGAGGACAGCAAGCTCCTGCCAGAGCCCCAGGCTCTGCCGAGTCCAGTAAGAGAGGCTTTCTTTAATTACATCACTCAGGTCCAGTCAGAAAACAAGAGTGCAGCCCAGAGGAAATTAAAATGGGGACCTTGTTGCAGAGGTGCTGGGAGAGCTGACCAAGCATATGGAGCAATGACACAAATGGAGGAGGTGATGCCACCTGAGCCTGGGGGCAGGGCTGCCAAAGGAGCAGCGAGTCTGAGCAGAGAGGGTCTCCTGGTGGCCACTGAAGCACAGAGAAGACAGGCCCTGCCTGGGAGGCCACCTGGAGCTGGAAGGGAGGGAGAAACACCTGGGCTTCTTGCTTTCCCCAGCCCTCCAATCTCCCAGCACCACCTTCCATTGGCAGAACCAGCTGAAACCAGCTGGAAGCAGGAAAGGAGCCCGGGAGGAGTTACAGGGGCCATCCGTGTAATGAGAAGCAGAGCAGGGCAGGGTGGGGAGTGATCCTCTGTGTTGAAGGACTGCAGGCCAAATGCTCAGGTACCCTCGTTTGGCCGCCATGCAGCAAGCTTTTTGGCAGTTTCTCTAAGGACTCATTATTACTTTGGATTTAATCAGAAACATGAAAATAGGTACTTATGTAAGCCATTGTACATACCACTGTTGCTTTAAAAAAAAAAAGATTTGATTCATCTAGGAAAAGCCAGTTTTGACAAAATATTTTTAACAGCAGTCATTGTTAGTTTTCATTTTCTTTTCCCTTTTCTGATTTCTCTGTCTCCTTGGCTGAGAGCACGCTCTCTAATTATTTAGATGATGGCACAGTCACGCACAGCGCAGTCCCTTCCAAGCAGGGCCAGTCTTGGGGCTCAGGACAATTCTCTTGGTAGCATCTGCCTACCCCAAGCCGGAAAGCTGAGTCTGAGGCCTCACCTGGTTTGGAGTCAGTGTGCAGAGGGCGCTGTGGGGCAGCCTGCAGGTGCCTGAGCAGAGGCCCTCCAGCCCAGCTCCTCCGGCTGTACCTTGCTCCTGTCCCTGAGGAATCAGAGACGTCAAACTTGGAGGCCCTGCTGGCCCCGTCACCTGCGGGCACTTCCAGTGTCCTGGAGCATGTGCTGGAGCTGCTTCTGGAGCCACTTGTCCTCCAGCTTCTTCCAGGGGTGGGGGCCTTGCCTCTTAGATCTGATGAAAATTCATGGGAATTTAAGTGAACTTGAGTGAGAGTGAGGTGAAAAGCAGAAGCACTTATGTTCTTGGAGAGATAAAGGGATGGCAAGTAAATTATTTAAAGCAAAGAAGATTAAATCAATGCAAACACGTTATTTCTGGTTGTTGGTGTTCTGATACGATTGCTTCTGAGATATTTTCTTCATGGGAAAACCCTTGCATGTGTTAGTGGGGGTTCTGGCTGTGCGTGGCTGAGGGCCCGTGCGCATCTCTTACAGGAACAGTGTGCCATGGACAGAGCCCTAGAGTATGTCCCCAGTGCTCACCAGTTTGGCCTCGCGCAAAGCAGCCATTTCGTGTTGCCTTTCAATCAGTCGTCTGTCAGAAAGAGGTAGGCATTGTTCTAAAGTACTCGTGAGGCATCTCGTTGTGGATGAGTGGGGAGGTATTCTTCAGGACAGGTCTTTTCCAGAAGAAGCTTCTTGTATTTTATTTTGGAGTGCTCGACTGGCAACCTACTGGCAGCAGTGAGATGGCAAATAGATGGAAATGCAGCCTTTGGGCAAATCAGACGCTTAAAATGTGCTTAAGCAGGGTTCCTGTGGTTGGTCTTTACCCTTTCTTGATGGTGGCTGGTTGTTGCCTCTGTGTGTGTGGGAAGGCTCCTAAGTATCCATGGAACTCGCTCTTCGTTCCAGAATCTGCATCTATCATCATCTTGACTTTCAACCCCATTCTACTGTAAGCATTCACTAATCCGATGAAGTTGTCTACCCCGACTCTTTCACTGTGCCCCCTAAAACTTTTTGCCACACCCACACCGGTCTGCGTGTTCCCTCTGCCCCTCATACCTGCCTGTCCCCGAGAACCCTTCTTCAGTGAAGCCAGCTCACATCCCACAGTTCTTGAGGCCTGGGGCTGGCCAAAGTTCCCCTGGATTCCACATTCCTCCTCTCTCCTCCTTTGACTCTCCAGCTCATCAGAAGTTCATTCCTTCAGATTCTGCTGTGCTCTGCACCTCTTGTTGCCTTCACCTGTGACGTTGCCCCGTCACTACTGTCCTCAGACTTTGGCTCAGTGTCTTTTTCCTGCCACTCCGGCCATTGTTCTCCGTGAAGTCTGCAGCCACCCAACACCTGACCTTTCAAGTCCTCTGGCTCCCATCTGTCAGAGGACTTTTCCTCCTTCCTCTTCAGCCACTCTCTCCACATGGTCACCCCCTTGACTGCTTAGGAAGTATCTATCCCACCTCCAAAATGTCTACTGTACGCATGCTATTAGCCAACTTCTTCCTCCTCATCTCTACTCTGTTACTTCCCACTCCAGCAGCTCCTCAACTGGATCAAGGCCTCTAAGCCCTGATGCTTTCTCGTGATCCTCACCCCCTTCCCTAGCCCCCACGGCACAATTTATCCCTCCCCAGCCAGGTTCCATGCCTCTGTTACACATGTTCCCTTGCAAACTCCCTTAACCCTTTTGTCTCTTCCACTGTGACCCCACGTAAAACCCACATTGGGCCTAATCCATGCCAGAACCCAAGCTGGTGGTCAAGGCTGCAGAAATGCCTATCTCTTTCCTACCCGATTTGACTTTATAGCCGTGGCTACAAATCTCAGATGAAACCTGCAGACTACATGAGGAGCCAATATATTTCTCTAATATGTTCACAGTTTTACTTTTTCAAAGCTTCTCCTCTTATCTCAAAACACTATACATCCCCACAGCTTCTCTTCGTGCTCCAGCTGATGGCTTGCCTCACTGAGCAGAGAGACTGGACTCCTGCATCTGGCCACCACCAAAAGAGCACCCCTGCCTTTGTCCCACCCTCTACCTCCTCCCCTGCCACCACGCAAGAAAGGTCCTGTTCCCTCGCTTGCCTTCCGGGGCCCGTCACCTCTCTCCTCTCGAGGATGTTGGCAGCATCCATTTCTCCCTCTTTCATACATGGTTCCTATCAGCACACAGACAGAATGATCACCCTGTCATCATCAGTGATAGTAAGAGAAGCAAACACTTGTGCCAGAGACTGTCTCAGTATTTTACACATATACCCTAACTTAGTCCCCATAATTATCCTGTGAGGAAGGTATTATTGTTGTAATTTTATGGACAAGGAAATGGAGGCAGAGGGAAGCTAAGTCATCTGCTCAGTCACCCAGCAGAGCTGAGATTCACACCCAGGCACTGTGGCTCCAGAGTCTGTGCTTTTAACTACTCCCTCTCTAGTAGTTTCTAACTTTTAAAACAGAAGCTCTCCAGGAGACTTCACACACTCCCAAAACATACACAGTATCCTGGCTCTGTTTCACAGTAAGACTTCTTGAAAGAGCTGCCTTACGTGGCAGTCTGCCTTTCCTCACCTGCCATTCCTTCCCCCACCCACCTAGTCCACCTCCGCCTCACTCCTGCCAGAGTTATCTGAGACCTCCTGTGGCCACATCCCAGGATGCCTTCTTTGCTGGCCACACTTGGCCACTTAACTTCCTCGGCTGTTATAGCCCCAGGCCCCCCCGATTTCCTGCTCTCTCCCTGCCTGCCCCTTCTCGGATTCCTTTACTGGCTCCTCTTCTGCCAGAGAAGGCTCAGGCCTCTTCCACATAGTCTCCCAAGGTGGCTTTTTGTATTCCAGTGGCTTGAAAATACCAACTATTTGCCCCAACACCCACATCTCCAGCCCTGACCTCCACTTAGAACTCAGGAGTTGTATACCCAAATGGCTACTCGACATCTCCATGTGGAGTGGGACAGGCTCCCCAACCTCAACACACCAAAAGAGAATTCACAGTCTTCCCCTAAACCTGCTTTCCTGGTCTTTGCCATTTCTGTAGACATCATCACCGTTCACCAGGTTCCCCAAGGCCCAAACCTAGTGGTTATTTCCTTTCCGTCACTCTCCAAATTCAGTCCATCAGCAAGTCATATTGCTTCTTCCTCCAGAACATTTTATGAATTATTCACCTCCTCTGCCTCCCCCACATCACCCTGGTCTAAGCCACTCCCTGGCCTCTATGGACTGTTGTAACAGCGACTGCCTGGCACCTGCTGTCACCTTTGCCCATCTGATTTGTTCTTCACATCAGAGGTTCCTTTTAAGATGTAAATCAAGTCATGCCCACTCCTCTTGTTAAAATCCTCCTGTGATTTCTCAGAGCCCCTCATCCCTGAGGATGGAGCCACACTATCCCTGTCCCCGTGTGCCTTAGTGATGTTGCACTTCCTTCTGTGGGAGGACAGCCAGACGCAACCTTGCCTCCACCCTGTGTGGTTCCATCTCCCATGTGACCACAGTTGAGATTCCTGGCTGTCCACCGTAATCAATTTGTTGTTTTAACATACTCTGTGCTGTCCAAAAACAAACTGCAGGCCTTTCCTGCTCAGCTTTGTGGGGCCTGCTCTGTCTGTCATTCAGACTTCAGCTGAAATGGTATCCTTGAGAGTGGCCTGCCCTGTCTACTTAATGTAGCCATCGCTGGCCTCTACGTGACCCAGTTTTCACTCTCTGGTGTTAGTGTCATGAGAGGAGGGACCTTCCTCTGTTCACTGCCTTAGCCTCGGCTCCTAGAACAGTTCCTGGCAGGTACAGGTACTGTAACCATTAGTTGAATGGATGGATGGATAAATGAATGAGGGAATGAATGACTCTCTCACCTAAGATGTTAAATATAAATGTTGAGATAATTATTGAGCTCTCTCTTTGAGGTTATTTTAAAAAGTAAAAGTGAAAACTTCTTCCTATCTGAGGGCTTGGCTCTTGTCTTCCTCCAGGCTCTCGGTTCAGCTCCATCTCCGCACGTTTGCCTCCAGCGGTCTGATTTACTACATGGCCCATCAGAACCAGGTTGATTACGCCACGCTCCAGCTGGTTGGCGGCCGCCTCCACTTCATGTTTGACCTTGGGAAGGGCAGAACAAAGATCTCCCACCCTGCGCTGCTCAGTGACGGCAAGTGGCACACGGTGCGCTCTCAGGAAGCTCGTGACCACTTGCCCGGGTTTATTTCATGTGTCCTCTGTCCACTCTGTGTCACTGGGGTGCAATGACTGTTCTAGCTTGCTTTGAGGCTGGTGTCTCCCCTATAGAATGTAAGCTTCTTGCAGGCAGGGACATTTTCTGCTTCCTGAAATGTCCCCAGGCCCAGCTCAGAGCCTGACACCTAATGGGCACTCAGCAAACCTTGGTGGAATGAATGAAAAGTACCAGAAATATTCTCAACTTGACGAGAAGTAAAACAAACCCTGCTGTGGCGTGAATGGGCCAAACCTGAGATCATGGCATTTGCCTTCTTATAAGTAGGACTCTGGAGCGCTTTCTGTTACCTGTGCCTCCTTCTGGTCTTCTGCCAGGCTCGGTCTCTTCTCGACACCCAACTGTGTACAATCTGAGCCATCCTTCAGGATTTTGTTGAGGTCATTACAGCTACACGGAACAGATGTTGCAAACAAATATCTGTTAGTTTTCTCAGATTCCTTTAAAATTACACATGTTTTCATTTTGCTCTAGGTTAAGACAGAGTATTTTAAAAGAAAGGGCTTCATGACAGTTGACGGCCAAGAATCCCCAATGGTGAGCATGGTGGGAGACGGTACCACGCTGGATGTGGAAGGGAAGTTGTACCTAGGAGGCCTCCCCTCCGATTACAGGGCCAGGAATATTGGAAATGTAAGCAGCAATTTCTCTGTGGGGCCCATTTTACCTTTATTGTGGTTGTGTTCATTTTGTAGAGGAACATGTTTATGTTTAGATTATCTTGTTTGGATCTGGGGCTTGGCTGCAAGATGCAAACCTTTCAAACCACGTGCCTAGATCATGTATTGGGGCTTTCCCTTAAAGCCTGACTGGTGTTTCCTGCCTGTTAATTTCCCCTTTCACAGCTGCTTAGCCCCGGGAAAGTCCAGCAAATATGTATTTGCAGACTAGAAAACTCCACATTCTTGATTTCCACATTATTTAACCAAGATAATAAAAAAAAACACTTTTACTGCATTATTAGCAACAATACTCAAATTGTAGCTTTACGTTAGACATTCATGTGAAGTGTTGTGGCAATTAGATTTTAAAAACCAAAAGATCATATTTGAATGTGTTTTGTTGAAATATAGGAAAAATCTGCCCTCGCCCTTCATTATCCCCACCACCATCCACTCTTACATCATTTGGTTTAGATCACCCACAGTATCCCTGCTTGCATTGGGGAGGTGACAGTGAACAGCAAACAGCTGGACAAGGACAGCCCAGTGTCTGCATTTGCAGTCACCAGGTGCTATGCAGCGGCCCAGGAAGGAACTTTCTTTGAAGGAAGTGGATATGCAGCCCTTGGTATGTATTATCAACAATCTCAAAAGAAGTCTTTGGGATTCACCTGCACTCTAGGATGAAATGGATCTGAGAATTCTATGATGGGACAGGACCCAAGGGACAAGGCTGCAGTACGACCACATTTAGTTCAGTGTTCCAGTTTATCCTGGTTTCTAAACTGATATAAAGGCCTTATCCCGACAGCCTGGTGAAGGCTTCCTCCCCCCAGGAGCCATGCAGCTCCTGACAGAGGGTAATGTGATGCTGGCTTCATCTGTACTTTCCTCAAATTTATGTAAGGCATGCTCTCCTTGTTCAAGGTAAAAAAGGCCTTTGAAGTAAAAATCAGCAGCATAAAATATCTAGACCAGCCAGCCAAACACAGGTCAGATTTGATGAAGAAATTAACTCCATTTAGATGCTGAAAATATTAATCAACTAAAAGTAGAGGAATTTAAATCTCTAAATTGCCTTAGGATCTGACATTCTCTCCCCATTTTAGAAACTTGATTGGCCGGTTAACTTCCTGTTTGCCCGCAGAACCAGGGTCCTTGTTCTGCTTTCCATCACAGGGAACTACATTTCTCTGGCTCCTTTGCCATCGGGCTCCCAGGAAGCCCTGGTGGAAGATGGAGGGCAGGCAGGAGGCGGGAACAGTGAGCACGCTTCTCTCTTTCCCTCTGGTCACCACCTTTCCTGTCTTTCCTTCAGCCCTGGGCATGGTAACCTGCTATCATAATATCCCCAAATTGGCTTCTCTACTGTTTTATCACTTGAATAAAGAATTCATTCAGTTAAATCCCCACTTTTAAAAAAACCTAGTGTGGACTCTGACTGATGCACTCAGTAAAGGATGAGATACCAGTGTGTAGATGATGAGAAAATAAAGTGGACTATTCCTGGATAGATGATAAAGGGATTATATGGATCAAATCCCTTCTGATTTTTCCCTGCGTGGCTCTAGATGGGAGGCTGTGCCTGCCTCTGCTCTGGTCTGGTTTAGCTCAGCTGATTGCACATCTTAAAAAATGATGCTTCATCTTACAGATGTGCAAGTGGAGGCTCAGAGCAGGGAGGTGACTTGCTGGTAGCGATGGAGCTGGATTCAGAGAAAGAGCTAGAGCCAGGGCTCCTGAACCTCAGTCAGGAGCCAGAATGCAACCAGCCCACCCAGCCCACAGCCTCTCTGGGCCTGAGCCTTCCTGGGCCAGCAGGGCTCACCCCTTACTCTGGGATTACTCTGGGCTGTCCTTGTATTTTTCAGTCAAAGAAGGCTACAAAGTCCGGTCAGATGTCAACATCACCCTGGAGTTTCGTACCTCCTCGGGGAACGGTGTCCTCCTGGGGATCAGCAGTGCCAAAGTGGATGCCATTGGATTAGAGATTGTAAATGGCAAGGTCAGTGCTTCATCTTGATGGGCTTACCCCCTCACCCAATGTCAGAAACAGAGTAGTTGGGAAACAGTAGAAATACCTAGATCCAATTTCCAATTATGCACTTTAATGGAATGGAGAAAAGGTTCAGTTAATATTAAAAAATAGATAATCCTAAAAAGCTTTTTAACAATAACTTCTAATTCTGAAATTAAATTTAAAGCAAAATTCATCTACATCAAAGAACTTTTTTCCTGAACCATCTGAAAGTAAGTTGTCATCCTCCCTAATATTTGTTAACTTTTTATTTGGAAGTAATTACAGATTCATAGGAAGTTGCAATGAAATGTACAGGGAGCACCCCCACCCAGGCTCCCCCAGTGTTCGCATCTTGCATAACTCTAGGACAACGTCAAATCCATGAAAGGAACGTTGGCAAAATCCACAGTTTATACAGTTACGCTAGTTATACATGTACATGTGTGTGTAGCCCTACACATTTTTATCACCTGTAGCTTTTGTGTATCCACCACCACAATCAGGATACTTAATTATATCATTACACAAGGCTGCCTCGAGCTACCCCTTCATATCCACACCAACTCCCTCCCCCTGCTTCCCTAATGCCTGCCAACCACTAATCTGTTCTCCATCTCTCTAATTGTTATTTCACGGGTGTTATGTAAATGAAATCATGTAATATGTATCCTCTTGAGATTGGCTTTTTACACTCCGCTTCATTTCCAGTGGTTCATCCAGGTTTGTTGCGTGTATCAAACTGCTTTAAAACTGCCTCCTTCTGAGTTTCTCTAATTCTTATTCTCTTTCCTCTCCCCTTTGGGGCCATCTGGGTACAGGGAAGATGTGATCGAAGGGAGTCTTCGTTGCTCCTTTTCTTTTCTGCAGCTCTCTCCTGACAGCAGTTGAGGTATAGCCCAACTCTCCTGGTCTTCAGGCACAGCCTCTGTCTTTTGTGCACTAGGCCAGTTGTCCCTGGCCGGTTGTAATGTGCAGTCTGAGGTCTCAGCATCACCAGTGCTTGGGGACTGTTCCTGGAGACTGGGCCAACATCCCTTGCAGATCAGACTTCCCATCCAAGCTGTCATGAGCACTGCTGCCTCTTCATCTTCAGCCCCGTTGCATATTCCCCAGAGGGTGGTATGAGAACTTGGGAGTGTCTGCCATGCCACTCAGGCCGTGGGGAGGCAGGGTGGTGATCTTTCTGGTCCTCTCTCTGACTAATTGCACATTGCCACAATTTCTACTGCACTGTGGTCAACTCATGTTGTGGGACTAAGATGCTTGAATCTTTCTGAGCTGTTGCCTCCCAGAGAGCAAGGAACAAGTCTCTCTGCTGTAGAGTCCCCAGACTTATTTGCTTGTTCCTAGTATTTTTCTACTTACTACCCACTGGGTTTTTGGTTCCTAGGATATCCTAGGATGGGCGTGGGGTAGATATAAGAAAGTCCTTATCTGACCTCTTGCCCCCCACCTCTTCTCCCCTCTCACTTCATCTTCATGTCAAAACAAAACTGCCTCTACATCATATTGCTGCCTCTGTACACTGTGGCTTAGACCCAACTTTTTCCTCATCTGTACGTTAAAAGAATTTTGAAAAATTTTGCACATTTTTATGTGACATTTGAAAAAATGTTACCAGAGTATAATAGTTGCAAAAAAATGTAATTTCTGATGTATTGTATATTTTACCTCTATTATTGGCTTATTATTTATTGTTCTTTTAAAACATTTTTAGTGGTTGCCCAAGGTTCATAATATACAACTTTAGTTTGTCACAATCTATCTTGAATTAATTAATACTGAGTAGCTTCACATATAGCATGAGAACCTTACAACAGTGTACTTGCAATTCTTCCCTCCCATCTTTTGCAAGTCTTAGGTCTTTTGTGTTACCACTCGCTGTGGTAGAGCATCTATAGTTTGTCGGAAGGGAGTCAGTAAATGTTCCTTCATAGGTGCCAGCAACTGCTGTGAACTGACACCCTCAGTAAACCTCACAGTAAATGAGGCACTGATTTGAGGATGCAATGCTTAGAGCGTGGCTCAGGCTTGTTCCCATGGATGTGGTCATTTGCCCTTTTGAAATTTTAGAAATAAGATAGCATCTGAATCCTTTAAGAGGCTGTTTTTCAAAACTATTGTTTGTTTTTTATAGTGAGCCCTCCTTTTTAGCAGAATGTTAGGATTTTATCCACTCCAAGAGCATTATATAAATGGATTGTGTTCCTTAAATATTCCCCAAGAGATTTGCTAGTGTCTGTTGTTTGTTTAGATCTTGTTTCACGTTAACAATGGTGCTGGAAGGCTAACAGCCACATACGAGCCCAAAACTACCAGTGCTCTCTGCGATGGAAAATGGCACACGCTGCAAGCTAACAAAAGCAGACACCGCCTGGTTCTGGTCGTTGACGGGAATGCAGTTCGCGCTGAAAGTCCACACGCCCAGTCCACCTCGGCAGACACCAACAATCCCATTTATGTTGGTGGCTATCCTGGTATGTGTGGATGTCTGCTCTGCTCATTTGCTTTTAAAGGGCATTGTCACTGGGGAAAGTCTTAGTCCAGGTGAATATAGAATAGAGATTAAGAAAAATGCATGGTTTGGGTGACAAATCCTTTACCATTTTAGACAGGCTATTCCAAATACCTAGGAGTTCTTGGAAGAATTAAAATAATCTACACACATAAGTTGACCATTAGGTAAGACTCTGAGGACATTGCATGTGATGCAAAGTAAGCTGGATGACTTTACTGAGGCAAGTCGTCTTAGATGACTCCCAGAGTAGGGAATCACTTTTGGGTGGGTAATCATTTTAGAGGACAAACATTGTCTTATCCTCTCACATTCATTTTGAATTAAATTATGCATTTCAGATGTTCCAAGTAATTGTTACAAATGATAATAAAATAAACATCTCTTTTATGACTTTTTAAGTCACAACTATGCCTTAAAAATATTATATATTAGGGGCTGGGCCGGACGCACAGTGGTTAAGTTCACGCACTCT
The DNA here is from genome assembly GCA_031878705.1 of Tapirus indicus. Taxonomy (NCBI): domain Eukaryota; kingdom Metazoa; phylum Chordata; class Mammalia; order Perissodactyla; family Tapiridae; genus Tapirus; species Tapirus indicus. The sequence goes on from CM062917.1 coordinate 61,122,144, forward strand.
GCTTCAGGAGCCTGGGGTTCATGGGTTCAGATCCCGGGCGTGGACATACACAAAGCTTATCAAGCCATGCTGTGGCAGGCATCTCACATATTAAAAAAAAGTGGAGGAAGATGGGCACGGATGTTAGCCCAGGGCCAGTCTTCCTCAGCAAAAAGAGGAGGATTAGCAACGGATGTTAGCTCAGGGCTGGTCTTCCTCACCAAAAAAAAATTATTTATTAGAAGTTTTTGTTGACTTATGTGAAACTACATATGTGGAAGAATGTTATTCTAATTTTGATATAGAAACCACTTGAGATTATATTTGTTCCTATTGTGGTATCCATGTTATTTAACAAAATTAAGCAACACTTACCTTTTCTTCTTTCCCAAACAGCTGATGTAAAGCAAAACTGCCTGAGCAGCCGGACCTCCTTCCGGGGGTGTCTGAGAAAGCTCACACTGATTAAGGGCCCGCTAGTGCAATCTTATGACTTCAGCAGAGCTTTCGACCTTCAAGGAGTTTTCCCTCATTCCTGTCCTGGGACTGAGCCCTGAGGAGAATTATTTTTGTGATTAAAATCTCTTCAGTTCAGATTTCATTTCCAACTCAGGTTAAGGGTTTCCAGAGAGAAATTTTGTGTTTGTGTTAAACTAAAACCACATATACAACAAATACCTCTATTAAATAGTTTAAAATGTAAATTGACTTCATTGACTCTCTTTTTAAAGGTTTTTTTTAATGAATCTTTGTAAACATTGAATATTCTGTTGATTACTTGATAGTATTTCATGTTTTGCATTTTGACTTTTAGAAAATAAAATATCAGTACAGACTATAATAGATTAGAGCAGAGTATGAATATTTTCATTTCTTTACCAAAATTTTAAGCTCTGATTTCTACAACAGACAAACAATACTGTTGGTTTCGTTCCAGCAGAGGGCACCAGCTGTTTGCCACATAAGCCTTTATACAGGCTCCAGTGAGTCACAGGGGCAAAGGGAACACAGGAAGAAGACAGCACCTCCTTCAGATGTAGCCTTGTTCCATCAGGACCTGACCCAACAGAGCATTTTGCAGGATCCAAAAAAAAAAAAAAATGGCATCACAACTAGTTAGCTCTTTTTTTATTGTCAATTTTATTTTCACCCCTTGGGATGAGATAGTTTTCCTTGATCAGCTACTTTTTCTGGGAGAATGTGTGTAATTTCAAAAGAAGGAAAATTTAAAAGCCATGTATGTATATTCTTTTAATGAACTAAATAGTTTTAAACCCAGATTTCAGAAGTCCCATTTGGTTCCCTCCAACTGTATTTTAGTTCTGCTCTGTTGCCTTGGCTGGGATCAAAATGGCTCCTTTCCGATATGCTTCAGATAAATGATTTCATTTTTCAAATGCTTACTTGAAGAGAGGTCTCTGCCACCCTTAGCAATGACATGCTTTTCTAATATGGAAAGGGATAGATTTGATTTCTATTTCTGTGAGAGATTTTAATTTGATAAACAAGTAAGGCAGCAGTCATCCTGGTCCCTGTCCCTCTTCTGTGCCTTGTAGAACACGAGTTCTGAACCCTCATGGCAATCTCCACCTCCTGGCTGATGCCTCTCACATTTGTATTTCCTTCCCAATTAAATATCTGCATGAAGATATCAGAGAAAGGTAGCAGCCAGTTAGGGAAGTGCTGATTGTTCCATAGCCCCTGGCAACTTAGGGAATGCAGACCACTGCCTCTTGGGCACTTGGGCAGCTGGGTTAGGAAAGGGGCGTTTGCCGTCTCAGCAGCGAAAATGCACACAAGGCTCCTCTCTGTGCCACGGGTGGCCTTTCTGTTCATGTTTCCGTGGAAACTATCTACAGCGGGAGATGGCGGCTCTGACACTCTAGACCTTGTCTACCACGTTGGGTGAGGAGGCGATCCCAACCAGGACAGAGAGCAGATTGTAGAGTTGCCATGGACTTGGCTCCCTTCCCTCCCTCCCCCCTCTCCCTCCTCTATACTCACCCTCACCACTTATTAACAGAGCTAAAACAGAGTTTGAGCCTTTCATGTTTATAACTATGCACAAGGCCTCTCTTAAAAGATCCCCTCAAGGGAAAATCCACTTCTTTCCCCTTTGGCCTCTCACTGACTACGGAGTAGAGAGACCTGGGTTTAGAATTCTCCCCATGATGATAATGAACCGGGGCTCCAGCTCAGACATCTGGCTCTGACTCTCACTTGTGCTGGTTCCTTAACCTCTCTCGGCAAGGCAGGATTCAGGTCTTTAGAGTTGCCAGATAAAATATAGGAAACTCAGTTAAATTTGAATTTCAGATAAACAACAAACCCATCATTAGTATAAGTGTGTCCTAACTGTTGGGTGACATCCTATATTTTTTATTTGCTAAGTTTAACAGCCTTACTTTACAATCCCCAAGGGCCTAAAAAGACTAATACCCCTCCCCTCACTACCAAATAGTTCAAAATTTTAAAAAATCTGCATCTTAAAAGACATGCAACAAAGTCCATTGAAGATCATATTTTTCCCATGATGCTTTTATTGAAACATCAGATTCTTTTCAAAATCTGTTTTTGGTGGCCCAAGCATTTACCTATTAATCCATCTGCCTATTAATCCATCACTTTTTTTAAGTTGTGGTAAAATATAGATAATATAAAATTTACCATTTTCGTCATTTTTAAGTGTACAGTTCTATGGTATTAAGGACATCCACACTGTGGTGCAGCCATAACTACTGTCCAGCTCCAGGACTTGTTTCATTTTGCAAAATAAACCCCGTACCCGTGAGACACTAACTCCCCATTTCCTTCTCTCCCCAGCTCCTGGCAACAGCCATCCTACTTTCTGTCTATGTGTGTTTGACTACCTTAGGTACCTCATGTAAGTGGAATCATTAAAAGTATTTGTTCTGTGACTGGCTTATTTCACTAAGCATAAGGTCCTACAGGTTCATCCATGTGGCGTGTGTCAGAATTTCCTTACTTTTTAAGGCTGATATTCCATTGTATCTGTATAACACATTTTGTTTATCCACTCATCCATCCAAGGGCTCTGGGGTTGCTTCCACCTTTTGGCTATTATGAATAATGCTGCTATGAACGTGATTGTACAAATATTTGTTCGAGTCCCTCCTTTCAATTCTTTTAGGTGTGTACCCAGAAGTGGAATTACTGGATCATATAGTAAATCTATTTTCAATTTTTTGAAGAACCACCATACTTTTTTTCATAGCATCTGGCACTGTTTTAAACTTCGATTTTCTCATCTGTAGAATGGGGTTATGATACCAATCTCAAAAAAGTGTATATCTAGGAAATATTATTAAAATTGACTCAAAAGAAAGAGAACACCTGAATAAGTCAATAACATTGACCTTAGTGAAATTTAATCCTCAGTCACACCTGCCCACAAAAAAATCCAATGACCAGTTGGTTTAAAGGCAAGTTTTATTAAACATCAGAAACAAGAAAACTAACCAACCCATTTAACATAGCTGATATAATCTTTATAAGGCCTGATTTATATAATACATTATTGATTTTCCTATATTGTCTGTGTAAAGGGTTGCAGTTCTAAAATGATGCATTGGAATTAGGGATGATACACACATGGCTGAATATGGAACCACCGTATATCAACACAGGCTTTTGAATTAAGTGCTAATTCACTGTCCAAACCAGAAATTGAGATGAAAATAGATAAAATGCTCTAGGATTGCTGCGGCCAGGAAGCATATGTATTTTCACCTTAGAACACTATAAACCAAGGGCTAAATGGTGGTACCGTGAGATAGACAGGTCTGGGAAGGTTGAAAGAGGTAGCTGTAGCTAGGCTTTGCAAAAGGCACCATAGCAGCATTTGTGGGCCGCAGCCCAAGTTACAAAGTGCTTTCATATGCACAGTGGTGTTTGGGTCTGGAGAAGGGGACGTGGGAGCATGACACATGGGTCTAAGCTGCCCAGCTTAAAGAAAGGGAACTGTTGGGTGTAATGGGAAGGGGGGTGGGTGAGTAGGTGGAGAGAGAACAGAGTGGATCAGGCCTGATCATAGAGCGCCCAGAAGTTAAGCACGTAGGAAGGAGCCTGCACACGATGCCTTGTGAAGCATCAGGGTTTTCCACTAGGGGTGTGTTGTGACAAAATGGTGCATTTGAAATCATAAACTGGCTGGAGAGTACAGCCTGAGTCAGTGGGTTGAGCAAGATTAATTAAGTGGTGGCTGATATCCAGGGCAGTGATAAAGGACAAGAGAATTTTATAGGAATGTTAGAACTCCAGCAGTATGTTGGCTTTCGTCAGTAAAACATTATGAGGCTCGGGCCGCCCGGTGGCGCAGCGGTTTAGTCCGCGCTTGGCAGCCCGGGGTTCGCTGGTTCGGATCCCGGGCGCCCGCCGACGCACTGCCTGTCAGCCATGCCGTGGCGGCGTCCCATATAAAGTGGAGGAAGATGGGCACGATGTTAGCCCAGGGCCAGTCTTCCTCAGCAAAAAGGGGAGGATTGGCGACGGATGTTAGCTCAGGGCTGGTCTTCCCCACAAAAAAAAAAAAACAAACAAACATTATGAGGCTCAGCAGGGAGCTTGGAGCAATGAGAATGGTGGTTCCGTGGCCAGGAGCAATGAGAATGGTGGTTCCGTGGCCAGGAGCAATGAGAATGGTGGTTCCGTGGCCAGGAGAAATGAGAGTGGTGGTTCCGTGGCCAGGAGCAATGAGAATGGTGGTTCCGTGGCCAGGAGCAATGAGAATGGTGGTTCCGTGGCCAGGAGAGAAATTGAGAAAAATTATGAGTTTAGTTTTGAATGGATTGAATTTGAGAGGATGGTGAGAACATCTGAAGGGAGATGTCTTAGCTGGTTGGATGGAGAGGAATGAGGACCAGATGAGCAAAAGAGCTGGCTAATGGGCAGAGGGCTTAGGCACCACTGCCTCCAAGGTGTGCCAAGATCACCACTGGGTCCTGGGTCAGGAAACATCAAGATGGACCTTAGAACGACCTTGAAGGCAAACTGGCTAAGAAACTCTCACTGGGCATTAATGTATACATTTTATAAACACTGCGGGGTGTGAATGGGGTTCCTTCCCTTAAGTAGCTGTTCAGAGACTCAATGGAGTCTCAGAGTCTTCTGGATTTTGCAAATCGTTTCTTACTACATGTTTTATTTTCTTAAGCTAATAATTTTTTCTAAAAGACGAAGGAATTAGTGATGCAGAGATAAGGAAGTCCCACTAGATTTCTTATAATGATAGTGCTACTTGATGACACTCCATTCTTCACCAGTCACAGAAACTCTTTGATGGCTGATTACATACTTTAGAATCTCATGATAGCCTGTTCATTCCCTCAGCCATAATGAACTCTCCCCCACGCTGTTACCTGCTTTTCTCTGCTGCTTGGAACTATGACTAGAGACAGTTCTGCCCTGCCCCCAACCGAGGACTCTTCTTACAACTACAATCTTTGTTATTTATACATCAGCCTCAGAATCACTTGTTCCTAATGGCACAGTGTCTCTAGCACAGTTCCAAATGTCTGAAAGAAGGTCACAGCCTGAGCAGGAAGCATCAGGTCGTTTTCTTAGCTTGGACTGCATGGAAAGCAAAGTGAATGTGGGCACATCTCGCATCTTGTGATAACTTTTTTCTTGGGTGTATTTTGAAGCCTTGATATTTCTCTATCAAAATTATATCAAATTAAATTTCATATAATTTTCAAAATCCCGACAATATCACATAAATTTCAAGTCTGTGCAGTTCATGTCTCTATTTCCTGTGTGCAGTTGCATTTTTATCTTCCAGCATCCCTGATGTCTTCCTGGACAGCCCTGTGCAGCACTGACTGCTCTAGTTAGGGATCTGCCATTGTTCTCAATGGCTCTGAGTTACACTTAGCTCTCCCCTCAGACCATATGTGCTCCTCAATGATTCTCTAGTTGTTCTAAAGATACTGGAAGGTCTATATTGTGCTGGATATTTCTTGGACATTTCTCCCAGAGCTAATATAATTAGGACCTACGGGAGATTATTAGTAAAGAATTGTTGAATTGAATATTAGTTTATTATTTTTTCTAAAAATACCTCAGCAGTGTAGTTCTTCCTATAAATTTCAAAAGTTCTTTGAAAATGTAATTCCTCTGAACCATCTAATACACATAAAATAAATGGCAGAAGAAACTTCTTTTGCAAGATAGTCCCAAAAGAAGTTCTGTAGACCTAACGGTTTTCATATGTATTGAAATTTTCAGCTTAATATATTATGAAATGTCAAAACCATCAGGATTTTTTCAAAAATTGACAAAGATACCTCAAGTTCCTTTCAGACTCTTTCGGTATCCAGCAATGGAACCCATAGCAGCTGTCTGAAACAAGGACTTGGATGAGAACATAATGGAAATCATTTTTTTCTCTCTGAGCAACACAATTTAGAAATGATATTTTCTTCTCACAGTACATGTAGTGCATAATACTTAATTATAAAGTATTGAAATACAAATTCCACTTTGAATATTGAAGAGCTGTGGTCTCTGTTTACATAATTAGAGTAATTTCATAACTATGAAAGAGTAAAGTTTATGGCAGTCTGTTTTAGCCAGAATTATTACAAGCATCAAGCATTTCATAAATAATTTAATTTTTAGCATGTGTTCGAAATCCAAATGTGATTGTGTTATGAATAAAAAACTGTAAAAGCTTTGATAAAAATTGAAGAATGCTGAGTTGTGTCCCTACTAGGTGGTCAGAAGAGAACAATTAGGGAAGGAACATCAGTCAAGGGAGCAGCTGGGAGCTTGTGAAGAATAGACACACCAGAGGTTACAACTGGGGCTTTACAACCAGACTAGAAAGGTAAGCAGGATTTAGGTGTGGATAGGAACTTAGTGAGTCTCATGAATACTGTGTGATTTAAATGTAATTCTGTAGCCTTGAAGTTTGATTAAATTGAACATGGAATTTAAGAAGAAATATGAGTGAGAAAGACAAAAGAAAAAATAGAAAATGATCTGGCAGGCTAAACTTATTAAGTCCATCTGGAGAAAGATGTTCGAACTTGGAAGACTCTGTGGAAAGCTTTTGATCTTCTAGGTGAGATTGGAAGTGAACTGAAGAAAGCACTTCTCAGGAGGCTAACCTCAAAGGGAACACTTTCTCCTCCTTTCATTAAGTGTTATATGGGAATTGAGTAAATGGGGGCGAAAAAAGGAGGAGAGGAATCCTAAACTGATAAAGTGACTAGGCAAATCAATGAATTATTGCTGACTCTTACAGCAATTCCCACAGTGGAAAAGTATGCAAGTGTGTGTTTTTTAATTGATATAACAACAGAAAATGGGATAGAACTTATCATCTGAACATAATCTAGCTGATTTCTTACCAAATCAGAAAACATAAACAATTCTTTAGAGGCTTACAACAGGATCCAGAGTCTACTGTACATAACATTCACAATGTCCAGGATACAATTCAAAATATCTTGACATACAATCGGGAACATAGGACCAATTCTCAAGGGGAAAAAAACATTCAACAAATGCCAATCTCAAGATGGAATTACCAGACAAAGACCTTAAAGCAGCTTTTATATCTATGTTTCATAAGGTCAGGGAAAACACATTTGAAATGAATGAAATGATACAAATTCTCAACAGAGAAAATTATTGAACTGAAAAATACAGTTTCTGAAGGAAAAAAAAAATCACTGGATAGACTCAATATCAGAATGGAGATGATAAAGAAAAGGGTTAGTAATCTTGAAGATAGAATAATAAAAATTATCCAGCCTACCTAACAGAGAGATAAAATATTGAAAAAAAATAAACCCAGAGTGTCAGTTACCTGTAGATAACATATGGAGATCTAACATTGTTTTATTAGAGTCTCACAAGTGGACAAGAAAAAGATTGGAACAGAAAAAAATTTTTTCAGCAAGAATGTCAAAAAACTCTCCAAATTTAGTGAAAGACATAAATTTACAGATTCAAGACACTTAGCAAACTCCATACAGAATAAACTCAAAAACAATACCTCAACACATAATAAGGCACACCTCGTTGTATTGTGCTTCACAGATGTTGCGTTTCTTAGAAATTGAAGGTTTGTGGCAACCCTGCATTGAGCAAGTCTATTGGCGCCATTTTTCCAAGAGCATTTGCTCACTTCTTGTCTGTGTCACATTTTGGTAATTCTCACAACATTTCTAACTTTTTCATTATTATTATGTTTGTTATGGTGATCAGTGATCAGTGATGTTTGATGTTGCTATTGTAACTGTTTGGGGACACCACAAACCACCCCATCTAAGACAGTGAACTTAATAAATGTTGTGTGTTCTGATGGGCCCACCAAATGGCCCATTCCCCCATCTCTCTCCCTCTCCCCAGGCCTCCCTATTCACTGAGACACAACAATATTGAAATTAGGCCAGTTAATAACCCTACAATGGCCTCTAGGTGTTCAAGTGAAAGGAAGAGTCTCACTTTAAATCAAAAGCTAGAAATGATTAAGCTTACTGAGGAAGGCATGTTGAAAGCTGAGAGAGGCCAATAGCTAGACCTCTTGCACAAGACAGTTAGCCAAGTTGTGAATGCAAAGGAAAAGTTCTTGAAGGAAATTAAAAGTGCTACTGCAGTGAATACAGGAATGATAAGAAAGAGAAAGAGCCTATTGCTGTGGAGAAAGTTTTAGTGGTCTGGATAGAAGAGCAAACCAGCCACAACTCTCTTCAATTCTACGAAGTCTGAGAGAGGTAAGGAAGCTGCAAAAGAAAAGTTTGAAGCTAGCAGAGGTTAGTTTATGATGTTTAAGGAAAGAAGCCATCTCTATAATATAAAAGTGCAAAGTGAAGGAGTGAATGTTGGTGAGAAGCTGCAGCAAGTTATCCAGAAGATCTAGCTAAGATAATTAATAAAAGTGGCTACACTAAAAAAACAGATTTCTCAACATAGCTTGTATTGGAAGAAGATGCCATCTAGGACTTGCATAGCTAGAGAGAAGTTAATAACTGGCTTCAAAGTTTCAAAGGACAGGCTGGCTCTCTTGTTAGGGGCTAATGTAGCTGGTGACTAAGTTGAAATCAGTGCTCATTGACCATTCTGAAAATCCTAGGGCCCGTAAGAATTATGCTAAATCTATTACTCTACCTGTGCTCTATAAATGGAATAACAAAGCCTCAATGACAGAACATCTGTTTACAACATGGTTTACTGAACATTTTAAGCCCTGTTGAGACCTACTGCTTAGAAAAAAGGATTCCTTTCAAAATATTACTGCTCATTGACAATGCACCTGGTCACCCAGGTGCTCTGATGGAAATTAATGTTGATTTTGTGCCTACTAACACAATATCCATCCTGCAGCCATTGGATTAAGGAGTAATTTTGACTTTCAAGTCTTATTATTTAAGAAATACATTTCATAAGGCCATAGTTGCCATAGATAGTGATTCCTCTGATGGATCTGGGCAAAGTAAATGGAAAACCTCTGGAAAGAATTCACCAATCAGATGCCACTAAGAACATTCGTGGTTCATGGGAAGAGGTTGAAATATTAACATTAACAGGAGTCTGGAAGAAGTTGATTCCCACCCTCATGGATGACGTTGAGGGGTTCAAGACTTCAGTGGAGGAAGGAACTGCAGATGTGGTGGAAAGAGCAAGAGAACTGGCATTAGAAGTGGAGCCTGAAGATGTGACTCAACTGCTGCAATCCCATGATAACACTTTAACAGATGGAGTTGCTTCTTCTGGAAGAGCAAAGAAAGTGATTTCCTGAGATGGAAACTACTCCTGGTGAGGATGCTGTGAAGATTGTTGAAACAACAACAAAGGACTTAGAATATGACATAAACTTAGTTGGTAAAGCAGTGGCAAGGTTTGAGAGGATGACTCTAATTCTGAAAGAAGTTCTACTGTGGGTAAAATGCTATCAAACAGCATTGCATGCTACAGAGAAATTGTTCTTGAAAGAAAGAGTCAATTGATGCAGCAAACTTCATTGTCGTCTTATTTTAAGAAATTGCTGCAGCCACCCCAACCTTCAGCAACCACCACCCTGATCAGTCAGCAGACATCAACATTGAGGCAAGACCCTCCACAAGCAAAAAGATTATGACTCACTGAAGGCTCAGATGATAATTAGCATTTTTTAGCAATAAATTTTTTTAAAATTAAGGTACGTACATTGTTTTTTGAGACATAAGCTATTGCACACTTAGTAGACTATAGTATAGTGTAAACAAAACTTTTATATGCACCAAGAAACCAAAAAATTTGTGTGACTCACTTTATTGAGATATTTGCTTTATTGCAGTGGTCTGGAATGGAACCTGCAACATCTCCAAGGTATGCCTGTAATCAAACTTTTAAAATCCAAAGATAACTAAAGAATTCTTGAAAGCAGCTACAGAAAAAAAGCACACATTACAATGATTCAAATATCCATGAATTTCTCAAGAGAAACCATGAAGGCCAGAGCACAGCAGAACCACAAATTTAAAGTACTACAGGAAAAGAGCTTATCAACTCAGAATTCTACATCCAGTGAAAATACGAAAATATCTTTCAGGAATAAAAGTGAAATAAAGACATTCTCAGATGAAAGAAAACAAAGATAACTCATCAAAAGCAGTCTTGCTCTTGTATCCAGAACATATAAAGAACTCTCATAACTCAATAATCATACAAACAACCCAATTAAAAATGAGCAAAGGATTAGAACAGATATTTCACAAAAGAAGAAACATGAATGGCCAACAGATAGAAGAAAAGTTGCTCAACATCATTAGTCATTAGGGAAATGCAAATTAACACCATGAAATCCAATTACGTACCTTCTAGAATGGCTGAAACTGTTGGCAAGGTTGTCAAGCGACTGGAACTTTGTACATTACTGGTGTGAATATAAAATGGTACAATATGTTGGAAAATAGTGTGGTAATTTCTTTAAAAAGTTAAGTATACACCTACCATATATCCTGGCTATTCCATTCTTGGTATTTATCAAAGAGAAATAAAAACACATATCTACACAAAGACTTGTAGATAAATGTTCTTAGGAGCTTTATTTGTAGCAGCCAAAACTGGAAACATTCCAGATGTCCATCGACAGAAGAATAGATACACTGTAGTATATTCATATAGTGAAATACTATATAAAAACAAGGAATAAACTATTGATACATCAACAACATGGATGAATCTCAGAGATATTGCGCTTAACGAAAAAAGCCTTACACAAAAATATATGCTATATGATATTATTTGTATAAAATTCTAGAAAATGCCTGGGGTCAGGGTGGAGAGAGGAATAGATTATAAATGGGCAGAAGGAAACTTTTGGGGGTGATTGAACTGCTGACTGTCTTGTTTGTGGTGATGGCCTCACAGGTGTATACACATGTTAAAGCCAATCATTTTAAATATCTTCTGTGTAATTGTACTTAATATACCTCAATCAAGTTGTAAAAAAAATCAATTAAAAATGTGACTTCCCCAAATCCTCTAAGTCCCATACCCATTAACAGCAGGCCCAATTCAAATTCCACATGGGCATTTGTGCTTCATACCTCAAAGCACGCTGACAACACTGTGCAGAGTAGAGGGCAAACATTCTTTCAGGGAAGAGACTGTCCCTGCTCTTATGTCATGATGACCAGGGACCTGGAGGCTTCATAGCTCTCCATTAGGTGAAATATTCTGTGATTGGTGCTGCCGAGGGAACTGAAATTTCTGTTTATTTCAGTGTTAACTACAAATTTCCATGTGTTTCAGGTTTTCCAATTAATTTACTGCCTACTAAGTGATGAGAAATGAATTTTTAATTGATTGAGGTCCTGGCTAGGCCCCAGGGTAGTCACTTCAAACCTGCACAAACAGCAGGTGAGGACAAATAGAAGGCTTGTGTGATTTGACTCAAAACACTCTGGAAGGAAAGTTTAAAAAATAAATACGGTTCTTCCTGGACCTGTAGGCCCATGCATCTTGAGGATTTTGGGTGGGGCTGGGAGAAGAGTGAACATAAGCCTGGCTTAGAGAGAGTTTATCGCTACGTGGGCACTTTCCCACAGGAAAATAAAGTATAGTTGTTGATATTAGTTATATATTTTTTGCCTATTACCAGTTTGATCTTAAATCATTAAGAACTTATTTCAGTCATTTCAGGCCATCAATCACTATCACTCTTAATATGATATGTCTTTAATCATGTATAGAATTGTTTTTAAATACCAAAATTCCATTTTTGCTGTAACTTAACACTCTACAGACATTTAGCGTTTTTCTCAGATAAATTTCAATATATTTCACTTCCAATTCCCTAAATGTGGATGCTCCCCAAATTTTCAACCCTTTGTTTTTCTTTTTCCTGCCTTAACTTAGATCCCATCTACGTCTAAGGTTTAAAATACAACCAGATGGAAAGGTTTCCAAAAGATTCAAAAAATCAATATTCAGAGTCCTGACTTCTTCAAAATTCAGTTCCTGTGGTCTACTAGGCATTTCCACTTGGATGTGTCACCCAACATCTCAAACTCACCTTGTCTAAACATGCCTGTATCCTCCTCCCTCTAGCCCACCTAATTGGCTTCACCTCTGGATAACCCTATTTTTATTGGTGCCATCATCATTCTCTCGATAGGTTATAAGTTCTCCCACTGTTAGGAATGTTAGGATAATCTTGATATCTAATCAGTCACTCAGTACTACTGCTTTTTCCTTCAAAATGTTTTTTGCATTCCCAACTTTATTTGCATTTGCCAGTTTGTCTTTTTTCATTCATTCACTAAATAAATATTGAGCACCAACTCTATGAAAGGCACTATTCTTGGCCCTGGACATAGGGCAGTGAACAAAACAGACCAAGTCACACCCTCCTGACTTCATCTGTCCTACTGCCTTGGTGACAGTCTCTTTCCACTTGAGGGCTCTCTGCTCAGTGCAGCCAGCTTGCACTGCTAAAATTCTCCTTTGATCCTATCCGTACACATCTTTAGCCTCTCAGGGGGTTCTGTAAGATAAATTACATCCTCCTGGAGTTCCAGTCCCCTACAAAGTGTAGACAACCATCTCAAACTCTTTATCTCCCTAAACCCTCTGTCCCAGGCAAAATGGGCTCTTCGCTGCCTAGAAATATGTCTTGGCTCATTCCCACTTCATTACTCTTGCCTGTTCTACTTTTCCATCCATAATTTGTTCCTCTCATCTCTCTGCATGTGAAATTCTAAATTCCTCTCTTCCGTGAATTCTTCCCAGCCCACTTCTACCTTTCTCTTCCACTTTGTGTGTGTGTCTGTGTGAGGAAGACCAGCCCTGAGCTAATATCTGTTGTCAATCCTCCTCTTTTTGCTGAGGAAGATTGGCCCTGGGCTAACAGTTGTGCCCACCTTCCTCTACTTTATGTGGGATGCCGCTACAGCATGGCTTGACAAGCAGTGCATCAGTCCGTGCCCGGGGTCCGAACCTTCAAACCCTGGGCTGCTAAAGCTGAGCGCACAAACTTAACCACTACACCACCATGTCAGTCCCTCTCTTCCACTTCTGAATTATTTCATCACATACACCTGGCATCTAATCATGGTTTACTTTACGGCATCTCCTTCATTGCAAAGAGCTCCTTATCAATTGCATTGTCATTTATCTTTAAATGTTTGTCTTTTCCTCAGTCTTAAGCAGTGCTTCTTGATTAATGATAGTTGATGCAATATATAGCAAGAATTTGAAATGACTCCTTCTTTGAGGAATCATTAGTTCTGGAACAGTTGTGTTCTTTGTGTTTCTACTGTTCCTTTAACCAACCATATGGTTAAAAAATGGAAGAGGAGGGAACACTTCCTAACACATTCTATGAGGCCAGCATTACCCTAACATCAAAGCCAGACAGAGACACTACAAAAAACTACAGACCAATAACCCTTATGAATACTCATGCAAAAATCCTCAATAAAATACTAACAAACCAAATTCAACAGCATATTAAAAGGTTTATACAACTTGACCAATGGAATTGTCAAATTATGGAATGCAAAAATAGTTCAACATATGAAAATCAGTCAATATACCACACCACATTAACAGAATGAAGGGGGAAAAAACCCACATAGTCATCTCAGTTGATGCAGAAAGCATTTGACAAAATTCAACACCTGTCATGGTTAATTTTATGTGTCACTTTGACTGGGCTACAGTGTTCCCAGATATTTGGTCAAGCACGATTTTGGGTGTTTCTTTGAGAGTGTTCTTGGTTGAGATTTACGTTTAAATCAGGGAACTTTTGGGTTGGTGAACACATAGAAATTTGGGGAGAGTGGCGTGCCTGGAAAGGGCATGGAAGCTGCAAGTCCCTTCCCACATACCTTGCCCTAGGCGTCTCTACCATCTGACTATTCTTAAGTTATATCCTTTTATAATAAACCAGACATCTAAACCATGAACCTCTGATGCCATCACCACTGTTTATCAAGTCTTACTTCAGTTCTTTCATGAATGATATAATTTCTCAGTCCATGCTTAAAGAAGTCTGATGAAGATAAAGACATGGAAGGGGAGGCTTTAGAAGTAAAAGAAAATTCTAGTTACTTAAAGGCCAATATACCTGTACATGCAACATCGGCAGCCTTTGCTATCGACTCAGAATTTTAACATGACTGCCAACATGGATCCTCAGAATGCAGATGCTTATCACCACCAAAGGCAGCTGAAAATATGGCTTGATCAAGTTGAAGAAGCAGTGGCAGATTTCAATGAATGTATTAGATTAAGACCTGAGTCTGCTCTGGCACAAGCTCAGAAATGTTTTGCACTCTATCACCAGGCATATGCAGGGAACAATTCTTCACAAATTCAAGCAGATACGAAGGGTTTTGAAGAGGTCATAATGAAATTTCCAAGATGTGCTGAAGACTATATGCTCAGGCATTAACAGATCAATGACAGTTTGGTAAAGCTAATGAAATGTATGATAAATATATTGATTTGGAACTAGATAATGCCACAACATATGTTCATAAAGGTTTACTGCAACTGCAGTGGAAGCAAAATCTGGATAGAGGTTTGCAGCTAATCAGCAAAGCTATTGAAATTGACAACAAATGTGATTTTTGCATATAAAACCATGGGAACTATTGAAGTGCAAGGAGGAAACACGGAGAAAGTCATTGACTTGTTCAACAAAGCTATTAACCTGGTTAAATCAGAAATGGAGGTGGCTCACCTATACTCACTCTCTGGTGCTGCCCATGCCCAGACAGAAGTTGCAAAGAAATAAGGATTAAAACCACCAACATTATAAAATAGGGGAAAGGAAAATGACCCTCTTTTTAGAAGTTGACCCCCTCTTCAACTGACCCCTAAAGACACAGTCATGAACTGTATGGTAGAATTTAGTATTCCCATCTGTGCCTTTGTTATGCACTACGTCTGTTTCACACTGGGGGGATGGGGAGGGGGCTTTGTTGAAAAGCTGTAGTTTTTATTCCCTGTGCAACGAAAGCTTAGAACCTGTTAAAGGGATATCAAAATAAAGATGCAAGAAGTACAAATCATGATTGGCCATGCAAATAAAAACTTTGATTTGTTAAAAAACTTTTTAACAGGTAGACTGAGTAAAGCAGATTGCCCTCCCAAATGTGGGTGGACCTCATCCAATCAGTGAAGGCCTGAATAGAACAAAAAGTCAAACTCTTTTGAACTTTTTGGAGGCTGACATGCTTTGGGCTATTAATAAGATGTTATGCCATGTTCTACTTCATTAATCATTATAAGACTGAAGGAAAAGGTGAGAAAAATTCCATGAGCCACTAAGTTAGATACAGGGGACGCCCATGCTCTTGGTCTTAGGAAAGAGCCAAGGGTGTTTACATTTTGTGAGAAAGAGCGGGACTTCATTCAAAGGGGAAAATATCCACTGAGGGTATAGACACCAATAGCTTAGTTGACATCTTAAGAAAAATGTAAAATATTCAATTCCCCCACTCTTTAAGACACAAAAGCAAATAATAAAAACATTCTTTATTTCCTTATTGAGGCTTTATCGTTTAGAAAGAGAGAAGAGATAAAGAGAGAGAGGAAGAAAAAAAGACTTGTAGATTTCCAGAAATGGGGAGAAGATGACAGACCCCAAGGGCCAGGAAAGGCTGTCTCCTCAAGCCTATCCCAGTGATCATTCCTACACTAGAGCCACCATAAATATTATATTTTCTTCAACTATTCAAAATTATAAATATTTAGTAATACTATCCATATAAGTTCCTTTGTACCTGTCCACAAGTTCTGATGTTTTTGTCAGGAAAATACTGTCATCTATTTTTACCCAGACCTCAGACGATTGGTTCCAGTTTCTCTGAACTGCTGAATGGTTAGCCAAAGTGACCCTTCATTTACCTTTTCTCTTACCCCTATTCACCCTCCTCCACACTAGTGCAAACAGACTCCCAGCCCTAACTTGTCTAGGCTATGTAGATCCCACCTCTCCACCCCCCTTTTCTCTGGGACATCACCACTTTCCACCTGGTCAGCCTTCACCCTCTCTGCCTTGGATTAAGACATTCATAGAAGTTAACTAACTTGCACTTACTCATACAGCTGGTAGGTAGCAGACCAAAACTTGTACAGAGGTCTTTATAGCAGTATACCTCTCCCCACTCCCTGGCTCTTAATTACCACACTAAGTATGATATTAATGCAAATTAATTCATTTGCAAACAGAGATTATAAAGTTATGAAATGGATTTTTCTGTGTGGCTTGTGAAAAATCTATAGATACTAGGTATATCCTGTAAAGGGGAATATATATGTAATATGCCTGATTAGAAAGATTTCTCATGGGTTTTGTAAGGTGAGCATTGGTCAGCATTCTGCAGAAACACATCAAGTTTCATGTGTTTTAAGATATTATGTTTTGACTAGTCAAGAATGGCACATTTTATTCCTAAGATTCCAATCCACGAATGAATTGGTCTCTTGTCACTAAGTAGTAACCAGACAAAAGAAATGTGTGTTGCATTACATCTAATATAGGATTCAAATAAAACATTAGAGAGCTTAGCTCCTGCACAGACAAAAGGATTAATTGCATCTTTAATTACCTTTAAGAAGAAACTAAGTATCTTTAAGAATAAACACATCTAAAAGGGAGGAGGGCAAAGGAGGGTATTTTCATTGATCCATATGGGTAATGGGAGCTGTAAACAAACCATAAGGTGGAGAGGTGGGGCCTGGATCAATTACTGGAAAGGAATAATAACAAAAATATTTAAGTTTCTAGAGTTTTAGAGTTCTAGAAAAAGGTCTAGAATTTTCAAAGTGCTCTTACATACATGATCTCATTTTACCATAATGATCCCATGCAGCAGGCAGAATAAGTGTAAGCTTTCCCATCCTACAGAGAAGGAAACTGAAGTGCAGAGTGTCAACATTTTTTATGAAACATTTCGTACCTCATAAATAACGGAGAGCACAAGTAATCTGAGTGTTGTTCTAAAACCTTTGGAAACAGCTACCTAGTTCCTGAATGGCAGCACTGACCTGAGAAATCAAGTTTTCCCTGGATGATTTAGACCAAAAGTAATTGATATGGGAGTATATTTAGGCCAAACTATTAATCACGATAATCCTGCTGGAGTTTTGTATATTACATAAATGGCTGGGATCATATGTAGACAATGAACAACAGAAAAAAGAAAGCAGCCACAAGATCTTATTATACTTCCAAGGTGTTAAAGACAACATTCATTCATTGCATAAATATTTATTGAGCAACTTCCATATGTCAGCCACTGCATTAGATGTTAGGGATCCAACAGTAAGCAACACAGGTATTTGTCCCCACCTCACAGAGATTACTATCCAGAGTGCAGGAGTGGGATGAGTGAGATATATATCAAGTTTTAAAAACAAATCTCAAAACTATATGATTACAAACTTGGAAGAGCACTAGGAAGACTAGAGTACTGCAATGGTCTGAATGTGTGCCCCTGAAATTCCTGTTTAAAGCTAACTCCTAAGGTGATGGTATTAGGAGGTGAGGCCTTTGGGAGGTGATTAGGTCATGAGGGTGGACCTTCATCAATGGGATTAGTACCTTAGAAAAGAGGCCCCAGAGAGCTCCCTTGTCCCCTTCCACCACAGGAGGATACAAGGAGAAGTCTGCCACCCCCCCAGAAGAAGGACATCACCTAACCTAGCTGGCACCCTGATCTCGGACTTCCAGCCTCCAGGAAGCCATCCAGTCTATGCCATTTTCGTCATAGCAGCCTGAAGGGGCTAAGGTGCTGTAGAAGCCTATGAAAGGAGGACCTGATCTAACCAGGTACTCCGGGGAAAAGAGTAAGCTTCTTTGAGAGAGTGACGTTAAGTGCTGAGATCTGAAGGATGGGCGTGAAGTTGGAGGTTAGGACATACGCAGAAGACTAAAAGGTTGTCAGGCAGAAAAAACAGATTGTGCAAAGGTTCTGAAATGGGGGCGGGGGGAGAGACAAAGCACATCCTGAGAAACGTGAAAGTCTCCACTTCCCACCTCCCTTTCTCCAGCTCACTTCGATAGAGTTTCCATCTCCACAGGCCTACGAATTACGGTTACCAAGGAAGGCCACGCTGCGACTCGGAAGGTCACTTCTGTGACTGTTGCGACAATCAGCAGCGATCGGCTGTGCACTCCGCAACTCATTTCCCCGGGCACTCGTCGATACACGCCGTGCCCACCCGACCCCACTGCACGCCCCCGTGGTTCCTCCCGCGCGCTTTCTCCTGACCTGCACAGGGGGCCAGTGGCCCCGGAGAAGCCCCCCTCAGCCCTCTTCGGCCGTGGAGCGGCCCTGCTCCGCCCTGGTTCGAGTCCCCGCCCCTGAACCTCCACTCAAAGCCTCGGTCGCCTCGAGCCTGGGCTCCCCTCAGATCTCAGCCCCGGCCCAGCCTGGATCCCTGGACATGATTCTGGTCATTCTTATGGGGACCCGTGGGTGTCGGTTTACCCTGGGGAGGAGGGGACAAATGGGAGGGAAGCACGGTGGTCGTCTGGCCCAGATGGCGGTCAGGCTGGCGGGGCCGGGACGGCCGCCGGCCTGAGCAGAGAACCGCGGTCTCCCAGGCTGAAATGAGCGTCTGCTCCAGAGAGAGGCCGGGCCACTGCGGGGGGGGGAGAGGTGGGGGGAGAGGCCGGGGACAATGGGTTGTCACCTAGAGATGCCGAAAGGGATTGCTGAGGAGCCCGCGGGTGTTGCTAGTGCAGCCAGGTGTCCCCTTTTGATGGTATCTCCTTTAGTAAATTGGGAAGCGGAGTAAACTAGTTCTGTTTGTCCAGGGCGGGGTTAGGGCGACAAGCCGGTCCCAAGGGTAGGGGAGGAGGGCCGCGCTCACCCGCGGCAGTGGATGGATACTGTCTGCTGATGTAACCGGACTTCCTCAGACTCGGGGACGCAGGCGAGGTTGAGAATGGGGCCTGGGCTGTGGCCCCTCCTGGCAGAGGCTCTGGGTTTTAGTAGGGTTGTGGGCGGGCGGCTCTCTTCTGGACTGGAGCATGACGTATACTTTTTCTATCCTCTCACTTCAGAGCGCGCCCAAACCCAACAGATGGAAGCTGCAGGGAGGCCAGTTTAGACTTGATTGAAGGTAAGGACTCAGCTGCCAGAACAGTGGTTGGTAAACTCCCCATTCCTGGGATCCAGCCATTGTTTGCCAGGAAGACTGAGCTTTATAGTGTTAAGAGCATGGGTTTGGAAATGAGAAGTGTCTCTGCTTATGGTTTTGAGTTGGTCTTTTAATTCTCTAAGCATGTATGAAATGTTGATAAGAACATTCTCCCTGCTACCTTGTAAACTGTGGCACAGTTTCAATTTGATAGCAGCATGTGAAAATGCTGTGAAAGGAGTTGACAACAGTGAGTCCATTTTGTACCCTGGACTCCATCTTATTAAAAATATGAAACTGTGCTGACCATGCTGACTTGCCAAAAGGGAATTATTTTCTGAGAAAGGACTTTCTGAAGGACTGGGCAAAAATTATACTTTTTCTGGTAGCAGCAAGATATCATTGAGTAAGCCAATGATCTGTGATGTAAATTGACCCTCCCTAACAAACATCCCAGGTGATTGTTCTGGGCTCTCCTTGTTGCTAATAAAAACTCCTGTCCACACAAATAATCCATAGTCAATCTATCAATCAAAATTGGGGTGAGTTTATTATGAGCCAAATTTGAGCACCATATAGCCCAGGGCCTGCCTTCTCCAAGGAAGGAAGGGCACCAAAGAAATGGGGTATACAGAGTGGTTATATACCATCAAAGAGCATATATCACATATGAATGCAATGTCATTTTTACAATAGTCATGAGATTGCCCTGTTGGCACGGCGATTGATGGACACTGCAGGCAGCAGGTCTGCTGTCTCAATGAGCACAGCAGGTAGCAGGTCTATTGTCTCAAGCTGTGTGGTCATGGTATGAGCACAACAATCAAATCCTAGCCTGGGGAGAACTTATCCTTAAGGAAAGGCCAGTGTGGGGGAATTTGCATCCTTATCTTAAGGGCATTTGTTCTTGTCTCTGGGACATGGTAAATGCTCAAAGCAGATATACAATGCATGTTCAAAGGTCGATCAGGCCCTTTTGGAAAAACAAGGTCAGGACGAATTAGTTTTACACCCAATGGCTTCCTCATATACTCCAATGTATCCTATTGCTTGCCATTTTATTTATCATTCCTGACTTTTAGTCTGCAGGGGGACACTTTTCTGGCTGCTGCCATGACCTGTGTTCACCAGATTGCAATTCTAAGACCCCAAATAAATGCTCTCCTTTTGTTTTCCAATTGTCTCTTTTTTTCTAGGTTGACAATGCTTTGCACAATGATGATGACAAGAGCTAACAATTATTATTGACTCCTATCCCAGTACTGGTAAGGGGCTTTCCATGTACAATTTCATTTAATCCTCACAGCAACTCTTTGTGGTAGGTATCATTGCTATCCTCACTTTACAAATGAAGGCTATGGCTGCTGTGGCTCAGAGAACTTAAGTAATTTGCCCAAGGCCCTACAGTAGTAGGAGCAAAGCCAAGGCTTGAATTTACGCAGGCTGACTCCACAGTCTATTCTCTCAACACTGCACACTAGAACCTAAATCCACTGTTTCTTTTGTTCTCAATATATTATAGAACCAGCTCCAAATCTGGGCAAGATACTGAGCTATCCTCTAAGTCCAACAGTGAGATGTGCTGGTTCTAATAATCAGCTCTGCCTACAGGCCTTTCATTATTATAGCTTAGTTACTCTGAGCCTTCAGTCACCTTTTATAAGAGAATCCTGTCAACACATAAATATCACTTGAAGTGGTCAAAAGATTAAGGGAAGGGGCCTAGTAACAAACACAGATAGGAATTCTTGACCTAAATAAAAAGAACATGGAGGAGTTGTGAGAGGAAATAATATTAAACAATTTGTACTTCTCAAATTGTCTATGGTGAAGGGCCAGTTTTGGTTTTTTTAAAATTTCTTATCCATTGTGGACTGATATTTTTGTAAAATACTATAATGTTTTGCTATAAAAATTAAATGAAAAAATAGACATAATACAAACCCAGTTTTTTTAAAGACAGCACAGTGAAACTGCATTTTATTAACTACCATTAGAATAAATATAGGGAAAAAAAACCAAGAATTTTAAAATCAATACACATTCTTTGAAAGTATATATATAGGTGATTAATACAGAGAATCCCTATGATACCTGTAACATTTTGTCATTCCACAATTGTGCTTATTCTTGTTAATTTATCTAATATAATTTGGGTTTATGACACTACTTCTAGGGGGTAAGGTGTATCTAAATGACTTCTATTTTTTGTTTTAAAAACTCAGAGAAACTAGTCTCATAGAGTTATATTGATTACAGTGTAAAAGGAGATTTTAAAGTAGTTTCAGCAAGTTCAAGGTAATTCATTTTTAACGTTGATCTAACATAAAACAGTGGTGCTATATTTTCAAAATTCATTTTCAATCCATCAACAGCTAGTTCCACAATTTATCTCGTAAAGTTATAGTTACATTTCAATTACTTTTTTTCGAAATTACCTTTCAATAAAAGACAGAGCCATGATTTTTCTACATGTAGATCTTCTATTAATGAAAAATAAAATTTAAAGTATTCTGTCAAATTCATAAGATGTTTATAACTTTTCAGACTGGCAATATTAAGATAATCATCTACTTCATTGATAGTCATTGTGAAATTATGGAACATGCCAAAAACCTGTAAAACTCTTGTATACCCAAGCTTCTAACTTTTGTTTTTGCCCTGCAATCATATATATATATATATACCTGGGCAAAACATGCTGCCATGCTTCCTCGCGGCAAAGTGTAAGAATCATTAGATATTGAAGATAACAGACAAATAAGCAAGACTGACTATCTAGTTTACATTTAAAAAAATTAGAACCAAACTAGTTTCTTATTTTGTAGAAACATGTGCCTTGTACTTCAGACATTCTTGACACAACTTTTCCACTCCATGAAGATCCTAACCCAGCCTGCAGTACCAGTTATGATTCTGATTCCATATTATTACATTAGGAAAGGAATCATCTTAGATTTCCCACAGGAGGTTTTGCTGGGTCACTAAGCACACTTTGTAGTTCAGCTGACATTTGCTTCCTGGCAAGACTTTCTCCATGAAGGAAGTTGTGAACTGATTAGAATCAGTTGCAAGCTCTCAATCTGGGTGACTCTTCCAAAATGTTTTTCTCTCATTGCAGTTGTGCCATCAGAACATACTCCTACTCAAAACTTCAATTCCAAAGCACATTTGTTGATAATGTAATCCTTCATGGTTTATTCAGTTCAGAGCTAGTTGTGTTTGTCAGCAATGAAGCTAGAAAAAAATTCTGTCTTTTCACTATCATGTTCAAATTACATAATACTAAAAAAATTGTCATTTTAGCAATATCTGTGAGTTGTCAAGTTGCAATGAAAAGTAGGTAGCTTTATGTATTCTGTGCATTGGTCTTATATCTTCACAGCCAGTTCCCAAACACATCAGATTAGGAAGTGGTATTTGAGCCCATTTATCCTGTGTTTTACCCAACGTTTCTAAGCAAATATCTCCAACGCAATCTTTTGCTAATCTCTCAGCAATTATAAATGGTTTTTTAGTCTTAGCAATCTGAAGTGCAATTCTACGTGAAGCCCCCAAAAGCTTTAATGTTTATATGTGTAATACCAAACAGCTGCTTCCATCAGCCTTTTAATTCAAAATTCTCTTTCTCAAAGAATTCTTTGTTTTGAATTTATTTGGTAAGTAAATGTCACTTAAGTACCAGTTTCATTCATGACTCCATTAGTCAGTACTTTTCCACAAATTACACTGCGGTTTTAGCACTTTGCCATGCAAACTTACTTGCCTAATGTAGCTACCAAATATGTGTGTGTGTTTATGTTAAAAGTCTTAAAAGTCAAAATGATTATGAAAGCAATATATTATAAATGAATCATAAATGTGTACAGATTATACAATATTGGATTATAGCTGACTGACCCTAAAATGACAGACATTGTAGGGAGGCCCTCCTGTGCAGAAGTACACAGCTCGTGCCACGTGGCACTCCCCATGCCGGTTCGACCACCCCAAACTGCTGTGTACCCTGTTCATGCGCTGGGCCTTTGGGGATATGTCAGATTCTTATATATACATTTCTCAAAGCTTCTTCCTGTTCTTTCTGCTTATCTTGTCTGGGACCAATAACAGTTTGCCGACTGGCCCAGACCCCAGACCACATTTTGAGTAGCATTGCTGTAGAACTTAAGATTGGCACTTGTCAAAAATGCAAACCTCTCCCAGGGACCAAATGCTTACCTGGCAACAGATTGAGGGATGTGCCAGTTCTTGCTCTAGTCTGTCTTAACCCTGCTGATTGTGTGTGTCTTCTTACAGAAGGGTTCATCTTACAGATATGGAAGCTGAGGCTCAGAGGTTGGAGGTGACTTGCTGATGGGGATGGAGCTTGATCCAGAGAAAGATTTAGAACTAGGTCTCCTGAACCTCAGTCAGGAGCCAGAATGCAACCAGTCAGCCCAGCCCACGGCCTGTCTGATCCTGAGCCTTCCTGGGTGAGGCAGGCTTATCCTTGTGTTTTGCAGCCAAAGAAGGCTACAAAGTCACCCTGAAGATTCCACCTCTTCAGGGAGCTGGGTGCTCTTGGGGATCAGCAGTGCCAAAGTAGACGCCATTGGATTAGAGATTGGAAATGGAGTGCAGCTGATAAGGAAACACCTTTTAGTGACGTTGACCGTACAGAGGCAGTGTCCTTCCCCTGCTTCTGCTGGCAGCCCGGACCCTGACTGGGTGGAGGTGGAAGTAGAATCTCAAGGTACCCCTCAGGCAAGACAGGCTGACCAGAGTGAGTGTTAGTGAGCACCCTTCCAAGGGTGATCTATTAATCCGTAGTCATTAAAGGAGGAGAGGCGGACATGGAAAGACTAGATGTGCATGGCCTCAGACCATGTTTGGGACTCCAGCTCCTGGAGGGAAGGAATAGATTTCTCCTACTTGTTTCATACAGTGCCCTGCAAGACAGTCATTAAGTCTGTGACATTAGCTCCAGGCACTGAAGTTACCTTTTTTTTTTCTAAAATAGAAATTGCATCTGTCCTTTTGAGTTTCACAGGATTGAGCTGCAAGACTCACTTGTCATTAATAGCATCTGGAGCTTTCATTGTTATAGCTGCTCACAAAGCCTCTTTGCAGTATTGCAAAAATACTTTGCAAATATACTTTCCCCTTTAGCCTTTCCGGAAACACAGGGTAGAATGACCTGCCTTTAGATTTTCCAGCCTAGCAACGGAGGCTCTGAACTCAGGCAGACCTAGGTTTCTTTTCTTTGTTGTTGTTGTTGTTTTTTTCCAAAGCTTATAAGCTTTTTCTTAAGGATATAAAATAATAACAGCAAGGAAAGTAATTTATATGGCTATTCCTTTTCTGGAAACAAATAGAACATGGATGGAACACCATAGCACCAGACAGGTATAACATTCACGAAAGAGATATCTCTAGTTCAGTGTTCTCAACCAGAGGCAGTTTTGCCCCCCGGGGACATTTATCTGGAGATGTTTTTGGTTATCACAACAGAGGAGGAAGGGGAAGTGCTACTGGCATCTAGTGGGTAGAGGCCAGGGATGCTGCTAAACATCCTGTCCCACCCAGAACAGTCCCCACAACAGAGAATTATCTGGCCCCAAATGTCAATGGTGTTGAGTGATAAACCATGATTTAGTTACATCTTTAAGTTTTCTTCTAAGGTTACGTTTATTTACAGAAATTGTTAACCCTGGTATTTTACTCTCTCGGGTTTAGCTGTACCATATGTATTTATCAAAATCAATAAAACTTTTTCTAGTCTCCTGAAAATAGTCTATTTGTAAACTGTACCATTTTAAAAAGTTAAAAGATACATAGAACTACCAATTTGAGTGTGCTAATACTCATACTTTTAGTAGTTTTTAGAGAAGTAGATTGTAATGTTAGCCTTACAATTTTCAGGGGGAACCCTCTGCTAAAGGAAGACTGCTCAGGGCAACAAACACTTGTCAGTTGAGAAGGCATCAGTGCGTCTGAGTAGTGTGTACAGTCTGAAGGGACACGGAGTTCTTGCTGATTGTCAAGTCTTTTGATGTGGTGACCTAGCTTTAATGCTGACTTTAGCTTCAGTCTCATCTACTTCATCATCATATCAACCCCTCAGTCACAGCAGAGCCTTCGTCAATTTCATGTCTACTGAAGAGCTTTTCAAGTAGTGCCGAAGTCTGAGGAGCTGTCTCTTTCACAAATTGAATTACTTCATCCACAGACCAATTTGGAGGTCCTTGTTTCAGTACGCTGAGGTCAGGTCCAAGTGTTGACCTGGGACTTGAATTCTCCTGTGTGTATGGATTTTACTGACTTCAGATAATTGTCCTTGGTAGATGTCAATGACAGTTTATTCAGAGCTGGTGATGAGCTTGATGTAGCTGACACAGGCTGGAAAGAATTCCTACAGTAAAGGTAAGGGTTTATGGAATTTCTCCAGGTAGGCCTTGGAGAATGAGTTTGCTGTGTTAATGGGTTTTTCAGAACGCCTTTGCATTCATCAGGCATGCAGGCATGTCATTTCCTCATAAGACAACACCCCATCAGGCACCTTCAGCTCTAGTGTGGTGCTTAGGAGAGAGAGGAATAGCAAAGGTGGAGGCTCTGACAATGTTGTTTGGCACTTCTCTTTCCTGGTATATCTTCTTCTGCTGATTTATTTTTGTCATTTTATCTTGAGAAAGTGTTAATCACTGAAGGAAGCTATCTTCCCCCACCAGACGAGGCAGCAACCATGTCTCTTCTGTGGAGGAATCCATGAACGGCCCAGTTTGGAGGGCAAAACCCACATGGGTGTTTGTGGCCTGCCAGAGCGCCCCATCTCTGGGCTCCGGCCAGTGAGTGTGGGCCACTGCGGGGCTGTCTTCTGATCCAGGGGAGCACCAGAGTTTCCCTGTTTTGTTTCCAGAGACACAGACTGTAGACATCACCTCAATAGTTGTCTCAGCAATGTCACCTTTTACCAACTGGAAAGCCAGGGGCTCTGTCTAGTGACTTTATACACGTTGACATGTAGGAGAACACAAAATGGGAAGACCCTTTCCCTTTTCTCCTAATTTTAGGCCTCTTAAAAATGAATGCTGATTTTTGACAAGGAAATATTTTTAAGAAACTTATCCTTCTTGAAGACTGAAGTCTGTCTAGGTGCTTAAAGCTGCTATCCTACTTTCTTGACCCACTATAGTCATGGTTGGGAACAGTTTTCTACAGAGACCGCATTGAGCACTGAGTCACTTTGGAAGGAGATTGTGTTTTTGTTATACTTTTTGTAATGGCAACATTATTTCCTGGTGGTGGTAACAAGTGACATTATCCAACTAGGAAAATATCTCAAGAACTGTACTTGTAGCAATAATCAAAAGCTCCCATGTAGCCATCAAATGTGACATAAACTTTATCTCCTTTAACACCTCCAATAGTTGCAGGGCAGAGCAGATAGGGTTCTTTCTGTCTATTGCTTCAAGTTTCATTCCCATTTTAAATTATTTAATGCTGGCTTTAGTAATTCCTTCTTAAAGAATGTTGAAGTTGTGCTTTCAGATCCATTTAGAGTTCATAAGGGGAACATTGGCTAAGATGACACATTCGTCTGGAACTCCAGGGAAGTCTCAAGTAAAGTCCTCTTTTTTTTTTTTTCTCATGTGTCCCAACAGGCTATGCCTCCAAGGAATCTGTAAGCCTCCTAAAATCATTTCCATTGTCACTACCATCCAGTCTTAACTGTCATCTGGCACCTGTAATCCCAACAACTTTAGAAATACATGCTGAAGTAACATTGTGAAGGTAACAGGCTTCCCTTTCAAACCAACTTTGAAGTCATTGGCTAGAGGAATCTTGGACTGTCTGGAATACTGTGAAGGAGCACATAAAGATCCAGTCTCTTCCCATAAATTGTTCCAGTGGAAATTATCATTTTGCATAGGAGATATTCTGGATTGTCCTTGACAGTCTAACGATCTTAATGTTTTCCCCTGGGTAACTCTAGTGTTCTTTTCTTAGGTAATGGCAGTGGGCACAGCATAGTTCTCTCTGTAGGGGAAGAGGGACAATCCCCTCCCTCCCTTTCCCTTAAGGTGCTTGTGGCTGGTCAAATGATTACAAAGGCAGGTTAGCAGGAGAAAATAAAACAAAGTTTAATAACATGTATACATGGGAGAAACTCAGGAAAAACTGAGGAACTCAGCCATCTGGCTGAGGTTGTCATCTTAAATAGCATCTTCAGGTAAAGACAAAGGAGGATGTTGAGGGGGGTGGTTTGGGACTTCAAAGGGGAGGAAGGCAATTCACATTGAGATGGAAAAGCAGATGTTTGTTAGACAACTGCTTACTGGGCCACCTATAGAGAATGTGACCCGAGAGGCAGAATTTCGATAAGATGGGCTTGTTGGTGCCTTTCTTAGCACACCCATTTTATATGATATTACAGTTATCTTGTGGTATTAGCTCCTTCCTGGAACAGGCCTTCTATCTTAAGTTCTTTTAGGCAATTTGGGGGAAGGCCAAATGCTCTTCCTGAGTCTTCTGAGCCTTTATTGTCTTCAGCTCGAAACAATCCGCCTACCAGAGTGGTGCATCTTAGGGCGGCCACCTGTACCCCGTCGTCTCCCAGGCTAGGTTGGCATGGGAATTCAGGGCAATGCCACCACCTTTCACAGCCCAAGCACAGAGCCCAGACCTAAGCTTCGTGTTTTATTTTTACAGATTTATTGAGGTTTACTTGACATACAATAAACTTCACATATTTAAAGTGTACAGTTTGATGAGTTTTAGCATATATACATCCCTGCAACATCACCGGGTTCAAAGTAATGAATGTATCTATCACACCTAAAAGTGTCCTCATGTCCCTTGGCAATCCCTTCCTTCCAGCTCTTCCTCA
The DNA here is from genome assembly GCA_031878705.1 of Tapirus indicus. Taxonomy (NCBI): domain Eukaryota; kingdom Metazoa; phylum Chordata; class Mammalia; order Perissodactyla; family Tapiridae; genus Tapirus; species Tapirus indicus. The sequence goes on from CM062917.1 coordinate 61,150,603, forward strand.
AGCACTTACCACACTGTTTCAAAGTTGAAGACAAAAAGTAGGAAAGCTACTCTACCCATTCAACAAGGCTGGTATAACATTGGCTCCAAAATAAGGTAAGGAAATTATAGGACAATGTATACCAGTTTTACTTTTGGACCTGAATGTGAAAATCCTCAATAAAATACTGGTTAATTGAATTCATCAATTATGGAAAAAAATATGACCAATTACAATGGCACCCCATAGACTCCCCTTTTTATTCTCCAATGTGTTATGTTTTTCACTAAATCTTTGTTCATTTTTCCAGCTTTTCTTCTAGTATCCCTACAGTTTTAACTTCAGTTGATGTTCTCATTTTATCCTGACATTACAAAGCAGGTTGGCTATTTTGTCATAAGCTCCTGGAGGGGAAGTGTGTCCTAGATGAATAAAGGATGCTAGGAAGTGGCAATCACCCACATTTTAAAATGGAAGGAGCAGAGCAATAAAAGAAAGAAGTTGTATTCAATTATAGTTTTCTTAGGCCCTTCTATTGTTTGTCCATCCCTTGAATGGGTCCCAAGAAATACCACTGGAGGGCCAGGTATAACTTCATTTTGTGTCAAAGCTTTTGAAAACAGAGTTTTGACCTGGAGAACAGGGCCCAACAAAGAGGTCTTCTCTGATAAGGCATTACTTTTCTGTGTGGTCTGTTTTGCAGCTGTCTCTAACATGATTCATGATATTTAGGAATGGTATGTGACTAAATGTTGAACATCCATTTATCAATCAAGTGCTAACAACACCTCAACTGGATGTTGAGATGAAAATGGAGAAAATGCTCTATTAAAATTACTAGGATCAAGAGGCATATGTGCACTTTAAAGCACTATAAAATCAAAGGCTAAATTGTGATACACTGGGATAGAAAGCTATGGGAAGACTTTAAGAAGGTAGCTGTAAATAGGCTTTGCAGGATGTGTAATGGCAGCACTTGTAGAATAACAGCCCTATTTGCAAGGTGCTTTCACTGTGGTAATGGGGCTATTGGGGATGGGTTGGGTGGTGTGGGAGCGACAGATGTAAGCTGCCTTGCTGAAACAGGGTCCCTAGTGTGGAGTAATGGGAGAAGAAAGAATACAAAGTAGATCGGGCCTGATCATGAAAAACCCAACAAAATTACCTCATGCCCATTTCCAGTCAATCGCTCCTACAAGAGGCAACCACTGTTCTAAAGTCCATCACCATAGAATAGTTTTTCCTGCTATTGAATTTCATATAAATGGAATCATGTAATATGTACTCTTTCATGTTTGATTTTTTTCATACAACATGGTTTTGAAATTCGTATTGTTGCATGTATTTTAAATGCCTTTTTATTGAGTAGTACTCCACTGAATGCGTTAACCACGTTTATGTCTTCTCCAGGTTTTGTCTTTTATGAATAAAACTGCTAGAACATTCTGTACAAGTATTTGTGTGAATATGTGCTTTAATTTCTCTTGGGTAAATACCTAGGGGTTGGATGTCTAGATTATAAGGTAGGCGTATGATTGACTTCATACTGTTCTGCCATTTTTCCAGCGTGGTTCTCTCACTTGACCTTCCCTCCAGAGTGCATGAGAATGCCAGTTGCTCCCTGGCCTTGCCAACACGGTAGTGTTACTCTTTGTGATTTGGGGTATTCTTGTGGTTACGTAGTGCTGTCACATTGCAGTTTAATTAGCATTTCCCTGGTGACTGAGTGTGTTGAGTACCTTCTCATATATATTGACCATTTGTATACTTTGGTGGATGTTAGTTCAAATCTTTTGCCTATTTAAAATAAGTTGTCTTTTTTTATTACTGAGTTAGAATTCTTTACATATTCTGGGTATAATACACACACACAATATTTCCTCCCAATCTGTGGCTTGCCTTTTCATTTTCTTAATGGTAAATTGCTGAGCAGAAATCTTTAATTTTATGGATCTTTAATTTTAATTTTTATCAATTTCCTTCTGTGGTAAGTTTTTGTTGTCCTTTTGTAGTGCGATGTAGTGAGGACCACGCGGTAGGAATCCTGTTCCCAGTCTGTCATCCAAGGACGTGGAGCTGAGGGCTGCAGCAAAGTCCACTGCTGCGCAGTAAGGAAGGTGTTACACAAATGCAGAGCAGCTGCTGAGAATGCGCTGTTACAACAAAGTTCAAAAGGAAGATGACAATCTGAAGAGCATGCATGCAACTGTTAGTTGATGAAACTCAGAGTGCCCCCTCTCCCCTTCCCAACTTCTCTTTAGACTGTCAGAATAGATGTGATTTACTGCTGGGAAGATAAGAGCCCCCAGCATCCCTTGAACTCCTGATTCTTTTCAATCTGCTTGTATGTTTGCTGTCAAAACACATTTTGCAGAGATTTTTGGAGTTGAGATAATGCCCTGTTGGTATAGCTAGCAGGATTTCAAATTGATGTAGTGGAAGGGACTGCACCTGGGCTTAGGATAAGAACCTTCCAGGATGGCCAGAAGGGGACAGCATGCACTCCTTAGTCAAGACCATGGGCCCAGGTGCCCCTGAAAAGATTAAGTGGGTGCCTAGGAATGACAGCCTCCTTAGCTATGGAGCAGAAAAAAATGTCTCATTGGAATAGGGCAGGAAACTGTACTGTGGGCTGACATTTTCCATTACTCTTCCAAATGGATTAACTGGATGCACCAAGAAAGAGAAAGGGTAGGGAAAGCACATTCGCTTGGTTATCAGTGTCTGTTCTCTGTGCCAAAGGCCAGGAGCTACATCCAAGGGAATAAATGAGCCATTTGGAATAAAGCCTATTTGTATAGGGTGCTGAGAGAGACTAAGAAAGAGGTGGCCTACTCTCACTTTGAGAGAAGTTGATAAAGACCACAAGGCCCCTTGAACTGCAAGGGACAGATGCAGCACTTCTAGAAGCATGTAGTCCCCACATTTAGGACTTGAGTCTAGTCAGTGAGTCCACAGAGATAGTGCCTGCCCCACTAGGGCTCCCATCCACACTGGGGGGCCCAGAGCCCTCTGCCCACCCTAGGGGAAGCCAAGAAAAGCAGATGGAGTGTGATATGCCAACCCAGGGTGCACCCGAGCTGCAGGGAAAGGAGTGCCAGAACACCCTTCTTGCTGGCTTCTCCCCCCACCACCCCAAGGCCCACAAGGGTCCTGCCTGGTGCAGGGCCGGGGGCACCTGACTTGCACCACAGCCCTGGGTCACAGGGGCAAAGCTTTAAAGGCCCCTCACCCCCCAGTCCCCACGTAGGGAGATGATCGAAGGAGCTTCTGTCCGCTGGAGAGTTCCAACAGAAGATGACAATGACAACCTCCACCACCACCACAAGCACCCCTGCACAGCTCGGACTGCGCTAACCAATACTGGAATGGAATCCAAATCCTCTGCTGCCCTCTAGTGACAAATACCGGGAAAGCCGAATAAAGTTCTCTGATAATAGCAGGTTATTTTAAGAGGTAAAAGTGACACAGCCTAAATGTTTAAAAGTTCAAGGCAAAAGGACCTAGGTCTACCTGCGTTCTTTTATGACTGGGATGTGACTGTGCTTTCAAACTCTATCACCCCCACGGTTTACCCATGGGTTAGTGTGGACTATGACAAGAAGAAAGGAGCAAGGGACTCTAGATTTGACTTGAGGAACTAAAAAGTAAATTGCTCTTAACTGGGATTTAAAAAAAAAAGTGAGTAGAATGGAGTTTGGTATAAAGATTTAAAGATTCACTTTGAGACATGGTAAGTGTGGAATGTTTAAAAGGGGACACTTTTGCTAAACTGGATAAAAATTATGCTGTACTGTGATTTGTTGTGTTAAATTGTCATGTACTATTATTTGATGTAAACATACCTATAATCTCCAGGCTAAAGATATTGGAGCCCCATTAAGATTAATTGGACATACAGTAAATGGATTGGTCAAGACATGAAAAGCCAAATCCTAATGATCATGTGTATAATGCTTTGTACATTTGCATGTTAAGTTGCTTGAACATACATCATGGGTGGAAGGACTGTAAATAAAGAGTTACATAACCTTTTCTCCATCTCTATGGAAATACGACCTTAGTTTAACCTTCTAGCGTCTTTCCCCTGGGAACCTAATAAGAGAACATACTAGCTGTACTGCTGGGAGAGCATTACTTTTAGTAAAAGTACAGCATATCTTATGATGCATTGCCATGCTTAACTATGATTTTCGTAACCTTTCCCTCCTGAAACGGAAAACTTTTTCCTCAGATGAATGGGTTTTGCAGTGTATTTATATGAGGTTCTGGCTCCAGCGGGCACAGAAAGACCAGAGAATAATCCTCAGACTCATCTGTCTATGAATTGCAAAGGAATACTTCAACCTCAGAGAAATACCTGGGCCTGCCTTGCTCCTTCACGAGCTCTTTGAAATCTTTGCATAAAAACATGGTGTCCAAAAGATGAACAAGTTACTACTATTTGATGGTGTTATCAAGGGAACTCTTTAAATTTGTAAATTCCTACACTTCTTCAAATAGAGGTGGCTAAGAATGACATGCTGACATCCTGGGACTCTCTGTGAACCTTTTGCTTACAACTCTTGGCAAAATGGCATGGGGCAGTGTTAACTTGCTAAGTTGACATGGAGGATCTTATTTATTTATTTATTTTTGGTGAGGAAGATTCACCCTAAGCTAACATCTGTGCCAATCTTCCTCTATTTTGATTTGGGTTGCCACCTCAGCATGGCTGACAAGTGCGTAGGTCTGTGCCTACACCTGCAAACCTGGGCCACCGAAGGGGAGTGCACCAAACTTCACCACCACACCACAAGGCTGGCCCCTATGGAGGAGGTTATTTTTTGGTGAGGAAGATTAGCTCTGAGCTAACTGTTGCCAATCCTCCTCTTTTTGCTGAGGAAGACTGGCCCTGGGCCAACATCCATGCCCATCTTCCTCTACTTTTATATGTGGGATGCTGCCACAGCATGGCTTGACAAGCGGTGCGTAGGTCTGCTTCCGGAATCCAAACCTGTGAACCCTGGGCCCCTGAAGCAGAGTGCACGAACTTAACCACTACACCACCAGGCTGGCCCCTGGAGGAGGTTATTTTTATGTTCACTATATTTTGTGCTTGTTATTTGCATCACTAAATCATACCTGTTAAACTATTGCATTGCTGAAATCAAAAGTTGTAGCATTAGACCTAATGTAACTGATAATACAATAGAGAACAGAATAAAAGCTGATTACTTGTTAGAACTGGATCACATTGTAACTATTCCAAAACATCTGTTGTTTAAACCTAACTATAAATTACTCTTCTAAAACAAGGAGTTGCAGCATTGAAAGATTTTTGAAACTATAAAATAGCTTAGCTTCCACAACCCTGTTTGGCAATAGGTCATTTGACTGAGTAATTATTGACCATTGCTTATTAGTGATAGGTGTGTTCTTACTGATTTTGGTATTTCTATGTCCAGATTGTTATTATGTCATTGGGTTGGGGCCCTGGGGAGGTGTGGAGTGAGACAGAGTGAGTGAGGCTCACTGATGGTAGAGAAGGCCTGTCATCTAAGGACAAAAGCCGTCTCCAGCACTGGCCCAGAGCTGCACAGTGAGGAAAAGTGTGATGAGATTGCAGAGCAAACACTCAGAGTGAATTATTGTGAGCTAGAGGTTCATAAACAAATTGTAAGAATACACATATGCTTGCTAGGTGATATGGCTCAGGTAAAACTTTTCAAAAGCAGACTCCTCCCAGCCCCCTTGCTTCTCACCCCCACCCAACTTCTGTCTGAAGATATTTAGAGACAGTGTAATTTACTGTGGGGAAGATAAAAGAAACATGTGAGGGGAATTCCAGCATCGCCAATGAACTCCGGCAGCCTGGTTCTCTTTAATCTGCTTTTATGTTTTCTTGTCAAATAAATCATATTCTGAAGAGATCTTTGGAATGGAGAAAATGTCCTGCAACATTGTCTGAGAAATCTTTGCTTACCCCAGAATCATGAAGAGAGTCCCCAAAGTTTTCTTCTAAAAGACTTATATTTTTAGCTTTCACATTTAGGTCTGTGATCCAACTTGAATTAATATTTTGTATTTTGTGAAATAGAGGTTAAGTTTCATTTTTTTTTCCCCAAAGAGATATGCCATTTGTAATAGCACTATGTTTTGAAGACTTTCCATTCCCCACTGGATTGCTGGGCTGTTTGTCAAAAATCAGCTGACTATATATATATGCATCTATTTCTGAACTCTAGTCTGTTCCATTGATCTTTCTGCTTATCCTCACACCAATACCACACTGTATTGGTTACTGTAACTTTGATACAAGTCTTGAAACAAGTAAGGTCTCAACTTTATTGTTCATTCTCAAGACTGTTTGACTATTTTAAGTCCTTTGAATTTCCATATAAATTTGAAATTCAACTTCTTAATTTCTATATTAAAAAAGACTTTTGGGATTTTAGGTGGGATTTATTTATATCTATAGGTCTATTTGGAGAGAATTCACTTCTTAACAATGTTGAGTCTTCCAATCCATGGATATGGACTCTCTCCATTTATTTAGTTCTTGTTTACTTTCTTTTGGCAATGTTTGTGGTTTTCAGTAATTAACTCCTGCACATGTTTCATTAAATTTACCTTTAGCTATTTTATATTTGTTGATGCTATTATCAATAGTATTGCTTTTATCATTTTATTTCCTGGTTGTCTTTGGCTAAAATGTAGAACACAATTGATTTTTGTGATTGACCTTGCTAAATGTGCTTGTTAATTCTAGTGATTTTAACAATAAATTCCTTGGGATTTGCTTGACATAATCATGTAGTCATATCATCTGCAAATTAAAGTGTTACCTCCTCCTTTCCAAACTTTTTGCCTTTTCTTTTTCTTGACATAGTATACTAGCTAGGATCTCCTGTACAGTGTTGAATAGACAAAGCAAAATCAGACATCCTTTCCTCGTCTGTGATCTTAGGGCAGTGTTTCTCAACCTTGGCTCTACTGAAATTTGAGGCAAGATCATTTTTGTCGTGGGGCTGTCCTGTGCACCGTAGCACGTTTAGCAGCACCCATGGCTTCTCACTCACCAGAGGCTAGTGGCATACTGTCACTCCCCAGTGGTGACAAGCAAAAACGTCTCCAGACATTGCCAAATATCCCCTGGGGGACAAAATCACTCCCAGTTGAGAACTACTGTGTTAGGAAGAAAGTATTCGATATATCACTAAGTATGATATTAACTGTAACGATTCTTTTTTTCAAAACTGTAGTATAGAAAATTTCAAGCATATAGAATAGTACTTTGAATAATGGTATACCCACCACCATTCTACCATAAATATTTTACTATATTTGGCCTGATGCATATCTATCCATCTGTCTTCCCTTCTATCCATTCATCAATCTGTCTTATTTTTAAACACATTTCCAAATAAGTTACAGACACCAGTACACTTAACCCTATTTACTTACAGTACACATACCCCTACAGTACACATGCTTCAGTGTGCATATCATTACCTAGAGTTCAATATCTATATATTGTGTGCAGATTTTTTTTCTTTTGAGGTAACATTTACCTATAATGAAATGCAGAAAGTTATTTAAGTGAACATCCACTGAGTTTTGACAAATGCATACAGCTGTGTAACTCAAACTGTGTAACCCAAATATAAACCCAAATTTTATATGTATCAAAATATAAAACAACACTGTCCCATAGAAATATAATGCAAGCCACATTAAAATAGTAAAAAGAAACTGCTCAAAGTTATTTTACTAATATATTTAAGTCTATTATTTAAAATATTATAATTTAACATGTAATAGTAAAATTTTACTAATGAGTTATTTTACATTCTTTCTTTCCTACTGAGTCTTCAAAATCTGGTGTGTGTTTTACACTTAGAACACATCTCGGTGAAGACTAGTCACATTCTAAGTGGTCAATAGGCCTGTGTGGCCAGTGGTCCTGCACAGACACAGAACGTTTCCATTCCCCAGAAAGACTCCTCACGCTCCTTCCAGCCAATCTCCATACCCACCCCCATGGAGGCAACCATTGTTCTGAGTTTTTTCCGCCACCATTGTTTAGCTTTGCCTATCCCAGCATTTCATGTAATTGGATCATACAGTATAGTCTTTGTGTCTGGCTTCTTTCACTCAGCATAATGTTTCTGAGATTCACTCACGTTGTTACCTCTATCTGTTTATTCCTTTTGATTGCTGAGTAATCTTGCATTGTATGAATATACCACAGTTTACCTATTTTCCTATTGATGGGTACCTGTGATGGTCTCAGTTTTTGGAGATTATAAATAAAGCTACTATGAACAACTTTATACCAGTGTTTTTGGGGAAATGTTTCCTTTGGGGTAAATACGTAGAATTTCTGGGTCATAGGGTAGTTGTATGATTAGTTTGATAAGAAACTGCTAGACCCTTTTCAAAAGTGGCTGTACCATTTTATGCTCCTATCAACAATGTATGAGTTCTGATTCCTCCACACTCAGAATGGTCAGTCTTTTAAATTGTAACCATTCTAGTGGTGTCTCATTGTGGTTTTAGTTTGCATTTTCCTAATGGCACATGATGTGGAACATGTTTACACGTGCTTGTGGCCATTTGTACATCTTCTTTCATGAGGTGTCTGTTCAAGTCTTATGCTCATTTTAAAAACGGTGTTGAGGAGGATCGAGACAGCAGAGTAAGAAGATCCTGAACTCTCCTCCCCCAAACACGCCAAAACTGCGGCTACATATGCAACAACGGTCTCTGAGAATGACCTGAAGACTAGCAGAACGGATTTTCCATATTGAGTAGGTAGGAGGGGCAGAGATGTGGTCTAGTCAGGACACACACACCCACAGCACGGCAACCCACAAGTGAGAGGGATATCACAACTGCAGAGGTCCTCCCTAGGGAGCGAGGGGGCCAAGGCTCACATCAGGCTTCCTAGCCCGGGAGACCTGCACCCAGAAGATGAGCCCCCATAACATCTCCCTTTGAAAGCCAGCAGGGCTTACATCTAGTAGAACTGGAGGGCTATAGGAAACCAAGACTCCACTCTTAAAGCATGTGCACACAAACTCACTTGCTCCAAGTTCCAGAGCAGAGGCCATAGTTTGAAAAGTGCCTGGGTCATATGTGAAGGTGAGTTGTTGACTAATGTTAGGGCATGTGCTGGAGGGGTAGGGATCTGTTGGAATTTTCTCTGAGGATGGAAGCATTGGCAGGTGCCATTTTTTTCACTCTCATACCTAGGAGGCCCAGCACTGGTAGGTGCCATTGCTGACACCCTCCATCTACCTTGCTAGCACTGCTTGCCCTGCCCCTGTGTACCCTTGTGGACCCGCCCTGCCCAATCTGCCTGCCATGGCCAGAACCCCTCCAAAGTGGCTCCCACCCCTGTGGGCTGGCCCTGTACACCAGAGCACCTGCAACAGTCACAGCCAGGCCTTGCAGCCAGCCAGCCTGGGAGCTAGCCCACCCGCCAGAGTGCTCACAGCAATCATGGCCCAGCAACACAGGAGGGTGCACATAGCTCACACAGAGGACACACCTGGAGTACCTGGCTCTGGTGACTAGGGGGGATTGTGCCTGGGCCCCACAGGATACCTTCTATATAAGGCAATCCTTCAAAACTGGGAGTTGTAGCTGACCTACCTAATACACAGAAACAATTACAGAGAATTAGGCAAAATGAGGAAACAGAAAAATTTGTTCCCAATGAAAAAACAAGACAAATGTTAGAAAAATAAATAAATGAAATAGAGATAAGCAATCTACCAGATAAACAGTTCAAAGTAATGGTCATATAGATGCTTACTAAACTTGGGAGAAGAATGGATGAACACAGTGAGAACCTCAAAAAAGCGATAGAAAATATAAAAAAGAACGAATCAGAGCTGAAGACTACAGTTACTAAAAAAATATGCAAGGGGGAATCAACAGTAGATTCAATGATGCAGAAGAACAGATCAGCAATCTAGAAGACAGGGTAACGGAAATCACCCAATTGGAACAGCAAAAAGAAAAAAGAATTTTAAAAAATGAAGATAGTTTTTAAAGTACATTATCAAGTATACTAACATTTGCTGATGAAGGAAACAGACATCCAAGTCCAGGAAGTACAGAAGATACCAAATAAGCTGAATCCAAAGAGACCTACAACCAATTCATATTATAATTAAAAGTTCAAAAGTTAAAGATAGAATCTTAAAAGCAGCAAGAGAAAAACAACTAGTTACACACATGGGAACCCCCATAACACTATTAGCTGATTTTTCAGCAGAAACTTTACAGACCAGAGGGGAGCGGCACAATATATTCAATGTACTGAAAGGGAAAATGTTACAACCAAGAATACCAAGCAAGGTTATCAGTCAGAATTAAAGGAGAGCTAAAAAGTTTTCCAGACAAGCAAAAGCTAAAGGAGGTCATCGCCACTAAACCAGCCTTATAAGAACTGTCAAAGGGACTTCTTTAAATGAAAAGGAAAAGGCCATAACTAGAAATAAGAAAATTATGAAAGAAAAAATCTCACCAGTAAAGACAAACATATAGCTAGTATGAAGGTTAAACCACCCATATAGTTGGTATGAAGATTAAAAGACAAAAGTAATAAAATCATTGATATCAACAATAATTAGTTAAGGGATACACAAATAAAAAGACATAAAAAATGATTTCAAAAACAGAAAACATGGAGGGGGCATAAAAATGTAATGCTTTTAGAATGCACTCAAACCTAAGAGACCATCAACTTAAAATAGACTGCTGTATACACAGGTTGTTATATATGAACTTCATGGTAACTGAAAACCAAAAACCTATAATAGATACACAAAAAATAAAGAGAAAGGAATACATACATAACACCAAAGAAAGTCATCAAGTCACAAGGAAAGAGAAGAAGAAAGGAACAAAGAAGAACTACAAAAACAACCAAAAAACAATGAACAAAATGGAAATAAGTATACACTTATCAATGAATACTTTAAATGTAAATGGAATAAATGCTCCAATCAAAAGACATGGGGTGGCTGAATGGATAAAAAAAACAAGATCCATATATATGCTGCCTACAAAAGACTCACTTCAGATCTAAATACACACACACACTGAAAGTGAAGGGATGCAAAAAGATATTCCATGCAAATGGAAATGAAAAAAGCCAGGGTAGCAATACTTAAAGCAGACAAAATAGACCTTAAAACAAAGGCTGTAACAAGAGACAAAGAAGCATCACACAACAATAAAGGAGTCAGTGTAACGAGATGATATAACACTGGTAAATATCTATGCACCCAACATAAGAGCACCTAAATGTATAAAGCAAATATTAACAAACACAAAGGGAGAAATTGATAGTGGTATGATAATAGTAGGGGACTTCAACACATCACTTACATCAATAGATAGATCATCCAGAGAGAAAATCAATAAGGAAACATTGGCCTTAAATGACACATTAGAATAGATGGACTTAATAGATGCATACAGAATATTCCATCCAGAACCAGCAGAATATACATTCTTTTCAAGTGTACATGGAACATTTTCCAGGCTAGATCACACATTAGGCCACAAAACAAGTCTCAATAAATTTAAGAAGACTAAAATCATACCAAGCATGTTTTCTGACCACAACAATATGAAACTAGAAATCAGTTACACGAGGAAAACTGGAAAAAACACAAACAGGTGGAGGCTAAACAACATGTGACTAAACAACCCATAGGTCAATGAAAAATCAAAGAGGAAATCAGAAAATACCTTGAGACAAATGAAAAGGAAACACAATGTTCCAAAATCAATGGGATGCAGCAAAAGCAGTTCTGAGAGGGAAATTTATAGCAATACAGGCCTGCCTCAGGAAACAAGAAAAATCCCAAATAAACATTCTAACCTTCCCCTAGACAAACTAGAAAAAGAACAAACAAAGCCCAAAGTTAGTAGAAGAAAGGAAATAATAAAGATCAGAGGAGGCCAGCCTGGTGGTGTAGTGGTTAATTTTGCATGCTCCACTTTGGTGGCTTGGGGTTCACCAGTTCTGATCCTAGGCATGGACTGACGCATCATTCATCAAGCCAAGCTGAGGCAGCATCCCACATAGAGCAACTAGAAGGATGTACAACTATGACATACAACTATCTACTGGGGCTTTGGGGAGAAGAAAGGAAAAAAAGGAGGAAGATTGGCAACAGATGTTAGCTCAGGGCCAATCTTTCTCAAAAAAAAAGAAAGGCTTAAAAAAATAATAAAGATCAGAGCAGAAATAAATGAAATACAGACTAAAAAAAAAACAATAGAAAAGATCAACAAAACTAACAGCTAGTTCTTTGAAAAGATAAACCAAATGATAAACCTTTAGCCAGACTTATCAAGAAAAAAAGAGAGAGGGCCCAAATAAACAAAATCAGAAATGAAAGACAAGTTACAACTAACATCACAGAAATACAAAGGATCAGAAGAGATTACTATGAACAATTACACGCCAACAAATTGGACAAACTAGAAGAAATGGATAAATTCCTAGAAACATGCAATCACCCAAGACTGAATCAGTAAGAAATCGAAATGGACTGATCACCAGTAATGAAATTGTATGAGTAATGAAAAAACTCCCAACAAATGAAGTCCAGGACCAGAGGGCTTCAAAGGTGAATTCTTCCAAACATTTAAAGAACAGTTAACACCTATTCTTCTCAAACTATTACAAAAAATTGAAGAGGAAGTAACACTTTCAAACTCATTCTACGAGGCCAGAATTAGCCTGATACCAAAACCAGACAAAGGCCCTACAAAAAAAAAAATATTACAGGCCAATATCCCTGACGAACATGGATGCAAAAATCCTCAACAAAATATTAGCAAACTTAATTCAACAATATATTAAAAGGATCATACACCACGATCAAATGGGATTTATTCCAGAGACACAAGGATGGTTCAATATCCACAAATCAATCAACGTGATATACCACATTAACAAAATGAAGGATAAAAATCATATGATCATCTCAGTAGATTTCTGCATCATAGATTTCTGCAAAGCATTTGACAAAATTCAACATCCATTTATGATAAAAACTCTCAACAAAGTGGATAAAGAGGGAACATACTTCAACATAATAAAGGCCATATATGAAAAGCCCACAGCTAACATCAATACTCAATGGTGAAAAGCTGAAAGCTTTTCCTCCAAGCTCAGGAAGAAGAAAAGGATGTCCACTCTCACCAGTTTTATTCAGCTTGGTATTGGAAGTCCTAGCCACAGCAATCAGACAAGAAAAAGAAGTGAAAGGTATCCAGATTGGAAAGGAAGAAGTAAAACTGTCACTTTTTGCAGATGACGTGATACTATATATAGGAAACCCTAAAGACTTTACCAAAAAAATATTAGAACTAATAAATGAACTCAGTAAAGTTGCAGGACACAAAATCAATATATAGAAATCTGTTGCATTACTATGCACCAACAATGAACTATCAGAAAGAGAAATTAAGAAAACAATTCCATCCACAATTGCATCAAAAAGAATAAAATACCTAGGAACAAACCTAACCAAGCAAGTGAAAGACTTATACTCTGAAAATTATAAGACACTGACAAAAGAAATTGAAGATGACACAAATAAATGAAAAGATATACCATGTTCATGGATTGGAAGAATTGATATTGTTAAAATGTCCATACTATCCAGAGCAATCTACAGATTCAATGCAATCTCGATCAAAACACCCACGGTATTTTTCACAGAACTATAACAAAGAATCTTAAAATTTGTACGGAACCACAAAAGACCCAGAATAGCCAATGCAATCTTGAGAAAGAAGAACAAAGCTGGAAGGATCATGCTCCCTGATTTCAAACTATGCTACAAAGCTATACTGATCAAAACAGTATGGTACTATCACAAAAATAGACACATAGATCAATGGAATAGAATAGAGAGCCCAAAAATAAACCCATGCTTATATGGTCAATTAATCTATGACAATGGGGGCAAGAATATACACTGGAGAAAAACAGTCTCTTCAACAAATGGTATTGGGAGAACTGGACAGCCACATGCGGAAGAATGAAACTGGACCACTTTTTCACTCCGTATACAAAAATAAACTCAGAATCGATTAAAGACTTAAATGCAAGGCCTGAAACCATAAAATTTCTTATGAATTTTTATGAAGAAAACATATGCAAAACCTCTTTGATATCAGTCTTAGCAATATATTTTTGGATCTATCTCCTCAGGAAAGGGCAACAAAAGCAAAAATAAGCAAAAGGGACTACATCAAACTAAAAAGTTTTGGCACAGAGAAGGAAACCATCAGCAAAATGAAAACGCAATCTACTGAATGGGAGAAGATATTTGCAAATGTTATATCTGATGAGGGGCTAATATTGAAAATGTATAAAGAACTCATACTACTGAATATAAAAAAACCAAACAATCTGATTAAAAAGTGGGCAGAAGACCTGAATAAACATTTTTCCAAAGAAGACATACCAATGCCCAATAGACACATGAAAAGACTCTCAACATCACTAATCATCAGGAAAATGCGAATCAAAACTACAATGAGATATCACCTCACACCTGTCAGAATGGTTATTATCAAAAAGACAACAAATAATAAGTGTTGGCAAGGATGTGGAGAAAAGTGAATTGTTGGTGGGAATGTAAATCGGTTCAGCAACTATGGAAAACATTATAGAGATTCCCCAAGAAATTAAAAATAGAACTACCATATGACCCAGCTATTCCACTTCTGGGTATTTATCTGAAGAAAATAAAAACTTCTAGTTACAAAATAACTTATAAATATAACTGGTTATTTATATAAGTGGCACATTTTATATTATATATATTTATATTAAACATATTTTATATATTTTACATATAAATATGTATTAAATATATATCATAAATTTATATTTTATAACTGGTGCAAACTTCCAGTTATAAAATAAATGAGTCGTGGGCATATAATGTACAGCATAGGGAATATAGTCACTAATATTGTAATAAGTTTGTATGGTGACAGATGGTATCGAGACTTATCATGGTGATCACTTTGTAATACATATAAATGTAGAATCACTATGTTGTATACCTGAAACTAACATAATATTGTATGTCAACTATAATTCAATTTTAAAAAAAGAATAAAAAATTGAGTTGCCTTTTTATTAGGAAGTTCTTTAAATATCCTAATGGTCTTTTGTCAAATATACACTTTACAAATACATTTTTTTCCTGATCTGTGGTTTGCTTGATTTCTTAATTTCTCTTTGGATAAGCAGAAGTTTTAAATTTTGTCGAAGTCTAATTTATCAATTTTTCCTTAAAAGTGTTGCTTTCTGTTCCTAAGAAATCTTTGCCTATTCCCAAGTCACCAAGCTATTCTCCTTGGTTTTCTTCTGAAGGCCTCACTGTTTCAGGTTTTATAATTAACTCTATGATCCATTTTGGATGAATTTTTGTGTATCCTGTGAGAGGTCAACTCTCATTTTCAACTGGATATCCGGTTGTTCTAGTACCATCTGTTGAAAGTTTCCTTTCTCCACAAGTTTCCTTTGGCACCGTGTTGAAAATCAAATGATCATATAAGTGGGCACCTATTTCTGTACTATTTTGTTGCATTGATGTAGGTGATGATCTTTATTCTGTACCATATTATCTTAATAGCTGTAGATTTATAGTAAGTCTTGAAATCACTAGTGAATCCAACTTCAGTTTTTGTCTTGTAAGATAACTTTAGATATTCTAGAATCTTTGCATTTCCATATAAATTTTAGAATTTGTCAATTTCAACCTTAAAAGTCTACTGGTATTATGATTGGGATTGCGTTGAATCTATAGATCTATTTGTGGACAACTGATATCTTGCCAATTCTCTTCCACCTATCTCTTCCCATCCAGACACATTCTATACCTATACACTTACTTAGCTATTCTTTAATTTCTACCAAAAATATTTTGTAGTTTTTAGCATGCATGTTTTGCATATATTTTGTTAAATGTTTTCATAAGTATTTTATATATTTTGATGTTATAGTAAATGGAAGTTAAAAATTTTATTTTCCAATAGTTCACTGCTAATATAAAAAATACAATTGATTTTTATATAATAATCTTGTATGCTGTGATCTTGCTAAATTATCTTATTAGTTCTAATAGTTGAAGATACTTTAAGCTTTTCTAAACAAATAATCATATCATTTCCAAATTGAGACCATTTTATTTCTTCTTTTCTAATCTTTATGCCTTTTATTTTTCTTGCTTTTTGTAAAAGATATACTACATATATATAATATATAATACAACATTAAAAAGTGTTGAATTTTTTAAAAAAATCATGAATGAGAATTGAATTTTGTCAAATATCTTTTCTGTACCTACTGAAAAGGTTTGTTCTTTTTAAGTACATGTTAAAAACCTGTCCAGACAAAGCACCAACTCAAACAAATTTAGGAAATAGTTTTTACTCACTCAACCTACCCCATACCCACCATTACCACAGTGACATGTGGCTTTTGCACAAGACCGCCACCTGGCTCGTAGGTGACAGAGACCAGGCTCAGACACAAACCTTCTGACTCTTAGACTAGTTGAACACAGAATTCTTGTGACAATGTTTTTAGGGTTTTTTTCTCTTTATATTTTTATGGATAAAATGCAACATACATATTATACTTAACAATGAAAGCTGATGGGACAAAAGAATCGATATTAACTTTTGAGATGGGAGATACATAAAACATGGCATTTCTCATGACATCATTTTTCAATTGAATCACTTAGTTTTAGAAAATAGTTGGAAAATGCCTGAAAGGTAAGATGTTATTTTTAAATTAAGAGGTGTGGTTTGTGTAAAACTTAGAAATGCTTGAAAAAATTTAATCTTTGTCATATTATTTTTCATTAAGTGACATATTTATGGAAAAGATTTGCAAATGCCTGTCAGAAACTAGGAACTATTCAATCCCATAATATATATTCTCTTCAGGCACATAATACATTTGCGAAAACAGTTGAAATATGCTTGATAGAAAGAAGGGACATTTTAATCTCATGTTACTTTCCAGTCAAGTGCAATACGGGGAAAGCAGTTGAAAAACGCCTGAGAGAAGAGATGAATAGCAATTCCTCCGCTTGAAAACCTGCATCTCCACATGGTTAAACACACAAGACAATGACCAAGGGACATGAATTCTCTCAGGGTATGCCACAGAAAACAGTTACAGAGTATTCTCAGCTTTAAAGTTTTTGCTAAAAATATTTTACATCATTAAATGTATATTATTAAATGTACATTGAAAACTAACTGAAGTGACTTAAATAATAAGACTCAGGGACAGTTTGTAACAAAAATTGTTAAAGTCCATTAATTTTTTTCCCAAGAAAGGCAAGTGAGGTAGTTTATACTCTATATACATTGTAAAGAAATTAATATTCCAGTTTCAAAGATCATTGACTCCAAAAATCATATCCCCAAGTGAGCTGCTTAAGAAAGGGATCGTCTTTTGCAGAACAGAGAAAAAATGAGCCAGTTCTAGGGTTTTTTTCTGAATAAGTGTTCTTAAAATGTGAACTTTCTCTAATACCTTCCTGGATATTATTTTCCTAACTGTACACCAAGAGCACTTGGGAT
Organism: Tapirus indicus; assembly: GCA_031878705.1. NCBI lineage: Eukaryota > Metazoa > Chordata > Mammalia > Perissodactyla > Tapiridae > Tapirus > Tapirus indicus. The sequence continues at coordinate 61,168,219 of CM062917.1, forward strand.
GAGGCGAGGTTGGAAGCTATTAAGAATAGAATTTAGAAGCCCAGTATCTGACTCTTTTTTTGTTTGCAAATATACTATTCATTTTTACTGATTACTGTAACTATTTTAAAACAACTCGTGATAAGGCAAAGATAGTTTTTTCAATACTTAGTTGACAGGTATTTATGAATTTTAATTGTAGGGGTTTATTTTTACTTTATCAATAAAATTAGTAAAAAGAATCTCTTTAACCACTCAAAAATTAGTCTGTGTGTCTACTGAAAATTCTTCTCTAATCAATTAGTTTAAGAATAAAACTCTAAGAATAAAAGTTATATCCAATATATTGGTATTACATGGCCTTCCATTTTATATAGTAACTGGAGAGTTGTCACACATCCTTGAATACGTTGAAGTGATTAATTTAAAGTTATGACTCAGCGAAGTTTTTGACATCTAAAATCACATAGAAGTGGATAAGAAATTCAGAAACTTATTTTCACCTGTCATCTGTTAGACATTTATGTAAAACTAATGACAAGTGGAGTAAATTTAAAACATTTAGAACTTCTGTATAGGTTCTATACATAAGAAGTGAAAATTCCCATATAAAAAATTAAATGAATAGATCTGTGAATTTTCTGTATAAACACAATAGAATTTAAAAGTCAGTCATTGTTTTCATACATACACAGAAGTGTAAGGTAGCTACTTTAAAGAATTTCTTCCATGTGTGTAGGCATAAATTATTGCCATCTTATATCTTGGAACTTAGCAACGACATAACCTAAAATGTTTACTCCTATTGTTTGAATTGCAAAAATGATAAAAGCATTTTTTTCAGATGCTTGAAATTCATTATGTAAACTCACGTGCTATCAATTAGCCATATATTGAAAATTGATGAAATGTAGGAATAAATATAAACCTGTAGAGCACATGTTTATCTTCTAGTGGGTTTTCAGGCAAAGGAAATGAAAATTCTCAAATAAACAATAAAATGAATGGATATTTGAGTTTTCTATAAAAATATAACAAAATCCTAAGCCAGAAACACAATTATCTACATGTTGAATTTAAGAATGTTTTTATAGACATCAAGGCATAATGCAGAATACAAAATACATCTTCTATATATGGGCTTATCTCATTACTTTTCCTGCATTTATGAGCAACTTTGTCTATTGTTTGAATTGTCTGAATTGCAAAAGAGAGTCATTTGGGCATTAAATCTCATGAAAACTGATATAAATTCATCAAAATCTCAATCTGTGGATTCTAATCCAAAGCACACCTGTGGCATAAATGAAACCTCTGTCCTCATTTCTAGCTAACCCTAGAAAGACTATATCTGCAGTCTCAAGACGAAAGGCAGAGCTGTCTGACCCCGTCAGCACATTTTAGATTTGCTTTCAATTAGAATTGTGGAGAACTGTGTGTTCTGGCCAACTGCAAGTCTGGAAAACAGTCTTCAGGATCTTGATAGCGAGACAGTTTTCCACTTACCAAATATGCATCCAATTTTAAAGCCTGATGCTAATCCACGGTGCTTAGCCACATCTATGATTGATGAACAGAAACAAAATCTGCTTTTACACCATGTAAAATCTGGATATAATAGTATTTTTCAGCACTCTTGGGTAAAGATCAGTTGGATAAAGGCAGTTCTGTATTTTTAAGTTGAGGCTGCAGAAGTAACTATCTACAGTTGTGAAATATAAAAAATGATATGTTTGGTCAGGAGAGGAAATCTGTGCCTGGCACATGGAAAGCTATTCACCGAGCACCATAATCATGATGAGAAAATAGAGGCTCTGTGACTACTAACTACAGAGAAAGTTATGAAAGCATAAGAACACCCTTTGTCAAACTAACCTTCTCTATGGGGACCTGTAATCATAAGAGAACAAGCTTTAAAAAATATCAATTTTCAATAGTCCATAGATAGACAGTTCATTTGCACCAGAACTCTGATAGTCATAATACAGTACAACATACATAACAACACAGTATTCTTTAAACAGAAGTTCCTCCCTCTCCAATTCAGGAGCAAGTCAGAGCATAAATATTGTATGTGTAACTTTGGAAACTGATTCCCTTTGGAAAGTAGAGTTGAATTATTTTGCAGGGCAGAAATTATTGATATTTCTGGCATTCTTGCTCAAAAAAGTCAATATATATATGTATATAACATAAGTATAAAAAAAAGAGTCTTTTCCATCTCTTGCATTTGGTATTATTTGCTACAAAAAGAAACATTTCTTATCCCCAGGTATAGGAAAAGTTCATTTCTGCTATGAAGTGAAAGTACTAGAAATGATTAAAGTTCACATCCGCTTTCTTTCACTCTTTCACCATGAGGAATCTTCAGCTCAAATGATCAACCAGCTCCTCGCTGTAGTTCGTGTTGACAATGCTGGGAGACACCACTTGGGCCAAGAAACACCAAGAGAGTTATAGGAACAGACATGTCAAAAGCAGTCTTGTTTTTTTCCCTACCAAATCTAGGATCTTCTTGGCATATAATAAATGATAGCTGCCATCTTAGGGGGTATTTCAAAAACTTGGTTGGGGTTTAATCACCCATTCTGCTTGAGGATTTACATGATATACATCCAATATATAAGCATCTGGATCCAAGCAATGCTGTCCTAAAGGAAAGAGAAAATCAGAGAATGTTTTAGAGTGCACACTTTTGTGTATGTGTGTATGTAAGGTTTGAACAAGGCCAATATAGTTCTCTCAGCCAAAGGTAAGTTAGACACATTTTAAAGTTTCTTAGAAAAGTCTGCCTTCCTTCCTTTCTGACTTGAAGTCCTTCAAACAAATCCCATGTAGATAAAACAGACATACCAACCACAGGTGAATTGCTCCCTAGACTCATCACATCAATTAGAAAAATATGGCAGGAACTTGTTTCAGGTATAAATATCATCATTTACATGTTAAGACACGTCCTCTAATGGTTTTACAGACAGTAACTTGACCAGGACTAGAAAAGATTAAAATCAAATTCATTTTAGGAATGGTCATTTCGTTTCTTTACAATGGATGCAAATGCCTATAGGCAGGAGATCTGGAAATGATAACAACCAAAAGATCATTCCCCGGGGGCAAATATATTTGAAAATCTTTATGTATCATGTATTTGAAATGTATACTAAAGTCTCAACAAAACTACCAAGATTTGATTGCTTACTTGACTCATTCATTTATCAAATATTTCTTGAGAGTTATTATGTGCCAGGTGCTATTCTAGGGCCTGGGGCTACAGCAATGCATCAGACAGTCAAAAATACTTGCCCTCAGGGTGCTTACATTCTAAAAGTGGTAAAAGGAAACTAGCAAATGAGCAAGTATAAGATAAAGTAAGTCTGATGCTAATAAGAACATTAGAGAACAGCAAAGCAGGCAAGGCATATAGAGAGGGTAGATCCAGGGAGGTCTTATCAAGAAGGTGACAGAGCAGCAAACACCTGAAAGAGGTGAGGGAGTGAGAAATAAACAATGTGAAGGAGAGCATTCTGAGCAAAAGACTGAGCACGTGCAAAGGCCCCAAGGCAAAATGCGCCTGGTGACTGGATATGCAAAGTTGGTGCTCAAGGGGAGGTCTGGATATAAATTCGAGAGATGTCAGCATACAGGTAGAGTTAAAGCAACGTGATAGATTGAGCTCACCAAGGAAGTTATGCATAGAGAGAGAAGAGTTCCAAGGACTGAGCCCTCCAGCTCTGATATCAATGTCAAGAAGTTGAGAGGATAAGAAGTAACAGGCAAAAGAGACTCAGAAGGAGCAGCCAGTGAAGTGGGAGAAAAGCCCGAAGCTTAGGTTGTCCTTGAAACCAGGTGAAGAAAGTGTTTTTTCAAAGAAGGGAAAGATCAACTCAGGCAGTTACAAAGACAGAATGAAGTATTGGATTTCACAACTTAAGAGTCCTCTGGTGACCTCAACAAGAGAGCAATTTTGGTGAAGTGTTGGGGGGAAAGCTTGACGGGAGTTGTTTCAAGAGAGAACAAGAGGAAGAAACTGGAGTATAGACAACTGATTCAAGGAGTTTTTGCTGTAAAGCAGTACAGAGAAATGCGAGCAGACTTTAAGGGGGTCAAGAGAGAGTTTTATAAAGATGAGAGAAATTACCAAAATTTTGACGCATGTAGAAACGATGCAGTTGGGAGGGAAGAGCTGACGATGCAGCAGAGAATGGAGAAATGACTGGGTGGAAGAGGGCACAAAGTGAGGCACGAGCAGAGGAGCTGGCCTTAAATAGAGGCGTGGATATTTCATCTGGACTGTGAGGAGGGACACAGATGCAAACAGAGTGAATTTTCTTTTGATTCCTTTTCTCCCCCTCAGAGAAATAGGGAGAATGAACTTGGCCAAAACTGAAAATAGGGAAGTTAAACAAAAAGGCTGTCGCAATTCTGAAAGTTCCACGATGTTCTTTTCTTTGTTTTGCATGAGAAAGAGACTTTCCAACTTTGAATCACATTTAAAAGACCCAAAAATCGACTTCATATCAACTAAAATATTCACATTTAAATTTTGAAAATATTTTAGGAAAGTCATACTGTTCTTATATGAGATTAAAAAAATCAGCAACTTACTGATTTTGAATTTATATCTAAGAAATTTGTAAAATATGCTTTTACAATAATAGCATTATAATTCTTTTAGAGTAATCAGAGAATTTAGGAGTAAAAATAGTTAAAGAATGCTTACCTATATTTCCTCCAATTTCATATAACCTTTGGTTCTGAATCTTAATGCATTCCGATGAACCGTGACTGAGAAAAGGAGAAAGCAATATAATTTTAACTCTCTTTCACAATCTGAGGTAAATCCGTAGATTAAATAACCATGGCAACAAACAATTCAGGTTGCCTTGAATGAAATACACCCTACAAATCGTTATTATGACTGAAGTTATGATAAAAATAATTTTTTTCCTGTTTGACACAGGCAAGCACCTGAGGCACAGGAAGGATGAGACTATTCCAAACCAAGATGGACGCCGCCACCCTCTACAGCAACCCAGAGCTCATTCTATCCACAAGTGTCGGCTCCATTCTAGAGAGAAAACTGTTACTGACACATCAAGCTGTCCAAGGAGCAGCTAGATGTTTAATATTGCTTTGTTATTGGTCACATTATCAGTTCAGAAGAAGTCAGGTTTCATTTCTATATTTCCCCAAATTAAATGGGATTTCTCCTCAACCCATGTCACATTTCTAAGCTTGCCCAATGCTTTGCAAACCAGCATTGACTTCATTTCATGTCCCTGCTCTATAATAAAAGCAATTCAGAGAAAATAATTGCCCAATTTAGTTTTTCCATCCCAGACCAGAGTGCTGGGATAGAAGAGTCTGGAAAGACCATTGTTGATTTCCATCCCACTCAGGAATGACTTTCAGCTTGGTTACTTCAAAAAGATTGTCCTCAGGTCTCTATTGTGAGGAAGAAGGATGTGTGCCCTCTTTCCCTCCCCCCCCTCCCCTCCCATTCCCTTCCCTTTCCTTTCTTTCTTCTTAATTAAACTTTTTATTTGAGATAATTGTAGATTTGCCTGTAGTTGTAAGATATTATACAGACAGATCCTGTGTACCATTTACCCAGTTTCGCCAGATAGTAAAATCTCACAAAACTCTAGTGCAGTGTCACAACCACAATGTCGACATTGATTTGGTCAAGATATAGACATCTCCATCACCACCAGATCCCTCTTGTTTCCCTTTTATAGCCACACCTCCTTCCTCTCCATGTCTCTCTCCACCCCTACCCCCATCTTCTACTCTACATTTCTATGAATGGGTCATTTCAAAATGTTATATAAATGGAAATATACAGTATAGAACTTTTTTGGTATTGGCTTTTTTTCAGTCAGCATAAGTCCACGGCGATTAACCCAAGTTGTTGCAATTTTACTGCTGATTACCATACCACCCATGGTATGGATGTACCACAGTTTGTTTAGTCATTTACCTGTTGAAGAACATCTGCGTTTTTTCCAGCTTTTGACTATTATAGATAAAGTTGCTATCAGCCTTTGTGTAGAGGTTTTTGTGTGAACATAATCTTCATTTCTTTTGATAAATGCCCAGGAGTGTGAAGGCTGGGTCACATGGTAGGTGCATATTTAGTTCTATAAGAAACTGTCAAACGGTTTTACAGAGTGACTGTACCATTTTACATTCCCACCAGCAATGTATGAGTGATACAGTTTCTCTGTGTCTTTTCCAGTATTTGGTATTGTTGCTATTTTTTATATTAACTGTTCCCATAGGTGTTTAATGACATGTCATTGTGGTTTTGCATTTCCCTAATGGTTAAAGATATTGAACATCTTTTCATGTGCATATTTGTCATCTGTATATTCTCTTCTTGAAATGTCTGTTCATGTCTTTTGCTCATTTTCAAATTGGATTGTTTGTTCTTTTTACTGCTGAGTTTTGAGTGTTTTTTATATATTCTAGATACTAGTCCTTTGTTTGATATATGGTTTGTAAATATTTTCTCTAAGTCTTCAGCTTGTCTTTTCATCCTTTTCACAGGGTCTTCAATGTATACATTTTCAATTTTGATGAAGTCAAATTTAGCAATTTTTACCTCCTATGTCATGCTTTTGATGTCAAGTCTAAGAACTCTTCACCAGCCCTACCTCACAGAGGTTTTCTCCTATGTTATTTTCTAAAAGTTTTACATTTACATTTAAATCTGTGATCTATTTTGGGTAAATTTTTGCGTTAAGATGTGAGGTTTAGATGTAGGTTCATTTTTTTTCTTTGCTGATGGATGTCCAATTGCTACAGCAACATTTGTTGAAAAGGCTATCCTTCTTCATATCCTTCCTCAAAAATAAGTTACTAGGATAGTCAAATTCATAGACGCAGAAAGTACAACAGTGATTACTAGCGGCTGGGGGGAGAGAGGAATGGGGAGTTATTATTTAATGGTGATAGAGTCTCCGAATGGGATGATAAAAACGTTCCAGAGATGCATGGTGGTGGTGATTGCATAACAATGTGGATGTACTTAATGCCACTGAACTGTACACTTTAAATGGTAAATTTTATGTTATGTATAGTTTACAATAAAATTTTTTAAAAAATCAGTTGGGCATATTGCTGTGGTTCTATTTCTGGGTTCCCTATTCTGTTCCATTGACATAAATGTCTATCCCTCCACCAATACCATACTGTCTTGATTGCTGTAGCTCTACAGTTGGCCTTAATATCTAGTAAAGTGATCCTCCTACTTTATTCTTTTTTTTTCAAGATTGTTTTAGCTATTCTAGGGCCTGTGCCTTTCCATACAAATTTTTAGAATAAGCTTGTGCACATTTACAAAATATCTTCCTGGGATTTTGATAGGAATTGCATTAAACCTATAGATCAAAGCAATATACTCAAAAACACTATAAATAAACCAAGATAGAATCCTAAAGGATAGACTATATCTTGGGCTACAAAACAAACGTCAAAAATTTTAAAATAATTGAAATCATACAGAATATCTTTTCTGACCATAAAGGAATCAAACTAGATATCAGAACAGAAAGACAACTTGAAAATCTCCAAATACTTGAAAATTAAACCACACACTTCTAAATAATCCATGTTCAAAGAGGAAGTCCTTAAAGAAAACTTAGAAGATGTATAGAATGAAAATAAAACTACAACATCAAATTTTGTTGGATGCAGCTAAGGCAGTGCTGAGGGGAAAATTTATAGCAGTAAACACTTACATTAGAAAAGAAGGAAAGATCTCAAATCAATTATTTAAGTTCCTACCTCCAGAAACTAGAAACATAGCAGTAAAATAACCACAAAGTAAGCAGAAAGAGGGAAAAGATCAAAATAAGAACAGAAATTAATGAAACTGAAAACAGGAAAATGAGAAGCTGGTTCTTTTTAAAAAACAATAAAATTGATAAACTTCTAGAAAGACTGACAACGATGAGAAGAGAGAAGATACAAATCATCAATATCAAGAATAAAACAGAGGATATCACTGTATATAATGTTTCCCTTAAAAGGACAATAAGGAGATACTATGAACAACTTTATGCTCAAAATCAAAAACTGAGAAGAAATGAACCAACTCCTCAAAACCACAAATTGCCAAAACACAACCAAGATGAAATAGCTAGCCATTAAAGAAATTGAATCAGTACTTTAAAAGTTTCCAGAAAAAAAAGAAATCTCCAAGCCCAGATGGTTTCACTGGAGAATTCTAGCAAACATTTAAAGAATTAACATCAATATAGCACAATCTTTTCCAGAAAATAGAAGAGGGACATTGCCCACTCATTTCATGAAGCTAGTATTGCCTTGATACCAAAACCAGACAAAGCCAATACAAAAAACAAAACCCAAAAACTAAACACTAATACCTCTTATGAACTTAGATACAAAAATCCTCAGCAACATATTAGCAAACCGAATCCAACATATATTAAAAGAATTATACACTATACCAAGTGGAATTTATTTCAGGTATGCACAGTTAGTTCACCATTCAAAAATCAATGCAATCCACCATATCAATATAAGAAAAATCATATGATCACATTAATTGCTACAGAAAAAGCATCAGACAAAATCCAACACCCCTTCATGATAAAAACTCTCAGAAAACTAGGAAAAGAGGAGAACTTCCTCATCTTGATATAGATCATCTACAAAAACCTACAGCTAACATCATACTTAATGATGAAAGACTGAATACCTTCCCTCCAAGGTTAAAATTAAGGAAGTCCACTTTCACAACTCTTATTCAACATACTACTGGAAGATTAAGCCACTGCAGTAAAGCAAGGAAAAGAAATAAAAGGCATACAGATTGTAAAGAAAGAAATAAAATTGTCTCTATTTGCAGTCTCTATTTCTCACATTTGCCTTGTTTTTGATGACCTTGACAGTTTCGAGGACTGGACAAGTATTTTGCATAATGTTTCTCATTTGGCACTCATTTGATGTTTTTCTAGTCTGGAGTTATGTGTTCTTGGGATGAAAACGACAGAGGTAAATTGCCATTTTCATTATATCTTATCAAGGGTTCATACTACCAGCATGACATCACTGTTGATATTTACCTTGATCACCTGGCTGAGGTCAAATTTCTTGACTATAAAGTCATTCTTTTTCCCTCTTTACACACTGTACTCTTTGGAAGGAAGTCACTATGCATAGACCACATTTAAGGAGTGGTGACCTTCCACCCTTTTTAAATATAATTGTCTTAAGTAAGTCCTCTATATACATTGAGCACCATGAGATGGTGCTTCAACCATCACATATGATTTAAGAAATGCATGAGGAGTAGGACAATCTATTATAATTACCTCTATGTTTGCCCATTCTGAAGTTCTCCTTTCCTTTCTGATGCTCCAAGCCTTCTGTTATCATTTCCTTTCTGTTTAGAGAACTTCCTTTAGCCATTCTTTATGGGTAGGTTTGCTAGCAACAAAATCTCTTCATTTTCCTTCATTCAAGAGTGTCTTTATTTCCTCTAGAAGGATATTTTTGCTAGATATAGAGGTTGTGCTTGACAGTTCTTTTCTTTCAGTACTTGAAAAATGTTATGCCACTTCCATCTGCCCTCCCATGGTTTCAGATGAGAAATCCACTGTAATTTGAATCGATGATCCCTATAAGAAATGCATTGCTTCTCTCTGGGTGCTTCCAAGGTTTCTTGTCTTTAATTTTCACAAGTTTAATTATGATGTTTTGGCATGGATTTCTTTGGGTTGTCCTATTTCGGTTCACTTAGCTTCTTGAATATGTAGGTTTATGCCTTTTGCTAATTTGGGAAGTTTTTAGTCATTATTCATTCAAATATTTTTTCAGTCCCACTGTTTTCTCTCCTTTTGGCGCTCCAATGACACAAATGTTAGCTCTCTTGTTACAGTCCCATGAATTCCTGGGGGTCTATTTATTTTTATTTTTTGGTCTATTTTCCTTCTGCTGTTCAGAATAAATAATGCTATTGATATGTCCTCACATTTACTGATTATATCCTCTATCATCTCCACTCTACTACTGAGCCCATCCAGTGAGTTTTTTTTATTTCAGTTATTTATCTTTCAGTTCTATAGTTTCCATTTGGTTCTCTTTTATAACTTCTATTTCTTTGCTAAGATTTTCTATTTTTTTCATTTGTTTCAAGAGAACTCATAATTGCTTGTTGAAGCATTTCTTATGATGGCTGCTGTAAAATTCTTGTCATCTGATTCAGTTAAGTGCTGGCAATGGTTGATTGTCTTTTCTCCTTCCTGTTGTGATTTTCCTGGTTTTAGGGATAATGAGTTTTATGTTGTATAGTGGACATTTGGATATTACATTATGAGACTCCAGATGTAATTTACCTTCATTTTTTGGCAAGCAGTCCTCCTGTTGAGGTTTAGCATAAGGTCTGGGTGGGTGTATATGTTCAGCCTTTTGCTGGGCCCCACGGACACCTGCCTAGCGAAAGCGGGACACCAACCAGCACTGCCTCATTGCTTCCAATCGGGAGTGTAAGGTCAGCTCCCTGCTGGGCTCTGCTGCCACCAGGGAGTGGGGAAACAGAAGGCTGACTCACACTGCTTTGTTGCTGCTGGGTGAGGGTGAAGATCAGCTCCCCACTGGGCCTCGCTGACATTGAGGGTGGAGGAGAGGCCTGGTGGTCAATGGCCTGCCTTGCCCTGCCCTGTTAAGTCTCACTGTTGCTGGGTGGGGGCTCAACTCGAGGCAGGGACCTGCTGACACACTCTTGTTGGGGATTGGATCACCACCTAGTTCTGTTGGGTGGGGCATGGTAGATCAGTTGCCCACTTGGTCCCAGTGAGACGACAGGGGTGTGGTGTGTTTTATTTGTTCATGTTTGGTTGGAGTAGGGCAGGTATTGCCAAAATGGATTTTGGGGGTTAGGCCACTCTTTCCTTGATCCTTTGGCTAGGGGAACAGGCTTTTCTTGAAGCTTTTTTTGGCTATGACTGTGCCAGGTTGGAGGTTTCTGCAGCACCCTGCCTGGGATGAATGGGAGGAGATAAGGAAACCCAGGAACTCACCACCCAGGTCGTTTTACAAGGCCCAATGTCCCCAGGCAGTAAGCGCTCTTCCTTCTACCTTTCAGAGCCTTCCTATGCTTGTTGTTGTGTTGTATCCAGGGTTTTTTAGTTGTAAGAGGGAGGATCTGGGAGAAACAGGACTCCTGTCCTCTTTTTTTTACTTAAACACAAGCAGTGGTCAGTAGTCAGTCAGAAAATAAGCCTCCAATGAATATGCAAAAATGGGCCAGCTTACAACTTTTAAAGTGAAATAGGCCACAGTTCTAACAGTGGAGAGAATGGATAGGACAAGATCTTTAGAGAAGTTGGTACAAAGGATTTGAGTCTATCTGCAGTCATTGATTCTACTTTATTTTTATTAGAAACATTTTCTTTCTATGAAACGTCTACATGAGAGTACAGAGACAGTTTTGTAACACATATAACTAGGAATCTATCGGATGCTCAAATCCCTCCAATGGAATTTCAAGTCTCTGAATTACTGCTGAGTGGTAACTATTTACAGTGTCTCAGGTGTTGGGGCCAGTAGCAGAGGAGAGTAAATGCTTGGGGTTCCTGTTGGCCTCTGTCTACTCTTCTTACCTTTTTTGTTAGTGTGTGTATATATATATATGTGTATGTGTGTGTGTATATGTGTGTGTGTGTATATATATATATCATACATAAAGTGCACGTCATAAATATACAACTTGAAGCATTTTCACAAAGTGAACACATCATGTAACCAGCCCCATATCTAAAAAAGGAACTTCTTAGAAGCCACTGTCATGCCTTCTAAGACACTACCCCTTCTACTCTCATAGAACATCACCATCCTGGCTTCTAATACCATGGATTACTTTTATTGGCTACTCCTATTTTTCTTTTAATTGAAAATTTTCTCTAGATAATTGTAGACTCACATGTAGTTGTAAGGCATAATACAGAGAGATTCTTTGCCCAGTTCTCCCCAGTGGTAATATGGTAACATTTTGCAAATCTATACTACGATGTCACGATCTGGATATTGACATCCAATCCACAATCCACACATTTTACACAGATTTCCCATTTCACTTGCATTCATTTGTGTATGTGTACTGAGTTCAATACAGTTTTATAGAGGCTTGTTTATCCCCCACCACAGTCAAGATACTGACTGGTTCCAATACCACAAGGGTCCTTCATGTCGCCCTTTTATAACCACATCCATCTCCTCCCCCATGATCACCTTCCCCAACCTCTGGCAACAACTAATCTATCCTCTGTTTCTAAAATTTGGCATTTCAAAAATGTTATATAAATGGAATATTGCAGTATGTAACCTTTTGTGATTGGCTTTTTTTGCTCAACATACCTATTCCTTTTTAATATGACTGAAAAGCTACTTTTAAAGGATGTCTCAGTTTTACTAAAGACCCGTTAAACTGCAGCTGCTCTCTAATGGGTAAATTTAAACCAGTGCTTCTCATCTTTTAAAAAGCTCGTGGTAAATGTTTATCCTTGAATAAGCATGCCTAGACAAAAATTATCATGATTTTTTAAGGTGACTTATGGCAGATATGCAAAAAGATTTTTTTTTGTAAATATCTTTCTGATTCTAAGGTTTGCTGGTAGTATGTTTTAAGGAAAGCAACAGCTATGCTGTTCACTTAACTACATAAACTCTACCTGATATAGGCACGTTAAAGCCTAATCAAGCCTGGAACAATGATATTCCTGGAAATCTATCAAGATATCTACAAAACTAACTTGCTATATATTTTTTCCTAACAAAAAGTAAAATTCATTGAGTAAATGAAGCCACCAAGACAGAAGATATGTATTAAGAATCCCAGTTGTAGACATTCCTTAAAAAAATAAGACTTTTATTGACGATTTTTTTGTCAACTTAACTTCTTTTTCTGCTTTTGATTCTTCATTTACTGATAAAGTCCCTAAAGTAACAGTTTCTAATTCTTCAACAAGGCCAAATTCCTAAGTGCCTGGAAAGTCAGTCATCAGACGAAGGTTCACCTTCCTCACACAGAGACCTGAGTTCACTCATACTCACCTGTTCTCATACTGAAATTTCGCGAGTATGTCTTTGGCTTTGGTTTGACTATTGAGTTGAATGGCCATCGACACCTTCGAGAGAAGTGGAGCATGGACCCTTATGACTCCTTCTGGCACATCAGACTGCCAATGAGGAAAAATTCAGGACATTCTGTCAAACTGGGATGAATATCAGCTCAATGACTGCACTTAAGAGATATGAAAATCAGTGGCACTCTGAGTGAAGAAAACATGTAAACATGGCCAGTACTTAACCAGAACGAAACACTGCTTTCTTTTTAACAGGAGATTCACTAACGACTAAACTTCACCTGGGATTATCACTTTTGCTACACGCTTGGGTCTTCCTATAATGCCTTAAAATCATGAGAGAAGTAAAACTGGGTTATGACAAAAATCTAATGTTTCTACCAGTTCATTTCCTTGAACAATGTCCTAAAAAAGCCTACTTTAAGCAGAATTCAGTATTTCAATTTATTTTAAGAAGATCGACCTTGTGAAAAATTTAAGGATCCATTAGAAAATATGACTTTTGAAAAATTCTTTTTCCTTAGTCAGTAGCATTGAATGGCCGGCCCAAATTTAATTCCAGATGGGCACTTGAAACTTGATCCCTCAAAGTGTCCTGGTAACACTGCGAACAGCAAAGTGTGGACTGCTGCTGGGGAAGAGAGTATCTCTGCTTTCATATGATGGGATTGGCCTGGGGACCTCGGAGCTCTCATCTAAATGAAATAGTCAAAGAATGGTACTGTCTAATTACCAGAAATTTCTGCTTTGACAGGATTGCATGGAAGATTCCTTTTGTTTCAAAATTTTGAATGCTTTAAAAATTAATTCTCTATCTAGAGATAAACAGAAATAAATTTCTATTCAAGGATCTGGCTTCTCCTCAGGTAATCATTTTAAGTCTGCACATTCTCACAGGATAGTATTGTTGATGTAGACGGTTTATGTGAATTGACCCAACATATCCCCTAGAAGAAATATATAATAGGTTGAATTGTGTTTCCCCCCAAAATACGTTGAAGTCTTAAGCCCAGCACCTCAGAATATGATCTTATTTGGAAATAGGGTCATTGCAGATATAATTAGCTAAGATGTCACATTAGAGCAGGGGGGCCCTTATCCAGTGTGATTGGTGTCCTTATGAGAGGAGAAGACACACAGACACACACAGGGTGAATGCCATATAAAGAAGGACTAAGATTGGAGTCATGTGTCTACAAGCTAAGGAACGCCAAGGATTGCTGCCTTCACCAAAAGCCAGGAATGAGGTCAGAAATAGATCCCTCTCTCATACCTTCAGAAGAAACCAACCAAACTAACACCTCGATTTCGGACTTAGCCTCCAGAACTGTGAGAGTAAATTTCTATTGCTTTAAGCCACATGGTTTATGGCACTTTGTTACGGCAGCACTAGGAAACTAACATAAAATATTTTTTAAAAGGGTCAGTTCCTATAGTACTTTTCTACTGTTACCAGCAAGAGTGTGACAGGGAATGGATATGAAAGATTTGGAGTTGGGAGAGGGCAGAGTGCCCCTGGTTCACAGTAGCCAAGATTACGCTCCTAAAACACTCTTTGGGTCATCTCATGTCCCTCCCCTTCCTCCCCAGAAGCCTCTGTAAGATGAATGCCACACTCCCGACATTATTGAACTTATGATCATAATCATCACATTTTCCTTATAGCTTCCTATAAGTATTCACTCTTGGGTGCAGGGTGCCTAACCACACATTCTGACTCATCAGTTAGTTGAGTCCCTCTACCATTTCTTCATATGCCACACTCAAAATATCAAGTTTGAAGCATATACCATGACCAAAATTAATCACAGATATGGTAGATATAGCCAGAGGATACTATGTAGGGTGTTAATAAATAGGGAGGAAAGGAAATTATTTGTTTTCTTACCATTCGTCTCGAAGAGGGTGATTTTTGTAGTACCTTTGAAGTCTTGGGGCTTGTAACCTAAATAAAACACATTTAGTTTTTAGGATTAATGTTGGGAAAACAAGCATATGCTGCTGTTAAAAGTGTTAAGACTGGTACAATCTTTATGGGAAAGATTGTAGTGATATTTATCAAATTATAAAATTTATATGCACTTTGACCCAACAATTCCACATCTATAAATTTATCCCCAAAATATACTTTATTTGTGAGAAATGACATATATACAAGTTTATTCACTGACAAT
This sequence comes from Tapirus indicus, assembly GCA_031878705.1. NCBI lineage: Eukaryota > Metazoa > Chordata > Mammalia > Perissodactyla > Tapiridae > Tapirus > Tapirus indicus. Next base: position 61,183,484 of record CM062917.1, read on the forward strand.
AAATTTTAATAGCAAAATATTGGACATAATCTAACTGTTCAACAAAATGGAAACGCTTAAATAAGTTATGGTGTGTCTACAGAATATCAGGCAAAAGAAGCAAAGAAGAAGGCTTTGTGGACTACTGTGGAATAATCCCTATGATTTCATAAGTCAGTACAGTAAGATGGAGAAGAGTTTCATGAGTGCTACCATCCATGTCAAAAAGGGGGAAGAACATATGTTCATATTTGCTGGTATGTGCATATATGTATCTGCATGTTCCTCTGCACACACACCCTGTCATGGTGACGTTATTTGTCTCCAGGAGGGGAAGTCAGAGGTGGCCAATTTTTATTCTATAGTTTTTCCCTTTCCTACCTGTTGAATACCTGTTGAATAATACCTGTAACCTATTAATGAACTGTCTATTCCAATCAAAGTTAAATAAAAACATGGCATAGTACAATAGGACTGAAGAAAGACTATGTATTCATCTTTAAGTGCTTGCTCCCGTGGTACTTATATCCTTTAAATTCTACTTGGTTCTGTTTACAATTAAACCATTAAAATAACTGACATTCATACAGCACATACAGTTTACACAGTGCTTTACACTCACATTATGTGAGTTGATGCTAATGACAATTCTGTGTAACAGATATCATTACTTTCCCCCCAATTTATAATATAAGGAAATTGAGGCTCAGAGAAAGACTTTAATTCACCCAGGCTCATATAGCTAGCAGTTGGCAAAGCCTGACCTGACCTCAACTCCAGCTCCACAGATAACATACTTATGCCATTAAATTTTTCCAGAGTGAAAATGGCAGAGTAAGGGCTCCAAAAGTCTGTCCCTCCATAAAAGAAATGAATAAACTGGCAAAAACTGTCAGAATCAACTTTTTCAGAACTCTGGACACTAACCCAAAAGTTGCAACCAGGGGAGTGTTTAAGAAAAACAGCTGTATCTTTTAAGAACAGTGGACTTTGTGGCATTTTAACTTACAATTTTCCCATCGCAGTTCCCTAGCTCAGTGATAGCCTTGAAAATAACAGCCTGCATTCCTGGTTACAAGTACTGGAGGGAGCAGAATGGACCTCATTCACAAATAATTCTAATTATTTGTTCTGACCTATCTGATGGCTCCCTGAAAGACTGGCTCAAAAAGTTCACTTTTATCTTGACTAACTTGGAACTTGACCAGTGCAAAAGTGGCATAATGTGGAAAACATTTACAGGCAAATGTTTTAATCACTGCTACCTGATGCAGTGAATAAGAGTTGGGGGAAATCACAGATTAACTAAACACCTTGGGAGGCAAGCCTAAAGCTTGAGATGCTTTGGGGAATAAGGTCTTTGAAAAGCTCCATCATATTCCAGAGAATCCAGAAGCCATGTGCATGCCCAGGGCTATGCACATACTCAGGAAAGACCTGAAAAGAACTTAAGCTCTCACCTCTGGCTGACTTTCAGGTTCTGTCCAAGCAGGAAGTGAAGGCTCAGGCAGAGCTGTCAACTGCCTGGCTGAATGTAGAAGGTGTGTCCCAACAAACGTACAGAGCTCATCTGCAAAGACTGGGAGACTTTTAAAGTTCCAGGTGTTTAAGAAAATCTCTGTGAAAACATTAGCTAACCACTAAGCTAATGGAACTTCAGTAGCCACACAAAAGAAAGAAAACAGACTTTACAAAATTAGTTCAGCAGATAAGTCACTGAACAAATGAATAACAGCTACAACAAACAGCAAGAACAAGCCCCCAGGGAGGGGGAAATTCTGATTTCCAAAGTTGCCACATTACAACATTCAAAATGGCCATTCTTCAACAAAAAATTATGAGGCAGGCAAGAAAATATGGCCCATACACAGGCAAAAAAGGGAGTTTCAGAAGAAACTCTTTAAGGAAACAGAGACATTGGACTTACTAGAAAAAGCCTTCAAATCAGCTATTTTAAGTATGTTCAAAGAACTAATGGAAAGCATGTCAAAAGAACTAAAGAACCCCATGAGACTGATATCTCATCAAATAAAGAATATCAATAAAGAGATAGAAATTATAAAAATAGAAATTCTGGAGCTGAAAAGTCAAATTGAAATTAAAAAAATCCATTAGAGGGACTCAACAGCAGACTTAAAGAGGCTGAAGGAAAAAATCAGCAAATTTGAAAATAGGTCAATTGTCCTTATCTAGCATGAGGAACAGGAAGAAAAAAGAATGAAGAAAAATGAACAGACCCTAAGAGGAACTGTGGAACAACATCAAGTGCACCAACATAGACATAATGAGAGCTCCAGAGGAGAGGAGAGATAGGGACAGGAAGAATATTTGAAGTAATAATGGCTGAAAACTCCCCAAATTTGCTGAAAGACATTGAGCTACCTATGCAAAAAGCTTAACAAACTCCAAATAGGACAAATTCAAAGACATCCAGACCAAGAAACATCATGATCAAACTGTCGAAAGACAGACACAAAGAGAGCATCTTGAAAACAGCAAGAGAAAAAGCAACTCATCAGGCACAAGAGAGATTAACAGCAAAGTAAGATGAACAGCAGTTTCTGCTGATTTTCTAGCAGAAACCACAGAAGCAGGAAGACAGATGACATATTCAAAGTGCTGAAAGAAAAAAAAGTGAAATAGTCCTTAAAAGATGAAAGTGAGGAGTTGGCCCAGTGGCGTAGTGGTTAAGTTCGCACACTCCACTTCAGTGGCTCGGGGCTCACAGGTTTGAATCCTGGGCGTGGACTGACACACCGATCATCAGTCCATGCTGTGGCTGTGTCCCACATACAAAATAGAGGAAAATGGGCACAGATGTTAGCTCAGAACCAATCTTCCTCAGCAAAAAGAGGATGATTGGCAACAGATGTTACCTCAGGGCCAATCTTCCTCATTGGAAAAAAAAAAAGAAGGTGAAATTAAGACATTCCCAGATAAACAAAAGCTGACAGAGTTCACTTCTAGGAAATCTGCCCTATGAGAAATGCTAAAGAGTGTCCTTCAGGCTGAAATGAAAGGACACTAGAGAGTAGCTTGAATCCACATGAAGAAATAAGAATACCAGTAAAGGTTACTACATAGGTAAATATAAAAGACAGTATTCATGCATCTTTTTGTTTATAACTCCACTTTTTCCCTATCTGACTTAAAAGATAAGTGCATAAAGCAATAATTATAAATCTATGAGGATGGGCACACAATTTATAAAGCCATAATTTGTGGCAATAATTGCATAAAGTGGGGGAGGGCAGATGTATATAGGTAGGAAGTTTTTATATACTATTGAATTTAAGATGGTATTAATATGAACTAGATTGTTATAAATTAAGATGTTACTTAGAATCCCCAAGGCAACCACCAAGGAGATAATTCAAAAATATATAGTAAAAGAAACAACAAAAGAATTAAAGTAGTACGTTAGAATATACTTATTTTATATAAATGAAGGCAGAAATGGAGGAATTGAGGAACTATGACATATAGCAAAAAAAACAAAAAGAAAGAATTGAAGGGAGAAATAGTCCTACAACAGTTAGAGATTTCAGTACCTCACTTTCAATAATGGATAGAAGAACTAGATAGAAGATCAGAAAGGAAATAGAAGACTTGAACAACACCATAAACCAACTAGACCAACAGACATCTATAGAACACTCCACCCAGCAATACTGGAATCCATTCTTCTTAAGTACACATACAACATTGTCCAGGATAGACAATATGTTAGATCTCAAAACAAGTCTCAGTGAATTTTAAAATATCAAAATAATATGAAGTATGTTCTCTAACCACAACAGAATGAAATTAAACATTATTAACAAGAGGAAATTTGGAAAATTCACAAATACATGGATGTTAAACAACATACTCCTAAATAGCCAACGGGTCAAAGAGAAATTAGAAAATACTTTGAGATGAACAAAAATGAAACACAGCATACCAAAACTCATGGGATGGAGCAAAAGTAGTGCTCAGAGGGAAATTTATAGATGTAAATGCCTACATTAAAAAGGACAGATCTCAAATTAATAACCTAACTTTCCACCTTAAGAAACTAAAAATAGCCAGCTAAACTCAAAACAAGCATAAGAAAGGAAATAATAAAGATTAGAGTTTTAATAAGGACTAGAGAATAAAAAACAATAGAGAAAATCAATGACACAAAAGTTGACTCTTCAAAAAGATCAACAAAATAGACAAACCTTTAGTTAGACTGATCAAGAAAAAAGAGGAAGATTCAAATTATTAATCAGGAATATAAATGGGGACATTACTACCAACCTTACAGAAATAAAAAGAATTATAAGAAAATATAGATGCTCCTTGACTTACAATGAGGTTACATCCTGATAAATCCACCAAAAGCTGAAAACATCATAAGTCAAAAATGCATTTAACACACCTAACCTACTGAACATCACAGGTTAGCCTAGCCTACCTTAAATGTGCTCAGGACACTTACATTAGCATATACTTGGGCAAAATCATCTAACACAAAGCCTATTTTATAGTGAAGTGTTGAATATCTCATGTAATTTATTGAATACTGTACTGAAGGTGAAAAGCAGAATGGTTGTCTGGGCACTCATCCAAACAACGCTGGCAACACAGTACACTGTAGAGCTTCGGCCGTTTGCCTCACGATCACAGGGCTGACTGGGAGCTGCGGCTGCCACTGCCCAGAGTCACGAGAGTATCGTATTGCATATTGCCAGCCCAGGAAAGACTGAAATTCGAAATATGGTTTCTACTGAATGCGTGCTGTTTTCTCACCATTGTAAAGTTGAAAAATCATAAGTCAAACCATTGTAAGTCGAGGACCATCTGTACTGTGAATAACTTGTATGTCAACAAATTAGATAATATAGATAAAACAGATAAAATCTTAGAAACACACCAAACTACCAATACTTACTCAAGAAGAAATAGAAAATGTGAATAGAGCTATAACAAGTAAAGAGATTGAGTCAGTAATCAAAAAAACAAAAAACAACTTTCACGAAGAAAAGTCCAGGACCAGATGGTTTCACTGGTGAATTCCAGCACATGTTTAAAGAAAAATTAACACTAATCTTTCACAAACTGTTCCAAAAATTGAAGAGAAGGGAACATTTCCTAACTCAATAAGGCCAGTATTGCCTTGATACCAAAGTCAGACAAAGAGATGACAAGAAATGAAAACCATAGACCAATATCCCTTATGAATGTTGATGCAAAAATCCTCAACAAAATACTAGCAACCTATCCAGCAGCATATTAAAATGATTATACACCTTGGCCAGATAGAATTTGTCCCAAGAATGCAGGGTTAGTTCAACACATGAAAACCAATCAATGTAATACACTACATTAATAGAATGAAGAAAAAAAAACCGAGGTCATCTCAATAGATGGAGAAAAAGCATTTGATGAAGTTCAACACCCTTTCATGATAAAAACAGCCAACAACTAAGAATAGAAGGGAGTTTTCTCAAATTTGGTAAAGGGAATCTATGAAAAACCCACACATAACATCATACTTAATGGTGAAAGACTGAAAGCTTCCCCCTTAAAATCAGGAATAAGACAAGGATATCTGCTCTTGCCTTCTTATTTGATATTCTACTGGAGTTCTAGCCAGGGCAATTAAGCAAGAAAAAGAAAGAAAAGGCATCCAGATTGGAAAGGATGGAGGAAAACTATCTCTATTCACAGATAACATGACCTCATATAGAGAAAATCCTAAAGAATTTACACACACAAAACCAAACTTTTAGTGCTGATAAATCATTTCAGTAAAATTGCGGGATGTAAGATCAAAATACAAAAAATCAGCTGCATTTCCATACACTAACAGTTAACCTTCCAAAAAAAGAAATTAAGAAAATAATTCCATTTACGATAGTATAAAAAAGAATAAAATTCTTAGGAATAAATGTAATCAAGGAAGTGTAAGACTTGTACACTGAAAACTATAAAACATTGTTGAAAGAAATTATAGAAAACCTAAACAAATGGAAAGAAAGCCTACTTGCATGGACTAGAAAACTTAATATTATTAGGATGGCAATATTTCCCAAATCAATCTACATATTCAATGCAATTTCTATCAAAATTCCAACTACCTTTTTTCCAGAAATGGAAAAGCTGATTCTAAAATTAATAGGGAAGTGCATAAGAACCAAAATAACCAAAGTTATTTGGAAAAAAACAAGGTTGGAGGACTCAGATTTTCAATTTCAAAACTTACAACAAAGCTACAGTAATCAAAACAGTGTTGTACTGGCATAAGGACAGACATGGAATCTGTCTATCATTCCAGAGATAAATCAATGGAATAGAAATAAGAGTCTAGAAATAACTCATACATCTACAGTCAATTAATTTTTCATAAGAGTGCCAAGAACATTCATTGAGGAAAGAGTAGTCTTTTCAACAAATGGTGCTAGGATAACTGGATAACCACATGCAAAAGAATGACTTTGTACTCCTACCTCATACCATATACTAAAAATAACTCAAAATGGAACAAAGATGTAAATGTAAGAACTTAAACTATAAAATTCTTAGAAGATAACATGAGGTTAAATCTTTATGATCTTGGATTTGACAAAGGATTCTTAGATATGAAAACAAAAACATGATCAACAAAAGAAATAGTAGATAAATTATATTTTATCATAATTAAAAGCCTTTGTGTATCAAAGGACATAATCAAGAAATTGAAAAGACAACACATAGAATGGGAAAAGTATTTTCAAATCATACATCTGATAAGGGATTTGTATCTAGAATATATGAAGAACTATTACAACTTAATAATAGAAGACAACCCAACCAAAAAATGGGCAAAGGATATGAACAGACATTTCTCCAAGGAAGATATACAAATGGCCAATAAGCTTATGAAAAGATGCTTGACAGCACTAGTCATCAGAGAAATGCAAATCAAAACCACAAGGAGAACTTCATACCCAACAGGATGGCTAGAATGAAAACTTCTGGTAATAACAAGTGTTGGTGAGGATATGGAGAATTCTGAATCCTCACAGTACATTACTGGTGGAAATATAAAATGGTGCAGCTGCTTTGGAAAATAGTTTGGCAGTTCCTCATATGACTCAACATAGAGTTGCCATATGACCCAATACACACACAAGAGAAATGAAAATATACGTCCACACAAAAACTTGTATGTGAATGTTTATAGCAGCATTATTTATAATAATCAAAGGAGGAATCAACCCAAATGTCCATTGATGGACAAATGGATAAACAATATGTGGCATATCCATATAATGAAATATTATTTGGCCATAAAAAAGAAAGAAGTACTGATACATACTACAACCTGGATGAATCATGAAAATATAATACTAAGCGAAATAAGCCAGTCACAAAAGACCACATATTATATGATTTCATTCATTAAAATTCCAGAATAGGGAACTCTATAGAGACAGAAAGTAGATTAGTTGTTGCTTAAGGCTGGTGGGAGGAAATGGCGGGAGAGGGTAGTTAGAGGATGATAGCCAAAAGGTATGGGGTTTTTTTGAGGTGATGAAAATGTTCTAAACTTGACTGCATTAATGGTTGCATATGTCTGTGAATATACTAAAAAACACTGCATTGTACACTATAAATAAATTAATTATATCATATGTGGATTATATCTCAATAAGGTTGTTAAAAAAAGAGATGCAAAAACAAATGAAAAAAAGAAATGAAGTACTGACACATGCTACAACATTGATGAACCCTGAAAACATTATGCTAAATGAAAGATGTTAGACTCAAAAGAACTCACATTACGTGTGATTCCATTTATATGAAATGTCCAGAATAGGTAATTTCATAAAGACAGAAAAGTAGATTAGTGTTTATCAGGAGCTGTGGGGAGGGGTTAATGGGGGGGGTCAGTGCTTAATTGGTATGAGGTTTCTTTTTGGGATGGTGAAAATATTCTGAAATTAGATAGTGGTGATGGTTGCACAACATTGTGAATATACTAAAACCACTGAATTGTACATTTTGAAATAATTAAAATAAAATAAAAAACAAAATGGTGAATTTTATATTATGTGAAATTTTTCTCAATTAAAAAAAAGTTTTTTCCCAAATTTAAAGTACTGGTTCTACTTGATCTGAAGTCACTTTGCCTATCATCAGTAAGGAAATGCAGCCATTCATCATGATTGTGATAAATCAATTAGCAATACGTCCACCCCACTTCCTTGGCATTTCCTATTCCTTTCCCTGGATGAACTTTCCCCTCTTTTCTTCAAAATGCTATCCATCCTTCAAGATACAGCTCAAATGCCATTTCCTCCATGAAGTCATCCACAATTTCCCATTTCTTTCTCCATTGCACGGTCCTGGCACATTGTCTACACCGCTGGTCTGGCACTTAATGCATATCCATGGCTCTTGTATACATTTCTTTCCCAGATTAGGTATAAGTTCCTTTAAGGGCAAAGTGAATTTTATGTATTTCTGCATTCTTCTCTCATGATCATCCTCAGATTAAATAAAAAATAAAGATAATTCTTCTGAAACTTGTTTCCATTATGCACCTCCACACAAATATCAAAATCAAAATTTCTTTGCTAATCAAAAATTCTTTGGAATGCAATGAATTTACACAAAACAACTTGAGGATAAGATATTCTTTTGGAACCCAATCACTAAAGATATCTCTTTCTCTACTTATTAGATATATTGGATACTGGATTGCCCTTAAATCTAGTTCACAGGGACTAAAATGTCAACTTTCAGTTTTGTAAGAACCATTTTAGCTTTAAACACTTAATATTAAATAATCTTTGTGATAAGAGATATTTCAAGAACTTCAACCAAAAAGCACATAGTTCAACAAAATGGAAAGGCCACAGTACTCCGTCATGAACACAATTTCCATAATGTTTATAGTCACAAGACTGTCCGACACTTTTTGTGAAAATATAAAATTTCTGGTTCTAAATTACAAGCTACTTTGTGCCTCACTTTGAGAAATAAAAGCCTGGGTAGTAACAATATGTGCATCTTCTTTTACTGTCATTACCTCTCGTTCTATGGTCTTCCTCCTTAGCAGCTTTTTGACACTTGGGAGCTGCTTCTTTAAGAGCATGGTGGCTTCATTCATTCTTCTGACTTGAGTGATCAAGAAAGACGGAACCTGGAGAAGAAGCATAGCTTGACTAGAAGGAAAACACTTAAATTAAATCTCCCTAGTAGATTCTGTCTTCAGTTATGGTAACTCCTTCCAGCCACCCTATCCTGGAACCAGGAACCGTGGCATTTGTCCTTGTAAAGATTAGAAAAAACTATTAGGATTCCTGTTTAAAAGAGAGAATGAGTTCAGGAGCAGCCCTAAAGAGTGTCTAAAGATGCCACAAGCAACCTGGGATTATTTTCTCATATTTCCTTCCTGTGACTAAAGGCACTGCTTGCTCAAGGAGCCTTTACATTTCCCGGGTGCTGGTGGACTTCTGAGGAGAGGAGAACGTCACAGGCATCGTATTGCTACTCACCTTCCACAAAATTTTCTGGTACTTAAGCATTAGGCGAATGATGTGGGCTGCGGTATTTGCTAACACTAATTCTTCATAATCAGAATGTTTGCTTCTACTGAAGAAAAGGTTTGGCGCCATTACAGTAGAAATGTTCCATATACTCATTCGGTTTTTTGATTCGTTGGCAATCACTTTATTGAAGAATGTCATGAGGGCCTAAAAAGAAACAGCATTGTGTCACACTATTGTAAATTATCAAAAGGCACCACTGATTGCTGTCATTCATTTCTACACCCATTGACTGTACCTCTTGAAAACTGTCAGAAGTATAGAATGGTTAAATGTGTCATGTTTCCCCTTGAATTGCTTAAAAATGCCAATGAGAAATGTGAACAGTTTATCCAATTGTCTGCTGCATAAAAGTAGCTCCATTTTTATGGAGTTCATTATACTGGAGTCTCTATAAATAAGAGTTTGCATTTCTTTATTTTCCTTTATCCTAAATAAGTTTGATAAATATTAAAATTAAATAATAAACTAGGAAGAGAAAACCCTGCAGCTCAAATAAATATGAAACGCAGTGTTATTGTGAAGGAAGAAAAGTAATTCTGAAAACAGCCTTAATTTAAAGCTTTACTGTTGAGAACTATTTACTGTTTCCTTGGGAAAGGAAAACCCCTTTAAAAAACCTGAATATCTCATTCCTCAGCCCAAAGGTAAACTCAATTGAAAATTTTACTTTTGGGATATCATTTTTCTACTGCTTTTCAATTTTGGAATTTTCAGCAAACCAAAGGAAAATGCTAACATGCGGCTATTCTCAGCAATAAAAAAAAAAAAAAAAGATTTGAGAGAGCTTAATAAAAGTTTGGCTGAGCTACCAAAATATAGACACTTATCAGAACTCTTTGAAATTCACCAAGAGGACTGAAATCCCAAAAGGAAATGCCATTTGGTTTTCCAAGTATGAATTCTGCTACAGTATTTGTAATGAGAAAGTGGACAGTACATATTAAACATTTATTTGAGGGTTTATTTTAAGCTGGGCATTATTCTTAGTATTACACACATATCCACTCATTTTGTCATTAACCAAGACCCTGTGAGGTAGTTGACAGGGGCTAAGATGTCGACTTCCTTAATTATTATTAATATTGTTTCATTAATGGCAATGAGGCAACTAAGGTGGCGAGGGACTGAGTGCTTTGCCCAGCGTCAGTTAATTAAGTGGGAGAGCCAGGATCTGATCCACAGAGACTTGATTCCTGAGCCAGAGCTCTTCACCTGTACATCATGCTGGCTTCAGTCTTCATTCCAGTTACAAGTTAGAATGGAAGAGAGAGAGAGTGTGTGTGTGTGTACATGTGTGCATTTGTGTGTGCGTGTGCATATAACATCTTCACCAGTCCCATGTTGTTTGAGGATCTTCTATTAGAAATGTATCGAATTATTTGATAATTGCTGCATCCTCAGTTATATGAAAGGGTAGATGACATTTTGACCCAGAAATCTGATACCAGATGCAGTCTTTTTTAAAATAAAAGAACAGTGTTCAGACATAGCCAAAAAACAAGCTAATAAATTTCTGGCTTTTGAGGAATTATCAAATTGTATTAAAAGCAGACATTCTTATGCTATAGCCAATCCCCATTCTTGGGTTGAGGATATACTATAACTGACATAGATATTTTCGCTATGTATGAGGCAAGGTCCTCACCAAATTGAAACGTCTAAGAGGGAGCACTAAGAATCATCTTTGTTTTCAGCATTATGTTTACTGGCCTCAAAATTACAGGCTCCTTCCAATTCATCCTTACCTCAATTTCATTTCAAAGATTCCAAACACCTGTTGTACTTGTAACAAATCTTCCATGTATACAGAGTCAATAACAAAATAGCAAGAGGAACTTTGATTTTTACCAACATGTGGCAAAGAAATGAATTTGAAATAAAAGGAGAGAGATTTGGGATGAAGAACTACAGAATATGATACCATCAAATATTTTATTGGAAAATAGAGAAGTCACTTTTCTGAGCTTAATTTTCCTAATCCATAACAGGTCAAAATCCTATCAGGTGGTCTCTAAAATTCTGAGATTCTAGAATTCTTTGAATTATCTTCACAAATTGTAAGGCATGGAGATTTTAGAAACTAATTTAAATCAGTGATTTCAAATTTCTTCCCCAAAGACACTCCTCAGATATATTGTCACTAGACTGCAGGGAGCAGCTGAGGGCCAACAACTGCAGAGCTTTAATTCTACAACTGATGTAACAGTCTCAATGATTTCTGACATTATTCAATTTAAGTCTTACATCTTTGCTTCTCCTGCTGCTAAGCCAGCCCAGTGCCGGGGACGTCGTAGACACCCAATATCTCTTAAAGATTGAGTGAGGGAAACTAAGGTGTTCAGCAAAGATTCTAGGATTCACATTCTTCCCTGTCTTCCTCAGGAGAACAGCAGTGGGAACACGGAAAGGCGATAGGTTTGCAGCATGCTCAGCTGACTTAGTAAGTTGTCATCTTGCTTTTCGTTTTTCCACCTGAGCCATTTCGTCTGACCAGTAAGAGCCAATGACAGACTGTGAGGTCTGTACAACATACCTGGGCTGTGTCCCTGTTGGCATCAGGCAGGGCCATGACCATGAGGTGTAAGGCTTGAAACTGCACTTTGATGTGGGGCCCTCCTAACGAGAAAACAGAAAGGACCACACGTTTTGAACAACGCTGATGCATTCTGACAGCATTCCTTGCTAACACCTCATGGTGGAGGGGGGCTCCTGGAGGCTTTCCGTGGTAAGGACTCAGGTTTTGTGCCCAACAACATACATCTCTCCATCAGACAGCAGTCTCAGTCTATCAACTCCTCTTTCACATCCCACGACGCCACCATAGAGGCAGGTGGCATTCTGGATTCGTATAACATTTCCCTTTTCAAAGTTCTGTCACAGATCTTGCTTTACTTTTGTGCTATAAACACAGCATAAGCACAAGCCTCGCTGCTTCTATTTTATCATCTGTAAAATGGGAGTAGTCATCACACCCACCTCGCCCGGCTGTTATGCAGATTAAATGAGCTAATATCTGTGGAGTGTTTACATTGGTTCCTGTACCTATGTTACTTCTACATGAGTTTGTTCTTGTTATTATGATTAATGACACTTATTCTAGGTCTTAAATGGACATTCAGGGAAGGTGACTGTAGTTGAATATTTGGAGATTCTTGAGTATTTTATTCCTTGACAATGACAGAAGATGGCGCCAGAGGGTGGCATTTATACTTGTGTTCTCAATGGGGCTCTTTTCCCAGTTAAGGGAAAGGATTTTAGGGATTCCATCCACAAATGGATAATCCACAACTAGCTGTGCTGAAAATGTAAGTATAGCAGAGCATCCAGGCTTTGGTTTGTCTCTGTCTCCTCACAATGGTCTCTTAGTGGGGAGTTCCTGGAGGGAGGCATTATGTTCTAGAATCCCTGGGGAGTTCTCAAGTTGAAGGAAGATCTATCTATTTATATTCAACGGATAAAAGGCAATCAGCTGCCTGTAAAGTTACTTAGCTTTACAGTGGTAGAAACACTCTTGTGACAAGCTACTAGGTTACAGGAGATGGTGTAAATCAGAGTTGGGAGTAAATGACTAATGTATATAACCAAGTAACAAAGGAATAGTTGGAAGGAGCATTTATAGGATCGTATCATATTGTCTCAGCACAATTTCCATGTGGATTTTTAGAAATTTATGTCAAATTTGTAAACAAAAATGACACAGGTACAGAATGTTTTTGAAAATGGCTAATACACAATGACATGAGTTTGCCTGAATAACAGGAATTATCAGGAGAACATCTCAGTACAAAGCATTTAGGGACAAACAATAGATTATTCTAATGCATTAACTGCAGGCTAAGGGCTGTCTATAATCTTCCAATGCAACCCAAAAAATCCTCTATTGTGAGTAGACGATAGATGCAGATGCAGGCTCTGTCTTTCCACCAATTTCAGAGAAATTATGAAGTTCCCTTTAAGATTAAGAAGCTAAACTGGTAAATAATCCATTTTCATTTTACTTAGGAAACCTGGCCCTACACTGTTTAGTGGTTAATAGTTTTGTAGTTAATTCACTTATTGCATCCTAGTTAAGAGTCTTTTTGTCCTGAGGTCATTAATAGTCATGCGTTGCTTAACGATGGGGACATGTTCTGAGAAATGCGTCATTAGCTGTTTTGGTCATTGTGCGAACATCACAGAGAGCACTTACACAACCTAGATGGTATAGCCTACTACATATCTCGGCTGTATGGTACTAATTTTATGGAACCACCATATATGTGGTCGGTCATTGACCAAAACGTTGTTATACAGTGCATAACTATATCTTCCCAGAAAGATACTAAACTTTCCATGAAAGTGTCTAAGATTTGATTGATGAACTATTAGTCTTTTAATTTAATGGGCAATTTTTGGGCCAAGTTTGAAAAGAGAAAAGAAAAAGTAATTACACTAGTGGAAATGACTCTACATTCTCCAAATTCCATTTTAGAGTATAAAGAAGGGCAGCTTAAACACACACACATCCACAATTCTCCCTTCAGAAAATCTCCTTACAACTAGCGCTTACTCTAGGTGGCAAAAAGGCCATTTTCCCTGCTGGTAGTAGCCCAGAACCAGGCTTCCTGTGGGGTTGGCTGCTATAACATCAATCACTGCAATATAGTATTTTTCACTTTCAAAATCATACAAAGAAATGTGGACTCCTCTGTGAACCTTTTCAGGCTATTTTCCAGTCTTTCCCTTCAATGGGACATACTGGCTGCAGTCAGGTAGGGAACAAAGATGTTAAGGAAAACTAACTTACTTGTATAGTTTTCTTAAATATGATTCTCTGAACAGGTCTGGCATTAGAGGTTTGACTCCTCTTTGCATAATTTTTTGCATTATACCAAACAAAAACAAAATCAACCCTCTGTGGCACCAGTTTGTATTGAATTGTTTAGTATATAAACCACAGATCAAAGTGAAGCTAGTATCCCTGCAGCCCATTTTCCAGGACAGCAAAAAATTTTCTTTACACAAAATCCTGCGTTTTTTGGACTTACAAATAAAGGGAGGGACTTCTGCTTCTGGCATGGCTGAGTAAGCTCCTCCCTGATCAACCCTCCTGAAGATAATAAACTCTGGACAAAGGACAAAAAACACTGCCTAAGGCAGTGGAGAATGAACAAAAGCAGGCAGGTCTAGGAGATGATTGGCCATTTGGAATTAGGGAACGGCACAGGGAGAGTGTCCCATTTTTCTGGCTTTCACTCTGAGGTCAGGCCACAGTCAGTGCTGCATGAGGTGGCTAAAATTCCAAAAGAAAACCCCAGTCTTTCTGGCCTGAACAACCAGAGGACAGGGTTCAGAATGACCACAGCCACTGAGAAGTTATGGGAGATCCCAGAAAGCAGAGGTTAAGAGATCGAAGATCCTGATTCTGGTATAAAATTCACCAAAATCTTAGCTGACCCATGAACCAGGCATGTGTGGAGTAGCACAGGCAAGGATTAAGTAACTGAACTAGGGTGAGTTGAGCTGCTGCCCAAAAGACCACTGGCAATCTGAGTTCAGCCAAGCAAAGAGTCTGCCTAAAAACAAACAAAAACAAAACCCCACTCTCTGGAGAAATATTACAGAATGCAAAGTCTCCAAAACACAATATTCACAATGTTCAGGATATGGTTAAAACTTACTTGACATATAGGAGTGACCCATTCTCAAGGGATAAGACAATCAACAGAGATAGACCCCGAGATGACTCAGATGTCAGAACTAGCAAACAAAGATTTTGAAGCAGCTATCATAACCATGTTCAAAGATGTAAAGGAAAATATGCTTATAATGAATGAAAAGATAGGCCATCTCAGCAGATAAATAGAAAATACTTAAAAAGCACCAACTGGAAATTCTAGAACTGAAAAAATACAGTATCTGAAATAAAAAAAGAATGAAGGGAACTAGCTCTTCTCTATTTCTCAGCAAGTTTCTCTCATAAAACAAAAATGCTGTATCTTGGGGCCAGCCCAGTGGCATAATGGTTAAGTTCATGCGCTCTGCTTCGGTGGCCTGGGGTTTGCAAGTTCAGATTCCAGGCATGGACCTAGGCACCGCTCATCAAGCCATGCTGTGGCAGGTCCCACATACAAAATAGAGGAAGATGGGCATATGATAGCTCACCAACCTTCCTCACCAAAACAAAAAAAAACTCCACTACATCTTACAAAGAAAAGAGATATTGGTCACAGATGGTATGTGAATTAAAGCTTAGAAAAGAACAGCCTCATCTATCGTATTCTCTGAAGATATATAGGATTATTTTATGAATCTGGATTAGTTAAAAACTTTAAAGATTTGGAAGCTACTAATTTTTACGACAAATTTTATTGTACAACTTAGGAACTGACTATTATTTTGTTTCATTGTGGTGTAAGGATTTTACAGTTCTGGTTGTAAACTGGCAGATGCAGATATCACTTGTTAGGTTCACACAGTGTTTTAAAATTTGAATTTGTAGCTAACATTTTCAAATTAAGAGTTTTCCCATTAAAGCTTGGATTTTGGCTCTCACTCTTGCATGATAACCATTTTCTCAAGCTGAGAAGTGGTCACTCTCTTTATATGGGATGTGTCCTCTCAATCTGGCCACAGCCCTTTTCTGTCCATGTAGAACCACCACTAACATGCTTGTACATATTTTGGTTTGTGACCCCTGAATTCCTCAAGTTAGTAATCAAAGCCCCCACTATCTAGCCCCATTCTACTTCTCTAAATTTCTCTTTTGTCACACCCTCCACAATATTCAACTCTTAGGTTGAAGCCATGCCAAATTATTCCCTCACTGCCAAACACAACACACACATTCCACTTTCTATGCTATTATATAAGTACTTCACTTAAAGCCTAATCTATGTGACTTTGTAATTTTCAGAAACACTTTGTGATACTGTAATTTTCAGAGACAAAACACCTTCTGTGCAGCATTTATTGTGTGCCATATCATCAGACTCAGGACCTCAGACTTAAAAAAGAGAGAGAACTTATATTTCCTGAAGGACTATTACACATCAGGCACTATTCTAGATGTCCATTCAATACCCACAACCCTGACAGGTAATTATTATTTGCAGTTTACAGGTGCAGCAATGAAACTCAGAGAGGTTGATTACATGGTTAACAGATGGTTGCGCAGGAATTCAAATCTCAAGAGCCTGGTCTTTCTGCAAATCTCTCTACCTTTTAAGGACTATAAAACCCTCTAACTCATATCTACCAGACTTAGATATATAAATATATAAAGAGCTAACTGTTTACCATCAAACTCAATATTTCACTGAGCATTGCCAGGAAAGAGAAAATCTATACATCAATGATCGCATTTGATTATGTATCTTTCTTCTGCTCTGTATCACTTTGTTGACCTTATATTTTAGTCCATTCACACTTAACTTCTTCTACCTACTTTCCATTAGAGTGATGAAGGCAGGTATATATTCCACAGGGAAGAGAGAGGTGGGTAGTTCTCTGAAAAATGCTTTCAACATTACTGCAGCTTCTCTATGGCACATTTTGTCCCATTTAAATTTATCAGCATTAAACTTGGCATCCAGTTCTTCACGGTATTGCTGAAAATCAAAGAAAACAGTCAATATTCAATGAATTTTTACTACCTGACCCTCCTTTTCCCCTTTGAAAGCTGAATTACATAAACTATTTTTGTAAATAGATTGAAAAGCCAATATCTACTAAGCCTAACTTTTTTCAACATGATTAAAGAATTGAAATAGCTCTTTCTGATTGAATTTAAAAAAACTGTTTTCTAAAATATTTTTAGAATAATGTTAACCTTGAAATAATTTGCAGATTCAACACAGATATAAAAGTTCTTTACCCGGTCATAGTTTCGTTTACATGGCTTTGGCAGAATACAGCCTATTCCCACATGATGAACACACTGCTGGATTCTAACAAAGCCTCCATATCCCTTCTTTCATGATCCCTTCCTTCTGCCATCCTGCCAGCTATTTCTAAATTAGACCAAGGACGTATGCCTCTCGGCTAGTTCACATACAGAATGAGAAATATCCCAATAAAAGAACTCTGACCTCACTGCAACATGCCGACCACTGACATCCTCCTGGAGCAGTTACAGCAAAGTTTTATGCCAAGAAGTACACATGTCTTCCACATGTTTGCGTGCTTGCCCAATCCTTCATAAGGTTTGGAACACTGTGTAAATACTTAAAAAAAAGTCTCTAAGCCTCCATAAGTTGTTCTTGGGTTATATGTTTTACATTACCAATCCATTTGGTTATCAGTGCCACCCATTCTCCATGTTTCTTTTTCAAAGCCAAACTCATTATCTACTGCTCCCTTGAACTACAGAGTTTACCTATAATACCAGCCAGTCATAGTCAGTTCCCCGACTGACACTAACTACTCCAAAAAGGATACTTAGAAAGAGAACTGAGAAAACCCTCCATTTCCTTCAGGCTCTGCTTTATTCTCATGAGAACCCTAATTCTTCCAGCCTTGAACATGCACAAGCCACAGTCAGTTTCCACATCTGATCTTTTCCTCCCAAGGAGTGGCACATCCACCAGCCCAGACACAAATGCTCTCATGGCTCCCAGAGCCTGCAAAACAGGGGGTGCCCTGGCAGGACATGTCTCTTACAGAAAAACAGACAGGATTCTGAGCCGCCCTCTAGCACCTACTGATGATATTGAAAGGAGATTTTCTTCTTGCCTTTGAGAAGTTCTCAGTCTAACAGGAATAATACAGCTAATCAAGCAACTCTTTGCTGATAAATACACTTTGTAAAGCACTGAAGCATCTATATAAAGCCCTTCCTGGAATAAAAGAGATAGAGCATAGACCGGGCTCTGGGAAGAGGACACATGACATCCGTTCTTTGCCTTTAGGCATCTTGTAGTCCAGTGGATGGGACTATTTCATGAATTCATAATGTTAATTCAGGGCGTTAAATGCTACAAGAAAGGTCATGTATTGAGTGCTACGCAACCATGAGAGAGGAGAATCTAACTCTGCTGGGGCTGAGTCTTGAGAACTGGTGAGGAGCTGGCCAGGGGGAGAGGAAATAGCAGGGTCCCCTAGAGAGAAGAAACTGCTTAAGCAGTGATACAAATGCAAGGAGACCCAGAGGGTCTGGGAACTCCAGTTAGCTCATGTTGCTGGAGCATCGTGCTCATGGAGGAGAGGAGAGACAGAGATGAGACTGGGGAGCAGACCAGAGCAGATTCTAAGGGGACTGGACTTCATTCTGCAAGCACTGGGGCAACATGGAACATTTCTAAGCAAAAGAATAAGAAGGTGAGATTTATCTTTTCTGACAGCCAGATGGAAAAGTGATTTGGAGGAGTATGAGCTTGATGCCGGTTGGGGAGCAGGCTCGAGGCAAAGAAACCAGTTATCAGGCCAAGGCACCACTTCTGGTGACAGATAACCAAGGACTAACCTGAAGAAACAGTTGTAAGATAGAAAAGAGAGGTGGCATTTCAGAAATGCCCAGGAGGGAAAATTCTCAAGAATCGGTGATGGATTGAGTATGAGACTTAGAGGGAGAAATAACAGTCCAGGATGATTCTCAGATTGCTGCCTGCAGTAATGGGTCGGTGGAGGTGTTGTTAATAGGAAATACCGGAGGAGGAGCAAATGTTTTCCATCCACTGCCTGGTACCACTGCAGTGAAGCAAAGGAAACCTGTTTTCAAGTGGGCAGGAAGCACCAGTGAGAGCAGAATAATCCCAGTTCATTTCCCACATCCCTCTCCCTAGGAAGCTACCTGAAACACTAATGTGACCATCCTTCTAACCTGTCAGTGGTTCCCTGTCACTTAAGAGGCAGCATGGCTCCAGTGTCAAGAGCAGACTCTATAGCCAGTCTTTGCGTTTTCATCCCAGTCCCACAGCTGACAAGCTGCATGGCCTGTGACTCAGGTTTCTCACTGGGTAACAGGGATATTAAAATGACCTCACAGAGATCAAATCAGATAATATAACTAAAGCTAAGAGGGCAGGGCCTGCTATATAGTAAGCATTCAGTAAACGCCGGCACTCGTTACATCCCCCTCCTCTTGGTCTGTTATACCCTTTAGTATTATTACTACGGGAAACCCATGCATATGTGGTGTCGATATTTGGGTAACAATATCACTCCATCTTGTCTAGATGGTCAGTACAAAACAAAACTGAGAGAAAGAATGTCCTCTCTTGGTTTTGACCAGAGCAGACTGGACCGTAAGGAGCAGAGCTGACACTTCCACGGTCCTAAACATGAAAGCACGTAAACCAGGCATTGAATTTACCCTACCAAAGACAGGGAGAATTCAAAGGTTAAGGAAGTCATGTTTTCTGTCCAGTGGTAATGGAACACTAGGCAAGGGTCAGAAGCCATGGCCTGAAATCTCCTCTGAGCAAATATGCAGCCTGCTTCCATTTCTGAGGTAGTTTTATAAAAATGCAAATGACCCACCTTCGGCTTCCAAACCAGTTCAGGAAGGGAAACCAGCAGACCAGGTAATGTAATTATAAAACGTTGAGAGCAGCCTCAGAATAATTGAAACGAGACAAAAAAGAAAATCTTGCATGTCAAACAGTCTGCTTTCCTCCACAAAATATATTCCCCAGTGTTTGGCTCAAATTTCTGTCATTTTGGAACAGAAAATCATTGAAAACATGAAAGCATTAAATTGGTTCCAAAAGATCTGAGGCCTCAGATACAGGACTGGGCTCCGCCGTTGTGCGCTGTCAGCTAAAACCAGCAGCTTCCCCTCAGGGCTGCTTCCCTGACAGTCTTTCCAGGCCCTGAGAGCACAAACCAGGCTGGATTGTTCATGATGATGCATTAGTGTTAGTGTCATCCACTTGGCACAATTTGAGGATAATTATAATGGAGGGTTTTTTTTAACTTTCTTTCCCCAAGCACATTCCTTGAAAAAATAGTCTAACAGACAAAATTACAAAAAAAAATAGTTTAAAGGTTGAACAAAGGAGAAAAATAAAGACCCCTTTAATATATCAGGTTACAATGTCTTTCTAGCAGCAATCTTCCCCTGTTTCTGTTCACTGGCCCAAATTTCTTTCACACTGGCTTCCTGGAACTCAAACCATGAAAACATCTGGATTAAATTTTTTGGACTAACAAGAGAGGGAATAAACAGGCTGAAACTACATAAAACTGATTAGGGGAGGAAAGGGACTTTCACGTAAATGTGATTCAGGAATGTATGTGCCTGTAAGAACACTTTGAAGGAATTATTAGCCTTTGATTAGCATTTTCAATCAACGATTAGCTAAAGAAAAGTAATTTCTGCTATGATGTTAAATTTCATGCAAGAAGAAATGTTGTGTGATGTTTTCACCTTTTGATAATTTTGAAAAAGAGAATTTTAAATCATATCCATTATGCTTTTCACACACACACACAGAAGTCAGTAAGAATATGTGCAAATACAACTTCCCAGTTATGGAAGGAGGTTTAGAGGGATGGAGTCTAATTCTGTTTAGGAAATTCGTTTCTCTGACTTCATTTTGGTTCTCTGACTCTACAGATATAACCAAAGATTTAACCAAAACTAGTGATAGCTTTCATCCTTAGATTTAGGATACATTTATTCAGAAGTATATATAACAATCATACCTATGAGAACCTGAGACAAAAAGCAGATTCAATTTAGAAAGTATAAACCTAAAGAAGCCATTAGAATTTTCCTGCCTTCCAAATGAACTTGTGCTAGTATTTAGCAATCTCTACTCCCAGGGAAGTTATGACTCTCCCAAATGCCCCGACCCCTTCTGCCACCGGCAGTGTAGTGCACTGCTCAGATGTCCCTTCAAAAAAGAACTTGCCATCCATCTGCAAAACATCCAGGCAGTTGACTCCCCCGGCTGTTGCCACCTTCTCTTCTGCCTCATCACCTTCTTCACAGGAAGCCCTGGCAATGACTGAATGCAGGGTGGAGGCTGGGGCCCAGCCCACCCTGCCCAGTGCAGGGTACTCCATAGGGCTAACTAGCAGGTCTATGTCTGGTCTGAAGCTCAGCCTGCCCAATCCTGCTTCCTCCCCTCTGTCTTTCAGAAGCACTATCCCTCAATGACCCTCTTCTACTCATAATTCCACCACAGCATCTGCTTTCTGGAGGTTCCAATAGACACAGCCTATTTATTCTGTTTTCACTTAGAAAAACACCTTGTCACACTTCTATATAAAAACTCTGAGACTTCTGATACAAATAGAATTTCCCAAAACGTATACCAAAATGAATTAATGAAGAGACACTTTTCCACCTCTACACATTTCCTTTTAATAGTTCTAAACACAACCATGTCCACTTTTCCCTCACTCTGAGACTTTTTTCTCAAGGATTCATCATTTAAAACTGCTTAGGTTTTCATGTCACCAGCCAGGGGGTGATCTGTGGGCAGGGAGGAACTCTTCATCGTGGGTGTCCCCCAGTGGACTAAGTGGGACATCTTACCGGAAATTGATGAGAAAAGCTTTTCTTTTCTAATGATTCTTTCCTTTACTATACTGTAGAGTTTGCCACCGTATAGAAGTAAGAAAGGAAAGAAAGAGGATTCACACTGCAGGGGTGGTTTTCCATGTAGAAACTAACATCACCTTAAATGGAACTGGGTTTCAGAACTGCTGGGTGAGTATTCTAGTGGTAACGGCCATTCGTACAAGTGCTCATAAGGACTTTCATTAAAAGGAGAGCCAAAGAATGTTTCTAAGTTTAAAGCAACTGATAATGGAAAAAAGGGCTCATCTAATACTGGCTTAGTGAATTCCCTGATTGCGAGGAACACAGCAGATGAAAGTGTTTAACCGCAAAACAGTGATGGGACATTTCAGCTTTTCCAAACTAAAGACAAGCAGCAGTTTTTGATGGTGAATTGATGTGTTGTTTTGTTATTGCTGGTTTTTTGTTTTTGTGGTTTTAATTTAAAAGGATACACAATTTGAGATCAGGGAACAACACGTAATCATAGGTATTGAGGAATAATAGACAGGGCCAAGTGACAGAATCAACAACAACAACAACAAAGGATTTGATGCCTGCCGCTGACGTGGACCAGGTCTAGCTAGCTTAGATCTCTAACCAGGAAGAGAGAAAATGTTCGGTACCTTGACTTTGGCAGTACATCCCGAGAGTCGAAAGATTCCTTCAGATTCCAGACCCGATTCCTCAACTTTCTCAAAAAACTAGAAAGCAATGATACATTACAAAAATAAATACCTCCTCATGATCACAAACATCTGAAATAATAATGACGATGCCCACAATCAATAAATTACCAAGCATACATATGTGTCTGGTACTTGAACGCCTGTGAAATGTTCACAACCACCGATGAGGTTAACATTAGCCTCCAGCTTGCAAATGAGGAAACGGACACTCAGAGCTATTATACCACTTTCCTAGGATCAACCTCAAAAGTAACAGCACCAGCTCTCCCAAGCCTGTGCTCTCAATCACTACAGTGTGCTCCCACTTAACTGTTTTAAGATCTGGTTACTATGTCTCTCTGCAGATTGACCAATAAGAAAAGATTCTAAATTTACTACCATTAGTTGTAACCACTCTGGCTAAGAAACTATAGGAATTCTAGAAATCTGACCAAGGAACAAGAAATTGTAAAGGTTTATAGCTCTCGTGAGCTCTCCTGGTGGTGGTGACAGTGTTAAAATAATAAAAATAAACACCAACACTTATTGTGCACTTACTGTGTTTCAGATCCGATTCTCAGCACTTCATATACATTTACTATTTACTCCTCACAATGACCCTATGAGGCAGGCACTCTTAGTACCTCATTCTGCTGCTGAGGAGACGAAGGCATGGAAAGAATAAATGACTTGCCCAGTTCGCACAGCAAGAAAAGGATCCAGAGTCTCTGCTATTCTCCCCTCAAGAAAGGATGGTGCCTGGAACTAAGGTAGTTCTTATAGGTATTTAGGAGGAAGAAACACATTCATAAGAAAAGACTCTCCCGCAGGAGTGGAAGATTTATACTTCAAACTGTCTTAAATGAGGAACACTTAACATTGGCAGTAATAATGGATAACATTTACTGAGTTGCTAATGTATATAAAGCCAGATTTAGTTTAACTAGCACTTATTGTGCACCTTCCATTTGCTAAGTTCTGTGCTAGGGTTTTGTACCTACGTAATAATACAAATTCACGTGCTGAATCTTCTTAGTCTCAGATTTTTATGCATTTTCTTCCAACTCTGCCCTTTCCATAGACGACAAAGGGCATAATTCTGGTTCTAATTTAAGGAAGGAAAGAATCTTAGGGTCACCATGAACTTTGCCCGTGGATACAGACTGTCCTCCTTTTTGCATCTACCTCTTGCTGGCTGTGCGTCTTGGGTAAGTCATCTCATCCTACCATGCCTCAGTTGCTTCATCAGTAGAAGGGAGATGATAACACCGACCTCCTTAGGCTGCTCAGTGCTGACAGAAGCGACAGGAAATGGACAGCACCGGTGCAGCCCTGAGCAGGGGAGGTGCCTACAGACAGCCCTGTGCACACTGGCACGTCGCTGGCACCCTCTGGGTCTCTGGGGGCCATCCTCCCTGCTCCCGTCAGCAGCCAAACTATTCCCTGATTTAAGGAGTAGCTCAATTTGAGGCATTGGTAGCAAAATTTAGGAAGATAGTAAAGAGACGCAGAATTGTTACTGTGAGTAAAGTGAGCCCTCAGTCAATATTTTTATATATCATTTAAAAACAATTTAAAATTCAACATGATTTGTATTTAGGGGTTGGAATTTTAATTGTGCCACTGGATGTCACTGTTGAATAAATGTATATTTAGGTAAACCAGTATAAATTGTTGGCGATAAAAAATGTAACTTAAAAGCAAATGAGCCATTCACCAATGATGGTCACAGAGGTATTAGCACGTGATAGTTCAGATTATATCATTTTCAAACTTCCCAAACAAAAAACCTTCTTTGTGTAAATGTATCCTATCTTCCCAATAATGCCTAAAAAACTACCAGAACAAGCTGAGTTTTAGACTTTGTTAAGCTTTGTTTGGAAAATTCATTTAAATGATTCCACATACACATTTTGAAACACGCAACCTATGATATATCTCAGCAACTACTTGTATCATCAGTAAGTGGACTGCTGATAATTGGTAGTCATCTTTTACCCCAGACAGAATATTCAAATACACACACAAACATATATATATATATATATATACACACAAGTAACATTTGAAAAAATATTGGAAAAAATATAACTGAAGGAAGCCATGTGGCAGACCATCTGTGTCCATCACCCGAGGCTTTATGGTGAGACAATGCAACAGGCTCCAAAAGTTCACAGCAAGCCCAACTGATTCAAGTGCTTTGGGGATATTATGGAAATGCATGGAAGAAAGCTGAAAATCACCAGGGGCCCAGGTCCTAACAGGGCTGTAGCGTCTTTAAATCAAGAGGAAAATTCCTTAGCAGGTTTAAAAATAGCAAATTGCAGCCTCTATTAATTCCCCATTCATTCACATGATACTCACTTTTTGTAACACAAGGGGAACTTTCACTCCAGGCTCTTTCTTTCGGTCATTGTCCAGTAGTACTGTAAGTGGAACTCCAAAAATCCCATTGTCTTCATTGTAAAATTGTTGAGAAAGAAAAAAGAATCAGAAAAGCACTATCTTATTCCAATGTGTCAAAGTGTTAAAAGCAGAAGAAATCACTCTTCTTAATTACCTCGTCCTTTTACTTTCTCTGTTTTGTTTCTTTTCAGTTGAATTCCAAAGGCATCAAAAAAGGCCGTCAATTCAATCAGAGAGAGATGGCGGATTTTCTTCATGTCTTCAGTAGACAGATCTCCTGCTTCAGTTAGGCCAAATCTGGTTTTCTGAACAATAAATTTCTAAAAGATATATTGAGGGTATTTATTTTTTATGGCAAAGGAAAATTATTATACCTTCATTCAAATGCCACCTGGACTTTCTAAACCTGTACAGCAAGACATGCTATTTGCAAAACAATCCCTGAGAAGCATGCTGCATCATAGAAGGATTATTAATATGATTTTTAGAACATTTGCAGATCACTACTATGCTGAACAGCAAAACAGTGGTCTGAAGTATACTATACATTGCCATCACAACTGTGAAGATTGCTTTCTTCCAAGGAACATCCAGTATTGTCAGCAACACACCTCCCAGGCCTCACACAGAACGCACACACCATGGGCACACATGAGACGCACACACGAGGTGCGCCGTCTGAGGACTCCCAGGAGAACTGACACATCTTTTTATGGGGGCGGGGGCGGCATCATTCATTATATCAGGCATCATCTATTCTCTTCTGCCTACTTCAAAAGACTGTCTGAAATTTCCCAGTTGAAACTGATTGCACATACATACTTATTCTACCTTAAAAATCAAATTTAGATGATTCCAAATATTCTTAACAAAGGAAAATGCATAGAACATGCCAAATAACCCTATTATCATTTTGAAGACAATGATATCGTTATATTCTCCATTTACACACTAGTAAACAAAATATACTAAAACAACAAAAAACTCTTCAACAATCCAGAAATATTGTGAAGACTATAAGAAGTAAGACCTTTTAAAAGCAAGAGCTGGTTCTTATATAATACACAAGTATTAATACAAGTGTTATATATATGTAATAATAGCAAAATATAAGTATTATACAAGTATAATATATAATTAATATATAATAAGTATAATATAATTTAAGTATTACATATAAATATATATATAAGGTATATAACAAATACTTTGTTCTCAGAAAACCTAGTATTTTGAAAAGGAAGAAGTAAAACCACCACCATTCGCAGATGAAATGATTTTATAAGTAGAAAAGCCTAAAGAATCCACCAAAAAACTATTAGAAACAATAAATGAATACAGTAAAATTGCAGGATACAAAATCAACATACAAGAATCAGTTGCATTTCTATACACTAACAATGAAGTAGCAGAAAGAGAAATTAAGAATACGATCCCATTTACAATTGCAACAAAAAGAATAAAATACCTAGGAATAAATTTAACCAAGGAGGTGAAAGACCTGTACACCGAAAACTATCCAACACTGTTCAAACAAACTGAAAAAGACACAAAGAAATGGAAAGATATTCTGTGCTCCTGGATTGGAAGAATAGCTAAAATGTCCATAGCTAAAATGTGCATACTTCCTAAAGCAATCCACAGATTCCAAGGAATCCCTATCAAAGTTCCAACAACATTTTCTCACAGAAATAGAACAAAGAATCCTAAAATTTATATGGAACAACAAAAGACCCCAAATAGACAAAGGAATCCTGAGAAAAAAGAACAAAGCTAGAGGTATCACACTCCCTGATTTCAAAATATACTACAAACCTGTAGTAATCAAAACAGCAGGATACTGGCACAAAAACAGACACACAGCCAAATGGAACAGAATCGAGAGCCCAGAAATAAACCCTCAAAACTATGGACAGCTAATTTTTGGCAAGGGAGCCAAGAACATACAATGGAGAAAGGAAAGTCTCTTCAATAAATGGTGTTGGGAAAACTGGACAGCCACATGCAAAAGAATGAAAGTAGACCGTTATCTTAACCAGACCCCAAAATTAACTCAAATTGGATTAAAGACTTGAATGTAAGACCTGAAACGATACAATTTCTAGAGGAAAACATAGGCAGTATGCCCTTTGACATCAGTCTTAGTAGCATATTTTCAAATACCATGGCTGACCAGGCAAGAGAAACAAAAGAAAAAATAAACAAATAGAACTACATCAGACTAAAAAGCTTCTGCACAGCAAAGGAAACCATCAACAAAACAAATAGACAACCTAACAATTGGGAGAAGATATTTGCAAACCATATATCTGATAAGGGCTTAATATCCAAAATATATAAAGAATTCCATATATCTCAACAACAAAGAAACAAACAACCCAATTAAAAAACGGACAAAAGATCTGAACAGACATTTTTCCAAAGAAGATACACAGATGGCCAACAGGCACATGAAAAGATGTTCAACATCACTAACTATCAGGGAAATGCAAATCAAAACTACAGTGAGATGTCACCTCACGCCTGTCAGGATGGCTATAATTAACAAGACGAGAAATAACAAGTGTTGGAGAGGATGTGGCGTAAAGGGAACTCTCATACTATTGGTGGGAATGTAAACTGGGGCAGCCACTATGGAAAACAGTATGGAGATTCCTCAAAAAATTGAGACTAGAACTATATACATAATCCAGCTATTCCACTGCTGGGTATTTATCCAAAGAACACGAAAGCAAAAAGACATATATGGAGATTAGATTATTAGATTATATTATATAAACATTATATAAATGTTATAAACCAAAGTTACCTCAGTAAAAGAAAGAAAGAAAACCTCATTTGAAAAACCTGGTAAAGTAGAAAAATCCCATAGTTATTTAAATTACAAAGCTGTAAGTACACATTCTCCAGAGGGGTCCCCTAAGTTAGAGCTTCCTTTGGGTTTTTAAACCATCCACCAATTCATTCATTCATTCAACAACTGTTCCTTGTAACTCCAAGTATTTAAAATTAAACAACAAAATGTAGGATGTGTTTCAGGACACACCTTGTGCTAGTAAACATTTAGTTATTTTATTTTCTTTCTGAGACCAAGGCCCCACATAACAATAACACTTAACAACAACAATATAAACAGGAACCACAATCATTTACTGAGGAATTACCATGTGCTAAACCCTATGCAAAATTCTCCATGGGTGGCTGACCTGCACAAGGGTGAGCCAAACCTCAGGAGGAGACAGCGTGAATGAGGAGAGGGGGGACTGGCATCCTCTCTTGGACAATTCTCTCTAAAGATCCAGAGGGGCCCCCCTGAAGCCAGAGTCCTACTGGACTCCCTCTTTTGCCCCAGAATGCCACTGTGCCCTCTAACATAGAGGCTACTTAGGGCCCAGGAGGGGTTTTGGAGACTGACACACATAGGTTAATCCTGTTTCTGCCTCCTGCTGGTGGTGGGGCTTTGGATATGTCACTTGGCTTCTTCAGGCCTCAGTTTCCTCAGCTGTGAAATGTGAGCAATCACTAGGGTGATTACAACCAGAACATCTAGTGCAGCGTCAGGCCCAGAGACTCAGAGAGTCTTAGGGTTCTTGCCCTGTCTTCTCCATCTCCTCCATCATGGGGTGTTTGAGGGTTCTTGCCCTGTCCTCTCCATCTCCTCCATCATGGGGTGTTTGTCTGGGAATGGTCCAGGCCACCTGGGCAAAGACTCTGCCTGGTTCTAGAAGACTTATTCCTTTAGCTCTGAAACTGCCTGAGCCCTGCTCATCATGCCTCCAGCCCTAATCAGTGCAGAACGTTCGGGGCTCCACATCCTGAACGCTTCACAAATGCATTTATTGAGCAGCAAACAGATCAATGTAAAATAGTTCCTGTACTGTGCTTTCAGGATATAACATCTTAGATATATATAATGAGACCTTCAGGATCACAAAGCATGTAGCTCTACTTGGCATCCCATAATAATATTACAAATTCTTGAATTTGTTTTTGATGAATTTTTAGTGTCTGTCCTAAAAGCTCTCATTTCTTGTTATGACTGTGTCTTTCTGCAGTATCCCCTTCTCATATGTGGCTTCTAGAACACGAGTAGTTATACGGTTAGAATCTGCATCAACCTACAAGTAAGGTAAGGATGTAAAGTGCATGAAAGCACACAAGTCAGGTGGAATCCCATTTTGTCTATAAAACAGTATTCAAGCACACACTGCTGAATTCCTCCTCAACCCAGGTGGCCTGTGCACTGCACAGCAAATGGTGCCCCCACTGTTCTGCAACACTGACGCCTGGCCCCTCCCCATCCCCTTGTGCACACATGAAGAAATTTTTTTAAAAATCCTAGTTTGTCCTGTGGAGAAGTCACAGAACACTAGTGGAATAATCATGAAAGCTTTTACTTACAGTTAAAACATAGTCTTCTTTCTTAAAATCTGACTTAAATTTATTTCTTTTTGGAGACTCTGTAACCATTTCTGAATAAGATACTTCAAAGGACAGCTCTTCAGCTTCTGGTGGAATGTTCTTTTCCAGATAATCATCATCTGAAAAACAAGGGATATAGAACATTCAATATGCCATTTAATCAATCAATACTATTTTATAAAATAAGACCAAAATATTTACCAGTTAATCCATAAGCACATTAGAATGTTTACATGCAAGGAAAAGCATCAGATCACCCAGAATGATTTCAGTTAGACAATAATGTAGTATCATCAGACTTCCCTATGAACAAATTTCTATAATCATTATCCAAACAAACTTTCTATTCAATCTGATGTTTTAATTTAGATTTTTATGTCTCATGAAAGGCAGTGAGGATTATTACAGGAAAATCCAAAAATGGAATGTATCTATATATTCTTATGATTTTAAAATTAAGTCCATCTAGACCCACTGTTGCTGCTATTGGGGAAGCAGAAGCTCAAAGCAGGGGGAGAAAAGGCAGAGTCCCCACTAGAATCCCTGCCTACTTTTACTCCTCTTGGTTTTTTCCCCAAACTGTGGAACTGTGCCTCCTAAGATTTGTTCAGATTCAATTTGGACATCACTGCTAGGTTAGTTCAGGTGAATTAATCCAAATTCCTGTGATTGGGTATTGGCTACCTACTCTAGTGTGATGTACCTTAGGAAAGAGTTGAATGAGTGACAAGTAATGTCTCATATAAATGTTTTACTCAAATAGTTTGAAATTAAGACAATAGATTCTTTGACCAAAAACAAGTGAAATCATTTCAGTAACCCTAAAATCTGATTTCTGACTAAGATTTTGGCTTACTATCTTGTTTCATTGCCTGGCACAACTGTTCATATGTAATGAAAAGAATTATTTGATTATTGAAAAAAAAAAAACCCTTATTTCTTTCACCTCTTCTACACACAGTGACTGAAGGACACCCAAAGAGAAGGAAAGGAGCAAAAGACAGAAGTAACAGAAGAGTTAATGGAGAAATCTGTAAATCAACAAATCTAAAATTCTAAACTAATGCTAATCAAAAACACAATAAGTGGATATGGCAAGAATTCAGAAAACAGAAAGGGCAGAGTTATGATTTTCACTCATCATACTGGCATTCAAGGCAGAGGAAGATCAATTGTTAAATAATACTCTAACTGCTTAAGGATCTATGGACAGATTCTTCAGAGTGGTGATTATACAGGGTGATGTTCCAAATCACCAGACTACTCCATGTAGACTTTTATCTTTTAGTGGCATGATCTGAACTGAATAACAGTATGGCAGCAAATAGAATGACGTGGAATAATTTCTGGAAAATTCTTTCTCTTTGGTTTTTTTTTTTTTTTTTGGTAGCAGCTTTATTAAGATGTAATCCACATGCCTACAATTTACTATTTAAAAGTATACAAGTCAATGTTTATTGGCATATTCCCAGAGTTGTGAAACCATCAATAAATTTTAGTACATTTTCATGACCCCAACTTTTTGAATTTTGAAGCTAACACTGAAAGTATGGGGTTCTGTTGCATATGAGAAGTGTGCACATGTTTAGGGGAAACTTTAAGGAATCACAAAAGTGTGGCCTTAAGTGGCCTATTTCCTCCAAGGAGGATTTAAGATGCCATACTGAGCCCATGGAGAATGCCAATCTCTCAAGTGGAGGAAGGCCCAGTTAAAAGCTAACCCTGTCACCTTGTATGTCACAAGCTAACCTGCTGCTGCATATACTTGAGCATAATTAGAGATTCTTGGAAGTGGCCTACGTCCTGGCCTGCTTGCAACTGTTAAGCAGACCCAGATTACTTGTGAAAGAGGCCCCAAATTAAAGACACTACCCAAGTGAGTAGTTTCTAAATGATATGGTGATGGTAAAGGAGGAAAAGATTCTGCTTCCAATTTGGCTCAATTAATTTTGTCTGGTGTGACAGAATGGGGTGTTTGGAGGTGAGTGGGAGGAGTGAGTGCTGAAGTGATGGAATCGAAATAGGGAGAAAAACACACTTACATTCTGCTTTTAGAAATTCACTGCTAACTGTATCAAGTGCCGGCACAAAAGCGAGATGAGCCGGCTTAAGTTCTAGGAGGCTGTCACTCACCACTCATTGTATTCGGAACTGATTGTCCAGGGTCCGCCGATCCATTGGAATGAGCTGGAATATCTGGAATAGTCTCAAGGGTAGACTGTGAAACAAGGGAAGATGAGAACAAAACATTTACCACAAATACAGTCTACTCAACATTCCAATCTGATTTGTATTCTGCAGTATACAAGAATTCATTTCACTAAACAGCAATTCTTGATTTCATAAAGGACCTGCATCTGATTTCCTCTGTTTCTTCATTCAATTCAGACCTGTACAGCTCACACAGGTTTCTCAAAAGAGAACTAAGTAAAGGTCAAAATAACCATGTCTTCTTCGCTCTTAAATATTTGTTGCTCATACCTTTCCTAACATGTAGAAATGACAATGCTTGACAAGACACAGATTGACAATTATAGTACTGTTATTCTAGATGCAGTTGGTCACACATTTTGGCCATAAACTATAAGTCATGACATAGCTACATGGGTTAATAACAGGGATGCTGGAGCCAGACTGCTTAGACACTTACTATGTGACTTCAAGCAAATCACTAGAACTCTCTATTGCTTAGTGTCCCAATCTACTAAATGAAGATGATAATAGAACATATCTGAAAGAGCTATTATGAATTTTAAATGACCCCTGCATAATCACATGGAACAGTATCTGGTACACAGTGAGAACTATATAAGAGTTAGCTACTATTAATATATTAACATATTAATTCTTTTACTATAAAATACAGTGTGATAATAACTACCAAAAAATTAAGTATGTTTTCTAGTTCAGTTTCAAGAAGATCCTGCCAAAGTATTGCACTCCCCTGCAATATTATTAGAAGTTGAGTATCTATTTTTGTGGAGCTCCGTGAAGCAAGTTACTGCTTCAGTTTTGATGGGTGCTAGTAAAAAGTCTACACACAAATCCTACCATTTCTTCTAATATAAATTTTAATGTGGGAGTTATCATCTGTGACTACATGTGAAGGTGAAAACATGCTATTCCATCAAGAATCTTTTATATGCTCTTCACACATAAAGTCTGTTCTTTTTTTCCCCCGAGCTTGATGTTGTTTCTTTTATTCTCATAGTTATTTAGCAACAACTGAACCCCTGCTTCATGAAAGGTCCATTATCACGTGCTATCAGTTGTACAGGGGGGTCTCAAATTCCGAGCCTGTGTTCTCTTTTTCCTATTTTGTTGCAAAGGAGATGACATACTTCTTATTGCATAAACAGCATGTGACTATATGGCCAATTATTAAAACAGAGAAGCCCAATTATGTAATTGGTGGAAGAACGAAAAGACAAAAAAAGTTCAGGGCCATATAGTTCATTGTCAGTCAGATTTTCGGTGGCTCTAAAAGCTAACACTACAGAATAAAGATTACCCATAAACTAAAATCCTTAAAAAGATGTGGACCACTTTTCAGTGGTTTCCTTACGTTTTCCAACAAAGAAATGCTTTATCAAACTTTGAAATAACTCACTTATGGGAGACAACACTCCTGAAAATTGAGCAACATATATGTAGGGCTTGAAGTTGATGGTTCGGGATGCTTAAATCTACTAAATGTCAGTTTCTTAATTTGTAAGGTACAGAAGTGTCCATCTGCTGAGTTGGTTTAACAGGCCTCTAGTCAGCCGATTGTACTAAATGAGTGCCTGCTCTTTGTAGTAAATTATTCCAGGGATTTCTTGGGGGAAGCAGAAGTTTAAATTGTGATCCCTGCTCTTGAGCTATTTATAATGAGAACAGAGTAACATTTATGGAACATTATTAAAAGACAACCAATCCACGGTTCAGAGCTAATTTCTACAATACAACCATAAGTGTTTATTGAGGAGTAATGGAGAGGAAAGAGGTGCTGCCCAGGTTTCACTGAAGAGGTGGTTGAACCTGCGCTGGAACTCAAGGAATGATGAAAAGGACTTACAAAGGCAGAGGAAATGGGCCAAAGCATCCAGGCCAGAAATGGAAGTATAAATTTCAGGTATGGAAACATCTGAAGCATTTCATCTACAAGGGATCATGGAGAGACTGGTTTTCCCAGAGTTGAGGCAAGGTATTCGAAAAATATGAGAAATACGTTAGTCAAGAGGGTAAGCTTAAAATACAGAAGGTTTTGAAGGCCACACAGAGGAGGTGAAACTTAGACTCATAAGGGTTAAAACAAAACAGAATAAAACATATGAAAGACCATCCATGGCTTAAAGCAGGGTAATGACATGGTAAAAATAAGAAAGGAAAATCAGCCTACCAATACAGAGACCTTGAGTTTTGAAGTAGGTTGAATGAAGAGGCTAGGTGCTTGGTATTCATAGTTTTAAAACATCCATTCACCCACTAAACACATTAACACTAGCATCACTTTAAAATTTTTACTAATGATTTTAATGTATTTCAAACAAACTTCCCTGGCTTTTCCATCGCAGATCCTACCATTTCCCTGTGTGCCTAACCATAAGAGCTTCACCCTGGAGCTCCAACTGTAAGGAAAGGCATTGCTTCCCAGCCGCCGAAGCTTGCTCTGCTGCCCAAATCACACTGCGCTGGGACTGGAGAGTAGAGGATGGGGATTATTACTTTAAATCCCAAATCACAGAAGGTTAGCACTATCTGCATGAGTTCTCTTAAAACTGGACTTTGACTATCTGATATTTCCTTCACATTAAAGAAACACCATACAAGACATTTTCCCTGTTCTTTACTTACGAGAGAACATCGCTGACTCAAAAGATGTTTCTGACCTTCCTCATTGGCTGCTTGGTCTTTTATCATGGCTCGAGTCTATGTGTTCTAATTCTACGAACTAAAGCTACCGGTGCTTGAGTCAATATAGATAAGAATGTTCCCCATCTTCCTCTTCTGCCTCTGAGAACAGAACTGATAAATCCATGTCTTGCAACCACTGTGCCAAATTCTCCAGAGATGAACTTAAGCCACACTCACTGACCAATATGCAATCAATTTTGAAATAAAAAATACAATAACAATTACAAAATCTATCCAAATGTGAATTTAAAGGCATTCTGATGACATCTTGGATTAAAAACTAAAACACATCTGAAATTATAAACTGCATGTTAAAGACAATGAGAGCATTAAATTCCAAAAATCCATGAGACTAGCCAAAGTATTATTCAGAGATTAATTTTTCACCTTAAATGCACATAAGAGATTAAAAATAAATGAAATGTTTATAATCTAAGAGACTAGAAAAAATTATCTAGGTAGATCCAAGAATGAATGAAAAATTAATAAGGATTGAATAAATTAATACAATAGAAAAAGTACGCTTAATTAATTAAAGGTAGTGACTTCTTAAAAAATATTGCTGATATAGGCAACTACTTACAGTTCTGATTGAGATAAAAGACATACATTTTAGGAATTAAAAAAAAGAGTAATAGCTACCTTCACAGAAAATTTAAAAATTATACACCTAAATAAACATGTGTATATACTTGTATATATATGTGTATGTGTACACACACACAACATATATTGAAATTCTAAGTGAACTGAATGTTTTCCTAGAACAAATACACATGACCAAAATACATACAAGTTGGAACTGAAAAGAATATAACCCCTAAACCATAGCCATTGAAAAATTAACCAAAGCATTATGCCTGGGATCATTGTAGGCAAACAAATTACGATACAAATTTACATATAAGAGATTTTATAGATTATATATTTACATCAAAGTTTAATAAATGGCTCCAAAATAAGAAAAAGATTCAAAGTTCTCAACAATTTTTGCCAAGATTAGCATAACTCTTAGAACAACAAAAAGGAATTATATATATAGACTAACCTCAATTATTAGAACAGTGGTTAAAAATGCTAGAATAATAGCAAATTATATTCTGTAGTGTAATAAAATAATAATATAACACAACAAGTAGGGCTTATCTAAGCAATGAAATTATATTTCAACATTAAAAAAAACCTACCAATGTAATTCCCTAAAGTAATTGCTTAAAGAAGAAAAACAATATATTGATTTTAATAGATGATGAACAATCATTTGATGTAATTCAACCTCCACTCCAGATAAATGCAACCACAAGGTTCAGAAACCTAGAACAAATATTATACTTAATGATGAAACTTAGAAGAATTCATGAGAAAATCAAGAATCTATCCAAAGATCCTCATAATTATTGTTCAATGTTACAAGTGATTGTGGTCAGTCTAATAAGACAAAGAAAAAAAAGACAAATAACTATTTTAAAGATTGGGTAAATAAATCTTTCAGTATTTCAGATGACATCTGCACAAATTATAAAATCAAATGAAAATTCTTAGAAGTAAAAAAGAATTTTCAGAAAGGAAGCTATAAGACATACTTTTGTGAGAAACAAAAATAATTACTTTCCCTATATATCTGCAAAAACAAACTAGAAGATACCATGAAAAACCCCTACCACTTAAAATACCAATGAAAACTATTATGTCCCTAGTAATTAACCAATGAAAAAATGTATAAGAAAAAAATGTAAGAAAGAAAATTATGAAGTTTTATTGAAGGATAAAATGTAAATAAATGGAAAAACACAATCATTGTTTTTCAATGAGAGGACCCAATATTTTAAGATGTGAATTCTCTCCCTGACGTTAATCTTTAAATTCAATGAAATTCTTAGTGGAGTCCTAACAAGATTTTCTCAATGGGTAGTAATAGCTGAAAGAAAAAATTTCTGAGAAGAGGAAAGAAAATTTTGACGCAAAACAATGAGTGTGAAATTATCATAACAGATTTAAAAAACAAATGATAAGAGTCATAGCAATCAAGATAGACTCCGTATAAATAAAGATTTCACTTATCATAAGGGTGCATTTCAGACATGTAGAAAAGATGAAAGATTGAAAAAAGAAGATATTGGTCAAGCCAAGTTTACTCCTTTGAAAAACATAAAGTTAGATTATCTACTTTACACCATTCTACAACATAAATTTCAATAGGTCAAGTTGTTGGGAGCCTCTGAAGTCTTGGAGATGACAATAAAATGTCCCCAAGAATTTACCCTGGCAGGCACAATTTACCCTTATAAGCATCATGGCCAGGACCTCTGAAGTCCTTGCCACCACTTCACTGGATTACTGGAGATCCCACTATCAAGAGACTAGGGAACGAAACTGGGGTGCCGATGGCTCCTTATAACCAAGAAGTAGGGAAGTCAAAATGTATCTACCTGATGGTAAGAAGTTCTAGAATGATTTTCAGTACAGGTGCAGGAAGGGTTAAGTTGGCATCTGTGGGCTACTCTAGCAACTAACCAATCTGTTTAACATTTCCAAGTAAAGCTATTCTGAGGGACAAACGATCCAAAGTCACTTTGGAGACTGGTGCCAATAAGATGTTTTTTAGCCTCAGTACTGCTGAAACTGCTATTTATCGGCATTCAATCAGTTTTCAGGAAAAAAAAAAAAAAGAAAAGAAAACAAAATCTGAGAGATTAATCTACCCCAGGAAGCTCTATCTATAACTGCCACACAAGCTCATTTTCTTTCACTTACACTCTCAAGCTTTAAAGAATCCTATTTGTAGACAACACATGCTCAATAAGGATTTGTTGAATCAACGAATCAATGAACCAACGATGTGGAGAAGCTGGCAGCAGAGAATGAAGAAACAGAAAAACATGACTAGCATCGGTCTATTAGAAGTAAAATTGTGATCACGGAACTTCAATGGAAAAGTCTAGAAAACAAGGCCTACCCAACCTCCTCTTCTTTAGCAACTCAATTGTGCAACCATCCTGCTTCAAGTTCTCCTTGGTGTGCGCATGAAACCACACGCAGCCCTTTGTTGTTGACTTATACGGTATGCCTGGGTCATAAAGTCAGCTAGCGGCAGACAAGTGGTCAGACTGTCAGGAGCTTTCATGTTAACTGGAAGGTGTGGGGGAATTGGTGTAGGCATTGTTAAGACTTGCATTTTAGATGGATGCTTGCAGCTGCAGGAAAGATGAGTTTGAGGGGTGTAAGCTAAAGTTAGGGAGATCACTTAGGGGGCTCCTTCAGCCATGGAGAAAGATGATGATGAATTTCTGTACTAAGGAAGTAGTTGTAGGAAAAGAGGAGAATAGAAATAGTCTAGAACTATTTATAAAATAAAATCCACAGGTCTTAGAGATGAGCATGTAGAGGGAAGAGGGTAGGCAGAGTTGTAACTAAAACTTAGGGATGGGTCTTGAGCACATGGGTACCACCAGCTGAGATGGAAAATAAAGGATCCTGGGCAAGTCCTTAGAGCAGGAGTGCCCAGTCACAGGGGTACAGCACAACCATGAAGGTCCATTGCAGGTAACTCCTCACATCCAGTACTTACCCGAGTTTGTGAATGACTTAACTTTGTTTTCATCAATAAGAGGGGTGAACTGGAGATTATCTCTAAAATAGAGACTTTCTCACTCATTTGCAGTCCAATACATGGTCTTAAATGGGAAAGTAACAGTTGAATTTATGGCCAGTAGG
Source organism: Tapirus indicus (assembly GCA_031878705.1). Lineage (NCBI taxonomy): Eukaryota > Metazoa > Chordata > Mammalia > Perissodactyla > Tapiridae > Tapirus > Tapirus indicus. The sequence goes on from CM062917.1 coordinate 61,221,622, forward strand.
TCAGACATTGTAGGTAACCCTTAGCCTATCTGTGCCATAACCTGTAGTGCTACTGATAAGTTACTCCTTGACAAAAGTCACTCATATTATTTTATGTTTCTTATAATGACCACTGTGCAACAAACAAAACAATCCCATAAGCAAAAATCTAAAAACACAAGAGAAAATCTCATTTACATGAGGCTAATAGCATTATTTCCCTGAACAATGGGGATATCCTGGGAGGATGTCATGCATGTGAATGTCAATTACCCTTTGTCTCAAAATCGACAACAGACAAGAAACTACTGCACCAAAATGACATTTGAATACGTCCTCTCCATCTGCCTGTCTGAAGTGCTATCAGTTGCTGTCCATCAACTTGCCATCAGAGAACCATGGCTTCATCTAACAGGGTCTCTCGCTTCTTCTGGTCCATTACATCTCTCCCTGCCTGAGCACCCACACAGAGACACCACGTGAGGATTCCCAGTGGAGGTGAGGAGACAGGGAATGATGAGAGTATCTGACAAGGAAAAGTACAGGTTCTGCTACTCAAGGCCAAGTGAGTGAATTTGAATAAAGTGGAGGGTTTGTATGGGTGAGTCATGAGAGCTGAGGCTAGAGATGCAGGCATTAGTGGAAAGCCTTCAATATCACGATGAAGGGTTGTTAACTGATCCTGTAGGTAAAACGACTCTGGGTTAAGATGGCAGAATTAGGCCAGAGTATCTGTGTGAACTCAGCCAAGAGGACCCAAGTTAACAAACTCCTCCATGCTTGATACACGTAATGAACATCCTTTGGTTTCTGGCTGCAGTGGTATTAATTTATGGAGTCCTCTTTTAAACCAAGATCTATTCATTCCTGAGTTTTGAGTCTCCTTCTTCCTAATTGTTACAAGGTCAGGGGGTCTACTGGTAGCTGTGGTTTCCTTGCAATCTTAGTTCAAGTTTTTCTTATCTGTTTTGAAGAAATTGTTTCTTCTTGCCTTCAACTTGCAATTTTGCCCTGACATGCAATTGTTTTGGCATGCAATGACTTACCACAGAGCCACTTCTGGGAACTGCAAAGCTCCCTTCTTCATCTCGGGACCCAACTGACAGGGTAGTACTTTGGAGAGAAGCATCATCTGGCTAAATGGAGAAATGAAAGCACCATTCTTATTCAGGCAAATACTTTCTAATGTGTTGGTATATTCTATGTGTACATATTTAGATATGTGTGGCAATCTACAAAGTTATGACTGCCTGGGCATGGACAATTGTATCTAGCCCTTCAGGGATCATTATTGTGAGCCACCTAAATGCCAGGTCCTCTGACAGACACTGGCCTCTGTGGCAGACACCTCTATTACCTGCCACAAACTCCATTTCCCTTAACAATACCTTGGTTTCGTTCCAGGGAGTTAGGTGTTAAACCAAAGAACTTGATTTCCAGGCTTTCTAGCAGCTAAGAGTGATCATGTGACAAGTGTGGCCAAGGAGGTGTTAAGTCTAATTTTACCAAGAGTGCTTCCAGAAAAGCGAAGGCTTTCCTGACCAAAAAGAACAAGGAAGGTCAGCTGATATATGCTCATGACAGCGCCATAGACAATGCCTGGTAACTCTAGGCTGTCTAGGCATCTTGTACGAATAAGGACTATGGACACAGGAAAGAATGGCAGAGACAGATGATCAAATGTGGTTGGGTCCATGCTAAGGGGCATCACGTGGCTGCCCTGTCAGACTTGGACCACATCTATTAAGCTTCTCCATGTGAAGCAAAACAACTCCTACTTTTCAATAACATGCAGCAAAACACAAACTTAACTTGTCTAATCTTATTTTTTTAACAGACCCTAAAACTATCTTTTGCAAGGAATAGAATTCAGGAGCAATAGCACTGAGTTGTTTTGCATTTATAAAACTGGAACTCAGAGATTTTTGCTTTAGTGTACAATGACTTTACTGAAATTTAAGTAATAAATATTCCTTCCATTATTGAAGGAAGCTTATTACAAAATTGAATATATTTGATACTTACAAAAATGTATACTATTTTGTCTTTTAAAAAACTGTCATTCATCTTGCTTGACCATATTTTCTAAAGTTTCTATAGACAGCATGCATTACTTTATAAAATGCACAAGAACTTTTTTTTTTTTAAAGCAACAAATAAAACACAAGAACTAGTACAAGAAATTTAAGTCAACATGGCCAACTGATAACTGCCTACTTCTCTTCCCGGCCCAAATCACTAAAAATGGCAGAAAACATGTACTTGTTTAAGGAACAGATTTTTAACAGCACTAGAAACCAGTGAAGAATTCTGTAGCAGATCAACGGATAGAAATTTCTAGATGAAAAGCAAATGGAATTGGTTTGGTAAAATAAAAACCTCTACCTAAAAGCAGAATTTAAAAGCAAATTTTAAAAGAAAACTTCTAGGGAGGGAACAGAAAAACACACAAATAACATAGAATGTACAAATAGTAGGAAAGGCCACAGGCAAGTAATTAAGAAATGTTTACAAAATAGGAGCCAAATAGACTTCCCCCCGGCTTAAATATCTAGACGGCCCCTAAATATAACCCTAGGAAAAACCCAAAATACGCAGTCTAAATAAAATGAACTAACTGCCTGGGGGGAGGGGGGTCTTAGTTGTGAGTATAGGGGTCCCAGAAAGAGGGAATTCAAGAGGGCACAACGAAAGACATGAAATTGAAAAACGAAATCAGCTTTGCCCAGAAATAATAAATTCGAGTTCTTTATCTCATTCATTGGTTTTGCATTTGGGAAGAGTGTTTACTAGCCTACTTGCCCCCTCTATGCACCTTTAAGTTAAGCACCCCACTCACAACAACACATAATCAACAATTTTGGCCTTTGGGGAAAATAAGTCTACTCAATTACAGAGGAAACATACAGCAATTCCCTGTACTAATCAATCAAAAAATCAATAACATCCTACACCGACTCTGCAGAGAACTTTAGGGGCCAGAGTGCTGTAGTTCCACCTGTAAGTGTACCAATAGCTTCTGCCTTCTAGAAAATTTTCCACCCTACATTACCAGATGGAATCTTTGGTGGGTCATCTCACCCTCTTGCTGTGACAGGATTCTGATAGACAGGGTCTGGGGGAAGGACTGGGAAGCTGGACAGGAAAAAAGACCCAGGATCCATAGTTTTGGTCAGAAACTCTCCCTGCACTGGAGGCAAAACCTACAACCTGAGGACACTTCCTGCCACCCAAAGGGAGGTGTGCACGTCCCTGACCAGATGGTACTTACACTCGGACAGACACATCACTGGGCGCATCACATATTGCTACACACTCCAAAAGCTTACATTCTCCACACAAGATGTTTACACATAACTGCAATGCAGAATAACTGGCAAAAACTAAATATTTATATCAGTTGATACCGAAAATATTGAAAGAAATATTCACATGGTAGTCTGTTATTTTTCTGTATGAGCTCACCCACAAGGACAAAGATTCAGTTGACAATACCCTTCACTTAGGATACACATAAAAAACCAGTTTCGTTGTTGTTGTTTCCACCTGTAGAAGCTTTTTTTAAAGATAGAATTTAGTTAGTTTTCATTTACCTATTAAATTATTTCCTGCTGAGTTTAATAGCTATGGGTGATGGAGTTGTGGGTGGCTGTGTTTGCCAACAATCTGAATTATGTTGCATATTTACCCAAGAGAAGTGAGAACACACATCATTTATACTACATGAATGTTCATGGCAGCATTATTCATAATAGCTCAAAATTGGAAACAATCCAAACATCCATCATTAGGGTGAATATATTAACCCATAGTAGTATATATGTGCAGTGGAATATCATTAATAATAAAAGGACAAAACTTTTAACACATGTGAAAAATGGATGAATCTAAAAATTATTATTGAGTGAAAGGAACCAGATACAAAAGTGCATATTTTATTTATAATTCCACTTACATGAAAGGTGAAACTGACCTAAGGTGTTAGAAATCACAGCAGGCTTGCTCTGCAGGTGCAGGAGGACAACTGACTGGAAAGGCCTGAGAGAAATTTCTGGGTGATGGAAACGTTCTCTATTTTGACTGTCATTATATGGGTGAAAACATTCATTAAAACTAACTGAATTATACACCTGTAATATATACTTTTATTGTTTGTAAATTATACCTGCATAAAAAACACATAACAATTATTTGATTCCTTAAAAATAATTCTTATCTTCAGAGTGATTTAAGGGGCTATTGCTGTTATGAATCAAGAACATACAGCTAAAATAATGGGTAAAACAGAGAGAAAAACGTTCTTGGGAAATAAGTATCTGTTTGCTGAAGTTTACAAAGAGTGAGATAAGCTAAAAAACAATCATGATCAAGAAAAAATTACTAACCTGGAACATAAAGTCAAAGAAATCAGAGCAAACAGACTAACATGGGAGAAAATTTAGGGGATATTGAAATTCAGTTCAAGCAAAGCAACAACCATCTAATATGTGTTCTAAAAGGGTGGGGACATAGAAAATGGGGAGAAAAAGTAATTTAAGACACAACAGAAGACAATGTCCAGAAAAAATGAAGCAGTGACTAAGATGAATGAAATAAAGGGCAGATCCTTGTGAAAGTTCAGAACTCCAGCAATAAATTCACAATTCAAAAAGTCACAAAATTTGCAGAGCGTGAACAAAAAAGCTTATTTATAAAGGAATGAGATCCAGGCAACTAAAATAAGAAAAGCAATGTCATAAAAGAGTGTAACAGCCGGTCAATGACTAATAAGAGAAATTCTACTGTTCAGGTTTTCCAGGAGAGCTAAGGTTTTCTGTTAACAACAGTCAGTTGGCACATGTTCCTAAGAGGAGCATCAGCATGGAGTTTGCTAACCATCTTGTAAGTATAAGGACTACATTTGCATGCCTTGGTGGCAGCATGAAAGGAAAAAGGTAGAAGTTCTTGCTAAGGTTGGCATTGCATTCTATTACAGTTGTACCAGCCTTCACCTACTCACCATTAGTTACTTGTTTTGTGATTAAAACAAACTCCTACTTGTTTAAATCAATGTTCCTTAGATTTTCTTTTCTATGAAGCAAACACAGATGTAATGATAATTGTTAACAGATGGTATGATGGTATTTTGCACTGAATTATGAATCAATAGCAAGTGTAGCTATTTGATTTTCACTTAAGACATTGGAAATAAACTAGATCGACTACTTTGTCTTTTGAATAAACTAACATCTCACATATCTAATTTATTTATGTTGACTGCACATAAAGAAAATGTCCTCTTTCATGTATACAAAAGGTGATTTGTAGAGTAGGTTTGTGATGCCTGTAGATTGGGTTGTAAGCCTTTTGTAAATGCCCAGACTTAGTGACATTTGTGATTTAGAGTCAAGGGTCAACCACATATAATACATGAATAGACTATTCCTTTATTGTAAGTAGCTTATTGCCAAAATAAACACATTGGATATTAAGGAAATCATAAAATGTTATATGGACTCTTTTTTAAAGGTTTATTGAAATATAACTGACATACAATTAACTGCACATATTTAAAGAGTACAAAGTATACAATTTGAAGAGGTTTTTTGCGTGTGTGTGAGAGGAAGATTAGCCCTGAGCTAACATCTGTTGCCAATCCTCTTCTTTTTGCTGAGGAAGATAGGCCCTGAGCTAACATCTGTGCCCATCTTCCTCTATTTTATGTGGGATGCCTGCTGCAGCATGGCTTGATAAATGGTGCGTAAGTCCATGCCCAGGATCCGGGCATGCAAACCCCAGGCCACCAAAGCAGAGTGTGTGAACTTAACCACTATGCCACCGGGTCAGCCCCACAATCTGATGAGTTTTGATAAACATATAGACCTGTGAAACCATCACCACAGTCAAGACAATGAACAAAACCAGCACCCCTAAATATGTCCTCATGCCCTTTTGTCACCCCTCCTTCCATTCCCTCCTTGCCCACCTCCAGGTCCCCAGGTAATCCCTGATCTTCCTTTCTTCACTATAGCTTAGTTTACATTTTCTATAATTTTATATAAATTGAATCTTTCTGTCTGGCTTCTTTCATATGGCACAATTATTTTGAGATTCATCTATGTTGTGTATATCAATAGTTCATTGCTTTTTATTGTTGAGTAATATTTCATTGTATGAATATACCATAATTTGTTCGTCCATTTACCTGTAGATAAAATTGAGTTGTTTCCAGTTTTAGGCTATCATGCTACAAACATTTGTGGTAAGTCTTTATGTGAATATATTTTATCTATGAGTAGAATGGCTGGGTCTATGGTAGATATGTGCTTAACATTTTAACAAGCTGCCAATCATTTTCCAAATTGGATGGACCATATTACATTCCCACAGCAATGTTTGAGAGTTCCGGTTGCTCCACATCCTTAGCACTAGTTGATACGGTCAGTCTCTTTAATTTTAGTCATTCTACAGGGTAAGTAGAGATATCTCATTGTGGCTTTATTTGCATTTCCATAATTATTAATGATACTGAACATCTTTCATGAGATTATTTGCCAACCATATATCTTCTTTGGTGAAGTGTCTGTTCAAATCTCTTGCCCATTTTAAAAGATGAGAAAAAATCAAACAAAATTTTACCACTGGAAAACTCAGGGTATGTTCTTAAAAGAGAAAGTTGATTTGTTTTCAAAGATAGAGGATTTGTGTAAAGTTAAGGGAACTAAGGGTTGGAAATACCAAAAGGAGGAATAGACAATTTTTAATATCAAAAGAAGGAGTTTTTATATTGTTTCTTTAAACAATAGGGATAGTATTCTGGGATAAAACAGGAGAGTTAAGTCACATGACCAAGCCTCTCTCTCCTAAAACCAGCAAGTCAACAAAACATAACTAAAATTTTGAAAAAAAAAAAAGAATCCCAGCAGCATTTACACAAGTGGTGGACAGAGAGAGAGATTCCAGGAATAATGGGGATTCTTCTCCAAAATCCACCTCACTCTCCATTAAAACAGCACCAAGGAAGAAAGTAAATGGAGAAAATTTTGGAAATAATTATTACTATCTCCTCCAAATTATGAGGGAAAATGACTGAAGGTGTGAGTAACCACACCTGGGTTCAATATACATGTACCCCTTCAAAATAAGTGTCTCCCCAATACCATCTCTGCAGAGGGGAGAGAACCTATTGGCATGCATCATTTTGTCTTTTTCTATCTGGGAGGAAGTTAGGAGAGGGACTATGGGGATGGGAAAATAGATTAAAGTAAGCTCTACCAAGGGAGAGAAAAAGATGGATTCAGATAGCAGAAACAGATATGAGGAAAGGCCTTGGGCTAAACCAGAAATAAAGCAATCTTTCTTGGTTGCAAATTGCTGGAAGCTCTGTCATTCTCCTCAGGCTCGCCTGACTTTGCCCTTTTCTGGGTAAGTGGGGACAAGCGGCTCTGGGGAAAGGCAGGGGGATGGTGAGGGGAGAGGGGCACTGGACATCTAGGGTTAAAAGGGTGGTCAGAGGTAAGCTGCCCAGGGTTCACCCTGTGCTGGGGAAACTGCAGATGACCTGAGGACACCCATGGCTCCAACACGCAGACCCATGACTCCATGGAACTAACACTCCTATGAGAAGTTTTTCAAATAAAAGAAAAAATGTAAAGGAACTAAATCTGTCAAAAAGAAATGCCTACGGAGAGTGACATCAGCATCATGGTGGAGTGAGATTCCCTCTTTGAATCTCTGTCCCCTAAGACACAACGAAAACATCATTCGCATTCCAACAGAGCTCAATCAAACACTACAAAGGACTTCCAAGAAACCCCTGCTGCCATACATCGGACGGTGGAGGCGCGGGAAGCCCAAAAGGATGCAAGGAGAGGTGCTCTCACAGACTGTCGAGAGATCCCCACTGGGAAGTGATGACGGACGGTTTTGGGGGTGTAGCAAACACCCTAAGCGAGCCAGAAAGGAAACCCCCGGGTCAAGCAGGAGAAAGAGAGAACCACTCCCCCCACACACCCCGCATTTCAGCATAATCCCTCTGGGGGCTGCAGCGGGCTCAGAGCATACGGCTCACAATCACCATCCAGTGGCAGCAGGTGGAAACTGCAGGACCAACTTCAACATGAGAGGAAAAAATAAAGCGGTCGGATCCATGCGACACTTTGTTATGGCTACAGACCAAAAGGAAAATGACAAACACCCAGAAACCAACCCTGAAGGCACAGAATTCGATAACCTGAATGACAGAGAATTCAAAATAGCTATCATAAACAAACTCAACAAAATACAAGAGAACACACAGAAACAAATCAACGAATTCAGGGATTTCATCACAAAAGAGATTGAAACCCTAAAGAAAACCCAATCAAAATTATTGGAGATGAAAAACAAAATGAACGAGATAGTGGAAAAAATGGAGTCTTTAAAGAGCAGAGCTGACAATATGGAGGAACGAATTAGCATTATTGAGGATAACCACGCAGAAATGCTCCAGATAGAGGAGGAGAGAGAGCTAAGACTAAAAAGAAATGAAGAAATTCTTCGAGAAATATCAGACTCAATGAGGAAAAGCAACACAAGGATAATAGGTATTCCAGAAGGAGAAGAAAGAGAAAAAGGAGCAGAGAGTTTGTTCAAAGAAATAATAGCTGAGAACTTCCCCAAGCTAGGGAACGAGAGGGAAATAACAGTGAATGAAATCAATAGATCACCTAAATATATAAACAGGAATAAAAAATCATCCCGCCACATAGTAGCAAACTTGAAAAATATCCATGACAAGGAAATAATATTAAGGGCAGCTAAACAAAAACACAAAATATCATACAAAGGAAACCCCATCAGGCTCTCAGCTGATTTCTCAACAGAAACTCTACAGGCTAGGAGAGACTGGAATGATATATTCAAAATCATGAAAGACAAAAACCTTCAGCCAAGAATACTTTATCCAGCAAAAATATCCTTCAAATATGATGGAGAAATAATAACTCTCCCTGATAAACAAAAGCTAAGAGAGTTCATCACCACAAGACCCCCACTACAAGAAATGCTCAAGAAGGCCCTTAGGCCTGAAAAAAAAAAACAAATGAGAAAGGGGATACAAAGATTTCAGCAAGGAGAAAAGCAAGGAGACTAAACCAGAACAAACTACAGTTGGATAACATCAAAAATTAATTCGACCTCATCACTGTAAACACACACTCACGACACAAGATGGAATAAATAGAGATAACAAATGAAGGGAAGAAGAAAGGGATTGAGTTGACCCAGCCTCAGGAAAAAGGAGACATCTGAAAATGTACTATCTTATCCAGGAGATCTCTAATATAAACCTCAAGGTAACCACTAAACAAATAACCAGAAGAGAACCACACATGACAAATAAAGAGAAAACCAAGAGAATGAGCATGCAGAAATACCAAATTGAATTTGCAGTCTGAAACACAAGTGACAAGAAATGAAGGAAATGCAAAAGAACCAGAAAATGAACAATAAAATCGCAACATTAAGCCCTCATAGATCAATAATCACTCTAAATGTAAATGGATTGAATTCTCCAATCAAAACTCACAGAGTGGCAGGTTGGATTAAAAACCAAGATCCAACAATCTGCTGCCTCCAGGAAACACATCTCAGCTCTGAAGACAAACACAGACTCAAAATAAAAGGATGGAAAACAATACTCCAAGCTAATGGCAAACAAAAGAAAGCAGGAGTAGCCATACTCATATCAAACAAAGTAGACTTCAAGATAAAAAAGGTAATGAGAGACAAAGAAGGGCAATATGTAATGATAAAAGGGACACTTCACCAAGAAGACATAACAATCATAAATATCTATGCACACAACACAGGAGCACCAAAGTACATAAAACAACTGCTAAAAAACCTAAAAGGAGATATTAACAATAACACAATAATAGTAGGGGATCATAACACCCCCATTACATCAACGGATAGATCATCCAGACAAAAAGTCAATAAGGAAATAATGGACTTAAACGAAAAACTAGACGCAATGGACTTAATAGATATATACAAAGCACTCCACCCAAAAAAAGCAGAGTACACATTCTTCTCACTTGCACATGGAACATTCTCAAGGATAGACCATATATTAGGAAACAAGGCAAAACACTATAAATTTAAGAAGATTGACATCATTACAAGCATCTTTTCTGATCATAATACTGTGAAACTAGAAAGCAACTGCAAGGAAAAAGCTAGGAAAGGGACAAAGATGTGGAGACTAAACAACATGCTACTGAACAACCAATGGGTCATTGATGAAATTAAAGGAGAAATCAAAAGCTATCTGGAGACAAACGAAAAAGAAAATACACCATACCAACTCATATGGGACACAGAAAAAGCAGTAATGAGAGGGAAATTCATAGCAATACAAGCTCACCTTAACAAACAAGAAAAATCCCAAATAAATAACGTTAAACTGCACCTAACAGAATTAGAAAAAGAAGAACAGACAAAGCCCCGAATCAGCAGAAGGAGGGAAATAATAAAAATCAGAGCAGAAATAAATGAAATTGAAACCAAAAAAACAGTAGAAAGGATCAATGAAACAAAGACCTGGTTCTTTGAGAAGATAAATAAAATTGACAAACCCTCAGCCAGACTCACGAAGAAAAAAAGGGAGAAGACTCAAATAAATAAAATTAGAAATGAAAGAGGAGAAATTACAACAGATACCACAGAAATACAAAGGATTATTAGGGAATAGTATGAAAAACTTTATGCCAACAAATTGGACAACCTAAAGGAAACGGACAAATTCTTGGAAGCATACAACCTCCCAAAACTGAATCAAGAAGAAATAAAGAATCTGAACAGACCAATCACAAGTAAAGAGATTGAAATAGTAATCAAAAACCTCCCCAAAAATAAAACCCAGGACCAGATGGCTTCCCTGGAGAATTTTACCAAACATTCAAAGAAGATTTAGCACCTATCCTTCTCAAACTATTCCAAAAAATAGAGGAAGATGGAATACTTCCCAACACATTCTATGAGGCCAACATCATCCTGATACCAAAGCCAGACAAGGACAACACAAAGAAGGAAAACTACAGGCCAATATCACTGATGAACATAGATGCAAAAATCCTCAACAAAATATTGGCAAACCGAATACAGCAATACATCAAAAAGATCATACACCACGATCAAGTGGGATTTATACCAGGGACACAGGGAGGGTTCACCATCCACAAATCAATCCACGTGATACACCACATTAACAAAATGAAGAATAAAAACCACATGATCATCTCAATCGATGCAGAGAAGGCATTCGACAAGATCCAGCATCCATTCATGATAAAAACTCTCAACAAAATGGGTATAGAAGGAAAGTACCTCAATATAATAAGTGCCATATATGACAAACCTACAGCAAACATCCTACTCAACGGGGAAAAACTGAAAGCCATTCCTTTGAGGACAGGAACAAGACAAGGGTGCCCACTCTCATCGCTCTTATTCAACATAGTACTGGAAGTTCTGGCCAGAGCAATTAGGCAAGAAAAAGGAATAAAAGGACTCCAAATAGGCAATGAAGAAGTGAAACTCTCACTATTTGCAGACGACATGATCTTATACATAGAAAACCCAAAAAATTCCATCGGAAAACTACTAGAAATAATCAACAACTACAGTAAAGTGGCAGGGTATAAAATCAACTTACAAAAATCAATTGCATTTCTATACACTAACGATGAACCAACAGAAAGAGAACTCAAAAAGACAATCCCATTTACAATTGCAACAAAAAGAATAAAATATCTGGGAATAAATTTAACCAAGGAGGTCAAAGACCTATACAATGAAAACTATAAGACACCATTGAAAGAAATCAAGGAAGACATAAAGAAATGGAAAAATATTCCATGCACATGGATTGGAAGAATAAATATAGTTAAAAGGTCCATTCTACCTAAAGCAATCTACAAATTCAATGCAATCCCAATCAGAATCCCAATGTTATTCTTCACAGTAATAGAACAAAAACTACTGAAATTCGTATGGGGCAACAAAAGACCCCGAATAGCTAAAGCAATTCTGAAAAAAAAGAACAAAGCTGGAGGCATCACAATCCCTGGTTTCAAAATATACTATAAAGCTATAGTAATCAAAACAGCATGGTACTGGTACAAGAATAGACACACGGATCAATGGAATAGAACTGAAAGCCCAGAAGTAAATCCACACACCTATGGACAGCTAATCTTCGACAAAGGAGCAAAGAACATACAATGGAGAGAGGGAAGTCTCTTCAATAAATGGTGCTGGGAAAATTGGACAGCAACATGCAAAAGAATGAAAGTAGACCATCTCCTATCACCATATACAAAAATCACTTCAAAATGGATCAAGGACCTGAAAGTGAGACCTGAAACTATAAAACTCCTGGAAGAATATATAGGCAGTACACTAATTGAGATTGGACATAAAGGGATCCTTTCAGATTCCATGTCTATTCGGACAAGGTAAACAAAAGAAAAAATAAACAAGTGGGACCTCATCAGACTAAAGAGCTTCTACAAGGCAAATGAAGCCAGGATCAAAATGAATAAACAACCCACCAGATGGGAGAAAATATTCACAAATCGTTTCTCCGACAAGGGATTAATCTCAGTAATTTATAAAGATCTCATACAACTGAGCAACAAAAAACAAACAACCCAATCAAAAAATGGGCAGAGGATATGAACAGACATTTTTCCAAGGAAGAGATACAGATGGCCAATAGACACATGAAAAGATGTTCAACATCGCTAATCATCAGGGAAATGCAAATCAAAACTACACTAAGATATCACCTGACACCCGTTAGAATGGCTATAATCACAAACACAAATAACAACAAATGCTGGAGAGGATGTGGAGAAATGGGGACCCTCATTCACTGCTAGTGGGAATGCAAACTGGTGCAGCCTCTATGGAAAACAGTATGGAGATTCCTCAAAAAATTAAAATACCTTGGGCCGGCCCAGTGGCGCAGCGGTTTAGGCCGCGCTTGGCAGCCCGGGGTTCGCGGGTTCGGATCCCGGGCGCCCGCCGACGCACTGCCTGTCAGCCACGCTGTGGCGGCATCCCATATAAAGTGGAGGAAGATGGGCACAGATGTTAGCCCAGGGCCAGTCTTCCTCAGCAAAAAGAGGAGGATTAGCAACGGATGTTAGCTCAGGGCTGGTCTTCCTCACACACACACACAAAAAAAATAGAAATACCTCATGATCCAGCAATCCCACTCTTGGGCATCTCCCCAGTGTACATGAAATCAACCATCACAAGAGGCTTATGCACCCCTATGTTCATTGCAGCATTATTCACTATAGCCAAGAAGTGGAAGCAACCCAAGTGTCCCTCAACTGAAGATTGGTTAAAGAAGATGTGGTATATACGTACAATGGAATACTACTCAGCCATAAGAAAAGACACAATTGTCCCATTTGCAACAACATGGAAGGACCTAGAGGGTATTATGTTAAGTGAAATAAGCCAGAGAGAGAAGGACAGACACTGCATGAACTCACTCATATATGGAATATAAGTGAACACACGGACAGAGAGAACTGATTGGTGGTTACCAAGGGGAAGGGGGGTGGGGGATGGGCACAAGGGGTGAAGGGTTACATCCACATGGTGACGGACAAACAAAAATGTACAACTAAAACCCCACAGTGTTATAAACTATTAAGACATCAATAAAAATAATTAATTAATTTAAAAAAACAAGAAATGCCTACAATCGTTGGTTTCCTGGGTATGTATCTGTTTTTAGAGCATGCCCTTATTTCTAGATTTAACTATTAAACTTGGGTTCATTTCCTGCTGAATTTTTTCCTACAAACCGATGGAAGGTAGATATGTCTGTTGACACCTGTGGTTGTCCAGCCATCTTAACTACGTGGCGTTGTTTCGATGTGTTGCATTATGGTCTTGAAGAAATGGCTTCTTCTTTCACCCCTTGCCCCAGTTCTCCTGCTATCACTTACCAAGGAGCCACTTGTTTTGGTAACTCCCAGCAGCTCCTCTTCCTCCTGAGTGCCATCCAGCTGAGAAGAATAGTTGTCACAGGTATCACCTGGCTAACGAGAGAAATGAAAGTCACTTTTATCCAGGCAAAGCTTTCCCAGCGTGATTGTTTATTCAGTTATGCATTACACTAGAATCTGTATAAATGTAGTCATGTGGAGATATACAGAGTTAATGACTACCTGTGCAACGGTAATAGCATTCAATTAGTCCATAATTACACTGATCCTCATAAATGTTGTGCACTATAATAGAAGCTGGTCTCAGAAACAGACACTCCTACCCGCATGCCAAAATCCACTTTTCCTTTCCTCTTTAAGTTATGAATATCATGATTTTGCTCCAAGATGCTGTGTGTCTAACTAAAAAGACTAAGTGTGATCATGTGATGGTTACATCCAATGAGACAGAAGTGGAATCATACTTGGTGGAGCGTCCAGGAAGGCTAATGTTTTCCTGTTAAAGTGGATGGAATCAGCTGGTCGACGCTTCTTCTAGAACATGGACATGGTGCCTGTGATGCCCAGACATCCTGTAAGCACTAAATATTAGCCTGTATGCTAAGTGGAGCAGAATGGAAAGGTGAAGAGGTTAGCAGAGCTATGCTAAGGATAGCAGCCATACCAGCCCCAGACTTCTAATTCTGTAAGGAAAATAAACTCTGTCTAAGTCACGCAGCCAACTAGTAAAACTAGGCTGCTTTAAAATGAGACTTTATGAGTGTATTTTGCAACAATTTTTAAATCCATAGGAAGAACATTCACTTTTTTTCAATTATAAAATTGGACATACATTAGATCGATTATCTTATGAGCACATATGGCTGAACTAAGTATTTCATTCCCATTTACTGGATACAGGAAACGCCTTGATTTTCATTAGCAGGAAGTGTATTTGAAGACTATTCTGATCGTGATGGACTGCAGTGCAGGCCTCGTGTATATGCTCTAGGATTTTTGGCAGCATTTGTGATACAATGGCATTCCCCAAAATAAGATGCAAAATTCCATTTTATGATTGAAGCAACTTTTTACAAAATTAAACATACTAGATTTTTTTTTTTTTTTGGTGAGGAAGACCGACCCTGAGCTAACATCTGTTGCGAATCCTCCCCTTTTTGCTGAGGAAGACTGGCCCTGGGCTAACATCGTGCCCATCTTCCTCCACTTTATATGGGACGCCGCCACGGCGTGGCTGACATGCAGTGCGTCGGCGGGCGCCGGGATCCGATCCGGCGAACCCCAGGCCGCCAAGCGCGACGAAACCGCTACGCCACCGGGCGGCCCCTAAACATACTAGATATTAATGAAATCACAAACTTTTACATGTGATCTTAGAAACTGTTATCTTTCATCTTGCTTTTCCATATTTTCTAACGCTTTCTCCAAAAGTATGTATCAGAAAAATGCACATCTATTTTGAAGTGGGAACAATGCTGACGAGGCGGTACAAGAAAACAGGTCAGGATGGAGGACTGAGAGCTTGCCACTCCCAGTCACAAGAATTAGAGCAAGTATGCATTTTTATGAGCACAGTTCCAAATGGCGCTGGAAACCAACAAAGTGTTCTAAAAACAGAGGAGAAGTGGTTAGACATTCCTGGAGAATAAAAAGTATATAATTTGTTTCATAACTGTAGAGAAATTCTCAGCCTAAGAACAGCATGAGACGACACTGCAGCCAAGGAAAGGACAGACCCACAAAACACAGACAAACTAAGCCCAGAGTGAAAATGCAAAGGGCAGTGGCCAGAATAACTTCCTGTGGAGCGCCTCCCCAACAGAAGGGCCACGCAGCCTCCCAATGGCCCCTATCTGAACAGCAGGCAGGGGCGATGTATGAACCCAACGAAAGCAGTCCCAACGAGGTGAGCCACCCGCCTTGGGAAGGTGTCCAGGCTTGGGACCCAAACAGACCTCCGTAGCAGGCTGCTCTGGACCTCCACGAGAAACATGAGAGGGAGGACAAAAGGAGCACATCAGCTTTGTCTGGGATAGAAAGAAGTGCAGTCACACACCTCCGGCACTGAAGGTGTGTGCTGTGTGTGCAGACGTACTCACTAACGTGTACTGCTAAACCAACCTCCATTCACACATATCACACTCTTCCCAGACCTCACCGACTTACACAGGACCCAAAGTCAGCCCTCTCATTCAAAGAAGAGTCCTTTGGGAAATTATCTATAAAACGGCAGAGAAATCATATAGCAATGGCATATCCTAAGTCATTAATCAGTCAATCCAGTCCATTAATAAATATAAATCAATCACCAAGGATCATCAGCCATGGAGAAAATCAACATTCAGAAAAAGGAGTATAGTGATAAACACTCTAGGAGAGAGAATTGAGGGAAGAAAAGAAGGCTTATAATGATTTAATAATTTCAGAGAGATTTGAGAGGCTATTGCAACCACAAATACAGACTAACTCTAACAACAAAGGGGAGAGCAGTCAAAAAGGAGGAGTTCTTATGAACTAACAGTATGATTGCTGGACTGAAAAATCAATATGGGCTAAATTATAACTACTCATGGAAAAAATTAGAATCAGGCTCTACAAAATGATGTAAAAAAATCTACTAGCATACAGAATAAACAGAAAAAAAGACATGGAAAATATAAGAGACAATTTAAGAGATATGTGAGTTAAATGGAGATAAAGAAATAAGGGAAAAGAATGTTCAGAACTGAAAGAAAGGAGCATTTTTCAGAAACAAAAAGCTGAGTGCTGTTCATGATAAAAAAAAAAAGATTTAATATCCTGATGACAGTTCAGGTCTCCAACAACAAAGATAAACCTAAAAAGTCTTCAGAAATATAAAAATGAGCAGGATATAAAGGAATAAGATTTAGAGAGGCATCAGACTTCTCAACACTATTTGAAAAGCACATGGATTAATATTTACAAATTTCTGAAAGAAAGTGATTTAGGGCCTAGTATTTTGATACTCCCCAATTTAGGATTTAAGCTTTTTGGATATGAAAATGTAGTATCCAGAGATAGTTCTTGCGAGAATTGCTCCGAGGACAAAAGGTGCAGTCTGCTAAGAAGATGTATTTTGTAATATACGTGACTATGCAAATTAACATTTTTACTATTCCCTGTAGTCCTTCTGTCACGCTGGCCCTCCTCATCCTCCTGTGAGAAAGAACAGTACCCGCTTCCTCATCCTATAAACTGGTGAGTAGTTCAGGGGTGTAGCTGGAGCAAAACTTAAATGTTCTCTTCCATCTCAGTGAGAGGCTTCTTCCTGAGTTTGGCACCTCACTTGTCCCTTGATTAACCTTTGAAAGGTGATAAGATCTTCAAAGAATTGAAATAAAAGGGATAGTGATAAAAGAGAAAGGAAACAAAATAAGCCGAGACTAATCATGAGAGTCCACGTGAGGGGTGGGAGTGTGGGTGTGGCGGAAGACCTAGAATAAGGCTCACTATACGCGCTGCCTTGACATCCAGTAAAATGGGGAGGGCCATGAGTGGTCTAACTACAAGTTCCTCTCCCATTCTGCTCTCTCAGTAAGGTCCCCTAGGCAGACAATGCTCCTTATCTAGGGGACCAGACACAGTTCTTGATTATCCCTGAGTAGTGGGTTTCAGTTCCCTGCCAGCCTGTGGAATTATTTAAACAAGCCAATCACACCCTCCCATGGGAACCAAGGGGCACCTCACCCTCTTGATACTACAGGGCCTGCCTCCTGCAGCCCCTTGGGAACAAGTGAACAACCAGGGGCTCTGTGTGGTGTGTGGTGTCCTCCTCCCCCAGGCCAAGAGAATATTTGACTAATAAATTCTGCCAATCTTATCTGTCCAGAGTCAGGCGTCATGTGCTGAGCCATCTCTATAATCCTAGGGTGGGAATCCCTCCCTCGCCTACACAGTGAAGAGGAGGCGAGTCAGGTAGAGTCAAGTGGGGTAAAAGGCTCATAGAAATTCATTATTTGAAAACACTGACTTGCCCCTCCTCTGGCTGAGGAGAGAGGTAGTGGCTGCTGTGAAGGGAAACAGGGCAGGCAGTGAGGAGCAAACACCTCAGATCCAGGGTCCTGGTTGGAAGCAAGGTATATAAGACTCCTGTCACTGAGGGAACAATCTCAACAGAAAATGTAAAGATCTCTGACTAGATGGAGTTAACCCTCTTAGGAGAAATATAATGAAATTAGAAAAAACACCTAGAGACAAAATCTGCAAAACGGCATCACTCACAGCCCCAGCTGACCACGCTCCACCTCCAGACCTTGACCTACCCTCAGGCAACAGAAGAGCAGCCAGAACACAAATTGACCACATCCCAACCTTTAAGCATAATTTTGGAAGGGACCAAGGGCTAGCCTGTATTAGGACAATCATAAGATCCAGAAAGAGTATCCCACATAAAATATATGTAAGGTGAAAATAAATTGTACAGAAACTAAACATCATCATCATCATCATCATCTTCATCAGATCCAGGATGGTTCAGGGGTTATTCTTAGAACAGCAAAGAATCCCTCTTCTTCTACTAGGAAGGAAAAAGTAGAGCTAAAGAGAAGGAAACACACTGAAGGGTAATAGAGGAAAGTCACTCTCTGTGAATGTTGGGCTGCCAGGAGTCCAAGTGAAGGCAGACGTCAGCACACCACGTCCTGTATGTCTTCTGCTCAGCGTGCACCGAGGCTCATGTCCAGTGGTACAGATCACAGCATGGGATTCATTTCACAAAGAACAAAGCTTTCTACTGAGATAGCTTCATCGGCAGTTATGGACTCAGATAAGCACTCTTTGAAAGTCTGTACTAAAAAGGACAAGGTGGGCTCTGATGAGATGCGTTTACCTCCTGTGCTAGATAGTGCACTTCCCCCACTTATTGCTACACATCAAAGATGCTGCAGTGCTATTCCCCACAAGATATTTAAGTTCAGAAAATACTGAGATGTCAAAATATTTCTTATGGTGAGAACTAAATTAATATTGAAAGCTACATGGAAGGTAGCACAAGATTTTCCATTATGTGCTCAGCAAAGAAAACAAAAGTTTAGCTGACAACCTCCCCCACATTTTGACTTCTGCCTGTGGCTGTAGCTGCAGCTGTGGTTGTTTTTGTTATTGGAAGTACAGGCAGACCATGTTGTTATTTGTGAATATAACTATTTAATTATTCATTCCTGAGTTAAGAAGTCACTTTTTTCTTCACTGTTAAAAGGTATGTAGGCATTTTTTTTTCAAGTTTTCCTGACTGTCTTGAAATAATTACTTTCTCTAGCCTCCTTACTCTCAATTTCCCTTGCTTTATCTTACCAGTTGACCATTTCTGCAGGGAATTGCTGATATCCCTTCTTCATCCAAGGTCACATCCAAAAGAGGAGTTGGGGTACAAGAAAAATCATCTGGCTATTGAGAAAAATGAAAGTGCATTTTTATCCAGGCATATTCTCCCAAAGGTCATTGTGCATTCCATTACGTGTTGTGCATATGTACGCATTCATATACATTTGTGGAGATATACATAGGTATGACTGTCTGTGCACTGATCATTGCATTTGTCAGCCAATACTTGCCAAGCATGATGATAGATGCTGCTCTCTGTGGAAGATACTGCCAACTGCCTACCTCAAACTCAGGTGCCTGTCTTTTTTAACAGGATCTTGATTTTTTTTCAAGAACTTTTGTGTCTAACTAAAAGAAAAATCAATTTCCCAAGCTTCCTTGCAGCTAAGGATGATCATATAACAGGCTGGACAATAAGTGGTAAATGGAATTCTACCAAGTAAAATTTCCAGGGAAGTAAGGTCAAAGAGGCAAAGTCAGTTGGTACAACTTCCAAAGACTATGGATATGGTGCCTGGAGTAGCCCAAAAAACTTGTAAGCAAAAGGATGAAGGCTACACATGAAAGAAAAAATAGAAAATAGAAGGAACCTGGATCTATGCTAAGGAAAAGCAACATCTATCTTCAACTTCTTCTTAAAGAGAAAAAAACAAATCCATATTTGTATAACTCATGATTTCTTGGGTTCTCTATTACATGCATTCAAATGTAAATATAAGTGATATAATCATGTTTTTTTAAACAGACTGTATGACTATACTTACAGTCAATTATAAATTGGTCCCACCTTTAACTAGGTGTTTATCAATTATGAAATTGGAAATAAATTAGATTGACTACTTTGCTTAAATGTGTTACTGAAAGAGATTTTGATTTACATTTTCTGAATATTGAAAAAATGTATTTGGGCACTGGAATTCTGCTCATGATGACTAGAACTGTAGACCTTGTGTTATGTCCCCAGAGGTCGATTTAGTTTTGAGATTTAGTGTATAACGGCTCTACTAAAACAAGGGTTAAATGTTTATGGTAAGAGCACCATTGAAAATTAAGTTCACTGTATATTTAATGAAATCATAAAATTTTATTTAGTCCCATAGAAGTAGTCATTTTTCATCTTGCTTGTCCACATTTTCTAAGCTTCCAAAAGATTCTGCATTACTTTTATTATAAGGAAAAAGAAACCCACTTTTTGGAAAGGAACAAATACTATTGAACAACCACAAGAAAATTGGATCCAGATAGCAAAACGCACATACCACTTTCTCCTCCCCCTGAAAATCACTCAAAGTGTCAGTGAATACCTTTTTCAAAGAGTAGCTCTAGAAACCACTAAACATTTCCATTAGCAGAACAGAAATTGTTGGATGTTCCTGGAAGATAAGAAGCAAGGACGAATGGTTTAATAAGGGTAGAGGAAAACCTCAGCCTGAAAAAATGTACAAGAGAAAAATGTGTAGAAGGTAAATGCTGATCCAGAAAAAGTGCATATCCAGAATGAAAATAAAAAGAGCAGGAAGACATCCCCCAATTAAAAAGACAATGACCAAAATAATTGAAGAATGTTTTTCTGAAGAAAGAGGCCAGGACACCTTTCCTCCTTCTAATACTGGATAGTAGGCAACAGCCAAATGTGATTCCAGGATAAAACCCAACAAGTGTCCTCTTGGTGACAGAGTGACCACCTGCCTTGGGGGGGTGGTGGCTGTCCTAGTATGGGTGTGGTGGTCGCAGACAGAAAGAAAGTTGAATTGTTCTTCACTGGGGCCCTCTAAAAGGGTATGGATGGGAGTATAAACAGGGAAGTTATGTTTGCCTGAAAAGGAAATAAATTATGATTCTTTAGGACTCTTGTTACTTTGGCATTGATGCCATATTTATGTATCATAGTGAAGTGTGACAGTTGACATTGGGACACTTCACCACTCACACAGGCCCAGACTCCTATTCACAGGAGAGTTTTTGGGAGAAAACAGGTCTACATAACTGCATAGGAAATATATAGCCATTATCTGTACTAATTAATCAATCAATCAATCTAGTCCTCCATTAACAAATATGAATCAACACCCAAGGATCACAGTCAATTGAACAATAGCAATGTAATGATGTCAAAAATAATGAAGCCAAAAATAAACAGATGACCCTGAAGGAAACAGACAATTCAAGGAAAAGAAGAGAACCTTGGAATTTGAGGTCTAATTTAGTAGCTTCAGAGGGCTGAGAGGCTACTGCAGCCAAGAAACAAGAACAGATTGCTAAAATAAGGGGAAATTGAGGAAAGGAGAGGCTTTTGTAAATTAATAACATGACTGTTAAATTTTTAAAAATTAATGAAAGGCAAAAATATTAATACAACTAGGCCAAATTACTGATACAAAAAATGAAGGTGAAGGGACATCTAAGAAAGCACAACAAACACACACACTAACAGAGCCTGGAAAATACAAGAGAACATTTAAGAGATCCTGAGATTCAACCCAAACATGGAACAATCATCTTACAGGAGGTCCACAAGGAGGGAAGTGAGGAATGAAGGGAGTCAGGACCTGTTTCAAGTGTCAGAAGAAAATATGCAGAACCTGAAGAATGAATGAGCTCTCGCATTGAAGAGCTCACTTAGTCGTGACCAGGAGGAAATGTTTTAAATGGTCAAATTTCAAGGTTCCAACGATAAAAATAAAATTCAAAAAGCTTCCACATTTGTATAGAAAGGAATGAGACTGATATAGACACTGTGCTTCCCCACAGCAATGGTGCCTGAGAAAAGATAATGGGCAAATCTTTTCAAAATTCTGAAGGAAAATGATTTTGATCATGGGATTCTATGTGCAAAAAATTAAGAAAAGAACTAGTACAATCTACATATCTATCTTTTAAATTATTGAATTTATATCTTCACTAGGTAAGTATACTGGGTCAGATTCATATATCTAAGATTAATGCAACATTATCTTATGCAACTTAATGATCTTAAATCTTCATTAAGAAAGTGAAATGGAAACTTTAGGTAATTGTTCTATTAATGTAGGTAAATGATGACAAAGAAAGAAAAAGTAGGAGAGGATAAAGGACGGCGACAGAGAGGCAGAGAGATAGAAGGGGGGGGTGGGGCACACGCACTCAAAGAGACAGACCCGGGCAGACAGATACTTGGAGCAAGAAAAGGAGGGAGAGAGAAACTGGTCTTTATGATGTCCAATTCAAATAGGAAACCGAAAGTTTAGGTACAATCCTAAGAAATTCCCAAGTCGCTTTACTTGGCAGAAGCAGATGCTAATTTTTTAGGAAAAAAAATAATCTGTGAAGGTGCTCATTAGGCCTTATACATAGTAAATATACATGTTTTTTAAAAGGCTAGCTTTACATGGCTTTTACCGTTTTTGACAAAGAACAATCTGAATTTTTAAGCAGTGTCTACACTGCCGGACTTTCATTGACTTCCAGATGCCCCATTTCTCAGGACAGCACAAGACCTCTACTCCCGGAACATACGGGCTTTCTTTCACCAGCAACCAAGACCACTCTCCCTGCTTCGTCCCCCATTCTCAATTCACACTAGAGCTGGGGTTTCAGCAGCAAGACTGGAGGGGAGAAGAGGAACGCAGACAGGAGAAGAGCCCCAGGGCCATTCCCCTTGCCTACCACAAATGCGGCCTTCTCTCTGCCTTTGTTGGAGTTAAACCCCAGACAGTTTATTGCACCTGCGTGTTATGGAAAAGAGACTCTTCCTTTCTTTTTACACTTAAAGACCCAATGAGTAAGTGCCCACTTTCTGTTTCCCTTCAGGGTTAAAGTGAAAGCAGAGGAAGGAGCACTGTTTCTGTGTGACTAGAAGTCCAAAGTTTTAGGAAACATAAAGAAGCTAGTTATGCATTTTCTTGAGCAACTGGAGGATTCAAGAGAAGCTATATACCTTCCCTATTTTGCAGTTTTCTAGAGAAGAGCAAAAATCTTAGTGTGAGTGGGAAAGGAAGCATGCAGGCCAAGTTCTTAGGACTCTCTCAAGACAATCTGCGAGACAACTGAAAAATGACCCAGGGAATTTAAACCGGTAGGGTAAACCTTTTCTTTGATAGGCATCTTGGCCAGGACTCATGTGGCTGCAGCCCTTACCTCAAGTTGTGGGCACCACCTTTACTCAATTACAGCTAGAGAAAATCTCACACAGGTTTCAACTAGGTTGAAAGTTCAAACAACTCAGAACTCAACATGTACTTACTTCAGGTATATCATTATGTACAGCAGAAGATTCTAGAACTGTGCTATTCAGTATATTAACTACAAGCCACATGTGACTATTTAGATTTAAATCAACTAAGACTAAATAAAATTAAACTTTCAGTTCCTTACTCACACTAGCTACATTTCAAGTGCTAGCACCACATGTAACTGGGGCTACCATACTGGAGAACACAGAAATAATCATTTTCATCACCATAGAAAGTTCTAAAGGACTGCTATTCTAGGGCATTGTTAGCACAAATGCAAAGGTTAACTTGGTATATGTGAGCTGCCCTAGAAACTACCCATGTGATTAATATATCTAAGAGAAGATATGACTTACAGACAACCTAAAGTAACTCAAATAGAGACTGTCTTCAACCATGCTTGCTACCTAATATCCTTGAAGTTTTAATTTATGTCATTATCGATATTACGATTAAACAGATGAGAAACCTATATCAGAGTGATTAACTACCTTGCCCCAGGCAACTTTATCTGTAACTGTAGCAGAATATCATTTCCTTTTTTCTGTATACTAATTACCCCCAAAGTTCCCGGAAGCCTATCTGCATAGAGCCTAATATAGGATCTTGCACAGAGAATGTATCGATATTTTGATATTTGCTGTGTCAGTGGTGCAATTATTGCAATGATGCAATGAACTAATGAATGAACGAGTTGTAAGGCAGAGCTAGCAGTAAAACAAACACAGAAATAGGAGGACATGACTAATAGCCTCAGAAGTAAAATTGTGGTCATGGAACTGCTAAGGGTAAGCTGGAATTTCAACCAGCCATTTCTCAGAAAATATGTGATGCTTCTCTTATGGTTTTTTGAATCATTCTCCTGCTTACTTAATTAATGCTGGTATCTTTCACTTTTTACCATTTTAATTTATTTGAACATAAAGACTACCCTACCCACTCTCCTCCCACAGCATTTAGAACAAACCACCCAGACTTGTTTATAATACTTGGGCCCACTTCTCTGGGACTCCTTTGCCTGTCCACAGTTCCATTCAACACTTAGATTTAAGCGAAGGCTCTGTGTATCCCATCCACAAAGACTTGCTCCATTACCAAAGAAGTTATTCTCCAACTACAACAAAGACGGGAATCAATTTAGTGTTGAGGGAGATTGCTGTATGGGAGATAAGGAATGATCACTTAAGTCTCATATTTGAAAATTTTTGCTCTGCGCTGTCTGCTTTAGTTTTCTCTAAAACCTCGAGGGCAACCCGCCATTCCTGATAGCTTTTTCCACATCCCCCACCCCCATCAACTGAAACCTTTTGAGCCACATTCATTACTCACAGGAGATTCGCTAACCCCGAAGATATCTCTGACATCCCTGACAGACTGCTTGTTCTTCTGTCTCATGGTTTGAGTGTAAGTATTATATCTCTTTTTCACTGCAGCTGCTTGGGTTCGAGTCAATGTAGAGAGCAAGGCTTTCCCATCCTCCTCTTCATCACCTGAGATCAGGGTTGACAAACCCACGTCTTGCAACCACTCTGCTTCCAGTTCTCCTTCTGTAAAATAACATTACCAAGAGAATGTTAGAACATTCTCTGTAGGATTGGATGACACATGTATCTGTAGGTCTGTGCATATCAGTGAATAAGAAATGTCGGTAAACTATATATTAAGATTGTCTTTTTTCCCACAGTAATTACGGGAAAGGCCTATAAGAATGAATGAAAAGTCTGTACTGTATATTTTAAATAAGTCAAATTTTAAAGTATTTTCTAGTAGAGTAAAGTTAATTGGCAGATTTGGTAAGATGATTTTCCTTGCCAGAGTTAAATAAAAGCCATATCTTCACTACCAATTTCAAAAAACAATAAAATATGAATATTTAAACTAAAACCATAATAGAAAAAAGAGTGGTTTAATGGCACAACAAAAGGATTTTTAAATCATTCAAATGCAGGTTCAAATTCTAATGCTACCATTTACTAGCTGAACAACTTCAGAAAATTTTAGGACATCTCTGGGCCTCAGTGTACTCTTGGCAAAATAATAACAAAAGTATGAGGTGGCCATGAGGATTGCTGTATCAAGATATTGATGACAGACAGCAGAGAATCTGGAACAGAGTATGTGTTCAATAGATATTCCTTACCTTTCTCCTTATTCTGAATATTAGGTAATTTTTCCTTTTTTCAGAAGGGAATTAAAAAACTTAAAATTCATCATAATGAGAATCAATTGCTACTGTGAATTAGATGTGCAGAATAATAAAGAATTCAGAATAACAATACCTTATAACAGAAAATCCGCTATACATACATTTCTTGGGAACTATGCTAAACAGGCATTATCTGAATGAGGTTTGTTTAAACAGCAGATTAGACTGATTTGTAAACAGCCTGTCAAAGCATCAGTGTCAGAGTCTTAAGACTTTGCTTACATTATTGCATCATCGGTCCAGGAACAAAGCCTTCTAAGATGCTTTGCAGGCCGAATTTCTTAGCTAGGTGAATCTTTTATTTGTTATCTTGTTTTCATTGTTCATTTGCTTTATAAGCTGTCCCTTTAACAGAAAATGCAAAAGTAAACTTAAGCTTAGCAGCCCTAATCTAAAATAATAAACCTTTTAAATTAGTAAGTTATGACTTAGAAGTCTTCCTTTACTTAAGTCTTAGATAAGATTTCCATTTCTGAAGACAAAATTTACAAATACGGGCATACCTCAAAGATATCGTGGGTTTGGTTCCAGACCACTGCAATAAAGTGACTATCACAATAAAACAAGTCATGTGAATTTTTTGGTTCCCAGTGGATATAAAAGCATATAATACACATATACTATACTGTAGTATATTAAGTGTGCAATAGCATTATGTCTAAAATTACAATGTACACACCTTAACTAAAAGATGCTAAAAAAATGCTAACCATCACCTGAGCCTTCAGCAAGTCATAATCTTTATGCTGGTAGAAGGTCTTGTAAAAAACGCACTATCTTCGAAGCACAATAAAGCAAAGTGCAATAAAGCGAGGTATGGCTGTATAGTTTAATATTAAAATTTTTTAAATTCTATTTTCTTCCCTCCACATCTGTAAGCAGTAATGAAAGAGTGGGCGGAAGGAGTAATTGGTAAGGTTAGAGTTAACATATACTAGGATGGTCTAAATCCTTGGACTTTGACTGCAGAATATGTAGAATAAATATTTTCCATAAGAAAGAAATATCTAGGGTAGAGATCAAAGTTACTCCTGTTTGCTGAATTGTGGACAATGCAATCCTGTGCTCATTACTCAGCTGCCAAATGTATAACTTCAACATAGAATACTCCTTTAATTTCAGCTCCATATGTCCAACTGCCCACTCAATACCTACTTGGCTCTAGCAATCACACATCAAACCCAACACGTTCAAACATGAACTCACAGTCTTCATTCCCAACTCTAGGCCTCTTTCAGTATTCCACATTTCAGTGAGTGAAACTCCCTGTCCATCTAATTTGACAAGCAAGTAACCAGGAGACACTCTTGACATCTCCCTTTCTTTTTCACATCAAATCTAATACATCACCAAGACCTTTTAATATTACCTCCTATTATTTCTCAAAAATTTCCATCTTTCTTTCTCCCTTCCGCCACGACCCTGGTCCAAGCATCGTCTCTCACCTGAACTGCTGCAGTAGCCTCCCAATAGTTCCTCCCATTCCCAATTCTCCATCCAATCCATTTTCCATACTGTAACTAAATTAGTCCTTTCAAAATGCAAATATAAACTCATTACCCCTTTCTAAAAAAATGCAACAATTTTCCCTTGGTCTTATGATTAAGAATAAAATGCTTAACATGGCCCACAAGATACAAAGCTGCTTACCTTTTTGGCCATAACTCGTACCATGTTCTTTTCACCCTCTCTTCTGTAGCATTGCTAGCCTACTTTTGGTTCCTCAAAAGCTCCATGCTTTATTTTGTTTCAAGGCCTTTGGACATGCCAATCCTTCTACTTGAATCCCTAATTATTGGCCATTCAATCCTTCAGATCTCGGTTTATACATTCCTTCCTCCATGAGGTCTTTTTTTCCTGAACCCCTCAGACAAGGTCAGGTCCTACTGCTACCTATCCCAATACTGCTGTATTTCTTTTTCCTTTAAATAATTTTTCCCAAAATAATATATCTAGTTATATTATTTCATTAGTTGCCTTCTCTTCCACTAGATTATAAATTCCATTAGAGAAGGAAACATTTTTGCCTTTTCTTGTAACTCTAACACCAACATCTTGCATAGTGCCTTCATAGAGTAGGTACACATATTTGTTGAATCAATTAATTAATTAAATTTCAGTTGAAACATATAATTAAGGAATTATTATAAGTTAGAAAATGATGAATACAAAACATCAACTTTTAAAAAGGAGTGTAGCTATCATATGTACCGTTCCATACTGAAAATCCATCACCTTAGTAAGTTTTTTGGGGAAATATATCAAAAAGGGAATAAATCTTCCAGTAAATGTAAAGTATCTTATATAGAAATAACAGTCCTGTATATAATAATTACAAACTCTGAACTAAGTACATAAAATAACTATTTGAGGGTAATGGAGAGGAACCAAATGCAGCAGGACCTGAAAAACAATTAAATTTTGATGAAAGGAAATGTACTGCATGAGATTCATGTTTATACAACTTTTCAGCTGAGGTCATTTTCTAATCCCTACAGTACAGGGTGGCAAGAACTCAAACAGAAAGCCAGGGTCTTACTTATTTGAAGGGTCAGAGGATAGAGAATGGGATTACCAGAACAGCTGGGAAGTGAGGGACATATTCCTATTAGGAGGATACACATAGGAGAAAGCTGTGCATAAACTCTGACCAAATCCTTGAATAAACCTTGAACTAAAAAGGTTTATGAGAGACTCCAAGCATCCTATTGAAAAAGAACAGTGACCAAAGTTACAGACGCTGCATAGAGCAGGGAAGATAGAATTGGGAAAATGAGTCCAGCCAAGTTAACTGCCAGAACTAAAACTAATGCCCCTTAGAGAAAGATAATGGAATACAGAGTGTCTGAAACATATCAATAATGTTACAATATTACATTATCAATAATGTTGCAATAAAAATAAAACAAAAAAGGACTAATTTATCAAGAGAAAAGGTAGTCAATAGTGGCTCTGAGATGACTCTGATGTAGGACAAAGACTTTAATCACCTATTATATCTATGCTCAAGGACTTATAGGAAAAGATACTCATGATAAGTGAACAGAGAATTTCAGCAAAGAAATGAAAAGTATGAAAAAAATAACTAAAATGCAAATTATAGAACTGGAAATATACATAAAATATATATTTAATATTTACAACAAATATTTAAAATAAATATTTTAAATATTTACATATTATTTAAATATTTAAAATAAATATTAAATATATTAAATAAAAATTTGCTGGAAGGGCTTAACAACACATTAGAGACTTTAAAAGAAAGGGACAATGAAGTTGAAGATAAATCAATAGAAATGATCCCATCTGAAAGACAGAAAAATATTTTTAAATATTTAAAACAGAAACCTAGTGACCTATGGGAAGTGTTAAGTAGTATAATATATGTGTAGTTGGAGTTTCAGAGAAGACAGTGGTGCAGAAAAAAATATTTGAAGAAACTGTGTCCAAGTTTCCAAAATTTGCAAAAACCCAACTAGCTCAGCTAATACCAAGTAGATTAAATACAAAAGAAACTACACTTACGCATCTTAAAGTCAAATTGCTGAAAACTAAAGATAGAAAGAAAATTTGAAAGTAGTCAGAGAAAGATAACACACTACACACAGGGGAACAAAAATATGAATACACTCACTCCTTATCAGAAACAATAGAGATGAGAAGATAATAGAATAACATCATTAAAATCCTGAAAGGGAAAAAAAAAAGCCTGTCAACCAATAATTATGTATCCAACAAAAATATCCCTCAGGAATGAGATGGAATAAAGTCATGATCAGATGAGTAAAAATCAAGAGAATTTATCACCAGCAAACTTGCTCTGTAAGATATGCTAAAAGAAGCTCTTTAGGCTAAAGGGATACTGGATATATAAAAATATTAAATATGTGGAGACTAATTTCTTTAAAAGGCATATGGCCATTTCTTCTTCCCCCCAGATTTAGTCCTAAAGCCTAAAGCCATTAGTTGGAGCAAAGCAAGGCAGGCGTCTATGCAGAGGAACAGTCTAGACTGGGATGTTGGTCCCTAAGTGAGATGAGAAGGGCAACCCTGAAAGGGAAATGGAGGTTGGTAATGTACAGGGGGATTGACCAAATAAATATATATTTTTAAGATAATGAGATCTAGTTTTCTCACTGTCTAAGAAGAAAGTCACAAATATGGAAAGGGAGAAAAATACAATGAACCTAGTGGTATTAGGTTGGAATTGAAGGTATAAGTGTGAACTCATGTATTTCAATGTCTTTAGTGATAGAAATACAGATGTAAATGTGTATACATATGTATATACATATGTACATATACATAGATATATTGTACATGTACACACACACATATATATATTTCCTAGCTGATTCCCAGATCAAATCTAGGACACTTTGAGCATCAAAATAAATGATAATAAAAGATAACCCACTAAATAAACCAGGAGTCCATTCTGATATAAAGAAATAATTTGATAACTTGATGTAGAATGAGTACTTACATAGTTTCAAAGTACCTCTCACAAAAATACTTACTGATTACAAGAATGAAAAGAGTAACTATACACTGTGAAACTTGCATATACTACCTCAGGTAAGCAATTAAAGTGGACATCATCAGTAATGGGAAAATCAAAATTGTGTGCCACCTGATAGAATACAATGGCAAGAACAAAGCACGATGACCTGCCAAAGATGCAGAACCTGCATCTGAATCATCAGGAAACATCAGACAAACCCAAAGAGAGAAACCTTCTACAAAATAACCTGTAATCTTCAAAAGTATCAAGGTCATAAAAATCAAAGAAAGGCAAAGAAATTGTTCCAAAATGTAGAGAAACAAAAGAAACATGGCAATTAAGTGCAACAAGTGATTCTGAACCGGATTCTATTGTTATAAAAGATAAAATAGGAAAACTTAGCAGAATTTAAATGCAGTCTGAGAATTGGATAATAGTAATGCATCAAAAATAACTTCTTGATTTTAATAGTTATACTGTCACTTATGGAGGATGAGTATATATATATATATATATATATATAATATATGAAAAAATAGACAAATCCACAGAGTTGGAGATTTTAACAATCTTCTAACAATTATCAATCAGTAACTGACAGAACAATTAGACAAAAATTTTATATATATATACACATTTTAGACAAAAAAAATATATATATATACACACATATATCTACACCTAAGTACTTAGGAGTGAAGGGCATCAGGTTGGCAAGTTGGCAAGCTACTCTCAAATAGTCAAATGGTTCCAGAAAAAAAGTTATTTGAATTGTACTTGCCACTTTTCTGTAAGTTTGAAATTATTTCAAAATAAAATATACATAAGAAGTACACACATACAATGCTGTGCTGATGCATGTATAACATATGTAGATGTTATACCTATGACAATAGTACAACATGCTGGACAGGAAGGAAAGTGGAATTATACTGCTGCAAGATTCTTAAATTTTATATGAAGTATAATATTTATTCTAACTAGACTGTGATAAATTAGGGATGATTATTATAATACCTGAACAGTCACTAAACAAAAAATCAAAGCAGTATATCTAACATGTAAACAGAGAAATTACAAAGAAATATGAAAAAAGAGACAGATAGGTAGAGAGTAAAGGGATGGAAGAAGATATACTCTGCAAAGAGGAACCTTAAGAAAACCACAGTGACCCTATGAATTTTAGACAAAGCCAACTTCAATACAAGGAGTATTACTAGAAGTAATCAGGAGGATCATTTGTAGCAATAAAGTGAATAAAATGGACCAATTCAATAAGGAGGAATAACAATGATAAATATATATCACCTAACAACAGAATCTCAAACTACAAGAAGCAAAAACCAAAAGAATCAAAGGGGAAAATAGACAAATCCACAATCAGACTTGGAGATTTTAACAACATTCTCTCAGTAATTGAAAGAACAATTAGACAAAAATTAGTAAGGACACAATAGATTTGATCAAATGTACAAATCACCTTAATCTAATGGGTATTTACAGAGTACCACAGCACCCAACAATGGTAGAGCACATCTTTTTAAAGTGCACATGGAACCTTGACTAAGACAGATCATACGCTGGGCCATAAAATGTCTAAATAAATTTCAAAGATTGAAACTTACAACCTATGTTACCTAACCAAAACACAATTAACTTAGAAACCATTAACAATGAGATGTCTAGAAAAATCCCCAAATATCTGGAAATTTAAAAATACAGAAGAAAAATGAGAAAACACCTAAAACTGAATAATAATGAAAATATGACACACCAATTGTGGGATAGAGTAAAAGCAGTACTTCAGGAAATGTTCATATTCACAAAGATAAAAGATTTAAAATCAGTGGTTTAGATTTCCACATTTAGAAGGTAGAAAAAGCAAGAAAATTAAACACAAAAAAATACACAAAAGAAATACAGATTTTATTAACCTTTTCAAGGAACCAAAATGCTGGAAAAGCACATAACAAAATTCAACATCTATTCACAATATTCCCAGGAAACTAGGAATACATGGCCATCTGATAAAAAGCATCTACAAAAAATTTGCAGTTACTATCACACTTAATGGTGAATATTGAACCCTTTCCTTGCAAAATTGGGAACATGGCAAAAATATGTGCTGTTATCTCTTCTATTCAACTTACCCTGGAGGCCCTAGCCAGTACAATAAGGCAAGATAAAGAAATAAAGCATAGAAGTCAGAAAGGGAAAAGTAAAATTGTCTCTATTCACAAATGACCTCTTCGTTTATGTGGAACATCCTAAGAAATCTAGAAGTTGTCTAGAAAAGGTGTCCTAGAAAGGAATTGAGGGAGGTAATGGGATATAAAGTCAGGGTATAAAAATCAATTGTATTTGTTTGCTAGCTGCAAACAATTGAAAAATGAGAGAGAGAAAGACAGAATGAGAGAGAGAAAGAAATACCCAATTAAAAGACCCCATGAAGAATATGAATAGGTAAGCCACAGATGGTGAGAATATATTTGCAATATACATATCTGACAAAAGACATATCCAAAATATATAAAGAATTCATACAAGTCAATAATAAAAAGAGAATTTTTAAAAATTGTCCAAAGATTTCACAGAGCAAGATATATGAATGAACAATAAGCACAGAAAAAAATGTTCAATACCTTTAGTCATCAGTGAAATGTAATTACAACCACAATGAGATACCTCCACACATCCACTAGAATTGTTCATTATTAACAAATCTGACAACACTAAATGTTGTACATTTGAGAAACAACTGCACTTGTCTGTCATACATTGCTAGAGGGCATGTAAAATGGTACAATTACTTCGGAAAAATGCTGGCAGTTTCTTATGTAACTCAACATGTTCTATGAAAAATTCTATATATCCAAGAGAATTAAAAACATCTCCACAAAAGACTTTTACAGGATTGTTCATAGCAGCCTTATTCATAATAGCCAAAGCTATAAACAACCCATAAGTCCATTAACAAGCAAATCGATAAACAAATTGTGGTATATTCACATAATGGAATACTGCTGTTATGGGTTGAACTGTGTGCCCTAAAAAGATCCGTTGAAGTCCTAACCATCAGTACCTGTGAATGTAACCTTATTTGGAAACAGGGTCTTTGCAAGATATAATTAAGATGTAAGCTGACATGAGGTCATACCGGAGTAAGGTCGGTCCTTAATCCAGTATGACTGGTATCTCGATAAGAGGATGAGAGACAGACACAAAGCACAGGGGGCAGGCTATGTGGCTACAGATGTGGAGAATGGCATGATGTGTTGTCTACTAGACAAGGAACAACAAGCATTGCCAGCAACCCTAGAAGCTAAGAGAAAGGCCTGGAAAAGACTCTCCCCCAGGACCTGCAGAGAGAGGATGGCCCTGCTAACACCTTGATTTTGGACTTTCAGGCTCCAGAACTGTGAGAGAATAAATTTCTGTTGTTTTATGCCACCTAGCTTTTTGGTCCTTTGTTACAGCAGCCCTAGTAAACTAGTACAAACCACCCAATAATAAAAGGAAATGAACTGCTGATCCACCAGATGAATCTCTAAAACATTATGATCAGTGAAATAAGCCAATCCCGAAACTAATTTATGATGTAAAAACGTTAGAACTGTGGTTGCCTCTGGCCAGGGATAGCAAGTCTAGGGGAGTGACAAGATTGGGAAAAAGCA
This sequence comes from Tapirus indicus, assembly GCA_031878705.1. Lineage (NCBI taxonomy): Eukaryota > Metazoa > Chordata > Mammalia > Perissodactyla > Tapiridae > Tapirus > Tapirus indicus. The sequence goes on from CM062917.1 coordinate 61,255,533, forward strand.
TGAAAAAATTTTCTGAGTCGACTGAAACGTTGTCTCTCTTGAGTAGTGTGAAACTACAAGAGTGCATGTACTTGTCAAACCTTATTGAATTGTACACTTAAGATCTGTGCATATACTTCAAGGAAAAATATCTGTAAATAAATATTAAACTCTAGTTAGTAGGTATGCTTTTTGTAGTAGTTTAGGTTAGCAAATCTGAAAATATTTTCTGTGTGCTCTAGGCTCTAGACTCTAGCAAATGAGTAAATATATTGAGGATAGTGGGAGCTATATTGTGCAATATTGAGGGTTGGAGGAGGGAGTTATAAATACAGAGAAAGACACCAGCAAGCCCTGTGGTGTTGGATTGGAATTGGAGGTTCTCAGTATGAACTCAGGGTTTTTAATATAGAAAGCTAGCTAGCGAGTAAGAAAAAGGGGGCGGATAACAAGAGATATTTTCCTTTTTGTGTCTTTCTGTCTTTCTGGATCTCGAAAAGGCAAAACGTTAAGGAAGGAAGTAAAAGGAATAAGAATGCACTTCACTGATGAAGGATGGTTCCTTTGAATGGATTCTCATTAATGTGTGCTGGGACTTTTGCTTTCCAATGGAATGTGAAGTGTACTAACTGTGGTACATCTGAAGTTGTACATCTTGGTAGTTGTCTTGAGGTTAATCACTGGCTAATGAAAACATTCTTAGGTGTATAGTTACTAAACTACCTTCAGTCTTTCCTGGAAGTCTTATGTGTTTCCTTGTTGATAGGTAGGACCTGGAGCAGACGACCTATGTTTTTAACCCTAGATGAATAATTTTGCTTTTTTTTAAAACTAAGGACAATTATACTCTTTTTCAAATTTATTTTGGTCCTCAACCTTCTATTTAGTTTCAGTGAAAACTAGTATATTTTATATGGCTTTTATTTTGTGGAATACAAGACAATCCATTCTCTAAATACATTAATACCAGTAAATACTTCAAAGTCAAAGATTTTTTTTCTCCACAATTATACTGGCAATTTTTTCCTGTCTCCATTTTTTTTTTTGGTAATTAATAGTCAAGTACACAGATATAAAAGCCACCAAAATTAGAATATTCAGTCTGCTAGATGATGGTGAATCAAATCAATAGGTAGATCAGCATCCCTAAGTAGAGATACGTAAGGGGTCAGTTTGGGTTTTGTTGACAGCCCTACTTCAGATCACATCACCTCGGACAGAAGCCACCTTGAGCACGTCTAGTAGATATAAGTCAGTGGGAGCGGGTAGTTGATATGCTGAATTCTAGTAATTCATTTGTCAAACTACTAGTGGGATGATTCCTACCTGCCGACATAACGAGAGAGCATTCAAAGAAAGACAGTCAGTACACGGGAAAGCAAATCTAGCACCTTACCATCCACAGGCTTGACCTCGGCTGGCGTCTGCTCTTCCTGCCCTCCCATGCTGTTCTCTTGAATACTTTCTGTCTCCCGCCAGAAATCCTCCATGGAGGTGCTGTCTACGGAGGCCTGTGAGTTGGAGCGGCTGAATGCAGGCGAATGTAGGGATTCATTGGAGAGCATCCTGTTAATTCTTTGGCAGCGAGGAATGGATTTTCTGAGGAAAGAATAATACCTATGAATGAAAGTCAGTGTCTTTTATGTTATAAATCACAAAATTAAATTTAGGTTTGAAACCAATGGAGAAACGGCGTTAGTGTGGTAGAGAAGGGTTTGAGAAAATCATCTCCATTCAGTGGCGGCCTTTCTTTTTTATTCTCTATAATTCATAATGACTCTGTGACCATATAGGAATTACCACGAAAATACTTTTTATAATTTTCACACACTCATATAGTAGGAAGTTATTTTTATTAGTCAAAATACATACAGTAAAAGTTTGCCTCTTAAAGTATCTAAGATGACGACAGAGAAGGGTGTAAAAAGTTGGCGGCTCACACCCAGCAGGATGGCTGCTACCAAAAGAACAGAAAACAGCAAGTGTTGGAGAGGACGTGCAGAAATTGGACCTTGTGCACTGTTGGTGGGAAAGTAAAATGGTACAGCTGTGAAAGGCACTATGGAGGTTCCTCGAAAAATTGAACATAGAATTAGCGTGTGATCCAGCAATTCCACTTCTAGGTACACACCCAAAAGAATTGAAAGCAGGTTCTCAAAGAGGTATTTGTACACCCATGTTCATTGCAGCATTATTCACAAAAGCCTTAAGGTGGAAACAACCCAAATGTCTGCTGACGGATGAATGGATAAACAAAATATGGTGTATACATACAATGAAATATTAGTCAGTCTTAAAAAGGGAGGAAATTCTAACACATCCTCCAATATGGATGAACCTTGAAGACATTACACTAAGTGAAATAAGCCAGGGGCTGGGGGGACAAGGGAATGGAGAGTCATTGTTTAATAGGTACAGACTCTCAGTTTTACAAGATGAAGAGAGTTCTGGAGCCGGACGGTGGAAACAGTTGCACAACAATGTAAATGTACTTCATACCACTGCACTGTACACTTAAAAATGGTTAAGATGGTAAATTTTATCTTATGTGTTTATCAGAATTTTTTAAAATTGAAAAAAAATTTTTAATTGGCTTTTGAGATAATGAGATAGTGAGAAGAAATAATCTATATCATTAAACAGCAAACCCTACGTTAGGATGAGGAAGTGGGGAATAAATGTTGAGCACAGAGTCCACTGCTGAGAAGGGCAGTGTGGGCTCCTGTCATAACTCCCCAGTCTAGGAGACAGACAGCTGAGCAAGGCGTGGAGTGGCTTCATGGGGCACCTTTCTCATGGGGCTGCTACAAGGACTAAATGAATTAGCACATGTAAAGCATTTAGAACATAAAAACATTCAACAAATGTTAGTTTAAAAAACAAGAGACACAGTAGGAGAGATAAATGCCAAAATGCTGAAATTCTGAGATTTTGGTGATTTATATAAAAATAAAACAAAACATTTTTATGTAAAGTGAAGGTTGTATTAACTAACCTTATCATGGCAATCATTTCACAATATACATATGACTCAAATCATAACATACACCTTAAACTTACACAGTGTTATATATCAATTATATCTCAATAAAACTGGACAAAGGGGCCAGCCCGGTAGAGTAAGTTACGTTTGTGCGCTCTGCTTCAGCAGCCTGGGGTTCGCAGGTTTGAATTCTGGGTGCAGACCGACACACTGCTCATCAAGCCATGCTGTGGCAGTGTCCCACATACAAAATGGAGGAAGATGGGCACAGATGTTAGCTCAGGGCCAGTCTTCCTCACCAAAACAAAAACTGGAAAAAAATTTTTAAATATTTGACTTCCATGATATATGACTGAAAAATATTACACTTCCTAGGAACAGAACATTTGATTAACTGGGACACTTCAGTCTCCAATCATGAAGAATACCTGAGTTACGTTATGCAGTAAAATCTGTGTTCTTTTTCTTACATGATTTTTTCTTTTTGATTTTTCAATTTGGTATGGGTACACAACTCCTTTCAAAGAACTCTTCCACACTTGCCTTCTCTTTGGGTTCATGTGGAACTGAACCAACAGGCTGAGACCACCTCTTAACCAATGTGTGGTCTGAGCTGTTTCCTCCAAAACAAGAACTCCCAGATGGAAAGAGGTAGCCAGAGTGATGATACAGAAACATCCAGCCATGGGCATGACGACTCGCTTAGGACAATTAAATGTTGATGTGCACCAGTGGATTGCTATTCAAATTGAGCCATGTCTACAGCATATGTACAGCACTGATATGCATGAGAGTAAAAAGAGAGAGAAGAATAAGAAAAAAATTTCCGTATGCTCATATTGTCTACACCTCTAGGAATCCTAGATTTCTAAATCACCTTTAGTAGAAATTTCTGGAATTTTATCATTGATCCTTTCATGGTACCAGACTGTAAGTAGTTCTAGTTTTGAATATTAACTGGCAATGAGTTAGCCAAGTTATTTTTAAAATTCAAAGCATTTCAAGAAAATATGAAATATCCATTTTTATTTTTTATGATGTGCTGTGTGATAAAAAATAATTTTAGGCAGCTTTGTTTGAAATTGGGTCTTATCATGAATTCTTTATAGTTTGACAAGAGAGACACATTCTAGTGGTTGAATACATGCAAAATCAACAAAGGTATCAAGACATTTATTGTTCTCGTTATCATTTTTAGACTTTTAAGCCTTTTCCCTTTTGCAACAAGACCAATACTAAAAACCACTGACAAATTCACAGAATACTGGCACAAACGTCTACTTGTAAAACTGTAATTAATCACCAGTGCTCACACAGCCTACTACCCTCCATGTACCATATTCAGAAAAAGTATATAGATGCCTGAAACTTCTTTAGTTCTCAATTTTTTTAAGGTTTATTTCTTTAAAAAATAATATGCTTGACTTGTAAAAATTTACAGTCAACAGCAGACAAGAAGCAAGTTTTTAAAAATTGTAATGCAATATAAGTATAGAAGTTTAAATAATACACAATTGTATGAAGCAAAAACTGAAGGTCTTCTCCCATCTGTATCACATCAATATTGTTCTATAAGCTGCCTTGTTTTTCCCACTCAAAAACATGTCATAGACATCTTCTCCAAGCCAATACAAAAGATAACATCTCACTGGCTGCATGGAGGAGCATAACTGATCTTAGTAATTAAGCAAACATGCAGATATATGCAAGTGCTGAAAATGTTTGAAGAACTGAGGAATTTGGGAAATAATAAGTGAATCTTAGAAGATGGGGAACAGATATATTTAGGGCTAATAATGATAATTTTAGTTACAGCACACAGTTTCTTACTCATGCAAAGGATATATTGATGGAATCTCAGAGAAGAGATCTTTATAAAACTCTGCTGGGGCAGGGGGATCAGACATGAAATACATGTCATGAGCATCTAACACACTGGTTAGAGACAATCCACCCAAAGAATCCATCAACTGTAATGGTCAACTATTTTTTTTGGCAAAGAAGTCAGAGAACATTTTTGGGACAGGCACATTTGGAAGAGTTCTTACTTTTTTAGTTAGGGACCACATATCTCCCCCTCACCCAGGGTGGAGTAGGGACCATGACCTTCCAGTCTTAAAGTACCACAAGACTGTGGTCCTCAGGCTTATCCAACACTTTGATAAGCCTTAATCTGCAGCTTCATACCTCACCATGGTAGGATAAATAGAGCTTAAGCGTCATCAGCTGTTTGTATTTTTTAATTCCAAAACAATAGCAGGAAAACATTACATGAGAAACAGAATGCAATTGTATTACACAGCAACTTCTGTTGGGAAAACACCATTAGGTTTAAAATTAGATTTTAAGTGTGTGGTTATTACCATAAATTCAAAGTGGCATTAAAAGAAGATTTTATTATTCCATTTTTCCTTCTATTATCTTTTCAGAAATAACTTGTATTATATTTTAATGATTACTGGAGATCTATAATTTATTACTGTCTATCTTGAATTAGTACTTTACAACTTCAGACAACGTAAATACCTTACAAGAGTATAATTCTCCTTCCACCCCTTTCATTGCTATTGTCATACATGTTGCTTCTTCACATGTTTGCATACCACAATAGTTATTATTGTTGTTGGTTTAAAAAAGTCAATAATCTTTTTTAAAATTAAATAAGTAGTCTTTTTGTTTGTTTGTTTTTGTGGGGAAGACCAGCCCTGAGCTAACATCTGTCACCAATCCTCCCCTTTTTGCTGAGGAAGACTGGCCCTGGGCTAACATCCGTGCCCATCTTCCTCCACTTTATATGGGACGCCGCCACAGCATGGCTGACAGACAGTGGGTCGGCGGGCGCCCGGGATCCGAACCTGCGAACCCCGGGCTGCCAAGCACGGACTAAACCGCTGCGCCACCAGGCGGCCCCTAAATAAGTAGTCTTTTATATTTTCCTCTCTGGTGCTCTTTATTCCTTTGTGTATGTCCCTGCATCCATAACAGTTACGTTCCAATCAGCTTTGTGAACTTCCTTTGGCATTTCCTCTCTCTTGCCCCAGCATTTCTTGTACTGTGGACCTGCTGGCAACAAATTCCCTCAGATTTTTTTCTGAATACATCTTTAATTCATTTTCATTTTTGATGAATATGTTTACTGGGTATAGAACTCTAGGCTGGCAGTTTTTATTGCTGTTTTTTAAATCTTTTTAAAGATGTTATTCCATTGTTTTCTGGACTCTTAATTCTGATGAGAAGTCAAGCAAAATTCTTATTGACATTCTTCTAAATATAATGTCTTTTTTCTCTAGCTGCTTTTCATAGATTTTCTCTTTATCTTTTGTTTTTAGCAGTTTAATTAGGAAATGTCAGGATTGTGATTTTCTTTGTATTTATTCTGCTTAAGTTTCACTGAGTTTCTTGAATCTGTAGGTCAATGTTTTTCATCAATTTGGGGATATCTCATCCATTTTCTCTTCAAATGTTTCTTCCGCCCGACTCACTCTCCTCTTCTTCTAGAACTCCAATAACATGACTGTTGGACCATTTGATGTTGTCCTGAATGTCCTTCACGGTCTCCTTTGCTTTTTTCCCTCACTCTTTCTCTGTGCTTCGGTTTAGAGAATTGCTATTACCCTGCCTTCAGGCTCACTTTTCCTTTCTTCTGTGTGTCCAGTCTGCTGTTAAGTCCATCCAATGAATGCTTCAATTCTGATACTAGGCTTTTTCATATCAAGAAAGTCTAATTAGTTCTTTATAGAGATTCCATTTCTCTGTTGACATTATTCATCCTTTATCCATTTTGCCCATCTTTTCCTCTCATTTCTTTCACCTATTTATCATTGTTATTTGAACATTCTGTCTCTTACTACCAACACCTGTGCTATCAGTGTGTCTGCTAAATAAAAACAGTCAATTGTTTATGGGTCACACTTTCCTTTCCTTTTACAAATCTCATAACTTTTTGTTGTGCAGCAGATACTGTTTTTAAAAGAACTCTAGAAAACTGGAGTAAATAGTAATTTCTCCCAGAAGGGCAAGCCTTTTCCTCTGTCTGGTAGTTGGGGTGAGGCTCAGATCACTTTAGTCCAATCCGGAGCTGAGCCGGGTCTGGGCTGGGTGGCAACTTTGATTAGTTTTAGGTTACCTCAGGTTCCACATGCTCTGAGGGGGAGATCTGTCCTGTTTGTATTCAAGGTCCCTCCCTCTAAGAGGGCTTTGGGATAAACACCATGGGACTATAGAAATCTCTCTCTGCTTTGGAGCCTAGCTGCCAGCTCCTGTGTTGTTTGGCTCTTAGCAAAAATCCCAGTGGGGAGAATTGTCAGGTGTGGAGAACTAGCTCTGCATTTGGGGCTTCGGCAGATTTCAGTCTGTTGTGCCAGTGCAGGCAGCCATCAATGGCTCCACTGTTGTCTCCTTACCCCAGCAGAGTCCCTCTGCCCAGCTGTGTGACCTTCTCCCAACAGTGCACAGACTCAGGGAGAGATACAAGCCTAAGGAGGGAAATGACCACAGAGCTCTGCTAGCCTAGGAAGAGCTCTTCCCTCCCTGAAATTTAGCTCCTCTAGACTTCTGTGTGTCCACAGCTCTCCACCAGAGTTCTTAAAACAAATGACTTTTACATTTATTCTTTTTTCTCTAGTTGTTACAGAGGAAAAATAGTCGGCCACAACCTAGTCTCTGTCCTAACTAGAAGTGGAACTCCCACAGAACATTTGTAAATGTATCAGATTTTTTTAAACATTGTATTTGCTAATAAACTGCTTGCTCTGTCTAATCACAAATTCAATTGTTCTGAGTATATTCCATAGACTATTTTTAAAAGACATACTTCTTGCTAAGAAATACTCTATGGGTCTTTATCATGTTTTATTTTATAAAGAATTTCACATATAACAATTTACTATCATACACATTACATCATTTGATCATTACATTAACCCCATGAAGTAGCCAAAGCAAGTATTATACATCTCATTATACAATGAGGGAAACAGTTACTGGGAGTAAAGTGGAGACATATAACTTCCCATTGCAATACAATAAAATGCAAATTCTTTTCTACAACTTCATGGCCCAACATGTTCTGTCCTCAAACTTCTTCTCCAGTTGCATCTTACACATCACTGTCCCCTGGCATTAGCACAAGGCATGCTAATCTCTTCTCAGTTTCCCTAAAAAGTCAAGCTCTTTCTTCCTTGGGAAATTTTCTCTTACTGTTTTTTCTGCCTGGAACATTCTCCTGCTATTTCCATGGCAAGATACTTCTCATCATTCAGCTCCCAACGTAAATGTTGCCTCCCCAGGGAGTTTTCCCTGCCCCCAACACAGCATCCCTCCAGTTACCCACCATCTCAGCTCTCTGCACTTCCTTCTCCCCATGCATCAACAATATTCGCTTTGGGCCAGCCTGGTGGCGTAGTGGTTAAGTTTGCATGCTCCGCTTTGGTGGCCCGGGGTTCACAGGTTTGGATCCCGGGTGCAGACCTACACACCACTTATCAAGCCATGCTGTGGCAGGCACCCCACATATAAAGTAGAGGAAGATGGGCACAGACGTTAGCCCAGGGCCAATCTTCCTTAGCAAAAAGAGGAGGATTGGCAACAGAGGTTAGCTCGGGGCGAATCTTCCTCACCAAAAAAACCAAACCAATATTTGCTTCATCTATTTGCTTACTTCATTTTTTTGGAACTATTTTCCCCACCAGAATATAGAGGAACCATGTCTGTCTTATTTTCACAATATCTGGCCAATAATAAGAACTCAAATATTTGCTGAATGAATGACTAGTGACAGTGGAGCCAGGCTATGAATTCAAACCTTTTCAATCACATCATGCTTTCCCTACAGTCATCTTTTAATTTCAAAAGTCCTCTCAGATATTTGTGTATCTGTGTATAACTGTATATATTTTTATACCAGAGAAGGAATATAATGTAGTGATTCAGAGAAAAATTCTGAAGCCAGCTGGCCCAAGTTTGAATGTGGGGTCTGTCACTTCCTAGATCTACAATCTTGAGCAAGCTATTGAAGCTCTGTGCCTCCATTTCCTAATCTGTAAAAAGGGAATATTAAACATATATATGAACTGGGGTTATTATGAGGATTAAGTGAATTGATATATGTAAAATGCATGACACATAGTAAGCCCATGTGTTATTACTATAATTTAACTAACTTGTTAGCATGCCCATAGCTAGATTTAGGGTCAGGCTATAAGGGGTGCTAAAATATCACAGGGGCACTAAAATATCACTAGATATGTAATAAGATAAATAAAATTGCATTTATCAGAACTCCTCTCTGACTCAATCCCATTCCCAATCCTTGTTTCCCCAACTCTCTTATACTAGAAGTAGCTATCTGACACAATCTGGCCAAAGTCACATAAGAAAAATTCCTCTCCATGGTTTCAGTGAAATCTTTTGAGCTAACCCTTTCTCTTCCTTCTTCTCTCTTCTCGGAATGTAGACAAGATGACTAGTGCTTCGGCAGCCCTCTTGCAACCAGGAGCGAAAAGCCAAGAAAATTGCAGTGATCAGCCTTGAAATTGCTGAGATTCAGAAATAACATCAGATGCTGCCTATCTCTGGGCTTCCAGAAACGTGAGAAAAATAAACTTCTATTTTTAAAAACTACTCTAATTTTTGTTGTTGTTGTTATTGTTACTTGCAATCCAAACGATTTCTAACTGATATAACTGGAAGGAATATGTTAATAAGTCATTTGGGGTGAGATGAGATGAGACACTCTCTCCACCCCGCTAAGGGGAATATTCAAGTAAGAACAGGTAGTCAACAACCTGCGTCCTAATGGAAGGTGGGGTGTAATGCAATGATTTTCAGTTTTAAGGGTTGCCAAATTATAAGCCTAGCCCCATATCTTGGTCTGGCCTTGATCAGAGTTCAACTTCATTCCTACTGAAGATATCCCTGCCCAAATATAAAGGGAATATACCCACATTGCGCTCAAGTCAAACATCCTCCAAGAGCTTTAGGAAGAATACACCAAAACCAAAGACTTCCCACTCTCATTCTGAAAGAAGAGAAGGACTGAATTCCCTGTTGGCATTGTCTTTGAGTGATGCTAGTGGCAGCACCGTGTGGCCATCTAGAGAAATCGTCCTAGATCCTGACCGCAAGGAGCCTTTGCAGCAGGGCTCTTGCGAGAGAAATCACTGACTCTCTGGGACAGACCCTGGGCACAGTCCCAGGGAGGCAGCTGTTTGCTCTCTTAGCTTCCTCGGGACGCCATTCAGATAAAGTAAGAGAACAAATCCCTTGTTTTTATGCTCTGGTTTCTCAGTAATCTTTGGATTTGAACAGCTCAACTTGGATGTCTTGCAAAAAGCACTTGAAAGGCAATGGTGATAAAAGGAAGCTATAGTTTCAGAGTAATAGAAGCAAGAACACAGAGGACGTGCCCGCCCTCTTAGGCTCCCTGGCTCTTTCAACATCATTCCGGCGTCCTCTCATTCGCCTCCACAATCCCAGTTCTCTCTGTTCCTCTCCTGGCCTGGCTCACCCCCCTCTTGGGGAAACAAGGAGAAAGCTGATGAAGCTCTTCTGTCAAAATGTAAACAGGCCTGCCTGAGCCTCTCTGTCGGCAGTAAATGATACAGAAAAATGTGTTTGTAGATTAGGGGGAGTCTTAAAACAGCAAACAAATCTCAGTCACCCAGCAGGGAATATTCCAAATGGTTTTGAAAGCTGGAATTTTTTTTTAACGAATTGAAGTTCACATCAGCAATTAAATGCTTATGCACTTATCTGTCACCTCTGAGTACACGCACTGTGCCGGGAAAGAGAAAAGTGGCCACAAGGAAAGAGCAACTTCAAACTATTAAACACAGAATCCCACTGATTTACAACAAAGGAAGAGACTCAAATGCGGCAACAAGCTCTTTTGTAAGAGAGAAGGACAGAATCTTTTTCTGGGGTTGGGGAAGGACAGCATATTCTTCTGCACTTCTAGCAATGAAAGAAAAGCAACTCCACATGCTTGACTTTGAAAATAATCTATGCTATGTTCTGTCTACTGTTCCACCAAGAAAAGGGCACTAAACAGAATCAACGCTTGTATAGTTACTACCTAATTAAAATACATCAATTATATGGGTATAAATATACACGTGACAAAATCAAAATATAATCTGTTTCTTAAATTTCCCCTCCTTTGGCTGAGGGGAGGGGGAAATGGACAGTGAATGCTAATGGGTATGGAGTTTCTTTTTGGAATGATGAAAATGTTCTGGAATTAGATAGTGACAATGGTATCACAACTTTGTGAATATACTAAAAACCACTGAACTGTATACTTTAAAAGGGTGAATTTTATGTTATGTGAATTCAATCTCAATAAACAATTGTATGAGAAAAATTACCTTTCTTCAACATTTTTTAAATTTTGATAATTAAAAGTGCTTTGACACTGACAACGCCAAATGCTGGTGAGAATATGGAGCAAGAAGAATTCTCATTAATTGATGGTATGAATGCAAAATGGTATAGTCACTTTGGAAGAGAGTTTAGTGACTTCTTATAAAACTAAACATACACTTATCATACAATCCAGCAATCACTCTCCTTGATATTTACCCAAAGGAGTTGAAAACTTATTTCCACACAAAAACCTGTGCATGGATATTTATAGCAGCTTTATTCATAACTGCCAAAACTTGGAAGCAACCAAGATGTCCTTCAGCAAGTGAATGGATAAATAAACTGTGGTACGTCCAGACAACAGAATACTATTCAGGGCTAAAAAGAAGAGACATGAAGAGACATGGAGGAAACTTAAATGCATATTACTACACAAAAGAAGACAATCTGAAAAGGCTACAGACTGTGTGATTCCAACCATATGACATTGTGGAAAAGGCAAAACTATGGAGACAGTAGAAAGATCAGTGGTTGCCAGGGGTTGAGGGGGGAGGTGGAAGGGGAAAGGGAGGGATGAACACAGGGAGCACAGAGGATTTTTAGGGCAGTGCAACTATTCTACATGATACCATGATGAGGGATGCATGTTATTACACCTTTGTCCAAACCCAAAGAATGTACACCACCAATAATGAACCCTGATGTAAACTATGGACTTTGGATGATTATGATTTGTCAATGGAGGGTCATCAGTGTAACAAAGGTACCACTTTGGTGGGGATGTTGCTAATGAGGGAGGCTGTGCATGTGTCGAGGTAGGAGGTACATGGGAAACCTCTGGACTATCCCCTCAATTTTGCTGTAAACCTAAAACTGCTCTAAAAAAATAAAATCATTTTTTAAAAAAGCATTTTGGGATTTCAAATAACTTAGGAAAGGCAAAGAAGAATCAAATTTTCAAAAAGGGCCATGGGTTTACAAAGATGGAAAGATACTTCTATGAAAGGCTCCTAGCTGCTTTGAGCAAAGGGTAACAGTCACAGGTGGGAAATGGTCTTACCTGTTCAACTAATAACCATCTAAACAAGTGACAGGCTAAAATGTCTGCTTGCAGGCAAAGGAAATCACCATGTGTGAAAGTTTTATGCTCTACCTGTTTTCAAACTAATATGCAGTTTATGAGCTTGATACATTGATTTGGGGGAAGCTCAGTCAATTCCACAAGTGACTCTTATCACATTATCCTCAAAGATAAGTTAACATTATGAGTGGAAAACTAGTTTGGTAACACCTAATCATTGCTCAGAGGCTCATATTTTTATTCAATTAGGAGATACCCAGAAAGAATCTATAAAACAGAATGTGAGCAAAAAGCTTTTTCTTGCTCTTTAATAGAATTCTATCCTTTATCCATTCAGCAACATATGTTATTATAAGAATCTTGGTGATCTACATGTTTTGTGCCTCTGAAATTACTCTTCTCCAACTAATCTGGATAAGTAATTTTTAGAAGATTGTCTTTTTATTTCAAAAGGAAGTGACATATTCTCTCTGTTCTTTAGCACCAAATTTCTGTGCACATTTTTATTATGTGGTTTTGAGGGGCCTGCTGTGGCTGGTATTGCTGTGCATGACTTTCAAAGTGACAAGCCCCATTCTGGCATCATCTGAAGGTCCGCCTTGGTGTTCTAGCTCCCTGTTGCCTCTCTGGTGCTGTGAGCATTTGTTGGAATGCAACAATGTCACCTCTGTTTCCTCCACACCTCAGCCTATTACCCAGTCATTAAATGCCCAGCCACAAAATGTGAAAACTATTCTATTGTATCCTTGTACTGTTTTTCAATTTCTTTTGTCTGCTGCTCCTCTTTGCCTCCAAAAATTCAATAATAGCAGGACAGATTACAAACAAGATCAAAGGGATTATCAGGCAGTCTCTCTGCCTGGCGTCTCACAGGTCATTCTCATACGGACGGGCCTTCAAAGTTCCGTGGTCCACCCTGTCAAGGCTTTCCCCCGAGTAAGATGGCCTTCTTCCTCCTGGGGCAATGGCATCAGCTCAGCTTTAAACTCTTCAGTATAAAATCCAAAGTGAAATGTAAATCCAACTTATTAAATCCTGGCAGGAGTGAGTTGGCCATTTGGATGAATAATTATCAACATTCCTTGATTTCTCTTCTTTCACAGTATACTTTTTCCCCACTCAGACTTACTCCATGATGGTTTTAATTCTATAGGGTCTGCTTGAGCAATAACCATTTTGTGTTCCATTTGTTTTCATTGGCTCACTTTAAGATGGCTGCTTCCAAACTTCCACACAAATGGCTTTGAACTGGAAAGCTGTAACTAGGGTTTGCAATGAAACAGAAGATCCTAGAATTGAAGCGCTGAGAGGAAATTTGAGAAATGCCCAAATAAATCACAATCTACAGATAAGAAAAATGAAGCTCAGAGAAGTTAAGTAACTCATCCAAGATCACTCAGCTAATTACTGAGAACTAGAACTGCAAACTTGGTCTCTTCACACCTAATTCCATGTTCTTTTCCCCCTCATCACCAGTCTCCTGATCCACTTATACTTTATATTCTTTCCTCACTCACCAAAAAAAATAAAACACAGCTTCACACTTTTACATTAGAGATTATCCTCTTCTTTCTCTTAATGTATTTCTGAAAAAGCACACAGTAAAATAATCAAATGGATCATATTTTTATCATAAAATATGTTGGTAATTATGTCTCATTCAAAATTTTCATTAAAGAACAAAGAGAGGTATATGCAAAAGTGTCCTAGAACATAAAGATGTATATTTTTTAAATACAAAGTCCTCTAAAAATCTGAAACTGAACTAATAAATTTGACAAGTGTAGCAGACCCAATACACTGGCTATGTAAGTTGTATATAAAATATAGACAGATACCACACATTAAAAAACTGCTTTATATCTGATCTAAAAGGAATATTTTAGCACCATTAAACATGAATCATATTTTTAATTTATCCATTGGTTGGCATAGTAGAATGCATTAGAATTTCTTGACATAGTGTCAATAATTCATGTCTCCTATTTTAAAACCACTCAAGGAATTTTGAATGGTTTTACTCAGCTTTTTTACCCCATTTTACTTTTTTACTCCATTTTATTTGAATAGTTTTACTCAGCTTTTTTACTCCATTTTACTCAGCTTTCCTTGTGGCATGTAGAGACATTTCTCAAGTATCATAGCCAGGTTAAAATAAAATAATAAATTCTAAATTCACAATTTATTTTGTTGCTCTTGGTCATCATCATCATCATCATCATCACGCAGTTGAAGGCATTTTAAATTAGTTCTCTACTGTACCCTCTCCAATTTACTTGAAACACTGTGCTTCATCAGATAGATTCCTTGAGCAAACCATAAGAGCAGCAGGCAGAGCATTTCACACTCTAAAAATGCCATAAAAACAACTGTGGGAATTAGGGTCCTCAAAGGCCCTCTCACAGGATGACGAAGAAAGGCACAGACCAGTAACCTGAAGGCCCAAGTCAAATGTGAACTTGGGAAAGACAAGAGCTGTAAGTTCCATCAAAAGAGAATCAAATAACTAATCTCATACTGGCTGACACTGCAGGTCGTGGGGGCTCTTGTTGCCAATACCTCTGAAGCACCCCACATTCGAGATCAATGACTTTGGCATTCAGTCTCTAATCTGTGATGGCAGACAGGCAAGGACAAACCTCTGATTGATCAATAGTTTATGCCTGGTGGGATGGACAGCAATTTCTTTTCTATCGTCTTAGTCAGGTGAAGCGTTTTCTTTCTAAGAGGAATAACCCAATCAGGAATTTTCCCTCCTCTAAGGTTTCCTGTCCACTCATTTTCCAGTAATGCTATTTTCTTTCTTTACCACTGGCTGGGATTAATTATGATAACCAGTAATTCCTTGAATAGTCTCTGTTGTGTGCAAGTCCATTGAGCTTTCATCCATTTTCTTAAAAATGCAAATGATGCAAAGGAGTTAGCATCTTGCATGTCACTGTATTTACTTTCATTTATTTAAAAAAGAAGCTGCACTTAACATTTTGGATTTTTTTTTTCTTTGATGAATGGGCAAGAGAGTTTTCAGTTTTGCTTTCATTTTCTATGCAAAAATTCCTTCTTTAAAGCAAAAATTACCCAGAATCTACTTAACAGAATATCTGTATTTCACTAGAGTGATAAAATGAAATTCTACCAGGGCTCCGGCTAGCCTGTATAGCATCTTTGTGTGAATTCAGTCAAGGCTTTCCTCTCTAGGAAAATGTGCTTTGGCTAATAGAGCAAGGTTGACTCTCAACCCCCACTCGATCTCTTGGCATTTTTCTTCAATAAACAACTTTTACAACTTTTACAACCATATCCATTGAATTCTACTAAACAACTCATAGCTTCTCATTTATTTCCATTATAGAATTCTTCTTGGAAAATGTTGGTCTTGAGCAAAGCTTTTAAAATCCCATATTTAAGAAAAAATAGTTTTCTTATATGTTTGGTAAATGTGGATTCATATCAATTCATTAATGAAAAATTAATAATTATGGGAAAGGTTGTGAATATTAGTCATGGCTATTTGAGTAATCTTTTGAGAAATATGCTCTTTCATGAAAGATTTATTGGATTTATTATTGTAGACAGAAAAGAGAAAAGAAAAAGCACTATGTATTTCTCAAAAGAAGGCATAAAAATAAATATATTGCAATAGAAAAAAAACAGATCTGTAGTGTTAAGAACCCCAGGACGATAGTAAGTGAAAGCTTCCCAAGCTTCTCGTGCACACCTCTGTGCTTCTGAACACAACAAGCAGGGAGAGGGAAGGTCTGTTGTATTTGGCAGTATAATTGGATCTACCTAATGGACACTTGTTAAGTGACTGCTACATAGCAAGCCCTTAGAAAATGTTTCCTGAATGAACTGAATAGACCCTGCAAGGGAATGGAAGCTAGGTCCGTTCCCATTTTGAGGAGTGAATGCATGATAATCAGCAAATTCAATGCTGGTTCAAAGATGGTTCTTGCCCCTCTCTCTCCCTACCACAAGCCTTTTCTTCTCTTTAATCTACCAAATTAGTTATTAACAATATTCAAAATCTTTCATTCTAAGATGATTTATTCATTCATTCAATGAACATTTATTATATAAACACACTAATAAGTTTTGGAGAAATATGGCAAAGGGTGACCTTCGTTGCGGCAGCAAGAAGATTTAGGATCCAGGAACATACTTCGAGTGGCCAGACACTGTGGATACTTTTACAGTCCAATTGGATGAGAACTTTCTTTTACATTTTGACTCAGTTGATGAGTCTTCCTTCTTCAAACTCTACTCCAATGGCTCATAGTATTTATTTTGCTGAAAATTTCTTACAGAACTTTATAAAATGCCTATCTTTGGGTCTAACTCACAGAAATTTCAGTTCAGAAATTGAGAGGAGAGGAGAGACGCCCAAGTATATGTATTTTTACAGGCACCACCCTCCACACCTACTTTACGTAATTCTAGTACCACTTATTTGTGAGTCAGACTTTGAGAAACACAGATCTGTCTCCTAGCAAGAGACCACTCTCTCCTGATTCTCATTAAACCTCTATGAACAGTGCTTCTTTGTCTACTTTCTGAATCCCCTTTACCCACCTATCCTTATATATTGGTGTCTCTCTCAAGGTTCCACCTTTAGTACATAGCCCTTCATACTACATATATCTATATAGTACCCCCCAACTCTTCCTATGTTAGCATTTACTTTTAACCTACATGCTGATATCTCCCCAGTCCTTAACTCCATTCTTCACTAATCCCTCAGACTCACACCCAGCAGCCCACTGGACATCTCTATCTGGATGTTGCAACGAGACTACAAGATAATGGCATGTAGTTCCTCAACCACACATCCTACAGATTAACGATGGGGTGTCTTTGCTTATGCTTTTCCTATGCTTGGAATCTTCCCTCCCACTCCTGACAATTTGAGATCCACTTCAGGTGGCCTCTCCTAAGGAAAAGAACTCCTCAGATCTCTTCTGCATTCCTGTCAACATGGGCTGATGGAATTTTGAGTATACTTCTATCAATGCATTTATTGGTATCTCCATGTAAGATGTAAAAATAATTTGTATGTGAATGCTTTAGAATTCGCATAAAGATACAGGCCATTAAACTCAAACACTTCCTCTACTCAGCTCCAAATTTCTCAATAATCAGCTAAAATTTTGGCTTGGCAGAAGAAAAACCTAGATTTCTACAAAGTATCTACAACTAAGAATTTAATCTGAGGGTGATTTAGAGGTGAAGAAAATGTGCAAAGAGAAGAAGAAAAATGTAGTTCTGAAGAAACTTACTACAATATGATGATAATGATGAATAATTTAACAAATATTCACTGAGTACCTACTAGTACTAGGTATGAGGTTGAAGGTGCTGGATACTATTCTAGGTATTATAAATACAGCAATGAACAAAAAGTCCCAGGCCTCATTGAGCTTTCATTCTAATAAGGGCAAATAGAACCAAAACAAATACTACATATACTCATGCATGCAGATGTGTAATTAAAAATTCATCAAGTGAGCTTCCGTTTCTACCTGTGAGAGAGCAACAGGGTTCAGAATTACCCTCCCACTGTAAACAAAAAGAAAACTGGATAAATAAAGGAAGTAACCATTTTTAAACTTAACAACAGGTAGTACAGGACTGTGACATGAGGGAGAAAGGAAACTAATGAGATGAGTCTTCCTATGAATATGGCTATATACTGGGCAGCAATTTCCAGAATAAAGCACAGAGCAGCAGATGCTGAGCAGAACCCGATCATCTCACTGAGGTGAAGGAGCAGATATCAAAGCTCAAGAAAGCTGAATCAGCTAGAATTTGCTGGTCAGAGCACCAGAAAGGCAGGATCATGAAGCAAAACTGCTCCAAGAATTGGCATGCAGGTCCCTTTCACTCTTTGGTTGAACACATATCAAGGCTGCATAAGTTGAACCTTCACAAGAACAGGTAAAAATTAACTCCTGGGAATAGAACCAGGGAACCACAATCCAAAAAATTTCCACAGTTCACACACAGCCAGGAAAGTGTGTATGTATAGTAATGTGTATATTAAATATATTTCAGGTGGACTTCTGCTTTCAACCATGACAGAGTAATAGACTTTGCACCGTCAGAGTAAAGAGATGTGGTAGAATATACCAGACATACAGTAGAAATCTTAGAAGTTTCACACCTTATTAGTAAGGCTAAATTTACCCTAGTTAGAGGCTACTCTAGAAGGCACTCACCCTCCTAAAAATTCACAAATAACTGTCTGCCAAAATAAATCTGCACACTCTTTAAAGAAATACAACAAAATCCACCAATCCACAACCTAAAATTCACAAGTTCAAGTATCCAATGAAAATAAATAGATATAAGAAGAAGGAAGAAAAAGTGAGTCAGAACCAAAAAAAATCAGTTAGTAGAAAGACACAGAGATGGTGGAATTAGCAGAAAAAAAAATGTTAAAATGTTATAATAAAAATAAAATACTTAAGGACTTAAAATAAAACATGAACATAATGAAGAAAGAAATTGAAGATATAAAAAATAAAATTTCTATACATAAAAAATACAATATGTGATATAAAACGTTCCATGGGTGGAATTAACAACAGATTAGACATAAGAGGAAAAATGATCAGTGAACTTGAAGACACATCAATAGAAACAGCACAAACAGAAGCACACAGAGAAAAAAACAGTGAAAAATAATAATAAACAGAGCCTCTGTGAACCAATATGAGGATGTCAAGTGGTCTAACAAATGTGTCAACTTCCAGCCAAGATGAAGTAACAGGAATCAGGTTTACCTCCTGCCTCAGATAATGAAACTATAGAAAACATATTAAACAATCCTCAAAGTATTGAATGTCAGGAAACTAAAAACAGTGATCCTTGAGAGACAGAAAACAAACAAGCTGATTCCTACAATGGCCCCAGCTTAAGGCCTAGAGAGAGCTTCTAGGCCATGGCGCAGGGACTGGAACCAGCTGAGCCTCTGTTCTCTCTGTGTCTGGGAGGTGGAGTTGGAATTCAAGGAGGCTACAGAGCTCACAGAGCAACGTACAGGAGAGGAGAGATCTCCAAAAGAAAACTCTGGAGTTCCTCAGAGGATCCTCCTCAAGTCTTCAGGTGAGTACTGATCAGCAAACTCATATATCGAAATTGCTCTAGGTCAAGGGGAAATCACCAGAAGGATTAGAGAAAAGTATCCCCAGTAGTCACAGAAGGTCATGTTTCCACCATGGAAAAGACCATGATTTACCAGACTTTGAACAGAGTACTTAGAAGCATTTTACCTCTAGAGTAGGGAAAACTTTTCCTTAGACTAACTGCTCCTCTAGTCCCACCCAATAAATCTTAAAAGCAAGACACAACAGGATCAAACAGCATTCAAGTCCCAGAAAAACACTCAAAAATATTTATAGAAATATAAAAATATCCAGCCCCAACAAGAAAATCCACAATATTAATTCCAATAAAAAATTACCAGGCAAGCAAAGAAGTAAGAGAATATAGCCTGTGATGAGGAGGAAACTCCATCAATACAAACAGACCTAGAAATGACACAGATGATAGAATTAATAAACAAGGACACTAAAACAGTTATTATAACTTTATTCTGTATGTTCAAGAAGCTAGAAGAAAAAGTAACATCTGAAGTAAACACATGGAATATTTTAAAAAGACCCAAGTAGAATGTCCAAATTTGATGAAAACTTTAAAGCCATAGATCCAAGGAAGTCAATAAACTCAAAGCATGAAAAACACATAGAAAACTACACCACAGACCTCATAATCAAATTGTTTAAACCAACGACAAAGGGAAAAAAATCTTAAAATCATTCAGAGTAAAACATGAAAACATTATGTACAGAGAAACAAAGAAAAGGATATTAGTATATTTCACGTCAGAAACAATAAACTTCAAAAGACAGTAGAGCAAAATCTTTTAAATACTTAAAAAAAAACTATCAACCTAGAATTCATACTCAGTGAAAATATCTTTCAAAAATGAAAGAAAAATAAAGGTTTTTTTCAGACAAAAAATATGAAAGACTCATTAGCAGCAGAACTTTTCTACAAGAAATGTTAAAGGAAATCCTTCAAGCAAAAGGAAAATGATACCAGATAGATGGAAATATGTATCTATACAAAGGTATGAAGAGCATAAGAAATGATAACTACAGGGGTAAATATAAAACTTTTTATCTTATTACTTAAATCTCCTTAAAGTCTAATTGATTGTTGAAAACAAAAATAATACAATATTATTTCATATTAATAACACTAAAGTTAATCTATAATATACATTATCAAGTAATAATATATATCAACTGAAGGTAGACTATCATAAGTTAAAGGTTATAACATGTAGCTTAAAGCAATCACAAAAATAACACAATAGAGAGCTATTAAGTAAAAAAATATTCAATTTATCCAAAAGAAGCCCAAAAAAGGAGGAAAAAGATGATAAAAAAGACAAATACAAAAAAATATAAAAATAGTAGATTAACACCCAACTATATCACATTTAAGAGTAAACAGTCTAAACCTCCCAGTCAAAGGGCAGAGATTGTCAGATTAGATTAAAAAGCAAGACATACGAAAAAAACACTGTTGATGAGAAATCCACTTTAAATGTAAAGACACAAATAGGTTAAAAGTATAAGAACAGAAAAAATACCATGCTAAAAAATTAATGAAAGCTGGTTGGCTATATAAATATAAGAAAAAGTTAATTACAGAGCAAAAAATATTCTTAGAGATTAATAAATTATTTTTTAATAACAAAAAGGTCAATCAAGAAGAAATAACAATCTTAAATTTTTATGCACTCAATAACAGAGCTTCAAAACACATAAAGCAAAAACTGATAGAACACCAAGGAAAAATAGACAAAAATCACGATTACAGTAGAGATTTCAAAATCCTTCTTTCAACAATTTTTAAAGAGTAGACAGTAAATCAGTAAGTATATAAAAGACAACTTACTTAATTGACATTTACAGAACACTCCATTCACCAATAGTAGAATACATATTCTTTTCAAGTGTACACAGAACATTTACCAATATAGATAATATTTGGTGCATACAACATGCCAATAAATTTAAAAGAATTCAAGTCATAGAAACATGTTTTTTGATGACAATTGAATTAAATGAGAACTTTATAGTAAAAATATATGTGGAAAATCCTAGAAAATTGTGAAACTAAATAACATATTTCTAAATAACCAATGCGGGGCCGGCCCGGTGGTGTAGCGGGTAAGTTCACGTGCTGTGCTTCACCGGCCCAGTGTTCACATGTTCAGATCCTAGGTGCAGACAGACACACCGCTTGTCAAGCCATGCTGTGGCGGCATCCCATACAAAGTAGAGGAAGGTGTGCACAGATGTTAGCCCAGGGCCAGTCTTCCTCAGCAAAAAGAGGAGGATTGGCAAGAGATGTTAGCTCAGAGCTAGTCTTCCTCACAAAAAAATTAATTTAAATAAATAACCAATGGATCAAAAAAGAAAGCAAGATGAAATTAGAAAGTATGAAAGTACTTATAACACAGCATTACAAAAGTTGTGGGATACAGCTAAAGCAGTGGTTGGAGGGAAATTTATAGCACTAAACATCTACGTTAGAAAAGAAAAAAGCTATCTATCCAATGACTTCAGCTGCCACCTTTAAAAACTAGAAAAAGAGCAAATTAAACCCAAAGTAAGCAGAAAACAGGAAATAAATATGAGAACTAAAAACAACAAAATAGAAAACAGAAAAATAATAGAGCGAATCAATGAATCCAAATGCTTAGTCTCTAAAAGATCAATAAAGTTAATAAATCTCTACATAGACAGATAAGGAAAAAAAGACAGAAGACACAAACGAGCAATATCAGGAATGAAAGAGGTAACATCACTACAAATTTTACAGATACTAAAAGACAATATAGGAATATTATGAACAACTTTATGCTAATAACTTCAACAACATAGGTGTAATGGACAAATTTCTCATAAGACACAACCTACCAAAGTGCACTCAAGAAGAAACAGATAATCTGAATCGCCCCACATCTATTGAAGAAACTGAGTTTGTAGTTAAACACCTTCCCACAAAGAAAACTCCAGGCCCAGACAGCTTCACCAGAGAATTCCACCAGTTAAAGAAGAAATAATACCAGTTCTACACAAACTCTTCCAGAAAATTAAAGCAGAAGGAACATTTGCTAACTCATTCTACGAGGCCAGCATTACCCAAATATTAAGACAAGGTAGATACCACAATAAAAGAAAACCACAACCAATGACCCCCACGTACATAGCTGCAAACATTCTTAACAAAATTTTAGCAAATTAAATCCAAGAATACATAAAAAGGATAATACATCATGACCAAGTGGGGTTTGTCCTGGGACTGCAAGGACAATGTAACATTTGAAAACTGTTAATTCATTTAATTCATCATACTTAGTCATCATCATTTAATTCATCATATTAACAAAGTAAAAATTAAAAACCACATGATCATTATAATAGATGTACAAAAAAAACCACATGATCATTATAATGATCATTATAATAGGTGTAGAAAAATTATGTGACAAAATCTAGCATCCATTCCTGTAAAAAAAAATCTCTTAGCAAATTAGTAATAGAAGAGAACCACCTCGACTTGTAAAGGGCATCTAGGAAAAACAGCTAATATCATATTTAATGGAAGGATTGAATGCTTCCCCTTAAGATCAACAACAAGACCTGGATGATTGCTCTCCACACTGTTATTCAAGATTTTACTGGAGAGTCTAACCAGTGCAATCAGGCAAGAAAAAGACAGAAAAGGCATCTAGATTCCAAAGAAAGAAGTAAACTGTCTATATACAGATATCATGATCACCTATGTAGAAAATCTTATAGAATATAGAAAGAAGCTACTAAAACCAATCAGTAAGTTTAGCAAGGTTACAAGATAAAGAGAAGCAGTTGTATTTTTACATACTAATAGTGAGAAATCAACATTTAAAAACAATGCCATTTACAATAGCATTAAAAATGTGCACTATTTAGGAGAATAAATCTGACAAAAAATGCACAAGATCTGTACACTGAAAGCTACAAACATTGCTGAGAGAAATTAAAGAGGACCTAAATAAATGGAGAGATATAACTGGTATATGGTTTGGAAGATTCAACACTTTAAGATGACAGTTCTCCCCAAACTGATCCACAGAGTTAATGCAATCCCAGTCAAAACCTAAGCAAGCTTTCGTTGTAGAAACTGACAAACTTTCTAAGGTTCATATGGAAATACAAAGAATTTAGAATAGCCAAAACAACTGTGAAAAAAAAGAAAATTGGAACACTTTTATTACCTAAATTCAAAACGTACTATAAAGCTACAGTAGAAAGCAATACAGTATTGCCATCAAATAGACACACAGATCAATGGAACAGAATAGAGTTCAAAAACATACTCACACATATGTTGACAACTGATTTCCAACAAAGGTGCACAGGCAATTCAGTGGAAAAAGAATAGTTTTTTCAATAAATAGTGCTGGAACAACTGAAGAGCCATATACAAAAGGAAAAAAAAACAGAACTTCTATTCTTCCATCCATACCTTATACAAAAATAAACTCACAATGGATCATAGACCTAAACGTAAAGCGTAAAACCTTTTAAAACTTCTAGAAGAAAACATAGGAGAAAATCTTTGTGACCTTGGGTAGGTGAAGATTTCAAAGACAGAACACAAAAAGCATTATCCATCAAATAAAATATTTATGAATGGATTTAAAATCTACTGTTCAAAAGACATCCTTAAAAGAATGAAAAGATAAGCCACATACTATAAGAAAACATTTGCAAATCACATATCTCAGATACTTGTATCTAGAATATTTAAAGAACTTTCAGAATTCAATAATAATAAAACAAACACCTGAATTTTAAAAATGGGCTAAAGATTTGAACATTTTACCAAAGAAGAAACCTGTACACATTGTTGAGAGAAAAATGAGATGTTGTGTAAACCAAGAATTAAAGTAAGTACCACTTTCTCTGAGATGTCCCCGATCTCACCAGATGAAATTACCTGCCCACATCTGCCCCCACCATCTTGTGTTACACTGACTCGAAGACATGACTCACCTCAACTGTTTGATTTTAAACCACTTGAAATTATAAATTACATTAGATTTATGTTGACATCCCTGAGTCTATCACTGGTCCTGGCATGGTGCCTGCTTCATATGAGTAAATATTAAATGCATAAAGATGGATGAATTGTAGGTAAATACGAAAATCTTTTTTTAAGTGAATGTTGTATTGAAGAAATACATTTAAGAAAATTATTTTATAGTTTTAATCATTTATAATTTCTTTTATTTGTCCTAGAAAAATTTGAATGTTATTAAAATAAATACCTATCTTCTTTCTTCTTCTAAATTTAATGCTTTTCCTTTAAACTCAAGGTTTCACTTCAAAAAAAAAACACTCTTGTTTTTAAAAACCATTATCCTAAGTTAATCACTGTTCTCTAATTTCCTTTTTCTCAGAGACCTCTAAATTGTAGAAATTGGTTCCAGGCAGGGCCAGCTCCAAAAAGATAACAAAGCTACGCTATTTTGGAAGAGAAAAGGAAAGAGAAGACTGGAAAGAGGGAGGGGGAATAAATACCATGTAAACGTTCGTGGAAATCCAGAGTCCTTAAATTGTATCTACTGTCCCAGAGGCAACTGCCAGGATATTCTGGCCTCAGATGACATTCTGAAGAAAGGCAGATGCCTCAGCCATGAGAGCATCCCAAAGGCAAGAGATCTGTGATGACAGCCATCTTTTCCTTTCCAGTCTCAAAATGACAGAACAAACTCCAAAAGCATCAAGGTGATCTAGGATTTTTAGTAAAGTCTTGCTTCAGGTGGGGCATACTGATGCCAAAGGAAAAAAAAATGCTGTCTTTCACAAAGCAGGACAGATTTTGAAAGTGGACACACCCTACCACAGAAAGTTAACCTTATATAATGCCTGAATTGTAACAAACTAACAGGCAGGGACCAACTAGGCCCCCAAACTCTATTTACTTTCCACAAATATTTATTGGACATAGACATATAAAATTTTTTTCCCTCTGGTGAGCTCTGAAGTCTGCCTAGATAAACCTGACCTGATTGCATCACCAGTTTCCAGAGCTCTCCACCAACCGCACCTGGCTAATATTCGTATCTCATTTTCCACTTGTTAATATAAACTTTTAAATGAATTCTGAATGAAATATAAAATCACAGAAGAGTGCGTGTGTATATATGCCTGAGAAGGAGAAACACAAGCAGGCAGTTTAGACTGACACGGGACTTTAATCCTTTTGTTCAATGAAGGTCTGATGGGACTTTGTTAAATCGGTTCACTTGCTAATCTCATTACTTACAAGACATATAGGATGTTGTAATGAGGTCATTCTGGAAGCAACAACAAGGTTGAACTGAACAGACTTCAGATGGAAAAAAAAGGAGAGAAATTTAAAAGAGTACAATGAATTGGTTACCACTGAAATTCTTAGCCTGTATGACCACCTACCTTTTCTGAAGAAAAAGACTAACACGTCAAACAGAAAATGTTGTATTCAAATAAGTGGTTATTGATTCAGAATGAGGAAGATCTGAGCAACCTTGAAGGCAGGGGGGCAGGATGCTTTTAGAAAAGGAGAGATTGATCTGTAAGGGGGGGCCCGGCAGGGACCAAACAAGGCTGCCAAGGGGGCAGGAAGGTGTTGGTTCAAGCCTAGCAGAAGCCCCGTTTTTCTCAATCAGGAACAAAGAGAGGGAAGAGGAAGATTTACAATGGAGAAATGAAAGCTCATGTAGTCTCGATATTCTCTGAAAAAATGTATGTATATATGTAGGTATGTGTGTATATTTCTACCTATACGTAGATGTGTGTGTGTGTGCATTTGTGCACATTCTGCCACCATTCATCAGGAACTTCTCTCCAGCGAGTGCATGCCAGTAGAGCCTTGCTGGCTGTCTACCACTAGAGCCTGTTGCTCTTGGCAGGTAGCTGGGCCTTTCTAAGAGTTATTAAATATTTGCAATATCACCCTTGCATGTTCTATACATTTTAAGCACTTCTATCCATCTATTTACCAGTTTGTCTTCAAATGAAGGAGAGCCTGTAGGCCTTAGATATGACAGTCTGACTTGTGCCACATGTTGTAGTTTGAATTTAGACTCCAATGTTACACATGAAATGCAAGGGTATAACTGCTACCTAGCTATGTTTTAAAACTTTCCTTGGGATGTCCCAGGAGGTGGCCTGGATTCCACAGGTGCTTAGGGAAGCCCAACTTCTAAGTATCTGGTCACCCTGTATGTGAATGGGAACTAAGTCCCCAAGTGTCTCCTCTCACCTTAAGGGTTGGGCTACACCCAGCTTGCCCAGTAAGAAGGAGGGACGTGACCTAGAGCAGGGGCAGTAAACTACAAGTGGACAAGTCCAGCCTGCTGCTGGCTCTTTGAAAAGCCAGCTTTACTGATGTACAGCCACTCCCTTGGGTTTAAGTACAGCCTACGGTCGCATTCGTGCTGCAATGGCAGAGCTGAACAGTTGCAACAGAGAGCGTATGGACCACAAAGCTGAAAATATTTACATCTGGCCTTTTATGGGAAGTTTGCTGACCTCTGGCCTAGAGCAAAAGAATGCGTGGGGCGCAGGCTGCTGCTGTGTGCCTGCCTGAGACACCGCCAGCGAAATCCTCTCCCTTCTTCAGATTAAGAGGATAGATTGTTTCCTGAGTGGCCGTGCTGTTGGAACAACACCCTCCCATTTCTCCACCGGGCACAGGCTGTGCCCTTGGCGAGCGCTGAGAAACTCTAAGACGACTCTCCTTGCTGCACCTCAGAAAGAGCCTGCGGCTCAAACTTGCCTGTGGGGGCCGGCCCGGTGGGGTGCTGGTTAAGTTCACGTGCTCTGCTGCGACGGCCAGGGGTTCACGGCCGGATCCCGGGCGCGGACCTGCCCACCGCTCGTCAAGCCCCGCTGTGGTGGAGTTCCACACAAAGGAGAGGAGGGTGGGCACGGATGCTAGCTCAGGGCTAATCTTCCTCACACACACAAAACACAAGAAACTTGCTTGTGCTTTTTCATACTCTGAGTCTGAATCTTCGTATAAAGGTCCACTCATCTAGAAAGGAAAGTTCTACTCTTGGATGTAGAAAAGTAGTCTTTAATAAAACAAATATGCAGGAAAATACTCTAATGGAAATCTGTGAAAATAAAATTTCAATGCTTCAGTTGATTTCTCCAGAAAGCCTGTTTAATCCTATTTAATCTTCCTTCATCTATCTAGGAAAAAACGTAATTGAGAAATTAAATTGGTTATGTGATTTTAAAATTCAGAGGCTCAAGTTCTGCTGAATGAACAAAAAGCAAGATCTGGAATAAGAACTTTAGAACCTAGAAGTGAATCTAAAGAATGTACAAGAAAACTGGAAACCTCTGTGAATTGTTAATGTCACAAGTTAAGGAAGACAATGCACTCTAAAACAAAATTATTGGAGCATAGCTATGTCCTGTGAAGGACAGAACAGCAACACAATGTCACTGGCCAGTGGAGGACCAAGTTCTTCCTGACAGAACTCGTCAGTTCCAAGACCCCTCCAGTTCACAGGACTGTTGTCTGTTTTCCTATTAAATGCTGAAGGTCAATGAGACAATTTTAAAAAGTGACAATTTCTCTAGTGGTTTTGAAGTCAGGCAAAAACAATAAGCAAAAGCTACTGTGATTTACTTAAGGCATTGTGAAGGAAAAAAATGGACTGGAACAAAACTTGCTGGTCTATTATGAAACTGAGTTTGTGGGGAGCATCAGAAGGAGTTGGGAGAAGCGTATTCAACACGTGTAGTGAGATATGCTGTAGAAAACACGAACAACCTTGGCACCTATTTTAAGCACAATCAATTTTCTGTGTATCTATTTTGCAACACCTTAAATCTAGAACTGCACACCATACACACCTCTTAGAGAAATATCATTGATTTTTAAGTGGAAAAACAGCTTAAGACTGTTTGTTATCTAATATTTTTATTCTTCCTGACTGAAAATGAATAAAGAATTAATATAATTAATTTTATTATTGCACAGAATTCACCAAGTATAACCTCTCTCTCCCCTTCATATCCATTGCATGAATGGTCTAATAGAGCCTTCAGCAAGTAATCCAGGACACTCTCATATTGATGAATGAGTTTGCATGTAAAATTTTCCATTCATATTGTGAATCATATTTTCTGCTGTCCCTCCTGATTACCCTTAAAGTTCATGGGTCCCTCTGAACGAATGACAAGTCTAAATCAAATCCTTAGCACACTGGAAACCAATTTACATCCTTTACTGATGAAAGTGATCTACCATCTTTTAAACGTCGCTGCCGAGAAACACATACTGTGTTTTACAGTTCACACTCTGGCTTCACACGGACCTGAGGTAGGAGAAGAAAGAAGAGTAGGTAAAGACATTTAAACAGACCCGTGAAAATCAACTTCAGTTCTTTATTCTCTTCCACTCAGCATATAACCTCCAGAGGCCTAAATTTAATTCTCCTCTCCACACTCTTTCGATCCATGCCAGATCTGCCCATTCCCTTTAGGCACAGGAAAATAGAAAAAGAAAAAATAAACCTGAAATGAAACAGAGATGCACGTAAGAAGAGCATCCATGGTCTGAAAACTTAAGCTAACAGTTCAAAGAAATACTGGAGGAGCAGCTTTCCTCATTTGTCATCATTTGAGCATAAGAAGACCTTACCTACTCTTACGTGCCAAGATCTTCTAAATTCAGTTATGGTCCATAACAACTCTGGACCTTATACCTTATAGCATTTTAGGGTTTCACGTTCCTCACGTCTCATAAGTATTTTAATTATGAAGAAATGGCAGCTCCAGATGTTAAGTGTCTTGCTCAAGTTCACATGACTTAAAGTAGAACGGCCTTTTGGGAAGATATGCGGAAAGCTTTTGCACCCAATATGATCAGTATAAATGCCACACAAATCACCCAGAATAATTAAGGCATTTCTTTTAAGATCCTCATTATGTTCTGCTTAATGTTTACAATACAAGTTTGAATCGGGTAAATGTAAGTATCAAGCTGGAAGCCGCTTTAGAGAACAGATTTCGTTTGCAAGTGGGCTGGAAACTGGCTAGATTAGAGCCGTTGCTAAGGGAAACAGCAACATTTGTGTGTCTAATGAATTAACCTAAGAACTTATAGTTGAGAGAGGAAGGAAGGATTGGAGCAAATTATGTAGAAACAGTGGAGAAATTCTATCATCTGATGAGGGAGGAAGAACCACAGAGTTCTACAGAGGTCACGATTACTACACGATTATGCTATTTCCCCTCCATTTCTTGCTTAGCCAGGACTCTAAATTTAGACTAA
Source organism: Tapirus indicus (assembly GCA_031878705.1). Classification (NCBI taxonomy): domain Eukaryota; kingdom Metazoa; phylum Chordata; class Mammalia; order Perissodactyla; family Tapiridae; genus Tapirus; species Tapirus indicus. The sequence goes on from CM062917.1 coordinate 61,285,340, forward strand.
GACTTAAAGAGGGGTATTGGCACTTCGAACCCATTCTTCTCTTTTGGACTGTGTCACTCCAAAGGGAGTGCTCTGGAATGCTGTGGGAGAGCTTTCTGATTGTTGCAATGACTAAGGGGTCTTACTGGCTTAATTGGCAGGGCCAGGAAAGCTAAGAGTCCTACAATGCAGTGGACAGTCCTGTACCAAGAAGGGACTGTCCTTTGTCACACATGACTTTCTACTACCCTGCTGGACATTCACCACAGATGAAAGACCTGTTAATAATCATTTGAACAGAGAATTTGATTCAGTTTTAGACATAAATACAAAGTATTTTTTATACACAGAATTTCCCAGCAACAATTATAGTATAAGTTGAGGGAAAACTGTATGTTGTTTTGTTCAAATATTCACGATTCTGGAAATTCAGGTCATGTGCACCAACAAAGCAATACAGTGCATGTGGACCAGTCACCATCTGCAGCATCCTCATCCCTGGTAATTCTGCACATCAGAGCAACCATCTGACTCCTCCATCATGTCAACTCATTTAGTCAAGTCCCAATGTTTACATACTGAAATACTTATTCTATAAAGTATTCTATTCTTTTATCTTTTCCTTTATGTTACAGTTGGCTCATTATATTGATCTTTTAAATTGTGTGCATAGGTAGATTATACCATCTATAAATTTCATTTGGGGATAGTAAAGGAAACAATGCATCTGATAGGGTTGACAGCCAAGGCTGCAGACCATTCTTTCTTTTCCAGAAAATCTCTCACTCCTGGCTTCCATGACAATGCTAACTCCTGGTTTTCCTGAATATTCTTTCTTAGTCTATTTCACTGGCTCCTTTTGTACTCAATTCTGAAAAGCAGCAGTGTTCCCCAGAGTTTCATCTCCTACCCCTTTATTGTTGCTGATTTCTCTCTCCCACTTACTTATACAACTTGGACTAACATTTATTTGCCAAATTTCTCTCAAATCTAGACCTTGAGTTTCCCACGTCTTTTGCTGAATTTCACACCAGATTTTCACTTGTCCACTGTGTACTAATTGGATTTTCCACCAGTGCAGTATCTCAAAGGCAGCAAGTTCAAAACAGAACTTATTATCTTCCCTGCAAAGTCTGCTCCTCCTATATTCTTGCTGTTCTTGGTTACTGGTGATATAATTTATCAAATCTGCCAAATTAGAAAACTGGAATCATTTTAGACTAATTCATCATTTTTGACTCTCCCAAAGCAACTGTTCATCAAATCCAACCAAATTATGCTATATCTTGAATATTTCTAAAATCTAAAGCACAAGTTTTTACACTTTTTCTGAAATGCAATACAGCAGCATTAAAGTCTTAATATTAAGTGTGGTTTAACTCATTAAGTCTACTTAAGTTATACAGCCTGTGAAAATAATAGTTTTAGGCAACTTTATACACAAAGATGTTAAATATAAGGTTATTTATGAAACTTTGGAAACAACCAATCAAGGTTGTTCCATCCTTACAAAAGTGCATCCATACAAAAGTGATTTTGTAGCCATTAAAATTATGCTAAGGGAGTGTCTTCATTATAATAAGAAATGCTTTTCATAGTGCTAAATGAAAAATCAGGATCCAAAATAACCATATAAAATATGAGGAAAAAAATGGAACAAATCATTAATGGTGGTTATCTCTGGTGAAAGAATTATACATTATTTGTATTTTCCTCTTAATACTTCTCCTAAAATCTTCCAGATTTTCCACAATGCTCATGGTTTTCCCATAAGTGATCATTTTAAGTCTTGTCAACAGTGCCTGTACCACAATTTGATCTCCTAATGCACTCTCTTTGCTTCCTATATCTTTTCTCTTCAGCCCATCCTGCATGCTATTATGAGATGAATCTTTTTATTTCTTTATTTTTTTGATGAGGAAGATTGGCCCTGAGCTAACATCTCTGCCCATCTTCCTCTGTTTTGTGTGTGGGACGCTGCCACTGCATGGCTTGATGAGCGGTGTGTAGGTCTGTGCCCGGGATCCGAACCCACGAACCCCAGGCTGCTAAAGTGGAGCGTGCGAACTTAACCAGTACGCCACTGGGTTGGCCCCGAGGTGAATCTTTTTAAAGTGTAGATCTGTTTATGGAGTTCCTTTTCTGCTGGCTCCCTACCGTGCAAAGGTCGAGGAGCAAGCAAGCATTGTCATAAAAAGGTCCAGACAGCCTCTCTCCCAAGTGTGTTTTTTTCAGCCTCATCCCCTGCAATTCCTCACAAATAAACAGACCTTCCCACCTCTGCTTGAACAAGCTATGGACTCTGGCTTTTTTGCAAGGCTCTTTTCTTTGACAACAATGTCCTTTTTCTCCTTTGCTGCCAGGTCAAGTAACATATTTATCCTTTAAGAATCAATTCAAATGCCATTACCTCTCTGAAGCTTTTGCTGACAGTGTTAGAAGCCACTTACATTCTCCTTGCAAACACTGTTGTGGATATTCTATGTTTGCACTTCTCTCTTGATATAAGAGAGAACCGGCCACAGGAACTCCTCTACCTGGGAAAATACTGTATTTTAGTCATCTTCGTATCCTGAGCCCTGATACAAAGTCTGGCACACAACAGGCACTGGGAAGCTGTTTGATGAATGACCAAATTAGTATATGTAGCAAAAAACTGTAGGAAGAAAATCAGCAAGCACCTCGGATATGCAGCTGCCTGGAGAAACTGAACCCGAGCTGTAGTTTCTGACTAGACAAAAGGCAGGAGGAGCCAGCATGTGTTGAGAGAAGCAGAACTAATCAAGTTGGTTAAAAAGGAAATGAGAGTTGGATTAAGCAGTGATTGATAACTGTTGGAGACAGAAAAGATGAATTAAACTTTTACATTAAAAAGTCTCTTGTGCCTGTGTATTTAAAAGAATTCTTTGAGAGTTGTGCTTAACACTTTTAATAAAGAATCATAACTTTGCTTAAACTTCTATTTTTGAGTAGTAAAAAAAACACCCATGAGAATACCTATAGGAAGCCGAGACACCAAATTAATTTCAAGGAACCATCACTTTTTGACTACACATCACAACTTTTTAAAATCTCAATGCCTGGGCCACATTCCAGATCAGCTGAATCAGAATCCCAGGGGGTGGGGACCAGATACCAGTATTTTTTAAAAGCTCCCACTGGTAAGAAGCATTAATCTACACAAAAACAGTTTTTCCCAATTGTAGATAGCATCCCTAGAAGGAAATGAGTATCTTCATGATTATTTTCACAATTAATCTCATTCTTAAAAAGAGAGAGCAAATGATATACTCTTAATGTCAAAGAAAAGTAAATAACAATGGTATAGCTTAAAGAATTTTTTTCATTCAAAGGATGGTAATTTTTATTTTAGGTGATTTTTTTCCTATTCTCAAAATACATTTTCAATACAAAATTTAAATCTGAATAAATGATCATATTCAAACATTTCAATACTTTTAGGTCAAAGGAAAAACCCTGGAGAATACAGAATTTTATGATAAGAAACTGAGCTCTAAAAAGAAAATTTGCTATTTAAGGGATTTTTTTCCCCATAGCAAAGTTTTAGTAGCTTTGAATGGCAGTCCTTGCTATGGGAAGAATTTGTTTTAATCCTTTTAATCAAATTTTAGATGGTACGATCTTACAACATTTTTCAGGGATTCACCTGTCAATAGCAATAAATGGTTTTGAAGAATGAAAAGAAGAGAACTAAGTGGTCAGTCACCCCAAGATGGCATTCTGATGGGCATGTGGTGGGAAGGTCACAGGGGGACAATAGTGGGGACACTGGGTTCCAACTTTTTTTGTGTGTGTGTGTGTGAGGAAGACCAGCCCTGAGCTAACATCCGTTGCTAATCCTCCTCTTTTTGCTGAGGAAGACTGTCCCTGGGCTAACATCCGTGCCCATCTTCCTCTACGTTATATGGGATGCCGCCACAACATGGCTGACAAGCAGTGTGTCAGCAGGTGCCCGGGATCCGAACCCGCGAACCCTCGGCTGCTAAGCACGAACTAAACTGCTGCGCCACTGGGCCGGCCCCTGGGTTCCAGCTTCTTGAGGGCTGCTTTTCTCCTTTGGATTCTTTGCTCTCATTATTGCCAATTTTTTCTGACTTGGGTATACACTTACCCCTTTTAGACTCTGGCATAGTTAGGAAAATTCTCTTAAAGTTTTCTTTAAGTATATATGACAGGATAATTTTTCAAAAACTTCTTTACTAAAAATCTAAAGAAAGGAGGAGGAAAGAAAATGAAATGGCAAAAAAAAAAAAGAGAAATTTACAGTACATAAGCTTGTGACTAAGAGTGGCTAACAGTGCAGTTTAGCTGGTATAAATTAACAACTCTAGAAATCATTATCTTGGTCACTTGATCTCAAAATGCTGGCTGTTTTGTTTAACTGACCTTTTCCCCTCCAATACCAATACCCTTTACCCCCCCCCCAATAAAACATCTCCTTGTTTCAAACATTGTATAACTCTTAGGGGAGTGTTTTTCCAAAAACTTTTTAACTTCAACCCATATCAAGAAATATAATTTATAATAACTTATAATAATACTGTATGTAATTTGAAAGTTGCTAAGAGAGTAGATCTTAAAAGTCCTCATCACAAGAAAAAAAATTTTGTAACTGTGTGTGGTGACAGATGTTAACTAGACTTATTATGGTGATCAGTTCACAATATATACAAATATTAAACCATTATGTTGTACACCTGAAACTAATAATATGCCAATTATACCTCAATAAAAAAATAAATTACAAAAAGAAATATAGGGCCAGCCCAGTGGCCTAGTGGTTAAGTTTGGCGCACTCTGCTTCAGGGGCTGGGTTTGGTTCCCAGGCACAGACCTACACCACTCATCTGTCAGTGGCCATGCTGTGATGGCTGCTCACATACAAAATAGAGGAAGACTGGCAACAGATGTTAGCTCAGAGCAAATCTTCCTCAGCAAAAAAATTTTAAAAAAGAAAAGAAATATAATTTATATCTCTGTCCAATACACACATACAACATATATACAACAAATACAAATTTCATGAAAGTCTCATTGTGTGTGAGGTACTCTGACATATTTCCTCTTCTATTCCACTTTTTCAAATGCTAATAGTGACCAACTAAGTTGGTTTCATAACCTACCACTTGGTACTATCAGTAGCTGGGAAACTAAGTAACACCTGCAGGTTTCCATCTCAGTCAAGTGCTCACAGCTACATGGAAGCTCATTTGTAGATCATAGCACAATAATGCCCCTTTCTCAGTTTCTCAACTCTGCCCACTTTTTTGGAAATCTCAGAATCTGCTGATTGCTTCAGTCATTTCCCATATAGTAAGGACTGACACGCTAGGGGTATAAGAATAACAGTGTCACAATCAGGGCATCGACTCCTGTAAGTATTGACAGAAGTTAATCCAAGTTCCAGCTGCTTACAAGCAGAGGAAGCAGCAAGGAGGGAGCAACATGTGCTGATCTAAGATACCAGCTCAGCTAAAGAAGGGAGAGTCGAAGAATCCAGAATGATGAAGATGCCTTTTCTCTTTTCTCTATCACTCAATTCTAGTGCCAGGAAGAGGGAGCAAAACCATGGGTAAAGAAGATGTTTTGAGTGACACATCTGGTTCTCTTGAGTGAATGAATGAATGAATGGTTAAATCAATATTCATAGCCCTAAGCCAATATTTCTTCTTAAAAAATTCATAATGGTATGAAAAATTGTCCCCCCATTTTGATTGGGTAATTTGTAATCTGTTATTTCATTTACATAAATTATGCAGAGACTTGAATGGGAGTGCTGCTTATAGGTGACAAAAGATGAGGCCTAATTAGGAACTCCTATGAGAACCCTTATGAAAGGCTGATTTAGATTCTTTAACAAGCACTGAAATTAATTCCAAAGACAGCTTCTCAGGGAATCAGTTGGTTTTCCCTCCATAAATTTCCTTTTGGAAAGAATCAGCTCCTTAATTTCTTTACGGCTCTGGCTGCCCATAGGCATTGGCCGCTCAGCAGCTGCCTCAATACAAACAACTCGGACTCCACAGATAGCTATCTGTTCCTGGGAGAGACACTGCTATTTGTCAGGTATGTCATTAGGATGAAGTCTGAGGACATGGGATTACAATTAGATATCCTTACTCAATATTTTCAAATGTGACTAAAATTAGAAAACACAATGCTTCTCACAGGATTTTACAGAGGGACTTCCTCACATTCATCAAGCAAAATGACTTTAATTTTTATACCTTTGGCCTTTGTTCTTCCCTAATTTTGTTCCTACCTTTTTTACAGCATATACCTCCTGCTGTCAGACTCTCAACATGTCTTCATTCCTTCACTGGATCCAGCCGAGGACAGGGATGTGTCACCCTACTCTTTTTTGTACCCCTAACACCTAGGACAGTACCTGGAGTTTAGGCTGGGTTCAATAATCCATTACATAAACAACTAAGGAGAGGGTAAAAGAGATGTGAGCTTTGCCCCAGGGTGGGGGAGGCTGGAAGCAGGGCAGGAGAAGCAAGGGCAATTTGGGGCTTTTCCCAGAGGGAGAGGTTATCAGAACCAAAGGACTTTGAGGCTGGAACAGGAACAGTAGGACAGGGTCATGAAAAGAGCTGTGTTCTTGGTCTCTCTGGTAGGGGAAAACAGTCACTTTCTAGGGAGGCGGAGGGAGAATAAAGACCCCAGTCTCACTCCCTTCCTACTTCAGATCCCCTCCTGTGCCTCCAATTGGCCAGACCCAACTGGGACCTAGAAGGATGGGCGGCTAGTTGATGAGCCCTCTGCAAGCTGCCCAGAGCACAGACCCTGGAGAAGAATGGAGAGTGGACTGGAGGGCACAGAGAGCTATCCAACAGAGGAACTTGTGATCAATTTAGCAATGTACTATTTCCTGTGGTTAAAAGTAAATACTCTTCAAGAATAAAGCGTCTGGACTTGGCTAAGGGGGCTACCTGAAAAAGAGACTGCATAAGTCTATGCTGTTTCTGTAGATAATCTTTAGGAAGTAAAGAACCTCAAGGAGCTTGGTAAGGAGGGGCAGCTTTAAAGATAAAAGAGAAACAAGCTGAATGCCTGAGGCTAAGGTATAAAGGAAGTGCTGGGAAGCCATTAAAAACCAGCTCAGGAAGTTAAGATAGAGTGGCCCTTAGGGAACTCTGGGAGAAACAGGACTGGTAACTTGGGGCTGAGGCAAGGCAGGAAGACCAGCCCTCACTTTGGTCTCAGAGGCACTTTGTCTAAAACCTTCCAAGTCCCTTTTAGAATTTAGATGCAATATCACTGGTGGATTTCTAAGATTTGGGGAAGAAAGCAGACCCAAGGAAAATTAGAAACAGTAAGCACTGTGACTAAATAGCCAGCTCCTAAAAAAGCCAACCAGAGTCTGTTAGAGAAATATGATTTTAATTATATATGTGTGGGTATGTATATATATATATATATATATGTATGCACACATCTACGTATATATATATACAGTCATACGTTGCTTAACAACGGGGACATGTTCTGAGAAATGCACACTGGGCAATTTCATCATTGTGTGAACGTCGCAGAGTGCACTTACACAAACCTAGATGGTATAGCCTACTACACACCGAGCCTGTATGATACTAACCATCCAAAATGGCATTATGCAGCACATGACTGTGTGTATACATATATAGAGAGAGATTCCCCATTAGAGCTCTAATCAAGGCTCTTAAGAAAACATTAAAAAATGGAAAGAGCAACATCCTCATATTTGGATTTTTTAGCATGTTCAAAACCAGTGTCTTTCACGCTAAAAAACAGTATCATCTCACACCCTTGAGGAACCTGCCGTGCTCCTCATCAGTAACAGTGGGAACAGTTCTAAGCACAGCAGGACCCCCAGGTGTGGAGGGCAGCCCAAATGGCTGGAATCTCAAGGAAGGGAGAACCAATCTGGATCTTGACTGATGAATCAGAGTTGGGTGCCCTTTGCCAAGATGATATGATATAATGTTGATGGATGTGTCCCCTCTTCACCATCTCCATCCCCTTTCCTAAGCCCATATTCCAAGAGATATGGGGTGGCCAGTTCACCACTTGCCCCAGGGGGAATTGTTAGGATAAAAAAAAAAACCAGCAAACAAAGATTCCAAATTCTTGGCTCTAGTTCAAATGAGAGACAAAAATAATTTTGAAGAGAGATATAAACTGGCAGAACAAGTTTTTTACCCCTCCACTCCAAACTGGGAAGAAGGGGAAAAATTTGGAGAAGAAAACGGGCATTATAAGCCATTAGAGGCTATGCACTAGTTGTCCCACCCCCCGAATAAAGCCCCGATGTATCAGGGTGGGAGTTGGGGTCATGACAGGTTTCCCCAAGAAGTTTGCAGGACCTGGGAAGATGCTTGCTTCCTGTTTCCCTTCTTTAATTATTAAAGGAGGCAGCTGCAGAGATACGCCATGTCACAAGGGCAAGAAGAATGGGTAGAGATGAGCTTGGTGGGCTCAGACAGAAGAGGTCAGGAGTTCCCTGCATTGCCTAAGGGATGCTGATTTTAGCTGAGAGAGAAAAATAGAAGGAGACTAATTGACTGAGTCTCAGTCTGACAGACACTCCTGGCTGGAGATAAGGCTCCTGATGGCAGGGCTGCCAAGTGGTAGTTCATAAGAAGCCAGGTGGGAGCCACAGCCACATCTCTGCCCACACATCCATGTGTGCATCTCAGGAGCCCTCCATCCAATCCCACTGGGGTCAGGGCTTCAGCTCAGGGCTCTGAGAAGTCAGGGGAGGGGAGGCTGAGTCTAGAACGCGGATCCCCTGACCACCTCTATAGAGGCGTTTGTTAAAGCAATAACCTGGAGGGGAGCGATCCTGAATATTCCTAAATCTTAACCAGAAGCAACTTAGCGTTAAATTGGATGAAGCAGACTGGCTGTGGCTGTAACTAGATTAAATTTTTCTGCTGTCAGAAATGGGAGATTAGAGTGAGAATATAAATTTTGTTGCCAGAAATAAAGAAAATTATATTATGTGACTCTAAAATTCATGTGCATCACAGGACTGACTGATTTTTCTCAGTCTCCACTGCTTAAGTGTTGTATGTGAATATTCAGTTAAAGCCAAATTCTATCCAGAAGCAGCAGCCCTGTGGTCTGACTCCTGCAAATGATGGAGAAGCGAATGCTGGTCAGTCATCTGGCCTTGACCTTGACCTTACCTGAGCCCTGATTTAGAGCAGCAGCCCTGCCTGGAAGTACCTGGGTCTATCCAGGTCCTTGGTCCTGCCTGAGAGGTGGAAAGTGCAGTCAAGCCCTGCTCACATGCATCGACGGGGCTGCCAGCTCTGCTGCTTGGAGGAAGGGCCTGACCCTTCTGCTTGCCTCTCCCCAGCAATGTCTTGCTGCAGCCTCATATTTCCCCTGCAGTTTTCCAAACTATTCCAGTTCATAAGGATCTCTTCTCTATAAGCTAGAGACTCTTGGATTCCATGTCAGTGACATTTTGGGTTCTCTTTGATGAACTTTTGTAGTAGGATTGTTGAATTTCTCCCAGAGGTTTGTTAGAAAGATGTACCCATTAGAATGAACTGCTGTGATAGTCCAACATCTCTCAATATCAGTACTATCTAGCTAGGAACTGTATTACATTTGGGAAAGTTAGATAAAAACATTTCGAGATAAAAGAAAGAAATTGACTCTAGTCAATGTGCATTAATACTCAGTAATTATATACAACATTCCCTAGTGCTCAACATTGGGCAAAATACCTGTTGAACATCCTCAAGAATTCTACAAAAAATATTACAGGTAGTGTTATAATTTCTTCTTATAGATTAGGAAACAAAGGCTTAAAGAGAGTTTGTCACTGGCCTGAGGACCCAGAGCTGGTAAAAGGAAGATTCAGGATTGGAATTCAGGCAGTAGAACTCAGAGCCAGACTTTTTGCCCTGTGCCTTGAGTATTTTCCACAGGTTATTTGCACTGTTGTTACTTCTCATGCAGTAGTCATTGCTAAATAGCTGTCCATGAATGGACAATATGGCCAATTTTTAGAGAAGTTTCTGCTCATTACTGACAGAACACACCACAGTAGAATCAAAGAGCTCATACATTTTTAGGACCTAGGAAACTGCCAGCAAAATTTCTAAGACATTTCACAAGAAACCTGGAGCCAATCATTTCATGTGGATACTAACACTGCACTAATTTATTTTAAAACTAGAAATGTAACATGCAAACTTTATGAGAAAAACTCCTAAAGAAAAACTGGGACATCTAACAACTGATTTATGAGTTAGTTTATACATAACTCCAGAGTATACTAATCCTTAGTCAATTTACAGAGAGCAAACTGGTTCCCAAGTTTGGAGTCAATCGTCTGAGAGTGATACCAGTAAAAATCAACAGCTAATGGCTTAGCTACCGTCTAAGGAAGCTACCCTAAAGGATGGCTTGTAATCACATTGACAGAGGCTTGGGAAACACCGATGTCCAATCAAAGAGTCCTTAGTGTAGCCATCAGATTGGAACACTGCTAAGGAGAGTCATACCTTCAATATCGGTAGCGTTCCTGGATTTTGTCCTTCAGTCTCTTTCAGTATCTACTTGCAGCACCCCTAGCTTCTCCCCATGACCTTACCCATTGCCATGGCTTCACTTACAGGCTGAGGATTCGCTAAGCTTTGACCTGATTGCTCTTGAGCTCTGACTCTTGAGGATGTCAAACTGCCTTCAGTATGTTCTCCTTCACCTGAAACTCATCATGTTCAAAACTCAGCCCCTCCTAATTGTAGTCACTCCTTTTTCCCAATCTCAGGCATGGCATCACTACACACCCTGTCATTTTTTACTCCTCCCTCTTCTTTGCCCTCCATATCGGGCAGGTCCATTAATCTGGGCTAGTCTACCTCACACACATCCCTCAAGTCCATCTTTTTTGATTTTGTTGTATATCCAGTATACAAATTTATGATATATCTAGGCTATTGCACCACCTAACTTGTCTCCCAATATCTTGTCTCCTTCCATTTTAATACCCTTTACAAACACTTGCAAGAGTTATGTTGCTAACACAAAAATTATATAATGCCATTCTCTTGTTAATAATCAGTTGATGAGGTCTCCCCAGTTGTTGGCAGGATGTTCCAAACTCATTAGCTTGTATAAAAGCTTCTTTACAACCTGCCTTAGTTTATCTTTCAAATTCAGCTCTATCCCCCACTCCAATCATATACACTAAAGTTCACCCATAATGATCTAATCAAGGATCTCTTAAGTAGGCTGCTGAATAGGAGTCAATGGGGACAAAATATTATAGTGGTGAAGAAAAAGGGCTTTTCAGTTGGACTAATGTTGAATTAGTCGAACTGAATCACAGACTTACCTCTTACTGATGTAATAAACTATATGTCCACTCTGAGACCCGATTTCCCCTTCTCTCAAAAAATGGAATAATAACATAAGGTTATCATCAGAAATAATTAAGATAATGTGTTAGCGATCACAGTCCTCTTCATCAGGTATATCTATATCTACTACTTAATGTAGAGCAAATTTCCAAAGAAGAAACACTTTGTACAAATATTTTATTGTTAGTTAATTGATGATGCCCTCAAGGCTTATATTTTTAGTCTCTAGAGGTTCTTGAGGTGATAGTTTGGAAAGAAAATTGACAGAGGTTTGTAGCAATTAAGAACTATCCTGCTGAGGCTTTTATAAAACCCACTTTTCTATACCACTGACTTAGTAATTCACTGAGGACAAAACTTCCATATAATATACCTTATATCATTATTTTATTTACTGTGTGTTATATCTCCAAATAAACTTGAGTACAGAAATTTTGTCTTATACTTCTTAACCCCTCAACACTACCTAGCCCAACACAAGATTCCTGGTAGACTTTCAATAAATATTGAGGTCAGAGGCGTTCTCAGGCTAAAGATTGCTAATCCCATGATAAACGCCAAAAGTTAAATGCATGAGTTTCTGATGTTGCTTAACCATGATTTTTTTTCCAAGGGAATAAATATTATCCTTCATAAAAGGAAAAAAATGTTTTACAATTTCTTTTGTTATTCTGCACAAAGCAAAATGCAAATTAGCATGAGCCCATGGGCACACAAGTTAAAATTAGTTTGAGGGATTAAGTATTTTAATCACAATATTGATAAACACAGTTTATAACATGGAGGCCATATTTCTTCAGATTACCTGCACTACTTGACACCAGTAAATATGCAGAGTGCTTATAAAAATGTTGACTAATATTCGACCACAAGTGAAAAAGTTTGTGAGTCTGGCCTCTAGTTGGAGACCATCTCACAAAGCCTCCTTGGGAAAATGTTGTTTCTCTCCAATATTCTGTCTCCATAAATTCGTAAATGTTTCATCTGATAGCCATGTTTTGAGGATTCAAAATATCATCCATAAGTTATTCTGAGCTTCTTCAGTAAAATTCACATTTACTGAGTACCTATAGATATAGCTAACAATTATTAGCAGTTACTATGTGCCAGGCACCATTCTAAGCACTTTACACTTACTAACTAGTTCAATCCTTACAATAACCCTGTAAGGTAAGTACCACCACCTCCATTTTATAGATGTGACAACTGAGGTTTAGGAAGAAAAATTCACATACCCATGATCATACCATTACTAAGGGGTACTGCCTGGATTTCCACACAGGCTGTCCATTCTCAGAGCCTCTGTTCTCAACCACCACAGCAGACTGCTTACATAAAGTAGAATTCAATAAGTGCTAAGAGTTTTAGACACTTTGGGAACTCCAAGGAAGGAGAAATTACTCCCTATTAAAATTCAGCACAGACCTCACAGACAAGGATGTACAGGATTCTACATGGCAGAGAAGGGACAGGCATGACATGCATTCTAGGCCCTGGGTGAGCAGAGCCACACAGCCAGAGAGGTGCAGGGAACAGGGTGGGATGGACAAGGAGTCTGGTTTGGCTAAGTGATGCAGGAGAAGGCAAAGTTATAAAGACTCTTCAGATGCCCCAGGAAGACACTTTAGGATTTTAACCACTAGGCTCTGAAAAGCCTCTAAAGTTTTCTCAACAAGGTAACATGAGTAGGGATATTTGGGGGGAAGATTTATTAGAATTTTTTTAAAAGCTTAAGAATACTTTTTCTCAGAAGATCATTTTTCTTACTAGTCTAATAGACTATTTTTGATAATAATCCAAAAATCAAGAAATTCTCCATTGGGAGAACTAATAGACTGAAACTAACAGGAAGAAACTTAATGGGAATGAGGATGAAGTTCAGAAACTTTAGCTGTACATGTTTAGGACAGTTGCTTCCTGGCATGAGTACAGTTCATGTGAAAAAGATGAAGAGATTTTGGCCAAATGCAAGGTCAGTACAAGCCAACAGTGTTACATGGATGCCAAGAAAACTAATTGGATCTTAAGTGGCATAGAAATGGAATTATGTCATACTGAAGGGGGGAGATGATTATTCTAAATGAGCAGACCTGGACTTCAGCTCTGGGCATCACAGTAGGGAAGGATGTTGACACTAGGACTAAATTCAGAGCCAGATGGATGGAGAGAGACCGTCAAGAAGCCGAACCACATGTGAAAGCACTGGGGAAATTTAGAAGGCTCCAGAGAAGCATGATTGCTGTCCTCAAATATTTCAAGAACTGTTTTGGGAAGAACAATCTGTGTAGGCTCATTGATACAAAAATAGAACCAAAGGGAGGATGATATAAGTAATGAGTCAAGTAATACTAAAGGCCAGCTCTGTATTAGCTTTGGGGAAGAGGAATGTTACTGAGGTAAAGGAAGCTATTGGTATCCAATGGGGGCCCACAGTCTAGCCAAAGAGACAAGGGAGTGCTTTTAAAAAGAATACTTGCCTTGCTGAATATGAGAGTATATGCATATTAAAGGAAAGATAGGAGAAGATGTCAATGGGAGGGGAGTGGTGAGACAGTGCTTTAAGAAGAAGGGGGATGTGGAATTTGAGCTGGACTTTGACAGAAAAATCGGTTTACAAATCCAAAGTATTCAAGGAACTGCCAAAGACCCAAGTCTTCAGTAAACAGGATTATAAACAGATTACTGAAAGTGCTCAGTGAATTCACTTAGGGTTTAAGAACATATGGTAATTCTCTGTAATACATTCCTTCTCAAACTTTTGCAGTTCATAAAGGGTAATGTGATTCCATTCCCTTCTTTTCTCACAATAGTACCCCTGACACACACACACACAAGCACAAGCACCAAAATTATATATTACTGGGCAAGAGGCATAGATACTATCTTCTCCTTCCAGAGAGTAGGTCGGAAAAGAAAGGAAAAATGGTCTGAGAATAGAGGAGATGGGAGCCCCACTAATGAGGAGAAACAGCCTCACTGGGTTGCTCCCAGTCCTGCGGCGACTTCCACCAAAACCTCAACGAGTTCTACTACCTTCAGACTGAAAACCACAGCCAGATAACAAATTGTGTCATTCACTCGGCATTGTGTGGGAGAAAACGCCAAGGCCTCAGAGTCAAACTTTGGTTCACATTTTTGCCCTGACACCTATCAGCTGTGTAAACTCAGGCAAGGCACCGAGCCTCACTGTGCCTCAGTTTCCTGAAGGAAACTGTGGATAACCACTTCCGCACGGAGTTTTTCTGAAGATTAATGAAACGGTATTATAAAATGCCTGCACACATCCTACAATTCCACTCCTACCATTACCCCCAAAACCTACGGTTTCCAGGTAGACGTCTTGACAGCTCAGCCACTTCAGATACTTTGGAAATCACACCACTTCCTGAAAAAGTTTAAGATGGGTTTATCTAATATTGACTTCTGACTTCTATTTCATAGATTAGAAAGCAGTTTTGAAGGGATTGCAACCTCTTATTGGTACGGGATATCCATAGACTTGCCTAATTCAAAAAGAAGCCATGCTTTAGGGTGTTTTGTTTTGCTAAAGGAAGAAAGAGGAGGAGGAGGAGCAACAGCAGCAGCAGCCAGGGATGATCAAGTGATAACTCCTATAATACCTACTGAATAATTTGAGGTTGGCAAAGAACGAAGTGAAAGGAAATTAGTGTATAATATGCTATTATTTAAAAAGAATTTTTTGAAGTAAGTGAACTGTCTATTGGCCTCCATTTTAATGAAATTGCTACAGACCACCCTGTCTTGAATATCCACACGGTTCCTGCGGATGTCTTCTTACACCAGTGCCGAAGGCAGCTGTCAACCACTGCAGGCTCTCCTGTGAACTCCAGCCCTCAGCAGACAAGACTGTCATGTGGTTATTGCCCCCACAATAGCAAAGGCAAAATAATGGACCTTTCATGTCCCAAGTGAAGCACCAGGTTGGTTCCTTGGAAAGTCTAAACTAGGGTGATCTGCAGCTAAGCAGAAATATCCTTTACATATCTGGCCCCAATTTCACTATGTATATTCACAAGAGAAAGAAAAAAAATTTAAATCTTCATGTTCATTTAATTAACTACATCTAACACATGGAGAATTACTTACACTAATCTTCATAGTTAACAGAGACGAGACCTGTTTACTCTGCTCACTTACAAACCCTGAGCTTGTTTGGTACCTGAGCTTTGTAAACCTATCATTTATTCATCACTAAAGTCACCTAGCAATGGATGTCCATCTAATCAGCACTTATATTGTCCACACACTCCTCTCAATTGTCTTTTTTCCTTCTTAAATAATCCACAGGCTTCTCTATCACTGAAAAACAATTCCCTTTTTCTCAATCCCCCCTTCCTTCTGTTTAGATAAGCACTTCGGGGTGATTGTTCTTGCTGCAATCTTCTCTCTGTGTGTTATCACCGGGTCGCACCACAACTCCAGAGAGAGCTGCAAGGCTGTTCTCCATCTCCCAGGATGGGGCGCCTTTACTGTAATAATGCTGCACATCTTGACTGAGCTGCTTTCACCCTCTGCTTCTGGAAAATTTCCAGGCAGGGCCTGTGTTTACATCAGCAAGACTGATTCCAAACACACCAGTAGGGTTTTAAACAGGCTTTGAAACACATTCCTGTGCTCAGCTCTACTGGGGTCAGTAGGAGGCCTTCCAGTAAAGCTGTTACTTCGCTTTGTCATTCTCCTTATTGCAAAGGGGCACTGATTGCCTTTGAGCTCATCTCATAAGTTATCTTGTTATTTTTTGCTAATATTTCTGCCAGAACCTTGGCTAACAGAGCCTTGTATTATTATTCCCATTGTCTTCAGAATTCCTTACCTGTAAAGATTCGGATTGCTTAGGTAGGCTAAGTGTGGTTGTTCTGTTTTCCATCTGATTCATTTTTCAGCATTAAGATCATAAAAATAAAGTCCTTTGCTTATAATTTCAAATCTAAACACAAGTCTTACCTTGTTAAACTTGCCTTTGATTAGCACAGTTGCTATTCAATTAATCCCTTGGCTTAGAGCTTAACAAGGGCCTTACAAAATTTGTAAAGGATATGCAGAACCACAGGTGCTCTCAAAATGAAACTGCGGAATGTGAAACTTAAAGACCAATTTCTAAACATAATGCAAATTTCTTATCACGTAAAAGACTCAAAGAAAATCTCCCTATTTATGAATAACCACCAAAGCACAAAAGTGTTAAATTATTTTCACAAACAAATGAGCACATAAGATGTTGCCACATCCAAGACAGACATCACGCTGGAAATTTACACCCTATCACAGACGCTGGTTGTGCTTACCACCCTCTGAAATCTGAGGAAAAACTGAAAAAAAAAATCCCTTACCTCTTACCCACACTCTCCAAAAAAAGCAATATTTCATCTAAGTAGGCTTTCTTACCACATTAGCACACTCTAATCTAAAGAGAAGCCTACAGGGCTAAAGTACACTACAAAACACACTAGTAAAACGATTTAAAAACAATAAAGAGGGGCTGGCCAGGTGGCATAGTAGTTAAGTTCGTTTGCTGGTTTGGATCCTGGACCTATGCACCACTCATCAAGCCATGCTGTAGTGGCATCCACGTACAAAATGGAGGAGGATTGGCACAGACATTAGCTCAAAGGCAATCTTCCTCAAGCGGAAAGAGGAAGATTGGCAACAGATGTTAGCTCAGGCCCAATCTTCCTCACCAAAAAAAAAAAAAAAAACAAGAAAGAAACTATAAACACACTTGCAAAACATAAAGATGATGCTACTTAACTAAAAATAACCTAGAACACTCTGAAGTAAATTATTCTAACTTAATTTAAAGGAAATGAAATTCAAATAAACAACAAAACCACCCTTCCTAATACTTTCCCTTCCCTCTGAAAGACAATGCAAAGGACAAGAACAGGAATAAAAAGAAAATAAAAGACAAACACGGAGTCACTGACAACGTGGTGGTACGGATAACAGTGCTCTAAAACTTAAACATGAAAGGAGGCTAACCGACCTTATGGAAACTGTTCTGTAAGAGCATGCATTTGTGTTTCTTGAAGTAGACCCTCAGCTTCCTATTAATCAGACTAATCATTGGCTTCAAGAGTACACTGTGACACAGGTGCCAACGTCTCAAATAAGGTACAGAAGGGAGGAGGAGGCAGAGGCCAGGAAAAGAGATCAGAAGAAATGGACAGGCACAGTCACGCAGATCCCCAGGAGAACACTGCACTCCCCACTCACCCATCTGCTCCAGGACAGGGCGACAAGCATGGCCACTTCCGGCTGATGCCCCTTGTCCCAGCACTGAGAACCGGAGGACAGGCTTGGCAGCCTGACCGAAGAAATGCGTTAATTCCATGCGGGAGTGGAAGAGCTGGCCTGAGTAATGGAGCCTACCTCAGCAGATGTTTCTAGAGTTAGATGATTATCTGGAAGGATGGGATGACACCGTTTAAAGACTCCTGCTCAAAAACAAGAAGTGTAATCAAAAGACCCCTAAGCTGTTTATCTTTATGCATCTGTTAATGGGTCCTCCCAAATCAGTGATAGGGCCTATCTGCTTCCCTTCTTTATTTGAGCTTTAGAAACTTACATTGACTTCACAACAAAAATCTTTTTTGAAAGGTTAACGACGTACAGTTTACCATCACTTAACATAGGTACCTAAAACCTACTAATAAAACTAGAAGCCCCATCTATGCATTCACCAAAAAATGGATTTAAAAAAATTATAACAACTATTTGCTCTCTTCCTTCCACTTTTAAATAAAAGAAAGAACCAGTCTGCTGAAAGAAGTCTGTAGCCCAAGTTATTGATGTAGGAAGGGCTCTGAACCTTACCTTTTAGCAGGTTAAAAGTCTCATGGATGCTATTTTTAAGGGAGAAGCACAAGACATCTCTGCATGTCCTCAGGGCCCAGAGGCAGGGAGGCCATCCTCCAGCCCACCCAGCTATGCACTGCCTCTCTCCCCGGGACAGGACAGCACCACTGCCTCCAGCGCCGCGGGGCCAGAGAAACAAAGGGCAATGGAGCGTTTCTTCTAAGTGGAGAACGAATAAAGAGGTGGTGCCTGTGGGACAAATTCTCCCGGGCTTCCTGTTTGTGTCCCAGCTCAAGTTTTCATCCATTTCCTAAGGAAGACTGCAAAGTGTAATCAGCCACAAGAAGGCAGAGACCTATGAACCCATGCCGTCTGTTTTTAGAAACAGGTTTTTCCCTTTCCTTCTTTTCTCCACTAAGCAGACATGAGGCTTTATTAAAAGTACTTTCAAAGTCAAAAGCAAAAACTGTATCTATCGTGATTTGGTAAAAGTTTTTCTACTCCTGAAAAATTTTTAACCTGAAATGTAGAAAGAAAAGAATTTGTGGATGATTAATCCAATATATATCAAGTAATAATGCAGAGAAAAAAACCATGCAACTTATGGTCAAAAGGCAAAGGTTTGATTCAAAAACACGTTGCCATTTACTAGCTTTAAGTAAAGAAATTTACGCAATCTCTCTGGGCCTCAGTTTCTTTGTCTGAGTAAATGGGACTAATAACATGTATGTTACATGTCTATAGTGAGACTTGTATAAGATGACTGTAAAAGACCCCATACTTTGTCCTATATAAAAGTCAGATCCTGCTGTCATTACATTGTGGTATCCAATTTCTCAGCTGTTACATAGTAGCTGTAGACACTAGTAGCTGGATAAAAAGTGCTAATATATCTCCTCTCTTCTCTCCAAAATTATATCATGTATGCATTTGTATTGTCTGACTTCCCCATTAGGATCAAGATTGCAGGAGGGCCAGAGACCCATAGATAATGCTGATTTTTTTTTTTCCTGGTGAGGAAGATTCCCCCTGAGCTAACATCTGTTGCCAATCTTCCTCTTTTTGCTTGAGGAAGATTGTCGCTGAGCTAACATCTGCGCCCATCTTCCTCTATTTTATATGTGGGATGCCACCACAGCATGGCCTGATGAGCAGTGTGTAGGTCTGCACCCAGGATCCAATCCCTTGAACTCCAGGGCCGCTGAGGTGGAGAGCACAAACTTAACCACTACGCCATTGGGCCGGCCCCAACAATGCTGATTTATCAATATTCCCAGTAACAAGAACAGCTCTTGGTGTATGTTAACATGCAATAAATATTTGTTAAATAAATGAATAGATAAATGCATAATTTCAGACAAAATCAAGCACAATGCTCTACAGTCTGTAACGAACATTTATTGAATTAATAAATAACCATAACTTTTTTCTATAGAGAATAATGCAATGTAACAGAATTTTAAGACAAGTTGGAGCTCTTAAAAACATTTGAGATAAATATGACTATATGTTTTGTTAGATAATCCTGTTCAAATATGTTATTAAGATAGTTAATGTAGGGGCCGCCCGGTGGCGCAGCGGTTTAGTCCGCGCTTGGCAGCCCAGGGTTCACAGGTTCGGATCCCGGGCGCCTGCCGATGCACTGCTCGTCAGCCACGCCGTGACGGCGTCCCATATAAAGTGGAGGAAGATGGGCGTGATGTTAGCCCAGGGCCAGTCTCCCTCAGCAAAAAGAGGAGGATTGGTGACAGATGTTAGCTCAGGGCTGGTCTTCCTCACACAAAAAAAAAAAAAAGATAGTTAATGTACTAACTTCCTACAGCATGGATATTAGGTGCAATATGAAATTTTACTGAAAAATGTTTACCTTAGTGTAGACGGTACCCAAAATTCCTTCCTCAGGCCTGTTTCTGTTAAAAATGGAAACTCTCTTTCCTCTGTTGCCCTTTAAGTCCAGGCTTGATGGCAGTGGGATTTGATAAGGACTCACTGAATTTTTTAAGAGCACTACTCAAACAAGAAGGATAAAGATGTGTGGTCCCTTGTGGTTCTTATGATCCAACTACTAATGTTTAATATAACATAACAACATCCCGGGAGACAGGATAGTCTCATGGATCTGAAACAACAGATTTAGTTTTGAGCCTTCACAAATTGCCTAAATCCACTTCAGGCCAGTTCAGGCCACAGGAGCCTAAAAATCAATTCTTTGATGGCTGCTCATTAATCTAGTATGAGTAAAGGAAGAAAGCAACGTTAGTGGATATTTGCCCATTTTATAAAATTACCAAGAGAGGAAAGATCCTGAATCTTAAAGATCACGTGAGACAGAATTCCTTCTTACTTCTAAGGATTTCTCTTGCTTTGCTTGAGAAATAGGACCCTCCATGTCTTTTGTTCTTTCCTCTCTGCCCTCTCTCGGCTCCCACTTTATAGATAGAACAAGAGCTATCCTACTACAGATCTTTTCACAAATGTTAAAAATGGAAAACAAAGATTTAAAGTTGCTCACTCTGAATGAAGTCATTTTAGTTCTGAAATATGAGGAAGCATTTCATAATCACTGAACCTGAAAGTTCTATAGCTTTTGGCCAACGGAAAAGAATCTCTGAAGAACAGAGAGTGGTGGTCAAATAAAAACAAAATTTACTGCCTTTAACAGGTATATATTCTCTGTGTTTCTGAGCTCAAAGTTTCAGACATTGTGACAATGTTGTTTGCCACATCCCTCCTCCTCCTCTTCTCACACCACTTCCTCAGTGCTAGAGGCATTTTTAATTAATTAAAGATTCTAAAGAAATTTTAAAACAGATTTTTGACAGCTTCCAGCAGCAAGACTTTCTCACTTTACATGTAGCCTCTGGCCTGACAAATACCCATCTACAGGAGCTTGTGAGTTCAGCCACGAGGGTTATCAGATGCGGCTTAAATGCCTCCCAGAACATGTACATTGACTCTGCGGAAGGTGGATGAATTGTGGAAACTGCCATCCAACTGTCAATTTCTTCTTCTTCCAATGTAAGGAGAAATCTTGGAAGCGCCCACCCAAAAGCTCTCCATCCTCCCCTGGGGATGCTGATGCACCGGCCAGCAATTCCCTGAAGAACAGCTCCATCGGCCTGGTTATCGATGGACTTAATCAAGATATCACTGTGTATTTGGTTAGCAAATAAAAAGATAACTTAAAGTTATTGATTACACAGTCTCATTGTGCTATTTGATACACATACGTATTTTATTTTCATAAATATTTATCTAATGCTACAGAGAACATAAAAATCAATTTTGTAAGGGAAGATGATTTATGGGCATGACTAAAAGGAGCAAATATCATAGAACACATTACCCCACAGTCTACTGTTACTAGGTATGTACACTGCACAACAGAACAATAATGAATTTTTCCTTTATGCCATCTGTTGTTTTATAGAAGGACAGCTGATTTCCTGTCAGCTGACTCTAGTAACTATGATTAGTTAGAAATAAAATAAGTAAAACAAAGTTACATTGAAAGATTAATCTTATCGATAAGGAAGTATTTTGATAGCAAGTCAATTCTAAGAGGGCTATTCTTTTCCAAAATGAGAAATAAAGGAGATAGTATTTCTCCCTCCTTTTCTCTCTCTCACCTCGCTGTGGGCAAGGGCCCTGCCCGATGCTCTGAAGACACAAGATGCCTAAGTACAAGGCTCCTGTTCTCAACCAAGTCAGGAACTGGGAAGATGAGCACAGAGTAACTCTAGTACACGGGTTGTGTACAACAAAGAAGGAAGCACAGGCTAATAGCAAGAGCGCAGGGCATGAAATGAGAAGGACATAGGTTCATTTTCTGGCTTTGCCACTTCCACACTGTGTGATCTTGGGCAAACTTCTTAATTCCTCTAAGCCTCACTTTCCTCCTAGGTAAAACAGAGATCATACCTGTATCTGTCTCATAGGTATGACTTCATGAATGCAAATCCTTTAACACAGGGCCTGGCTTTTGGAAGTCCTCAGTAAATAGCATTGATGCAGAATAAAAAACTAAAAGAAATACTTCAATTGCCATGTACATTCAAAGGAGAAAGAAAATTCCATCCATAAATAAAATAAGAGAGACAGATTCTTCCAGCCAGCAAACTACTCTTTTGGAATAGTTTGAATGGACAGGCTGTCCTTGACCCACATCTCTTCAGTGTGAAAGGTGACTGAGGAAAGAGCACCTGGAAAGAAGAGGGGCCACAACCATCCCTGATCTTCCAGATGCCATACCCCCTTCTTTTCTGGGATGACCAGCCACGGTTCCATGTCTAATCTCAGCCTACGCCAACACAGGGCACAACAAGTGGCCTTGGAGTCTCTTCTATCCATCTCCCAAAATTCCTTCTCTCTCAACACCAGAGACAGTCTCAAAGGCTACCTTAATGTCTAGGGGAAAACATCCAGAATATTCATAAAAATGGAAACTTCTGTTTCTGGCCATGATGGATTAATTGGGATTGATTGGATTAGCCTTCTCACCATGAAGAACCAGAAAACTGGATAAAATATGTGAAAAACTGTTTACAGATATTAGACAAAAGGGAGCACGAGATGTGACCCCTGAGAGAAGGGGAACAACTGAGGGGGTCCTACCTATCCCGGCTCTCAGCCTGGAGGCACATTGCAGACGGGCAGTGGAGGGAGAGGAAACCCAAGAATGCTAGGGTCTCACTGAGTTAAGGGCACACAGAACAGAGTTCAGGGAGGCTAAGGCAGACGGAATTTGCTAGGAAAAGTACCAGACAGGAAGGAGCTATGCAGACAAAGAGCTCAAGAAATCCACATGGGCTGTTGAGTATGTTGCTGATTATTAAGTCGCACACATGCAGGGTCAACTTGCTAATGCTGGACAAAAAGCAAATGAGGATCTACAGGTTAAACAATTCCAAGATCTTGCAAAGAGCCAGGAGACACCTGGGATTTCAACTAGTCAGAACAGAAAGACTTTGTGGAGCGCCTGGGGCTGTAGGTCATAACCCCAGAAGACTCTTTAGTAGAATGATACTTTAAAGTATCAGTTTATTGTAGTTTACTAGTAGTATGGCTAAATCAGCCCTGGAGTAGAGACTACTCTAAAGGTCTGCCCTAACAGAACTTTTAAGAGAAAGACAGCAAAACTTTGCCCTGAACCAAAAAAATAAAAACAAAAACAAAAATCTCAAGTCTAGCATTCAATAAAAAATTACTGCACACACAAAGAAGCAGGAAAATGAAACACAGAAACAGACTCAGAAATGACGGAGCTGAAGAATTAGCACACAAAGACAATTATAAATATGCTCAATATGCTTAAGGATTTAAAAAACTGGAGGAGACAAAGGGAAGATTAAAAAGCAATGAGACTTTATAGAAATGAAAAAAAATGTGAAATGAAAAATATACTAGACAGTATTATCAAGACATTGATTAACTGCAGAAGATACCAGTAAATTCAAAGACAATATAAAAAATACTCAAACTGAAACACACAGAGAAAAAAAGCCTGAAAAAAATGAGCAGAGCCTCAGTGGCACGTGAGACAGTATCAGGTGGTTTAACTTATGTGTTGTTAAGAGTACTGGGATGGGGGTCAGCAGATAAAAATGATATAAAAAAATAATGGCTGATATTTTTCCAAACTGATGAAAACTACAAAGCAGAAATCCTAGAAACTCAGTGAACCCCAATAAAGATAATACAAAGAAAATCACAGCTAGGCATATCATGAAGAAATTGCTGAAAACCAGAGATAAAGAGAAAATATCAAAAGCAGCAGAGTGGAAAAACAAACAAATTGTGCTGAAAGAAAAAAAAAATGGTCAACCTAGAATTCTACATTCAGTGAAAATATCCTTCAAAAACGAAAACTAAATAAATGCTATCTTAGACAAACAAAAGCACAAGGAATTCATGGCCAGAAGATCTGCACTACCAGAAATGGCAGAGCAAGTTTTTCAAGAAGAAAGAGAATAATACCAGATGGAAACTTGGACCTGCACAAAAGAATAAGAAGTGTGGGAATTTGTAAATATGTGGGCACTTATAAAAGGAAACATTTCCTTCTTTTTTTATTTCTTTAAAATAAAACTGACTGTTTAAAACAAAAATAATAACAATTTATTATAAGTTTTTTGACATATGTAATAAATAAAATGTATGACAACAATATCACAAAGGGTGGGAAGGAGAAAATGGAAGCATAAAGTCAGAAGATTCTTACATTATACATGAAGTGATATAATATTATTTGAAGGTGGGATGTGGTAAGATAAAGTGGCATATTGTAAACTCTGGAGTGACCACTAAAAATAATGAATGAAGAGCTATAAACCAAGAGTGGAGATAAAATGGAATACTAAAAAAAAAAAACTAAAGTAATCCAGAAGAAGGCCAGGAAAGAGGAAGAAAAGGGGAACAGAACAGATGGGATAAATAGAAAACATACAGCAAGATGGTAAACTCAACTCAACCATCTATGCTGCCTACAAGAAATACACTTTAATTATAAAGACAGAGTAAAAGTAAGAGGATGGACTAAGCTTACCATGCAAACATTAATCATAAGAATGCTTGGATGGCCATATTAATTCAGACAAAGCAGACTTTTGTGTCACTTTGGGTCCTGGAGGAAGCAGACGTCAAGACTGAATCAGAGGTTCAGGATATTTAGTGTGGGAAACACTTGTGAAAGATAAGGGTGAGAGGGAGCAGGACTGGGCCAGGGAAAGGCCTTCAGACATGAATGCAGATCTGACACCTATGAAAGGAGAAGAGAAAGAAGATTTGGGTCAGAAGAGCCCCAGAGTACAGGTCTGAGAAAGTCTCAGCCAGGCTGATGGGCAGTCCCCAGCAGATACTGCCCATTAGAAGACCTGGCATTGGGCAGAAATGGCCCAGCTCTAGTAGCACATTGTGCTCAGTCATGGGCTGGCAGCATCGTGGGGCAAGCATAGACACAGTGGGAATATATGGCAGCTCACAAAAGTGTGGCAGCTGAGGGTATGGGTTAAGGATACTACTTTTGGGAAAGGAGGTCTGAACAGCACAACTTTATGGCTACCACAACTTTAGAACAAGGGATATTTCTTGTTCAAAGAAGACAAAGACAGAGTGATAATTTTTCAAGATAAAAGGCTAATTTCATAAAGAGAACCTAAAAGCCCTAAATGTGTATGCACTTAACCACAAGGTTTCAAAATATTTGAAGCAAAAATTCTCAGAACTGAAAGGAGAAATAAACAAATCCCAGTTATAGTTGGAGATGTCAACACTCCTCTCTCAGTAACAGATAGACTAAGTAGACAGAAAATCGGGGAAAATAGAGAAAACTTAAACAATAGCATCAACCAAATTAACTTAATGGATATTTATAGAATACTCCCACCCAAAAGAGCATACATTCTTTTTAAGTACAGGGAATATCACTAAGATAAATCATATGCCTGGCCATAAAACAAATCTCAATAAATTTTAAAGGATTTAACTCATATAAAGTATGTTCTTTGACCACAATGGAACTCATTTAGAAATGAGTAAAATAAAGATATCTAGAAAAATCCCCAAATATTGGAAATTAAACAACACACTTTAAAATAATCCAGAGATCAAAGAAGAAATCCTAAGGGAAATTAGAAAGTATTTTTAACTGAATAATAAGAAAACTACAACATATCAATAGTTGTGGGAGACTGCTAAAGCAATCCTCAGAGGGAATTTTATTGCATTAAATGCTTATATTAAAATAGAAGAGGGGCTGGCCCAGTGGCTCAGTGGTTAAGTTCGCACGCTCCGCTTCGGCAGCCCAGGGTTCACAGGTTTGGATCCTGGGTGCAGACCTATGCGACACTCATCAAGCCATGCTGTGGTGGCATCCCATATACAAAATAGAGAAAGATGGGCATGGAAGTTAGCCCATGGCCAATCTTCCTCAGCAAAAAGAGGAGGATTGGCAACAGATGTTAGCTCAGGGCTAATCTTCCTCATACACACACAAAAAAATTACATAAAAATAAAAATAAAATAGAAGAGAGGTCAATAATCAATGATCTGAGCTTCCATCTTAGGAAGCTAGTAAAAGAAGAATAAATCATGCCCAAAATAAACCAAAGCAAAGAAATAATTAAGAATGAAAATTAATGAAAGAGTAAGCAGGTGAAAAATAGAGAAAATAAGTTTTTTAAAACCTATAGATAAATAAGACTGATAAATTTGTAACTTTTGATCAAGAAAAGAGGAGAAAAGAAAAAAATTACCAGTATCAGGAAGGAATAAGAAAATTGTCCCTAAAAATTGTATAGATAGCAAATGGATAGTAATGGAACATTATAAACAGCCATACACTAAGAAATTGAACAGCTTACCCGAAATTGACAAATTCCTTGAAAGATATAAACTAGTAAAACTGACAGCAGAAGAAACAGAATCTACCCATATTTATTAAAGAAACTGAATTCATAATCTAAAACCTTGCCACAAAGAAAACTCCAGGCCCAGATGACTTCATTGATAAGCTATCAAACTTTTAAGGATGAAAAAATACCAAACCTGAGCAGAAAATGGAGCTAGAGGGAACTCCTCCCATTTCATTGTAAGAAATCAGAATTACCCTGGTGTGAAAACCATACAAAGACATTACAAGAACAAAATCCTACAGAGCAACATTGTTCGTGAACATAAACACAGAAATCCTCAACAAAACATTAGCAAATGAAATCTAGCACTAGCTGATGACACTTGTATCAGACTATTAAAATCTATAGCAATAATTACTGCTGCGTGATATTTTTCCTTATGTCACTGTAAATTCTCCATTGGAGATGAAGACAAATTTGCATTGGTCATTTGATTTAAACTCAATAGTACAGGCTTTCCCGGTTAAACACGTTGTTATACTATCTAAAGTGATGCAATAAAATGGCTGGTACACAGCAACTACCTACAATTTCTAACATTATCCCTTTTTTAGCACCTAGGTCGGAGTATAACACGTAGTGAGTCAAATAACTGTTTGCAGACTTGAATTGATTAGGCATAAAGATTCTATTAAAGTGAATTCTCTAATTAGCCCTGTTGATAACACGGAAAACTGATGAGATAGGATGTAGAATGACATCACAAGAAGTTATGATTGACTTGAATTTCAAGGCAGGCTTAGAAATGAAATCTAAGGGCCCTCGCTTGTTTGCTGGGCCAGCATACAGTTCACATCCACTCGGTCAGAGAACAGACTGCAGCCTCCGAAGGCGGAGCCTTGAAGCTTCTGAGATGGGCTACTGTAGTAATGTCAGCCCCTGGCTGAGGCCCGCCTTAACGATGGTAGGGAGAGGGGACGTCTTCCTCGGAACCCTCACAGCACTCGAGGCCTCTCTGAAGACATGTAGTTTATTGTCTTGAGCTGTCCTTGTGCTGGTTAGGACCAGTTTGAGGACAAAGATTACCACTTCTTTACTATATGTATATTTGGTGGAAGTCTGGCCATTATTTTCTATTTTCCCTTAGCACAGTTGTAAACTGCTATTGCAGTGAGTCAAATTCACTTTATGACTAATAATAATCAGTGTCAGCTTTACTTGTTCTCCTTTTCAGTTGATAAAGCAGTAGGTGATTATATACATAGTAGACTCTTCACATATATTCTGGAGATCTACCTGAATACCCAAATTTGCCAATATAAACATGTTTTTACAGGCTGATGACTATCTTACAACTTACACTTCTTCTTATCCTTATATCACAGATGAACTGCCTTTTCAAGCTTCACTCAATTTTTCTTTTTCACTTAATGAAAAAGTTACTGAAACAATTAAGCATCACTTTGTTCACTAAAAAAAAAAAAAATACATAGTAGGCTCGTTTCCATCATGTATATACAAACTAACCAGAATTTGACTGTCTAGTTCTTCATTTACCCAAAATATTTTCTGACCAAGAACAACTTTGCTTCCTCTTTACCTCTACCCTCCGCACTTGCAGAAAGTTTCTGCGTATTCAAACAGCAGAGAAGAGTATAAAGCCATGATGAGATTCAGATCCCAGCAAATAGTCAGAGCCACCCTCACTAAAGAACTCCCCGTCAACCACTCCTCAACACACACTATGCAGTGTGCAGGATGCACATACCCTGCAAAGTGAAAGAAATACGTCATTTCATAGAACTTGCAACAAATAGTAAAGCCAAAATGGGTTACATCCATAAATGTCAATTTAGATTTCTACACAATTGGTATTTTAAGAAGAAAAATGCTGAAAGAGACTACAAAATGTTATTGATCCTATTGAACATCAAGGTAAAACCAGTCACCATTCCAACTATTTTGATACATTAGTAGATGTCTTTACACAAATGAGAAAACTTCCCGTAGCAGCAACAACTCCAGACCGTGGTAGTTCAATAATGGGCTTCATCTTTGTAGGTAAAAGCCATATCGGGAGGTTTTCTTCTCAGTTATCAGGGTATCGTACTTGTTTTGTCCCATGAGGCTAAGACTTATATTGTTAAATGCAAAACATGAGTCTTTTATTTATGTGCCTTTCTTCAGAAGTATCAAATTACTTGATTTCCATATTTTCTTGCTCTATTTCTATAAAATGGTAATAATATCTCCATAACTGATAACTGAGGCAATTTTTCAGTAAGCTTTATGTGGTGGGGATGGGGATGGAAGGGAGCAGAGAGAGGCTAAGGAAAAGGATGCATGAGTAGCATCTGCCAGCCTACAGCATGCTTTGTTCTGACTTAGGCTGGTGCTGACATATAAGAAACGATTCCTTCATTCAACAAATATTTTTCAGAACCTACCAGGTATCAGGCCCTCTGTCACCGACAAGAGGTGCAACGGGGTGCAAAGACAGACATATTCTCTGCCCTTGTCAAGACTACTGTCTAAAGGGAGACCAAGCACACAGTTACAGTTACAACATGGTGATGAATGTCTCAAGTGAAGACTTCCCTGAGGAGAAGCTGCTTGAGCTGGGACTGGACAGGGAGTAGGATTCAGCTACCTGCAGAGGGTGACGAGGCTGATGGCCAGAAGAACATTACAGGCAGGCCAACTGGGGCAAGAGGGAGTGTGGGGCATGTGTGCAGCTTGACGAAAGGGCAGGAGCAGAGACAGTGCTGGAGAGGTGGATGTGGCCAGGAGATGCTGGACCTTGCAGCCACGTGAAGGAATTTGGTCCTTCTCCTTAGCAATGGGATGCCATAAAAGGTAACTTTAAGCAGAATTTTATTATTGCCACCTCAAAATTATATTTGTACAAAGTATACTAAGAGGAAACACGGAAATCTTAATGAAAATGGTTCCCATGTAGTCTTCCAATGTGGTATACGTACAGTTGTCCCATTTAACATGCAGTAAAAATGACTTGACCTGATGCAAAGAGAAAACTTAGTCACAATTTTCATTCATCAAGCAAGTATTTGAGTGCTTCCCTGTATGCCAGACACAATCCTAGGTACTTGAGACTCATCAGAGAACAAGACTAAGACCCTTACCTTCATGAAGTTGAATTCTAAAGAAATAATAAAGATAATAAATAAGCAAGTTATTTAGTATTAAGAAGATAAGTGTCATGGAAATGAGAAAAGATGAGTAGGGTTAAGGAGGAAGAGAAGGGTGGGAGGAGCAGGAGAGGGAGGCAGCAAGTGACCCTATTAAACAAGGTCATTAAGGCCTCAATTGGAAGATGAAATTTGAACAATTGTGGTTATTCATAAAACTTTGACAGTTTCTGCTGAAATAAAAGAATTATTCTAGTACCATTTCTAGATATCTTCAAGTGTAATGTCTGAGACAAAGAGATCAAAGGAAACATTAGCTGTTGCTCAGCTTACTGCTTCTATATTTTCTGTCTTCTTGTAATGGTCCTTCTATCAACAACAACATTCTGAACACTGACTGATGATTTTATTGTACTTTCCATGTGGCAATAATTTATTCATGGGCAAAAGAAAACCAGCTTCACCAGCGTTATAACTTTGGCTTCTTTCAGCTGGAAAATGCTGACAGATTTTTATTTTCAAAAGTCCTTATGCCAGCAAGGGTAAAAAACCCAAAAGATATCTCATAGTAACAGATACAGCAGGAGGAGGAAATGAAGGGTGAGTGTATTTTACTGAAGTAATGGTACTTACATAATCAGGGCAAAATTAGTATTAGCTAATACCCGTACTCACAAGCAAGTTGTAAAATTGGTTTGAATACATGTCAAGATCTCAACCTGTGTCTTTTTTGGAATAAAAAAGTCTGGAAGTGAAACTATAGCTCCCTTAACAACACAAATGGTCCCAAAATGATTATCGGGAACAAAAGAAGCAAAATGATTCTCAGGAGGAAATGTGCTCTGAATCCATGACAGCAAAGAGTTCTTATTTACAGTAAGCTGTGCAGGGCCAGCTTTGACTGCTGGCCGTGATGTGCTGATGATTATTAACTCCACTGCACAGCAAGGGCATTAAGTCACGGGATGACTGTTGCTTTTAGGCTGCACTGCTACTAAAGCTCGATTTTATTGAGCTTTTTCAGCAGCTCTTGTGCTTGGGTTGTAAATAACAGCCTTTGGTAATTCTTCTACAGGAAACAAACGCAGCCAGTGAGTAAAATTTAATCACAACCAGATCCAGGAGGGAAGAACAAACAACAGAATCAAGCATGATTCTCCATCTACAAGTCACACAGGTTATCTATCTACCTTACCTAACAGGTTATGTCTTTAATTTTCATCATTAGTGGTCATTAATAAATGAAACCATTTTTATTTTTCTCAAGTGTTTGTTTCTTATATTAGGAAGCCAAACCATGGTCTACACTTGAATACGGAGCCACGAACAATCAAGATGCCATGCCAGGCTTGAAATAATGATAATAATGAAACACTTTAGGCGTTTACTACATGCTGATAAGGGTTCCAAGTGCTTTACATATCCTAACTAATCTCAGCATTCAATGAGACTGTACTATCACTATCATTATTTTACAGCCGAAGAAATGGAGGCACAGAGAGGTTAAGTAATTTGCCCCGGATGGCACAGCTAGCCTCTGATGCTGGATAAACTCAAGAGTAATTCCTCAGTGTGCCAGTGACTACTTCTGCTTTCACATTGCAGGAATTTACATTTTTACAAGTCTTCCACTTCCGGGAATGACATTTTCTGTCTCTATGGTTACAACGAGCTGAATCAGGAAAAATACAGCATGAGCAAACAATACCATGGTTCTTCTGTGCGCTTTTCAGCAGCAGTCCCCTGGCCGGGACGCAAAGCCTTTCCGGTGGCACAGTAGCGCCCCGCAAGGCCGCCGGCACGTCTGCACGAGGCGCGGCGCCAGCGGGGAGGAGGCTCCGCTCTGCGGCGGGCGGGCGGCCTGTGCGCGGCGCAGCCCCGCAGCTCGGAGGAGGAGCCCTCCCGGGAACCGGGCCCACAGGACAAGAGCCACCCCGCTCGGCGTCCTCCGGACAGAAGGCCGCGAGGACAGGGTCGTCGCCGGGGTGCTTCCGGGCCTCGGGAAGGGAAGCGGGCGAGGAATCCACCCCGCGCGCGGGCCGGGCCGGGCGCCGCGCTAGTCAACCTAGACCACGCGCCTGCAAGCCGCCGCGCCCTCCTCCGAGGGTTAGAAAACGCGGGGGACAGAGGCCGTGCAAACGGCGCGAACGAGCGAGGGGCGGGCGGAGCCCCGGGCGCGCTGCTGGGCGATCCGCCTTCTCGCGGCCAGGGGGCCGAGGGCGGCGCCTCCCGGGCGGGAAGCCGGGTCTGCTGACAACGAACCACGTAGACTTGGCAAATTACTTGACCTTGTGCCTCGGTTTCCCCAGCCAGGGGTGAGAGTACCTGTAGCATAGTAACGCTGTGAGTATTAAAGAAGTTACTCTATCTAAGCCCTTACGGTAATGCCTGGCACATCAGTGCTCAAGCCGGGCTCT
The DNA here is from genome assembly GCA_031878705.1 of Tapirus indicus. NCBI lineage: Eukaryota > Metazoa > Chordata > Mammalia > Perissodactyla > Tapiridae > Tapirus > Tapirus indicus. The sequence goes on from CM062917.1 coordinate 61,317,436, forward strand.
TATTTACCTTATTCTGAAGGAAACTCTCTGCCATGACAAACTACCTGAAAGCAAGTAATACATCTGAAGGCAAGTATTACAAGCCTATTGTATCCCCAGCGCTTCGTATAATCCCTGATACAAAATAGATGTTTAGTACAGTTTGTTAAAGAGATGAATATCTGGACTAAAGGATTGTAAATAAAAGTTCTTAACATGGTTTGCTAGGCCCGTGTTATCTGACCTGCCATTACCTCTCCCACATCATCTCCTACAACCCCCTTCCTTGTTCTCTCCACCCCAGTAACATTGGCCTTCTTGCCGTTTCTTGATACAACAGACACCCCAAGGCCTTTGCACCTGCTGTTCCCTCCAGCAGATTAGGTCTTCTTCAGGTCTGAGTTCCAATGTCCTTTTCTTGGTGAATCCCTGCCTCTCACCCCATTTTAAATTGCAACAACCCCTCATCCAGTTCTCTGGCACCCCTTACACTTTTGTCTCTCCTTTTTATTTTTCCCTATAGCATTTATTACAATACACTATATACTATAAAAATTTAACGTATTTCACTTATTTTCTACTCACTAGAATGTAAGCTTCATGAGGGCAGAAATTATTGTCTGTTTTGTTTTGTACACTACTGTATCCTCAGTACTGAGAAGCCCTGACACTTAGAAAGTTCAATAAATATCTGTTGAGTGGTGGATGAATATCAGCCATTAACTTATAAAGATCATGATTTCAATTTTGTGTGAGTTTGTATATAAAAATATATGGTAATACATGCTAGGGAAATAATAAAAGGACTGATGTCTGAATAATGATGGGATTGAGATACTAGTAAAATATAAATGCTCTACTAACCTTGAATGTAAGTTAAACTGGAATTTCAATTCCTGTATTGCATCTATATTCATGGAAAGTAGAGGAAGTTGTCTCTGTTTTAATGGGAAATGAAAAGATATCAGTCTTTCACAAACACACATGGTAAGTAGATACTGTTAAGCTTTCTCTTTGCCTGAAACTTAGGTTGACTCTGCATTTCACCTAAGTTAAATGTATTTTTGTTTGTTTGTTTGTTTTTTAATCAGCGAAAGTCTGATACTCTGTCATGGCTTTCTAATCCTGAATTCCTAATGGGAGGAACACAAGCTTTTCTGTGCCCTGACCAGGTCCCACCAAAACCCAGTGTAGCAATGGGCACACAGAAATGCTTGAGCAGAGATGTTACCCACTCCCGCCCCTCGGGAAGCTGGAAAATTTTACTTCTCTTTCCTAGATTGTGATTTTTTTAATCTAGATATAAAAGGATTAAGTTGATACAGATCATATTAATAAACTATGCTTTTTTGGAGATTCTTATAAATACAAAATGGGCTTAAATAAATATGCATGCACAGATGTTGCAGTATACATAAGTACAGTAGGTCAGTCCATGCACTTATTAGTTATAGTTGATATTCTATATAGAAATTCCTCCATAAACACTGCATTTAAAAGTTAATGCCCGGTTTTATTATTTCACTTTCTTTTACAAACTCCAAATCCTATCTAGCTTTCAAAACCCTATCCAAATGTTACAACCTCCAAGAAATCTTACCAGCTTCCTTTACTACTATTCTTACTCGTGCAGTGACCACCCATGTTCTGAATGACCTATTAGCACGTGTCTCCCTGTGAGATTATGGACTGGAGGGCAAGACGTTTACCTCTGTAGGCCAGAGCCTAGAACAGTGCTGAGCAGAGGCCTGCGCAGTAAATGTTGAATTTCTGAACACAGATTCAAAATAAATGCAGTTAATAAAATGAAGTCACACCAAGTACAAAATAAAAATGAACTCTCAAGTTAAAAAGCATGTGTACTTGGATTACGGTTGTGTCCATTTTTTGTAAGTCAGTTTTGACGATGATCCTGTACTTAGAAAAGTTTTATGTAATGTGCCAAAAGAATTTTCTGAAATAACTGGTTTATTTCTAAGTGTAGTTACATTTGTTTCCAGGGTTTCTGATCGGAACTCAGCCCAAAGGCCACAGCGCCTGTAAAGCTCTCGAGTCTCCCCAGGGAGCAATGGCCACTGCCTCCCTCGTGCCCTTAGGTCTTGAATGTCTTTCTGTCCCAGCCCCGGTTTCCTTCAATGCACTTATTTGCTCTCATGTATGTCTCTTCCATTAGACAGAAAACCCTCTGAGGGCAGAGACTGTTTTACTATCTTCATATCCCTGATATCTGGCACCAAAAAATTAAACAAATTGAAAGCTTCCCTAAGTTTAAAATTTTAAGTCTCTACTAGCTTGGCCCAACTCTCACTGGGGCCCCGGAACCTAGACACGGGTGTGTGCATCAGGGTTAATGGACCCTGGATCGTAGGAAGCGCCTGGGAAATTCCAGAAAATGTGCTAACTTGCATTATTTTTTTCTAACATCAAACAATTCAATAATTGAGCTATTTGCCCTTCCTTTCACTGAAATTATTCAGTCTTGTTCTTTTATGTCTATGAAGATTCTTTCTGTGGACAAGTTAAATTGTGTGGAATTAGATTTTATCATCCATATCCGAAATTTCTGAAGAAAACTGTCTTTATTTCAAGTTTTGATAGAACAAAACAGCCAAGACAGGGCTGACCAGATGTAGGGATATAGATAGGATATATAATATTTCTTGATAATTACTTGTCTGCTTTAATACTTTCCTTCCCTGACCCCAAATAAACAGCACTGCAAACACCGTGTGGCAGGAAGAGGGAGAAGCTACGAGACGCGGCGCTCACTGGAGCCCTCTCAGCCGCACTTCTGCTCTCTCAGCCTCTCCACCTCTAGAGCGTTACCACTGTTCTCCGCCCCCATTGGCAGGGCAGACAGGACTGCTTCTGGCAGCTCACTTGCCTCAGCACTGGAGCTGGGAGCATCCAACAAATACTTGTGGGCCACACACTGTCCTGGACACTGGCCGATAGATGGGCGAAAACGGTCCAGACAGACTTTGTGCTCCTGGAGCTGAGACTAGCAGAAAAGGAAATTAAACAAGTATTTGCAATAACGTGGGATAAATGCCATGATAAGATAAGTAAGGCTAGTCTGGAGTCAAATTCTGATACTTGTGTAAGAATGTTCTACCTTAACAAATAAGAACTGAGAAAAAGAGATTGGGTCATTTGTACACGATAACATTGGTTGGCAACCCCTCTTTTCCCCCACGTTCAGAAGTAAATTTAGGATGATAAAACCACTCCCCTCATAAAGTTATTGTGAGAATTAAATGGGATGACACAAGGCAAAATGCTGTGCACAGGACCCGGCCCCTAGTGAGGGATCTGCATCTTTGATGTGGTCACGTGATACAGAAGGGCACCTGGTCTAACCCAGAGAGTGTCCTAGATGAAGACACTCTAAGCTCACTCCTCAACAATGAGAGTGAATTCACTGGGGATATATCAGTCTGCTCTGGCTGTCGTAACACTGTACGCAGGCTGGGCGGCTTAAACACAGACACTGATTTTCCCACAGCTCTGGAGGCTGGAAGTCCAAGATCAAGGTGTCAGCAGGGTTGGTTTCATTCTGAGGCCTCTCTCCTTGGCTTGAAGATGGCCGTCTTCTCACTCTGCCTTTACATGGGCTTCCCTCTGTGAGTGTATCTGTGTCCTAATTTCTTCTTCTTATAAGATCAGTCAGACTGGATTAGGGTCCACCCTAATGACCCTCATTTTAACTTAATTACCTCTTTAAAGGCCTTATCTCCAAATACAGTCACATGGTGAGGTACGGGGTGTTAGGACTTCAACATATGAATTTGGGGGACACAGTTCAGCCCAAAACATTAGGGAAGGCAGTGAGAGGCACAGAGAAGAGGACTCTTTCTAACAGAAGGGATAACAAGTGTGAATTGAAAGAGGATGGTGTAGCATGTTGAAAAGAAATGAACTGAATGAAATTAAACCCTTTTGCAGTATAGATTATAAAGGAGAAATAGCAAAAGGTAAAGCTAGAAAGGGAAGTAGAAGCAAATCAGGCCATGTAAGGCCTTATAGGATAGTTTAAATATTAAGTACTTGGAGTTTATCCTAACGGAAATGGGAAACCATTGTAGAATTTCAAGCAGGACGCGTATGTGGCATGACTGAACTCCATTTTAGGACAATCACTCTGTCCACATTATAAGGAGATTTTTGGAGACAGAGTCAGCACTTTGAAGGTGTCTGAAGTAAGACAAGTGAGAAAGGTTGATGGCTTGAGTCATGCCATGGGGATGCAAGAAACCAATACTCTATGGAAAGTTAATCAATGGACTTGGTCAAGTGACTGATGGGGGCAAGAGGGAAAAGGAGAATGATTCCCATGTTACCAGTTAATGGGTAGATAATGGTGAGGGGAGATGACAAAGTCAGAATGGACCTCTTCAATTTGAGAAACCTGTGGGACTGCCAGTACACCTCGGTTATTGCTAGTACCTATTGCCTATGAAACCCTTACTGTACATCACATAGTGTACCAAGAACTCTATACTCATCATATACCCTTTTACAGACGAGGAAGCTAAGCCTTAACTGAGGCTTAAGGAGATAATATAACTTGGCCATGGCCCCATGTCCCTTCCACACTCTAACTGCCCCCACTCCCACCCCTAGGGGCACCACTATCTTGACCTCTGATACCATAGATTAGTTTTGCCTATTTTAGATACAAATCAAAATCGTATATGAATGAAATCGTGCAGTGTATGCACTCTTTTGTGTATGTCTGCATGCATTTTAAAGTCTGCAATTTAACTTGGGGGAAGAGAAAGGTTGTTGTAGACAGACATGAATATAATCTCAGGAACTCATTTTCCTGTATTCTAAGGACCCCTGACATGGATATATAGTACCTGCATATTTGTATTCCGAATTACACCCAGGTAAAATCAGTCATGTGAAATGAATCCAGGGAAGGACAAGGCCCATCTCGGTGTTGCATCCTTTTGAAGAGACCAGGTCACCCCCCAGACTGACTGTAACAAATCCCTTCAGAAGAATTCAAGATTAGAATGTAAATAGCAATGGTGAGAGAGGTTTTAAAGGGAAAGTTGAGTGCAGTAGTTTAAAGTAAATTGAGATAAGCTTTGCATAACAATAGATTTGAAATCAACTCTCATTACTGGTATATCAAAATAATGCCTTTTTCTAGTTAGGAATCTTTCACACTGCTAAGGAACTGAAAATGACTTTAGAAAGTGTTTTGAATGTGTTGTAAACACAATAGAAATATCAATAGAAAAGAGGCTTTTTAACTAGTTTTAAAAATTCTTCTCAGGCCGGCCTGGTGGCGTAGTGGTTAAGTTTGTGCACTCTGCTTCAGGGGCCCAGGATTCACAGGTTCAGATCCTGGGCGTGGACCTACACACCACTTAGGAAGCCATGCTGTGGTGGCATCCCACATATAAAGTAGAGGAAGATGAGCACGGATGTTAGCCCAGGGCCAGTCTTCCTCAGCAAAAAGAGGAGGATTGGCAATGGATGTTAGCTCAGGGCTAATCTTCCTCAGCCAAAAAAAAATTCTTTTCTAAAACAATTTTATAGAAGTGGTGCATTTAACTTCCAAAATTTGACTGTATGTTTGTTATACTATATAATTTTACATTGTACTCGTGTAATTCTGAGTGTTTTTCTTACCTGAACCTAAGAATTTCTTGGTGGGGTGGGGACGAGAGTCTTATTTTTAGGATAAGAGGATCTTGGCCCTGATAGCTCACCCATGAATTATACTACTTTTGCTTTCAATCACAGTACAGCAGTCCCACCGCATCCACAGGGATACAATCCAAGACCCGCAGTGGATGCCTAAAACCACAGAGAATACCAAACACTATATTTACTGTTTTTTCCTATATATACATACCTATGATAAAGTTTAATTTATAAATTAGGCACAGAAAGAGATTAATGGTGCTTTGGGGCCATTATTAAGTAAAATAAGAGTGACTTGAACACAAGCACTGCTATACTTGGACAATTGATCTGATAACCATGGCGGCTACAAAGTGTCCAATAGGCAGGTGGTGTGTACAGCGTGGATCTGCTGGGCAAAGAGAAGAGTCAAATCCCAAGGAGGACAGAGTTGGGGGGGCGAGAGATTTCCTCATGCCACTCAGAATGGCCACAATTTAAAACTTATGAATTATTTCTGAAATTTTCCATTTAATATTTTCGAACCCCGGTTGCCTGTGGGTAACTGAAACCACAGAAAGCGAAACTGTGGATAACAGGGAGCTACTGTATAAAAAAACTGTAAAAAATATTTTACTTGCAAAATGAAAACAATCATATTTGCAAGTTTATTGTCATCAAACTTTTAAAGTTGCCCAATGATTCAAAAGGGGAGGAAAAACTTATCTATTCACTGTAGTTCTCCAAAACAGGTAGTTTTGTTTGTTTGCTTAGGATAGTTAGGATATAATTCCATTTCTGAGAAGATTCACATCCTTTCTTAGCATAGTGAACTCTTTGTGTGAACTCCTACTGCAAATCTTTTGATCACAAGTTCCTGTTAAACCTCCAAAATTCCTCATTATATTTTGATGTCCATCTCCCAGAAAAGAGCCAACAATTAGCATGGCCTCCTTGTTGAACCAAGCAAGGTTCTGATTACAATCTTAATGAGTCCATGTTTGAGAAAAGAATCAACCACCTGTGACCAAAATTTTGACTGCAGGACACTGTGCCTCTAAATGGGTGGGAGGCAACCATCCTGGGTGAAATTTAAAGTCAGGTTCTCTTTCAGCAGGGGACTCTGCAGCGGGGCTTGAGAGCCTCATTTCTCTGTTGTAGCTTTAACTGTTTTCAAAGTCAGACAGGAATCTGGGAAAGTGCTCAGATTTTAGCTATTGTTTACTTTGCTTTTGCTCTTGTCATTTCCATATTTATTTCCTGTCATAAGTGAGGTGCAGATTTCAGTTCCTTCACTCATTTAAGACTTATGTTCCATAAGCATCTCTGGCTTACTTAAAACTCTTAAACTTGTTAGGCACAGAGTTCAAGTTCTAATAATATATTATTTAATTAACCAACCATGCTTTAAGCAAGATAACTGGGTAAACATTAGTCACATTTCAATACTAAATTAGAGAATCACAGAAATGAAAATCATCATTGATTGCAACTTCATATACAGTACAGAAAAGGCATAAAACAATAAAGACTACACCCAAACTGGGGCTTTTATTGATCACTAATAGGCTATTCTAAATGCAAACTAGAATTTCATTATTCATTTCTAAGCTTTTCTTTTTGAAAAATCTGACTTGTTCCAAATTTGCCAACCAACTCTTTAATGAAACTTGAGTAATTATGTCTAAAAGGATTAGACTAAGAATTAAATCCCCATCTGCCAGGATATCTGAATTTGCCTCCTTCCAAATTATATATAAGGCATCAGTGGTGAAATAAAGATTAGAAGAAAACAGAGTATGCATTTAAAAGGAAAAGCCCATTCCATGCTTACTAAGTATTAAATTTTAACTGATTTAACTAGTATTTTATTCAAACTTACATTATACATTATCATATGTGAAATGAGTATGATAAAAGATCTCATTAATAAAAGCCCATTTAGTAAAGCAACAAGTTCCCTATTATTTTAGAACAAATCTAAAGCAGTCCTATGTCCTTACCTGACTCTTACTCACAATAAATAAATCATTATTTCCTATTTTGCCTTTGATCTTCTCTGATTAGAAAACACAACTCTCATTTATCTAAGATTTTAAGTGGACGGATATAGAGTGAAAAAAAATTCACAAATACCATAAAATCTCATTGTCAGGTCTGGCTGCCTACAAATCTTTAACTAGACCAACCAATGAGGAGGAAAATTAGATAATTTGCATTTCTCTGCCTGTTTTCTGGTGCAATATTAAAAGGCAAGCCAGCAACAGACTGTAGTGCAGAATCTATGCCCTAAACCAAAGAGGAAAAGAGCAATCTTATTTACGCTCTATGGATTTGAAGCCCCTTCTCCCCATTTCTCATCTGATGTGATTATAGTATGTTTGCCACAGGAATTCCTTACTTTGAATCTTCTCAATAATATTTCTAGCAAACCTACAATTCCGTGCAGTGACATGCATGAAGAAGAGTTCAGTTTTTCCCCAATTAACTTGGGGAAAGAGCCCTGTAACACAGCACAAAGAGAGGACTCCAGCACACTTGGGAAATGGCCCTCAAGGTCACAAATTTATAGCTCGCTCATTGAACTGCTCAGGCCTTGTCCAGAGGAAACTTCCTCAAAGCCTCTTGACTTGACAGGTAATCCGAGGGGCGGAGCTCATTCATTTTCTTCTGGGGCAGTGCAGTATGGGAGCTCGGTACCTAGTACCGCTCGTGTGGGTGAACAGCTCTGTGCTCAGTGCTTTATTCTACTGAACTCTGGAAAGATCCTTGACATCAGCTTTTAAAGAATTTACCTAAGTTGCTAAAAACATTGGATAGTCTGTTCCTGTGTCTCTAATGGCACAGGTCCCATTAACTTTGGAATGATGGAGGGAAGGACATAGAGAGAGATCACAAAATTTTGGAAAATTCTATATACCTTTGTCATTGCTTAATTCTTAACTCAATAGGATAGGTAGCTAGAACATTGACCACCATTTAAATGTTCCTTTACCAAATCTGTATGAATTTTATTTCCTTAGGATGGTAACATCATGATAATTATAAATCCAAGCTTTGTATTAATCATCAATATGTCCCTGTAAGTCCTAATTCAAATGCACTCCTCCCAGTGTGTAATGCCGACCGGGTTTCTCACTGATCTCTGTCTCCGACCCATCTCTCTAGAGACATTTTACCCCTTTAGGTTTTACTTCATCTGCTTCCCTTCCTAGCTTTCATTCCTGCTCTGCCCCCATTCTCCCCTACAGATCTCCACAGAATATGTCATAGGGCTTTCTCCTGTTTCCCAAACCTCACCATGTTCAAGAAAAATGGCTTATTCCACTAATCAGTTTCCATACAATACTCTTATTTCCCATTTGTGATAACTATTAAACAGGCCATATTCTCTGCAAAGGGTCAGAAAGGATATATTATGCTAGGTCTTTCTGTGAGAGTTATTTTCATTACTCATCTTAGGTTTTCACCACTTGAAGGTGGTGGAGGTGGAGCAGGGGGAGGGGAAGGGAAGGAGGGCAGGAAATGATGATTCAAAGGACTGAGCAAAAAATGACTGGTGCTTCAGGAGGATAGAACAGTAAGAACAGTTAATTCTGACATAGATCTCACTATGTGGCAGTCATTATTCTAAGGTCCTCACTTATTCTAATGTTTTTAAGCCTCACTGTAAATCTGTGAGATATACTATTACAATCCCCAGTGAGGAAACCAAGCTGCTGAGAGGCTAAATAACCTGCCCAGATGTCACACAGTCAGTAGAAGAGCCGGGATTCCAATCCAGGCAGTCTGGCTCCAGAAGTCTTGCCCTTTGCCATTGATTTGCTTCTTTCAAAGCTAAGAGAGTTGATTATTTTGATATTGGAAAGGCTGAAATTAGCAGTGACTTATGATTAAAATGCCCCAGTTCTTTTGTGACCAATATATGAACCGTAATAGTTGAGACATATACTAATTTAACTGATATTTATAATGTTTATTGCTAATACAAAGAAATTGCTCAAATGTTGTCCAGGATGATGTCCATTTTAGAAAACATGGAATACATTTTATGGTCTTTGGATTCGGGCACAGGATGACGGTATGTCCTGGTTTGCTCAGAAAAATCTCGGTTTATACCTGTTGTTCAGACATGATTGTTGATAGCACTTGCTTTCACTTTCAAAAGTGTCCCATTTTGGACAATAAAGTATATAGTTGTCTTACTTATGCACAACTAGTGTAACTGGCACAAGTCAAATTGCATTAAATTCTGATCTGATCTCTTTATCATATTGTTTTTCAGGCCATTCTTTATAGCAACTCCAGAAGCCATGATCTATGTCAGCAACCACCAATGGCTGTTCACTGTCCTGCATGTATTCTGTTATCTTTATGTACATTTTTCTCTTGTTGTATGGTCCCATCCCCAAGCTTTCTATTTAAGAAGAATCTTTCACTTAGTTTTTTCTATGTATAAAATTTATTAGGACTACTAATTAACTCTAAAATTTCCAAAAGGCAAAAATCACTCTAAAACAAACACCCTCCTTCTCCACCTTAAAAAATATATAATAATATAATTTCTGTGCACCTAAACCTACATAAAGTTATCTCTATAAATGCTAGTTTATAATCACATATGCTCATAAAAGGGAGAGTTCTATTGACCTTGTCTTCTCAAACATTTAACAGGATTTTGTACATCACCACATGAATTTTAATTGATGTTTTATTCATCTCCTTAGAATCAATATCTGCATAAATGCTGACAAGTGCTGCGTTTGGCTTTGATAATTCTGATTCTTTCATTTCCTCATCCTAAAATCAGTTGTTTTTACCATCATGAGCCCAGTGGTGCCTTTTCCCACTTCTCTTTTTTCTGCCTCTTCCTACCTTCAAACACTTCATTTCCCTCTAGTCCTTTTGCCAAATCGCTGCCTCTTCTCCTCCAATACTTTCTAGTCTATAATAACCACCCTCATGACATTTCTATCGTTAAGGATTCCGTTGTCACTGTTTGGAAACAAGCCATTATCAATTTCACTCTCTCATGTTATGCTTCCCACAACGCCTCCGACTCAGCAATTGCCTTAGCAGGCCTATGCTTTCTCCACATCCCTCTTTAACTCTTCTGAAAAATTACTTTCTTTTCGTCCCCTTACACAAACTCCTGCCCTCCCTACCCTTGGACCAAACTCATCTGTCCACTCAGATGTGGTCCACTCGGGAGCCTCAGCTGGCGAATGACGCTTCCCGGTGCCTGGGCTTCACTCGCCACATTGCTGTGGACATCCTTGGGAAACTGACCTGCGGGAGGAAGGGAGGGCTCCTGCCCTCTCTCTGTAGAAGATTCGTTTACATACAACCCGAACCATTGGGTTTTATGACTTCACCCTCAGTTCAGTCCACATAGTCACAGATGTTGGTGGGTACAGTTGATTGCTAGTTCTGGAAAGTCGCTCCATGCCACTGGTGAATTAGCATGAGGGAGACAACAGTCCTAAATCCTGCTGAGTGATTTCAAAGTTTTGATGATGTTGTCTCTTTCTTAGCCAGCATGGGTTCTTCAGATCTTAGTATTTAAACTTATCTTGATTATGCTACCCAATACAGAACTGTATTCATCTTTAATTTCTCTATACTGCACCTTCTCCTACCATGATTTAGCACCACTAAATGGTCTGCTAGCCAAAGATAGGTTTCATCTCACTATGATAATGACATATCATTAAAGAGTTCTCTATAAAAGTTGCTTGGATGTGTGGTACCGTTTTGGGAGAAATTGTAATAAGGTCTGAAGATTACATTTAATAGAAAGTGGGTTTCATTAAAGAAGTAGGGAAAGTAATTACAGCTTCAGAGTCACATGGCCAAAAATAAATTATACATTCCATTCTACAATAATGTTTTAAACAGTCATTTCTTCCTAATTACCTGTTACCTTGTTCCTTCATGAAAATGGTCTTATTTGAGATAAGAAAAAGGATGAAATCGTTGCAAACAGAGAATCGACTGTATCATATATTCTAGAGCTATTGACGTGGTACTGAAGATCAGCACATGTTCACTGACGTAGACCGGAGACGGACCGAATCAGAGCCAGGGAAAGTGAACGTGGTTCTGCGTCGGCTTCACAACTAGATTCCTGTCTTTGATGGACAGAGACCGCAGTTCCTACGACAAAGATCTGTGTGCTTGGCGTGACATGTGTCAAGATGAAACTCTACTTGAGAGTCAGAAATATGCAGTAGCCAGGCCTCTGGGATAACCATCAGAACCCAAACTTACAAACAGCAACAAAAATAAGATGCCTCAACTAATTCAATTCCATTTCCCCCAAATATTATCTTTTCATTTAATTTAGAAAAGATCCATTTTATTAAGAATAATTTTTAAAAGTCAATCTTAAACCAAACCTCATACTATGTAAGGTTTTATATATTATGTTTTTCCAATTGTGGTCTGCATTTATAAAATAAGCTGAAACTTTATTGTATGATATAGAGTAAATCATAAGACTGCATTATCCCCAAGAATCACAAATACAGATAGAGGACAGAGAAGAAAAAAATATAGTTGATCTCAGTTTGGTCTCACTGAAAACACAATACTTGTTCTTATTGTCACTTTGCATTAGATAAAATAGGAATGTCAAAAAAAACATTTTAAAAGGAATTTATTTTTAAGTAGACTCAGGGTGAATGGGCATTGGCCAATTTGTAAGGGGAGCTAAAACTAAATTCTTACTATAATTAATGTCAATTAAATGCATATAATAAAGAATGACCACCCTGGAAATTAATCTATTTAATAGTTAACATACAATCAAACTGGTCTGTTCTACAAATGTAGCTCTCCTTCCTTTCTAATTAAACACGTTTTTATGAAGTTGGATTTGCCAGATGCCTGGAATTTTTTTTTTAGTTTTGTAGGTATGTCTTCAAAATGAAAGAGACTTTGCTATTTCTTATAATAGGAAAATTGGCTTCTTGTCTTAGTAATTACCAATTAAGTTCATAACCCTAGAGAATTTCAAGGACAGAAAATCAAAGTCAAATAAGAAAGGAAAATTAAATAACAAATATTAGGGTTCCCACAATTACAGAGAGACAGCACTATAGTATTTTGTAATCTATGCTGCTGCTGGTGGTCTGACTGGATCTGGCAGTGCTATCTGGGGGTGGAACACCCCAGTAGAGAACCAGTAGATACTCCAGTCACCCCAGAAGAGTATGTGTGTGCCCACCAGTTGGATATTTCTTCTTGTTGACTTGGTTGGCATAGCTCATTTTGCCTTTCTATACTCCAGCCCCAACAATCTCAATTTCCACGTATATTCCTCATGGCCATCATTTTCCAGTCTTTAAAATTACATTCTCTGATATCCTCTGAATTATCCCAAGTTACTGAGCCCTAAATTAGACGCTGCACTTTAACAGGAGACATACTATCTCCAAGAAGAGGGATTGCCTCACAATGAGGTCACAGAAACTCTAGTTTTACAGTTTGAAAAACAAAAGCATTTATTTCCTTCTCATTCACCTCCCAGGCATTTTTTTTTTCTTTACAAGAGATAAAATCCGACAAAGTGAAAATATAAGCAACTGACTGGGTGGAACCTGACCCTGATTAGCATTTCTCTGTGCTTCTTCAATGTTTCAGTTTCTGTTTCTCATTGTAAGAAACTGTCTTCTGTGATAAAGTTTAACCAGTCAATTATTTTGTTTTCCAGTTTTGGAAGAGAAAATGTATACATTGCTGCCTTCCCTCTGTCCCATGACCATCTGCAAGGCATGTTGCTGGGTGCTGAGATCATAAAGATAAAGCACGGCTCCCGCTCTCAGGGAGGCTGCAATCCAGTGCGGGGGCAGCGGCCGGATGCAGAATCACAGCATCGTGATCACTGGGCATAATAAATGGAGGGCCGTGGTAGGCCCAGGGTTTATTGGGAGCACAGAGGACATAAACTGAGGAGCCAGACTGGAAAAGAAGAGAAAAAGGTATTAGGGCAGGCTTTCTAGACAATGTAACCTGTGACCCAATCCCCATGGACGATAGGACTTAACCAAGTAAAGGCTGGGCAGAAGGCATCACTACTTCCCGCGAAGTAGGATGTGTAGGGAGGGGTCAGGGTAGTGGTGAAGTAGTACAGGCTCCGGTATGTTATACACATTTTACCATATTTTTAAAAAAGCAGCAGCAGCACAGGTTTTGGAGTGAGGCTGCTATTCCTCACTTGGGCAAATTACCCTCTCTGTCTCAGTCTCCAAATCTGTAAAATGAGAAGCAAAATAGTACTTACCCCTCGGGAGGAAAACTCTTGGGGTGTAATCCACACATAGCACTTGGGCCCGCACTGCCTTTCTAGAAGCACTCAATAAATGCTAGCAATTATCATCATGCACACAGACCCAGAGACACAAGAGGGCAGAGTACCCTCAGGGCATGGTGAGTTTATGTTGCCTTCTCCAAAAGGAAAAATCCAGGAGACAGAAGGAACCCAGAAAAGAGAACTGAGCTGAAGGTTATCAAAAATGACATTCTGATGATACCACTTTTTCCTTCCTGAGGTCCCCACTGAGCTTTAAATGTACACTGAGGGTATATCCTGGAAGCTACCTACACTTTAATTCCTACTAGAGAATAACTTGCCAGCGCAAAATAATTACATCTTCCAGAGTTGAAACAGTCCTGTCGAAGGGCAGACTGATCACACCACTCTCAATGTGCCTTCCATCCCCAGGCCTGAGAAGCAGTGCAGTCCTAAATCCACGGATGCCAAACATCCCCGCAAAAACCCGGGTCTGGTTACACACGTGCCATTGGACGGTCTATGGACAAAGGAATGTTATCATGTGATGCCACACATTGTATGGGAAGGAATGACAAGACAAGAATATGAGGAAATATGAGGATGAGTCCTTTCCATAAAAAAAATGGTACAGAAATGTTAGAATATTGTCTTAGTTTCCTCATTGGAAAAATAAGGCTCGATATTTCCTAAGGACCCTGGGGACCTCAAGTGTCCTATGAACTAATTGATGAATAAGCGGTATGGAATCAGGCAGAATACAAACCCCTAGGTTAGGAAAAATATCTGTCCAGTCCACACATGTGTCAGACACTGCCAGCAGGGATGTTGTAGGAGATGATAGCATCCATTTGCCTTTTACATTTCTAACTTTCCTATACAAATTTGCTGCTCATGACTTCAGCTAACTTTTCCTAGATCTGTTTTGGTGTACTGTGGCCTACCGAAAGGAAAATGTGAAACACATCAGATCGGTTCTTTGCTACGATTGACTTTCAGCCCAGACATTTTTGCCTCATGTTGTTATGATTATATGGGCCAGAGATGTGCCAGAAGCTTTAATCCTAATCTCGGAAATGCTTCATCTGCACAGACAGACATTTTTCTCTGTCCCGGCACACAAGACAGGACTGGTGGTGTCAGTGCAGATCACACACTTACATGGGATCCAAGGGAAGCACGAGAAACACCGAGCAGACTCCCATTAAGGAAATGGGCCATGAACTGTGGGTGTGAGGGTCAAAAAGGATTAATTTCCCTTGTCTTCCAATTAAACAACAGTAATTTCCACCTCACGTGTGAAACACTGAAAGGTTTCCGACCCTGCACCTTCCTTGAGAAGTGGCTAAAACTCAGTTCCTTCTTGTGCTCTGATCTCGTTAAATGTCGACTGCCAACATTTTCACTTCGGAGAGCAGAAATATCCTATTCATACAAATATTATCACATAAGCCCAGGGCACGTGCAGCCTCTGCCCTGTCAGCTTTCTCACATTAGCCAGAAATACCCAAGCCACAGACAATGCCACCTGCAAGTGTCCTGATTATGGGGAGACAGCAGCCTCCAACAGAGCAGTCATTCTAGCCTGTCCCTAGGTTAGCCATGTGCTGTTTTCATAGTGAACTTGTCCCACATTTGTTCAGAGCTAATCTCTACGTACTAGGGAAACACTCTCAATACTATGAGAGCTCTCCAGGTATGTAAAATGGTCATGACAGCTATAAAGGTAAAGATATCTTGGATGGAAAAAAAAAGAGGAAATTTTAAACACTAATTTGACCAACATCTTCTTAACTTGTGGTCCACGAATCACCTGAAAATGCATGCAAGTTTGTACAAGAATACATATGTGTACTTTTCATAGGGGACTAAAACTTTTATTAGATTCTCAAAGAGTTCTATGACTTGAAAGAACTAAGAACTCATGATAAAAAGTAATTCTTTTTATTTATGTATGTAAAAATACAACTCCGGGCCCCAAGCTAGGAGTAATAAGAAAGCATAAAATACATCACTTTTTGTTTTCATTTGGGTATCTTTGCATAATGAATGTAAATTCCACATTAAAAGACAGTATCTGCCATACATATTCAGTTTGCAAAAATTTACCCTGCTTCAATAGTTCATCAAATAATTTTGACAATAAAATTTGTAATTTGGCTTTAAATAAGTTCATCCTAATACCAAAAAAAAAAAAAAAACCCAACATCCTGGATATAAAATACTTCCCCAAAATAGGTATTGATGCAGTAAATGGGTCATTTAATTGAATACTTGATGAAGTTGAGGTCTAAACGTGCTTCAGTATGTGAAGAATTCCATTCTAGGGCTGGAGTCATTCCAGGAAGGCGGAAAACCTGTAAGTGAATCTCTTTCACCACTTTCCCAAAACAAACTGGGGTGCATTCCATCACCAGCAGCTATGGGTTTGACTGCAGCTGACCAGGTTCAAGATGACCTCCAAAGTCTGCTCTGTTCTTAGGAATGTTTTTGCCCTCGTGGAACTACCAAAATGCCTTTGCGGGTCAGGGTTCCATTAGAGTTGAGTTGAGGTCTTCTCCCTCCGCCTGCCCTGTATCCCTCAGGAGCACAACACCAGGAAAACTGTCATCAGCAATACCCAGCTGTGTCATCCAACTCCAAGCCAAGTTAACTGGGGGTAAGAGCTATGTATGTCTCTACTAAATGTGAAGTCTGAAGACTGGGACTTGGGCTGAAACACTAGGATTCCAGCATCTGTTTTTGATTACTATTAAGCCAGCTACTCCCAACATGTAAGCTAGTTTGTATCAGTTATTTGATTTTAGGGGTGGGGGCAGGAGGCATAAAATCTTCAAAAATTCTAAAAGAATTAAATTTATGCCTGAGTCTGATTCTTTCAAAATTAATTTTTATTAATTCTGAAAAAAGTCTACAACAAGTTGAAGACACCCTCCCAAGGTGAGGTACTTTTATTATTTTCATTAGTTTGGCTGTAACAATTGATATCTCTTCGACAATTAGTTCATTGAGCCAAACCCATCCCGCAAACAAAATCCTGCAAATATATGTATAGAATCTACTACTACTTCCCTCACCAATTCCTCAATACATTCAAGCTGAATTATTAGCCTCCTTTTATACCCTCTCTTTGCCCCACGCCCCCATCCAGACACCAGTATATCCATATCACCCATTATATCCATATGACCAACTAAAATACCATCTCCTCTACAAAGCAAAGCCTGTGTTCTCTCCAGAGGCTACAAAGCTAAACAAGACATGGCTCCCAGTTGTCCTGGGCTCCCTTATAAGCCCCTCAAGCACAGGAGCTCCATGTTGTTTAGCTCTGATCCTTCACAGCGCCTTCAAGAGAAGACACTCAATGGACATTTGCTAAGAGAAAAAAAATTTTGTGTGTGTGAGGAAGACCAGCCCTGAGCTAACATCCATTGCTAATCCTCCTCCTTTTGCTGAGGAAGACTGGCCCCAGGCTAACATCCGTGCCCATCTTCCTCTACTTTATATGGGACGTCGCCACAGCGTGGCTGACAAGCGGTGCGGCGGTCCGCACCCGGGATCTGAACCTGCGAACCCTGGGCCGCCGAAGCAGAGCGTGCAAACTTAACCACTACGCCACCAGGCCGGCCCCTAAGAAAAATTTTTTAAAAAAG